>OY998259.1:20153698-24953698 GCA_963922045.1 Persicaria maculosa | reverse complement strand
CCCAAATGCAAGTCCAACCGCAATCCAACCGCAACACACACCTATCATCAAGCCATCTCCATAAGCTACCAATCCAATATTTCACACACACGAATCTGAGTGCTAAACATCCTCAAAACCAATCGACGACAAAACTATTTTCCAAAACCTTTCCGATAAGGTCAACCAAAACCATTTTCTTCCAATCAAAACCATCGATAAATCTCACCAACAATATTTCCAAATTCATTCAAAACCCACATCATATCCAAAACCAAACTCGATCATAAAACCAAGTTAAAGAATCCCGACAAGAAAATGAAATCCTTTAACACATTTTCCAAGCATAAAACCCGATAGTTCAAACTCGGTCAAAACCCCATAACTATTTAACAATAAAATAATATCCCAAGATCCCGCTTTTGAAATCATCCATCAAATAAAACATATTCGAAAGGAATCGGGTCAAAAACCAACAAGGAACCCAAAGGAGGCAAGTAGTGACTCAGCCAAGTCACTGGAGACATCTCGCGGTCGCGAGAGGGCCGGTCGCGGCCGCGAGATGCTCCCAAGTCCACACCACGAGAGGATGGCACTCGCTGGCCGTGACACAAAGATCTCGCGGTCACGTCCGCGACATGCCATCCTCAGCCTCTGAAATCTGGGTTCGTCCTCGTGGCGGCGACCATGGTTTCGCCGCCGCGAGAACGAACCTTACCTTGTTCGTTTTTGCTTGTTTCAGATCCATTTCCGTTCAAACTTGTTTTAAAACGTTTCCAACTCCAAATACCACCCAAATAACACAAATAAACTCCAAGGGACACACAAAAGACCTCAAACAAGGACTAGAAGGGAGAGCGGAAGAGGGATTACCTAGCCTCTTAAAGGCTCCATGGAATCTTAAAGGGAGGGAGTCTTTTGGTTGCGATTCGACAAAACCTTGCTATGACAAGGCCTAGAAGAGATAGATCTAGCTTAAAAGAAGGCTTTTGCACAAATTTAGATCCAAAACGAGAGGATTTGAAGAGGGACAATTTACCTTGCCCAAAAAAAAGAGGAAAGGAAGGAATGGGCTCAGATCCGCTTTCCAAGTGGTTAGATCTGACTTTTTCTTGACCTCATAAGGTATAGGGGAGAGTTAGGAGCAAGTAGAAACAAACGGGGAAGAAAACAGAGCTAGAACGAAGGAGAACGGAGGATTTTACCGAGACGTTGCCAAATCTGGGCTCGGAGTCGCGGTGGCGAAATCCCCTTTTCGCGGCCGCGAACATGAACTCACGGCGGCGAGGAAGAACTCACGTCAGCGAGGAAGAACTCGCGGCGGTGACAGAGCCTAGTCGCAGCGGCGACATTGCCAAGAAACGTCTATTTCCAATTGAAACGATGATCTGAATCTGATTTTGGGGTTGTTTTTGTGAGAGGAGATCTTCTTGAAGGAGTTTAGAGGCTATGTAGGGTATGAGAAACAAGAAACGGAAGATGAGAGGAGAGAGACATGGATTCAAGGAGAGAAAAGTGAGGATTTTATGTTTTGGGATTTTTGAGATCTCCAATCTTTGGGAGGCTAGGTTTTCTTGAGATGAAAGAGAGAGAGTTGTGGGCTGAGATTTCAGAATTTGAGGAGGATTTTTAGGGTTCCTCTTGGCATTGGAGCATCCTATTTATAGTGGAGGCAAGACTCCTTTAGGGTTTTTATTAGCTACAAGAAAAAACACTTTATGAGGAGAGAGAAAGATTGTGTATGGCGTGAGGGAGGAGAGAGAGAGAGAGATTCCGCTCTTCCGACCTTAAATCCTGACATCCCATCCCAACACCCGACATTCCAAAATCCAACCAGAATTCCAAATTCATTATCAAAGACACCTGAATTCCCGAAATCGAACCAAGCAACTATGATTTAAAATCCGTCATTTAAAACTAAAACGTGTCAGAATATATTTGGAAATTTCTAAAAATAGAATTCACTCGAGGATGGTTTTCTGAAACTTTCCCTTTTTAGAAATCCAAAATTCCGTTCCTTACAACGTCGTTGATCCACATTTTTCGAAGAGATGTCCTTTCCTCTATTGGGTTTCTGCCTCTGTCTCCCCAGCGTTGAGGCGTCGTGCTTATCCTTCGGCTTCCCCATGTTCTCAACATTCGCTGCCTCCATCTGGTGTCCTACGTCTGCCTCTCCGCTGGCCTTCTTCACTATGTTCTTTTGTATTTGAGTTTACTTGTTGTTTTATGTTTTTTTTGGTTGTATCATGATGGTTAGCCCGTCTGACATTTTTCGGCCTCTCGTTGTCCCAGACTTCAGTTGAAGTTTACTGTAAGAGCACAAAAATGAGATTAAAGAAAACTAGCTAGATGCACAATGCTCTTTCTTGAGCCGAGCCTCAATTTGATTTGAGTTTAAAAATGTACTCATACTCAACTCATTTAGCTAATATAAGAACGATCTTGACATGAGATTCTTTAGAGTTGAGCTCGAACTACTCAGTTTATATAACATCATTAAAGATATTAGGACAGAGCCTAAAAATAAGGCGGTCTATTTTCATGAGAAAGTACTATATTAAGAGCTGGTTTGATATAAGATCGAGCACAAAAATGAGATTAAAGAAAACTAGCAAGATGCACAATGTTCTTTCTATTAATTTATTGGACAATGATACATTTAGGTCTACCCTATGGCTATAATATCAATAAAATTGTGACAATTTGGTTAATTACTATTGTAAAAAGTAATTTTTTGAACCATTACGCATGACATATGCATTTGTAAGATTTCCTATTTACTCATGATCATCATAGAAAGTAAGAAAGCAAAAATTGAAATCCATAAATCTAGACTACTTTATATATATTTATTCACACGTAACGGCAAAAAGATAAAAATACAGAACTGATAGATATAAGTATCGGTAAAAAAAGTAGAATACAAAAAAAATTGACAGATACAACTATATCTCATGCAATGATGTAAATGATTTGGTTGATTTTACTTCGCACAAGTATTATAATATCATATTTAATGTAACAGTTGTATGCCCAGCAAAAAAAAATGTAACAGTTGTATCTAACGTAACAACTAGTTCTCAATAACTAATCCGTTTAAAACCTAACAAAAAAAAACACCACTTGCCCACTAATAAACAAAGTGTGCCTCACATAATATTTTTATAAATAAAATATGTTCGAAATTGGATCAAAACTAATAATGTTAAGTACAATAAAAAAAGAAAGTAGTTTATTTTTTTATATAAATTAATAACTCACTTCATGAAAATGGGGAAAAACACTTTTGAAAATCCATATTAATTGAAAAAAAAACTGAAATAATTTGATCTTCAACTATTTGAAAAAATGTAAATATAATTTTACAAATCTCTTAAAACTTTAAATGAGATGCATATACGAATCGTTGTATATGCATCTCTCTCGATTTTTCTACTTTATCATGCTGCCATCTTGATCCGTCCATTTGGTTATTGAATCTCGACTTGTTCCCATGTATTAATTCCGATTTTGGAAGTACTGAAAGAGAGATTGTGGAATACTGTATAAAAAAAAAAAGAGATTGTGTAAATAATCAAAATTGGCTATAATCTAAATTGACTATAATCTAAGTACTGAAAGAGAGATTGTGGAATACTGTATGAAAAAAAGGATATATAAGTATATAACTATTCCTTTTTTGTTGAAAAAAAACTAGAGTGAAGGGGATCGATGTAGATATGACCGATGATCGAGAGACATGAGTATATAATCAAAATTGGCTATAGAAAAAGAGGAAAGTGAAATATATTTAGGGTTGAAAATGATTCGCGGTTTCCACCTGTATTAAATTTGTGGGCGAAAACTCACACACTAGTGTGCGATGAATGATGCAGGTCAGGGTGAAATGAGTGATTGATGGATTATGGATGAAAAATTTCCAGCGATTACGTGCCCCAATAATCCAACTATTAACCCACCCTATTCACCTGCATAACATATCCGCATGGCCGCATAAAATACCTAAAATATTTATTTTAATTTATATTTCTTAAGTAATATGATGCCATGGTGTATGCTACCTATTTGACTTTCACTACTAAGATTGCCTCCAATAATTTTTTCAAAATTTCTCCAAAATACGAAAATAAAACACATGCATATTCTTAAAATTATTTCTGTTTCAACACCAACAACTTTCCCATTGCTAAGATCGAATTTGAAGAATAATTTTGGAGAATGTTGCAGATTTAGGGAAGACTCAATTTTTTTTACTGTTTTCCTATTTTGGAGAATAAAATGAAGAATCTATTGGACAAAAAACACCGTAAAATTCTCCAAAACTTCAAAATAAGAGAATCTGTTAGAGATGTTCTAATCCATATTCTAGACATTTCTATTACGTATGTTAAATAATTATGCGATATATGCTTGTTTTATTTAGTTGTATTTGTCGATTAAAATGTGTGCTTGTTTAATCTTTCAAATTTGCTTCACCTATCAGTCACCCACTCTACCCGCGTGCATCACCCATATGGATGGGATGGGGGTGAATATATTTGCGAGTGACAGGTGGCCGATATAGTTGGATCCATTTATATCACGGGATGGCTCATTACTGGTTGAAGACTACATCCATTCATATAATCTGAATTTTACTATTGTAAAAGTAATTTTATGCATCATGCCATATATACATTTGTAAGATTCCTCATTTACTCATGATCATCCTAGAAAGTAAGAAAGCAAAAATTGAAAACCATAAATATAGAATTTAATATATACATTTTCACACGCAACGACAGAAAGATAAAATACAGAAAAAAAATTGTCAGATACAAGTGTCTCACGTAAATGATTTGATTGATTTTACTTTATACAAGAAACGTAAGATACTAATATCTTTGTATTTACAATTGTATCTTACAGAACAGCTGTATCTAGAGTAACAATTGTATCTAACGCAACAACTAGTTCTCAATAACCGGGCCCTTTAAAACCTAACAAAAAATGCCACTCACCCACTAAAAAACAAAATGTGAATCAAATATATATATATATATATTTTGAATAAAATATGTTCTAAATGGGATCAAAATTAATAATTTCCATTCATGAAAATGAAAACAAAAATCACTTTTGAAAAAATCATATTATTTGGGGGGAAAATGTGAATATAATTTTGAAAATCTCCTATAACTTTAAATTAAATTACTTACATGATGCATTGCACCTAAAATGAGAGGTTATTAGAAACTTCTCCTTGGCCCACCTCCCCTTCCTCTCTCTCCACCTCAAATTTACTGGTAATATACAGGCAGTCACCATCCACACCCCCCTCCTTCTTTCCCTATATATACTATCCCCACTCGCTCCATCCCCTTCTACACATCAGTTTCAGAACCCCTCTCTCTCTCTCTCTCTCCCCCCTTAAAAAAAACAATGGCTCCTCCTGTATCCGATGAGAGTGTGGAGGGGAGGGGGAAAAGCAGGTGGACCCCTGAGGAAGACACAATCCTACAGGAAATGGTGGACAAATATGGAGCCAGGGATTGGGCTAACATCAGCAAATCGATCCCAGGGCGAACCGGGAAATCTTGCAGGTTGCGATGGTTCAATCAATTGTCCCCTAATGTGATGCGCCGCCCCTTCACTGATGATGAGGATGTCGTCATCGTCAGGTCCCACGCCGAATTGGGCAGCCGGTGGGCCCTCATAGCCCAGAGGCTAGAGGGTCGAACCGACAACGCGATGAAGAACCACTGGAACTCCACTCTCCGCCGCAGACGACTCCTCAACGCCGGAGAAGGATCATGCTCCGAACTCGAGCCCGAGTCCAACCCCCCGCCGCCAAAGAGACCCACTACTGGCGGCGTGGGCCCCAGTGCTGATTTTTCCCTCTCGGGCCTCACCGGGCCGGTTAGCCCTAGCCCGGTTGTTGAAACCGAGCCAATCCCTTACTCGGGTCGGGTCGGGTTCGAGCAATTCTATTACCCTGGGCCGGCTTTGATTCCAATCGAGCAAGACATCGAGCCCCAGATCGGTCTTTCCCTTTTTCCGGGATCAGATTTGGGCGAATCTTCTACACAAACTCCACCACTGCCACCGCCACCGGCAATTCCTCACGAGAACGGCATGGAGATGGCAGGGATTGACCCATATCTATTGCAGATGATGGAATCATCAATCGCAACTCCATTTCCACAATCGCCGCAGCCTCCTCCACCGCCACATGTTACTCCTGAAGAAGCTCAAGTGATGATGGGAGGAGTAGGAGCAAATACAGCCTCCTCCACCGGCATTCAATATTTTTGCCATGTTTTTTTTTTTCGTTTCTGAATTTCCATATTAACTATTAAGGTAACGGACTTCATTAATTAGTTAATTTTCTTTAGTTTAAATAACCAAATATATATGCGACATGTTTTCTAGAGGGATAAAAGGTACAATTCATTAGAAGTTAAGTACCCATATTTAGTTCATATAACTTACTACTAATTCATTTGAAACATCCATTTTCGTCCGTAATACAAATATATATTGCAACGGAAACTTGTATTTTAGGAAAAATTTACTAACAGGGATATATATTATTGTTGAGGCAACACACACATTAATCAATATACATTTTATGTATGCGCGCACCCGTATTATTCTTAATACTTTTTACCCTTTTTACATGATTGAATAAAATCAACATCGTGTTTATTATAAAGAGATAAATTAATGGGTGATTTTGGTAGATGACCTTTTTTGAATATTCAATTGGGCATTTAGGCCCTAAATCAATTTAATTAGTTTTACCCTAGACCCCTTCCCAATAGAGTGGGTTGGTCAATGGTCAACCGTTGACCGGTCAACGTTGACCAACCCATTTTGATGCCAATTTTTTTATTTTATTTTATTTTATTTTATTTAGTGATGCCATATTTTACCGTTTTGATGCCAACATTTTATTATATTTTATTTTCACTTTGATGCCACTTTTCTAATGAAATGATTGGATGACACTTTTTTAATGTCACTTTTTTTAAACCTTGATGACATTTTTTGTTTACAGTAATGTCACGTTGATCATTGATGCCATTTTTTTTACTATTAACGACTGATGCCACTTTTTTTTTGTCAATTTTTTGATAATATTTTTTTTACCGTGATGCCATATTTTTTATGATATTTTTTCAAAGTATTATTTTGATGACATTTTTTCCTTTAATGTGATACAACTTTTTCAAAATGGTGTTTTGATGTCATTTTTATAATGTAATTATTTGATGCCATTTTTTTTAATAAAATCGATTGATGCCACATGTTTTTAATTTAATCAGTTGTATATCGATTTATTTTCATCGATTATACTTTCATTCATTGATGACACGTTTGTGATTACACTTCATTGATGAAATCACTTGTGGTGACATGTTCATTAAATTTTTATTCATGGATGACATTTGTTTATTACGCTTCATTAATCACAATCGTTTATGGTGACAATTTTAAATAATTGATGACATAAGAGCTTAAAATGTGGAATCAAAATATTGTCACCTTATTGCACATATAAAAATACAAAGTCTTTGAAACTACGACATTAATATTGGCTGTATACGTAAAAACACCTATTATAACATGTCATCAACTAAAAAAAATGCATCAATGTAAGTAATATAATGCGGAATCAATAAAATCAATACAACGTGTCATAACCATCCAAAAATTATATACAACATTTCTAAAGATTCCACCTTCTCAAAAGTGGCATCAAAGTAGTTGCTAACAATTATTCAACCATGAAAGTAGTTGCTAACAACCCAAAATATTTGTCATCCAAGCACCCAAATAAATCAGACACAAATATTCACAAAGTGGGTCTATACCCAATCCTAACCCGTTAGCCCAACCCACAAACAAAAGTAAAACTCCTACTGAAATTCTATGACAGCAGACTAAGGCTCAAAAACAACCATCAGGGAAAGCCACCGAACAACAGCAGTTCCACAGAAACGAACAGCAATAGAGCTAAGCACCAATGACAGCAGCACCCACCGGTAGAATTGTTTTGATCGAACAGCTTCAGACATCCACACCGCACATAATGAGCACGTCGGACTCAACCCGGACGATATGTTTCTTCGTCCGTCGATGAATCCCCGCATTCGTCAATGTTGGACTCGTCATTGAAGTGGATATCGTCCCCATCACCACTTTGGGAGTCCTTGAAGTGGATAGCATCATTGAAGTGGATACTGTCATCCTTCTTGCTATATGCCTATTTTACCACATTGAATAAATCCAACATATTCAGCAAAAAATATTAAACTACAAGTAAAATAATTGATTTGTTCCACAAGGAGTCTTTGTTGAACTCCAGCTCTCACATGAATTCAGGATTGATTCATCATTACCAGCTCGACTCAACAGCCACACAAGCTACTAAAATTAGGAAGAAGGTTAATTCTAAAAACCTGCTTCCTATTTCATCAAAAAAAAATTGAAAATGAAAATGAAAATACCTTTGATTTGGGGATGACTTTCACAGCAACCTCATGGCCTTTCAAGCTTCCCTTCTTGGCATTTGCAGAGCAGGTATAACCAAAATGGCCACACCCAATTTCATCTGCTAATTCATGTTGATTCAGAAACTGCTTGGAAAGCAATTCAATCTCTCAAATTAAGAATGAAAATCCACAAAATCAACTTCCAATTTCACAAATTCATCACAAAAATAAACCAATTTTAACAAATTATACACAAAAATAAACCCTAATCCAACAGAGAATTCAAAAGAGACTCACGACCAGGGGTCTAGGGGAACGGGGCCAACGGAGGACGGAGGACAGAGGCCGGAGCCCGAAGACCGATGATGACGAGGCCTAGATCTGGTCGGGCGGAGGGAGGGAGGGAGAGAGAGGGAGATAGGGCTGGATTCGACGAGGTCGGGAGGACCTTGCCTGCTAGTAGGTGTAACGGCCCAGAATTATGATTTCCGGGTTACGTTTCAAGGGATAAAACCCCTTGTTCGGATCTTGCAATCCAGGTACAGGTCGAGGTTTCAAACTCATTTTAAGATTAGTAGAAAGAGGGATTTCAAACCCTAAAAACCTCGAAGGGCCGTTGGGTACCCTTAACCTGTCCTAAGACTATGTCGCGGAGTCCATTTCAAACGGAAGTAAAGCGGGAGCAAGGTAAAGATTCAAGTGCCACGACAGAGCCGGGTCAAAACCAAATCATGAGTGGGTAATTACCATTTTACTAAGTTAGGACATTAGCCAAATTCTTCGATTCGCCTAAAGGAAATCCCGTCATATAGACATTGAGCACTCAAAATCTGCAGAAAATACCTTAAAAAAAAAGAACGGGGAAAGGAGTCAGATCAAGCCACTCATGCGGGACCGACAGTCCTCGCTGAGGCCACATAATATGTGCTATACCTAATAAAGATACTCTAATGCAGTACGAAAGTTAAACACACTAGCATACTCCTAGTTCATATACGGAAAGACAAATAAGGCGCCCACAGAATGCCAACTGGCATGTCCCTCTCCTACCTCCACCCCCTTCCGATAGGGTGGAGACTGGCCAGCTCGTGAATGCAATCCATAATAATCGGGCGGCACGCATGCCCAACCCGTATCCACAATAAAGCCCACAAGCATCTCATAATATAAGGAAGTTCATGACTCGATTGACTCAGGACGGGACCCGATGGGACTAGGTCGTCCTATAACCCTAGCAATGACTCTAGTTACTTCACAGATAATGGCCGTTCTGTTTACAAAAGCAATGAGTAAACGAATGCTCAATCATGAGTGCAATTCTAGCAGGATACTACATGGCATGCTTTATTATGAATGCAACACCTAACATAAAATGCAACAACATGCATGAATGTCCAACCTGAGTAAGCCCCCTAGGGAACTTACCTGAAATGCCGAACAGCAAAAGATAACGCAAGCGGAGTCCAACAAGCAACAATCACCTAACAAATATACAGATATGCATAAGTCTATCTAAATCACACAAGGCGCCCCTAACTATCATACATAACTTCATGTATCTCATTTCCGATCATTCCATCTTATTCCATGTTCATATCATCTCAATACCTCATCCATCATCTCATATTTTCTCATCATACCTCATTTCAAAACCAAAGCGTAACATACGTAAACAGTAAGAGTTATAAGAGTTTGAAATCCGACAAGTTAGGTTAAGTCGACCAGCAAGGTTTGTAAAACATCAAGGCATCAATTCATTAAGTCTCAATCAAGTGGCGAGGTTAAGGAATCCCGACATTAAACATTTAAACCTTAAAACCAATCTTTCCAAATCATTTTATAGAAATAATTCCGGCATTTTATTTCAATACCTAAACTTTAATGTTTCAAGTAATTTAACACATTGATAAACATTTCCCCAAAATAGATCCATCTTCATAAACCCCCTTTTAAATAGTTCAACAATAAGTAAATAAAACAAAACGGCAACTCACCCATTTTAACAATCCACATTTATAAAACAACAATACTAGATTACTTCCTCATTTCTAAAATCTCATTATAAAACATTATGCAATAACATGTCTCAATTAATACTACTTTTAAACGAATTAAAATATATATATATATATAAAAAATCAGAATATAATAATAAAATAAACTAACGGCAATAATCTTCAAAACATAACACAACATAACATATATATAAACCATATGCATATAATAACTACATAACACAATATAGTGTGTAACAAAACCTTAAGACAACCCAAGAGGAATTCTGAAGAAGGAAGAAATAGGCCCACATTCTCAACCCGGATCCAACAAAATAGGCCCAATACTTAACCCTTCCTGAAAACCCGGATCCGACCCGGCCCAGAACCCAACTCTCAGGTTTGTGTTTAAGTGAACCGGTTCAGAAAATAAGAAAAAGGGAATGAAGAAAACCGGGTCAAGGTCTCCTTCCCCAAATCAAGCAGGACACAGACGCCGGACGGAAAAACGGAGGAGGAAGAAGGGAAGCTCGGCCTGCCGGCTAACTGCTTTCCGGTCTAGACTCACCCACCCCGACCGAACAGGCATTCCGACCACAACACAGGAATGAGAGTAAAAGGAAAGGAGGGAGAGAAGTCTCACCGAGGTCGCCGAGCATCGCCAGAATCTCCGTCGGAGGCGCGACCTGGCTTCGTCGGAGTCGGAAATCAGTGTTTGCTTGGCCAAGGACGAAAGAAAGGGTCATAAAGGGGCACCTTTGTGGGGATTTAGGTCGGAACGAAAGAGAAGCCCTTACCGATCAATCTGGGAGCGAGGCAGGGAGAGTGGCGTCAGATCCGGTGGCTGCTGCTAGGTCGGAGGCTCGCTGGTGGCAAATGCGGCCTTCTCTGGGCGGCGTCGGCTCGGGCTCGGCTGCTCCCGGCGAAACGGGGGTGCTCGGTTTCAGGGCAGCTCGGCGACGACTAGGAGGAGAAAGGAAGGAGGTGGTGATGTCTTTCTTGTGGGTTTGTGCAATGGATGCAAAGTGAGGAGTGTGGGTACATAAGTAGAAGGGTGCAGAGGATGGATGGGTGCTCCTTTGTGGGTTTCTAGGTGAAATTGTACATAAGACAAATCTGTAGCTGGCAATTGTAAGGCAAGGCCTTCCCTTTCCCCAATGGCAGACGAGAGAGAGGAAAGAAAGAGAGAGGAGGGAAAGAGAGAGAAGAGAAAAAAAGAAAAGAAAAGAAGGGATATATTACATATATGAGGTCCCAAACAGATATTTTAAATACCCGAATAAATATCTCGAAATCCGTTCGCTCGAACCAAAATCCGACTCTATTAAAATAACGCTTCAAAATTATGAAGATATCGACATTCCAAAGTTTATTTCAAATCCCGAGGCAAAACGATAGAATTGTCCTTCACAGTTAAAAATTGGGCCGGAATTTGCTTTAAAAGTTTCAATTTCAATTTAGTAATTTAAAGACGAGTTTTCCTTAAAATATCTGAATTATTATTATTATTTTTTTATTATTATTTTTTTCGACTTAAATCCATTTTATATTATTTGTTGAAATTTATTATTTAAAAATCCGGGCATTTACATCATCCACCTCTAAAAACAAGTCTCGTCCCCAAGACTAAAACCAAAATAAGGTAGGGGATGAAGTTTGAAATTGATGAGTCATAGGATCATGTCTAAGAACCTTGTAATCATCTCGGTTGCGTCTTCCGGGATTCTCACAACATTCTAGTCACAATCGTGACATCTCCAATTGGCCTTGACAAGTATGCGATAAGCGCCCCTATCACATACTCGCTTCGACTTTTTGGAAGTACCACAACTCTCTACAATATCATTACTAGGTCTTAGCAAGCACCATACAAGCGCCCTTATAAAATACTTGTATCCACTTCGTGAAGTATCATAGAGTTGCCCGGGTTTGAAAAGTTCCTAGAGTGATTAGCCTCAAAATCGTTGAAATTCTCGGTAACGTTCATTCTTCTACAAATCTAAGGTAATCCTTTTCAAAACCGTTCAAATCTTCAAATCCAACGTTTAATCAAGTAACTTTACACCAAAACCAGTCAAATCCTTTCAAATCAAGATTTCGTCAAAAACTTCCAACAACCCAATCAGTTTCCCGCATAACAATCAAATTCAGGAGCTGGGAGGTGGAATCATCCACCTCTAAGGGCTAATCCCATATTCTCTTCCTAGTTTCCAGAATCAAATCAATCTATTAGTCTCAGTTCAAACAAGATTCACAAGCCATAAGCAATGCATACCCACATAACCAATCGATCCTCAATGAGCACATCATATGAAAAGTCTCAAACATATGTCAGCACACTGCCACAACATCACATCAACGTCTTCACATCATACTAAAGGTCATAATATGCATCTATGCCAAAATCATAACACACATCTCGATATCACACCAATGTCATAACAGGTACACCCTCATCATAAAGTCAACGAATCAAAATCATTGTCAACACATCAACATAACAAGTCGTGTTATTAAGATTTCGCGAAAGGGGAGGTCAAACGGTATATCAGTCATCGAATGTCAGCATATTCACCAAACATCATCTTAACTCATCACATTGCCACATAACGATCATTTAGAAATCTGGTATCATTATCTCGTATATACAAATCATATTCATCCTCAAAGTTATATTCATCATTTAACATGCCCACAATCATGCTTAACGATCATATAACATAACATCATGCTTTATCACCCCATAATATAATATCATGTTTTCACATAGCAACATAGCATTATCTCATGATTCATATAACACATCGTAACATGCTTCTAAAATGCATAACAGGGTATTAATGCTTCAATATATCATGATAACACTAATCACTACCAATTAGATTTCAGTATTGCATATCAACATGTAATATCGTATCAGGTTCATCATGGTCGTTATCTAACATCATGCCAGCAGATAAAAATAAATCACAAAAATCAAGAAAATTCCTCACATCATACCAGTCAAAATAAAACACAATCCCCACTCACCCATCTCCACTCTCAAGCCAAGATTAATCCTCTTATAGACTCAACAACACTAACTCCGACAAAATCCCCTTAAGAAATCCCAATTCATCTCGATGCTGAAACCTCGCCCCTCATTCCACCAAGCACTACCTCGCACCATCCACCTCTAAGAATTCAACTCCTATCTCTAACTCTACACTTGAGCATCCTCTCATGCTATGTCCTAAATACTCTCAAGAGACATTCCCTATTCTTCTCATACTACTCAAGACATCACAACATCATACCCTGCTAACCACATGGATCCCTCTCTTGCGTCTTACCTTGTAATACCACCGATCATCCTAACCGCCTATAATTCTTTTACCACTCATCAACCACTTCACAAGAGAACCCTCACCCACAAGTTCAAAGAAGAAGAAATCATGGACATTATTACACATAAGGACCTCATCATATCAACTAGCATTTATATGAATAGCATCATTAGTCAGCATTAAACATTGCAACTGCGTCGATAAATCTCAATTTACCGTCATGCTCAATCATTATTATAAATCATCATATATGCACATAATCAAGTCAAGCTAGCAAGTTTCATCATAACCTTATCTAATAGACAGTTCAGGTTTCTCAGCATTTGCGGTTCACATTTTACAGACAAAGAAATTTAAATCATGCTTAGCAATTCGGAGTGTCAACGCATCAAGGCACCATAAAACTGTAAGGCATCAAACCATATCATCATAGACAACAGACAACCAGGCAACAGTCATCACCAAGTCAGCACATCAACACGTAAATATCATCGTTAGGTCAGTGCAATATCATCATCAACAATTTCAGAAGGATTAGCAATTCGAACGGAGGACACTCTCGCTTGCAGTCACATCGTACTCAGTAACCGAAATCCTTGATACGTGCTTGTCCTGCCGGCATCATTGTTCCTGAGGCCCATGGGTTATGGGCCCACGCTTCCTCTGCGCTGCTCTATCGCTATCCCACCTTCCGTTCTCTTTCCCATGTGGTCGCTCGTCCAAGTATCGCAGAGGAGTCTAAGTTAGCAGAGATAGGGGAGTGACACGGACATGCAACCCAATGTTCACTTTGGAAACAAATACAGACCAAGGCTAAAAGACGACAAGACTGGAGACAAGACTTTGACCCGGGAATAGCAACGATGCCCTTATGGAAGTCTATTAGGTTTCAATCGTGACAAGCAAACAAGGATTTATCATTGGGCATATCAAGCACACATTAATCCACACTAGCATGTACCTATCTCAAGGGGGCATGACATATGTATTCATTCCAAAAGACATAATCGAGTCCTACATTGGTGCATGAGAGACAAGCTAGTAGTCTATCATTCCATAAACAGATATGCCTAGTAACTTCAAGCAAGCTATGCGGAACCAGCAATAATCATGTATGATTTGAAGTCATGCAATATTGAATAAAGATAATAAGTATCATGCATATGAAAGAATGTCCAACCATGAACAAGTGAGGTCAAATATAGCATGACGAGGTATATCATAACAACCAAACTAAGTGTCATACGAGAATATATAAGAGTGGCATATTAACTGTCACATCTAACAACAATGATCACATAGTAGGTTAAGAATGACATGTAATCATACGACGAGATACATTTAGAAACATAGGTCCTACATGATGCTAGTGGTACATGATAAGACATGGGCATAGCCAAGAGTCATCTAAACGAATTCAACATAATGTTCGTAGAGCATGAGACATCATTACAGAGAGTAACAAGGAGGACATCACCAACGACAGATTATAAGCATGCTAGGAACAAACTGTCATAGTGCACACAAAATGGTATAACAACTATCACATTATAGGACAAACATGTTCAGGTAATAGAATAAGTATGGCAAGTCACCATTTAGTGAGTCATTTTGGAAATCATAGGCTTTATAGGATACTAATAGCGCATATCGAACTTGAATACCATTAAAGTATTTCGACTAGATTCATTCTAACATTTAGGCGTCATGCGTATGCGGAATCATGATATAGCGTGGTGTGTGATCATGCAAGGTGCCAAGTCATACATCTATGCAAGCACGAGAGGATGCCATAGAGTAATAGGGAAACACTACCGAGCGATAACATGTGAGCATGCTATGATTAACCATTACGAAAAGCAAATCAATCATCGAATTCAATATCAATTATCTTGCATGAGTAAGACATGTTATTGTACTAGAAAGAGGGAAGAACCACACTATCAGGAACCTAGCTCGAGAGAGAATCAGCACTAATGCGAGCAGGATATAATTCACACGAGTCACAACCAAGGATCCTACATGATACTAAAGGCTCAACATAACATACGATGCATGGATGCACTAATCATGATGACACGCAAGAAATCAATTCAATCACATTCCAATAAAACAGAAGCATGAGGACGGTTTTACGATGTATAACACGAGTCTAAGTATTGAGCAGTATGACTAGAATACGGGGACATGAGTTAAAATCAACACATAACATGATAAAGCATGCATTTATCAAGACTCAATTACACCACATATTCTCCATCCAACGCAAGTAATCACACAACAATACAAATTGCAAAACAACCAATGCTAGTTAATCTGACGAATACAGAACAGATGAGCATACTATAGATTCTTGTCACAAAAGGATAATAAGAATTGACACGTCATCATCCAACATGCTAAGACGATCATCTATTAGCATTCATACAAAGAGGAGCTGATCACACTATAGTGAGCCTAATTCAGGAAGAGATACGATCAAGTAGGTTCATATCATGTGGTCCATGCTTTCAATCATTCATACGATCAATAAGCCAAGTAAGCATGCTATAAAAACATACAATCATGATAGAAGGCAAGACATAACACGAGACTTGAGCAATGTAACTAACCACAACATGATCTTACACATTAAAATTATGACAGAAAGCAAGGCATAACATGAGCAGCTTCTTACTAATGATCATTTACCAGGTATATGCGGGAGATTATAAAAATCATGTCATTCAATTCAGAGAGAGTGACCATTACAACCGGATAGAGATCCCTAAGGGCAACCATAGATCTTCCCCAATTGACTCATCATCCCTCTTTCCCGTTGGACTTTGGTACGACTCTTTGTGGTAAGAAAACACTTATGATCATCATAAGGATGAAGAAAGAGAGCCCCATAACACCTTACTTTTGACTCAAAATGCCATGAAGAATCACCTTCCAATACGCACTCAGACAACCTTCATATCCATACACGATTCCCGATAAAAAGTGGTTACCAACCCAATTCCCCGTGTAAAACACTGACATCCAGGAAAAGGCTAGATAGAACCGTCAAGGGGTTAACATAGTGTAAGGGGGTTATTCCACACAAGCTGGGTTTGACCATACAGAAACAAGGGTACTCCCACTATCCCGTTTGCACAGATCAGTCAATACATATTTCATAGTCAAGGCATCCAAATCAGATCTCTAGCATATCAAGCATTCATCACAGAATCAGTTAATAACACTCATAATGATCTCCTTGGAGTCTCCCAACCCATCTGTAAAGAACAAGCTGATATTTTGCCTACCGTTCCCAACTACACCCAATAGGGGTGGTCTAGCGCCTTTACTACCCACTCGTGTCTCCGTTTAGTCGATTTTCCTCTTTTATTACAAGTCAAGTTCAGTACTTAGTCCAATTACGGTTAGGCATCTTAAATTCATTTTGCCCTTCTTAAAATCCTTTCAAATCCTTTGAAACTCATGGGCGGTTTTCCAAAACATACACTCGACCCTTGCGTACCCGAATTGCACAACCTCAGCTCTGATACCATCTTTGTAACGGCCCAGAATTATGATTTTCGGGTTACGTTTCAAGGGATAAAACCCCTTGTTCGGATCTTGCAATCCAGGTACAGGTCGAGGTTTCAAACTTATTTTAAGATTAGTAGAAAGAGGGATTTCAAACCCTAAAAACCTCGAAGGGCCGTTGGGTACCCTTAACCTGTCCTAAGACTATGTCGCAGAGTCCATTTCAAACGGAAGTAAAGCGGGAGCAAGGTAAAGATTTAAGTGCCACGGCAGAGCCGGGTCAAAACCAAATCATGAATGGGTAATTACCATTTTACTAAGTTAGGACATTAGCCAGATTCTTCGATTCGCCTAAAGGAAACCCCGTCATATAGACATTGAGCACTCAAAATCTGCAGAAAATACCTTAAAAAAAAGAACGGGGAAAGGAGTCAGATCAAGCCACTCATGCGGGACCGGCAGTCCTCGCTGAGGCCACATAATATGTGCTATACCTAATAAAGATGCTCTAATGCAGTACAAAAGTTAAACACACTAGCATGCTCCTAGTTCATATACGGAAAGACAATTAAGGCGCCCACAGAATGCCAACTGGCATGTCCCTCTCCTACCTCCACCCCCTTCCGATAGGGCGGAGACTGGCCAGCTCGTGAATGCATTCCATAATAATCGGGCGGCACGCATGCCCAACTCGTATCCACAATAAAGCCCGCAGGCATCTCATAATATAAGGAAGTTCATGACTCGATTGACTCAGGACGGGACCCGATGGGACTAGGTCGTCCTATAACCCTAGCAATGACTCTAGTTACTTCACAGATAACGGCCGTTCTGTTTACAAAAGCAATGAGTAAACGAATGCTCAATCATGAGTGCAATTCTAGCAGGATACTACATGGCATGCTTTATTATGAATGCAACACCTAACAAAAAATGCAACAACAGGCATGAATGTCCAACCTGAGTAAGCCCCCTAGGGAACTTACCTGAAATGCCGAACAGCAAAAGATAACGCAAGCGGAGTCCAACAAGCAACAATCACCTGACAAATATACAAATATGCATAAGTCCATCTAAATCACACAAGGCACCCCTAACTATCATACATAACTTCACGTATCTCATTTCCGATCATTCCGTCTTATTCCATGTTCATATCATCTCAATACCTCATCCATCATCTCATATTTTCTCATCATATCTCATTTCAAAACCAAAGCGTAACATACGTAAACAGTATTAGTTATAAGAGTTTGAAATCCGACAAGTTAGGTTAAGTCGACCAGCAAGGTTTGTAAAACATCAAGGCATCAATTCATTAAGTCTCAATCAAGTGGCGAGGTTAAGGAATCCCGACATTAAACATTTAAACCTTAAAACCAATCTTTCCAAATCATTTTATAGAAATAATTCCGGCATTTTATTTCAAAACCTAAACTTTAATGTTTCAAGTAATTTAACACATTGATAAACATTTCCCCAAAATAGATCCATCTTCATAAACCCCCTTTTAAATAGTTCAACAATAAGTAAATAAAACAAAACGGCAACTCACCCATTTTAACAATCCACATTTATAAAACCACAATACTAGATTACTTCCTCATTTCTAAAATCTCATTATAAAACATTATGCAATAACACGTCTCAATTAATACTACTTTTAAACGAATTAAAATATATATATATATATATATATATATATATATATATATAAAATCAGAATATAATAATAAAATAAACTAACAGCAATAATCTTCAAAACATAACACAACATAACATATATATAAACCATATGCATATAATAACTACATAACACAATATAGTGTGTAACAAAACCTTAAGACAACCCAAGAGAAATTCTGAAGAAGGAAGAAATAGGCCCACATTCTCAACCCGGATCCAACAAAATAGGCCCAATACTTAACCCTTCCTGAAAACCCGGATCCGACCCGGCCCAGAACCCAACTCTCAGGTTTGTGTTTAAGTGAACCGGTTCAGAAAATAAGAAAAAGGGAATGAAGAAAACTGGGTCAAGGTCTCCTTCCCCAAATCAAGCAGGACACAGACGCCGGACGGAAAAACGGAGGAGGAAGAAGGGAAGCTCGGCCTGCCGGCTAACTGCTTTCCAGTCTAGACTCACCCACCCCGACCGAACAGGCATTCTGACCACAACACAGGAATGAGAGTAAAAGGAAAGGAGGGAGAGAAGTCTCACCGAGGTCGCCGAGCATCGCCAGAATCTCCGTCGGAGGCGCGACCTGGCTTCGTCGGAGTCGGAAATCAGTGTTTGATTGGCCAAGGACGAAAGAAAGGGTCATAAAGGGGCACCTTTGTGGGGATTTAGGTCGGAACGAAAGAGAAGCCCTTACCGATCAATCTGGGAGCGAGGCAGGGAGAGTGGCGTCAGATCCGGTGGCTGCTGCTGGGTCGGAGGCTCGCTGGTGGCAAATGCGGCCTTCTCCGGGCGGCGTCGGGTCGGGCTCGGCTGCTCCTGGCGAAACGGGGGTGCTCAGTTTCAGGGCAGCTCGGCGACGACTAGGAGGAGAAAGGAAGGAGGTGGTGATGTCCTTCTTGTGGGTTTGTGCAATCGATGCAAAGTGAGGAGTGTGGGTACATAAGTAGAAGGGTGCAGAGGATGGATGGGTGCTCCTTTGTGGGTTTCTAGGTGAAATTGTACATAAGACAAATCTGTAGCTGGCAATTGTAAGGCAAGGCCTTCCCTTTCCCCAATGGCAGACGAGAGAGAGGAAAGAAAGAGAGAGGAGGGAAAGAGAGAGAAGAGAAAAAAAGAAAAGAAAAGAAGGGATATATTACATATATGAGGTCCCAAACAGATATTTTAAATACCCGAATAAATATCTCGAAATCCGTTCGCTCGAACCAAAATCCGACTCTATTAAAATAACGCTTCAAAATTATGAAGATATCGACATTCCAAAGTTTATTTCAAATCCCGAGGCAAAACGATAGAATTGTCCTTCACAGTTAAAAATTGGGCCGGAATTTGCTTTAAAAGTTTCAATTTCAATTTAGTAATTTAAAGACGAGTTTTCCTTAAAATATCTGAATTATTATTATTATTATTATTATTTTATTTTTTTATTTTTTTATTTTTTTTTCGACTTAAACCCATTTTATATTATTTGTTGAAATTTATTATTTAAAAATCCGGGCCTTTACAGTAGGTCGGCGATGGAGGGGCGACGCCGACAACAGAGGAGGTCGCCGGTGATGGCGCTCGGAGGTCGGAGGGAGGGACGGCACCGGATCTGGATTCGACATGGCTGGTGGACCTTGGAAGGAGGTAGGTCGGCGACGGAGGGTGGATGTCAGCGACGGAGGGGTGACGGTCGTCGAAGGTGGAGGAGCAGTGGCGGCCGTCGAAGGTGGTGCAGGTCCTGCAGGGCGGAGACGGGAAGGTTGGGAAAGAGTGTACGAGAGAGCGTGAGAGAATGGAGGAACCGAGGAAAGGTCGGGAAAGCCAAATTGCCAATTAAGAGGTCTAAGCATGCTAAAAAAACATTTAATGGGCCTATCTACCTAACTAAAGTTGCTTAAGGGTCTATTTCAGCCAATTCCCTCTAAATTAATTGTAGATAAAGTTTAACAGTACAGCATAAAATAAAATGGTTCAACTTTGGAGAAAATGTAGTACATATGAATTAATTAGACAAAGATTGTGGAAATGGAAAATTGAAGTTTGGGAAAGGAAAATGGAGTTGATCAGGAGAGGAGATTCACAGTACGTTGAGCTCGGGAGAAAGATCTCCATTTGTAGCTGAATTCGGAATCTTAGTCTGTTACAAGGCAGATAGAATGTATTTATACAAGGAGATAACGTGCCAAGCACTTGTCTCTTACCAGGCAGTGGCGGCCGCAGAAATCGCTGGAGGGGGGCGAAATTGTTTGTCGGAATTTTTTTTTCCTCGGTTTATATAATAAAGAATTTTAAAAAAAATATGTTGAAAGAAAACCATAAATTGTGGTATAAATATGGTATTTTATTGCAAAAATTCATACAATAATTTAATAATTTATATGTGTGTATAGCATGATTAAGATTTTTTTAAAATATTGAAAGAAAATTATAATTTTTTTTAAGAATTTGTCATTGGTAAATGAAAAAAAAATTGATAAGATTGAAAACTATGACAAAAAAAAAACTCATAAATTGTGGTTTAACTATGACATTGATATTAAAAAAAATTCATATGAATAAAAATTAGAAGAATTTTTAAAAATATATGTGTAAGATAATGAATAATCTTATGAAAATATTAAAAGAAAAATATATAATTTGATTTAAATATGACATTTATAATAGGCAAAATTTGGTTGGAACAAAAAATAGTGGAAAAAGGTAAAGAATTAAATGAGGTTTGAACACATAATCTCTTGCATCCCCTTTCCTTCCTTCCCTCATTTTCACCAACTAAGCTAGACAACTTTAGTTTTTTTTTCACATTTTTTTTTTAAATTTTTTTTACAATATACTACGAAATATTAGCACACGTATCAATTTTATCACACGTATCAATCGGGAGAATGATCGACGACATAGAATAAATAGTAATAGAGGATAGGACAGATTTTTTAAGTGTGATTCTCCCTAGGAGGCTAAGGTGCCTACCCTTCCAGTTCGCCAGCCTCGATTTGACTATGTCAATCAGCGGACTGAAGGTGTTTTTATTAATTCGTTTTTGAAAGACATGCATCCCAATATAGCTATCCAAGTCTTCCGTCACTTCGAACCGCACTCCCTCCTCAACGTTGCCACCTCCTCTTGCTTGATGTTGAGTGAGACAAAGAGCTTGGATTTGTTGATGTTAACACACTGCCAAAAGCGGAACAGAAACTATCTAGAATGCGTTGAATGCACCTTAATTGATCTGTCGATGCTTCGGCGACCAACACGATATCATTTGAAAAATAGATATGAGAGACGTTGGGTCCATTCCTTGTTTTTTTCTTCTTAGTTTATTTTTGATAATGCACTTATTTATACAAGAGAGTTTATTTTTTCAAATAATTATTACTATGATTATTTGTAAAAGCCAACTTGATTGCAGTCAAGAATGGAGGGTCATGCATATGATCCTAATTTTTGTTGTAGTTGTTGTTGTAAAATTGCATGGTAAAAAATGAATGACTCATTTGGTTAGTAATCCAAAAACTAAGGAAATAGAAAAGCTAAAAAACTTAGCGATAATATATACACTAGGTTGATTTTTTTTTCACATAAATTAAAAATCCGTCAAGTTTTGATGCTTTTATAACTTTTTAATTTATTGACTCCCAACAATAGATTACCAACGATAGATTAGGTTACTAAAAACTTATGGAGCAAGAGGAAGAGCTAGGGTTGGGTATAGGGAGCACGTATCCCCTCTCTCATCCTATAAATTATCTATATATTCTATTCGTCGATACTTCATTTTAATATCATGAACCTAAATCCGATACTTGAATGGAAAAATTATAAATGTTAGAAAATTCAACACGGATTCATCACTATGTTAATAAACCACGATGTTTTTATAATTTACATAACTTGATAATTTGATCGTATATACTCTTTATAATTTTGCAAGAGAACTTCAAAACGAGATATTATAATACTTAAATCGACGTACAAATAGGTTAAAAAAAATCATGTATGTTTAAAGTTTGTATATCGGGTTACACATTGCGTTATTACCTGAGGGTCGGAGAGGACTAATCGAGGAAGAGTAGGGCCCGGGAGAGAGAGGATTAGAGTTCAGAGGAGGTGAAGGTGAAGAAGGAGATAGCAGAAGAGAGAGCGAGATAGAGATTAGAAGAGGGATTAGGGTAAATGGTTTGATTATTAATTGGATAAAATCCCAATTACAATATCTAAGGGTATTAACGGTATTTATACCCTAAACTCCTAATACTAGGGACATAACAATGCATTCCCCTTACAAAAGCTTTGTCCCAAAGCTTACTTATACAATGTAAAAATACACTAACTAAACTAAATTGGCAATGGAACACTAGCTCCTTTTAGCAAAGCACAAAGCTTACTTATACAATGTAAAAATACACTTGTTGAAGCCCCAACTTGATCTTTCTGCAGTCAATACAACATCAATAATTAAGCAGCCCAACACCTTTTCAAGTGCACTTATAGTTGATGTAGTTCACTGAATTGGCAATGGAACACTCATAGCACCCAGTGTACCCCTTTTAAGGCCTTGATTTGCTTCCCATTGGAAAAGCTTTGTCCTCAAAGCTTACATGGGAAAAAAAATTGTTAGACATTACACTGAATGTCAAAGCTTATACCAAGTCATCACTTGGAAGTTTTTGTTGTTGTTGATTCACTAGCTCCTTTTAGCAGCTTGCAAACCCATTTGCAGCAACCCCACATGCAGCAGCTCCCAACATTCATTTAAAAAAAAGACAACAATGATTCCCCCCCTCCCCCCCAATTGACACAAGATGGCATGTACATTGTGTGCAGCTCCCAAAGTGATCAAATCCGAGGATTATCAAACCATCCTATACCTTGCACACATGTCCTACTCACCTACAAATTTTCCTTAGGCCTCCTTTTCCCTTGGTAGCAAAAATTAGCAACAACAAAAATTGATGGCAATGTTTACCAACACCAGTCATTGCATCTCTAATAGCATCAACTATCATGCCAAAACATCAAGTGGACAGGTTGTACACGTATCCGAACAAAGAATCACCAGCAAACAACAATTACCCAAATCATCATTTACGCTAATGGATCTACAGCAAAATATGATCTATTAATCATCCACATGGATAAAAAACTAACAACCGATATGCACACATCTCCTTGTAAGAATTAGATTTGAGTAGCAAATGGATTCCTCCTGGATAGAAGACAGTCATATCACACCAAAAGACAGCTGCAGGTTGTAGCTCATCAAACACATCACAAGCATCATTCACCTCCTATTTTCATGGCCTACTCTACAATTTCCAAGACTCTCAAATTCCAGTAAGAACCCCTCACTTTCATCATTCATTGTTGAGCTGCAATCAGCTTCTCCAATGTCAAGCATTGCCATTTTTCTTCCATTCTTCCAAACAGTATGAACATTGTCTTTAAGAAATTATCCAACCAAATGCAAATTAAATATGAATAATTCCATGATCAAAAATCGAATTCCCATCTTGCACTCTATGCCTACCCATAGATGCAACAACAAAAGCTAATTCCGCCTGGGCAGACATTTCTACTAACACCTTGGGTGCAATCAGATTTTCAAAGATTTCAACTGAAATTATCTTCACATCATCTAATTTAATTCCAATCCATTCAGTCAACAGATACCCATGTTCCTTGGATGCAACATCAAAGATTACTGCCTCCGAAGGATTAGAAATTACCTCAAAAGTTTCTGGTCGAACTTGAGGTTCTCCGAAGGTATCATTGGTCTTTGTGTCCCCAATGTTCTGTTCATTGTCGCCTGCACCCAAACCTCAGATCGATGGGGCATTTCCATATGATTCTGATGCTCCGTCCTTGCCCTTCGTCTCCGTCAACAAGGGAAATTGGTCGGCTTCGACGCGATTCCTGACCAACTCAGTTAACTCGTCCAGCCTTTGATCGATCTTCGACATCCACTGCTCCACCTTTTCTTGAAAAATTTATGTGCTTCGCTTCAATTATAGTTTGAAATATTTCGCCATCGAACTTATGGCTAAAAAGCCTAAAATACTGTTGAAGTATTGGTTTTTTTTTATTGAAATGTTGAAGGATTGGTTAACCAACACGTACTTTGTGAATTGTGAATTGTGAATTGTGATTAAAGATTTTGGTTAACCGTTAATTGAGACCATCACAAGGGAATGAATCGTTAATTGAATCGACCCTGATTATTTTGATACGTGCTTTCTACAAGGAAAAAATAAATCAAACTTCAATTCCTTAAAATTACTACTCACTAACGTTTAGTTTAAGAATGAGAATGAATCTTAACTGAATCCTGAGATTTGTTTGAGGCATCCATTTACCTAATAACGGGAGAGATTTTTAAGGCATGTATGGTTCTAATCTATACATGACTACAATGATAACGGGGCCGTGTGTGGAAGATGGTAAAATAAACACATCGCATATTTGATAATATAAGGAATCCAAGTCTCGCATATAAGCCGGTGAGTTACTTCTCTTAGCACCATTTAGTTTTAAGATGAACTTTGTATTGTGTGATGGGCTTGATTAGCGCATGGTGCGCTCGGACAGTTGGACATGTGACCCCTTACGGTTGATATTCGAGTCGAGTGAGTCAAATAGTGGTTGTTCATATTAAGCTCGCTTAAAAATTGGCTCAAACCGTTCATACTCAACTCGTTTAGTAAATGAACGAACTCGATCCGAGCTTTATTCAAGGGTAGAAAAGTGATACTCACTCATAACAAAGTAACTAAAG
The DNA here is from genome assembly GCA_963922045.1 of Persicaria maculosa. Lineage (NCBI taxonomy): Eukaryota > Viridiplantae > Streptophyta > Magnoliopsida > Caryophyllales > Polygonaceae > Persicaria > Persicaria maculosa. The sequence continues at coordinate 24,927,974 of OY998259.1, read as the reverse complement.
GAAAATTTTATAAATTCCAAAACATTCGAGCTTGATTCAAGCCTGATTAGCGCATTGTGCGCTCGAACGTGTGACCCCCACGTACTTGAGGTTTTGTTGATTCGCGCCTAATTAGCGCATGGTGCACTCGAACGTCATTTGACTTTAAGATAGAATCCCACTAATATTGTACGCTCGACTTGATTAGCATATGGTGCACTCGAACGTGTGACCCCACGAACTTGAGGTTTTAAAATGTGCGCATGGTGGGCTATTTTCATGAGAAAGTATTATACTAAGAGCCGCCGACCCGGTTTGATATAAGGGCACAAAAATGAGATTAAAGAAAACTAACTAGATGCACAACGTTTCTTTCTATTAATTTATTGGACAATGATACATATAGCTAGGTCTACCTATGGCTATATCATCAATAAAAGTATAATTTGAATTTTATTTCAAAATTTTAAATATTAATTTACTAATGAGTAATTTTGCTAATTGCTATTGTAAAAAGTAATTTTCTGAACCTTGTCTTGCATTTGTAAGATTCCCTATTTACTAGTCATGATCATCATAGAAAGTAATAAAACAAAAATTGAAACCATAAATATATATAGAATTTCATATATACACATTTATTCACACGTAACGGCAGAAAGATAAAATACAGAAAAAACTGACAGATATAAGTATCGGAAAAAAAAAACAGAAAAAATTGATAGATATAAGTATCTCATGTAATGATGTAAATGATTTGATTTATTTTACTTCACACAAGTAGCATACTAATATATTTATATTTATAGTTGTGTCTTACATAACAGTTGTATTTAACGTAACAACTATATCTAGCGTAACAACTAGTTCTCAATAACCAATCCCTTTAAAACCTAACAAAAAAAAAACACCACTTGCACACTAAAAACAAAATGTGCCTCAAATAATATTTTTATAAATAAAATATGTTCTAAATTGGATCAAAACTAATAATGTTAAGTACAATAAAAAAAAAGTAGTTTATTTTTTTATAAATTAATAACTCACATGAAAATGGGGAAAAACATTTCTAAAAAATCCATATTAATTGAAAAAAAAACTTTAATAATTTGAACTTCAACTATTTAAAAAAATGTAAATATAATTTTGAAAATCTCCTAAAACTTTAAATGAAATTACTCGAACTCGTTGTGACGTTGTATATGCATTTCTCTCAATTTCACTACTTTATCAGTCATGCCTTGGTTACTGAATCTTTCTTCCCATGTATATAATTCCGATTTGATAACAGTGCGTTTTGATTACAAAAAAGTCAATCTTAGTTGATGATCCAACATACATTTTCCTCTCTGATCTGAGTTGTACTTGGTGTTAGGTAGATCTGTCATTCGGGTCGGGTTCGGGTCGGGTCACTTCGGATTTCGGGTAAAACGGGTCTCGGGTAAAACGGGTTTCGGGTTTTTCGGGTTGACTCGAACTCGGGTTTGACAAGGTTTGACCGGGTTTCGTGTCGATTTCGGGTTTGTCAATTTTTTCTTTTTTAAATTAAAAAATCATAATTTGATAATTTTGTGATAAATTTTAATTATATATAAAAAAATTTAATTATATATAATTATAAATCAACCTGATCAATCGGGTCAAAATTACCGGGTCAATAGGGTGACCGGGTCGAAACCCAAATTACCCGGAAAATTTCGGGTTCGGGTCGAAAAAAAAAATCGGGTCGAAATTTCCGGGTTCGGGTAGGAAATTTTTCGAGTCGGTCGGGTCGGGTCACCGGGTCGAGTTGTTGTTTTGACAGGTCTAGTGTTAGGTAATTAAGAAAGCTGGAAACAGATCCAATGTTGAACACAGGCAGTGGATCAGCTCTTACGGAACCGCAAGATGAGGGTGGCCGGATCGGATCGGGGACTCTCCCGACGAACCTCTTCGACTTTGTACATATGAATGGAATGATGGTGAATATATTTGCGAGTGACAGATGACCGGTACAGCTGGATCCATTTATATCACGGGATGGCTGGACTACATCCATTCATATAATTCAAATTTTAATATTGCAAAAGTAATTATATGCATCATGCCATATATATATACATTTGTAAGATTCCCCATTTACTCGTGACCAACCTAGAAAGTAAGAAAGCAAAAATTGAAAACCATAAATATAGAGTTTAATATATACATTTATACACGTAACGCCGGAAAGATAAAATACATAAAAAAATAACAGATACAAGTCTCTCACGTAAATGATTTGATTGATTTTACTTCATACAGGCAACATACTAATAATGCAAGTCAAGCGTCGCATTAGATCAGCCAACTCGATGTAGAAGATCGAACATGACATCACATTAGATCGATATAGATATATGAGTGATCACTGGTTAATGTTGTGAAACGTCTATTGAAAATGTAAGAAAAGAAGGAGATAGGTCAAGTGTTCTTCGTAGAGATCGATAGCTATTCTTTTGAGTAGTAATGTATGTAAGAAGAACATGTGTGTTAAATGAATAATGCAAGTAACTATTGATATAATATTGATTGTTTTGTCTAACCTATTTTCTTACATCAGAAAAACCGATATACAATTGTTGAATTTTATAATCTATTTTAAAAATGACTAACCCTGCCGAAAATTTTCTCAATCCGAAATTTTCTCAAGCAAAAAACCGGTTAATGTATTATCATCATTAATATGTGAATGAAAATTAATCACGTACGTTTCTCTGTATTTAAATGCATGAACTGGTTTTGGTACTTGTATGTGCGAGGAATAAAGTATTTTATCTTAATATCGAGTCTATCCATTATGAAATGGACTACACCGCGTACTAATTAATGAAAAAGATTTATTAAAAAAATTGATTAGAATAGTAAGCTCTTAATTAAATTCTACTAATGGGAATTGGAAATATATGTAAATATATGGATTTTGGGGATGCATGATGCAGGTGATTTGGTATTGTCCATGACTTTATTTTGTGTTTTATTTCAGTCCATAATTTTTTAATCCTTGTATAACATTCTTAAAATTGGCATTTTATTTGCTTCTAATCATATGATAAACCATTACTTGAAAAATACCTGAAACATATTTATTATAATATTCATACAATCAAACATATATAAAGAGAGATTGAAATAATTAACAACAATCAATCCTTTAATATTTTAATTATAAAAAAATACAAAGATTTTTAAAAACAATTGTTTTAAATAATTAAAATTCACAAAAATGGACTTGAAAGTTGTTAAGAGTGTTACCTGCAGTACGTTGCTGAAAATATGCTTCTAATATACCAAAAGTTGTTGCTCTTTATGGGAGAAAGACATAAATCCAAGTACTCCACCCAAACATATAACTCTAATCTATTCTACATTAAATCAATTGACATTATGTGAAATAACCCGTCCTTTTATATGTATATATTAGGCTCAAAATCTTTCTCGCTTTCGAGGTGAGATGTACATCTGTCCCTAAACAGTTTTGATATACGTATACACAATAAATTGTGTCAGTCATATGATCGAGGAAGGGATGGGAAATTTAAACATGAATCGAGATAAAGAAAAGGTCTGCAAAATAGAAGATTTTTCGCGTGGGAATGAAAATGGAGACAATCAGCGAGATAATTGTCCCCCCCCCCCCCCCAATAAGGAACGGTTGTTGGGATCCGTCGATGAAGGTTGGACTCTTCATAAATTGAATTTAATATACACATTAATTTATGGTCATAACCGTAGAAAGAAAAAGATATAAAGAAAATTGACGAATAAAAATATCTAAAACTAGAGTCCAAATCGTCTGTCTACGTTCTTGTTCACTTTTCTTTTTCATGCCCCTCCTCACAAACCTCTTTATTTTCTATTTAATTTTAATTTAATTTAACGGAAATTTCACGAGGTACCCCTGAGATAAGGCGAAATTCAAGCGGTTTACAATTGTTTGACCTATTTCACCTGGTACCCTTGAGATTGTAATATTTTTCGTCCCGTGCTCTTAACCGTGAAATTTTAACAGCTCCGTTAGTTTGTGTTTAAAAAAAAAAAGGAAATTCATTTCAATTTAAAACAAAAGGGAATGACACGAAGAAGAAGCCGATGCTTCACCCAGCATCTCAACCATGCACCGCCCTTGCTGTGAAGCGAAGAGGTCGATCTGGCGACTGGTGACACACCCCGATGGAGGCAGATCAGCCGTTCGTCGGCACCGGTGCTGGTAGGAGACTCGTGACGACTTGGTGGTCCACTGGCTTTCCGACAGACAGATTTGTCTGATAGAAAATATATATATGTGTGTGTGTATGATTGTCTAATGAATAAAACCCTCAATGAGGACTTTACATCAGTTTCATAATTCTACATTGTCCTCTCTAATTTTGCCTCTTTTGAAAAATTAGGGTTTAGTGCATAGTTAATGTTTCTGTCACGCTTCTTCGGTAATGCTTCTCCAATTTTGCCCTTTTGCAAATATGTAGAAGGAATTAGTGGATGTGTCGATTTTAGAATTTAGTGGTTCTCTAATTTTTTGAATTTGCGAAAAAATTGATAATTATTGCCTCATGAAATTGATTCAGTGAAATTAGCAAATTGGTTTGGTTGAATCGGTATCTCGAATCAGCCAGATAATATTATTGTATCGAGTGTGATGAACAACACATTGTATACGTATATTATGTACATATATGGCAGATCCAAGTGCCGGTTCACAGTAAATTTTAATTCAAATGAATTTCCTTTGTTTCACAGAGAAGGTACCCTGATCAATCTCGGCGGGCCATATAACATGGGGTCCACACGCCCGAGCGCATTATGCACACCCAAGCCGATCATACAAGACCAACGGGTTTCCATCATAAAACCAATTGACAAATGGATGATTGACCCACTGTGTGGAGAATATAATTGTGGGAGTGTCCCACATTGGTTAGAAATTATATCCAAGCCTTGCATATAAGCCGGTGGGCTATCCCACCTAACACCAATTGGTTTTAGGATGGAACCCCACTCGGCTTGTGTGCTCGGCTTGGTTGGCGCGTTTGCGCTTGGCGTGCGTTGCCCCCCCCACGTCGGATGACCCACCGTTATTTCATATGGTATCAGAGCCGAGGTTCGGCATGCTGCGGTGCGGTTTGGATTTCCTGGTCTAATTGGCTAGCCAGCCTTAAGACGTTATGTCGTCAATCGCAACTGGCAATATTGCGTGGCCAGGCAGTTGCGCTTGAGGGGTGTGTGTGGAGAATATAATTGTGGGAGTGTCCCACATTGATTAGAAATTATATCCAAGCCTTGCATATAAGCCGGTGGGCTACCCCACCTAACACCAATTGGTTTTAGGATGGAACCCCACTCGGCTTGTGTGCTCGGCTTGGTTGACGCGTTTGCGCTTGGCGTGCGTTGCCCCCCACGTCGGATGACCCACCGTTATTTCATACACTGAATTATATGCAATACTCGGGTTCTCGTGTTTTTCGATGTGAGACAAAGATCCCAGGACATCACAACATACCCGTACCAGGTGAGATGTTGGCTGGGAAGCATATATAGAGCTTCTTGAAGAATTAATCAAGGGCAAGCTTTTGACGAACGAAGGCGGCAGCCGGGCCATTCATTCAAGGGCAAGCTTTTGAGCCTTCAACAGACGAAGGGAAAAAGCATAGGGCTGCTGCTTCCTTTAATTTCTTTCCTTTGTTTTAAATTAAAATGAATTTCCTTTTTTCTTTCCACACAAACCATCGGAGCTGTTAAAATTTCACTGTTAAGGGCACGGGACGAAAAAAATTACAACCTCAGGGTACCAGGTGAAATATGTCAAATAATTGTACACCACAGGAATTTCACCTTACCTCATGGTACCTCGTGAAATTTCCGTTAATTTAATTTTCGGAAATTTCACGAGGTACCCCTTAGGTAAGGGCTAATTCACGGGGTGTACAACTGTTTGACATATTTCACGTGGTACCCTTGAGTTTAATTATATTTTCGCCAAATACCCTTCTTCCGTTAACTCTAACGTTTTCCGTCTTTTTTTAAAAAAAAATTTAAAATTCAAAACACACACCGGAAGCTTCGTATACTCCCCCTCTCATCGGGATCCGGATCCTCTCCTAATGAGAGGTTTCCTAATATTTACTTAATAGGTAAATCTCAACCATTAAATTAAATTAACGGTTAAGATTAAGCACTATAATTAATTAATGATTAAACTAATTAATTTTTATTCTAAACCTCTCTTTCTACTCCTCCGCCGCCCCAGCCACACCGTTGCTCTCCTACCCGCACACCTCTCTACGCTACCAGTAGCTGGAATCCATGGCTGAACTACATTGCTCCACTACCTCTCAAAGTCTCAATTTGATTAAACCCCTAGATTAATCTGATAAACTGTGGGATTAAGTAATTTAGATGTGTATATAATATAATATATACTCCAGTACTTCCCTTCCCTACTTCCTTTCCCTTGCACCCAATTTGCCGCCCTTTGGCCTTCGACCGCAACATCGTCGGCCATGGGTCAGCACAGTGGCAGCAGTCGCACAAAGGCCACGGGCCACCCTTACCCTTTGGCGTCTCCTGGGTGTCCCGCGAAACCATTCTGCGAATTGAATAGTTTATTCCATTGGTGATGCTTATTGAATTTGGGTGAGTTTATGGTACAGTCCCAAAAATTCGTTTAGTTAAATTAAAGTTGAAGTTTTTTAATCCAGAGAAAGTTAAGGATTGATCGATCTAAACTTTGCCGAGGTTGACGTATAAATTTTAGAGTTGGAGGATTATACGTCAACGATCATTTGTTGAGTTTTTGATTCTCCGACTTCAATAGAGATGGAGATGCCTGCCCCCGCCAATGTCAACAGTGCCTTGACGAACATTCGATTCTCGGACCTCAATCCGCCGTTGCTTTCCCATCATGTTCTTGAAGTTCTCGCATGTGACAGATTCAACTACTGTACTCCTGCCCAAGTGTTGAAGGAGAAAGAGAGGCGTAGAAAAAAATTAACTAGTTTAATTATTAATTAATAAATTATAGTGATTAATCTTAACCATTGATTTAATCTAATGGTTGAGATTTACCTATTAGGTAAATATTAGGAAGCCTCTCATTAGGAGAGGATCCGGATCCCTCTCATCGATGGCGTCGAGGCATGAATGAAGTGCAATGCATCCGGCAACACCGTCTCCTCCCCCAGCCTGGACCTCCTCTAGATCCGCTCATGGAACTTGATGACTGGCTCGTCGAAGTCCTCAGTCAGTACCGTGTGGGCCATGAAATCGGGGAATCTGAGGGGGTCCTATCCAAGGGACCGAAGAACAAGGATCCGTCGGGATCGAGCGGGCCGGACATGAAACCGCGTTCAATTGGCTCAAAGAGGAACCTGCGCCCGGGGATTGGGTCGGAGAGGGGCGGATTGCAGGGGACGTGCTAAAGAGGCCGGGACGGAGGCGGGGTTGGAGGTCTTGAAGGCGGAGGAGATGCTGGTGTTGTTTGTGGTGGAGTCGAAGAAGATGGTGGAGAGAGGCGTGGAGGTGTTGGCTGATACGGAGGAATCGGAGCTTGATCGATTCGAAATGCAACGGCTGATTGAAGTGCTTGCAGAATCCTCCGTTCAACCAAAGATTCAATCTTTCTATGAGCTTTGCACTTTGGGAGAGAGATAATTAGATAAATAGAGATTAACAAAAATATGAGAACTTGTTTCTATTGGAGTTCAATCTTTTACACCTTGACTTTATTTATAAATATTGATAGCAACTGATACAAAAAGGGAAAAAAGATGTGGGAAGAAGAAGATGAAAATTGTGAAGTTCAGGTGAATATCCCTTCTCAAAATTTCACCTGTTGGTCTCCTTTGTTGTATTTGTGTTTTATTTAAGTCATTTTCTTAATAAAATCAACGGGAAAGTTAAAAATTAACGGAGAGGGGTATTTGGCAAAAATATAACTAAACTCAGGGGTACCATGTGAAATATGTCAAACAGTTGTACACCTCGTGAATTAGCCTTTATCTCAGGGGTACCTCGTGAAATTTCTGTTTAATTTTTATTTTTAAATAAGATTGAGTGAAGGGGGAAAGAAAAGGAGATAAGGAAGGGAGAGAGGATATGGCTAAACTAACCTATAAAATTCATGTAAATGATTTGATAGATTTACGTAATAATTATTTCTTAATTAACAGCCAATTCAAAAACTTTAAAACCGAACAAAAAGACTAATGAATTGCTAATGATCAAATATTATTGGTCTAGACACTATTCGTTGTCACATTATTAGATGTATTTAACGGAAAGAGTATAAGATCGATCAAATATTATATATGTATCAATCCGACTTTTTTTATAGTTACTTGAAAACGACTAAAAAACAGCTAATTAACTGATTATAAAGAACCATTACAGTTTGAAATAATTAATCGCCATCGACTTTATATATATATAGCGATGACACTATTAATTCGAGTATAACCAACTTTGCGATTAACGATTTTTGTGTTAGTTAATGATCATATATCACGAGGACCGGCCCGACTATATATTATCCGGCATTCAATATTTTTGCCTTGTTTTTTTTTCGTTTCTCAATTTCCAAATTAAGGTACGTAAACGGACTCAACACACCTATACCGTTGATTAAAAAAAAAAAGGTTATAGGTTTATTAGTTTACTAACTAGTAAAGTTTTAATGATTTAATTGATAATGTAATGTGTAGTCGTTTTCATATTTACTCATATTAATCATGCCCACGCAAGTAATATATTGTAACATGTGTAGTCGCCTAGTAGCAACATCATCGTCAAATAAAATAAGAAATAAAAATTGCAAACCATAAATAAATATGTACATTTATTTACTCGTCCGGTAAAAAGAGAAAATACATATAAAATTGTCACATACAGATATCTTGTTATTGATTTTACCATGTAGTCTGTAGAGATGTTAATATTACCGAGCACATGTATCTTTTGCAATCAGTTCGCGGAAGATGATATTTACTTATTTATAGAATGTCCCATCAACAACTTCCAACAACAATTCCCTGGACAAATATCTCAAAGCATTAACACTCTTATTTCAGAAAACAGAGATATGGATCAAATTCTACAAATTTTAGGTTCCACTCTTCCTATGGAGAAAAAACAAAAGATGGCAATCAGATGGTGGACCATTTGGTTTATAAGAAATCAAACAATATTTAGAAATGAAAACATCCCCTCTGCAGAGGGTATTAAGAAAATGATCATTGACAATATTGAAAACTGGAGAAAAGCAAGCAGATGGAATGAGATGGAGGATGACGGCTTACAGAAACAAAATAAGGGAAAAGGTCTCACTAAGAAAAATAGGAAAACCTACCGTTGGAGGAAACCTCCGGCTGGCAAATACAAGTTAAACTTTGACGGATCATTTAAATCAACCTCAAACAGTTCCATTGGATACATCATCCGAGATTGGTGTGGCGACCCTATCAACATTGGTGGTCAAGCTATTGGTGGAAAATCACCTCTCATGGCGGAAGCTCTAGCCCTACGTCTTGGGATAGAAAAAGTTAGAGAATTAAAGATAACTGATCTCATAATAGAAGGAGACTCAAAGATTATCACGGACTATCTAAGAACACAAGTTGGATGTCCTTGGGAAATAGAAATGGTTATGTCAGATATTCAAGCCCTTCTCCAAGAAGTAAATAATGTTGATGTATCTCATATTCCCCGCATTGGTAACCGGGTAGCGGATAAGGTTGCACACCTTTGCTACTCAACCAGGGGGCCAGAGCTATACCTAGATACAGGTCTTCTTGACCTCATCCGACAGGATGCTTTCGGATAGGGTGTTCCCATCCGAATTTTTACCTAATCAAAAAAAAAAAAGTTAATAGTTGTATTACTGTTGTAACACTTATTTCTTGATATCTGAGCGTTTCAGAATCCTAAAAAACACATACATGCATCTCATCCATTAAAAAGTAGAACAAGCATGAAATATGTTCTAAAACTGAAATGAAATTTGAAAACCACATTACAAAAAAATTGGTGCAAGGAAATCAGTACGAGAATCCATCAGGTTCTCTGTCAAATACAAATATCCTATGTAAATGACTTGATTAATTTTACTTTAACATTGTTACCCTATAAATTAATCTAGAGATATTCACAATTTTATTACAACTGTAACAACTATTAATTTCTAGATATTCGAGCGTTTTAAAATCTAGAAAAAAATACACATAAATGCATATATCTCTTCCATTAAAAATTAAAATAAGCATAAAAGAAGCTTTACAACTTCAATGAAAATTACAGTACAAAAAAAATGATAATCCGGGTCGAACCAGGTAATCTTACAAGTTGTGCTACGGTGGTTAAATTAGTTGTCCCCGGCCTGATGTCATGCGTCGCAACCACTGCACCCCCGAATGTTGGTGGATCGAACCAATATCGACAACGCAGTGAAAACCCACTATAAATATTAAATTACGGTGGGTGATATACGACGTGGGGAGGCCACACACGCCAAGCGCACACGCGCCAACCAAGCCGACACTACTACATAAATGGTTATTGATGACTTTTAAAAGATGACGTTTTTTATAAAATGTCGTTAAATATACCTTTTATGGCGTTTATATATATAAACGCCATAAATATTTAGAAATTAGTTATTTATGACATTTTAAAAACGTCATAATATCTATGGCGTTTGAAAACGTCATATTATTAAATCTCAAATATTATGAACTCCATTTTACGACGTTTTGAAAACGCCATAAAATTGACGGCGTTTTGAAAACGTCATGAAATGAGGGGTAATTTTTTTGATCCGAAAAATTCCCCAAAATTTCAAGCGGTAAACTTAAAAAAAATGGAAAGCGCTATAACCCCTAAATCCCCTTTCATTCCCCCACAAAACACACAGGACATTCCTACTTTTATGACAGATTTGTGCTTGCGATGCTAGTGTTTTGTCTATCATTTGGAGGATAATGTTTCAGGCAGGGGCAAAGTAATCTTTGCTCATTTCCTTTCTTTTGATAATAATTTGTGTTGTAACAGGTAATGTTTCCGGGCGATTGATCATTCCTACTTTTTTTGTTAAAGCTGCTAGCCGACCTGCTAGTCCTTTGTCCGACCTTCTGGATGATAATGACATGCTCAACATGTTGGGATGAAAATAGAGATCAAAACTTAATTATGAAGTTAGAGTTCTATTGTTTGTAAAAGAATCTTATGCATTGGTTTGGAGTTTGAAGAGATATAATGGTTGTAATCCTTTTAGTACCTGAGCAGAATATGGTTATATATTAATTATATATTTTTTTTAAATAAATACAATTCCTTGGCGTTTCTAAAATGCCATGGAATGTGCAACTTTTGATTTTTTTTTTAATTTGTAAAGATATCCATGGCGTTTGAAAAACGCCATGGATTGTTATTCCATGGCGTTTGTCAAAACGCCATAAAAAGTTTGACTAAAAGACGGCGTCGGCTTCGACGGCGTTGAGGCATGGTGTTGAAAAACGCCATGTTTATGTTTTTATGGCGTTTTTTAAACGCCGTAGAAGGGTATATCTGTACTAGTGCGAGCACACAAGCCGAGTAGGGTATATCTGTACTAGTGCGAGCACCGGGTTATATGCAAGGCTTGGATTCTATTTTTTTAATCAACGTGGGATAGATCCCACAACTTCAACTTTTTATATTCTCAACACACCCCTCCTCAAGTGCAACTGCCTGGCCACGCATTATTGCCAGTTGCACTTGACGACTTAAGTCTTAAGGCCGGCCAGCCAATTAAGACCAGGAATCCAAACCACACCGTACTTAGCCGAACCTCGGCTCTAATACCATGTTAAATTACGGTGGGTGATATACGACGTGGGGAGGCCACGCACGCCAAGCGCACACGCGCCAACCAAGCCAAGCACACAAGCCGAGTGGGGTTGAGCTCCATCCTAAAACCAATTGGTGTTAGGTGGGGTAGCTCACCGGCTTATATGCAAGGCTTGGATTCTATTTTTAATCAATGTGGGATAGATCCCACAACTTCAACTTTTTATATTCTCAACAATAAATGTATACAGAGAAAATTTGCGCCGAAGGCGCAAATTTTGGGTCAAATTAAAAAACTGTCCACGGATTTTATTTTTTTTTGTTAAAAGTCCATCTAAATATCCCTCGGCCCCCCCTCCCCTAAACCTCGCTCACCAGTTCTCTCTCGCCTTCTTCCGCAGACGCCTCCCTCGCTGGATCGATCTCTCTCCTCACCCTTGCTCTCTTCCTCGCTTCATCTCCGGCGATCTTCCTCCGACCTCTGGATCCGTAGTCCAGCCTAGGGTTCCGGAAACTAGAGAGGTTCGATAGCGGCACCAGCGGTGCGGAACACCAGATCCGGGATCGGATCGAAGGCGCATATTTCACCAGTGGCGCGGAACTCCAGATCTAGGATCGCCATCACCAGCGGCGACCTCGACGGCGACCTGTTCCCCGACCTCGGCGGCGACCTGCGGCCTTGATTGTGTCCTCGACGGCGACGGCGACCTCCGATTCGCCTTCTCTCTCCAGATCCCTCTCCAGATCTGGAAGCCATGAAAGTTCCCGATGAGAAGCACTTCGTCCCCCATGCCCTCGCCTTTTTCGCCGCCTCCGACGCAATCGATTGCAGAAGGATGGTTGGATCTCGCCAGATCTGCTCAGTTTCAGCAAGAATGGCGATCTGGGGTGGATTCTCCGAGCCGGCGAGGACCTCCCCTCTGTCCATGGTAACTTCTGAAATTGAGGCCACTCGATCTGTGGTGCAGGTATGTTCATCCCGTCCATTTTGCTGCTTGAATTAGTCTAGAAATACCACAAATTGCTTAGAGGTCTTCATTGTCAGGATTCAAGAGCAGATAAATCCATAGGTCACGCAAATCACACCATCTGATTTAGAAAGTGGGGAATTTCGGGAATTTGGGGGATTGCTCACTATAGTAGAAAGTTGTGCCCACCATCAGTGCTATGCACAATATTTTTATTCGTGGTTAGAATTGTGCAAATATGAACATGAATTCTTGGAGATTTCCATTATAGTACTACAGGCAGTTTAGCAAAAAGAGTTTTGAGAGGCCCTGCACCTGTGCGCCTGTAAATGCAAAAAGAGGCTTGCAACATTTGTTGAAATTAATTTTTATTAGCAAATTAATTTCAACAAATGCTGAAATTGGTCAAAATTGGTATGAATCCCTATTCTATGCTTTTTTTTTTAAATGCTGAAATTAATTCTTATTAGTAAAATTCGTTATGCTGAAATTAATTTTTATTAGCAAATTCGTTATGCTGAAATGCTGAAATTAATTTTTATTAGTAAAATGTGATTTGAGTTTGTTTTGTTGATAGTTTTGGATATTTACAATTTCAGCATTTTTTTTGCCTTGTCGAAACTTTTTTTAGAATGCTGAAATTAATTCTTACTAGCAAAATTCATTATGCTGAAATGCTGAAATTAATTCTTATAAAACTGTTTGAGCTACTATATATTACACACAAGCATATATTTTAGCATTTCATCATTTTTGAAAAAAAATCTCCCTTTTCAGCAACTCCGGTGTCGAAGTGATGACGCGAAAAGAAAAAGAAAAAAAACAACAATTTCAGCAACACGATTTCAGCAAAATTATTTTTTATTAGCAAAATTCATTATGCTGAAACGCGAAAATTAATTCTTATAAATTTGTATGGGCTACTATATCTTACACACAAGCATATATTTCAGCATTTCTTTGGAAAAAAATCCGATTTCAGCAACTTCTGAAGAGGTGATGCGAAAAAAAAAGGAAAAAAAAGCTACTCTGGTTTAGCAACACGGTTTCAACAACTCCAGTTTCAGCAATTCCGTTTCGGCAACGCGAAAAAAAAAACTGGAAAAAAAAATGAAACAGGATTTGCTGAAACCGTATGTGCTGAAACAGGAGTTTCAGCAATTCCGTTTCAACAACACGGGAAAAAAAAACTGGACAAAAAAACTGGGAAAAAAAATGGAAACAGGGATTGCTGAAAAAGAAGTTTACGCAATTCCGTTTCAGCAACTTTGGAAACGCGGCAAAAAAAAAATGAAAAAAAAATAATAATGAGGCGGGAGGGGGGCACAGGGGGGCACGGGAGGGGGGCATAGGGGCCAAGGGGGGCGGTGGACATTTTGCCAATTTGGAGGAGGTGGGAGCCTTTTTCCTAATAAGGTCCAAAATTTAGGACATTTTAGTAATCACCCCATGTATACATGACTTGGAACAAAATTAAAACCCACGCACACTAATCTATTTAATGAGAAAATTTGCAGCACAAACCTTTTTGTTTGCCTTTAATGAGGGAGTGTCCACCATATTTGTTTAATTAGCTTTTTGTCCACCTTTATTTTTCTGAACAAAATTACCCTTGAGATCTAAACTTATTCTCACATATTTCTCACTCTCTTCCTCACGTTTCTGCGGGACCTTCGCGGCACCTCCTTCTCTCGCTCTCTTCCTCGCCCTTCATTCCTTGGCCTCGTTCCTCCTCTCTTTCGGCCTGCTGCACCATTAATGGGCGAACCTCCTCCTTCTCTTTCTCTCGTTCTTCCTCTCTGTCAGTAAGCCTCTGCCCTGCTGCACCATCGTAGCACCGAAGGAGCGAACTCCGATTCAATGGTGGAACTCCGAGGCGTCCTTCTTGAATCTAATTAGGGAATCCGATGCTCATGGGAGAGGGTTCACCGATGAGGTGCGACTCTGATTCAATGGTGGAACTCCAGATCCACGATTGTCATCACCAGCGCGACCTCCGCTTCCGGTTTCAGTGGCTGCTGCAACCTCGACGACGGATTTGTTCCCCGTCCGCGTGTTTTCGACGACGTCAGGTCTGTTCCCCGACCTCGACGGCGACCTACGGCCTTGATTGTGTCCCCGGGAGAGTGCTGCTGGGATCGAAGGCGTTCGCACCTCTCCAACAGATCCATGGCGGAGCTTCGATGGAGGCGGACGAGAACGCCTATGCAGAGGCGGCCGAGAACGTATGCACTGCTGGTCGTCGGCCACTTCGTTTCAGGCGATTCATGGAGGCTCTTCCTAGCGTCTCGCATCATATCTAAGGTAACTCCTGTGCTATTTCAGATCTGCTGAAATCTGTTGAAATTGGAGACATTTGTTGAAATTCGAATGAAAAGTTGGAAGTTATTGATACACAACTTGATATGCTGAATCTTCAGGTGAGGCTATTTGCAAATGGACTCATTTTTCTTCTAAGAGTAATGCTAAAAAACAAGAACTTGAAGTCAACTTGAGCTCTATTTTGACCTTCACTTTACATGTTTTGACCAGATTATATTGGAAATGCTAAACTAGAGAAGACAAAAACAAATAAAAGAAACAAAAAAAAAAGCACACCACATGTTGTAGAATAGGATTCGGGGTAAAAAAATTGAAAGATTTGTGATTGTAATGTGGGCAAAAATGAGACATGGGAGTGAATTTCACCAATTGCGATATGAAATTGAAGAAAATTGGATACAATTGGACAAGATTTTCCTTGCGTTGAGATGTTTATATGCTCTGTAGCCGAGTTTGGTAAAGGATAACACTGATGTTCCTTGCTTTAAATGGTTTGAGTTTAGATATTGACAATTTCAACAATAGCTTGCAGTTTCATCAATTGCTGAAATGCGGATTGCAATAAATTTTGATGTTCCTTTCTTTAAATCTCTTTTAAAAGCCTCTTAGCTCAATGGTAAAGCGATGTGCTTATACGCAAATAAGTGGGTTTGAATCCCGCATAGGCTAAATTTTATGTCTCGTAACACGGTTTCAACAACTCCAATTTCAGCGGGAAAAAAAAAGAAAAAAAAAACAACTCCGGTTTCAGCAACAATTTCAGCATCAACAAAGTTGATGAAAATGGGGTTTCAGAATCAACAACGTTGATAAAATCGGGGTTTCAGCTTCAATAACGTTGATGAAACCGGGGTTTCAGCATCAGTAATAACTCATTCCGATTACCAGATTTTGATTCCCGGTAATCGATACCAAACAAGGCCTTAATTGATTTTAATTACTCAACAGTTACATACTAATTTAGAGTTGTTAACAACTGTATTACAGCTGTCGTAACGATCATTTAATTTCTTGATATTCCAGCATTTCAAACTCATTAAAAAACGCATATGCATGCATGTCATCCATTAAAAATTAAAACAACCGTAATGTGTGTGTGTGTTCACTGCAATGAAAATTACATTACAAAAAATATGATGCAAGGGACCAGTCTAATAATAGGGCTGCAATGAAAATTAGTACGAGAATCCATCTTGAGTTCTCCGATCCGTTAGATACAAATATCCTATGTAAATGACTTAATTAATTTTACCTCAACAATTTTACATTATAATATGGATGTTTATCGGTTCAAAACCGATTCGAACCTGGTCAAATTGAACTGAACCGAAAACCGAAATTTTAAAAAAACGTAAACTACAAACCGAATCGACACTAATATGTTTTCTTCGGTTTTCAATCGGTTTGGTTTCGATTTGGTTCGATTATGAACCTAAGTGAACCGATTTTATTTGAGTATTTTTTTTATAAGGTGAGCTACCAAAGTACCAAATACCAATAGGCTAACAGGAAGAAATAAATCCTTGTACAGAAGCTAATGCACAATTGCACAAATGTGCAAATAGTAGCGTAACAGCAATGACAAAGTTAACTTACATAAGCAATAGTCTCAAGATTCCATAACAATTCACTACTCTGTAATAGCCAATAGTACGTGCTAAAAATAATTTGTTCTCCCTTTTCTTTGTTGTTTTATTGGGATTAAGTAGCTTAGAGGTGGATAAGAGATATATCTAACACTTTTATTAAAGTGTTAGATATATCTAACACTCTGTAATAGCCAATAGTACGTGCTAAAAATAATGGACTCATTTTTCTGCTAAGAGTAATGCTAAAAAACAAGAACTTGAAGTCAACTTGAGCTCTATTTTGACCTTCACTTTACATGTTTTGACCAGATTATATTGGAAATGCTAAACTAGAGAAGACAAAAACAAATAAAAGAAACAAAAAAAAAAGCACACCACATGTTGTAGAATAGGATTCGGGGTAAAAAAATTGAAAGATTTGTGATTGTAATGTGGGCAAAAATGAGACATGGGAGTGAATTTCACCCATTGCGATATGAAATTGAAGAAAATTGGATACAATTGGACAAGATTTTCCTTGCGTTGAGATGTTTATATGCTCTGTAGCCGAGTTTGGTAAAGGATAACACTGATGTTCCTTGCTTTAAATGGTTTGAGTTTGGATATTGACAATTTCAGCAATTGCTTAAATGCAGACTGTAGTTTCATCAATTGCTGAAATGCGGATTCCAATAAATTTTGATGTTCCTTTCTGTAAATCTCCTTTAAAAGCCTCTTAACTCAATGGTAGAGTGATGTGCTTATACGCAAATAAGTGGGTTTGAATCCCGCATAGGCTAAATTTTATGTCCCGTAACACGGTTTCAACAACTCCAATTTCAGCGGGAAAAAAAAAAGAAAAAAAAAAAGCAACTCCGGTTTCAGCAATAATTTCAGCATCAACAAAGTTGATGAAAACGGGGTTTTAGAATCAACAACGTTGATAAAACCGGGGTTTCAGCATCAACAACGTTGATGAAACCGGGGTTTCAACATCAACAACGTTGCTGAAACCGAGGTTTCAGCATCAACATGACAACAACAGTGCTGAAATTGGGGTTTCGGCAACTTCGGTTTCAGCCACGCGAAAAAAAAAAAAACAAAAAAAAAAACTCAATTTCAGCAACTTCGGTTTCAACAGTTTCATCAACACAGGTGGACATCTAGCTAATATGGATATATTGGTGGACAAAATACTAATAAAGGTGGAAAATATGGACATTTTAGAATATAATTAAAAATATATATTTTATATACTCCATCCGTTCGCCAAAACTTCTCGTTGTAGAGTTTTGATTTTGTTAAAAAAAAACATGTCGTTTTAGACATTATATCCAATTATTCCCCAAATTACCCTTATTTATTTTGAATTTGTCTTATCAAATTTAAAATTTGGCTCAAATTTTAGTCTTAATTATGATTGTACTTTGTTTTGGAATGAGTAATAATTTGAAACCAATTAAGAGGTTAATAGGAGCAATTTGGTGTTACAAAGAAATTTCTTAAAAATTGTGCCCGAGGCTAAAACGGCGTGCGAACGGAGAAAGTATAAACTGTGAGATACAGATATCCTGTATCTCACAGGATATCTGAATCGGAATCAGTAATCACCAAAATTCGGAATAAGTGATTACTCAAGCATGTTGTTTGGAATAATATCGGGAATGAGAAATTTAGAAATTTAACTTAAAAATATACAAAAATCTACCAAAATTTCAAAAGAAATGACATTCTATTTCTTAAATTAACTCAAAGTTAGCATAACATTACACAAATTCAACCATCCAATTAAAAAAATTCATCAAATCAGAAAGCAGATTAGATCTGGAACCCTCCTATGGTGGTTGGGTGGGTGGGAAGAAGCAAATCTGAAGAACCCAGTGGGAGGAGAAGGAGGACGACGGGGACACCGAATCTGGAGATCTCGATGAAGTGGAAGAGGACGAAGGCGGATCTGGATAGCCTGGAGCGTGGGGAGAGGACAGCGGCGCTTGGGAAGGAGCTAGATCTAAAGAGGTCGATAGCGGCGGGGGAGCAGATTTGGAGAGCTCGGTGCGAGAGGATAGGACGACGTCGACAAGGGGGAAGCGGATCGAGAGCGACGACCGTCGACCGGTGGAGGAGCAGCGGCGGCCGTCGACCGGTGGAGAGAGAGAGAGATGGAGGTGGCGGTGGTCGTGGACGACAGCGACAACGGCGACAGTCGGTGGTGGTGGTGTCAGTGGCGGCAACCGGTGGTGGTGGCGATGACAGGCAATCGGATGAAGATGGAGGTGAGGGATGTTGTGCGTGAGTTGGGGAGGGTGGGGGAAATTGGTAATGGCTCACTCCTCACCTAAAGTGAAGGAATGAAAAATGCTCAAAATTGGGAATAATTTGATTACCCGGTAATCGAAACGGGGGTGCTCAGTTTCAGGGCAGCTCGGCGACGACTAGGAGGAGAAAGGAAGGAGGTGGTGATGTCCTTCTTGTGGGTTTGTGCAATGGATGCAAAGTGAGGAGTGTGGGTACATAAGTAGAAGGGTGCAGAGGATGGATGGGTGCTCCTTTGTGGGTTTCTAGGTGAAATTGTACATAAGACAAATCTGTAGCTGGCAATTGTAAGGCAAGGCCTTCCCTTTCCCCAATGGCAGACGAGAGAGAGGAAAGAAAGAGAGAGGAGGGAAAGAGAGAGAAGAGAAAAAAAGAAAAGAAAAGAAGGGATATATTACATATATGAGGTCCCAAACAGATATTTTAAATACCCGAATAAATATCTCGAAATCCCTTCGCTCGAACCAAAATCCGACTCTATTAAAATAACGCTTCAAAATTATGAAGATATCGACATTCCAAAGTTTATTTCAAATCCCGAGGCAAAACGATAGAATTGTCCTTCACAGTTAAAAATTGGGCCGGAATTTGCTTTAAAAGTTTCAATTTCAATTTAGTAATTTAAAGACGAGTTTTCCTTAAAATATCTGAATTATTATTATTATTATTATTATTTTATTTTTTTATTTTTTTATTTTTTTTTCGACTTAAACCCATTTTATATTATTTGTTGAAATTTATTATTTAAAAATCCGGGCCTTTACAGTAGGTCGGCGATGGAGGGGCGACGCCGACAACAGAGGAGGTCGCCGGTGATGGCGCTCGGAGGTCGGAGGGAGGGACGGCACCGGATCTGGATTCGACATGGCTGGTGGACCTTGGAAGCAGGTAGGTCGGCGACGGAGGGTGGATGTCAGCGACGGAGGGGTGACGGTCGTCGAAGGTGGAGGAGCAGTGGCGGCCGTCGAAGGTGGTGCAGGTCCTGCAGGGCGGAGACGGGAAGGTTGGGAAAGAGTGTACGAGAGAGCGTGAGAGAATGGAGGAACCGAGGAAAGGTCGGGAAAGCCAAATTGCCAATTAAGAGGTCTAAGCATGCTAAAAAAACATTTAATGGGCCTATCTACCTAACTAAAGTTGCTTAAGGGTCTATTTCAGCCAATTCCCTCTAAATTAATTGTAGATAAAGTTTAACAGTACAGCATAAAATAAAATGGTTCAACTTTGGAGAAAATGTAGTACATATGAATTAATTAGACAAAGATTGTGGAAATGGAAAATTGAAGTTTGGGAAAGGAAAATGGAGTTGATCAGGAGAGGAGATTCACAGTACGTTGAGCTCGGGAGAAAGATCTCCATTTGTAGCTGAATTCGGAATCTTAGTCTGTTACAAGGCAGATAGAATGTATTTATACAAGGAGATAACGTGCCAAGCACTTGTCTCTTACCAGGCAGTGGCGGCCGCAGAAATCGCTGGAGGGGGGCGAAATTGTTTGTCGGAATTTTTTTTTCCTCGGTTTATATAATAAAGAATTTTAAAAAAAATATGTTGAAAGAAAACCATAAATTGTGGTATAAATATGGTATTTTATTGCAAAAATTCATACAATAATTTAATAATTTATATGTGTGTATAGCATGATTAAGATTTTTTTAAAATATTGAAAGAAAATTATAATTTTTTTTAAGAATTTGTCATTGGTAAATGAAAAAAAAATTGATAAGATTGAAAACTATGACAAAAAAAAAACTCATAAATTGTGGTTTAACTATGACATTGATATTAAAAAAAATTCATATGAATAAAAATTAGAAGAATTTTTAAAAATATATGTGTAAGATAATGAATAATCTTATGAAAATATTAAAAGAAAAATATATAATTTGATTTAAATATGACATTTATAATAGGCAAAATTTGGTTGGAATAAAAAATAGTGGAAAAAGGTAAAGAATTAAATGAGGTTTGAACACATAATCTCTTGCATCCCCTTTCCTTCCTTCCCTCATTTTCACCAACTAAGCTAGACAACTTTAGTTTTTTTTTTCACATTTTTTTTAAAAATTTTTTTTACAATATACTACGAAATATTAGCACACGTATCAATTTTATCACACGTATCAATCGGGAGAATGATCGACGACATAGAATAAATAGTAATAGAGGATAGGACAGATTTTTTAAGTGTGATCCTCCCTAGGAGGCTAAGGTGCCTACCCTTCCAGTTCGCCAGCCTCGATTTGACTATGTCAATCAGCGGACTGAAGGTGTTTTTATTAATTCGTTTTTGAAAGACATGCATCCCAATATAGCTATCCAAGTCTTCCGTCACTTCGAACCGCACTCCCTCCTCAACGTTGCCACCTCCTCTTGCTTGATGTTGAGTGAGACAAAGAGCTTGGATTTGTTGATGTTAACACACTGCCAAAAGCGGAACAGAAACTATCTAGAATGCGTTGAATGCACCTTAATTGATCTGTCGATGCTTCGGCGACCAACACGATATCATTTGAAAAATAGATATGAGAGACGTTGGGTCCATTCCTTGTTTTTTTCTTCTTAGTTTATTTTTGATAATGCACTTATTTATACAAGAGAGTTTATTTTTTCAAATAATTATTACTATGATTATTTGTAAAAGCCAACTTGATTGCAGTCAAGAATGGAGGGTCATGCATATGATCCTAATTTTTGTTGTAGTTGTTGTTGTAAAATTGCATGGTAAAAAATGAATGACTCATTTGGTTAGTAATCCAAAAACTAAGGAAATAGAAAAGCTAAAAAACTTAGCGATAATATATACACTAGGTTGATTTTTTTTTCACATAAATTAAAAATCCGTCAAGTTTTGATGCTTTTATAACTTTTTAATTTATTGACTCCCAACAATAGATTACCAACGATAGATTAGGTTACTAAAAACTTATGGAGCAAGAGGAAGAGCTAGGGTTGGGTATAGGGAGCACGTATCCCCTCTCTCATCCTATAAATTATCTATATATTCTATTCGTCGATACTTCATTTTAATATCATGAACCTAAATCCGATACTTGAATGGAAAAATTATAAATGTTAGAAAATTCAACACGGATTCATCACTATGTTAATAAACCACGATGTTTTTATAATTTACATAACTTGATAATTTGATCGTATATACTCTTTATAATTTTGCAAGAGAACTTCAAAACGAGATATTATAATACTTAAATCGACGTACAAATAGGTTAAAAAAAATCATGTATGTTTAAAGTTTGTATATCGGGTTACACATTGCGTTATGACCTGAGGGTCGGAGAGGACTAATCGAGGAAGAGTAGGGCCCGGGAGAGAGAGGATTAGAGTTCAGAGGAGGTGAAGGTGAAGAAGGAGATAGCAGAAGAGAGAGCGAGATAGAGATTAGAAGAGGGATTAGGGTAAATGGTTTGATTATTAATTGGATAAAATCCCAATTACAATATCTAAGGGTATTAACGGTATTTATACCCTAAACTCCTAATACTAGGGACATAACCTTGCATTCCCCTTACAAAAGCTTTGTCCCAAAGCTTACTTATACAATGTAAAAATACACTAACTAAACTAAATTGGCAATGGAACACTAGCTCCTTTTAGCAAAGCACAAAGCTTACTTATACAATGTAAAAATACACTTGTTGAAGCCCCAACTTGATCTTTCTGCAATCAATACAACATCAATAATTAAGCAGCCCAACACCTTTTCAAGTGCACTTATAGTTGATGTAGTTCACTGAATTGGCAATGGAACACTCATAGCACCCAGTGTACCCCTTTTAAGGCCTTGATTTGCTTCCCATTGGAAAAGCTTTGTCCTCAAAGCTTACATGGGAAAAAAAATTGTTAGACATTACACTGAATGTCAAAGCTTATACCAAGTCATCACTTGGAAGTTTTTGTTGTTGTTGATTCACTAGCTCCTTTTAGCAGCTTGCAAACCCATTTGCAGCAACCCCACATGCAGCAGCTCCCAACATTCATTTAAAAAAAAGACAACAATGATTCCCCCCCCCCCCCCAATTGACACAAGATGGCATGTACATTGTGTGCAGCTCCCAAAGTGATCAAATACGAGGATTATCAAACCATCCTATACCTTGCACACATGTCCTACTCACCTACAAATTTTCCTTAGGCCTCCTTTTCCCTTGGTAGCAAAAATTAGCAACAACAAAAATTGATGGCAATGTTTACCAACACCAGTCATTGCATCTCTAATAGCATCAACTATCATGCCAAAACATCAAGTGGACAGGTTGTACACGTATCCGAACAAAGAATCACCAGCAAACAACAATTACCCAAATCATCATTTACGCTAATGGATCTACAGCAAAATATGATCTATTAATCATCCACATGGATAAAAAACTAACAACCGATATGCACACATCTCCTTGTAAGAATTAGATTTGAGTAGCAAATGGATTCCTCCTGGATAGAAGACAGTCATATCACACCAAAAGACAGCTGCAGGTTGTAGCTCATCAAACACATCACAAGCATCATTCACCTCCTATTTTCATGGCCTACTCTACAATTTCCAAGACTCTCAAATTCCAGTAAGAACCCCTCACTTTCATCATTCATTGTTGAGCTGCAATCAGCTTCTCCAATGTCAAGCATTGCCATTTTTCTTCCATTCTTCCAAACAGTATGAACATTGTCTTTAAGAAATTATCCAACCAAATGCAAATTAAATATGAATAATTCCATGATCAAAAATCGAATTCCCATCTTGCACTCTATGCCTACCCATAGATGCAACAACAAAAGCTAATTCCGCCTGGGCAGACATTTCTACTAACACCTTGGGTGCAATCAGATTTTCAAAGATTTCAACTGAAATTATCTTCACATCATCTAATTTAATTCCAATCCATTCAGTCAACAGATACCCATGTTCCTTGGATGCAACATCAAAGATTACTGCCTCCGAAGGATTAGAAATTACCTCAAAAGTTTCTGGTCGAACTTGAGGTTCTCCGAAGGTATCATTGGTCTTTGTGTCCCCAATGTTCTGTTCATTGTCGCCTGCACCCAAACCTCAGATCGATGGGGCATTTCCATATGATTCTGATGCTCCGTCCTTGCCCTTCGTCTCCGTCAACAAGGGAAATTGGTCGGCTTCGACGCGATTCCTGACCAACTCAGTTAACTCGTCCAGCCTTTGATCGATCTTCGACATCCACTGCTCCACCTTTTCTTGAAAAATTTATGTGCTTCGCTTCAATTATAGTTTGAAATATTTCGCCATCGAACTTATGGCTAAAAAGCCTAAAATACTGTTGAAGTATTGGTTTTTTTTTTATTGAAATGTTGAAGGATTGGTTAACCAACACGTACTTTGTGAATTGTGAATTGTGATTAACGATTTTGGTTAACCGTTAATTGAGACCATCACAAGGGAATGAATCGTTAATTGAATCGACCCTGATTATTTTGATACGTGCTTTCTACAAGGAAAAAATAAATCAAACTTCAATTCCTTAAAATTACTACTCACTAACGTTTAGTTTAAGAATGAGAATGAATCTTAACTGAATCCTGAGATTTGTTTGAGGCATCCATTTACCTAATAACGGGAGAGATTTTTAAGGCATGTATGGTTCTAATCTATACATGACTACAATGATAACGGGGCCGTGTGTGGAAGATGGTAAAATAAACACATCGCATATTTGATAATATAAGGAATCCAAGTCTCGCATATAAGCCGGTGAGTTACTTCTCTTAGCACCATTTAGTTTTAAGATGAACTTTGTATTGTGTGATGGGCTTGATTAGCGCATGGTGCGCTCGGACAGTTGGACATGTGACCCCTTACGGTTGATATTCGAGTCGAGTGAGTCAAATAGTGGTTGTTCATATTAAGCTCGCTTAAAAATTGGCTCAAACCGTTCATACTCAACTCGTTTAGTAAATGAACGAACTCGATCCGAGCTTTATTCAAGGGTAGAAAAGTGATACTCACTCATAACAAAGTAACTAAAGGAAAATTTTATAAATTCCAAAACATTCGAGCTTGATTCAAGCCTGATTAGCGCATTGTGCGCTCGAACGTGTGACCCCCACGTACTTGAGGTTTTGTTGATTCGCGCCTAATTAGCGCATGGTGCACTCGAACGTCATTTGACTTTAAGATAGAATCCCACTAATATTGTACGCTCGACTTGATTAGCATATGGTGCACTCGAACGTGTGACCCCACGAACTTGAGGTTTTAAAATGTGCGCATGGTGGGCTATTTTCATGAGAAAGTATTATACTAAGAGCCGCCGACCCGGTTTGATATAAGGGCACAAAAATGAGATTAAAGAAAACTAACTAGATGCACAACGTTTCTTTCTATTAATTTATTGGACAATGATACATATAGCTAGGTCTACCTATGGCTATATCATCAATAAAAGTATAATTTGAATTTTATTTCAAAATTTTAAATATTAATTTACTAATGAGTAATTTTGCTAATTGCTATTGTAAAAAGTAATTTTCTGAACCTTGTCTTGCATTTGTAAGATTCCCTATTTACTAGTCATGATCATCATAGAAAGTAATAAAACAAAAATTGAAACCATAAATATATATAGAATTTCATATATACACATTTATTCACACGTAACGGCAGAAAGATAAAATACAGAAAAAACTGACAGATATAAGTATCGGAAAAAAAAAACAGAAAAAATTGATAGATATAAGTATCTCATGTAATGATGTAAATGATTTGATTTATTTTACTTCACACAAGTAGCATACTAATATATTTATATTTATAGTTGTGTCTTACATAACAGTTGTATTTAACGTAACAACTATATCTAGCGTAACAACTAGTTCTCAATAACCAATCCCTTTAAAACCTAACAAAAAAAAAACACCACTTGCACACTAAAAACAAAATGTGCCTCAAATAATATTTTTATAAATAAAATATGTTCTAAATTGGATCAAAACTAATAATGTTAAGTACAATAAAAAAAAAGTAGTTTATTTTTTTATAAATTAATAACTCACATGAAAATGGGGAAAAACATTTCTAAAAAATCCATATTAATTGAAAAAAAAACTTTAATAATTTGAACTTCAACTATTTAAAAAAATGTAAATATAATTTTGAAAATCTCCTA
Source organism: Persicaria maculosa (assembly GCA_963922045.1). NCBI lineage: Eukaryota > Viridiplantae > Streptophyta > Magnoliopsida > Caryophyllales > Polygonaceae > Persicaria > Persicaria maculosa. The sequence continues at coordinate 24,901,840 of OY998259.1, read as the reverse complement.
AAACTTTAAATGAAATTACTCGAACTCGTTGTGACGTTGTATATGCATTTCTCTCAATTTCACTACTTTATCAGTCATGCCTTGGTTACTGAATCTTTCTTCCCATGTATATAATTCCGATTTGATAACAGTGCGTTTTGATTACAAAAAAGTCAATCTTAGTTGATGATCCAACATACATTTTCCTCTCTGATCTGAGTTGTACTTGGTGTTAGGTAGATCTGTCATTCGGGTCGGGTTCGGGTCGGGTCACTTCGGATTTCGGGTAAAACGGGTCTCGGGTAAAACGGGTTTCGGGTTTTTCGGGTTGACTCGAACTCGGGTTTGACAAGGTTTGACCGGGTTTCGTGTCGATTTCGGGTTTGTCAATTTTTTCTTTTTTAAATTAAAAAATCATAATTTGATAATTTTGTGATAAATTTTAATTATATATAAAAAAATTTAATTATATATAATTATAAATCAACCTGATCAATCGGGTCAAAATTACCGGGTCAATAGGGTGACCGGGTCGAAACCCAAATTACCCGGAAAATTTCGGGTTCGGGTCGAAAAAAAAAATCGGGTCGAAATTTCCGGGTTCGGGTAGGAAATTTTTCGAGTCGGTCGGGTCGGGTCACCGGGTCGAGTTGTTGTTTTGACAGGTCTAGTGTTAGGTAATTAAGAAAGCTGGAAACAGATCCAATGTTGAACACAGGCAGTGGATCAGCTCTTACGGAACCGCAAGATGAGGGTGGCCGGATCGGATCGGGGACTCTCCCGACGAACCTCTTCGACTTTGTACATATGAATGGAATGATGGTGAATATATTTGCGAGTGACAGATGACCGGTACAGCTGGATCCATTTATATCACGGGATGGCTGGACTACATCCATTCATATAATTCAAATTTTAATATTGCAAAAGTAATTATATGCATCATGCCATATATATATACATTTGTAAGATTCCCCATTTACTCGTGACCAACCTAGAAAGTAAGAAAGCAAAAATTGAAAACCATAAATATAGAGTTTAATATATACATTTATACACGTAACGCCGGAAAGATAAAATACATAAAAAAATAACAGATACAAGTCTCTCACGTAAATGATTTGATTGATTTTACTTCATACAGGCAACATACTAATAATGCAAGTCAAGCGTCGCATTAGATCAGCCAACTCGATGTAGAAGATCGAACATGACATCACATTAGATCGATATAGATATATGAGTGATCACTGGTTAATGTTGTGAAACGTCTATTGAAAATGTAAGAAAAGAAGGAGATAGGTCAAGTGTTCTTCGTAGAGATCGATAGCTATTCTTTTGAGTAGTAATGTATGTAAGAAGAACATGTGTGTTAAATGAATAATGCAAGTAACTATTGATATAATATTGATTGTTTTGTCTAACCTATTTTCTTACATCAGAAAAACCGATATACAATTGTTGAATTTTATAATCTATTTTAAAAATGACTAACCCTGCCGAAAATTTTCTCAATCCGAAATTTTCTCAAGCAAAAAACCGGTTAATGTATTATCATCATTAATATGTGAATGAAAATTAATCACGTACGTTTCTCTGTATTTAAATGCATGAACTGGTTTTGGTACTTGTATGTGCGAGGAATAAAGTATTTTATCTTAATATCGAGTCTATCCATTATGAAATGGACTACACCGCGTACTAATTAATGAAAAAGATTTATTAAAAAAATTGATTAGAATAGTAAGCTCTTAATTAAATTCTACTAATGGGAATTGGAAATATATGTAAATATATGGATTTTGGGGATGCATGATGCAGGTGATTTGGTATTGTCCATGACTTTATTTTGTGTTTTATTTCAGTCCATAATTTTTTAATCCTTGTATAACATTCTTAAAATTGGCATTTTATTTGCTTCTAATCATATGATAAACCATTACTTGAAAAATACCTGAAACATATTTATTATAATATTCATACAATCAAACATATATAAAGAGAGATTGAAATAATTAACAACAATCAATCCTTTAATATTTTAATTATAAAAAAATACAAAGATTTTTAAAAACAATTGTTTTAAATAATTAAAATTCACAAAAATGGACTTGAAAGTTGTTAAGAGTGTTACCTGCAGTACGTTGCTGAAAATATGCTTCTAATATACCAAAAGTTGTTGCTCTTTATGGGAGAAAGACATAAATCCAAGTACTCCACCCAAACATATAACTCTAATCTATTCTACATTAAATCAATTGACATTATGTGAAATAACCCGTCCTTTTATATGTATATATTAGGCTCAAAATCTTTCTCGCTTTCGAGGTGAGATGTACATCTGTCCCTAAACAGTTTTGATATACGTATACACAATAAATTGTGTCAGTCATATGATCGAGGAAGGGATGGGAAATTTAAACATGAATCGAGATAAAGAAAAGGTCTGCAAAATAGAAGATTTTTCGCGTGGGAATGAAAATGGAGACAATCAGCGAGATAATTGTCCCCCCCCCCCCCCAATAAGGAACGGTTGTTGGGATCCGTCGATGAAGGTTGGACTCTTCATAAATTGAATTTAATATACACATTAATTTATGGTCATAACCGTAGAAAGAAAAAGATATAAAGAAAATTGACGAATAAAAATATCTAAAACTAGAGTCCAAATCGTCTGTCTACGTTCTTGTTCACTTTTCTTTTTCATGCCCCTCCTCACAAACCTCTTTATTTTCTATTTAATTTTAATTTAATTTAACGGAAATTTCACGAGGTACCCCTGAGATAAGGCGAAATTCAAGCGGTTTACAATTGTTTGACCTATTTCACCTGGTACCCTTGAGATTGTAATATTTTTCGTCCCGTGCTCTTAACCGTGAAATTTTAACAGCTCCGTTAGTTTGTGTTTAAAAAAAAAAAGGAAATTCATTTCAATTTAAAACAAAAGGGAATGACACGAAGAAGAAGCCGATGCTTCACCCAGCATCTCAACCATGCACCGCCCTTGCTGTGAAGCGAAGAGGTCGATCTGGCGACTGGTGACACACCCCGATGGAGGCAGATCAGCCGTTCGTCGGCACCGGTGCTGGTAGGAGACTCGTGACGACTTGGTGGTCCACTGGCTTTCCGACAGACAGATTTGTCTGATAGAAAATATATATATGTGTGTGTGTATGATTGTCTAATGAATAAAACCCTCAATGAGGACTTTACATCAGTTTCATAATTCTACATTGTCCTCTCTAATTTTGCCTCTTTTGAAAAATTAGGGTTTAGTGCATAGTTAATGTTTCTGTCACGCTTCTTCGGTAATGCTTCTCCAATTTTGCCCTTTTGCAAATATGTAGAAGGAATTAGTGGATGTGTCGATTTTAGAATTTAGTGGTTCTCTAATTTTTTGAATTTGCGAAAAAATTGATAATTATTGCCTCATGAAATTGATTCAGTGAAATTAGCAAATTGGTTTGGTTGAATCGGTATCTCGAATCAGCCAGATAATATTATTGTATCGAGTGTGATGAACAACACATTGTATACGTATATTATGTACATATATGGCAGATCCAAGTGCCGGTTCACAGTAAATTTTAATTCAAATGAATTTCCTTTGTTTCACAGAGAAGGTACCCTGATCAATCTCGGCGGGCCATATAACATGGGGTCCACACGCCCGAGCGCATTATGCACACCCAAGCCGATCATACAAGACCAACGGGTTTCCATCATAAAACCAATTGACAAATGGATGATTGACCCACTGTGTGGAGAATATAATTGTGGGAGTGTCCCACATTGGTTAGAAATTATATCCAAGCCTTGCATATAAGCCGGTGGGCTATCCCACCTAACACCAATTGGTTTTAGGATGGAACCCCACTCGGCTTGTGTGCTCGGCTTGGTTGGCGCGTTTGCGCTTGGCGTGCGTTGCCCCCCCCACGTCGGATGACCCACCGTTATTTCATATGGTATCAGAGCCGAGGTTCGGCATGCTGCGGTGCGGTTTGGATTTCCTGGTCTAATTGGCTAGCCAGCCTTAAGACGTTATGTCGTCAATCGCAACTGGCAATATTGCGTGGCCAGGCAGTTGCGCTTGAGGGGTGTGTGTGGAGAATATAATTGTGGGAGTGTCCCACATTGATTAGAAATTATATCCAAGCCTTGCATATAAGCCGGTGGGCTACCCCACCTAACACCAATTGGTTTTAGGATGGAACCCCACTCGGCTTGTGTGCTCGGCTTGGTTGACGCGTTTGCGCTTGGCGTGCGTTGCCCCCCACGTCGGATGACCCACCGTTATTTCATACACTGAATTATATGCAATACTCGGGTTCTCGTGTTTTTCGATGTGAGACAAAGATCCCAGGACATCACAACATACCCGTACCAGGTGAGATGTTGGCTGGGAAGCATATATAGAGCTTCTTGAAGAATTAATCAAGGGCAAGCTTTTGACGAACGAAGGCGGCAGCCGGGCCATTCATTCAAGGGCAAGCTTTTGAGCCTTCAACAGACGAAGGGAAAAAGCATAGGGCTGCTGCTTCCTTTAATTTCTTTCCTTTGTTTTAAATTAAAATGAATTTCCTTTTTTCTTTCCACACAAACCATCGGAGCTGTTAAAATTTCACTGTTAAGGGCACGGGACGAAAAAAATTACAACCTCAGGGTACCAGGTGAAATATGTCAAATAATTGTACACCACAGGAATTTCACCTTACCTCATGGTACCTCGTGAAATTTCCGTTAATTTAATTTTCGGAAATTTCACGAGGTACCCCTTAGGTAAGGGCTAATTCACGGGGTGTACAACTGTTTGACATATTTCACGTGGTACCCTTGAGTTTAATTATATTTTCGCCAAATACCCTTCTTCCGTTAACTCTAACGTTTTCCGTCTTTTTTTAAAAAAAAATTTAAAATTCAAAACACACACCGGAAGCTTCGTATACTCCCCCTCTCATCGGGATCCGGATCCTCTCCTAATGAGAGGTTTCCTAATATTTACTTAATAGGTAAATCTCAACCATTAAATTAAATTAACGGTTAAGATTAAGCACTATAATTAATTAATGATTAAACTAATTAATTTTTATTCTAAACCTCTCTTTCTACTCCTCCGCCGCCCCAGCCACACCGTTGCTCTCCTACCCGCACACCTCTCTACGCTACCAGTAGCTGGAATCCATGGCTGAACTACATTGCTCCACTACCTCTCAAAGTCTCAATTTGATTAAACCCCTAGATTAATCTGATAAACTGTGGGATTAAGTAATTTAGATGTGTATATAATATAATATATACTCCAGTACTTCCCTTCCCTACTTCCTTTCCCTTGCACCCAATTTGCCGCCCTTTGGCCTTCGACCGCAACATCGTCGGCCATGGGTCAGCACAGTGGCAGCAGTCGCACAGAGGCCACGGGCCACCCTTACCCTTTGGCGTCTCCTGGGTGTCCCGCGAAACCATTCTGCGAATTGAATAGTTTATTCCATTGGTGATGCTTATTGAATTTGGGTGAGTTTATGGTACAGTCCCAAAAATTCGTTTAGTTAAATTAAAGTTGAAGTTTTTTAATCCAGAGAAAGTTAAGGATTGATCGATCTAAACTTTGCCGAGGTTGACGTATAAATTTTAGAGTTGGAGGATTATACGTCAACGATCATTTGTTGAGTTTTTGATTCTCCGACTTCAATAGAGATGGAGATGCCTGCCCCCGCCAATGTCAACAGTGCCTTGACGAACATTCGATTCTCGGACCTCAATCCGCCGTTGCTTTCCCATCATGTTCTTGAAGTTCTCGCATGTGACAGATTCAACTACTGTACTCCTGCCCAAGTGTTGAAGGAGAAAGAGAGGCGTAGAAAAAAATTAACTAGTTTAATTATTAATTAATAAATTATAGTGATTAATCTTAACCATTGATTTAATCTAATGGTTGAGATTTACCTATTAGGTAAATATTAGGAAGCCTCTCATTAGGAGAGGATCCGGATCCCTCTCATCGATGGCGTCGAGGCATGAATGAAGTGCAATGCATCCGGCAACACCGTCTCCTCCCCCAGCCTGGACCTCCTCTAGATCCGCTCATGGAACTTGATGACTGGCTCGTCGAAGTCCTCAGTCAGTACCGTGTGGGCCATGAAATCGGGGAATCTGAGGGGGTCCTATCCAAGGGACCGAAGAACAAGGATCCGTCGGGATCGAGCGGGCCGGACATGAAACCGCGTTCAATTGGCTCAAAGAGGAACCTGCGCCCGGGGATTGGGTCGGAGAGGGGCGGATTGCAGGGGACGTGCTAAAGAGGCCGGGACGGAGGCGGGGTTGGAGGTCTTGAAGGCGGAGGAGATGCTGGTGTTGTTTGTGGTGGAGTCGAAGAAGATGGTGGAGAGAGGCGTGGAGGTGTTGGCTGATACGGAGGAATCGGAGCTTGATCGATTCGAAATGCAACGGCTGATTGAAGTGCTTGCAGAATCCTCCGTTCAACCAAAGATTCAATCTTTCTATGAGCTTTGCACTTTGGGAGAGAGATAATTAGATAAATAGAGATTAACAAAAATATGAGAACTTGTTTCTATTGGAGTTCAATCTTTTACACCTTGACTTTATTTATAAATATTGATAGCAACTGATACAAAAAGGGAAAAAAGATGTGGGAAGAAGAAGATGAAAATTGTGAAGTTCAGGTGAATATCCCTTCTCAAAATTTCACCTGTTGGTCTCCTTTGTTGTATTTGTGTTTTATTTAAGTCATTTTCTTAATAAAATCAACGGGAAAGTTAAAAATTAACGGAGAGGGGTATTTGGCAAAAATATAACTAAACTCAGGGGTACCATGTGAAATATGTCAAACAGTTGTACACCTCGTGAATTAGCCTTTATCTCAGGGGTACCTCGTGAAATTTCTGTTTAATTTTTATTTTTAAATAAGATTGAGTGAAGGGGGAAAGAAAAGGAGATAAGGAAGGGAGAGAGGATATGGCTAAACTAACCTATAAAATTCATGTAAATGATTTGATAGATTTACGTAATAATTATTTCTTAATTAACAGCCAATTCAAAAACTTTAAAACCGAACAAAAAGACTAATGAATTGCTAATGATCAAATATTATTGGTCTAGACACTATTCGTTGTCACATTATTAGATGTATTTAACGGAAAGAGTATAAGATCGATCAAATATTATATATGTATCAATCCGACTTTTTTTATAGTTACTTGAAAACGACTAAAAAACAGCTAATTAACTGATTATAAAGAACCATTACAGTTTGAAATAATTAATCGCCATCGACTTTATATATATATAGCGATGACACTATTAATTCGAGTATAACCAACTTTGCGATTAACGATTTTTGTGTTAGTTAATGATCATATATCACGAGGACCGGCCCGACTATATATTATCCGGCATTCAATATTTTTGCCTTGTTTTTTTTTCGTTTCTCAATTTCCAAATTAAGGTACGTAAACGGACTCAACACACCTATACCGTTGATTAAAAAAAAAAAGGTTATAGGTTTATTAGTTTACTAACTAGTAAAGTTTTAATGATTTAATTGATAATGTAATGTGTAGTCGTTTTCATATTTACTACGCAAGTAATATATTGTAACACTAGTGTAGATCCCGTCCCGTTGACGGAAAATGCGTTAATCTAAATATAAATTATTTTTTCCTCCAAAAATTAATATAAATATAAATAAAATTAGTTCGAAATGTTATATATAATCTAAATATCTTTTAATTAGATTCTCTCAAAATATAAATAAAATTTACATTTATAAGATTGTAAGCACATATGAATGTGCTTGATCAACACACAGCAACCACACCAACTCAGCTAGATCTCGGATTCTTAGTGACACATGAATAGAAGGGCATATTGGTCTTTTCACTAGCTAACAAACTCTAACTGCATTTTGAACATTCTATATAGGCGGGAGTATAGCTCATTTGTAACACAACTTGTTTTCTCCTTTTGCTGTAACAAACCGAAAACCTCCAATGAAGGGTTCTTGAGATTTCCTCCATTTTTGTGATCAATTTCTTCGATTTCACAATTCCAAATGGTATCAGAGCGTTGAGTTTCGATTTCTGGATTTTCGAAGATCAATTGATCTTCGTTTGATTCCGGAAGCTGGTTAGCTTCGATTCCAATTTTAGATCTAGTTTTCTTTCTCTCGTTTCTTTTGTGTTGTCGTCATGGCTGGACGAGGCAATCCAGGTGGTGCGAATAGCCAAGGATCTGGAACTGGAGATCCTATTGGCAATGGACAAGGGAGAGGAGGCACTTACACTCCTCCAAATGGACAAGGAAGAGGAATTGCTGTTACTCCTCCCGGACCTGGTGCAGGAATGGGAAGAGGATGGAATTTTGCAAACGCAGGCATGAATTTTGCGAATACAGGCATCCAATTCGGAGAGATAATGCAAGGTATGCATAACTCGCATGTCAATCCATGTTTTCTGTCAAATTCCGATCATCCGGGAATGGTTTTAGTTTCTACTCCATTCAATGGATTGAACTCTACTAGCTGGAGTCGTAGCATTAGAATGGCTTTAGGAGCGAAAGCAAAGCTCGGATTTATTACTGGGAGCTGTGTTAGGCCTGAGGAAGGTACTGAGGATTTTGAGAAATGGATGCGCGCCGATTCTATGGTGATGTGTTGGATAATAAATTCAATGACTAGTGAGATTGCAGAAGGTTTTATGTATGTTGAAACCACAAAGGAACCGTGGGATGAGATCAAAGGTCGTTTTTATGAATCAAACGATCCTTTGGTTTATCAGTTGAGACGAGATCTAGCTACTGTTAAGCAAGAAAACATGTCAGTTGGAGCCTATTTTGGGAAATTGAAACGGATTTGGGATGAATTACAGTTCTTAGATGCTTTACCTGTATGCAACTGTGGTGGTTTCAATCAGTGCAATTGTGGTGTAGTAAAGAAAATTTTAGAAAGGGAAGAGAAAGCAAAGGTTATGCAATTCTTGATGGGATTGAATGATGTTTATGAAAATTTGAGGAGTAATGTCTTGTCAAAGGACCCCATGCCAGGTCTCAATAAAGTTTTTCAGATGGCTACACAAATAGAGAGATCTAAGGGGGTCACAGGGACAAGTTAGATGGATGTTGGGGCTCTTGCTGTGTCTAGATTCAATCAACAGGTTGAGCTGGAGGCAAATGTTGTGAATAGATTCAGGTCTGAGCAGTTCAGACAATTTGATCAGGCTAAGAGGGATTACAAGAAAGCTAAACTGGAAAGGCTCTGTGATCATTGTGGAGAGAGGGGACACACAAAGGATTTTTGTTTCAAGCTTGTTGGCTACCCAGAGTGGTTTAAGGGGCCTAAAGAGGAGGAGAAATCCAAGCCCCATGGAAAGTTTGTTGCACAACTGGAGTGTGGATCACAGGATACTCCCTTTGATGAATTTGTACATGCTCAAAACAATGCTAAGCCTGATCAGGCTATGATCAATGCTGTCTTTCAAGAAGTGATGAAGATGATGAAAGGGAAAGCTCCCTTGGAGAGTGTTGATAGCTCTGCCAACCAAGCCATGATCCACTTTGCAGGTACTTTGAGTACTTCTTTTCTAATTGGTGCACATAAGTCTCAAAATGATGTTTGGATAGTAGATTCAGGTGCTACTGACCACATAGCATTTGATGTTGATATATTCTCTGAGATTTCTGATTTACATCCTCATATTAAGTTGGGGTTACCTGATGGGAATCGCATATCTGTGAGACAACATGGAACAGTTGTGTTGAATTCTGATTTGATTTTAAAGAATGTGCTTCTAGTTCCTCAGTTTCGTCATAATTTGCTCTCTGTGTCTAAGAGTTTGATTGATCACAAGTTGAGATTCAGTTTTGATGCTCAGTACTGTTGGCTACAGGACCATACAACTAGTGTTATTCTAGCTAAAGGAACTGAAGCTAAAGGATTGTATGTGCTAAGGCCTCATGGAGTGCAGAAGAGCTATCTGTTGGATTCTCAGACTTTTAATACCAGTTGTTTCAGTTGTAATAACATGCCTTTGATGCATGCCAGACTTGGACATATGTCCTTTTCAAAGTTTCAGCATATCCCTGATTGTAAGGGCAGTGATGTAACAGACATACATTGTGATACTTGTGATATGACCAAGTTTCACAAACTGAAATTTGATAGATGTGATTCTGTTGCTTCTACTCCTTTTGAGCTCATCCATGTGGATGTTTGGGGCCCATATAGGGTTCAATCTAGGTGTGGTGCAAAGTATTTCTTGAAAGTCCTGGATGATCACACTAGGACTACCTGGATCTACTTGATGCAAGACAAGGCACAAGTGTTTAGATTGCTATCAGGTTTTCTTGAAATGGTAGAGACTCAGTTTCAGATTTCAGTTAAGAAAATTAGATCTGATAATGGAACTGAATTCACTCAAAGTAAATGTATGGATTTATTTACCTCCAAAGGAATCATCCATCAGAAATCTGCTCCAGGAGTTCATGAGCAAAATGGCCGGGTAGAAAGGAAACACAGACATCTATTAGAAACAGCTAGAGCAATAAGACTACATGCTGGGCTACCTTTAAAGTTTTGGGGTGACTGTGTGTTGTGTGCCACTCACATCATAAATAAAATGCCATCCTCAGTCCTGGGTTGGAAATCTCCATTTGAAATGCTTTACAAAGTTCCTCCCAAGTATGATCAGCTGAGGGTAGTGGGGTGTCTTTGCTATGCACTTCAACCAAATGACTACAGAGACAAGCTGGGAACTATTGCTAGGAGGTGTGTGTTCTTAGGTTATCCTCCAGGACAGAAAGCTTACAAACTTCTTGATCTAGAAAGACAAACTGTCATAATCAGTAGACATGTCAAATTTATTGAAAATGTCTTTCCCTTCAAATCACCTCCACCAGTGCTTGAACCTCCTCCCTCATTTGGTTCAATGGATGAAGAAGATATCCCAACCATTTTACTTCATGATTTCCCATCTCATGATCCTACATCCAACAACCCCACAGTCACACCCCCTATGCCTGACTTTGCCAGCAACAACACACCCTCATCTAGTGTCAGCCTCCCATCATCTCCTCTTATGCCTACTCCCAATGCTCCAGTTGTCCAACCTGTTCATCCCATGCCTCTCAGAAGAGATATACATAGACCTGCTAGGCTCCAAGATTTCATATGTTCAGGTTTGCCTATGAGAAGCCAACCTGATTCTTCCTTATCTGTCTCCTTTAATGTATCCAGTCTACATCATCTCTCTTCATCCTATGCTCAGTCCTTGGCCAATGTCTGTGTTGTGTTTGAACCTCATTCATACACCCAAGCCAAAGGTATAACAGAATGGGAAACAGCTTTGAAGGCAGAATTAGATGCTCTCACTTCCAACCATACTTGGGCTATCATTCCATTGCAAGAAGGGAAAAAGGCAATAGGTTGCAAATGGATATTCAAAATCAAACATATACCTGATGGTTCTATTGAAAGATACAAAGCAAGGTTGGTGGCAAAGGGTTACAATCAGATCAAAGATAAGGACTATAAACAAACCTTTTCCCCAGTAGCAAAATTGTCAACTGTAAGAATCATCCTAGCACTTGCAGCCTGCAGAGGTTGGGTTCTTCATCAAATGGACGTCAACAATGCTTTTCTCCATGGTTACCTTGATGAAGAGGTTTACATGTCTCCTCCACCAGGCTTCAAGGTACCACTGGTCATGTTTGCAAATTGCAGAGGTCCCTTTATGGCCTTAAACAGGCTAGCAGGCAGTGGAATGTTGAACTCACCAAGTTCATGATCACCCTTGGCTACTCCCAATCCAGTCATGATTTTTCTCTTTTCATCAAGGGCTCTGGATCCTCCATGACTGTAGCTTTAGTTTATGTGGATGACATGCTACTGCTAGGCAATTCTCATGAAGATATTGTCATGACCAAGGCTGCTCTACATAAACAGTTCACCATCAAGGACTTGGGGAGTGCTAGATACTTCCTAGGAATGGAGATTGCAAGGTCATCCTCAGGTATTTTGCTCAATCAAAGGAAATATGTCCTTGACATATTATCAGATGCTGGCATGGAAGGGTGCAAAGAGTCTGAATTTCCTATGCAACATGGTGTGAAATTGTCAAGCAACATTGGTGATCCTATTGATAACTCTGAGGACTACAGAAGGCTGGTAGGGAGGCTCCTCTATCTCACACTTACACGCCCAGACATATCTTATACAGTTCAACAGCTCAGTCAATTCATCCTTCAACCATTAAAGCCACACTGGGATGCCTTGATGCATTTGCTCAGATATCTCAAAGGTAGTTTCAACCTTGCTCTCTCATACCCAGCTACCTCATCCCTGGCAATTAAGGCATTTAGTGATGCCGATTGGGGAAATTGTTTGGACACTGGGAGGTCATTATCAGGCTATTGTGTCTTCCTTGGATCTTCCCTCATCTCGTGGAAGACCAAGAAACAGAAAGTTGTATCCAAATCCTCAACTGAGAGTGAATACAGGAGCATGTCATCTGCAGCAAGTGAGTTAGTCTGGCTTCAGGGTGTTCTTTCTGATCTGGGAATTGAGGTTGTCTTGCCAATTCAACTTCACTGTGACAACAAATCCGCACAACAGCTTGCAGCCAACCCAGTGTTTCACGAGCGGACCAAACACGTCCGTATTGATGCTCATTTTATCCGAGAAATGGTGCACAAGGGATTCATCACCACTATCCATGTGCCCTCTGCTCTCCAACTTGCCGACATCCTAACTAAGGCCTTAGGTGCTAAACAGCATGCCTTTCTTCGAGCCAAGCTGGGCCTTATTATTCCTTGCATAGGTCCAGCTTGAGGGGGGTATGTAAGCACATATGAATGTGCTTGATCAACACACAGCAACCACACCAACTCAGCTAGATCTCGGATTCTTAGTGACACATGAATAGAAGGGCATATTGGTCTTTTCACTAGCTAACAAACTCTAACTGCATTTTGAACATTCTATATAGGCGGGAGTATAGCTCATTTGTAACACAACTTGTTTTCTCCTTTTGCTGTAACAAACCGAAAACCTCCAATGAAGGGTTCTTGAGATTTCCTCCATTTTTGTGATCAATTTCTTCGATTTCACAATTCCAAAAAGATACTACGTAAAAGTTTTTTTTTCTAATCTATGGTTAATTAAATCTCATGTAATTTAATGAGATAGTTGATTTTAAAAATATTTTAATATTCTTTTTTATTTAATATGTAGTATATATTTATTACATTTGTTTACTAAAATATCTATGTACGGATGGATTGTGACTACATACATGGTTATATAATATTTTAATTATTTATTTTGGCCTCAAAAAAAATATAGATAGATATAAAATAACAATTATTAAATGATTGATTTTGACATAAATAATTCTTTCCACCAAAAAATAATCTAAATATAAATAAAATAGCACATATCAAATATTAAATATTTATCTATTAATATTTTTGGTAAGTATGACTATGAAAATTAGTTTTATTATTACTACTACTACGTTTAATTATATTGATATCGTTTTTTCCTTATATAATATTTACTCTTTTATAAGATATTCCATCTATCCAATTATATGTGTTAATGGCAAAATAAAATAATTATTTTTATTAGATTTCCTTTTTGACGGGAGAAAGTTTTGCGAGATGCACTCACTCGCCGCCACGTATGCAGATGCACTCACGCGCCGCCACGTAGGCACCAATGCATCGATTTTAGTATATGTATATAGATGTGTAGTCGCCTAGTAGCAACATCATCGTCAAATAATTAAAATAAGAAATAAAAATTGCAAACCATAAATAGATATGTACATTTATTTACTCATCCTGGTAAAAAAGAGAAAATACATATAAAATTGTCATATACAGATATCTTGTTATTGATTTTACCCTAACGTGGTTACAGACTAATGTAGAGATGTTAATAGTTGTATTACTGTTGTAACACTTATTTCTTGATATCTGAGCGTTTCAGAATCCTAAAAAACGCATACATGCATCTCATCCATTAAAAAAGTAGAACAAGCATGAAATATGTTCTAAAAGTAAAATGAAATTTGAAAACCACATTACAAAAAAATTGGTGCAAGGAAATCAGTACGAGAATCCATCAGGTTCTCTGTCAAATACAAATATCCTATGTAAATGACTTGATTAATTTTACTTTAACATTGTTATAAATTAATCTAGAGATATTCACAATTTTATTACAACTGTAACAACTATTAATTTCTAGATATTCGAGCGTTTTAAAATCTAGAAAAAAATACACATAAATGCATATATCTCTTCCATTAAAAATTAAAATAAGCATAAAATAAGCTTTACAACTTCAATGAAAATTACATTACAAAAAAAATGATAATCCGGGTCGAATCAGGTAATCACTATAAATGTATACATGACTTGGAACAAAATTAAAACCCACGCACACTAATCTATTTAATGAGAAAATTTGCAGCACAAACCTTTTTGTTTGCCTTTATTGAGGGAGTGTCCAACATGTTTGTTTAATTAGCTTTTTATCCACCTCTATTTTTCTGAACAAAATTACCCTTGAGATCTAAACTTATTCTCACATATTTCTCACTCTCTTCCTCACGTTTCTGCGGGACCTTCGCGACACCTCCTTCTCTCGCTCTCTTCCTCGCCCTTCATGCCTTGGCCTCGTTCCTCCTCTCTTTCGGCCTGCTGCACCATTAATGGGCGAACCTCCTCCTTCTCTTTCTCTCGTTCTTCCTCTCTGGCAGTAAGCCTCTGCCATGCTGCACCATCGTAGCGCCGAAGGAGCGAACTCCGATTCAATGGTGGAACTCCGAGGCGTCCTTCTTGAATCTAATTAGGGAATCCGATGCTCATGGGAGAGGGTTCACCGAGGAGGTGCGACTCTGATTCAATGGTGGAACTCCAGATCCACGATTGTCATCACCAGCGCGACCTCCGCTTCCGGTTTCAGTGGCTGCTGCAACCTCGACGACGGATTTGTTCCCCGTCCGCGCGTTTTCGACGACGTCGGGTCTGTTCCCCGACCTCGACGGCGACCTACGGCCTTGATTGTGTCCCCGGGAGAGTGCTGCTGGGATCGAAGGCGTTCACACGTCTCCAACAAATCCATGGCGGAGCTTCGACGGAGGCGGACGAGAACGTCTGTGCGGAGGCGGCCGAGAACGTATGCACTACTGGTCGTCGGCCACTTCGTTTCAGGCGATTCATGGAGGCTCTTCCTAGCGTCTCGCATCATATCTAAGGTAACTCCTGTGCTATTTCAGATCTGCTGAAATCTGTTGAAATTGGAGACATCTGTTGAAATTGGAATGAAAAGTTGGAAGTTATTGATACACAACTTGATATGCTGAATCTTCAGGTGAGGCTATTTGCAAATGGACTCATTTTTCTGCTAAGAGTAATGCTAAAAAACAAGAACTTGAAGTCAACTTGAGCTCTATTTTGACCTTCACTTTACATGTTTTGACCAGATTATATTGGAAATGCTAAACTAGAGAAGACAAAAACAAATAAAAGAAACAAAAAAAAAAAGCACACCACATGTTGTAGAATAGGATTCGGGGTAAAAAAATTGAAAGATTTGTGATTGTAATGTGGGCAAAAATGAGACATGGGAGTGAATTTCACCAATTGCGATATGAAATTGAAGAAAATTGGATACAATTGGACAAGATTTTCCTTGCGTTGAGATGTTTATATGCTCTGTAGCCGAGTTTGGTAAAGGATAACACTGATGTTCCTTGCTTTAAATGGTTTGAGTTTAGATATTGACAATTTCAACAATAGCTTGCAGTTTCATCAATTGCTGAAATGTGGATTGCAATAAATTTTGATGTTCCTTTCTTTAAATCTCTTTTAAAAGCCTCTTAGCTCAATGGTAGAGCGATGTGCTTATACGCAAATAAGTGGGTTTGAATCCCGCATAGGCTAAATTTTATGTCTCGTAACACGGTTTCAACAACTCCAATTTCAGCGGGAAAAAAAAAGAAAAAAAAAACAACTCCGGTTTCAGCAACAATTTCAGCATCAACAAAGTTGATGAAAACGGGGTTTCAGAATCAACAACGTTGATAAAATCGGGGTTTCAGCTTCAATAACGTTGATGAAACCGGGGTTTCAGCATCAGTAATAACTCATTCCGATTACCAGATTTTGATTCCCGGTAATCGATACCAAACAAGGCCTTAATTGATTTTAATTACTCAACAGTTACATACTAATTTAGAGTTGTTAACAACTGTATTATAGCTGTCGTAACGATCATTTAATTTCTTGATATTCCAGCATTTCAAACTCATAAAAAAATGCATATGCATGCATGTCATCCATTAAAAATTAAAACAACCGTAATGTGTGTGTGTGTGTGTGTTCACTGCAATGAAAATTACATTACAAAAAATATGATGCAAGGGACCAGTCTAATAATAGGGCTGCAATGAAAATTAGTACGAGAATCCATCTTGAGTTCTCCGATCCGTTAGATACAAATATCCTATGTAAATGACTTAATTAATTTTACCTCAATAATTTTACATTATAATATGGATGTTTATCGGTTCAAAACCGATTCGAACCTGGTCAAATTGAACTGAACCGAAAACCAAAATTTTAAAAAAACGTAAACTACAAACCGAATCGACACTAATATGTTTTCTTCGGTTTTCAATCGGTTTGGTTTCGATTTGGTTCGATTATGAACCTAAGTGAACCGATTTTATTTGAGTATTTTTTTTATAAGGTGAGCTACCAAAGTACCAAATACCAATAGGCTAACAGGAAGAAATAAATCCTTGTACAGAAGCTAATGCACAATTGCACAAATGTGCAAATAGTAGCGTAACAGCAATGACAAAGTTAACTTACATAAGCAATAGTCTCAAGATTCCATAACAATTCACTACTCTGTAATAGCCAATAGTACGTGCTAAAAATAATTTGTTCTCCCTTTTCTTTGTTGTTTTATTGGGATTAAGTAGCTTAGAGGTGGATAAGAGATATATCTAACACTTTTATTAAAAACCAGTAACTAACTCCACTACCCTTATCATCTCTCTATAACCTAAGGGTAAATTAAAACATAAAAAAAATATCAGGTTTTTCCCGATTTAACCGAATCGAACCTAAACTGAACCTAAAACCGAAAATAAAAATTTTCTGAACCGAAAACCTAAACCGAAACACATCGGTTCGAATAGGTTTCGGTTGTGTTCGGCCCAAACATTCGATTCGAACCGAATCTGAACAGCCCTACATAATAATCTAGAGATATTCACAGTTGTATTTCCACCTTAAACTGTCCTTTCTAAATAATATATCAAGCATTTCAAAATCTAAAAAAAAATGCATTCATCAATGCACTTATTATATCTCATCCATTAAAAATTAAAACGAAAATTTCGCGTGGTAACCTTGTGGTTAAGCATAATTCGCATGGTAAACAAGACTTTTCAATATTTTGCGAGGTAACCCTGAACTTTTCAAATTTTTTGCGTCGCGTCCAAAACCAGGGTTTTGATATAAAATCGTTAGTTTTAACTTTTATAGGGTTAAATAATTTAATATTAAAGAAGTTTGTGGAACCTTTTGAAAAATCAAGCATCTTCCTCTAAAGAGAAGAGAGGCACGATACGATCTAGAGGGAGCCATAGGCGGATTGGAAAGAGGAGGCTAGAGGCGATCGGAGAAGTGGAGGGAGGCGATAGGTGATTGGTGGCTCCGGCAATGGTGGCGACTGGGGACTTCGGTGGCTCCGACAGTAGTGGTGGCTCCGGTGGTGTATGACGACGGCTGGTGGTGGATTGAGAGTTAACGAGGAGTCTGAGATCTCGAACGACTTTGAAAAGGTACGAAATTTCTATTCAATTTCTCAAATTAGTTATTATATATTGATTGAGATGAGAGGAAGGGGGGTTAGGGGGATCGGCCATATTGCCGAAGAGGACAAAGGTGGCGGAGGAGAGGGAGGGCGTTAGCTAGGGGCAGATCGAATTAGGGTTCCGTGAGGAAGAAGAAGTCTGATACCATGTAGAACGATATTGATTGATATAAAATCCTCCTTAGGGTTTCATTCATCATCATGTCAGTATATATAGATTACAAGAGAGTAGGAATGGGCCTGAGCCAATATGCTCGTACACTATAGGCTCGGGCTCATTCCTACTCTCTTGTAATCTATCAAATATGAGTCGAGTAGCTCGAGTTCGGCTCGGGCTCGACTTGATAAAAGCTCGCCTCGATCTCGTTTATTTTTTAAACAAGTCAAATATGAACACATTTTTAAACTCGGTTCAAAGCTTGACTTGCTCGATTTATGTACGAATAGCTTGAATTTCGTGAAATTTCTAAAATTTCTTTACTATGTTTTGAGCAAATAGAGATGCTTAAGCTCGAAAAAAGTTCACATCGATCTCGTTCATTTTCTAAACAAGTCGAGTATTATCACATTTTTAAGCTCGAGTCCAAATTTAAGCTCGATTTGAGCTCGGCTCATTTCTAAACGAGTTGAATATGACTCGAACAACAGCGCTATCTAACTTTTACTATAGATAGGTGTTCCGGAGTGGGCTGGTTTTTTTTTTTATGATTATGGGCCTATATGGTTTCAACGGCCCAATTATAATTCAGCCTAGTCCCTCTTTGAATAAAAGATCAACAAAGATTGGACGGACTAGTGGACTACAGTACTTCCGTACGGAATCTAGGAATAATTTTTTATTTGGTCAAATATCTAGGAATAAATTTCAAAGTGCTTAGACAAGCAAAAAAAAAAAAAATTCAGGTGCAGGAAAAAATTAGAACATGCATTACAAGACAGTAAATACGTCTGGTCTCTCGATTTAGATATTGGTAGTGTCTGAGAATTCGAATTCCTTATCTTGATAAAAAAAAAAAAAGACATAATAAATAGAACGGTTCTCCTTTGAAGAAAAAGTTGTATATGAATTAGACAAAGATCAAGATATGCTTTAATTTCGGATTTGCTAAAATCTTGTTTTTTTTCTTTAAACAAAAACACCCTATATATAAGTCTACCTATACGGCGGCTATAACATCGATAAAAAAAAAAAGCTATAGGTTTATTAGTTTACTATAGTAAAGTTTTGGAGTAATAAGTTCATTGATAGTGTAAAAGGAATTTTCTACACAATATGTGTAGTCATTTTCTTATTTACTCATGATAATCATGCATGCGCAAGTAATATTGTAACATATGTAGTCACCTAGTACCATCATCATCATCAAATAAAATAAGAAAGGAAAATTGCAAACCGTAAATAGATAGATACATTTATTTACTTGTCATGGTAAAAAGAGAAAATAATTGTCATATACAAATATCTTATTATTGATTTTACCTCAACGTGGTTACAGACTAATATATATAGAGATGTTAACAGCTGTATTACTGCTGTAACGCTTATTTCTTGATATCTGAACGTTTCAGAATCCTAAAAAAAAAATGCACTCCGTCCATTAAAAAGTTAAACAAGCATAAAATATGTTTTTGAAACTAAAATGAAAATCACATTAAAAAAATTAAAATTTGGTGCAAGGGAAATCAGTACGAGAATCCATTGATCAGGTTCTATGTCAAATACTAATATCCTATGTAAATGACATGATTAATTTTATCTCAACTTGATATGTTTGGGATCCCCGATCCTTCGCCTGTGGGCTCAAGATCAAGAACCCCAAACTGTTGATGGCCCGATCTTGCAATTATCCTTGCTATTCTCGATGTTTACAATCAATTACAATAAGGACTTTGAATTTATCACGGCGGAAGCAAGTAAGAAAAACAAAACAAGAGACAAAGGTAAAAACAATGAACAGCGACGGCTAACACTTAGCTAAAATCCAGCAGACAAACACAGCAGTAGCAGCGACGGAAACAGTGGTGGCGACGGATGCTGCGCCCGCAGCATATATTGCAGCGGCCGCCGCCAGCGACTGGCGCGAGCGAACAGGGACGGAGCCTCCCTCTCTGCGACGTTCCTCCTCCTCTTGTCGACGTTCTTCCTCAGCCTCTCTTTGTTGGAGAAGCCGAATCTGATAGCGTTGTCGACACCTCTTATCTTCGATCTCCAATTGACGTTGTTCTTCCTCTTGACGTTGAAGCCAAAGTTGACGTCTTTTGGCTTCGCGTTGACGCTCTAGGGTTTGTTGTTGTAGCCAAGCTCTCCGACGTAACTCTTGTTGGCGTCGTTGTTGTTTAGCACATTCCAAAGCAAAAAATCCATCCAATGGATCGGGATCATCATCCAAATCTCCCCAAATTTCCCAAGTCATCAAATCAAATTGTGAATAACATCAAGAAAAGACAAGAACTAGCGAAACCTACGGCTCTGGTACCACTTGATACGTTTGGGATACCCGATCCTTCGCCTGTGGGCTCGAGATCAAGAACCACGCCGTATATTTGCCTGATCTTGCAATGCTCTTTGATATCTCCTTATTGGAACAATTTAAACAAGTAATTAAATTTCTGAAATAGCGACAGTTTCAGACTTGGTGAAATTCCAGCAATTGAGAACTTAAGAAATAGCGACAGAAATTAATCAAGGGAAGCGAGAGAGAAGCGAGAAGGGATGCGCGAGATCGCTGGGCACACAGGACGAAGTCCTCAGGGTGTGCGGTGCAGGCGCGCGGAGACTTCTCTCGCTGGGAGCGAGAGTGATGGCGAGAGCTGGGCGCGGGAGCGAAGACGAGAGCGCAGGAGCGCTCGACCCTGGGCGCCTATGCGCGCAAGGCCTGGGCACGCTCAGGCTTGGTTTGCGCTAATAGGCTTACAATTTTCTAAAAATGTATTAAGCACAATTTCTTCATTTTCACATAGTATCTCTATTTGGATGTCAGTATAAATGTATAACAACAAACAAGACTTCTAGTGATCAAGTCTCATATTAGCTTCTACAGCTGTATGGATCATCATTCCATAAACAAAAAAAGATTGAAACATCATAACAAAACAGTAAAATAGACAAACAAGCACACAAATAACTCAGCAAAGAACAAATGAACAAGGATGGATAGAGGAACAAGGCTCTCTTATAGTTATATTCACTGCAACCAAACACCTTAAGAAGAGCAACCAAGAACAAAGCGACAAGTAATCTCCTGTAAATGTTCTAGGGTACATAAAGATTTCGGTAGAATTCTACAATGTTATATCACTTTCCCGAGTCCATAAACATTTCAGCACAGATTAGCTTCAAAAGCATAAAGCGGAATAGATTTACAAAACCATGCAAAGAATGTCTCCACACTTTCACAATAAGAGTGTTACCCCCCCAAAAAAATGAGTAGCAAATGAAAATTTATAAAACAATAGACTTCTTATTTCACCAGCCACTCTTTATTCTCTTAAGGCAGATATCAAACGAGTACACCTTTCAAGTAGCAACATGCAACTAGGAGGACAATTGTATCGGATTTTAATTGAATTCTCGGAAATGTAGTTTCCCCAAATAATACAAGTTCCAATTCAACACAAAGGGTCATTTGATATGATTCCTAAAAAACCCATATCTGAATCTTTATGTTCGGTTAAATTTTATGAATAAAAAAGGAAAGGGTTCTAACCCCTAAATTCTAACAGCAAAAAGACAGACAGAACTCACATACTCCGTATTAGCCGCAGAAAGCTGGTTTTCTAAGATAATCAGTCTCAAATCTTGTTCATGAATTGATAAACCTAGCTATACAATTGAATAACAGTACAATGGTTCAAACCAAAACCAATAACCAAAAGACTAAATTGATAGATCCCTACAAGCAACAACAAAAACCCCAAATCTTCGGACCCCTTAACCCTAAAATTCATAATTCGCAATTCAAAGGCTCAAACCATGATTTGAGCTCAATTTCACACCCTAGATCATTCATCCCACTCAATAAGAACTAAATTGATAGACAGTACATCGAAATTTCGTTCGAATCTACTCAAAATTTTCGAACTCTGAAAACTCACCTTAAATCGCAGCCCACCACTACCGACCGAGTCGCCACCGCCGGAGGCACTTCCCGCGCCGTCGGTGTAAGACCCGGGGTCTTAAGAGGCGCCAGCCCATGCCACCTAGCCCTCTCAGGTCCGTTGTCCTCACTTGGAGCCTGAAAAGGAAGAGCTCTTGTGACATAGGTAGGGCTTGAATCACTTATAAACCACTCCCAACATCTTTATGATATCCGATGTGGGACGGGGTGTTACAATCTCCCCCACTTAAAGCACTGACGACCCCGTCAGGCCCAAGGGACTGCCCTCCGGGAGGAGCGTACCCAAACATACTGTCGGCGCACCTCCGAGCCCGGAGTCGGCTCTGATACCATCTGTAAGACCCGGGGTCTTAAGAGGCGCCAACCCATGCCACCTAGCCCTCTCAGGTCCATTGTCCTCACTTGGAGCCTGAAAAGGAAGAGCTCTTGTGACATAGGTAGGGCTTGAATCACTTATAAATCACTCCCAACATCCTTATGATATCCGATGTGGGACGGGGGTGTTACAATCTCCCCCCTTAAAGCACTGACGACCCCGTCCCGCCCAAGGACTGCTCTCCGGGAGGAGCATACCCGAGTATACTGTCGGCGCACCTCCGAGCCCGGAGTCGGCTCTGATACCATCTGTAAGACCCGGGGTCTTAAGAGGCGCCAGCCCATGCCACCTAGCCCTCTCAGGTCCGTTGTCCTCACTTGGAGCCTGAAAAGGAAGATCTCTTGTGACATAGGTAGGGCTTGAATCACTTATAAACCACTCCCAACATCTTTATGATATCCGATGTGGGACGGGGGTGTTACAATCTCCCCCACTTAAAGCACTGACGACCCCGTCAGGCCCAAGGGACTGCCCTCCGGGAGGAGCGTACCCGAGCATACTGTCGGCGCACCTCCGAGCCCGGAGTCAGCTCTGATACCATCTGTAAGACCCGGGGTCTTAAGAGGCGCCAACCCATGCCACCTAGCCCTCTCAGGTCCGTTGTCCTCACTTGGAGCCTGAAAAGGAAGAGCTCTTGTGACATAGGTAGGGCTTGAATCACTTATAAACCACTCCCAACATCTTTATGATATCCGATGTGGGACGGGGGTGTTACAATCTCCCCCACTTAAAGCACTGACGACCCCGTCAGGCCCAAGGGACTGCCCTCCGGGAGGAGCGTACCCGAGCATACTGTCGGCGCACCTCCGAGCCCGGAGTCGGCTCTGATACCATCTGTAAGACCCGGGGTCTTAAGAGGCGCCAGCCCATGCCACCTAGCCCTCTCAGGTCCGTTGTCCTCACTTGGAGCCTGAAAAGGAAGAGCTCTTGTGACATAGGTAGGGCTTGAATCACTTATAAACCACTCCCAACATCTTTATGATATCCGATGTGGGACGGGGGTGTTACAGTCGACGCCTCCTCCGCCGCCCCTCTCTCACCCGTCGCCGCCTCTAGAGCCGGCCCTGCCTGCTTCTGCTATCTCTTCTCTTCCCCAGCTATCCCTTCTCCATCTGCTCAATCCTCGTTAAGATCAATGTTCGTATTTGTGGAAATAATCCACAATTTTTGTTAATATTACACTACCCACCCGCCTATAAATCAAAACTGACATTTTTTGGCCAAAGTAAACTTTCTGGGCGCGAGACAAATTTTTTAGAAACCATGGGGTTACCAGGCGAAATATCTGAAACTCTTGTTTACCATGCGAATTATGCATAACCCCAGGGTTACCACGCGAAATTTCCGAATATTTTTTTACATGAAAAAGGTGGCAAAAAAGACCAATTATTTTGTTACGGATGTAGTATTTTTTTTTGGTCAGATATCTAGGAATAAATTTGAAAGTGTAGACAAGCAAAAAAATTTTTTGAATGTGCATAAAAAAAGGATTAGAATGTGCATTACAAGATGAATTCAAGGGGTTGATGATTTGTTGTATTTTATGTTTGTTTAGACGATTACCGTCGGCTGACTTGTCGGTCTTCGAGGTGCAAATTTTTCTGACCTCGAATTTTTATCTTATAAAAAAAACAAAGGAGGGGTTGATGATTTGTGTTTCACAAGTTGAATAAATTTCATTTCCCACCAAACCACAGCCCAAAGACTCTAACCTCAATTTTATTTGAAAATTTATTCGATAAGTTTTTGAAACGCCTAAAATTTAAGAGAATTGCATCGTAACCTTTGGATTAGTTGACTGCTATAACATGATTCTTGCAAAATACCTCCTACCAATTGTGGTAGGTTGTGTTGTGCATAGTTAATACCTTAAGCCTCACCGTATAGTGAGTTCAAGTTGAAAATAAGAAAGAACAAGTCTTAGTATATAAGTTAGTAAACTACTATTTCTCTTACCAATTAGTTTTAGGATAGAACTCAACTCGGCTTATGTGCTATACTATACGCACGAGTCCCAACATTTGGAATGAAATTATTTGGTGTGACGACACGATTATTTGTTAGAATGAAATATACATTTTTTTTAATATTTTTTTGTATATAAACAAATAATCACATTGTCTTGAATGAAAACATGATAAGATTACACCATAAAGAAAGATTGTGTAAATCGGAACCAAGCTCGTAATATTAGAAGCTTCGCACAACGGCTTTGAAGGAAAATAGTAGGACTTAGGGTCAACACCTTTTCCCTTACGGTTGACTATGAGAAATTGCTTTTCTTTGTCATGGAAGGCACACAAAATAGCTCTGGTCCTCCACCCTTTTGAAACCAATATTCATCCTTAAGTACTAGTTAGTCGCCCAAGCAAATCCCCATACCCGCCATTAGTGCTACTCCAATGGCTTTACTCCTCCCATTTCTTGCATTGCTCTTCATCTTCGCTTTAAGACCAGGTTCTGTTCTTTGTATTTCACCAACAGACACTCTCACATATGGATCATCCCTTTCTGTTGACACCCCAAATGATGTCTTGACTTCCCAAAATGGTGTCTTCTCAGCCGGGTTATACCAGGTCGGAGACAATGCATTTTGCTTCGCTATTTGGTTCGCAACCTCCTCAAACAAGACAGTGTCTTGGATGGCTAACCGAGACCAACCGGTCATCGGTAAACACTCAATACTCAAGCTCAAGAAGAATGGCAATCTCAAGCTCAAATCACTCCCTATGGATGGAACTGGCAGTGGCAGCCTATCCACAGTCTGGTCATCTAACACCATATCGGAGTTTCCCCTCCAACTGCAGCTTCTTGACAGCGGTAATCTCGTTCTCAATAGGAACTCATCAGAATCTGTAGCTTGGCAAAGCTTTGATTCACCGACAAACACGCTTCTTCCTTCACAGTTACTCACTGGAGCTATAGACCTCATCTCATCAAGAAGGGAAACCGATTACTCTTCAGGCTTTTATAAGCTTTCCTTTGGCAAAGATGATGTCTTGCAACTGCTTTTTGACGGTCCAACGACGAAACCTAGCATCTACTGGCCAGAATCAGTTCCTGAGAGGTCCATCCGCAATCGTAGTAGCATTGCTTGGTTTGATTCTTTTGGTTACTTGAGCTCATCAGATGGGTTGGAAGTTTCAGCTGCTGATCTTGGATTGGGGCCTCAAAGGAGGCTGACTCTTGATTGTGATGGTAATCTTAGAATGTATAGCTTGCAAGAAGATGGCGAATGGACGGTTGTGTGGATAGCCTTGCAGGAGCAATGCAAGGTCCATGGATTATGCGGATCCAACAGTCTCTGTCGATATGATCCGGCTATTGGGAGGAGATGCACTTGCTAACCTGGCTACAAGCTCAGGAATTCAACTGACTGGCTGTATGGGTGTGAACCTGAGTTTGATCTCAACCAATGCGGTCTTGAGGTTGATTTTGTCGAAATTGCCCATGTAGATGTCCACACTAGAGATTACACCTTCTTCGTCAACTACACTCCGACTCAATGTCAAGATGGATGCAAAGGAATGCCGAGTTGCAAAGCCTTTGTGACAAGAATCAACGAAGGAAGTGCTTACAATTGTTACCTGAAGACGCGGTTGTTCAATGGATTTCAATCACCTGATTCTGATGATGTTCTAAGCATTAAATTGTTATCCGGTTTCAATACAACTGAGACTTCACAGCTCAACTGCAAGCTTAAAACTCATGTAGCACACCTTCAACGGAGAATAAGCCATGGAGTTGGGCCATTGGGATTCTTGATTTGGTTTGCAACTGCCATAGGAAGTATAGAGATAGCCGTTATATTTCTAGTGTGGTGCTTTCTATTTAGGTCTCGTCAAGGCGTAGATCCAAGCACTTGTTTCCATGAGTACATTTTAGCAATCACAGGCTTCAGAAGGTATTCGTACATGGAGCTGAAAAGGGTTACATCGAATTTCCGAGAGGAGATAGGAAGGGGAGGGTCTAGTGTTGTGTACAAAGGCGTACTAGCCGATGGAAGGATGGTGGCGGTAAAGAAACTAGACAACGCCGAGCAAGAGAAGGAAGAGTTCCTCGCGGAAATGAGTACCATAGGAAGAATTAGACACAAGAACTTGATGGAAACGTTGGGGTATTGTGCAGAGGGAAAACACAGGCTTTTGGTTTACGAGTTCGTGGAGAATCGGTGTTTAGCTGAGAACCTATCTTCGGGCTCTCTCGGATGGAGGAAGAGGTACAAGATCGCGCTAGGGACTGCAAGAGGCCTGTCTTATTTACATGAAGAGTGCTTGGAGTGGGTCTTACACTGTGACGTGAAGCCCCAAAATGTGCTGTTGGATTCCGATTTCGAGCCAAAAGTGGGAGATTTTGGACTGTTGAAACTACTCAACCGAGGAAGAGCTCATGGCTCATACTTTTTGAGGATCAGAGGAACGAGAGGGTACATGGCTCTCGAGTAGATTAGCAATGCTACCATTACATCAAAGGTGGATGTGTACAGCTTTGGAGTCGTTGCGCTACAGATTGTGACAGGCAAAAGCCCAGCTGAGATAGTGCAGCGAGTGTTGGATGCAAGGGTGGGAGAGGAAGAGGCTGAATCTTGGGTTGAAGAGATTGTAGACAAAGATGCTAGGCCTACAATGAGGCAAGTTGTTGATATGCTGCAAAAACCACATGAATGAGCAACACACGCGCGACAGTGTTGCTCATTCATGTGGTTTGGGTACAACTAGGGGTGGAATTGGTACATTACCGATTCTTTTTTTCGTTTACCATGTACCAACCAATTTGAATTGGTAATCTTAAAATCAGAACCATTACCAACCACCGAAGGGGTTGTACCAACTTAATTGGTTACCAATTAAGTTGGTTGGTACGTGTTGGTAATGGTATTTTACCATGTTTTGGGTGTTAATGAAAAAATATACAAATAGTCAAATACAATACAATTTAATTAAAATTTATAAGTGATTTAGTACAATTCAAGTACCAACAACATAAATACTTAAATTGTTCATGTATTTAAGCACTAAATCAAAATAAAAACTTAAATATTCCCGACAATATTCAAAATAACATGTTCATGTACTTTCAAATAAAGTTTAGGTTTTAGTCTGAATTAACCGAGGTCGAGCTAGTATTCCTCTATTGATTAAAAGCATTTTATGAAAATAACAAATACAAAAAGAAATCAAGTTAATAGGTAATACTTAAAATAAAAAACAGTAAAACAATATATATTTTTTGAGCCCTAGCATAACATAGGTAAATGAACTTAGATCTCAGAGGGTGACCGTCATTAAAGGGATGAAGCCGAATGGTGAAAAACATAAGGCTAGGCTTCTTTTTCTCTCTTTATTTCCCTAATTAAATTTTAGTGTTTTACATAAAAAGTTATGGACTTACATTAAAAGTTAAAACAATTAAAATATAAATCAAAAAATCCTAAATATATATTGGTAGGAATTGGTTGGTAATTACCGTACCAACCAATTTCAAATCGGTTGGTAATGGTAATACCAACTTTTCTGTTTCAATTACCGTACCGTACCGACTTCTGAAACTTGGTTCGGTATACCGTACCAATTAAATTGGTAACCAACTTAATTGGTTACCAATTTAATTGGTTCGGATGACACGAGTTGGTTCGGTTTTCGTGGGAATTTTTGCCCAGCCTAGGTACAACAATATATTTCGTGTTTTATTTCGCAAATAGATCTTAGAGCAAAAAATAAAGGGAAAATGATCAAGATTCATCTATTATGTATAGTGTTGTAGTACATAGTGTACACTGATTTTTGAAATCAGTTATTTCTTCTAAGAAACATCTCAATAAAAAAATTCAAAGAAAAGAATAAATTAAAAAAAAAAAAAACACATTCTTAGGAAAATGAAAATGGAGGTGGCATGATCTAATGTCCATCACCAGGGGCTGGACCAGAATTTTGGGGCTGTACAACATCATCCAGAGATTGGGTCTGAACTAAAGGATGGCCGCCTCCGCTCGGGGCTGGGCCCCCGGTCTTAATCGACGACAGCCCATCGAAGAACGTGGCCATCGCTATGCTCATCGCTTTCCCTTCTTCGCCATCTGCAGCCTTCTTCAAGGGCCTGCTTTCGACAGTCGTCGAAACCAAAGCCCCTGCAACAAGAAACACCACCACCAACAATCTCAAACTTATCATTTTCTCCGCCATTACTTTTACTTTATACCTACTTTTTTATATATGGATGGATAATTTTTGTTTTTTAGGGTTCTACTTTTTCTTGAGTGTGAGAGGGGAGGGAGTTTGGAATCCTTATTTATACCAGAAGAGTGGTTGGAAATTTAATTAAGTTGAATGGGGAACGAGGAAATTTAAAGACAATAGTATAAGTAGAAAGTTGACATTCAAAGTAGTAGTTTACTTGATTTGATTTTGGAGAGCTATAGAATGACATGTGATGCAGCCATTGCAGTACAAAACTCAACCCCTTGATTCCTCTGCAGAGACAAAGGAAGTAACCAGGGAACTTCATGAATCCAAGAGGGACTTAAATTGCACGTATGTTGACCAAAATAGAAATTAAAAAAAGTCCAACAAAATTTGTCTAGTCTTAGGCTGCTGGTAAAAGCTTAGGTATGGACTATGGGCCCCAAAAATATGGTTTCGTTTCAGCCCAAAAATATACATTTTTTTACATTAATAATCAGTCAAAATCGTTAATCGTTTATTAAATGGGTACATATAGGGGTGGGCATGAGAGGGGACGAGATCAGAATTAACACCACCTACAACATATTTCTGTTAAAATTTTATTAAATATATTATATTTTAATATTTATTATTTAAAATTTAATGTTTAAACTTAAATATTATTTATGGTAGGGATAAATTTTTTTATTAATATATTAGGGCAAAAAAATTTGAAGTTCTATATATATTTGGAGGATTAGAGTTTTAAATGTTGAAAATTATTGTTGAATTTTATTTGGAAATTTAAGCAATTTTTTTCAAAAAAAAAATTTTGACCATGGAAAATATTTATGAATGAAAGAATATGAGACATTTATTATTAATATCAAAAATATTATTAAAATTTATACAATGCTAAAGATTTAGAAATTTATTTTAATTTTGATTAAAGAGTAGTATATAAAATATTTTTTAAATTTTAACCATTTTCAAGAATAAAATAGAAGAATTTGTTCATGTGCATACATCACGTCTCATGGCCATTCATCCTCTCAAGGCAGTATCACTGGTCCTCCTCCTCTTCCTAAGAGATCCATTCGCCCTCCTTGTAGGTTTCAGGACTATATTTGTACCAACCTCCCATCTAGACACACCTCAGAGTCTGATGAGTCCATTTCACAATCCTTTGCAGTATTTTCCTTACAGAATTTGGCTCATCTGTCATCAGATTATGTTCACTCTTTAGTGAATGTATGTGCAGTCTATAAACCTTGTAGCTATGCTCAGGCAAAGGGCAACTCAGAGTGGGAGAAAGCTATGCAGACAGAAATCTCAGCTCTAGAGAAAAATCACACATGGTCTATTACTCCTCTTCCTCATGGCAAGAAAGCTATAGGCTCAAAGTGGATTTTCAAAATAAAATACAAGCCAGATAGTCTCATTGAAAGGTACAAGGCTAGATTGGTGGCAAAGGGTTACAATCAAGTGAAGGATAAGGACTATAAACAAACATTCTCTCCTGTAGCAAAGCTCTCAACTGTGAGAGTCATCTTGGCTTTAGCTGCTGTCAAGGGCTGGGTATTGCATCAACTTGATGTCAATAATGCTTTCCTCCATGGGTTTTTGGATGAGGAAGTGTACATGGTCCCTCCTCTTGGTTATCAAGTCCCACCTGGTCATGTATGCAAGTTACACAGATCCCTCTATGGACTTAAACAGGCCAGTAGGCAGTGGAACCATGAGCTGACTAAATTCATGCTACAATTGGGATTCTCCCAGTCCAAGCATGATTATTCACTCTTTGTGAAGACATCTGGTACCTCCATGACCATAGCTCTTGTCTATGTAGATGACATGTTACTCCTTGGGAATTATTCCACTGAAATTACTCTTACCAAGCAAGCCCTTCATTCTGCTTTTACCATCAAGGATCTAGGAGTTGCCAGATACTTCCTTGGCATGGAAATTGCCAGATCTTCTTCTGGCATCTTACTCAACCAAAGAAAGTACATACTTGATATTCTCAAAGATTCTCTCATGGAAAATTGCAAGGCTACCAGTTTTCCAATGCAACATGGCACCAAGCTTTCCTCTCTTGAAGGAGATCCTTGTGAGCACCCTGAAGCCTACAGAAGGATCATTGGGAGACTTCTTTATCTAACTCTTACCCGACCTGATATTTCCTACATTGTGCAACAGTTGAGCCAGTTCCTTCAACACCCTCTTCAACCTCATTGGAATGCAGCCATGTATCTTCTTAGATACTTGAAAGGAAGTTTCAATTTGGCTCTGTCTTTTCCTGCTTCCTCTTCACTTCAGTTAAAGGCCTTCAGTGATGCTGACTGGGGAAATTGTAGGGATACTGGCAGATCTCTTACAGGGTACTGTGTTTTCTTAGGCTCTTCTCTAGTATCATGGAAGACGAAGAAGCAAAAAGTGGTGTCCAAATCATCAACTGAAAGTGAGTACATGGCAATGTCAACTGCAGCAAGTGAACTGGTTTGGTTGCAGGGTCTGTTGTCTGATTTGTGTGTGGAGGTTTCTCTTCCCATAGCACTACACTGTGACAACAAATCTGCTCAAGAATTAGCTGCTAATCCTTTGTTCCATGAGAGGACAAAACATGTGAGGCTGGATGAACACTTCATCAGAGAAATGGTACAGCTGGGGTTCATCTCTACTTCTCATGTTTCATCTTCCCAGCAAATAGCTGATGTTCTTACTAAGGCATTAGGTTCTCACCAGCATCAGTACCTATCTTCCAAGCTTGGCCTTGTCAATCCCACTCCAATCCAAGCTTGAGGGGGGATATGGAATATATGATCATAGGATATTTTGATCATATATGATATGTTATTTCTGGTTTCTATGAGGGGCAATTTAGTCTTTTCACCCATGTACAACTAGCTCGGTATAAGGGGTGAATTTGGGCGCCAATTCAGTTGAGAATTTCAGTTGTAACAAACTGACATTTTGAGCTCAATGAAAGCTCTGGATTTGTGTTGATCACATCTAGTTTTGTTCATTTTGATTGATTTCTATTGTTCAAACTTTTCTTTGATATCTTGATTACTTTATTGAATAATAAAACATTATTTACATATTTTGCCAATTGGATATGCCCATCTACCACTGTACAGGTCATGTGGAAGTGAATTCACTTCTTATTAGATGCAACTAAATATGAATCATTTCTTAAAAAACAAATTTTTTGATAAAGCAAAAAAAAGTCTTTAAGAAATAAAAAAAAAGTTGATGAATATATAGTTTGCACTTGAGCTAGACATCTGAGTATATGATCTAATGTCCATCACCAGGGGCTGGACCAGAATTTTGGGGTTGCACAACATCATCCAGAGATTCAGTCTGCATTACATGATGGCCTCCTCCGCTTGGGCTTGGCCCTCCGGTCTTCATCGACGATAGCCCTTCGAAGAACATGGTCATCGCTTTGTTCATCGTTTTCCCCTCTTCGTCATCTGTAGCCTTCTTCAAGGGCCTGCTTTCGACAGTAGTCGAAAACAGAACCCCTGCCACAAGAACAACCACCATCAATACTCCCAAAGTTTTCATTTTCTCCACAAAAATTTTGTTTTCTTCCTAGTTTTTTTGTCAAGTATGAGAGGGGATGGGAGTTTGGACTCCTTATTTATACACCATGTTGAATGGGACTGTGCGTGCATTGATTTTTAGGAGTGATGGGGCTGGGAGGGTGTTTGGAATTTTGATCAATTTGAATGGAGGCCAAGGAAAACTACCTAATAAATATAGTAATCATATCCCTTATGATGTCCAGCTGGGTGGTTGTGAACACGAGTAATTCGAATTAGACTCGTACTCTTTTAATAAAAACTCGGTTCGAGCTCATTCATTTTCTAAACGAGCTGGGTATGAACACATTTTTAAGCTCGAACCAAAGCTCGGCTCGTTCGAAATAAACTCGAATATCTCAAATTTTATGGTATTTCTGAATTGAAATTTCTTTCAAGTTACTTTATAATAAGCAACTAGAACTGCTTAAAACTCGAATAAGCTCGGTTCGAGCTCGTTCATTTCCTAAACGAGCAGAGTATAAGCACATTTTTAAGCTCGAGTCAAAATTTAAGCTCGGATCGAGCTCGTTCATATCCTAAATGAGCTGAATTTGAATAAGCAATACTCGACTCGTTCGACTCGAATAACAGCCCTCATAATCCCTAACAATTTCCCCTTCCCATAAAAAAAGAGTATATATATATATATATAATTCTTTTTCATTTCATTTCCTAATTACAAATAAATAATGCCTTAATTCATAGAGCCCGTAGGCAGAGACAAGAAGTAACGAGGAACTTCATTCATGGATTCAAAGATAAACACTCCTCGAAGGGAGCCAACACCAAAGATAAACACTCCGGCATACGATCAGAAACCTCTTCGGAGGCTTCTAAATCCTCTTCGGAGGCTACAATCACCTCTTCGGAGGCTTCTAAATCCTCTTCGGAGGCCTCTAACCCCTCCGTCGGAGGCCCCTATACCCTCCTCGGAGGCCTTGAAACAAGCCTTGTCGGTCCTCGGTGGTGCTGGACCCGGTCTGTTCTCGGAATCGTCGGGTGGTGGCTGGTTCCTCCCCGTTGGTTCCTTGGGTCTCAATCCCCCGCCCTCTGTCTCCTCTAACCCCCTCGACGGTCTCCCGTCCTGGGTTTGAACCTGCTCCTCCCGGCGCCGCTGGGTGTCGATTAACCTCTTCCCGTCGGCCTCTCCCCGTCGGCTCTCGGGGTCTCTCTCCCCCCGCCCTCAATTTTACCTCCCCCTCCTCGGTATCCCTCCGATTCCGGCCTGGGGTTGTGGTCTTTCCGGTACCGTCCTCGGTGTGGCCAAAGGCTTGGCCCCCCCGTTGATTTCACTGGGTCGATTTCCCCCGCCCGCACCCTCTCCTTCCCTCCCGCCTCGGAATCCTTTCTCTCGTCCGGGGTGTGGTGGTTCCGGCCTCTCATCTCGCGGATCTGGTCCCGGATCTGTCAATCTCGTTCGGCGCTCGCTTGCCTTGTTGCCTTCCCTCATCTCCTGGTGTGTGGTCGGCGGCGGTCGGCGGCGACTAGGGTTCTTATTCCCCTTTCGTGGCTTCTTCTTCCCCATCTGGCTTCTGCCGCCGCTCCCGGCCCTTGGCTCCACGTTCCAGCCCCCTTCGTCGGATTTTGTCTGACTTCTGGGGTTGGTCTGGTTTTGCGTGGCTCGCCAGTGGTCGGGCCGGAATACCCCCAATTTCGGCCAATCAATACCCGTCTCCTTTGGATTCTTTCCGTCCGCCTTCATCCTCTTCCTCCTCCGGCTTCCTACCTTCAAGGTTTTCTGGCTGTTAGAAAGGTTGCTTCTTTGGCTTAGGGTTTCCTTGGTCTCTTGGGCCCGATTCTAAAGCCCTTGATATGTCCTTTGGGCCCAAGGTTTTGCCTTGGGCCCAAAGCTGACCCGTATCATAATTGAAATAAATTAAATAAGAGTTGTTCGTAGTATATTATATTAAAATAAAGTAAATAACAAAATAACTCGTGTAAATAAATTCTGGATTTTTCTTGCGCCCTTCGTCCTCTCGCGGTCGTGCTTCACTTTCTCGAGTTGGTTGGAGTTCTGTCTGTTGGTTCTGTGGTTAGTTTCGGTTGAGGAGCAGTTCTGCGGCCCGGGTTGACCGAAGTGATCGTGTTGGTGGTGTTCGTGGTCTCCGAAGATCCTTCATCTAGGTGGAGGGAACGTCGTGTGATCCACATTTCCCCAGGAGTCGTCTTTGCCCTTCGTGGATTTCTGCTTTCCGTCTTTCCGGCGGCGAGACATCGTGTCAGCCATGCTGTCCCATGCGCTCGCTATCCACTCTTCCTTGTTGGGTCTCCCTCTTCTCGCTGCTGTGTCCGCTGGTGTGCTTAGGGTCTGGGGTTTTCCGGGTTTATTTTGTGTAGTTCTTTTGTTGTATTAGGTAACTGTATTCTGTTTCTATGTTGTATTTTCTTTTGCTATGTTGTATGTTTTGACGGCTTGCCGTCTGCTGACTTTGTCGCTCTCTCGAGGTCCGGGCCTGTCCGATCTCGAATTATTTCCTAATAAAAAAACAAAAAAAAAAACACTCGGACATGATTTGATTAATCAATTAAAAAACCTCAAAATGTTAACAATTCAAAAAGTATGATAAATTTTTATGTTTGATTGAAGTTTTTGTTACGAGAAAATCCAAGACTTTTTTTTTTTTTTATCAGAATTTCAGTTCTTTAAATTTAGAGAAAAATCACTTATATAAAAACTTTAATACTTTTTATATAGATTTTTTCATTTCTCTATTTTAACTGTTAAACACTAAAATTCATCTAAATATCGTTCAAATCCCTAAAATATCGATTCTCAAAATTTTAATTTATACAAAATAATTTTTCAAAAATTATATTTCCCGTGTTCGCCCAAACTAACCCGTCTAAACTCTTATCCGTGACGTACTGTTGACCAAAACGACATTAATAGAATCAAGTAATCAACCCCCCTATATATTCAAAGTGTAACAAATAATAATTTTATTTTTGAAATTGGTGACAGTCGACTTTGAGTCCGGTAAATTTAAAATATTGGAATTATGTATACATAAATGATGTAAGATAACTAGATAATACTCACTATTCTAAACTTAGACCTCCTTATTTTATGAAATATTTTATTTAATGTTAAAAACTCTATAAAATATTAAAATTTTAATTAATTTTAAAATAATAATTTTATACTCATTCGAGTTTATAAAAAAAATTGCAAAAATTAATATTTAGATGAATTTTAGCTTACAAAATTAAACAAATATATCTACGGTGAGAATTACAATGGAGGGAGAGAGCAGAGAACGAAGAACACAAAGTTGCAGAGAAGTGAACTATCGAAATATCTCAATCGATAACAAGGGAAAAGGCTTTCTAAGGATGGCGGAGGGTTGGGGACAACAAAGCTCATCCATGAAATCAAATTCTCGGAGAAGAGTCGTCGACGAATCTTCAATTGAAAGGTGCAAGCATGGCTTTTCTGCGAGATTGCAAACTTGCAAATACACTAGAAATTCGGGAAGACAATTTTATGTTTGTCCATTATAGAAGGTATGATTTCAATCTTTAGTTTATCTCATCCGTTCAATCAAATTTTTGGCTTTTTGAATTGGGGAAAATATTAGGGTTTTCGAATTGGGTTTCAATTTTAGGGATTCATTCTTTCGTTTTGTCATAGATTAGGGTTTCCGAATTACTGTCATAGAATCGAATTGGGTATAAAAAATCGAATTGCTGTCATAGATTAGGGTTGTCATAGAATCGAATTGGTTAAAAAAATCGAATTGTTGTCCCGCTTCGCTCTTTCTAGAAAATAGCACTGGTGAAAGCTTCGAATTGAGTTTCCAATGGGGTATAAAAATGGTTTTGATGGCATAGATTTGAATTGGATATAAAAATGGGTTTGCTGTCATGATATGAATTGGGTATAAAAATCGAATTGTTGTCATACTTTCGAAATGGTTTTGCTGTTCTTTCGAAATACATATCAATTTAAAAAAAAATATTGTTAACCAAGTGGCAATATGTTATGGCCAAGCCACACAGATCACCGAATGTAGTGGTGAACACCACTTGATCAACCGAGAATAGGGAGGTGAGGTAGAATGTAGAATTGAGGTGAGGAAGAAGAAGAGTAAGGTGAGAAGTAATTTGGGAGGGAAAATATCAATCTCAGTAGACACCCATCCTCCAAGACATACAAGGTCTATTTATAGACCTAAGAGAGTATTTGGGCATTACAATACTCCTCTCATGGAGAGCCTTGTCTCAAGGCTTATACAACTAGGGACATTACAATGCTCCTCTCATGGAGAGCATTGTCTCAAGACTTATACAACTAGGGACCTAATTGAAATCGTGGGAACTGAATGAGTATGTGAGCAGTAGATTCCCATGTTGCTTCATCATTCGTCAAGTTCTTTCATTTGATCAACCACTCTGTAACTGGATTCTCGTTCGCAAGGTACTGAACACGGCTATCCAACACTGCCTCAGGCTCTATGAGTATTTGTCCTTCCCCATCTGCTTTTGGCAATAACACCGTAGGATTAACTTGTGGTCCTTTCTTCAGCTTCAACTGGGAGACGTGGAAAACTGGGTGAATGCGTGATGACTCAGACATTTGCAACTTCTAAGCCACTTTACCAATTCGAGCTAAAATCTTGAACGGCCCAAAATACTTGGCACTAAGCTTCAGATTTCGACGAATGGCAGCTAAAGATTGTCTATAAGGTTAGAGCTTCAGAAAAACCCAATCACCAATCTTCAATTCTCTATCTGTTCTTCGAGCATCAGCGAAGAGTTTCATACGAGCTTGTGCTTGTTGAAGATAGTGCTTCAATTGTCCTATCATGTGCTGACGGTTGTTCAACCAATCCCCTGCAGGAGAATTGGTTGCTGAAAGTGTAAAGAAACCCAATTGAGATGGGGGGCAACCATACAAGGCCTCAAAAGGGGTCATCTTGATGGTAGAATGGAAAGTGGTGTTGTACCACCATTCAGCCAAAAACAACCATTGCACCCATTTCTTTGGACTGCCAGACGTCATACATCTCAAATAGGTATCTAAACAACGATTTACTCTCTCAGTTTGTCCATCGGACTGAGGATGATACACAGAACTCATATCCAATCTCGTATGCAAGGTTTTGAACAACTGCTGCCAAAATTGACTGACAAATACCTTGTCCCGATATGATACAATGCTACTGGGCAACCCATGGAGCTTATAAATGTTTTCCATGAATAGAGATGCAACTTTTGCAGCATTGAATAGATGAGATAAGGCAATGAAGTGAGAATATTTAGTAAGCCTATCCACAACAACTAGGATAGTGTCCTTACCTTGTGACTTAGGCAGTCCTTCCACAAAATCAAGACTAATGTGGCTCCAAGGTTTATCAGGAATTGGAAGAGGTTGTAGTAAACCAAAAGTAGCCACATTTTCAGATTTACACCTTTGACAAATATCACAGGTGTTTACAAAATCACTAGTATCAGCCTTCATACCTTGCCAATAAAACACACTCTTCAATCTTTGATATGTGGCATGAATACTAGAATGACCCCCCATAGCATCTTCATGAAAAGAGGTGAGCAGTTTGTTTCTCAACCATGAATTGCTTCCAATAAGCAACCTGCCTTTGTATCTCAAGAGCCCTTCAGTCACTGTGAATTGGCCAGGCTTATCTAATATAGCAGTAAGGAGCAACTGTTGGACCACTTGGTCACCCTTATAACTATCAAATATCTCTGTGAGCCAAGACGGTTAGATCATTGTCAAGGCAGTACATTACCATGTTTGATTTTCAAACACCCTTGATAAAGCATCAGCAGCTTTATTTTCCACCCCTTTCTTATAAGCAATTTCATAATTCAGTCCCAAAAATTTGCTAACTGCCTTTTTCTGGATTTGGGTGGATAACCTTTGGTCCAAGAGGTACTTTAAAGGTTGATGCTCAGTTTTAATGAAAAACTTTATGCCCTCCAAATAGTGTCTCCATTTCTCAATGGCAAGTAAAATAGCTAAAATTTCCTTTTCATACACTGCAAGCAACAAATGCCTCCCATGAAGAGCTTGACTGCTGTAAGCAATAGGCCTTTCATTTTGCATCAAAACTGCCCCAATGCCAGATTTACAAGCATCTGTTTCAACAATAAAAGGCAACTCAAAATCTGGCATAGCAAGCACAGGTGGGGATGTGAGAATTTTCTTAAGATCATTGAAGGCTTTCTCAGCACTGGATGACCATGTAAAACTGTCTTTCTTCAAATGCTCCGTTAAAGGTTTTGCAATACAACCATAACCTTTAATAAACCTTCTATAATATCCAGTAAGACCTAAAAATTCTGTCAATGCTTTCAAATTCTTGGGTACAGGCCATTTGAGCATAGCATCAATTTTCTTAGGATCAGTGGACACTCCCAAACCAGAGATAATATGTCCTAAGTACTCCACCTCTTTTTGTGCAAACTCACATTTAGATCTCTTAGCAAAAAGCTTGTGATTCCTCATTGTAGACAGTAGCTCCCTCAAATGAACCACATGCTGATCCACAGATTTGATATAAACCAATATATCATCAAAAAATACTAAGACTGACCTTCTAAAAAATTTCCCAAAAACATCATTCATGAGACATTGAAAAGTGGCAGGGGCATTTGTTAACCCAAAGGGCATAACTCTGAACTCATAATGGCCATGATGAGTCCTGAATGCAGTCTTAGCAACATCATCTTCTACCATCCTTAGTTGATGGTAACCTGCCCTTAAATCCAACTTTGAAAAAATACTGGCACCATTCAATTCATCTAGAAGATCTTCAATATGA
This sequence comes from Persicaria maculosa, assembly GCA_963922045.1. Taxonomy (NCBI): domain Eukaryota; kingdom Viridiplantae; phylum Streptophyta; class Magnoliopsida; order Caryophyllales; family Polygonaceae; genus Persicaria; species Persicaria maculosa. The sequence continues at coordinate 24,862,923 of OY998259.1, read as the reverse complement.
GGGATGGGGAATTTATCCTTGACAATAACCTCATTCAAACGTCTATAATCCACACAAAATCGCCAAGACCCATCCTTTTTCTTAACCAACAGTGTTGGAGAAGCAAAAGGGATATGGCTAGGCCTAATAATTCCATTGCTCAGCATCTCAGATACTTGTTTCTCAATCTCAGTCTTTTGAAAGTAAGGGTATCTGTAAGGCCGAGAAGCAACTGGAACTGACCCCACTTTCAACCTGATTGAATGATCATGGTTTCTCACTGGAGGGAGTGCCTTAGGCTCTTGAAATATATCCCCAAACTCCAAAATTACATCACTGATTTCAGGTGGCATATCAGCTTCTGTGACCCTCAAATTGCAAACCTGTGTAATCTGAAACAAGTTCACAGGGTTCTGCACTTTGCACAGCTTCTGTAGTTGCTTGCCAGTTAACATCTTAACACAAGCTTGCTCTCCTGCATGATCCTCCTTAAACCCTTTGATAATGACTAGCTTGCCGAATTTCTGAAACGGGATCTGTACATCTACAAAATCGAATAACACTGGGTTAAAACCCACTAACCAATCAGTTCCCAATATCATATCACTCCCTTCCATTTTCAATAGCCTAATGTCATGCACATATTCACATCCTTGCATCTCCCATACAAAACCCTTACCGATTTTGCCACTGAATATCACTCCATTGATGGTGTTGACCTTCATTACATTTGCCTTACTAAGTTCAAACCCAGCTTCTCTTGCTACTCGAGAATCCAAGAAATTGTGGGTTGCACCACTGTCAATCAAGATCGTGATCAATTTCCCTTTCACTGTGCCCCTCACACGAATGGTACTCCCCGATTCCTCGCCTGTGAGCGCGTGAACATATACCTCTGTATCCTCCTGCTCTTCTTCAGGACTTAACTCCTGATACAGATCTCCAGCTACTTGATCATGTTCCTGTACCTCATGTACAATCAAGCTGAACAATGACTGTCAGGGCCGGCCCATGACCTGTTCTAAACTTGCAATCGCACGGGGCCTCGACATTTTGAGGGCCTCATATAGCTTTTATTGTCTATATATGTATATATATATAAATTAGAACATATATCAAGTTGTTGCGGCAGATCAAGTGGTAAAGGCCCGCCCTTGTTCCAAAGTGTGCTGAGTTCGAACCTCAGTAATAGCAACCTTTTTTTTCCCAATTTCAATTTTCCCTAAAGAACCTACATCAATAGCAGTCCGTTTTTTTTTAAAAAATTACAGACATCAACCGTTTTGTTTTTTGCCCATTTTGATTTTTTTTTCAAAAAAAATACAGCATCCTGATCTTTTATTTTTTTGTTGTCACAAGCATTCAACGGTAACCCTGTATGTTATTCTACCCCCGGAAAAGAAAAAAACCCCTAAATGGAAGAAAATCAATTCAACTTAATCAACCATTGGAATCGTCTCTTCAACCTCAAGAATTTCAATAGGTAATCTAAAATTCTAACTATATTCTTTTGCAATCGTCCCTTTAGTTTTTCGAGAGTAGTATCATTGCATTAGATAGATTATTGTGTCATTTGGTAAAAGTTTAGTTTTAATGTTCTTTTGGTGTAAAAGTTTAGTTTTAGTTAATGATTCTTTATAATGACTTTGCATCTATAAGAACATCTCTTTTGTTAGTGGATTTGGTGGATTTTTTTCCCTTTGAATTAGTTAAAAAAAAGGCCTCAACATATAAATTGCACAATGGCTAAAAATATAACGAAACGGCCCTGATGACCGTGTCTTACATTTATGGCCATGGAAGAACTTATCTCCGCATTTGTAACACATGCCTTTCTTGCTCTCATTTGAACGACCTGTGCTTGCTTCCAAGCTAGAAGAGGAAGTACCTTTGAAGTTTGTTATTGTGGGTCTTGTGTCTACCTTATCCCTCATTTGAAACTTGTTGCCATTTTCTTTGGACCAAGAATTCCTGAATCCCGAGTTGAAAGATCCGGATGATTGTTGTCTCCATGGAGGTTTAGACACACGTATCAAGGCATGGACTGCCTTATAATGCAATCTAGCCTGTTCAAGAACTTCGGCCATGGATGTTGGTCTCCGCAGTTTAACCAACGACTGAATTTCCAACCTCAAGCCACTAATATAACTCGAGACAAAATAAGACTCTGAAAGTTGAGGATTGAATGACAACATACCCGCACACAAATCCTCGAATCTTTCATTGTATTCCTCAAGGTCTTCTTGTTGCTCGAACTTGTTGAATTCCCCGACTATTTCTGCTTCCCGGCGATCCCCAAATCTCAAGCAAAGATCATTGCAGAAGCTCCGCCATGTCACTCGTGGATTTTGCATCAAATAACCTTGTAGCCATGTGTCGGCCTTGTCTGTCAAATACATTGTTGCGATCTCGACCTGCACGATTCTGGAATTGAGAAGATCCCAAAATACTTTTTGCACTTGCGTATCCAGTTCCTTGGTGTCTTTCCATCAAAGCTTGGAAAATCCAACTTCGGCAGTCTATGGAAACGGTTGTCGTTGAATCCCTAGTGCCGATTAAACTGACCCTGGCCTGAATTTGATATGCCATGATTCGAGCTCGATTGTCCACCATTGACACTTGGATGCCACCGAGATCCCGGAATTTCTTGATCCGCTAGGCTCGATCCCCTTAGTGAATCACAATCCCCGCGTGATTTGTTGTGAGTCTGTCTTGGTCCCATCCGCTTGACGATCACTCCTTCCACCAAGATTAGGTGGATTCCTTACGAACTCCGCAAGTTGCTCCATCCTCTGCTCATTAATCTTCTTAAATTCCTCGAATTGCCGCATCTGTACTTCTTGAATTTTATGTAAATCAGCTAATGACTTAGTTGTGGACGTCATAAACGACCTGGTATCGTCCCTCAATTCTTGAAACTGAGTCTCTGTAACCTTTGATCTTGTCCCTTCCGCCATGGATTCGAATCTGTAGCTGATGTAGCGGTAACACCGGCCAAGGAGAGCTCTGATTCCAAATTCTGTTATGGCCAAGCCATAAAGATCACCGAATGCAGTGGTGAACACCATTGATCAACCGAGAATTGGGAGGTGAGGTAGAATGTAGAATTGAGGTGAGGAAGAAGAAGAGTAAGGTGAGAAGTAATTTGGGAGGGAAAATATCAATCTCATTAGACACCCATCCTCCAAGACATACAAGGTCTATTTATAGACCTAAGAGAGTATTTGGGCATTACAAAATACAACTCCAAGAGTCCAATAAAAGATTTGTTTAATTTTCTGTTCTCAGCTCTCTCCCTCCATTGTAATTCTCAATGTAGATTTGTTTAATTTTTATTTTTTTTAAAACAAATTTAATTTTTTTTATGGCATGGAAAACTTAAAAGTATGGTGAGGTGGCAAAAATGGATGTCACGTGTGTTTTCTGGCGTCCATGTCGCGTGTTTGGTCAGAAAGTTCACCAGAATACACATATGTATTATTTTCGGTTAATAGGGAGATAGTTCGTAAATGAAACTATCAATTTCAAAGTTAGTATTATTTTTGGCCAAAAGTTGATACTTGATATTATTTTTGACCATTTTTGCATTAGTTTATAGAAAAAAAAAAATCAATGTGCAACAATCTAGTATGTTGCAGTTGATTTTAAATCGCTCACTTTTTAAAGGCTCATTGTAACGGCCCAGAAATATTATTTCTGGGTTACGTTTCAAGGGATAAAACCCCTTGTTCGGATCTTGCAATCCAGGTACGGGTCGAGGTTTCAACTCATTTTAAAATTAGTAGAAAGAGGGATTTCAAACCCTACAAGTCACGAAGGGTCGTTGGATACCCTTACCCTGTCCTACAACTATGTCGCGGAATCCATTTCAAATGGAAGTAAAGCGGAAGCAAAGTAAATATGCAAGTGTCACGGCAAAGCCGGTCAAAACCAAATCATGAGTGGGTAATTACCATTTTACTAAATTAGGATATTAGCTAGATTCTTCGATTCGCCAAAAGGAAACCCCGTCATATAGACATCGAGCACTCGAATCTGCAGAGAATACCTTTAAAAAAAAGAACGGGGAAAGGAATCAGATCGAGCCACTCATGCGGGACTAGCAGTCCTCGCTGAGGCCACATAGTATGTGCTATACCTAATAAAGATGCTCTAATGCAGTACGAAATTCAAACACACTAGCATGCTCCTAGTTCATAATAATGTGCAGAAATACTGTAAAGGGCCCAAGACAATGCCAAGTGGCATATCCCTCTCCTACCTCCACCCCTTCCGATAGGTGGAGACTGGCCAGCTCGTGAATGCATTCCATCATAATCGGGGGGCACGCATGCCTAACCCGCTCCACAATAAAGCCCGCAGGCATATCATAATATAAGGAAGTTCATGACTCGATTGACTCAGGGTACCCGATGAGGCTGGGCTACCCTATGACCCTAGCAAAGACTCTAGGACTATCACAGATAACGGCCGTTCTGTTTCAATCGCAATAAGTAAGCAGATGCTCATTCAATTAGTGCAACCTAAACAGGATACTACATGGCATGCTTTTATGCATATGCAACACCTAACATAAAATGCAACAACAGGCATGAATGTCCAATCTGAGTAAGCCCCTAGGGAACTTACCTGAAGTCTTCACATCCAATTAACCAGCAACAAGCCACTCAAAGAATCATCCATTAGCAAATAGGCCACTTAGAGAATCATCCAATCACACTAGCAGGTAATAAGCAAGGAATAGCTCATCAATACACATTTAATCAACACACAACAGGTTTCCAAGTCATCATAAGACTAAATAATATTTTATTCAAGTAATCGAACATTCTCATCAAGATCATCATTCTCAATTAACCTTGTTCCCATCAAGTATGAAACTTAGTTCAAAGTCTTTACCAAGATCATTACTCAAAACATATTACTGTATTTCAAATCAAACTCAGATTTTCCCTTACATATTTGCTCAAGCTAAGCCATCAATTCTCAAAACCAAGAACCACAAGTCTTATTTATCAACTCGCATAATAAATCATACCCAATGAGTAAGTCAATATTTCAATAAATCATTTCATTATAAGGAACTATTCAACGGTAAGATCAAGCTTAAAAGAACACAAGTATAACAAGTTCTCAAGAATATAAAATTCCCGTAGAGATCATATTTGTCGAGTCAATTCACTAGGAAATATAATCAATCATTTTTAAGTTATAAGCCAAATTGAACCTAAATCCATATAAGAAATCCTTCTCCTCTTATTAACTTAGGCAAAACCACCTAGGCAAGTTGCATATCCTATTCATTGACCTTTTAGTTGACAAGTCTAAGCTGTACAAAGCCACTCACAAGGCCCCGTAACAAATACCGTTACTTATTAACAGGTGTACCTAGCCTAGTTAATCATCAATTACTTATGTTGAGGCCAGACTAACCGATTTTATGACTAATAATATAACTTTAAGAACATTAATTCCAATTCTGATCACACCTTTGAAATAATTAGGTCCAAGGAATTTAACAAGCAACACCACATCTACATTAACCAAACTCACTGTGAAGGCAAATTCAAAATAGTTAACCAAATTCAACTCATTCATTAATAGCTCAACCAAAACCACGTTTGTCAAAGGCATATCAGTTAAATTCCAACTCAAGGTCCGAAATATCTAAGGAGGGAACCCAGAGTGTATACCCAAAATCCCGACGAACGAGGAGGTCGGAGAGCGGAGGAAGGGCTCGGGCTCAAGGGCGTCGGTTCCGGCGGCGGCTCGGATTCTGGAGGCGAGGAAGAGCGTTGATGAAGATGCAGCAGCATCCGTCGGTGGTCATCGACGACGGAGTTGACGCGAGAAGATGGAGGCGAGAGGTGAAGACGAGGGCAGCGGCTCTAAATCCGGCCACCTTAAGCGACATGGGAGGGAAGGAGCCGGAGTCATCGATCCTAGGCGCAGCTTCAATGGCCACCGGCCTGGGTCTCGACAGAAGGATGAGAGTGAGAGAGGACTTGGCTCCTCGCCAGTAATGTACGGGCTCCGGCGAGAAGGAGGCGGCGCGAGCTCCGATGTTCAGGGTTGATTCCGCTACGAGAGATCTCGGATCTGGAGGTCAAGGAAACGGGGAAGGAGGCTGAGATTTAGTGGGGGGGAGACAACGAGTTCGGAAGAGGAAGGGAGATCGAACAGACGGGGAATACGAGGGAGGCTCGGAGGAAAGCTTAAGGCTCCAATAGCAGCAATGGCGAGAGAGTCGAGGAGAGACAGGGGGAGAAAGAGCGAGTGAAGGGGCGGCGCTGGGCTCATTGTCGTCGGGGAACAGCGGCGCTGGGCTCATTGTCGTCGGGGAACAGCGGCGCTGGGCTCATTCTTCTCCGATCGCCAGGGCAGACGCGAGACGGGGGGATTGAAGGGGGAGTAAATGGCGAGGAAAGGGACCGAGGGGGACAGTCAGGTCGGGGGTCCGAGACGGCGGAAGAGGGTGAAGAAGTGAAGGCAACAAAGTATTTATACGGGTTCTTTAGGGTTAGCTCTAAGGAAAATACGAAAAGGTTCCGCTATTTTCGGATTTCATAAATATTACCACATTAAATTACAGAATTCAACCATTAAATTCTATTTATAATAAGAATGACATGAAAATTGTTGTACTCATTATTCAAACAATAGATATTTCTTAATTCAAAATCTAAGGTATATGTATATTTAGAATTTTAATATCGAAATTAAATCATAATTCATAAAATAATATTTTAAAATTTTGGGTCTTTACACCATCCACCTCTAAAAACAAGTCTCGTCCTCGAGACTAAAATCCTCTTTAAAAGGAGAAAACATTTCGAAAGCTCAAGTCAGCTCTTCCTATGTCAGTCAACCAGATTCTCAATTATTCAAGAAGCAATTTATCCACCTCTAAGGATTAATCCCATATTTCACTTCCTAAGTTCATTTCTCCTGTTCGGGCTCAACATTAAACTCAAGTATCAGCATATGCAAAATATCATCATAGTAGAATTCATCATCTGCAGACCATACAATCATAGAATTCTGCACATTGCGAACAACCAGGAAAAGAACACAATCATCATACTCACACCTCACCACCAACTCGAAAGGGACCAATCCGAAGCATGACACGCACAGAACCGAACAAATGGGCAACTCTGATCAATCTAGGCAACCCACTCCTGATCCCACCATAGACGGTTAGACAAGGATGATGCAAGGCCTAAGTTGTAACCGAAGGAAAGAGACACTAAGAGACAATTCGACTAACTCTTGACACGAATATAGATTCGGACGGTATCTGGTAAGACTGAACACGAGAATTTCGTCGATACGGAAACCCTTGAGGTTATGATCGCATAATTCATATCATCATGTAACATATCGAGTCATGAACAAACAAGGTTAAAACATCGCACACTAACATGAACCTATCTCAAGGGGTACTGACAATACGATTCTAGTGCTAGAGTCACAACATGTGGAAAAATACAAGGTAAATAACCTATCATGATCATAGCAGTATCAACACGCACACTACTACCAACCAAATCCTCGCAAGCAAGGGGTCTTTACATATAATGGTCAGAAAATGCTATTAAGATACACCATTCATACATACATACGATAGATCTAACAATCTGTCACCCAAATATAACTAACCAGATTCAATACACGCTTGAGGGAATCCTATATGCCACTATGGTGTGAGGGAAACTAAATATAACATGTAAGGAATAACATCAACATGTCTAAAAAAAAATCACAAAGGAATATCATATAGTCACCGGGAAAAGATAAGTGTAAGTGGGTGCTTCATGCATTTGTGTCACCAAGGCACACATCAACACATATTTCATACCACTATAATCTCAACATGGTAGATAGTATAGCATCAACAATTCTTAAGCAAAAGTGTAGTGCGTAGACATGTAAATGCAATTTAAGCTATACGGATGGACGTACGAGCACATGAGCTTAAAACTAACAATGCATAACGAGTATAGAAAGACATCATATGGCAAGTAAAAGTGAGCATGAACAATATTATGGTCTACGCATGGGACTATTCATATTAAATAGAGTATGATGGGGTCAAAAGCTAACAAAATAGCTCTAACGATGATATTCAAAATGTGTAGACACTCACAATTTCATAACATCACATAACAAGGGTAATTATGCAAGATGGGTATGCTACCCAACCCTATTACATGAGTCACCATATAGATAACGTAAATAGTACAAAGAATCACATAACATATCGTTGATGCAAACTTTCTACATATTATCGATAACACACGACGGTGAGTAAGTACACGAAAATATACTTTAACAACAAACAAGATGATACACAATAAGCCTACCCGCCCATATACAGACTCTCTAGCCTCACAACTATCCGCAATCAAGGCCAATTACCCAACCAACTACTAAGCACCCCAACTCATATGCCATCAAGCCATCTAAGAACCAGTCTACTTCAACATCCCGACCTCAAATCCTACTCGACCACATAAAACCATATATCGGAGATCCCAATCGCACAATTCTCTTATTCCGACAAGCTTAACAACTCCACCGACTATCAAAACTCTCTATAAGCACACCCTCATCCTAGGGTCCTCTACCAGTCCCATCTTTACCTTCTAATAGAAATCCCAAGTCCTAGACTGAACTGCTCTCACGCTCGATCTAGACGCTACGTAACAATCTCGCTGACTCTTCCTAGGCTCTCAAGACTCCGCCTAACCATCATCCCAAAGAGGCATCTCAAATCACCTTGCTAACGTAATCACACTTCCCGTACCACTGGCCATTCTCACTAACCATCCACCTCTAAGCACCCAGCTCATACTAATCATCTCACACCTGACACTCGCATCCTTATCCTCGACATTACCAACACAAGCATCCTACCTTGCTAGAATCCCCTCAACCGCCTACTCTCGACAACTCTAACGCAGAAAACCGTCTAGTGCTAACTCATAACCACAAATCACCGAGTTCCTCATCATCCGCGTCTATCCTCAACGACCAATAACAGATTCTACCTACTTATCCCATTCTGAATCTCACGAAACCTGAACATCCACAACTCCTTAGCCGACATATTCTAGATCCTCGTCCCAGCATATTCTCAAATTTCCTTGTTCCAAATCTTACTGTACCTTAATCATTCGAAATCCTCAAGTCGTCCTACTCCAATTCCTCATCTCTTCATATTCCTAAATTGCCTCAAGCTTCTACTTCTTAACCATGACACCTTACCGTCCAAGACCCTCTTTTACCGATCATCATTTTGACAGAATCCCTAAATCGTCCTCATCCGAGTTTCTCAAGTACCACATCTTCACCAAACCCTTTTAAAATCCTTCTTGCTTTAGCGTTTCCCATACCTTCCACCTTGCCTAGTTCCCAAATCCATGCTCAGAATCTCCCCGTCTCAACCTCAAGTGAACAATCTTACCAGAATTCTCAACGAAATACTTAGCCAGTTGCCAACCCTTCCCCGAAGACTCATCCCACATCCTTAAATACCTCAATAGCCACAATAACCTCCACTCATAAATTCCGATTCATTCCCTATCCTAAAATCCTCCAACAACGCACCTATCCTTCACTCGTGAATTCTCAAAGCACTACCAATTCTGTCCAACAATTCCTAAATACTCATTACACGTACAGTTCTGATATGAACAACCTAATATTCAAGATCGATGATTTTCCAAGCAACCCTATACTGCTCATCCTTAGCAATTCCTCAACTTCATCCTTTAACAAAGCCGCTCCTAATCACCGCACATACAACCTGGTCCCAATCTCTACGATTCTTTGGACATTCCTTAACCGATCATCCTCAATGTCGCCCATGATCCGCTTCTAGACTATCTATACACTCTCTCTTGGCACACTAACTCGTCTATCAACACATCCCCTCAAGAATATCCCGATCCACTCTTGACTCACTCATCCAAGGCCTACTTGGAAACTCAACTATATTCACCGACCACTATCTCTGACAAATCATGACTCACTCGACTCTACCCAAGGTAACACATCCTTCCTGCACTTCATCTCGCACAACCAACGACCCACTCGAAGACCTCAATCTACCTGTCATTTCCCGATCTGTCTCACAAAGGAAACACTCAACTCCTACCCAAGAAGGAAACACCACCACCTATATAACCCATACCCAATTTACTAGGAGGTCAGTACACGTAAGCATAAAGGCACATCATCACAGACACAAGTTAGTAAGGAAATCATTCACTACCAGCTCAGCACATCAGTCCTCACATAACTTCAAAAGGCAAGACATATCAAGGAGGACACGTGGAGCATAAAAGACATCATCATATAGGCCGGGTTGTATAATATCTTTCCATAACCAAGTAAACAAGCAAGAATAACATTATCTTATCGGAATAAGGGACATGTAAGGTATCAATTGTACCAGTCAGACAATTATAGGATATCGAGTAGTCATATAAGCAAAACATCATAAACAGTTATCATCGTCCATACAAACAAGGTAAAGGCGCATGTCATAACTTCACAAAATCTCATGGAGTCACAACGTGTGAACGATAACACATAAGGGGTAGGAGGCATAACTTCATGTCAATCACGGAGATCCTATTTTATAAGTAAGCGAGTTATTTCTATTAATTGATTCACACATATTTTAGTCAAGTTGCATACACATATCCCTTTTTTTTTTCTTTTGAACGAATTTCACATATGAGAGCAATATCATTAGAATTCATCATACAAAACATGTAGCGCATCAATATCATTAGAATTCATCATGTAAAACATGTAGAGCATCAACTAAGTAGATCACGGGACAATGTCATGCCGAAAGATCTCAATTAAGAATTTAAGCAATGCGTTTTGTGATCCCTACAAGTATTCCATAGGCGTCCCCATGAAACACTTGTATAAGTATCACAAAATCATCACAATGTTCTCACTAAATCCGGCCAAGTACTTTACAAGCGTCCCTGTAAAATATTTGTGTCGACTATAGGAAAACATTATCATATAAGCAAGAATCACAATTTATACTAAGAGTTTGAATTCTATAAACATTCCTTATCAACTCAACCATAGAGTCTCATAATCAGAATATCATGTATCTCAAATCAACAAACACAATTTCTCTGTCCTCAATAAGTTCTCCATCAACTAGAGTAAGGTCCTCAAACCTGAGCCAATAAGCTTAGCTTTCCACTAATCAGCACAAAACTTCCACCACAACCATGTAAATTCTCATAATATCATCTCATGTCCTCATCAAACCAAGTGCCAGAATTGCCAACAATTGCCAGAAGGCACCCAAAAATTGCCATCAAAAGTGATATAAGTAACAAAACAAGTGTGCATAAGCCAAACACATCAAGAATGGTATTAATTGTACCACACAAGTCATCAAGTACCACAAATTATAAGCCCACAACAAGACCTAAACATCTTATAATAATCACGTCAGATATTATAATGAGAGAAACACATGTACACAGATGTCATACCAACTCATTAAGAGTAACATACAGGAATCATCAAACTTCTCCCCCGAATTCATTTATCTATATAATCAAGTTTACGAATTACCCAAACAAGATTTTACATATGCACGTTATGCCCATATAGTATAATACGCATCAAAAAGACATATTAGACAAGTAGCTAAATCAAGAAGAACAACACATAGACAATTACACAATCTCTCCCCAAAACTCCATCCGTCGCGGTGCATCTCCTTGGGGTCTTTCATTCCCATCGGTAAGGAACAAGCTGATATTTTGCCTACCGTTCCCAACTACACCCAATAGGGTGGTCTAGCGCCTTTGCTACCCACTCGCGTACCCGTTTGGTCGGTTTTCCTCTTTTATTACAAGTCAAGTTCATTACTTAGTCCAATTTCGATTAGGCATCTTAAGTTCATTTTGCCCTTTTTAAAATTCTTTCAAATCCTTTGAAATTCATGGGCGGTTTTCCAAAACATACACTCGACCCTTTTGTACCCGAATTGCACAACCTCAGCTCTGATACCATCTTTGTAACGGCCCAGAATTATGATTTCTGGGTTACGTTTCAAGGGATAAAACCCCTTGTTCGGATCTTGCAATCCAGGTACGGGTCGAGGTTTCAACTCATTTTAAAATTAGTAGAAAGAGGGATTTCAAACCCTACAAGTCACGAAGGGTCGTTGGATACCCTTACCCTGTCCTACAACTATGTCGCGGAATCCATTTCAAATGGAAGTAAAGCGGAAGCAAAGTAAATATACAAGTGTCACGGCAAAGCCAGTCAAAACCAAATCATGAGTGGGTAATTACCATTTTACTAAATTAGGATATTAGCTAGATTCTTCGATTCGCCAAAAGGAAACCCCGTCATATAGACATCGAGCACTCGAATCTGCAGAGAATACCTTTAAAAAAAAGAACGGGGAAAGGAATCAGATCGAGCCACTCATGCGGGACTAGCAGTCCTCGCTGAGGCCACATAGTATGTGCTATACCTAATAAAGATGCTCTAATGCAGTACGAAATTCAAACACACTAGCATGCTCCTAGTTCATAATAATGTGCAGAAATACTGTAAAGGGCCCAAGACAATGCCAAGTGGCATATCCCTCTCCTACCTCCACCCCTTCCGATAGGTGGAGACTGGCCAGCTCGTGAATGCATTCCATCATAATCGGGGGGCACGCATGCCTAACCCGCTCCACAATAAAGCCCGCAGGCATATCATAATATAAGGAAGTTCATGACTCGATTGACTCAGGGTACCCGATGAGGCTGGGCTACCCTATGACCCTAGCAAAGACTCTAGGACTATCACAGATAACGGCCGTTCTGTTTCAATCGCAATAAGTAAGCAGATGCTCATTCAATTAGTGCAACCTAAACAGGATACTACATGGCATGCTTTTATGCATATGCAACACCTAACATAAAATGCAACAACAGGCATGAATGTCCAATCTGAGTAAGCCCCTAGGGAACTTACCTGAAGTCTTCACATCCAATTAACCAGCAACAAGCCACTCAAAGAATCATCCATTAGCAAATAGGCCACTTAGAGAATCATCCAATCACACTAGCAGGTAATAAGCAAGGAATAGCTCATCAATACACATTTAATCAACACACAACAGGTTTCCAAGTCATCATAAGACTAAATAATATTTTATTCAAGTAATCGAACATTCTCATCAAGATCATCATTCTCAATTAACCTTGTTCCCATCAAGTATGAAACTTAGTTCAAAGTCTTTACCAAGATCATTACTCAAAACATATTACTGTATTTCAAATCAAACTCAGATTTTCCCTTACATATTTGCTCAAGCTAAGCCATCAATTCTCAAAACCAAGAACCACAAGTCTTATTTATCAACTCGCATAATAAATCATACCCAATGAGTAAGTCAATATTTCAATAAATCATTTCATTATAAGGAACTATTCAACGGTAAGATCAAGCTTAAAAGAACACAAGTATAACAAGTTCTCAAGAATATAAAATTCCCGTAGAGATCATATTTGTCGAGTCAATTCACTAGGAAATATAATCAATCATTTTTAAGTTATAAGCCAAATTGAACCTAAATCCATATAAGAAATCCTTCTCCTCTTATTAACTTAGGCAAAACCACCTAGGCAAGTTGCATATCCTATTCATTGACCTTTTAGTTGACAAGTCTAAGCTGTACAAAGCCACTCACAAGGCCCCGTAACAAATACCGTTACTTATTAACAGGTGTACCTAGCCTAGTTAATCATCAATTACTTATGTTGAGGCCAGACTAACCGATTTTATGACTAATAATATAACTTTAAGAACATTAATTCCAATTCTGATCACACCTTTGAAATAATTAGGTCCAAGGAATTTAACAAGCAACACCACATCTACATTAACCAAACTCACTGTGAAGGCAAATTCAAAATAGTTAACCAAATTCAACTCATTCTTTAATAGCTCAACCAAAACCACGTTTGTCAAAGGCATATCAGTTAAATTCCAACTCAAGGTCCGAAATATCTAAGGAGGGAACCCAGAGTGTATACCCAAAATCCCGACGAACGAGGAGGTCGGAGAGCGGAGGAAGGGCTCGGGCTCAAGGGCGTCGGTTCCGGCGGCGGCTCGGATTCTGGAGGCGAGGAAGAGCGTTGATGAAGATGCAGCAGCATCCGTCGGTGGTCATCGACGACGGAGTTGACGCGAGAAGATGGAGGCGAGAGGTGAAGACGAGGGCAGCGGCTCTAAATCCGGCCACCTTAAGCGACATGGGAGGGAAGGAGCCGGAGTCATCGATCCTAGGCGCAGCTTCAATGGCCACCGGCCTGGGTCTCGACAGAAGGATGAGAGTGAGAGAGGACTTGGCTCCTCGCCAGTAATGTACGGGCTCCGGCGAGAAGGAGGCGGCGCGAGCTCCGATGTTCAGGGTTGATTCCGCTACGAGAGATCTCGGATCTGGAGGTCAAGGAAACGGGGAAGGAGGCTGAGATTTAGTGGGGGGGAGACAACGAGTTCGGAAGAGGGAGGGAGATCGAACAAACGGGGAATACGAGGGAGGCTCGGAGGAAAGCTTAAGGCTCCAATAGCAGCAATGGCGAGAGAGTCGAGGAGAGACAGGGGGAGAAAGAGCGAGTGAAGGGGCGGCGCTGGGCTCATTGTCGTCGGGGAACAGCGGCGCTGGGCTCATTGTCGTCGGGGAACAGCGGCGCTGGGCTCATTCTTCTCCGATCGCCAGGGCAGACGCGATACGGGGGGATTGAAGGGGGAGTAAATGGCGAGGAAAGGGACCGAGGGGGACAGTCAGGTCGGGGGTCCGAGACGGCGGAAGAGGGTGAAGAAGTGAAGGCAACAAAGTATTTATACGGGTTCTTTAGGGTTAGCTCTAAGGAAAATACGAAAAGGTTCCGCTATTTTCGGATTTCATAAATATTACCACATTAAATTACAGAATTCAACCATTAAATTCTATTTATAATAAGAATGACATGAAAATTGTTGTACTCACTATTCAAACAATAGATATTTCTTAATTCAAAATCTAAGGTATATGTATATTTAGAATTTTAATATCGAAATTAAATCATAATTCATAAAATAATATTTTAAAATTTTGGGTCTTTACACTCATTCGGTTTAAATTTTGAAAAGGTAAAAGGAAAGGAAATGAATGTAGTTTATTTATAGTTAAGATGCATTATTAAGAAAAAATTAATCATCACCCTCTCCTCCGATCATTTCATACAAAATTGGTTTTGTTCATTCTTATTTTAATCACTCATTTGAATAAGAGGTAACCACATCCCCTTTATTTCTCTAATCATTATCTCTCTTATCTTTTTTTTTCATATAAAAAAAATATTCTTCTCTTTTTCTAGATATACTTTACTATACAAAATTTGTTTCTATTTAATTTACCTCCATATTTATACCAAAGGAGCCCTCATACTTTGTTCTTGTTTATTTTTGGTCATATTTGTGTATGCCATGCTAAAAAAATCTAAATGTTTCCATCTTATGGTAAGATGGAAAAATTAAATATTTTTTTTAGCTTTCGTTGTCCAACTATCTTATTGAAGTCAATTGAGATTACCTGTTATCTCATTACTATATAAAAGTATAACTCTACCTTTACTGTTCACAAAGTATAATTACCCTATTGTCCTTCTCTTCTTTTCTTTTTCCTCTTCTTGTGTAGGGTTGTTTTGGGTATTTCATTTCCCATTATCTTTTTTTTTTACTTTTTCTTTTGGAGTTCTAGGTTTACACAAAAACCCACCGGCTCCTTTCTCTCTCCCCTTCACATCCGTCTCCTTTCTTGATCAACAAATCTTGTCGGGTGCATCTCCAATTCCGGGTTCATCTCTCTCGATCAAATCTTGGTATGCCCATTCCCCACAATTCCTTTTATTGCCTCGAAACTCCATTTTCACTCCTAATTCAAACCTCTTCCAACCAGAGGCTGTGTCGATCGTCTGAAATGGGAAAACGACTGAAATCCCTATTACATCGTCGGCAGTCTCACCCTTGAACTGCTTCAATCCTTTCACTCTCAAGGTATTCATCTCGTAATTGCTTCGTTCTCTCTAATTCCGGCTCCGATTTCTATCTCTGTCACTTCCCTGGTGCTATTGTTTATTGTATAATTTCGTATGCTTCGATTAGGTTTTCTGGTTCTGGAGTCGTTTGCTAGCGCCGAAGAGGTGGAATCCATGAGGAAGAGGATGGATCAGTTCCTCGACGGCTTCGATTGTGCTACCTCTCTTATTTTCTCGACCAAGGACCATGTTTGATCCTCTCCTTCTCCTATTTTCGCCTCTACTGATTCTTTCTTGATTACGTAAAATTAACTTTTCTTCAATTTATCTCTTTCCAGACACACGCGAAAGCCAAGTACTTTTTCGCCAGTGCTAAGAATATTTCCTTCTTCTTTGAAGGTGATGTGTTTTTGATGTCCCTCTTTTCATGTAAAATTGAAAAAGACAACCATTTTCAATGGCTAAACAGTTTTGCCTAAAAGGTTTAGGGGAAGGAAAAGGTTATGTTTCTTAGCTTCTATTTTCATCTCTCAGGGTATTAGATTAAGCAAATTGATCCCTTCGAGGAGCCTCCGTGGGAAAATTCCAATACGTTCTGGTACATATTCCATTTCTTCTTTCAATTGGATGCGAATATTGGTTGAATTTTGTTTTATTGTAAATTGTTACAGCTGGAATTATTAGCCTTCATGTAGTTATCAAGGTAATAGGTGTGATCCCTGTGTTATTTTGATCATATTTGTTGGGTTATTGATTAAGATTTTGATTGATATGTTACTTTGGTTCAATGATAAAGCATTTGCATCCCTTTATGCAAAAGTCATAAGAGGATTTATATGGATCCGACAAAGGAAATTACAGGAAACTGATGGTTTTATTGTTTTCTTTGGATTTATGGAAATGGGAATTACTAAGATCCCCGTGTGAGATCCCTAATTTGAGTGGATTTTGTATGTTTTCCCTTTTAATTTGTTTGATTTTATGGATCATGATGCATATGATCAAAGTGGCATGAACAATCTGATAGCCAAGTAGCAAGATACGACCTAAAGGCTAAATTAGTACTAAGACTATCGCCTTTCTAGCTAGAAAGGAGGGATCATCTTATTTATGTCCTCATTTTATCCTAGAAACATATCACTCTGACAATGCTTGCCTTAAATTGTTGATTGATGTTTCTTTTTTGTTTCAGCCTGTTCTTTTCAATTTCTTTATATCTCCTTCTCAAGGGGATTGAATCCCTCGGTTGGATTCGTGCCTTTCACTTGCAAAGGCAATGTGGAAGGAGAGGTCTGGAGTTCAGTTCTAATAAATTGTGTGGACTGCTGCGTTTTTTAATGTTTGACTACTTTCTTAGATGTCCTCACTCAGTTTATCATATTCGTTTTCTGGGTGGATTTGTTCATGTGTTTACATATTATTTTTACTAATGAATAATATGGAAATTTTCAAAGCTAAATCAAGTCCATACTCCATAATGTTTGATACATTACTATCTTTTTAGCAGTTAGACCCTACTGCAGCTTGGTCATAGTGATAGAATATGACATACATACTTTGCTTGATCCACCTTGGTTTCAACCTTGTTGGTTATTTAGATGATTCGTTTTAAACTAAGGTCAACATACATTTCATGCTACTGATCAATTGACATGGTTTCCCAGTGATCACAAATCATATAATGTTATACTTTCTTAAAATCTTGGGTAAGGTAAAGAAAACACTCATAGAAATTAGGTACAAGTGCTAGGTTCATAGATGAAGCTAAAAGCTATCTTATTAGAATATCCAATAGTGCTGATTTTGATAAGTTACATTTGAAAAGGTACTTTAAGCTGAAAACTTATTTGGGGCTTCAGTCAATTACGTATGATCTTGCTAATTTAGGCCTTGATCGCCCACTTCTCCTCCAGCTCACTTTTTTTTTCCGACATGAAATATAAATTGGGTTCAATAATGCATAAAAATGTTTTAAATAAGATGTGGTGAATAGTTTGAAAACAAACAGTAATGTACATATGTATGTATTTACATGCTATCACAAACTAACAGTGATGTACATATGTATGTATTTACATGCTATCATAAAATGGGATTTATATTAAGGAAATTAAGACATAGCATAAATATATAAGTTTATTTGAAAATTATAAGCTATTAGATGCCTGTTCTGTTTTTTATTTGTTTGTTGTCATAGATTTTGCCCATTTAATTGTTTATATGATGTCAAATTCAGTCAGAAAGGATAGTGCATTTGAAGCATAGCTAAAGGATAGTGGCTATTTGGTTTGTCTATTTTTATGATGTTGTGTTTTTTAAATAATGTTTCTGATGGTTTCATCACATCTGAGTTGTTGCATTTGTGTTGTATGCTGAGCTGTTGCATTATGCGAATTGATGTTGTTTATTGGTCAAGATGGGAAAATGCAAGAGATGTTCCACAAGGCACTGGAGCTGCTCCCTCAGCAGTGGAAACAAACAGGACTCCTCGAGGAAGCCATTTCATCGTTTAGACGAGCTCTTGTGAAGCCTTAGAATTTGGATCCCGGAAGGCTAACTGATGTGCAGAAGGATCTGGCATCCACATTGCTATATATATGGCGGTGTTGAAATGAGCCTTCTGAGTCGAAAGTAAGAATCTCATTCACAAGACTTGTCGAACTTTTCATCGTGTTCGATATATCGATTCAATGAAAATAGACTGTTTAAATCGATTTGAAGTTCCTTTCCTTCTTCTTTTTTGGTGTGTGTGGTTTTTCTTAACTTTATATTAGTGATATTGAAAGACTTTGTTTTCAAAAGGGGAAACTGGGCCTGATTGTTTCACGTACTACCTGTTTGAGACAGGAACTTGAGCTCCATAGCATCTTGCGTGCTTTACTCTTATATTTTCCATCTTGTTTAAGTTTGTTATGTAAGTCCTTGATGATACTAGCATATGAACACATGGTTGGCTTATTTCAGATCTTGCCAATGGAGAGATTTGAACACCTTGGTTTTCTGATTCAATTTGGTGAGAGGGGATCTCAAGGAATTCCCTTTAGCCAAGCCGCTCCATTCTTTGCAAATTCAGACCCTGATATGCCTGCAGCTCCTGTTCTGGCTACTCAAGTTCATGATTTACTTATGCGGATTATAGCTGATTCTCTGTTACATATAATTGAAAGGAGTTCTGGAAAAGAGAGTGGCTCACCAAGTGGCAGCAATTCTGACCAAGATGTGGCCATGACTGATGCAAGTCCAACTTCAGCAAGGGCTACTCCCAGTGCCAGGGGACTGAACTTTATTGAGGGAGTCTCTAAATCGTCATTTTAAGACAAGAAACGGACTTGGATGGCTCTTCTATTAAGGTGCTTAAAAAAGCTGAACTGTGTTATTTTAGAGAGAAGCTGAACTGAAATGATTCTAATGCATTGAAGAATGCTAAAAACTAATATTGCATGCTGATGCAAAACCACCAGTAAACTTGTTTGATTGCTATATTTGAATCTATACATTATGCTTCATGGCATGCATCAAAAGACATATAATTAATAACCCTGCACTTATTCTTGTCACTGTTTGAGAATGCCTATTTTTCTTTTTCGGGTGGGTTTGCTTTTTTGTTGAGTAAAGGCATATACTCTTCCAATTAATCTGGTGCTGATAAACCTTCTTAATTTGCAGATTGCAAATTGCCATGATTCCGTCATTTATGTATTAGCACCGTTAAAATAAGCCACATTATATGGCTGCTCTGATGCAACTATAGTTCTTGGAGCTATTGGCAAGGTAATTATACAATCAGTTTATCACAGGTTTATCATGTAACTGTTAACATCTTTTCTACTCAGCTCTATCTTGTGACTAATCTTTATTGATTCATTCTACCTTTTGGAGATGGATTAAATCTGCCAATTATGATTTATAATGTATATGACCTTTAAATTATGTTCTTCTTTTCTGTCAATGTAGGTTGTAAGAGTTGAACATTGTGAGCGAGTTCATGTGATTTATGTTGCAAAAAGAATTTGCAGTGCAAATTGTCGCGAGTGTGTTTTCTTCTTAGGTGTGAATCATCAGCCACCTATAGTTGGTGATAACCACAAGTTGCAGGTCTGCCACTATCTTTGATGTTCTTTGTAACTTTGTTTATTAAGAAATGTGTATCATTCTCTTCTGTTTACTAGCGATGAGATTTCAATATAGCATGTGGAGTTGTAAATATTTTAGGCCGTTGTATTTATTTATTTTACTTTAAGTGAGATATTATTGTACATATTTGCCCGTTAAATTTATGAAATTGTTTTAGATTGTCCGAAAGTGCAGCCAGATTATACAAGATGACAACACCGCGCGCATTTGCGCGCGGTTGATAACCTAGTACAATTAAAAGCCTGATTTTCTTTTTGACTGAAAAATAAAGATTCTTGAAAAAGAAAGAATATTGAAAATTGTGTTATAATATTATTATATTGTGATGGATAAACAGTAGAAACCGTAGTTCCCGTGTAAACTCTCCTTTGGAACCCCAATAACACTTTATCAGCACGAATTGCGAATCATATGATGAGATAGCGAAAAGGTTTACTTGTGCCTCTCCGATTCAAATCTCACCAAAGTGGTCGAAGACTTCTCCGAACCGTGGTCGTCTCCGCGAGTGCTTCTACGATCCCCAATTCGATCTCCTCTTCTTCGCACAAGCCCATGGCGTGTCACCCCGGCCTCAACCTCCGTACATGGCTAGGTCACTGACCCGCGATCATCATCGCCGACTCACATCCGATCCGTCGCGATTGTCATCGCCGGCCGCATCCATGGCCCGCACCCATCGTCGGCCCGCATCCATTGCCGGCTCACATCCATGGCCGATGACACATACGCAAAACTATTGCAGGTTCTCCGATCCGTCGCCCTGAAGACGAAGTATGGCTTCAACCTCCGCCGCCGATCTATAATTCTGGAAGAAGAAAGGTTTGATTGCATATTTTAATTAATTACAAAATCAGCCTGCTAGTTCTTAAAATTACAGATTTGGCTTGTACTTTTTATATAATTACAGAAAACAATCCAAACTTCCAGGGTTGCATAGTTTACCCAGTGAAGTATATAAACACATCCCCGAAGATGATGTGTAAACCTAAATTATTTCAATCCACGAAGTGGTTGAATTAATCGAATGAGTAATTTCAATCCCCGAAGTGGCTGGTTGAATCAATTGAATAAATTTAAATCCCTAAAGTGATTGAATCAATCGAAGTTGTAATATCGCGGATAAAGTAATTTAATCTCAATCCTTGAAGTGATTGGATCAATCGATCGTATCCCCTGAAGTGGATGTTATTTTATTATATCTCTGAAGTGATAAACGATCGAATATCATCCCTGTAGTGATGAATTATTTATTTGTTTATTTATTTTATCTTATTTTATGTTTTTTTTAAAATTATTTTTCATCTCGTGAAGTAGATGAATTATCTCCTGAAGTAGAAAAAATTGTTAAATTTAAGTAGATGAACGAAATCATCTCCCGAAGTAGATGAACGAGCGCATCTCCCGAAGTAGATGAATGATAAATTGATCTCATCCCCGAAGCGATGAAACGATGAATCTCATCCCCGCAGAGATGATCAAGCCGGTAAATTTCATCCTTGTAGTGATGAAATAATATGTATGTTTATTTATTTTATATGTATGTTATTTAATTTAATTTATTTAAATTATATTTGTTTAATCTTCATTTCCCGTAGTAGATGAACAGACCATCTTTTGAAGTAGATGTGAACGATTGAAAATCATCCCCGTAGTTATGAATTTTTTTATTTTCAGTTTTATTATTCATTTCAATTTGTATTTTTTTTTTCTCCAGAAGTAGACAAACATTATCTCCCGAAGTAGATATAAATTGATAAATTTGCATATCATCCCAAAAGTGATAGTTTATCTCCTGAAGTACATAAAGTAAACACAATTTATGTATCACATCTCTTGAAGAAGATGAAATATAATTCTTATTTATCTCCTAAAGAAGATAAATATTTTAGCTTATATATCATGATAAAATTTATCTCCCGTAGTAGATAAAATTTTAAAATTCATAATTATCCCTGGACCGATGATTTTTATAGCTAAACAAGCAAATTATGGTTTCTCCACCAGTCTCCAGAAGTAGACGAACATGTATTTGCAGATGTTCATTTTCTTGTCACCAGAAGTTGACGATATGCCAATTTGATTTTATTTATTTATGATTTTATAATTTTTTTTAATTATATCAATTGTGTATTTATTTATCATTCTCTCTCGAAATAAATAAATTCATCCCCTGAAGAGGATGAACACGTTATTCTCATAATTAAATCGTTCCTGCAGTAACGATAATAATCTCCTGAAGAGATATATGAAAAGAAAATTCATAAAATGTCTCTCTCTCTCTCTCATCAACACAAATTTGTCTCTGAAGTGACAATATTCATTTCCTGAAGTAAATGAATGATATGAGATATATTGTATATTCTCTTAATGACGAAACCATGCCCTGAAGTGTATCAGTTTTTATTTTAAAGTTGCACAAATACCCAGAAGTGTAGAAATTAAAATGAATGTATACAAGTTGTCTTCTCCCTGAAGTGAGTAATAATCAAACATACCATTTCTTGAAGAATATGGTCAATATTTATATGACAACTTACTATATTTTTGAATTGCAACTTATCATCTTTTGGAGTATATGATCAAAATATACATAATAGAGACTAATTGTCACTCGAAATCGACAAATGAATTATTTTATGAATAAAATCATTTCTTGAAGAAAATGATAAATTGACAAGTTTTTTTATGCCTCCACCTGAAGTGGATAAATACAAATTTCTTTCATTTATTTATTTGTTTTTTTTCATTGTTTTATATTGAATAAAATTATTATGATTTTACTTATTGTATTTAAAGCTCAAAGTGTTTCTCGAAGAAACAACTTATCATGAGTGTCTAATACGAATTTTTGTTTGGCAAGTGAACATTTGGGAGAAAGGTTGACTAAATCCCGTAGATTGTAAAGTTTTCAACACAAACCTAAGAGCCTGAAGACTCTGCTGGTGGATTTTTATTAAACTCCAGAAGAGTGAATGATTATTATAAACTCCAGAAGAGTATATGATTCTAATCTTACCATTTGTACTCTTGAAGAAGTACATGGAATGTGGGTTTTTATCAAGTTTAGAACGATTATAGAAGTAACTACATAACACGATCCGGTTAAGAAGGCCACTTCCTGACTATCCTTTAAGCATTGCCTGAAGCATGCCCCTCCGGTAGAGAGTGTGAAAGAAGTTATGGTTAAGCGCTTGACCAAAGTTATTGTTGTGGCTTATAGCTAGGTCTGTTATACGGTTAATTCTAAATGTCTTGGAGAACATTATAAATGATTCATTCCTGAAGTATGACATCAACGAAAGTTCTAACAATACCCATTCAATGGCATCTAAATTAAATAAATGGATCACCATATACAAAGTTCAATAGTTGAATATTATGGTTTTGTAAGTGTCAAACAGCTTTGAAAACCCGAAGTTTTCTCAAACAATCATTAATGGAAAAACCAGAATAAATACCATATAGCTCCAGAAGAGCACTGATCTTGTTACCTGAAGTAACAATGACACATATGTATGAATTAACATGGTATTGAACACCAATATCTCATATGAATAGCCAGAAGTAAGTATTACATAAATGAGAATGTATATATATATATATGGTTTATTTGACACTCATCTATCCCATTGAAACTTATCACAAACCAAAAGTTAGTTAATGATAAAATATTTTTTCTTTGTGGCATACGGTCACTCATTTGAATCGATGATGTGCGGGATCATTGAAATTCACATAGACACCCACTAAGAGGGACCAGAAGATCCTAGGACCTGAAGATCCTCAATAAGGGTGACCGAACATATATGGTCTATCATCTTGGCAAAATCAACAATACGACCATCTATATTGAGAGTAAATGCAAAGTCTCTAATGTCTCTTGATAGGATTCAATGAGACAACTACGAAACATTATCATATAGACCAGTGTAATTCCAATATTATAGATGCCTTAACACTTTGGTCATATGAAACATAAGGTAGAGAATGTTATCAACCACATTGTTGAGCATACGGTAGCTCACAGCGACCCAGAAGAGTCGTTGGTCAAATGAGCCCATGCATGTTTGCATTTTGAATTTGACACAATAACATCTCCCTAATTATCTCCAGAAGAGAGCATGTCATTCAAATTTTTTTAATAAGCAACATATTTTCCGAGATGTACCTCCTCCAAATAAATTACGATGAGACCACAAAGGAGTTGGATGATACATGGGGTTTCAGTCCCTATTGATATCAAATACCTAGAGCTTTATAATGCTGATCCAATGCTTGGTATTTAGGGGGAGAGGAAATGAGACTAAATATTAAGAAAGAGATTGCACGGAAGCAACTTCTATATCATTTCATATCCGCAGATAAATACAAGTGAACCAGAAGTGATCAATAAATGAAATGATTATAAGGTTTAGCAAATATGTCATTGAAAGAATTTACTAAAGGCTAAGAAAGTGACAAAATCACAAATACTAGCTCATTTGGAAGTTCCAGAAGTAACTCCAACTCAATGAATATCAAGTGATTCTCAAGTACACCAGAAGTGTTGGATATCACTAGGCTCTTTGTATATGATTCCCCAGAAGTGGAAAGAGCCTATGAGAATATGATGATCATCAAATAAATAATGGATGTCGACATCGAAATCATAGTAAAAGAGCTAGAAAGAAGCAAGTCATGCAAAGATGGATTCTTTAAGCATGATGGCATTGGACATGTAGTTCCAACACCGAAAAGTGAAACATCAATTGGTTTTAAGTGGGTGTTCATAAAAAATAAAATATAAAGCCAAGTTGATTGCACAAATACCTATCAAAGGTTATATGGAGAATGTATTCACCAGAAGTGAATATAATTTTGGATCTAAATGTAAATGACGGACGTGTTACTTGCATACGCATATAAATGAAAAAGATCGATCGAAAATGCCTGAAACATCAATATCAAAATCCCGTCACATGCAATTGGTTAAAGATCCTTATAAGAGTACCTGAAGTACCTATAATTGTGAACATGGTGACATTGCATTAGGTCCCGAAGTACCATACAATGTTGTACTATTTTCCTTGATCTTGGTTTTTATCCCATTGGGTTTTTCCAAGTTAAGGTTTTTAACGAGGCAACTTATCCACCATTTAATACACTAGATCCCCCATGATCAAATGACACATTGGGTCCTAAAGTACCTTATGTTTGTGCATTGAAAGCATCTCAACGCCAGCAAATGGAAGTCAAGCATTCGAAGTCAATTGTAATGTATGAAGACATCTCAACTTATACACGTCAAAGGAAATGTTGAGACTCGGATATGCAGCTCATACAATCAGTATCATCAAAGCGTATCACATGTCATTTGTATTTCTCCTTGTTCCTAGTTTTGGTCCCATTGGGTTTTCTAGGCAAGGTTTTTAATATGACAGTTTTGTATTATTAGAGATGTTTATCCAAGGGGGAGTGTTATAATATTATTATATTGGGATGGATAAACACTAGAAATCCTAGTTCCCGTGTAAACTCCTATATAAAGGGTCCCTTGTAACCCCAATAACACATCAGTTTCCCCTCTCTTCTCCGCGCCTCTCTTCCCTATTCTTACGGTTTATCACAAATTGTATTTTTTTTAAATACACGAGCAACAAATTTTTAAGTCAAATGTATTCTTTTGGATAAACTTTTTTTTTTCCTAAGACCACTAATACTATATTGAAAATTTTAGGGGTTAATACTCACGATAAATTTTTCATCAAATTCACGGTTGAGATACCCGCTTCTAAAGTTGGTAGAAGTTTTTGGTTGAAACCAATCAATCGACACTGACTTTTCAAGTTGGTAAAATTTTTTGGTAGAAGTTGTTTCAGCTAAAAACCTCTACCGACTTGGGAAGCCGATTTCATAGTCGTGTGTCTTAAGATAAATTTATCGTGCGAATATCAAAACGGAAAATCAAGTTTGAGATACATTTACTAAATTTCAAACAAAATCGATGCAAGTTAAAACTTACAAAGGGTCAGCAAATGAGGATAACAGTGAAAACCTGGATTGGGCTAATGAACTATCGTGCTTAGAGAATAATTTGTTTGGGCTTAGCCAATTTATGCAAGGCTCGGCCCAGCCCATTTATAAGCAATGCCAGTAAAATCCTCTTCTTCTATCCTCACTGCGCCCAATGGCGCTAGTGATTTGTGAACCCTCTTAAAACCCAAATAAAATTTCGGTTCGGCTATATACACCCCAAATCATGCACGTCCTTAAGAACGTGCATGATTAAAAGGGGTTAATTTTTTTTTAAATTTTAATTAGACACAAGGACGTGCAATTTTAACCTTGTGATTTGTGGTGTATCTAGCAACACCCTAAAATTTTCATCTAATATTAAAACCCAAATGATAATGGGAAGAAAAATACAACTTTAACACGATGTCATTTTAATAAAAACAATTGAGCACATTTTAAAGGAGATTATAACAACTATATATATATATATATATATAGAGAGAGAATAGGTATAAAGTGCACATCCCTTAGGGTGTACTTTGTGCACGTTTTTGGGTCATTGATTTGGGGTAAGTGGATGGCTGAGATTAAAAGAGAATTATCTTTTTTTAATTAAAACTAAGTGGGTCCCGCAGACAAGATGTGGAATCCGGCCATACTCTCCTCGTGTAGGCGCGTGTGGAAAGAAACCCTAAATCCCTAATTATTTATTCTTCTTCGTTTGAGTGGCCAGAGAGAGCCAAATCGTTGTCCATGATGGGGCTTCTTCAATCGGCGGAACGGCGAGGAGCAGGAATCGAGGGCAAGGCGGAGGTGGAATCGAGCCCAGTCTCGCCGGAATCTTGTTAAGTTTGATCCCGCTGTTGCGATCGATTAGGCCGAGGACGAGGAAGAATGGAAGATGGGGATGCAGCCATGGCCGACCGCTTCCCCGACCGGCCTCTGCACGCTTCCTCTCGCCACCGGATCTCCGGCGTCCCCTCCTCACAGCCACTCCAGGCGGCTCCAATCCGACCCTCGCTCTGCTCCAATCCGACTACAAGCAACTCCAGCCAAAGCCTTCTCGCCATCAGATCTCTGACCATAGTCGTCTCGCCACCAGATCTGGTCCAATCCGACTCCAGGCGACCATCGCTCCAATCCGACCATCTCCGGCTTGTATAATCTACCATCGCGCAGGCGACTCCAGCCAAAGCCCTCTCGCCACCAGATCTCCGCCCCTCGCTATGCTCCAACCCGACTCCAAGCGGCTGCGATCAGGCGTCTTTGGATGAATTTGAAGGTGAGTGTGTGCGTTTGGGGTCTCTGAATCTTTGATCGATTTTCCCAATTTGTGTTGAATTTGATTAGCAATTTGGTAGATTATTCATAAATATAAGGTTATTTTTTGGTAGATTATTCATTGCTTTTGGGTAGATTATTCGGGAATACAGGGGTATTTCCGAATTGAGTTCTAAGGTTTTCGATATTATTAGTTGAGTTCTGAATACAAGTATTATTCGCTAAAGCTTTTAATATTATTCATTACAATTGTAATTTTTTTTGAGAGAAATGTTAATTTTATGCGTTGCACATGAAACATTATTCGGTGGGATACATGCATTATTCGATGAATTTCTAGTGATTATTCGTTTATAAAAGACTTTTTTTTTATTGCAACACATGAACTATGAGATTATTCGGTGAAATAGGAAGTATTGGTTAGGGAATTGTGGTTTCTTTTATTTGAAATAAATGAATAGAAAAATAAAACATTTAGATGAATAGAAAAACAAAACATTATTCGGTAGAATGTTATAAATTATTCGATAGAATTAGAAAGTTTTCATCTGAATTGAACGGGAAAAGAAAATATAATATTATTCGGTAGAATTTGAAACATTATTCAGTGAAATTGAATATTTTTTCAAAACAGCGAAATTATATCTGTGCAATCCGGTAGAACAACAAATCACCAAAACTTAAAATTATTTATTTTTGACAAATATTTTATATATTAAAAAAGCAAAAAAATTCCATTAAAATTTCGTAAAAATTGTTTGCAAAATTAAAAAAAAATCAAAATAAGCCCACATTGGCTTCATTGACGTTAAAAAAAATGGAAAAATTAATAATATGAGTCCCACAAATTCAAAATCTGAAAACAATTTGAATGGAGAGCATCACCTCACGCGCTTACATCAAAAGTAGTTGCCTTTTTTAGGTGGATCCCCCTTTTTTTTATTTAAAAAATAAAACAAAAATTCATTTAATCTTGGCCCTCCATCTTTCATCAATTAAAGGTTAGAATTATATATATATATCTCCACTACTATAAATGGGCGGAGGGAATTAGATCTGGACCGTTGAGTTAAAAGTTATCTAAGGCTCATATCCGTTTTCGGATTCCACAACACTGTTCATCTGACCTGTGGTTGATTGTGGCCCGTCGATAGCGTTTTTGGCAAAATTTCGATGGTCTAGATTGATTGCAGTGTATAGTACCTCTTTTACCCTCAAAACTTTCAATTTAAAAATATTGATTTTTTTGTTTCAATATCCTTTTCCGTCTTTTCATTAATGTCTCTGAAACCTGCTTCCACCTCTTGATTGTCGGCGCTTCCATCTCCTCCGTTTCTCTGTGCTTTCGTCGACTGTATTGTTGTTCTGTGGTTTCTCCGTTTCCCCGCCGACTTGCTTTCTGCTTCTCTTTCTTCTGCTACATCTCCGTCTACAATTGTGTACGCCAACGCCGTCTCCAGCCTTCTCCATCTCGCTCCTTCACCAGGCGTTCTCCATCTCGATCCTTTCTCAAGGCCTCGCTCCATCTCTCTCCTTTCTCCAGGCGAATTAAGTTCGTCCTTTGGATTCAAAAATCGAATTGAAGAAATCAAGTTGAGGGTCCTCTCTTATCGTCTGCGCCATCTGTCAGGGCTCTCTCTTCTCGTCTGCGCCATCTCACGCCTTCTGCTGTTGTCGCCAGTGACTCCTTCGGATCTCCTCCTGGCCTCCATCTGCTACTCCATCGGTTCTCGTCATCTTTCACAGGTTTATTTTCTTAAACCCTAATTTGACTGTCTTTTCTACTGCCGATTAGTCTTTGAAGAGATTTTTGCTTGGTTGATCGCTATTGACCTCGACCTCTCTAATCTCTTTCAGATTCATCTTCTTGTTTGCTATTTTTGTTTTTATTTCGATTTAGGGGATTTGAGGTTCTTCTATTTCGATTAAGGAGAAGTCGATTCCTCTTGTGTGCTTGATTCGACTCTTTTTATTTAGAATTAGGGGTTCTGTGGTTCAATTTGCCATATGAGAAGGATTTGCTGGATGAAATAGGAACGCCTTTCTCCAAAATATATTTTTTCTATTTGTCCTTTAATTGTTTCCCTATACACGTCTATGGTCTTAGTTTATCTGGGATCTAAATTATTGGAATTGGAATTCAACCGAGAGGAATCATTCCAAGCAAATGCTCAAAAGAAGGGATTGGTAACCTAATTTGAAAACTCTTTTTCTTTTATTTCACGGTTATCTGTCCTCTTGGCTTTGCAAATCTGGGTATTTAACTCAAGAATTCTTCAAAGAGGATACGTTCCGTAGGTTAGTCATCTGTCTGCCAAAATTGAACTTGGAGGTATGCAGACTTTGTTCTGCGTGTAAAATAGGACATTACAGTTCAAATTGGTTATAGCTTACAATCTTTCCGTGCTCAATCTGTTTGATGCCAGATTCATTAATATGGTTATTTGGGGTAGATGATGCATTTCATCATCTTCTGTAGACTCGCAAGGATGCAACCCAAATCGTTGCTAACTTGCAAAGGTAGCAGGTGAATTCGAGATCCTATGTTGCTTCGTAAGTTGTAATCAGTTGTCTAGCTTAGTCATGACTGCTTTCAATCAATCATAACAATAATCTTGATTCTTTTTAAATTCTAAGAAATTATGTTGACTGTATACTATGTGCAACGCACTCGCTAATCAGATAGCATGGAATTCTTATTTGTGTGGTATCTCATATTTAGTTTGTTTATGTACATGATAAAGATATATTAGTGTCTATTTTCTGTGAAGTTTCGTTAAAAAATGAAATGCATCTTCTTTATTGCAGCCTATTGTGTTGTTGCTGTCGAATCTGTTGGTAGACAACTTCCAATGGCATTCTTGGAAAGGGTTAAGGAGGATTTTAACAAGAGATATGGTGGTGGAAAAGCTGCAACTGCACCACCAAAAAGCTTGAACAAAGAGTTTGGGTAATTATTTTAGTTGTTTTAATAGTTAGACCTCTCAAAGGAGTTATCCCTTTGTTTTTCGCGTATACTTCATCTAATTGAAGATCTCTCCTGATATTTTAGATCTAAACTCAAGGAGCACATGCAATATTGTGTTGATCATCCAGAGGAAATGAACAAGCTTGGAAAGGTGCAGGCCTAAATTTCAGAAGTCAAGGGTGTGATGATGGAGAACATCGAAAAGGAAAGTTGACTTTGATTATTACATTGGCTTTTTCTATTTATATGCCTTTTAACTGTTAACTTGTTCATGTCATATTAAAATATCGTTTGGTTTGTATTTTTTTGGTGCAGGTGCTTGATCCCGGTGAAAAGATTGAGATATTAGTGGACAAAACAGATAATCTTCGTTCACAGGTTCGTGCTTTTTTATTTTTGAGTTGTTGTGACAAGCTGAGCTGACACTTCTTTTATTTTGAATCTTACGTACTTAATTGCTTATTATTTATTTATTGTTCCTCAATCTTTCTAAAACTGGAAGCAGGAACCTTTCTGATATCAGGGTAGGTTTTTGTTCTTTTTACTCCGTTTGTTTTGCTTTTTGACTAAATAGATAACAAAAACCTTTTAATTTGCATCCCAGCTGTATGAACATGGTTATTTCAACTTATTTTCTCTTCTAAGCTCAACCTTGCTTGGTTAATGCAGCTATGAGAACCCTGGCATGGCTCTGCATTATAGTTCAATGCTAAAAGAGGGTATACGCCTTTGGGCTGTGGCAAGGTGAGGGACTTCAGTTTCATGGACTTCTGTGTTTCATTTAAAAGTAATTCATCGTATTTTTTTCTTGTTAGAATTATCATGCTAATCAATACATTGTTTAAGGATGTACTTCTCTAATGCTGGATTTGTTTTTCCCTATTTCATCGAAGAATTGCCCACTTCTTATTTAAAATACTTATATTTACCCATACGAGTCCCCATCTATTCTTTTTTTTTAGATATGTACTTTATTGCGAGCATTTCAGAAAGTTCTTTCACTACATTCAACTCCCAAATTTTAATATTGCTGCAGATGCTGCTGCTGTTTTGAAGGCTTGGATTTTAATCTTTTATCTCTTTGTTGTATCCGGTACACACTTCCCACTTCATATAGGAATTTGCAGGCACTCTTTTATTATATCCTTTCTGTTCTAGCTTATGATGAAGCTGTTCATGTCCAAATGCAGGAACTGTTGACGAGGCATAAATCTACAGCAGCTGAATTTCTTTCCACAAATTGTGATTGGGTGAGAAAGCTTCTTTTCCCAATTCCAAATATAACTGTTTGTGTAACATATATAGGATTTTTTACATGATATTGCAGCCCCTATGTATCATATCAAATTTGAAAATTTCCCCCATTTTATTTTTGCTGGTTTCAGTTTTTCACATAGTATAACTCAAAGCTGCTTGAGTCAAGCAATTATATTACCAGAAGACATGCAGTGAAGGTATGGCCTAAACCTTTGATCGATTTGGAGGGAGGTTCCATTTTATTCTTACATGCAGCAATCATTGCAAAAGGCGACTAGATGTTGCATTAGATTGCCTGTCTATACTTACTGAACTTAGGCATCTTGAATCCTGGCTGCAGGGTTGGAGGGTGGTCGTAGATCACCTGAAAGCTCAATCTTTGAGTAGATAACTCGAAGTAGATCAGGCTAAATGCTTGCCATTAAGCAAACTTTCCAGAATACGACAGATGCAGAAGTGGGGGAGCCGAAAGTAGCTAAAGAAGTCAGAGGAAGAAAGTAGTTAGGCAACTGTATGCACAAGAAGGGTACATTAGTATCCTGGGAATTTACAACATTGACAGAAAGGGTAAGAATATTTGCAGTCTAGCTCTACTAAAGTAGTCGGCCTAACCTTTGGTTCCCGTAACCAAGTTTTTCTTTCTTACTCCTTATGTACTTTTTCTTACTTCATCCATACTTTTTTCTTTTTTTAAGTGTAGGGCAAACGACGCTCTCTACTTTGACTTCTAACTAAAAGCGAACAGCCGGCATTGCAAGCAAATAGAGAGCCCCTGCCCGTTTGAGTCGTTGCGAGCCAGAAAGCGTACCGGCGGTTTGAGTCGCGAAATGGCCGCTTACATTTATGGTGATCATGGTGCATTGCTTCTATCCAAGTTGAAAGATTCGTGAATTGTTGATTTTCATCCAGTAATTTTTATCTCCTAGATCCATTCGTTTTTTGTTTTGGAAGTCCTTGATCAACTGATATTTTTGCTTACACCTCTTAATTACATCCTTAAATTCTCTTTATCTACACTTTTTAAACAAATCGTTGCCGGTGGAGGGGATGATCAATTGAAATCGTTGAGGGAACTCATTGATTTTGGATTGTAGGAAATATGAATGGATAAGAGAAATGGAGGTATGTGCTTGTCAATCTCATCCAGGCCCATTTCAATAACTGGGATTGATGATGGAAGATATTGGAATCGGATTCCTACCAATGAATCTAGGTAAGGGTTTCATCCTCTCTAGATTCAGTTCAAACTATATTCTTTCATCAGATTCAAGTCAGAAAAATAACATGCCATGATTTGTGCTTGGTTTGTGTTTTTATCCTGATTTGGGGTTGAGATTTAATTGGATTCGACTTCAACTGATTTTTTGTGGGTTTCGATTGAGAGTGAGAATTTGTGGGTTTTTTTATTTAAGATGAATGATAGGTTGAGGTGATTTTCCAACTTTGTGAGCTTTAAGGTTAGGATGCTTTAAGCTTGAGGGTTCTGATTTAGGGTTAATTGGGTTTCGATCTAGGTATTTGGACTAGGATTTAGGCTTGAGTTTGTGCAGTTAGGCTGCGAATTAGGTTTCCCTGAATTTTATTCAAAAAATTTCTTGCCTGGGGAAATTCCTGATTTTAGAGCTTTAAAAGTGCCTTTGGGAACGAGTCTCATTTAACCATTGTGTTTAAGGAGTGCTATTTGGCAGCTGATTTGATGTTGGAAATTATAACCTTGTTAGCATTATATCACTGAGCCTAATTAGGAATTTAGGATTATAAAAGTTTAATCATGGTTCTTATATGTATTCATTTTATACATCACTAGCTGGATGAGGTAAGATATGGCACAATTATGAAACAAATTCAACAACCTTTATTCATCCCCAGAACATGGATATCCATAACATTTAGTCATATGATTATTAGAGGCTTTTCTGAACTTGTTAGAAAAAAAAAATTATGGCAATAAAAATATTAAATATCCTATACCATGGATTTGGTTCTCTCTCACACTGGTCCTTTGTTTGTTTTTGCAGAGCAATGGCCAGACTTGGTACTAGATGCTTATCTGCAGTATCTGCTTATGACAACACATTAGGGATTATTGACACATTCGATACTGCCCAGGCCAAATTCAATGACATCCTCAGCTCGCCTTCTCTATTTTGACTCTTCTCTATTTTGATGCTACCTGTGATAAGATAAAAGGCCTCGCTAAGGCAAAGGAACTTGACTCTTCTCTATTTTGTTAATTAACAACGCCTGGGCATCAGCTAAAGAGTCTAAAACGTTGAAAAACAAGGCATCTTGATTACCCAATTTTCCTCGAATGATATTCATGTCTGAGCTCCATTAAGATGCATATTTTTCATTGACCAGAATATTTCTTTTTGGCTGTGTCTTGTGGAAGCTACATAACATGTTTAGGCTGAATTTTATTTGAATATGTATTTCAGCTGCTTAAAAGGCATAAACATTTTCTACTGAAGCTCAAGTGTTATAATTTATAAAATAAATTTCCATTTATTTCTGCTCTAGATTGTAGGATCATTTTATACGTTTTTAAGAATATTTTCCTATTGCAGGTCAAAGATATATTGTATGAACCATACAAAACCACAAAAAAAAGCCTTAGGAGCATTGCACCCAAAGAAATCAAGCTGCTCAAGTATTTGTTAAACATCGCTGATCCTGAGGAACGATTCTCGGCGATGGCTACTGCTTTTTCCCCAGGAGACGGTCACGAAGCCAAGTACCCAAATGCCCTCTACACGTAAGATTAAGCCTTTGATTTTCACAATGAATTAACCTCTGCTTGATGTAGCGACATTTGACGAATGCCATCAGCTGATCTAAACTTGGCTTTATCCTTGCTGTTGGAGCTAGCATGCCAAAGGAGCTTCACAAATGGGTGACAATCATGCTTGACGCATAGAACCTCAACAAAGAAGATACCGAAATAAGGGAAGTGAAGCATATGGCTGCACCCATTGTTATCCAACGACTTTTCATCCTCAAGGAAACTATAGAAGAGGAGTACTTGGAAAAGGCCATTAAGATGGATAGTACAGATGCCGAAACCGAAGAACTGTGAGTCTAACAAATCCTTGCCAAATCCATTTTGCCTAATTGAAGAATCATATTCAGTGTCAGGATGGATCTCTTATGATGACTTCAAATACCTTGATTAGGTTGTTTCTGGATATGTTTCTTAAATTTCCACCCACGCTATTAAAAATATGAGCTTTTGAAATTGTTCACAAGTTTAATTTTGATTCTAGCATCCTTTATCCAGAACATGCTATCTATTTGATCAAGTTCATAGCTGCTACTGTTGTTCTAACTTTATCGTCTTACACTGAGCATGTTTCTTCTGGACCTTTACTCATTAGATTGAGTCTTACTGTAATCAGCTTGAGTTTTAACCGTGAGATTCACATGAAATTCGATATGGACTTGTTGCTGTCAGTTCTCAAAACTTTACAGTTATAGTTCTTTCCTGTATCCCTTTTGTAGTCTTATTGTTGTCTTCCAGTCTTAATTTCTTCGTTCTTTCTGTTGGTCCTCTGTTTTTTATTTCCCAGGTACTAATATCTGGCAAGGATGACCGCGAGGAAGAAAGAGTGGAGGTGGTGGGAGTGGAGTGATATCGGGAAGAGGAACATGGCGACTGACACCGGGAACCATAATAGACCGTCGCCGGAGAGATTAAGAAGCTTCAGTAGGCGACGTGGGACAAATTTATATCCGCAACTACGTCGTGCAAAGCACGGCCTTCTACCTAGTATATATATATATAATTAACTAGTTATAAGTATAAGGATATGTATGGTTCTTAAAAAAAAGGCATAATTGCTTATACACCCATAAAATATCAAAATATCTAGAATGATAATGTATTGTTTTCTTTAAAATAATCTTATGTGTTGGTTTGCAACTCTACTCATCGACTAAAAAATGTTGCAATAGAAAAACTATTGAAATATGAAAAGACAAGAGAGTGTTACATTAAAAATAAAAATTAAATAAACATTGTATATGAGTTGACATGCTACCTCTGGTCACAAGTGACCCTGACAGATTTTAATATGGTATTAAAGTGGTTAAGTCAAACGACCCGACTTCCGATCTTACACTAACTAAAAAGAGAATGAATGTTACACTCAATGTTCTAGTGTTAACTAGATGAGACAATAGTAGTTGCACTTGCGTGTATGTATTGAGATGTATAGAGGCTAAAAGAGTTGCATATTGAAAGTATGACGTCTAACTGACGAACCACTCCTCCTATTATGAACTGAATTTAGAATAAAATCTCACAAAGATTATGCATTAGATTAATCACTACTTTGGAATAAGAACATTTGTGCTGAACCGGTGCGGTCTATTAGTACTTGAAAATCAAGGATTTGTAGGGATATGTAGGCAGGATAGATCAAATCAATTAATTTGCCCCAAAACCATACTGTAAATAGCTCATCTCTTAATTAGATTTGCTTGTATTCTAACTCCCGCACTCAACACTATAAAAGGTTATTGTTATTCTACCCATATGATGCATCGTGTTTAGTTTCCTCCCATTAGAGGATCGATAAGATCTCATTCTCCACTGAGTTCCCACCCCCAATTAATATAAGTTGTGAATTGGTGACGTACGTATTCGATCTCATTAGTCACTTCCATGGACCAATTCTCAACTGAATTGTTGATAATAAATCAAGTAAATGTGAAAGAATATTGAATGATTTATGAGGTTTATATTCTTTAGTGGACTGAATCGTTTCAGAAGTATATATTACTTTTAAGCCGTTTTCGTAATTTGTGATTCTAACTTTTTGATATTTATTTTACTCATTTGTTTTTAGAGATATTCCGTAGTAGTACGTATACAGTATTATTGATGCTAATATATAGTTTGAAAAAAGTACCAGCAAAAGTAGTATTAAATAAAGAAATAATGATATACCTTTTTAGAATAAATTACAGAAAATCATACTTAGAATATAGAAGAAATTTTGCCCAAAAGCCTTCCCCAAAAGCCCATTTAGAATGCGTCAAGGGATGCGTCAAGGGGATGGACAGCTCCGCAGGTAGGTTGGCTCAAGATGAATGTCGATGGTGCATCGAAGGGGAACCCGGGTCCAGCAGGTGGGGGTGGCATTCTACGGGATCACCAGGGGAAGTTTATGCGAGCGTTCACGTTCAGTGGAGGCTTTTGTTCGGCACAACGGGCTGAGTTGAGTGCTGTCTGTCATGGATTGAAGATGGCTAAGGAGATGGAGGTCACCAAGCTCATTATCGAGACGGATTCGGCCACCGTGTGCGAGGCTCTGAAAAGGGGGACGGAAGAAAGATTATCGGACTACTATCTGATTCAGGAATGCCACCAGTGGATGGCTTTGGAGGGGTGGGAAGTAAAGATTGAATGGGTGAGTCGACGAGATAACAATTTGGCTGATGCAATAGCCCAATGATCCTTCTCAGTAGCTCCTAGTTATTGAGAGTACTTTGAACCTCCAGCTTGTATTGCCCCTTGCTTTGAGGGCAATGTGTATGAACCTGCTACTTAATTATCATAATAAAACCCACGGGCACTAGTAGCCCGACCTTCGAATAAAAAAAAAAGCCCATTTAGAATCTATCCTACGGATTGAGCTTTGCTAACAAATATTAGGGTGGAATTGGTACAATCAGTGTTCTAAAAATCGCGCATAGGCACCGCCTAGGCGGCGTCTGGGCACTAGGCGGGAGGCCACCTAGGAATTTTTACGCCTAAACGAGCCTCTAGGCGGATTTCCGCCTAGACACTGCCTTGTCCCGTCTAGGCGCCGCCTAGTCCCGCCTAGACCCCGCCTAATCCCGCCTAGCCCGATGATTATTCAATTTTAGCTTATAGACATGTGATTAGTCGACTTATGGTTTTTTATCCCATAAGTCAGGATGTATTTGCTTTTGAGTCGAATCTATGATTTTGGATTTTAGGAGGCTTAGAGTCGCTAGTCGGACACGTATTTTTGCGTTTTTTTACTTTAGTGTTAGTTAAGCACCACAAATTTGGGTTTATAAGTGATATTATAGATTATTATTATATTATACATGAATTATTGATATGTGTTTTGTGTTAAAATATAAAGAAATAACCACGTTTGTTCTATATAAGTCCGCCTAGGCACCCGCCTAGTCGCCTAGGCGCTAGGCGGCCACCCACCGCCTAGCGCCTTTTAGAACATTGGGTACAATACCAGTTACTTTTCATCGTTACCACGTACCAACCAATTATAATTGGTAATGATAAATCTCGTACCATTACCAACTATATAAACCCTTGTACCAACTTAATTGGTAACCAATATAATTGATTGGTAATAGTTGACAATGGTAAATTACCAAGTTTTGACATTAATATACAACTCTAAAATTAAATTTCAAATTTAAAAAATAAATATTACATATCAAAAAAACACTTACTAAATTACATATCAATATTAATAGTTCATCCGCTTTACTCGTCCCTGTGGCTTGTGCAATCTTTTTTGATGGGCTGAATGCATCACGTGCTCCAATGACTCTATGCATGGCGTGTGTGCTAAGAGCTATGGCATGTGATGTGTGTGGGCTGTGGCCCACTCGTAGCGTGTGTAGGTGGGGTTTCCTCGCATTTTTTTTTTGATAAGGTAAGAATTCGGGTGCCCACCAGGCGTATCCGAGATCATCCTTTCGGATGAGGTCCAACAGACCTTGATCACCTAGTAATTTAGGGTTATTGGTACTGCGTCCCAGGAAAACAATCCTATCAGCCACGCAGTTACATGTGCGAAGTATATGTGAGAAGAGTACTTTCTTAAACCCTTTCAGTAGTGAAGTGATGTCCGACAAGAGTATCTCAATTTCCCATGGGTAGCACTTTTGGTTTTTAAGATAATATATATATATATATTTTATTAAAAGCAAAGCTTTTGTGCCACATGTCCCCTCCTCACGCGAAGTTATTTAAGGAAATTCTTTTTTATTTAGCAATTGGGATTAATTCAAAACTTTTTTTAAAAAAATAATATTAATTTTAACTATCTATATCTATATCTATATATCTATCTATATATTAATTAAAAGCAAAGCCTTTGTGCCACGTGTCCCCTCCTCACACGAAGTTATTTAAGGCAATTCCTTTTTATTTAGCAATTGGGATTAATTCAAAACTTTTTTTAAAAAAATAATATTAATTTTAACTATCTATATCTATATCTATATATCTATATATCTATATATATTAATTAAAAGCAAAGCTTTTGTGCCACGTGTCCCTTCCTCACGTGGAGTTATTTAAGGCAATTCTTTTTTATTTAGCAATTGAGATTAATTCAAAGAATTTTTTTTAAAAATATTCACAAAAAAATAATTATTTAACGAAATATTCAAGCTAATGGGGAAATATTCACAAAAAACGCGGTCTCAGGCCGCGTTTTATTCACAAGGTAAAAATTTTAAAACCGAAGAAAAAAGTGACAAAAGATTAACAAAAGAAACGCGGTCTCAGGCCGCGTTTCTATTATTAAATTTTATTTCGGGATAAACGAGTTCATTTGTAAATTTTTTTAATTAGGTTAGAGACGCGGTGTCAGGCCGCGTCTCTCTCTTTCCTTTTTTTTTTTTAAAGTTAATGGGGAAGGGGAAGAGGGCTGCCGGAGAGGTCAGAGGAGGAATGGGGAGAGGGCTGCCGGAGCCCGGAGAAAGGACCACCGGAGGAAGAAATTGACATGCCGAGAGGATGAAATTGGCAGGTCGACAGAGATCAAGATCGAAACAAAATTGGAAGAGGGTGGGGGGAGGCGGACGAAGGAGAGGGGATGAACGGAGGGGCCCTTCAATGGCGGCGGTAGCGAGGAGATGGGATCTGAAATTGAGAGGAGAGGGGCGGGATTTGGCGAGAACAAGGGTCGGAGGAGAAGCCATGAAAGAACGAGGCCGAAGGGGTAGGAAGAGCAAGAGTTGCAGAGGAGGTCGAAGGGGTTGGGCGAGCGGCGTGGCCGCAGGCGATGGTCCTCCGGGCCCTCCTGCTTCCTCTCCTTCGGGGGGCGGTGGCCCTCCGTCCCCCGGTGGACGGTGGTCCTCCTTCCTACTCCGACCTCTCTGATGGCCTCCTCCTTCCCCTCTCTGGTGGGCTCCGGCAGTCCTCTCCCCATTCGTCCTCTGACCTCTCCGGCAGCCCTCTTCCCCTTCCCCATTAACTTTAAAAAAAAAAAAAGAGAGAGAGACGCGGTGTCAGGCCGCATCTCTAACCTAAAAAATTTACAAATTAACTCATTTATCCCCAAATAAAAATTAATAATAGAAACGCGGTCTGAGACCGCGTTTCTTTTGTTAATCTTTTGTCACTTTTTTCTTCGGTTTTAAAATTTTTACCTTGTGAATAAAACGCGGCCTGAGACCGCGTTTTTTTGTCAATCCTGCAAAAAATGAATATTTTTGTAAATATTTTGAAATCTTAAATATTTCGTTAAATAATTATTTTTTTGTGAATATTTTGAAAAAAAATTCTAATTCAAAACTTTAAAAAAATATTAATATTAACTATCTATATATTAATTAAAAGCAAAGCGTTTGTGCCACGGAGTTATTTAAGGTAATTTCTTTTTATTTAGCAATTGGGATTAATTCAAAACTTTTTTTTAAAAAATATTAATATTAACTATACAATATTATTTTATTCCATATTAATTATACATTATTATTTCCGTTTCTTTTTTAAACAATAGGATGAATTCAAAAGCATTTTTTTTTTAAAAAAAATATATAGTACCAAATATATGATTTTTCTATTTTAGGCAATTCTTTTTTATTTAACCATCTATATAGTAATCTTCTATATATTAATTAAAAGTAAAGCTTTTGTTCCACATGTCTCCTCCTCACGCGAAGTTATTTGAGACAATTTCTTTTTATTTAGCAATCTATATATCTATATATATATATCTATATATATTAATTAAAAGCAAAGCTTTTGTGCCACATGTCCCCTCCTCACGCGAAGTTATTTGAGGCAATTCCTTTTTATTTAGCAATTGGGATTAATTCAAATTTAAAAAAAAAACAATGTTAATATTAACTATACAATATTATTTTATTCCATATTAATTACACATTATCATCTCCATTTATTTTTTAAACAATATGATGAATTCAAAAGCATTTTTTATAAAAAAAATATATAGTTCCAAATATATGATTTTTCTATTTTAGGCAATCACTTTTTATTTAACCAATGGGATTGATTCAAAACTTTTAGAAAAAAAATAAAGTTAATATTAACTATACACTATTTTCATTCTATATTAATCACACAATATCATTTCTATTTATTTTTTAAAACAATTGGATGAATTCAAAAGCATTTTTTTATAAAAATAATAATTCCAAATATATGATTTTTTGGAGCAGCCAATCTATATATAATGAAAA
Organism: Persicaria maculosa; assembly: GCA_963922045.1. NCBI lineage: Eukaryota > Viridiplantae > Streptophyta > Magnoliopsida > Caryophyllales > Polygonaceae > Persicaria > Persicaria maculosa. The sequence continues at coordinate 24,821,799 of OY998259.1, read as the reverse complement.
CTATTCTTGTTCTTATAGTAAACTTAAAATTTAGATTTTCACCCAACCAACCTAATATAAACTACATAAAACCTTAAATGATAAAAAAAAATTAAGCATTTTTTTTAATGATTTCCACCCAATCTATATATATAATGAGAAATATTTTTGCTTAGATGTCATAATCACTTTAATTTTTTTATTTCCTCCCAATCAACTTAACCTAGGAAAAAATCCAACTAATGACATTTGTACAAGTTCTTTAATTAATCTAGCTATATCTAACTAATAAACCATAAAAATTTTTTTTATTAGGTGTTATAACCACTTTTATTTTGGGATCAATTTTCACCCAATTAATCTATTCTACTTAATTCTTAAACTCATGTAATTTTTACACATTTTTCATAAATATTATTATTATTTTTACTTACTTTATCAAATATATTTTTTCTATTTTATATTAACGTTTGGTAATAGTTTATTTAATTTTATAATATTGTAGTAATTTTCTATACTTACAAAATTTTATATTTATTTTTTAAAAAAAATTACGCGCCATGGCGCGAGGACTGTACTAGTTGATAATAATCATAAGAGAATCCCCTTCAATAAGAATTTTGTCCAAATTTAATTCTTTAGCTGTGATAATACCTAGACGTAAAGCACTAGCTTCTGCAAAGATCGAAGATTGTTGTCCAAGCCTCCTTACTCCTGTAGAAACCGGCCCCCCTTCACAGCCTCTAATAAAAAAGTCGCTAGTGCTCTCTCCCTGCATGCTTGAAGACCTATCGAAATTTAGTTTGTGCCAACTCAGATGTGGTTTTTTACATTTATTATTTTTTCCCTTACCCATTTGCTTCATGCTTCTCTTCTTTGTTTTGTGTGATTCTTTGCCTTCATTCGATTTAAGCCAATGAGAATTGTCCATATTCGAGTTTTTCAGAAATTGTTCTGCCCTAATTTTCACTTCTTCAACCGTATGCACTTTTTCACTTCTAAAAACAAGTTGATTTCGGACTAACCAGATTGTCCACCAGTTGAGTGACACTACAAAAAAAAATGAAATTTGCTTCGGCAAAAAGCCGTGGCAGAAGGCCTTCAAGGGGTGGCAAAAGGCATTTAGCTTCGGCTAAGCTACGGTAAATGGAGGGGTGACGAATTTTGGGGTGGCAAAATTTTGTAGCTTCGGCAAATAGCTGTAGCTAAAAAATTTAGCTACGACTACGCTACGTAAGCAACCCCTAAAGAAAGAGACGCCACATTTGCCACGGCAAGCTGCCGTCGCTAAAACGTGGGTGGAAAATTAAAAAAAAAACAGCTTTTTAGCCCGGATTCTTCAGACCCGGGCTAAAAAGTCCAACATTTCTTTAAAAAAAAAATAATACACACAATTTATATATAATAAATTTTTATTAATTATACAAATACAAAATTTACATATAATAAAATGTCCAGATCTAGAAAATACAAATTATTCAGATCTAGAAAATACAAATTATTCAGATCTAGAAAATACAAAATTATTAACAAACCCTTCCAGTCCCATGCATTGCCACTTTAGAATTAAGTACCATTCACAAGCAATTCTTGGGAAAACATACAGCACCACATATGTGAAAGATCTCCAAGTGTGATGAACTCTTTAATCTAAAATCAACAAGTGTGATAGGGGATATATTAGCAATTAATTGACCAAGAGTAGATTTTGTATGCTACTATACCAGTATGCCTCTATCTCCTCACTTGACTGGGCTGTAGAGAATCAGAGATGCCTTCCCAGAAGTGGACAGAGAAGATGATCCAGAAGTAGCCTTCAAGCGTATAAGTTAGACAATAAATATGGATCCTAACTTGGATTAAAGATAGCAGCAATTATGAGATTCACATATATACTAGTGGTGAAAGGTGAAAGTGAGAGTTACCACATTACTACTGGTTACCCGCAAGCATTTCCCTGATGTTGTTTTCCTGCAGGACAATGGTCAAAATTATTCAAAAGGCCCTTGTTAATCGCACCAGAAAAATATTCTGTAATAATTTGGGCACCAAAAATTTTTATTTGTCGGGTCTACAGCTCGACAGCATTAATAAGGCAACGGTCGAAAATCGAGTTTAACAACTTAAGTCAAAGCAAATCAGGGATTTAAAGAAAGGTAATCAATCAATTTAATGTGCAATACACAACTATTCCCATTCTTATTATCAATAAACATCAGTTGACTAGGAAAGCGAAGAGGAAAGATATGCAATGTCAAAATATCCCAATGATTCTGGCATATTGAAATCAATTAGTTCTGTTCTATATATGGGATTTGGAACTGAAAAGAAGACCTCATATAAGCATACCTCATTATGAAAATGTAACAAAATCATCATCTATGCATTCTTTTAATTCATATAAATTGCTATCAATGGTTGCCTCAACTTCTTAATTAATTCATATAAATTGATTGGCTCAATTTTGAGCTCTCGGTTTGAAAAGTTGCATTAAAAGCAACAAGAAACAAAAGCTTAGTTGACGTAGCAGGCATTTGAACAAATTACAGGCCAACGTCCCAGCTTCTAACCAAGCAAATTCACATTTCATGTTTTTAAATTCGTAACAGAATATAAAAACATGATCTAGCCAGTTAAAAGTTTTACACAGGTAATTGTGAGGTTGGTTGTTTATTTATCAGTAAAAAAATCGTCCAAGGAGAGAGATCTAAACACCTCACTCCACAATATAAATCCACACCTTATTTCTGATTGTCAATTCTCAATCATTCTACAGATTCAATTGAAATGTACTAAGATTAGATCACAATCCTCAATTCCTACGAATCTCATCATACACAGTAAAGAGCATAAAGCAACCTTTCCCCAAGGCAACATACATAAATAACATGGAGAACTAAACAAAATGCAATGATTCTCAACAATATGGGCAAACATATCATTCTCCCAAGGTCCCCACCTCACTTGCATCATAAAAAAATCAGCAAAAAATGACTAGATGACCTTAAAGTACAACAACTACATATATATTCTGATTGCAAATAAGGTAACTTATAATGTTTAAAATTGAATAGGTCTGCACATTTTGCATGGAAATAGAACTAGATCTAGTAGGAAAATATTCATTTACCTCCTATATCGACTGAAGAGATCTTCTAAATCACGAGATCGGGTTCGTGAAGACAAGTGACCAACGTACAGACGTGTACTGTAGCGGTCTTCGTATCGATGCATGATGCCTGCAAAGACAAAACAAACATTAGAGGGAATTCCAAACAAAGATTCCATCCTTGAAACAACAAGCATTTGTAAGTCTGAATAGCCATGTTGCATGAATACGTATAGAGAAAAGGATACAAAGCAAACATAAGGAAACAACAACAACGACCCAACGAATCCTGCATAAGAGCAGCGACAAAGTGGCGATAAAAAGACATAGGATACACTTTTCAGGGAAATGATAGCATAGCTAGTATGATGTGCTATTGATTTAAATGATATAAGATACATGAAAGCCATTATGATACCAAATAACACAACTACACTATAATATGAAAGCCATTACTATACCAAGTACGATAAATAACCAAGCAAAAGCACATATCAATAAAAGAAAGAGAGGGGAAACTTATTCAACATATTAGACATGAATCACTTGGAATTTGAGAGACAATAATCAGAATTGTGATAAGCAAATTGCACATGTGGTGGAGATGTGAATAACCATAAATAGTTACACATTTTATAGCACAGGAAATATTAAATCAATCTAAATGACTTTCAAGTTGTTGTGATAACTCATAAATTTAATGTTGTGATAATCCATATGATTAATTTAGAATGTGGTGAAGATATGACATAATCATTATCTAAGGCATGAAGAACCACGTGGCAATTTTTTTACTTCAAAATTCCCCCAAAATATTAGATTAAATCAAATCAAAATATCAATTGCAACAGAATAATCACATTTAACTTAGTTGATCAGCCGCTGTTTTGATCAAAAGATCAAAGATACTTGCATGTATCACCAAAAGCTACAATCATATGCCTCTTTCTGCAAACAATTTTCCAAGCAGAGAACCCCGTGCTTTGTACCTTGATGAGATAAAAATTGTAATTTAGTGGCGGAAAAAAAAGAAATTATTATTCAATGACAACAGAATGCATTATTCTGCAATGAGAATGGAAAGAAACCTAAATAAAACCATGTTCACCACCACAAGGACATAAACAGCCAGAGGCTATAGAGTTCATGATATGAATACACAAATATAGAACTAACATAAGAGAGGACCACCCAATACCTTAAGAGCAACATTAGGATCTGTGGCACCCTCTTCAGATTCTACTTGTTCACCCTGGAAATTGAAGCTTGGTAAAAACTGGATGTAGGATACTGTATAAATCAAGCGACTCGGGAGAAAAATTGGTTTTATAACATATAATTGCCCAGGTCTATCAAAATGCTAAAAGAAAGGCTTATTGTACATGCAAATTCCATATGAGGATGTGTGCAAATACGTCACTTCGTTGAGCCACTCGAACCAAGTATCCTTCCACTCATTTCAGCGAGATAACAAATTAAAAAACAGGTGGAGCATCGTTCAGAAGAAAGGGCACATCTGAGTCGTTTTTTGGCAACGATTCAGTCAAAATGAACTGAACAATGACATTTTTATTCCAAACTCAATTAAAATAAAAGGGTTTACCTTAGGGTTAGGGTTCGACAAGAAGGGTTAAGAACTCAAAGAAGAGTAAGAGAAGCTAAATTTAGGATTTACCTTAGGGTTAGGGTTCATAGGCAGCCAAACTTTGGTTCGATGAACTAATGTGCGGCGCGGTGGAGATCCTAACTAGGTGCTTCAGCCCTGAAGTTGCAATGGTGGCTTGGTAGCTATGTCGAAGTCGATCTGCTAAATTCTCGGCAATAGAGGCATCGTTATGGCTGAATTGAAAGCCGATTTGAAGTGAATCCTCTTGATTTCTTCTCTACGGGTCTGATTTTCATCCATGGAGGCACTACTTCTCCAAAAGGAAGAGGAGAAAGCAGTAATTTACACAATTTAGTTTGAAGTTTTGGTGGAGGAGACGGAGCAAACCATGAACGATGAAAAGGGGGAAGTGAAGACGGCGACGCTTGCAGGCAAAGAAGAAAGAAAGAGATGAGAGATGAGTAGGGTTAGACGCCCTTTCTGCCTTTCAATTTCATATATTTCATATATTTTTTTACAATTAAAAAAATTGAAGTAAATCATTTTTGCAACGGCAACACCTCGCATCGCAAAAATTAGCGAAGCCAATTCCGAGATCACTAAATTTAGCTATGGAAAATTTTTCTGTGGCAAACTACACCCTTTTAGCTACGGTAAAACTGTGCCGATGGTATCTGGCGTGGCTAATTGTACCAATTGCTACGGCACACGCCTGCCGAAGCTAGCAAGGGTGGCAAATTTCATTCTTTTTTGTAGTGTGACATGCATTGCTTTTCTTTCTTTTTTTTTTGTCAGATTATTCGATAGGATTGTCATTATTGGTTTAATATCCCGGTTTCTATTAATAGAGTCTTGGACCAAAAGTTTAATCTTATTACTCAGATTTTTGTAAAAAAAAATCTATATTTGCATTCACAGAATAAATGAACTTCGTCTTCCTCGTGGTGATTACCAATGGGGCAAGAGGCAGGGACCGCAACCCCCCCCCCCCCTCTAGATAGTACGTCTTGATGCAGTTGGAAGGCAATTTTGACAGATTTTCCAATGGAAATTCTTTACCTTACATGGGACATCTTGTTTCCAAATCCAATAATTATCATCTGTCGCATTTAGTGAGGATTTTGTAACATAATTATATGCACTTGATGTCAAAAACCACCAATTCTTAGCTGGCTCCCAATATAAACTATCTTCAATTGGCGAGACCGGGAGAGTAATATATGAAATTTTATTCACAATCTCAACAGGTAAGACACTGGTTAGTCTATCCAACCGCCATTTACCACTTTCTTTATATGAATCCACTGGTTCCTCCAAATCAATATTATGTGGGTGTACACAATATTATGCCATGTTCTGTACTGGTCCCCATCTATCCTTCCAAAACTTGATTGTTCTGCCATTTCCCACCACCCCAAATCAATCCATTTTTTAATGTAGGAATTACCTTTCTTAGTTGTGTCCATTGCCAAGACGCACTTCTTTTCGCTTCATGGTTTAGTATGTGATTCATCTTAATGTATTTATACTGGATAATCCTTATCCAAATATTGTTTGGTTCTGCCACTATTTTCCATAATAATTTTAATTACAAAGCTTCATTCATATGTTTCCCCCGCATACTTTGGCTTGCAAATACAACTAATGAGTGGCTTATAGTTTGAGTCTTTGTTCCAATAGAAAGATCTATTCATTTTGTCCAAGTTTTGATGTATTTTTGGTAGAAGCATGAAGCTCTGCATCATGTATAAGGGTTTTGATGCTAAATCTACTCTCCATTTTGACAGTTGGTTTCTAGTATTTGAATTATATCCTCAAATGTGTTCTCGTTTACTTTACCATTAGTGATTGGACATCCTAAGTATTTATCAAGTTTTACTTGGCTTGAAATGCTAAGGCAATCTTCAATATCCGAGATACGGGACCTAGGAATACCCGATGTACACTGGAAGGCCGATTTATGATAGTTAACTTTCTGTCCTGATACTTGACAATATTTTTAACTTTTTCACACGTAGACATGTTTCCTTTTGAGAAGATAATAATATCGTCTACAAATGCCAAAAAAGGAATTTTTGGCCCATTACGACCGAATGGAAAGCCGATTCCACTGTTAGGTAGGAGGGATTCAGTGGTCAGTTTTCTTGCAAGCACCTCGGCCCCAAGAATAAATAGAAATGGCGATAACGGATCACCTTGTCTAAGGCCATGAATAGGTAAGAACACTTATGTAAGGCCATTTTTTACCAATACCGAGAAGGAAACAGTTGTTACACATTCCATAATCAATTTGATGAATTTATCATGGAATCCAAATTTTATGAGCACCAACTCAGTGAATGCCCAATCAACCCGTTCATACAGCTTTTCCATGTCCAATTTGATTGTTAATCAACCATCAGTGCCCTTTCTAGTTTTAAATGAATGGAAAATTTCATAAGCAATTAAAACGTTGTCCTGGATCGCCCTATCAGACACAAATGCCCCTTGTAGGGGGTGAATCAGTTTACGCATTACTGATTTTAGTCTATCCATTAGTATTTTCGAAATAATTCTATAAATGGTTGAGCAGAGACTTATAGGTCTATAGTCTGTCATTTTAGTTGGGTTATTATATTTAGGAAGGAGTGAGATAAATGTATGATTAATTTGCCTAACAATTTTCCCAGAGTGAAAGAAGGCCTTTACAACATCTATAACATCAATCCCAACAATATCCCGGAATTCTTTATAAGATTGACCTGTGATACCATTTGGGCCAGGAGATTTGTTTAGCCCCAAACTGAAAACTGGCGTTTTAACCTCACCATTTGTCGGTGGAGCAATTAATTATCTGAAATTTTCCTCTTCTGTGATAGAAGGAGTAATATCCTGCATATACTCTTCAAGATAGTTATTATTAGTCGATCCTTTGGTGAAGCGCTTCACAAAATCATTTTTGATTTCCATCCTAACATTCTCATCTCCTATAATGGGCGTTCCTTCCGCAGAAGTAATGTTTCTAATAAATTTCCGGTTCCTCCTACCCAATGTCACCCTATGGAAATAAGAAGTGTTTGAATCAACAAGTTTTAAATGTTTGGATTTCGCACGCTGGCTTCAGTACTCTTTTTGAAAAGACAGAAGTCAGTCCCTTTTTAGTATTAGCCTTTTTTGTTTGCGAAAATGTCGTTTATTCCTAGATCCTTCGTTTGGATCTCCAAAAGATCATTTTCTATAGGGGCTAGTTGTCTAAAGATGTTTCCAAAGATATTCTTATTCCATTGTTTACCTTTTTGTTTAACAAGTCTTGTTTTGAACATAGTTTTATACATTATAGAACCGGGACACTGGGCATGCCAGGCCTGAACCACTATATTTCTGAAATCCGGTCTATGGAACCACATGTTTTCCATTTTGAATGGTGGAGGCTTTATGACTATTGTTGTTTTTAATTCAGTCGTGAGTGGGTAGTGATATGATGTTGAGAAAGCACCATTATGCGTACTAAGATAGGGAAAAGTATCTAGAAATTTTCCTTGGACGAGTACTCTATCAAGCTTTTCTAAAATGTTGTCTTCACCTTCCACCTTTTTCCTCCGCCTCTGGCTGATCTCCGGCCGCAACCTCCTTCGCCATTGCCTCTAACGCCTCCTCCACCACCTCCGCCACCGTTGCCACCGCCTCCGCCACTGTCTGCACCTCCACCGCCCCACCCTCCACTGCCTCTATCGCCCCACCCTCAACTGCCTCCACACCACGACCTCCATCCCCACCCTCCACCACCTCCGCCACCGTCCTCACCTCCACCGCCCCATCACCACCACCCTCCACTGCCTCCGTCGCCACACCCTCCACCGTCTCCATCTCCGTCTCTCTCTCTCTCTCTCTCTCTCTCTCTCTCCATGGACTCCACCTCCGCCGTCGGCACCACCACCTCCGTCTTCATCTCCGGCTCTCTCTGAATCTCTCTCTCTCTCTCTCTCTCTCTCTCTCAGAATCTGGCTCTCTCGATCGTCGTCGGTGCTCTCTCGATCGTCGTCGGTGCTCTCTCTCTCTCTTGTCGATCTGCAATGGGAGACGAAGAGACACATATATTTTTTGTTTTTTTTTTAAAACTTCGTTGCATGTCGGTTTTGACGTGCACTTTTGCACGTCCAAAACGACGTGCAACCGCGTTTTTCAATAAAATAAAAATGTGCTTGCACGTCTGCACGTTGGGTGGACCATCCAACCTGCACGTTAATTACGACGTGAAGCCACATTGTATTTAACGTGCGGATTTGCGGTGTATATATCCGAAACGATTTTATTATTTTTTTGTTAAAACCAGGGTAAAGTCGCTGTTTCAAAAAAAACGACTTTACCCCACTTTGACTAATCGCCAAAATACTTTTAAATATTGACTATTCTCTGAATTTTTTTATAGCTTTTTTGGCTAATCCGGAAAAAAATTCAACCCTAATGGCTACTGCTTCAAGACCGGAGAATTGGAAGAAACCCCCTATGGGTTATAACAAACTGAGCTTTGATGGCTCTAACTGCCAATCGGGGGACCAGAACCTACAACTTTGTGATTCGGGATCATATGAGAAATATATTGTCCTTAGGAGGGGGTCCTTGTAATAATAGCTCCGCTGTTTTCGCCGAGGCTATGGGCCTACGGATGGGGTCTCCATGGCCAAATCGATGAGGCTTAATCACTTTCTTATCAATGGAGATTGCTTGGTCGTCATAAAGGCTCTGTTGGGGGACTGGAGTAGCCCCTGGAAGATCGAGTTGTTGATGACTGATACGACCGTCGATTTATCTTCCTTCTCTCATGTTGCTATTCGTCATATTTTCAGGGATTCAAATGTTGTGGCTGACAGGATTGCACGTCTGGCCTACATTGTTCCTGCCGATGGTAGCTTCACTGATGATCCTGAACTTTGTGTTCTCGTCCGCTCGAACGCGCTAGGAAAGAGGCCGGATTCTTGGCGTGTTTCCTAATCCTTATCTGCTTCCAAAATAAAAAATAATACTCCATCCGTCTCGAAAAACAAGTCGTTTTAGACTAATTTAGTTGTATCAAAATACATGTCGTTTTAGGTTTTCTAAGTATGGAATAGTAATGATTAGTATTGGTTTTTGTGTTGTTGATTTTTTAAAAGATTTTGATTCGTTAAAAAATATAATGGGTATTTAAAAACAATAAAATTAATGAAAAAAGTTAGTGGAATGGTGATGTTGATTGATGTGTGAGTGTTTTATTAAAACTAGTTTACAATGCTAAAACGACTTGTTTTTCGAGACGGAGGGAGTAATAAACAAGTGAAGGCGGCGATTCTTTCTCTCTCAATCCCGAACAGGCGGCAACTCCTCTCTCTCTCAGTCCGCTGAAGGTGGCGACTCCTCTCTCTCTCTCTCTCTCTCTCTCTCTCTCTCTCTCTCTCTCATTTTCCTCGAATCTCCAGATCCGACTCTAAACTCCGTTGAAATTTCTAGATCTGGTGGTAACTGATAAGAAGAGATAAGTCCCACGAACCCTCCCCTTCAATCTAGTCGAAGTCTCCAAATTCGACTCTCAATCCGATCGAAATCTCTAAATCCGATGGTAATTGATAATGGCGACCGAAGCTCGGCGAAGGGATGTCTCATATGAATCGTGAGGAAGGTCTATCTCAATTATTTGATTTAGTGTAAGGTCATTTCCAGATTTATATTGTAAATTTTGTTCTTAAAGACGTGTAGATGTTTATAGGCACCTAAAGTGACGATTGACCTATTTACGGATGTTTGATAAATTGATTTAACTTGAAATTGCTGATGTTTTAATTTATCTAATTTCAATTTCTACATTCTCGTAATGCAATGGTGTTGAAGATGTTGCTCCGATTGAGTATCCGAAATTAACTGGCAGAACCTTCAGGCTATTAATCCTTGATATTGGAAGGTTGAATCCGAAAAGTGCTACAACCTACTGTGAATTTGTGACTGTAAATATGAATTTATTAATAAAACACCCATTTGATTTTTGTCGGGTACCCGGATATCTTATATGAAACCGAATAACTTAACTGTTTCAGATACCCGGATTTAAATAGTTCGTATATTATTCGGACATTTTGGACTAACAATTTTGAGTACCCGATACGATTATCCGGTCCACCGTTTATGTGGAGTATCGTGACCTGCACACCCTGACACCCTAGTTGCAACTTGCAAATATGGATTTGATGTCGGTTTCACACGATTGAGTTGATATATATAAATATTATACAGTATATGTTCTTTGATGACACCACGTACTAGGAAAGCGATATGGTAAGTTGATTCCGGAGTCTGACACTTTGCGTTAATTTCAATTCCAAGACCTGTATATTACTGTAAATGATAAACTATGGTGCATAACATGCATCGGTACCCCGTCCTTACCTTCACCTATTCACACATCTCACCACGTCCATATAAATCCATTTTCAAAGTACTCATTTCCTCAGTTTCATCCGGTGTCATTTTTGATTTTGTACACATTTTTTAAGTTTCATACTTATTATTAATATGTATCAAAATATATAAAAAAAATAATTAAAAATAATATTTTATCCTTTCTCCATCTTAAAATTTAGGTCGTTTTAAGATTCTGCACAGGTTTTAATAAAACACTCATCTCTCAATCTGTCAATCAACATCATTATATTATTGCACTAACTTTTTTAATAAATTTTATTGTTCTTTAATATTGTACTCGATCATTATATTTTTAATCAATTAAAATCTTTAAAAAAGTCAACCACACAAATCGATACAAATCATTAATATCCTCTACCTAGGAAATCTAAAATGACATATATTTTGATACAAAATATAAAAATAAAGTTCTAAAACGATCTAAATTTCGAGACGGAGGGAGTAGAGTTTATAAAATGGTAGCTAGTGAATGATTTGAGTATAATTTTTGCGACATTTTTCAACAAATAATTAAACTCTGTGAAATCATATTGTTGGATATATATCACTAGCTAAAAATCAAGTAATTAATCAATACTGTATAGAGAAGAAAGAAATCAAAAGAGCAATGTTATTCCACAATATTATTCATTATTTGAGCTTGAAATTAATTAGTAAAACTCACATATACTACCATTTGAGCTCTCTAATTCACAAATCCTACCATTCCCACCCAAATACAACCCTTAATTATTACAGTAAAAAACTCAAAGCAAGGATAGGGCGTCGGCCATGCAAGAACGCGGCGTACAAAACGCCACCAAAGGGCGGCGCTTAGGCATAGTGATCCCGCCGCCTTCCTCCTCCATATCGACCGCCGCCCCTTTCTCCTCCGCCGTCTCCCACTCAAACCCCTGTATCATCGTCGCCAGCGCCAGCCCCACCATCCTCATCCCCAAGTTGGCCCCCGGGCACGCCCGCCGCCCCACCCCGAACGGCATGAACTTGTACCCTTCCCTGTTCCCCTCCACCCCCTCGAACCTCTCCGGCCTGAACTCCAGCGGCTCCTCCCACACCTTCGGGTTTCGGTGCAGCGCCCACGCGTTCACCACCAGCACCGTCCCCTTCGGCACGCGATACCCTTCCACGGTGGTGTCCTGTGACGCGAGGTGCGGGATCAGCAGGGACACCACCGGGTACAGCCGCAGCGTCTCGTAGATGATGCAGCGGAGGTAGGCTAGCTTGGGGATGTCCGCGTCGGTGATGAGGCAGGCGGTGCCGACGTGGGCGTCGATTTCGTCCCTCGCTTTCCGGAGGACGGCAGGGTGGTTGAGGAGGAGGGACATCGCCCACTCCATTGTGCGGGCTGACGTATCCGTACCCGCCGTGTACATCACCTTTAACATTTCATGAAAGATGTTTTCAGACGGAAATAATATTTTATCTATAAAAAGAGCAATTATTATCTATAACGATAATAATTATACCTAAAATAAACAAGTTATTTTTATACAACTTTAATGCTCTAAAATAAATTAGAGTATGATTTTTAAAATTTTAAATATCGTTGATCAAAATTCCCACCTCAAACATTAAAGTAGTCCGTACTTGTAATGTAATGGAAGGAATCATTAGCCAAATGATTGATATCAATGTAAGAGTACGGAGTATTTTAATCCATATTCTTATATGTCTTGTCAATCGGTCAATTCATAAAATTCGAGTTTTAGTTAAATTGACTGTTCACAGTTGGGTAAAGAGACGTGTCTCTTTTTATGTATAAAAGGCATCTTTCAGCCTACACATGGAAAAAAAAATAAAAATTCTCTGTTTAAAATTATTTGTCATTTATTTTGTAGTGTGAGTTTTTTTTAAAAAGATTTAAATAGATTTGATTTTATAATCTTATTACTACTTGACTTACACATTACTTATACTATATTAATTCATTGAATAATTAAAAACTTATAATATACTCCAATTAGTTCGGTGTTCAAACTTATTAAATTCCAGCTATTTCAAAATCGTACCAGCGTACAAATTAATTCATTCAATCTATTCAATTTTGAGCAAAAACATACCAGCAAAATCCCTTTGAGTATATGGTCCGTATAAAATTCAGGCTCTGCCTTTTGCAACGCCAAGAGCTCATCCACCATCGCCGGCTTCCTCTCCGGCTCGTCCCCTCCGGCGACCTTCATCTTCTTCCGGAACTCGTCAAGCAAACCCTGCAGATATTCATTCCTCTTCCGGTGGAGCTCCAAGAAGCTCTTCTCCATTCCGCCGTAGCCGACCCACCTCAAGAAGGGCAAGAAATCGTACAGCGTCATGAACGCCGTGGGCTTGAACACCTCCTCATCCTCCGGCCCGCTGTCGTCCCACCGCCGCCCGGTCACCATCCTCACCATCACGTTCCTCACCAGCCTTAGAAACGCCGCGTTTAGGTCCACCTTCACCCGTATCCGACCCAACTCACCTCCTGCGAGTAGCGTCTCGCGGGCGATGAACCGGACCTCCTCCTGCCGCAGCCACCCCAGCTGGGTGATGCGGTGGGAGGAGAGGGCCTCGACGGTGGTGAGGCGGCGGAGGTTGCGCCACAGGTCGCCGTACGAGGCCCACGGGACTATCGAGAAGTCGTAGCCCAGGAGCTGGCCCACTATGAAATTGGGCCGGTTGGCGAATACGACGTCGTTTTTGGAGAGGCATTGCTCGGCTGCCCGAGGGGAGGAGACCACTAAGACCGGGCAGCTGCCCAGGCGGAGGTAGAGGATGGGGCCGTAAAGGCGAGAAAGCGACTCCAGGGAGCGGTGGTAGGAGCCGTGCTTGAGTAGGTAGAGGTGGCCGACAACGGGCAGGGCCCGCGGGCTCGGCGGGAGGTCGTTGTCATTAGCGGTCAGTTTACGGCTTCGTTTGAAGAGGAAAATGACTGATGCAAAGAGAAAGAGGGAGATGATTATTATCTCAAACAACAACTCCATGATCGATAATTTATTGATTCGTGTATTGTTTTTTGAAGAAAAACAAGGAGATTGAGTTGGATGAAAGATACAGAGAGCTAATGGGGTTTTATACGCAGTTAGATTCGTCCTTTGTCTTACGTAGTAGCGCCTACAAATTCCACCCCTTTGGCTCACCAAAAAAAACAAAAAACAAATTCCACCCTTTCCATCCACTATTATAAATTGATTTTTTTTTTTACAATTTAGCCATAAATAATCACCAGCACTTATTTTAATTCATAAAAGTCGGTTAAAAACAACTACATATATTTTTTTTCACATTAAAATATTTGTCAAGTTGAACAAATGTGTTGGAAATTCGTTTCTCACAATTTAATATTTTAAAAATTCTATATTTTTTCACAAATAACTATTAAAATTTAACCGCATATATACTATAAATAAAATTGAACAAGATACTTACAACAGAGTTATGTGTAAAAATATGTAATTGATAGAATAATGTTGAATATGTGTGAAAAAAATATGTGAAAAATATGTAATTGATTGAACAACCATACACTATAAATAAAATTGAACAAAATATTTATTTATATTATATGGTTGGATTTTGAGAGTTATGTGTGAGAAATGAATTTTTAACAAACCTTTTTTTTTATATATATATATAGTAGACAACCATTTAAATTTCTTTGGAAACAAATACTCCGTATCATTCTTGATCATCCTAACGGATGATGTTAGAAAATTCCCTATACAAAGAGAGGGGTGATTACCTCGATGTCCTAATTTTTGGCCTTTATTAGGAAAAGGTCTCCCACCTCTTCCAAATTAGCTAAATGTTTACCACTCCCCTTGCTCCCGTGCCCCCCTGTGCCCCCCTCCCGTCTCACTTTTTTTTTTTGCGTTTCCATAGTTGCTGAAACGTAATTGCTGAAACTTCTGTTTCAGCACATACGGTTTCAGCAACCCCTTTTTCAGTTTTTTTTTCGCGTTTCCAGAGTTGCTGAAACGGAATTGCTGAAACTTCTGTTTCAGCACATACGGTTTCAACAACCCCCTTGTCAGTTTTTTTTTTTTTGTTTTTTTTTTCCAGTTTTTTTTTCTCGCGTTGCTGAAACCACATGTGCTGATGCTGAAACTCCTGTTTCAGTACATGCGGTTTCAGCAACCCATATTTCATTTTTTTTATTTTACCACATTGATGAAACAGGGGTTTCAGCACATACGATTTCAGCAGCCCCTGTTTCAATGTTTTTTTTACCGCGTTGCTAAAACAAGGGTTGTTGATGCTGAAACCCTTGTTTCAGCACATTCGGTTTCATCAACCCCTGTTTTCTGTGGTTTTTTTTTGTATTATTATTTTTTTTACCGCGTTGCTGAAACCTTTGTTTCAGCACATTCGGTTTCAGCAATCCTTGTTTTAACTTTTTTTTTCCCGCGTTGCTGAAACCGGAGTTTGTTTTTTTCAAAAATGCTGAAATGTTGAAATAGTACCTCATACAATTTTATAAGAATTAATTTCAGCATACAAATTTTGCTAATAAAGAATTAGTTTCAGCATTTCAGATCACACAAAAAATCGAGAAGCTAATAAGCTATCTAAAAGTTTCAACAATGCAAAAAAAATGCTGAAAATTTCATAAACAACATTTGATCTCCGACTTTGACCCCAACAGTGAATTAATTTCAGCATTTCAGTTCACACAAAAATGCTGAAATGTTGAAGCATCAGCATTGAAGCTGGCGATGGAGTCAAGTACTTGTTCCTCCGAAGAATTCTCAGGAAAATGCGTTTCATAAGAATAGATTCCAACTGAAGCCCAAGCTTTTTTCTTATTACGAACATAGGTTGCGGAATCCTTCCTATCTCCGACAAGGATAACCGCCAAACCTGGAACTAGACCCATTGCCTCCTTCATCCTTGACACCTCTACAACTATTTCTTCCTTGATTTTTTATGCATCTGCTTTACCATCAATTACTTTTGCAGAGCTCTCAGTGGACATGTCAGCTTCAAACAACACAAGTTCATACGAATTATTTCAATACAATCCCACCAGAAGATAAAATTTGAAGCAAATTATGTAATAACCAAACAGGAATACAGCATCAAATCAACAATTCAATATGGAAAACAAGTGCAAGATAGGAAATTTACAAGTCAGAAGAATACCTGAGGCAGAGGCGAGGATTGGAAAAGAAGGGGAATGGAGGGAGGAGGGAGAAGGAGGGTTTGGAGGGGTGAAGGGAAGGGAAAAGCAAGGGCAAAATCACCATCTGATTTCGTTTTCTAATAATCGGCAGCAGCATCTGATGGAGTGCCAAATCAACATCTTGATTGACGCCTAATTTCCAACGCAGAAGCCGATAGAGCCGAGATTGACGCCTAATTTCCATGAAGATCTGCGAGAGGAACCAAGGATCTAAGCGAAGCCGAGATTGAAATCCATCGGAATCCACCAGCGAATCTGCTGAAACGCCGGAATCCCGCGGAGAGAGTGGAGAGGGTGGGGCGTCGGTGGATCCCGCGGCGTTTTGCTTATAGCAAGAGGGCGTCAGTGGAAGAGGGAGGAGCTGTAGCGGCGAGGGAGCAGCGGTAGCGGCGAGGGAGGAGGGAGGAATCTGCTGAAACGCCGGAATCCGCCGAATAGGACTGAAACGCCGCAGTCCTATTTTTCTCCAAGCTTGAAATCCACTAGAATCCACCAACGAACCTGGTGAAACGCCGGAATCCCGCGGAGAGAGTGGAGAGGGTGGGGCATCGGTGGATCCCGCGGCGTTTTGCTTGCAGCAAGAGGGCGTCGGTGGTAGAGGGAGGAGCGGTAGCGGCGAGGGAGCAGCGGAATCCGAGAGCAGCGGTAGCGGCGAGGGAGAAGGGAGGAGGAGGGAGATCTGAGGGAGGATTTCCAGAGATCTGAGGGAGGAGAAGGCTGGACTACGGATCCAGAGGCCGGAATTCGCCGGAACCCTAGCCTGGACTACGGATCCAAAGGCCGGAGGAAGGTCGCCGAAGATGAAGCCATGGGAGACAGTGTTGTTTTGTTGAAACGGTGAGGAAGAGAGCAAGAGAGGAAGGCGCCGATTGTTTTCTCCAGAGAATTGATGAGCGAGGTTTAGGGGAGGGGGGGCACAGATTTAGGTGGTGGACTTTTTGCTAACTTGGAAGAGGTGGGAGACAAATAATTAATTTGAACTAAAATTTGCGCCTTCAGCGCAAATTTTCTCTTACAATCATTAATACTCTTAGCTATATAATCCGCAACTGAATTTGCTTCTCGGAAGCAATGTTGAATTTGAATCGAAGTGAAGTCCTTCATCAACATCTTGATTTTCTCTATGATATATTTTTAGAATCTCCCATGGTGGTGCTTTAGCGCCTTCTATTGCCTTTATCACCTCCAAGTTATCTTCTTCAATGATGACTCTACTCCATATATCCTCTGCTCAGGGCCGTCCAATGTATTTTGGGGGTCCTGTTCAATACTACTTTCGTATTAAAATATTTAATTTTTATATGGTTTTTTAATTAAGATAAAAACTATATAAAATATAAAAATATATGAAATTATTATAAATAATATTTTAAAAGTCAATATTTTATCGAGTTTTTTTAAACCCTATGAAAAATTCAAATATAACTATTTTACTAGGAGGATTATTTATTAAGATTTACTAATAAATCACAAACATGTAGGAGAGTAAATTAGTATTGAATAAATTTATATTTGAAAAATAAAAGAAGGCCAAAATAAATTTAATGTAGAACTACCTTCTATTAGTTATTTAGTTTTTTTTTACTGTTATGTTTATATGTCAATATAACATGAGGTTGTGTTAAATTAACAAATAAAAATACTTAATAAGAAGGCCCCAAAAATAATTATAAATAGTTGATAAGAATGCCCCAAAAATAATGTAACTTGAGGATGTATTAAAGCAACAAATAAAATTAGTTAATAAGAAGGTCAAAAATTAATTAGAAGTAGTTAATAAGAAAGTCCAATATAGTTTTCTATATATAAAAAAAGATTAAAAACAAAAATTGAAGAGGGTTGAGATTCGAACCCACAATCAGTGGATAATTGGTTGAATTTGGTTGGGCCACTAACCATTGAGACAACCCATCAATGTGATTGTCTATACAACAAATAATATAAGTACTAATAAATTTTTATATGAGGCCGTAGAAAATTTGGGGCCCTGTTCCGTTGGGTTTTTTGAACATGCTATTGGACGGGCTTGCCTCTGCTGAGAGCTAGCTCTAGTCCTTTGCAGACAGCAAGGGACTCTGTATGGATAACAGATCCCTTTGAAACCTTTTCTTGAAAAAAGACCTTAACTTGCGCGCCCTTGCTAGTATCTGAGAATACCCCCAATCTGGCAGTCCCCTGAGGGTTTAACCGAGCCATCTACATTGGTTTTGATGGCTATTGGGGGTTTTGTCCATCTTGTATATTTTCTTCAAGGATTTTTTGGTTTGGTTGTGTTCTTGCGATGTTCTTCCTCCCACTCAGCAATACATTTTATTGCCTTTTTAACTAAAGTGTATATTTTCCAACTTATTACCTTTAAATATGATGGAGTTTCTAGCTTTCCAAATTATTTACCAGATTATACATATATGTTCAAAATGTGTAATGTTTTTTCTTATTTGTTCAATATTTGTTGTTGAGGACGAGGAATCCGTTAATCTGAAGAAAGACTTCCCAGTCATATATTCATATTTACTAAAGATCTCCTTTGTGATCGGGCATCGTAGTAGTAGATGAACTATGTCTTCTTGCCCCAGATCACACAAGCAGCAGTGTGCTGGGACTCTGTTAAAGAATCTATTTATGTGTTCTTTTGTTGCTAGTCCATCTATTGCTATCTTCCAAATGAAATTTTGCGTTCTGGGTGAAATGTGAAGCTTCCATATCCATGAGTTGTTATCTATGTTGGGGTTGAATTGGGGACCATGTCTTTGGAGGATTTAGTAGTGTACACACTCTCCCTATTAAATTTCCAAATGATTTTGTCCGGCGTATCCCATTCTGGTATTCTAATTTAAGCAATCTCTTGAGCAATTTGGGGTGAAAAAAGTTGGTTTATTTTGATGAGTCTCTTAATACGTGTGAAAAAATGTAATATTTTATCACTTTTATAAATTTATTTTTAGATCAATTAAGGAGTCTTTATTTTATAAACTAAAAAAAAAATCAGTTCGACTTGACTAAATCGGGTTTAATACCAGCATGAACTGGAATTTCAGCTAAAAAATTCATATATGTTCATTTGAATTTCTTTAAATACCCATATGACACTAGAATTTTTTTTTAATTAGCCATATACTGTTCATGTTAAATACCAAATTGGTATTTTTGGCAATTATGCAAATTTTTTAATAAAAAGTTAAAAAAACAATAAAATATTTTTTATAACTTCATAATTATTATTAATAAATACTACCTCCGTTCAGAAATAAGTGACGTTTGATTTTTTCCCACGTTTTTAAGGAGTTAAAAACTATATAAAATCTACAGTTTTTAAATAATTTTTTTTATAATTTTATATATATTAGTTATAAGTTTAAATTTTTTTAAAAAATTAATAAAAAAATTAATATTTTATATAGTTTTTAACTCCTTAAAAAACGTGTCGAAAAGTCAAACGACACTTATTAATGACCGGAGAGAGTATAAAATAAACCATTCCGGAATGACTTAACAGGAAAGGACTTGTGATCCATAGGTCCCCGATTCGAACCCAGATATGACCGCTCTTTATTTACCAATTGAACGAGGAAGTATAAAATTATTTTAAAAAATTAGTTGAAAAATTAATACTTTAGTAGTATCGTAGTACAGTAATATTTTAACACGTTAACCGCCAAGCCAATCCATATGTCAAACGAGATGGTGTCAGCGGGAATGACGTGAGATGAGATTCGTCAGTTGATGATGTCAGCTAATGGGTGGTGAAAACGTCAGTAAATGCGTATGGCAGATTGGCAGATTGGGACGGATCATCAGAGGCATCGGGATTGAATGTTTGTACGAAGGGCCGTATTTTTGTTGTGGGTCAGTAGAGAGGATGAGGATACCGAATTTACTTTCTCCACTTGAACTGAATTGAAGATAGGAGTTGTAAGTTTAATTCACACTTCAAAGTACACTTGAGTTTTGATATTTTATGTGGGTAGAATCTTGGGCATGTATTCGGGAAGGTTTTTCCTTCTCGTTTTGTTTACCAAAAAAAAAAAAAAAAATCTTAGGCATTTATTGCATGCTCTGAAAAACGATGCATTGGAGTACCGACTGATGTCGACTAACGCTGATTGATGTAAATTAAGCTCGTTCCCACAGATCGGAGGAGATGGTGTTTAACTCGGAAATTGTGTTGAATTTATTTTTTATTATACGGTCGGAATCTACTCTTGTCATACAAAATTTAATTCAATAGATATAAAATGAGGACACTCTCTCCTCTCTAATTTCTAGAGAGAGGGAGTTATCTCTCCCATGTCGGAGTTTCCGACGTCGGGCTTAAGAACCCCTCTTCGGAGGATTATAACCCCTCTTCGGAGGCAATCAACCCCTCTTCGGAGGCCGGGTCTCCTTTTCGACCGAGGCGCTGCTTGTTGAAGGATCTTAATCTCATCTTCGGAGGTCGGTTTCCAATCTTGCATGTCTTTGGGCGACAGGCTAGTCTCTCCTTTTGCCTCCTTCCTCCCTCCTTCGGGTTTGGCAAAATTTTCACCCTCTTGGTGCCGATCTGGGCTACATCCCCTTATTCGATTGCTCATCCTCGGATCTGATCAATGCCATTGTCAAGCAGGAGTCTGTGGGCTTTTGTGGATTTCGTCCCCCCAGCCTCCTTCTTCTCCTTCTTTGTTTAAACTGTTTTCAACCAGACTCAAATTCTACAATTGCTTGACTCGTCTGAATGAGTGGCCCTCGAATCCCTCTACGGTCTCTCTACCTGATGCCATCGCCGGGTCTGTGTAAAGCCTCTTTCCTCGCCTCTCCCCTTCGAATGTGTTGGGTAGAGGTGCACTGGGTTCTAGTTGCTCCAACCTAGAGTTTGGTGTCGCTTGGCCTGGTTCCGGTGTTGCTCTTGTCTTTGACCACCTTGCTTCACCGGCTGTTGATTGGTGGTTGCCTGTGGCCTTTTTTCTGTTGCTTGGCATCCTATCTCCTTAGGGCGTTTAGCAGTTGTCTGATTTCCTGACCAGTGTTGTCCCTTGGGCCCGTGTATTGTTCTTTGGGCCCAAGGTTTTGCTTTGTGCCCAAAGCTGGCCCTAAGCAATATGGATTAAATAAAATTGAAGTAAAATAAAAATTAATCTCTCTCTATTAATCAAAACATGTCGTTTACTATTCATGCACACTTTTTTAGAATGATAAAAACTATATAAGATATTACTAATATTTTTATTCATTTGTTTTTATAAATTCATACTTAATTGTAGTAAATATAAAAGTATTCAAAAAAATATATTAAAAAAGTTAATATTTTATATAGTTTTTAACACCTAAAAATGCGTGCGTGAATAGTAAAATGTCAAGTTTTAATTAACGGAGGGAGTAATAAATAACAATAAATAAATAAATCCCGGTAGGGTTTGCTAAAATCCCGTTAGGGTTTCTGGTGCGATCTGTTGAGGCAATGTGTGGCTCTGCGTTTGGCATGACTAGTCCTTCTTCTTCACTAGCTTGATGGGGTTCTAGGGGTCGGAGTTGGGATAGGCTGGGGTCGTGGTAGTGTGTATCGAGGCGTCTCCTTTTCTCTGGAAGACTGTTTCCTTGGAGGTTCGTCTTCACTGCCCACAGGTGACTCCTGATGTATCGTTGACCTACTGTGCTGCTTCAGGGTAGTACTTGGCTTCATTCGTTGTCTATGTCCTCATCTCATTTGGTTTAGTTGTGCTTAGTTTCACTTTTGTATAATGTTCTTGCTTGTATTTTGCACCATCTTTGTATTTTATGTATGTTTAGATGGTTATCCGTCTGCCGACTTGTCGGCTTTCGAGGTTTAGATATGTCCGACCTCGAATTTTTACCTAATTAAAAAAAGGCAATAGATGTGGAACGGGATGCATGTCGGGTTTATTTTTTGTCTTTTATTATAGGTCGAGATCCACCATTGTACCACAAACAGTAACATGTTTAGTTGGAGAAAAACTATTGGATTTTAGTGAGTGAAAAATATAAAGATTCAATTTCTCTTGTTTGGATAAATAAATTAGAGAAATTTAATTAGAAATCATAAGAAAAATAAACAAAAAAATTGATGAGAAAGGAAATGAAAATAATTTTCACCAAATTGGTGGAAGCATATCACACAGACACAACTATACAAGTTTGAATTCAAGTGTTTTTATTCTTTGATCAATTTCCCCTCTTCCTCTTACATTGGGCTCAAAATTAGGCTTATGCCCAATAGCCCATTGAAATTAGCCTTGTTGCTGATTAGGATTTCATGTGATGATTAAGTTGCCATGTTGTTGTGGTTATCTGTGGAACAAGAAGTATGGGGTTGATGATGTTGTGTGCTCTTTTTGTTTAACCCCACTTGCGTAGGGATTCATAAGTGTTTCCCTTATTGTTTGGTTTTACGGTTACTATCTTGTCTTAGAGTTTGCTAGTAGGTATCAATGGCACTCAACTACTCAAGAGAAGCAACCCTTTCCCACGAGTCTTCCTCAACGTCTAAGAGAGGTGGTGTTGGAGGACCTACATTTGAATGATATGTTGTTTTTAGCCCGCGCACCCCATCTCAGGCAGATAAGTATGAAGAGTTCCTTTGCTAGAAAGTATAGTGGTATCAGGATTCAAAGCTTGTTGGCTCTCTCAAATCGTAGTTTCAAGGCGCTCACCTATGAGTTTTCACCTAATGGCTAATGCTAGCTAGGTTTGTTAGAGATGTGAATGAGACCAAAAGTGTCCCACATCGGAAAGTTGAACATATCAAGTCATAGTATATGAGTCGGTGAGCTACTCCTTCTATTGCCAATTTGTTTTAGGATGGAACCCCGCTTGGCTTATGTGCTAGGCTATTAGCGCAAGGGCGCACGTGTGCACACGACCCCCGATCCCGAGTCCCAACGGACTTCAGTATGGTATCAGAGCTTGTTCTGGATCTCATCTAACAACAGACCATACCGAAACATCCTCCTAAGCAGAGCCTCACCCTCAAACATTCGGCGAGGGTTCTTCTCATCAAGGGTCAAAAGGTGCCTTGCATTGTTACGGATACGGCTCAATGCATATACTGAACCCTCCACAGCTCCCTCTTACAACGAAAGCCCGCACTCCCCCACGAGCTTCAGCTCAGCATCCAGGCGAGTGTCTGAATCAGAGTGAGGTTCCGTTCGCTGAGTGAGGTTCCATTCTAAAACCAATTGGCAATAGAAGGAGTAGCCCACCGACTCATATACTATGGCTTGATATTTTCAACTTTCCGATGTGGGACACTTTTAGTCTCATTCACATCTCTAACAAGGTTGATCGTATGTGGCTGCGTCATCTTATGTTGAGAACAAAAGAGTTGATCGAGATTGTCCTGTTCAGTAGCGCGCAATGATGAAAACTAGGAACTCATTGATGAGTTTCTTTTACACCCAATTTTCCATATCCTATAGTTGTATTGAAGGAATTGTGTCCTTTAATTTAATGTGCAATGACTAGTTATGGAATAGGACAATTGATAGAGATATTCAATCCGATTATGTTAGGATTCGTAATGCTTTGCTAGAAGCCAACTACGGTTAATGGGCTTAAACGGGTTAAACCCATGGCTATTATAAACGGGTCCTATGCGGTCACACACTTAGAGTTGACGGGCTTGATCAAAAGATAGATGATTTTATTATTAGTGTATATTAGATATATATTAATAATAATGGGATAAGATTTATTTGTGAAATAAATAATTAATCAAGTAGGGTATAAATATAAGCTTATAAAGATGGGCTTATTACGACTTGACCTAATTAACACATCCCAAAAGAGAGAGACGTGAGTTTTGCCGCTTCAACAGACGTGAGGGCGGAACTCTACCATCATCAATCAAGAGCAATTTGATTGTTCACCTTTCGATCTTCGTCCTAGCAGTCGAAGGCAAAGGAGATCTAGACCGGGCTCTTGTGGACCAAGTAGAGGAGCAACACGTGGGGCTCTAGTTCTCTTCCGAATCCTCCTCGTTTAGATCCGGTTCACGCATCAAGAGGTATCTCCTATGAACAATGATTTGATCTATCGATTTTATGCATGAAGATCCTTGCGATTAGATGATAGAAAATAGTTTCTAAAACTTCCGCTGCGCATCTAATTTCCATCAGTGGCATCAGAGCATCTTGCATAAATTGATATGATCGATTGATTTTCTTGTTGATTTTGATTCAATTTAGCAATATATTTGATATATGGAATATTTTGTATGAATTTGATTTCGATTATACGCCGTCAATTTTGATTGATGCTAGTTCGTGATATTTGGAATCAACACTGATTTTGTGAATCGTCCCAAATTTTACCTGTGTGCAAGTGCAATAACTTGATTGAAGCCAGCCTACTAATCTCATCATGTATCTTGACATCATGTATCTTGATTGGAATTGCAGTACGTATGCTTCAATTTGTGAAATTGAAAAAGGCATCAATTTTTGCTTTCGAAAAAGATTGTTTTTTTTTCCCTAATTTTATGATCGGAATGAGATTTAGTACAGCAAATTGTTCGATCGGAATGAGATTTTGATTGGGTTTTTTGCACACGTTCGATCGGAATGAGATTTCGATTGGGTTTTTTGCACACGTTCGATCGGAATATAATTTCAATAACCACCGTCCACCAACCTTGTTCTAATTAATTAGTAATCAACCATACATATGCTAATTTGATTAAACATCTACACGACTACACCTATATAAACGTATGTATGGTGGATCACGGATGATCGATCGGCTCGGTTTTATTTACTACGGAGTATTTATTTAGTTTTGGAATATGATTCCGACTGAAAAGCCGTCAGCCTTATTATTTTCTCGATCTTTAATCAATTGGCATAATTTATACAAGACAATATGATTTCTTTTATAAATAATGAAATAGATGATTTCATGTTGAAATTAATTTTGAATTTTAGAAATTCAGAATTTTATAATTTTGATCCCTAAAATTGATATGAATCTGATTCATGTTTTAATTTATCAAAATTTATCATCTTAAAAGTTTGTAATTGTTACAAAATTTAAGTGGGAGTTGAGGGAGGTGGAATTAGGGTTATGGAAGATATTTATGATTTTAGTGTAAAATCTTAAATTACCTTAATTAGATATGGTAGATATCTTATCCCTAATAAAAAAAAATTATATCTAATTATACAAGGTAATAGTTACCATAAAATTAATTCCATATATATTATTGCTAGTTTTTGAATTAATATATCAAGAATGTTCATGGATTTATTATGCTTGTTTTATATTATGATATATTGCTTGCATACATAAGGTGACTAGTATGACCCATAAATACGATCTGCGTATCGTTATGTTTTTTTGTACACGATCTGCGTATCGTTATGTATTTTTGTAATTTATTTTCAGTAATTAGATTATTAGAAAATATTGTAATTAATACAAGAAGACAAGAAGACATAAAAAGTTCAAGGATGAATATCCATGAAGGGCGCGAGGGTGGAGACCCATGAAGATTAGATCTTTATTTTATGCATCGTAGGGGTCATACTAGGATCACAATTTCATTGCATTTTGAATGCCTTATTTTATGTTTTATGTTGTTTTTATTTATGATATTTTTTCACTTATAAATAAAGACAAATAAAAGACTTAAGTTCCTAAGGTAAATTGGGGCAATGCCTTTTCATAATCATAACCCATTAAGTTCTGGATTTTTGGTTGGATGGGCTTCACAAAAGTGAGGGTGTCTTTCCATAATCTTGGGCTAATGAGGGTGAATCTATACAAGGGGTTCATAAGCTTTGATATGGTTGTACCCAACGAGAGACCAAAAGGCAAAGTTTTGGATCTTGAGGCATATGATGATTTTACATTGGATGTGGATCATCAACCAAGAATTATAAGGAGTTATAATTAGTAATTGTTACTTACCTTGAGCATACAAGACTCAAGGCAGTGCAAAAGTACGTTGGGTCTTGTGTGTAATGGGATCTTGGAATCATTTTATTCACCAGGAACAATAACAATTTGAATAAAATGCGCATTTACTTATTTTAAAGGTGTTTAATCCTAAGTAATTTGCATTTCGAACATAAACTGATTTGTATGTCATTTCCTTTTTATATAGGCATTATGTCGAACAATAACTTGAAATTCACCCTGCACTCAATAGTTGAGAAAAACAAATTGAATGGAACGAATTTTCTCGATTGGGAAAGGAATCTGAGAATCGTCCTCAGGTCTGAAGGGCGTGAAGATGTCCTATCAACCCCTATCCCTGACATTACTGATACCTCATCAGATGAGGAGAAGGCTAATGAAAAAAAGCTTAGGAGTGAGTCTTTGCCTGTCACTTGTCTGATGCTAGCAGGCATGGAACCTGGTCTTCAAAAGAGGTTTGAACATCAGGATGCTTACACAATCATCACCAACCTGAAAGTGTTGTTTCAGGAACAGGCAAGGATTGAACGATATGAAACTCACAAAGCTATACTGGATAGCAAGCTTGTGAAGGGGAAGCCAGTAGGTCCTCATGTGTTTAACATGATTGGGCTTTTTAGCCGTATGGAGACACTAGGCACCCCATATGACCAAGAGTTGGCCACAGATATCGTATTGCACTCGTTGCATGATGGATTTGCCTCATTCAGGATGAACTATCATATGCATGGTCTCAAGAAGAACCTGAATGAACTCCATGGTATGCTCAAAGCTGCTGAGCAGAATACTCCTACTGACAACAAGAAAGAAGTTCTTAATGTCAATAAAGGGAAAGGGTTTAAGAAGGTAGCCAAGAATAGGAACAATCCCCAAGAGAAAGGCAAGAAAGTTGCAAAACCTAAGGGAGGTGAGAAGCCAAGAGTGGCTGCAGACCATGATTGTTTCCATTGCAAGGAGAAGGGACACTGGAAGAGAAACTGTCCCAAGTACCTGGAAGACAAGAAGAATGGGACTTTGAGTTCCAACACTTCAGGTATTTATGTTATTGAATTACTGTCAACCAATGTCCTCACATTAGATAATGGTCCTACTTCGGTATTGGATACCACATGTGGTGCTCACATTATTTCAAATGTGCAGGGACTAAGAAATAGGAGACAAGTGAAGAAAGGGGAGATAGAGCTACGCGTTGGAAATGGAGCAAGCGTTGCTGCACTTGTCGTAAGAGATTTTAGTTTATCTCTTCCTTCTGGTTTAATCTTAGAACTAAATAATTGTTATTTTGTTCCTAGCATTACAAAGAACCTTGTTTCGGCTGCAGTAATTTATTCTGAAGGTTTTAATTTTAGCACTACAGATGAAGGTATAATTATTCACAAGAATGATATCTTTTATGCTCGTGCTCAAGATATTAATGGAATATTTGTATTCGACCTTACAATAGAATCATATAACATAAATACAAAAAGGCAAAAATCAAGTAATTTGAGTGAAGCCTACCTATGGCAATGTCGTTTGGGTCACATCAGTTTAGACCGCATGAAGAAGCTCCATAAAGATGGACTTCTAAAAGACGTGGATTGTGAATCCATTGATACATGTGAGTCATGTTTGATGGGCAAGATGACAAGGTCACCTTCAAAGGAACAAATGAAAGGGCTAATGAGCTATTGGGCATTATACATACTGATGTATGTGGGCCAATGAGTACAGAAGCTAGAGGGGGTTATAAATACTTCATCACATTTACTGATGACATGAGTAGATATGGATATATTTACCTTATGTCACATAAATCGGAATCATTTGAAAAGTTCAAGGAATTTCAAAATGAGGTAGAGACTCAAACTGGCAAGAAAATAAAAGCACTTCGATCAGATCGTGGTGGTGAGTACTTGAGCCATGAATTTGATCATCATTTGAAAAATTGTGGGATAGTAACACAGTTGTCTACTCCAGGAACACCACAGCTTAACGGTGTATCTGAAAGGAGAAACAGGACCCTGTTAGACATGGTCCGATCTATGATGAGTTTTGCTGACCTTCCGGTATCCTTCTGGGGATATGCCCTCACAACTGCCGTACTTACACTAAACAGGACTCCGTCTAGAGCTGTAGACAAAACTCCATATGAGATATGGACTGGAAAGGTTCCAAAATTGTCTTTTATGAAGATATGGGGATGTGAAGCGTATGTAAAACGTTTACAAACGGATAAGCTTGCCCCTAAATCAGATAAATGCTATTTTATAGGGTATCCAAAAGGTAGTTTTGGATATTACTTCTATAATCCCGCTGAACAAAAGGTGTTTGTTGCAAGGGATAGTGTCTTTTTGGAAAGAGAGTTCATTTCCAATAAGTCAAGTGGGAGAAATATTCATCTTGAACCAGTTCATGATGAAGAGCAACAAACTCAACAACGAGATGACATAGATGATGTCGATGACGAGTTGATGGTTTTGGAAGGCCAAGGGCCTCAAGAACCGAAACAAGAGGATCCACAAATAGTTGTGGAAACTATTCCAGCTCCAGTTGTTGAACCAGTTGAACCCACCCGTAGATCAG
Organism: Persicaria maculosa; assembly: GCA_963922045.1. NCBI lineage: Eukaryota > Viridiplantae > Streptophyta > Magnoliopsida > Caryophyllales > Polygonaceae > Persicaria > Persicaria maculosa. The sequence goes on along the minus strand of OY998259.1, from coordinate 24,793,047 downwards.
ATAGGCCAAGGGTACAACCAAGACGTTATGATGATTTCATCTTGAATGTAAACCTTGATGTTCTTCTGCTAGAACATGATGAGCCTAATACCTATAAGCAAGCAACGACGGGTCCAGACTCCAAGAAATGGCTTGAGGCCATGAGATCCGAAATGGATTCAATGTTTGAGAATCAAGTATGGGACTTGATAGATTTGCCAGATGGGGTAAAACCCATAGGGAGCAAATGGGTTTTCAAACTTAAGACAGATAAGGATGGAAAGGTATCTGTATATAAGGCAAGATTAGTTGCCAAAGGTTTTAAACAGATTCATGGTATAGACTATGATGAGACCTTTTCACCAGTTGTCATGATAAGATCCATTAGGATAATCCTTGCTATTGCCGCTTATTATGATTATGAGATTTGGCAAATGGATGTCAAAACCGCCTTCCTGAATGGATTCTTGGAAGATGATGTGTATATGACACAACCAGAGGGTTTTGAAGATCCAAGTAATGTCGGGAAGGTATGCAAGATTAAGAGATCTATATATGGACTTAAGCAAGCATCCAGGAGTTGGAACTTTCGATTTGATGAGAAGATCAAAGAGTTTGATTTCATCAGATGTGAAGAGGACCCTTGTGTATACAAGAAGTTTAGTGGGAGTAAAGTGGTCTTCCTAGTTTGTATGTGGATGACATACTAATTATTGGGAATGACATTCCAATGCTAGAGTCCGTTAAGGAATGGTTGAAGAAATGTTTCTTAATGAAAGACTTTGGGGAGGCAGTGTACATACTTGGAATAAAGATCTATAGAGATAGATTTGAGAGATTGCTTAGATTGAATCAAGGAACTTATATATAGATAAGATTCTTAACAGATTCAATATGCAAGATTCCAAGAAAGGGTTTTACCTATGTCATGGTGTGTACACGACCTGATGTTGCATTTGCTATGAGCAGGTGTAGCAAATACCAATTGATTCCATGAGAGGCACACTAGTGTGCAGCTAAGAACATCAAGAAGTTCTTGAGAAAAACCAAGGATGATTTCTTAAGGGTGATGACAAGTTGATCGTATATTTTATGAGGATGTTTCACCTTATTTGACATTAAGATGTGTAAGGTGCATACATATGACAATATTGCAAATCCATTGACGAAGCTTATGCCTAGCCCAAGCATGATGGTCACACTAGGGCTAAGGGTCTCAAACACATTGGAGAATGGCTTTGAGATTGCTTTCTATTACATTTTATGTTTAGAGTGTTAGACACTAAGTTTATGTTCGACTGGATGATTTTATGATATATGATATTTCATCTTTATTTATATATTGTGTTGAACGATAATAAATAAAATGTCCAAATAATTCGTAGTTCGCAAATGGGCTTATCTTAAGTGTTCTGGTAAATGAAACCCCATTAAGTGAAATGCAGTTATGAATTATCACAAGTCCGTAGTCTGAAATCATCAAATTGGACATAGGTGATTTTATTAAATGACTATATTGTAAGTTGACTGATAGCGCCAGGTTTCATGGGTTATAGGGACATGGAGATGTCTAGTCAATTACATATATATGTATGGATGATACATATAGGACAGACCCACCTCAAGACTCTACAAAAGGGATTGCTGAGTTTTAAGTTAAACCATGATTAGTAGATTCCTCATACATGAGTGTGTTATGGTCTCTCTTGATGATTGATATTTCTTTGACACGGCTAAACGCTTTCCGTAACAGGAAGTTATAAAGGTCGTAGTTGGGATTGCCAAAAGTTGAGTGGGAGCCATAGTCGTACAAGACTGTAGATGTCCTCCTTCTTCATGCATACTGTGATGCATTGAAAAGGAATGGTGTATAGGGCACTTGAAGAGTAAGAACTGAAAATGCATGGCCATGCTCGGATGGATTATTTGTAATCATCCGTTTAATTGACAGTTCGAACTCGGAGTTCAAGGAATATATATTTGATAATAGATATGAATGTCACCATATCATCAAATATGACATCAAGAGACACGGGTATCTGAAATTGCACACTTGTTTAAGGACAAGTGGGAGATTGAAGGAATTGTGTCCTTTAATTTAATGTGCAATGACTAGTTATGGAATAGGACAATTGATAGAGATATTCAATCCGATTATGTTAGGAGTCGTAATGCTTTGCTAGAAGCCAACTACGATTAATGGGTTTAAACGGGTTAAACCCATGGCTATTATAAACGGGTCCTATGCGGTCACACACTTAGAGTTGACGGGCTTGATCAAAAGATAGATGATTTTATTATTAGTGTATATTAGATATATATTAATAATAATGGGATAAGATTTATTTGTGAAATAAATAATTAATCAAGTAGGGTATAAATATAAGCTTATAAAGATGAGCTTATTACGACTTGACCTAATTAACACATCCCAAAATAGAGAGACGTGAGTTTTGCCGCTTCAACAGACGTGAGGGCGGAACTTTACCATCATCAATCAAGAGCAATTTGATTGTTCACCTTTCGATCTTCGTCCTAGCAGTCGAAGGCAAAGGAGATCTAGACCGGGCTCTTGTGGACCAAGTAGAGGAGCAACACGTGGGGCTCTAGTTCTCTTCCGAATCCTCCTCGTTTAGATCCGGTTCACGCATCAAGAGGTATCTCCTATGAACAATGATTTGTTCTATCGATTTTATGCAAGAAGATCCTTGCGATTAGATGATAGAAAATAGTTTCTAAAACTTCCGCTGCGCATCTAATTTCCATCAGTTTGACTCTTTACCTTGATTTTTCTATTTGATTTGGGTGATGATGTGCTAGCACATCATGTGTTCGCCTTAAACTTTGGTAGTTCTTGGACAACTCATGCTGCGTGTTTCTTATGAATAGCATATATTTCATTTCCTCCCCCCCCCCGCCCCCTGATTGTCCAGGTATTGCTTTAAGTCTACTTGTTATTATCTTTTTATGATGCTAAAATTAGGAGGAAGATAGGCATAATCAAATCGAGCTTAATATGAAAAGAATGTTGAGGATGTTTTGAATCTAATTGGTTTAGATTTGAGCTTTACTAATAGAACCTAATTTAGATAGAATTAGGTTTATCCATTTGTGCCTTATATATTGGTAGAAATACTCTTAGTAGGATTAGATTTATTTTAAGCTATATAATCTCCATAGGTATCAACTCAATTCAACACAATTAAGTTGGGTCCTAACTGAGCAGTGGCGGTCGCAGGAATTGCTAGAGGGGAGGCATAATTTTTTGTTGGGAATTTTTTTCTCGGACTCTCGGTATATATAATAAATAATTTTTTAAAAAATATATTGAAAGAAAACCATAAATTATGGTATATTGAAAGAAAACCATAAATAATGATATAAAAATGAAATTTTATTACAAAAATTTAATAATTTATAAATATGTGTACTTAATTAAGATTTTTTTATATTGAAAGAAAATTATAAATATTTTAAAGAATTTGTCATTGGCAAATGAAAAAAAAAATTGATAGGATTTAAAAAGTATGACAAAAAACCTCATAAATTATTGTTGAAATATGACATTAATAGTAAAAAATTTTAATAGGAATAAAAAATAGTGCAAAAGGGGGAAGGAAAGAGATTTGAACCGATGACCTGTTGGTAACTTAAATTTTCTTCCCTTCCTTCCCTATTTTTACCAACTAAGTTAGAAAAGTTTTGTGTTTTTTTTTATTTTTTTTACTTTTTTATTTTTTTTAAAATACTACGAAGTTCCATCGCCGAAGGGTGGGGCGGACGGTCCCCTTCGGCGATGGAACTTGGTGAACCACAATAGCTATGTCTTTCTTTTCAACTGTTATCATTCTAGATGCCATCTTACATTCTTCCACAACAGATTTCAAGCTTTCGACTAGGTATAACATGTCTTAGAAGTTACAACTACGTACACATCGATAATCGATTCCAGATTTCACTTAAACGCTACTTTGAGACAGCAAATCAACCATACAAGCACGAGGCCTGCAAATGGCAACCAGGTTCTTGGTTTTCCCCATAGTTACCGTCCCATCGGAGTGCTCTTCCATGCCCACCGCTCCTCCGTCCAAACTCTCCCACTCGAAGCACTGAATCCACGTCGCAAGCGCAAGCACCATCGTCCTCATAGCAAAGTTCGAACCCGGGCAAGCTCTCCTCCCCACCCCGAACGGTATAAACTTGAACCCGATGCCACCACTGGGATCCCCGAGGAACCGCTCGGGCATGAACGTGAGCGGCTCCTCCCACTCTTTCGGGTCTCGGTGCAGGGCCCATGCGTTGACTAGCAGGGCGGTGTCCTTTGGGACGTGGTAGCCCCCCACGGTTGTGTCGGCCGAGGACAAGTGCGGCACCAGGAGCGGGGCGACGGGGAAGAGGCGGAGAGTCTCATTGACGATGCAGCGGAGGAAGGGGAGGCTGGGGAGGTCGGAATCGTCGACGAGGCGGGTGGTGCCAACTTGGGCGTCGATTTCGGCCCTGGCCTTTAGGAGGACGGCAGGGTGGTTGAGGAGGAGGGACATCGCCCACTCCATGGTGCGGGCTGAGGTGTCGGTTCCGGCTGTAAGCATCACCTGATCCACAATAAACACATTCATAGATTAACTTATAGGAATGGATGTACATTTTTAATTGATTTTATGTTGGAATCAGCTCGATTATATGTGTTTGCCTTTAGAATGTCTTTCTTAGTAAGACTTTTTCACTTTAGAGATTTTGGGATTTTTTTTTGAAAATTTATGATATTTTTCAAATTAAATATTTTATCAAATCTTCCAATGGTTGGAATTAAGTTGTTGAAGTTAAGTAGTTAACCAGTTCGATTTATAACCGGTCGGTGCAAGCCGGTTTACTTAGTGTGTGACCCTTTCCGGTTGGATCACGTGTCCAAGATTTAGTAAAATCTTATCTTGAGTATATATAACTATATAGTATATCAATATCAATCAATCAATATATAATACTAAAACAGAGGCGTTGAAATCCTATGTGGCGGGTTCTGGTGCGATTCGCTTACGTGTCTTTTTCTGGTGCATTCTGATCGGGTTTATTTAACACGTCAATTAATGAATATCCAATCAATTTAAGCCATGTTAAACGATAACTCCATCTATTTATCCACGTTTCATCTTACGTGTCTATTTTAGTTGAAGATTAAATTTAATTTTTAATATAAATATTCAACATCATATCTTAGGTGGTTACAAAATCTATCATTTTAACTAGAATCATTTTATAAATATTTTATATTGAGTTATTTTGTCTTTAGTCATATAATACGGAGTAATGTTTAATTAATTATCTATGAAATAATAAAATCTTATCAAGCCATTTTTATACGCATTTTAATTATCTTATCAAGCCATATTGATTAAACATGTATACGCTTTCTAGCCATTTTTTTAACTTAAATGCAAATATGTTAATGGTTTCTTAAATAAAAATTGATTGGATGAATTATTTAGCTTATATCCAAATCCGTTGGTTGTTGGCATCATGAAATATGGAGATTTTTTTAATTATGAATTATAAATTTACAATTATTAATTTAGCTTATATCCAAATTGGCAAAGTGATTGGTACGTGGTTTCTTCATTGAAATATGGATTTTTTAAATGATAAATTACACTTTATAAGATTAATTTTACAAGAATATTAATTTTATACAAAAAGTTAAATTAGTTTTAGGCCAAAAAAAAAGTTTATTTAGTTTTAAATAGTACCCCCACTGTGATATTTATTAAAAATTTTACTTAGTTTATTTATTGATATTGATTGATTGATATTGATGAATTGATTATAAAGAAAGCGTTGAAGATAAAACCTTTTTTTTCAAATTCTTTATTATATACTAATCATTGACAGAATGTGATATTTTATTTTATTTTATATATTCCTCTATATCAAATCTTTTAGCATAGAACGATATCAATATATCGAATTAATAAAATTTCATATCTAATTTCAAACTTATTATTTTTATTATCGTTAATTTAAAACTTATTAATATGATGAAGTTTGAATATATTTGTACTAAATCATATCTAATAAAAATATAAATAATGCACAAGAGAAATTTGTTATTTTATTCATGTTATCAAGCCTAAAATTTCATATTGTATGCTTTAAAAATAATACGGAGCATAAAATATCAAAAAAATTACAGTATCATATTTATTAGTAACAACTAAGATAAAAAAATATAATATAAATATATATAATTTATTAATTAAAAAGCCGCGAAACGCGCGGGTAATAAGACTAGTATATAATACTAAAACAGAAGCGTGGAAATCCTACGTGGCGGGTTTTGGTGCGATTTGCTTACGTGTCGTTCTCTGTTGCAATCTAGCCCGGGTTTTTTGACACGTCAATTAATGAATGTCCAATAAATTTAAGGCATGTCAATTAATGATTCAACATCCTTTCACTTATCATTATTAATAATCATCGTTGATTTAAATAACAAAATCTTATCCTATCTTAATTAGTTACATTTTGATGATTTTTTACTTAAATTTTAATAAATCTAATGAATTTTGATAAATTAAACAATATTATAAATATATAATAGAAAAACAAATTTTTTTAAAACTTGAATTATTTCAATTTTTAATAGTCATAACGAACTTCCCTCATATCCAAATTCATCTTTAAGATTGGACTGAACATCTTTTTTATTATTATTAATTAATAATTATAGGTATGGGTTCCGGCTTCGTTTGATAGAACTTTCAAATAAGATTATATCAACTCAAACAAAATCCAAAAGTTTCAAATAATAAGATAAATAAGATTATATTACTTGACATTTAAAAAATAAAATAAAGGAATGAAACGGCAATTAGGATAGGGAGATTTGAATTAATCGCGGGTATAAGCCGTATAACTAAAAAAAATTCAGAATAAATATAATAGGGAGATTTAAAATCAACATGGGTATACTATATATGAAACACTTTGTTGGTAGAAAAGATTATTTTTTAAGTTAATTAAATAGTTTATAAATAATTATTACTCATATATAAGTTTACAAAAATCTTTTCAGTAAGATAAAACTTGCACTAAAAAAATAAATTTTACACTTAAATATATATAATTTGATTTATACGAAAATCTAATGGAAAGAGAATGATCAGCTAGCTCCCTCCCATGGCTTAGTTAGGCCACACAATATGATTAATTACGTAGGATCAACGTTATAAATGTTTTTTTTTTTGTTTTTTTTTTGAACCGATAAGAATTTGATTAGAACACCAGAGGTGTTTAATCAAGAGCGTCCAAATGGACGAGATCGATCAAGGATCGATCAGGAGGCAAACTCGAATGAGAATAGGGGGACCTGTAGTGGGATAAAAGGTCCGCGACTCGATTGGCCTCTCTGTAAACATGGGAAACAATCACAATACGGAAATGTTTGAGAAGGAGGAGGCAATCAGAGATGATTATTTCAGCTTCCCAGGGACAAGTTCCAGCTAGCTTTAGGCAATTGATAACAGAAATGTTATCACCTTCAACGATGATGTTTTGTATGTTTAAGTCGGCTGCTTTCTTTAGACCTTGCCAGAGTGCGAAGCTCTCACACCCGAACACGGTCCCTAAAGGGGAGGGTCCAGCCTCAGTATAGATAATAGAACCAGCATGATTGCGGATAATAAATCCATAACTTCCATTTCTGGAAGTTGAAAGTGCGCCATCAAAATTTATCTTAAGGTGATTTTCTGGTGGTTTCTTCCATTTGGTTATAGGCCGCTTCTTAGGTTTTGGTGAGGTCTTATTTGAGAGGTTCGTCGTATTGGGCTCCTCCGTCCCCGAGACATCCCATAGTAGTAGTTGTTCTCTGATGTAAGCTTTGATGGATTTTGGATCTGGTTTTAAGTTATTGAAAAGCGATTGATTGCGAAAATACCAAATACTCCACCAAGCCACTGCAAGCAAGGTGAAGTCTTTAGTTGTTAGTTCGGATTTGATTTCGTTAAGCAGAGTATGGATTGGGGAGCAACTGTTGTGGAATTTAGTTAGAGATCGCGCTATTTTTGGATTAAGCAATTGGATAGTTTCTTTGGTGATTGGGCAATCGAGTAGGACATGGTTTAATTTTTCTGTGTTAAAGCCACACGAAGGGCAGGTGGTTGTATTGCCACAGCCACGAGAGGCCAATTTACAAGAGGTGGGTTTTCCGTCTTTAGATATGCGCCATAAAAGGCCTCTAATTTTTGGGAGTGTTTGTAGTTTCCATATCCATTTTAGTTCAGATGGTTTATGGTTTTTCCTCTGATGGATTAGTTGGATTGCAGAGCTTGTCGAAAACCAACCATTTTTACTAGGGTGCCAGTATAGCCTATCTTGTATAGTTGAGGTTGGAATAGGGATTTGTGAGATAACAACGATTAGGTCCTGGTGCAGATGGTCTTCAAGATAACTGTAACCTAAGTCTATCCCATTGCTTGTTTGAAGTAATAAACCAAGACACTTTAAGGTCTACGTTTATTGTTTCTGTGTTATCAGCTAGGTAAATTAGTGGTTTTTGGTTGGCCCAAGAGTCAGTCCAGAAGTTTATGGTTTTGCCATCTCCCACACTCCACCGGAGACCCTCCTTGAAGAGGGAGATTAGTTTTGATAACTTTGTCCATTGCCAAGAGGCGCTACCCTTTTTTGTGTATTCAAGTAAGGGGGTTTCTTTAAGATATTTTTGGGTGATGATAGTGACCCAAGGATTGTTTGGCTCTGCTATGATTTTCCAAAGGAGTTTGAGTTGTAGGGCTGAGTTCATATCTTCGGAACTGCGAAGACCTAAACCTCCATTAGTGCGAGATTTACAGATGTCGAACCAACTAACAAGCGGTTTGTGTCGCGGTCCTTTGTTCCATAGAAAGTTCTTATTTATTTTATCAAGTTCCTTGTGTATCGATGCGGGTAGCATAAAGCATTGCATTAGATGTAGGGGTTTCACAGCTAGGTTGCTCTGAATAAGAGTTCTTCTCCCTTCTTGGGAAAGAGAGTTTGTTGTCCATTTTGTTAGTTGATTTTTTGTGTTGTCAATAATGGTGTCAAATGTATTCTTTGTGACCTTTCCAGAGATGATTGGGCATCCTAGATAAGATTGCAGATTTGTGGTGTGGGGAATTTGCAATTTTGTCCGTATTATATTCTTATTTGCAGTAGTGGTGTTTTTTGTTGTTTGGAATAAAGATTTTTGGAAGTTGATTTTTTGTCCCGAGTTGTTACAATATGTTTGCAGAATCTCGTTGATTTGGTCACACGCTTTTTCATTGGCGTTGGAGAAGATGATGATGTCGTCAGCGAAAGCCAGAAAGGGGATCTTAGGACTCCCTCTGCAAACAGAGATACCAATCTGAGTGTCTGGTTTTGAAGTATGTGTATGTAGTTCTCTAGCAAGTACTTCTGTGATTAGTATAAATAGGAAGGGGGATAGGGGATCACCTTGTCGAAGCCCTTTTGTAGGGGAAAATATGTCTGTGGGCTCGTTGTTGACTAATATTGAATAGGTAACCGTGGTTATACATTCCTTAATCCAAGAAATGAAAAGTGGGTCAAATCCAAATTTCATTAGGGTTTTAATAAGAAAACTCCAAGAGACCATATCGAAAGCCTTTTCCATATCCAATTTGATGGCCATCCAGCCAGATTTGCCCTTTTTGTTATGAAATGAATGAAAGATTTCATGTGCTATGAGAGTGTTGTCTTGAATAGCTCTGCAAGAGACAAAGGCACTTTGTAGTGGGTGGATAAGTTTTGGTATTATTTTCTTAAGTCTTTCTGTAAGAATTTTGGAGATTATCTTATAGAGGGTGTTGCAAAGGCTAATGGGTCTAAAGTGGTTTGTTGTTGTTGGGTCATCCCTTTTAGGTATAAGGGCGATAAATGTGTGGTTTATTTGTTTCAGCAGATGGCCGCTGTTAAAAAAGCTTTTGATTGCCTTAAGCACAGCAGGGCCAACAATATGCCAGTAGGTTTTAAAGAATCCAGCAGGGAAACCATCTGGTCCTGGTGATTTGTCATTTGCTAGTGAGAACACAGCTTTTTTAATTTCCTCATTCGAGATGGATCTGATAAGCCAGGCATTATCGGCCGAACTTACCTCTGAGGAGATTAGATGCAGAGGGTCCGAGGTTGTGTTATGGTGGGCAGTTTCCTCGAAACGCTTCAGAAAGGTCTGTCGGATTTCTTTCCCTATCTCATTGTCGTTTGTAAAAACTTGCCCATCCGAATTATGGAGAGTTTTTATTATATTTTTATTCCTTCTTCCTGACGCAACTCGGTGAAAGTACTTTGTGTTTGTGTCAATTGATTTTATATGTGTGCGTTTGGCACGCTGCCCCCAGTAGGTTTTCTGAAAGTTAATTAATTCAGAGTGTTTTTTAAGGAGTCTTTTGTGTTTATGTTCATGGTAGTGCTGGTATAGGCTATCTTGGATTTTTTCCAGATTTTTCTCTAGAGTTTGTATTTGACGAAAGGTGTTATTTAGGGTGTTCTTGCACCAGAGTTTACTCCTCTTTTTTAATTCAAGAAGCTTCCTGGTTAATTTAAAAAGAGGAGAACCCTCTGTATCCACTCTCCATGCTTGCTTAACTATTAATTCATAATCTGATCTTTTAGTCCAAGCCATTTCGAATTTAAAGGGTTGCAGTTTAGGTCTTTGGGTATCTTTGAGGTCTAGGGATATGTGCAACGTTATAAATGTTTGATCGATCAAAATAACTGTTAGTTGTCATAATTAGATAATTAAGTTAATTTGGTTAAAAATTATATTCACATAAAACAAGAAAAGAAAATGACCACTAGATGAAATTGTGTTAATTTATCTTTATTAAAAAATATTATATTGATTTTTAATATAAATATTTAACTTCGTATATATCTTAAATCGTTACAAACCTAACATAAATAGAATCTTTTACATTGAGTTATTTTACATAAATTTCATTATACTTGATATATAACTTAAGAATCTTACCAGAACGTAGATAATATTATATATGTATGTATCATACTTATTAATATCATAAATAAATGATAATTTCAATGCATTTATAAAAAATAATGAAAAATCATACAGAAATAAATTTTACAAAATAATTCAAATCAAAGGATTCAAATTAACATCTACCTAGCTTTGAAGTCAAAATTACTTTAAAATTTTATAATTTTTTAAAAATTAAATGCATATGAATTTTCATTTATAAAATAAATATAGTTTTTACATTATTTTAAAAAATATATATATTTGTAAATTACATATATCATGAGGTTATATTTGAATGACCTAATACTCCCTTCTTTAATAAAAATACATCATTTTTATTTTTAACACATTTTTTTTAAAAAAAGGTTAGAAATTGAATAATATATTACTTTTTTAATAGTTTCATATTTATCAATAATAAGTGTGCGCGTATATATATACATACACCCACTTTATTAACAAACCGCGAAGTCGCGAGTAATAAGACTAGTATACTAATAAATGGAAAAAAATGCAATTGATTAAAAATACTTCAATTAAGGAGAAGTCGACATATGTCATAAATGACGGGTTCTTCATTTTGAAGAGATTTTAAATTTTTTTTGTTGAAGATCACCTAATCCCCAAGAGGGAAAATGTTTTGCTATAAATTTTAATTTTTTTTTTCCTAATTGATTGATTATCTACTTTTCTAAAATATAGTGCAGATAAATTCAAGATTTGTTTACCAAAAAGAAATGGAGACGTTTTCTTAAATCTCTAACCTTTTTCAAACTAAAATTTCTATAAATTTTTGAAAAAATAAGCTGGTATAATTGGTACAAAAATAATTTTTGTATTGGGATGTCATGAATCTAATTTGGTTTATGTTTGAGCTCTATTGATAGAGCTAATTTAGATACAAATACGGAGTTTATCTATTAATTAGTGCTTTATTGATAGATTTATCTTATTAGGATTAATTTGAAATAAGGCTATACAGGCTCAGCTAGGTATATCCTAGAGGTATTCAAATTCGGTAACCACCAGGGGTTGGGGGGCGGGGCACCCTCTGCTTAAGTGCTTAGGCTAGTGGTGGTTTTCCAGATTTCAACGCGGACTAACACTAAAATAAATATTGTTAATTAAATAACGTTGCTGAAATAGTAATAATAGGACATATATAGATTGAAAAACGGACCGTTATGATGCCTTTCAGGATGGTGTCTGTGTAGTACTCCGGTTCCGCCGCCTGCAACGCCAGCAACTCCTCCACCATCGCTTTATTCCTCCTCCCTAGGCCGTCGACTGACGATAATTTCTCCTCCTTCCTTGCCTCCTCCAACAAACGTGCCACAACCCGATCCCGGCCCTCGCAAACTTGATGCAGCTGCTTCTCCAATCGCTTGAAGCCCATCCACTTCAACACCGGAAAGAAATCGCACGCCGTCAAAAACTTCGGCGAATTGAACATCTCGTCGTCGGGGCCGTTTCCCCACCTCCTTCCGCTCACCGTCCTCATCACCACGTCCCTCGTCAGCTGGAGAAACGTTTCGTGTAGATCGATCTTATTCCCACCCGACCCGTACCCGTTTCCCGCCAGTAAGAACTCCCGGGCGAGGGAGCGGGTCTCCTCCGTGCGGATCGAGGCGGAATCCTGAAGCCGGTGAGAAGAGAGGGCGTGGATGGTGGCGACGCGGCGGAGGTTGCGCCAGAGGTCGCCGTAGGGGGCCCAGGCAATATTGGTGAAGTCGTAGCCGATGATCTCGCCGGCGAGTAGGTTAGGACGGTTGGCGTATACGACGTCGTTTCGGGAGAAGCAGTCCTCGATGGCATCGGGGGAGGAGACGACGAGGACTGAGAGGTACCCGAGGCGGAGGCGGAAGACGGGGCCGTAGCGGTGGGAGAGAGACCGGAGGGTGCGGTGGAAGGGCTGCTTGAGGAGGTGGAGATGGCCCACTATGGGGAGGCTGGGTGGGGCCGGTGGGAGGTGCTTCTCGGTGGTGTGAATCGGTTGCCTTGTGTAGAAGAAGAGGATGAGTGTGATTGCAAGGACACCCAAGGAGGAGATCAGTATCTCAGTATTCATGATTTAATTTCTTGTGGTGACCGTAGAGATCGAGTGTCTAATATTTATATTTAATGGGAGGATTTATTTCAATTTTATATTAAATTTATAAAAAAAATAAGATATGAAGAACTAAATGACTAAGATTTTAATTATAAAAATTAAAATGAATAATGTTAATAGCACGTTTACGTTTTACTATTTAAACATGTTTTTTTAGGTGTTATAAATTATATAAAATATTAACTTTTTAAATAAAATTTTAAAATAATTTCATACTTATTACTATTAAGTATGAATTTATAAAAAAAATTAATATTTTATATAGTTTTTTTATCATTCTAAAAAGGAAAAATGGACAAAAATAATACCAAGTATCAACTTTTGGCCAAAAATAATACGAACTTTGAAATTGACCGTTTCATATACGAACTATCGCCCTATTAACCGAAAATAATACATATGTGTATTTCGGTGAACTTTCCGACCAAATACGCCAGTGGACGCCGGAAAACACACATGGCATAAATTTTTGTCACGTCGCTAAACTTGTAAGTTATGCCATTTCATAATTTTATTTTTCTTTTTTTAAAAAACAAAAGAAAAAGAAAAATTAAACAAATAGGCAAATAGCTACAGTACCTTTCGAAACAATGGAATCGAGGGTGTGCGTCTTCACTTTCTTCTCAATGTTATATGTTCGTTCTCTCCTCCATTGTTTCGAAATGTACTGTAGCTATTTGCCTATTTGTTTAATTTTTCTTTTTAAAAAAAATGAAAAAAAAATTTATGACATGTCATAACTTACAAGTTTGGCGACGTGGCAAAAATTTATGCCATGTGTGCTTTCCGGCGTCCACGTGGCGTATTTGGTCGGAAAGTTCACCGGAATACACATATGTATTATTTTCGGTTAATAGGGCGATAGTTCATATATGAAACGGTCAATTTCAAAGTTCGTATTATTTTTGGCCAAAAGTTGATACTTGGTATTATTTTTGTCCATTTTTCCTTCTAAAAAACGTAGAGGAAGATTATTTTTCTTTTAAATTATCCTCCTTGAGTTTAGTTACCCAATGTTTGCTGTGAGGATGATCAAGAACTGCTAGTTCTCGTCCGGAAGGATGCACTAAGAAGGGCCTCTGCTGCGGCCGACCCGACCTAATTCTTATATTGCGTCAAAAAAAAAGTTACCCAAAATAAGATGCAAAGAATATTTTTTTTAGTCAACAAACTAGTCCTATACCCGTGCTATGCACGGATTTAACAGTTATGCTTATTTAATATATTTGTTTTTTCTACAAAAATCCATATAATATTAGCTAACATCATTAGAATATACTGTAAAATATTTCAAAAAAAATTATCCACAAAATTGTATCATAATATGAAAAAATATTATCTTCCTTTTAAAAAAATATTTTGTACAAAATCATATACTAAAACAAAATCCTTTCAATAACCATTCTAATAAATTATGTATAGTTTGTTATGAAGTATGTGAATGCTTAATTTGATTAGTGAAATAATATGTTAGTTTTCGCTAAAAATATTATGTCATTAAAAATAAATATTTTTCATTTATAAAAATCATTAAAATTAGTATAAAAATAACATTTATTATTCTTTATAACTTCATTTTCACATTCTTGTAAGATAACTTCATTTGATTTTTTTTTTTTTTTGATTAGGAAAAAATTCGGGTGAGCACGCTCTACCCGAAAGCATCCTTGCGGATGAGGTCGGTAAGACCAGAATTGTTACAAATATCAATACCCCTGGCAGAGTGGCTAAGGTGTGCAACCTTATCCGCCACTCTATTGCCAAGACGGGGTACATGAATGAAAGAAATTTCTTTCATAGTCGATAGAAGAAATTGTACGTCAGACAAGATGAGTTCGATTTCCCATGGACATCTAGCTTTGTTGTTGAGATGGTTGATAATGATGCTGGAATCTCCTTCAATATGAATTTTGTCAATATGTAGCTGTAGGGCCAATTGTACCCCCAGTTTGAGTGTTAGGGCTTCCGCTTGAAGCGCGCTTTTAATACCTAATTGTTTATAGCCTATGTGTATTGGGTCTCCATTCCAATCCCTGATAACCACACCAGCGGTACTTTGGTTATCAGCGAGAGTCGAACCATCAAAGTTGAGTTTGAACGTACCGTTTGGTGGTTTGCGCCACTTGATATGACGAGCTTTGTTCCTCTTTATGGGTTCACTGACGCTTCGAGACTGAGGGGTTGTGTTATCATCGAACGTACTATCATATTGGTGAGTGTTACTCCAATTTATCTCGTGTGTAGTAATAAGTTTCAATGCGGCATCCCTACAAGGGACAGGTACTTGCCTAAACACATGTTGGTTTCGAATATACCACGTCGTCCACCAAGCAAAAGCAAGTTTACCTAGAGCAGCCTTTGGTAGGCTATGACCAATGAATGACATGATTGGGTTGATATCCCTTGATAGTGAGATTTGACTGCCTATTGTGGAGTTTATGTGCCCCGGAAATTGAACGAGAGATCTCGAATATTGACATTCGAACAGTAGATGAACATCATCTTCCATATAGCAATTACAAAAATTACATGTTGGGGGGATAGGGACCCCCCGTTGGGCGAGCCTAGTAGTTGTGGGAAGGCCATTTTGACATATTTTCCACAAGAAATTTTTTATCTTCGGTGGGATGTCAAGACGCCAGATCCAAGAATTGTTGTCTAAGGGAATTGAGGATTCGACGGAAACTAATTTATATGCGCTTGACGTAGTGAACCAGCCCTCTCGATCCGGCCACCAGTATAATCTATCCACAAAATTTGAGGCTGGGAGCGGAATGTCAAGGATTTCCTCCACAATGTTGTGTGGGAGAACGACAGAGAGCTTCTCCTCCCACCATTTACCTCCCAAGATATAGTCACTGACTTTATCATCGATGTTATCAATTCTAGGGAAATCATCCCTTGACTGAATAGATGATGTTGTAATCCAGTTATCCGACAAGAATTTGATAGCGGTCCCGGTGCCAACCGACCAAATAAGCCCCTTTTTGAACTTGTTAATTAGAGATGTAAGTTTCGCCCATTGCCAGGAGGTGGCACCACTTTTCTTATAATGGAGAATATCATCCCCTCGAAGATATTTATATTTGATTATTTGCACCCAAACATTATCCGGCTCAGCCAGCGTTTTCCATAGCAGTTTCATCTGTAGTGCTTCGTTCATTTCTTTGGATTTTCTAATCCCCATGCCCCCGCATTTCTTTGTTCTACAAACTTTATCCCAGCTAATCAACGGGCGGTGTTGCAGATCTTTATTCCAGAAAAATGTTCTATTAATCTGATCAAGTTCTTTATGAATTGAAGATGGCAATAAGAAACTCTGCATCGTATATAGAGGTTTGGCTGATAGATTTGAGTTTATAAGAATAGCTCGACCTTGTTGAGATAGAGAGTTAGCACGCCATTTACTTAGTTGTTCTCTAGATTTACAGACAATATCTTCGAAGGTTTCTTTAGTTACTATGCCGTTGATAATCGGACATCCAAGATATTTATCTAGAGAGTTGACGTTGGAAATAGTTAGGCAGCCATTGAGTTCCAGAAGTCTAGACTGTGCGATTCCTTTAGTAGCTTGGAAGCATGATTTTTGGTAGTTTACTTTTTGGCCAGAGACTTTACAATAAGAGTTAATAATAGTTTTGACTCTTCTACAGGCATCTAAGCTGCCTTTCGAGAATATGATAATATCATCAGCAAATGATAGAAAGGGAATTCTCGGTCCATTCCTCCCAAATGTGAAGCCAATTGGGCTTCTATCCCTATTTGCATCAGCAGACAGGTGTCGTGCCAATATTTCTGCACCTAGGATAAATAGAAACGGGGAGAGGGGATCCCCTTGACGAAGGCCCCTAGAAGGGAAGAACATATCTGTAGGGCTGTTATTCACAAGTATAGAATACGAGACTGTTGTTACACATTCCATAACCCAGGAAATGAAAGTAGGGTGGAACCCAAATTTCTCAAGAATCTTTTTGGTAAAGTTCTAATCAACCCTGTCATATGCTTTTTCCATGTCCAATTTGATTGTCAGCCACCCTTCACGACCCAAACGCGATCGAAAGGAATGGAAGATTTCGTGAGCTATTAGGACATTATCTTGAATTGACATGTCTGACACAAACGCCCCCTGTAATGGGTGGATGAGCTTACCAATTACTTCTTTAAGTCTTTCTGTTAGAATTTTTGAGATGATTTTATATAGGTTGGAACACAAGCTTATAGGTCGGTAATGGTTAGTAGTCGAGGGGTTATCTTGCTTTGGTAGTAGGGAAATAAATGTATGATTTATTTGTTTAAGGATTTTCCCAGAGTAGAAGAAACCTTTAATGGCTTTGATAATCGAATTTCCTAGAATATCCCAATAATGCTTGTAGAATTCGGCTGTCATCCCATTGGGGCCAGGAGATTTATTTTTCCCAAGGCTGAAGACGGCGGACTTAATCTCCCCATTTGTAGGGACACGTATAAGGAATTCATTTTCAGTAGGGGAGATTGAAGGGTGAATTATGTTAGTCATTTCAGTAAGAAGTCTATCGTCAATCGTTTCCTTATTAAAACGTTTTTGAAAATCATTTTTAATTTCTTGCCTAACATTTTCTTCTCCGATTATCAGGGTACCTTCTGTAGTAGTAATGTTACGTATTTGTTTCCTGTGTCTTCGGCCAGTAGCGACACGATGAAAATAGGATGTGTTAGAATCTGTAAGCTTGAGATGTTTGGTTTTAGCTCTCTGATTCCAAAATGATTTCTGGAAGAGCAACAATTCTTCCCTTTTCCTTAACAAACGACATTCTTTACTATTATTGGCTTGATGATTACTGACTGAAACCGCTGACTGGATTTGTAGCAAGTCATCCTCCACCTCATGTAGTTGACGAAAAATGTTCCCAAACGAGTTCTTGTTCCAAACTTTAGCTTTTTGTTTGAGTATTTTTTGTTTAAAAATAAGTTGAAACATTGCAGAACCTGGGCAAGATGCACGCCAGGTTTAACAATATTTCGGAAATCCTTGCGTTGAAGCCATGTATTCTCAAATTTGAAGGGAGGTGCTTTGAAAGGGGAGCTACAGTCGAGCGCTATTGTTATAGTGCAATGATCTAAGGACAAAAACGCCCCATTTTTGGTGATAAGATTAGGTAGTTTTTGAAGAATTTAGTGGTGAACAAGCACACGATCTAATTTTTCGTGGATATTATCCGAAGCCTCGGGGGATTTTCTCCAAGTAAAGGGGTTACCGAAAGTTGGCAAATCCAAGAGAGAACAAATATTCTTGAAATTAATGAGTCGTGTGAACCTAGTCGGAAGAGTGGTAGCTCCGCCCAATTTATCTTCTCTACATGAGATTTCATTTAGATCCCCCATAACAATGCACGGGATGGGCGACTCATTTACAATTGTTATTAAACCTTCCCAGAATAGGTCCTTCTCCCGGGAATCCGGGGGGGGGGGGGGGGGGGGGGCGTAGACAGACAACAGAAGAATCGTGAGGTTGTCAGTAATGTTTTCATATCTTAGACCGATGATCCTAGGCAAATGAAATGAAATTGATAAGGTTTCGTTTGATAGTTGGTGGTTCTTCCATAAAACACCAAGGCCACCCGAGCGCCCAATGCTAGGCGACCAGATAGCCATGTCAAATCCTACCTGTTTCCATAAGTTTTCGTCAGGCACGGATTCCGATTTTGTTTCGGCAAGGGCCAACAATTGTATGTGTTCGTTTTTGCACAAAGAATCAATTTCCGTCCAAAATGTTTTCTTTCTAATGCCTCTACAATTCCAGTAGCTTATTTTCATATGCAACTTAAGAAGATACGAGGAGAGACGGTAAAACTCCTCATATCGAAACGCTTTTTAGGATGAATTTGTGGGGAAAGGTAGTCAAAGCATGAGCCTGAGCCAAACTGCCAAGGGAGATGTGAATGTTGTAAAGCCAACGAGCAGCAACCATTGTATTGAGATTTAGATAACAAGAAACATGATATAATAATGTACAGAAACACCATTGATTGATAGTTATCATAAGAGATAATTTGTGACAACCTCAAGAATAATCTGTCAAGTTTCCATCTGTTAGTAATATAGACATTACATAATGATTTATCAAAGACCTTGAAAAGACTCCACCAAGACAGTTTGTTTTCCATTCCCTTCAGCATGGGCGATGTCAAGACGGTTTTACCTAGGATACATGTACACAAGCTTGCCTCAGGTTTTGGTGAAAGCCCAGCTTCCAGCTGCTCAGCCCCGCGCACACCCGAGAGTGCCACGCCAGGAGCAACGAAAGAGGCGAGAGCCAGAACAGTAAAATCGACAAGGAGACCAAGGATGTGTGGCAGCGTAACAGGTGATTGAAAGAGGCCAGATAACAGCTCCTTACAGTTAAACCTAACACAATCACACAACAATATTGGAGATTCAGTGAACGCATGACTGACACCGAAACAGACATCATCAGCAGCTGCGAACAAGGTTGTTTTAGGAGATTCCGAGACATACGAACCCATATTTGCATCATGAGGGAGATTAGGCATAGGCCCCTCAACAACCAATTTGTCGACAGATATGTCGTTGCCCTTTCGGGATTTGTTGCCCTTTCGGGATTTGTTGTTGCCCTTTCGGGGGGTAAGGCGTGAAGAGGAATACACCTCAAACACGATTTTATCCAGACACCGATTGAAGGTGTTGTTTCGATACCAATTCAAGAGTGTAGCAGCCTCAAACGAGAAGCTTGGAGGCAAATCCCCAATGAGAACACCTTGCCATACACAACCAGTAAGCCGAGAATAGCCACCCCCGGAGCCCCACCCATCGCCAGCGACAGACCAACAACAGGGAGGCCAAGGAGCGACACCAGTAGCATAAGGATGCTCAAATTCCACAATAAAGAAACCACAGCAGAAGCGGCAAATCAAAAAGACAGTTAAAGTAAGGCATATTACTCCAAAAAACAGAATTTAAAGAACACCAAATATCATCAGAACTGGAGAGAGGGGCAATGGGATCCCCATCAACCACAGATTGTTTAGGGCCCGAAAATCGGGGGGTACTTCATTTGAATTATAAATTAAAGATAGTTATATTTAAGTAATAAATCACATTTTGGGGAAAAAATATTAAACTAATAAGTAGAAATTCATTTATTGCAATATTTGTTTCAAAATGTAAAATTGTATAAAATGTACTTTATCTCTTACTATTGAACCTCTCTTACTCTAATTATCTTTGAAAATTAATAACATTGACTTTTTAAATGTGATATAATAGCTTATGATTTAGTACTGTAGAAGATTTTGTATAATTTTGATAATGATGTAACCCTCTTTTAAACACAAGGCGGTGTCCGTGGACAAAGGACGACTGCCAAATGCCCTTCGTCCGCGGCTGGACGGAATTCATCCTGACCAATTAAACACCATGTAACCTTCATGCCCTCAACCCATGGGTCTTCAAGACAACGCCACATGACCACCATGTCCTGACATTTGTCCAAACGGATATACATGTCTAACCCTATAAAATCAGGATCGAAGACAAAGAGAAGGCTCAGAAGGGACTTTTTGAAGGGGAGACGTTTTGTCTACGATCTATGATCATCGATAGTCCGCGTCTGAAAATTAGCCTAGGAAATTACTTCCTGACCGTTGTACGGATATAAAGTGAGCCTAGGCTTCTGAGGAGGTAGGAGTGAAGGGCAGGTAAAGTGCCACGGGGTTCCTGATAAAGGGTCGTGATTAAGATCTCCTCTTTTAATCTAACCATGGTGAATCCCTCTTAAGAAGAGAAAAAGACCGCGCAATGTATACCATTGTTCAACGACCTAGGTTAAGATATGTGGGTCAAAAAGTGACCCTGTGTTTCAAGTAAGCCCGCTAATCAGATCTGCGCGATCTGGACTGATTGTCTCCAGGTTTAAAGACGACTTTTTTGTTTTACTAAGTACAAAATAAAAAAATACCAATAAAGTATTATTAACAAATATAAGAGTAAATGCTACAAAATCCAATATAAATTAGCTATTGAGTGAAAATCATGTTATTTTTAGGAAGATTAATTAAGCTTATTCACTTAATTAATCTTCCTAAAAATAACATGATTTTCACTCAATAGCCAATATAATAGAAATATACAAAATCATACAGTAAACGTACATAATTGATTTAATCGCATTAGAAATAGTTCATGGTCTTTGACTCTTTGTCATTAAAAAATCAATTAATTACTCCCATCGATGTTTTATTTTTTGGAATTAGTACATAATTAATGAGATTAAATTATTTTTCGGTTCAAAAAGTCAGACAAATGAATACACAGATATATCTAACTTGTGATTGATAAACTATTTGTAAAATATTCTACTATATAACTATCATTTTTGCCGATGAAAATATCAGTTGATCAATATGGTACAAAGGTGTATATTGCCTACATATTTTAATTTAAAAAATACATATATAGTTAATTATTTAAAAAAGATAGATGATAAACCATAAAATTTACAAATATAGTTAACGATTTTGTTTTTAAAATTATAACTAAAACCGGAAAACTTTGTTACCAAAATCTATTAACATATTATGACATATAAATCAATTCGGATATACATCTAATATATTCTTACCAAAATAAACTACATATTTTATATAAATAAATAAATCACATATATAAACAACTAAAACAATTATGGAAATAGTTAGTTTTGGGGGGAAAAAATTCATAGAAACGTGACATGTGGCAGAATAAGCTTCTACTTTAGTATTGTTTATGATTAATGGGAGGTGTATTTTTTAAAAATAAAATTTATTACAACGCATTTTGTTAAAGAAATTGACAAATCTTGATGGAAAGCAATTAACAATAATGACATATGGTAAAGGTCAAAAGTGACTAATTAAATTGCATTCACCGGCCTACTGGGCACTAGCTTTAAAACGTGTGATCTTTTAAATTTCAAAGAGTTTGAGCTATGCTATTTGTAAAATTTAAATTAAGGTGAATATTTTTTTTAATCGGAAATTTTTTGGCACTCCTCCTATATAGAGCTGTCAAAATCTGACCCGGCCCTTCTTATCCGAACCCGATCGAAACCCGAAAATTTAGAGTCATCCGTAACCCGAACCTGAGACCGATCCGACTCAAACCTGACCCTACTCGAAACAGACCCGAACACAGACAAACCCGACCCGACCTAAACCCGACCCGACTCTATATTATTATATTTTGATAGAATTAATTATTTATATCTAGATTTGTTAAAAACTAATAATAATAGTAATGGAAAAAAAGCTAATGGGCATTGAAAATGAAATGGGTCAATAATATAGTCAAACCACAAATAAGCCTATTTGCAACTTGCTAGTTAAAATAAGGTTAAATCCTAAATGTACAATTAATTTGATTTAATTATAGCACCGATCAATTGGTTTAAATGTTTAAAAAAGGATGATGTTGCCGAATACCGAATTTTCGAGTATGACTTTTTTGAAAATCGGCCGACAACCGATGAGTCAATGACAATGAGTGTATTCAACCGAGTCAAAATTACATATTCGAGTATTCAACCGAGTCAAAATCATTTATTTTAAGTAAATTACATATTTAAGTATTCAACTGAGTCAAAATCAACATAATTATCCAAACGGGTCGAATATGATTCGACCGAAAACTCAAACAAACTATACCCACTTTGATTCGAAACTCAAATGAGACTGACCCGCCTCTTGACCCGAAACCCGAACGAGCCCGAGCCGCTTTGACCCGAACCCGAATGGGCATGACCAAATTTAACCCGAAACCCGATCAATATAAAATTCATTATGATCGAACCCGGACCGAAACCGACCCGACCAGTACCCGCCCATAAATTTTACCCGAACTGACCCGACACGTCAGTGACCCAGCCTGAGCAAGCTTGACCTGAACCCGACCCGAATGACCGACTTGCCAGCTCTACTCCTATATGCCAAGACTATCCAAACGGATGAAATTGTGAAGCATATGATCGTTAGGAGTCAGATCCAGAGAAAGCAAAGTCCAGATGCGATAATCGGTTCGCAACACGGTTTGCTTCCCTATAGACATGATGAATCTCAAAAGTTCGAAATAATCCTAGGGAGATTAGACTGTCAGAGACAATCATCTCAGAATCTCCCGTAGACATTCCAATGCCTTTGAGGCTATTGATAATGATGAGGTTATCACCTTCTATTGTTAGGTCAGTTATGTTTAGGTCTCGTGCTGCTATGATTCCTTTCCATAGGGCGAAGTCCTCCGAACCAACAATATATGTAAAGACCGGGAAATTTTAGAATATTAAATTATTAAAATAGTGATTTATAATCATTCCGATTTCTAAGATTCAGGAGAATTGAAATTTCTGTCCGTGAGCTATTGGGTTTATTTTAAATTTTTCGAAACAAGTTCCGGCATTAATTAATTGGAAATTTAAAATATGTTATACTCTGCTTTTATATACCGAAAATTGGAAAATAATGTTCAGATTCCATTTATTAAATTCGGATTTGGAAAATTAAGAAGTATTTTAAACGCGTCGGAATAAAGTCGAGCGAGCGGGTTTTGAGTCTATTCCGCTATTTTGAATTCTATTGTGAGGACCATTCCTATTTTATTTTCCTTTTCTTCTTTTCTTCCCCCCCCCCCCCCTCACTCTCTCTCTCTCTCTCTCTCTCTCTCTCTCTCTCTCTCTCTCGTTCTCAGATGTATTGTTGAGGAATCCTCACCCTTGCCTTGCCACTCATAGCTGTAGAGATGGTCTTTGATGCAGCTTTTCACCTATCCTAATTTGCTCACCCCTTTTGTCTAAGCATCCCACAGTAAACCCACAAAAGAATCCTTCTCCCCTCTCACCATTGCCCTCTGCAAAATCCAGGAACCCCAAGAGGAAACCCCATTATCGAAACCACCACACACTACATCCCTCCGTTTGACTTCGGAAACATCATCCTCCGGCCACCAAGCGGCACCGGGCCTCCTTCTCATTCTCTTTTTCTGAAAGAGACCCCGAGAACCACTTGAGCGCCTCTCCGAGAGCAGCAGCAATAGCCACCGGGTCATCTTCTTCCTCTCTTCCTCGCCGAGCGCCTGTTCTTCGTTCGAGAGCAGCCAAGCATCAGTGACTCCCTCTCCGTCGTTTCCAAGCAGCCTCTCCCTCCTCCTTCATTTCCGAGCAACAGCAGGAGCTCTTCGACGTCCGAGAACGAGCCTAGTCCGCCCAGAGGCACGTCGGAGGCTCCGTTGCGCCGCCCTCGCTCCTCGCTTCCCCTGTTTCCCGATTAGAGTCCGGTAAGGTTGTTCCTCCCCCCCTTCCGATCTAAACCACCATGGAATCGCAACTTCTGATCTCTATCCTCGATCCAGGCAAAGCTCGCTTGGATTTCGTCTCCGACGAAGCTCATCGACTCCCATGGACGTTTTCTGGCGAAGGGTTCAACCTAGGTTAGCTCTCCTTCTTCCCCTCCTTCCGTGTCGTTCTTCTGGGTTTTAATTGCTCGATCTTGGGGAGAGGTTGGGTGAGTGAATCGGGATTGATTGCCGTCGGAGATCTGAGTTAATCTCCTCCTTCTTCTTCCGTTTTCCCTTTCCGTCGAAGATCTGTCTCTTCTGATTTTGGGGAGGAAGACCTGTTTCTTTTCTTTCATTTCGGATTGGGCTTGGATCTCAGATTCGGATCCCTTCCTTTCTTTCACTTTTGCGGGCCGGGTCTGCCTTCTCTTCCTTCAGATTTCAGGTTTGGGCTCGTGGGCTCTGTTCTTTGGGCTGTGGGTATTGTTGTTGTTATATTATTTGTTATTGTTATGTTATATGTTAAGTATTGATAGATATGGTTATTATCCTTATTATTTTTGTGATAAGTATATATTTTCTGAAATTATTATATATCATAAATGGTTTTTTAAAAAGAGAATAATAGTATTAATTGGAATATGTATTTTGTAGTGTTTTATTATGAGATTTTAGGAAGGGTAAAGTGATCTTTTGGCTTGGATTTATAATTTGCGAAGAGGATTTAATTTTTGGTACCTTATTTAGTTAAGCATCGTTTGATAAATTAATTAAAAAGAGATTTTAAGTTCGAAAATATCTTTTAAGGATTTGTTGTTTGGAAACCGAAATGCCGGAATATTTCTATTATTGGATTTCGAGAGAATTATTTTAAGGTTTAAATGTTTAATGTCGAGATTCTTTGTCTTGGTTTGATGATGTTGGTTTTAAGAAGGAAATTGGAAGAATGATTTTGGTTGATGTTGATCATATCGAAAAGGTTTTGAAAAATGGTTCACTATCGGTTGGGTTTGAGTATGTTGAGAACTTGGGTTTCGTATGTATGAATGTTGGACCGGTAGCTTATAGAAATGGCTTGATGATAGGTGTGTATTGCTTTTGGATTGCTTTGGACTTGCATTTGGGCTCTTACTTGCGTTATCCTGCTGTTCTGCATCTTCAGGTAAGTTCCCTTGGGGGCTTACTCAGGTTGGACATTTATGCCTGTTGTTGCATTTTATGTTAGGTGTTGCATATGCATAAAAGCATGCCATGTAGTATCTTGTTTAGGTTGCACTACTTGAATGAGCATCTGCTTACTTTATGCGTTTGAAACAGAACGGCCGTTATCTGTGATAGTCCTAGAGTCTTTGCTAGGGTTATAAGACGACCTAGTCCCATCGGGTCCCGTCCTGAGTCAATCGAGTCATGAAACTTCCTTATATTATGAGATGTCTGTGGGCTTTATTGTGGAGCGCGCGGGTTGGGCATGCGTGCCGCCCGATTATAATGGAATGCATTCACGAGCTGGCCAGTCTCCTCCCTATCGGAAGGGGGTGGAGGTAGGAGAGGGATATGCCACTCGGCATTGTCTTGGGCCCTTTACAGTATTTTTACACATTATTATAACTAGGAGCATGCTAGTGTGTTTGACTTTCGTACTGCATTAGCACATCTTTATTAGGTATAGCACATACTGTGTGGCCTCAGCGAGGACTGCCGGTCCCGCATGAGTGGCTCGATGTGACTCCTTTCCCCGTTCTTTTTTTTAAAGGTATTTTCTGCAGATTTTGAGTTCTCGATGCCTATATGACGGGGTTCCCTTTTGGCAAATCGAAGAATCTGGCTAATATCCTAATTTAGTAAAATGGTAATTACACACTCATGAATTGGTTTTGACCGGCTCTGCCGTGACACTTGTATCTTTACTTTGCTTTTGCCTTACTGCCGTGACATAGTCTTAGGACAGGTTAAGGGTACTCAACGGCCCTTCGAGGTTTTTAGGGTTTGAAATCCCTCTTTCTACTAATCTTAAAATGAGTTTGAAACCTTGACCCGTACCTGGATTGCAAGATCCGAACAAGGGGTTTCATCCCTTGAAACGTAACCCAAACATCATAATTCTGGGCCGTTACAAAGATGGTATCAGAGCTGAGGTTGTGCAATTCGGGTACACAAGGGTCGAGTGTACGTTTTGAAAATCGCCCACAAATTTCAAGGACTTTTGAAAAGGATTTAAAGGGGCAAAATGAACTTAAGATGACTAACCCAAATCGGACAAAGTAACGAACTTGGCTTGTTATAAAGGAGGAAAACCGACCAAACGGGGAACGAGAGGGTAGTAAAGGCGTTAGACCACCCCATTGGGTGTAGTCGGGAATGGGTAGGCAAAATACTAGCTTGCTCTTTACAGATGGGTTTGGAAGTTTCCAAGGAGATGATTATGAGTGTCATTAACTGATTCTATGCTGAGTGCTAGCTATGCTAGAGATCTGATTTGGATGCCCTAACAATAAAATGTGTACTGACTTGTCTGTGCAAACGGGATAGCGGGAGTACCTTTATTTCTATATGGTCAAGCCCAACTTGTGTGGAACGGCCTCTTCCACTATGTTAAACCCTTTCCGGTTCTACCAAATCTTTCTCCTGGCTGTCAGTGTCTTTCACGGGGAATCGGGTTGGTAAACACATTGTGTCGGAAACTCATGTATGTACATGAAGGTGGTTTGAGTGAGTATTGGAAGGTAGTTCTTGATGTCATTTTGAGTCAAGAGTAAGGTGTTTCTGAGGCTGTCTTTCTCAATCCTTATGATGATCGACCAATGTCTTCTTGCCATAAAGAGTCATGTCGGAGTCCCACGGGAAAGAGAGGTGATGAGTCGGTTGGGAAGGTCAATGGTTGCCCTTAGGGATCTCTGTCCGGTTGTAATGGTGACTCTCTCTGAATTGAATGACATGATTTTGTAATCTCACGCATGTACCTTGTAAATGATCATTAGTAAGAAGTTGCTCGTGTTATGCCTTGCTTTCTGTCATAATTTTATTGTGTAAGCTCATGTTGTGGTTAGTTACATTGCTCAAGTCTCGTGTTGTGTCTTGCCTTCTATCATGATTATATGTTGTTATAGCATGTTTACTTGGCCTATTGATCGTATGATGGATTGGAAACATGAACCATATAATATGAACATACATGATCGTTATTTCCTCCTGGATTAGGTTCATGATAGTGTGATCAACTTCCCTTTGTATGAATGCTTGTAGATGATTGCCTTGGCATGCTGGATGATGATGTGTTGATACTATTATTTCTTTTGTGACAAGAATCTATAACATGTCTATCTGTTTTGTATTCGTCAAATTGACTATTGCTGATGATCTTTGCAAGTTGATACCGTTGTGTGATTGCTTGCGTTGAATGGAGAATATGGGGTATAATTGAGTCTTGATGAATGCATGTTATCCTAGTATGTGTTGGGTTGAGCTCATGTCCTCGTATTCTAGTCATATTGCCCATTATTTGGACTTGTGTTAAACTTTTCTCATACTTCTATATCATTGGAATGTGAGTGAGTGATCTCTTATGCGTCGTCATGATTAGTTGTATGCATGTATTGTACGTCATGATGAGACTTTAACATCATGTAGGACCCATAGTTGTGACTTGTACGCATTTATATCTTGCCGACATTATCGCTGAATTTCTCCCTTGAGTCAGGTCCCTGATAGTGTGATTCTTCCCTCTACCTACCCTCTTAAGATGTTTTGCCCATCCTGATTTGATTAATGTTGAACTTGATGATCGACTTGCTTCCCGTGATGGTTAATCCTAGCATGCTTACCTGTTATCGTTTGGTGGTATTTCCCTATTATTCTGTGACATCTTCTCATGCTTGCATTAATGTATGACTTGACAACTCGCATGATCACACACCACACTATATCATAATTTAACATACGCATGACACATGAATGTTAGAATGGACCTAGTCGAAGTATCTTGATTGTATTCCTTTTCGATATGTGTTTTTAATATCCTATAGAGCTTATGATTTCTAAAATGACCCGCTCAATGGTGACTTGTCATGCTTGTTTATTACGTGAACATTCTTGTCCTGTAATGTGATAATTATTGTACTACCTTATGTGCCTCAATGACTATTCCTTCTTAGCATGCTTAGAATCTATCACGGTGATGTTCTCTTTGTTACCTTGTAAGGATGCCTCATCCTTCATGAACATTATGTTGAATTCATTTAAATCACTCTTGACTATGCCTATGTCTTATCATGTATCGCTAGTACCATGTATTACTTATGCTTTTAAATGTATCTCGTCATATGATTACATGTCGTTCTCAACCTATTATATGATCCTTGTTGCTAGATGTGATAATTGTCATGCCACTCTTATGTACCCTCATATGACGCTTAGTTTGATTTTTATGATGTACCTCGTCATGCTATATTTGGCCTCATTTGTTGCCATGCTCGTGCATTGTTCATATACATGATATTTGTCATCCTCGTTAAGCCCTGCATGACCATTACTGGCTCCGCATATCTTACTTGAAATTGCTAGACATATCTGCTTCCCTGGAATAAAAGGCTATTAGCTTATCTCACATGCATCCGTGTAGAATTCGATTATGTCTTTTGGATTGAATATGCACGTCGTTCTCCTTGAGATAGGTACATGTTAGTGTGGATTGATGTGACTGATATACTCCATGATGAATTCATTTTTCTCGTCAAAATTGTAACCTAATAGACTTTCATAAGGGCATCGTTGTATTCTCGGGTCGTAGTCTTGTCTCTAGTTTTGTCGTCTTAGCCTTGGTCCGTGTTTGATTTTGAAAGGAACATTGGGTGTCCGCCATTGTCACTCCCCTATCTCCGCTAACTTGGACTCTTACGCGATACATCGGACGAGCGACCGCATAGAAGAGGGAACGAAAAGTTAGATAGCGATAGAGCAGTGCAGCGGAAGCATGTGCCCATAACCCGCGGGCCTCAGGATCAATGATGTCGACGGAACGAGCACGCATCGAGAATTGCGAATACTAAGTACGATATGACTTGCAAGCGGGAGTGTTCTCCGTTCGAATTGCTAACCCTTTTGAATTTATTGACGATGATATTGCACTGCCCTAGTGATGAGATTTACGTGTTGATGTGTTGACTTGATGATGACTGTTGCCTAATTGCCTATTGCCTATGATGATATGATTTGATGACTTGTAGATCTCGTGTACCATGGTGTCTTGACGTGTTGCTACTCTAAGTTGCTAAGCGTGATTTGAATTTCTTTGCCTGTAAAATGTGAACTACATATGCTAAGAAGCCTGAATTGTATCTGATAAGGTTATAATGCAACATGCTAGCTTGACTTGATTATGTTCATATATGATGGTTGCAATGGTTATTGAGCAAGATGTTAACTGAGACTGGTTGAATCCATGATGTTATGTTATGAATGCTAGTTGATATGATGTAGACCTTATGTTTGATGATTTTCATGATTGCTTCTTCCTTCAACATGTGGGGGAGGTCATTTGGTAGCGTGGTTGGAGAGTGGTGAAAGAATTTTGGGCGGTTGGGATGATCGATGGTACTAGAAGGTGAGTTGCGAGAGAGGGATGTTGGCTTAAGTAAGACTGAGTGAGCTTTGGGATTTTCGGGGGGCAATGTTGGTGGTTCTAATGAGCTTTTAGGTGATGTTGGTGATGCTTCGGGTAGTACGAGAAGTGTAAGGAAGGGCTCGTGAATATTGTGGACATGGTATTAGAGGTACTTGGGTGTGACGTTAGAGATAGGAGTTGGATTCTTAGAGGTGGATGGTGTGGTAGTGCTTAACGGAAGGAGGGACGAGATTTGATCATCGAGATGAATTGGGATTCTCTGGGGAATTTTGTCTGGGTTGACGTTGGCGAGTTTAGAGGAGGATCAATCTTGGCTTGAGAGTGGAGATGGGCGAGTGGGGATTGTGTTTCATTTTGACTGGTATGATGTGAAGATTTTATTGATTATGTGATTTATTTATATTTGCTGGCATGATGTTAGATAACGACCATGATGAACCTGATATGGAATTAATTAAATGTTGATATGCAATATTAAAATCTAGTTGGTAGTGACAAGTGTTACCATGATATATTAATACTTTGATATCTTGTTATATTGGTTTAGAAGCATGTTAGGATGTGCTGTGATATGATATATGAAGTAATGATGAGTATGAACTATGGGATAATGATGTGCTATTATGTGGAAGCATGATGTTTTATTATGTGGTAGTAAGCATGATGTGTACTATATGGTTGACAAGCATGATTATTGGTTATGTAAATGATGAATATGACTTTAAGTATGATCATGATTAGTATATATGAGATAATGGTGCATGATTTCTAACTGATTGTCATTCGATATTGTGATGAGTTAAGGTGATGTCTTTCAGAGCATGTTGACATTTTGGTGATTTATATACTGTTTGATCTTCCTTTTTTCTGAATCTTAATAGCATGACTTTGTTGTGTTGATATGTTAACGTGATGAATCTGTTCTACTTGTGTTGCAATACCGATATGCGATAGTGAGATTTGATGCGTACTGACGTACTAACCCCATAACATCTAACCCGTTGATTTCCGGACATGTGTGCTTACGTGATGAGCATTCGATTATGCACTTGTGATGCCTTCAATATGATGTAGATATACCTTATGATTTGTAGTATGTTGAGGTTTGTTGTTCCTTTGTTACTTGAGACTTGTTGGCATGTTTATGTTTATGTTAAACGGTTATGTGATGGCTTGTGACTATGATATGATGTGGGGCTTGCCATGTGTGAGATGGCTTATGGTATTATGATTATATAAGAGTTGATAAAAATTTTGGTTATGGTACTTGTTGAGTTGTGAATGATGTTGCATGATTTGGAAACTAGGAAGAGAATATGGGATTAGCCCTTAGAGGTGGATGATTCCACCTCCTGATTTCTGAATTTGATTGATTGATATGCGGGAACTGATTTGGTTTTGGGAGATTTTGACGAAATCTTGAGTTGAAGGGATTTGACTTGTTTGGAGCAAAGTTCTTGGTTAAACGTCGGATTCGAAGATTTTGAACGATATAGAAAAGAAATAACTGGTTTTTTTAAAGAATAAACGCTATCGAGGGTTTCAACGATTTCGAGGCTAATCTTTTTCAATTGCGGAATTCCTTTTGAAACTTTTCAAACCCGGTTTTATATTATAACGACTCACGAAGTGGATACAAGCATTTTATAGGCGCGCATATAGAATGCTTGCTAAGACCTAGTAGACACGTTATGATTGCTTTTGAGTTATGATATAACCGAAAAGTCGGAGTAAGAATGTCATAAGGGCCCATATCGCATACTTGCTACAACCAATTGGGAATATTATGATCACGTCAAGGGTACTGTAGGGATCTCATACGGGCCCTATGAGGTGCTTACAGAATCAATGGCATTATCCTTGGACTCACCAATTTAAAACTTCATCCCCATGTTTTAGAGTGATTTTAGTCTCGGGGACGAGACTTGTTTTTAGAGGTGGATGATGTAAAGACCGGGAAATTTTAGAATATTAAATTATTAAAATAGTGATTTATAATCATTCCGATTTCTAAGATTCAGGAGAATTGAAATTTCTGTCCGTGCGCTATTGGGTTTATTTTAAATTTTTCGAAACAAGTTCCGGCATTAATTAATTGGAAATTTAAAATATGTTATACTCTGCTTTTATATACCGAAAATTGGAAAATAATGTTCGGATTCCATTTATTAAATTCGGATTTGGAAAATTAAGAAGTATTTTAAACGCGTCGGAATAAAGTCGAGCGAGCGGGTTTTGAGTCTATTCCGCTATTTTGAATTCTATTGTGAGGACCATTCCTATTTTATTTTCCTTTTTCCTTTTCTTCTTTTCTTTTCTCTCTCTCTCTCTCTCTCTCTCTCTCTCTCTCTCTCTCTCTCTCGTTCTCAGATGTATTGTTGAGGAATCCTCACCCTTGCCTTGCCACTCATAGCTGTAGAGATGGTCTTTTATGCATCTTTTCACCTATCCCAATTTGCTCACCCTTTTTGTCCAAGCATCCCACAGTAAACCCACAAAAGAATCCTTCTCTCCTCTCACCATTGCCCTCTGCAAAATCCAGGAACCACAAGAGGAAACCCCATCATCGAAACCACCACACACTACATCCCTCCGTTTGACTTCGGAAACATCATCCTCCGGCCACCAAGCAGCACCGGGCCTCCTTCTCATTCTCTTTTTCTGAAAGAGACCCCGAGAACCACTTGAGCGCCTCTCCGAGAGCAGCAGCAACAGCCACCGGGTCATCTTCTTCCTCTCTTCCTCGCCGAGCGCCTGTTCTTCGTTCGAGAGCAGCCAAGCATCAGTGACTCCCTCTCCGTCGTTTCCAAGCAGCCTCTCCCTCCTCCTTCGTTTCCGAGCAACAGCAGGAGCTCTTCGACGACCGAGAACGAGCCTAGTCCGCCCAGAGGCACGTCGGAGGCTCCGCTGCGCCGCCCTCGCTCCTCGCTTCCCCTATTTCCCGATTAGAGTCCGGTAAGGTTGTTCCTCCCCCCCTTCCGATCTAAACCACCATGGAATCGCAACTTCTGATCTCTATCCTCGATCCAGGCAAAGCTCGCTTGGATTCCGTCTCCGACGAAGCTCATCGACTCCCATGGATGTTTTCCGGCGAAGGGTTCAACCTAGGTGAGCTCTCCTTCTTCCCCTCCTTCTGTGTCGTTCTTATGGGTTTTAATTGCTCAATCTTGGGGAGAGGTTGGGTGAGTGAATCGGGATTGATTGCCGTCGGAGATCTGAGTTAATCTCCTTCTCCTTCTTCCGTTTTCCCTTTCCGTCGAAGATTTGTCTCTTCTGATTTTGGGGAGGAAGACCCGTTTCTTTTCTTTCATTTCGGATTGGGCTTGGATCTCAGATTCGGATCCCTTCCTTTCTTTCACTTTTGCGGGCCGGGTCTGCCTTCTCTTCCTTCAGATTTCGGGTTTGGGCTCGTGTGCTCTTTTCTTTGGGCTGTGGGTATTGTTGTTGTTATATTATTTGTTATTGTTATGTTATATGTTAAGTATTGATAGATATGGTTATTATCCTTATTATATTTGTGATAAGTATATATTTTCTGAAATTATTATATATCATAAATGGTTTTTTAAAAAGAGAATAATAGTATTAATTGGAATATGTATTTTGTAGTGTTTTATTATGAGATTTTAGGAAGGGTAAAGTGATCGATTGACTTGGATTTATAATTTGCGAAGAGGATTTAATTTTTGGTACCTTATTTAGTTAAGCATCGTTTGATAAATTAATTAAAAAGAGATTTTAAGTTCAAAAATATCTTTTAAGGATTTGTTGTTTGGAAACCGAAATGCCGAAATATTTCTATAATTGGATTTCGAGAGAATTATTTTAAGGTTTAAATGTTTAATGTCGAGATTCTTTGTCTTGGTTTGATGATGTCGGTTTTAAGAAGGAAATTGGAAGAATGATTTTGGTTGATGTTGATCATATCGAAAAGGTTTTGAAAAATGGTTTCACTATCGGTTGGGTTTGAGTATGTTGAGAACTTGGGTTTCGTATGTATAAATGTTGGACCGGTAGCTTATAGAAATGGCTTGATGATAGGTGTGTATTGCTTTTGGATTGCTTTGGACTTGCATTTGGGCCCTTGCTTGCGTTATCCTGCTGTTATGCATCTTCAGGTAAGTTCCCTAGGGGGCTTACTCAGGTTGGACATTCATGCCTGTTGTTGCATTTTATGTTAGGTGTTGCATATGCATAAAAGCATGCCATGTAGTATCTTGTTTAGATTGCACTACTTGAATGAGCATCTGCTTACTTTATGCGTTTGAAACAGAACGGCCGTTATCTGTGATAGTCCTAGAGTCTTTGCTAGGGTTATAGGACGACCTAGTCCCATCGGGTCCCGTCCTGAGTCAATCGAGTCATGAAACTTCCTTATATTATGAGATGCCTGCGGGCTTTATTGTGGAGCGGGTTGGGCATGCGTGCCGCCCGATTATAATGGAATGCATTCACGAGCTGGCCAGTCTCCGCCCTATCGAAAGGGGGTGGAGGTAGGAGAGGGATATGCCACTTGGCATTGTCTTGGGCCCTTTACAGTATTTTTACACATTATTATAACTAGGAGCATGCTAGTGTGTTTGACTTTCGTACTGCATTAGCGCATCTTTATTAGGTATAGCACATACTGTGTGGCCTCAGCGAGGACTGCCGGTCCCGCATGAATGGCTCGATCTGACTCCTTTCCCCATCTTTTTTTAAAGATATTTTCTGCAGATTTTAAGTTCTCGATGCCTATATGACGGGGTTCCCTTTTGGCAAATCGAAGAATCTGGCTAATATCCTAATTTAGTAAAATGGTAATTACACACTCATGAATTGGTTTTGACCGGCTCTGCCGTGACACTTGTATCTTTACTTTGCTTTTGCCTTACTTCTATTGAAATGGATTCCGCGACATAGTCTTAGGACAGGTTAAGGGTACTCAATGGCCCTTCGATGTTTTTAGGGTTTGAAATCCCTCTTTCTACTAATCTTAAAATGAGTTTGAAACCTCGACCTGTACCCGGATTGCAAGATCCGAACAAGGGGTTTCATCCCTTGAAACGTAACCCGGACATCATAATTCTGGGCCGTTACAACGTTACAATAGAGGAGATGGGGGAAGGCCCAGCACCAAAGAAAAGCGGAGTACCTCGATGATTTCTGATAATGAATACATAGGAGCCATTGACGGATAAAGAGAGCGCTCTGTCAAAGTTGAGCTTGTATGTTTCCGCTCTTAGGGGTTGCCAATTTGCGTTCTTTCTTTTCCTTTTAGTAGGGGATGATTTCTTTTCATCACCTTGGGTATGCTTCAAGATGTCGTCATTTTTCTTGGAGTATTAAAGAAGGGTTTGCTCCTTTATAAAAGTTACTATACTTGTTACATTCGGTTTGTGGTTGTTGAATAATGATTTGTTGCAGAAGTACCAAATACTCCACCACGCAAACGCTAATTTAGTAAACTGAGTAGTTCAAACTTCTTCTTCTATTTCTCGAAAGATACTATTTACATCAATTGTTTGGGCAAAACAGTTATTTAGTTTCGTTATTAGTGCGAGATCCCGTGTTGTTATTGTAGTTCTTGATATCGGGCAATCCCAGAGAAGGTGGATGAGGTCTTCATAGTTAGAGTCGCAGTGGGGATAGGCAGTCAGTATTCCCATACCCCTAGAGGCGAGTCTTACAGAGGTGGGTACTCTGTTTTTTGTAATCTTCCATAGGAGAGTTTTGACCTTTGGTGGTACGTACGTCAAGGATCCAAATCCATCTCGTATCTGATTTTTGGTGATTTTTCTTGTCATTGATCATCGCAATTGCAGAACTGGTAGAAAACCAACCATTATTGCTCCATTTCCAATATAGTCTATCAATATATATGTGTTTTGGAATCGGGGTCATTGCTATAGATTCTATTATGTCCGCTGGTAGTGCATGATGGGTGGTGTTATGTAGTTTAGTGATATCCCATGATTTGTCTTCTTGTAAGAATTGCAAAATTGATGCCTGATGATTAATTTGTTGGTCATTAGTAATCAATGTAATGAGGGGAGAGTCGCTAAACTAATGGTCTATCCAAAAATTTATACTTTCTCCATTACCAATCGACCTACGGATCCCTTCCTTGAAAAGAGGTAATAATTTTGTATGTTGTGTTCATTGCCGGGAGGAGTCTCCCTTTTTATGGTATTGTAAAATGTTTTGGGTTTTGAGGTAGTTTTTTGTAATTAGAGAGACCCAGGGATTGTGGGGTTCTGCCAATATCATCCATATTAGTTTTAATTGCAGTGCTTTGTTCATGTCTTCTGAATTACGGAGGCTAAGGCCCCCATGGGATTTGGTTTTACAGACCTCGAACCAGCTGATCTAGGGTTTATGTTTTAGGCCTTTGTTCCATAAGAAATTTCGATTAATCCTATCTAATTCCAAGTGTATAGATTTAGGTAACATGAAACACTACATTAGATGGAGCGGCTTGGCTGATAACGTTGTTTTAAGCAGGGTACATCGTCCAACTTGGAGTAGATAATTGGCATTCTATTTGTGGAGTTGAGATTTTGTAGTGGTAAAAAGGTCTTTAAATGCATCCTTTGTAGTGCGGCCACAAATGATAGGGCACCCCAGATAGTTACCCAGGTCGTTTGTGAAAGGAATTTCTAGCTCATTGTGGATGGCGTTTTTTTGGCTTGTTGTTAGGTTCGGGGTTATTTGAAAGTGCGATTTATGTGTGTTTACTTTTTGGCCTGATAATGAGGAAAATTCGCTAAGGATCTTGTAGAATCTGATCACAAATTGTCTTTGTGGCAGAGGCAAAAATGATAATGTCCTCCGCAAACGCCAGGAAGGGAATTCTAGTTCCTTTTCTTGTAATTGTGATGCCTAAGTGACTATTGGGATTTGCAAATTCTTTGTAGAGTTCTCTAGAAAGAACTTCAGATAATATTAGTAAAAGATATGACGATAGAGGGTCTCCTTGCCTAAGACCACGTTCTGGTGCAAATAGTTCAGTGAGCTCATTGTTTACTAGAACTGAGTAGGTAGTTGTAGTTAACCAATCCTTTATCCATCCAGTAAATTGGTGAGAGAATCCAAAACTATCCATTACAGATAAGAGAAAGTCCCAATCAACAAGGTCAAATGTCTTTTCCATATCTAGTTTAACTGTCATCCAACCAGATTTTCCCTTTTTCTTAGAAAAGGAGTGAAATATTTCATTAGCGATTATGATATTATTTTGTACGGATCTTCCTGATATAAATGCGCTCTGCAATGAGTTGATTATTTTAGGAATCAGTTTTTTAGTCTATATGCTAATACTTTTGAGATGATTTTATATGTTGTTGAGCATACTTATTGGTCAGTATTGGGAGGTGGTCACTGGGTTGTCGCATTTGGGTATCAAAGCAATAAATGTGTGGTTTACTTGCTTTAGAATTCTTTCATTAAGGAAGAAACTTTTAACTACCTTAATGACAGAGGGTCCAACAATATGCCAGAATTTTTTAAAAACCCCCGCACGAAAGCCGTCAGGACCGGGAGGTTTTTCATTAGTCAATCCAAAAATTGCGTTCTTGATTTCAGAGTTAGTGATTTGTCTAGTTAGCCAGTTATTGTCATCCGCTGTTATTTCTCTATTGGTGTTGTCAAGTAAATTACTTTGTATTCTTTGTCTTTTGTTTTGCGAGTATCGGTTTACAAAATCATGTTTAAAGTTACTGAAAAATCACCCTTTAAACCCCTTATGTACGTTAGCAATTTAACACCCACTTCTCTATGTCGTTATCTTTTCAGGCGAAATTTCTAATGCTTTATTAACATGTAACACTGTCCAGTGTCCGCTTAGAGCATGAACATTAGTGAGCCCCAACTCGGGCCCTTAACTTACTTTTTCTTTGTCACATCATCTTAAGAGCCCCATTCCAACTTTTTATTATTTGCACATACATTCGTGAGCCCGAGTCTTGGGCCCTTAAGTTACTTTTTACTATTTATCCTTTTCAACTACTCAATAATTTGATTATTATTATTATTATTATTTAATAATAAAATGTGTGTAAAAATAATTTTTTAATGTTTGATAAAGAACATATGAGTATTATTTATTTAAATTTTTTTCTTTCAAACATAGACAATATTGATGTCTATGAGTAGATAAAATTAGATTACATTCAAAAATAATTTTTATTATTTTTATTAATTTAGGAAAATGCACAAAAATCGATATATATATATATATATATATATATATATATATATATATATATATATATAAAGTGTGCCACTTAGAGCCACGTTGCCCAGTTGAGCATCAAAACACAACATTCAATTGCAAATAGAAGAGTCGAGCGAAATCTGCCTTTGTTGCCTCCGCACATGTAAGGCACGTGGCCTCAAAAGCTGCGCCATGAGCCCAAAATTTGGGATGCTTATAAATTAGATCTAGACAGAATATCCTTCCGCATCTAAGGGATGGTTTATACTCCTCTTTTACTTAAGCTCCTCAAATGTACTAATATCACAAATTATGTATAATGGTATGCAACAACTGAATTTGGTTTGAGGGGATTCACAACGAAGAACATTATATATAGGGGCTTTTTATGGTTGGATTCCTTTTACACAATTGATAAAAGCTTTACCCAACAACAAATCAACAATGATTACCAATCTTCTCTACTATGTTTTAGTACTATTTAATGAAATATTTTGAACAATTTTTCCAATAGAAGTGTACTTATTTAGGTACTAATGTGGGAGTTCTTTGCACTTCAATTTTGTGGGGAGATCGAAGATGATGAAAGAGAAGGGGTAAAATTCCAAACCAGTCCTTGTTACCATAATGAAAGTCAAGGGGTAATATTGCAATGTCACATTATTTAACAGAAAAGTTTACGGATTTCAGTTGCGGGTGGCAAGTTGCTAACAGAACGAGTTTAATAGGTGGTTTCCTTTAATTTTGATTTTAAAGGGTGATTTTTTGCAAAGTTGCATATTTAAAGGATGGTTTACTGCAAATTTGCCTTATTTTTTTTTAAGGCAAGATAAGAATTCGGTTCCCTAGACAAGCCCAGAGAAACCAAGAAACCGGACAATCCGGTAGATGGACTAACCATCATGTACAACTGTAAGTAAATAACTGAAGCAAATGACAGAAAGGAAATTACATAAGCAAATGACAAAAATAAAATTACAAAGAAAACGTACAAGTCATCCTACACTGAAAATCAGAAGCCAAAGAAAAACGAATCGATTAGTCAAGGGGACGACACACACAGAAAACTCCGGGGAATATCAGCAGGCACCTCAGATTATGGACTGAAAAGAGTCATCAGATGTCAACGCACATCCACGACATCATCGAACATGACAAATCAAACACCGCTCAGAGAATCCTGCAACACAACAAGAATAGCACTGCACATCAACCCGCAAACCCAACTCCAAGCCAAACCATTGTCCCTTAAAAACACTTAAACCCATCCCAAACCCTCACGGATGATAACAAGATTGCAAGCGACTACTAGGTAGTCAAAACATAGGCGAATGAAAATGGGTCAAAGCAGAAAAAAGGAACAACAATAAAAAGGCATCGAGATGGAAAAACGAATTGAGATTGGTTCGCCAGCATGGTAATTCAAGCCCCAGTAGACAAATCCATCAACGGAATCAGGTCAGAGCCGGTGAAGCCGAAAACAGGGCGGAAGCGTCAAAACCGGTGGTAGGTGGAAGAAGCTAGCTAGTGTCGGAGTTTCCGTTGGACAAGGAGAAGAGGCAGTGGGAGGCCAGGGGCTTGCCGGTGTAGGATTTGTGTTGGCTACGACGAAAGGTGGTAGTGAGCCAAGAGGGCGGCGATGGCGGCAGGGCAAATAGGGGGGGCATGGTTGCGGTGAGGTGGTTAGGCCAAAGGAGGAGGGATCCAGCGGCGACAAAAACTCTCAAAGAGAGAAACTCCATAAAGATATCGAAGGGGATTAAAGGGCGGTGTAGACTAACGCTGGAAGGCAAGAAGGGTGGAGGTTAGTCGGAGGGCCGGTAGCCATGGGTGGAAGAAGAAGCACGGTGTGGCGGCGGGGACCTAGGTTAGGAGCAAAACGCTCCCTCGGTGCATTGTATGCATAAATTTACCTTAATTTAATGTCGTGCTCGCTTGGACTTCTCTTCGGGATTGATTTTTTTACAAGTTAAAAATGTAGCATTTAGGGAAAAATTACAGCCATTTGTTCGTTATGAGATTCACAAGCTAATTACTAAAAATAATAATTTCAGAGTCATCGATGTTGGGAACAAGGTAGGGAGCATTATTTAGAAATTATCGGGGGGTTATCGAGATATTTTAAACGTATATATAGAGAGTGTATGATAGCTCAGGGGTATTTATGTAAATATGTATTTCATACACATTATAAATAGAGGTGTAAGGCTTTGCAACAAACTATAGAAATCAATCAAGAAACAGTTACACCCGTCTCCCTCTTCCTCCGCACACACACACTTACCTTGAAGCTCCATCCATGGAGATTGTTTGAAGATATGTGATCATAAGATCACTGATCTTATATGGTATCAGGGCTCAAGGAAAGAGAGATATGCGCTAGACGACGTCCAGAGGAAGAAAAATCAATGGAGGAAATACTGGGAGTTCATTCGAACATTTCCGGAGAAATCGGATCAGGATCAGGAACTAAAAACATGAACGATCCGCTTGGATTATCAAATTCCGATCATCCATGGGCACAACTGGTGTCGAATGTGTTCAATGGAGCGAATTTTCTGAGCTG
This sequence comes from Persicaria maculosa, assembly GCA_963922045.1. Classification (NCBI taxonomy): domain Eukaryota; kingdom Viridiplantae; phylum Streptophyta; class Magnoliopsida; order Caryophyllales; family Polygonaceae; genus Persicaria; species Persicaria maculosa. The sequence continues at coordinate 24,752,275 of OY998259.1, read as the reverse complement.
GAGCAGAGGAGTGAAGATGGCGCTAGGGGCCAAGTTCAAGATCGCCTTCATTGATGGAACTTCGAGGCAAGAAGAGGTGCCGACATCGGACTTACCTGAATGGAAATGGTGTGATTACATGGTCCGGTGCTGGATCCTCAACTCTATGACTATAGAGATCTCGAAAGGCTTCATGTACACAGATTCAGCTCAGCAACCGTGGGATGAGCTTGTTGAAAGGTATGCACAGAAAAACAATCCACTTCTTTATCAATTGAAGAAGTCATTGTGTAATCTTTCTCAAGGAAGCTTATCAGTTGCTGAATACTTTGGGAAACTGAAGAAACTATGGAATGAAATCTTGAATTTGGAAGGAATTCCAAAATGTTCTTGTGGTGCTTGGAAGAGGACAAATTTGACAGATAGAGGTGGAAGAGGAAACATGAATGGAATCATCAATGTATCTTATTTGAGAAAAAGGTAAATGCCCCATATGACAATGCAACAGTTCAGCTTTACAGTTAGCTGAGAAAGCAACATCAACTATGCTCACAGAGTTTAAAGATGCAGTATTACAATTAGAAAAATCAAACTACAATATAGAAGTCAAAGTAGGAAATTGTGTCTGCTCATATGGCTTGTGTGCTATGTATAATCCCCACTCTTCACTTCCAATTACCAGAGGATTCCTCATTGAATGGCCCTGGATGATACATGAAGTTGGATTACGTAAAAAGTACATTACACTGAATGTCATTGGTGAGTTTGTGAATGGATAGTAATTGAAGTGAAAGTCAGGAACATGGAGAACTTCTTTGAGAGAAATGTGGGGGTCTACATTGATAGTGCTAATGTTAGAAATGGTAGCTTTCATATTGTTAGGTAAGGTAATAGATGAAGGTCTAGTTAAGGATTCAAATAAGTGAAAAAGACTGAGGTTGGGGGTCATGTGGTCGGTTGCTCCGCTGTCCAAGATCCAAGAAGAGTTAAGCAATGAAGAGAAAAGACAAGAGCTCGTACTTGCCAACATAGTTGTAGGTTCTTTGACCTCAAGATGCTAAAGAAGAGACAACAAATGATGATAATGCTCCTATGTGATCGAAGAAGAAGGAGATGTGAAGAAGCATTAGCAACTAGCTTCTTGTTATTGCCTCCAGTTAAATGATCAATGGGATAATTGTGAAGCTTCCAGCATTTGTCGATAACATGGACAAGAGATTTACAATGAGTGTAGAAGGGGCGAGATCCAGTTGAAGAATTTGAAGTGTCAGTACTTGAACTCTGAGATCCAGTTGGATAACCATGAGGTTTCCAACATTTGTCAATGGTTTGCCTTCCTATCTTACAATGATCACAGAAAAAAGTCCTTGAATTGGAGGGATAACAATGGATTTTCCAACATTTATCTATAGCATGACCAGAAACTTTGCAATGATCACAATATAGAGACTTTTTGGAACTAGAAAAACCTCCCTTAGATTGAGATGAAAAAGTAGATGCATCTCCTCTAGAAGACGAGCTTTTGTTTAAACCTCTCTGTTGCTCATCTTGAATCAAGAAACGGTAAGCATCATCGATACTGGGAGGAGGTGTCATCATTAAAATTAATGTTCCCTCACACACCATTGCATGCCTCATTAAGTCCCATAAAAAAATGAATCACCTGCTGATCCTGAATTATCCTTGACAAAGCAAGGGTTGAACCACAATCACATGATTCACATTCAACATATGTCATATACTCATCCCGAAGTCTTTTGGACTTGTTAAAGTAATCTGGAGTACTAAGATTCCTTGATCTACAAAAATAATGTCTTTCTGAATTTGATATAAGCGAGTTCGATTTGCAGCACCAAATCGACTTTCTAAATTTCTCCAGATTTGAGTCACATTGGCACAACAAACAACATATTCAGCTATCTCCTTGTTAACTAAGTGTAAGAGTCAAGAAAGTACCATGTTGTTGCACCTGTCCCAGTGCTGTTGAAGTGGAGAATCTGCAACCGGTCGCCTGCAAGTTCCGGTAACAAATCCAAGTTTGTTTTTCGCCATTAGAGAGACTTCCACTGATCGCATTCATTTACTGTAGTTGCGGCCATCAAGAAGACGCGTGGAAAGCACAGAATTAGGATGATCCGAGTGATGTAGATGGAGCTCATCAATCGGATCAATTCAACCTCTTTTTTTTTACATTGTATATTTTGCAAAAATTCAACCTCTTGTAGAGCTTCATTTGTACATTGTATATTTTGCAAAAATTCAACCTCTTTTTTTTTTTACCCCCCCCCCCCCCCAACCAATTCTTACGAATCTATGCAAATCCTTTCTTAAATCGAACGGTTTCACGACACATGTTTCATTCTCTTGCAACATCAAAAGTCAACCATCTCAAATCCTAATTTTCAATGGCTTAGTTATTTACAATTCGATTCTTATTTACAATCCTTTCTTAAATTGATCGTTCAGGCAGATTTTCCATGCTTTAGTGATTTACAACATCACAAATAAAGATAAATCGGAAATCTAAAAAAAGAATTTTCTTAATCATCTTACTTATCATAGCAAATAAATCAATCTATCTATTATCTATCTATCTATTAATATTACTAATTCTTCTAGCATTTTCCTAACATGTCACACCCATAATTAAAGTTGAATTTTTTATTCAAATGGTATTTTCTTATTGGTCAATATTATTGCTGAAATTATTTCTTTCCTATTTGACATATATTTGTTTCCTATTTTTCATACGAAGATTATTTAAATTGATATGCCAATTATATCAATTTTTTTTATCTATTTTAAATATATCTATTTTCTTTTTTCATAGAAAAGATTATGTACATTGCTACGTCGGACCACAATTTTGGATATTATCTTTCTGTGTGGTCTTTTATATCATTATTTCATTAATATCATGACTTTCTTTATACATTTCATTCATCAATAATATTATATATTTCTTTTTAAAATTTACATTTATTATACAATATAGATATCTAAAATTTTTTTTGAATTTTTTAAAAATATTTTTGGAGATAGAAGCAAAACATCATTAATTTTAAGAAGAAATTATTTTTGCCCCTGTTAACCTTCAAAAATTGAGAAAAATAATTATCCAAAATGAATATTTTAAATCCATACTTACTCTGCACATTCTACATGACATCTATACAAATTTTTAACAAAATATTTTTTAGAGATAAACCACATTTATTTTAAACATCTTAAATGACTATTTGGAATAAAAAGAATACCATTTTAAGATCTACAAACAAAAATTAAATAATTTTGAGAAAAGAAAATGTGAAATTTGCATATATTATCATTTAAAAATAAATAAATAAACACTCTTTTATGATTAATTTTGGGTGTTTGGCTTCAAATATCAAAGAAAAAAATATTTATCCCCAAAATGAATATTTTACATCTATATTTATTTTATAAACCCTAGAATGGATGTACCTTATTGTAATTTCAATAATTTAAGACTTGCAATTTTTTTTTGTAAAGTTATTAAAAATAATTAATTTGTGAATATTCGATTTCAAAAGTTAATTATAAAATTCAATTAGAGCCAAAAAAGTTTTTTTTTTTTTTACAATTTACATATTTTAAAAGTTAGTTAAGACATACAAGCATTACTTATTTTACATCTTAGATGACACGCCTTAGATCACTTTTTACCATCTTACCTTTATTTTCTCTATTTATTTCTCCCTCTTTCTAGCAATCTTTCTCATGAAAATAATGAATAAGTTATGTATATCTACATAACTTCAAAAATATTCGTACAATCATGTGCTTATGATTTTTTTAATCATTATAAGAGAACTTATATTTTCCTTTTTAGTTTTATCCTAATGATAATAATTATATATGTATTTCAAAATATATTAGGTGGTGTGTTTGAGTTTTATTACTACTTTACCTTATTAAATCATTTAGAAAATTATATTGTATCGCTTTTCAACTAATTTATAAACTCAAAAATACTTTATACATATTATTTTTGTTGTAAACAAATATATATTAATATAGTATTATATATAGATATATATAGAACGATATTCAATTTGAAATGAATCAAAATCCCATGCATTCAAGGCATGGGTATTACACTATTATAAAACTAATTAGAGATAATATCAATCTATCTATATCTATATCTATATCTGTATTAAAAGCATGAGTTGGGTGAATGAACAGTGGCCGGACTATTTTTAAATGGTTGAGCGGTGATAAAAAAATTACCGTACCAACCGATTACCAACCGTACCAACAGGACATTGGTACAAAGTAGTCGGTAACCGACTGAATCGGTAACCGACTGAATCGGTAACCGAAATCACGGTACCGAAAGTAATCGGTACGGTATACGGTATGAAAACCCAAATACCGTGGTACCGATTATGTATGTATTTTTTTTAAAAATAAAATAAAATATTTGATAAATGGTACAAAAAACTTGTGGTATCATCGACACCATCGGTACCGTCGGTACAAAATAAAATATTTGATAAATGATACCATAGGTACCATCCTCAAAACTATATTGTGAAGACATAAATGCCCTGGACATTCACTTCAGGTTGCCGGGTCACCGCTTTCTCTGACTGATGAAAGTCATGATAGATACTACATGCTCCTTATATGATACATGTCTTGGGTTAGCAAATTGATAATTGGGCCACTCCAAATGGGCTTAGCAATATTTTCCAGTAGAAATATAAAGAACAACTTACATAAAAAAAAAAAATTTTTTGGGTCAAAACTTTCATAATTTATTGTCCATATGAAACAAAACAATTAATCTAAAAAATCCAAAAATATCCTTAATTTATTAAAAGTATTAATTTAAGAATTTTAAAAATTATCTGTATTTAATTTTTTTGCTCTCCTAGGGCACCGTGGAAAGGCGATTTCGGCGATTGTCCTGTGGCTTTCACCGTTTGCCTTCTCTTCTCTCCGGTCATCGGCCGTGGGAGCCTAGGTATTCCTGCCGGTAGCGTGCGGGTTCACCGAATCGGGTTTGCTGTCGTTCAGGTTTGTTTGGGCAAGTTTTGAGGGTGGTTCGCTGGGATGGAGAGAGGGAGAGATAGGCAGGGGAATTTGGTCCTAACGGAGGATGAAGAAAGGGAGTTGCAGGTTGATGCTCGGGCCAAGAGGACAGCGGCGAGGGGGGCTGCGATTACCCTGGTTGGTTCTGTTCTAACCTCAAGGCCGTTTAATTCCTACGCTTTACAAGCAACTATGAAGGGAGCATGGAGGCTAAAGAATGGATTCGGATTTAGAGAATTAAGGCGGAACCTATTCATTTTTCAGTTCCATGACGAGCGGGATAAGGAGAAGGTCCTCAAGGGAGGACCTTGGGCTTTTGATAAATCCTTAGTGGCAATGAAGGAACCCGGGATGGAGCAGCCATCAAAGATTGTTTTCGATACGGTTTCGTTCTGGATTCGAATTTACGATCTCCCAATCCAGATGTGACTGTGGAAACGGCACAAGTGGTGGGTAGTGCGTTTGGGGGTGTGATCGAGATTGATGATGAGGATCTGATGAGCTGTGCAAAATTTTTGCGAATCCGTGTCCCTGTTGAAGTCACAAAGCCGCTGCGGAGAGGGGCATTACTAGGAGTTGAGGGCAAACGAATATGGGTGGATATTAAGTATGAACGTTTGCCGAATTTTTGTTATATGTGTGGTTGCTTGAATCATGTGGAGGCAGATTGCGATAAGGATACACAATCAGAGCAACATGAATATGGGGAATGGCTGAGAGCTTCGCCGGTTAAGAAGGGGCAGGAGCGCTTTGCAGGAGGTCGGGGAGGGGGAGGGAGTACAGAGCGTGGACTGGGGGGTAAAGTGCGGACTGAGGGCAGCAGTAAGGGCGAGGGAAGGGGAGGTGGAGGGAGAAGAGCCTTATTGGATATACTAGAGGAGGATATAGGGGAAGAGGAGGCAGATGAGATAACAAAACAGAGGGAGCTAATAAATGATGGGGTCCAAGCAGTAGTGGAAGGGGTGCAAATTTTTCAGGGGCTGACAATTGAGGAGGAGAGCCAAAAAGACAAGCATAATGGAGAGATGGGGGTTCAGGGGGGGTGCAGAGGGAGGATCAAAGGAGAAGAGTGAGCTGGGAAGAGAGAAAGGGGACCTGAATAAATTAGGGGTGTCCCAAGAGACTGAGTTAGGAGAAAGAAGAATGAATGACGGGGGAATGATTTTAGGGGGAGGCAAAACTGAAGTTAAAAAATGGAAAAGAATGGCTAGGGGGGGTCTAACTAATGAGGGAGAGGGAGGAGTAAAGGGGGGGAAGAGAAAAAACAGTGAGGGTGAGGAGGGGGTCACAGATGTGGGGGATAAAGGGGATGGGGTGAAAAGGACAAAACAAAATGGGGATGTTGATATGATTGATTTGGCGGGAGAGGGTGTTAGCCTCCCCCGCCGGGCATTATGAGTATGTTAAGCTACAACTGCCGGGGATTGGGGAAGGCCCGTGCAGTTGTTAGACTCACCAACCTGGTGAGAAGGGAAGGCCCTAGAATCGTGTTTCTGATGGAAACACGGTGTGAGAGGAAGAGAATGGAGGAAGTGCGATGTAGATTGGGTTTCAAAAATTGTTTCACTATTGAATGTGTTGGCAAATCGGGGGGGTTGTGCTTGTTATGGGAGGAGGGGATAGAGATATCGATTCAAACGTACACAACACACCACATAGATGCTAGTGTGGAGGAGGGGAACACTGGAAAATGGAGGCTCACATGTTTCTATGGGTGGCCTAGAAGGGAGGAAAAGAATCAGTCTTGGGCCTTGTTGCGAAGATTGGCTCAGGAGCCGAGAGGGGCTTGGCTATGTATGGGGGATTTTAACCAAATTATGAGTCCGGATGATAAGGTAGGGGGCTTGGTTCCAAGGACGGAGGATATGATGGGGATGAGGGAGGCGTTGGATCATGGTGGGTTGAGGGTTGTTCCCTTCATGGGGCCGAGGTACACTTGGGACAATGGAAGGAAGAACGATGCTTTCATACAAGAAAGATTAGACTATGTAGCCTGCAATGATGAGTTTCTGGAAAGGTATCCGGGAACTAGTTCGGTCCATCTGGAGAGGCAGGGATCAGATCACCTTCCAATCATGGTCTATAAGCTTAGAGTGGAGAGGGAATGGGGAGAGGAAAGACGAGGGGAACGACCTTCTAGGTTTGAGGTCATGTGGGCGGAGCACGAGGGGAGCTGCGAGGTAGTTCGAAACTTCTGGACTAATCCAGGCAGCATCTCGGTCGAAGCAGGGGTCATGGGAAAGGTATCAAGATGTATGGAGGGATTGAAGGAGTGGAATCGAGTTACTTTCGGAAATGTGCTCAAAAAGCTCAAGAAAGTGAGAGAACAATTGCGGGAGATTCATAAAATGGGGATGTCAGGGGGTTTGGTGGAGCGGCGAAGGGAGCTAGAGAGGGAAGAGGAGAAGCTTATGGAGGAGGAGGAGTTGATATGGTTCCAACGGGCAAAAGCCAACGAGTTTAAATGGGGTGATAGTTACTCAAAGTTCTTTCATCAGAAAGCAAATGGGAGGCAAAAGAGAAATACTTTGAATAGATTGGTGGATGATGATGGGATGGAATGGAGGAGCAGAGAAGGAATGGCAGGAGTGGCGGTGAACTACTTTGAAAATTTGTTTAAATCAAACCTGAACACTCTTCCCGATTCGGCTTCTCAAGGAATCACGCAGAAGCTTTCGGCAGAAGATAACCAGGAGCTCCTGCGCCCGTTTTCTGGTGAAGAGGTAAAATCTGCCCTATTTTCGATGCATCCTACAAAATCACCCGGGCCTGACGGTATGTCAGCACTATTTTACCAACGGTACTGGCACATCGTTGGGCCTGATGTCACAAAATTTGTTTTAGATATTCTGAGTGGAGCCCCATTCCCAGATGGCCTTAATCACACATACATAGCTTTAATCCTGAAGGTCTCGAATCCTTTTAGGATGAAGGATCTCCGACCGATAAGCCTATGCAATGTGTTGTTTAAGATCATCTAAAAAATGCTAACAAATCGTTTGAAGGTGTGTCTTAGCAAGGTCATATCCCCAAGTCAGAGTGCGTTTGTGCCTGGAAGACTCATAACGGACAACGTGTTGTCTGCTTTTGAGATCTTTCACTATATGAAGAATCGGAGGAAGGGGAAGAAAGGATACATGGCACTCAAATTAGACATGGCAAAGGCGTATGACAGAGCCGAATGGAGCTTCCTGGACCACTGCATGGAGAAGATGGGATTCCATACAGAGTGGCGGCAGCTGGTCATGAAATGTGTGACTTCGGTCACCTTTTCAGCGCTCGTGGGAGGCTCCCCTTCGCAATCTTTTGTGCCTGAGAGAGGGCTTCAGCAAGGTGATCCTTTGTCTCCGTATCTATTCTTATTATGTGCTGAGGCTTTTTCGGGCTTAATCAGGAAAAGTGAGGAGGAGGGGAAGTGGCAGGGCATTAAAATTGCTCCTTCGGCACCAATAGTGTCTCATCTTTTCTTTGCGGATGATAGCATTCTATTTGCAAAGGCTAACTGTCAACAGGGCTCAGAAATTGTGAACATGCTCCGTGTTTATGGAGAAGCGTCAGGACAACAGGTAAACTTTGCAAAGTCGGAATTATCTTTCAGCAAAAATGTGAGTACTGCAGTTCGAGAGGAGATACAGGGACTGGTAGGGGTGGTGGAAGTAGAAAAGCATGAAAAATATCTGGGACTCCCAACGATGATTGGTAGATCCAAAAAAGTTATCTTTAAAGGAATTAGGGACAGAATTTTGAAGAAATTAAAGGGCTGAAAGGCTAGAGCGCTGTCGAGAGCGGGGAAAGAGGTTCTGCTAAAATCAGTTGTGCAAGCAATACCGATGTATACCATGTCCTGTTTTCTTTTGCCGAGCTACATGTGCCGGGAGATAGAGCAGATGATGTGTGATTTTTGGTGGGGTGATGGGGATGGAGAGAAGAAATTGCACTGGTTGTCTTGGAAGCGGATGTGTCAATCAAAAGACAAAGGAGGTTTGGGTTTCCGAGATATGGAAACGTTTAACCTTGCTTTGTTGGCAAAGATGGGATGGAGGATCATCACGGAGCCGGATGCTTTGTTGTCTAGAATTTTGAAAGCGAGGTATTTCCCCCACTCCTCTTTTCTAGATGCTAGAGCGGGAAGCAACCCGAGTTATGTTTGGAGGAGCTTACTCAATGCTAGAAGGGTGTTAGAGGAGGGGGTTTATTGGACGGTGGGAAATGGGGCAAATTTATATGCTTGGGGGGATAGGTGGTTGCCTAGACCTTCGTCATTCAAGCCGGTGGCGAATCCGAGGGGCTTAGGTGAATTCACGAGGGTCATCGACTTTATTGATTGGGAGGTAAGAGGGTGGGATGAAGATGCAGTGAGAGATGCCTTTTTGCCATGTGATGTAGACATCATCCTTAATGTGCATTTGGTTGACCCACTCACGGAGGATTCATTGGTTTGGTATTACACTAGAGATGGCAACTTCTCGGTGCGCTCGGCATATCATCTCATGATGGAAAAGCAATGGCTGCGAGAGGGAGGAGGAGGAGGGACATCTGGGGGTGGCAGCGGGAGCGAGCTATGGAGGAAACTATGGAGGATGCCCGTTGTGCCTCGCGTCCGGAACTTTATTTGGAGGGCTTCCCAGGGAATTTTGCCATGTCGAGGCGCATTATGCAAGAGAGGTGTCCCTATGGAGCCTTGGTGCGAGGCTTGTGGGAGAGTAGAATCCACTTGGCATGTCCTTTGGGAATGCAAAAGAGCCCAAGAGGTTTGGAATTTTTTGCCGGATATTAAAAGGATGGGCAAAAGAGTGACAGAGTTCAGTCGTTGGGTGGAGCTTATGCTGCAAGGGAATAAGAGGGATTTGGTGAGCCTCTGGGCATACATGGCTGCAGGGATTTGGCACGCTCGAAACAAGCGGTGCTTCGAGGGAGTGGAGACTTTACCGGAGATCACAGTGGAGAGGGCGTTGGAGAGTTTGGAGAAGCACAAGGGAGGAGATGAAGGGGCGGCTCAGCAGCCACATTCATCGGAGGAGAGGACGGACAGTGTTAGATGGTACCTCCCGGAGGATGGTGTCGTGAAAATCAATTGCGACGCCTCTTCGGAGGCTACGAAAGGATGTGGGGTGGGTGTGATTGCTCAGGATGCCTATGGGATTGCTTGTTGGGCTGCAGCAGAGAAGATACAGGGGGGAACAGAACCCCTAGCTGCTGAACTGGAGGCTATGGTGAGGGGCTTGCAGCTGGCGGGGGAGAGGGGAGCTACGAACATCGTCATCGAAACGGACTGTGCTCAAGCGATACAACAAGTGAGTGGGAAAGCTTCATTCCGGGGTGTTGTGGGTAGGCTGGGACATAAGGCACGAGACCTGGCAAGGCGCTTCCAAGCTTGCAGGTGGAGTCTAATTCGTTGGCAAGGCAATCAGGCAGCCCACTACCTTGCAAATCTTCGTCCTGAGGAGCCTCTTATGTTTTCTTCTGAATTTGACTTTCCTATTGAGCTTTGTAACATTGTCTTTGCAGACTTGGATATTAATTAATTGAGATTGTTTTGCATCAAAAAAAAAAAAAAATTATCTGTATTTTAGAGCGACACTTCTCTCTTTCTCTAATGCAAATATAGGACTAGAAAAATTTCCCACTTTATCAAATATTCCATACATAATTAAGCAAAAACGCTGCGGCTATATACACCCCAAATCATGCACGTCCTTAAGGACGTGCATGATTAGAAGCGGTTAATTTTTTTTTAAAAATGTTAATCAGACACAAGGCTTGCACGTCCTTAAGGACGTGCAATTTTAACCTTGTGATTTGTGGTGTATCTAGCAACACCCAGCAAAAACCTAGGAGCACAATATATATTTTTAAAAAAGTTTACAATGACACCCTAATTTTTATTAAATAAAAAATCAAATAATTCTTCATTTCTTAAATACTCTTTACAGTTTGTGTATATTTTAGAAATCATATGTTTCTTTACTACATCAACATGAGGCATTGTTGTCATCAATACATATATAGCTATTTTATATGATTAAAAAAATTACATTTTTATAACTATGCCTAAGTATAGAACTACAATTTAACCATCACTTAAATATTATTATGGTGCGTTATCTTCACTATTTATTTTGTAATTCATTTAAAATACAGGGCTTCACTTTAAGATCGATTAATTATAGGCTTCATTTGGAGAAGAAAAAAAAACCTCAGTTCAAGTACTAGGCAACATTTGGAAAAAAAAAATTTCATTAACTCTTTAGGCATCATTTGAAGAAAAAAAGCCTTTATTTAACTTCACTTACTAATCTATTTTTAAAATTATTCATTATTTATTTATACATTGAAGTTTATTTTAAAGCTTTTTTGTAGTGGAGAAATTTTAATAAGAAATAATTATTGACAAGATTTACTTTATATTTACTTATCCATTAAGATTTTTTCCAACTAAAAAGATAAATCTTAATTCAACTAATAATAATATCACTGAAAATTTGAGATTGATTGTTCATTTTAATGTATTACATATCTTTCCTTAAAAAATATTTTCAAAAGGTATTTTTTTCCAAAAAAAAAAATTCTATTATAATAGTGGCTTTTGGGAAAAAAAAACCTACAACAAACTAAACACTGGTATTTTTGCCAATGCATGATTGCAAATTGATAGTACGTTCCTTTTAGTGGAATATAATATACATGATAGTTTTGGTAAAACATATTAAAAGGTGATTTTAAAAAACTTTATTATTTAAGGTGATTTTCGGAAGAAAAAAAATCCTTTACAAAATTATAAATTTACCATCTTTATCATTAAATATTATTGTATTCCAATCCTCATTCAAGAATTACAAACTATAATAGCCAATCTAAAGAAATTGCAAACTATAATAGCCCTAGTTCAACCATAAATTACATAGGTACACACTTACACCCAACTATAATAGCCAATCTAAAGAAATTGCAAACTTAAATTCTAGACAAGTAACATGGGTCCACTTCTTATAAAAAGTAACAAGATCTTACTCATTAATCCTTAGGGCTGGCAAATGGTACGGAAATTACCATACCAACCATGTACCAACCACAAACCGACTATGTTGGTAATCACATTTGTGGTAACCAACATTGCGGTAACCATCATGGTGGTAACCACGTGAAGGTGGTACGGTAATGGTAATGAAATCTAAATACAATGGTTACCATGGTTACCAAGTATGTATATATATAATTTTTTTATTTAATGTTTTTTTTACCTTTATGTTTCAAGTTTTTAATTTTAAATTATTTTATATTTTGTGTTTTGATTTTAACCTAAATTGGTCATTTCTATTGTTTCTAGTCTCTATGTTAGTTTGTTCAAACAAACAAACACATAGGGGAATCAAGCGGCACTGCAAGTCCACAGCAACCCTAGCCTCCACTCTCTAGTCTCTGTATTCAAGGGTTCTTAATTGCGACCATTCAAGGGTAGCCCGTTAGTTGTTGCTTCTGCCATCCTAACCCCTCCGACCGTTCAAGATCTCCCAATTCTCACTTGATCTCTCTCAATGGCTTGTCGGCGTTCATTCGGAAGAGGCACTGACACTGATAGGAATTACAACATGGTAGCCATGGTATTGTACCGATGGTAACCACAATTGGTGGTTACCACATAAGTGGTAACCATGACTTGTGGTTGGTACGTGGTATAAAAATTTGTGTACCACTAGTTGGTGGTTGGTACGTGGTAATCACCATTTTTTGGTGGTTACCGTACTATGCCAACCCTATTAATCCTCGCTAAAAAAAATCTACACCGACCCTAAATTTATATAATTTACAAGAAGCCCCTTTACACCCACTAATATCACACTTTTCTCACTTCTATTTTAAATATGTAATTTATCACGTGTGATTGAAGAGAAAAGGTTTTAGAGATAGCTAGCAAAGTGAAGTTTAGAACTTCAATGGAGGACAATGTAGGCCGAATTGGTAGTAGAATTAAGCGCGTGTTTGAAAGCCGGTTATGAAAGGTTATCAGAGGTTATTTTTTTCCCCACCTGATTGCTGGGTGTTTGGAAGCGTTTTCTCCTGTAGGTGCCGGAGTTTGAGTTGCAGGTAATTTTCACAAATTTCAGAAGATGGGGGGAGACAGGTTCGGCAGTTTCTTCAATCAGGTTTCTGAATTTTTTTCTTTTTTGCCCTTGACGATTCCTCGCCCCCCCTCTCCTTCGATCGTCGTTGCTGCTCACTCTCACAGGTATGTCTATTGTTCTTCGAAGATCTGTAGCCCTCTTTCCTTCTCATCCTACTCTGTTCCTTCTTGTTGTCCGCTTTTTTCGGTTGAGATTCATAGACAGTCAGTTTCCAGATTGGGGGAAATCGATTTCAGTTAGGGTTACGACTTCGATTAGGGGAAATCGTCTAGATCTGGAACGAAATCTCAAATCGATTTCGGTTAGGGTTAGGGCTTCGATTGGGGGAAATGTTGAATACCATTCTTCAATCGAAAGAGATTCGATTGGGGAAAAGTGAAATCGAAATGGGGAATTTTGTACTTGGAATCCAAGTTGTCTGTGGAAGGAGCGTGTCTCAATTGGAATGAAATCCTTAGAGAACATAATCGGCAACAACAAATCCTTAGAGAACATAATCTGTTGTGGAGCTAGTTGATGGATTCTTAAGGTCAAAGCTAATGCACACATTGTCATCCTTTGCTTTTATTTGCGATTTGCAGAATTTTGTGATGAGTGGCATAAATTTACATTGCTTCTAGGGGATATTATGTGATGAGAGGCATAAATTTTGTGATGATCGTGTCATGTTTACATCCCCCTTATGTCAGCCTCCTATGCTCCATGATTATGATTTAAAAAAGTGCTCAGTTTCATCTAATTTTAGCTGAATCAAGTTGTATAATTTCCCCCTTGTATGCTGTAGAGGATATTCTTTCCCAACATTAATTGTGATTGCAAGTGGTCTGAAGCCTATAATCTCTATATGGCAAGATGGTCTGAAGTTATGTTGTTTGTCATCTTCTTGTTATTATTCTACTTATTCTTGTTATACTTGTGGCTGTCTATTTGTTCACCCTTGTTCTTCTTATTCCAGTTCTTGTTGTTGATAACTTGTAAGTCTACATTTTACGCAGTATATTGCTTGATTTTGATCACTTGTAACTCTACATTTCTAGTGATGACATCAAATGCAAGTACTGAGATCTGATCTGATTTGTTCCAATTGTTGCATTGTTCATCTGCTTCGCAGTGGGCCGAGTATAGTGATGCGCAGGATGATGCAACGAGCATCCGAGACCCAACTCTCATTCACATGGAAAAAGTCATCCAGGATCTAATTGCAATCAACCGAGCGCAACCGGGATCTCACTACTCGCAACCTGGATCTAGGTGACCTGACCAGCTATATGCTACGGAAGACACCTTAGACGTCTTTCGGTAGGATGTGGTGTAACTAGGGAAGACTTTTGTTATTCGGCTTACATGTTTCGTTAGGATTATGGTGTAACTAGGCAAGGCATTTGTCCGGTGACCATGTTTCGGTAGGATTCGGTTTAACTAGGCCAGTCTTTTGATAACATTGTCGAAGCACTTCACACATTTGCAAGCTTCTGTTGTCAACCTTGTCGTTATTGCAATGCCATATCTTGTTCAAGTTATGATCTTTCATCATTTAGATTATAAAATGCATTAGGTAATTGGTTTGTCATTATACCTTATTATTTGCCCATGATAAGGTATATAATTTTATACTCAGTGTTTACATATTTTTCCTAGCCGATTATTTGGTCGAATGTCCCAGAATCCCAATTTGCAATTGAACGTAAAGAGGATGAGGGTGGGGTAGGTGGGGGTAAATAGTTAAGGGCATTTTAGTCATTTCCTTCATAAATACATCTCCTACACCTAATACCAACCAAACACCAATCAGTTTTTTTTACAAGGTTATTTTTAAAATAAAACCTCCAACTCCCACACCTTCATAATACACAAAATAAACTCCAACTCCTAAAAAATACCCAACTCCTAAAAAACCTTCCGTTTGCCAAACACGCGCTAAAGCTTGCTAGTGTAGGTCCCGTCCCGTGTACGGAAAATACATTAATACAATATTATAAGTAATTTAGATAGATTCCAATAAATTAAAAAAAAATCTAAATATAAATAATTATTTCCACCAAAAAAAATAGATATAAATATTTATCACTACTACTACGTTTAACTAGTATTACTACCCGCGCGTTTCGCGGTTTCTTAATTAATAAATTATATTTTATTTTATTTTATCATAGTTATGAGATTGTAATTTTTTGATATTTTATATTTTATATTGTTTTTAAAGCACACACTTTGAAATTTTAGTCATGATAACATGAATAAGATAACAAATTTCTCTCATGCATTATTTACATTTTTATTAGATATGATTTTGTCCAAATATAATCAAACTTCATCATATTAATAAATGTGAAATTAATAAAAATAAAAATAATAAGTTTGAAATTAGATATGAAAATTTATCAATTTTTTGTACACGTATATCCTTTCTATGAAATAAATCCTTAGTTGTTGGAGTATTATATAATATATAAGATATAGAGAATAATTTTTTTATTATTTTATATGAAATTTATATGAAATATGATTTAGTTAAAACGTCATACATATGCAAAGATAAGTATATATATATATATATATATATATATATATATATATATATATATATATATATATATATATATATATATATATATATATATATTGAATCAATTTTTCGAAAAGCACTCCGGCTGTTTAAGATTAGTAATAGACAAGATAGGATTTAATTCAATATACTCCGACTCCGTATTAGATTATGTTAAATAGTAATAGATTATATAAATTAATCTAATTTTTTAAGATTATGTAGATTTTTCTAGGTAAAATATTTATAGAATAACTTGAGGTAAAATGATAAGATTTGTAAGATATGAGGTTGAATATTTATAATAAAAATTAATTTAATCATTAAAATGGACACATAGGAAGACACATGTATAAATAGATGAGGTTATAGTCTAACGTGGTTTAAATATATTGGATCGTCATTAATTGACATGGCAAAAACCCGGGTCAGATTGCACCAAAGACCGACACGTAAGCGAATCGCACCAGAGCCCGCCACATAGGATCTCTACGTCTCTGTTTTATTATTATATATTGATTATATTGATATAGTTTTTTAATATTGATATACTACGTTTAATTTAATTATATAGTTTTTTCCTTATATAATATTTACTCTTTTATAAGATATCTCATCTATCCAATTAGACATGGACACAGGTCCGACCCGCCGGGTCGACAACCCGGGGAGGGTGACCCTAACCTTGACCCGCGGTTGGGACGGGTCGACGGGTTGGTTGACCCGGCGGGTCGGTGGGTCGGACTGCCGGGTCGGCCACGTGGCAGGGGAGGGTGGAAATGGGTCGGACCCGGCGGGTCAAGTCGGGTTGGGTTATTTTTATTTTTATTTTAGGATGTTTTTGTGATGTGTGATGAATTTGTGTAATATGGTTTTGTGTTTAATGGTTTGTGGGTATTGGGAAATAAAAAAAGAGAGGGAAGAAGGGTTTGAATCGGTTTCCCAATTGCCTACGTATCCTCCCGGGGGAGAGGAATCAAAGCCCACGTAGTTCTTTACCTGTTGTCTGAACCCTGCTTACCTATTCGGCTATTCGTCGGTGTCGGATAGACGCTGGCCATGGGGATCGACGACTCCACCGTCCACGGAGCTCCCGACTGATTCCGAGTCCATTCCATCATCATGCTCGAACCCAGTGTTAAGGAAGTTCCTGTGAATTCTCATCTCAGCCCTCTTCCAATCGGCGAGGCATACTTGTGCTTCGAGGTTCTCAGGGAGCAAGTTTGATCTCTTCTCGGTAAGAATTTGGCCCCCTCGGCTGAATAATTGTTCCACTGCAATGGTGGAACAAGGGGCTCCAAGTATTTGTCGAGCGATCACCTGTGAAGGTTCAATAATGTATAACAAAGTAATATAAAGATACTCTAGAAGGGGGGTTGAATAGAGTATGCCGGTTTTTCGTAGATAATCTCAAGACTGTTGAAGCTCTTGCAAAACCCTTTGAGATTAGACGTAATTCTTTCCTCTAGCAAACGGCAAACCTGAATCACAACAGAGTTATACAATTCGAAACAAGCGCGGAAATAGGGCAAAGCAGTAAGTAAAGGACGCAATGGATTGTTTACGAGGTTCGGCACGAACTTGGCCTACGTCCCCGCCTAGGGTTCTTCCACAACCCTAGGATTCAACCGGCTTTTATTGATTCACAAGACTTAGGATCCTAATAGCTCACCGAGAAGCCTCTCTCCTATACAATTGCAATCTAGTTAACTCACGTTTCCTTGGAGTCCTAGACCAATCTAGAAGAGCCCCACCTCTCTCAGCTATCTAGTACAATCCTCTTACACTTAGTGAATCAATCGCCTAGTATCCACTTCCTGAGTTACAAACTCTCGAGTATAACACTCACTCGAAATATATCCTATAAGCTCACTGTGTAACTCTCAAATGCTTTGAAACAAAATAAATGACTCTTAAGAACTAGCAGAGAGCAAACGAAGAAGACAGATTTAACTTGAAGGCTTGAGTGTATGAATGCTTGTGTTCAACGAATGTGTTTCTGTCTTCCCTTCTTCCTTTTCTTTATATTGAACAAATCGGCGCCTCTTTCAAAGAAGGATCTTCACCAACGGCTAGAGCAGATCATGGCTTGAGAGAGAATCTTCACGATCTTCTATTTGGGGAAACTCGGAAGCCATGATTTCCGATTTGATTCTTCTCAACTTCAAGCCTTAAGGAAGGAGATATTATTCAAAAAACTTGATGAAAAGTTAGTGCATAATATCTGGCAATATATTAATAATAATAGCATATAATAATATTCGCAAATAATAGACATAAAGTACAGGTTTTGTGTTTCATCAACACAACTATAGCTTCAAGACCTTTGACACAAACTGTGTGTCAAAACCTTTGAAACTATTTCCGATTTTCATCAAGGGAGTGGAGTTATCAACCTGTAAGGTCGGAAATCGCTGTCTTTCTACTCGGCTCCACCATTCTAAAATATCGAAATCTTCTTCTTCATCATTGCGAAATTCAAAGTTAGTAGACAAGTATTCGTCGAGCTCCGAGTGCGGGCTCGACGAAGACCTCGACCTCTTTGTGCTAAAAATATCTCTGACAAGAGCCTTAGTTCGAGCGGTAATACTAGTGCGGGAGGATCCGCTCGACCTGGAAGGCGCAGGAGGAAGAATGTTAGGCGCGCTCTAGCGCCCGTAGAAAAATGAGTATATAATGCTTCAAGTATTCCCCTAACTCTAGCAACTATAATTGAAACATTGCAATCAGGATCATCTTGGATATCGAGCATAGGAAAGTAGTTTTCTAAAAACTTTTGAAGCCCAGTTAATTTGTATCTAGGGTCGAAACAACAAGCTACGAGGAAAATATCAGGAATAACTTTGTAATAAGACAACTATTTCGCCCGCATGGTGAAAACAGCGTCGGATATGCATTGCGCTTGAAGCCCATTCTGGAGGGCTATGGCAATGTTCGGCCCATTACCGGAGCAGGTGGGCCCTTCGTGAACCAAAATTTCATTGTGTTGGCCATAAAAGCGACTGGTTGCGAGTCGGTGGGGTCGCCATCGGATGTGGCGTCGGGATCGGCCTCGGCCTCCAACCCGGACTCCTGAGTCGGGATGGTTGAGGGCATGGAGGAAGTTCCCAGACCGGCAACTTCCTCCTCCGCAATTCCCGGATGCTCATCGAGTAGTGCCTGATCCCGACGTCGTCGGGATCCGCCCGCTCCAGGTCCGGAAACGGAGGCGCTACGTTGAAGGCTAGGCTCCGGTTGGTGACCCGATCCCGAGCCGCTTCCCCCCTGCTTGAAGACGGGGCTCCGCTAACGCTCCTTCGACCTCGTGAAAACATTTTCAATAAAAGTGGATTAGATATTTGTTAAAATAATATAAATATGTAATTAAGACAAATGACGGAATAATGAAAATAAAAAAAGAAATGATAGAAGTAGGATTTGGTGATGCAAAGCGCCGAATTCTCAGAATTCTTGACTCGTGAACTACCGACTTCCGACTTCCTCGATTCTCGAGTGATTAGAGAGTAGGAGATGTGATGAGATGGTGTGATGAAAATGGGAGAGAAGGGGTAGTATTTATAGGGAAAATGGGGTTAGTTTTGGAGCCAATTTCCACCGGGTGCAACGGTCGACCCACCGGGACCAACGTTCGACCCGGCGGGTCCAACGGTCGACCAGGCGGGTCGGCCATTGCTTTTTCAAAAAATAGAGCCGTTCGCCTGCTTTTTTTTTGTTTTTTTATTTTTCCCGACCGTTGGACACTTGCTTGGCCGGGTTGATTTTGATTTTTTTTTCAATTATTTACTTTGTCATTGTATCATAGAAAATGTTTTAGTATTTTTTTAAATTCAAAGGTTGTTATTTTGATATGTTAAGGTATATTAATTTATATGTTGGATTAGTTAAAAAACAAAATAAAACACACATAACACACAATCTTATTACAAACCGAACAACGATTATAAACTCGTACCGGATTCATTGTCCGGTCGATATCGGGCTCGACGCTTCATCACTTCAAGCGTGACATTACAACCCAAAACACGAACTTACTTCCTAGTTCTTACTTTATTTACTTCTTCATACGTTCATATTTGAACAACAACATAAACTTAACACAACACAAGACTAAAATACTAATTACCCGACGATCCCGATGCTTCGACTTCTTTTTCGGGATGCTTCTTGGCAAGATGATTGTTGTAAGAGGAAATCGAGAATGCAAACAGTAAGTCAATAAAGTACAGCAAACCAGATTCCGTTCCTTGCAAATAATTACAAGACCTCCTCCTGATGCAGTAGTGGGAAGTCAGGATCGATCCACGAGGAAGCGTGTCAGCGGATCCTAGGCAGCGGAGAAATCTCACGGACAGAAGTCGACAACAGGGGTCCTAGATCTCGAGTACAGTTACTCGACAGAAGATCGGACAGTCGAACACAGCGCAACAACTCTTGGCAAAGGCTACTCGATCTCGACAAAGGGTACTCGAGATCGAGTAAAGTCCTCGTCGACGTCGGCTTGTCTTGGTCGATTGCCTGCACACAGAACCTACAGCGACTTGGGTCGAAGATCAGTAGTCGAGATCGAGGAGTGCTATTTGATCTCGAGGAAGACAGAGAATAAAAACGAAAGAAAATAAATGCAAAGGCTTTGGGGATTTCGAACTAAACTGTATAAAAAGGACTTCCAAGATTGGGGTTTGCAACAACGATAACCAAGCATGCATAAGGCAAGAATAAACAGATAATCATGTGAATCACATCAAAGGACTGAGCTTTCGCCTTTTCCAACAATTAGACAACTCTTTCAAGAAACCCTAATTGTCTCTACTGATTTTATGTTTACAATCCAAGTTGTTATCATGGACCTCCATTAGATGGGTAATAAACACATAAACAAGTAGTAGATGCTCAAAACATGATAAAGGTCGGATCTTTACCTCAATTATGCATGGCTATCGTCGGGCTCGCCCCAACCCTAGAAGTGGGTGGACTACTCGCGCTTCATCATAATTAAAGGCATTAATAATAAAAAAAAATAAACTTGCATTAATAAAATAAAATAAAGCTTACAACCAAAAGAAGCCAATTCCGCTCTTGCTTCACCAACTCTTCTTGGTCACTCACTCTCTCTCTCTCTCTCTCTCTCTCTCTCTCTATTACTACTTACTTCTCCTCTGAAATTGAATGACTAGAAAACAGCTCCATGGGCTTTATTTATAGGCTTCTAAACTTTGCTACTCAAGGATAGAAGATATCTATCTATATCTAAAACGCTTAAAAGATAAATAAATGCATTTTAGAAATTAAATCTAAAAGGGAAAAATAAATCTAAAATAGGTAAATATCTTCTTGTTGATAGATCTTGTCTTCCAAAGATAGAACTTGATGTATCTCGGCAATCTCGGATTCCTTCGGCTCCAAGGATTCCCAAACCGTGTAGGACAGCCAAAACGCGTAACACGGCTTCGGACGCGGCTCGTCGATCTTGACCAAGGTTCCTCGATCTCGAGTATACATGGTCATCGACTTGGGCTGGCTCGGCGTCTCGGCTAGCTGGTGCTCGACAGACTCGGATAGGCTCCTGGGCGTCGTCGATCTCGACAAGCCCTACTCGAGATCGAGTTGGGTGTAGTCGAGGATGGCTTGCTGGTGATGTCGAGCAACCTCTCTTCGACATGGCTCGGGTGCCGGCTTTCGGGTTCCTCGATCTCGAGTAGGTTTACTCAATCTCGAGTAGTGTTCTCCCAGCTTTCTGCTCTGTTCTTAAAACGCACTTTCCCGAGTCATCGTTTGTCGGATTGGCGCATATGACCATGCGTTGGAAAGCTCTTTCCGAGGGCTACAACTCTCATGAAGACATCAATGCTTGATTCAGAATGAAGAATGGTGAAAAATGGCCTTTTCTCCAGCTGCACCATTCTTAGCTTCTCCATGAGTTTTCTGTAAGCTCAAAAGTGCGTCCGATTTCTGTGAAATATAACCAAAACTTGTGTAGACCTCCATATATTGCAAATAAGTGTAAACTACACAGATTCTGTATTATTCTAACCCAAATGCATGCAATGTATGCAGAAATCGATATAAAAGTAAGTGTAAAACATGGCAAATTAGGCTCACAACAAACACCTCATACTTAAGCTTGCTTGTCCTCAAGCAATACTTTTAATTGTCATTCAGGGGAAGAATTCAAACTCTCAACATCTTAGATTCATTCTCATATGTCCCCTGCAATCAATTACCATCCTCGAAAAGGTACTAGTGTCACAGATCCATGCATGTGCAATTATACAAAAGCAACATCTGCTCACAAAAGGAGGGTTATGCAAAACATTCATTCGTGACAAAGCATTAATAATCAAGAGGACTTTAATTTAAGCTCAATAGGGAGTAGATTGGTAAAAGGCTAAGGGTGGGCAATTTTTGGCAATGTGGTGCTAATGATCCGGGGAAATGGAGTATTTCCAAACTGAATTTCATACCACATTCTTTCTCATACGATTCATCACCTTTCATAATGCTTTTTCTCAATAATAATGCTTTTACCTCTCTGACCTCAGCACTGCCTTCTCGCGAGTCGCAAACATGGGTGTCATGAATGGCCCCGGATACTTTAGTGCTTTGGACTCCTCACCTGTGTGTCCCATCTCACTGAACTATTATCTCCGTAAGCAGGGTCAATCTACCTTTATCTCCTGAGGTGATTGGATTTTCTTTCACTCATTAAATTTTCCATATATTTCAAACATTCCTTCCGAACTCCAAATAATGATAACAACAACACAAACACCCTATAACATCTCCATAATGTAAACATCATTCTCAACATAATCCCCGGATAAGAAATAAGGTAAAAAATGGAAATATTTAGAACATGTGGAGCAATGACTGAAATAAGGCATATATATGGCTTTTGTGATGCACAAGCATAGGTATGACTAGGATTATAAATATATGAGCATTATATGGAAATTTAAAGTCCTCCATCCTCTTATCAAGCAATATGTCAAAAGCAACTTCAAATTTTACCTCCTTTCATGGTTTTCAAGAAAATAATGCACTTCATTGTGACTTCCCTTTACTAGGCAATTTCATGCTATATCTCTAATGAATCCAATTTTACATCGTCGAGTTCTATATAAGCTTCCATGACATTTATTCAAATATTTTCAATGGGGGTCATTTTTTTTCAAACTTTGGAAAACATGCATGTAAGCACATAAATCAATAATGAATTCCAAAATAGCCATGTATAAGCAATTCAAGAAATAAACCTTAAAAATGCACACATAATGTCAAATAAAACCAAATATGCATAGAGTAAGCCCTTCCCCCACCCCATACTTAAACATTACAGTCTCCTCACTGTATAAAAACAAGGGTAAAGAAAGAAACTCACTAGACAGATGTGCAGGGCTTCAAAATCGAGGGCTATACTGTTGGGCCTAGTCCGATTTTAGCTTGCTTCTATCCCCATGGACCTGAAAAATGTAGAAGAGAAATACCCACAATAGAAAAACTAAAAGTTCAAAACCAAAAACAAACAAAAGCAACAATGTCCAAAAGTCCCAAAAAATAAATGTCTATTTACAAGCTCTAGATTTTATAGTCGCTAGGCCGACTTCTCCTTTAAGCATTAGCCTGGCTCATCTTTGTCTGGAGGTATAGGTGGATCTGGTGGTTCCTCCGGTGGTGGGAAGCGTGGGATGTCATCCGGTGGCATCATGTGAAGAAGCTTAAACTTCCCCGAGTGAATGCTCCATGGCTCCACCCATCCATCTTCCTGGGCTCCAGTTGGCATGCATAAAGGAATATATAAAGAAAATTTGCATACCTCATAATCATACCTCTTTCGCTCCATTGGTTGATTTGTTTGCGCGTCTCCACCACAGCAAAACGGTGGAGTGGGAAGAGATATTTCCACCTCATCGTGCGGAGCTTCATGCCACTTTGCGAGGACCCCATACTCGAATATGAACATCGGTTGCTCAAAATCGTCGGGGATAGCCTTCACCTTATAAGGCAAAAGTGACTTTGATACAACATGGGCAACGACGTCCAACTTCTTCTTTTCTGGCTCTTCTTCCTCTAGAGGTTCTTCAAATGTTTTTTCAAAGACAGAGGACAAAGTTGGAATTGAGATAGTGGAAGGACATACCTGGGTATCGACTAGAGATAGATCGATATCGATTGGAGATGGGTCGACATCGACTAGGTGTTGGTCAAGGTCGACCTCAGGTTCAGATTCTCCTTCTAGCAGGATTAGGGCTTCTGGCGGTGATTTTGACGAATCCCGGAGCTTCCTAAATGCGCGTACACCCTCAAGCCATGCCTCCTCATCAACGATGTATAGCCATCTCAAATATTCAAATTCTTTTGCATACTGTCTCGCTCTTTCCCTTTCGAAATACTCGAAGGTGTCCTGCATATACCTGTAGAAAAAAACTCAAAGAAAACGTGAGATCTAACTACCTAAGGCGCGAATGATTGCCTCCCCGGCAACGGCGCCAATTTATTGTAAGAGGAAATCGAGAATGCAAACAGTAAGT
Source organism: Persicaria maculosa (assembly GCA_963922045.1). NCBI lineage: Eukaryota > Viridiplantae > Streptophyta > Magnoliopsida > Caryophyllales > Polygonaceae > Persicaria > Persicaria maculosa. Next base: position 24,728,039 of record OY998259.1, on the reverse strand, counting down.
AAATAATGTACAGCAAACAAGATTCCGTTCCTTGCAAATAATTACAAGACCTCCTCCTGATGCAGTAGTGGGAAGTCAGGATCGATCCACGAGGAAGCGTGTCAGCGGATCCTAGGCAGCGGAGAAATCTCACGGACAAAAGTCGACAACAGGGGTCCTAGATCTCGAGTACAGTTACTCGACAGAAGATCAGACAGTCGAACACAGCGCAGCAACTCTCGGCAAAGGCTACTCGATCTCGACAAAGGGCTACTCGAGATCGAGTAAAGTCCTCGTCGACGTCGGCTTGTCTTGGTCGATTGCCTGCACACAGAAGCTACAGCGACTTGGGTCGAAGATCAGTAGTCGAGATCGAGGAGTGCTATTCGATCTCGAGGAAGACAGAGAATAAAAACGAAAGAAAATAAATGCAAAGGCTTTGGGGATTTCGAACTAAACTGTATAAAAAGGACTTCCAAGATTGGGGTTTGCAACAACGATAACCAAGCATGCATAAGGCAAGAATAAACAGAGGATCATGTGAATCGCATCAAAGGACTGAGCTTTTGCCTTTTCCAACAATTAGACAACTCTTTCAAGAAACCCTAATTGTCTCTACTGATTTTATGTTTACAATCCAAGTTGTTATCATGGACCTCCATTAGATGGGTAATAAACACATAAACAAGTAGTAGATGCTCAAAACATGATAAAGGTCGGATCTTTACCTCAATTATGCATGGCTATCGTCGGGCTCGCCCCAACCCTAGAAGTGGGTGGACTACTCGCGCTTCATCATAATTAAAGGCATTAATAATAAAAAAAAATAAACTTGCATTAATAAAATAAAATAAAGCTTACAACCAAAAGAAGCCAATTCCGCTCTCGCTTCACCAACTCCTCTTGGTCACTCACTCTCTCTCTCTATTACTACTTACTTCTCCTCTGAAATTGAATGACTAGAAAATAGCCCCATGGGCTTTATTTATAGGCTTCTAAACCTTGCTACTCAAGGATAGAAGATATCTATCTATATCTAAAACGCTTAAAAGATAAATAAATGTATTTTAGGAATTAAATCTAAAAGGGAAAAATAAATCTAAAATAGGTAAATATCTTCTTGTTGATAGATTTTGTCTTCCAAAGATAGAACTTGATGTATCTCGGCAATCTCGGATTTCTTCGGCTCCAAGGATTCCCAAACCGTGTAGGACAGCCAAAACGCGTAACACGGCTTCGGACGCGGCTCGTCGATCTCGACCAAGGTTCCTCGATCTCGAGTAGACATGGTCATCGACTTGGGCTGGCTCGGCGTCTCGGCTAGCTGGTGCTCGACAGACTCGGATAGGCTCCTGGGCGTCGTCGATCTCGACAAGCCCTACTCGAGGTCGAGTTGGGTGTAGTCGAGGATGGCTTGCTGGTGATGTCGAGCAACCTCTCTTCGACATGGCTCGGGTGCCGGCTTCCGGGTTCCTCGATCTCGAGTAGGTTTACTCGATCTCGAGTAGTGTTCTCTCAGCTTTCTGCTTTGTTTTTAAAACGCACTTTCCCGAGTCATCGTATGTCGGATTGGCGCATATGACCATGCGTTGGAAAGCTCTTTCCGAGGGCTACAACTCTCATGAAGACATCAAAGCTTGATTCAGAACGAAGAATGGTGAAAAATGGCCTTTTCTCCAGCTGCACCATTCTTAGCTTCTTCATGAGTTTCCTTTAAGCTCCAAAGTGCGTCCGATTTCTGTGAAATATAACCAAAACTTGTGTAGACCTCCATATATTGCAAATAAGTGTAAACTACACAGATTCTGTATTATTCTAACCCAAATGCATGCAATGTATGCAGAAATCGATATAAAAGTAAGTGTAAAACATGGCAAATTAGGTTCACAACAATGATTCTTCAAGTTGCCATAACCCAAATTGTTAGTTATCTTGTACTTATGACCACAATAGCGACACTCCGCTTCTATCTTGCCCGGGGTTTGGACGACCTTATCGATGTCGAGGATCCGCTTTTACCGCCTTTGCTGGCCATTACGACGGGATTGGATGAAATGTGAGTGATTTGATTGATTGATGTGTAAGAAAAATGAATTAGGGAAGAGGGAATGCCTATTTATAGGCTCGAGCCAACGTTCAAACCCGAGCAACGGCTATTTTTTTTTTATAAAAAAAACGTTCATGTGGTGGGACTTACACCCAACGGCCATATTTTCAAATGTCCCAACCCGGCGGGTCACACAGGTCGACCCGTCGGGTCACGGGTTCCAATACACTCGACCCTAACCCTAACCCTCAACCCTTCCCGACCCTAGGACCCGTGGACCCTGACCCGGAAGGTCACGGGTCGACCCGCCCGACCCGTGACCCGTCGGGTTGTCTTATTACAAAGTTCTTCCTGATATTTTCCTCGTAGCTTGTTGTTTCGACCCTAGATACAAATGAACTAGGCTTCAAAAGTTTTTAGAAAACTACTTTCCTACGCTCGATATCCAAGATGATCCTGATTGCAATGTTTCAATTATAGTTGCTAGAGTTAGGGGAATACTTGAAGCATTATATACTCATTTTTCTACGGGTGCTAGAGCACGCTTAACATTCTTCCTCCTGCGCCTTCCAGGTCGAGCGGATCCTCCCGCACTAGTATTACCGCTCGAACTAAGGCTCTTGCCAGAGATATTTTTGGCACAAAGAGGTCGAGGTCTTCGTCGAGCCCGCACTCGGAGCTCGACGAATACTTGTCTACTAACTTCCTCATCCTCAATTCCCGGATGCTCATCGAGTAGTGTCGGAAATGGAGGCGCTACGTCGACGGCTAGGCTTCGGTTGGTGACCCGATCCCGAGCCGCTTCCCCCCCTACTTGAAGACGGGGCTCCGCTAACGCTCCTTCGACCTCGCGAAAACATTTTCAATAAAAGTGGATTAGATATTTGTTAAAATAATATAAATATGTAATTAAGACAAATGACGGAATAATGAAAATAAAGAAAGAGATGATAGAAGTAGGATTTGGTGATGCGAAGCGCCGAATTCTCGGAATTCTTGACTCGTGAACCACCGACTTCCGACTTCCTCGATTCTGGAGCGATTATAGAGCGATTAGAGAGTAGGAGATGTGATGAGGTAGTGTGATGAAAACGGTAGGGAAGGGATAGTATTTATAGGGAAAATGGGGTGAGTTTTGGAGCCAATTTCCGCCGGGTCCAACGGTCGACCCGCCAGGTCCAACGGTCGACCCGCCGGGTCCAACGTTCGACCCGGCGGGTCGGCCTTTGCTTTTTCAAAAAATAGAGCCGTTGGTCTGTTTTTTTTTTAATTTTTCCCGACCGTTGGACACTTGCTTGGCCGAGTTAATTTTGATTTTTTTTTTATTTTTCAATTATTTACTTTGTCATTTTATCATAGAAAATATTTTTAGTATTTTTTTAAATTCAAAGGTTGTTATTTTCATATGTATAGGTATATTAATTTATATGTTGGATTAGTTAAAAAATAAAATAAAACACACATAACACACAATCTTATTGCAAACCGAACAACGATTACAAACTCGTACCGGATTCACTGTTCGGTCGATATCGGGCTCGACGCTTCATCACTTCAAGCGTGACATTACAAACCAAAATACGAACTTACTTCCTAGTTCCTACTTTATTTACTTCTTCATACGTTCATATTTGAACAACATCATAAACTTAACACAACAAAAGACTAAAATACTAATTACCCGACGATCCCGATGCTTCGACTTCTTTTTCGGGATGCTTCTGGGCAAGATGATTCTTCAAGTTGCCATAACCCAAATTGTTAGTTATCTTGTACTTATGACCACAATAGTGACACTCCGCTTCTATCTTGCCCGGGGTTTGGATGACCTTGTTGAAATTATTGAACAAGTAGGAGGAGCTCGATGTCGAGGATCCGCTTTTACCGCCTTTGCTGGCCATTACAACGGGATTGGATGAAATGTGAGTTATTTAATTGATTGATGTGTAAGAAAAATGAATTAGGGAAGAGGGAATGCCTATTTAAAGGCTCGAGCCTATGTTCAAACCCGAGCAATGGCTAGTTTTTCTTTTTTTAAAAAACGTTCATGTGGTGGGACCCACACCCAACGGCCATATTTTCAAATGTCCAAACCCGGCGGGTCACACGGGTCGACCCGCCGGGTCCCGGGTTCCAATACACTCGACCCTAACCCTAACCCTCAACCCTTCCAGACCCTCGGACCCGTGGACCCTGACCCGGCGGGTCACGGGTCGACCCGCCCGACTTATGACCCGCTGGGTTGTCTTATTACAAAGTTCTTCCTGATATTTTCCTCGTAGCTTGTTGTTTCAACCCTAGATACAAATGAACTGGGCTTCAAAAGTTTTTAGAAAACTACTTTCCTACGCTCGATATCCAAGATGATCCTGATTGCAATGTTTCAATTATAGTTGCTAGAGTTAGGGGAATACTTGAAGCATTATATACTCATTTTTCTACGGGCGTTAGAGCGCCTAACATTCTTCCTCCTGCGCCTTCCAGCTCGAGCAGATCCTCCCACACTAGTATTACCGCTCGAACTAAGGCTCTTGCCAGATATATTTTTGGCACAAAGAGGTCGAGGTCTTCGTCGAGCCCGCACTCGGAGCTCGACGAATACTTGTCTACGAACTTCCTCCTCCTCAATTCCCGGATGCTCATCGAGTAGTGCCTGATCCCCACGTCGTCGGGATCTGCCCGCTCCAGTTCCAGAAATGGAGGCACTACGTCGAAGGCTAGGCTCCGGTTGGTGACCCGATCCCGAGCCGCTTCCTCCCCGCTTGAAGACGGGGCTCCACTAACGCTCCTTCGACCTCGTGAAAACATTTTCAATAAAAGTGGATTAGATATTTGTTAAAATATTATCAATATGTAATTAAGACAAATGACGGAATAATGAAAATAAAGAAAGAGATGATAGAAGTAGGATTTGGTAATGCGAAGCGCCGAATTCTCGGAATTCTTGACTCGTGAACCACTGACTTCCGACTTCCTCGATTCTCGAGCGATTAGAGAGCGATTAGAGAGTAGGAGATGTGATGAGGTGGTGTGATGAAAACGGTAGGGAAGGGATAATATTTGTAGGAAAAATGGGGTGGGTTTTGTAGCCAATTTCCGTCGGGTCCAACGGTCGACCCCACAGGTCCAACGGTCGACCCGCCGGGTCCAACGATTGACCCGATGGGTCCAACGGTAGACCCGACGGGTCGGCCTTTGCTTTTTCAAAAAATAGAGCCGTTGGTCTGTGTTTTTTTTTTAATTTTTCCCGACCGTTGGACACTTGCTTGGCTGAGTTAATTTTGATTTTTTGATTTTTCAATTATTTACTTTGTCATTTTATCATAGAAAATGTTTTTAGAATTTTTTTAAATTCAAAGGTTGTTATTTTGATATGTTTAGGTATATTAATTTATATGTTGGATTAGTTAAAAAATAAAATAAAACATACATAACACAAAATCTTATTACAAACCGAACAACGATTACAAACTCGTACCGGATTCATTGTCTGGTCGATAACGGGATCGACGCTTCATCACTTCAAGTGTGACATTACAACCCAAAACACGAACTTACTTCCTAGTTCCTACTTTATTTACTTCTTCATACATTCATATTTGAACAACATCGTAAACTTAACACAACACAAGATTGAAATACTAATTACCCGACGATCCCGATGCTTCGACTTCATTTTTGTGATGCTTCTTGGCAAGATGATTCTTCAAGTTTCCATAACCCAAGTTGTTAGTTATCTTACACTTATGACCACAATAGCGACACTCCGCTTCTATCTTTCCCAGGGCTTGGACGACCTTGTTGAAATGACTGAACAAGGAGGAGGAGCTCGATGTCAAGGATCCGCTTTTACCGCCTTTGCTGGCCATTACGACGGGATTGGATTAAATGTGAGTGATTTGATTGATTGATGTGTAAGAAAAATGAATTGGGGAAGAGGGAATGCCTATTTATAGGCTAGAGCCTACGTTCAAACCCGAGCAACGGCTAGTTTTTTTTTTTAAAAACGTTCATGTGGTGGGACCCACACCCAACGACCATATTTTCAAATGTCCCAACCCGACAGGTCAGACAGGTCGACCCGGCGGGTCGACCCGCCGGGTCACGGTGGGTTCCAATACACTCGACCCTAACCCTAACCCTCAACCCTTCCCGACCCTCGGACCCGTGGACCCTGACCCTGCGGGTCACGGGTCGACCCGCCCGACCCGTGACCCGCCGGGTTGTCTTATTATATAGTTATTCTTGATATTTTCCTCGTGGCTTGTTGTTTCGACCCTAGATACAAATTAACTGGGCTTCAAATGTTTTTAGAAAACTACTTTCCTACGCTTGATATCCAAGATGATCCTGATTGCAATGTTTTAATTATAGTTGCTAGAGTTAGGGGAATACTTGAAGCATTATATACTCATTTTTCTACGGGCGTTAGCGCCTAACATTCTTCCTCCTGCGCTTTTCAGCTCGAGCGGATCCTCCCGCACTAGTATTACCGCTCGAACTAAGGCTCTTGCCAGACATATTTTTGGCACAAAGAGGTCGAGGTCTTCATCGAGCCCGCACTCGGAGCTCGACGAATACTTGTCTACTAACTTCCTTCTCCTTAATTCCCGGATGCTCATCGAGTAGTGCCTGATCCTGACGTCGTCGGGATCTGCCCGCTCCAGGTCCAGAAACGGAGGCGCTACGTCGAAGGCTAGGCTTCGGTTGGTGACTGGACCCCGAGCCGCTTCCCCCCCGCTTGAAGACGGGGCTCCGCTAACGCTCCTTCGACCTTGTGAAAACATTTTCAATAAAAGTGGATTAGATATTTGTTAAAATAATATAAATATGTAATTAAGACAAATGACGGAATAATGAAAATAAAGAAAGAGATGATAGAAGTAGGATTTGGTGATGCAAAGCACCGATTTCTCGAAATTCTTGACTCGTGAACCACCGACTTCTGACTCCCTCGATTCTCGAGCGATTACAGAGCGATTAGAGAGTAGGAGATGTGATGAGATGGTGTGATGAAAATGGGAGGGAAGGGGTAGTATTTATAGGGAAAATGGGGTGGGATTTGGAGCCAATTTCCGCCAGGTCCAACGGTCGACCCGGCGGTCGGCCTTTGGTTTTTCAAAAACTAGAGCCATTGGCCTGTTTTTTTTTTTAATTTTTCCCGACCGTTGGACATATGCTTGGCCGGGTTGATTTTGATTTTTTTTTATTTTTCAATTATTTACTTTGTCATTTTATCTTAGAAAATGTTATTAGTATTTTTTTAAATTCAAAGGTTGTTATTTTGATATGTTTAGGTATATTAATTTATATATTGGATTAGTTAAAAAACAAAATAAAACAAACATAACACACAATCTTATTACAAACCGAACAACGATTACAAACTCGTACCGGATTCATTGTCCGGTCGATATCGGGCTCGACGCTTCATCAATTCAAGCGTGACATTAATTAAAACCCAAAAAAAGAACTTACTTCCTAGTTCCTACTTTATTTACTTCTTCATACGTTCATATTTGAACAACATCATAAACTTAACACAACACAAGACTAAAATACTAATTACCCGACGATCCCGATGCTTCGACTTCTTTTTCGGGATACTTCTTGGCAAGATGATTCTTCAAGTTGCCATAACCCAAGTTGTTAGTTATCTTGTACTTATGACCACAATAGCGACACTCCGCTTCTATCTTGCCCGGGGCTTGGACGACCTTGTTTAAATGATTGAACAAGGAGGAGGAGCTCGATGTCGAGGATCCGCTTTTACTGCCTTTGTTGGCAATTACGACGGGATTGGATGAAATGTGAGTGATTTGATTAATTGATGTGTAAGAAAAATGAATTGGGGAATAGGGAATGCCTATTTATAGGCTCGAGCCTACGTTCAAACCCGAGCAACGGCTAGGTTTTTTTTTTAAAAAAGACGTTCATGTGGTGGGACCTACACCCAATGGCCATATTTTCAAATGTCCCAACCCGACGGGTCAAGGGTTCCAATACACTCGTCCCTAACCCTAACCCTCAACCCTTCCCGTACATGGACCCTGACCCGGCGGGTCACGGGTAGACCCGCCCGACCTTTGACCCGTGGCCGTGTCTATATCCAATTATATAGATTAGGACTATCTAATTATACAATTATACAAATTATTTTTATTTATTAAATTTCCTTTTTGAGTAGAGAAAGCTTTGCGAGATTCACTCACACGCCGCCACGTAGGCAGATGTATTCAGACGCCGCCACATAGGCGACAATACATCGATTTTAGTATATGTATATAGATTAACAAGACTTACAATACCAAATTAAATAAGGGATGAAATTAAAGTTGTGAGAGAATTACATATGGAAGACCCAAAAAATGGTTAAATTTGATCGAATTTTCTAATTATGATGTAGATATACTTCAATGAAAGTATTCATATATTATAAAACTATCCCTATTCTATATGATGCAATAAATTAAAATCGTCAATCTAAAAAAATTATAAAATGGCTAAAACTTAGAAAATCTGCAAAATGCTATTCTTAACAAGTACTCCGCAATACCCGTTCTTAATAATATATAAATTTTCTTTTTTTTATCAACCATTAGTTTATAAGAATTACACTACTTTTTTATGATAGATATCTACATTTCATTACAATAGTTCCTTAATTTCTTAATTTGATGCAAGTGATATCTATATATTTCCTATAACTAATTACACAATTATCAGAGAGATCTATGATTACAATATTTCATTAATTTCTAAATTTGATGTAACTGATGTTTACATTTTTCCTTTAGCTAATTAGACAATTAGAATGCATATCTAAATTTTATATGATAAAAATTGTCAACATAGATATCAAAAATGTCAATTACAAACCAAATTTAATGGAAGTGGGTGTGCGACACCAACTAGTTAATTGAAAAAGTCAACTAATAGATACTAATTTACATTATTCTAATTTACATTATGCAATGTTGATCACTCAACTCGGTAGCTAAGGCCGAGACAACAACAAAGTGGACATACGTGAACGAGACCGACAAACTGCAACCAAGTTCCGAGTTTTCCCCATAGTAAGCGCACCTCCGGACTCCTCCATGTCAACACCTTCCCCATCCAAACTCTTCCACTCAAAGCACTGAATCCACGTCGCGATCGCTAACATGACCACCCTCATAGCCAGGTTTGACCCCGGGCAAGCTCTCCTCCCCGCCCCGAATGGCACAAACCTGAGGCCAATGCCACCGGCTGCGTCCTCCGCGAACCTCTCGGGCTTGAAGGCCAATGGCTCCTCCCACACTTCCGGGTCTCGGTGCAGCGCCCATGCGTTGACCAGCAGCACGGTGCCCTTTGGGACGTGGTACCCTCCCACGGTTGTGTCCGCGGTAGAGAAGTGGGGTATTAGGAGTGGGGCGACAGGGTAGAGGCGGAGCGTCTCGTTGATGATGCAACGTAGGAAGGAGAGGTTAGGGAGGTCAGAATCGTCGACGAGGCGGGTGCTTCCAACTTGGGCGTCGATTTCGGCCCTGGCCTTTAGGAGGACGACAGGGTGGTTGAGGAGGAGGGACATCGCCCACTCCATGGTGCGGGCTGAGGTGTCGGTTCCGGCCGTAAGCATCACCTGATACACAAAATTAATTTCAGCTGAACACAATCATAGATTAACTTATAGGGTAAATTGCAGTGGCGGATCTAATGTTCTAAAGCTAGGTGAGCGAAAATATTCATGGTAAAGACATAATTTTACAGGCCAAAAAATCAATTAAGGAAACCATACCCCCAAACCGGTAACAACTTGTTTGAGTTTTTTTATAACTCTTAATTGATTAAACTAATCTAGCAAACTATGAAAAAAATCTATCAATTTTCAGATTTTTGAAAACAAAAAATTGTAAATGCAATTCATAGGAGTCGAAAGAACAATAGTGGAAAGAAAGTGCAACATATCTCTTCACCGAACTATCATGTTCTTTGTCCATCTTTTGAGTTTTGGTTAAAAAATAAACTGAGATTATAATTATTTATGCCAAGCAAGATTATTATTTTTTAACTTAATCCAAAATTACCGCTGGTTTGCTTGCACTGAGATCCGCCTCTGGTAAATTGTTAATTGATTTCATGTTGGAATCAGCTCGATTCTGTGTGTTTGCCTTAGAAGGTCTTTCTTCCTAAGAGAATTGACTTTTCACTTTAGAGATTTGGGATTTTTTTTTAAGGAAATTTTGTAATATTTTTAAATTAAATAATTTTACCAACTCCTTAAAGGAGGAATTAAGTTAATACATAAATAATAATTTAAAAAAGTCCAGTCTTATTAGTTTTACTTAGTAAGGATAACATATAATAACTAATAGGTCACGGTTCCGAATCCCTCTTCCTTATTGTAATAACCTAAATATCTATTTAGCAATAATTAATTTTTTTTAAAAAAAATATATGTATCGTTTAATGAAAAATATTTTGAAGAAATTTTAGAGAATGGGTTCAAGATTAATGTATCTAGAGGGATAATGTTTTGTTATAAATTTCAACTAGATTAGTGCTGACACACACAGTTATACGGATGTTTTTTTTATAATAATTTTATAATCCATCTGATCCAAAATACATGTCGTTTGACTTTTTAACACGTATTTTAATGAGCTAAAAACTATATAATATATTAAATTTTTTATTATTATTTTTATTACAATTTGATACTTATTCCAACAAATACTAAGTTATAAAAAAATAATTTTAAAAAATTGATATTTTATATAGTTTTTTCCTCCTTAAAATATGTGTTGAAAAGTCAAACGACATATATTTTGAATCGGAGGTAGTACATATGAAAACATTTATATAAGTTAAAATACAATTATCAAGGATTCTTATCACTTTATCTAAATTCATTTTAAAACTTAAATAAATTTCATACTAATACTCGCTCAACTAATGACTTTCCTTTAATACAGTTGCATTAATTGAATAACATATTATAAATTCCAAAATATGTTATCTTTCACAACTAAACTAAAATAAACTAATTATTTTTATTCATATAAAAGTAATTTATATACTTGACTATAGATGACACACGCAACCTTCATTGATATCAATATCATTGATATGAGAATATTTTATTCAAGTAAATATATAATCAAATTATAACAAAGTAATTTATTAAATGGATCTAGTAGTTATTTGTATTTTAACTCATGAATCAAAACTCCAAAATATTATATGTTTTTATTGAAAAAAATAATTTATAAAGAAAATTAATCGATCGGTTAAGATTTAGAGAACGAAAAGAATTAATTAATTACTTATTTAAAGAAATAATTTAATTTATAATAAATAATAATTTATTTAAATATAGAAATTTTGAAATTGGTTAACAAAAATATCTATATTAAAGGAAAATCTGACATATGGCGTAGGCGTAGTATTATTAATTAATTGATTTTTTTTCTTTATCTATTTTTCTAAAACATATAGCACAAAAATCGAGATGTTTACCCAAAAACTAGAGATATTTTTATTCTAATATGCAACATTTTTCAAACTAAAAGTTTCTACAACAAAAAGATGAAGTTATTATAATTGATACAATGGTAATTTAAAAAAATATATGTATTGTTTTTAATTTGAATAAATTTTTTAAAAAGTTGTTGAAAAAACTCTTTGGCTTGGTACGAGACGGGGTTAATAAACTGACTAAAATTATAAAAATGGTAAAATTTATAAACTGTTGGTAAAAAGTAGTTAAAATTTTATGAAAAAATATAAACTCCGTATCGGACGAAAAAGTGTTTATTTATAAAATGGTAGAGTTTATTTGGTTGTTATTAGGGGTATACTTGTCTTTTCAAATCAAATAAACACCCAAATCTCAAAAAAACCTTCAAAAACAAGCTTTTTTTTAACCCCCAATTTTAATAAAAAAACCCATGCTAAACAACCCCATACAAGGTTTTTATTTTCAACCCCAATTTTAACCGTTTATAAACTGTTAAAATTGGTTTCATATACACCCTTTATGTTTTATTTTTTTGGTCGGCTGAAAAAACTCTTAGTATTATCTATCCATATCTATCCAAAGGGATAATGTTTTTCTTGAATTGGTAAATAAAGAGCCGTCATTCCGGAGTTCGAACAGAGGACGTATTGATATTAGAGAAAATTTGCCCAACGGGCCTTTTTTTTGGGCCTTATTGAGGGAGTGTCTCCCAAGTCCGGCAATTTAGGTTTTTGTCCACCTCTAATTTTTTGGACAAAATTGCCCCTGAAATCTTAACTAAATCTGAGAGATTTCTAGGGTTTAAGCAACACTTCTCTCGCTCTCTTCCTCGCCCTTCATTCTCTATCGCTCTGAAGAAACGACGGAGGTGAACCGCCATCTTCTTCCCTCTCCAGCTCTCCATCCCCAATCTTCACCCTCTTAGCCCTCTCTCGCCGGCATTCAACGCCTCGTTCGAGATCCGGCGACCAACGGCGACCTGCGGCTTATTCCTCGACCTCGATGGCGGAGATCCAGTTTACTTCGCATAGGAGGCGGCGGCGGCGAGCACCGCCGGCGGCCGCACTTCAGCAGATCTTCCTCGTCACCGTCTTCACCGGATCGAGGACCGTCGATCTCTTCGGATCTGTTGATGTTGCGCCTGAGAGAGACGGTGAACTCGGGCGCTGTCCATCGCTAGCCGCACGGGGTAAGAAAGTTGTTCTCCAGATCTGAAAATCCTAGATCTATTCTCTCCTACTCCCTTTTTCATAGATATGAGGTTCTCTTCGCTTAGATCTGTGGTTCCTCTCTCAGATCTTCATGGTTTTGAAGAGATTTGCAATTAACCCCTAACCTCCCACATATTTAACTAGAAATTTTCGGATGTTTTCTCTCAACAGGTTTCATTTGGTCACTGTTTTTCCGGGAGGGTGAGAGGGAGGGTCCTGAGTGCACAAAACAAAATCTTCATCCTCTCTTGTTGTTGCTTTGCAGATTTGTAAAGCTCGTTCATCGGGCTTCGATTTGTAATGCCAACATTGCTTCCTTCCTCTTGTAATATTTGCAAAGCAACGAGGTGGACGATTTAATAATCATAATTTATCACAGTGGACAATTTACTAATCATAATTTATCATAAATCATAATTTTATCTATATATTTGATATTTGATTCTCTTGAACATTTGCTTCCTTCCTCTTGCTTTGAATTTCTCAGTGTTCTATTATCCAAGTAGTATACTAAAGTCTAATCTCCAAATCTGTTCGTGATTTTTAATTTGTTAAATTCTAATCTCGACAGCTAATGGATTGTAGAAGAAAGAGGAACTAATTGGTAAAGCATTTCAGCATTTTCTGCTAATGCGAAAAAAAAAACTTCGGTTTCAGCAACCCCGGTGTCGAAGTGGTTATTGTATGCTAGTTTCTCCTTTCTTCCGTATCTAGCATTTTTTTATGATCTGAAATGCTGAAATTAATTCACTGTTGGGGTCAAAGTCGGATATCAAATGTCGTTTATGCAATTTCAGCATTTTTTTTGCCTTGCTGAAACTTTTAGATAGCTTATTTTTACTCTTTTGGTGAGAACTCTTAATTGGTCCTTCTTTTTGCTGAAATTGTTGTTGCTGAACTTGCTTTAAAACTAGAATTAGCTGAAATTGTTGTTGTTGAACTTGCTTTAAATCTCCTTTAAAAGCCTCTTAGCTCAATGGTAGAGCGATGTGCTATGCGCAAATACGTGGGTTCGAATCCCGCATAGGCTAAATTTAATATCCCGTAACATTATTTCAGCAACAATTTCAGCATCAACAACGTTGCTGAAATCGGGGTTTCAACATCAATAGCATTGCTGAAACCGTGGGTTTAGCATCAATAACGTTGCTGAAACCGTGGTTTCGGCATCAACAACAGTAATGCAAAAAGAAAAAAAACTGCTGAAACAGAGGGGGAGAACAGGTGTTTCAGCAACTCAAGAAACGTGGAAAAAATAAGGTAACATGGAGAAAAAAAGAACTCAATTTCAGCAACTTCGATTTCAGCAGTTTCAGGAACGCGGAAAAAAAAAAAACTAAATTTCGTGGAATTTTTTTTTTTTTGCTGAAAACAAAAATTTCAGCATGATGAAAAATTCGGTGGACAAATCCCAAATATGGAGAGATTGGGAGACGGATTCCTAATATAGCCCAATTTCGTGTCCTATATGGTAAATGCCCCTTGATATTATCAACAAGTCCTTTTCGGTGAGCCATTCTGAAATGTTTAAAGGGATAATGTTTCCGTAAAATTGGAAAAACAGAACTCACCAGGATGATGCCTTTGAGGATATCGTCGGTGTAGTATTCCGGCTCCGCCTTCTGCAACTCCAGCAACTCTTCCACCATCGTGGTCTTCCTCATACCCGGAACTCCTCCCTCAGTAGCGGCACCATCGACCTTCTTCTCGATCCGTGCCTCCTCCAGCAAACCCGCCACGACCCGATCCCTGCTGGCCCAAACCCTCCGCATCCGCTTTTCCAATCCCTTGTATCCCACCCACCTCATCACTGGAAAGAAATCGCACACATTTATGAACCTCGGCGAAATGAACATGTCGTCCTCGGGCCCGCTTGTCCACCTCCTCCCGCTCACAATCCTCATCACCACGTTTCTCGCCACCTGGAAAAACATCTTGTGCAGATCCACCTCCTGGCCGCCGCCGATCACGATCTCCCGGGCGACGGAGCGGACCTCCTCGGTGCGGATCAAGGCGGAATCTTGGAGCCGCTGAGAAGACAGCGCTTGAAGGGTGGCGACCCGGCGCAGGTTGCGCCATAGGTCGCCGTACGGAGCCCACCCGAGAGTGGTGTAATCGTAGCCGGTGACCTCGCCGGCAAGGAAATTGGGAGGGCGGTTGGCGAACGCGACGTCGTTTTGGCTAAAGCACTGCTCGACGGCCCGAGGGGAGGAGACTATCAGGAAGCGGCGGCAGCCGAGACGGAGGTGGAAGACGGGGCCGTAGAGGCGGGAGAGCGACTCTAAGGAGCGGTGGTAGGGTTCCCTGAGGAGGTGGAAATGGCCCAATATGGGGAGGCCCGGCGGGCATGGTGGCGGAGGGAAAAATTTGCGGTTTGAGGGTGTGATTTGGAGGCGGCGGGATTTGGTGTGAAAGAGGAAGATGGTGATAGCAATAAGGAGAGCCAAGCAGAAGACTGGTTCAGTGTCCATGATGCTTGGAGCTTTGTGTTTTGAGATTGGGAGATTTGGATGAATAAATGCATAATATAGTGGTGTTATTACATTTACATGATGATACGGGATTACGGGGCATGTGCACCATGTGCCTAGATTTTGGAAATCCAATAAATAACTATTTAAAAAATCAATCTTCTATCCTTTAATCATGTAATGGTGATAAATGATTAGTTTATAGATCTTTATACAATGTGATTGGTTGATAAACTTTAATTAGTTAAATAAATTAAATTATTAATATTATTGAGATTAGGTTTTTATGAAATTGAGATCCCAAATTAAGCTTTTAACGGTTGGCAATTAAGAGTGTTCAAACTGCATTGAGTGCAATGTTAAATTATAACTCCACAAAATCCGAAAAGCTTATGGAATTTAGTAATGGATAATACAAATTAATAACACAACAGACAGAGCAAATCGCTTGGATGGCGTTAACAGGATAATAAAAATAGGAATTTGAAAGGCGATGTATGGTAAATGGATGGACCTGCAGCTGTTAATCGGACGGTAACTATCTATCCTGATCCAAACATATGGGGAGGGGAAGCATGTCACCAGAAGGCAGTTCCTTATCCGATGCGAATTACACGCAAGGGGCGCGCGGTTACATACCACAGCCACAGGTGAATGATGTGTCAGCTTGCTTCGTTGCGGTGCTAAGCCGTGACAAAGCCCATGCGGCCATGCCACTTGGAGTTGTCGCCAACCGTCATCTCTATCTAATTAGTTACGTGAGTGATGTGTATATGTGGTGGCACTGCCACTGGTCCCTCCCTTTCCCTAAAAGATTAGAAATTTTGGCACTGGCACCTATATGAAGGTAAATGAATCACAAAACCAACCCGGAACCCTTATTGTAAACTAGAGGATCCTCGCTGGTAGAGGTGGCAATCGGGTAGGTCAGATCAGATTCGAATTTCGGATCATTCGGGTTTTAAGTAATATCTAATAATTTGGTCATTCGGTTGGATCGGGTTCGGGTTTTGGTTGTATCGGATTTCGGTTACGTTATTTGGGTTTCGATTATTTCCGATTTCGGTTGTCTCATATTTCAATTATTTCGGGTTTGAATTGTCTCAAGTTTTCATTGTTTCAATATTCATTTTAAAAAATTTACTAGAATGTATCTTAAAGTTCGGGTTATTTTGGATTTCGGTTATAACGGATTTCGGTCTTAATGAGTTTCGGTTAAACCGGGTTCGGTTCATTCGAATTTGGATGAGTTTCGGTTATCGGTTATTCGGATTTCAGGACCAAAATAAACGAGTTGGGTCGGTGTTCAGAATAATCGATTCCGGATCGATCGGATCGGGTTTTCATGGTCGGTTTTGCCAGCTTTACTCGCTGGGGTGTTCTTGGACTTGTCAAGTCGGCCCAAAATGATGGCTCAACCAGCTAGAATCAATAACCATTGCTTAATTATGTAATGACCTTAGTCTCTTGATTGCTAAGGCTTAGGACATGATATTGGCCAGATTATATGTGTTGAGGCCATGGCTTAAGGCCTATAAATAGGCAATGTATCATGGAGGATGGGTATGCTGAATATAGTCTATACTTTTCCTCTCAAACACTCTCTATCATTTCTCTTCTCATCCAATCTACTTCTTCTTCACCTCACCGCCTTTCTGTCACTGCACAAGAGCTTCTAGCTCCCCTGTAGGATCCCTCAGCTACGGGTCATTACAGTTTGGTATCAGAGCACTGTCCTAGACATGCTTCCATGGCGGATGGGACGAGATCGAAGACAACGGAGCTTCAATTCTAGGAGTTCCGTGATGACACAAGAGCATTCATGGCGTCTACGTCGGAATCACTTGCGAATTTGAAAAAAATCCAAGAGGAACAGGCGCGGCAATTTGAAGAATTCAAGAAATTGAATGATCAGAGGATGGAGCAATTGGCGGATTTCGTCAGACATCCACAACACGCAGGAAATCGTCAAGAGCAGCAAGCAAGAGCAGATCGGGGATCTCATGGCTCTCATGGAAGCGCATCTGGTCCAAGAACTGAGTACAGGCGTGATTCTTTGATGGGAGATGGTCCGGTTGATCAAGAGATTCCAGGATCCAGGTGGCACCAGAGTTTCAATGGAGGTCAAGCTCCTTACAACGCCAGAGGATCGGACAACAGGTTCCATAGGTTGCCTAAGTTGGATTTTCCGGGATTCGACGACAAGAAGCCAAGGAATTGGATTTACAAGTGTGAAAAATACTTCAGTATTTTCACAATTCCGATGAACCAGCAGGTAGAGATAGCGGCAATGTACTTAATCGACAAGGCAGATACATGGTTACAAGGATACATGATGCAGAATCCGCGAGTTTCTTGGCCGGAATTTTGTGACGCCATTTGTATGAGGTTCGGGGATCGCAGAGAATCTGGGAACAGATTGGTTAGCTGGTTATAACCCAGTGCTTTTTGACTTCATTGAAGTGCATATCTCCTTCACCAAATTGGGCAAGAGAGTGGTGTTGAAAGGATTCCGAGATGACAAAGATGGGGACACAGCAAGCACTAAGATGCTAACAGGAAGACAGTTCAATGTGCTTTGTAGAATGCAGAAGCCTTTGGTTATGCTACAGGTAGCCCAGGTGTGCAGTGTTGACTCCTGAGATTGCATCAGTTCTTGCCGAATTCGAAGATGTTTTTCAAGAACCAAAGGAACTTCCTCCTCTGAGACAACACGAGCATTCCATCAAGCTAAAGCAGGGTGCAATCCCAGTGGCTTCTAGGCCATATAGGTACCCTTATTTCCAGAAAAATGAAATTGAGAAACAGGTTTCAGAAATGCTTGCACATGGAGTAATCAGGCCAAGCCACAACCCATTTGCTTCTCCGACCTTATTGGTGAAAAAGAAGGATGGATCATGGCGTTTTTTTATTGATTACAAAAGATTGAATGACATTACAATCAAAGATAAGTTCCCAATTCCTCACATTGAAGATTTGCTTGATGAGTTAAAAGGGGCATGTGTGTTCTCAAAGTTGGATTTACGAGCAGGTTATAACCAAGTTAGGGTGGTGGAGGAGGACGTAGCCAAAACAACCTTTAGGACTCATCACGGGCACTATGAATTCAAAGTCATGCCCTTTGGCTTGACAAATGCACCAGCAACCTTTCAGAGTTTGATGAATGAGGTGTTTAGTGGTTTGCTAAGAAAGTCTGTGCTGGTTTTCTTTGATGACATCCTGGTTTACAGTGAGAATTTGTTGCAGCGTGTGTCACATTTGAAGGAAGTATTGATTATTATGAGAAATCACAGGTTGTTTGCCAAACTGTCCAAGTGTGCCTTTGCTTAACCTGAGGTAGAGTACTTAGGTCACATAATTTCTGCTCAGGGTGTGTCTACTGATCCAAAAAAGGTTGAGGCAATGCTACGATGGCCTACTCTTAAGAATGTCAAGGCTCTTCGTGGGTTTTTGGGTCTTATTGACTACTATAGGAGATTTATTAAGGGGTATGGGTGCATTGCCAAACCATTAACAGATTTACTGAAAAAGGATGGGTTCACTTGGTCTACAGTTGCTGAGTCTGCTTTTCAGGAACCGGAACATATTTTAAGTACTCCTCCTGTGTTAGCCATGCCAAATTTCTCACTACCCTTTGTGGTGGAAAAAAATGCTTGTGATTCGGGTTTAGGAGTTGTGTTGATGCAAAAGGGGAGACCCATTGCCTTCATTAGTCAAGCATTGCATGGTAGAAATCTACTGTTGGCTGTGTATGAGAAGGAGCTATTGACAATACTCCTAGTTGTGGATAAGTGAAGGCATTACTTGGAGGGCCACCACTTTACAATCAAAACTGATCATCTGCCTCTCAAGCACCTACTTGATCAGAGATTATCTACACAGGTGCAAAGAAAAGCTGTAAGGAAATTGCTTGCTTTATCCTATGATATTGCATATAAAAAGGGATCAGAGAATAGAGCAGCTGATGCTTTGTCTAGAGTATTTGAAAATGGTGACTGCAACACATTGACTGTGATTCAACCAGCTTGGCTCTCTGAGGTTGTGACTAGTTATGCTGGAGATGAGAAGGTGTAAGAAGTACTCCTGCAAGCAATCTCTGATAAGCCAGGTTCATACACAGTGGTTAATGGGGTGCTAAGTCTGACCTTAGGTGCAAGCTATTGACAACTATTCATGAGGAGCCTATTGGAGGTCATTCTGGAATTACAGCTACTTATCTCAGGGCTAAGAGCCTATTTTACTGGTAAGGGATGAAGAGAGAAATTACCACTTTTGTCAATAAGTGTGATACATGCCAAAGAAGTAAAGGTGAACAAGTGGCTTCCCCGGGTTTACTGCAACCATTACCTATACCTGATCAGGCTTGGAGCAATATCAGCACGGACTTTGTGGAAGGTCTGCCTAGGTCACAAGGTAAAGACACCATTTTGGTGATTGTGGACAGACTGACCAAGTATTCTCACTTTATTCCATTAACACACCCATACACTGCAGCTAAGGTTGCAGCTGTGTTCATGGAAAATATATATATAAACTGCATGGGTTGCCCAAGAGCATTGTTTCAGATAAAGATAAGATTTTTGTCAGTCACTTCTGGCAACACTTATTCAACTCCTTACACACAAGTCTGGACATGAGTACTGCCTATCACCCTCAATCTGATGGACAAACGGAGCGTGTCAACCACTGCTTAGAAACTTACCTAAGATGCATGACTTCGAGCAATCCAAAGAGGTGGTCTCATTGGTTATTCTTGGCCGAGTGGTGGTACAACACCACTATCCACTCTTCAATCAAGATGCCCCCGTTTGAGGCACTGTATGGTCATCCTCCTTCTCAGTTTGCGTTACCTACATTATCAGCTTTAGGGTCCCCTGTGGATGATTGGTTGAGGACAAGGCAACAACTGCTTACCCAATTAAAGGACCACCTACAGCGAGCTCAATCAAGGATGAAGACTTTTGCTGATTCTCATCGTTTAGAGAGGGTGTTGAATGTGGGTGATTGGGAGTTTGTGAAACTCCAACCATATAGGCAATCCACTGCTGCAGTTCGTCAATGCGTCAAGCTCAGCTCCAGGTACTTTGGCCCATTCAAAATCGTGGCAAAGTATGGTCCTGTAGCCTACAAGTTAGAGCTGCCACAGGACTCAAGGATCTAAACTGTGTTTCATGTGTCCCAATTGAAGCTGAAGAGAGGCCCAGTGGAGGATGATAATAGCCAGTTGATGTCCACTGAAATAGCCATGTTGAAATACACATTTTAGCTCCATGTTCTATATACTTTGCATATTTCGGGCTGGGAATATGTTGAATTTATGTAATATATGCTTATTTGCAAGAAATAGAGGTCTACATAAGTTTTGGTTTAATATTACAGAATTTGGAGCCATTCCGGGAAAAAACCAAGAGGCAAAGACGGAAGCTGAGTTTTACTCGATATCAAGTACCTTTCCTCGATATCGACCAAGGAAGTCTGAGCAAAGCCTGGTCGAGGAGAAGCCATATCGAGAAGCTGAGAAACGAAGCCAACTCGAGTTCAGGGCATTACTCGATATCGAGTAAATTACTCGATGTCGACGAAAACTTGAAGCCACACCTGGACTCGAGGAAGCAAATCTGATTGAGAAGCCGAAGACAAGACAACTCGAGGAGTTTTTACTCGATATCGACAAAATTTGCTCGATGTCGAGTAAACCAGCAGCACATGTCCGAGCCAGTTCCGAGAAGAAGTTACTCGAGCAAGCTAACAAACCAAAAGTCGACGACATTTCTCCTCGATATCGAGGAAATTACTCGATGTCGAGTAAAAGATCTCTGGGCCGCGACGCTGTTGGGCATGTCCGAGTCGAGCTGGATCTCTTGGATGTGAAGCAAGTCCGAATCTATCAAGTTTTATTAAGATCTATCTATGGAGAGAGGATTTATCCACCACATGAAGATATTTAGATATTTTAGATATATTTCCTTTCAATATAAATATTCCTTTTATTAAAATTTTATCTTTAGATATTAGATAGATATTTCCTTTCTTGATTAACAAGGATTGAAAGCCTATAAATAAAGCCTATAGGGCTGAGTTTTATTCATTCAATTCAGAAGCTAGAGAAGTAGTTCCACAGAGAAGTTTAGGAGTTCAAAGGTTTTAGGGTTTTGGCATTCAACGAAAGTTGGAGTGCCGGGATTGTAAAAGACTTTGAATATAGTTTATGCAAGTTATTTCTTTTCAATCAATGTCTGCGATTGCGATGAGGCACGAGTAGTCCACCCACTTCAAGGGTTGGGGTGAGCCCGACAATAGCCTTGCGTGTTTGAGGTAAAGATCCGATCTTTGTCATGTTTTGAGCATCTACTACCTGTTATGTGTTTATTACACATTTAATGGAGATCCATGCTAACAACTTGGATTGTAAACTGTTATGAGCTGAATCTGCCATGTTTTACAGTAACGTTTGTATCGATTTCTGCATACATTGCATGCATTCGGGCTAAGATAGTACAAAATCTATGTATTTTATGTTTATTTGCCGAATTATGGAATCTACACCAGTTTCTGTTTAAAATCGCAGAATTCGAGGCATTTTACCGCAATTCGAAAGAAGGCCAGAAAAGCTCGGAAATCCACTACAGAAGTCCAAGGTCAAAGAAGCAGCGGAACCAGTCGAATCAAGCTGAGAGCCAAGGTTACTCGATCTCGAGTGAACCTTACTCGATCTCGACGAACATGTCCGAGCACAGGACTTGTCGACCAAGAGCAGTGTCGAGAGCTAGACCAACCCAACTCCGGAAGTCAACTCGATCTTGAGTACAACTTATCGAGATCGACAAAGCCTAGACGACACACCCGGAGTCGATGAAGTTGTGCCATGCCGAGAAGCCGAGGACGAAGATGCCGAGCAGAACCCTACTCGATCTCGAGGAGGCTTTGTCGAGATCGAAGAGCCACCCTGCGCCAGTCCGAGTCCATGCCGAGGAGAAGTCCTCGACAACACCAGTCTGAGTCATCCTCGACCACACCTTACTTAATCTCGAGTTGCCTAGTCGAGATCGAGAAGCCAAGGAGCCCACAAGTCCGAGCCTTGTCGAGCAGATCTACCCGATAAGGCAGGCCGCCATAGTCGACGAACCACGGTACTCGATATCGAGTAGCCTAGTTTCTGGAAACGCGTCGACGAGAGCAGTCCGAGTCGAGTTGGAGTTACTTGGGCACGAAGGAAGTCGAGTTGGCCGAGATTCTATCCAATTTGATCAAGTCTATCTATGGAAGAGGAGTTCTACCTACATTGGAAGATATTTTACAACTTTAGATCAGAACAAGAAGCTCCTTAAGCAAGTAAAGTATCTTTCTGTCAACCAGCCTTGCATTGAATGCGGATCGCAGCGGCACACCACTACTGAGTGCCCACACACAGAGCAAGTCAGGCTGGCAGAGCACCACGAGGAGGTAGCTTACGCAGGGGGTCCCAATCACTACATGGAGGACCAAAGGTTTCAGCAAACACAATGGAATCAAGGTGTCCCTAGGAACCCCCCGCCCTACAGAGCTCCAGGACATCCGGAAAGGGAACAGAAAAGGGATGATATACAGACAGTCCTGGAGGAAATACGGAGGAATCACTCAGAAACTAAGCAGTCCTTCAACTCCGTCTACACACAGATGCAAGGTGTCAACTCTAGGCTTGGGGAAATTGATATATGGCGAAAATCAGTCGATACACAGATTGGTCAGCTAGCAGCGGGAATCCCCAGACAGTCAGGTGCGCTCCCTGGATCTTCAGAACCAAATCCTAAGGGAAAGACTGGACACATCGCTACTGTAAAACTCAGAAGTGGCCATCAACTGCAAGAGCCAGAAGTTGGAAAGCAGCAGAACAAAGGGGACCAGCTAGTCGACCAGCAGCTAGTCGACATCGACCAGAGCGTAGTCGATCTCGAGGAGGGGCTCGTCGATCTCGAGGAGAAACTTCAAAAGCCCTCGTCTGCACTGAACAGCAACTCGACATCACCCAATCTGGTCGAGATCGACAAGGGTGTACTCAACATCGAGGAGGGTCAGCCCGAGATCGAGAAGACTGCAGCACCTCCAACGTCTGTTCTGGCTCCGAATCAGAAGAAGAAGCTGCCTTTCCCCACAAAATCTCCAAAGGACCTGGCAGAAAAGAAATTTCAGCACTTCATCAAGATGCTTCAGAAGCTCAACGTCACCATCCCCTTCACAGAAGCTCTCAATGAAATGCCATCCTATGTTAAGTTCCTGAAGGAGATTCTGAGCAAAAAAGCGATCAATGGCTGAGATTACAGAGGAATGCAGCCATTTGGACATACCGGAGAAGAGGCCAGATCCAGGTAAGTTTGCTATAACCATTGGATTTGGTCCATACAAAATTAATGCTTTATGTGATCTTTGAGCTAGTGTGAGTATAATGCCTTTAACAATTTGGTCCAAGATTAAGATAGGTGCCCTAGAGCCTGTGGATGCTAAACTTTACATGGCCAACAACACTGTGGTCATTCCAACAGGCATGGTGGATAATGTGCCAGTACAAGTAGGTAAATTCTTTGTCCCTGCTGATTTCTTAGTTGTTGATATGCAAGAAGATCCCGCTTGTCCAATTATTCTAGGAAGACCCTTCTTGGCGACGATGGATGCTAACATAAGCGTAAGGAAAGGAGTGCTCACCTTCAACATCAGCGATGAGGTAATTGAGTATTCCTTTAATAAAACTGAAAGGCATACAGGTCCAATGGAAGAGGTAAAATCTATCTCAGCTAGCTACATCACCTGCGGGGAACCCAAGGTAAGAAATATGACCCCTGAGGAGCTGGAAAAGAGGGATATGGAGGCACAGGTGGAGGAAATCATGGCAATCCTAAAGGAAGACACAGAAAATCTAATCGACACAAACCAAGGTACGTCGTTATGGACTAATTATTTTTCGGATGCCTTGACAGGAACCAAGTATGGGGTCAAGATCGACCAAGACTCCTCGACATCGAGAACCCTAGTCGATCTCGACCAAAACAAGAAGCCTCCACCAACACCAACGTCGTCGAGCAGCAACACAGAAGCTGAGGGCTACTCGAGATCAAGTACGGTACTCGAGATCGACCACCGCCTCACGGCCTCGGCTTCGCCTTCCTTGACGCTGACACCACCAGACGGCCGAGACTCGTCGAGATCGACTACTCTAGTCGATATCGACCACCATCAGGCTCCCCCAGCTCCTGTTTCCTCGACGGTGAAGCCACCAGGAGCAGAATTCTACTCGAGATCGAGTAGTCCACTCGATGTCGACCAGCCCTCCTTTCCACCAGCTTCTGCATCTTCGAGCAGCTCACCACCAGAACCTGCAGACTCATCGAGATCGACTATCCCTAGTCGAGATCGACCAAACACGGTGGTCCTCGATTCCGTCTCTACGAAGGTAAGCCAAGGTATGGATCTTTCTTCTCCTATTTCCATTAAAGATCTATCTATACATGGGAGAAGTTTGCCTTGGTATGTGCGCTTATGTAGGATTTCCAATGATGAGCCCAAAGAATATGAAATTGGAGACAGGCTCTATGTCTCTAAATCAAAGGATCATTGGTTCCCTAACAAATTCAACAAGAAGAGGATGGGACCTTTCGTGGTGAACAAAATCCATTCTGGAGGATTACAGCTGATGGACAAAAATGGAGTCCTATTTGAGGCCCAAGCTACATGGGCCCTGCAGATGCCACCTTGAGCATAAATGGAAAGTCGACCTAGCGACTATAAAATCTAGAGCTTGTACATAGACTTTTTGGGATGTTTTTGGACATTGTTTTGTTTGTTTTTGGTTTTGAACATTTCTAGTTTTTCTATTGTGGGTATATGTCTTCTACACTTTTCAGGTCCATGGATAGAACAAAGCTATATTCAAACTCGGCCAGGAGGTGCTTCCATTCGAAATTTAGAGGCTCTGCACACCTGTCTTGTGAGTTTCTTTCTTTACCCTTGTTTTTATACACTGAGGACACTGTAATGTTTAAGTATGGGGTGGGGGAAGGGCTTACTTCATGCATATATGCCATATTTGACATTATTTGTGCATATTTAGAATTTATTACTTGGAATTGCTACATGGCTATTTTGGAATGCATTATTTGATTTATATGCTTACATGCATGTTTTCCAAAGTTTGAAAAATGACCCCCATTGAAATTTTTTGAATAATGTCATGGAAGCTTATATTGAACTCTACGATGCAAAATTGGATTCATTAGAGATATAGCATGAAATTGCCTAGTAAAGGGAAGTCACAATGAAGTGCATTATTTCTTGAAAACCATGAAAGGAGGTAAAATTTGAAGTTGCTTTTGACATATTGCTTGATAAGAGGATGGAGGACTTATATTTCCATATAATGCTCATATGTTTATATCCTAGCCTTACCCATGCTTATGCATCACAAAAGCCATATTATGCCTTATTTCATATATTGCTCCACATGTTCTAAAATATTGCCATTCGTTACCTTATCCGGGGATTATGTTGAGAATGATATTACATTATGGAGATTATCATATGGTGTTTGTGTTGCTATTATCATATATGGAGTTTGGAGAAAATGTTTGAAATATATGAAAAATTTAATGAGTGAAAGAAAATCCGATCAAAGATCGACCCTGCTCGCTGAGATAATAGTTTGGCGAGATGGGACACCAGGTGAGGAGTCCGACGCACTAAGTATCCGGGGCCATTCATGACACCCATGTTTGCGACTCGCGAGAAGGCAGTGCTGAGGTTAGAGAGGTAAAAGCATTATTATTGAAAAAAGCATTATGGAAGGTGATGAATCAAAGGAAGAAGGAATGTGGTATGAAATTCTGTTTGGAAATACTCCATTTCCCCGGATCATTAACACCACATTGCCAAAAATTGCCCACCTTTAACCTTTTACCAATTCTACTCCTTATTTGAGCTTAAATTAAAGTCCTCTTGATTATTAATGCTTTGTCACATGAATTGTTTTTGCAAAACCCTCCTTTTATGAGTAGATGTTGCTTTTGTATTGCACATGCATGGATCTGTGACACTAGTACCTTTTCGAGGATGGTAATTGATTGCAGGGACATATGAGAATGAATCTAATATGTTGAGAGTTTTGAATTCTTCCCCTGCGTGATAATTAAAAGTATTGCTTGAGGACAAGCAAGCTTAAGTATGGGGTGTTTGTTATGAGCTGAATCTGCCGTGTTTTACAGTAACATTTTTATCGATTTCTGCATACATTGCATGCATTCGAGCTAAGATAGTACAAAATCTATGTATTTTATGTTTATTTGCCAAATTATGGAATCTACACCAGTTTCTGTTTAAAATCGCAGAATTCGAGGCATTTTACAGCAATTCTAAAGAAGGCCAGAAAAGCTCGGAAATCTACTACAGAAGTCCAAGGTCAAAGAAGCAGCGGAACCAGTCGAATCAAGCTGAGAGCCAAGGTTACTCGATCTCGAGTGAACCTTACTCGATCTTGACGAACATGTCCGAGCACAGGACTTGTCGACCAAGAGCAGTGTCGAGAGCTAGACCAACCCAACTCCGGAAGTCAACTCGATCTCGAGTACAACTTGTCGAGATCGACAAAGCCTAGACGACACACCCGGAGTCGATGAAGCTGTGCCATGCCGAGAAGCCGAGGACGAAGACGCCGAGCAGAACCATACTCGATCTCGAGGAGGCTTTGTCGAGATCGAAGAGCCACCCTGCGCCAGTCCGAGTCCATGCGGAGGAGAAGTCCTCGACAACACCAGTCTGAGTCATCCTCGACCACACCTTACTCGATCTCGAGTTGCCTAGTCGAGATCGAGAAGCCAAGGAGCCCACAAGTCCGAGCCTTCTCGAGCAGATCTACCCGATAAGCCAGGCCACCATAGTCGATGAACCACGATACTCGATATCGAGTACCCTTGTCGATATAGAGTAGCCCAGTTTCTGGAAACGCGTCGACGAGAGCAGTCCAAGTCGAGTTGGAGTTACTTGGGCACGAAGGAAGTCGAGTTGGCCGAGATTCTATCCAATTTGATCAAGTCTATCTATGGAAGAAGAGTTCTACCTACATTGGAAGATATTTTACAACTTTAGATATAGATTTAAATTCTTAAGCAATTTATCTATCTTTAAGCTTTAAGTAGATATAGATAGAAGATTCTATCCTTGAGTAGCAAGGAATAGAAGCCTATAAATAAAGCCCTAGGGGCTGGTTTTTCATTCATTCAGAAACACAACCAATTCCATTCAAGTAAGTAGGAGGAGAGAGAGAGCGTTTGTAGCAAGCAAGGTGGAAAGGCGAAAGCGGATTTGTCTTGTTGGTTGTAAGCTTTCTTTATTTAATTCAATGCAAGTTAGTTTCTTTTGTTATTTGATGTCTTTCTTGATCATGAAGAGCGAGTAGTCCACCCACTTCTGGGGCTTGGGTGAGCCCGACGGTGGCCATGTGAGGTGATGCGGTAAAGGTCAGATCTTGTTATGCAATTCATCTTCTATCCCTATGAGCATTATTCTTTTGCTAGAGTTGAAGGTGATCCTTGTTTGTATTATTGAAACGAAAGTGATCTTAATGCAACTTGGATTAATTATGTGAAAAGGGTTAGTAATAATTAGGGTTTATGCGAAAGCCTCTATATGTCTATTTGTTAGTAACGAAAGTTATTTTGATGGAAAGCATGATCTTTTATGCCTTTATGTGTTACTTTGCGTGGTTATCGTTGTGGTGTTGATACCCTGGCCTTGGAAGTCGTTTATTATATTGATTTATTTCGTCGGAATTCTAAATTTTGGGTATGAGAAATTGCAATTTACGTTTTCTGCATTCTTAGTCGATACAGAGTAAAGCCTCGTCGATCTCGAGTAGACACTGGTTGAGATCGAGTTGGCTTGTCTAGGTCGAGTTGTCTGTTTGCTTTGCTGAGTTTCTGTTGTCGACATCTGTAGTCGATATCGAGGACAGTTAGTCGATATCAACCAACTTCTGTGTCCTTGCTTTTGTTTCTGCTTTTGTTTGTTCTTTTCTGCTTTGTTTCTGCCTTCCTTTGTTTCTGTCTTCTGTTGCTTTTCTGTGAGATTTACAGCTGCCTAGGATCCGCTGACACGCTTCCTCGTGGATTCGATCCTGACTTTCTCTTACTGCATTGGAGGAGTCTTGTATTTATTTGCTGGAGCACGAATCTGGTTTGAATTATTTCACTTTATTTCATACTTGATTTCCTCCTCACAACATAAACCTCAAATCGGTAGATACAATTAGGGTTTCTTGAAAGAGTTGTCTAATTGTTGGAAAAGGCGAAAGCTTGACCCTGCGATGCAATTTGCATGATTATCATTATTTATCTTACCTTATGGATGTTTGGTTATCGTTGTTGCAATCCCCAATCTTGGAAGTTTTCTTTAACATAGTTTATTTCGAGTTTCGCAAAGCCTTGCTCTTTATTTTCTCTCGTTTTAAAGTTTCTGTCTTCCTCAATATCGACCAAAACTGGTCGACATCGAGTACTGATATTCGATCGATGAGATCGTTGTAGCTTCTGGTTTGCAGGAACACGAAGTCGACAAAAGTTTACTCGATATCGAGTAAAACTCCTCGATATCGACCAAAACCCGGGAGCTGCTGCTGCTTCATTTCGACTTGTCCGATCTTCTGTCGACTAAACCTTAGTCGAGATCGGGTAATCTGTAAGTCGATTTCTGTCGTGAGATTTCTCCGCTGCCTAGGATCCGTTGACCAGCTTCCTCGTGGATCGATCTTGACTTCCCACTGCTACATCGGGAGGGAGTCTTGTAATTATTTGCATGGGACGGAATCTGGTTTGCTTTGATTTATTTATATTTTAATTGCAAGTCTCGATTTCCTCCTTACAACAAATTGGCTCTGTTGCCGGGGAAGCAATCATTCGCGCCTTAGGTAGTTAAATCTCACGTTTGCTTTGAGTTACTTCACAGGTGTATGCGCCGTTCTGGTCAACCACCTGAGTTTGATGGCTTAGACGAACCGGAACGCGTTATACACATCCATGCTAAACTAAAAAGAGCTATGGCGGTCGCAGAAACACAAGAACAACTGATTGAGAGGCTTCAGAGGGAACTGGCCGCCAAAGATACTGCTCTCACCACTGAGAGAGCAGGCAGGGAACAGGAAGCTGAGCGAAGGAGGCAAGTAGAGGCTGAGCTTGCCCAATTCCCTACCACTGTAGAGGATTACATGCACCCGACTCTCGTCGTGCCTGAATCGACCATTCTAATCCCTCAAAATAATTTTGAAATTCACACTCACTTCCTTATTGAACTTAAAAATAATGCTTTTTATGGAATGTTTAATGAATGCCCTCTTTTTACATATTACCAATTTTTCTAACATGTGACGTACTCTTGCTGAAGGTACTACTCTGGAATATGTCCAGATGAAGGCTTTCCGATGGTCTCTCGCTGGTTCCGCATTGAAGTGGCTGGAAGGACTGAAACCACGATCCCTCACAACATGGGCTCAAGTAGAGCAGGAATTTCTCAACAAATTCTTTCCTCCTGCCAAGATAGCACTCCTCCGCCAGAAGATTACAGCTTTCAAACAGAAGCCCGGGGAGCCGCTGGCAAAAGCATGGGAACGATATAAGGAACTCCTGCGATCTTGCCCCACACATGGACAACCACCCTATGTCATTCAAGAGATCTTCTTCAATTCTCTTGACCAGACCACCAAGGATAGAATCAACCAGTATACTCGATATGAGTATTTGACAATGCCACCAGCATGGGGTGTACTCGACAAGCTCACCAACTACGATAATAAGTATGGGGCTACTACAAAATATGATGAGAACTCCTATGCCAGGCCAGCCCCATCTATGCCCCTCCATGAGCCTTCAAAAGAGATTGACCCAGATGTCAGAGAGCAGTACTACAGAGATCAGAGCCGCAAGCTCCTCAAGCAAGTCAAATATCTCTCTGTCAACCAGCCTTGCATCGAATGCGGATCACAGCGGCACACCACTACTGAGTGCCCACACACAGAGCAAGTCAGGATGGCAGAAACCCAGGAAGAGGTAGCTTATGCAGGGGGTCCCAATCGCTATACGGGGGACCAAAGGTTCCAGCAACCACAATGGAACCAAGGTGCCCCTAGGAACCCTCCATCATACAGAGCTCCAGGACATCCAGAAAGAGATCAACGGAAGGATGATCTACAGATGATCCTTGATGAGATGCGCCGGAATCAGGCACAGCAGTAGCAGGCTACAAGCGCCATCAATAATCAACCCCAGAATTTCAACACAAAATTTGGAGAGCTGGATATCTGGAAAAGGAGCATAGAGACCCAGATGGGTCAAATCGCTTCGCAGATTCCACGACCAACCGTGCAACTCCCTGGGCAAACAGAACCAAACCCCAAGTGAAAGACCGGACACATCGCAGCTGTAAAACTCAGGAGCGGGCATCAACTACGCGAGCTAGATGTCGAAAAGCAGCAAGACAAAGCAGAGAAGCAACTCGACAACGAGCAAAAACAACTCGATGTCAACCAAGATTTGGTCAATATCGACAAAACCCAACTCGATGTTGAGGAGATTCCAAGCCCAGACTCTTTTGCACAACCCAGCAACTCGAAATCGACAACAGTGCTCGATATCGACGAGAATATTGCCGATGTCGAGAAGAAGCTTGTCGATGTCAAGGACTCTGCAACACTTCCGACATCTGTTCTGGCTCCAAAGAAGAAAAAGACACTGCCTTTCCCTTCCAAGGCGCTAAAAGACCCAACTGCAGGTAGGTTTAAACATTTTGTTAATATGCTTCAAGAACTGAATGTCTCAATTCCTTTTACAAAAGCTCTTCAAGAGATGCCTGCATATGTCAAGTTTCTCGAAGAGATCCTTAGCAACAAGCAATCTATCTCAGAAATCGCCAGCGAATGCAAAGTGCTCCACTTCCCTAAGAAGAGACCTGACCCTGGTAAGTTTTTTGTTACTGTGGGATTCGGACAATATAAATATGAGTCCTTGTGTGATTTAGGAGCAAGTGTGAGCATCATGCCCTTATCAATCTGGCGAAAGGTGAAGATAGGGTCCATAGAGCCTGTGGATGCCAAGCTATACATGGCGAATAATACAGTAGTCATCCCTACAGGTATGGTTGAGAATGTCCCTGTCCAGGTTGGTAAGTTCTTTATTCCCGCTGATGTCCTGATTATAGATTGTGCTGAAGATCCTACTAGCACTATTATTCTTGGTAGACCATTCTTAGCTACTGCAGATGCCAAGATTAGTGTCAAACAGCGATTGCTTACCTTCACAATAGGCGACGAGGTCTTAGATTTCTCCTTTGGCCCTACAAAGTAAGAAATTTCATGGTTGGAGGTGAAAAGCATCAGCAAACACAGGATCAAGCAAACAACGGAGGAAGGCACCAAAAATCTGCTCGACATCGACAATAGTTCCTCGACATCGACCAATCTGCTCGATGTCGACCAGAATATCTTGACGTCGACTTCCTCTGTTGCGCACCAGACTTGCCAAGAGCCTAAGTATGGGGTCCCTATACTTGATGTCGACCAGTATTGCTCGACATCGACCAACCCTAAGCCCAAGGATTTCTGTTTTGGGCCCGAAAAGGTAAGTTCAGGTATGAGTTCTACTCCTTCTCAGTCCATTAATAAATTTATAAATAATTTAAGGGGAGGTAAGGCCCCGTGGCAAGAGAATCTGCAGAGAATGAGAGCTGGAAAGAAGAAAAAAGGAAAGGGGGATTATGCAAGCGACCACTTATCAGCTAAGCTTGCATACTACAATCAGGACCTAGATGATCCAGGAGAAGGGCCCCACATTGATGGTCCTTAAGCACGAGCGGAAAAGTCAGCCTAGCGACTCTAAAATCTAAAGCATGTACATAAAACTTTTTGAATTTTGGGACTTTGAAACTTTTGGTTTTGGTTTTGGTTTTGTTTGTTTTTGTTTTTGAATACTTCATGTGAAAGGTCTTGTCTTTGTGAAATCTAACACTTTTTAGGTCGGCAAGCATAAAGAAGGGTCGCAAAAGGTGGAACAAGAAGTCCCTGAAAGTTAGTCGAAATCGACGAAGGCCAAGCCGAAATCGTCCAAGAGGAGCAGCCCAGTTTTACTCGATATCGAGTAGGCCAACTCGACATCGACCAAGTCAGAAAAGTTCCTCGACTTCAGCATTCCACTCGACGCTGACAGGTTACTCGACATCGACAAAATTCCTCGATGTCGACCAACCCAGTTCCTCGACAGGCCTTGTTTTGCTTTCCTCGACGCGTTATTCGGTGAGTTCCTTCCTTTACCTATGTTTTATATTGATTTTATACAGTGGGGACACTGTATATTTTAAGTATGGGGTAGGGGAAGGGCTCATTATCATTATTATATGTTTTATTCTTGCTTTTGGTTTTACATGGTGAATTTTGAGTAAAATTTTAAAATTTTGTGCATAAGGCTAAACTCAAAATTCTATAAGACATCTCCCATTGCTTGTAAATTGTTCAAAGAAATAGTGTCATGGAAGCTTAATTGAATTTGACGATGCAAAATTGGATTCATTAGAGATATAGCATGAAATTGCCTAGTAAAGGGAAGTCACAATGAAGTGCATATTTTTTGAAAACCATGGAAGGAGGTAAAATTTGAAGTTGCTTTTGGCATGTTGCATGATACGAGGATGGAGGACTTTATATTTCCATATATGGTCATATTGTTATATCCTAGCCTTACCTATGCTTATGCATCACAAAGCCATAATATCCCTTATTTCATATATTGCTCCATATGATCTAAATATTGCCATTCTTTACCTTATTTCCTTATCCGGGGATTATGTTGAGAATGATGTCACATTATGGAGATTATTGTTGTTATCCGGGGATTATGCTGAGAAACGAAGCCAACTCGAGTTCAGGGCATTACTCGATATCGAGTAAATTACTCGATGTCGATGAAAACTTGAAGCCACACCTGGACTCAAGGAAGCAAATCTGATCGAGAAGCCGAATACAAGACAACTCGAGGAGTTTTTACTCGATATCGACAAAATTTGCTCGATGTCGAGTAAACCAGCAGCACATGTCCGAGCCAGTTCCGAGAAGAAGTTACTCGAGCAAGCTGACAAACCAATAGTCGACGACATTTCTCCTCAATATCGAGGAAATTACTCGATGTTGAGTAAAAGATCTCTGGGCCGCG
Source organism: Persicaria maculosa (assembly GCA_963922045.1). Lineage (NCBI taxonomy): Eukaryota > Viridiplantae > Streptophyta > Magnoliopsida > Caryophyllales > Polygonaceae > Persicaria > Persicaria maculosa. The sequence continues at coordinate 24,694,620 of OY998259.1, read as the reverse complement.
ACGCTGTTGGGCATGTTCGAGTCGAGCTAGATCTCTTGGATGTGAAGCAAGTCCGAATCTATCAAGTTTTATCAAGATCTATCTATGGAGAGAGGATTTATCCACCACATGAAGATATTTAGATATTTTAGATATATTTCCTTTCAATATAAATATTCCTTTTATTAAAGTTTTATCTTTAGATATTAGATAGATATTTCCTTCCTTGATTAACAATGATTGGAAGCCTATAAATAAAGCCTATAGGGCTGAGTTTTATTCATTCAATTCAGAAGCTAGAGAAGTAGTTCCACAGAGAAGTTTAGGAGTTCAAAGGTTTTAGGGTTTTGGCAATCAACGAAAGTTGGAGTGCCCGGATTGTAAAAGACTTTGAATATAGTTTATGTAAGTTATTTCTTTTCAGCCAATGTCTGCGATTGCGATGAGGCGCGAGTAGTCCCCCCACTTCTAGGGTTGGGGTGAGCCCGACAATAGCCCTGCGTGTTTGAGGTAAGGATCCGATCTTTGTCATGTTTTGAGCATCTACTACATGTTATGTGTTTATTACCCATTTAATGGAGATCCATGCTAACAACTTGGATTGTAAACCTAAAATCGGTAGATACAATTAAGGTTTCTTGAAAGAGTTGTCTAATTGTTGAAAAAGGCGAAAGCTTGGCCCTGCAATGCAATTTGCATGATTATCATTATTTATCTTACCTTATGCATGTTTGGTTATAGTTGTTGCAAACCCCAATCTTGGAAGTTTTCTTTAACATAGTTTATTTCGAGTTTTGCAAAGCCTTGTTCTTTATTTTCTTTCGTTTTAAAGTTTCTGTCTTCCTCGATATCGACCAAAACTGGTCGATATCGAGTACTGATATTCGATCGACGAGATCGCTGTAGCTTCTGGTTTGCAGGAACACGACGTCGATGAAAGTTTACTCGATATCGAGTAAAACTCCTCGATATCGACCGAAACCCGGGAGCTGTTGCTGCTTCGTTTCGACTTATCCGATCTTCTGTCGACTAAACCTTAGTCGAGATCGGGTAATCTGTAAGTCGATTTCTGTTGTGAGATTTCTCCGCTGCCTAGGATCCGTTGACCAGCTTCCTCGTGGATCGATCCTAACTTCCCACTGCTACATCGGGAGGGAGTCTTGTAATTATTTGCACGGGACGGAATCTGGTTTGCTTTGATTTATTTATATTTTAATTGGAAGTCTCGATTTCCTCCTTACAACACCAGCTTCCTGAGACAGACGAGGAAGGCCACATTCAGGCAGAGCCAGGGCAAATTTTGGACACTAGAATGCACCACTTACGCAATGGAGACCCAGTATCAAAATGGCTTATCAAGTGGAAAAATCTTCCACAAACTGAGGCAACTTGGGAAGGTGCAGCTCACATCATCAATCAATATCCTCAATTTCGTCTTTCACCTTAGTCTCTTGATTGCTAAGCCTTGAGACGAGGCTCTTATAGGGGTGAGCAATGTAATGACCTTAGTCTCTTGATTGCTAAGGCTTAGGACATGATATTGGCCAGATTATATGTGTTGAGGCCATGGCTTAAGGCCTATAAATAGGCAATGTATCATGGAGGATGGGTATGCTGAATATAGTCTATATTTTCCCTCTCAAACACTCTCTATCATTTCTCTTCTCATCCAATCTACTTCTTCTTCTCCTCACCTCCTCTCTGTCATTGCACAAGAGCTTCTAGCTAGCTCGCCTGTAGGATCCCCCAGCTACGGGTCATTACAAATTAATGCTTATACTCCCGTCTCCTTTGATTAAAATATACTGTATCATTTTAGTCTAATTATAAATAAAAACTATTTTAGAAAGCATATTAGATTTTTTAGGTATTGATCTGTGTATTATTTATTTATGTATTTATTAAAGCACTCGAAATTTAAAAAAAAAAGTAAAATTCATTAGGTAACTTAATACTCTATTAGAAAGTCTTATATTGTTATATGTTAGAAATTAAGGGCTCGTTTGTTTAGATAACTAGGGAATGGAAAGTTAAGGTATTAAATTTTAGATATAAAATGTATATGATCATCATTTTTTGTGAGCTTGGAGGAGAGGATGAGGGGGATTATTAGCCCATCGTAGAGGTATTAGTTACCCTCCTTCAAATTAGGGAATAGAATGGTAACACATTTGTGTGAAAAATGGGAGAAGAAGGGGAATGATTAGAATAGTGATCAATGTATCTTAACTTAAATATGGACTACATTCATAAGGGTAATGATTACTTTTCTCTACCAAAAAACAAACGGAGGGTAAGTCTTATATTAAACTCTTTTTCTTAAAATGCGTGTTTTATTTTAGAAAGTCTTGTTGATCGTAGGCAATATTTAAGAAAATATATCATTAGGTAACTTGATAATAATTTACTTTTGGGCTTGATGCGGGACGAATGTTGTTGACAATTTACAGAAAATCACTCCTTAAATATGAGTGTTTTCACATAACCACCCTTTAAATTCAAAATTACAGAAAACCACCATTTAAATGGTTTTTACTCACAACTCACCACCCTTCATCTATTTTCAGTAATTTATCATTAAATATATTATATTTTAATATCTTTAAACTCAAATTTGATTATAAATATATTCAAAATTTGAATCGAAGGGATTGATTATATTTTAGTGATCATTATATTTATTTTTCAAAAATAATAATAAATAGTTAAGAATTTTCAACTTAAAATATGAGTTTGATCCATTTTATTTGTTATATGTAACTTTTTTCTTTAAATTTACCTAAATTTTAAAAAATTAGGTTATCAATTAATCATATCACTTAAATATAATCAAGAAGACAATAATTATAGGCTATATTTATTATTGTTTTTTAAAAATAAATAAAATTATCCCTAAAATATAATTGAGCTCTTGAATTAAAATTTTGAATGTATTTATAATCAAATTTAAGTTTAAAGTATTAAAATATAATATATTTAATGATAAATTAATGAAAATAGATGAACGGGTGATGAGTTGTAAGTAAAAACCATTTAAAGGGTGGTTTTCTGTAATTTTGAATTTAAGGGGTGGTTAAGTGAAAACAATAATATTTAAGGAGTGTTTTTCTGTAAATTTCCCAAGCATATTTCAGATTTTCTAGGTATTGATTTGTGTATTATTTATTTATTTATTAAAGTACTCAAAATTTAAAAAAAATATAGTAAAATTCATTAGGTAACTTGATACTCGAAGGTCGGCTTGACCGGCCTTCGAGTTTCAGATATGTTTGAACTCGAATTCTTACCTTATCAAAAAAAAAATCTTATATTGTTATAGATATACTTTCCTTTTAGAAAGTCTTTTTTTTTTGTTGCGTGGGGGTTCAGAGGTTATCGACTAGTCTCCCACGGGTCCGAGCCCTAGCATGACGCGAACCGGTTAAACTAGGCAGCAAGCCACCAGACAGACTCACCCAAGCCAATGAAGGCTTGAGTACACACTAATTACACAAATTGTGTAATTTTTTTATTTTGGTGACCACACAAATTGTGTAATTAAGGAGTGAGATTTGAACTCTTGATCTCTTGCAAGGGTCACCTCTCCCTTACCACTAGGGTAAGGGGTCATTGGTTTTTTTTTTTTAGAAAGTCTTGTTGATCTAGGCAATATTTAAGAAAATATAGATAACTTGATAATAATTTGTTTTTGGGCCCTTGTATATTATTAGTTATAGTTTTTTGTAAAGTGAAAAAATATTATAATAAATAAGAGTATATAGTAGTATATTTGTTGATTTAAAAAATTATAAAATAATTTAAAATGATATATTTTGATGAACGAAGAGATAGTATATTGTCATTAGTTAGATCCAGTCCATAGTCTAATATAATAAAATAAAAACATGATATTATACAGAAACGCCCTATATATAGGGTTGTTATTCGAGCCGAATGAGCCGAGATTGACATGTTCAAGCTTGTTCGTTTGTTAAACGAGCTCGAGCCGAGCCTAATTTTTAAACGAGCTTTTTATTTTGTTCAAGCTCGGCTTGTTTAGGAAATGAACGAGCTCGAGCCGAGCTTTTTTTGAGCTTTAAGTAATTCTACTTGGTTATGACATGTTAACTTAAAGGAAATTTTAGAAATTTCATAGAATTCGAGCTATTCGAGTTTTATTCGAACGAGCCGAGCTTTCAACCGAGCTTAAAATCTTGTTCAAGCTCGGTTTGTTTAAATAAATGAGCGAGCTCGAGTTGAGCTTTTTTGAGTCGATCCCGAACCGAGCTCGAGCTGTTCAGTTCATAAAACAGCCCTACCTATATATATATATATATATATATATATATATATATATATATATATATATATATATATATATATATATATATATATATATATATATATAGATTAGGCATGTATAATTCAACCCTCCATGCTCGCACTATGCCAGATTGCAACTCAGGCGACGGATCCATAAGCTTCCGTCGCCTGAGTTCACTTCCGGCGACGAACTTAAAAGAGTTCGTCGCCTGAATGTCTAATGCTTGGTGCCCAACCCAAATCATATTTGGGCGACCAATTTTATACAAAGTTCGTCGCCTGAATCAATTTTAGGCGACGGACATATTCAGGCGACGAACAAAGGGAGAAATATGGTCGCTCGAACAAAGAACTCAAACCACTTCTGTCAGAACTATCATTCAGGCGATGAGATTACATGTGAAGTCAATGTTGGTCGCTTAAATGAGTGACAAAAGTCACAAAAGTGACCCAATCATTCAGGTGACGACATATTTCTGAATGTTCGTCGCTTGAGTTAAATTCAGGCGACGGAGATAACATTTGTAGTCTATGTTGGTCGCCTGACCGAGTAACAAAATAATAGCAATTATTCAGGTGACAACATATTTTTTAATGTTGGTCGCTTGAATGACCATATTAGACATTTTATTTATAAAAATAATGTTTTTTTTTTATAGATTCTTATAAATTATAAATGTATTTTATATTTTTTTTATAAATCTTATAAATTATAAATGTATTTTATATTTTTAAAAATAATTATGTAATTTTAATCTTATAAGTTATATTTATAAATTTTAAAGAATTTTTTTTAAAATATTCAAGAAAAAATAAATATTTACGAAAAAATTCACGAAATTAAAGTATTTACACAAATATTAAAAAATTGTAGAGGTTTCAGAGAAATGCGGTCTCAGTCCGCGTTTTATTCATATGCGATATCTCACTCCCGGAAAAATTTGGTCAAAGTTGAAATTGTGATAAAAACGCGGTCTCAATCCGCGTCTTTATTGTTTTTTTATTTTCAAATTAAAAAAAAGAAGTTAAAAAGTAAAACGCGGAATCGGTCCGCGTTTTACCTTATGGAATTAAAAAGAAAAAAGAAAAAAGAAAGGAAGAAGAAGATGGGGGAAAGGGGAGGCGGGGAGACACAGGAATCCTCCAACGAAGGGTGAAGGAGGCTGAATCGACACAGGCTCCGTGGTGGTTGGCGAGAAGAGTCACAGGAGGCCTCAATTTCAGCGGATCTCCTCCGGGGAAGGTGGTGGCTGGCGGCAATGGCCGGAGGAGTCCAGGCGGAGGAGGTTTCCTTCAACTCCGGGGGCGAAGATGGCGGAGCCAGTGGGCGGAGATGGTGGCGGCGAAGATGGTGTCGGTGATGACGACGACGACGGAGGCGGCCTTCAACTCTGATTCCCAAGGTCTCACAGGTGGTGGTGGGCGGCGCCGCTCGGCTCCCGGGGAAGAATATGCATCGTCTCCCCATCTCCTGGCTCCGGGAAGAGGCTCCTGACTCCCGGCGGGGAGTTGACGACGAGGAGGGAAGTCGACGGGAAGAGGTTCCTGGCTCCGTGCTTTCGGCGGTGGGCGAGGCTCCTGCAGCGCTGGGCTTTGGCTCCCCGCCTCCCTCGCCTGCCCTTTCCCCATCTTCTTCTTCCTTTCTTTTTTCTTTTTTTTTAATTTCACAAGGTAAAACGCTGACGAAGTCGGCGTTTTACTATTTAACTTCTTTTTTTTATTTGAAAATAAAAAAAATAAAGACGCGGATTGAGCCCGCGTTTTTATAACAACTTCAACTTTGACCAAAATTTTCCGGGAGTGAGATATCGCCTATGAATAAAACGCGGACTGAGACCGCGTTTCTCTGAAACCTCTGCAATTTTTGAATATTTGTGTAAATACTTTAATTTCGTGAATTTTTTTGTAAATATTTATTTTTTCTTGAAATTTTTTTTAAAAAATCAATTTTAAAACCATAATTTACAATGTTTATTTAAAATTTTAACACAATAATTTTAAAATTATTTACAATGTTTATTTAAAATTTTAACACAATAATTTTAAAATTATTTAATTGTGTAATTTAAATCTTTGAAGTTATATTTATAATGTTTTAAAACCATACTTTACAATGTCATAAATTTTAAATTAATTATGTAATGTTTTTATAATGTTAAAACCATAAATTTACATTAATTGGGTAATATTTTATACAACCATACTAACTACGTATCATATGAATTAATTAAGTAATGTAATTTATAATATTATTATCTCTATAAATGTTTTTATACAACCATATTCATTAGAAATAACTCATAAGTGATGAGCATACAAATATATAATGTTTTAATCAATAATTTGTAATGTTATAATTATAATGTTATAAAATCATAACTTATAATGTCATAAATCATAATTTATAATGTTATATAGTTATATTTGTGATTTTTTTATTTATAAAACCATACTATTGCTATATTTGTACAAAATCATGTTTTATATATATATATATTATAAGTATCTAATTTCTGCTTGAGATTGAGGTTGAGATTGAGATTTAGATTGAGATTTAGGTTGTTAAATATAGATTTTATGATAGATGTTATATATGAATTTCTAATTTCCATTTGAGATTGAGACTAAGATTGATATTGAGAGTTTGGTTATTAAATATAGATTTTATGATAGATGTTACATATAAATTCCCAATTTCTGTTTGAGATTGAGATCAATATCGAGATTGAGATTGATATCAATATCGAGATTAATATTCAGATATATTGAGATTGACATTGTGATTGATATTTTCTATTATTGAGATATATTGATATTGAGATATATCGAGGTCAATATAAAGTTCGTTTTTTAATAAATCTAATAAATTATAAAAATATTTTCTATTTTTTTAAATCAATTATGTAATTTTATTCTTATAAGTTATATTTATAAAATTTTTAAACCATAATTTATAATGTTATAAATTATAATTTGGTAATTCGAGATTAGGTGATTAGAGTTTGAGATTGAGACTAAAATTGATATTGAGAGTTTGGTTGTTAAATATAGGTGTTATGAGAGACGTTACATATAAATTTCCAATTTCTCTTTGAGATTGAGATTGAGATTGAGATCAATATCGAGATTCATATTGAGATTGAGATTGATATTGAGAGATTGAGGTCAAGAATGAGATTGAGATTTTGGTTGATCAGTGCAAATTTTGAGATAGATTTTATATATGAATTTCTAATTTCTATTTGAGTTTGAGGTTGAGACTAAGATTGATATTAAGAGTTTGGTTGTTAACTATAGATTTTATGATAGACGTTATATATGAATTTCTAATTTCTGTTTGAGTGTGAGATTGATATCAATATCGAGATTGAGATTGACACACATTGTGATTGATATTGAGACCGAGTTCAAGATTGAGATTGAGATTTTGACTGATAAATATAGATTTTGTGATAGATGTTATAAATGAATTTCCAATTTCCATTTAAGATTGATATCAATATCGAGATTGTTATTGAGATTGAGCTTTACATGCATTGCGATTGATATTGAGATCGAGTTCAAGATTGAGATTGCGATTGAGATTTTGACTGAGAAATATAGATTTTGTCATAGATGTTATAAATGAATTTTCAATTTCCATTCGAGTTTGAGTTTGAGATTGATATCAATATTGAGATTGATATTGGGATTGAGATTGACATGCATTGTGATTGATATTTAGATCGAGTTCAAGGTTGAGATTGAGATTTTGACTGATAAATATAGATTTTGTGATAGGTGTTATAAATGAATTTCCAATTTCTATTTGAGTTTGAGATTTAGATCAATATCGAGACCGATATACATTGAGATTGAGATTGACATTGTGATTGATAGTTATATTTGTTATTTTTTATTTATAAAACCATACTATTGCTATATTTGTATAAAACCATATGTTATATTTATATATTTTGTATGACTATCCAATTTATGTCTGAGATCAAGATTGAGATTGAGATCAAGATTTTGGTTCCTATATATAGACTTACTGATAGATGTTATACATGAATTTCAAATTTTCGTTTGAGTTTGAGATTGAGATTGAGATTGATATTGAGATTTTAGTTTTTAAATATAGATTTTGTGATAGATGTTATATATGAATATCCAACTTACTAACATGCATAGTCAATGAAAAAAATTCAAATGCTTTTAATTGAAAAAAAATCAAACTTACAAAATATGTCAAAAAATATCCAACATTATTTAGTAATGTATTTTTATTTAAAATAAGAATATATTTGGTTATACATATAAATTTAATTAATGAATATAATTTAAGTAATTAATAAAATATACTTCATATAATGTTATAACAAAGTAGAAAATACTAACATACTCAATAACAAAAATCAAATCTTATTGTATTATAGTTTAAAAATTCTACAATTAGAATTATCTTATTGAATTAAAAAAAAAAACCTTAGGTGAATAATGGAGAAATTGACAATAAGAAAAAATAAATTAAAACTATTTATCATATTTATTTAAAATTTGGAATTTATTAAAACTACGTTATTGAACTATTATTAAATCTCGTTCAGGCGACGAGTGTTGTATTTATGTTCGTCGCTTGAGTATATGGCGCTTAATTTTTCCGCATAAATTTGGGTGAAATTTCGAAACTCATTCAAGAGAGGGACAAGTCTATACAGTGTCCGTCGCCCGAATAAAACAAGTACAAAACCTAAAATGAGTTCCCAGGCCCAGACCAACCCGACATCCCTCTTCTCCTTCCCTCTTCAATTCCGAAACCCTAGCACCTCCAGTTGCCGCCTTCTCCTTCGATTCACCGTCCCTACTGCTTACCACTTCCTCCTCACCTGCTCGTCCTTCGTTCCCGCCACCTCCGTCCCTTCGACACCGTCGCGGCCTTCTCCTTCCTCTTCTTCTCACATCGAGCTCTCAAACTCGCCCTTCAATGGCTTCCTCCGTCCTCATTCCCCATCCTCTGTCTCTCGCCGCAGCAGACCCTTGCCACGAACGACGCCGGCGCTTGCCTCTCAAACTCGCCCTTGCCACGAACGACGCCGCCCTTCAATGGCACCGGATTCACGCGACCCGGACACCGCCTAGCGCCATTTGACCTCGCCTCGTCGGAGCTTGCTCTCCCATCTCTCCGCTTCGAAAATAGACCAGAGAGGAAGAGCGCGGCCTCCCAACATCCTATCGATTTGATTTTCGCCCCAGGGTTCAAGAGAAAGGTCCGTTCGAGTTAATTTGATTGCCAAACAATTGGAGCCTACAAAGGTTGTAACTTTTTCTCAAGCTTTATTGTTCTTTGTTGGTCTCATCTGATTTTTAATAGTTGTTTTGTCAATTTCTTCGATTAGGTCAAGCCACAAGCTGTCAAGACTCAAGAGTCCTAATTCGTCTTGAAACCTAAGGTACTTTGCTCTCTCTGCCCCTAGAATTGTGTCATATTCAAGCAAATTCCTAGATTTTGAGCCTTGTGAAATGAATGTATGCATCTGTTTGCGTTATTTGTTGATTCTCGGTTTTCTGATTGTAGAATGTTGATGCTGTTGTGTTGTTTCATGTAATAAAAGTGTGAGTTTTGTGATTGTGGAATGTTGATGCTGTTGTGTTGTTTCATGTAATAAAAGTGTGAGTTTTGTGGTTAGTTTAGCTTGATATTCCTAGTCCCATGTGCATCCATAAGATGATATATGATGTCATATATATTCCTAGTCCCATGTGCACAGTTTGTATTAGTCTAAGCTGATAAGTTTGCAGTTATTCAAGCATGAAATTGGGGATTTCTTGATTTATTGTTGCTAATGTGAAATTGAACTCCTCTCTCCTTAACCGTGATGTTTGTTTTTTTGGGTTGTGAACAATAGATAGATGCATTTGTATAGGTTGTTATCTATGAATGGACATGTTCTTTTAATGTGAGTGTTTTTTTTTGTTTTTGCAGTTTTTTTTGGTCTGTTGTTTTTGCCCCTAGAATTGTGTCATATTCAAGTAAATTCCTAGATTTTGAGCCTTGTGAAATGAATGTATGCATCTGTTTGCGTTATTTGTTGATTCTCGGTTTTCTGATTGTGGAATGTTGATGATGTTGTGTTGTCCCTTGATACTTAAATATTCTAGATTATGTTTCCTTTCATTTTTTAATCCAGTCATTCCTGTGATTGCAAGGTATTGGAGTTTCTATCTGAAATTTTAGAGACATTATGGATTGAGGGTACTCACTGACTGAATCAGAAGCAGCAATTTTTCTTCCATGCTTGATGGAGAAGGTGTTATTTCTTGTTTGTTAATTTATAATGTTTTTCCCTAGATCAATTTTCTTCTTGGTATTTTTTTTATAAAAACACAACTTCATATTCTTGGTATTAGTTGCTTTGTTATTGACATGTTTGATTTACATTTGCATCCATAAGATGATATATGATGTCATATATATTCCTAGTCCCATGTGCAAAGTTTGTATAAGTCTAAGCTGATAAGTTTGCAGTTATTCAAGCCTGAAATTGGGGATTTCTTGATTTATTGTTGCTAATGTGAAATTGAACTCCTCTCTCCTTAACCGTGATGTTTGTTTTTTTGGGTTGTGAACAATAGATAGATGCATTTGTATAGGTTGTTATCTATGAATGGACATGTTCTTTTAATGTGAGTGTGTTTTTTTGTTTTTGCAGTTTTTTGGTCTGTTGATTTTCCACGTGCTCAGATTTCAAAACTCGTTTAGAGTTGCTAAGCTTATGATTTTCAGCATTATTATGTATCCTAACTTAAGAAATTTAGTTCTGTTTGCAGTCAATTGTTGACATTGTGAGCTTGATTTTCCATGCACACCACAACAGGAGCCACTTTTCTAGAGTTTTTATCAGGTAATCTTATACCAACTTTCTTTTATTTTAGTAATAAAAGTTCAAGTTACAATTTATGTAATTGGTTTTACTTACACAGTTACACTATCTTTTTCTTTGTTTGCAGAAAAATGATTCAGCATTTCATCTTCTTTTTTGCACAACATTCACGCTTCTAGATCATCAATGGCTTTAGATAGTGACAATAAATATTGGCGCCTTCGACTTTGAATACGCAGCAGCCTTCTCAGCACTCGTCGGATCCGCAACCAGCTTCGGCTATGGATATGCAGCCTTCTCAGGAGCCTTTGGATACACAGGATGCTTTGACATTTCGGCCCTCGTCCGCGCAGCACTAGGAGGTATCTCTCGCACTCCTCTCCTAGTTCCTCTAAGTAATGAACTTGGATTTGTGAATAGGTTTGTATTTGTGAATTTGTACGTGGTTGCAAACTTGGATTTGTGAATTTGTATGCGGATTTGTATGTGGATTTGTATGTGGTTGTGAACTTGGCTATGTATGTTGTGTGTTAGTTGTGTAAAATGAAACAGGTTTGTTTGTGCACATTTTTTAGCATGGTGCAATTGCAAACAGGGGCATCGACCATTTTTCAATTATTTTTTTTAAAAACAAATCATACTCAGGCCACGAACATTGACATAACTCGTTGCCTATTTTTTTTAAAAAAAAATCCATTCATATTTAGGCGACGGACATAACTTCTTTAGGCGACGGACATAGCTAAAACAATGGTCACCTGAGTCATAATTTGTATTTTATAGAATTTTCTAACCAAATTGGGGCGACAAACTACTGAGGATAAATCCGTCACCTGAAGTGAAGTCGGCTCGGCTCGGCTTAGAAAGCCCCTATGGGCCTGACAATATATTCAGGCGACGAACAATTTTTCGGTTGCCTAAGGTTACTCAGGCAACGGGCAACATGACACCCGTCGCCTGAATACTCTAGGGACGGCATTTAGCCGACCATAGTTCAGGCGACGGATGTTCGTCGTCTGAGTGGTCAGGCAACGAAAATCCCCTCTCAGGCGACGAAATGGGTCCATCGCCTGAAATGTAATTTGGCATAGTGTCGGATATATTTGGATTGTTATTAATATTGTTTTACAATAGACCATAGATATTCAAACATATGTAACTACGCGCCCTATAATATACTTCTTATTGCCATTACAAGGGATAATAGAGATTCAAACGTTTACGTACCCTCTTTAACGGACGACCGACTTTACAAACCATAATTTCTTACTGTAGTAGCAACAAACTAGCGAAGCTAGCACGAGGCTTACAAATGGCAACGAGTTTGTGTAGTTTCCCCATTGCAACTGATGCAGTCCCCTCCTCCTCCATGTCCACCTCTCTCCCTTCCAGTCTCTCCCACTCAAAGCACTGAATCCACGTTGCGACCGTCAACATGATCATCCTCATGGCCAGGCTAGACCCCGGGCACGCCCTCCTCCCCACCCCGAACGGTAAGTATCTAAACCCAACGTTGAAGTCCCCGGAGCGCTCCCCCTCAAACCTCTCGGGTATGAACTCCAAGGCCTTCTCCCACACTCTTGGGTCTCGCTGCATCGCCCATGCATTGACCAGCATGACGGTGTCCTTGGGGACATTATAGCCCCCCACGGTTGTGGCTGTGGGGGAGTAGTGGGGTAAGAGGAGCGGCCCGACTGGGAAGAGGCGGAGTGTCTCGTTGACGATGCATCGGAGGTAGGGGAGGCTAGGGAGGTCGGAGTCGTCGACAAGGCGGGAGGTTCCAACATGGGCGTCGATTTCGGATCTGGCCTTTTGGAAGACGGCGGGGTGGTTGAGGAGGAGGGCCATCGCCCACTCCATGGTTCGGGCGGACGTGTCCGTTCCTGCCACAAGCATAAGCTTATCACGATAGTGTTAGTACGTACACCATATTGACTAATTTCAGTTTTAGAAAGAAACAAATTCATAATCCCACTTTTTTTTTAACAAATTAACTTTTCTCTATTTTTTAGAATGATATTAAGAATCTATTAGGTAAAAAGGGATTTTAAAAACGGTCTTTAATTCCTATCATATGTCCTAAGGGTATAGGATAAGACCCTAAATTAAAAAAAAAATTCCCTAAAAAAAATAAGTGACCCTATCAATCTAATTAAACAAAAGTTAAACTAATTAAAATTTAAAAAACATTTCCAAATTAGTGTTATAGAATTGAAAAATTATTTTAAAATTTTCAAAATCCATCAAATGCTTTTAGATTGACTCTTTTCTTACCTATTATCTACTAATGTGGCTAAGTGGCTTAGACAGACTAGATGGGTGGGTGAAAACATTTTTTCACTCGTCTAGCTGTTACAAAATAAATAAATAAATCACCCAACACAATATATATCCAACCTCCTGTCTAATGTTATCTGGACATATCTATCACCCGATCCATCGAATGATCGAATTGGATGGGTCGATCGGATACCTAATCGGATATGTAACAGCATAATAGTCTATTATAGTTGGACTCTAAATTGCAATTAAACAAAACCAAGTAAGAAATCTCACATGCACACATAACATACACTTCCGATCTAACAAGAAGATCGAATTTGAGAAATTAATTGGGTGTGTACCGGTTCGATTTCTGGTTATTTTTCCAAATTAGGTTATAGATGTGATGGGTGAAAAATATTTCACCCCTCTCCTAATCCATCAGTCAATTCACCCCACCAAGATCCGTCACCCAACTTTATTTTTCATGTTTTAATTTTGGTTGAATAGATGGAAGAATCCATTGTCCACGGGATTTTTAACCCTAAGTATAGTGTTATTCTCGATTATTTGGATTATATATTGAATATCGCCTTTATAATATAAAAATAAATTTAATCTAATGACTCATTTTCATACTATCTAACGGGATTCACAAGATCGATCTGATTCCAAAATATCAATGCGGGAATACTATGAAAAGCAGATTTGAAACTCACCAGAACGATGCCTTTGAGGATATCATCGGTGTAGTAATCCGGCTCTTGTTGCTGCAACGCCAGCAGCTCCTCCACCATCGCCGTCGTCTTCCCCCCATCTCCTCCGTCAGCCACCCCGTCGACTTTCTTCCCCGCCCGTGCCTCCTCCAGAAAACCCGCCAAGATCTGATCCCTGACTGCCGAAATTTTCCTCATCTTCTTCTCCAGCCCTTTGTAGTCCACCCACCTCAAAACCGGGAAGAAATCAGACACATTTATGAACCTGGGGACGTTGAAAACCTCATCGTCGGGCCCACTTTTCCACCTCCTCCCCAACACGGCACTCGCCACCACGTTCCTGGTCACCTGGATGAACGTCTTCCGCAGATCCACAGGCCCTTGCACGATCTCCCGGGCGACGGATCGGACCTGCTCGGTACGGACCGAGGCGGAATCTTGGAGCCGCGGAGATGAGAGGGCTTTAATGGTGGCTACGCGGCGGAGGTTGCGCCAAAGGGAGCCATATGGGGCCCAAGCAATGGTGGTGTAATCATAGCTATAGCAATCGCCGGCAAGGAAGCCAGGTGGGCGGTTGGCGAAAGCGACGTCGTTTTGGGTGAAGCAGTCCTCGACGCCCTGGGGAGAGGACACCACCAGGAAACGGAGGTAGCCGAGGCGGAGGAAGAAGACGGGGCCGTAGCGGAGGGAGAGAGACTCAAAGGTGCGGTGGAGGGGTTCTTTGAGAAGGTGGATGTGGCCCAGTATGGGTAGACCCGGTGGGCTAGGAGGGAGTTTGCCGCCATTGAATAGGGGTTTGGTGTATTTGAAGAGGATGATTGCAGTTAAAAGGAGAGTGAACCAGTAGACTAAACCAGTATCCATGGCCGATCCACCCCAAACTGTATATGTGTTTTGAGCTAGCAGAGAGCTAGGGAGAGAGACTGATGGATGATGGATGGAGAGTATGCATGAGATATTTATAGGGATATGAATATATGATGGCTTTTATATAGTTTACCCTTTTGGACTAATCATTATTATAATTGGAAATAATCTCCAAAAAATCCCATGCCTCTTTTAAAACATCCGAATGGCAATGGTGAAGAGGTGTCACATACCTCACTCTTCAATCTTCTCTTCTTGCCTCGTGTTGGTTCATTTTTAACTTGTCAAAATAATGGGATTGCCAAATTACTTTTTTCGTCCCACTCAAAATTAAAAAAAAAAATTGAAAATTGATTTATTATAGGGACATAAAGAGTTCGTATGGGATGGAAAAAATAACTAAAATTATAAATAAGTTGAAATTGAAAAATGGTATGAAATAAAGGTTAAAAGATTATGAAATAATATAAACTAGTACTTTTCCCGAACCATGTTCGGAATATTTTCGACCGAGTTTGAAATACCCCACAAAATACCGAAATCTATTATGTATCGTTTTGCCCATGTTTCTTGTCTCGTCGTTCTTCGAAATATTTAGTTATCATGGTGAAGTGTTTTCTCAAGATGATTAATAACTCAAATTTAACAAAAAAAAAAAAGTAAATCGATCGTTTCCACAGCTTATAGTTTTTATCTAAGAAAACTGAGTTCGGAAATTAGTCTAAATATATGACGGGTTGAACATCGAGTATGTTTGGGTTTTTTTACTCCCATTGTATTTGATAGTGAAAATTAATTAATCATTGCTGTTTCATGGCCATTAACTATTTCATCGAGTATATCCATTAGCTATTTCACACCATTACTGTGAAACGTGCTGAGATAAAACTATGTGTTTCATCGAGTATGTGTTTCATGACCATTAACTATTTCACACCATTGTTGTGAAACGTGCTGAGATAAAACTATTGATTCATCATTGCGATGGTTTTAAGGTGCGACATGTTACCATGGGAGTCCATATATTTCAAATGTAACCCAACGGCAACAAATTTGTAGGTTTTTATATTCATAATGTATTAGATATTAAAAAATGTGTTTCATGGCCATTAACTATTTCACACCATTGTTGTGAAACGTGTTGAGATAAAACGACCAATTCATCATTGTGATGGTTTTAAGGCGTGACATGTTACCATGGGAGCCCATATATTCCAAATGTAACCACCATTTGACAATTTCTTTTCAAATGTTTATATATCCTGGGTTTTTTTAGTCGTATTGTATTAATCTATATTGACAAATGTTTTTCATGACCATAATATAATTCACACCACAACTGTAACCTCATTGCACCCATATGAAATGCAGTGTCAAACACACAATTAAATAACACAAACACAAAATTATATTATTATTATCCCAAACCAGAGTAAACGTAACCATAAAAACAACAACATAAGCATACAAATACCCATTCATAACCCCATACCATACGAAATTAGATAGATAAGGCATCTACATGACCTATTTATTCGATCATGTACCTAAACTTAGGCTGACCAATCTAGTCATAATCAACAAAATCAAAGTGCGGGCGCATTTCATGGACGCGAAATTCTTTTGTATCCTAGGTGAGTGGGAAGTGAACTACATACTTACGATCTCACTTATTGCAGCGAATAACGTTACCATGCCAATATCCATCCCTGTCATTGCAATCAACAGAATCCCCAACATCATATTCACTTACCGGCTCTTCGGGTGGAATAGGACGAACTCGACCAGCTCGTACGATTTTCTTCAGACTTCGAGGAACGTCGTTACTCTTCAATGAGATATACTTGACCTCATAGTGCATCCAGTTTACCACATGTCTAACAACTGCGTCGTAAAAGGAGCCCAATAACCCCTCCTCTCTTCCAATAACCTCAACAACGTCCCCTTTCTTAAATAAGGGGCCCTTCGGTGCTGTTACAAAGTAAAATTAGTTTACAGAACACCCACAATAATGTTTTACATTCAACTAAATAACTCCAATTCAATTACTAAAATGCGCTCATATACGAAGTCATAAACAATGTAATAAAGTAAGAAATGTCACTAACCATAAATTACACGCTGACGACGACCAGGAGGACCTCCTTGTACATTCGGAGGAGACGGTGACCGCGAAGGAGCTCCAGACGATGAAGACATTGTGGTAAGGAAAATGGGTGTGCTGAGAGGTGCCTTATTATCAATTGAACTCATGGTATTTATAGGCAAAAAAATGAATGAGTGAATGAGTGAGCCATTGGTGTTTATGGCCACACACAACAATTGAAATATTATATAATAAGTAATAACATGAACTATGGTCTGAAATTTTGACCATTGACCACATTGATTGTATAAATTGCAAATAGAGGTAGTGGGTCTGACATACCTTTCACAACCATGACAGATAACACAACACCTTGGGGGAAACAATTCATAGACCAAATAGTTTCACTAAAATAGTTTGATTTTAAATTGTCCTCATTGTTTGGTGTTACCCGGCCAACTGCATCTAGTAAAAATTAGTAGCAAGCTGGCTTCTGTTTTTTTTTGTTTCTCAGCAATCAAAATCAGTAGCAAATTGTTATCCTCTTCATATCACAACCTCTTCAAAGATATATTATGACAAAGTATGAAATATGAAGAAATAAGTTAACATACATTAAATATGAGCTAAGAGAAACATGAATGTGAACACTAACCTTGATTGATTGTTGAGAAATGTGGCTGCAGGACTTGCACTAAAGCCTCTGCACAATCTTCATCGTGGTCTTATCCTGTTAGAGAGAGCAAAAACAATGCTTTTAAATTCAGTAAAAAGCAAACTAAAAATTAACTTGGAACATAAAATATGCCCTTAGAGTTGGTTTAGAAATTGAAATTAGAACTCAACCTTCGTGTACTGAATCACCTTGTGCAGTGGTGTGTTTCTTGCACTCTTTGGCCCTGCAGCAAATCTTATTTGTCCTTGGGACGTTCACTTGTCACATCAAGGTTGCACATTGGTTAACTGAATGAATGAAAACACAATGAACCATGGAAGGACAAACTGATAAAGAGGAAAGGTTTATAACATTGAATTAAACACATTGAATGAATGAGCTTGATGATTTATGTAAGAAGTGCAAGAACGTGATAACACACAAGTTTAACTAAGAGAAAAATGAAAGGTTTTTCATAGGAAATCAACAAAAGAAGCCATGTTTAAATTACCAAGCACATTCAATCAATATTAAATCCTACAACTACTGTTGTGCTGAATTTTACATTTAGTAACTGAATAAATTTCTGTATCTAATCTTGTTAACGAAATGATTACAATACCACAAAATTAGGGGTAATCCAGAAGCAAGATTCAAACAATTTGTTAGGGCAAGTGCACAACCAGTAGAGGCTATAATGCAGGCCATATGGAAGTGAAAAATCAATAGCATAGGAGTATATCCATCATAACAACAGTACACCATGGCTCCCAACATTCAGAATTTAAAAAAAAAATCAAATACATACCCGGATTCGATCACGATCTCTACTGGCTCCTAACTTTCACATTTCCTCCTCCATTTGGCAAGAGCAAGTTGATTCTCTTGATTGAAGTTCCCAATTTCAATGTCCAGATAGTACGTTCTACTTCGAATAACCGAGCCAATATGTATAAGCCCTAATTTGTAAGGAATCAAATCGGTCAAAAGGAGCACAAATTGAAGACATAAGGAAGAATGAATCAATTGTGTACTCAATCTGAACCTCTGTTTAATGAATTAAGTAATTAACAGAGGAAAGAAAGAAGAAAGAGGAAATTGGAGGTTCAGTAGCAAAACAGAAGAATTAGAAGGCCTAAAACTAAATAATAAAGCTACTCTAGCTAAAAAAATGAACAGATTTTAAGCTTCTCGGATCTTTCCGTTATCCTTCGTTTGGGTTATTTTCTTATTCTTTTCAAGTCTGTTTATGAAATATATATTATATTAATGATCTTGTGATATATAGAAATATTTTGATGCCTATTTCATCTACTTGTTTCTTGCTAATGTTGCAAGTATAATGGAGATGTAGATGATCAATCAGCTACCTCCGAACTGCTTATCCTGGAATAAGAAATAGGAATGGTTGTAGTTGGGATTTGATTTTAACCTTTTTCTTTCTACTTATTCCTAGTTATCAGATCCTAGCAAACTTATTCTCATAAAATTTATGGTGTGCCAGGGTCGTAAGGGCAAGATTATGCTATATCTATTTTTTCCTTTAGGAGTTAACAAATCTGGTTTTGTGAACAGATGTTAAATGTTTGCACTGGTTTATTCCAGGCAGCTAGTATCATTTGTTTTAAAAATTCAGCTGGTTTCTAATCTCATGGCCATGATACTGGATGATTTGAAGGTGTGTGTTGAACACAATCATGGCTGAACTGGTGGAAAGCTAAGGCAGCTGGAGAGTATTCTGAAAGAGGTGAGACTTGTCTTGGTATAGTTGATACCGTCAAAGATCTTGGATATTGTCCTCAAATTTTGAGGTCTTATTAGGCGAATGGGTCTGTGTTTCGACTTATTGAGATTTTAGTTCAGTACCATTTACTTATGATCATACACATTTTCTCTTTTTGTTCAGATTCCGTCTCTTGTAGTGCAGGTTCATATGGATGCGAAGGCTTTGTTAGATAAGCAAGAAATTGCAACAACTGAGCTATGACTTTTGAAGGGACATCGTTACAGGACTGAATTACGAGAACCGAATGCCCAAAACCTTGGTGTTCAAACTGCTTTGTCCCAGCGAAAATTGTGGGAAACGGTAAAAAATATCATCACAAATGATTCCACATTATTTTGATTAACTCCCGAGCTTTTGATTTTAAGAGATCGTATTGCCCTGTTCGGTGACACTATTTTGATTCCACATTTCATACTTCAATGTCAACAATTTTATAAAAATATCATCACAAATGACTGAAATCAATTAATTGTACTTACAAATGTGTCATCAATGAATAACAGTCATCAATAAAATTGTCATCAATGAAGTGTAACTACGTATTAAGCTCATATGTCATCAATTGTATAAAAAAATATCATCAACAAAGAATGTCATCACAAGTGTGTCATCACTCATCAGTGAATAAAAGTAGAATCAATGAAAATATATCAATATACAATTTACTGAATTACAAAAGTGACATCAAACGATTTGATTAAAAAAGTAGCATCAAATAATTACATTCGAGTTACTTTAAAAAAGTGGCATCACATTAAAGAAACAATGTTATCAAAACACTACTTTAAAAAAATTTGGCATCACGGTAAAAAAAATATCATCAAAAAAACTGACATAAAAAAGTGGCATCACAGTAAACAAAAAATGTCATCAAGGTTTAAAAAAAGTGGCATTAAAAAAGTGTGATCTAATCATTTCATTAGAAAAGTGGCATCAAAGTGAAAATAAAATATAATAAAATTTTGGCATCAAAACGATAAAATATGGCATCACTTCAAAAAAATCCAAATGGGTTGGTCAACATTGACCGGTCAACTAGTTGACCATTGACCACTATTTGGATGAGGTTTACCAAAACTAATTAAATTAGTTTGAGGTCTAAATACCCAATTAAACATCCAAAAAGGTCTATGTACCAAAATCACCCTAAAAAATATCATCAACAAAGAATGTCATCACAAGTGTGTCATCACCCATCAGTGAATAAAAGTAGAATCAATGAAAATATATCGATATACAATTTACTGAATTACAAAAGTGACATCAAACGATTTGATTAAAAAAGTAGCATCAAATAATGACATTCGAGTTACTTTAAAAAAGTGGCATCACATTAAAGAAACAATGTTATCAAAACACTACTTTAAAAAAATTTGGCATCACGGTAAAAAAAATATTATCAAAAAAATTGACATAAAAAAGTGGCATCACAATAAACAAAAAATGCCATCAAGGTTTAAAAAAAGTGACATTAAAAAAGTTTCATCTAATCATTTAATTAGAAAAGTGGCATTAAAGTCAAAATAAAATATAATAAAATTTTGGCATCAAAATGGTAAAATATGGCATAACAACAAATTTCATCACTTAAAAAAATCCAAATGGGTTGGTCAACATTGACCGGTCAACGGTCAACACTATTTAGATGAGGTTTACCAAAACTAATTAAATTAGTTTAAGGTCTAAGTACTCAATTAAACATTAAAAAAGGTCTATGTACCAAAATCACCCTAAATTTTTTGATATGATCTGCAATAAGAGATCCAATTAATCTTAAAAAATTATTAATGTTTCAATTAATGATGGGATTGGGCGATAAAATTAAAACTTGATTTATGCCAAATCGATTTCAACCAATTGGGAAATCTAATTAACGATGCACTCACTAATGGGATTCCAATCGACGACCACTTCATTTTTAGCAGGTCGGTGGCATAGACTTCTCCAATCCCCTATCCAACACCATATCTCTTAGGACTAGCTAACGATCTCGAAGGCATTAGATTGGTTAAATAATCAAATCGGATTGTTACCTTGAACCGATAGCGCTCCTAGAATTAGGGTTTTACAAAGAACTATTGCCAAAGCACGCTAGTGCCGGTGTTAGGGCTTTCACCCTTGTGAAGGATACTCTGATTCCCATTGACGTCCTTGCCTACAGTGGAGGGTCGATTTGATGGAAACTTTCCATTTGAGTAACGTTGTGTTTTTGGTTTTTGATATAAGGTAAGAATTCGAGGACCAGACATACTTAACATCTCGAGAGACCGACTTGGGCAGACGGCGAACTGTCAAAACATACAAAGTAAATAGCAAAAGATGCAAACCAGATAGAAACATAGACTACGAGTCACGTTGTGTTTGTCATTGATGAAAACGCTACCATCTCTTTTTGGGATGCCCCAATTCAAAAATATTATGTGAAATAGAAAAATGAATTGTTGTGCAATTTAGTGGATTTCTTCTTGTCAATAGTCATTTCGAAGTCAGAACTAAAGCCTCACTCTTTTTCTATTTAGAAGATTTTTTGAAAAAATAATTTTTTTTGGTGATAAAATTTCCACTCATAAATTTTACTATATGCACCACATCTGCGCCTCTTAAATCACACCTCTGCTCCGCTTGAGTCACACACCTGCCCCTCCAGAGGCGCGGGTTATTTTTATGTAAAATACTTTGCGCCTCTTGAGAGGTAGGTGTGTGACTCAAGAGGAGCAGGGTGTATTTTAAAAAAAAATATATAAAAAGTCGGATATGTGGTGTATATAGTAAAATTTTGTGGTGTAAATAACATTGCCTTTTTTTTTCCATGAAGTTTATAGTATATAGAGATAGGTGTATGTAGCCTTAGTTCATAGATGCGCTTGTTAGCTTGGTAGTTAGGCAGAGTAGTTATTATAAGCCGGTTAGTGGTCCTATAAATACAGCTTGTAGTCTCTTTTTACAATTTGGTTGAATATACATAAAATTCCCACATTTGCTCTCTCTTCTACACATGGTGACATGAGTTGCATGTTCCATTACGATCTTCCTTGCTAGATCGAGATCTGATTTAGCTCATTTACATGGTATCAGAGCTTGCAAGGTACTGATCTGCGCTAACTTTCGTTTCTGATTTCTCTTCAGTCTCGATTTTGTTGGTTTGGTTTGCGCGTTGCTTCCGCTGGTCCAGATCTGTGTTTTTGAGGCCGATCTGGTGTTGTTTGTGTTCTGTCTTGCTTGATCTGCAATCGTCTTGGTGTTTATGTCTAGCGATTGTTATTTCCGTGGTTGATTTTTGTCTTTTGATCAATCATGGATGACATTGATGTTTCTGATGCTCGTACTGAAACTCGGAGAGAGAGGTCCGGTGATCGTGAATTGCGAGCGAATAACTTTGATCCATTGTTCCTCGGCAATTCAGATCATCTAGAGATGCTCCTGGTTGCGAATCAGTTCACTGGCTATAATTTCCTTAGCTGGAGTCGTAGTGTGCGTATGGCTCTAGGAGCAAAGATGAAATTAGGATTTATTAATGGTGGATGCAAGAAACCTAATGAAGGATCTGATGATTATCAACAATGGATCCGGTGCGATTTTATGGTCATGAGTTGGATTTTGAATTCCATGAAGAGTGACATATCGGAGAACTTTATGTACGTGCAATCAGCCCAGGAGGTGTGGGAAGAAATCTGAGAGCGATTTGCCGAATCTAAGACTCCCTTGATTTACCAGTTTCATAGGGAACTAAGTAACATTCGGCAAGAAAATCTGTTTGTAGCAGTGTATTATAGCAAATTGTAGATGCGGTGTCATGTCTAGGTGTAGCTGTGCTATTCTCAAAAGGATACTTGAGAGGGAGGCAGTAGTGCATCTCATTCAGTTCCTCATGGGACTAGGCGATGGTTATGACACTGTGCGTAGCAACATTTTGTCTATGGATCCCTTGCCTTCGGTCAACAAGGTATACCACATGGTTATGAAAATCGAGCGCCAGAAAGAAATTACAAATGGCAGTGGTTCTATGTCACATGAAGTGTTAGCTGCTACTGGAAAGTTCTCCGGGGGAGCAAGTAGCTCTGGTGGAAGCAATTCTTAGAACAGGTCCACTGGTGATTATAAGAGAGAATCCAAGAAGGCTAAAACTGATAGACAGTATGACTTTTGTCACGAGAAAGGTCATGTGAAGGATTCTTGCTTCAAGCTCATAGGATATCCCGATTGGTTCAAGGGACCTAGGGGGCAAGGCTGATGGTGCTAAGTTTGCTGGTACTGCTCAGGATGTTGGTGGTTTCGATTCTCCCTTTGATTTCGAAATGATCAACAACAAGGAGGTGCAAGACAAGGGAGATACTAAACCTGATTATGTCCTAGTTAATGCAGTCTTCAGGAGCTGGGCCAAGTTCTGTGAACTTTGCTAACTTTGCAGGTATTGTTTCTTCCTCTTATTCCAATAATCAAGTGTGGATAATTGACACGGGAGTGACGGACCACATTGCATTTGAGAGAAGTGCTTTTGTGGATCTAAGGAAGCTCAGTAAACCGATCATCATCAGGATGCCTGATGGATACACACAAGCTGTAACCCATGCTGGGACTGTTATTCTCAACAAGAGGTTGACGCTACATGATGTGTTGTACCTTCCATCGTTCACCCATAACTTAATGTCGGTCTCTAAATTGCTGGACACTGATTCTTTGGTGTTTGCTTTCTTCTCCAAATTCTGTATTCTTCAGGACACTTTAACTAGGCAAGTGCTACTGACTGGTGGTCGAGATGGTGGGCTTTACAAATTTGATGGATTCAAGTGCCTAACTGATGCTGAAGTGCCTGGTTACAAGTCCCCAATTCGGTTGCCAGTTGGTGTAGTCTCTTTGCTTTCAAATAATGTGCAGATGGCTAATGATCTGCCCTTGTTACATGCTCGTCTCGGACATGTTTCCATTTCTAAGCTTCGGCATTTAAATGTTTGAACCTGGGTGATACCAGTGGGTTCGATTGTGATACTTGTGATACTGCTAAGTTGCATCAAGTTCCGTTTTCTGTCAGTT
This sequence comes from Persicaria maculosa, assembly GCA_963922045.1. Taxonomy (NCBI): domain Eukaryota; kingdom Viridiplantae; phylum Streptophyta; class Magnoliopsida; order Caryophyllales; family Polygonaceae; genus Persicaria; species Persicaria maculosa. Next base: position 24,670,073 of record OY998259.1, on the reverse strand, counting down.
TATCTCATGCTTCAAGTATCTTTGATTTGGTACACATGGAGTTGTGGGGGCCTTATAGGACCCATTCTCTTTGTGGAGCCAAGTATTTCCTTACGGTTGTTGACGATCATAGCCGTGTTACATGGACTTTCTTACTCAGGAAAAAAGACCAGGTGTTTCTGTTCATTGCTGGGTTTTTTGCCTTTGTTGAGACACAATTCAGCACTAAGGTTAAGGTCTTAAGGACCGATAATGGTACTGAATTCGTGAATCATCAGGTGCGGGATTTGTTGCGTGTTAAAGGAATTTTGCATCATCAATCTGTGGCTTATGTTCCCCAACAGAACGGAAGAGTGGAGCGCAAACATCGCCATTTGGTGGAGATGGCTCGGGCTCTTCGATTATTTACACACCTTCCTATTTGGTTATGGGGAGAATGTATTTTAACTGCCACATATTTGATCAATTTATTACCTTTGTCTGTACTTGGGTGGCGAACTCCCTATGAGGTTTTGTTCAAGAAACAGGCCTCCTACACAGACTTAAAGGTAATGGGATGTCAGTGCTTTGCTCTGCTTCCTCCTTCTCAGCGTGGGAAATTTGATGCAAAATGGGTCCGATGTGTTTTTCTCGGATATCCTCCCAATCAGAAAGGATTCAAGGTCCTTGAGCTTGCTACTAAACGCATGTTTGTGGCTCGTCATGTCTCTTTTCAAGAGCATATTTTTCCTTTTCGGAGTGTGGATTCTGATGTCCCTGTGTCTTTACCTCGGGTCCCTATGGGTGATGAGTTGAATGGTTCTTCTTCTTCTGCTCATAGTCAGCCCTCCCCTAATGTTTCTCCTCACATTCACAATGACAGTGATGCTATTTCAGGTTTTATTCCTGATAGTGTAAGTCCGGGTGCATCTCAGTCTCTCGAGTTGAATAATGATCAGGTGCTTGACAGTGCAAGTACTTCATTTCCTGTTGCTTCCACACTTCCTGTCTGTTCTCCCAATGCGTCTAGGCATATTCGTCGGCCTGCTCACCTTCAGGATCTGGCTATGCATTCCTGTGTGTGGACATCTTCCAAGTCGTCATCAGTCTGATTCATTCTCTAGTGCTTTTCATGTGGTGTCTTTACAGGATCTGGCTATGCATTCCCATGATTATGTTGCTTCTTTGTTCAATGTTCTTTCCACCTTTGAGCCTATCACTTATGCTCAGGCTTCCAAGCACTCTGTGTGGCAGCAGGCTATGGCTTTGGAGCTTGATGCTCTTGATCGAAACTCTACTTGGATTCTTACTAAACTGCCTCATGGAAAGAGGGCAATCTGATGTAAGTGGGTCTTTGGTTTCGTGGAAGACAAAAAAATAAAAGACTGTATCCAAATCGTCAACGGAAAGCAAATATCGCAGCATGTCGACAACGGCTAGTGAATTGTTATGGCTTGAAGGTTTGCTTCGTGATCTTGGTGTTCTCATTCCCGTTCCAATTCCTCTTTGCTGCGATAACAAGTTCGCTCAACACCTTGCGGCCAACCCGGTTTTTCATGAGCGTACCAAACATTTACGGGTTGATTGTCATTTTGTCCGGGACATGGTGCAGAGTGGTTTTTGGTACACAGTTCATGTCCCTTCTTCCCTCCAACTCGCTGATTTATTTACCAAACCCCTTGGTACTCAGCAACATCGGCTTTTAGCATTCAAGCTTGGCCTTGTCATGGATTCTCCAAGTCCACCTTGAGGGGGGGATATAGAGATAGGTGTATGTAGCCTTAGTTCATAGATGCGCTTGTTAGCTTGGTAGTTAGGTAGAGTAGCTATTGTAAGCCGGTTAGTGGTCCTATAAATACAGCTTGTAGTCTCCTTTTACAATTTGGTTGAATATACAGAAAATTCCCACATTTGCTCTCTCTTCTACACAAGGTGACATGAGTTGTAGGTTCCATTACGATCTTCCTTGCTAGATCGAGACCTGATTCAGCTCATTTACATAGTATTTCAAAACTTTTCAACTCTTGTTTCACAGAATTTCCAACGTCAATTAAATTACAAATTTCAGTCAATCTTTCAATTCCGCCTTATACGAAACTTAAGTGAGAGTGTGAGACTATTTTTATTTAATGGGTGAAGGGACAAGTTTTTTTGTATGTATATGTATAATAAATAAATAAATAAATAAAAACAAAAACTCTTTCCACATAAGCCAATAAATGAAGACTTGAGGGGTGTAAATGTAATGTATGGCACTGGGTGGAAGGGTTCTAAAATTTGCCTCTAGGGAGGGATGGGTTTGGTGGACGGGATATATTATAATCTCCGCCCTTGCCTTAGTGTGGACTGTCCTCGATCTTGTGCTCGGATCACGCTACCTTCGCATTTGAAACTAGTGAACCCCACAAACCTCCTCCATCCCTCTCGTCTGTCTACAACCTTGGTGCGAAGAAGAAGCCGATCGGAAGATCACAACTGCCCTGTCCGGATCGGATTCTGAGCTCTCAATCTCCTCTCCCATGATTGTCGACCTTGCTCTTCGTCTCGATCTCTTCTCGCTCTCTCGTCTGCAGTATCCATGTTGCCATTTTTTCTCTCTGACTGACATCTCCTTTCACCTAGCTCGCAAAACCAATTCAACCATGGGAAATGACGGCCTCCAACGCCGAGGACCAAACGAATTAGACCCTCAAAGCCGAAGCTATTGGACCAAGCTATTGCAGTTGTGTTTCCGCTCTGTATTTACCAAAATCAAAGTGATGATTTTGTGTGGATTGAAGGGGGGTATTTTAGTCATTTTACTTTTTACCACACAAAAAAAAATCATCATTATGCTAAATAACAACTCAATTATTTTTAAAAAATAATATTTATCTGCTCCGACCTTAAAATAAACAAAAATAATCTTATCTCTCAAAATTTAATTACAGATACAAGATTTGTACCCGTAATTTTTTTTAAGAAATGATATAGATTTTAAGGGCTCGTTTGGTATAAATATGTCAGGTAAACAGAATGAAGACAAATTTTGTATATGAAAATATCTCTAGATAAGAGAAAAATGCTATTTTTGTATGAAAAATAAGATATGAAGGATAATGATTAGAAGAGTACATGAGTATGTTTACCTCTTATTCAGATGAGAGATGAAATAAGAAAGAACAAAATCAATTTTGTATGAAAAGCTGAAGGACGAGATAATGATTAAATTTTTTTAACAATTTATCTTAAATTATAAATTTATCTTAAATTATAAATGGATTATATTGATTTGAGGGAATTTGTTGAAATGGACCTTTTACCATATTTGATTAAGTAGTTAGCCCCCTTAATTTGTTTATTAGGCGCAACCAACCCCTCTAATTTTTTTTAGCCGTAGTACTGATTCCTTCCTTTCTCCCATCTTCTTCCTCGAAGCTCACCGGATCTGGAGCCGACGAAGTCGGAGCCGCCCTCGGAGCTCACCGGATCTGGAGCCGAAGAAGCCGGAGCCGCCCTCGGAGCTTACCGGATCTGGAGCCGACGAAGCCGGAGCCGCCCTCGGAGCTCACCGGATCTATTTCTCTATCCCTTGGCTCTGTTTCTCTATCCCTTGGCTCTCTATCTTTCGTGGATGTGCTGAACGCCGAGTGGCTGGGGGTGCTGAGCAGTGGTGGTGCTTCTAGCGGCGCTGCGGGTTCCGGGCAGTGTTTCCGTGTGGGCTGGGTGTTGCTGAGGAGTGTTTGTTCGACTGGGCTTTCGTCGGTGGCTTGGGGTCGGGCCCTCAGGTGGCTCCTGTCTGCTGGTTCCGTCTTGTTCTGCCTATCTTTTGAGCATAGTCGAACTCCGGCAGTCCGTGGCGATACATTTGAGAGGTGGTGCGTAGGGGTGACCGTTGGCGCTGGCGAGTGTGTCCCAGTTGCTGTGTTGGCGCGTGATGCCGTGTGGGGATTGCTTTCCCCTTTTCCTCCTTCTTTGAAAGTGACAGGCTGTTGTTTCTTTCAATTTAGGTGTGGTGGCGTGTAATCTGAGAGATTTGGTGGAGTGTGTTACTTTTTGGGTAGATTAAAAAATGTGTGGGGCTGAAGTTTGTGAGTGGCATTGTACCACGTGGGAGGAATCTTTTAGTGGAAGGACTTTTGAGAGTTAGAAATTTGTGGCAGGGATTTCGTGTATTTTACATAAGACCCTTTGTATGGTCTTATTTTTTTTGTTATTTCTGGGCTTTTAAGCCACCTATCTATCTATTTATCAATTCAGATGTTATAATAAGTGTTTATATATGTGCAATAAGGTGACAATATTTTCATTTCACGTTTTAAGCTCTTATGTCATCAATTATATAAAATTGTCACCATAAACAATTGTGATTAATGAAGCGTAATAACAAATGTCATCCATGAATAAAAATTTAATGAACATGTCACCACAAGTGAATGCATCAATAAAGAGTAATCGCAAACGTGTCATCAGTGAATGAAAGTATAATCGATGAAAATAAATCGATATACAATTGATTAAATTAAAAACATGTGGCATCGATCGATTTAATTAAAAAGTGGCATCAAATAATTACATTATAAAAATGACATCAAAACACCATTTTGAAAAAGTTGTATCACATTAAAGAAAAAAATGTCATCAAAATACTACTTTGAAAAAAATATCATCAAAATACTACTTTGCAGAAATTTCATCAAAAAAATGGCATCACAGTAAAAAAATATCATCAAAAAATTGACATAAAAAAAGTGGCATCAGTCGTTAACAGTAAAAAAAATGGCATCAATGGTCAACGTGACATTACATTAAACAAAAAATGTCATCAAGGTTTAAAAAAAGTGGCATTAAAAAAGTGTCATCCAATCATTTCAATATAAAAGTGGCATCAAAGTGAATATAAAATATAATAAAATTTTGGCATCAAAACGGTAAAATATGACATCACTAAAAAAAAAAAATTCCAAATGGGTTGGTCAACGTTGACCGGTCAACGGTCAACCATTGACCGGTCAATAGTCAAACGGTCAATGGTCAACCGTTGACCGGTGAAACTAATTAAATTAGTTTGGGGTGTTAGTATCTAATTGAACATTCAAAAAAAGTCATCTATCAAAATCACCCTATTTATTTTTCCCCTTTATCTTTCTAAAATATAAATCAAATGAGCTCTAAGAGTACTATCGATATGTCAAATTTTTAACTGAAAAGGATTTGTCTAGGCAAATCATTCGTATTGATAAATCAAGTCATAAAACAGATTCAACAAGATCTTATAATATACTCCCTCCCCCCGTTTATTAATAGTTGACGTTTTACTATTCATACACGTTTTTTGAGGTGTTAAAAATTATACTCACTCTGTTAATTAAAACTTTACGTTTTACTATTCATGCACGCTTTTTTAGGTGTTAAAAACTATATTAAATATTAACTTTTTAAATAATTTCATACTTGGTACATTTAAGTATGAATTTATAAAAACAAATGTAAAAAACGTTAATATTTCATATAGCTTTTATCATTTTAAAAAGCGTGCATAAATTGTAAACGGCAAGTTTTAATTAACAGGGGGAGTATAAAATATTAATTTTTTAATATTTTTTTAATTATTTCATACTTATTAAAAAAATTAATATTTTATATAGTTTTTATTATTTTAAAAAAGAGTACATGAATAGTAAACGATAAGTTTTAATTAGACGGAGTAGCATATAGAGTAGCATATAGAGAATATCAATCTCTCCTTTGTCACGAAGGGCCTGTTTGACATGGTGTCACTAAGGGCCTGTTTGACTTTTATATAGTTTTCCCTTTTGGACTAATCATTTTTTTATTATTATTATTGGAAATAATCTCCAAAAAGTCTCATGCCTCTTTTAAAACATCCTAATGGTGAGGAGGTGTCACATACCTCACTCTTCAGTATTCTCTTCTTTCCTCGTGTTGGTTCATTTTCAAAATAATGGGATTGCTCAAGTTACTTTTTTCGTCCCACTTAAAATTAAAAAAAAAAAATGAAAATTGATTTATTATAGGGACATTTGGAGTTCGTATGGGGTAGAAAAAATAACTAAAATTATAAACAAGTTGAAATTGAAAAATATTGTGAAATAAAGGTTAAAAACTTATGAAATAATATAAATTTCGTATGAGACAAAAAAGAATCTATATATAACTTTAATTTAGAAGACTTTGCTTACGTGTCAATCTTAGAGGAGTTTTAGGAATATTGACCAATTAGTTTTTTTCCTTGATTTTTTTATTTCTCCTTTTCTCTTTTTTTTTCCATTAATTTTTTTAATCCTCCATTCTCTTTTATTCTTAACATATTTACTAAAAATCTATATATAACTTTAATTTAGAAGACTTTGCTTACGTGTCAATCTTAGAGGAGTTTTAGGAATATTGACCAATTAGTTTTTTTCCTTGATTTTTTTATTTCTCCTTTTCTCTTTTTTTTCCATTAATTTTTTTAATCCTCCATTCTCTTTTATTCTTAACATATTTACTAACAATTGGGCTTAATTCAAAACATTGAATTCAATCTAATATAACCATTAGGCTTAACTCACATTTATGTACTAACTATTGAGCTTAATTCAAAACATTGAATATAATTATTAGTTGTGACACATCACATTTAAATACATGATTCAGATTTTAAAATTTCTAAAAAAGTTACAATGATATTGATATTATTATTACTGGGTGATTTAAAATATCTACATTTATGTATTATACTTTAGACGAGATATAACAAAAATTATTTCAGAATTATAAGATACATTTATGCTAATGTTTTTTTTATCTTAACTTTTATTAGTATTTTATAATATATTTATATATATTATTAATATTTTAGTTTTAAAAAATCGCGCCATGACGCGGGAATTGTACTAGTTTATTTGTAAAAAGTGGAGTTTATTTGGTTATTATTAGGGGTATTATGATAATTTCAAAACGAATAAATAAAATAAACTAAAAAAACATGTGAAAAGCTACAAGTATCAGCTTTATTTTAAACCACAAATTTTAACTAAAAATTTCATATAAACTCTTCCCCATACATTGTTTTTTAAAAAACCCTTCCAATTTAACACTTTTAAAAGTGTTTATTTAGACCTCATACACACCCATGATATCATTTGATTAATTTTGGATTTGGGAATATTTTTAATATATTAAGATGCCGAAAAGTGAAGAGTTTGCACAAAACCATTGTGAATGGTCTTACAAGGGTTAAAGATTAATGTCTGGAACAATATATTTTGAAATAGGCTCTTTGCAAGACCATTCCGACATTTTTTTTTTAATTTCTTCAAAATAAAAATATATATTATTTAATTTATTTTTATAATTTTCTTATCATAGCGACTTTAGACAGGATACAAAAACGTCAATTAACAAGATAAGTATAGATAAATTCTCCTCAAGTCCTTTTTCAGTTTAGAAAATAGGTACAAAAAAAAGACCAAGTTCTCCAATTCAAACCACGCATAAGAAATAAAATAATTAACAAATGAATGAACAGAAGAAAAATGAGTAAATTTTTTGATATGATCTGCAATAAGAGATCCAATTAACCTTAAAAAATTATTAATGTTTCAATTAATGATGGGACTGGACGATGAAATTAAAACTTCATTTACGCGTCCTCTAATTCCACCACAAAAGATTTGAGATGGGCACTCAAAAAGGCTTTGTACTTCTGTACCCTGAAAACGGAAGGGTAAATGGAAAGTTAATTTATGTCTTCCGTTTTTAAAACACGGGAGTTCAAAATATAAGTTGTACTTCCGTGTTTGAAAACGAGAGTACAACTTTTAGTTTTGCCTTCCATTTTAAAAAAACGGGAGTTATAAAACTGAGTTGTACTCTCGTATTTAAAAAACGGAAGTACAATTTTAATTACACCTCTCATTTTTCAAACACGGGAGTACAACTATTTTATAACTCCCGTTTTCTAAATACGGGAGTACAATTTTAAAAGTATTTTGTTCACAAACGAGTTTGATTTTAACTTATTTTTTTAAAAAAAAATAGAAACACACATAACTTTAATAAATAAATTGTAACGGTTACCCACGCCCTTACGCGTTTTGTTAATAAATTATATTTTAGTATATCATATAAGAGTAAGTACTCTTCTTTACATACTGTTTAATATTTTTTCACTTATTAATCCAATAAAGAGTAAATAATCAAATTTATTGCATAAGTTACGTTTTGATATCCTTTAATATAATGTTCTATAAATATTTGATTTTTTTATGAAAATTTGTTAATATAATTAATAAAAAAATCAAATAATAATATAAAATAAATAATAACTAAAATATAATAAAATCCATAAAATTCAATTAGTTACATTTTGATAATGATTTGTGATACTTTACAATAACATATATATTGATCCAAACAAACTCAACCAAAATTATGTTAAACTTGTATAAAAGTATATGTGAGATAATCTGATATATTCTCAAACAATTAACTTAAACAGAACATAAAAACAAATTAAATAATTTAAAGGCCGTATAAAATAATTGAGATTCAATTTTGCTCACTAACTTAAAAGTCATGGTACAGAGGAAGAAAAATAAATATAAATAAAACAAATCAAAACTTTAATTTCAAGTGAAATTCAAAACTTATCGTTGAATGCAAAAGAAAGGTTTATTGGCTTTTTGCGAACCAACATTCAAAACCTTTGAACCATATTTATATCATTAAACTCAACGATCAACAATACTAAACCATATTTATATCATTTCATTTCATCGACATAACAAACTTACTCCCAAACTAAACCATATTTATATCACTTCATCGACATAACAAACTTACTCCCAAACTAAAGAGACAAATAAATTTTTCATAGAGTTGCAAGTTTAAAATATTCTAATAAGAACGTTGACCAAAAGAAATTCCAAAATAGACAACGTCCAACTCATAGGTCTACATACTAAACTACAAATTTAGAGTAATCAACATAGAAACTACTCTCGGGACTAGTATATAACGATGCTGGCTAGATCCTACTTGCTGATGTTGGGATGACATCCACTCTAGGGCGACACGCGGCACTGGATCATCACCCATCAACACACGATGCAATAAAGCTATCTCATCTGCGGATGCACCTTCACCACCCTCACCACGATCAGTTTCATCACCCAAGAATGCAAATCCCACATTGAACGTCATCTCAGTGCTTGTTAGCCCAACTATCTCAAACAACGGCAAATCGTACCTAGATCATAGTCATTTTCTAAATTATATGATTCAATTACAAACAATAAAATTAGAATATTGTCTACATTATCAAAACTTAAGCTTACCTGTTGGTCTTATAGGTTGCGTTCATAATCATGACGTATGAGAATTTCTTCCACAACTCTAGTGAATCCTTATGAGCAAATGCTAAGTCTTGCAAAGGCCCATCGGGACGAAGCATGTGACTGAAAGTGAATTTTCGATACACAAGCATATTGTGGAGGTGTTACATTGGGGTCATATTTTGCATCTCATTCTTCTTGATTCCAGCCCTTGCATTATAAATTTGTTGTCTCGTGCTTAAATTCTCCTTGAAAGTATTTTTCAATGTCGCAAGAAGGGGAATTGGCTTTACCCCTCCAAATGTCAAATCTTACCCTAGTTGCATCTCCTCATTCGTCAATCATCCCACCATTTGATGACCTTGCAGTCTAGGAGGCAGTTTATGGTTATGCATACCAGACTCCACTTTCAGCCGCCATACATTTCTTTCGGCTTCCCAACCATACAACAAAAATGGACAATTATTTTTTTTAGACCTTCCATCCCGCGAGACTATTACTGGTACATCAACACCTCTAATTTTCTTCTTACGATTTCTATTTTCTCCATATTTTTCACATCCAAGATATACTGAGCCGTATCGGGTTGCCGACCTATTCCAAGATTTACAATTGTGAGAACAGAGTTGTTCACAAAAGCAATCTGCCGAACCCATTCTAACATCGATTTTCTATCCCTCCAGTAATAATTATTCGCAAAACAAGGCGAATAATCAAATCCAACAATGTTCATTCTATCAAACTGAAAACAATTGAAATAGAGTTGAAAATAATCAAATTTCACGAATTGAATCAATATTATCATTAAATTCTACTATAAAAGTTCATAAATACCTTAATATTATTGTTGAATTCTTCGTTACCATTGGATGCGTGGTTTGACATTCTTCTATGGAGTTTGACACAACTAGGGCAAAATACCCGTTATCGAGCATATTCGTCATATTCATACCCCTTTTTTACCGAAAAATAAATAAAATAAAAGCATACCCTTCCGTTTTCTAAACACGGAAGGCAAACTATTTTGAACTTCCGTATTTCAAAAAACGGAAGGCAAAAAGTAGTTTGTCCTTTCAATTTTTAAAAACGGAAGACAAAAAGTAGATTTGTCCTTTCAGTTTTTAATAACGGAAGGCAAAAAATAGTTTTCTTCTCTTGTGTTTTAAAAACGGAAGGTATAAAGTTGATTTGAACTTCCGTTTTTTAAACACGGAAGTTGTGTATTATATTTTCCAAAAAATAAAAACAAACAAATAATTAATATATCAGAACTTCCGTTTTTAAAACACGGAAGTGTATATTTTTTTTTTGGTGCCCCACCAAATTTTTTGTGGTGCGGATAACAACACCCTTGATATATGCCAAATCGAATTCAACTAATTGGGAGATCTAATTAACGATGCAGTCACTAATGGGATTCCAATCGACATCCACTTCATTTTTAGCAGGTCGGTGGCATAGACTTCTTCAATCCCTTGTCCCACATCATATCTCTTAGTACTAGCTAACGATCTTAAATAATCAAATCGGATTGTTACCTTGAACCGATAACGCTCCTAGAATTAGGGTTTTACAAAGAACTGTCGTCAAAGTACGCTATCACCGGTATTAGGACTTTCACCTCTATCAAGGATACTACTATTCCTATTGGCGTCCTTGCCTGCAGTGAAGGGTCGATTTGATGGAAACTTTCCATTTTGAGTAACGTTGTGTGTGTTGTTATCTTTTTTATTTATTTTTTTGATATTAGGTAAGAATTTGAGGATCAGACAGACCTGACACCTCGAGAGGTCGATAAAGTCGGAAGACGGCGAACCGTCAAAAAATACAAAGTAAATAGAAAAAGGTGCAAACCAAATAGAAACAAGCAAACAAATCCAGGCGACCAAGCAAACCTAATCCCAACACGTTGGGGACAACATAGACTACGAGTAACGTTGTGTTTGTCATTGATGAAAACGCTACCATCTCTTTTTGGGATGCTCCAATTCAAAAATATTATGTGAAATAGAAAAAAGAATTGTTGTGCAATTAAGTGGATTGTAAAGACCGGGAAATTTTAGAATATTAAATTATTAAAATAGTGATTTATAATCATTTCGATTTCTAAGAATTGAGAGGTTTGGAATTTCTGTCCTTAAGCTATTGGTTTTATTCTAAATACTTCAAATGAGTTACGACATTATTTAGTTTGAAAATTGAAATTATCTTCTATTCCGCTCCCATATGCGAAAACTGGAAATAATAATTGGAGCTCATTATCAAACTCGGATTTGAAAATCATTTTGAAAATCATTTGAGTCGGATCGGGATAATATCTAGAGAGCGGATCTAGGGATTTATTTCATGGGTATCTTGAGAATTTGTTTTGGGATTACGTTTTTTTTTGTCTCTTCCTCCTCCATAAATTCTGGATTTTGCAGTCACGCCACCCTTGCCTTGTCGACAGTACAGACTACTAGCTAGGCTCACTTTCTTCCCTCTTTCCTCCTCCTAATTGTGGCAAGAAGCCAATCCATTCCACCCCTATTGTGAGCCTCGCGCAGCTGCAACAGTGTACAGCTAGCAACCCTCCTCTAATCCTCTTCCTCTTCAAATTGGAATTTGGAATCCCACAATGTCTCCCCTCTTCTTCCCTTCAAAAACACCACCCAAAAATCATTTCTTTCCCTCTAATTTTACCATCTGAGCACCTCTCATTTAGCCACAAGCACCACCCCTCCTCTGTCAATCCGAGCACCAGTTGCCGAGCCGACAGGACACCCCCCGAGCGCCTCTGTCAGCAACCCGAGCACCTCCGACGGCTACCTCCGTCTCCTTTCGAGTCCAAACAGCAGCAGCTCTCCCCGACGACCGCCAAGAGCCACCATCAGCCTCCCGAGGGCCTCCGTCGAGCCACTTCCCCCTCCTCTCCCCTGTTTCGCTTCCAGAACTTCGGTAAGGCTTGTCCTCCTTCCTTTCTCTCCTTCACGCCTCCAAATAACATAAAAGAGGAGCTTTGACCCCCTCCCACTCTCCCTAGGCCCTATCCGACGAGAATCCATCTCCGACGAAGCTCCGATGACGTTTCCGGCGGGTTCGAAGCCTCTCGGTGAGCATCCTAACCCCCTTTTGACTCCTATCTGTCTGAATTCTTGTGTTCGCTTCATCGTCTCTCTGATCTAACTGGCCGGGAAAAGGGAGAGATTCTCGGAGAGTGAGAGCGTGTGAGCTTGAGAGCGCGTCGGAAAGAGTACGAGCGAGCGTGTAGCTAGCGAGGAGAGGGCGAGTAGCAAGCGAGCACGAGGGAACCACGGGCCGGGGTGTGAGCGAGCATAGAAGGTGAGAGAGAGAGAGAGAGGGGGGGCACCGGCGGAACCCTTTCCGCCTTCTCCGATCGCTTCAGGCTGAAATCCGGGTTAGTTTGAGAGAGAGAGAGGAAGGGGATGGTCATGGGCCCTGCCTCTTGCCGAGTCAGCAGATCTGGGCCCCATCTTGCCTTATTTTCTTCTGATTTCCGAGATTGAAAGAAAGAATGGATTTGGGTTGTGGGCTTTGGGCTTTCGGGTCATACCTGGCTCTCTTTGTTGTCTGGGTTTTGGGCCGGGTGGGGGATCCGGGTCTGGGTGATGATTTGGGCCTTTCTTTTGTTTAGTAAGAATTACTCTTGGTTGATTTTATTTAATCAGTGTAAGGTTATTATCATTATTATGTTATTCAGACTTTTTTTGGGAGAAATATATTTCTGGAATTTATATATATTATAAAAGTGATTGGACAATAATATTATTTGGAAAATGTATTTAGTGATGTTTTAAATTAATTAATTATGAGTTGTGATTTATAAATATGGTTGTGAAAATAGAATTATTTTGTGACTAAATGTCGGAATTTATTTATGTAATGATTTTGAAAATAATCATGCAGGAATTATTTCTATAACATGATTTTGAAAGATTGGTTTTAAGGTTTAAATGTTTAATGTCGAAATTCTTTGTCTTGGTTTGATGATGTTGGTTTTGAAAAGGAAATTGGGAAAATGATTTTGGTTGGTGTTGATAGTATCGGAAAGATTTTGGGAAAATGGTTTTACCATCGATTGGTTTCGAGTATGTTGAGAATTTGGGTGTCGTATGTATGAATGTTAGCCTGGTGGCTTATGGAAATGGTTGATGATAGGTGTGTATTGCTTTTGGACTGCTTTGGACTTGCATTTGGGCCTTTGCTTGTGCTATCTTGTTGTTATGCATCTTCAGGTAAGTTCCCTAGGGGGCTTACTCAGGTTGGACATTCATGTCTGTTGTTGCATTTTATGTTAGGTGTTGCATATACATAAAAGCATGACATGAAGTATCCTGTTTAGGTTGCACTAATTGAATGAGCATCTGCTTACTTATTGCGTTTGAAACAGAACGGCCGTTATCTGTGACAGTCCTAGAGTCTTTGCTAGGGTCATAGGGTAGCCCAGCCTCATCGGGTACCCTGAGTCAATCGAGTCATGAACTTCCTTATATTATGAGATGCCTGCGGGCTTTATTGTGGAGCGGGTTAGGCATGCGTGCCGCCCGATTATGATGGAATGCATTCACGAGCTGGCCAGTCTCCGCCCTATCGGAAGGGGGTGGAGATAGGAGAGGGATATGCCACTTGGCATTGTCTTGGGCCCTTTACAGTATTTTTACACATTATTATAACTAGGATCATGCTAGTGTGTTTGACCTTCGTACTACATTAGAGCATCTTTATTAGGTATAGCACATACTATGTGGCCTCAGCGAGGACTGTCGGTCCCGCATGAGTGGCTCGATCTGACTCCTTTCCCCGTTCTTTTTTTTAAGGTATTTTCTGCAGATTTTGATTGCTCGATGTCTATATGACGGGGTTCCCTTTTGCGAATCGAAAAACCTGGCTAAATCTCTAACTCATTATAAATGGTAATCATCCACTTATGTTTTGGTTTTGACCTGGCTCTGCCGTGGCGCTTTGTATCTTAATTTTGCTTCCGTCTTGCTTCCGTTTGAAATGAATTTCGCGAGTTAGTCCCTAGGACAGGTTAAGGGTACCCAACGACCCTACGATATTTTCAGGGTTCGAAATCCCTCTTTATTACTGACCATAAAAATGAGTTTGAAACCTCGACCCGTACCTGGATTGCAAGATCCGAACAAGGGGTTTCATCCCTTGAAACATAACCCGGAAATCATAATTCCGGGCCGTTACATGGATTTCTTCTTATCAATAGTCATTTCGAAGTCTCGACTAAAGCCTCACTCTTTTCTTATTTAGAAGATTTTTTGAAAGAATAATTTCTTTTTTTTTTACAAATAAATTCTTTTTTTTTCATGAAGTTTATAGTATTTCAACACTTTTCAACTTTTGTTTCACATAATTTCCAACGTCAATTTGTTAGGCTCATAGGTGTTCTACCATGGATGATTGAGAGGGAGGAGAGATCAAAAGGAGAGAGACAGATCGAGATAGAAGAAAGAATTATAATTGGAATTGATTCATAGATGCATCCCCGTACAGTAACACAACTCCCTTTTATGCATCTTTCCTCTTTACTATATTACACCTTCAATCTTAATTGGCTTTAATTGCCAAACCCCATATATCCTTATTCCTAACACAATTAAATTACAAATTTCAGTCAATCTTTCAATTCCGCCTTATACGAACCTTAAGTGAGAGTGTGAGTAGGGGTGTGCATATCCGGGTATCCGACATGAACCGGTTAATCGTGTCGGGTACCCGAAACCATTTAGCCCAAAATGCCCGAACCGTATACGAACCATCTAAACCCGGGTACCCGACACGGTTAAGTTATTCGGTTCCGTGTCGGATACCGAGTTATCCGACACGAACCGGATGCTCTTCCTTTCTGGTTTTTTTTTTTTTACAGTAAAGAATTTCAGAAATGGCCATGACAGAGAAGAATATCAAGCCCTAAAAACGATTGAAAGGGAACACAACTACTTTGCACAAATCACAAATTTGCACTACAACAACTCAAAATTCGCATAGGCCCTAAAGGATGAGGAAAACAACACCAACAACGCTACAGATTCGAACAAATTGGCACAATGTCGAGATTTAGGGTTGTTTACTTTGAACAAATTCGCACAAATTAGAGAAGAGAAGAAGAGATTCGAACTGGAGAAGGGTTGGAGAAGAAGAAGAAGTGATTGAGAGGCTTGGAACCGGAGAAGAAGAAGAAGAAGAAACGATTCAGAAGGGCGCCCAAATCTGTACTCGGAACTGGAGAAGAAGAATCGCCTGAGAGGCTCGGAACTGTAGAAGAAGAAGAAGTGATTGAGAAGGGCGGGGCGGCACCTTCTTCCATGGCGCCATGGCGGAGACTCGAAGAGCAAGAGAGCAAGTGAAAAGGTGAGAGAGAGCACTGGAGCCTGGAGGAAGGGGCGAACTATAGCGAAGGGCGCCTAGGGTTTGGTGAACATAACATATAATTATGGAGGAAATCTCATCTGAAAATGCTCTCTTTGAGAGCGCTTGAAAAAAACCCAGGGGTTGGAACACCAGTACACCACCACCGCCATACACTAGTTACCGGTCTAGTTATCCTTGCCGCCGTTGCCGGCAACCACTCCGAATAATCGCCTGTCTAATCTCAGGCCAAATAACTCTCTTCGGAGATCCTAAATCTCTCTTCGGAGAGCCCCAAATCCTCTCTTCGGAGATCCCCAAATCCTCTCTTTGGAGAGTGCTCGGTTCAATTCGAGCCCGAATTTCGTCGATCAACACCCCTTGTGTTGTTTTCTGTCCCTTATCCCCAATTTCGTCCCCCTCCTTGGCTGTCTCGTTTCAGTCGGACATAAATTTTCAATTCTCTGTCTCGCGGATGCGTGTGGTCCTTGAGCCTTTTCGCTCTTGCTTCATCTGCAGCTAAATCCGAGACTGAGGAAAGGGCTTTCTCTTTCCTCGCTTCTCCCGTCGGTAGCAAGGTGCGGTGGCGCTCCTCCTGGTGTCTCGCACCTTCTGAACCCCCTGCTTCTCCTTTGGTTGGACTGCCCGGCTTCGGTTCTCGTCGGTGCTTTGCTCCACCTTCGGCCTGATATGGTCTCGTCCCTTCCTTCACCGGTGATTTCAGGTGTCTCCCTCTCTTCCGGTATCATTCCCGGACTCTTCCTTGCGCCTGGTCTCATCGGACTTGCCGGGGTTGTCTCCGATTTCTCTGGTCGTCGCGCGCCGAGAGTCCCCCTCTGTCGGTTCGTGGTCGCTTCTAGCTCTCGTGGTCCAGTTCGGCCCGCTGCCTGCGTTCTAGCGTGCTCTTGGCTCCGCTGCGAGCCCACGCCTCCTTACCCCCCTTTCCCCTAGTTTGGTCGGCGGCGGCCATACATATAAGCGCTTACCTGTCTAGGTTGAAGATGTTCGTCTTCTTGGACCGGGCTGGTTGATTGGGCCGTCTTGGTTGGTACTTTGGGCCCAAGGCAATTTTTTGGGCCCAAAGCTAGCTCAAAAAATATTAAAAATAATATAAATAAATAATCTATACATTATATTTCCGGAATTTTCCCGCGCTCTTCGCCTTCCTTGCGGCTGTGCTTCATATCCTCTTGTGGTTTGGTGTTCGTCTGTTGGTTCGTGGTTAGTTTCGGTTGAGCAGTTCTGCAGCCCTGGTTGATCGACGTGATCGTGTTGGTGGTGTTTGTGGTCTCCGAAGATCCCTCATCTAGGTGGGGGGAACGTCGTGTGATCCACACTTCCCCAGATGTCGTCTTTGCCTTACGAGGATTTCTGCTTTCCGTCTTTCCGGCGGTGAGACATCGTGTCAGCAGGTGCTGTCCCATGCGCTCGCTATCCACTACACCACGCCGGACTTCTTTCCTCTCGATGTTGTGTCCGCTGGATCGCTTAGGTTTGGGGTATTTCCGGGTTTGCCTTGGGTGTTCTCTTGATGTATTTTGTGTTTGTATTCCTTTTAGATCTTCGTGATCTCATCCTTCGAGATTTTACTTATACTAGTATTATACTCGTGTCGGGTACCCGACAAGGTGATTTGCCCGACCCGAACACGAACCGTTTACTACCGTGGTTTCTCGGTTCGTGTTATTATCGTGTCGTGTTTTTTCGGTTTCGAGTTTTTCCGTGTCGTGTTGTCGTGTTTTCGTGCCGTGTTTTCGGTTTCGGGTTTTTCTGCACACCCCTAAGTGTGAGACTATTTTTGTTTAATGGGTGAAGGGACAAGTTTTTTGTATGTATATGTATAATAAATAAATAAAAACAAAAACTCTTTCCACATAAGCCAATTAATGAAGACTTGAGGGGTTTAGGGCATGTTTAGTGGGGGGTTTTGAGGTTTGGAAAAAAAATAAACGGACATTTCACGAGGTAGTCTCGAGGTATTGCTTAATTTACGTGGTGATCATTTGTTTTACACCTTTCACGTGGTGCCCCTGAGGTTACATATCCTTTCACCTCGCGTCCTTATCTCTATTTTTTAACGATTTTCGTTAGTTAAAAAAAATCAATTAAATCAAAAGAAAGGGGAAAGAAGACACCAAAAACTGAAGACTGAAGAACGTCGAAGAAACTGGAGCTGCTACCTCCTGGTGGCCGGAGCTTCTGGTGGCCGGCGTCGGTTCTGGTAGGGGACTCGGGGGAGACGATGATGCCTGGTTCGTTTTTAACCCTAACCCTTTTCCTAATTCCTCCTGGTGGCCGAAGTACCTGGGTTTGAAGCCGAATCCAGTACTGTTGATTTCGGATCGATCTGGTTTCTTTAAGAGTCATGGCAGGTCCTGGAGGACCCGTACGAAATGAAATCATAGGAATAGAAGAGAGGAAGGGAGCAAACCAGAGAGGGTCAACCGCAATAGCAGCAGCCGCCGGCCACCGGCCGAAGCGAACCACCGCCAGCCATCCCTGTCACCTTGTTGCTCGCATCGAACCTTGTATCCCAAAATCGACCCACCAATGCTTTTTTCTTTCTCTTTTCCAGGCTTTCCTTTTTCGTTTCCAATACACAGATCTGATTTTCTGCCATTTTTTGTTGAATCCGAGCTTCTTGCAATGGAGACTTGTTGATTTCTTCCAGGGATACTCGGTTTTGTGTGCTTTGTCTTTCAATCGAATCTTGGTCCTGTATTGGCAGTCCTTTGTGGTTGTGTTGGACGATCAGGGTCGGCTGGTGGCGATGTCTTTCCAGGGGCGGCGTACAAGCTTCTGCTGGTGGCGGTGTTTTGCCCGGAGGCAGCTAGGGTTTCTTTCCCCCTTTTATTTTAATTAAATTGATTTTATTTTATTTATTTTATTTTTAACAAACGGAAACTGTCAAAAAAATAGATATAAGGGCACAAGGTGAAAGAATATGTAATCTTAAGGGTACCACGTGAAAGGGGTAAAACAATTGGTCACCACATGAATTAAGCGATACCTCAAGGGTACCTCGTGAAATTTCCGAAAAATAAACTTGTAGGAAATGTTTGGTAGACATAGTTTTGAAAGAGTTGAAGTTTTGGGAGGGCTTTGAACGAGGTGTCATTCTTCCAATTTTCATATCTGGTGAGGCAAGCTTTGAAAGCTTTGATGCTAGCTTGCAAAAATAATTTCCATTCTACCCCTTTAATTTTTCCTTGTTCCATATCCCCAACCAGTTCTTCCTCCCTGTGCCCGAAGGTGGAAGACCACGAGCACTTCCAGTCGGCACGGGAGACCACTATTGAAGCATCATACCCAAGGTGATGCATCACCAAACGCCACCGATGAGGCTGATCATTTTCGGAGCAACTTTTCTATCGAAAATATCTTAGAAGAGAAGTGGGATGAATGCCCAAAAAATCAAATAAATTGAACACCAAAACCAAAATCAAATTTGTTGAATTCAAAACTCGTTTTTAGGATCTAGTTCATAAATTAGCCAATTTTCATGCTTAGTCTCAACAAACAAGATTGAATTTAGATTTAGACTTCATAGTTGATAAACCCTAAAACCCCAAATCTTATCAAGTAATTCATAATTATGAAATCAAATGCATGAAAAACCATGAATTACATTAACCATCTTAGCGGAAATTTTCAAGCAAAAAATAATCAACAATTCATGGTCGCCATGTACGTTGGAAGAGGAAGATGGTGATGAACAGGGTTGGCTACCACTCCCATATATTCCTAACAATTTAAAGGGCTTTTTGTGTCATTTTATATATAAATCTTTCGATAACCTCATATATACCAAACACTTAACAAGATTTTCCCAAGATTTAATTAAAAAAACAAAAAACTACTCTTTAACTTCGTAATATCTTCATCTCCAACTCCAACTCCAACTCCAACTCCAACTCCAACTTCAACTATTAAAAAAACTCTTTTTACCAAACACACCCTTAATGTATGACGCTCGATAGAAGGGTTCTAAAATTTGCCTCTAGGGAGGGATGGATTTGGTGAACGGGATGGAGGGGATGATTTTGAGGGATAATCTCTGCCATTGCCTTAGTGTGGACGGTTCTCTAGTGCTCGAATCGCGCCGCCTTGCTGAAGTCCTATTGGGACTCGGGACCGAGGATCGTGTGCACATGTGCGCCCTTGCACTAATAGCCTAGCACATATAAGTCAAGCGGGGTTCCATCCTAAAACCAATTGGCAATAGAAGGAGAAACCCACTAGGTTAATTATAAACTAAGATTTCTTTGTTCATATTATCAATGTGGGACACTTTTGGTCACTTCAATTTAGTTCATTCTCTCAACACGCCCCCGCAAGTGCAACTAGGGTCGTTTTTCGCCTCTAGTTGACACCTGGATAACGGGTCTATCATCTCATTCTCTTTTTAGCTAGCCTAGGATCGAGAGTTGGGTTGTTTGGATTTTTTGCTCTGATACCATGCTGAAGTCCTATTGAGACTCGGGATTGAGGGTTGTGTGCACACGTGCGTCCTTGCGCTAATAGCCTAGCACATAAGCCGAGCGGGGTTCCATCCTAAAACAAATTGGCAATAGAAGGAGTAACCAACTAGCTTATATACTAAGGTTTCTTTGTTCATATTATTAATGTGGGACACTTTTGGTCACTTCACATTAGTTCATTCTCTCAACACGCCTTTGCATTCGAAACTAGTGAATCCCCCAAACCTCCTCGTCCCTCGCTTTCCATCCCTCTCGTCTGCATCCTTGGTGTGAAGAAGAAGTCGATCGGAAGATCACAACTGCCTTGTCCGGATCGGAATCCGAGCTCTCAATCTCCTCTTCTATGATTGTCATCGACCTTGCTCTTCGTCTCTTTTCTCGCTCTCTCATCTACAATATCCTTGTTGCCATTTTTGCTCTTTGACTGAGATCTCCTTTCACCTAGCTCGCAAAACCAACTATGGGAAATGAGGGCCTCCAACGCCGAGGACCGGACGAATTAGACCCTCAAAGTTGAAGCTATTGAACGAATCCATTATAGTTGTATTTCCGCTCTCTATTTACCAAAATCAAAGTGTCGATTGAATAGGGGCATTTTAGTCATTTTACTTTTTACAACAAAAAAAATCACCACTCTGCTAAATAACAACGCAATTATTTTTACAAAATAATCTTTATATGCTCCGAACTTAAAATACACAAAAATAATCTTATCTCTCAAAATTTAATTACAGATACAAGATTTTACCTGTAAATTTTTTAAAAAAATGATATAGATTTTAAGGGCTCGTTTGGTATAAACATGTAAGGTAAACATAATGAAGACAAATTTTGTATATGAAAATATATCTAAATAAAAGAAAAATGCTTTTTTTTTATATGAAAAATAAGATATGAAGGATAATGATTAAAAGAGTATATGAGTATGTTTACCTCTTATTCTGATGAGAGATGAAATAAGGAAGAACAAAACTAATTTTGTATGAAAAACTCAATGATTAAAATTATTAACAATTTATCTTAAATTATAAATTAAATATATTTATTTTTCCCCTTTATCTTTCTAAATTATATAAACCAAATGAGATCTAAGACTATCGATATGTCAAATTTTTAACTGATGAGGATTTGTCGATGCAAATCATTCGTATTGATTTTTTTGGTGGAAACAAATCATTCGTATTGATAAATCAAGTCATAAAACAGATTCAGTACAAGATCTTATAATATAGCACATAAAGGATATCAATCTCTCCCTTGTCACTACGTTATTGAGGACTTTTATCCACTCGAAAACTTTTTTCTACAAGCTGGAACTCATTAAATTGAACGCAGTGGTAGTTTATATATAACGCATGAAAAAATAGAAATTAGTAGTAGAAAGCTTTCTAGAAGTTAGAGAAATGGGTACGAGTAGACAAGTAGTAGGCGGGAAGTGACGTTGGTTCAATGTATGTTCTTAAAACCACTAAATTACAACTATAAAATATTAAAAAAAGGAAAAAAAATATATATACAAGGTCCATATATATATATATATAGGAACACCCCTTAAGGTGGGAACTTAGGAACAAATCTGGGCCATCGATTAGGAAGAAATAGATGGTTAGGATTATTCATATTTAATATAATTTTTTATTTAAAAAAGGAAAAAATTGGGTGGGTTTAATGTTAATCAAAACCACGCACCTTTCTTTTTCATTCACCACTCAACCTTTTTTTTTTTTTTTTTTTTTTTTTTTTTTTTTTTTTTTTTTTTTTTTTTTTTGGAAGCAGGTAAGGATTAGGAAACGAGCCGGCCTCTTTCCTAGCGCGTCCGAGAGGACGAGAACCCGAAGTTCTGGACCATCTGTGAAGCTATCATCGGCAGGGACAGAGTAGGCCAGACGTGCAATCCTATCGGCCACCGCATTAGAATCCCTGAAAATATGACGAATAGCAACATGAGAGAAAGAATATAAATCGACTTTTACATCAGCCATCAGCAGCTCGATCTTCCAGGGGCTGGACCAGTCCCCCAGCAGAGCCTTTATGACGACCAAGCAGTCCCCTTCGATCAGAAGTTTATTAAAACCCATAGAATTGGCCTTGGAGACCCCCATACGAAGACCCATAGCCTCGGCAAAAACTGCGGAGCTATTATTACACTGTCCCGCCCCTAAGGACCTTACTTCACCTAAATGATCTTTGATTACAAAACTGCAGGTTCCGATCCCCGACTGGCAGTACGACCCATCGAAATTGAGTTTGTAGTAACCAAAAGGTGTTTTTTTCCAACTCTCCGTCCTGGAGTTCTGGCCTCTCGTAGTCTTAGACTTTTCGGTTGTGGACCCCTTATTTCTGTTAATCTTATCAAGAGGAAGCCTCTCAGAGTCCTCAATTCGAGCACACCAAGCCCTGTAAGTCGAGTTGCAGAATACAGTAATCGCCTGAACCGAGGCGGTTGGTATCTGTTGAAATACCGTCTGGTTGCGAAAATACCAAATACCCCACCAAGCAAAAGCAAGCTTAGTGAGAGTATTGGTGCCGAGTTTGTTGTGAATATCGTTTAGCAGCCGATTGGGTTTTGTGTCTAAGTCGAGATCAGCCTCTGAGGGATGGTTTATATTTAGCGATTTGGTGATCGATGACGTCATGGGGCATTGAACCAGGATATGACTAGTCGACTCACTAGTACAACCGCAGAAGATGCACCCTGAGGGTACAAAAACATGAGACCTTTGCAATCTGTCAGAGGTTGGTAAACCATCATGTGCAATTTTCCAAAGGAAATGCCTTATTTTGTACGGAACGTCCAGTTTCCAAATCCAGTTACAATCGAAATTTTTGTCGCCCCCATTATTTGGTATAATCTTGGTTGCCGCAGCCGTGGAGAACCAGCCATCTTTGCTGGATCCCCAAAAAAGTCTGTCAGAGAACCTGTTATGGGGAAGGTGAGTTCTGGAGATTGTTGATATGATATCCATGTCAAGAATGCCTTGTAAGTCCGTTGGGAGCTTCTGAGTGTTCCAAGTGTTGTTGTCATTAATAAATCTTACAACCGGCCAAGTAGCTATATCATCCGGGATTGACTGAGAAGCCATTTGATAGAGCGGGTTTTTGTAGACCCAATTGTCTTTCCAGAAATTGACGGTCTTCCCGTCTCCGATTGACCATCTCAGGCCTGATTTGAAGAGTTCTGTGATAGAATTTAATTTAGCCCATTGCCAAGAAGTATTTCCCTTATGTTTGTAACTTAGGAGTGGAACCCCTTTTAGGTACTTTCTTGCTATCACCTTAACCCAGATATTATCTGGTTCAGCGATAATCTTCCACAACAATTTCATTTGTAGTGCTATATTCATCGTTTTGGCTTTGTAAATGTCTAGGCCCCCGTCTAGGGTATCTGAGCAAATCTTGTCCCAGCTCACCAGAGGCGTATAATTGGTGTCTTTGTTCCAAAAAAATTTCCTGTAAATCTGGTCAAGTTCGTGTAGAATCGACGAAGGTAATAAGAATGCTTGCATGAGGAACAAAGGTTGGGCTGAAAGGTTTGCTTTAATTAGAACTTTCCTTCCTTCGGCTGAAATAGATGAGGCTTTCCATTTAGTCAGTTGTTGCTTTGTTTTGAGGATGATTTCCGTGAAAGTGTTTTTGTTAACCCTCCCATTGATAATGGGACATCCTAGATATTTTTCTAGATTATTTGCATGTGGGATGCCCATAGCATTTGTGACCGTGTGGATGGTTGTGGTTGAAGTGTTTGGTGACACCTGGAAACTGGATTTATGTAGGTTGACTCGTTGGCCAAAGATCTGACAAAAACGTTGTATTATGTTTGAGAACTCAAAACAAGTCGATTGGTTTGCTCTGCCAAATAGCATGATATCATCAGCGAATGCCAGGAAAGGGATCTTCACCCCACCCCTACCGAGGGTGAACCCCAAGTCCCTAGAGATATTTGAACGTTGCTGGAGCGTTCTAGCTAAAACCTCAGCTGTAAGGATAAATAGAAAAGGTGATAGAGGATCACCCTGTCTGAGGCCTCGTGACGGGAGGAAAACCTTCGACGGTTCATCATTTATAAGCACTGAGTATGAAACCGTCTGTACACATTCTCTGATCCACAGAACAAATTTCTGGTCGAAACCGAATTTAGCGAGTGTCGCAAAAAGGAAGGGCCATTCGACACGGTCGTATGCCTTTTCCATGTCTAATTTGACAGCCATATAGCCTGTCTTAGCTTTAGTTAGTCGAAATGAGTGGAAAATTTCGTGAGCAATGAGGATATTGTCCTGAATGGACCTACCTTTAGTGAAAGCACTTTGTAAAGGATGGATGAGTTGGTCGAAAACTGCTGTTAATCGTGCAGTCAGAATCTTGGAGATGATTTTGTAAACTGTGGAACAAAGGCTGATTGGCCTGTAGTGACCCACATTTTGAGGGTCGTCATTTTTCTGAATCAGCGTGATGAACGTGTGATTTATTTGTCGTAGCATCTTGCCGCTCGAAAAGAAAGCTTTGACTGCTTTTATAATGGAGGGGCCTACAATGTGCCAGTAAGCTTGGTAGAAACCTGCTGGCATACCGTCAGGGCCCGGCGCCTTATCGGCCCCAATCGAAAAAAGTGCTGACTTAATTTCTGTGTTGTGACGGGCGCTGTAAGCAGTTGATTTTGTTGATCAGAAATTTCATGGTTGATGACAGTAAGGTCCTCGTCGTAGGAAACTTCGTGATTGTATGACGACTTGAATCTCTTTGAGAAACTGGTAACAAATTCGTCTCTGATTTGGTCATGGTCAGATAGGATCAATCCCGAATC
This sequence comes from Persicaria maculosa, assembly GCA_963922045.1. Classification (NCBI taxonomy): domain Eukaryota; kingdom Viridiplantae; phylum Streptophyta; class Magnoliopsida; order Caryophyllales; family Polygonaceae; genus Persicaria; species Persicaria maculosa. The sequence continues at coordinate 24,645,150 of OY998259.1, read as the reverse complement.
AGTGGTCAGGAACTTAACCATTTTCCTATCGGATGTGTTTGGCCTTAGCCCGTTGGCTCCAATAGCGACGCTGGAAGTCAAGCATTCGCTCACGCTTATTGAGCAGACGCTTGTGTTTCGCGTTTAGATCCTGGGTTGGATTGACAATCAGAGTTTGCTGTAACAGTAATAGCGCTTCATCTGTCTCAAAAATTTGTTTATGGATGTTGTTAAATGTGCGTTTATGCCAACGTTTAGCTAAATTTTTAAGAAGGCTCGTTTTTTTTTACGAGTTTAAACATGTAGGATCCGTTAGGATTCAGTCTCCAAGCCTGTTTCACCAGGTTTGAGAATTCCGGTTTAGTCGTCCAAGCCATTTCAAAACGGAAAGGACTCTTGTTGATCTTAGATGGTGATCGCAAATCGAGGGAGATGGGAGCATGGTCGGAGTTGGTGAACGGATGGATTCGGACTCAGATTCCGTCGAAGGCTGCAACGATTTCGTTTTGTGCTAGTAAGCGGTCCAGTTTGGCGTAGCTATTGTTCGGCATATCCGTTTTCTTTTTCTGCCAAGTGTAACTACCCCCATGGGTTGGTACTTCTGTTAGCTGAAGTGATTGTTTGATGTCATGAAGTCGTTTAAACCTTGCATGAGACGGTAATATGCCCCCCAATTTGTCCTCTGGTTTAGAGATTTCATTGAGATCCCCAATAATGCAGAACGGTATGTTAAGATTGGTTGCGTAGCTGGTTAGGTTATCCCAAAAGTCGTCTTTTGAGCGACGGTCCGGCGGTGCATAAACCACAAGTATAGCCATTAGTTTATTGATTGTTTTATCAAGATAATTAATATGGATAAGTCTATGATTGACTGAGATGAGAGTAATATCACCCTCTGACATAGGAAGGTTCTTCCATAATAGACATATACCCCCCGAAAAGCCCCTCGCAGGGTCGAAAGCTATGTTAGCAAACCCACATTTTTTCAGGATAGCTTCCGGAGGTAATTTATTAGTCTTGGTCTCAAGCAGAGCCAGAACATTTATGTAATTGTTTTTACAGAACAGTTCTGTGTCAGTCCAGAAGTTCCTTCTCCTCATCCCCCTACAATTCCATGAACATATATTCATTTAAACCTTTTGCGATGGATTTTGTTTGGAACTTGTAAACCTTAGGAAGGTGATTGGTTTGTGACTTATGTTTGTTAGTGATGGTAACTTTTGTTTTCAAAATTTGATAAGTAATGAATAACCTGTTGAGCATAGTCCAATTTGAAGGTATTTTCATTGCATTATGTAAGCTTACATGAATCATTTGGAATCGTAACGAGCTAGGTAAGCAAGGAACCCCAGTTCGATAATTGGTTGTCAATGAAACTTGGTACATAAGAGTGTTATTTGAGTGATACAATTTACATGGGCAATGACGCCATAGAAATAGACTTGTAAGAGTCGGATGTATGGTAGTAAAGTAGTATTGTTCGATCGGTCTTGCCTGGTAAGGCTTATGTATCGGTTTAGCTGGTTGGTCTATCACAAGTGGTATGCATTCCCATGAAGCTCCGAGATCAGCCACAGCACTGATGCCCGAGAGCCACCATGAGAGCGCCGGACATCTACGCCGAAGCATTGCCACCCGCAGCAGCTCCCTGCAGCATCCAACTTCCCAGCTGCCACTGCACCCTCGAGGTGAATCCCTGCAAAAGAAGACGGAAAACAACAGCAGAACGAGGGAGGAAGTGGTATGCATATGTAAAACAGATGAAGGAGAGGCATAACGATTGTAAAACGACAAGAGATAATCATAAAACGCAATGGTGTAAGCAGACGGCCCATAGATGGGCGTAACACTAGTAATTGAAGGAGCACAGCACATCAGCAGGAGTAAGATAACTCCAAACGCCCGAGTGACCGGCGGGTGAGCAACACTAAGGCAAATCACATATGATAGCCCGATGGAAATACATAAAATAGCAAAAATAAGGACCACAATAAAGAACATATATTCATTTAAATCGATTGATTTAGTATCTGTTGGTAATTCTTTTTCCTTAGGAAGGATTTTTGTTTGTGAATGGTACTTGTTATATTTGCTAATTGTCATAAAAAAATGCAAGTCGCAGCCAAGGCCGAGCAAAAGATGCAAGAGAAAGACCCAGCAAATCCACGAGCAGCTGGATAAGCATTGAAGCCCATTCCGGCCAACATTGCTGTGAACAGCTCCACACATGAACAAGCTGAGTATGTAATACAGGTAGCACGGGCAATTATGCCCTTGAATAAAGTTTGTAAGAGTCAATCGTGTTGCCTTATAAGTATGTTGTTCGATAGTTATTGCCTGGTCAGGCTTAGTACGCATTTGATGCTTAATCATGTCATAGGTGGGGTGTACAAAGCCCAAGTGTATTAAAAGTAGTATGTAATACCGAATCTTGGAGCAATTCCGCATTTGATCATTTAGAAAGTAGATGACATAAAGGGATTTGTAATGTATCATGTTGGAGCAAGTAATCGGTGGAACATATAGCCAGTATGAAACATGTCTCAAAACAATTTGTAGAATGTAATCTTGGTGGAACATATAGTCAGTGGAACATATAGTTTGTAGAATGTAATTTTGGTGCACATGCTTTGCCTGGTAAGGCTTATAAGAATTTGTTTGGTCATGGTAATAAATTGGTGAAAACAAGGGCATGTTAGCACCGTAGCAATCCCCAACAGCAGCACAAGAAGTCACACAGCAAGAGATCAAGCGGATTGCACTCAGTAACTTGAAAGATTGAAGGCAATGAGGATCACCAAACAACAGGTACAAACCATTAAGCAAGGGAAGGCAACTGAACATCATGATTGTTGTATATTGTACCCGAGTCCATCGGCTAGTGTATAGCCTAAGGTGTAGCGCACACACAAAAAAGGCCTTGTAGGGCATTTTCGATCGTACGAGATCACAAGATGGAGCTTGTGGATCTAGACTTGTCAAGTGTCTTGTAGCTGAGGGAGTAAGATAACAGCAAAATGACAGGAGCAAGCACCCGCCGAGGATATCACACCGAACTGAGCAGCAGCCAGTAGTAACGCCGAGGTCAAGCCGGACAGACAACCTACAACAAGGAGCGACACGAAAACAAACCCAGCAAAAGTACTTCGAATGATCCATTTTAGAACCAAAAGGAGGCGTAACAGAGAACAGATGCCTTAGATCGGAAATGAAAGTAGTGTTTGAACTGAAAGAGGGGCAATACGCCCAACTGCACACTATGTATGTGCTTAAATAGAGTCCTTGCTGGTGAGCAGTAGAGCCGTGTATTTGTGCTAATTTGGAGAGAAAAATACTTACAGAGGAGAGAGGCGAGACAGAGAGCGAAAAGCAAGACGGCGGGCAAGGCTCCCAAGAGAAAAGCCAGGCACGCCACAGAAGGAAGTGACCCGCGCCGCTCGGCCAGCCCGAACTTCCCCCAAAACTCTTCAATGCCGGGTAACAGGTCATGAGGGCTCCGCAAGAGGTCCCAACAGAGACAGGCCAGGTCCAATCGGAGGGTTTACCCTCCCAATTGCAGTCCGGGTTAGGGTTAACTCCATAAGGAGGATTTTGGTGGATAGAGGCACAGCAACTGAAGGCACTCAATTGCAGACTGACGGAGTGACCCGAGGCGAGAGGGTAAGATGAAGGGGGAGTCGGGCGCTGGTGCGATTTAGCCAAGACGGAGGGCAGAAGGTTTCCATGGCGGCTGGTGAGAATCTCTGGGAAGAGATGAAGATGGCGCGTAGGTGCGCGGGTTGATTTGGTTGGATTAGGGTTTTCATAGATGGAGAAGAAACTTTCAAGTAGGGCATAAAATTTTCATTCAACCTCCCCCTCCTAATTCTACGGACTTGCATGCACACCTTTTTGTTTTTAATTATTATTCCCCTTTTTAATTTATTTTATTTTACTGCAATAAAATTTTACCGATTTACTTGTGACATAATTTGACTAATTGATTGGGTAATTTGGGTAGGAGTCAGTGGATGATTATTGAACATATTTGGAGATTATTCGTTAAAAATAACAATATTATTCGTATATACTTATAATCATGTAGAATTTTTTTGATGCTTTAAAATTTATGCATCACGCCTTACATTATTCGATTAAATTAGATAGATTATTCGCATGAAATAGGATGATTTTTTGCGAGTTTATTTGTTTTGGTGAGGTTAAAGATTATTCAACACATTTGCACATTATTCGGGGATCCTACAAAGAATATTCGTATTTAATAGGAAGAATTTGACGGGTTTATTTGTACATTGTTCGTATATAAGAGGACGATTTTTGACATATTTATTTATTTTGGTTAAGTTAAAATATTATTTAACATATTTATAATTTATTCGGCGATATTATAAAGATTATTCGTATTTAATAGGAAAATTTTGATGGCAAATTTGCTAAAATGACCTCCATATCCGTAAGGTTTGCAAGAGTAACCCAATCCGGAAATAATTTGCATAAAAGCGGATATCCGTTTGACAAGGGGAGCCGGTGGCCGGTCACCCTGTGGGGTACAGTTGGACTCCACTCTCGGTGGGAGGGAGGCATCTTTACTCCTGCAAAAGCAAGGACCAGTGAGAGAGGAGGGAAGAAGTAGCTGCTGCAGTGGCAGAGGACAGAAGAGAGAGACTGAGAGACGGAGAGAGAGGGAGAGAGAGAGAGGGGTTAAATATAAAAGTGCAGGCTGAGAGGACAGATAGATCAGTGAGAGTGTCAGTGAGGGGGAAAAATATTCTTTCAACTAAATGACATATTGTTTAAGATAAAACCAATTGAAGAAGGAAGGGTCTGGGGGTTTATTTTAAGGATCACATGTAAACAGTAAGTTGTAACTGGACATCCATATTCGATAAACATGTCAGCTATTGTCTTTCACTGGACACGATTGTAACTATGAAAAACACAGGTCATTAACTACCATAATCGAATGGAGAAGATTTATGGGATAAACATATTCTCTATAATGACATATTGTTTTATGTGTGGCCAATTATAATATTTACCCATACTTGGATGCCATGATCTCGTTATCTGCGGCCGTCACTAGCATGCTTGACCCATATTGGAATCGAATGGATAAGATTGACAGTGAGGGGGCATAAACATACTTATAATGACACGGTAAGGTGAAGAGAAAAACCATGGAATAACAATAAAGTGGGTGGAGGTAAATTCGTGGGCCGACTAGTAATCCCATAGTTTTTACTGGACACGAAATAAATACGACATGACAGACATTAAAATATACTGGACACAAAATGGCGGAGACAGAATCACTTGCATTAATCAAATATGACACAGGAGCAAACATTTAAAAGATAGTAGGAGAGCGTAGCAACATAGAAGACAGTGAAAACCAAATTTACGGTAACAAGCCGCGAAATTGTGGCTGCGTGGTGAATCTGTATCCATCCCAATCGAAGTGTGGGCGCATATTGCGGGCACGATGGTCAGACGTCTCGTCGTTGAGTGGGAAGTAGACCGTGAAAGTTCGGTCACTCCCATAACCGGACACACCAAGGACCCTCCCGGCCCAAAACCCATCGTTGTCGCGACAGTCGACACGGTCTTCGGGCATGTAGGCGTCGTAAGAAATACGAGGCGGCCGTGGACGAATTCGTTGAACCGGGAGGACCTCCCTCAGCAGCTCTCTTCTGTTGTTGCGTAGGAGGGTCACATATTCGACCTCCCAGTGGTTAGGGTCCAGTTTGCGCACAAGGGTCGCCTCGTAGAACGACCCGAGCATCCCAGACTCACCGCCGACAATCTCTACTCTTTGATTTCGTCGGTATGACGGTGGCGACATTGGTCCTGCATAAAATGAAAAAAATAAGGTAGTATAATGATAAAAGTAGCACAACTGAAATCTACACAAATGAAGTGATCAACAAACTTCCATCAACTTGTCCTCCTTTCTCTTGTCCTTGCCCTTGTCCTTGTCCTTGTCCTTGTCCTTGCTCTTATCCTTGTCCTTCCCTGATCCCTGAACCTCAGCACATGACCTCTGCGTAAATTAACATGACATATATAATGAAAAACATGACAGCCATATGAATTGACATGACGATTATGATCTGATACCGGGAGAACCTTACCTCCTTTCCCAAAACTTCCTTGTCCTTGTCCTCCTCCTCCTTGCCGTTATCCTTGTCCTTCACTGATCCCTAAACCTAAGCACATGACCTCTTATTAATATGACTTATACTGGAATTGGCATGACATGTATTGATACTAACAGGACATACATTACTAACAACATGACATTAACAAGAGATGACATGACGATTGTGATCTAATACTAGGAGAACCTTACCTCATTTCCCAGAACTTTCTCTCGCTCCTCCGACTCCCTAGTCCCCTTCCACCGCAGTTCCCTCCTCATGTTTTCAATCGCCTCCTCAAGCGTCGCCATCTTCGAGGTTACCTCCGCGGATATACTCCTCAGCATGTCGTCCATCTTTGCCACTAACCGTGACTCTATCTCTAATAGGGTAGCTTGTGTCTGCGTGCCCGAGCCTGATTCTTGCGTTGACCCACTTGCTCCCTTTGGTTGTTTCTTTGGTGGGGGTTTTACATTTGCTGATAAGAACGCCCGGACTATGTCGTCGAAGAAGTTGTCCCGCTTGTCGTGAGTGTTTCGGGCATCGCGGTATAAACCGGTTGCTCTCTCCACATCATCGGGGAGTAGAAGAGGCCTCACGGCTGCAGGGTCATTGAAGTGCCCCAGCTCCTTCACCTCCTGCAGTCGGGTTTCGATTGAGGCATACTCGAGGTTCGGGTCTCTAAACTCGTATCGCAGACACCTGGGGTACAGCTTCTCGTCTATGACATTCGCAAATTAGTCGGCCATTGGAGTGAGGGCTTCGTACACCCATAGCTGCAATTACATATTGTCCAGTAAATAATCAGTTCCTGTCCAGTCAATAAATATTAGACGCCTAGTAAACGAGTATAGGGCGTCCAGTCATATCTGTGTACGAACCTGGAAGGCGAGAGGGAAACCCAACAGGCAATAGGCCGGGCGTGCATTGGAGCTGCCCTCATCCCGTTGGAGCTTCCTCTCGATTGCACGATTTAGGAACTCGTTCGTTCGCTCGTAGCAAAGCCGACCCCACGGAAACGCCAGAAACCTGTCAACGTCGCTGACAAGGTCGACCACCCACCCATGAATGTAGTTTTTGGGTTCCTTCCCGAACAATACTCCCTCGACCAGCGTCAGCAGGACAAATTTCAACTTTCTGGTTGACGATTTCTCAGATGCCATCGCCACACGGAACTGTACCTCGAACTCAGACATCCTCATCTTTGAAACTCCAAAGAAATCATACACTGCCTTCTCGAACCCGTCGTCGTCCTCGGGCTCTTCGCCATAGCCACAGTTGAGACCGGTGACAATGGCGAACTCAGCTATTGAGAACCTGACGACCGCTTCATGGATCTTGTACCATGTTTCATTCTCCTTCTTCGACTTCAATTGTCGTTGGAGAACATAGTGTACAAGTTGTCCCGAGAACTGGACCCTTGTGCCCAGTCTTGCAATGCCCCCCAACGGGCTATCGGTCAGGCGCTTCCAATGGGACTCGCTCAACTGGTTGTCAATGTTAACCAGGATCGCCATCCGGGAGTGTTGGTTAATTTTTGCTTTGAAGTGTCTTTCTTCCTCTACGGCGTACACAGCCTGCACAGACTTCAACATGTCAGCCACACTACAGCACAACAATCATAACTTACATTACTCGAACGAAAGCCATATTACCGCGCCGGATGTTTGAGCTGTACGGTCTACAATCTTCTTCATACTTTGCTGCGACATTTTTAATATTCACCAGATATCCTGCGCAGTGGAAGACCCAAATTCAGTATTCTACACATCAATTCTTCTCCTCCAACCCACGGTTCCCTTCATATCAATATCAAATGTAACATGACACAAACACAATTACACATGACACATACACATATACACATGACACATGGTTGTGAAAACATGACAGCATACTTATTCAATCTGTCCTTCTCCATTTGCACACAAGTAATCCTATTCCAGATAATGTCGATTCCACATAAACTTTTCACCCTTTCTAAAATTTTCTCTAACCCTAATGCGCCGCATTTCATCCAATTTCCCCCAAACCTGAACGCATCTACAGTCATAAGCCCCATTTCGCCCAATTCCCCCCTAAACTGAACGGATCTACACTCCCCTTCTCCTGATAAGTTGGATTCAACAACACAGTTGCCCAATTTCCCCAATCCCAAAAATCCCCTTCTCTCCCAGACGCGCAAACCCCAGTACCCAAACTTTCCACCAATTGTTTTTAACTTGACGCCGGTTACTTCCTACATGACAGGGCGATATTGCGTACTGTCAACCCATTCGACCCCTTCTTCCCATTTTCACACAATCCAAACCAGTTTTTGGTTCTTCAAATCGGTTCCTCCCCTACGAATCGAAGCAAAACGTATTTAATCGGCATTGTGAGGGTTTACTTACTTCAAAGTCGGCGTCTTCGTCTCCTCTTCTGCACTGTCGTCCTCTTCCTCGCCTTTGCTTCTTCTTTTCCTCTCTCGCTCTGTCGTCTCCTTCCTCTTCTTCTTCCTTCTCTTCTTGTTTTCCTCAGACTTGCATGTGGAACTGTTGCCCTCTCTCTCTCTCTCTCTCTTTCTCTTTTGTAAGCCGTGAGAGGCAGTTGGGGGTCGTCAGTTTTCAATTCAAACTGCCTCCTCTCTCACTCATCCACTCTCTCTCTCCACAATAACTTCCCCCACTTCCACTCTCTCTCTCCACAATAACTTCCCCTTGCCTCTCTCTCTCCACCCCGCTTCCTCTCTCTCTCTCTCTCCTCCTTTACCTTCTCTCTCCTCTGTCCCGGTTAAATCCAACCGGCAAATATGCCATTTTTTGGTTGGGGGGGGGGGGTTTAACCTTTGCAAATGTTGTGGATAGTGGGTTAGTCTAGCAAACCATTTCGGGGCAAGGTTTAGTTTGTACAATTCCCTCAATTTTGATGGATTTATTCGTAATTATTCGTAAAATTATACATGATATACATGATAATTTGAAAATGACCATGAGGTTATTTGAAATGTTGAAATTTAAAATTTATCCATCACACTATAATATATTATTCGCATATAATAGGATAATTTGAAGAGGACAATTATTCGGTTAGTTTTGAGAGATTATTCGGTTTAACTATAGAGATTATTCGGTTAAATTATGCATTATTCGGTGAATTGATAATTATTATTTGTAGATAATTTAATAATAATTAATTGGTTAATTTTGAGAGATTATACAGTTAAATTATAAAGTTTATTCGATTAATTTTGAGAGATTATTCGATTAAATTATGCATTATTCGGTGAATTGATCGATAATTATTATTTGTAGATAAACAAAGAGTATTTGTATTTAATAGGAAGAATTTGAAGGGTTTATTTTTATACTATTCACATGTAAGAGGGTGATTATTCGGTGAGATTGTAAAGTATTATGTATAATATGGAAAAAAAATATTTAGCTGGGATATATACTATATAGTATACTGTAAAGAAGAGGAAAATGTTGCATTTGCAATTTAAATGGACCCACTAATTTCAATTTTAAAAAAATGATTTTTGTTATCGTAATTAGGAAGAAAAAAAACAATTTCCACCGTAGAGTGAAGTGGGGTGGGGGTTTGAATCTCACGTGAAGTTTCGTACGAGAGTGGGACAATTTTAGAGATGGGGCCCACTGTTTAAAAAAATAAAATCAGAAATTTACCTTTTAATCACATCTCTTAATCTAATCTGATACGATGGTCCAGAATTGTTCCTACGTTCTCACACCTAAGGGGTGTTCTCATCCGATCCACCCTCTATATATATATATATGGTAGAATAGAGACCTAAAGTCTCATCTGGTGTAATCCGATCTGGGTTTTTTGACGCGTCAATTAATAATGATCTAATATATTTAAATCACGTTAGATAATGATATCATTTATTTTATCCATGCGTTATCCTATGTGTCTATCACATATCTTAAGTAGTTACAAAATCTATCATCTTACCATGAGTTATTTTATAAATATTGTATATTGAATAATTTTATCTTTAGCCATTAGGATTGATTATTTTAATTCATTATATCTAATTGTTAGGATGTCTTGAATCTAATTGGTTTAGGTTTGAGCTTTATTGACATACCTAATTTGATAGAATTAACTTTATCTATTTGTGCCTTATTGATAGATTTATCCTAGTAGGATTAGATTTATTTTAGGCTATATAATCTCCTATAGGCAAAACCCTAGAAGAATCCAACTCAATTCAACACAATTAATTTGAGTCCTAGTTGAGTGGTGCGTTGTGGTTGATTCTAGAAAAAAGAAAATAAAATAATATGTTATCATAGTTTATAAAAAGTTACTCCCTCCGATCGGAAATATTTCATGTTTTAGGAGGTGAAATTTGATCAACAATATTTCATGTTTTAGAAGTAATAATTACCCTCTTTTTTACTTTTGCACTAATAATAATATAATGTGTACTTTCTTTTTTGTTTAACACAGCACATTGTGCATAATAAATGTGATGGGGGAGTAGAAGTTATATGATGGTGTATTTAACGTTGAAAATGATATTTCTTAATCTTTGTGCATATCTCTAAAACATCGTTTATTTTCGATCAGAGAGAGTGTTACATATAAGCCACAATCTATCTATATATACTTAGATTTTAGTTAACTGACATAAATATAAATAAAAAATATTTCATATTCATACTTACCAAAAATATTAATAGATAAATATGTAGTACGGAGTATTTGATAAGTGCTATTTTATTTATATCTATATTTTTTTTTGGTGGAAAAATGGTCTATATTTAGATTATTATTTTATTATTTATTGAAATCTATCTAAATTGTTTATAATATTGTATTAATGTATTCTCCGGGACCTGCACTAGTGTCTATATATATAATAGATATTATATTTAATATATAATATATTTGTATATATGCTGGACGGGACGGGATTCGCGGGATTGGGACGGGTCGTCCCGTTCTGACTCGGGCCTATATTGACGCGTTCGTGGAATTTCACCTGTACTTATTACCACATCATGACGACAAAATGTCTTAAAATACCTGCAAGCCTTAACCGTGAGGGATTATGATCAAACCATGCGTTTATTAGTCCAAGCGATGGGGATGGTACGTTTGGCTCGCGAGGATTTAAACTATTCAGTCGTCGGCTTGAGAGGAAATCCGGTGATGTTCTTATTCCAAGAACGTTCTTCTCCGATCAAAGACCTTAAGAACTCAACTCCAGGGGCTTTAGGTCCGGAAGATAATCAGAGCTCTTCTACTTTCTCTCTTGAATCGGATCCCTGTCTTTGAGATCGGAGGAGGATATTTATAGGGAAACCAAGCGAGCAGTTGGCTGACGACCTCGTGGTTTTACGTAGGACACATGTAATGCATGCCCTCACGCTTAGGGGCATAGGCAATACATGTGGTGCTATTAGAAGCGAGGTGCTTGAGCCAGCGAGCTCCTTGCTAGGATCCCGGAGAGCCACGAGGTACTAGTGGGACCTGCCCTGGCTTTTACGCAGGTTTATACCAAGATCTAATGTCGTGAGGAAATACGGACCAAGGATTTTGAGGGTGTTGGGTTTGGTCGGAGCTTGACCGAGGATCTTGTGGTGGAGCCAGATGTCTTTTTGCGTTAGGTGGCATATTTACGATGTTATACTTCTGTTATTTAATAGGCTTATTTTCTATGGCATCGTCATATCTCCTCGTAACCGGATTGCGAGCGATATATCGTTTGCGATTAGGTTTCGACAAACACGATGCTTCCCGCCAAAAAGCCGGCTCATTGGATGGGCCTTGATTGGTCCTAACGTGTTTTTCGGCCCATTTGATGGGGTGACCCCATAGTGACCTATAAGTAGTGTTTTCGTCTTAGTCCCTTCATTTCACATTTCCGAACACAAAGAGGAGAGAGAGAGAGAGAGTTCAAGGGTTTTCTTTGCTCCTAGAGAAACTAGATCGGAGTTAGGTGGTGTTCCATTCTTCGGTCTCCCAAGCTTACCGACGTTTCTCTTCCATATTTCTTAAGTAAATGTTCTTCAATCTTTCTCATGCCCAGTTCAATTTCTAGGTTTGCGCTTGTTTCTTAAGCTTTTTAGGGCAAAGGGACACAACCCTTAGTGGTGGAACCGCCCTCCTCTGGCGAGGGGTATGGCGGTTATGGGGCAGAGACTGGAGTACGCCCCGGTGTCTCATCCCCTCTTCCCTCCTTGGTTCTTTTAGTTATGGTCGATTTTTGTGGGGCAATCTAAACTATCCGGCAATAGCAGGGTGGCGTTGGGGCGGGGTGGTACTATTCTTGGGTTTTTAGGGAACCCTCCGACGGTGGTGGGCGGATGAAACCTTTCGCCTTCCCCCTTTTTTTTCCCAGAAGTGATTTCTCGAAAATCAAGAAGCTTTTACGGAGGAGACGAAAAGGCATCTCTTAACCGTCATCATGTGGGGGAAACGTCTTTTCAATGCCCTTTTAGGAGGCACGTGAGGCGCCAACATGAACCCAGAAAGGGGTTTTTTGGCGCCAAATTTGTTTACTCGCGATGTTGAAAAGGTCGTTTTCCCTTGTTGATTTTCTCTTTCTTTGCGTCTTTTCCAGGGGGTTTTCTTCTTGTTCTAGATTTGAGATGTCGAATGAGAGTGACAGCCAAAACCGGAGTATGGGCTACGAGCATGAGGAGGTTAGCTCCTCAGGAACAAGAACTCCAGAAGACGCTGACTTAGAATTTACAGCGAGTCCTGCTCCTCTCCCATTAAGTAAAGAGTCACGTGAAGTGAAGAGAAAGAGGGATAACCTTGAAGCTGATTAGAGCGCAAAAAAACGCAAAATGGACGGATCCATCAAGCTCCCCGTGACGAGGGATAATCTTGAGTATTGTCGTACTTCGGAGTCCATTAATGATTTGAGGAAAGGCGAATCATCTCGCGTACCCAAAGAGAGTAAGAAACCTATCCGCGTGGTTCCGGGTGACTTCGCCTTGCCATCTTATAAACGAACAGAGCCGGACAATTGTAGTTTATGTGAAGGATATGCTCCTGCTGCGCTTCCTCCCATCCCAAAGATTTTTATGGAACGCGTAGCCCCCACCGTAATTAAAACGCTGGGAGAAGAATCAATTCTTGACGTGAAGCACTTGGAGGAGGTGGCCAAGCTTTATCCGTGGCCAGTTGGGATAGAAATAGGCCTGACTACCGGGAGTGGGGGATGGTTGAACGAGTACAAAGACCAGGTTGTTGTCCACCTAGGAAGTCTGCTTCAGGGATTCCGCCTTCCTCTCCCCCAGCTTTATTCGGAATTCTTGGCATATATAAACCAATGCCCGGCTGAGCTTGCTTTTAACGTGTGGATGTACCTCGCGGTCTACGTCATGCGGCGTGCTGCTATTAAGCAAACACCGTCGTTGGACCATCTCTTTTCTGTTCTCTCCTTGAGACGTAGCGAGGGACTAGTGTCCGCCTCTCTATCTGGAAAAATAGTTGAGAGGTTGTCTAGCAGCCCGGGATGGAGAAAGAAATGGTTTCTCGTTCGTGATTCAACAAAGACCTTTTTGAACTTTGTGACCACACCTGGCAAGTATGTTCCTCCCAAAGACAAAAATATCACGGTGAAAAGATGGAGGGTTGCGTTTAGGGAAGGGGTCGCGTCGACACGGGGTTATAGAAAAGTCGTAACTCCGGTTCATATGGAGATGGTCGGGCTCAGTCTCCCGCATTGTCCGAGTCGGTGTCTAGGAGTTTTAAGCTTTCTAGTATTTTGATCATGATTTACTTTGATTGACTTATGACCCAATTCTTTCGCACATATGTTGGTAGACAAGGCGGAAATCTCCACCCTAGCAAAGAAGAAGAGTGCGACTAGGGGCGTAGCCGGGCCTGCTCCTGTTGTTGCTTTGCAAGGGGGTGATGGTCAACAGAGTACTCCCCGCGACTCTTCCCTCGCGACGAAAAGTTCGAGAGGGAAAACACCCATTGAAGATCGGGAAAGTGTGTCATCAGAAGATATACCCTTGGCTCAACATAGGCAAAAGAGGCCTAGGGTGGAAAAGGGAACCACCAAACTTCTGAGCACTAAGCCCATTACCCAGGCGGGGATTTCTATGACCGCGTATAGGCAACCGGGGTTCGATCCAATTGATATTAAGAAAGTGAAGATCCCTGGAGGGAGCTGTCTGGCTGAGAGGGATTATCTTCATAATTTAACAGATGAAGAGTTGCTGGATCAGGGTCTAAAGATTGGGGGCTGGGTATCTTTCCTTGCGGTTTATTCTTTTCTATTTATTCTATTTTGTACGTATATTTATTTTTTTCGTATATTGTCGCAAGGTAACCTGCACTGGTCTGAGATGGTGATGTCTCTAAAATAGCCATGTTGAAATACACAGTTTAGCTTCATATTCTATACACTTTGCATATTTCGGGTTGGGAATATGTCGAATTTATGTAGTATATGCTTATTTGCCAGAAATGGAGATCTACATAAGTTTCTGTTTAATATTGCTGAATATGGAGCCATTTCGGGAGAAAACCAAGAAGCAAAGACAGAGCCTGAAGAGTCCTCGACATCGACATCATTTCGTCGATATCGACAAACCATGTCCGGACACACCCTGATCGAGGAGCACCATGTCGAGAAGCCGAGGAACAAAGTTTCCCGACTCCAGCACAGTCCTCGATATCGAGTTAGTTACTCGATATCGACAAAGCTAAAGATCATACCCGGAGTCGACGAAGAAACCTGATCGAGGAGTCGCGGGAAGCTACTCGACTTCACCAAACACCCGGACACTGAGCAACACCAGTCCTCGATATCGAGGAAACTACTCGATATCGACAAAGACGAAGTCACATGTCCGAGCATGTCGAAGAGAATTCCTCGACCAAGCCAAGCCAGCCAAGTCGATGGAGCCACCCTACTCGATATCGAGTTATTTACTCGATATCGACAACACCCGAGAGCCAGCGTCCGAGCATGTCGAAGACCAGCTATGACCCGACATGCCGAGCCAAGCTGAAGTCGACGTCCATGTTCCTCGATATCGAGTAATTTACTCGATATCGAGGAGATCTATCCGGAAGCCGCGTACGCGGTTTGAGCAGTCCGACACGGTTTTGGATTCCTTGGGGCAGAAGTTGTCCGAGTCTATCCGTGTCTATCAAGATCCATCCAATGAAGAGAAGATTTATCCACTTGAAGATATTTTAGCCTTTTAGATATAATTTCCTTTTTAGATTTATTTATGTTATTCCATTTATTTATCTTTAAGCTTTTAGATATAGAGATTTAGATACAGATTGAGATTTCTATCCTTGAATAGCAAGGACTAGAAGCCTATAAATAAGGCCTTAGGGGGCTGAGTTTTATTCATTCTATCACACAGACAATTAGTTACGTAGAGGTAGAGAGAGAAAGTAAGTGGCCAAGAGGAGTTTGTGAAGCGAGAACGGAATTGGCTTCCTTTGGTTGTAAGCTCTGTTTGATTTAATGCAAGTAGTTATTTCCTTTCAATCAATGATGTCTGAGGTTGCGATGAAGCGCGAGTAGTCCACCCACTTCTAGGGTTGGGGCGAGCCCGACGATAGCCATGCATGTTTGAGGTAAAGATCCGACTTTTATCGTGTTTTGAGCATCTACTACTTGTTATGTGTTTATTACCCATCTAATGGAGGTCCATGCTAACAACTTGGATTGTAAACATAAAATCAGTTGAGACAATTAGGGTTTCTTGAAAGAGTTGTCTAATTGTTGGAAAAGGCGAAAGCTTGATCCTTTGGTGCGATTTACATGATTATCTGTTTTATTCCTACCTTATGCATGCTTGGTTATTGTTGTTGCGAACCCCAATCTTGGAAGTTGTGTTTTATACAGTTTATTTCGAGTCCCAAAAGCCTTGTCTTTACTTTATTTCGTTTTCACTTTCTGCCTTCCTCGATATCGACAACATCTTGTCGATATCGAGTATTGATTACCGATCCCAGATCGTCGTAGCTTCTCTTGTGCAGGTGCTCGACAAGGACTTCATCGACATCGACGACTCTACTCGATATCGAGTAAAGCCTAGTCGATATCGACTAAAACCACCTGTGACTGCTGCTGCGCTGTTCGACCTGTCCGATCTTTTGTCGACTAACCCTAGTCGAGATCGACAACCTGTGGTCGACTTCTGTCCGTGAGATTCCACCGCTACCTAGGATCCGCTGACACGCTTCCTCGTGGATCGATCCTGACTTCCCACTGCTGCATCGGGAGGAAGTCTTGTAATTATTTACAAGGGACGGAATCTGGTTTGCTTTACTTTACTTATATTTTATTTGCAATCTCGATTTCCTCATATCAACAAATTGGCGCCGTTGTCGGGGAAGCTATCATTCGCGCCTTAGGTAGTTAATTCTGACGTCTGCTTTGAGTTACTTTGCAGGTGTATGCGCCGTTCTGGTCAACCACCTGAGTTTGGCGGCTTAGACGAACCGGAACGCCTTCTACACATCCAAGCTAAGCTGAAAAGAGCCATGGCGGCCGCAGAAACACAAGAACAGCTCATTGAGAGGCTTCGGAGGGAACTAGCCACCAAAGATACTACTATCGCCATTGAGAGAGAAGCCAGGGAACAAGCAGAAGCTGAGCTTGCCCAATACCCAACCACTGCAGAGGATTATATGCACCCGACTCTCGTCGTGCCTGAATCGGCCATTCTAATCCCTCAAAATAACTTTGAAATTCGCACTCAATTTCTTATAGAACTTAAAAATAATGCTTTTCATGGGAGATTTAATGAATGCCCTCTTGAACATATTACCAATTTTTCTGACATGTGCCATACTCTTGCTGAAGGTACTACCCTGGAATATGTCAAGATGAAGGCTTTTCGCTGGTCTCTCGCTGGTCCAGCATTGAAGTGGCTGGAAGGACTGAAACCACGATCCCTCACGACATGGGCTCAAGTAGAGCAGGAATTTCTCAACAAATTCTTCCCCCCCGCCAAGACAATACTCCTCCGCCAGAAGATTCCAGCTTTCAAACCGAAGCCTGGGGAGCCGCTGGCAAAAGCATGGGAACGATACAAGGAGCTACTGCGATCCTGCCCTACTCATGGACAGCCACCCTATGTCATTTAAGAGATCTTCTTCAACTCTTTTGACCAAGTCACTAAGGACATGATCAATTAGTATACTAGATATGAGTATCTGACGATGCCACCAGTTGAAGCATGGGGTGTACTTGTGATGGACGGTTTTTAGTCGCGTAAACCATATCAAAATAAAACTCAAACCTACAAACTGGTATAGCAAGTAAGTAAGAGGTCGATCCTACAGAGAATCAAGTATTTCTCCGCAATGTGTATTTACCAATTAGTAGAAAGGGGGGTTTTGGTGATTGAAACAAGAAAGAAAGCAAAATAAACTATAAACAAATTGATGCAAAACAATTTAGAGAAGATCGATCTACCTACAACTATCCACTTTATTTGGTTGAATTGATATTGTAACTTCCTCTTGTCCTTTTAGTCTTCCTATGAATGCCCTTGTCTCGACCTAATATAGTTACTAGTCCAATCAGTCCTAGAAACCCTTATCAATCGAACAGTCCCTAAAGAAGGATTTAACCCGATTGATAACTTTAAGTTCAGAGATTAACCAAGGTATTTGCAGTCCCTAAAGAGGGATTTAACGACACATCCAACTTCCTACCCATCCAATTAGTTCAATTAGCCCTAAAGGGACAAGTTTGCTACTTGGGTTAAGGTTCGCAATCAGGAATCTACAAAACCCTAGCAATTGAATTGATCTAACAAGTTGGCCAGACAAGAAAGAACAAAACAATAAATCAATAAGCGCAAAGAAGTTGAAGCATTCAAATATAGGAAATAAGGAACAAGAATTGGAAACTCACAATTCAATCCAAATAAAGCTTCAAATCGCAAGTAGAATGAAGAGAGTTTAGCCGCCCATGGCGAACATCGCTCTCAATCTCCCACTAAAATCGTCTTGAATCCTCATCTAATGAATGAATGAGTAGAATAGAAGTCCCCCAAAAATAACTAAAAAGTGGCCTTATTAAAGATCCCAAAGTCGGCCATAAACAAAAACCAAAAAGGCATCTAGGTTTTTAATCAAAACAACGCGTATCCGCGCTGGCGGCAGATGCGGCGGCCGCTGCATTGGTCTTTCACGGAAAATCCGTCCTGAATCAGGTCTCGACGTCAACATGAAAGTTGTAGCTCTCTGAAAGAGCTTTCCAACGCATGGTCATAATAGTCGATCGGACAACCGAGGCCTCCAGAAAGTGCAAAACAAGTTCAGCATGTCTGATGACAACTTCTGCAGACTTGTTCTTCGTTTAGGTTTGCTTCTTCTTCTCAGGACCTCTTGAGATCTTCATGTAAGCTTCTTCGATCAACTAGACATTCTCATCCAATGCGTTATCAACACATGTCTCCTTATCGGATCTACCATTACCTGAAATAATCAATAAAAGCATGTAGATTCCGACTCCACCAACATAGAGAGCAAATATGCAAATTCTACTGAAATCATGCATGATATGCATCTTAACTAAGCTAAATGCAACCTATTATGCCTACCTAAATGCATGCTATCAACTTGACAAGCTCACTAACTATGACAACAAGTATGGGTCTACCACAAACTATGAGGAAAACTCTTATGCCAGGCCAGCACCATCTATGCCCCTCTATGAAGCTTCCAAGGAGATTGACCCAGATGTCAGGGACCAGTTCTACAGAGACCAGAATCTCAAGCAAGTCAAGTATCTCTCTGTCAACCAGCCTTGCATCGAATGCGGATCATAGCGGCACAACACTACTGAGTGCCCACACACAGAACAAGTCAGGATGGCAGAGACACACGAAGAGGTAGCCTATGCAGGGGGTCCCAATCGCTATATCGGGGATCAAAGGTTCTATCAACCACAATGGAACCAAGGTCCTCCTAGGAACCCCCCGCCATACAGAGCTCCATAACATCCAGAAAGGGATCAAAAGAAGAATGACTTACAGCTCGTCCTTGAAGAGATGCGCCGGAATCAAAGCACCATCAACAACAAGTTCCAGAACATCAATACAAAATTTGGAAAGCTAGACATCTGGAAGAGAAACATTGAGACTCAAATGGGGCAATTCGCGGCGCAGATTCCACGACCATCCGGCCAACTCCCTGGGCAAATAGAACCAAATCCTAAAGGGAAGACCGGACACGTCGCAGCTGTAAGGCTCAGGAGCGGGCACCAATTACACGAGCCAGAGGTCGGAAAGCACAAAGACAAGGCAGAGCAGCAACTCGACAACGAGCAGCAGCAACTCGATATCGAGGAGCCCTTGGTCGATATCGACAAAAACCTCCTCGATACAGACCAGAAGCCAAGCTCGGACTCGATTACACAGCCCGGCAACTCGAGGTCGACAACCCTACTCGATATTGAGGAAGCTCAAGTCGATATCGACAACAACCTGGCCGATGTCGACGACTCTGCAACACCTCCGACGTCTGATCTGGCTCCGAAGCAGAGAAAGACATTGTCTTTCCCTTCCAAAGCACTGAAAGATCCCACTGCAGGTAGGTTCCAACGTTTTGTTAATATGCTGCAAGAACTGAATGTCTCTATCCCTTTTACAGAAGCCCTGCAAGAGATGCCTGGATATGTCAAATTCCTGAAAGAAATCCTGAGCAAGAAGCGATCCATCTCAGAGATCGCCGACGAATGCAAAGTGCTCCACTTCCCTGAAAAGAGACCTGACCCTGGTAAGTTTTCTGTTACTGTGTGATTTGGACAATATAAATATGAGTCCTTGTGTGATTTAGGAGCAAGTGTGAGCATCATGCCCTTATCGATCTGGCGGAAGGTAAAGATAGGATGCATAGAGCCTGTGGATGCTAAGCTATACATGGCAAAGAATACAGTGGTCATCCTTACAGGTATAGTTGAGACTGTCCCTGTCCAGGTTGGTAAATTCTTTGTTCCAACAGATTTCCTTATTATAGACTGTGCTGAAGATCCTACTAGCCCTATTATTCTTGGTAGACCATTCTTAGCTACTGCAGATGCCAAGATTAGTGTCAAACAGCGATTGCTCACCTTCACTATAGGCGATGAGGTCTTAGACTTCTCTTTTGGCCCTGCAAAGGAGGAAATTTCATGGCTGGAGGTGAAAAGCATCAGCAACCACGGGATCAAGCAGACAACGGAGGAAGGCAGCCAAACCAAACTCGATATCGACAAGCCTAACTCGATATCGACAAAGCCTTTACTCGATATCGACCAAAATTCATCGATATTGACTTCCTCTGCTGCAGAGCCACAGACTTGCCAAGAGCCTAAGTATGGGGTCCCTGTACTCGATATCGACCAGTCCTGCTCGACATCGACGAACCCTAAGCTCGGAGATTTCTGTTTTGGGCCCGAAAAGGTAAGTTCAGGTATGAATCCTCCTCCTCAGTCCATTAAGAAATTTATCAATAATTTAAGGGGAGGTAAGGCCCCGTGGCGAGAGAATCTGCGAAAACTGAGAGCTGGGAAGAGAAAGAAGGAAGAAAAGAAAGAATATGCAAGTAACCACCTGTCAACTGAGCTTGCATACTACAATCCGGACCTAGATGATCCAGGAGAAGAGCCAAGCACAAGTGGGCCTCACATTAATGGTCCTTGAGCATAAAAGAAGAAGTCGGCCTAGCGACTCTAAAATCTAGAGCATGTATATAAAACTTTTTGAATTTTGGGACTTTGAAACTTTTTGATTTTGGTTTTGGTTTTTGTTTTTTGGTTTTTTAGTTTAGAATACTTCATGTGGAAAGTCTTGTTTTTGTGTGCAATGTAACACTTTTAGGTCGGCAAGCATAAAAGAATCGCGAAAAGTGTAATAAGAAGTCCCTGAAGAACAGTCGAAATCGACTAGGCCAGTCGACAACGACCAAGAGGAGCAGCCTAGAAGTTCCTCGATATCGAGTAGGCCAACTCGATATCGACTAAGCCAGACGAGTCTCATCGACTTCAGATTCCACTGGACGCACACAAGCTTACTCGATATCGAGTACAGTACTCGATATCGACAAGATCAGTACTCGACATGCCCTGATCTGCCTTCCTCGATGCGTTATTCGGTGAGTTCCTTCCTTTACTCTTGTTTTTATTTGATTTTATACAGTGGGGACACTTTATAGTTTAAGTATGGGGTGGGGGAATGGCTCATTATCATTATTATATGTTTTAGTCTTGCTTTTGGTTTTACATGGTGAAATTTTATTTTTATGTTATGCATTCATGTTTAAAGTTTTATGCATTTAAGTCTTTTGTCATACTTTAGTCTTGTTTTTTGTTAGTTACAAAAAAAATAAAAAAAAATAAAAAATGTCGAAAAAAAGAAAAGAAAAAAAATGCATGTTTAATTTTTTGCATTGTCTTAGTTTTTATACCCTAACTTAGATGTCCTATGATGATAAATAATGACTAACTTGATCATGTAAATCCTATGGCATGTTTGGAAGGTTTAGCCTAAGTCCTCGAAATTGTTTTTATGTGGATTGTGAACTTGTGATGAAATTGAGCACATATGATCCTAAGCTAAAGGTTGAAATCCAACAAAAATTGTCCCAGTGAGAATTTTTGCCTTATAGGGAGAACATTAAAAATCCCTTTGCTTTCTTGAGTGTATTACTCTTCCTAGACATCTCTAAATGTTGTGATAGTTATTCAAAGCCAATGCATTTATATGTTTATGTGAATGAGAATTAAATGATGGAGGCACCTTTTAAGCCAATTTTATCCTCTCTTTACCTACCTTGCATTATCCTTGCTTGAAGCCAGAAAATTAGCCTGGGACTTTTATTATAAACTCCACAAAATTATCCTTAGCCAAATTGAGCTTGACCCCCATTTGGGAATTAAGACTTAGAGTTGGTTGGAATGATGATTTGCGGAAAGAATGAGCTTGTGTTTCATTTCAAGTGAGAAGGATTTTTGTGTTTATTGAGATATGGGTTGGTTTTATATTTTTATCTTGCTATGCATACTATGTAAAAGGATTTTTGGCTCACCCTATAAATGCACTAGTTAAATTTTATTTTATTTTCATTCCAAAAAAAAATCGAAAAAAAGAAGAAAGAAGAGTTTGTGAATAAAGTGCATGAGCCAAATTTACCTTATTTCTTTCATTTTCGCAAGATTCATACTTTGGAGGGGTTAATTAAGTTTGAAAGGTTACGTACTTCATTGAGATAAGTTGGAGAGTTTGGTTGATGCATATGATTAAGACTAATGGTTTGGTTATGTTGGAGATTTAGGAGTCTTGATTCCCGAATTTTATTAAGCACCACATGGCCAAATAATTCCATACCCTTTTATTTCTTACCAAGCCGCATTACAATCCCGCCGAATAGAATCTTCTTTGAAGACTTCTATTGAGCAAAGTCCTCCTGATAATTCTTGTT
Organism: Persicaria maculosa; assembly: GCA_963922045.1. Lineage (NCBI taxonomy): Eukaryota > Viridiplantae > Streptophyta > Magnoliopsida > Caryophyllales > Polygonaceae > Persicaria > Persicaria maculosa. Next base: position 24,622,618 of record OY998259.1, on the reverse strand, counting down.
GCATTTACATAATTGGTTGCAAAGTGGATTTATATTTAAATTGCAATGTTTATGAGATTGTATATGGAATTGAGTTGAGAGTTGATATGTATAAGCCTAAAACACATTGAGAGTTGAGTGTAAACACATTATCCCTGTGAGGTTGGATTTATAATACATATGCCTATGGATTGCTCATATATGTGTGATGACGTTAAATTCACTTCTCTTACATTGCTACTACCTTAGATGTTGCTTTTGACAAAGGCGAAGACTTGAAGAATGTGTTGTAGGTATTGGTTATTGTTTGGTTATTGCTTGAGGACAAGCAAGTCTAAGTATTTGATGTCTCTAAAATACCCATGTTGAAATACATAGTTTAGCTTCATATTCTATACACTTTGCATATTTCGGGTTGGGAATATGTCGAATTTATGTAGTATATGCTTATTTGCCAGAAATGGAGATCTACATAAGTTTCTGTTTAATATTGCTGAATATGGAGCCATTTCGGGAGAAAACCAAGAAGCAAAGACGGAGCCTGAAGAGTCCTCGATATCGACTTCATTTCGTTGATATCGACAAACCATGTCCGGACACACCCTGATCGAGGAGCACCATCTCGAGAAGCCGAGGAACAAAGTTTCCCGACTCCAGCACACTCCTCGATATCGAGTTAGTTACTCGATATCGACAAAGCTGAAGATCATACCCGGAGTCGACGAAGAAACCTGATCGAGGAGTCGCGGGAAGCTACTCGACTTGACCAGACACCCGGACACTGAGAAACACTAGTCCTCGATATCGAGGAAACTACTCGATATCGACAAAGACGAAGTCACATGTCCGAGCATGTCGAAGAGAATTGCTCGACCAAGCCAAGCCAGCCAAGTCGATGGAGCCACCCTACTCGATATTGAGTTATTTACTCGATATCGACAACACCCGAGAGCCAGCATCCGAGCATGTCGAAGACCAGCTACGACCCGACATGCCGAGCCAAGCTGAAGTCGACATCCATGTTCCTCGATATCGAGTAATTACTCGATATCGAGGATATCTATCCGGAAGCCGCGTACACGGTTTGAGCAGTCCGACACGGTTTTGGATTCCCTGGGGCCAAAGTTGTCCGAGTCTATCCGTGTCTATCAAGATCCATCCAATGAAGAGAAGATTTATCCACTTGAAGATATTTTAGCCTTTTAGATATAATTTCCTTTTTAGATTTATTTATGTTATTCCATTTATTTATCTTTAAGCTTTTAGATATAGAGATTTAGATATAGATAGAGATTTATATCCTTGAATAACAAGGACTAGAAGCCTATAAATAAGGCCTTAGGGGACTGAGTTTTATTCATTCCATCACACAGATAATTAGTTACGTAGAGGTAGAGAGAGAAAGTGAGAGGCCAAGAGGAGTTTGTGAAGCGAGAGCGGAATTGGCTTCCTTTGGTTGTAAGCTCTGTTTGATTTAATGCAAGTAGTTATTTCCTTTTAATCAATGATGTCTGAGGTTGCGATGAAGCGCGAGTAGTCCACCCACTTCTAGGGTTGGGGCGAGCCCGACGATAGCCATGCATGTTTGAGGTAAAGATCCGAATTTTATCGTGTTTTGAGCATCTACTACTTGTTATGTGTTTATTACCCATCTAATGGAGGTCCATGCTAACAACTTGGATTGTAAACATAAAATCAGTAGAGACAATTAGGGTTTCTTGAAAGAGTTGTCTAATTGTTGGAAAAGGCGAAAGCTTGATCCTTTGATGCGATTTACATGATTATCTGTTTTATTCCTACCTTATGCATGCTTGGTTATTGTTGTTGCGAACCCCAATCTTGGAAGTTGTGTTTTATACAGTTTATTTCGAGTCCCAAAAGCCTTGTCTTTACTTTATTTCGTTTTCACTTTCTGCCTTCCTCGATATCGACAACATCTTGTCGATATCGAGTACTGATTCCCGATCCCATATCGTCGTAGCTTCTCTTGTGCAGGTGCTCGACAAGGACTTCATCGACATCGACGACTCTACTCGATATCTAGTAAAGCCTAGTCGATATCGACTAAAACCACCTGTGACTGCTGCTGCGCTGTTCGACTTGTCCAATCTTCTGTCGACTAACCCTAGTCGAGATCGACAACCTGTGGTCGACTTCTGTCCGTGAGATTCCACCGCTACCTAGGATCCGCTGACACGCTTCCTCGTGGATCGATCCTGACTTCCCACTGTTGCATCGAGAGGAAGTCTTGTAATTATTTGCAAGGGACGGAATCTTGTTTGCTTTACTTTACTTATATTTTATTTGTAATCTCGATTTCCTCCTATCAACAGATGGCTGGACGCCTAAGGAACTATGATGATAAGGTGAGGGAGCTACGGGCAATGAATAAAACTCTGAAAACCAAAGTGGACAAATTGAAGGATGCAGAGCTTCAAGAGGTGACCATCAATAGGTTGAAAGACGCCCTGGAAAAATCCCAGAAAGAAATAGAGGTGGCGAAGAACGACTTGGACGTGTCACGAGTTGAGCTTGCGAAGGCCCAAGAGACGAGGGTCCAGCGTAAAGTGGAGATTACACGCTTGAGGGATCATCTCAGGGATCTTGTGCACGAGTTAAACATGGCCCACAAAGAGCTTATGGGTGTAAGAGCACAACTGGAGCTTTTTACATCTAGTGAGGATGTCCTTCTTACCAAGAGTACGCTTCGCGATTTTATGCTCAGAGATGAAGGCTAGGGGTGGCTATCCAGCTTCATGGGGGAGGATGGTCGAGGTTGGTTAGGTCATTACCTTGAGACGGATGGACAGGATGTCCTTTACGACAAGGTGACCGATGCCGTTTTGGAAGGGGAGGAAGGTGAGATTGCCCAGAGCGTCAACCATTTCGCTCATCTTGGGGATGCTGTGAGGATGTTTCCTCCCAGTTATGAGCCTAGGGATATGAAGCTTAAGGATCCTCAACGTGGCCTGCCTCCTCCCCTCGATGCTCCAATCGACGACAATCACCGAGCCAACTCACGATGGCAACAACAATCCTCCTGCTGATGCCTAAAAAACTTTCTTTTCCTTCTTATAAAGTCTTTTGAAGTTGTTTTGTGTTGGGAAGTTAAAAACATTTCTACCCGCGGTGAGAGCCTTGTGCTTTGCCGCGGTTCATACTTTTGGGATGAAAAATATTTCTGATCATGACAAGCGATGTCTTGTTATGGTATTTTGATGTTTTGTGAATATATTATTTTTAACCGTGATGTATTTCTGTTTATACCTTTTGCTTGTTTTTCTTAAAGGTTTGCTCTGTCATTATTACTCTTGTCTGAAAAGCAAATTCGCGATACCCTCATCCATCTCCTTTCATTGATCGTTTTATGAAATGAATCGTGAGATGACAAAAAAGTAGGTTTCGCGGATGTATTAGATGTTATGATGATGAAAAATAAAGCTGTCATTTATTAGTGATGAAATATAATAGAAATTGACTTGTATCTTCTATAGTTATATTTCTTCGTAACACAGGTAGTTGAGCAAAACATCTCCGTTTTCTTCTGGGCCCGGTTGCTCTATTGCCACATCAAAGTGAGATTCTCCTTGGTATTCGAAGTTAAGGCGGCTCCCTATTCTGAGGTTGATAGTTTTAGTGAAAGATTTCCAGCCCTCTGAAAGAGAGAACCAATCCCCTTCGTCTCTTTCGACTAGCACCAAGAATTCCTAGTTCGAGGGAGAGCACGGAATGATTTGGTCTAGTATTTCTTCCCCGAAATCTATAAAGATGTATGGTAAGGGGAGCCTGTGTAGTTGGCTTTCCCTCAAGATTATCCTGGCGAATTTAGGATTTGGGAAAAGCATAGTATTCATGATGAAGGTTGGTGGAGATATTTCTCCTGGAGAGATTTCTTCTGAAGCCATATCAAAACTCGGCATTTAAGCTTCAAGTAATTTTATTTATGCGTTACTTGATCTCAGTATCGTCTTTATTTATACTAGTTCTGCTAACTATGAATTTGGATGTTGTTTCGCCGAGTTATCCCTGGATCGTTCTGAAGTAAGGAGGTGTGTGTCGTTAGCATGTTTTTCGTGCAGCTCGGTGTATCATGTTTGCATGTAGTCTTCTTTGCCGCGTGGAGTGGGGTCGTACTTATCAGGTGCTCTTTGCTGTGTTATTTGATATTTGTCGACCTCGTGGTAGACCTGGGTGATCTGCGGTGCCTTTTGTTGTTTTTCTTTGTAAAGATCAGTATAAAAAGGTAAGAAACCCAAGGTTTAACGCAATTTACTTATGACAATGGTGCCTAGGACACCAGTGGATATTACAGGTGTAGCTATTCCTCGCGTGAGGGGTGTTACCCGGGATATTTCCGTGGAGGGGCATTTATATATGCTGGTAAGTTATATTATGCAATTTATTTATTGATAAGATAGTAGGGCTTTTCTGATGTGCTTGTTGTTGTTGCAGCCTTCACCATCCGTATATCATGATTATGGTTATGATGCACTTGGCTTTGTGCATTTATGACGCGAGCTGATGAGGAAGTCGTGGTGAGGGTGGAACCCTTAGGGCCCAATAACTATTGGTTTACTACTGGGTGGCCCGAGTTCGTTGTTTCGAATGAACATCGAATTGGGACACGCTTGATCTTTGAGTATGATGCACACTCTTTTTTTGATGTTGTTGCTATAGACCACGGTTCTGGTCAAAATGGTGACTTAGATTTTACGGTTCGGTGCTGAAATTCCTATTCTTGCAACTTTTTGTGCGGTTACATCGCTAGTTTTGTTGGATGGTTTTGTCTAATGTATAATAAATAACCCAGTACATCTAGGCAACGTTCTTTGTTTGGATTTGTCGTGCAGAATGTATTACTGGAGTTTTAGTATTTCAGCTATTGGCACTTGTGTTTGCTAGGTAAAGGTGGCTATTGAATACAATCTCGAGTGTTTTCCGTGAATGAGCGTCTTACTTAAGGCAATCTCCAGCATTTTGTACGCGAAGGAGATCGAACTGAGAATTATGTAATATCCAGTATATTCTAAGCGAAGCAGAAATTAATTATTGAACGATCTCCAGCGTTCTCGAATGTTTTAAAGGGATCGGGTTGGGGATTAGGTAATCTTTAGCGTATTCTAAGCGAAGGAGGAACCTACTAAAAATCAATCTCCAGCGTTTTTGGACGCAAAGGAGATTAGAGGCGAGAATTAGGTAATCTCCAACGCATTCTTCGTGGAGGAGAGACCTACCTAATTTAAACAATCTCCAGCGTCTTCGGAGGCTAAAGACTTATTTGCCAATATCATCATACAGGGGGTCTTTATTGATAGCACGAGTTACATTTTAAGAGCACAAAATAAAAACATCGCTTACCGGGCTGTCTCTGGGACTTAGTGGAAGCCATTTGAAGATGGGCCGTCGTAACCGTCATCGTAGATTTCTTCCTCGATGTCATATCCTTCTTTGTCCAGAAAATGGGCTTCAAACCTTGCTTCGCCCAGGTGGGTGAACACTATTGATGTTTCCAAATCGAGGCCGTGTGTTTCGACAAAGTCTCTCCATCCACGTGCTACCCAGTGAGATCCGTAACTGCCCCCCACGATATGAACAGGGAAATCTTTGATGACGCGAGTGGACAAGAAGATTTGCTCGGGTACCTGGGGCTGGAAGTACTCACCGAATTCATAGGGTAACATCATGCGTATGTATTGTTCGTCCCCTGCTAAGTAGATATCAAACACAAGGAGATTGTTTGGATTTTGATCTATGGTATTAGCTGCCAGGCCTCTTGTTTTGCAAACGTTTGTTTTTATGATGGGGTCGTGCCTTTAATTTTTTAGGTAATGCCCTTTTATAGTGGCATCAGCCGGTTTTAAGGTCAACCTCATGGAAATAGTCTAGACCTCAACCGCTAACCTCCTATCCTAAACGCTCACACCGTGCACCCACTACCTACCGACACTTCTAGCTAGGACATCTCCCTCAAAATCTCGACATATTAGCCCCACTCCCTACCTAAAACCTACATGGAAGCTCATCTATTCTCACGGACCACTATCTTCGACACATCCCAACTCACTCGGCCCTACCCAAGCTAACGCGTCATTCCTGCACCCCATATCACACAACCAAAGACCTAATCCGAAGACCTCAATCCAACTACCAGTTTTTCGACCCATCTCACTGAAGAATCTCACGACTCAAGCTCAAGAAGAAAGCACTACCACATATATAACTCATAATCTATTTACCAGGAAATCAGTACACCAAGCATCGAGGCACACCATCATAGAAACAAGTTAGTTAGACAATCACTTGCCACCAGTTTAGCATATCAGTCATCGCACACCCATTTATGTTAGCTCTAGACCTATTGCACTATGCCAATTCCAATTGATATAGAAGAATTCACGATTTGAAGGAAGAACGCCCTTCCTTGAGTCATCTAAGAGAATCACATCCGCGTCTACCATCTTCGAGATGTGTCCGTCCTTTGTATACCTTTGGCGACGTCTGTCTTGTGGTCTATGGGTCATGGACCCATCACACTTCCACTACGCCCCTCCGGTGCCATCTTGTCGTCGGTCCCTTCTTGCATGTCGACGCTCATCGAAGGATCGCAAGGGTTAAAAGTTACGGAGATAGGGGAGAGACAAGGGCGGACAACACAACTTCCTTAAGGGTTCAGACATGGACCAGGACTAGGGACGACGAGACCAAGGCTAAGATCCCAACCCGAGAGTTACAACGATGCCCTTATAATTGTCGCACACAATCACATAAAAATCAAGAGATATCATCACATTATTTTACACTAATATGCACCTATCTCAAGGAATATCGATTTATGCATTGATAACATGTTCATATAATCATCTTTATATATGCGCAGAACAAGCTAGCAACCTATCATTTCATTCACCAATCATGCTTGACAGACTAATTAAGAACATGTATGCACAAAGTGACATGGGAAATATATGGCATAAGTTATGCAAGACCTATCAACCATTACAAGATATCATATGCATGACTTATCACTCAATTTAGATACACACATAAGCAAGTCATAATATTGCGGGATTGAGGCAAGCATGCTAAGATGTACCCTAAAAATCATGCTAAGGGTATGGTTAGTTCATCCAGGGTTGGTATAGCAACTATCTCCTCACATACATCCATATTCGCATAGTAAGACTAGGACGTCACACAATCATATAAGGGCCTATAACTGGGAGGTATATATCCTACATGATACTAGCAATACTCATTAAACATGTACATAGCCATGAGGTCCAATTAGGTTAATCTGTCATGCTAAGTCATCCAATTCACGTTTTAAACATGCATCGAGAGTTGGCCACACTATTATGGACCTAGTTCATAGGGAGACAATAATCATGGGAATTCAATACATACGGCACATACATCCACTCATAAGTGAAACCATGCGAGGTACCAGGCAAGTCATGCTGAATTATACCAATATAGCATGTCATTAAATCACAAGGAGGCTATCATTATAACTTGACAGAATTCTCTCAGGGTAATCACCGACTCACCACCCCATTTCCCCGTGGGACGCTAGTATGACTCGCTGGGTAGGACAGAAGGACATTCACGCTGTTTCTGAGAGATGAGGGTAGAACTCGTGTTTAGACTCTTCGGTCTAGAAGACATGGTTGGCCATTACGAGGATCGAAAGGGATGACTCCCTAAGACAACTCACTTCTATCTCAAAACAATCTAAATCCTCACCCCCACTAACATACTCAGGTAACTCTCACATCCGACACGATTTTGTAAGGTAATTAGTTGACCGACCCAAATTTTCCCATGGAAGACCCCAACCCCAGGTACGAGACTCGATAGAAGCATCGATGGTGGGATACGAAACAGGACTCAAAACGGGGAGAGCGGATGCTTCTCGACCCTTGCTAACATGCCTAGATGTTTTGGTGGGGCGGATGACAGAGTCAGAACCATCAGGGGGTTTGAATTATGTAAGGGCTATTCCGACAAGACAAGAATTCTGATTGCATAAGAACAAGGCTTTCTCCCGATATCCCGTTTTGCATGGTTATTCAACACATGAGATTGTTTCCCCTTTATTCATTTTAGGTTTTAAATCCAATTAAATTCATTTTGCCCTTTTTAAAACATTTTCCAAACCCATTTGAAATCATTGGGCGATTTTCAAAACCACTCCAACCTATTGAACTCGGATTGCAAAACCTAGGCTCTGATACCACCTTTGTAACGGCCCGGGATTATGATTCCCGAGTTACGTTTCTAGGGATAAAACCCATCGTTAGGATCTTGCGCTCCGAGTACAGGTTGAAGGTTTGAAACCGAAGATTTGTAGTTTAAGGCGGGATTTCGCAACCAAATCCGGAAGGTCCGTTGGATACCCCGGGGTAAACCCCTGTACCTGTCCTAAGTCTACAATGCGGAAAACCCTTTTTCATGCAAATGACATAAGTTCTAAAAACGATGCAACGGGCGCCACGGCAAAGCTGGGTCAAAATAGAGTATAAGTAGGGAGAAATCCCAAAAGCATGAATCTAGTGAAGTCAGGTTTCAAACACTCACTCTCCGCCATATGAATGGACCCCATCATAACAGCACCAAAATCAAGCAGTGGATCGGGTACCTGAAACTATACCACTAAGTCAGGCCAAGAGTCCGCCCGCGGGTCCTCTAACCGCGCTGAGGACATATAACATGCATATACCTAGAATAAAGGATGCTCTAATGCAGTGCTGGATTTTAACTCACACAAGCATGCTGACCGTTTATATATATGCCGAAAACGATTAAATGGATCCACATATAATGCCAAGTGGCATATCCCATATCTCCAACTACATCATACATGTCCGTACCACAACCGAGGTAGGACGCATGGTCATGCCGAACCAGGTATAATCAATCATTCATGCCCATACCACAACCGAGGTAGGACACTCGGTCGTGCCGCACCATAAATATATAAATCAATCAGACTCTAACAGGAAAAACCCGATGATGATGGGTTGTCCTATGACCCTAGAAAAGACTCTACGACTCATAGATAACGGTCGTTCTGTATTCAAACGCATACAAAATAAGAATGTTCATTCGTATGTGCAAGTCCTAAGCATGATACTACATGGCATGCTTTTATGCATATGCAACACCTACATACTATATTACACATGAGGCATGAGGTACTGGCTACTGAGTAAGCCCCGTAGGTACTTACCTGGCTAGAAGATCAGTAAAAGAAGAATCCAACACACAGTAGTCACGATCACAGAATATCACCTAATTACATAACGAGAATACACTGTGTATACGTCTCTAGCCACTCTGAACACATATATCACACAATCATACAAGCATTTAATTAACAACCTCGCATCAACCATACGTTCAGTTCATCATGATCAACCATCCATCATAACTTGCCAACTCATCAGCTTAAAATAACCTCTCTATCATACTTAGCCAAATTCGCATATTACTATTTCATACTCATACTTTCCATAAGGATATATATATATATATATATCATTATCGCACTAGTACAAAAATTCAATTTTATCACATAACCCTAATATCACGAACCTATTATATCCGTGATTTTATGTCTTTTAAGGTTAAGGAAATAAAATTTTAATTCGTAAATACCTAATATCACGGGTATAAGGAAACAAAACCGGAATATTAGGGGTGAATGGGAAAATGTGATAAAATCAAATACTCCGGTGTGAAAAATATAAAATACGCCCGGAATATTAGATGTAATATCACGGAATAATATCCCGGATTAAATAAAATGTGATATAATAAGATCTATTTTCCTAATTCCCCCACTCACTCTCTCCCTCCTATCTCGTCTCTTTCACACGCAACATCTCCACCTCCGGCGATTTCGAAATTCGCTCACCACCTCCGACTGCCTCCGGTGTCTCTTGCAACATCTTCACGACCTCCGCCATGGCGCCATCTCCTGCAACATCTCCACCACCTCCGCCTCTGGTCACTCCTGCGTCCGTTTCGAACCACCAAGGAGCGTCGTCCGGTTAGGGTTTTGGGTAAGTACATGTCGAATTCATCAATTGTTTGCAAATCACGTTCGTTTTCCCCTCAGAAGCAACTTGTCTCCTTCCCAGATCTCCCTCATTCGTAGTCTCCTCAAAATCCGCCTCGTCCTGTCCCTCTCGTTCATCTTTGAGGTATGTTTCTTCTCCTTTCAGATCTACTTGTGGATGCTTGGCCATGGAGATTCTTACCGAGTCTGTAATTTTGCAAATGAAAGCCAATTTGTCTGGAATTGATTTGCTGCTAATATTGGTTTGTCTGGAATTAATCTATTTTTGTTTACATAATTTTGCTAGTTTATTCAAATTGAATTGACAAGGTGGTGATTTTGAACTCACTTTTTTGTATATGTATGTAGTGAAAAATAGAATCAAACTGGTTTATGAATACCTCTGTTGCAAATTGTTCACTAGCGGATGTCAGTACTCTCAGCTGTTAGTGGATACTGGATTATTTCATTTTATGTGTCTATTGTTTCTTTCTCTGCTTCACAATTTGTTGGTATGATTGTTGATGTTGGCTTTTGCGGTTGCTTAGAGTGAAGAATTAAAAGCAAGATTGAGGAAACTAGAGGAACTGGCAGAGAGGAAAGCGTATGCAGAGCTTGTGAAGGATATAACACCAAAGAAGAGTGTAGATGAACCCTTCTCTTCTTACAAGGATCAGCTTGGTTTTGGTAAGTTATTTGAGGTGATGATGAACTTCTTATTATTATTTACTTTCATGTTTTAGGTTTATTCAAGTGGCTGATTTAAATTCAATTCGCAGTGGTTTAGCTACTATTCTATAATAGTTTTGCATAGCATTTAAGTTTATGTTGCATATCATTTTGGCCTTTTTTAGCACATCGTTTGTAGCATATTTTATTTATTCCTGCCTGTTTTGGAGATAAGGGGGATCTTGAAGGGTATTGATAGCCTGTGATTTATATAATATGTGATGCTTATTTTTCTGTTCTTATATGCCAAGAGTGATTGTAACATTTAATTCAAGAAAATCTGAAGTTTTAGCTTCTTGGCCGCCCATCTGTCACTTGCCCATGCTAATGAAACTTCTCACTCCCTTTGTATTCACGTAGACCCTAAAAGGTAGAGATTGCCATATCCATAACATTAACCCTCTTAACATTTAAAATCCCCACTTAAACCATTGGCACATCATGTCTGAATTAACACTGTCTCCAGATCTACAACAGCCTCGAGTGAGAGTTTGTTATAATAACACTTGTAAGGATCTTGCCTTAGAATGATACAAACCCTTTCCAACAAAGGCTACTTAAATCAGTTGTCCTGAGAGGTGTTTTTATTGACATATATACTATATAATACTCACAACCTTAATTAGCATATCTGAAAACCTTTTCAATGAAGCAAACATCACCCTTACCCCCAAAAGCACGCACACACCAAAAAAGAGGAAGAAAAAACTAAAGGGTATATCGCGATTTATTTTGTTATACACTGCTTTCCTAGAAAGAGGATTTCTGAAGAAAATAAGTGTGGAATGCTCCACTTGTTCTGTAATAGAGTCAAAAGGATCATTTTGCTGCCATGTTTGGCAACAAATTGCCTTCATATATTTAATCAATCTGTATTGCGGTCTTGCTTCTCCTCCACAACTGATTTGGATCAATCTATATTCAGTCACGATCCTTTCATGTGTGTTTGTGTCTATAATTCAACACTAATTCTTGGTAGAGCTCAATGGTTAAGTTATTGCCTGTAGAAGAAAATAATGAAGGATTCAAAATAGTTCTTGTAGATGTTTCAGTGCTTTATTATTTTCGGTTTCAGATTAATTATCAATTTTAAGTAATAGTTTTTGCTTGTAGGTAATATGGTGTCAATTTTGTGTAACATTCCAAAAATGTTATTAGCTGGTCTTGGAGTCCATGACCACCAGATGTAATTTTAGCCTTTTCCTACTAGGTGAAAATAATGGAGAACTTGTAGTATTTCTAGATTTTTCAGTGCTGGTGTTTCAAATTATTAATTATTACCCCAACTTCAATGATAAAAGTAATTTTTCAAAATTCCTGGAAATTTGGTGACATGTCAATTTTAAGTCATAAAAGTTTGCTTGGTTTAGGTCAAGTGTCTTCTGTGAGCTTCTAAAGTAGTAAGAGCACTTCCTTTCCGTTTCCCTTTTTCTTGATTTTTATCCACAAGCTTTTGTAAATTCCATTGGATAACCAATGTTTTTTCATTTTCCACTTGGTAAGTTTCAGTTCTTGATATTTATGCAATGTAGTTGTATCAACCTAAATGTTCGAGGGTGGTCTATGGCATCTTCATACTTCCTAGACTAGAGAGACAAAGTTCTTGGAACTTGAAAGTAGCACCTTTTTAAACATTCTGATGAAACTGGTTGGATGCTTCTCTATAACTAATTTCTCTTCTCTTTCTACTGCTCTACTGAGCTAATGCTACCTTGTGCAGGTCTACATGTGATAGTTAAAATGTTCAGCGGGTACTCTCCTGCCCACTTTGCTGAATTTCTCTATTTTATTGGTGACTTCTGTATGATCTGTTGCATTTGATTTTTTCTTGGGACACCTATTATCCCTTTTAATTTAATATGATTGTTGTAAATTAGTTGTGCTATACTGCTATTTATAAGTTATAACCTCCTTTTGTAGTATTGAATTCAAGTTTATAGTTCCAATATTCAAATGGCTGCAGTAATGTAACTATGTTTGCCTATACTTGTTGACAGAGACATTCCCGAGTTTTGTGTTTCACTCTCAAGTTGACGAGACATGATCGAGTTCCGGAGCATGTACCCGGCATCCTTCTTAGAGTAGCGGTGTGAGCAAGCTCTAATGCTTTGCACTTGACTTTAGTTTTGTAAGTTTGAGTTGATGACACATGATTTCAGTTAGTATAATCAATTTTGGCTTAGTGATGGATCTATTTAAGTTGTAATGAAGAATTCTTCTATTTTCGATTCAATTAAAAAGTCATGGACCGACATGTGTTATTGCAGAAACTGTGTACTTATGTGTGAGTTGGAAATTTCTTGTTAAATATACAGGTGCGATTGTAGAAATAAAAGAAATATATTAAAAACCAGATATAAACAAATATCCCGGACATTCTAAATGATATAGGCCCGTGATATTAGAGTCCAAGTATGAAAAAATCACACACCTAATATCCCAGGTGTGTACACTATCATCCGTGATATTAGACTCAAAGCTTAAAACAAACTCACCCTAATATCCCGAGCGTGTAGGTATACTGGTCCGTGATATTAGGTTCAAAGCTTGAAAAAAACTCAGCCTAATATCCCGGACGTGTCCATGTATTGGTCCGTGATATTAGGTTGCCAGCCCTATTAGCCCACTGAGCTAAAGCCCGGACGTGGAATTGCTTAAATCCGTGATATTAGGCCCTAAATATCCGTGATAAAAGAATTTCAAAGATCGGAAAGCAATTTAATAAATAAATTGAAAAAGGACTTTGGCGAGTATTTTCAAGGGTCGGAATTCTTAACTGTTTAATTCGGATTTGAAACGGTTTTGAAACTAACCTGAGAGTAAGACTTATTCGATAACTAACCAGCATGATAATATGATCGTTTGATTAACGGTATAATATGTGTGACTAATAGCATGATATTATAGTGATTATTAGAAGTGATTAAATGTTCGATACTGCTATTAGTCACACATATTATACCGTTAATCAAACGATCATATTATCATGCTGGTTAGTTATCGAATAAGTCTTACTCTCAGGTTAGTTTCAAAACCGTTTCAAATCCGAATTAAACAGTTAAGAATTCCGACCCTTGAAAATACTCGCCAAAGTCCTTTTTCAATTTATTTATTAAATTGCTTTCCGATCTTTGAAATTCTTTTACAAATTACTTTTAAAATCTATAAGTCCAAATAATATATTTTATCTCTTAAAACCTCAAATAATATTGTATATATAATAATTTTAATTCCGTTAAATAGCTAAATAAATAGACGGATAAACCCAAACCGAACCGAATCGAACCAAACCGAACTGAACCTATATTGTTAATCCCCAACCGGTTAAATGATATAAATTGGAAAGGGGTCCCACAACCACGTCAACTTCATCTTCCTCCTTCAGAATTCAAAAGGAAGTCCGCCCGCGCTTGGCCGATGGAGCTCGACCCCGTCGGCGACGTCTTGGCCTCGTGCCCTGTTAGAGATGTGAATGAGACCAAAAGTGTCCCACATCGAAAAGTTCAACATAACAAGCCCTAGTATATGAGTCGGTGGGCTACTCCTTCTATTGCCAATTGGTTTTAGGATGGAACCCCGCTCGGCTTATGTACTAGGCTATTAGTGCAAGGGTGCACGTGTGCACACGACCCCCGATCCTGAGTCCCAACGGACTTTAGTATGGTATCAGAGCGGTTAGCCTAACGGTCCATGTCGATCCTGGTCTGGGTTATCCAGTTGTCCAAGTCTCAACTAGATGGTCATTCCTAGTTGGACTTGTGGGGGTTTGTTAGAGATGTGAATGAGACCAAAAGTGTCCCACATCGGAAAGTTCAACAAAACAAGTCCTAGTATATGAGTCAGTTAGCTACTCCTTCTATTGTCAATTGGTTTTAGGATGGAACCCCGCTCGGCTTGTGTGCTAGGCTACTAGCGCAAGGGCGCACGTGTGCACACGACCCCCGATCCCGAGTCCCAACGGACCTCTCTCCTCATGTTTGCTGCTCGCCCAAAGTTGATCCCCCAAAACTCTTAGGTCCCAACGAACCTCTCTCCTCGTGTTCGATGCTCCCTTGGTGTTGAACTCTAATTTGTATGCAGTTTTTGTGTCACATTTGGTTTCGGAAAGGGAGCATCACAAAATGCAGCGTATATATTTTTTTAATTTTTAATAGACTCAAGCTACGAACCTAAAACGACTAAACACCTATTAACTAAAACCACAAATATTTTGAACCCAAAGTTGATCCCCCAAACTCTCAGGTCACAACAAATGATGTCCATTGAATGGTCTGAAGGAGTTTCAATAACCAAATGTTCGTCACGTAAACACTTTGAGAGACAACATGATTAACCAAATGTTCGTCACCTAAACACTTTGAGAGACAACATGAATAACCAGATGTTCGTCAAGACACAACATTAATTCACCTTATGTTCGCCCCCTCAGTTATCAAGACATGAACTTTATTGGTGGCCTCAATAATATCTTGTCTGACAATGGCCTCGTGGGCCGGTCGCTTGGATGTAAAACAAGGGTTGGAGGTACAATTGGTCCGTTTTTTAAGTGCTCTAGGGTCGTTTTACAAGGCACAAACCTCAGGAGACGAATGTACGTCCCTAAAATTAGTAGGCGTCCAAAACCCTCTTCAGGGAACGAAATTCGACCGTGTCTAGAACATCAAACTGGCCTAGTGTAATTAAGTCACGTTAGATAATGCCCTCACTTATTTTATCCATATGTTATCCTATATGTCTATTTTATATCTTAAGTAGTTAGAAAATTTATCATCTTACCCTGAGTTGTTTTATAAATATTGTACATTGTATAATTTTATCTTTACTCATTAAGATTGATTATTTTAATTCATTATATCTATCATTAACCGCCGACAAAAATTCGGGTCTACAACAAATTAATGTTCAATCGAGAGCGAACCGTACGACAAAATAGAAATTTTAAGCGGATATTTGTATCGTATCAGATAGCCGGTTATGTACAACCCTACCAATAACCACTATTTTTTCAATCAGTTGTTTGTATATGTACCTCATTCAAGAATTGTAATTAATTATACCCGATCCATAATCTTTAATCTATATACATTTACTAAAACCCCATAAAATATATTTAGACTATATAATCTGTTGAACTAATTTAATTTTATATTCATATTATTTTTTGGTGAAAAATTTCCGTACAAGGGACGAGACCTACTCTTCAATATATGCGTGAATATACTGAGAGTTTTATTAATATATATTATCGTACAACAGAACATAGAGACTCAAACATTTAACTGCACTATGATACTTCTTATTGCCATTACAATGGATAATAGAGATTCAACCGTTTTCCTTCCCTTTCGGATGTGTATTTTACTTACTGGCTGAGCAACAAACTCGCAAAGCTAACACGAGGCTTACAAATGGCGACGAGCTTGTGGAGTTTCCCCATTGCAGTTGATGCTGTCGCCTCCTCCTCCATGTTCACCTCTCTCCCATCCAAACTCTCCCACTCAAAGAACTAAATCCATGTTGCCAGCGTCACCATTGCTGTCCTCATCGCCATCCTATACCCCGGGCACGCCCTCCTTCCAAGCCCTAAAGGTAAGTACCTAAATCCAGCACTGTCACCTCCTCTGGCGAACCTCTCGGGCATGAACTCTAAGGGTTTCTCCCAGACTCTTGGGTCTCGTTGAATCGCCCATACATTGACTAGCATGATAGTGCCCTTGGGGACAAGATAGCCCCCCACAGTTGTGGCTGTCGAGGAATAGTGGGGTAACAGGAGGGGACCGATAGGGAAGATTCGGAGCATCTCAGCGACGATGCATCGGAGATAGGGGAGGTTAGAGAGGTCGGAGTCGTCGACGAGGCGGGAGTTTCCAACATGGGTGTCAATTTCAGATCTAGCCTTTTGGAAGACGGTAGGATGGTTGAGGAGGAGGGCCATTGCCCACTCCATGGTTTGGCCAGTGGTGTCCGTTCCTGCCGATAGCAAAGTCTTATATATCACGATAGTGTCAGTACAACATATTGAAAATTATTAGTTTTAGGAATAAATGAGAGGGTAAACAAAAGGAATTAAGGGTACTTAAAAAAACTCACCATAATGATGCCTTTGAGGATATCGTCAGTGTAGAAATCCGGGTCTTGACGCTGCAACTCCAGCAGCTCCTCCACCATCGCCGTCTTCTTCCTCCCATATCCTCCATCGTCGACCTTTTTCCTCGCCCGTGCCTCCTCCAGAAAGCTCGCCCCGATCTGATCCTTGACTACCGCAATGCCCCTCGTCTTCTTCTCCAACCCTTTGTAGTCCACCCACCTCAAAACCGGGAAGAAATCAGACACATGTAGAAACTTGGGCACGCAGAAAACCTCATCGCGGGGCCCGCTTATCCACCTCCTCCCCAACACGGCACTTGCCATCACGTTCCTGGTCACCTGGACGAACACCTTCCGCAGATCCACAATCCCATCTTCCACCATCGACATCTCCCGGGCGATGTATCGGACCTCCTCGTTGAGGATCGACGCCGAATCTTGGAGCCGCGGAGAAGAGAGGGCTTTAACGGTGGCTACGCGGCGGAGGCTGCGCCAATGGGAGCCGTATGGGGCCCAAGCAACGGTGGTGTAGTCGTAGCTGTGGCTATCGCCGGAAATCTGTTGAAATGTAATTTGATCTTTCATTGAGCTGAGTTAGTTAGCTAACTTGTAGCTTGGTTTATGCATTTTTATGTTATGAAAACAGTTAGTGTTTTGTATGCAGTTAAGCTGCAGTTTAGAAGAATGTTAGTGGGGTGTGTAGTGGGTAGTTTTTGTGTTCAGTTGTGTGAGTTTATGCATGTATTTGGTAGACAGTTTTCATCAATTGAAGTGTGTGAAAGTTGTGGTTTATGCAAGCATCCGAGTTCTTGTTCCCTTCTGTATCACAGAGGAACTTTGTTGAGTGAGTGCTTGGCATTTTGATTGATCAAAAGCCTTAGATTTGTGAGGTTGATTCTAGAAATTGTTCAACATTTGGTATCAGAGCAAACACACATCTGTGTTGCTGGGTTTGATTCGGGTTTGAGTGATTGTGAGAACCAAACACAAGGGAAACACATAGAGAAGTTGAAGTTCTGGAAAAATGCAGAACAGCAACAATGGAAGTGCAGGCAACCCTCAGTTGCCAATCTTCAAAGGAATCAATTATCATTTTTGGAGCTTGAAGATGTCCACCCTCTTCAAGTCACAAGAAGTCTGGAATCTTGTAGATCAAGGCTTTGAAGACAATGTGGAAGGTGAGCCTGATCAGCCACTGAGAGAGAAGAGAAAGAAGGATTCAAAGGCTTTGTTCATGATTCAAAGTGCTTTGGATGATGAGATTTTTCCAAGAATCTCAGCAGCTACAACATCTCATGAAGCCTGGGAAGTTTTGAGGCAGGAGTACATGGGAGATAAGAAGGTGATCACAGTCAAGTTGCAATCATTGAGAAGAGAGTTTGAAACTCTAATGATGCAAGAGAAGGAATCAGTTCAAGTGTTCCTCTCAAGAGTCTCAAGCATAGTTAACCATATGAAATCATATGGAGAGAATGTGAGTGCCGAGACTGTGGTGAGTAAAGTGTTAAGAAGTCTCACCAAGAAGTATGATCACGTGGTTGCTGCTATTGAAGAGTCAAAGGACTTGTCAACATACAAGTTTGAAGAGTTAACAAGCTCTCTGCAGGCCCATGAGGAGAGGCTTAGCAGATCCACTGAAGTGAAGGAAGAAAAAGTTTTCCAAGTTAAAGATGATTCCTCTAAGACCAAGTCAGAAGGTTCTTCGAGCAGGGGTGGCTACAGAGGAGGTCACAGAGGTAGAGGTGGCTCAAGAGGGAGCTACAGAGGTCGAGGAAGAGGCCATGGAAGAAACCAATCTGGTGGGAGAGGAAATGGAGATGATCAGTGGAAAGAGTCTAATAGAAATCAAGGCACTGATTCTAGGCAGCAAAGGAGTGGAATCAAGTGCTATTATTGTAAGAAATTTGGACACAAAGAAGCTTATTGTTGGGAGAAGCAAGAGAATGAGCAAAAAGCAGCCAACTATTCAGAGAAAGTTGACAAAGATGATAGGTTGTTTATGGCACTGTCGTCTGTTGCAGAGGGAGCAAGTGAGATGTGGTTCTTAGATAGTGGTTGCTCTAACCACATGTCTAGTTCAAAAAGTATCTTCAAAGAGCTAGATGAATCTAGGAAAGGAAATGTGAGACTTGGTGACAACAAGATGTTGAAAGTGGAAGGGAGAGGCACTGTGGCAATCAAATGTGTTCAAGGAGAAGTGAGATTGCTAGATGATGTTCAGTGGGTGCCTGAATTAGCTCACAATTTGCTCAGTGTTGGTCAACTACAAGGTACAGGTTACTCTTTGCTATTTGAAGATGATAAATGTGTGATAAAGGAGAAAAGATCAGGCTGTGTAGTTGTGAGTGCTCCTATGAGTAAGAATAGAATGTTTCCACTCAACTTAGCAGCAGACGTGGGAAAGGCTATGGCAGTAAAAGGTGATGAAGAAACCATGCTATGGCATATGAGATATGGTCATCTCAATGCTCAAAGCTTGAAGCTTCTGAGTACAAAGGAAATGGTTGCTGGTGTGCCCAAGATAGGGGAATTGGAGTTGTGTGAGGGCTGTGTGTATGGAAAGCAAGTAAGAGGTTCTTTTTCAAATGATGAACCATGGAGAGCAAGTGAGTGTTTGAAGCTCCTACATGCTGATTTGTGTGGCCCTATGCAAACTGAGTCACTAGGTGGTAGCAAGTATTTCTTCTTGATCACAGATGACTGCAGTAGATTCAATTGGGTCTATTTTCTTAGATTCAAGTCTGAAGCATTTGAAAGCTTTAAGAGATTTAAAGCTCTTGTTGAAAAGCAATCAGGGAAGATGATCAAAGCATTGAGAACTGATAGAGGAGGAGAGTTTATGTCCTATGAATTTATGAACTTCTGTGAAGAAAATGGAATAAGGAGAGAATTGACAGCTCCCTACACACCTGAGCAAAATGGTGTGGCTGAAAGGAAGAACAGGACTGTCATAGAGATGGCTAGGAGTATGCTCAAAGCCAGGAAGGTTCCCAATGAGTTCTGGTGTGAAGCTGTGGCAACAGCTGTGTATGTACTCAACATTTCTCCAACAAGAGCAGTGACTGACAAGACTCCATTTGAAGTATGGAGAGGGAAGAAACCTTCAGTGAGTCATCTCAAGGTGTTTGGGTGTGTGGCTTATGCTCTAGTGAATTTGAGAAAGAAGCTAGAGGACAAGGCAGAGAAGTGTGTTTTTATAGGCTATGCAGCTCAATCAAAGGCCTATAAGCTTTATAATCCAGTGAGCAAGAGAACAATAGTGAGCAGAAGTGTGGTGTTCAATGAAGGAGTTGAATGGGATTGGGAGAATAAGCATGCTCAGTCTATGGAAGATGAGGTGATCCCTGTAATTCCCATCAATAGTTCAACAGAAGAAGAGGATAGTGATGATGATGATGATCATGGTGATACTCCTCCTGCAACACCAGTACAGCAACAAAGTTCAGGCTCTTCAGGCAGTCACAGTGGATCATCATCAAGGTCATCAAGTGAGTCACCACCAAGGAAATTCAGATCCTTGTCTGATATATATGCAAGCTGTGAGATGGCTTTAGTAGCATCAGATCCTGAGTACTTTGAAGATGCTGAGAGCAATGAGAATTGGCAAAAGGCTATGAAGGAAGAATTGAAGTCCATACAGAAAAATGAGACATGGGACTTGGTGGAGCTGCCACAAGATAAAAATGTCATTGGTTTGAAGTGGGTTTTCAGAACCAAATTCAATACTGATGGCAGTGTTCAGAAGCACAAGGCCAGGCTTGTAGCAAAGGGGTATGCATAGCAAGAGGGCATAGATTTTGAAGAAACTTTCTCTCCTGTGGCAAGGATGGAGACAGTGAGAGTTGTGTTGGCCTTGGCAGCTCAGTGGCAATTGCAAGTCTATCAATTAGATGTGAAATCAGCCTTCTTAAATGGAGAATTGCAAGAGGAAGTGTATGTTGAGCAGCCACAAGGTTTTGTGAAGAAAAATGAAGAGCACAAAGTGTACAGGCTACACAAGGCTCTATATGGCCTGAAGCAAGCTCCAAGGGCCTGGTACAGTAAGATTGATTCATTCTTCCTAAAGAATGGATTTGAGAGAAGTGAAAATGAGCCTACACTGTATGTGAAGAGGAAGAAGAATGGGGAGTTCATAGTGGTGTGCTTATATGTAGATGACATAATCTACTTTAGTTCTTCACCAGAATTGCTCAAGAATTTCAAACATGCTATGATGAGCAAGTTTGAGATAACAGATTTGAATCTGTTGCAGTACTTTCTCGGATTGGAAGTGAAGCAAAGCAAAGAAGGTATTTTTGTGTGCCAAGTGAAGTATGCCAGAGATATGTTGAAGAAGTTTGGAATGGAAAACTGTGATGCTGCTCAGACACCAATGAATATGAATGAGAAATTGAGAAGAGATGATGGAACTCCTATGGCTGATGAAAGGTTGTACAGAAGCCTAGTTGGTGGCTTAAACTATCTCACACATACTAGGCCTGACATTGCCTATAGTGTGAGTGTAGTTTCAAGGTATTTGCACAGTCCTACAAAGCAACATTTGGGAGCAGCTAAAAGAATTCTAAGGTATATTGCTGGCACAATAGAGTATGGCATGTGGTATGAACATGTTGAAGACTTCAAGCTGAGAGGATACACAGATAGTGATTGGGCTGGCTGCATTGATGATAGAAGGAGTACTTCTGGATCTGTGTTTGGGCTTGGGTCAGGAGCTATCACATGGAGTGCAAGGAAGCAAGAAACAGTAGCACTCTCTTCATCTAAAGCAGAGTATGTTGCAGTTGGAGCAGCTGCCAAGCAAGCTCTATGGCTGAAGAAGCTTATGCTTGATCTGAGCTGTGATCATAAGGAGGCAATTGAGTTGTGGTGTGACAACAAATCAGCAATTGCAATGACCAAGAACCCAGCCTTCCATGCCAGAACAAAACACATAGATGTTCAACATCATTTTATTCGAAGGCTGGTGGCAGAAGGCAAGATCACTCTCAAGTTTTGTGGAACTAATAGCCAGGATGCAGACATATGCACAAAGGCTCTCAGCAGTGCAAAACACTTTTATTTCATGGAGAAAATGGGCATGAAAGAATTCAAATTAAGGGGTGGTGTTGAAATGTAATTTGATCTTTTATAGAGATGAGTTAGTTAGCTAACTTGTAGCTTGGTTTATGCATTTTTATGTTATGAAAACAGTTAGTGTTTTGTATGCAGTTAAGCTGCAGTTTAGAAGAATGTTAGTGGGGTGTGTAGTGGGTAGTTTTTGTGTTCAGTTGTGTGAGTTTATGCATGTATTTGGTAGACAGTTTTCATCAATTGAAGTGTGTGGAAGTTGTGGTTTATGCAAGCATCCGAGTTCTTGTTCCCTTCTGTATCACAGAGGAACTTTGTTGAGTGAGTGCTTGGCATTTTGATTGATCAAAAGCCTTGTGAGGTTGATTCCAGAAATTGTTCAACAAAATCAGCCCGGTAGGGCGGTTGGCGAAAGCGACGTCGTTTTGGGAGAGGCAGTCCTCGACACCTTGGGGAGAGGACACCACCAGGCAACGGAGGTACCCCAGGCGGAGGAAGAGGACGGGGCTGTAGCGGTGGGAGAGAGACTCAAGGGAGCGGTGGAAGGGTTCCTTGAGGAGGTGGATGTGGCCCAGTATGGGCAGACCCGGCGGGCTCGGAGGGAGTTTGCCGCCATTGAATAGGGATTTGTTGTATTTGAAGAGGATGATTGCAATTACGAGGAGAGTAAACCAGTAGATTAATTCAGTCTCCATCGTCGATCAATTCGCTCTAAACTGTTATATATGTGCTTTGAGCAGAGAGAGAGATTGATGATTGATCGATCCTGAGTATGGGATATTTATAGGGATCGGATGCGATGACTGTTTTTTTTAACGACTTAATTAAAAAAATAATTTATATACACATGCGGTGTTATATGTTGACCTATTTTTGATCTGATTAAGGTTGAATAATCATTGGATTCTAAATTGTTTAATATATTTCTTGTTTAATTTGGGTATTATTTAATCGATTGAGAGTATCGTGTCTCAATCTTACTTAAACTCCATCTTTAGTCGTCTAATTAATGAGTTGTCTTTATCCCAATATATAGGAAATGCAAGTTTTATTTTTATAAATGGTTTGCATTTTCTCTTCATATGGTGATCATATTTTCATTCTGCTCATTTTACCATTCTTGTATATTTGAACAGGTTTGGATTTCCCTCGTGATTTCATCATGCATTAGGTTTATGACAAGAATTAAGAGTTGGAACATACAATTCAAAGCTAAAAGTCAAGAGATAAAATATTCTAATTGAAAAGGCAAGTACATTTGAAGAATTCATGTCCAAATTCAAGGATCAAATGCTTGATCCTTACATAAATAAGATTGTTATCTTGAATTTTGTTTATTTGATTTACTATTTGGCAATATTATATAGAACATATAATATTAGTGTTACATTGTTCTAATACTATGTTTTTTCATTTTTTTTCTTTTTATATTACAGTAATCTTCTTCTTTCTTATCTTCTTCAATATTTATACAGATGAATAGGACTATGCATGATTCGGTCCAAACCGAATTTTTGGGCCGAACCAACACAAATCGAACCGAACCTAATCGAAGTTTTTCGGTTAGCCTTTCGGATCAAGAATTTTCATTTTTCGATTTTCGATTCGGTTTAGGTTCGGTTTGTGTTAAACCGAATTTTTTTATACACTATATAGTAAATGCAATATATATATACATCATGTGTGTATATATATATATTTGCACGTAATATTTGCATGTGCTATATATAAATATATTTATTTATTTATTTGTATTTGCATGTAATATATATAGTATGCACTGTATATGCACTATATATTTATATATATAGTATATTATTTGTATACTTTATATTGGAATATGTGTATATATACACATAAATGCAAATATAATATAGTATATATATATATTTGCATATTTAAATTTTTTTAATGGAAATTCGGTTAATTTATGTTAAAACTGAACCGAACACAAACTAAACCGGTAAATAATTAAACTGAACCTAATGCTTTCAGTTCGGCTTTCGGTTTGAAATTTTGAGGTTTTCGATTTCGGTTTCGGTTTCGGTTCGGCCCGGTTCGGTTCGATTATAGACCGATGCACAGCCCTACCGATGAAGATATTTTTTGTCGTAACCTACATTGTAAGAGGAAAGTAGTTTCATCCTAAAAAATATCGTTCCTATAACTACAGAATTATATGGTCGTTGACAATCTTTAGCGAGAGATTTTTTTTTGCCATTTTAATATATATATATATATATATATATATATATATATATATACACACGGGGTTGGGTTCGGGTACACACAACTCCAAAGGTGAGAAGGAAAGAAGCAATTTGATTTATCCACTTGTCTAAAAGTGAATTAAAATTATGAGATAAGTGCAACTTCCCAATTAATTAGTAACACTCACCCAATTAATTAGCAACACTCATGTAAAAGTGTTTACATGAACTTTTAAAAATCAGTTTTTGGCATTTTCACTTGTTAAAAAAATATAAAAAATATATGTTTGGGTGTAATTTAATTTTATCTACACATAGACACCCACTTTGTACATGTTTTGTTGAAAAAAAATTGACAAGAGGTGGTTAAACAATTTTATTCACAGTAGTTCAACAATTTGATTCACAGTGGTTAAGCTATTTTATTCATATTAGTTCAGCAATTTTATTTACATTGGTTAAGCAAATTTTATTTTTATAAATGGTTTGCATTTTCTCTTTATATGGTGATCATATTTTCATTCCGCTCTTTTGACCTTTCTTATATTTGAAGAGGTTTGGATTTCCCTCGTGATTTCATCATGCATGAGGTAAGAGTTGGAACATACAATTCAAATCTCAAAGTCAAGGGATAAAATACTCTAATTGAAAAGGCAAGATATATTTGAAGAATTCATGGCCAAATTCAAAGGATCAAATGCTTGATATTCAGGACATTAACCTCTTAGGACCTCCTACTTACAATTTTGCGATCACAGGCCTTAGGCCAAAACCTAATTTGGCTTTGATTTTTTTGGCCTATTTTCAATACAAGTTATAGTATTATAAAGTATTCAAAAATTCTTCGATAGGACTATAATATTTGACATATTTGAATTATCAAGCAATATTTTGAGAAAATGACGTTCATCTTTTTTATTATATATTTATCGAAGTTATACATCAAAAATAATAAACATTTATTCATACGAAAATGTTTGCAGACTTTTTTTTCACCAAATTGGGGGACCTTCGCAAAATAATCATTAAATAGATTATGTGCAGCACCTTCTCGATCACAATAAACGGTAATGTGGTCGGAAACTCCACCTCTTCGTCTTGATTGAACATCATCTTCTTTATTCTTGATATGTTCCGCCATGAGTAGATTGCTATTATCATACATACGAAATAACACATTTTGCTCCTTTTCAAATGAATCAAAGATAGAATTCGAAATCTTTATATATATATATATATATATATATATATATATATATATATATATATATATATATATATATATATATATATATATATATATATATATATATATATATATATATATATATATATATATATATATATATATATATATATATATATATATATATATATATATATATATATATATATATATAGACAATGGATCATTTGTAAACACCTCTTAAGGTGTAATTTGTGAACAAATCTGGATCGTTGAATTAGGAAGATCAACGGTTGAGATTTGATGGAGATTTTGAAGGGCAAAATTATTCGTCTGAAATAACATAATTATTCATACATAACTCATACGAATAATTATATTGCAACGGACGAATAATTTTCATATAAAAAAACTATTCACACATACGAATAATTAATTTATGTTAAACGAATAATTATAATGATACCTATGAATAATCATTTTGTTTACAGTTTACATCGTAAGAGGTGTTTACACCAGATCCAGCCTCTCTCTCTCTCTCTCTCTCTCTCTCTCTCTCTCTCTCTCTCTCTCTCTCTCTCTCTCTCTCTATATATATATATATATATATATATATATAGTTTTATTTGATGAGTGAAATGATGGTGATGATATTTGAGATGGGAAAATAATATTTTAAATTAATATTTATAGGTAGTTTCAGGGGTGGGCGCGGGACGAGAGATGACGGGACAAGGCTTGTCCCCGTCACGTCCCGCGTAATTTTTACCGGACGGGATGAGAATCACTAATTTTTTTTTTCAATTCCGTGCAGACCTTATCCCTTACAGGACGGGATGACAACATTTTGTTGCCATGAGAAGGAGTAGGATGCCTGCAACCATGATCTCAATCTCCTTAAAAATATGAAAACATTTTTTTAACTCGGAGTATTGGAAAAGGAGTAGGATGTAGGATGTAGGATGTCCGCAACCATGATCTCAATATTTCATGGACACTTTCAACTGTTGTTAACAACATTGATAGTCAAGTTGTCGCATGCATTTTACCTCAACCCATCTAAAACCCATCCTTTTTATTGCCATGAGGCCTAGCTTGATGAAGGCCAAGCATTGTTTTATTTTATGTTTTTAAAAAAGGTGGTAAGCTATGCACTCCAAAACGCACTCTCGCATCATGCGTATGTGTAAAGGTGAAGCAAAACTAGCCATTGGTTGTAACAACTAGTTTTACATATGTTTAATTATATGCATTCAGGGTGCATATGAACATGAACATGTGCAAAACTAGCCGTAAGTGCATGCAAACATATGCAAAACTAGAAGTTGTCACGTTGTAACCAATGACTAGTTTTTTTCTAATATAAATTCAGCCACGTGCACGTCGGCCAAATCAACAATTGTGTCTCTCATATCTCGTAGCGAAGTTGTGAGCTTGCTTCGATGAGCACCACGTCCATCCGACTGTTATAGTAAAATGACATATAAGTTAATATTTGAAGTTTTAGAAATTTTTTTAACAAATTATTTATCCTTTTAATAATTTTAAGGAGAAAGAAGAACAAAGCGTCCAAGGTGGGTGAATATTTAACCCAGCCGTGTAAAGTTTTTTGAAAATTAAAATAATAACTCTAAAATAAATATAATCTTTTGACCTAAATGCACGTTGGGTGTGTGTAGGCTTTCTTTTTTAATTTAAATCAGTTTTTTAAGGGTTACGGAGTGCGTGTAAACCCAAAATATTCAAAACTTTAAATTGTTAACCATTGGTCTGTATTTTTTATGGGTCGGCCCTAAGAAGATTATCAATCTAAATAATCCTGTAAATGCAGCAGCAATTAACCATCAAAAGCAAGAGCAAGACCAATAAAAACAGTGAGCTTCATTCACTGTTTCATTCATTCCAAAAGAGGGAAAACCCCGCCCTATGCCCGCCAGCAGCTAAGGCTGCACATTTATGATCCCAAAAACCCTACTTGCTACAATCATAGCTTAAATACCCGAGGAACACGTGCGTGTCTTGAGCCCAAAGGCTTATTACACATGATCCAAGAAAACTACCAAAATAACATAAATGCCACTAATGAAATGAACAATAAAGAAGTGATCAAAATGTAAGGAAAAAAAGGAGAAACAATAGCATATTTCCACATCCCCCTCAAGTTTGACTTGGGGTGAATCCTACAAGTCCCAACTTGAGAGAAAAGAACTGATGTTGCTTCTCTCCGAATGGTTTGGTGAAGATATTTGCTAACTGAACTCCTGTTCTGATATGCTGAGGTTGAACAAAACCACTCACCAAGTATTGTCTAATGAAGTGACAATCAATTCTCAAATATTTAGTAAGTTCATAAAAAACTGGATTTTCTGCAATGTGTATAGCTGCCTTGTTGTCACAGAATAAGGGTATAGGTAAAGATGCCTCAATATGCAAGCTCTGAAGGATGCCCTCTACCCATATAAGTTCACTGGTTATTGCTGACATGCTCCTATACTCTGCCTCAACTGAAGAAGTAGACACAGTGGTCTGTTTCTTACTTTTCCATGAAACTAATGAATCACCAATAAAGACACAATAGCATTTGAGTGACTTGGCACTAAATTGATAAGCTCCCCAATCTGCATCACAAAATGTTGTGACTGATAATAAAGATACTAATGGATAGAACAATCCAACACCAACAGTTCCTTTCAAATATTTTACCACATGTAAGGCTGCATCCAGGTGAGGTTGTTTTGGTTGAGACTTAAACTAACTCACGTGTCAAACAACATAAGTAATACCTGGTCTTGTCAGATTAAGAAATAACAACCGACCAACTAACCTCCTATATATCTCAGGATCCTCCAAAATAACACTAGTTTCAGTTGACAATTTAAGCCCCTTCTGCAATGGAAAAGTTGCAGGCTTGTATTCATCCATCTTGCAATCCTGAAGAATGTCAAGAACTTACTTCCTTTGATGAAGGTGAGTTCCTGTGTCACTTCTCATGATCTCAAGGCCAAGAAAGTATCTAGCCAGCCCTAAATCTTTAATAGTGAATCTGTTGTGGAAAGCTTGATTAGTCAAGTCAATTCCCACTTGATCATTCCCTGTGAGAAGTACATCATCAACATACACCAGTGCAACTGCCATTCCCATCTCAGTAATTTTCACAAACATAGAATAATCATTGAGGCTCTGCTCATATCCCATGGATGTCAAAAACTTGCACAACTCTGCATTCCAATGCCTTTAGGCCTATTAGAGTCCATATATGGATCTCTTTAGCCTGCAGACCATATTGGGAGTCTCCAACATGTAACCTTCTGGTGGTTCCATGTAAACTTCCTCTTCCAAATGCCCATGAAGAAAGGCATTATTGATATCTAGCTAGTATAGAGGCCAACTCTTTGTTGTGGCAATTGCCATAAGAATTCTCAAAGTGCTAAACTTTGCCATGCCACTTGTGAAAAAGTATGTTTTTAATCATTCCCCTTTATCTGATTGTAACACTTGGCTACAAGTCTTGCCTTGAATCTCTCTACTGAGTCATCTGGCTTATACTTGATCTTATAGACCCACTTGCTTCCAATTGCCTTTTTTTCAGGAGGCAATTCCGTCAATTCCCAAGTCTAATTTGCTTCTAAAGCCTTTAATTCCTGATTCATTGCTTCTATCCAATGACCATCTTTAACAACTTCCTTGTAATGAGATGGTTCAAGGATATTAGCCATGAAAGCAAAAGACTTAATAAAGAAGGCATTCACTTCATCTGTGTTCTAAAAACACCTTGCCAAGAAGGATTGAGACATGGACTCATTTCTATTTTGAGAAGAGCATACATAATCCTAAAATCTCCTTGGTTTAATGACATGTCTAATAGATCTCCTTAATGGAGAAAATTCATTCTCATCATTCAATAAATTATGTGACACTGAAGGCAATGATCTAGATGTTTGTGAGCTGTCTGTATCAGCAATCTGAGATGGCATACCATCTTAAACCCTGGGGCTTATAGCATGATGATCACTGAGCTTTCCTGACATTTGTAATGTCTCATGATGCTCTTCTGTAAAGACCGGGAAATTTTAGAATATTAAATTATTAAAATAGTGATTTATAATCATCCCGATTTCTAAGATTTGGGAGGTTTGGAAAAACTCGTCCTTGAGCATCAGTTTTAATTTTAAAATCCTTCCGGCATCGATTTAGAACTTGGATTTTGACGGAATTTGATTCCGATTTCGAGCTCTAAATTGAGAATTTAGTTCGATTTCGATAATCTTAAATATAATTTGAAAGAATGATTATTTTTATTATTTGGCGGGGTTCTAGAATTTAAGTTATTTGTCTAAGCCGAGATTACCGGGTTTTGAGTTTGTATTTGCGGGATTCAAATTTGTCATTGTGGGACCAATTCCTATTTTTATTTTCCTCTTTTCTTTCTTTTCCTTTCCCCTCTCTCTCAAATCCCTGTTGAGCAATTTCCCACCTTGTAAATTGTACAGCTAGCCATTTTGTTGTTTTGTGCCAATACACACCATAAACCCCCTTGTGGACTTATAGTGTACAACTATCAATTTTCCAGTTCAGACCATAAGCCCCCTCTACCTCACTCTCTTTCACGCCATCTCAGAAGGGAACCAAACCCATTCTCCTCTCTCCCTTCTTTTCCTCCTTGTTGTACCAAAAGCATCAGAGTAATCCAAACCCCCATTCGCCATTGCTGTCTCCTTTCCTCCATCTCAAAACCCCACAAGACAACCCCCAATTATCCCTGAAATTTCAGAGATCCGAATCACCACCACCTCCCTCCTCCTTGCTCTCTGCTCCCCGTCAGCCACCTCCCGACGGCCCTGTTCCGCCAGTAGCCACCACCAGCGCCGCCGAGGAGAGTTCTTCCCTCTATTTCGTTTCGCTAGCGGTAATCTGTTCGAATTCTCTTCTCTTCACTTCAATCTTGCAAAGCTACTCATTTACTCATTCGTTTCCCTCCCTGGACCAAAAGAAACCATTTCCGGCCTCGACGGAGTACGCCGTCGCCACCGAGAGTGTTTGGGTGCAAAAATTCATCCTTTACTAAAAGGTTACCTTATACGCTCGTGGGATTATTTTCGTGAAAGCCTTCACGCGATAGTTCGTATATTTGCGAGAGCAAGTTGGGTGACAATAATTACAAACAAGTAAATAGTGCGCGAAATGTGTCACATATCAAATACAACGTTTTAGCGTACTACAAGCTCATAAACTAAAGTATACAAATTTAGTACAATAGTCGAGCATACAAAAAAAAAAATGGTTAAGCTGCCAAGAGGATAAATCCCGTCACTGGGGTGGCAGGCTCCTCGAAATCTAGCAAGCGACTTGATCTTCCTTGCTTAAGCTCTCATAAATGAATTGTTTACCTGCACAATTGATCAATTCCAATTACATAAAAAATCAAATACACGTAACGGAAAAATGTGAGGGAGCTTATATATACGTGCTGAGCAATCACACAAATTCTCAGATTTACAGGGGAGATATGGGCTTAAATTTATAAGCTAAAAAGGAGGACCCAAAACAGCCTAGCTCAGCTTGGCCCAGCCCGTTGCTAAATAAAATAAAGTGAAATAAAATGAAAAGTAAAGAAAGAGCTAGAAGAGCAGCAGTTGCAAACCCAGAAAGTCAGAAAAAGGTAAGGGAAGAAATCAGCTTAAAAAGGACATAAAATAAGCTGATAGATGGGAAAGAAATCAGCCCATCCAACCCCTATACGTGCACTCTAAAAAGAAAAGGAAAGAGTGATATTGTGTACATGAAAAAGGGGGAAAGTATGACCTGCATTTTTCCCCATAAATCACTATAAAAACCTAGCAGTTGGAAAAGGCAGAGAGAAGGGCTGAATTCACACGGCTCAGCATACACAAAAAAGAAGAAAAAAAACAGAGAGAGAGAGCACACCAATTGCAGAAATCACAAAGCAAGGTAGGAGCTTTCATCTAGGTTTTTTTTGGTTCTCGGAACCCCACCCTTGCAAACCCTCAAGCTTTCGCTCGTGGCTTAGGCCCTTGCAAACCTTGCAGGCTTTCGCTTGTGGCCTGGGTTTCGGAATCATCAAACTATCCTAAAGGAAGGCGAAGCGCTGCCCAAAATTCTAAAATATGCCAGCAAATTTGCACACAAATCACAAGCGATTGAAACAAGCAAAAGGCGAAACTTTACGAGAATCCACTCAAAAGTCATCATGCTATTGGAACTTCTACTAAGTTTCATCAATTCCAAGTGAACCAAGCCTTGCCTCAAGTCTAGACTTACATCTAAAAGAGTCTAAACCCAACCAAAGAAACCCAACCAAGGGGCTGCCAAACAGGAAACAAAACCAGCCTCAAAGTCTGAACGAAACATTGCTCCCTTGGCTCTAAATTGGCCAACTAATACAAGCAAACAAATTGCCAACAGTTTCAAGCCAACAAATGAAAGCGATTTCACTGCAGTCAATTGAGAGCAAAGAAAGATCACAGATTTTGCTGGACAGATTCAATTTGTTCAAAGAAACTAAAATCAAGCACATATTGCGTAAAAGATTCACCAATTTAAGCAAATCATGCCCTTGGCTCTTGTGACAAGTCTAAACTTGCACCTAAAGGAGTCTAAACTGAAGTTGGAATCAATTTCCATCCTAAGCAAACCGAATAAATTGGTGAAAATTCTACCAAATTGATCAAATCGTCAAATTAAGTACTGTCAGAGGCACATACAAAAAAAATAAAGGGAAAGAAAAGGGAAGGCTAAAAAAAAAATCAACTCAAGCCAGCCAAACAAGCAAGACAACATCAAATTAAATTCCTGATCAAGCCAGGAGTCACCATGGCAAACTGATAAGTTTCAAAAAAAAAATCATCAAATCAGAAGCCAGGAAATATATACAGCCTGTCTTCTCTCCCGGCGGTTCTAAACCAAAATCCCCAAAATTGCAAATTTCAAGCAAGATAAAAAGCACAGATTATTATTCAGTATCTCAATCAGAAGACAAGTTTGATTGAGAATCTGAAGGGCAAAGTTTCTGGAAACAAAAACTAACTTAACTATTGAGTTTAAGGGCTTTGGGAGAGATTGAGTATACCTAATTTCGCCTGCTGCGTTCCTCTTTCGTGCAATCGATCAACGTCGGGATCTCCACGTTCTTTACTGGCCGACTTGAATTCGACAAGCCCCAAAATCGCACAAATTAGGAACCCTAAAATCACAATTAGGGAAAATCAGATGAATTGAAAGAAGATTCATGAGAAAATCTAAAGTTTAGACCAAGAATCATCTAGAGAGCAGATCGAACATGAAATTTGAGGGAGATTTTCAAAATATAAAAAAAAACCCTAAAATTGCAATTTGGGGAAAAATTATTCGAGTGTTAAAATCAAGTACTGAATCGAAAGGGGATTCTCATGAGGATCCAAAATCCAAGCCAGAAATCATCCCACAATCGGATTCAACATGAAATTTCGGTTGAGATTTGCATTAAAAACAAACAAACAAACAAACCTGAAGCCGTATCTGGGTGCCTCGCGTCACCTTCGCTCCGCCCTCGCGTCGCCCTGCCCTTGCGCCGCCCTTGCTTTGTCCTGCTCCGTTTCGATTGCCCAAGAGATCGAAGGTCGCTAGTCGCTACTGAGAGGACGGCATGAAAATAGAAAGAAGCTAAAGGAAGGAGAGAGTGAACAAGGGAAGAAGCAAACAAAAAATACAACCCGTCTCTGATTTATGAAAACTTGAAGCTGGTCTCCAAATCTAAAAAAAAAGAAAAGATGGGCTTATTGATAAAAAAAAAAACAAAACAAAACAGAGAGGGATATATGGGCTGGATTCATTTTGGGTTGACAGGGCTTGGCTCGTACAAAACAAATGCCGAACATAACTTTTCAATGGCAATTAACATTTGACTAAACAAATATTTGGTTTAATTGTAAAATTCACCCATTAAAATATACGAATAATTGACACAAATTGAAATTGGGTTTAACAAAATCATAAAGTTAAACTCGTAAAATTTCATTGTCAATTTATTCTAGTGGGTCGATATCAAAATTGACTTCTAAACAAAACGGAGTCAAAACCCTAAATAAAATTTCCTCAAATTCAAACGGTTCTTAAAGAGAACTACGTAAAGACTTGACGCCTTTTATCGGCTACGTAGGTAACCCGATATTAAATCCTAAAAATATATCGGGTACAGTCGTCAACCTCTAAATTCACTGTTAAATGAATACGAGGTCAAAGTCCAGCCAAATTAAATAATTGATTCCTAAAAGAACTACGAGTGATTTGATCCCGTTCCAAACGGGTACGTAGGACACCCAACATAAAGCTCAAGCTCGTCGGGCTCAATCACCAAAACCCAAATATCAAATCAATATAAACACTCTGAACTACGTAAGGCTTGATTCTCTCCCAAGAGATACGTAGGCAACCCGTTAAAATTCGGGTGCAGCCCAAATCACCAAAACCACTCAAGTCTTGGTGTCGATACGACTTTGAATCAAAAGGATAACCAAAAGGGGTCGAACTCAAATTCTAAAAAATTAAATAAAATATGTTTTACAATTATTCGCGCATTTTTGTTCAACATATTTTTGGCACGCCCAGTGGGACCCTTTTTGCATTTTCATCTCTTAGTTGTGTTGATGCTAATATTTGCCTATTTCTTATTTGTAGGAGAAAAATGGCACCAAGAGCTATTGTCAACTTCAACGAACTACCTGCTATCTTTCTCGTGGAGGGTGGTCGCTGGCTGAAGAGGAGATCGTTTAAGGTCCAGTTCGACGTGACTAGGGAGTCGATCATCGCTGAGATCCCAACTAACAACAGGTTTGAAGCTATCAGAGAGGAGGGAATCGGCAGAGAAGAGTTCATTCCCAAGCCTGTTCGTGGGCCAATCATGCGAGTTATCAAGAAAAAACGGTAACGCGGCCAAGGTCTCAAAGCCAGTTGTGAATGAGGCGAGGAAGGAAAACAAGCCTCGCATGAAGAGGGGGCGTAAGTGTGGCTCCCAACGTGGAAAAACTGGAGCTCTTCGCAAATTGGCTCGTTCCCCTGCTTTGGAACAGGCCAATGCAACACTGTGGAGAGCTGCCAAGGATCTTATCGATAGCCCAAGGAAAATTTTCTTTGGGTCTATCCCTGTCAACATGGACAATGTAGTCCAGGTTTTGGTTACCTCCTATTCTGATGAGGAGTCGGAGGCAATATCCTCAACTATGAAGGCTCAAAGGGCCAAGGTTCCAGATGTTGAGGTACCAAATCCGGCCAAGCCTCAAAAGGAGACATCTGAGGCTTCTCAAATCGAGAAGAAAAGAAAGGGTCTAGCTGTAGCCGAGAAGTCAACGTCGCTTTCTACCCAGTTAGAAAAATGTGAGCGGCGAGTGACAAGGTCTATGTCTAAGGCCGAGTCATATGCCAGAGTGACCACCCAATCTTCGAATCCAGAAACGGTTCAAGAAGAAAAACAAAATTCCCCATTATATGGGGACTCTACTTCTCTGTTTCAAGAGGAGGATTTTCCGCTTGTTGTAAGCGAGGGTGGATCATCTAACGACTCTGAAGAAGAAGTTGAAAGCATGCCAGTTTTAGTGACTGGGGCAACAAGCACCGAAGAGCAGCTCCAGGAGCTACAAAAGAAGCTAGAGGAGAGAGACGCTCAAATTAAATTGCTCATGGACCAGCTCCAACAGCAAAATTCGGAGAATAGGCAAGAGCGAAATTCGGAGAACAGGCAAGAGATTCCCAACACGGGAGAAAGCAGCACCTCTATCTCTCCTCAGGAAATAAAAGAATGGATCGCACAAGGGATCCGGGAATTCAAGATTTCTCAAAGTCCGCCTGTGATTGGCTACAGGAAGCCTTATCCTGCAGAGTTTGACGCCATCCCATTTCCTCCGAATTATCAGAGGCCAAACTTTGACAAATTCGATGGGATTAACGGGTCACCTCGTGAGCACTTGGTGTTGTGAGCCTAATTTGCCATGTTTTACACTTACTTTTATATCGATTTTTGCATACATTGCATACATTTGGTTTAGTACAATACAGAATCTGTGTAGTTTACACTTATTTGCAATATATGGAGGTCTACACAAGTTTTGGTTATATTTCGCAGAAATCGGATGCACTTTGAAGCTTAAAGGAAACTCATGGAGAAGCTAAGGATGTTGCAGCTGAAGAAAACGCCATTTTTCACCATTCTTCATTCTGAATCAAGCTTTGATGTCTTCATAAGAGTTGTAGCCCTCGGAAAGAGCTTTCCAACGCATGGTCATATGCTTCAATCCGACGAACGAGGACTCGGGAAAGTGCGTTTCAAGAACAGAGCAGAAAGCTGAGAGAACTCTACTCGAGATCGACTAGCATCTACTCGATCTCGACGAGGCTGGTCGAGCACACCTGGTCGAGTAGAGCTGATCGAGGACACTGAGTCAGAGACAACCGACTCCGGAACCTTACTCGATCTCGAGTACCATCTAGTCGAGATCGACGACACTTCGGAGCCATGTCCGGAGTCGACGAGTTGTGCCAAGCCGAGAAGCCGAGGACGAAGACGCAGACCACCTCTACTCGATACAGAGTAGCCGTGGTCGATATCGACCAGACCTCCGAGCCATGTCCGAGCCTTGTCGAGCGGAGTCACCCAGCCAGACCAAGTCGACGAACCCTGGTACTCGATATCGGGTAGCCGTGGTCGATATCGAGTAGACATGTTGAGCCGCGTTACTCGGTTTGAGCAGTCCGAGTAGAGCTGGGATTTCTTGGGCACGAAGGATGTCGAGTGGGCCGAGATCTATCATCATCTATCCATGGAAGGGAGATCTATCAACACATGAAGACTTACCTAGTTTAGATTTATCTTTTCCTTTTAGATTTAATTCCTTTATTGCTTTTATTTATCATTAAGCCTTTTAGATATAGTTTTAGATATAGATAGATATTTCTATCCTTGATTAGCAAGGAATAGAAGGCTATAAATAAAGCCCTAGGGGCTGGTTTTTCATTCAATTAAATTTCAGTCAGAGACAAGTAGTTCCAAGTAGAGATTTAGGAGTTCAAAGGTTTTAGGGTTTTGGCGTTCAACGAGAGTTGGATCGCCGGGATTGTAAAGTCTTTTGAATTTAGTTTAATGCAAGTTATTTCCTTTCAATCAATGACGTCTGAGTTTGCGATCAAGCGCGAGTAGTCAACCCACTTCTAGGGTTGGGGCGAGCCCGACGATAGCCATGCATAATTGAGGTAAAGATCCGACTTTTATCATGTTTTAAGCATCTCCTACTTGTTTATGTGTTTATTTCCCATCTAATGGAGATCCATGTTAACCACTTGGATTGTAAACATAAAATTAGTAGAGACAATTAGGGTTTCTTGAAAGAGTTGTCTAATTGTTGAAAAAGGCGAAAGCTTGTCCTTTGATGCAGTTCACATGATTGTCTGTTTTATTTTTGCCTTATGCATGCTTGGTTATCGTTGTTGCAAACCCCAATCTTGGAAGTCTTTTACATACAGTTTATTTCGAAAATCCCAAAAGCATTTGTTCTTTATTTTCTTTCGTTTTATTTTCTGCCCTCGTCGATCTCGACCAAGCCTGGTCGATCTCGACTACTGATTCTCGACCCAGAGTCGCCGTAGCTTATTTGTGCAGGAAATCGACAAGCCAACCCGAAGTCGACAAGGACTCTACTCGATATCGAGTACCCCGGTCGATATCGACTACAACCTGTGCTTGCTGCTGCGCTGTGTTCGACTGTCCGATCTTCTATCGACTACCCTAGTCGAGATCGAGGACCCTGTTGTCGACTTCTGACTGTGAGATTTATCCGCTACCTAGGATCCGCTGACACGCTTCCTCGTGGATCGATCCTGACTTCCCACTACTGCATCAGGAGGAGGTCTTGTAATTATTTGCAAGGGACGGAATCTGGTTTGCTGTAATTATTTATATTTAATTTTGCATACTCGATTTCCTCCTACCAACAAATTGGCGCTGTTGCCGGGGAAGCTATCATTCGCGCCTTAGGTAGTCAGTTCTCACTTTTTCTTTGAGTTACTTTACAGGTGTATGCGCCGTTCTGGTCAACCACCTGAGTTTGACGGCTTAGACGAACCAGAGCGCCTTCTACACATCAGAGCTAAACTACAAAGAGCCATGGCAGCTGCAGAGACACAAGAACAGCTGATCGAGAGGCTCACGAGGGATCTAGCCGCCAGAGATGCTGCTCTCGCCACTGAGAGAGCAGGGAGGGAACAAGAAGCTGAACGTGCGAGGCAGCTGGCAGCTGAGCTTGCCCAATATCCAACTACAGTAGAGGATTATATGCATCCAACTCTCGTCGTGCCTGAATCGGCGATTCTAATCCCTGAAAACTCTTTTGAAATTCGCACTCAGTTTCTTATAGAACTTAAAAACAATGCTTTTCATGGAAGATTTAATGAGTGCCCTCTTGAACATATTACCAATTTTCATGACATGTGTCGTACTCTTGCTGAAGGTACAACTCTGGAATATGTCAAGATGAAAGCTTTCCGCTGGTCGCTCGCTGGACCTGCACTGAAGTGGCTAGAAGGACTCAAACCCAGGTCCCTTACAACATGGGCACAAGTAGAGCAAGAGTTTCTCAACAAATTCTTCCCTCCTGCCAAGACAGCATTCCTCCGCCAAAAGATCACAGCTTTCAAACAAAAGCCTGGGGAGCCGCTAGTAAAGGCATGGGAAAGGTACAAGGAACTACTGCGATCTTGCCCTACTCATGGACAGCCACCCTACGTCATTCAGGAGATCTTCTTCAACTCTCTTGACCAAGTCACTAAGGACAGGATCAATCAGTACACTCGATATGAGTACCTGACGATGCCACCAATTGACGCATGGGGTGTGCTGGACAAGCTCACGGCATATGACAACAAGTATGGGACTTCTACAAACTATGATGAGAACGCCTATGCCAGACCAGCACCATCTATGCCACTCTATGAGCCAGCAAAGGAGATTGACCCAGATGTCAGGGAGCAGTTCTACAGGGACCAGAATCGCAGGCTCCTCAAGCAAGTCAAATATCTATCTGTCAACCAGCCTTGCATCGAATGCAGATCACAGAGGCACACCACTACTGAGTGCCCACACACTGAGCAAGTCAGAATGGCAGAGACACATGAGGAAGCATCCTACGCTGGGGGTCCAAATCGCTACATGGGAGATCAAAGGTTCTATCAACCTCAGTGGAACCAAGGTCCTCCTAGGAATCCCCCACCCTACAGATCCCCAGGACATCCAGAAAGGGATCAAAAGAAGGATGATCTGCAGCTGATCCTTGAGGAGATGCGTCGGAATCATGCACAGAACCTGCAGGCTACAAACACCATCAACAATCAGCTCCAGAACTTCAACACAAAATTTGGAAAGCTGGACATCTGGAAAAGGGGAATCGAGACACAGATGGGTCAAATCGCTGCACAAGTCCCACGACCATCCGGACAACTCCCTGGGCAACCAGAGCCAAATCCTAAAGTGAAGACTGGATACGTCGCAGCTATCAAACTCAGGAGTGGGCATCAGTTACACGAGCCAGAGGTCGGGAAATAGCAAAGCAAAGCAGAGCAGCAACTCGATGCAGAGCAGACCCAACTCGACCTCGAGGAGCCCGTACTCGATCTTGACAAGACCCTACTCGACGCAGACCAGAAGCTGAGCTCGGATTCCACTGCGAAGCCTAGCAACTCGAGGTCGACAACCCAAGTCGAGATCGACAAGCCTCAAGTCGAGATCGACAAGCCCCTGGTCGAGATCGAAGAGCAACACCTGGCCGACGTCGACGACTCTGCAACACCTTCGACAGCTGATCTGGCTCCAAAACAGAAGAAGCCCCTACCTGTCCCTTCAAAAGCTCAGAAAGATCCCACGGCAGGTAGGTTTACCAGGTTTGTTAATATGCTGCAAGAACTGAATGTTTCTATTCCTTTTACAGAAGCCCTGCAAGAGATGCCTAGATATGTCAAGTTTCTAAAGGAAATCCTGAGCAAGAAGCGATCTATCTCAGAGATCGCAGGCGAATGCAAAGTACTCCACTTCCCTGAAAAGAGGCCCGACCCTGGTAAGTTTTCTGTTACTATGGGTTTTGGACAATATAAATATGATTCTCTGTGCGATTTAGGAGCAAGTGTGAGCATCATGCCTCTATCAATCTGGCGGAAGGTAAAAATAGGATGCATAGAACCTGTGGATGCCAAACTATACATGGCGAACAATACAGTGGTTATCCCTACAGGTATAGTGGAGAACGTCCCTGTCCAGGTTGGTAAATTCTTTGTCCCAGCAGATTTCCTTATCATTGACTGTGCTGAAGATCCTATTAGCCCTATTATTCTTGGTAGACCATTCTTAGCTACTGCAGATGCCAAAATAAGTGTCAAGAATAGATCGCTCATCTTCACCATAGGCGATGAGGTTTTGGATTTCTCTTTTGGCCCTGCAAAAGAGGAAATTTCATGGCTGGAGGTGAAAAGCATCAGCAACCACGGGTCCAAGCAAACAGCGGAGGGAGGTGCCAACACTGTACTCGAGATCGACAAAGCCAGCTCGATCTCGATAAGGCTTCTACTCGATCTCGACAAACCCTTGTCGATGTCGACAAACACTGCCGAGCTAGAGACTTGCCAAGAGCCTAAGTATGGGGTCCCTGTACTCGAGGTCGACCAGCTGTACTCGATCTCGACTAGCCCCAAGCCCAAAGTTTCCTGTTTTGGGTCCGAAAAGGTAAGTTCAGGTATGAATTCTACTCCCCCTCAGTCCATAAAGAAATTTTTCAATAAATTAAGGGGAGATAAGACCTAGTGGCAAGAAAATCTGCGAAAGCTAAGGGCTGGAAGGAAGAGAAAGAAAGAAAAGAGAGATGATGCAAGCAATCACCTATCAGCTGAGCTCACATACTACCATCAGGACCTAAATGATCCAGGAGAAGGGCCAAGCATGAGCAGGCCCCACAATAAGGGTCCTTGAGTGCAAACGGAGAAGGCGGCCTAGCGACTCTAAAATCTAGAGCATGTATATAGAACTTTATGAATTTTTGGGACTTTTTGAACTTTTTGTTTTTTTGGTTTTGGTTTTATGTCTTTTAGAATATTTCATGTGGATAGTCTTGTTTCTTGTGCAATCTAACACTTTTAGGTCGGCAAGCATATAAGGATTGCGAAAAGTGGAATCGAGAAGTCCCTGAAAACAGTCAGAATCGACGAAGGCCAAGTCGACGACGACAAGAAGGAGCAGCCCAGACACTACTCGATCTCGAGTAGGCCAACTCGACATCGACAAGCCCAGACGCTCCTCGACTTCGGATTCCACCAGACGCTGAAAGCCTACTCGAGATCGAGTAACATGTACTCGAGATCGACGAGACCCTACTCGACATACACTGATTCGCCCTCCTCGATGTGTTATCCTGTGAGTTCCTTCCTTTACTCTTATTTTTATTTGATTTTATACAGTGGGGACACTGTAAAATTTAAGTATGGGGTGGGGGAAGGGCTTACTTTATGCATATTGGATTTTATGGTTTCTTTCTTTGAATTGCTACATGGCTATTTTGGAATTCATTATTGATTTATGGGCTTATATGCATGTTTTCCAAAGTTTGAAAAATGACCCCCCCCCCCATTGAAATTTTTTGAAATAATGTCATGGAAGCTTATATTGAACTCGACGATGCAAAATTAGATTCATTAGAGATATAGCATGAAATTGCCTAGTAAAGGGAAGTCACAATGAAGTGCATATTTTATTGAAAACCATAAAAGGAGGTAAAATTTGATATTGCTTTTGATATGTTGCATGATAAGATGATGGAAGACTTTATATTTCCATATAATGCTCATTGTTTATAATCCTAGCCTTACCTATGCTTATGCATTACACAAAAGCCATAATATGCCTTATTTCAAATATTTACTCCACATGATCTAAATATTTCCATTCTTTACCTTATCCGGGGATTATGTTGAGAATGATGTTACATTATGGAAATGTTATATGGTTATTGTGTGATATGGAGTTTGGAAGGAAATTGTTTGAAATATATGGAAAATTTAATGAGTGAAAGAAAATCCAATCATCTCAGGAGATAAAGGTAGATTGACCCTGCTCTCTGAGATAATAGTTTGGAGAGATGGGACACATTGTGAGGAGTCCAAAGCACTAAGTATCCGGGGCCATTCATGACACCCATGTTTGCGACTCGCGAGAAGGCAGTGCTAAGGTCAGAGAGGTAAAAGCATTATTATGAATAAAAGCAATATGAAAGGTGATGAATCTTATGGAGAAGGAATGTGGAAATTCAATTTGGAAATACTCCATTTCCCCGGATCAAAAGCACCACATGGCCAAAAACTGCCCACCTTTAGCCTTTTACCAATCTACTCCTTATTTGAGCTTAAATTAAAATCCTCTTGATTATTAATGCTTTGTCACATGAATTGTTTTTGCACAACCCTCCTTTTGTGAGTAGATGTTGCTTTTGTATATTTGCACATGCATGGATCTGTGACACTAGTACCTTTTCGAGGATGGTAATTGACTGCAGGGTTATATGAGAATGAATCTAAGATGTTGAGAGTTTGAATTCTTCCCCTGAATGACAATTAAAAGTATTGCTTGAGGACAAGCAAGCTTAAGTATGGGGTGTTTGTTGTGAGCCTAATTTGCCATGTTTTACACTTACTTTTATATCGATTTTTGCATACATTGCATACATTTGGTTTAGAACAATACAGAATCTGTGTAGTTTACACTTATTTGCAATATATGGAGGTCTACACAAGTTTTGGTTATATTTCGCAGAAATCGGATGCACTTTGAAGCTTAAAGGAAACTCATGGAGAAGCTAAGGATGTTGCAGCTGAAGAAAACGCCATTTTTCACCATTCTTCATTCTGAATCAAGCTTTGATGTCTTCATAAGAGTTGTAGCCCTCGGAAAGAGCTTTCCAACGCATGGTCATATGCGTCAATCCGACGAACGAGGACTCGGGAAAGTGCGTTTCAAGAA
Source organism: Persicaria maculosa (assembly GCA_963922045.1). Lineage (NCBI taxonomy): Eukaryota > Viridiplantae > Streptophyta > Magnoliopsida > Caryophyllales > Polygonaceae > Persicaria > Persicaria maculosa. Next base: position 24,580,265 of record OY998259.1, on the reverse strand, counting down.
CAGAGCAGAAAGCTGAGAGAACTCTACTCGAGATCGACTAGCATCTACTCGATCTCGACGAGGCTGGTCGAGCACACCTGGTCGAGTAGAGCTAATCGAGGACACTGAGTCAGAGACAACCGACTCCGGAACCTTACTCGATCTCGAGTACCATCTAGTCGAGATCGACGACACTTCGGAGCCATGTCCGGAGTCGACGAGTTGTGCCAAGCCGAGAAGCCGAGGACGAAGACGCAGACCACCTCTACTCGATACAGAGTAGCCGTGGTCGATATCGACCAGACCTCCGAGCCATGTCCGAGCCTTGTCGAGCGGAGTCACCCAGCCAGACCAAGTCGACGAACCCTGGTACTCGATATCGGGTAGCCGTGGTGGATATCGAGTAGACATGTCGAGCCGCGTTACTCGGTTTGAGCAGTCCGAGTAGAGCTGGGATTTCATGGGCACGAAGGATGTCGAGTGGGCCGAGATCTATCATCATCTATCCATGGAAGGGAGATCTATCAACACATGAAGACTTACCTAGTTTAGATTTATCTTTTCCTTTTAGATTTAATTCCTTTATTGTTTTTATTTATCATTAAGCCTTTTAGATATAGTTTTAGATATAGATAGATATTTCTATCCTTGATTAGCAAGGAATAGAAGGCTATAAATAAAGCCCTAGGGGCTGGTTTTTCATTCAATTAAATTTCAGTCAGAGACAAGTAGTTCCAAGTAGAGATTTAGGAGTTCAAAGGTTTTAGGGTTTTGGCGTTCAACGAGAGTTGGATCGCCGGGATTGTAAAGTCTTTTGAATTTAGTTTAATGCAAGTTATTTCCTTTCAATCAATGATGTTTGAGTTTGCGATCAAGCGCGAGTAGTCAACCCACTTCTAGGGTTGGGGCGAGCCCGACGATAGCCATGCATAATTGAGGTAAAGATCCGACTTTTATCATGTTTTAAGCATCTCCTACTTGTTTATGTGTTTATTTCCCATCTAATGGAGATCCATGTTAACCACTTGGATTGTAAACATAAAATTAGTAGAGACAATTAGGGTTTCTTGAAAGAGTTGTCTAATTGTTGGAAAAGGCGAAAGCTTGTCCTTTGATGCAATTCACATGATTGTCTGTTTTATTTTTGCCTTATGCATGCTTGGTTATCGTTGTTGCAAACCCCAATCTTAGAAGTCTTTTACATACAGTTTATTTCGAAAATCTCAAAAGCATTTGTTCTTTATTTTCTTTCGTTTTATTTTCTGCCCTCGTCGATCTCGACCAAGCCTGGTCGATCTCGACTACTGATTCTCGACCCAGAGTCGCCGTAGCTTATTTGTGCAGGAAATCGACAAGCCAACCCGAAGTCGACAAGGACTCTACTCGATATCGAGTAGCCCCGGTCGATATCGACTACAACCTGTGCTTGCTGCTGCGCTGTGTTTGACTGTCCGATCTTCTGTCGACTACCCTAGTCGAGATCGAGGACCCTGTTGTCGACTTCTGACTGTGAGATTTATCCGCTACCTAGGATCCGCTGACACGCTTCCTCGTGGATCGATCCTGACTTCCCACTACTGCATCAGGAGGAGGACTTGTAATTATTTGCAAGAGACGGAATCTGGTTTGCTGTGATTATTTATATTTAATTTTGCATACTCGATTTCCTCCTACCAACACTTGACCCACTTTTACTCAGCGTGCGGAGAAACCGCCTTAAGTGATCCTCTATTGATCAGGCAGTTTGTCCAGTCATTACGAGGGTCAGCCTTCACTTGGTACACACAGCTTCAGCCAGGGTCTATCCATACATGGGATGACTTGCAAAAAGAATTCTTGGCTCAATTTGTGAGCTCGAAAGCCAGAGTCTCCATTATGGACTTGGCAAACACCCAACAGCGGTCAAATGAGTCAGCTAATGACTTCATCGCAAGATGGAGAAGTTTGAGACTGCAATGCTCAGAGAAATTGAGCGAAAAAGCGTGTGTGCAGATGTGCGTCAATAATCTACTTCCCGAGCTTGCAATTCATGTTGGTAGTGCGGAGCCTCGTTCTTTTGATACCTTGGTTTCAAAGGCTTGCAATGTTGAGCGGCAACTGGCTCGACGCAAGCTTACAACGAACCGACCTCAAATCAATGAAGAAAGGAGGGACGACAATAAAAAGCCCACAAAGAAAGGAGATTCCATGGCTACCTTCATTGAGCCTCAAGGAAAATCCTCAGGGAGCAACTCCGAGTCACAAGAGAAGACCCAAACTAGAGAGCCGGCTAAAAGACTATCTCTCGAGGAGAGGAAGCAGAAAAAATATCCCTTTGACGATGAGGATGTAAGAGGGATATTCAACGAATTAATGGCTGCAAAAATGCTGTCACTCCCAGAACCGAAGAGGCTGAATGAGGCTAATAAAACGGGTGATCCGAAATATTGCCCTTACCACCGCATTGTTAGTCACCCAATTGAAGACTGCTACGTATTCAAGGATATCGTCGAGAGGATGATTAACAAGGGAGAGATTGAAATGGAGGGATCAAGCTCAAAAGGCCAAGCAGCCTCGTCAAACCCCGTCTCTATAGTAGAAGAGGTTGAGTTTGTTCCTGCACTAGATGACATCCCTACGGTGTCACTACCCCCGAAGGCAGTCCCGGTGCAATTTCAGCTGCGTGACAAAGTACGCACTGTATGGGCATATCCTGACATGCCAAGGGACGAACCAGGCCGCCCGACCTTATACGAGGTCTTAATGCAGTCAAACATCGAAGAATCGCTCTCGCATGATGGAGATGATGAGGATGGTTCTGAGTGGCAGGTCTGTCTAAGTCAAAAGAAGTCTCATCCAGGGAGTACCCGACGCAGCAGACCTATGGGCTTTAGAATGATTGGTAGAAAGCCCGAGAAGAAAAACAAAAAGAAAAATAAGAAGAAGAACAAGAAAGACAAGAAATCAGAAGATGATTCTGACGAAGAGTACGTTCAGCCTATACGCCAAATGATTACTCTTAAAGACTTTATCCCGAAAGAGCTCCTAGAAAATGATCCTTGTGAGGAGGAGCTATTTTGGGAAGAAGAAATTGTCCAATGTTGTATGGCCACGTGGGCTGACAAAGTTGAGGAAGAAGAGTTAGAGGCTGATGAAATTACTCTTCGTTCGGGGAAAAATTTGCCACCTCTTAAGCCCAAGGAAAAAGGGAAAGGGAGGGGGCCACTTGTCAACGAGACTTCAGATGCTTCAAATTTCGAGGAGGCGGTTGAAAAGGAGACTCCCTCATCGGCTCAGAAAGACCAAGAAGCTGGGGCATCTGCCCAAAGGGTTGTGGTGCCGCGAAGGCCTATGTTGCTTCGTAAGGCTTCTCCCAAGGAGCAGGTGAAGTACGATGTAATCGGCCATTTAAAGCGCATTCCAGCACGCGTAAGTGTATATGATGCGTTGCAAATGTCCCCCGAGTTAAGAAAAGCCTTAATTCAAGCTCTCATGGATCCGGAAGACTATAAAGATCAAGTGGATCAAGCGGAGGTTGATGAGGTGACTTTACCCACTCCATCTCAATGTGCTTCATGCATGGCATCCATAACGTTCTTCGACGGAGATCTCCAATTAGGAAGCACCGATCACAATAGATCCTTATATGTCACGGGTACGATTGGAGATGCAAAGATCAACAGAATCCTGCTGGATTGTGGGTCTGCGGTGAATCTATTACCTTTACGGGTCTTGGAAGCAATGGGATTAACCGTCGATCATCTGTCGCCCACATTGCTCACCATTCAAGGTTTCAACCAGGTGGGACAAAAAGCTTTGGGCGCCATTGCCTTGAAAGTGGTTCTAGACGATCTCTACAAGGATGCTCTTTTCCATGTCATTGACGCTGGAACCTCGTATAACGCTTTGCTAGGGAGGCCATGGCTCCATGCCAGCAAATTGATTGCTTCTACACTTCATCAATGCTTGAAATACACCGATGAAAACGGAAATGAAAGGACTATCCTTGGCGATAGCGATCCTTTTCAAGGTGAAAGCGTTAATTACGCAGACGCCAAATTCTACAAGACTGCTCACTCTATCTCCAATCCACGTGTGGAAGCGAAAGAGGAGGGTAAAAGTGTCAGTCCTCAAAAGGGAGCAATGGCCTAATAAGAGTCCCCGTCACCCAAGGTCTCTCTTGTCCGAATAAGAGAAGAGCCAGAGACACGTCCGAAGGTGTTATTCAAATACACACCCAAGGATAAGAGACAACCCGGCCAGAAGCCATTAAGTTCAGCAGAGAAGGCTATGCACTCCCTAATGACAAGCTACACTTGTCCTCTCCGCAAAATCGACCAATCCACTCCAAAGAAGAAGTTGGTCATTCAAACCCATTTCGGAGATAAAAGAAATGAAAACGTAAGGGTGGTGTTCAAGGGTGAGTCTTCTAAGGCACCGGTCGAACAAGCCTCTTCAAAGCATCATAAGGCCATCAAAGCTAAGGCAACAAGACCTCTATTGAAAAGCAAAGCTTCGCGGAAATCCCTCAATAAGATCTCGATGGATGATCTACAAATCTCTCAAGAGGGAGAGTTATTGTCTGCTAAAGTCTTAGAGCCTATGACTCTAACAAGCCAAGAGCAAAACATGTTCTCTCAAGACGCAACAAATGCACCTCGAGTCACGGTTTTTAAAAGACTTGGGACAGGTGCTCCAAAAGTTTCTGTGTTTGAGAGGCTTGGAAGAGTTAACATGCTTAGGAACAAGAGGGCCAACACCAAGAAGACCAGAAAGTGGAAGCTGAAGAATAAGAAGCCAGAAACCTCCACTTACGAAGATGAGGATCCCATGGATGCTCAAACAGAAGAAGTAAATATGGTGTTGACCTATACAAGGAGTGAGCCAAGTGAAGATCCTCAGGATTTTCTTAATGTGGTCCAGCCTGGTCCGCCAGAAATGGAAGATGGGGGTCAAGCTACGGTTGGCAAACTACAAGAGATCAACTTGGGGACTACAGAAGATCCTAAGCCCGTATTCGTTAGTGCTTTGCTAACAGAAGAAGAAAGAGGATCATACGAACATCTTCTCAGCGAATATAGAGATGTATTTGCTTGGGGATATCAAGACATGCCTGGTTTGGATCCTAAGGTGGCAATGCACAAGTTATCTGTCTCCGAAGAGGAAAAGCCAGTAAAGCAAGCTCAACGTCGTTTTCGGCCCGAGCTGACAGTGCAGATTAAAGCTGAAGTCAACAAGCTCATTGAGGCTGGATTCATTCGTGAGGTCCAATACCCAATCTGGTTGGCAAACATTGTTCCCGTCAAGAAGAAGAACGGCCAGCTACGTATTTGTGTGGATTTTCGGGATCTAAATGAAGCATGTCTCAAGGATGAATTTCCTCTTCCAATAACCGAGTTATTGGTCGATTCCACCACGGGTTTTCAAGCCTTATCCTTCATGGATGGATTCTCAGGGTATAATCAGATTAAAATGCATCCCGAAGACGAAGAGTTAACAGCCTTCCGGACACCTCTAGGCACGTATTGCTATACAGTAATGCCTTTTGGTCTGAAAAATGCAGGAGCGACCTATCAAAGAGCCATGACGGTGATCTTTTATGATCTGCTTCACAACACCATTGAGTGCTATGTGGATGACCTAGTGGTGAAAACAAAGAAAAGAGAGGATCATTTGCATGATCTCAAGAGAATCTTCGAAAGGTTGCGAAAACACCAGTTGAAGATGAATCCCCTTAAATGTGCCTTTGGTGTAACTTCAGGCAAGTTTCTTGGCTTCATTGTTCGAGGACGGGGCATAGAAATCGACCCTGATAAAATCAAGGCAATCGTGCAAATGCCAGCCCCGAGAATCTCCGTGAGTTGCGAGGTCTATAGGGCAAACTTGCCTACATCCGACGTTTTATTTCAAATCTGACGGGGAGGTGTCAACCCTTTCTGAGGTTGATGAAGAAAGATGTTCCATTCATATGGGACCAAGCCTATCAGAATGCTCTCGACAGCATCAAGAAATACTTAACTGACCCGCCAGTCCTCATGGCACCAGTTCAGGGAAAACCCTTAGTCATGTACACCGCAAGTCTTGAGCGGTCGTTAGGGGCAATGCTAGCCCAAAATAATGATGAAGGAAAGGAAAATGCCTTGTACTACATCAGCCGAACGATGGTTGGGGCAGAATTAAATTATCCTGCTATGGAGAAGATATGTCTGCCGTTGATCTTTGCTATCCAAAAGCTACGGCATTATCTCTTGTCTCATCACATCACATTAATCTCCAGAGCTGATCCTTTGCGATACATTTTGTCCAAGACGGTGTTGTCAGGAAGACTAGCTAAATGGGCTATGCTTCTGGCTCCCTTTGACATCAAGTTTGTGCCTCAAAAGGCGGTCAAGGGGCAAGTCATAGCTGATTTCTTAGCCGCCCATCCTACTCCCAATAACGAGGAGTTAGTGGATGATTTGCCAGATGAAGAAGTCTTCATGACAGAAGAAAACTCTTGGCAGTTATACTTTGATGGCGCTGCAAAGAGAAAGGGGGCCGGGGTAGGCATAGTATTCATCACCCCAACCGAGGGATAGTGCCTTATTCATTTTCTCTTTTAGAAAACTGCATAAACAACGTGGCAGAGTATGAAGCACTCATCATTGGCCTAGAGGTAGCTCTTGAGATGAACGCTGACCCATTAAAGGTGTTTGGTGACTCTCAGTTAGTAATCAGGCAGCTGAATGACCAGTACGAAGTCAAAAACACAAATTTGCTTCTTTTGCATCAAAGAGCCAGGCATCTCATGCACCAGTTCCGTCAGATAGAAGTTGTGCATATATCAAGGTCCGAAAATGACCAAGCAGATGCATTGGCTAAATTGGCCGCGTCACTGACATTGCCAAGTGAAAGAGAAATCGAAATTACAATCGGGGAGCGACATTTGCTTATGCCAGCTTTGGAGCGAGTCGAGCCCAACGAAGAGGTGGATGTCGTTTCCGTATATGAAGTCGAGGAAGAAATAGACTGGCGACAGCCGCTCATTGAGTATCTTCGTCATGGAGTCCTTCCTGATGATGCTAAAAAGAGAGTGGATGTTAAAAGGCGAGTGTCAAGGTTCCTACTTAAGAATCACACTTTGTATCGAAGGACATTCGATGGAATGTTATTAAGATGCTTGTCAAATGAAGAAGCAAAATATATCCTCGCAGAAACCCACGCTGGGGTATGCGGAGCGCATCAAGCCGGTCCAAAATTAGCTAATCAAATCAAACGACTGGGATATTATTGGACAACAATGGTGAAGGATGCTATGGATTTTTCTAAAGCTTGCCACGCTTGTCAAATTCGCAGCGACTTCATACACCAGCCTCCTCAAATGTTACACCCGACTACTTTGTCATGGCCATTTAATGCATGGGGTCTCGACGTTGTAGGGTGTATAAATCCGTCGTCCTCTCGAGGGCACCAGTATATCTTGGCTGCTACAGATTACTTCTCGAAATGGGCCGAGGCTATACCATTGAAAGAAGTGGGAGATAAAGAAGTCGCTAACTTCATAAGGACTCATTTGATCTATCGATATGGAGTTCCTTCAAAAATCATCTCAGACAATGCTCTATACTTCAAAAATCAGATGTTGGTGAAGTTGAGCGAGAAGTTTGGGTTTAAGCATAGCTTCTCATCGAGCTATAACCCGTCATCAAATGGTCAAGCTGAATCATTTAATAAACTGCTATGCAAGATCCTAAAGAATATGGTGTCAAAATCCAAAAGAGATTGGCATGAACGGCTACCGGAGGCACTATGGGCTTATCGGACAACAACACGCACATCGACTGGTTGTACGCCTTATAACCTGGTCTTTGGGTCTGAAGCTGTTTTACCCTTAGAAATTCAGTTGCCATCTCTCAGAGTTGCAGTTCAGCTCACCGACCCGGAAGAGAATGTCAAGATTCGTCTGGCCGAGCTCGAAGCATTGGATGAGCACCGGCTAGCAACACAACAAAAACTTGAAATCTACCAAGCCCAAGTGGCTGGGGCATTCAATAAACGGGTCAAATTTCGCTCATTCGGTATTGGTGACTTGATCCTTACCATCAGACGACCAATTGTGATCAACCGAAAATCTCAAGGCAAATTTGAAGCAAAATGGGAAGGTCCTTATGTGGTGACCAAAGTTTTCCCTAAAGGGGCATATGAACTCTCAAATGTCGAAGGCGAAGTGGTATACTCCTGCGTGAATGGAAAATTCGTGAAGAAATATTTCACGTGAAGCCTCGACAGTGAAAGTGCCCAGAACTACGTCATGACTTGATCTCCAACAAGGAGTACGTAGGACGTTTGACAACCAAAATATGTCAAATTCAGTCGCAAAAAAAAAAAAAAAAAAAAAAATTGGGTTCGCAGATGATAGTCAAAGCGTTTAGGAAACCCTTCCTAGAAGGTGGGCCTAGATGATTTGAGTGATGCGGTAAAAAAAATAAAATTCCCAGTCAAATAAAAAGAGAGAAATGATGGACTTGAAGTTAGTCCGAAACCGAAGCACCCTGTCGAATATGTGAAGAAAAGGGTGCTCAAGTGAACTACGAACGGCTTGATCCCTCATGAAGAGGGTACGTAGGCAGCTTAGCTATTCTAAAAGTGTTAAGCGCATCCCCAAAAACAAAAACAACACCAATCTTCCCCTTTCAGTGGGAATATAGGTGTACTGTCTCGATGTTGGCCAATGATGATCAAATTGCATTGGTCGTCATGTGAAGATCACACCTATTAGTATAAAACGCCCCATATGTGAGCTCCGTATTGTTCCTTCTCAAATGCCAAATTAAATGAGGTTAAAAGATTAAGGACGAACTTTGAATCTGTTCGACGAGCTTCTCACAAATTCAAAGTTCGGGGGCATCTGTTTGGGTGTAAAAATTCATCCTTTACTAAAAGGTTAACTTATACGCTCGTGGGATTATTTTCGTGAAAGCCTTCACGCGATAGTTCGTATATTTGCGAGAGCAAGTTGGGTGACAATAATTACAAACAAGTAAATAGTGCGCGAAATGTGTCACATATCAAATACAATGTTTTAGCGTACTACAAGCTCATAAACTAAAGTATACAAATTTAGTACAATAGTCGAGCATACAAAAAAAAATGGTTAAGCTGCCAAGAGGATAAATCCCGTCACTGGGGTGGCAGGCTCCTCGAAATCTAGCAAGCGACTTGATCTTCCTTGCTTAAGCTCTCATAAATGAATTGTTTACCTGCACAATTGATCAATTCCAATTACATAAAAATCAAATACACGTAAAGGAAAAATGTGAGGGAGCTTATATATACGTGCTGAGCAATCACACAAATTCTCAGATTTACAGGGGAGATATGGGCTTAAATTTATAAGCTAAAAAGGAGGACCCAAAACAGCCTAGCTCAGCTTGGCCCAGCCCGTTGCTAAATAAAATAAAGTGAAATAAAATGAAAAGTAAAGAAAGAGCTAGAAGAGCAGCAGTTGCAAACCCAGAAAGTCAGAAAAAGGTAAGGGAAGAAATCAGCTTAAAAAGGACATAAAATAAGCTGATAGATGGGAAAGAAATCAGCCCATCCAACCCCTATACGTGCACTCTAAAAAGAAAAGGAAAGAGTGATATTGTGTACATGAAAAAGGGGGAAAGTATGGCCTGCATTTTTCCCCATAAATCACTATAAAAACCTAGCAGTTGGAAAAGGCAGAGAGAAGGGCTGAATTCACACGGCTCAGCATACACAAAAAAGAAGAAAAAAAACAGAGAGAGAGAGCACACCAATTGCAGAAATCACAAAGCAAGGTAGGAGCTTTCATCTAGGTTTTTTTTGGTTCTCGGAACCCCGCCCTTGCAAACCCTCAAGCTTTCGCTCATGGCTTAGGCCCTTGCAAACCTTGCAGGCTTTCGCTTGTGGCCTGGATTTCGGAATCATCAAACTATCCTAAAGGAGGGCGAAGCGCTGCCCAAAATTCTAAAATATGCCAGCAAATTTGCACACAAATCACAAGCGATTTCAAACAAGCAAAAGGCGAAACTTTACGAGAATCCACTCAAAAGTCATCATGCTACTGGAACTTCTACTAAGTTTCATCAATTCCAAGTGAACCAAGCCTTGCCTCAAGTCTAGACTTACATCTAAAAGAGTCTAAACCCAACCAAGGGGCTGCCAAACAGGAAACAAAACCAGCCTCAAAGTCTGAACGAAACATTGCTCCCTTGGCTCTAAATTGGCCAACTAATACAAGCAAACAAATTGCCAACAATTTCAAGCCAACAAATGAAAGCGATTTCACTGCAGTCAATTGAGAGCAAAGAAAGATCACAGATTTTGCTGGACAGATTCAATTTGTTCAAAGAAACTAAAATCAAGCACATATTGCGTAAAAGATTCACCAATTTAAGCAAATCATGCCCTTGGCTCTTGTGACAAGTCTAAACTTGCACCTAAAGGAGTCTAAACTAAAGTTGGAATCAATTTCCATCCTAAGCAAACCGAATAAATTGGTGAAAATTCTACCAAATTGATCAAATCATCAAATTGAGTACTGTCAGAGGCACATACAAAAAAAATAAAGGGAAAGAAAAGGGAAGGCTAAAAAAAATCAACTCAAGCTAGCCAAACAAGCAAGACAACATCAAATTAAATTCCCGATCAAGCCAGGAGTCACCATGGCAAACTGATAAGTTTCAAAAAAAATCATCAAATCAGTAGCCAGGAAATATATATAGCCTGTCTTCTCTCCCGGCGGTTCTAAACCAAAATCCCCAAAATTGCAAATTTCAAGAAAGATAAAAAGCACAGATTATTATTCAGTATCTCAATCAGAAGACAAGTTTGATTGAGAATCTGAAGGGCAAAGTTTCTGGAAATAAGAACTAACTTAACTATTGAGTTTAAGGGCTTTGGGAGAGATTGAGTATACCTAATTTCGCCTGCTGCGTTCCTCTTTCGTGCAATCGATCAACGTCGGGATCTCCACGTTCTTTACTGGCCGACTTGAATTCGACAAGCCCCAAAATCGCACAAATTAGGAACCCTAAAATCACAATTAGGGAAAAATCAGATGAATTGAAAGAAGATTCATGATAAAATCTAAAGTTTAGACCAAGAATCATCTAGAGAGCAGATCGAACATGAAATTTGAGGGAGATTTTCAAAATATAAAAAAAAAACCCTAAAATTGCAATTTGGGGAAAAATTATTCGAGTGTTAAAATCAAGTACTGAATCGAAAGGGGATTCTCATGAGGATCCAAAATCCAAGCCAGAAATCATCCCATAATCGGATTCAACATGAAATTTCGGTTGAGATTTGCATTAAAAAAAAAAAACAAACCTGAAGTCGTATCTGGGTGCCTCGCGTCACCTTCGCTCCGCCCTCGCGTCGCCCTGCCCTTGCGCCGCCCTTGCTTTGTCCTGCACCGTTTCGATTGCCCAAGAGATCGAAGATCGCTAGTCGCTACTGAGAGGACGGCATGAAAATAGAAAAAAGCTAAAGGAAGGAGAGAGTGAACAAGGGAAGAAGCAAACAAAAAATACAACCCGTCTCTGATTTGTGAAAACTTGAAGCTGGTCTCCAAATCTAAAAAAAAGAAAGAAAAGATGCGCTTATTGATAAAAAAAACAAAACAAAACAGAGAGGGATATATGGGCTGGATTCATTTTGGGTTGACAGGGCTTGGCTCGTACAAAACAAATGCCGAACATAACTTTTCAATGGCAATTCACATTTGACTAAACAAATATTTGGTTTAATTGTAAAATTCACCCATTAAAATATACGAATAATTGACACAAATTGAAATTGGATTTAACAAAATCATAAAGTTAAACTCGTAAAATTTCATTGTCAATTTATTCTAGTGGGTCGATATCAAAATTGACTTCTAAACAAAACGGAGTCAAAACCCTAAATAAAATTTCCTCAAATTCAAACGGTTCTTAAAGAGAACTACGTAAAGACTTGACGCCTTTTATCGGCTACGTAGGTAACCCGATATTAAATCCTAAAAATATATCGGGTACAGTCGTCAACCTCTAAATTCACTGTTAAATGAATACGAGGTCAAATTCCAGCCAAATTAAATAATTGGTTCCTAAAAGAACTACGAGTGATTTGATCCCGTTCCAAACGGGTACGTAGGACACCCGACATAAAGCTCAAGCTCGTCGGGCTCAATCACCAAAACCCAAATATCAAATCAATATAAACACTCTGAACTACGTAAGGCTTGATTCTCTCCCAAGAGATACGTAGGCAACCCGTTAAAATTCGGGTGCAGCCCAAATCACCAAAACCACTCAAGTCTTGGTGTCGATACGACTTTGAATCAAGAGGATAACCAAAAGGGGTCGAAATCAAATTCTAAAAAATTAAATAAAATATGTTTTACAATTATTCGCGCATTTTTGTTCAACAGAGAGCCTTCCCCTGCAGTTTCCGATTGCCTTGGTAAGTCCTTCCCCATCGCTTCCGACTCAGACGCGCGTAAAGCTCAGCCCTTAACTGTCCTACACTCTCCCCAGGTGCAGTAAAATCTCTTCTCCCCCACCGTTGAAGCCCAGCGCAGCCTTGAGCACCATTGCCGGCGTCGTTCCTTGGAGATCGGTAAACTTCTCCTCCCTTCCCTCTTAACGTCGCTTTTTCTTACTATAACCGGTGTGGTCGGGATTCTATTGCGAGCCTCTGGGTAAATTTTCGAGCCGAACGGACCCCCATGGCCTGCGTTCTTCCCTTCCGTTCCCTTCGTTTCCGCTCCGGCGAATCTCTGTTTGCTTTGTGTTGAGCAAGGAAGAAGAAGCCAGGCAATGGGCTGGGCATGTTCCCTTCCGCTCCTGGGCTAGTCTGTCGGGTCACATGTGTGGGCTGGGCTTTTTATTTTTGTTATTGTTGTTATCTTAATTGAAATGTGAGGGTATTGTGAAATGTTATTTATACATTATATGATTTACATCATCATTTTAATCCGATTTTTATAAAACAAATATATTTTATGAAAACATTATGTATTTACCGTGCTTTAAAATAGTATCAGTTGGGGGATGTATTATTTTATAATAATTCATAATGTGGTTTTAGTAGAGAGTTGAAATCTAATTATAAAGGTATTGTAGGAATTTTGGATTGATTTATTAGCTTTGAGTTATAAATATGATTTGGAAGGATGATCTAATTTTGGTTTCTTATTTTAAGCTAAGTATTATTTGGAAAATTATTTAAAGGGTTTTTCAGTTTTCCGGAAAATATTTCTAAAGCGTCGGAATTCATTAAGAATGATTTTGAACTAGAGAATGTCGGGATTATTTTATAATATAATTTTGAGAAATGAGTTTTGAAATATTGTTTAAATATTCGTTGTAAAGAAGGGGTTTGACGGAACTTGAACTATTTGGTCTTGAGCTTGATGTTATGTTAAGAGTATCATTTCAAATGTCGGGATTTTTGCCTTGGCTTGATGATAGGTGTATATTGCTTTTGGATTGCTTTGGACTTGCATTTGGGCCCTTGCTTGTGTTATCTTGCTGTTCTGCATCTTCAGGTAAGTTCCTTAGGGGGCTTACTCAGGTTGGACATTCATGCATGTTGTTGCATTTTATGTTAGGTGTTGCATATGCATAAAAGCATGCCATGTAGTATCCTGATTAGGTTGCACTAATTGAATGAGCATCTGCTTACTTTATGCGTTTGAAACAGAATGGCCGTTATCTGTGATAGTCCTAGAGTCATTGCTAGGGTTATAGGACGACCTAGTCTCATCGGGTCCCGTCCTGAGTCAATCGAGTCATGAACTTCCTTATATTATGAGATGCCTGCGGGCTTTATTGTGGAGCGGGTTGGGCATGCGTGCCGCCCGATTATAATGGAATGCATTCACGAGCTGGCCAGTCTCCACCCTATCGGAAGGGGGTGGAGGTAGGAGAGGTATATACCACTTGGTATTCGGTGCTAAGGCCTTATTATATTTATGCACTTGATCTTAGGAGCATGTTAGTGTGTTAATATTCCGCCTTGCACCTAAAAGCATCTTTATTAGGTATAACACATACTATGTGGCCTCAGCGAGGACTGTCGGTCCCGCATGAGTGGCTCGATCTGACTCCTTTCCCCGTTCTTCTTTTAAAGGTATTTTCTGCAGATTTGAGTGCTCGATGTCTATATGACGAGGTTCCCTTTTTGCGTATCGAAGAACCTGGCTAATTCTATAACTCGTTATAAATGGTAATCACCCACTTATGATTTGGTTTTGACCCGGCTCTGCCGTGGCACTTGTATCTTTACCTTGCTTCCGCTTCACTTCCATTTGAAATGGATTTCACGACATAGTCTTAGAACAGGTTAAGGGTACTCAATGCCCCTTCGAGGTTTTTAGGGTTTGAAATCCCTCTTTCTATTAATCTTAAATGAGTTTGAAACTTCGACCCGTACCTGGATTGCAAGATCTGAACAAGGGGTTTTATCCCTTGAAACGTAACCCGGAAATCATAATTCTGTGCCGTTACATCTTCTGTGTTGTCAACTGGATTTACTAGAGGCAACATCTGTCTCACATGTTCATCCTCTTTCAAGCAGGCATCATCACTATTGTCCTGGAAAGGAAAAATATTCTCACAGAATATTACATCTCTAATGATCACTGTCACATGAGCCTTGATGTCCCACAATTTGTAAGTCTTTTGGCCATGTGGGTAGCTCAATAACACACATTTTCTCCCTCTGGCATCCATCTTGTCTTTACCTTTCAATGCTATAGGTGCATAGCATAAGCATCCAATTACCTTCAATTCATCATACTTAGCTGGCTTTCCCATTGATGTCCACTAAAATAGCCATGTTTTTATGCACATTTTAGCTCCATATTCTATATACTTTGCATATTTCGGGCTAGGAATATGTTGAATTTATGTAATATGTGCTTATTTGCAAGAAATAGAGGTCTACATAAACTTTGGTTTAATATAACAGAATTTGGAGCCATTCCGGGACAAAACCAAGAAGAGAAGACGAAAGGCAGGACTTACTCGATTTCAAGGAAAACTCCTCGATATCGACAAAGAAGTGCAAGCAAAGCCTGGTCGAGAAGAGCCGATTGAGAAGCCGTGAAGAGGAGCAAGACAACTCGAGCAACATTTCCTCGATGTCGAGGAGACTTCCTCGATGTCGAGGAGACTTCCTCGATGTCGACAATAGTTGTGAACCAAAGCTGCACGAGGAGATGTCATATCGAGAAACTGAGTGAAAAAGCCAAGTCGAGTGACAAGTTTACTCGATGTGGAGGAAATTCCTCGATGTCGAGGAAACCCAACAGCAACACTTGATCGAGGATCCGAGGAGAAGTTACTCGAGAGGACGAAGGTCAGCAAAGTTGACGACACATTTCCTCGATATCGACCAAAAATTCTCCTGGGTCGCGACGCTGTTGGGCCTGTCCGATAACAAGTTGGGCTGTTGGGATGCGAAGATGTCCGAGTCTATCAAGTTATATCAAGTCTATCAAGGATTTATCCATGGAGGGAAGATTATCCACTTATGCCAAGAGATAAAGAGATATTTAGATATTCCTTTTAGAATTAATGTTTTATCTTTATTTAAAGTTTTATCTTTAGATATAGATATAGATTGCTTTACTTGATTAGCAAGGATTAAGCCCTATAAATAAAGCCCATGGGGCTGAGTTTTATTCATTCAATTTTAGAGACACAATTCCACATAGAGTTTTAGGAGTTCAAAGGTTTTAGGGTTTTGGCATTCTACGAAAGTTTTAGTGTCGGGATTGTAAAGACTTTGAATATAGTTTATTGCAAGTTATTTCTTTTCAATCAATGTTTGCGATTGCGATGATGCGCGAGTAGTCCACCTACTTCTGGGGTTGGGGCGAGCCCAACGAGAGCCATGTTGGTGGATTAGAAATTGCAAAAGGAGGTATTTTATCGTTATCTTATTCTATTCCATGTGCTTCATCTTTGATTGAGAAATTGAAGAACTCATGTTGTGAAACTTGGGTAGTAATTAAGGATTTTTACTCGAAAGATTATAAATTCTAATTATGAAAAGGAATAGAAACAATTAGGGTTATTTGTCGCGAGATTTATATTCCTACTTGTCGGATTGGGTGAAAGCCTTCTTCTTTATCGATAAAGTTACCACCTTTTATGATTTACATTCCGCTTTCATGGTAATCGTTGTCGTAAACCCTAATCTTGGAAGTTCTCTTTAATCCATTGGTTAAGATTCTAAATTTGTTTGTTTTTACTTTCGGCTTTTCCTCGACATCGACCAAAACTGGTCGACATCGACTACTGACTTTCGATTGCCTAGATTGCCGTAGCTTCTGAACTGCAGGAACTCGACCAAGGCTTCCTCGACGTCGACATATTTACTCGATATCGAGTAAATCTCCTCGATATCGACAACATCCAGTGACTGCTGCTGCTTGCTTCGACTTGTCCGATCTTCTGTCGACTAAACCCTAGTCGAGATCGGGTAATCTGTAAGTCGATTTGTGCCGTGAGATTCCTCCGCTGCCTAGGATCCGCTGACCAGCTTCCTCGAGGATCGAACCTGACTTTCTCTTGCTACATCGGGAGGGAGTCTTAAACATTATTTGCTGGGATCCAATCGGTTTGCTTTATTTTTATTCGTACTTAATTTGCATTCTCGATTTCCTCTCTCAACAAATTGGCACCGTTGCCGGAGAAGCTATTATTCGCGCCTTAGGTAGTTAAATCTCACGTTTGCTTTGAGTTACTTCGCAAGTGTATGCGCCGTTCTGGTCAACCACCTGAGTTTGACGGCTTAGACGAACCAGAACGCCTTCTACACGTCCACGCTAAACTAAAAAGAGCCACGACGGCCGCAGAAACATAGGAACAACTGATACAGAGGCTTTAGAGGGAACTAGCCGTCAAAGATACTGCTCTCACCGCTGAGAGAGCACGCACTACGCAGGAAACGGAGCGAAGAAGGCAATTGGAAGATGAGCTTGCCCAATACCCTATCACTGTAGAGGATTACATGCACCCGACTCTCATCGTGCCTGAATCGGCTATTCTAATCCCTAAGAATAACTTTCAAATTTGCACTCACTTCCTTATTGAACTTAAAAATAATGCTTTTCATGGAAGATTTAATGAATGCCCTCTTGAACATATTACCAATTTTTATGACATGTGTCGTACTCTTGCTGAAGGTACTACTCTGGAATATGTCAAGATGAAGGCTTTTCATTGGTCTCTCGCCGGTCCTGCATTGAAGTGGCTTGAAGGACTGAAACCACGATCCCTCACAACATGGGCTCAAGTAGAGCAGGAATTTCTCAACAAATTCTTTCCTCCTGCCAAGACAACACTCATCCGCCAGAAGATTACAACTTTCAAACAGAAGCCTGGGGAGCCGCTGGCGAAAGCATGGGAACGATATAAGGAACTACTGCTATCTTGCCCTCAGTGTTCTAAAAAGCGCTAGGCGGATCCTAGGCGGTGAGGGGCCGCCTAGCGCCTAGGCGGCGCCCAGGCGGTTAAGGTGGATGCCTAGGCGTGCTTAGGCGGCCGTTTAGCTCTAGGCGGAGGGGGGTCGCCTAGCGCCTAGGCGGTGCCCAGGCGGCGCCTAGGCGCGATTTTTAGAACAGTGCTTGCCCTACTCATGGACAACCACCCTATGTCATTCAGGAGATCTTCTTCAATTCTCTTGACCAGACCACTAAGGATAGTATCAATCATTATACTCGATATGAGTATTTGACGATGCCACCAGCTGACGCATGTGGTGTACTCGACAAGCTCACCAACTACGATTATAAGTATGGGGCTCCTACAAACTATGATGAGAATGTCTATGCCAGGCCAGCCCCATCCATGCCTCTCTATGAGCCTTCTAAGGAAATAAACCCTGATGTCAAGGAGCAGTACTACAGAGATCAGAATCGCAAGCTCCTCAAAGGTCAGAGTGGCAGAAACTCATGAAGAGGTAGCTTACGCAGGGGGTCCCAATCGCTATATGGGGGACCAAAGGTTCTATCAACCACAACGGAACCAAGGTCCTCCTAGGAACCCCCATCCATACAGAGCTCCAGGACATCCAGAAAGGGACCAAATGAAGGACGATATGCAGCTTATCCTCGATGAGATGAGGAGAAATCAAGCACAACAACAGGAGTCTACAAGCGCCATCAATAATCAGCTCCAGAACATGAATGCAAGATTTGGAAAGCTAGATATTTGGAAAAAGAACATCGAGACTCAAATGGGTCAATTCGCGGCGCAGATTCCACGACCATCCGGGCAGCTCCCAGGGCATACAGAACCAAATCCCAAGGGGAAGAACGGACATGTCGTTGCTGTAAAGCTACGGAGCGGTCACAAATTGCACGAGCCAGAGAACAGAGAAGAAAAGGACAAAACTGTCATCGACAACGAGCAGCAGCAACTCGATGTCGACCAAAATTTGGTCGATATCGACAAGAAACTACTCGACATGGAGGAGAAGCCAAGCTCGGACTCGTCTGCACAGCTCAGCAACCCGAAGTCGACAACTTTAGCCGATCTCGAGCAAACTCTTGTCGATGTCGAGGAAAAACAGGCCGACGTCGAGGAGTCTTCATCACCTCCGGAAGCTGTTCTGGCTCAGAAAACTAAGAAGACGCTCCCATTCCCTTCTAAGAACCAAAGAGATCCAACTGACGGTAAGTTTCAACGATTTGTGAAATTGCTTCAGAGTCTGAATGTTACTATTCCTTTTATAGAAGCACTTCACGAGATGCCTGCCTACGTCAAGTTCTTGAAGAAGATTCTTAGCAACAAGCGATCAATGACTGAGATTACCAAGGAATGCAAGAAGATGGATTTCCCTGAGAAGCTACCTGACCCAGGTAAGTTTGCTATCACTGTTGGACTTGGTCGTCATAGATTTAAAGCACTGTGTGACTTAGGAGCAAGCGTAAGCATCATGCCTCTATCCATCTGGTTAAAGGTAAAGATAGGCGCCCTGAAACCAATTGATGCCAAGCTCTACATGGCAAACAACACAGTGGTAATCCCTATAGGTATTATTGATAATGTTCCTGTTAAAGTTGGTAGATTCTTTGTCCCTACAGATTTTCTTGTAGTAGAAATGGCAGAGGACCCAGCCTGCCCCATCATCCTAGGGCGACCATTCCTAGCAACAACAGATGCCAACATTGGAGTAAAAAGGGGAATTCTTACCTTCACCATCGGAGATGAGATTATTGAATACTTTTTCAATCCTGACACAGAAGAGGTAATGGAAATTAAAGCTATTTATTCAAAATTTAATGTTATCTTTTGCGATGAACCTGTAGGACAACTTTTGGAACAAGAAGGGGCTAAGGCAGAATCCACGCTAGAGGAGGAACTAGTTGCTGCAGAATCAAGCGAGGAAGAGTTCTTAGACGATGCATTGTCGGCAGTGCTAAACGACTCTCTTGGAGTCGAGCAGATTTCCTCGACGTCGACCAATCTCCTCGATGTCGAGGAAACTTTCCCGAAATCAACGACGACTACTCCTCCAGAACAGGTAAGCCCCCTAAATTTCCTTGATGTCGAGCAGTTATCCTCGACATCGACTACCTTCGTCCCTACAGGCACACCAGAAGTCGAAGAAGCCAACTCAACGAGCACAATTTTCCTCGATATCAAGGAAAATAACTCGACATCAACCAAATATGCAGCCAAGGTAATTTCTGATTTTTTGGTCGATTCTGATCTTTCTAACTCAATGTCAAGTAGCTTCTTGCAGCAGTACAGTCCTATGTCCGATTCAGCTTTGTCATCGATGTATGCTTGGTCGACGCCAACTCCTGTAGCTGATTTGGATGCTTCTTTCATGAGGATTGAGACGGATTACCTAGGAGAGATCATGAAGACGGAGGAAGTAGAGCCCATCTTGATTCCACAGGGCCCTTCTCTGGAGCTGAAACCCTTACCTGACACCCTTAGGTATGAATTTCTTGTTCCTGACTCTACTTTTCCTGTGATTATCAGTGCTTCATTAAACACACATGAAGTAGACAACCTAGTAGAAGTCCTCCGCACTAATAGGAAAGCCATTGGCTATTCTATAGAGGACATAAAAGGTATTTCACCCATTACTTGTATGCATAGAATTCTTTTGGAAGATGATCACAGGGCAACAATTGAGCATCAAAGGAAGCTTAACCCCAACATGAAGGAGATGGTCAAGAAAGAGATCATGCGCATGCTAGACGCAGGAATCATCTATCCAATCTCCGACATCAAGTGGGTAAGTCCAGTCCATGTTGTCCCTAAGAAGGGTGGAATGACCGTTGAAGAGAATGAGAAGGGAGAGCTTGTTCCTAAAAGAATTACTACCAGCTGGCAGACGTGCATCGATTACAGAAAGCTCAACACCGCCACCAGGAAGGATCATTTCCCGCTCCCCTTCATTGTCCAGGTACTCGAAAGGTTAGCTGAACATGATTATTTTTGTTACCTGGATGGATATTCTGGTTTTTGGCAGGTTCCTATTCATTCTGAAGATCAAGAAAAGACAACCTTCACTTGCCCCTATGGAACCTTTGCATATAGAAGGATGCCCTTTGGCCTTTGTAATGCCCTTGCTACTTTTCAAAGGTGTATGATGGCCATCTTCTCCGACATGATAGAGGACATAGTGGAGGTATTTATGGATGATTTGTCTGTTTATGGTACTACTTTCGATATTTGTCTCTCTAACCTGCGCAGCGTACTCAAGCATTGTGAAGAGACAAATTTGGCTCTCAACTAGGAAAAGTGTCACTTTATGGTAAGGGAAGGAATCGTCCTGGGCCACAAGGTGTCTAAAAAGAGTATTGAGGTTGACATGGCCAAAATAGAGCTAGTGGAGAAATTGCCCCCACCATCATCCATCAAAGAGATAATGAGTTTTCTTGGTCATGCTGGTTTTTATAGAAGGTTTATTCAAGATTTTTCTAAAATTGCTAAACCATTAACTAACTTTCTCATGAAAGATGTTAAGTTTGTGTTTTCTAGCGAATGTCTTGAAGCCTTCAACAAGTTGAAGAAAGCCCTTATCTCTGCTCTAATCATTCAATCACCAGATTGGTCACTACCTTTTGAAATCATGTGTGATGCCAGTGATTATGCCGTGGGAGCAGTTCTAGGGAAGCGGAAGGACAAGAAACTACATGCCATCTACTATGCAAGCAAGACTCTTGATGTGGTTCAGGCTAAGTACACCACAACGGAGAAGGAACTTTTGGCTGTGGTTTTTGCTTTTGAAAAATTTCGTTCTTATCTTGTTGGCTCTAAAGTTATTGTCCATACTGACCATGCTGCTCTTAGATATTTGATGACAAAGAAGGATGCTAAACCAAGGTTGTTACGATGGGTGCTACTCCAAGAGTTTGATGTTGAGCTAAAGGACAAAAAGGGCATAGAGAATTCAGTCGCCGATCACCTATCCAGGCTCCCCAAAGACATGCTAGAGGAAGCTCAGGACACCACACCAATCGACGACTTTCGCCCAGACGAGCACCTGATACGGACTGACACAGTTTTTCTCGACATCGAGCAACCTTCCTCGACATCGAGTCAACCTGGTGAGCATTCTTCTTTGCATGGATTCGAGCTGCAGAGTTACTCGACATCAAGCAAAATTTCCTCGATGTCGACCACATCCAACTCGACGGACCACCTGGAGTCAAGCTCAGCACCAGTAGGCAGTACAGTTTTACTCGATATCGAGCAATATTCCTCGACATCGAGTAAGGCTGACCACCAGATGACGAGCACATCACCAGCTACCCCTGCATCTTCCTCGACATGATTCTTGTGCCTTCTTAGCAGGTATTGCTTCTTGTCTTCTTTCTTCTGGAAATAACTCTTCTTGGATCATTGATAGCGGGGCCACCGACCATATTACCCTACAACTCCCTTTACTTTCGTCCTATACCCCAATACAAAACCCTATTTCCATCACCATGCCTGATAGACACAAGCCAAATGTGACTCACATTGGCACCACTACTTTTGCTCCCAACTTCTCTGTATCCAATGTCCTTCACATCCCCAATTTTGCCTTCAACCTGCTATCTGTTAGCAAATTGACCAAAGATTTGAACTCTAATGTCATACTTACTCCTACTGCTTGTTATCTTCAGGGCCCTTCAATGAGGAAACCTCTTTTGATTGGTAAAGAAGAAAATGGATTATATGTCCTTGATAAAACACTTCTTGGCAAGACTGGTTGCTCTCCTGATGTTGGGTCACGTACAACTGTTTCTCTGTCAGCTTCATCCAGCTTTCAAAAGTGTCTTGATATTTGGCATTGTAGGCTCGGGCATGTTGCCTATGAGCAGCTAAAACACATACCATTTCTGTCTTCTTTTGTCAAACACAAGGTCATTTGTAAAGTTTGTCCTCAAGCCAAACAACATAGAAAGTCTTTTGTCAGTTCTTGTAATAGGGCTCAAGCCCCTTTTGATCTCATTCATTTGGATACTTAGGGTCCCTACAAACACACTACTTACAATGGGTTTAGATTTTTCCTTACCATTGTAGATGATCATACTTGTTGTACTAGCTTGGCTATTTCTCATGAGTAATAAAAGCAATGCTCTTACTGTGATCAAATTATTCTATAGTTTTGTGCTTACACAATTCAATACTAAAATCAAATGCATTCGTTCTGATAATGCTCCTGAATTTGCTGACAGTAATGCCAAATCTTTCTATTCCTCTACTGGTATCATTCATCAAACCTCTTGTGTTGATTCTCCTCAACAAAATGGTGTTGTTGAGTGAAAACATAAGCATCTCCTTGAACTTGCTAGAGCATTGTCTTTTCAATCTAATCTTCCACCTCAGTTTTGGGGGCATTGTGTGCTCACAACCACTTTTTTTGATCAACCGGATACCCTTGTCTACTTTGGGCAATAAAGCACCTTTTGAGCTATTGTTTCATAAAGCCCCTGATTACACATTCATGAAAGCTTTTGGATGCTTAGCCTTTGCCAGTACCTTGAAAAGAGGAAGAGATAAACTCAAACCACGTGTTGTACCTTGTGTTTTCCTTGGGTATTCTTTTGGCAAAAAGTCATATGTTGCTTTCAACCTCCACACAAAGACTGTTTTCCATTCCAGACTTGGTGTTTCATGAACAACACTTTCCTTTTCATTACTTGTCCTCTTTACAAGCATCTCAGACACTTCCCACTCTTGTTTCAAACTTTCCTGACCACATTTTTTACTTTGTTGTCACCCCTTTTGTTGCCTCTTCTGAGCCATCTATCCTTGACGATAGCTCCCCTGCACCTTCCATTACTCCTCCACCTCCTCTTCCTCCTCATATTGACCCTCCTATTGTTGTACGTAGATCCAACAGAGAGCATCGAAGACCACCAGCTTATTTGAGTGACTACTCTTGCACTCTTCCCTCTCAAACACATCATGTGAACCTGACTACTTCTAATTTCTTACCACCCTCCCATTTTGCCTATATTTCCACCTTATCCTCTTACACTGAACCTCAATCTTACCATGAAGCTAAAGATGATCCAAACTGGGTTATTGCTATGAAAAAGGAGATAGAGGCTCTACATTCCAATGGCACTTGGGAATCGGTTCCTTTACCAGTAGGCAAAAAGACCATTGGATGCAAATGGGTATTCAAGGTTAAGCTCAAATCTGATGGGTCTTTGGAGAGGTATAAAGACATATTAGTGGCTAAAGGTTTTAATCAAAAGCATGGGATTGACTATTTTGAAATTTTTCTCCTGTTGTCAAAATGCCTACTGTCAGATGCTTGATTTTCGTTGCTGCATCTAAGCATTGGAAAGTCCATCAGTTGGACGTTAACAATGCATTTCTCCATAGCTTTCTTCAAGAGGAAGTATATATGAAGATGCCTGATGGAATTCTCAATCCCAACAACCATGTTTGCAAGCTTAGAAAGTCCTTATATGGCCTTAAGCAAGCCTCGAGACAATGGTTTCACAGACTAACTTTTGCCCTGCTTTCTCTGGGATTTACTCAATCAAAGAATGATTACTCCCTTTTCACTCATCATTCTAAGGTTCACTTGACATTAGTAGCTGTATATGTTGATGATCTACTGATTACTGGCTCAAATTCTGACTTTATTGAGTTCCTCAAACAGTTTCTTCACAAGGAATTTAGCATCAAAGATCTTGGCTTGATGAACTATTTTTTGGGTTTAGAGGTCTCCTATATTGACAGTGGGATAGTTTTGACACAAAGCAAGTTCACCAAAGAGCTCTTGAGTGAAGTTGATCTCTCTCATCTTGAGCCCGTGTGTTCACCTCTTCCCCTGAACTGCAAACTCAGTACTACTGATGGTGATGTTTTTGCTGACTCTTCTATGTACAGAAAATTGGTTGACAAGCTAAATTTCTTAACTCACACAAGGCCTGATCTTTCCTATATAGTTCAGACCTTAAGTCAGTTTATGTAGACACCTCGTGTCGCTCATTATGAAGCTCTTATCCATACTCTTAGGTATGTTAATTAAAGGTACAGTTGGTTGTGGCATTACATTGAAAGGATGTGATCACCCAGTGCTCACTGCTTATTCTGATTCAGACTGGGCTGCTTGTCCAAATACACGTAGATTTGTCACTGGTTATGTATTATTGCTAGGCAATTCTCCCATTAGCTGGAAATCTAAGAAACAATCAATTGTTTCTAGGAGCTCAGCAGAGGCAAAATATCGTGCCATGGCTCAAGCTTCTGTAGAGGTTGCATGGATGGTTCGTCTCCTCCAAGACATGGGCATCAATTGCTTGCAACCAGTTACTCTCCATTGTGACAACAATTCAGCTCTAGAGATTGCAAAGAACCCAGTCTTCCATGAAAGGACAAAGCATATTGAAGTGGACTGCCACTTCACACGAGACAAAGTCATGGAAGGCCTTCTTCAACTGTCATACATTCACACCACTCAACAACTCATTGATGTACGTGTTTACCAAGATTCTACCTTCAACACAGCGACAATTCATTTTATCCAAGCTGGGAATGCCTCCAAATTCTCAGCTTGCGGGGGCCTATTGAGTATTGTTGTATGTGTGTGGAATGTCAAGTTGTAGGTTGTTATACCAGTACATTAGCTAGCTCAATTGACTGTTTTCATGCTCTATAAATAAGAGCTCAGCTTGTACATTTTATTCATTCAGTTACACAGTAATGAAACACAGAAAACTTTCCTCCATTTTTCCTCTCATTTTGTTTACAGATCACTAGTTCTAACAGTCTTCATCATCTTCGCCGACCAGCTCCATCCTCGCCTGCTGCCAAAGCTCGCTTGCTCACAGAAGGGATTGAGATTACACCTCTCGCCACCTTCCGTTGTCTCCCTGTCGTCGCTCGCCGTCTTCACCGTTCACAGTCTGGAACAACATCACAATCTTCGTCTCCGACTGTCTCGCCGAGCTAAGCTTGCCCTAACTCGGTCTTCCGATCTCGCCTTCTCTCTTTCTAGCTATTTGTTGTCTGTTTGGTGGTGACGAGTCCAATTTTTCTGATTTGAGTAGTGAATAGAGGGATTAGATCATATTGCTATGGCTAATTGATTTTCTGATGGTCTTCACATGAGCAGTGAAAAGTGGTCATGGTCTCCATCTGAGGATGCGAAGGATGAAAAACGCTCAAATTCTGAAGGTAGCTCTATTTCTCTGCTCATGGTCTATTTGATTTTTGCTTCTCTTCATCAAGATGGGTCCTCTGTGGGCCAAGGCGGTTTGAGGACCCGATCATCCCAAGAAAGAAGAAGGCGCCACCATGGATTCAATTCAAGCTTGTTGAAGGGTCGACATCGAGGGTCCTAGGCTTGACGCCAAGGGTTCAGTAGGACTGGCCGGTTTTGGCTTGGAGAATTATTTTACCTATTTCTATCTATTTTAATTATTTTTATTTAGTTATTTAGGAGAATCATATTAATGTGATATTTATCTCCTTGCTCATTAAGAAACTATTATTTTTACCTATTTTTTGTCATTTTAGATAGATAGAATATTATTAGTATTTATCTTAGGATTTTTAGTTAATTATTTTTAATTGTGAGATAGCTAG
This sequence comes from Persicaria maculosa, assembly GCA_963922045.1. Classification (NCBI taxonomy): domain Eukaryota; kingdom Viridiplantae; phylum Streptophyta; class Magnoliopsida; order Caryophyllales; family Polygonaceae; genus Persicaria; species Persicaria maculosa. The sequence continues at coordinate 24,554,247 of OY998259.1, read as the reverse complement.
GGTTTCTTTGCAGATGAGTCAATATCACTTAGCATCTTTCCTTATTTAAGTTGTAATTTGCCTTCATTTTAATCAGGTTGAAATTAAAAGAGAAGCACTTGGCTAAGTGCTTTCTCTTTGTCAACCCTAGTCGCTCCTCATCTTTTACGTTCTAAATTTCACGTTCTCAATCCAAACCGTAATCTCTTTATCTGAATCACGTGCCGATCGAAATTCATTTTCAAGTGCTTTCAATTCGGTCATTGTTGAAGTTGGGTGCTCCTTAAATAATTGTGATTACGTGGCTGTGATACTAAAGTTCAAGTTGGAATTTGGTGATTCCATTTCAAGAGGTGAAAGCAGCTATCGCAAATGGAGTCTCAAAGACATATCAACTGGTATCGGATTCAGGTTTTGCAATTTCTTTTTGGCTTTTGGTTCTACTAATGTTTTGATTCATGGATTGGGAGATATGGGGAGATGGGGATGATGATCCCGATCTCTTGTGGTATCAAAGGCAGCGGAAAATGGAGTCTCAAAGACGTCGCCTTTTGCTTCAACGCCAAGTGGAGATCGATCAGGAAAGGAGACGTCAACAAGAACTTCAACGTTGTCGACATATTTGGCTTCTCCAATAACAAGAGGTTGAGGAAGCACGACGATGAGAGGATGAGGCATGGCTTCAAGCCAGGCTTGATGCCATTGCGGCCAAGATGAAGGAGGAATTCGCTGCCCCAAAAACAGCACTGCGCGATGATTTTGTTTTGCGGATTCCCGTTGATTCAGACATTGGAATCACTTCATCTGAGATTCCCTGCGTAGATAACTTTGAGATCTTTCCAAATATGGGTCATACGCTACCAGACTCTCTAGGTAAGGTATCCGAAACTGATCTACAAGTTGACAGCAATTCTGCGCATGATTTGTTGAATGTGTTCGGAGACGTTCGTGAGGTTCATTTTGCTGATGTTGAGCCTAAGGAGGAGGTCGTTGATGTTGAGAAACGTGTGACCGAGGAGCCAATTCAGATCGTTGATGTTGATTGCTCTAAGGCCATCATGGACGCTATTGTTTTTGAGGTTCCTCGACCTCGAAATCTCCTGGTAGTCGTCCGTTATAGTCCTCTTCCAGTCCAAGACCAGACTGTTGCTCCCCTAGTGCCCTACAATAAGTCAATTCGAGGAAGAATCGAAGCTAAGTGGGGGAGAATGATGCCATCAAGATGGGTCCTCTGTGGGCCAAGGCGGTCCGAGGACCCGATCATCCCGAGAAAGAAGAAGGCGCCACCATGGATTCAATTCAAGCTTGTTAAAGGGTCGACATCGAGGGTCCTAGGCTCGGCGCCAAGGGTTCGGTAGGACTGGCCGGTTTTGGCTTGAAGAATTATTTTACCTATTTCTATCTATTTTAATTATTTTTATTTAGTTATTTAGGAGAATAATATTAAGGTGATATTTATCTCCTTGCTCATTAAGAAACTATTATTTTTACCTATTTTTTTTGTCATTTTAGATAGATAGAATATTATTAGTATTTATCTTAGGATTTTTAGTTAATTATTTTTAATTGTGAGATAGCTAGGGTTTCTTTGCAGATGAGCCAATCTCACTTAGCATCTTACCTTATTTAAGTTGTAATTTGCCTTCATTTTAATCAGGTTGAAATTAAAAGAGAAGCACTTGGCTAAGTGCTTTCTCTTCGTCAATCCTAATCGCGTTCTTCACCCTTGTGTTCAACCCAATCTACATTCGTTTCTTATTCTTCCGATCAAAATCAATTACATTGCAATTTGTGTGGGTGACGTAGTTCTCGAGTGCTCTCGAAAGTGGTAGCCTAAATTCAATTGCATGAAGTCTCGATAGCAATTGTTCCGAGCCGCAATTGTTGACCCACCATCTCATTCTACAATCGCAAATTCAATTGGCAATTGAAGAGTGGCTGCTTTGGTTGACCACGGCAATTAGCCAATTGCTAATTAATTGGTCTCCCCCTACAATATACTTCCACCGGCAAGTCATCGGGTGCGAGAGCAGTGCATCAATTCAAGGAATACGAAGAACAATTGCAAGATCGGGCGTTTTCTTTTAGCAATTGGCTCGCCTAGCCAATTGCTACGTATCATAATGTTTGTAGCGTGTGCTGTTATGAATTTTGCCCTTTCTTTACGTTTTTTCTGTGATTTTTTTCCCATGAAGTTGACACTAATCAAAACTCTGCTGAAGCTTTGACAATGTTGTCTTAGTCATATGAAATTCCGAATCAAACTACTTTCGTCTTGTTGGACCGATATATAGTTACATTATAATGTGAAAGGAATCCATGCATTTTCAAAGAGAGCCAAATTGAAATTCCATAATGTATAGTAATGTAATGTATAGTAAAGCTCCCAATGTTTTGAAAGTATGTTGTATATCTTTATGCAAAAATAAAAACCATGTTCTATTTGCTCTTTCTATTGATACTATATGAATAACCAGTATTATCTAATTATCTTTTATATTGAAGTAGGAAGCGGCAACTTGTGGGCAAGAATGGTGATGTAATCCAAAATCAGAATAAAGAGATTCGTATAGTTTCACCAAAAACATTCAGTCCTATGGAAGCTATTGAGGGAAAGGTTAGTTTTGCTAATGCACTAATTATTTTCTAGTTCTGTGAACATTGATAAGAATAACGGTTGAATGATGTGATTATATGGGAGGTTCAAGTTCATTCTTACAAACAAAATTTTGAGACGAGTGCTTTCCATTTATGTCATTTTGACTGGAAGAAGCTTCATTCTGCTCATGTTTTCACTATTTTGTTATGCCACAAACCTTTGTGTTATTTGGTTCAATTCAGATTTAAGTTGGGAGTTTGTTTGTTTCTTCAACACGTGAATAAATATGAAATGCACATTTGTTGACATATAGTGTTTTAATATGACATAAAGATCTACCTGGGAGGACATTTTTTTAAAAAATAGGTGTATATATATGTGTGTGTATACATGTATTAAAGATTGGCTTCTATCTTTAGATGTCGACTTTTATTTTATTTTTTTATAATAAAAGTAATAAGTTCAGGTTTAGTGTGTGTATGTGTGTATATACATGTTTTAAAGATTCGGTAAGAAGATTTTGCTGAGGACTATTTAGTTCAGGTTTACACTATCCAGTCCATTCCAAAGGATCCTGTAGCTATTTGGAATGTTGAGTTCGTTCAGGACATAGTTTTTAAAATTTAGTGTAATCCACAATCAAATTGAATATATGTGTAGTTGACTTATCTTTATTATTTATAATAAATCACTATTGTTCCACCCTTTCCCCTACCTCCAACAGATCCCTCTTATCTTGCTCCTACCTCATACTCAAATCAAAAAGGTCACTACGAGTACGAGCTGACCCCTCCCTTTTTTTTGTTAAATTGTTTATTTATTGGCTCGACTGTGTTTTAGTAATGTTTTTGTGGGCCTCTATAATTTCTTTTGTAATTCAAGGAATTAAATTCTTGTATTAGCATTTGTTACTGATGTCAAGCAAACTATCCACCACTACTATTGGATAGTAGATACATTTGTTGAAAATCTTATGGAGTATGTATTAACTTTTGTTCCACTTCTTTTTCATGCTATATTTGATTACATCAATCTTACCTTTTTTTGCCTTCTGCAACCTTATATTGCGTGATAAGATCAATTCATTGCAAGAGGCTTCTAGTGGGAAACAGATATTTAATGATCTTGTTATTAAGGTATTAGATTTTCTACTGCAATTTTCTCAATAATTTCTAGAATGAGATCAATCCAAATAGGAAAAACTACATTGTTTTTTAATGATCTATACCGGTATTTGGAAGGAAAATGTGAGAGAACAAATAAGCTCAGCATTATGAAGAACTAGGGGAAATATATATATATATATATATATATATATATATAGTAACTTGTGCACACCCCTTAGGGTGTACTTTGTGCACAGATCTGAACCTTTGATCTAAATGAAACGGATGGATGAGATATTACCACGTGTCCCTTGAATTTTAAAAAAAATTGTTGATAATTAATCTAAATCTCAATAAAAGAGCGTGTAGCGCGTGTTGGGTGGGGAAAATAAATCCCTAATTCCAAATCGTTTTCTGCAGGCGAAGAGATCCAGGCGAGGCGGGGAGGAGATGATTCGGCAGGGAGGGAAGGCGGAGGCGTGGTCGGAATCGAGTCCAGATGGCCGGTGTTGGCGATGGAGGCGAGGCTGGCGGCTCGGAAACAGGGATTCAGGCTAGATCTCGTACACCCGGGGACCCCACCATCGTATCCCATCGTCGTCCCCACCATCGTCGCACTGCTATCGTACAACCGGCGACCTTCGATCGGGACAAAGTCTGATATTGAGCCTCAGATTCCGAGGTGTCTGAGCACCTTCGATCGGACATCCGCCTCGCCTGGGCTTGTCTCCGCCTCGCCTTGCCTCACCGCTGAATCATCTCCTTGTCTCCGCCGCCTTGCCTCCCCACTGAATGTCCTCCTCGCCTCCGCCTCGAATGGGCGCTCCTCGACTCCAGGATCAACCACCAATGATGAAGAGGCGGGTGCTGACTGCTCCGATCCGTCGATGTCCTCCGGCGCCTCGCCTGGTTTCTTGCTGCTGCCTTGATCCCTAAACAAAATCCCTGTTCTTCTGATCTGTAATTAGTAATATTGGATTGCAATGGGAAGAGGAGGCTAAGGAGGTACATCCGTAAAATTTTAGATCATCAGGTTAACATTCCTTGTTATATTTGTCGATCTATATTATTCGTTGAATTCTGAATATTTATTCAATGGAATGTGAGGATTTTGTAATTCGAAATCAATGTGTGATTGTGTTTTAAGGTTTTCGATATTATTTAGTTCTGAATATAAGTATTATTCGCTGAATATTTGAATATTATTCATTACAATTGTCATTTTTTTTAAAGAAATCTTAGATGGTTAATTTTATGCGTTGCACATGAAACATTATTCGGTGGGATACCGGCATTATTAGATAAATTTGTAGTGATTATTCGTTTATAAAAAACATATGAACTATGAGATTATTCGGTGAAATATGAAGCATTATTTGTATAAATCGTAAGTATTGTGTAGGGAGTTGAGGTTTCTTTCATTTGAATTTGATCTGATGAAAAAAAATATTATTCGGTAGTACGTAACAAATTATTCAGTGGAATTGGTTAATCTTTATATAAACTGGGTGGAAAAAAATATAGCATAACATTATTCTTGATGATATGAAATATTATTCGGTTAAATTGATAAATTTCAAACACAAACCAAATCAGGTGGTTACTCCGTACACCAAAAGATCACCCATGTGTGAACTTAAAAAAAAAAGAATGGCAATTTAAAAAGAGAGAGAGAGAGAGATTTAAATCATTCGGTAGAAAAAAAATGGGAGATGGCTCACTGCACACGCGCCGCATTAAGGCAGGTAAGGAATTTTTCTGGTGGGTCCCATATGTTTTAATTAAAAAAATAGCAAAAAAACCCAATTAATCTTAACCATCCATTGCTCTTAATTAAAGGTCAAGATTTGTGCACAAGATACACTGTAAGAGGTGTGCACTCTTGAAAGCGTACTCTGTATTTAGCAGTTGAGAAAATAACTGTTGACTTATTATTATGACATTTTGTTTTATGTAGGCATCTATTTATAGGGATAAAGGTCTTTACTGGGATATTTATCGTTCTAATGGTAAAGGTATTTGTTGTTGAGATATAAGGTTGGCTGATTTGGATGTATATATGGAATATTATTCTTGTGTTCTTGTATAGAAAGTGTGATTAAGATGATGATTTTTCTTTTTCTTTTTTTTTATATCTGGGAAACCATTGTTCTTTACTCTTGATTCCAATTTACAGGTATTTAATCAAGAACTAATGTGGCTGCAACCTTTCAAGGATCTCCCATGATATTCCAAGCAACAGATGGTGGCATAATCTCCATGACTCACATCCAAAATTTGCCTACACTGGCCGGGTTCCAAGTCTCACAGGTGACTCTCCCTCCCTTTCTCCCATGCTTATATCGTGGTATGAAGAGAGCTAAGAACCTATCAGATGCTAACATTCTGTGTTTGCGTGTGTTGTAGTTTGGTGAGCAGGTTTTTTTTTGAGAACTTATTTTATGAGTTATATTGATATGTATTTGGAAATTTAAGGCAATTGATGTATTTGAAAATTTGCAATTCATGGCCTTAATAAAAGTGTTCATTGGCCCTATCAGACTATGTACCCATTATACACATTTTTATTTTTATTTTAAAAAAGGAATATTTTAGGTTGGATTTCTAAATACCGGCCTAAATATAAATTTTTTTTTTTCAAATGACAGGGACCTAATAACCCGGATCTCTCTATATCCGAGCTAAATGCATGTGTTTTTTTTTAAATTAACAGTACATAATAGCCCGGATCTACTATATCCGGGCTATATTACCTATCAAATAGCTCGGGCGTGTTTTTTGAGGTCCGGGTTATATACCTATTATCACACCAACGTGATGCCCGGGCCCCATTTGGTTTATATCCGGGTTATATTTATTAAAACGCCCAGGCTAAAAGATGGTTTTTCTACTAGTGCATTTGAATGAGACACATTATCATGTGACTTAAATAAATTCTCAATTTTTCTTTCAATGTCATCTTTCCCTAATCCAATTTCAGCTTTGTTAGAAAACACAAGATTCATAGATTCATTTTCAACAAAAGCATCTAACAAAACATTTGATTCATTCATGTGATTAGTTTCATTAGAGTCAAGAACATCTTTGGAATCATTGGCAGAAGAAACAATAGGCTCAAATATAGAAATCTCAATCTTACTACCATCAAACTCCATAGTTAGTGAACCTTCAAAACAATCAATCTTAGTCTTGACCGTTCGCAAGAATGGCCTTCCCAAGATAATTGGGGTTTCAGGCGTACCTTGTTCCATGTCTAGAATGAAGAAATCAGCTGGCAATATCAAATCATTTACCTTTACCAAAACATCTTCAACAACTTCTCTAGGCCTAATACTAGAACGATCAGCGAGTTGTATAGTAACACCAGTTTCAGACAAGGAATTGAGACCCAAATGTAAAAACCCGGGATTATGATTCCCGAGTTACGTTTCGAGGGATGAAACCCCTCGTTGGGATCTTGCGCCCCGAGTACAGGTTGAAGGTTTGAAATCGAAGATGAGCAGTTTAAAGTGGGATTTCGCACCCAAATCTTGAAGGTCCGTTAGAGACCCTTGGGTAAACCCTTGTACCTGTCCTAAATCTACAACGCGGAAAATCCTTTTATCATGCAAAGGGCATAAGTTTTTAAAACGATACAACGGGTGTCACGGCAGAGCCGGGTCAAAACAGAGTATAAGTAGGGAGAAATCCCAAAAGTATAAATTTGGTGAAGTCAGGGTTCAAACACTCACTCTCCGCCATATGAAAATGGACCCCGTCATAACAGCACAAAATCAAGCAATGGAACGGGTACCTGAAACTATACTACAAAGTCAGGCCAAGTGATCGCCCGCGGGTCCTCTGACCGCGCTGAGGACATATAATACGCCTATACCTAGAATAAAGGATGCATTCATGCAGTACTGAAATCTTAACCACACTATCATGCTCTTAATTCATATATGCAGAATATTAAGTAAGCCCTTAACAAAGAATACCAAGTGGTACATCCCTCTTCTACCACCACCCCTCTTCTAGATAGGGTGGAGACTGGCCAGTTCGATACTATAACATATCAAATCTCATCATCATATCGCATCTCATGCTCATCTCGTATCTCATGATATATAGATATATATAAATGACTCAAGGAGGACAACACCTGATGAAGCTGGGCTGCCCTATGACCCTAGCAAGGACTCTAGGACTCATAGATAACAATCGTTCTGTATTCAAACGCATACAGAATAAGAATGCTCATTCATAAGTGCAAGTCCTAAACATGATACTACATGACATGCTTTTATGCATATCCAACACCTACATACTATATGACACATGAGGCAGGAGGTCCTGGTTACTGAGTAAGCTCCGGAGGACTTACTTGGAGAAGCGCGGAATCCAAATAATGATCAGCAATGGCAAGCAATCCAACAGATCAGAGATCACCTAGTAATCCCATAAATAACATAATAAGTCTAAGTCTAATTTATACAAAGCACACAAGTCACATATGAAACATATAAGATACACACATATGATAATTCAGCCATCTCGTCATTATTAACATTATCATCTCATCTTCAATTCTCATCTTGTCTCATCATATCTCATAATTTAACATCTTTCTCATTTCTATCATAACATCATCCTCATCAGCTCATGACAATCTTCATACCATACTTAGCCAATTTCATATATTACCGTTTCATACTCACACTTGGCATACAGATATATCTCTTATAGTAAATCACTGCAAGTCATGCTATTAGTCACACATATCATGTTGTTAGTCAACCGCTCAGATTATCATGATAGTTAGTCATCGAATAAGTCTTATTCTCAGGTTAGATCCAAATCTGTTTCAAATCCGAGTTAGAATCTCGACCCTTGAAAATGCTAGCAACACTCCTTTTTCCAATTTATTATATCACTTTCCAACCTCGAAATTATTTTCCAAATTCCTATTTAAATCTTCAAGTCCCAAATAGTTTTATATGATATTTTAAATACCATTTATTAAATACCTGTATAAATTATTTCCATATGCTCTAAAATCCAAACCATTTTTATTTAATAAAACCAACCCTTTATAAATATCCAAAAATGATACTTTATCTTTTAAATCCTCAAATACTATTATAATATATTTTAATTACCGTTAATTAGTTAAATAATAAACGGATAACCCGAATCGTACCGAACCGAACCGAACCCATATAAATAATCCCATCTAGTTAATAATATAACAATTATATACGGAGTATATGTAAAGAAAATGAGGTGGGGGCGTGGGGCCCATGGGGTCATCCCCTTCCTCTCGATGGTTCAATTTGGAGACTCCCGCCCGGCTCGGCTCCTCTGTGCGATCGGAAGAGACCCGCCGGCGACTGGAGCTCCTCCTCCCGGTCTTTCTTCTCGTCATCACTGGCTCGTCCTCGACCTCGGCTTCTCCTCCTCGACTCCATGGCTCGCTCGTCTCCGCTCGCACTCGACGCTCGCTCGCCCCTCTCGAGCTCGCCGGAGCTCTCGTCTCGCCGGAGCCATCGACCTCGCCCCGACTTCCCACACTCGGCTCTCACTCTCTCTTCCCGACAAAAAAGAATGAAATTAAGGAATGAATGGTATAAGGAAGGGAAGGCCGGAACAAAGCTCACCGAGGGATTTCGCGACTTTGGAGCTCTCGATCGGAGTTATGGGCTTCGTCGGTGGCTCGCGATGGCTCGTCAGACCTGCGTCGGACATGGGTGAGTGTGATGGAGGAGCTCGGGGGTGATTTGGATCAGAAACGAAGGACAACGGCTTACCGGAAGGTTGTTCGTGCTCGAACGGGGCGACGGAGTTCCGGTGGCTTGCGGCGGCGCTGGGGAGCTCCTGGGATTCTCCGGCTGCCGGTGGTAGCTCCGAGGGGTGTGTGGGACCTTCCGCTGGTGGCTCGAGGTGGAAGAAGGGAAGAAGGAGGAGGAGACGGCGGTGATGGTGCGATGAAGAGTGAAGACGATGATGTAATGGTGAAATGGTGACGGTGACTATGTGTGATGGTGATGAATGAAGTGCGGAATAGGCAAATAAAAGGCTAACAAATACTCTAGAAGGGAAAAGAATAGAGTATGACAATTTTTCGCAAAAACAGAAAACTGTAAGACCTTACCAGCCAGAGGTAAGACCATATCTGAAACTGAGAAACAAGTTAAGCACGAAATAACAAATAATAAGCACGAAATAGATAACAATAAAGATAGAGAGCGGAAAGTAAAGGAGACGAGAATTGTTAACGAGGTTCGGCACAACCGCCTACGTCCCCGCCTAGGGTTATCCAACCCGTAGGATTCAACAACTTTATTTCACTTTATCTTATGAGCCCTAGATACAACCTCTAGAAGACCTTCCCTATTCTAGACTAACTTCCTATCTAGCAACCCAAGCACACTAGTGAGACAAAGTCCTACCGATACCGAAGTATCTATACGTTTGGGTAGAGATGTACCCTTAGTATAATCCTAATTGAATTGTACGATATAGCTCAAAAGAAACTCTCAAACTCTCAAAGGATAAAGCAAGAACAACAATGGAGAAAGAGAGAACCAAAGACGGATAATTGCTATGGAGAACGCTTTGTAGGTGAATGCTCGAGTTCGTCGTCGTGTATATTCTATCTCCTCTTCTCGGCCTTTATATATGCACAGGGGCTGAATTGTTGCTGTTAGAAAATATCACCATAAAATCTGAATTTGTGCCGTTTGAAGTTCAAAAACTTGGCTTCAACAGGTCCGAAAAAACAGCTCCAAATCTTCAACGTAAAGTGATTTTGGCTTTCTAGAAGATGACCGATTCTTCACCAGAAATTCAAATATTTATGCCCCATAAAATCTGCATAAAAGACCATTAACAAACAAATCCATTATTGAAATAAATCAATAAAAAATTAGCCAACAAAAAAATCCATCAAATCTCCAACAACCAAATCTTCTACAACAATAATATTTTAACAAATAAATATATAAACAAATATATCCGAAAACTCCAACAACTAATGATAAAAATAAATATATAAATAAATATATCCGCACCAATAAATAAATACTAATTATATTATTTGTCTTTCTTCATATAAAAATATATCACATATAAATGCATATCATCAAGGTGGAATCAACAATGAATGATGGAGTGCAGCAGGAGAGCGGGGAGTGCTGAAGAATTTGAAGGAGGGAGAGATGTGAAGTGATGGGGAGATGGCGTACAGAAGAAGGGAACGGGGTAGCTGCAAGTTGCAGTGGAGTAGGGAAAGAGCGGACGTGATGTTTACAGACGGGGGATTGGACAGGTATTAAATGCGGCATCAGTCAAATCAATACCCGGTAAAATAATCCCGAATACGTGAATTTCGAACCCGAAATTAGTTTCTAAATGTTAGTTTCCCCGAATCCCGCTTTCTCGATCGGTTAGATTTTTAAATTCGAAAAGGATATTACCATCCGATAATTGTTTTGAATTCGCGAGGTAACAGGACGAAATCGTTCGTCAAAATTTTAAAATCGGGTCGGAATCCGTTAAACGAGCTTTTAATTCGATTAAATTCATTTTTAATTCTCTTTTTCCGAAAAAATTAAGATTTAAAAACCAGAGCCTTTACATCATCCACCTCTAAAAACAAGTCTCCTCCTCGAGACTAAAATCATTTTAAAACTGGGGATGAATTTTGAAATTGGTGAGTCCAAGGATCATGCTATTGATTCCGCAAATATCTCATAGGTGCCCCTATGAGATCCTCGCAGTACCGTTGTCGTAATCATTATATCCCAAATAGGTCATAGAAAGAATGTGATATGGGCCCTTACCACAACCTTACTCCGACTTCTCGGTTATATTATAACCCAAACATCACAACGTTCTCTTTAAAACACCGTACAAAACTTCGAGTCCAATGTTAGTCAAAAGCATTCATAACCTCTCCATTCATTCTACCATCCACCTCTAAAGGCTAATCCCATACTCTCTTCCCAGGTTCCAAGTCAGAATCAAGGTTCAACAGTTCAATTTCTATCATTTCCATCATCAAGCATCATGTATATATATCAAATAACAATAGCACCTCATGTCTAATAGCATAACATAATCGCCTCAAGAATAGCCACATACCATAGCATATTTAGCATCGTATCATATATGGTAGAATTTATCACATCATCTCACGGAAGTTACACACCATATCTATCAGATAAGCACGTTATATCAATAACATGGGTACATCATACTCATTCTAACTACCAAGCGTCATCGCATTAGAGGCAAACAACTGCTTTCGTAAAGTAGCATTCCATCGAGTTCAGGGATAACTATGTTAGTACTAACAGTTCCCTATTGTCAACGGCAACACATCAGAGAATCAACATTGTCTATAGCATAGAATTCGCACAACATTCGGCCCCAAGTAAAGCATACACTAGATCACTACCTCAGGAGAATCTGCCTACACTACCAATCATGATGAGACACGACCACTACTCACCATCCCTTGCACTAAGATCAACTTCACCGAGGTCTACCAACTCAATCCACTACCAATTTTTGGCACCATTGTATCCTGCTCACATACAACCTTTCTATCCTCATAATTATTCACAATCAAGGTCGAATACTCAAACCAACTACTAGGCATCCCAACTCCTATGCCATCAAGCCATCTAAGGGCCAATCCACTTCGACATCCCGATCTCAAGTCCTACCGTCCACTCGACTATTTAAAACTATTTCTCGTAGTTCCCAAATCACAAAATTCCCTCATTTCGACAGGCTGGAAAACTCGATCTACTACCAAGACTCCATATGTAACACGTACTTGCCCTAGGGGTCCTCTATTAGTCCTATATTTATCCTCTAATAGAAAATTCCGAGTCCTCAACTGAACCGCTCTCACAATTGATCTAAACACTTCTTAACAATCTTGCTTACTCTTCCTAGGCTCTCAAGACCCCGCCCGACCATCATCTCCTAAAGAGACATCTCGAATCACCTTGCTAATTTAATCATACATACTTCCCACGCCACTAACCATCCACCTCTAAGGACCCAACTCATGCTGGCCATCTCACACCTGACACTCCCTACCAATTCTAACGCAGAACCCAACTAGTTGTACTCCCAACCACGAATCACCATGACCCTCAAACCGACCCACTCTAGATCCTCTTCTCAGCATACTCTACCTGGACTAGTTCCCTCAACTCTGCATGTTTTCCCAAATTGCCTCAGATCACGCTTCCTCAAAATTTGAAATCTCTACCGCTTAAACCCTTATGTACCGATCATCATTTTCACCGAATTCCTATGACATCCTCGTCCGAATTTCCTATGTACCGCATGTTGAACAAAAATGCGCGAATAATTGTAAAACATATTTTATTTTATTTTTAGAATTTGAGTTCGACCCCTTTTGGTTATCCTCTTGATTCGAAGTTGTATCGACACCAAGACTTGAGTGGTTTTGGTGATTTGGGCTGCACCCGAATTTTAACGGGTTGTCTACGTATCTCTTGGAAGAGAATCAAGCCTTACGTAGTTCAGAGTATTTGAAATTATTTAATTTTTGGGTTTTGGTGATTGAACGCGACGAGCTTGAGCTTTATGTCGGGTGTCCTACGTACCCGTTTGGAACGGGATCAAATCACCCGTAGTTCTTTTGAGGACAAATTTAATTTGATTTGAGATGGGCGACTGAATCCAATATATATTGAATTTTAATATCGGACTTCCTACGTAACTCAGAAAAGAGTATCAAGTCTTCACGTAGTTCATTTTTAGAACCGTTTGAATTTGGAGAAATTTGATTTGAGATTTTGACTCCGCTTTGATTAGAAGTCAATTTTGAGATTGACCCACTAGAACAAAAGGACAATGAAATTTGACGAGTTTAACTTTAGGATTTTGTTAAACCCAATTTCTAATTTTATGCCAATTATAATTTTTATATTTTCGTGGGTCTATTTCGTAATTAGATAAATTTCTTCATTTATCCCAAGCCTATATACGTGGTGAGTGGTTGACTGCAATTGTGTTCTTTCACAAGAACAAAATTAAAGCAAACTCTTTGTTTGCCACAAGCCTACGGGCTTTAGCCCAATTTCAGTTTTATATTTATTGAACCCATTTTTTTTAGCAAACAATCTCCACGTTTTGCGTTTTTTTTATTTTATTTTTTGTAGCAGCTTGTGTACTTTTGGTCCCAAAGACCAACACAGCCGATCTCCTTTAAACAGCCCGGGAGGAGCACGCCAGCGCTCGCATTCCTCGACACCTCCGACTTCATCGACGCCCGACCTTAGAGAGCTTCAGTTCAGGCATTCGCTTCGACCGAGAAGAGATACACAATTCCGACTTGGCTATCGTCAACCCGAGCTCCCTTGATTTCGGTATGTTCTAGGGTTTTTCTGTTATACGAATTTCACCCTAAATTTAGTGTTCAATCTGATTCTTAGATGATTCTTGGCCTAGATTTCAGCTTCTCTGTCGAATCCCTTTCAATTTAGTGTTTGATTTTAACACTGGACTAATTTTTTCCAAATCTTGATTTTAGGGCTTTAATTTGTGCGATTTGGGGCCTTTTCGGTTTCGACATTTGAAAGAGAACAGGAAGAGCGCGGAGCGTCTAGCAGCTGAAGACGAACGAGCTTTTGCAAACACAGGTTTTGTTTTCACCCTTCCCTTTGCAATTCGCCCTTTTATTTAATCCGATTTGGGTCGAGTTTGTCTATTTTTAACTCGGGATTTTCTTTGCTTGAAGGCATGTGGACTTAGGATGGACAAAAGAGGAATTGAATTCAGGGCACAGGGGTTGAAAAGGACAATGGAGCAATTCGAAGACAAGTCACTATACTTTGGCTTCTTGGCTTAAGTATGCCTCTACTTCTCTTTACTGAATTGGAATTTCAATTTGTGGTAGATATAGGCTGACTTCGATCTTGAGTATTTTAATTTAGGGTTAGTTGCGATTTAGTAGCAACGAATGAGGATTTAAAGTTTGCTTGACTCGGATTGTGCTTGTTTTGTTTGTCTGGAAAGTAGAGAGAGGGAAGGCCCTGCTTGATTTGTTTTTATCTTCAGGAACTTAATTTCTCACTAATTTGTTTGTTCAGACAGCTTGCTCTTTCTCCAGAAAAATTTGTTCTCTTTCTTGTAAATTTTGATTGAGAGGAAGAATGTATTGCTGGATTGTCATCTCCTCTCTTTTTTCATGACAATAACTTAGTTTTTTTGGACAAAAAAACTAATTTAATTGCTGTAGAAAATCTGTTCCTTTTCCTTTGCTTTCAATTTCATTATTTTTCATGCCTGGATGTAGTGCAATTTCTTCCTTTTGCTTGTTTGAAACCGTTTGCAATTTGTTGTGAATCAGTTGACCAATTTAGGAACAATCTGATTTATTTATTTTTGGTGTTTTTGAATTAAGGTAATCGACAAGAGGAGTCAAAAGATCCCGGGCTCGGGAATTTTGAAGCTTTGACAAGGATTTTGACTTTGAAGCAGTGAAGGGCAATGCAGCCACTTTGGTGTGTCGGCTTCCCAGGTAAGTTAACTTGTAACCTGTGTATTTGTGCTAAGCAGGGGCTAATTTAGGGTCTTCTTATTGTTTGAACTCATTGTTTGCGATCTCCACTGCATTACGAACATTGTGTTGATCTCATGGTTAGGGGTTTTCATAGCCAATCTAAACAGATTTAGTTTAAGCAGAAAGTTTGATCTTGTTGACTTGAGGATTTGATTTGCGTGAAATTGAACAGAAAATATGTTCAGTTTCTTTTTTTATCCCGACTTTATCATCTGTTTGCAGTGAGCTTTCTCTTTTCTTTGCCTTTGAAATTGCTAATTTGTGTGCTTGAATTAGTCGCCTAGTTTGGGGAAAAATCCAGCAGCATTTCGTCCTCTTTTAGGGCAATTTGACGATCCCGAAACCCAGGCCACAAGCGAAAGCCGCGACTTTGCAAGGGCGGAGTTTCAAGGATCAAATTCGACAGCACTTTGGCCCTGTTTGAGACCATTTAACGACTCCGAAACCCAGGCCGCAAGCGAAAGCCGCAACTTTGCAAGGGCGGGGTTTCGAGAGTTGATTTCAGCAGAGCTTCGTCTTTGTTTGAGGGCTTTTGCTAACTCCGAAACCCAAGCCACAAGCGAAAGCCGCGACTTTGCAAGGGCGGGGTTTCGGGAGTTGATTTCAGCAGCACTTCGACCTTGTTTAGGCCAATTCGGTGACTCCGAAACCCAGGCCAGAAGCGAAAGCCACAACTTTGCAAGGGCGGGGTTTCGAGAATCAATTTCAGCAATAATTCAATCTTGTTTAAACAAATTCCCCGACCCCGAAAGCCAGGCCACAAGCGAAAGCCGCAACTTTGCAAGGGCGGGGTCTCGAGAGTCGTAGGAACCGATGTAGAGAGAGCTACCTTGGTGGTTTTCTCTTCCTCTTTCTTTCTCGCTTTCTGCAGACGTTTGTATGCTTTGTGTTTGTTTTCTTTTTCTCTGTTGCTTTTTTTTTTTATCGTGTGTGCATTTTTTTTTAAAACCCTAGACTTGGCCCTGTTTTTTTAGGGAGAAGGGAGAGCTCAGGATATATCTTCTTTCCTTTTAAGATATATTTTTTTTCCTTGCTCTGGCTGATCTTCTATCCTTTTTTTAACTGCTGATCCTCTTTCCTTAGATACCGATAGCCTTTGTTTAACTATTTATTTATTTATTTTGATGATTTTCCTTTTCTCTTTGTTTTACCAAAGATCTGGCAGCTCTTAGGATTTTGGGTCTTTCTTGTGGGATCGTATTTGGGCCTGCCACTTTAATTTAACAAGCTTAACCTTGTGAATTTTTCCTTTTAAAAGCCAACTAATTCAATCTTGATTTTTAATTTTGCAGATTGAACGGAGTTGAGCTAGAGCAATTAGCCACCTAATTGACGGGATTCATGCCCTCAGCTGCTTAACTATTTTTTTTGGTATGCTCGGCTGTCGTATTAAATTTGTATACTTTATCTTATGAGCTTGTAGTACATGAAAATGGTGTATTTGATATGTAACGTATTTTACGCACTCTTTGCTCGTTTGTAATCATTGTTAGCCAATTTGTATTCGTGTTTAATATCACCTGAGAGCCTTCACGAAAATAATTTCATGAGCTTACACGATATCTTTTAGTTAAACACGATTTTTTACTCCCAAACACCACAACTTCACCAGCCTTCTAAAATCTCTTATCCTCTAGCATCCTCAATACCTTCTGCTTTGCCTAGTTCCCAAATCCATGCTCATAGTCTCCCTATCTCAACCTTAAACTCAAAGTCTTACTAGGAATCTCAACTACATCCTTGCCTATCAACTACATGCTTACCTAGCTACTAGTCTTTCCTCGAAGGTTCATCTCACATCCCCAAATACCTCAATAGCCACAATAACCTCCACTCGTAAATCCCAATTCATGCCAAAATCCTCCAACCACGCATCTAGAAAACCTTCACTCATAAATTCCCCAAGCATTATCAATCCTATCTAAACAACCCCAAATACTCATCACATGAACAACCCTGATATGAACAAGCTAATATCCCCGATCGATAATTTCCCAAGCAACCTCATACTACTCTTCCTTGACAATTCCTCAACCTCATCCTTTACCGAAATCGCTCCCCCTCATAACACACACCACCTAGTTCCAAATTCTACGATTTCTCAGATGTTCCTTAATCGATCATCCTCGACACCACCCACGATCTGCTCATAGACTATCTAGACACCTTCCTTGGCACACCAATCTGTCTCACAACACCTCCTTTCAAGAATCCCCCATATCAACTCCTAGCTCGTCCATCCACCTCAAGAACTATCCTAACCACCTCTGCCCACACCCAATCTCAAGATTACCCTAATGAAACTAGTCCAGACCTCAGCCAACCACTCTCTTATACTATTCGCACATACTACCTACCTAGACTACCACTTCTCACTAGGACATTTCCCTCGAAGTCTCGTCATACTACTCCACCCCTCACCTAAGACCTGCCTGGACTGAACTATACTCACTAACCACTATCTTCGACTAGTCGCAACTCACTCGGGCCACTCGGCTCTACCCAAGCGAACGCATCCATCCTGCACACCCCCTCGTTCATCTCATGACCAAGAACAAAGACTTCGATCCCTCTGCCACTTTCCGACCTAGCTTACCGAAGAATCTTTTGACTCATGCCCAAGAAGAAGCACCACCACACATATAACCCATAACCTACTCACTAGCAAGTCAGTATACCAAGCACCAAGGCACATCATCATAGAAACAAGTTAGTCAGGCAATCATTGCTACCAGTTCAGCACATCCGTCATCACACATTCAATTATGTCAGTTCTAGGCCTATCGCACAACATCAATTCCGATTAGTATATGACAAGAGGAAAACCTGTCGTTGTTCTTGCCAAAGAATACTCAAACTCACAACTAGTATAGTTTGTAAGCAAGAGGTCGATCCACAGGGAAATATACTCAATTCAAGTGCAAGTCTAATCGCTAAAAGAGAATATAGGGGGGGGGGGGGTTGGTGTAAAAAAGATCCGTCTTTTATCAAAGCGGAAGCAAGCAAACAAAGTAAATTGTGTTGTAGAATGCAATGGAGAGAAATAGGTTCACCTACAATTTATCACTTCGATTGATGAATTCGATCCTTGCTTCAGCCTCTAGTTCTTGTCTTTTCCTATCAATGTCCTTGTCCAGATCTTAGGTAGATTACTAGTCCTACGAGTCCTAGCAACACTTATCTCTAAATAACCCTAACACGGTTAAGATTCAACCTAGAGATAGCATTAAGAGTATGAATTAACCAAGGTACACATAATATCAAGCTACGAGTCGATATTCAACATGTATTCAACTTCCTACACATCCAATTAGTCCTACGAGTCCTAAAGGGATATGATTGCCACTTGGGTTAAGGTTCGCTACGAGGAATCTACAAAACCCTAGCAATTGAATGAATCTACTCTAACTAGTTGATCAGGCCCGAGAGAATAAAACACATTCAAGGAATTAAGCACAAAGAAGTCAAAACATTGGAATAGGAATAAGAACTAGATTAAGAAACTCACAATTCAACAATCAAAGATCCAAACTGTAGGCGAAACCTTGAGAGTTTAGTTGCTCATGCTCAACGGCGCTCTCAACAATTGAATAAGGTTAATAAGGTGAATGGAAGAATAAACTAGAAAAGTCTTATAAAGCCTCCAACAAGTCGGCCAAGACATAAACAAAAACCCTAATTAAAGTCCGACACTGAACGGTGCGTTTCTGCGAGGGCCGCGGGGCGGCCAGCGATCAGCGAAATCCTTCGGTTTTGCCTTCGAACCGCGGGGCGGCTAGGCAAGCTGCGGGGCAACTGACGATTCTTCCGAGCTCCTTCTTCCGTGAGTTCAGCAGCTCCTATACATCTTCTTTAGCTTGTTTTTTCTCTTCTCCAATTCCTTTCACCTTCAATCTACTATACCTGAAATAAACCATAAAATCATGTAGATTCCGCATCTTCTAACTCAACAAGTGATTATGTAAATGCGGCTAAATATATGCAATATTCACAACTAAATTATGCTAAATGCACTCTATAATGCAACACTAAATATGCTCTATCAAATTCCCCCACACTTGAACCTTTGCTTGTCCTCAAGCAATAGAAAACTCAACTCTGCAGCCCCATGGAATAGCAATGCATGTATCCACACCTCAATATTCTTTAAGTGCATGAAAAACTAGCAAACACGATAGATTAACAACATCATAGCACATAATTGCAATAATCAATGAAATCAGGCAACCATATCCATTCTAGACCTCACAAGGAATATGTGTTTCACTCTCGCTCAAGTGTTTAGGGTTAAATGTTTACGCTCAAAACTCAATCTTCAAAAGCTTAGCATACAATAGTCTTGCACCCGTGTTCTAATTCTCCCCCGCTGGTGTCTCTACACATAACAAAAATCATGAGGTCTTTTAATTTGGTTGTACTGGGGCCAAGGTAGAACATATAAGGTATGGAACAATTTAGGCCATGTGATGCTCATAATCCGGGAACTAAGGAAGCAGCCAAATCATAAAACCACTCATAAACTCCTCATGCCATATCACTATAATGTCATACAACACCAATCTCAAGCATAAAACTTTACAAACCATACTCAACTCATTCCTTTATTCTTTTTTTTTCTTTCTTTTTTTTCTCTTTTCCTTCTTTTTTTTTCTTTTTTTTTTCATTCATGCTATAACAATTGATTTTCCTTGACTTTTGCCCCTAAGTGAATTTTATTCTCCTTAGGTCCCGAGTAATGAATGTACTAGCAAGAATCAAACATCTCATAAATGCACCTCAAACATACAATCCACCACTAAAAACAATCATCCACAATATAGATATTCACCAACTATTCCTAAATTCTTGGATGGGGTCAGGCTATCATTGGCTATGGAAAAATCTTGTGGAGCTACAAAAGAATAGACAATAGGCTCAAATTGGTTTCAAGCAGAGGATAATATGTAAGGTGGGAATAGAGTCAAAAAGGGCTAATAAAGGTAACTCAATCATGTTTAAGTCATGTGCAGAAATCATAATATGCAGCCTTGAAAAAGATATCTCAATGCAAGCCAAAGAGGAAGCAAATGAAGAGAGTACACTCAACAAGCAAGAGGACTCAATAAAGTGCAGTCCTGAATAGGCCAAAATAAGCTCACCAGGACATGTCTAGAACTTCAAGATCGCCCAAAATTCCAAGATTTTATGTGCTCAATCATTAATCAATCATGCTCACCAAATAGTATAGAAAACATATATCGAAGGCTTCAACAATCCAAGCACATCATGGGGCATAAATCTCAATAGATAGATTAGAGGACAAACGGCATTCATATGGGGAAATAAGACGTAATCTTAGTAATGCAAGAACTGAACTCTTTTTTTTTTTTTTCATTTTTCATTTTTCATTTTTTTTATAGACAATAACAATGATAGAAACTAATATGCATACAACCACTAAAAACAACCATGCAAATGAATAGTCATATTGCAGTGCAAACTTAAAACCAAAATACAAACGTGACATGCAAGTCTTCTCCCCCACACTTAATTCTGACATTGTCCTCAATGCAGAAAAGAGAACAAAAACATCAAAATAAATAGAAAAGGGAAAAGAAAAGAAATAACTAACATGCTCACTGATGAGGTGGTGGCGGCGGCGGGTAAGGTGGAAACTGGGGATAGGCAAATCGATAAAAGTCTTTCTGCCTCTGCCAAATCTGCTCCTGCATCCGTCGGATCGCTGCCTGGCTCTCAGAGACATCCTCCAGGTGAGAAGTCAAGCCACGGACATCCCGACGAATGTCGCCAACATCCACATTCAACTGCTGTTGCTGATCCCACATCACATCCTGGCGTTGGGATATCTGCTGCTGGTGCTCCCACATGGCGTCCTAACAACGAGACATCATCTACTGATGCTCCCACATGGTATCCTGACGGATATACATCTCTGCATCCTCTGCTCCAAAGCGTAGTAGTTCGGACCAGCACCTCCAGCTGTGCCAGAAGGTTCAGCACCACTACCTCTTATATCCGTCTGAACTCCATGAACATCACCATCATCATCCTGCTCAGCATCATGAGCACCCTCCTCATCATCATCCTCGTCATCCTCCTCCATCTCATCGCCCATTAGCTGCAGTAGGGCCAAAAGGGAGATATCGGGGCAATCTCAAATGAATCTTCCCAAGATGGCCTGTCCTCTAGACCCACATCGGCGAATTCCCCTTCAAGTGGCCAGCTTTCCTCAGCTGAGCTTCATCATATAAAAATGAGTCATGCAGAACATCGGGGACAGTTCTCAGATCGATGCACTCTCGAGCTATGAGGGTGATAAGACCCCCAAAGCTAATCGTCGCCTTGTTGCGCTTGTCGAGGATGTCTTTGCAGTTAACCAAAAACATATCCACCCAACCTGGAATAACTGGGCTCTCTGACATCAAACACCACAAAAAGGACATGTCCCTAAGTGAGATCTTGTTAACCTCAGCCTAGGCAAAAAATGTGTTCGCCAGAACCTTGTGGATCAGTCGTAATGCAGGATGACGAATACTCGAGTTGTACTGTCCCTTCTTGGCCTCAAAAGACACCCTAGTAGACTCCATCCAAAAAGCCAAAGGACCCTCTCCCTTACATACATCAAGCCATCCAGCAGTAGGTGCAGCAGTAATACCAAAATTCTGTCCCACTCTCTCTTTCGGCATCGTGAAATCTCTCCCAAGCAAACAAAACTCGATAGAAGTCGACCTCACACTCAAAGTCGCTAAAAATTCCATACATAAGCTCGAATATGTAGGAGCATTCTTCCTTAAAAAATCTCCTAAGCCCCCATGCTCTAACAATTGCCTAGTAAATACATCCATCTCTAATAATCGAAGTGTAGGCTCGTGAAAAAAATTGGTTACAAAGAAATTATGAGTGTTTAGAGCATTCCACTTCTCCTTCTGACTTCTACTCATTCCATGGGGTCTAGACATTGCTAATTTGAAGTAGGAAAATCACCCACAAAGAACGAAATGGAAGAAAACTCACAGAGTTTCAGGTTCTGCAGAGGTTGCGGGGCAGCCGAGGGTAGCGATGGGGTGACCGACGACAGGGGTGGCCGCGGGGCGGCTGGACTGGCGATGGGGCGGCCGTAGATTTGTCGGATCTGTGACTCCGATGTCGGATCTGCTCTCCGACGTCCCTAACTTCCTCCCTCCGTGGTGGCTTTGATGAAAAACTTTGAGGTTTCTTGAGAGAGGCCGATATTTGTGTAGATCTAGGAGAGAGAGGTGATATGGTGGATTTTTGTGAAGAAGGAAGATGAGAAAAAAGTGTTTTTTTGGGGAGATTTGGGTGAAAGTAGAAAGCTTGAAAAAATAATTTTAATGGAGGATTTGGAGGTTGAAGAAGGTAAAGAAAGAAAGGTTTGGGGCGTAGGGGGCGGCTAGATGAATTAGGGTAAAGAAAAAGGAGTGGATGGGGAGAAAGAGGTGTAGCAAGTGGGGGCCCACACGGGCCCCTAAAAAATTTTCCATCTGTCAGAGGTCGGGAGGCAACAAGGGGGAGCGACGGGGCGGCCAGCGATTCTCGCGAAGAGATTTCGCTGTGACCTAGCCATGGGGCAACATGGCTGGCGACGGGGCGGCCAGCTGCTCCTTCGTCTCTTTCCTTCTTCTTTTCCTTCCTGCAACGTTAGTGTGCCAAACCAAACCAAAACTAAACTAAAAAAAAACTTAATGCAGAAAGAAAATAAGACTTAAACTATTACCTTGGGTTGCCTCCCAATAAGCACCTTTGGTTACCGTTGTTGGCTCGACGTTATGACTCCTTAATGATCCTCAGCACTTGGTTCAGTGAGAACCAACTCATCACCGTCCTGTTTGACAAAGCTTTCAAAATATGACTTCACTCTATGACCATTTACCTTGAATATGTCTCCATTTCTCTCATTGAGTAGCTCTACTGCACCATGAGAAAAGACATTAGTGATCACATATGGCCCTGTCCATCTAGAACGAAGCTTATCTGGGAAGAGTTGTAGGCGCGATTGAAATAGAATGATCTTTTCCCCAACTTTGAGGTCCTTTCGCAAGATTTCTTTGTCGTGCCATGCCTTTGTCTTCTCCTTATAGGTGACAGAGTTATCATAGGCATCCAATCTCAATTCTTCCAACTCATGCAGCTGTAGTTTCCTGAACTCCCTAACTTCATCAATCTGTATGTTGGACTGCTTCACCGCCCAATATGCTTTATGTTCGAGCTCGACAGGAAGATGGCAAGCTTTTCCATAGACTAATCAAAACGGAGACATCCCAATGGGAGTCTTGTAAGCCGTTCGATAAGTCCATAGAGCATCATCAAGTCTGACACTCCAATCCTTCCTGTTTGGGGCAACAGTCTTCTCCAAGATAGTCTTAATCTCGCAATTAGACACCTCAGCTTGCCCATTAGTCTGGGGTGGTGTGCAGTAGACACCCTCTGAGTCACATGATATTTCTTCAATAGCGCACTCACAGTCCTGTTGCAGAAATGGGTCCCTTTATCACTGTTCAGTGCTTTCGGAACTCAAAATCTAGAGAATAGCTCCTTGAGGAAATCTGCAACTACTTTTGAATCGTCAGTTCTTGTGGCCTTCGCCTCCACCCACTTGGAGACGTAGTCCACCACAAGCAAAATATATAAGTTTCCAAAGGAGTTAGGGAATAGTCCCATGAAGTCAATGCCCCAATTATCAAAAATCTCACAAAATATCATGCGAGTTTGTGGCATCTCATTCCTCTTAGAAAGATTCCCAACTCTTTGACAACGATCACAGGATTTGCAAAAAGCATATGAATCACGAAATATATGTGGCCAAAAGAATCCTACATCAAGTACCTTTCTAGCTGTCTTTTTTGGTCCAAAGTGTCCACCACATTCATGGGAATGACAAAAATTAAGGACAGATTGTACCTCATCGTCGAGAAGACATCGACGTATCACTTGATCTGCGCAATGCTTCCATAGGTAGGGGTCATCCCACACGTAAATGCGAGCATCATGGCGTATCTTGTCCTTCAGGTCCTTCGAAAAGTTGGGTGGAAACTCTTGCGAAACTAAAAAATTGACCAAGTTAGCAAACCAAGGACGTGGGAGAGAACTCACCTTGAGAAAATGTTCAATATCGGCTTCTGCAGAGGCTGCGGGGAGGCCAGGGCTAGCCGCGGGGCGGCCGGCGATTGCGAAGGAATTTTTCTCTGAAGACTCGGCCTCGGGGCGGCCTAGGGTGGCCGCGGGACGGATGGCGATTGCGAAGACTTGAAATAACTCTTCGTCAGGAAAGCTCCCCACTATGTCTTCTTGTCCATTTCCCCCCTACACAATACGACTTAGATGGTCAGCAACTAAGTTCTCAGCACCCTTTTTGTCCCTGATTTCGATGTCAAACTCACTTAGAAGCATGATCCATCTAATCAGTCTTGGCTTGGCCTCTTTCTTCGTCAATAGGTAACGAAGTGCTGCATGATCATAAGAGTCTGTTATTTCATTTCAAAGCATTTGAGAGTTACGCAGTGAGCTTATAGGATATATTTCGTGATAGTGTTACACTCGAGAGTTTGTAACTCGGGAAGTGGACACTAGGCGATTGATTCACTAAGTGTAAGAGGATTGTACTAGATAGCATAGAGAGGTGGGGCTCTTCTAGATTGGCCTAGGACTCCAAGGGAACGTGAGTTGACTAGATTGCAATTGTATAGGAGAGAGGCTTCTCGGTGAGCTATTAGGTTCCTAAGTCTTGCGAATCAATAAACGTCGGTTGAATCCTAGGGTTGTGGAAGAACCCTAGGCGGGGACGTAGGCCAAGTTCGTGCCGAACCTCGTTAACAATTCGTTGCGTCCTTTACTTATTGCTTTACCATATTTCCGCACTTGTTTCGAACTGTATAACTCTGTTGTGAATCAGGTTTGGCAGAAGAAAGAATTACATCTAATCTCAAAGGGTTTTGCAAGCGTTTCAAAAGTTTTAAGATTATCTGCGAAAAACCGGCATACTCTATTCAACCCCCCTTCTAGAGTATTTCTATATTACTTTGTTATACATTGTCGATCATTCAATTGGTATCAGAGCTTTTCTCACTGCTTTCGATCTAACAATCTTGTGAGTTTTTTATCATGTCTGGTGAAGCAAGCGGAGGATTTGCACAGGGAAGGTCTACCAGTAGACTACCACTCTTTGTAGAAAACAACTTTGTCCACTGGAGATCATTGATGAAGATGTTCATTATAGATCAAGATCTGGAACTTTTGAACATTATAGAGGATGGTCCGAAGGTTCCAGAGAAAGACGGACCAAATGGAACCAAAATTGCAAAGAAGGAGTTTGAATACATCCAAGCGGATCTTGAACTTGTCTCCAAAAACTACAGGGCTATTAACTTACTTTATTGTGGTCTTAGCACTGATGAGTTTAATCATATTTCATCTTGTAGGTCAGCTAAAGAGATTTGGGACAAGCTGGTTGTCACCTACGAAGGAACTAGCCAATTGAAGGACACCAAGATCAGCATCTTTCTTCGAAAATATTAACTTTTCAAAATGAAGCCTGATGAGTCTATTAAGGCAATGTTCACATGGTTCACAGAGATCACCAACAACCTTGACTCTCTTGGCAAGAGCTTTAAGAACGTTGAAAAAGTGAGGAAGATATTGAGGTGTCTCCCAAAAGACAAATGGGGCCCTAAAGTGACAGCAATAGAGGAAGCCCAAGATCTCACTACTCTCCCCCTTGACGACTTGCTTGGGAAGCTAATCACACATGAGATGATTCTCAATGAAGACGATGGAGAACTCCCAGCAAGCACTAAGAACTTGGCGCTCAAGTCTAAGAAGGATGGGCCCAAAGATGTGTCTGATTCTGAAGATGAGGATGATCCCTTTGATCTCATTACAAGGGGTCTTTTTCGAATCCTCAAGATGAAGAAGCAATTCAACAACAAAGATGAATCAGAGTCTTCTAAATTTCGAGTTAAGTCTCAATACAACAAATATGACAAGAAGATTAAACCTTTGTCTTGTTTTGAATGTGGTGAAACAGACCATCTAGTGAAAGATTGCCCTCAAAAGACGAAGAGCCAGTTCAAGAAAGGTGATAGATGGAAAAAGAAAGCCATGGTGGCAGCTTGGAGTGATTCCGACTCAGGTGACTCAAATTCCGATGATGAAAAGGCCAACCTTTGTCTCATGGCCACAGGAGATGAATCCCATGATGAGCAACTCGAGGTAACTGTAAGAGAGCTCATGGCAAGTCCAAAAGAGATACTATCGGAATTCCTTTCTAATATGATTGCCAATGAAGAGAAACTTATTGCCCAGACTAACACTCTTATTAAGAAAACTGTGGACCAGGAAAAAACTATTGAGGATCTGTCTATGAGGGTCAAAAGTCTTGAAGCTTCTTATTCAGGTCTTGACATTAAAATCAAGACTCTTGACTCAGAGAAATCTAAACTCAAGCAAGATCTCTCGTCTCTAAGAAGTGAACATCATAACTTAGAGAACGAGAAGATCTCCCTGAATAATAAGATTCAAGATCAACATACAGCCCTCATAAGTTTTACCAAATCCAAAGACACTCTTGATAGGATGTTGGGTGAGCAACAAAGCTCTCTAAACAGAAGTGGTATTGGTTACAACCCAAGGTTTTTAAAGAAGCAGCACATTACCACTTTTGTAAAGGCAAAAGGAAGCAGAACCTCTCCTATATGTCACCACTGTGCGAGAAAAGGACATGTAAGAGAGACCTGCCCCTATAGAAGAATTGATCCTCATATTATTCGCAATACATTTCCTGTTCACTTGAGAAAAGAACGGATACCGCAAGTTTGGGTCTCCAAAGGCACTATTTTACAAAATATTGTTTATCCCAATAAAGGATCTAAATTTGCTCACTGGTCTAGCCACAAAGGTTGATTTTTATTTTGTAGGAGATCACCAAGGTGAAAAATGGATTATTGATAGTGGATGCTCTAGAAATATGAGTGGGAAGAGGTCTCTCTTCCATGAACTAAAGAAGCAATCCACTGGAACAGTCACTCTTGGTGACAAAGGAAAGTGTTGGGAGTGATCCTAACCATAGCATTAAAAATGTTTATCTTGTTAATGGTTTGAAGTATAATTTGCATAGTGTTTCTCAACTATGTGATAGTGGTAATGATGTTGGATTTAACAAGAAAAGATGTCTACTGTGCAGAGAAGATACAGGTGAAGTAGTTCTAAATGCATATCGTTATAACAACATCTATGCTGTGAATGTTGAGGAAGTGGCACAAGGAAGCTTAACCTGTCTAAAGGCTTTGACGGACGATCCAAAGCTCTGGCACAGGAGACTTGGTCATGTAAGCCCACATACACTACAAAAGCTTGTGTCCAAAGGGCTTGTAAGAGGACTACCTGAGATGGACTTCAAAGGTATTGATATGTGCAATGCATGCGCACGAGGTAAACAAACACGTAGCTCTTTCAAACCCAAAAAGGTTGTAAGTACTTCTAGACCCCTTGAACTTTTACATATGGATTTATGTGGTCCTATGCGAGTCAAATCTCCCAATGGTAAAAAGTACATGCTTGTTGTTATATTTGATGAATGCAATGACGGTTCTTTAAGTGAAAGTGTTGCAGATCTAGATCTTAACAGCCATACAGAGAACGAGGATGGTGATGATGCTGCTATCAAGAACACAGAGAAGAGGAACATGCAGTAACAGATTCTCAACACTGAAGAATTTGCCCAAGGTGTTGAAGATTCGTCCAAAGCCCTTGGTGTCCAATCCAACAGTGTTGAAACATCGGAAACTGCTGCAACTGAACCTAACAGATCCATGGAGTCAGATGTACCACCAATCAATCCTGCTGGTGTAACGAATCAAGGAGCTGAGACCAGCAAAAGAAAATTCAAATACTCCTCATCACACTCATTAAAGGATATCATTTCTGACCCTACATCTAGTGTTCAAACTCGTTCTAAACTTAAATATCTTTGTGCTTTTCACGCGTTTGTTTCTCTTATAGAACCAAAGAAGGTAGATGAGGCCCTTCAAGAGCCAGATTTGATCATTGTTATGCAAAGTGAGCTTAACGAATTTGAAAGGAACAAAGTCTGGACCATGAAGCCTAGGCCAAAGCATCAATCAGTCATTGGCACACGATGGGTATTTCGAAACAAGCTAGATGAGAATGGTAAGATCGTGAGGAACAAAGAAAGGCTTGTTGCCCAAGGCTACAATCAAGAGGAAGGTATTGACTACGAGGAGACCTTTGCTCCCGTAGCCAGGCTTGAAGCCATTCGCATTTTATTAGCTTTTGCATCCTTTATGAGCATAAAGTTATATCAAATGGATGTCAAGTGTGCTTTTCTTAATGGTTTCTTAGAGGAAGAAGTTTATGTGGCTCAACCTCCAAGTTTTGAAAGTTCGGAATTTCCCAACCATGTTTATAAACTAGACAAAGCTGTTTATGGTTTGAAACAAGCCCCAAGAGCTTGGTATGAGCGCTTGTCAAAATATCTTTTAGAAAATGATTTTAAAAGGGGGTTGATCGACAAGACTCTTTTTATCAAGACCAAAGGAAAGGACATTTTGGTTATTCAAATTTATGTTGATGATATATTATTTGGTGCTACTAACACATCTTTGTGCAAGGAATTTTCTGACATTATGTGCAGTGAATTTGAGATGAGCTTGATGGGTGAACTCAACTTCTTTTTGGAATTACAAGTTCATCAATCCAAGAAAGGGATCTTTGCCGACCAAAGCAAGTACACTAAGGATCTCTTGAAGAAATTCAAGATGGATCAATCCAAAGCAGCCAAGACACCCATGAGCTCAACATTATCTCTAGATCAAGATAAGACTGGGAAGAGTGTCAATCAAAAGGAGTATCGGGGAATGATTGGATCTTTACTATATCTTACGGCTAGTAGACCTGACATCATGTTTAGTGTTTGCATGTGTGCTAGGTTTCAAGCTTATCCTAAAGAATCTCACCTCGTGGCGGTGAAGAGAATCTTTCGATATCTCAATGGCACTAAGGAGCTTGGCTTGTGGTACCCAAAGCAAAAAGATTTTACATTAATCGGGTATTTTGATGCAGATTTTGCAGGCTATAAGGTGGATAGGAAGAGCACATCAGGATGTTGCCAATTCTTAGGAGCATCCTTGATCAGTTGGCAATCAAAGAAACAAAATTCAGTTGCTTTATCCACTGCCGAAGCTGAATACATAGCAGTTGGAGCTTGTTGCTCCCAAATCCTTTGGATAGCTCAACAAATGAGAGATCTTGGCATCAACCTCAAAGGTATTCCCATTAAGTGTGACAACACAAGTGCCATATCAATCACGAAGAATCCTGTTCAGGATTCAAGAACCAAACATATTGATGTAAGGCATCACTTCATTAGAGACCATGTCGAAAAAAGTGATGTGTCCATATCTTTTATTTCTACTTATTATCAATGGGCTGACATTTTCACTAAGCCTTTGGCAGAGGACAGGTTCACCTTCATTAGACGAGAGATTGGAATGCTTAACAAAGATGCACTTTCTTAGGGGGAGCTTTCCCTTTACAAAAGATAAATTCTACCCAGTGTCAAGACCTTTGTGAACTATGTCAAGGTTTGTGAACTGAATGGTAGAGTACAGATATCAGATCATATATATTTGGTTAATATCTTTTTAGATATTTGATCAAGTATAATTTTTAACGGATTTCAAATTTCTATATGTTACATATTTTATTTCCCCATCCGAGTACATGTTTTATTTTTGGAACAAAATATTTTCGGATTCTTCCCTCCTTTTTGAATGGTTAAGAAGTAGATTTGAATTTTGAATGGAAATATTTTCAAATTGGCAATGTTATCATTACCCACATTGGAACCCTAAACCCGTCCCATCACTCAAATCTCTCCTATTTAAAACCCAAACCCCACTCGATTACCTCATAACTTCAGAACTACCTAAAACCCTTCCAATTCTCCTTCTTCAACCTCTCAAACTGTTCTGAAACCCTAGCCGATTACCTCCATGGCTCCCAAATCAAAAAAAAATCTCCACGCCCAAAAGACTTGGCGCCACCCCCAAGGGACGCCAGGTCACTTCTACTTCCCCTCCACTTGAACCCACTCCACAAGCAATCGTCCCAGCTGCTGTCCAGAGCACCATCGCTGTAAGCACGACTACATTAACCAAGGGCTCTAAAAAACGCTCAGCGAAGAAACCTCTTAGTGCAAAGCAGAAAGGGAAAAAAGAAAATCATCGCTGAGGAGGTGGATGATGATGAGGAGGAGGAGGATCTCGAGGATCTCGACACTATTCTGGAACGGGATGCCGCCAAGGAAGCTGAAGAAGAAGCTTTAAGGAAGAAAAAGGCCGAGAAAGAGGCCGAGCAGGCGAGGAAGAGGCCGAGCAGGCACGGAAGTTAGCCGAGGAGGAGACCGAGAGAGTTCGAAAAGAGGCTGAGAAGAAGGTTCCCACTGAGGAGGAACCAGAGAAAGAAAAAGAAGAGGAAGACGAGACCGGCGATGACGAGGATGCTGAAGGAGACAACGAGGATGTTGAAGGGTCCGCTGAGGACTCGGGGTCTGAGGACGAAGAGGACGAGGAGCCCGAACCTGTTCCCTCTCCTTCTCCTCTTCCTCCTCCCCCGTCTCCAAGGAAGCGGAAAGCCCCAACAGCTGCCAAGCCTCCATCTCCCAAGCGCACCAGGAAGGGCACTCTCAGAAGCCTTGAGGCGCCTGCTAAGAGGACTGCTCCCACACAAGCACGCAGGAAGAATGCCGATCCACCTGCCCTCATTCAGGTAAATCAATCCTTGCCCTCTTCATGGTTTGAAAATGCTGAGATGGCTGGAAAGTGGGTAGATGAGTTTCGAACTCGTAGGATTTGTTGTTCTGATTTTTTAGATCTTGCGTTCTTTGAAGCTTTGAATTTACCATGCATCTCTCTACACAAACAATCCCCTGCCTGGACCCTTCTCAACCTTGAAGTTATCTACTATCCCCAACTTACCCGCCTGTTCTACATAAACCTAAAAGCCAAACACAATGCCGACGGTAGGTCTTTGGAATTCGTCGTCAAGGGAGTTAGAATCTCTTTCAACTCCATTGACTTCGCAGATTTCCTTGGCCTACCTAGACCTTGTCCACCCTCTCCCGAGAACCCCACGAAAGAACAGTGCCTAGCCCTTGCCCGATCCAAATATCTCCTACCCGAAGCATCCAACAGCACCTCAAAGCAGCTCACCCACTCATCCCTTACCCTAGAGGCAAAGATTATCTTTAACATCATTGTGCGTTGCCTCTTACCCTGTCTAAACTCTGGCTCTCTCCTTACCGATAATGCCATGATCCTTCTATACCGCATCTTAAACGGCCTTGATCTTAATCTGGCCAACACTATCCTTGGATCCATGGCTCACACTCGAAAAGCTAGAAAAGGAACTCCCCTCCCCTTTGCCACCCTTTTGATCCATATCTTCAAAGCTTCTGGAATCGATTTCAAAAATGAAGAACAACAGCGTCATATGGGAAAGTTCGACTCCAAGAGCTTTGAGAAGATAGGCATTACTCGGTACCCCCAAGGGACTTGGAGTCTTGCCTCTCCCTCAAAAGCTCTTCCCACTGCCTCAGCCATTGATGAGGCAGTGGGAAGAGCTTTTGGTTGGATATTTTCATGCTTTAAAATTATGATCCAACATTCATCTAACCCATGCAGGTACTTAGTCCGATTTTACTTATATTATATATGTTTGACTAAGCTGCAAGGATGCACAGGTTTTGTCTTTCATCAAGGGGGAGATGGATAACTCCACTCCCTTGATGAAAATCGGAATAAGTTTCAAAGGCCTTGACAGTCTGTTTGTGTCAAAGGTTTTGAAACTATAGCTGTTTTGATGAAACACAAAACCTGTTTATCTATAATATATGCTCGAATTTTATTATATGCTTCCAGATATTATTATATATTCACTAACTTTTCAGAAAGCTTTTTTGAATTATATATCCTTCCTTAAGCGCTCAAAGCTGAGAAGAATCAAATTGTGATCATGGCTTTAGAAGTTTCCAAAGATAGAAGATTGTGAAGAATCCATCTTAGGCCATGATCTGATATAGCCGTTGGTGGAGGTTCCTGGCGTCGATTTGTTCTCTATAAAGAAAAGAAAGAAGAGAAGACATCTATACATTCGTTGAACACAAGCATTCATACACTCAAGCCCTCAAGCGAGATCTGTCTTCTTCGTGTGCTCTCTGCTAGTTCTTAAGAGTCTGTTATTTCATTTCAAAGCATTTGAGAGTTACACAGTGAGATTATAGGATATATTTCGTGATAGTGTTATACTCGAGAGTTTGTAACTCAGGAAGTGGACACTAGGCGATTGATTCACTAAGTGTGAGAGGATTGTACTAGATAGCATAGAGAGGTGGGGCTTTACTAGATTGGTCTAGGACTCCAAGGGAACGTGAGTTGACTAGATTGCAATTGTATAGGAGAGATGCTTCTCGGTGAGCTATTAGGATCCTAAGTCTTGTGAATCAATAAAAGCCGGTTGAATCCTAGGGTTGTTGAAGAACTGTTAGTAGGAGGAAATCAAGTTTAAAATATAATGAAATACATCAAACCAGATTCGTGCCCACACAAATAAGTACAAGACCTCCTCTTGATGTAGCAGCGGGAAGTCAGGATCGATCCACAAGGAAGCACGTCAGCAGATCTCAGGCAGCTGTAAATCTCACATATAGAAGGATAGAAAGAAAGACGGAAATAGTAAAGGAAAGCAGAAAAGAAAGCAAAGCATAGACTGGTCGATATCGACACCAGAAACTCAATATCGACAACCAGAAACAAGAAACTCAGACAAAGTAACTCGATCTCGACAAGATTTCCTCGATATCGAGTTAACACTACTCGATATCGACTAAAACTCCTCGGAATCGACAAGCAACAGAAACGTAAAATGCAACCTTTCGAACGCAGAACGCAGATTTTCAACGAAATAAATTCAATAAACTAAAAGACTTCCAAGGCCAGGGTATCAACACCACAACGATAATCATGTAAAATAACACATAAAGGCATAAAAGAACATGCTTTTCATCAAATAACTTTCGTTATTAACAAATAGGAATATAGAGGCTTTCGCATAAACCCTAATTGTTACTAACCCTTTTCACATAATTAACCCAAGTTGTATTAAGATCACTTTCGCTTCAATAACACAAACAAGGATCACCTTCAACTTTCGCAAAAGAATCATGCTCATATGGATAGAAGACGAATTGCATAAAAAGATCAAACCTTTACCGCATCATCTCACATGGCTACCGTCGGGCTCACCCCAACCCCAGAAGTGGGTGGACTACTCGCTCTTCATCATCAATAAACTCATCAAAGATTTCAGGAAAATAAATTGCATTAAATAAACTAAAGAGAGCTCACAACCAATCGAAGCCAAATCCGCTCTCGCCTTTCCAACTTCTCTCACCACAAGCTCTCTCTCTATGTAACTAATTGTAACTGAAATTGAATGCTTAGAAATCAGCCCCTAAGGCTTTATTTATAGCCTTCATCCCCTCTCTAATTAGGAAAGAATACTATATCTAAATCTATATCTATCTATCTAATTACTTAAGATAAAATAATGGAATTAAATAATTAAATCAACTAGGATTATATCTAATGTGGATAAAATATCTTCTCTCTTGACTTGATGGCACTTGATAGATCTTGATAGAATTTCATCTCGAAAATATCATCATTGGCTTCGGGATAGAACCTTAACAAGATCCGGATTACTCGACGTCGGCCACTAGGTGTTTCCTCGATATCGAGTAGAATTGCTCGATATCGACTAGCACTTTTCTCGTCTTCTGCTCAGCAACTCGATTTCGGCCTCCAGGACAGCACATCGACTTGATTTTTCCTTGATATCGAGTAGATTTCCTCAATATCGAGCAAGGCTTGGTCCGTCTTCAGCTTCCTCGTCGATCTCGGTTCCAGGATGTGAAAATCGACTAACTTTTCCTCGATATCGAGTTGAGGTCCTCGATATCGACTTGTATGTTCAGCTCCCAGCTTGCTCGTCGATTCCTGGTGCTCAGCTCGATTTCAGGTTTACTCGATATCTAGTAAAACAACTCGATATCGACCAAGTCTCTCAGCTTTCTGCTCTGTTCTTGAAACACACTTTTCTGAGTCCTCGTTCAACAGATTGACGCATATGACCATGCATTGGAAAGCTCTTTTTGAGGGCTACAACTCTCATGAAGACATCAAAGCTTGATTCAGAAAGATGCATGGTGAAAAATGGTGTTTTCTCCAGCTGCACCATCCTTAGCTTCTTCATGACTTTCCGTTAAGTTCCAAAGTGCGTCCGATTTCTGCGAAATATAACAAAAACTTGTGTAGACCTCCATATATTGCAAATAAACATAAACTACACAAATTATGTATTATTCTAACCAAAATGTATGAAATGCATGCAGAAATCGTTATAAAAGTGTAAAACATGGCAATTTAGGCTCACATCAAACACCCCATACTTAAGCTTGTTTGTCCTCAAGCAATACTTTTAATTGTCATTCAGGGGAAGAAATCAAAATTCTCAACATCTTAGATTCATTGCCATATAACCCTGCAATCAATTACCATCCTTGAAAAGGTACTTGTGCCACAAATCCATGCATGTGTGATAATGCATATATTAGATAGGCATTATAGACATTTTTAGCTTAGATAAGTTGCATTTCTTTCGTTCTTTGTTATTAAATTGCATCTTATGATTATTCTAGAAGAGTTCGGATTCTGCGCAAATTTGTGGTTATCTTGCAGATCGAATCGGAACCTTTGAAGAAATTCGGAAGTAGCTGGAATCTGGTGAAGCTGACGTGCCCGCGCTGTCACTTGACGCGGCCGCGCTGCCATCGGCGCGCCCACGCTGCTAGGAGGAATTGGCCGCGTCGATTCACCAGATGGAAGAAACAAGTCAAAGGCTGGCGCGCCCGCGCTGCTATCTGGCGCGCCCGCGTCGGTCCCTGGAGTCGGATTCTTATCCGATTTTCCCTATCTTATTAGTTTTAATATTATATTTTTACGGGATGTTAAACCCGACTTAATTAGTTTATATAGGCCGAGAAGGCAAGAGAGGAATTAGGTTATTTTCCAGAGACGTAGTTTCCTTTTCTTCATCTCACAAACCCTATGGAGAACTAACTCTCCTTTGTTACACTTGGTTCTTTGAAGCCTTCAATTGATTTGGTTGTGAGTATTCTACTCTTGTTCGTCCTTTGTTAATTGTTTCGATCTCCTGAGCTTATTGCTTGATTGCTTATTATTGGTTAATCTGGATTGATCACCTAGGTTTATCGATACTAGTCATATTGCTAGGGTTTCCAATTCCAGGTTTGGGGTTGTAAATTCATTGTAGCAAACACAATCACCATACGCGGGTTGCTTGTGGTAGATTGTGAAGGAGATTCGATTACAGGCTATTTTAACGGGTTGTTAGAATCGCTTGTATCTCATTATAATTCATGTTTGAATGCTATTGCTTTATTATTTGGTGAAGGTTTTCCCTTGTAATTTAGTGATAAGTGCTTTTAGGACTGGTAGGACTAAAAGCTATTACACGATCTGAATTGAGAACAATTACTGGACGTTAGAACTTGAGATTCATAGAATGCGATGATGAACCATCTCAATTGTTGTGCGGATAATTACCTGGTGTGATACTTTTCCATCATATATTCGCAACCTCTTTTTGCAACTTGTTTTGTCACCATTGATTACACACAAAACTCCCCCTTGAATCGGTTACTTTTGGGTAATAATACTTGCTCTTACAATTGATTCTGTTTCCCTGTGGGTTCGACCCTAACTTACCTACTATACTTGTTATAGTTTGCATCTGAGGAATTTACTTTGATTTGGCATAACGACCTTAGGCCTGTCAAATTTGGCGCCGTTGCCGGGGAAACGGATTATCTTTGTTTTTGTTTGTCTTATTACCTGTTTGTGAACCTGTCTTATGGTTCACAACACATGTGCTACTAACAGTTTAACATGTTGAGATTATCACAGTTTGAAGGTGAGAACTTTCACCTATATCTCACTAGGTTGCAGAGGTGTGTGGACATCCGCAATGAGCGGGGTTTCTACGATAGTTTGCGAGATATGGTTGTCTGCGTTGTAGATGGGATGACTGCTGAGACAAAGGCGTGTGCTATATACATGAGCGGGGGAAGTCTAGCACGGTTAGGTTTGGCGGGAATTTGGGATCTTATCTGCTACATGGGTCACCAGGCCTTGCAGGAAGTGTCATTTGCCCAAGAACCTCAACCGATGGATTACTTTTACGCACCTTCGGATGATCTATCCATGTTCTCTTATGAGGAGAATGAGCAATTGTGTCAGCAGATCGCGGAATTAGGTGAACGAGTGCACCAAATGGTCCAAGTGGGGAATGAGATTCTAGCATGTGAAGCGAGTGAACTACCGTCTCAACCGGTGGTTAACCCGATAGAGAGCCTCACCACAAACACCCTATGGAGTGGCAATGACCTATTTGTCACACCCGAAGGAAGCTTAGAAAGTCATAACGATGAAGGTGAGTGCGTGATTCCCATTCCTTCTTCGTTGAGTTCATCCAAGTCCACCCCACCGTCTCTCCTGCCCTTGAGCTATGAGCATGATAATGTTTTGGGGGAGAAGGACATGTTCGCAGATGATGACAGTTTCTTCGGCGATGAAGAGGAGAGTACACTACTTCCTGACATGGAGTGTCATGAGTCGACGCATGAGATTCCATATGATTTGTTGTCTCCTTCGTTCGATGAGATTGTCTCGAGCTCGCCTATCAAGGAACCAAGTCCGGAGCTAATTTCTGTGGCTTCTGAGCAAAGAATTGATATCTTTTGCAATGGTGAGAAGTTCGGTGATTATGTTGATCCTTGGGCTCATTATTTTGACATACCGCCAATGGAACTGAATTGGTGGTTCTACATACCCGCGACGGGGAGTCATGCTCGGGCTTATGAGGAGTTGAGGACGTACTTTGACTTCAACTTATTCGTATGTAGTGCCCGCTTACCTAGATGGTGTGGACAAGAGTTTGATTTGCTGCTGAGGGCACTGACGATGTCTGAATGAGTCTTAAATGGACAACTAAAATGTCGAGCCAGCGACCATAAACAAAGGCGCTTCTCGGGAGGCAACCCGAGGTAAGTTTTTCTTTCTTTTTCCTTTTTCTTTTCCTTCACCCTGATTATAATTGGTTTACTTTTGTTGTCTTTATTGTTTCATTGAGGACAATGAAAACTTTAAGTGTGGGGGAGAGAAATTCTATATATAGATGCATATAGGAGATCATGTTTAATTTCTGTAATCATTTTTATTAATTTTTGTTTATTTTCGTATTAAAAAAAAAAATCAAAAAAAATCAAAAAAATCAAAAAAAAATCAAAAATCCAAAAATAGAGCATGCATTTCATACGTATGTGTTATTCAAACACCCATCTGGCTTAGTTTGTCCTCTATTTTAAATTTCTAGCATGATTCATAAAAATCCCATGGAGTTCTGGATGTTTTGATTATCATCTTTATTTGATTTTTGTGGAACATGTGCTAGCAAATATAATTGAGCATGTATGATTGAGCTAAAGTATGATTGAAGTCCTAAAAACATGACTATGTGAGAATGTTTGGCCTTATTTGAATTTTTTGCTCAATTGTGTGAATTACTCGCTTAGTGTTGCTACCTCTTGGTATTGACTGCAGTATCTATTTTTAAAGACCGACTCACATGTTTGTTGCTTGCGGAGTTTATGTTATATTTTGAGTCTTTTGCTGAATTTGTGAATATTTAGTGAATAAGGTGGCAATGGTTAATGCACTTAGTAACCGGATCTACGCATGACACCCATGGGTATGATTCGCGCAAAAAGGTGTTGAAAACTATCCACTAGGAAAGAAGCTTGACCATTGAGTAACCAGGTTCATTCATGACACCCATGTTTGCAACTTGCGTCAAAAGGTGTTCAAGTGGACTTCATATTAGTAGTTGACGTGTTGATAGACCGGGGCCATTCATGACACCCATGTTTGCGCTTCGCGTAAGGAAGCACCAAGACAAGAAAAAGAAAAAAAAAGAGAAAAGAAAACCAAAAGAAAAAAGAAAAAAAAAAGTGTTGCATTTTATTTTCTTTATTGTGTCCCGCAAGTAATGACATTTCGGTAGAGAATTGGTGATATGGTGGTCAATGTCTATGAGTTTAGTGCATGAATGGTTTGAGTTGAGAATTGTACTTAAAAGCCTAAACACATGAGTGAAACACATATCTCTGGTGAGGTTGGATGATGTCTACTTTTGAGCTTTGATCACTAAAATACATGCTATGACGTTTGTTTGCTTGGTTTGTGTGTTCACCTGCTATAATGTTGCTTTTTGATAAGGATTGAAATTTGAAGGGATTTCTTGTGGGATACATTGATTCATGTTCATTCTATCATTGCTTGAGGACAAGCAAAGGCTAAGTGTGGGGGAATTTGATAATGCATATATTAGATAGGCATTATAGACATTTTTAGCTTAGATAAGTTGCATTTCTTTCGTTCTTTGTTACTAAATTGCATCTTATGATTATTCTAGAAGAGTTCGGATTCTGCGCAAATTTGTGGTTATCTTGCAGATCGAATCGGAACCTTTGAAGAAATTCGGAAGTAGCTGGAATCTGGTGAAGCTGACGTGCCCGCGCTGTCACTTGACGCGGCCGCGCTGCCATCGGCGCGCCCACGCTGCTAGGAGGAATTGGCCGCGTCGATTCACCAGATGGAAGAAACAAGTCAAAGGCTGGCGCGCCCGCGCTGCTATCTGGCGCGCCCGCGTCGGTCCCTGGAGTCGGATTCTTATCCGATTTTCCCTATCTTATTAGTTTTAATATTATATTTTTACGGGATGTTAAACCCGACTTAATTAGTTTATATAGGCCGAGAAGGCAAGAGAGGAATTAGGTTATTTTCCAGAGACGTAGTTTCCTTTTCTTCATCTCACAAACCCTATGGAGAACTAACTCTCCTTTGTTACACTTGGTTCTTTGAAGCCTTCAATTGATTTGGTTGTGAGTATTCTACTCTTGTTCGTCCTTTGTTAATTGTTTCGATCTCCTGAGCTTATTGCTTGATTGCTTATTATTGGTTAATCTGGATTGATCACCTAGGTTTATCGATACTAGTCATATTGCTAGGGTTTCCAATTCCAGGTTTGGGGTTGTAAATTCATTGTAGCAAACACAATCACCATACGCGGGTTGCTTGTGGTAGATTGTGAAGGAGATTCGATTACAGGCTATTTTAACGGGTTGTTAGAATCGCTTGTATCTCATTATAATTCATGTTTGAATGCTATTGCTTTATTATTTGGTGAAGGTTTTCCCTTGTAATTTAGTGATAAGTGCTTTTAGGACTGGTAGGACTAAAAGCTATTACACGATCTGAATTGAGAACAATTACTGGACGTTAGAACTTGAGATTCATAGAATGCGATGATGAACCATCTCAATTGTTGTGCGGATAATTACCTGGTGTGATACTTTTCCATCATATATTCGCAACCTCTTTTTGCAACTTGTTTTGTCACCATTGATTACACACAAAACTCCCCCTTGAATCGGTTACTTTTGGGTAATAATACTTGCTCTTACAATTGATTCTGTTTCCCTGTGGGTTCGACCCTAACTTACCTACTATACTTGTTATAGTTTGCATCTTAGGAATTTACTTTGATTTGGCATAACGACCTTAGGCCTGTCAATGTGCAAATAAAAAGCAATATCTACTCACAAAAGGAGGGTTATGCAAAACATTCATAAGTGACAAAGCATTAATAATCAAGAGGACTTTAATTTAAGCTCAATAAGGAGTAGATTTGTAAAAGGCTAAAGGTGGGCAATTTTTGGCCATGTGGTGCTTAATAATCCGGGGAAATGGAGTACTTTCCAAACTGAATTTCCACATTCCTTCTTCATAAGATTCATCACCTTTCATAATGCTTTTATCAACAATAATGCTTTTACCTCTCTAACCTCAGCACTGCCTTCTCACGAGTCGCAAACATGGGTGTCATGAATGGCCCCGGATACTTAGTGCTTTGGACTCCTCACCTGTGTCCCATCTCACTAAACTATTATCTCAGCGAGCAGGGTCGATCTTTGATCGGATTTTCTTTCACTCATTAAATTTTCCATATATTTCAAATAATTTATCCAAACTCCAATAATGATAAACACAACAACCATATAACATCTCCATAATGTAACATCATTCTCAACATAATCCCCGGATAGGAAATAAGGTAAAGAATGGAAAATATTTGAATCATGTGGAGCAATAATATGAAAATAAGGCTCAATATGGCTTTTTGTGATGCATATAAGCGTAGGTAAGGCTAGGATATAACAATGAGCATTATATGGAAATATAAAGTCCCCCATCCTCTTATCATGCAACATGTCAAAAGCAACTTCAAATTTTACCTCCTTTCATGGTTTTCAATAAATTATGCACTTCATTGTGACTTCCCTTTACTAGGCAATTTCATGCTATATCTCTAATGAATCCAATTTTGCATCGTCGAATTCAGTTTAACTTCCATGACATTATTCAAAAAATTTCAATGGGGGTCAATTTTTTCAAACTTTGGAAAACATGCATGTAAGCGCATAAAT
Source organism: Persicaria maculosa (assembly GCA_963922045.1). NCBI lineage: Eukaryota > Viridiplantae > Streptophyta > Magnoliopsida > Caryophyllales > Polygonaceae > Persicaria > Persicaria maculosa. Next base: position 24,513,259 of record OY998259.1, on the reverse strand, counting down.
CAATAAAGAATTCCAAAATAACAATGTATAAGCAATTCAAGAAATAAACTTCAAATATGCACGCAAAATGTCAAATAAAACCAAATATGCATAAAGTAAGCCCTTCCCCTACCCCATACTTAAACATTACAGTGTCCTCACTGTATAAAAACAAGGGTAAAGAAAGAAACTCACTAGACAGGTGTGCAGGGCTTCATAATATCGAGTGAACACGCCTGGGCCGAGTCTGATTTAGCTTGCTTTTATCCCCATGGACCTGAAAAATGTAGAAGACATATACCCACAATAGAAAAACTAAAAGGTTCAAAACCAAAAACAAAAAGCAACAATGTCCAAAAGTCCCAAAAAATAAATGTCTATTTACAAGCTCTAGATTTTATAGTCGCTAGGCTGACTTCTCCATTAAGCTCAAGGTGGCATTTGCAGGGCCCATGTAGCTTGGGCTTCAAATAGGACTCCATTCTTGTCCATCAGTTGTAGTCCTCCAGAATGGATCTTGTTCACCACGAATGGTCCCATCTTCTTCTTGTTGAATTTGTTAGGAAACCAATGATCCCTTGATTTGGAAACATAGAGCTTGTCTCCAACTTCATACTCTTTAGGCTCATCATTGGAAATCCTACATAATCACACATACCAAGGCAAACCTCTCCCATGTATAGATAAATCTTTAATGGAAATAGGAGAAGAAAGATTCATACCTTGGCTTACCTTCGCTGAATCAGATTCGGGGACCTCCTGTTCTACTCGACATCGACTAGAAGTACTCGATATCGAGGAACTTCCTGTTTCTGGTGGCCTGCTGCTCGAGGATGTTGGAGTCGATGAAGGTGGTGCTTGGTTGATATCGACCAATTTGGTCGATATCGACAAGTTTTTCTCTGCTTCTAGTGGCCAGCTGCTTGAGGGAGGCAAAGTCGAGGACGTCGAATTTTGGTCGATGTCGACCAAATTCCTCGATGTCGAGGAATTCTGGGTGACTTCGACCCCATACTTGCACCCTGTCAAGGCATCCGAGAAATAGTTAGTCGACGTCGACTTACCTTGGTCGATGTCGAGCAGATCCTCTGTGTCGTTGTTCAGGATGGCCATGATCTTCTCCACCTGGCTTCCATATCCCTCTTTTCCAGCTCTTCAAGAGTCATATTTCTTACCTTAGCCTCCCCGCAAGTGATGTAACCAGCTGATATAGCTTTTACCTCTTCCATGGGACCTGTGTGCCTTTCAGTTTTATTAAACGAATACTCAATTATCTCATCGCTGATGTTGAAAGTGAGTACTCCCTTCCTTACGCTTATGTTGGCATCCACCGTTTCCAAAAAGGGCCTTCCTAGAATAATTGGACGAGCAGGGTCCTCCGCCATATCAATAACTAGAAAATCAGCAGGGACAAAGAACTTACCTACTTGCACTGGAACGTTGTCCACCATGCCTGTTGGGATGACCACCGTGTTGTTTTCCATATAAAGCTTGGCATCCACAGGCTCTAGGGCACCTATCTTAATCTTGGACCATATTGTTAAAGGCATTATACTCACACTAGCTCCAAGATCACATAATGCATTAAATTTGTATTGACCAAATCCAATGGTTATAGCAAACTTACCTGGATCTGGCCTTTTCTCAAGTATGTCCATATGGCTGCACTCCTCTATGATCTCAGCCATTGACCGCTTCTTGCCAAGAATCTCCTTGAGGAACTTGACGTAGGATGGCATTTCATTGAGAGCTTATGTGAAAGGTATTGTGACGTTGAGCATTTGAAGCATCCTGATGAAGCGCTGAAACTTCTTCTCTGCCGGATCCTTTGGAGACTTTATAGGGAAAGGCAGCTTCTTTTTCTGATTCGGAGCCAGAACAGATGTCGGAGGTGTTGTAGCTTTCTCGACGTCGACCTGATTTTCCTTGACATTGACCAGGTTCTTCTCGATATCGATCAGGTTCTTCGATGTCGAGTTGCTGTGCTATGTAGACGAATTGTGGCCAGGTATCTCGTCGACATCGAGTTCCTTTTCCTCGATATCGAGTTGACCTTCCTCGACATCGACCAAGGTCTGGTCGATATCGACTTGTTGTTCAGCTCCTTCGTCCTGCTGTTTTCCGACCTCTGGCTCGCGTAGTTGGTGCCCGCTCCTGAGTTTTACAGCTGCGATGTGTCCTGTCTTCCCCTTGGGATTTGGTTCTGAAGATCCTGGGAGCGTACTCGACTGTCTGGGGACACCTGCTGCTAGCTGTCCAATCTGTGTTTCCATTGATTTCCGCCATATATCAATCTCCCCAAGCCTAGAGTTGACTCCCTGAATCTGAGTGTAGACGGAGTTGAAGGACTGCTTGGTATCTGAATGGTTCCTCCGTATTTCCTCTAGGATGGTCTGTAGATCATCCCTTTTTTGGTCCCTTTCCGGATGTCGTGGAGCTCTGTAGGGCGGGGGGTTCCTAGGAGCACCTTGGTTCCATTGTGGTTGCTGAAACCTTTGGTCCCCCATATAGCGATTGGGACCCCCTGCGTAAGCTACCTCTTCATGGTGTTCTGCCAACCTGACTTGCTCTGTGTGTGGGCACTCAGTAGTGGTGTGCCTATGTGATCCGCATTCGATGCAGGGCCGGTTGACAGAAAGATAATTTACTTGCTTGAGGAGCTTCCTATTCTGATCTCTGTAGTATTGCTCCTTGACATCTGGGTCGATCTCCTTAGCAGGCTCGTAGAGAGGCATGGATGGGGTTGGCCTGGAATATGCATTCTCCTCATAGTTTATTGGAGTCCCATACTTGTTGTCATAGTTGGTCAGCTTGTCGAGGGCAGCCCATGCGTCAGCTGGCGGCATTGTCAGATACTCATAATGAGTATATGTGTTGATCCTATCCTTAGCAGCAAGGTCAAGAGAATTGAAGAAGATCTCCTGAACGACGCAAGGTTGTTGTCCATGTGTAGGGCAGGATCACAGTAGATCCTTATAGCGTTCCCATGCCTTTGCTAGCGGCTCTCCAGGCTGTTGTTTGAAAGATGTAATCTTTTGGCGAAGGAGCACTGTCTTTGTAGGAGGAAAGAATTCATTGAGAAATTCCTGCTTTACTTGAGCCCATTTTATGAGGGATCGTGAAGGGAGACCCTCAAGCCACTTTAATGCTAGACCAGTCAGAGACCAACGAAAAGCCTTCATCAAGATGTACTCCAAGGTGGTACCTTCAGCAAGAGTACAACACATATCAGTAAAGTTGGTAATATGTTGAAGAGGGAATTCATTAAATCTACCATGAAAAGCATTATGTTTAATTTCTATTAAGGAAGGAGTGAGAATTTCATAGTTATTCTCAGGGATTAGAATAGCCGATTCCGGCACGAGGAGAGTCGGGTGCATGTAATCCTCTGCAGTGGTTGGGTACTGGGCAAGCTCATTTTCTAATTGCCTCCTTCGCGCAGCTTCCTGTTCCCTGCCTACTCTCTCAGTGGCGAGAACAGTATCCTTGGTGGCTAACTCAACTCGAAGCCTCTGTATTAGTTGTTCCTGTGTTTCTGCAGCCGCCATGCTCTTTTTAGTTTATCTTGGATGTGTATAAGGCGTTCCGGTTCATCTAAGCCGTCAAACTCAGGTGGTTGACCAGAACGGCGCATACACCTGCGAAGTACCTCAAAGCAAACGTGTGATTTCACTACCTAAGGCGCGAATGATTGCTTCTCCGGCAATGGCGCCAATTTGTTGGTAGGAGGAAATCGAGAATGCAAATTAAAATATGAATAAAGCAAAGCAAACCAGATTTCGTCCCTTGCAAATGATTACAAGACTTCCTCCCGATGCAGCAGCGGGAAGTCAGGATCGATCCACGAGGAAGCACGTCAGCAGATCTCAGGCAGCTGTAAATTTCACAGACAAAAGGACAGAAAGAAAGACAGAAATAGAAAAGAAAAGCAAAAAAAGAAAGCAAAGCACAGACTGGTCGATATCGACTACAGAAATCGACACCAGAAACTCAATATCGACAATCAGAAACAGAAAACTCAGACAAAGTAACTCGATCTCGGCAAGATTTCCTCGATATCGAGTTAACACTACTCGATATCGACTAAAACTCCTCGGAATCGACAAGCAACAGAAACGTAAAATGCAACCTTTCGAACGCAGAACGCAGATTTTCAACGAAATAATTTCAATAAACTAAAAGACTTCCAAGGCCAGGGTATCAACACCACAACGATAACCATGTAAAATAACACATAAATTTCATCAAATAACTTTCGTTATTAACAAATAGGAATATAGAGGCTTTCGTATAAACCCTAATTGTTACTAACCCTTTTCACATAATTAACCAAAGTTGCATTAAGATCACTTTCGCTTCAATAATAAAAACAAGGATCACCTTCAACTTTCGCAAAAGAATCATGCTCGTAGGGATAGAAGACGAATTGCATAAAAAGATCAAACCTTTACCGCATCATCTCACATGGCTACCGTCGGGCTCACCCCAACCCCAGAAGTGGGTGGACTACTCGCTCTTCATCATCAATAAACTCATCAAAGATTTCAGGAAAATAAATTGCATTAAATAAACTAAAGAGAGCTTACAACCAATCGAAGCCAAATCCGCTCTCGCCTTTCCAACTTCTCTCGCCACAAGCTCTCTCTCTATGTAACTAATTGTAACTGAAATTGAATGCTTAGAAATCAGCCCCTAAGGCTTTATTTATAGCCTTCATTCCCTCTCTAATTAGGAAAGAATACTATATCTAAATCTATATCTATCTATCTAATTACTTAAGATAAAATAATGGAATTAAATAATTAAATCAACTAGGATTATATCTAATGTGGATAAAATATCTTCTCTCTTGACTTGATGGCACTTGATAGATCTTGATAGAATTTCATCTCGAAAATATCACCATTGGCTTCGGGATAGAACCCTAACAAGATCCGGATTACTCGACGTCGGCCACTAGGTGTTTCCTCGATATCGAGTAGAATTGCTCGATATCGACTAGCACTTTTCTCGTCTTCTGCTCAGCAACTCGATTCCGGCCTCTAGGACAGCACATCGACTTGATTTTTCCTCGATATTGAGTAGATTTCCTCGATATCGAGCAAGGCTTGGTCCGTCTTCAGCTTCCTCGTCGATCTCGGTTCCAGGATGTGAAAATCGACTAAGTTTTCCTCGATATCGAGTTTAGGTCCTCGATATCGACTTGTATGTTCAGCTCCCAGCTTGCTCGTCGATTCCTGATGCTCAGCTCGATTTCAGGTTTACTCGATATCGAGTAAAACAACTCGATATCGACCAACTCTCTCAGCTTTCTACTCTGTTCTTGAAACACACTTTCCCGAGTCCTCGTTTGTCAGATTAATGCATATGACTATGCGTTGGAAAGCTCTTTTCGAGGGCTACAACTCTCATGAAGACATCAAAGCTTGATTCAGAACGATGCATGGTGAAAAATGGTGTTTTCTCCAACTGCACCATCCTTAGCTTCTTCATGACTTTCCGTTAAGCTCCAAAGTGCGTCCGATTTCTGCGAAATATAACAAAAACTTGTGTAGACCTCCATATATTGCAAATAAACATAAACTACACAAATTATGTATTATTCTAACCAAAATATATGAAATGCATGCAGAAATCGTTATAAAAGTAAGTGTAAAACATGGCAATTTAGGCTCACATCAAGAACCCTAGGCGGGGACGTAGGCCAAGTTCGTGCTTTACCTCGCTAACAATTCGTTGCGTCCTTTACTTATTTCTTTACCATATTTCCGCACTTGTTTCGAGCTGTATAACTCTGTTGTGATTCAGGTTTGCTAGAAGAAAGAATTACGTCTAATCTCAAAGGGTTTTGCAAGCGTTTCAAAAGTCTTGAGATTATCTGCGAAAAACCGGTGTACTCTATTCAACCCCCCTTCTAGAGTATTTCTATATTACTTTGTTATACATTGTCGATCCTTCACCTTGAATATCCATCTAGAAAGCAATAATATGGACGACTAGCGAGTCTTTCAAGCAATTGGTCAATGAATGGTAAGGGAAAGTGATCTTTTCGAGTTACCGCATTTAGCTTACGATAATCGATGCAGACTCTCCAGCCTGATTGGACTCTGGTAGGGACCAACTCACCTTCTTGATTCTCAACCACTGTTATGCCTCCTTTCTTTGGTACTACCTATGTTGGACTAACCCCTTGACTATCAGAGATGGGATAGATCATACTTGCCTGATGGAGTTTGAGTGCCTCCTTCTTCACTACATCCATCATAGGCAGGTTGAGTCTCCGTTGAGGTTGCTTGGAAGGTTTGGCTCCCTCTTCCAACAAGATCCTGTGCATGAAAGTAGCTGGGCTGATTCCCTTGATATCCGCTATGGTCCATCCCAGAGCTGTCTTATGCTCTTTGAGCACCGCTACCAACCTATCTTCTTGTTCTTTAGTAAGCTTGTTAGAGATGATGAAAGGCAAGGTGTCACCTTCCCCCACAAATGCATACTTCAAATGCTCAGGAAGTGGCTTGAGCTCAACCTCGGGTGCATGCACGATAGAAGGCAAGAGCTTCTCACTTGGAATGGTTAGCGCCATAAAGGTATCTTCTTGTGATTTCGCAGGGAGGGAAGACAAGTCTCTTATGGTATCCTGCAGGTTAGTAGCCAAAACATAGTTCAATGAAAACTCCTGAATAGGAGATTCTAAAGCTACATGTAGGTCATCTACACAACTCATATCAAAGGTATCCTACATACAAGTATCAATGGCATCCATAAAGCATAAGAAATGATCATCAGAAGGGAATTTCATTGAATCATATATATTATATTCAACCTTCTCACCATCGAATTCCATAGTCAAAGAACCATAATAAACATCGATTTTTGTTCTAGCAATCTTTAAAAAGGGCCTTCCTAGGAGAATAGGGGCCTCTTGATTACCATGCTCCATGTCTAAGACAAAAAAGTCAGCAGGAAAGATCAAGTTGTCAACCATGACTAAAACATCCTTAACTATGCCTCTAGAAAAAGCATTTGATCGGTCCGCTAGTTGGATCACCACTCTAGTCTCATACAAAGGTCCTAAACCCAATGATTCATACAGAGAATAAGGTAAAACATTAATAGATGCACCTAAGTCTAACAAAGCTTTATCAAACTTAGTCTCACCTATCACACATGGGATTGTGAACATGCCAAGGTCACAACATTTTTTAGGCATACGCTTTTGAAACACAGCAAACACATGTTCGCTTACCTTAATTTTCTACTTCCCCTTCAACATTTGATTCCTCTTTATTGTGCAAAGTTCCTTGAGAAATTTGACATAACGAGGAATACTTTTAATCAAATTGAGTAAGGGGATGTTTACCTCGCACTTACTGAACGTCTCAAAGATCCCTTTGTCATTGTCTGGTCTTCTTGTGTCTCTGAGTGCTTCAGGAAAGGGAGGAACAGGTTTGAAAGAATTAAGATGGGGAAAATCAGGTCTAACGTACCTGTCTGAGTCATCACTGGATTCGCCGCGGGGCGGCTTGGAGATTTTTGGAGATTCAGAATCTCCTTTGCCGCGGGGCGGCTCAAGGGTGCCGCGGAGCGGCTCAGCGACGACGGCTTCTCCTTCCTACACGTCTGCACCTAGTTCCAAGTTTTCAATGTTAACATCATTATGGGGAGCGGTAATTAGTTCCTTACCACATCTTAGTGTCACGGCGCTGACGTTCTCCTTGGGGTTCACAACCGTTTGAGAGCCTTGATATGGGGGAGCGGTAATTAGTTCCTTACCATTCCTTGACGTTCTCCTTTTGCTCATTGATTGAGCCAATTGGCTAATTTGCTTCTCCAAATTCTTGGTGTGCTCAGCTTGACTCAGGACGATCTTTGTGAGAGCCTTGATAGGGTCCTCATTGGATTGATCAGCCGGTGGAGGTCCTCTCTGTTTGGCATCAAATTGTTGTTGAGGTCTGAATTGGGGTCCACCTTGTGGATTGAAAGGGGCCTGGTGATTACCATAGTCATACCCCTGGTAACCTGAATTAAAATTGTTATTGAAATGATTGGGATTAGCATAGTTATCAAACTTGGGTCGTTGCGGAACAAAGTTCCCCATGTCGTTCAACTCTACACTTGGCTCCTGCAGCATTGGACAAGTGTCCGTCGGATGATATAGATCAGCGCAAATGCCACATGCCTTAAGTTGCTGTGGGGTTCCTTGTAGCATGAACCTTTTCATTATATCCTTCAATTCAGCCACATTGCTATGTAATGCGGACGTCGAGGAGTCAACAGCGAGTACCCCTCTAGCATGAACTCCCTTGCTGAATTGTCTAGAGGCATCAGCAAGCTCTGAAAACACCTCCCAAGCAGCATTGGGTGTTTTGTTCAAGATGTTGCCTCCACATGCAGAGTTCACCGTCTTGCGCTCCTCGTCAAGCAATCCATTGAATAGAAAGAGCACCAAATCCTTCTTTGAGAAACCATGGTGAGGGCAACTAAAGCAAAGCTTCTTGAATCACTCAAAGTACTCATAGATTGTCTCTGTAGCCTGCTGGTCAATGCTGCTGATATCCTTTTTCAGACTGTTTAACTTGGTCGCAGGAAAGTACTTCTCCAAAAAGAGACGCTTCAATGGAATCCATGTTGTTGCAATACCTGGTGGCAAGTAGTAGAACCACTCATTGGCAGTGTCCTTAAGCGAGAAAGGGAATGCCCTCAACTTGATTTGCTCCTCCGTGACATTGCCTGGTTTCATTCCCACCACGACACTATGGAACTCAGACAAGTGCTTGTGGGGGTCCTCACCACTCAACCCATGGAATTTAGGTAAGAGATGAACCACCCCAGACTTTAGCTCAAAACTGACACCTTTATCAAGTGCAGAGAACAAGATAGCCAATGGTTGTTGGGCCAAGTCAGGTGTTGTGAGCTACTTCAACGTTCGATTATCATCGTTAGCAGCCATCTCTATACTCTCTTCTTCTCCTTGATCGAAAGGTAACTCGCGAATGTGATCACAAGCTTCTCGCCTCAATCTAGAGAGAGTCCTCTCAATCTTTGAATCCAAAGATAATAAAGATGAGTTAGTAGCACGAGTGTGGACCACATAGGTGGTCCACACCAAGATTAGTGATTAAAACAACACAAGAATTCAATAAGAATTCCCCCGGCAACGGCACCAAATTCGACAAGAGGAAAACCTGTCGTTGTTCTTGCCAAAGAATACTCAAACTCACAACTAGTATAGTGTGTAAGCAAGAGGTCGATCAACAGGGAAATCTACGCAATTCAAGTGCAAGTCTAATCGCTAATAGAGAATATGGGGCGGTTTTTGTGTGAAAAAGATCCGCCTTTTATCAAAGCGGAAGCAAGCAAACAAAGTAAATTGTGTTGTAGAATGGAATGGAGAGAAATAGGTTCACCTACAATTTATCACTTCGATTGATGAATTCGATCCTTGCTTCAGCCTCTAATTCTTGTCTTTTCCTATCAATGTCCTTGTCCAGATCTTAGGTAGATTACTATTCCTACGAGTCCTAGCAACCCTTATCTCTAAATAACCCTAACACGGTTAAGATTCAACCTAGAGATAGCATTAAGAGTATGAATTACCCAAGGTACACATAATATCAAGCTACGAGTCGATATTCAACATGTATTCAACTTCCTACACATCAAATTAGTCCTAGGAGTCCAAAAGGGATATGATTGCCACTTGGGTTAAGGTTCGCTACGAGGAATCTGCAAAACCCTAGCAATTGAATGAATCTACTCTAACTAGTTGATCAGGCTAGAGAGAATAAAACACATTCAAGGAATTAAGCACAAAGAAGTCAAAACATTGGAATAGGAATAAGAACTAGATTAAGAAACTCACAATTCAACAATCAAAGATCCAAACTGTAGGCGAAACCTTTCGTGACTTCAGCAACTCCTATGCATCTTCTTTAGCTTGTTTTTCTCTTCTCCAATTCATTTCACCTTCAATCTACTATACCTGAAATAAACCATAAAATCATGTAGATTCCGCCTCTTCTAACTCAACAAGTGATTATGTAAATGCGGCTAAATATATGCAATACTCACAACTAAATTATGCTAAATGCACTCTATAATGCAACACTAAATATGCTCTATCAGTATAGAAGGATCCACGATTTGAATTAAGAATGCTCTTCCTCGTGTCAACTGGGAGGAACCTGTTCACGAATGTCATTGATGTCTATTAAAATAGCCATGTTGAAATGCACAGTTTAGCTTCAAATTCTATACACTTTGCATATTTCGGGTTGGGAATATGTCGAATTTATGTAATATGTGCTTATTTGCAAGAAATGGAGATCTACATAAAGTTTTGGTTTAATATTACATAATATGGAGCCATTTCGGGAGAAAACCAAGAAGTGAAGACGGAAGATGAAAGTTCCTCGATATCGACGAGTCTTAGTCGATATCGACTAAAGATGTCCGGGCACAACACTGATCGAGGAGCAGCAAGTTGAGGAACTGAAGACGAGTACTTGATTATCGTTGTTGATCCTTTGGTGCGATTTACATGATTATCCGTTTTATTCTTGCCTTTTGCATGCTTGGTTATCGTTGTTGCAAACCCCAATCTTGGAAGTCTTTCATATATAGTTTATTTTTGAATCCCCAAAGCCTTGTCTTTACTTTCTTTCATTTTAAGTTACTGTCCTCCTCAATATCGACAACTTCTGGTCGATATCGAGTTACTGATCCCCGATCCCAGATCGTCGTAGCTTCTCCTGTGCAGGTACTCGACAAGACCTTCCTCGACATCGACATCTTTACTCGATATCGAGTAGACTGTCCTCGATATCGACCAAACCCAGGAGCTGCTGCTGCGCTGTTCGACTTGTCCGATCTTCTATCGATTAACCCTAGTCGAGATCGAGAACCTGTGGTCGACTTCTGTTTGTGAGATTTCTCTGCTGCCTAGGATTCGCTGACACGCTTCCTCGTGGATCGATCCTGACTTCCCACTGCTACATCGGGAGGAAGTCTTGTAATCATTTGCAAGGGACGGAATCTGGTTTGCCTTATTTTATTCATATTTTATATTGCAATTCTCGATTTCCTCCTACAACAGTCATCTTTGAAGCATATCCGCCCTTTTTTTGCCATCAGTGACGTTGTTCTTGGGGCCTAGGGGTCATTGACCCATCACACTTCCGTTGCGCCGCTCCGGTGCCACTTGGTCGTCGATCCTTTCTTGCTTGTCGGCGCTCATCGAATGATCGTAAGGGTTAGAAGTTATGGAGATAGGCGAGAGACAAAGGTGGACAACACAGTTTCCTTAAGAGTTCATACATGGACCAGGACTAGGGACGACGAGACCAAGGAGAAGATCCCAACCCGAGAGTTACAACGATGCTCTTATAATTGTGGCACGCAAGCACATAAAAATCAAGAGATATCATCACATTATTTCACACTAGTATGCACCTATCTCAAGGGATATCGATTTATGCATTCATAACATGATCATATAATCATCTTTATATGTGCGCAGAACAAGCTAGCAACCTATCATTTCTTTCACCAATCATGCTTAACAGACTAAGAAAGTGTATGCACAGATTGACATGGGACATATATGGCATAAGTTATGCAAGACCTAGCAAACATCACAGGATATCTTATACACGACTTATCACTCATTTAGATACACAATTAAGCAAGTCATAATATTACGAGGTTGAGGCAAGCATGCTAAGATGTACACTAAAAATCATGTTAAGGGTATGGTCAGTTCATGCAGGGTTGGCATAGCAACTATCTCATCACATACATCCATATTTGCATAGTAAGACTAGGACGTCACACAATCATATGAGGGCCTATAACTGGAGGTATATGTCTTACATGATACTAGCAATACTCATTAAACATGTACACAGTCAATGGGGTCCAATTAGGTTAATCTGGCATGCTAAGTCATCTGATTCACTTGTTAAACATGCAACGAGAGTTGGCCACACTATCATGGACCTAGTTCATAGGGAGACAATAATCATGTGAATTCAATACATACGGCACATACATCCACTCATAAGTGCAACCATGCAAGGTGTCAGGCAAGTCGTGCTGAATTATTCCAATATAGCATGTCATGAAATCACAAGGAGGCTATCATTTTAACTTGATAGAATTCTCTAAGGGCAATCACCGACTCACCACCCTGTTTCCCTGTGGGACGCTAGTATGACTCGCTGGGTAGGACACAAGGACATTCACGCCGTTTCCGAGAGGTGAGGGTAGAACTCGTGTTTAGACTCTTGTGGCAAGAAGACATAGTTGTCCATTACGAGGATCGAAAGGGATGATTCCATAAGACAACTCACTTCTATCTCAAAACGATTTAAATCCTCACCCCTACTAGCATACTCGGGTAACCCTCACATCCGACACGATTTTCGAAGGTCATTAGTTGACCTGCCGAAATTTCGCGTGGAAGACCCCAACCTCAAGTATGAGACTCGATAGAAGCATCGATGGTGGGATATGAAACAGGACTCAAAACGGGGAGAGCGGAATGCTTCTCGACCCTTCCTAACATGCCTAGATGTTTTGGTGGGGCGGATGGCAGAGTTAAAACCATCAGGGAATTTGAATTATGTAAGGGCTATTTCGACAGGACAGGAATTCCGATTACAAAAGAACAAGGTTTTCTCCCGCTATTCCGTTTGCACGGTTATTCAACACATGATTCAAGTCAAGGCATCTGATTAGTTCACTATCCTAAGCATAATAGTACACATCATGGAAGCAATCAACAAGATTAATATGATCCTCTTCGAGGAGGATATAAGCAGATAAAAGGCTAACAAATACTCTAGAAGGGGAAAGAATAGAGTATGACTCGAGGAGGATATAAGACATACATGCACAGAGACGATTTATTCCGTCCTCCGAGGGACGGCCGACCGGAGGGGCAAAAACCTCACGGCCTCCTAACTCAACACTCAAACCTCTGTGGTGTTCCTTGGAGTCTTCTAGGCCCATCTGTAAATAAAAGCTAGTATTTTGCCTACCGTTCCCCGAGTTCTACACCCATAAGAGATGTCTATCGCTTTGGTCTCTACCCAAGATTGTTTCCCCTTTATTCATTTTAGGTTTAATTCCAATTAAATTCATTTTGCCCTTTTCAAAATATTTTTCAAAACCATTTGAAAATATTGGGCGATTTTCAAAACTATCTTCAACCTATTGTACTCGGATTGCAAAATCTCAGCTCTGATACCACCTTTGCAACGGCCCGGGATTATGATTCCCGAGTTACGTTTCGAGGGATATAACCCCTCGTTGGGATCTTGTGCCCCGAGTACAGGTTGAAGGTTTGAAATCGAAGATGAGCAGTTTAAAGTGGGATTTCGCACCCAAATCATGAAGGTCCGTTGGAGACCCCGGAGTAAACCCCTATACCTGTCCTAACTCTATAACACGGAAAATCCTTTATCATGCAAAGGGCATAAGTTCTGAAAACGATACAATGGGCGTCACGGCAGAGCCGAGTCAAAACAGAGTATAAGTAGGAAGAAATCCCAAAAGTATAAATTTGGTGAAGTCGGGGTTCAAACACTCACTCTCCGGCATATGAACGGACCCCGTCATAACAGCAAAAAATCAAGCAATGGAACGGGTACCTGAATCTATACTACAAAGTCAGGCCAAGTGGTCGCCCGCGGGTCCTCTGACCGCGCTGAGGACATATAATACGCCTATACCTAGAATAAAGGATGCCTTCATGCAGTACTGAAATCTTAACCACACTATCATGCTCCTAATTCATATATGCAGAATATTAAGTAAGGCCTTAAGAAAGAATACCAAGTGGTACATCCCTCTTCTACCACCACCCCTCTTCCAGATAGGGTGGAGACTGGCCAGTTCGATACTATAGCATATCAAATCTCATCATCATATCGCATCTCATGCTCATCTCGTATCTCATGATATATAGATATATATAAATGACTCAAGGAGGACAACACCCGATGAAGATGGGATGCCCTATGACCCTAGCAAGGACTCTAGGACTCACAGATAACGGTCGTTCTGTATTCAAACGCATACAGAATAAGAATGCTCATTCATAAGTGCAAGTCCTAAACATGATACTACATGACATGCTTTTATGCATATGCAACACCTACATACTATATGACACATCAGGCAGGAGGTCCTGGTTACTAAGTAAGCCCCGGATGACTTACTTGGAGAAGCGCGGAATCCAAACAATGATCAGCAATGGCAAGCAATCCAACAGATCAGAGATCACCTAGTAATCCCATAAATAACATAATAAGTCTAAGTCTAATTTACACAAAGCACACAAGTCACATATGAAACATATAAGATACACACATATGATAATTCAGCCATCTCGTCATTATTAACATTATCATCTCATCTTCAGTTCTCATCTTGTCTCATCATATCTCATAATTTAACATCTTTCTCATTTACGATCATAACATCATCCTCATCAGCTCATGACAACCTCCATACCATACTTAGCCAATTTCACATATTACCGTTTCATACTCACACTTGGCATACAGATATATATATCATCAACATCATAATATCTAACATTTAATCTCTTATAGTAAATCACCGCAAGTCATGCTATTAGTCACACATATCATGTTGTTAGTCAACCGCTCAGATTATCATGATAGTTAGTCATCGAATAAGTCTTATTCTCAAGTTAGATCCAAATCTGTTTCAAATCCGAGTTAGAATCCCGACCCTTGAAAATGCAAGCAACGCTCCTTTTTCCAATTTATTATATCACTTTCCAACCTCGAAATTATTTTCCGAATTCCTATTTAAATCTTCAAGTCCCAAATAGTTTTATATGATATTTTAAATACCATTTATTAAATACCTTTATAAATTATTTCCAAATCCCTTCTCTCTACAATTCTAGAGAGAGGGAGCTCAACTCCTTCCCCAACCGGTGACTTACTCCGGGGATGTCGAGCTCCGATTTGATGCCATGTTTCCGATCGTTCTAACTGAAGCACCAACCCCTCTTTCGGGAGTCGTAAAATCTCCTCCAGGAGCCTAAAATCTCCTTCGGGAGCCCCAAAAATCTCCTTCGGGAGCCTCCACCCCGCCTTCTTGGCTAGATGGGTCTCTTGCCTCCTTCCGTTTCTCTCCGATTGTACCGATTGGTGGTGTTCTCCGTCGGTGGTGGTGGATATCACCTTTCTGTTTGTGTAATCAACTTAGATCTTATCGTTTCGATGACTCGCCCTCACCAATGCATCATCGGTCAGAGTGGTGCCCGTTTCTACCATCTCCTGGTGGTTCTCGTCCTCCAATTCGGTCGCCCAAATGTGCTAATGCTTCTCCAGCCATGCGTCTCCTCGGGCCTGGAGTTTCACGTTTCTTCCTTGCCCAGGTTTGGCGGGATTGCTTCTCCAGGCCTTCAATTCTTCTTGTGTCGCCGGCGCCTTCCTCCAACGCTGGTCGGCGGCCAGTGGCTTTCTCCCCCAGCGGTTTCCCTCCTGGCTCGGTCTCTTGACTGTCGGTAGGGCTCTTAGGCTGGGCTGTTCGACTACCTTGGTGTGCGTGGTCGGCATCTCCATCGGCTTGCAATGCCGCCCCCATCCCATGACGTCCCCGGTAGCCTGCTTCATTTTGGGGATTAGGGTTTCAATAGGTGCTTTCGGGCTGGTGCTTTGGGCCCAAGGCAAAGCTTTGCCTTGGGCCCGGGTCAGCCCGAAACCAAAGCCTTGGGCCCAAATTTAGCCCGGTGGGTGGATTTCATAAATTGGATAAATAAAATAAAAAATAAAATTTGTTAAATCTTAAACCGTATTTATCTACTTTATATATAATTCCCTATGGGGTTTGCGTAAATCCCGCTTGGGCTATTGGTGCGTTGTTTGATTCAGGTGGTTTTGCTCTACGGTTCGGGAGGATTGGCTTTTCTTCTTCGGTTGATGGGGTTCTGGCTGTTCAGAGTCGGGTTAGGCTGGGGTCGTGGCAGTGTGTATCGAGGCGTCTCCTTTTCCCGAAAGACTATTTCCTTGGAGGTTCGTCTTCACTGCCCACAGGTCTCCTGATGTACCGCTGGCCTGCGGTGTTGATGCTGGTAGCGCTTGGCTTCGTTCGTTCGTCTACGTCCGCATCTCGTCCGGTTTAGTTAGGCTTGATTTCTCTTTGTAGAGCGCTTGTGCCTGTTTCTTGCACCTTCGTTGTATTTTGTCTTTTTTATGACGGTTTCCGTCTTTTGACTTGTCAGCCATCGAGGTCCAGGTTTGTCTGGCCTCGAATTATTTCCTAATCAAAAAAAATATATATATAAATAAAAATAAAAATAAAAATAAAACCAACCCTTTATAAATATCCAAAAATGATACTTTATCTTTTAAATCCTCAAATACTATTATAATATATTTTAATTACCGTTAATTAGTTAAATAATAAACGGATAACCCGAACCGTACCGTACCGAACCGAACCGAACCGAACCGAACCCGTATAAATAATCTCACCCGGTTAATAATATAACAATTATATATGTAAAGAAAATGAGGTGGGGCCCATGGGGTCATCCCCTTCCTCTCGATGGTTCAATTTGGAGACTCCTGCCCGGCTCAGCTCCTCTGTGCGATCGGAAGAAACCCGCCGGCGACTGGAGCTCCTCCTCCCGGTCTTTCTTCTCGTCATCACTGGCTCGTCCTCGACCTCGGCTTCTCTTCCTCGACTCCATGGTTCTCTCGTCTCTGCTCGCACTCGACGCTCGCTCGCCCCTCTCGAGCTTGTCGGAGCTCTCGTCTCTCCGGAGCCATCGACCTCGCCCCGACTTCCCACACTCGGCTCTCACTGTGTCTTCCCGACCAAAAAGAATGAAATTAAGGAATGAATGGTATAAGGAAGGGAAGGAACAAAGCTCACTGAGGGATTTCGCGACTTTGGAGCTCTCGATCGGAGTTCTGGGCTTCGTCGGTGGCTCGCGATGACTCGTCAGACATGCGTCGGGCATGGGTGAGTGTGATGGAGGAGCTCGGGGGTGATTTGGATCGAAAACGAAGGAGAACGGCTTACCGGAAGGTTGTTCGCGCTCTAACGGGGCGACGGAGTTCATGTGGCTTGCGGCGGCGCTACGGAGCTCCTGGGATTCTCCGGCTGCTAGTGGTAGCTCCGAGGGGTGTGTGGGACCTTCTGCTGGTGGCTCGAGGTGGAAGAAGGGAAGAAGGAGGATGAGACGGTGGTGATGGTGCGATGAAGAGTGAAGGTGATGATGTAATGCTGAAATGGTGACTGTGACTATGTGTCATGGTGATGAATGATGGAGTGCAGCAGGAGAGCGGGGAGGGCTGAAGAATTTGAAAGAGGGAGAGATGTGAAGTGATGGGGAGATGGCGTACAGAAGAAGGGAACGGGGTAGCTGCAAGTTGCAGTGGAGTAGGGAAAGGGCGCACGTGATGTTTACCGACGGGGGATTGGACAAGTATTAAATGCGGCATTAGTCAAATCAATACCCGGTAAAATAATCCCGAATACGTGAATTTCGAACCCGAAATTAGTTTATAAATGTTAGTTTCCCTGAATCCCGATTTCTCGATCAGTTAGATTTTTAAAATCAAAAAGGATATCACCATTCGATAATTGTTTTGAATTCGTGAGGTAATTGGACGAAATCGTTCGTCAAAATTTTAAATTCGGGTCGGAATCCGTTAAACGAGCTTTTAATTCGATTAAATTCATTTTTAATTCTCTTTTTCCGAAAAAATTAGGATTTAAAAACCCGAGCCTTTACACCAAAAACATGTACAAGTTATAAGACATAACATTGATTGAAGCACCTAGGTCTAGCATAGCTTTGGTGAAGCTAGCATTACCTATTGCACATGGTATAGTAAACATACCAGGATCTCCGCGCTTTTCAGACAATTGTTTCTAAAGCAAAGAAGAAACATTCTCACTTAAACTTACCTTTTCTTTCTTTCTCATTCTTTGCTTGTGCTTCATCGTGCATAGCTCTTTCAAGAATTTCGCATAGGGAGGCACAGTTTTAATCAAATTGAAAAGTGGAATATTTACCTCACAATGAGCAAAGGTGTCGTAAAGAATTTTTTCATCTTCCTACTTACGATCGGATCTTAAGGCATAAGGAAAGGGCGGTGCAGGTCTTCAAACCTCAGAAGACCACTCTTTAGAAGCTTTCTTTAGGGAATGAACTACGTCAGAAGTCGGATCCGTCAACGGAGCTGGCGGTGGGCGCCGTGGTGAGGGGCGACGGGCGCCATCTATGCAGTGCGTCTCCAATTCCGTCTCTTCCTCCTTGTTTTCCAAATCAACTTCTTCCCTAGGCCTCACTTCATCATTCCTAGTGGGTATATTCACTTGTTTACCTCCTCTAAGGGTCATGGCGCTAATATTCTCCTTCGGATTCACTACCACCTGCGATGGCAACTTACCTGAATCTTTTGCTTTCAATTCACCAATCTCCTTAGTCATTTGACTCAGCAACTTCTCTTGAACACTCATCTTGTCCAACAACAACCTCAGTGTCTCATCTCTATCGTCTTGTTGAGTGTTTCTAAGACGATTCTCGAACTATCCTCTCTGAAAAGGAATTTGTTGCTGCTAGCCTCTTCCGTTGAATCCACTTTGGTAGTTTGAATTGTATCCCTGATTGTAATTACCAATGTTTCAGCGATGTCCATAATCCATAGCATTCACTTCAGCGGCGCCCTTCTGAATCAAGGGACACTTATCATTCAGATGAGTTGGATCTCCACAAACACCACAAGGTCTGGGCTGATGTGGTTGATTTATTTGCATAGCCACCTTGATAGATTTATCATAGTAGGATTAGATTTATTTTAGGCTATATAATCTCTTATAGGCAAAACCCTAGAAGTATTCAACTCAATTCAACACAATTCAGTTGAGTTCTGACTGAGTGATCGGTAACCGCCAAGGGTTTGGGGGCAGGGCCCTCGGCCAACAGATAGTCCAAGGGGCAAGCGGTGGCTCAGTAATGATATTCTATGTTTTCAGATTCATATGTTTATCATTTATCAGTAGTGTGTGGGTGACACACTTGTAATCCTCGTCTGGTTTCGGAAAACTTTTCAATGAAATCCATCTCTCAGTGTGGATGTAGCCAATTTGGTGAACCACGATAAATTGTGTGTGTCAATCTTGTTTGTTTGAATATTTATTCTTTTGTCACAATGAAGTGGTATTTGAGTCAGGTTGTGATTTCCGCCGATAATGATGATTGGTTCTACGTTGAAGATCGACAAATTTACTGGAAGAAATTATTTTATTCTGGTAGATCAAGATGCGGGCTTTGCTGAAGCAGCAAGGCTTATGGGCACCGTTAATTAAGGCTTTTATTCGAGCCGAAGGAGTTTGCTTGTTCATATTCAGTTCATTTAGGATATGAATAAGCTCGATCCGAGTTTAGCTAAATTTTGACTCGAGCTTAAAAATATGCTCATACTCGGCTCGTTTATGAAATGAACGAGCTCAAACCGAGCTTTGTTTTAGCTTTAAGTTAGTTCTACTTGCTCATTATACAGTAACTCATGAAATTTTGGAAATTCACATAAAATTCGAGCTTAATTCGAATGAGTCGAGCTTTGAACTAAGCTTTAAAATGTGCTCATATTCGGCTCATTTAGAAAATGAATGAGCTCGAGTCTAGTTTTTATCAAGCGAGTAAGGTTCGAATTCCAACTACTCGTGTTCACATAACACCTCCACCATTAACCGCTGACAAAAATTCGGGTCTACAATAAATGTTCAATCGAGAGCGAACTGTACGACAAAATAGAAATTTTCAGCGGATATTTGTATTGTATCAGATAGCCAGTTATGTACAACCCTAACAATAACCACTGTTTTTTAAATCAGTTGTTTTTTCAATCAGTTATGTACAACCCTACCAATAATCACTGTTTTTTAAATCATTCAAGAATTGTAATTAATTATACCCGATCCATAATCTTTAATCTCTATACATATACTAAAACCCCATAAAATATATTTAGATTATATAATCTGTTGAACTAATTTAATTTTATATACATATTATTTTTTGGTGAAAATTTTCCGTACAAGGGACGAGACCTACTCTTCAATATATGTGTGGATATACTGAGAGTTTTATTAATATATATTATCGTACAACAGAACATAGAGACTCAAACATGTAACCGCCCTATGATACTTCTTATTGCCATTATAATTGATTTCCGATCTTTGAAATTCTTTTTCAAATTACTTTTAAAATCTATAAGTCCAAATAATATATTTTATCTCTTAAAACCTCAAATAATATTGCATATAAAATAATTTTAATTCCGATAAATAGCTAAATAAATAGACGGATAAACCCAAACCAACCCGAATCGAACCAAACCGAACCGAACCCATATTGTTAATCCCCGACCGGTTAAATGATATAAATTGGCAAGGGGTCTCACAGCCACGTCAGCTTCATCTTCCTCCTTCAGAATTCAAAAGGAAGCCCGCCCGTGCTTGGCCGATGGAGCTCGACCCAGCCGGCGACGTCTTGGCCTCGTGCCCAGCCGTGGCTCGTCCGGACTCGCCCAGCTCGGACCCTCGCACCTCTCTCATCGTGTTCGCTGCTCGCCCTCTCGCACACGCTCAAGTCGACCCTCGCTGCTCACTCAGCCTCGCCTCTCGCGCTAACGGCCTCGCTCTCGAGCTCGCCCGACTGCCCGCACTCAGCTCTTGCTCACCCCCCCCCCCCTAACTTCTCTAAGCATCGAAAGGAAGAACGATATCGAATGAGAAATGAAAAGAGGCTTGGAAGCTCACCGACGTGTTCGCGACTTCGGAGTGCTCGATCGGAGTTCTCGGCTTCGTCGGTGGCTCGCGATGGCTCGTCGGACCTGCGTCGGACATGGGTGAGTGTGTTGGTGAAGACTATTGAGCCATTATGTGATGATCAGCTAAGAGATAGTGTGAGGCCTCATCCTTGTTCCTAGACCTGCGTTGTATAGGAGCATGTCATATGTAACAGAATTGTCTCTCCTTCTTTCCCATATAAGAAAAGAAGCGAGAGATTGTAAGTTCAGTTCATCAATCAAGCAGTTCCTTCATTTGCTCTCTTTCTCTCTTTCATGGTTTCGTTTCTTCTCTGATTCAATTTCACATCGATCCAACTGGAATCAACATGGTATCAGAGCTCGTAGACGATCCTGGCTATCAGAGTTCCGATGTCGGAGGTATAGATCCGATGAGTGAACTCTTTCTCCATCATTCCGACAATCCGAGTTCCTTGCTTCCACACGCCTCCTTGATGGCCGCAACTACAGCCATTGGAGGCAATCTGTGGAGGTTTCTCTCCTGGTGAAGAACAAATTCGGATTTGTTACAGGCACCTGCAAGCGACCTGCTACAAATCCGCTCCTTCAACACCACTGGGATAGGTGTAACAACATGGTACTTTCCTGGCTCTTACACTAAGTAGATAAAGACATAGCCGAATCTGTCGTGTATTGTCGCACTGCAAATTAAATCTGAATTAATCTAGAATGTCGATTTGGCGCTGCAAATCAAACGAAATTGTATCAAATTCGGAAAGATCTCATAGCAATAGATCAAGGCAATCTCAGTGTTTCTGATTATTTCACCAAATTTAAGAGAATTTGGGATGAGTATGGCTGTGATTGAATGTGAATCATGTGATTGTGGTTATACACTTGTTGTGTCAAGGATGTTAGCGAATCAGCAGGTGATTCATTTCTTGATGGGGCTCAATGAAGCCTACAATGGTATGCGAGGAAACATCTTGATGATGACTCCTCCAGTTAGCATTGACGACGCCTACAGATTTCTGGTCCAAGATGAGCAACAGAGAAACATGAACAAAGGCTCTACTGCCAGTGGAGACAGTTCTGCCTTTGCATCTCAATCAAAAGAAGGTTTTTCAGGATCCAAGAAGCCCTTGTACTGTGACCATTGCAAGGTCAGTGGTCATGCTATAGAGAAATGTTGGAAGATCCATGGTTATCCAACCAATTCAAGTTCATCAAATAACTTATGTGATCACTGCAAGATAGGTGGACACACTATGGAAAAGTGCTGGAAAGTTCATGGATATCCAAGCAACAATGGGACTCATAATTCAACAAATGGTTCAAGACCTTTCTGCACACATTGCAAATCACTTGGACATGTCATTGACAAGTGTTGGAAGTTGCACGGATATCCAACTGACAGTGGATCTTGAAACAAAGGCAAGAAGGTTGCTGCTGTTGCTTCATCACAAATCACACAAGAGCAGTATCAGCAGCTACTATCTCTCCTACAGCATCATGAGGTCAAAGAGCCCACAGCTATGTTGGCAGGTAAGAGTGCTTGTCTTTTCTCTTCTATGCTTAACTCATCTTAGATATTGGACAGTGGAGCAACCGATCACATGACCCCCAATATTAACCTCTTTTCAAACCTATACTTCCCTACCCAGACCATCATCCATCACAATGCCTAATAATCAAAAAGCCACCATCTCTCATATGGGAAGAGTTGACATCACTCCCCAAATACCATTACAAAATGTCCTACATGTTCCTGATTTCTACTTCAATTTGCTTTCAATTCATAAGCTCTCCAAAGATATTCAGTCTAATATTCTTTTCACTCCCACTTCTTGCATAATTCAGGGCCCTTTGATGAAGAATCCTATGGTAATTGGAAGTGAGGATCGTGGCCTTTACATTGCACACAAGCCTTATGAGATGGCTCCCTTTCATGATCTGTCTACCATACTTCAGTTTGATTTTTCATCTTGTGCATCAGTTTCTTTCAACTCTGTCAATGACATTGTTGTTGGTTTGTCTGCTATAAGTAAAGCAGAACTTTTACATTGCCGAATGGGGCATTTACCATTTACACAAATTAAGTACATTTATGACTCTATGCATTTTTCTTCACCCCCCTCTATATGCCAAATATGTCCTCAAGCCAAATTACATAGACTGTCTTTTACCCCAAGAACAAACAAAGCTACTGCTCCCTTTGACCTGATTTACTTTGATACTTGGGGACCATATAAAACCACTACTCACAATGGGTACAAATATTTTTTGACTCTAGTGGATGACTAATCCAAGTGCACTTGGACTTTCCTCATGGCATCTGATGAGGGATTTTCAGTCGCCTTAAATCCTATCAAATAAATCCGACTAGCCTAACTAATATAGTTTGGCAAGTATGGGTCGATCCCACATAGAGTCAACGATTTGTATGCAAATCAGAGTGTGTCAACAAGAACAAGAAACACAGAGGGGGATTTCGATGGTTTAAACTAACTAAAAATGCAAAGTAAGAAAAATAATAAAGTAAAACAGATTAAATGGATGAATATGAGAGAATAGCTAAGGTCAATCAATCTCAGCAATCAGGTTTGTTCATTGATCATTGATATCGAAAAGATAACTTCCTCTTGAATACTTTGTTGTGGAGAGACTAGGTCTTTTGAATCCAATTCCTTATCGAAATTAGTTAACAGGACAACCAGACCCTGAAAACCCTAATTATCAAACAATCTTGAAACTATCAAGATTCAATTCAATAATCGATTAAGCTTAAAGGAAATCAACAAAGACAATCGACGCGCACAACCAGTTATTGCATCAATTGCAAATCAATTCTTTATATAAATCCCTAAACCAGTTTCGGAGATTTATACTTTTCTACTCAAGACTATGGATAATTCAACCAGAAATTACCTATATCTAGCTATAGATTATCATGAAAAGGCATCAGTTGATCAGACTAACGGAAATTCACGAAAACTCTAAACAATCAGCGCAAAGAATTGATAATATTCAAAGAGGGGTATTAAGAATAGAAATCTCACAATGAAATAGAAAACCTGAAGCTTCGATTAATTTCCCCAAGCAAAGAGGTTTAGTGGTTCATGGTTGAAAAATCACAAGAAGTCTCCAATTTGCTATGTACAAAACCTGTTCGTTCTTCCCCCAAACTAAAACAAGACCTACAGTACTTCTACTTCCCTTCACTGTTTCCTCTTCTTTCCCTTTAATTTCATAATAAAACTTAAAACAACAGATTTCAAAATTAAATCCAAGTAACAGCTGGCCACGTCTTGCAAGCCGCTATATAACTCGGGCTGAAACCAAACAACTCGGCCGAGTTTGTCTTGCTCCACCCGAGTTCCTGTTCAACAGCCAACTTGATGTCCAGATTTTGCTATTTTCAAGGCTGAATTTGGAAAAGTCGTAAACAAAAAAGTTGTAGGTCTTCGAATCCTCTTTCCAACAAGTATAAGTACGCCCCGATCCGATAACTACAGCCTTCAAACGACTTGTTTTAGTGCAGCGTCGCCAGTTTGGACAACTCCAATCAATTCTTCATGCTTAGCTCCTCTCCTCGACTCTCGTGCTCTTCTATTTTCGTAAAATCTTTGAACATTGGCTCGAGCTTAACTTCACCTCTTTGCAATCACCTGAAATCATGCACAAAAATTGTAGATTCCGACTCTACTCGAAACATGATGAAAACATAAAAACTACTCTAAACTTATGCATTTTACCCTACTTAAACACATCTAAATGCCTATATTAACACTACCTAAATGTGCATGATCAGCATCTAATACCAATACCCTGTCAATCCTTCACAGTTTTGTGTCCCTCATTAAAACCCAATTTCGGTCATCCATCAAAGCCATGAGGTCTGATAATGCAGCTGAGTTCATTGATCAATCCACATCAAAAAATTTCTCTGATCAAGGCATTATACACCAAACCAGTTGTGTTGAAGCCCCTCAACAGAATGGGGTTGTTGAGAGGAAACACAAACATTTTCTTGAGGTTGCTCGGGCATTGAAGTTTCAAGCCAATATTCCTATTAAATTATGGGGGGAATGTATTCTTACAACCACTTATTTGATAAATCATTGCCCATTGCCTGTCCTTTCCAATAAATCTCCATATGAACTGCTTTTTCACAAACCTCCATCATACACACATCTTAGAGTGTTTGGTTGCCTTTGCTTTGTGAGTACACTTAAGAGGGGCAGGGACAAGTTTCAACCCCGAGCTAATCCTTTTGTTTTTCTGGGATATAGTTATGGAAAAAGTGCTTACACCATTCTTGATCTCAAAACACAGCTTGTCTTTCATTCTCGTGATGTTGTTTTTCATGAGACTTACTTCCCCTTTCATTCCATTGATCATACTGTCTCTGATGCACCTCTCCCTCCTCTTTTATCCAATTTCCCTTCTACCATCTTTGTACCACATATATCCTCTCAAAGTTCCCCATATCCAGGTACCCCATCTTTTGACAATTCTACTGATTCTCCATTACAATCAATTCATACCCAAAACACAGTGTCTGCAGATTCCAATTCTATGGATTCTCAACCCATCATTGACCCAGTTCCTCCACCAATTGATCCTCCCCCTTTAAGGAGGTCATCTAGGAATCATCATCCTCATTCCCATCTCAATGACTTTGTGTGCAATGTTTGTTCTACTACACCTGTTGTTCATCATTTTCCTACAGCTTATTTTGCATCAGTTACACCACCTCATTTACTTGCTTTTTTGTCCCACTCCACATCATATGTTGAGCCTACCTCTTACAAAGAAGCTGTCCTAGATCCAAACTGGGTTTTAGCAATGAAGAAAGAGATTAGTGCTTTAACTGCCAACAACACTTGGGTTCTTGTCCCCCTCCCTGCAGGTAAGAAAGCAATAGGGTGTAAATGGGTTTTCAAGGTGAAATTGAAAGTTGATGGAAGCTTGGAGCGTCACAAAGCATGTCTGGTTGCCAAGGGGTTCACCCAAACTGAAGGAATCGATTATCATCAGACTTTCTCCCCTGTTGTCAAAATGACAACCATCAGAACTGTCATTTCCATAGCTGGTGCAAGACAGTGGACCCTTCATCAAATGGACGTGAACAATGCGTTCTTACATGGAGACCTCTATGAAGAAGTTTATATGCGTCTCCCTGAAGGTTTCCCTGCTGCTCCAAATCTTGTTTGCAAATTACAGAAGTCACTCTATGGCCTCAAACAGACAAGTCGTCAATGGGTCCACAAACTGACTTCTGCCTTGTTGTCTCTTGAGTTTGTGCAATCCAAACTTGACTACTCTTTGTTTACAAAGAAATCTAATGACCATCTCACCATAGTAGTAGTTTATGTTGATGATCTTCTCGTAACTGGATCTGATTCCCTTGAGATCTCCAAGCTCAAGACATATTTGGACAAGCAATTCAGCATCAAGGATTTAGGCATTCTTCACTACTTTTTGAGACTCGAGGTTTCTTACAGTCCTGAAGGCATTCATATATCTCAGTATAAGTTCAATCAGGAAGTTATTAAAGAGTCTGGACTTCATGATATTCACACAGTATGCACACCTCTTCCTCAGAATCTTCGTTTGGATCCAATGCTTGGTGAACCATTACCGGATGCCTCTCACTACAGGAAAATGGTTGGTAAGCTGAATTTCCTTACCAACATCAGACCTGGTCTTTGTTTTGTTGTCCAATCCTTGAGTCAATTTATGCAAGCCCCACGTTCTTCTCATTTGGATGCTCTTACTCACACAATTCGGTATTTAGCTGGCACATTACATCATGGGATAGTAATGAATGGTTTTGATAAACCTCATATTGCAGCTTATACTGATTCAGACTGGGCATCTTGCTCTTACAGTCGTCGTTCAGTAACTGGATTTGTGATTTTATTGGGCAATTCTCCTATTAGCTGGAAATCTAAAAAACAAGGTGTTGTATCTAGGAGCTCCACTGAAGCTGAGTATAGGGCCATGGCTCAAATTGCAGCCGAGATCACTTGGTTAGTTTGTCTTCTTGATGAGCTTGGGATACTCCAACAAAGCTTGTTAAATTGTTTTGTGATAATCAATCAGCTCTTCAGCTTGCTCACAATCCAGTTTATCATGAGCACACTAAACACATAGAAATCGACTGTCATTTTACAAGAGAAAAGGTTCTCGATGGCCTCTTAGATTTGTGCCACATTCCCACCTCCTCCCAACTTGCTGATGTTCTTACTAAGATTTTACCCACTCATCAGCAAAATCTTCTCCTCGGCAAACTTGGGCTGTCTCCACCCCAAGTTTGAGGGGGGGGGGGGTATTGAGCCATTATGTGATTATCAGCTAGGAGATAGTGTGAGGCCTCATCCTTGTTCCTAGACCTGCGTTGTATAGGAGCATGTCTCATGTAACAGAATTGTCTCTCCTTCTTTCCCATATAAGAAAAGAAGCGGGAGATTGTAAGTTCAGTTCATCAATCAAGCAGTTCCTTCATTTGCTCTCTTTCTCTCTTTCATGGTTTCGTTTCTTCTTGGATTCAATTTCACATCGATCCAACTAGAATCAAAAAAGACCAAAGGCGATTTCGATAGGAAATGAAGGAGAACGGCTTACCGGAATGAGGCTTCGCGAAACAGAGCAAGGAGGATGTTCGGTGGCTCATCGACGGCTTCGGTGGCTTCTGGGCGCCGTCGAGGTGGTTGTGGACGTCGGAGGAGGTGGTGTTGGTGACGACGACGAAGGAGTGAAGGTGATGGAGCACCGATGGAGATGAGCAGGAGGACCGGTGATGGTGATGATACGTTGGAGTGGTGGTGGCGTCGGTCGATTCAACAAGGAGGAGGAAGCAGGTGGAGGTCGGTTGTGGCGGAACTGGTGGTTGATGGTGGTGACGATGGGCAAAGAGATGGTGAAGGTATGGTGGTGACGATCTCCCAAGGAATGGAGGGAGAGGGAGTTGGTGAAAGTGATGGTGAACGGTAATGGTGAGGGTGACGAAGTAAGGTGATTTGAAGGAGGTATGGTGAGGGTAGAGTGTGAAAATGGGTAAACAAATACCCAGAAATACATCCCGAATACGCGAATTTCGAATTCCAAAATTAGTTCCTAAATGTTAGTTTCCCCGACTCCCATTTCCTCGATCAATTAGATTTTAAAATCGAAAAGTATATCGCCATCCGATAATTATTTTGAATTTCCGAGGTAAAACGACGGAAATTGTTTGTTAAATTTATTTTCCGGTCGAAATCCGCTAAACGAGTTTTAAAACCAATTTAATTTCATTTTTAATTCTCTTTTTCTGAAAAATTATGATTTGAAAATCCGAGCCTTTACAACAAGGGAGTTTTTCTTCCTATGTGCAATTTTGTGATGCTATAAGATAGCAATTTAGAGCTATAATTGCTGCTGAAAAGGGGCCATGTGTTGTTGCTGAACAACTGCTGAAAGAGGCCGACTTTGCTTAGGAAAAATTGCACAAAGCTAAGCATCAAGAAGAAAAGATATTAAGTCACACTCATACATTAGAAGGGAAAGAAAAACAGGTGGTAAATGCAAGAACTCTATTTTGTATTGGAGGTTTGTATGGAATAGTTGTGGTAAATGCAAGAAAAATATGTACGTTGAACACTTTCGTTTTCTATATTTGTTCGAACGTATGGAATAGTTGTGTGGTTGCTTGGTGTTGAACTCTAATTTGTATGCAGTTTTTGTGTCACGTTTGGTTTCGGATAGGGAGCATCACAAAATACAGCGTATTTATTTTTTTAATTTTTAATAGACTCAAGCTACGAACCTAAAACGACTAAACTCCTATTAACTGAAACCACAAATATTTTGAGCCCAAAGTTGATCCCCCAAACTCTCAGGTCACAACAAACGATGTCCGTTGAATGGTCTGAAGGAGGTTCAATATCCAAATGTTCGTCACGTAAACACTTTGAGAGACAACATGATTAACCAAATGTTCGTCACCTAAACACTTTGAGAGACAACATGAATAACCAGATGTTCGTCAAGAGTCAAGACACAACATTAATTCACCTTATGTTCGCCCCCTCAGTTATCAAGACACGAACTTTATTGGTGGCCTCAACAATATCTTGTCTGACAATGGCCTCGTGGGCCGGTCGCTTGGATGTAAAACAAGGGATGGAGGTACAATTGGTCCATTTTTTAAGTGCTCTAGGGTCGCTCTACAAGGCACAGACCTCAGGGGACGAATGTACGTCCCTAAAATTAGTAGGCGTCCAAAACCCTCTTCAGGGAACGAAATTTGACCGTGTCTAGAACATCAAACTGGCCCAGTGTAATTAAGTCACGTTAGATAATGCCCTCATTTATTTTATCCATATGTTATCCTATATGTCTATTTTATATCGTAAGTAGTTAGAAAATTTATCACCTTACCCTAAGTTGTTTTATAAATATTGTACATTGTATAATTTTATTCTTTAGTCATTAAGATTGATTATTTTAATTCATTATATCTACCATTACCCGCCGACAAAAATCCGGGTCTACAACAAATGTTCAATCGAGAGCGAACTGTATGACAAAATAGAAATTTTCAGCGGATATTTGTATCGTATCAGATAGCCTGTACAACCCTACCAATAACCACTGTTTTTTCAATCAGTTGTTTGTATATGTACCTCATTCAAGAATTGTAGTTAATTATACACGATTCATAATCTTTAATCTATATACATATACTAAAACCCCCATAAAATATATTTAGATTATATAATCTGTTGAACTAATTTTATTTAATATCCATATTATTTTTTGGTGAAAAATTTTCGTACACGGGATGAGACCTACTCTTCAATATATTCGTGGATATATTGAGAGTTTTATTAATATATATTATCGTACAACAGAACATAGAGACTCAAACATGTAACCGCCCTATGATACTTCTTATTTCCATTACAATGGATAACGGAGATGCAACCGTTTTCCTTCCCTTTCGGATGTTTATTTTACTTACTGGCTGAGCAACCATCTCGCAAAGCTAGCACGAGGCTTACAAATGGCGACGAGCTTGTGGAGTTTCCCCATTGCAGTTGATGTTGTCGCCTCCTCCGCCATGTCCACCTCTCTCCCGTCCAAACTCTCCCACTCAAAGCACTGAATCCATGTCGCCAGCGTCATCATTGCTATCCTCATCGCCATGCTATACCCCGGGCACGCCCTCCTTCCAAGCCCGAAAGGTAAGTACCTAAATCCAGCGCTGTCACCTCCTCCGGCGAACCTCTCGGGCATGAACTCTAAGGGTTTCTCCCACACTCTTGGGTCTCGTTGAATCGCCCATGCATTGACTAGCATGATAGTGCCCTTGGGGACAAGATAGCCCCCCACAGTTGTGGTTGTCGGGGAATAGTGGGGTATCAGGAGGGGACCGATAGGGAAGATGCGGAGCGTCTCAGCGATGATGCATCGGAGATAGGGGAGGTTAGGGAGGTCGGAGTCGTCGACGAGGCGGGAGGTTCCAACATGGGTGTCAATTTCAGATCTGGCCTTATGGAAGACGGTAGGGTGGTTGAGGAGGAGGGCCATTGCCCACTCCATGGTTCGGTTAGTGGTGTCTGTTCCTGCCGATAGTAGAGTCTTATATATCATGATAGTGTCAGTACAACATATTGACAAATCTTAGTTTTATGAATTTTTTTCTTTCAAAATGGGAAAAAAAAAAGGGAAAAAAATTAGCGAAATGAATAGGAGTGGGCATATGCGGGAAGGGACTGAAATATTATTTTCAAATTCCACTGGGTCTTATCCCTCACAAAACATGACTTGTCCCTCGTAAAAAAAAATTTCCAAAACAATCAAATAAACTTCTTACATATAGCAAATTAATCTTACATGATTCCAAATTTTCCATTCCAGAAGAAAAATCAACAACTTGCATGTAAAAACAAAGTAATCTTACATGACTCCAAAATTTCCATTCCAGTAGAAACATCAACAAGTTGCAAAAGAGCAAAAATCAACAACTTGCAAAAGAGCAAAAATCACCAAGTCTTCCTAGTAACAAAGTTGCAAAGTCTTACAAATCCCAACATTCATTTTTACATAATTAATCCCATTAGCAATGAAGTGTTACACTACAAATTTAGTGCTTTAATTTATTATGTTTAATTATTTATAACGAGTAAATGAAGTGTTACACTACAAATTGGAATGAGGTTTTATATATTCTTAGATGTTTTTATTAATTTTAATGATGAGTTTAAATAAATGTTAATATATATATAATATAAATATATTTTAAAATGTTTGTATTAATTTTAATTATATATATATATTTTTAAAAAATATAAATATATTTTAATTTTAATATAATATAAGAGCACACAATAAATGAGATGCTAAACAAAAGGAATTAAGGGTAGTTTAAAAACTCACCATAATGATGCCTTTGAGGATATCGTCAGTGTAGTAATCCGGGTCTTGACGCTGCAACTCCAGCAGCTCCTCCACCATCGCCGTCTTCTTCCTCCCATCTCCTCCATCGTCGACCTTCTTCCTCGCCCGTGCCTCCTCCAGAAAGCTCGACCCGATCTGATCCCTGACTGCCGCAATGCCCCTCGTCTTCTTCTCCCACCCTTTGTAGCCCACCCACCTCAAAACCGGGAAGAAATCAGACACATGTAATAACTTGGGCACGTGGAAAACCTCATCGTGGGGCCCGCTTATCCACCTCCTCCCCAACACGGTACTCGCCATCACGTTCCTGGTCACCTGGACGAACACCTTCCGGAGATCCACAATCCCACCTTCAACCATCGACATCTCCCGGGCGATGTATCGGACCTCCTCGTTGAAGATGGACGCCGAATCTTGGAGCCGCATAGAAGAGAGGGCTTTAACGGTGGCTACGCGGCGGAGGCTGCGCCAAAGGGAGCCGTATGGGGCCCAAGCAACGGTGGTGTAGTCGTAGCTGTAGGAATCGCCGGAAATCAGGCCGGGAGGGCGGTTGGCGAAAGCGACGTCGTTTTGGGAGAGGCAGTCCTCGACGCCTTGGGGAGAGGACACCACCAGGCAACGGAGGTACCCGAGGCGGAGGAAGAGGACGGGGCCGTAGCGGAGGGAGAGAGACTCAAGGGTGCGGTGGAGGGGTTCCTTGAGAAGGTGGAAGTGGCCCAGTATGGGCAGACCCGGCGGGCTCGGAGGGAGTTTGCCGCCATTGAATAGGGATTTGGTACTGTATTTGAAGAGGATGATTGCAATTACGAGGAAAGTGAAGCAGTAGACTAATTCAGTCTCCATCGTCAATTCGCTCTAAACTGTTATGTGCTTTGAGCAGAGAGAGAGAGATTGATGAATGATCGATCCTGGGTATGGGATATTTATAGGGATGCATGCGATGACTGTTTTTTATAACGACTTAATTAATTAAAAAATAGTTTATAAAAAAAGTTGTCTTTATAAAAATAATTTATACACCTGCGGTGTTATATGTTGACGTTTTTTTTTATCTGATTAAAGTTCAATAATCATTGGATTCTAAATTGAACACTTCCATCTTTAGTGGTCTAATGAGTTGTCTTTATCTTTTTTTTTTCTTTTTTTTTTTATAGTAGGTAAGGTGTAGATCGACAAGCGATCCTGAAGCCATCAAAAGATGACTTGTTAGACCCTACGCAGAGGGTAGCCGAACAAACGAAAAGAAAAAAAATAAAAAATAAAACAACAACATAAAATAAAAGCTAAAACAACTAGAAAATTTACAACCCTAATGTCTTGAGATCTTGTCTTG
The DNA here is from genome assembly GCA_963922045.1 of Persicaria maculosa. Classification (NCBI taxonomy): domain Eukaryota; kingdom Viridiplantae; phylum Streptophyta; class Magnoliopsida; order Caryophyllales; family Polygonaceae; genus Persicaria; species Persicaria maculosa. The sequence continues at coordinate 24,480,691 of OY998259.1, read as the reverse complement.
ATTCTTGATATCTGGACTGTTGTTGAGATCACTTTAGGTGGTGATGGTATCGGATCTAGACCCAAGGTCGTAGATCAAAGCGCCTGGCTATATTGGGTTTTTCGGATTTGTGGGTTTTCCAATTTTTGGTGGGTTCATCAGATTTGGGTATTCGATTTGGGTAAAAACAGATTTGGGTTATCAAATCTGTAGATTAGGGGAAAAAATCAGATTTGGAGAGGACATTTGGGTGTGCATGTTGACAACGCCGATTGAATCAGTGTTTTTTAGAACCAGGAAAGGATGGAGATACGGAGAGGGCACCTGAGAGGCGGGAGACGGAGAGGAAGGATAGGCGAAGGTTGACGCAAAGGGATTCAGCAACATCGACCCAGCAGCGGAGGAGTCCCGAGAGGAGGAGGGCGTCAGGGGGAGAGCAGCCACACCGAGCCACCGGATGAAAGATAGGCGGTGGCGGCAAATCCAAATATACGTCAAGCTGAAGATCCAAACAGAGGAAGGAGACGGGCTAGCCGGAGGAGCGCGATGAGGGAACCACGACCAGCACCGGCAGCAGCAGCGACGGGTTAAGGGCGAAGAGTTGATGAAGGGTTTCCGGGAGAGGGTTAATCAAGGCTTTCGCCTGCTTGCCACCCAACGACGTCGCCAGAGACCAGCACCCCCAGGGCCAAAGAGACGAGGTCAGACTGGGAATCATCGACGACAGCGTGGTTCATGGCGGCAAGGCCGCCGGTTGGGGGCTCAGTAGGGATGAATAAGAGAGGCGGCTAGGGTTTTCTAATTGGGAGAGAGCGTTTCAATTTACCAATCCAAAACTTCCCCCGCGTTGTCTTTATCTTTGATTTGTCAAAATGTGTAGTTCAGAATTTGTATGCTTTATTTTGGAATGTGATAAATTTATCAAGTTTGATACCTTTTTCAAGTTTTTCTAGTAATTGATGTATTATTAGGTGAGATGTGAACTAATGTATGTGGGATATTTCGAAATTGATTTAATATTTAAGGTAAATAGCTCGATCAATTTCTTATGGTTATATTTGGGTGTAGTTAGGTCCTACTGAACCATCACATAAGAGTATCCTTTCGAATGAGAATACACAACTCGCGATCATCCAGGAGGGGAGGTTGAGAAAGTGGTTTAGCCAACGTCAAACGGGCAATCATGTCCGTCATAGTGTTGATCTCGCGAAAAGCATGCAGGATGGAAACTGAGTGGAACTGCTGCTGTGAGGACAAAATGTCCAAGCTATAGAGGATGATCTCAATCTCCCACAGGCAACAGCGACATCCCTTGACCGCATTGACATTCGTCATATTGTTGCCCTCCACCAGGATATTGTAGACTCTATGCTTCCTTGCTCTTGAGATGCTGAGTTGAGGCCCCTTGCTTCTACGACTAGAGCCGAGTTATGCCCACAATAGACTCCGCGACAATCGATCTCTTTATAAAGATGATCATGGATGATGAAACCTGCTGCAACTAGAGGAATCATCCAAACTTTTTATTCCATCAAAATTGATTTTAAAAGTGTCTGAAATTTACTTCGGTTTCCTTTGATTTAGTGCTTTGATTTGTTGTTTGTTGATATGATCATATATTCATATGTGTGTGTTTTGATGTAATTTGGAATATAATTAAAAAAGTATGCCTAATCTATAAAATTCAAAACCATGAAGAAAGACAATCCAAAATTTATTAAAAAATGTAAGGGAATTTACAAAGCATAAAAATCTTTTTTTTGTCGCCTAAAAATACTATTTTAACAACGATTGACAAATTAAAACCAAAAAAAAAAAAACAACGATTGACAAATCCTATAAAATAATGCAATAAATAAAAAAATCTCGTCATTTATTTAAAAAATGAAATATTATTAGTCAAAATTCCAAAATTATAATATTAAAAAATGAAAAAATAAATTTAAAAAAAATAAAATAAAATTTGGACCACCCGCAATAATCGGTTACAATTAGTAGGATTTATGAATTGGTTTACCTGCTCAAAAAAAAAAATGAATTGGTTTACAATTTTGCGATCACGGGCCTTAGGCCAAAACCTAATTTGGCTTTGATTTTTTTTTTGGCCTATTTTCAAATAAAAGGATAAATTTGACTTTTTTTAGAAGGCCAAATTTAATTATCTATTTTTAATTGTTTATATTTATATAAATCTATAAACAATACAATTAGAAATCTATATATTATATAATAATGATTTTAAATTAAAAATAAAAGTTATAGTATTATAAAGTATTCAAAAGTTCTTCGATAGGACTATAATATTTACATATTTGAATTATCAAATAATATTGGGGTGCGCTCCGGTGAAATTATACATCGACATATTTATCGAAATTATACATCGAAAATAATATTGATCATGATCTTTTACTGAGTTTGTGATTCAAAGAAATAAACATTTATTCATACGAAAATGTTTGCAGACTTTTTTCTCACCAAATTGGAGGACCTTCGCAAAATAATCATTAAATAGATTATGTGCAGCACCTTCTCGATCACGATAAACGGTAATGTGGTCGGAAACTCCACCTCTTCGTCTTGATTGAACATCATCTTCTTTATTCTTGATATGTTCCGTCATGAGTAGATTGTTATTATCATACATAAGAAATAACACATTTTGCTCCTGTTTAAATGAATCAAAGATAGAATTCGAAATCTTAATATATATATATATATATATATAGGGGTGCGTTCCGGTGAAAACCAAAATTGCGGTAAAAACATGTGAGGACTAGCTTTTTAGCCCGGTTCACTTGCTTTATAGCCCGGTTATAAATGGAACCGATCTATAAAGTCACAAATTTTAGCCCGGTTCTGAATAAAACCGAGCTATAAAGTCACTATGTATTTTTAAAACATGAGTTTTTTAGCACGATTTTTAGGCTTGACTGAACTATAAAGTCATGTGTTATTTTAAAACTAGAGTTTTCAGCACGGTTTTTAGGTTGAACCGAGTTGTAAAGTCACCGTGTGATAGAGGTTTTAGCACATGTTTCAAATAAACCAAGCTATAAATTAAGTAATCCTTACGGTTTTTACCGTAATTTAAGGTTTTCACCGGAGTCAATCCCTATATATATAGTTGTATTTGAAGAGTGAGATTTAAACCAAAAAAAATATTTTAACAAAAAATTATTTTCCATATATAGATATAAAAATAATTCTCATTTTTTAAATTTTTTGTTTTTAATTTTAATTTTTTTTCCATAAAAATGTCGATTTAAATCATAAATTTAAAATTTTCCTAATATATTTAAACCAAAAAATTATTTTTTCATACATACATGCAAAAAAAAGCTGGCAAAATCTGACCCGATCCGACTCACCCGAACCCGACTGAAACTCAAAAATCTGAAGTCATCCGTAACCCGAACCCAAGACCGAACCCGACCCGAACCTGACCCGACTCGAAACATACCCGAACACAGATAAACCCGACCCGACTTTCAACCCGACCCGACTTGAAATGGTTATTTAGCATCAACATTTTAATGCTTGAATGTTAAATGTTTTTTTATTTTAACACAAGTTTATAATTATACTTTTAACATATAAAACACCAATTATCTATATCTATATAAACTCTTAAAACAGAAGAGTTTTTGTCTACGTGGTACCCCCACCTTAATCCTCTCCTTTTTAACCAATCACTTTTTTTCTCTTTCCTTTTTATTTCCTTTTTGCAATTAATTTTTATTTTTGAAATAAGTAATGGGTTTAATTCAAAATAATAAATTAATATATAACTTATATCTATTTGTAAATCTTCATATACTATCACAATAGAATTTTAATGGATTTATTTCCTTTTTGCAATAAATTTTTATTTTTGAAATAACTATCTATATCTATATATCTATATCTATATATTTATATTTATATTTATATAAACTCTTAAAACAAAAGAGTTTTTGCCTACGTGGCACGCCCACCTTAATCCTCTCCTTTTTAACCAATCACTTTTTTTCTCTTTCCTTTTTATTTCCTTTTTGCAATTAATTTTTATTTTTGAAATAACTAATGGGTTTAATTCAAAATAATAAATTAATATATAACTTATATCTATTTGTAAATCTTCATATACTGTCACAATAGAATTTTAATGGATTTATTTCCTTTTTGCAATAAATTTTTATTTTTGAAATAACTAATGGGTTTAATTCAAAATAGTAAATTAATATATAACTTATATCTATTTGTAAATCTTCATATACTATCACAATAGAATCCATCTTTAATGAATCTATTATACTCTTCTCTTATGAGTTTGTTCTTATAAGTTTAATTCAAAATATTAAACTAATATTTTATTTAATTGTATAATATTATTTTATTTTTTAAATTTTATTTTTTTTAAATCGCGCCATGGTGCGGGAACTGCACTAGTTTTTGTTAATTGTTATCATATGAATAAGAACTCAAGTAAAATCAGTAGATAAGCGGATAAGTCAATGAGTCAAGTAAGTCAACCGATGAGTCAATGACAATGAGTGTATTCAACCGAGTCAAAATTATATATTCAAGTATTCAACCGAGTCAAAATCATTTATTTTAAGTAAATTACATATTTAAGTATTCAACCGAGTCAAAATCAACCTAATTATCCAAACGGGTCGGATATGATTCGACCGAAAACTCAAACAAACTATACCCACTTTGATTCGAAAATCAAATGAGACTGACCCGCCTCTTGACCCGAAACCCGAACGAGTCTGACCCGCTTTGATCCGAACCCGAATGAACATGACCCGATTTAACCCGAAACCCGACCAATCTAAAATTCATTATGACCGAACCCGACCCGACCATAAATTTTACCCGAACTAACCCGACCCGAACGACCAAATTGCCAGCTCTGGATTTGTTTTTGTTCCATGAGATAGGTGAATAGTAAACGAAGTTTTTTTCAGTTTGTTTTTAATATATATATATATATATATATATATATATATATATATATATATATATATATATATATATTAAAAAAAAAAGCTCTGACACACCTTTAAAAAAAAAAAAAGCTCTGCCACACTATTCAACAATTGACAACGGAGAATTTACAACGGAGAAAGTAGAAGAGAATTGGGACATTACAAATTTTAGCAACATAAAAATTTGAAGTCATTAGCGCATTAATTATAACAGATGAAAAAATTAAAAAAAAAATACTACGGAGTAGTAGAAAGCTTTGTACCAGGTTGAAAATTGAGAGCAGTAATCACCGAAAAGTAGGAGGCGAAAAGTAGGAGACGAAGCGCACGAGTCGAAAGAAGACATCAATTTGAAATTAGCATCTCCAACCATTTTTTTTTTTTTTTTTATTTGAATGTTAGAGTTTTTAAAGAATTTTAAGGTATTTTTTAATCTAATAGATTTTTGAGATTTTTCATTACATTTTCCAAAGCAGAGAAACAACAGGAAAAAAGTAGAGAAGATTCTCTAAATCTGCAGTATTCACCAAAATAAATGATTATTTAAATCTTCGAAATGATAAAGTTGTTGGAGTTAAAACAAATATAATTTGAATAATGTATATTTTATTTTCCCATTTTGAAAAAAATTTAGGAAAACGGTTCGAAATGGTTTTAGAACAACCCAAGCATTTAAATATTTTAGAGAAAATAAAATATTTATAGGGCTAACTCATCTCTAAAAAACTTCTCCAGTTTTAGAAAAAGATGACAACTATAAAATTCCAAACATTTGAAAATTTTAGAGAAAATAGAATATTTTTTAGTTCTAACTGCTCTTCTATACTCATCTCTGAAATAGATAAATCTTAGAAGAGAGAAAAAAACTTCTCCAAATTTAAAAAAAAGATGATAAAAACTGTAAAATTTAAATATCCTCAACACCAATGCAATTCATTGGAATTTAATAACAATTGAACAAGTTTGTTATATTTATACAAAAATTAAGTTAATGTTGTAATATTGATGGGTGGATTGTTCACCTCCCTTACCTTTCACCTTCTAAATTTCCACCATGATGACACAAGTTATATATGGCCTATATATATGGTTTTGTACTCTCCAAGATGGACACAATCAATAGAGATTTTTTCTCTGTGATCTCTTGTAGTCTTTTGTTCTTCGATATTTCATACCACGTTATCAGCACGATCGACTCGATCGATCAATTGATTCATGATCTATGTGTGTAAGCCGTAGAGCCGTCCCTAGGGGTTGTCGAAAGAGGCGGTCGCCTAGGGCCCCGTGAAAAAATTATGTTACATATATAATTAAGGTATTGTATGTTATTATGTTTACACGTGATAAAATATTTGTGAAAATTTATACGTAAAAAAACTCTTTTGTGATATGACTTTAAATATTTTGAGTCAACGATAAAGAGTGTAAAGTCTCTGTCTTTCAAATTTTGTTATAAATGCAAAAACGGGTAGTTTTTAAATAACAACTTATGCTACTTTAATAAAGTTATTTAAATAGTTATAGTATTTTATTTGGAAAAATTTGCAAATTAATAATATGTTTAAAGTGTTTAACTATATTGTTTTACATTCCTGGATAAATATAATATTAAAAAATATTTTTTTACTTTTATTTCTCACTAACAAATTCATATTTTTTAATAGGACTTGTAAGGAAATATAATAAAATAAAGTAAACAAGCATATTGGTAAATCTATAAATCATAATATTTTGTTGTGTTATGCCGAGAGATTGTATACTACTAAAAGTCCGTAAATTTTTCTTTTAGTGATAAAAATAAAATCTAAAATTTATAATAGTTAAATAAATAAAAAAAATTATATTGTTTAATATTTTTTCAAAAAAACATATGAATATATTTATTGATTAAAAGACTTTTTTTCTAACACCGGCTGTGGCATCTGTGCTGGGAAGGTATCGACTTATCATCTTCCTCGACAATCATTGTTCTTATTATTGATCATTCAGTTCACTTTCATCAAGAATGGCTCCTTGAAACTATCTTATTCCCCTACGCCCATATTTGATTTAATAGGTAAGGAGGCCGTGCTATGCACGACTGCCGACTTGTATCGACTTAGGGGGTAGGATTTATAACTCTAGTTTAAGCATCAACTTTTGGCAATGTTCAAGAGCGGGATCCTTTTCCACGAGGTACCATCTCCTTGACCTCTACCAAGGACTCATTCCCACATGAGAAGGATTTCAATAACAGGTTGCTCAAAATATGCTGATGCTATTATTTGCCTCGGATAATCAATTTCACCTGCAAAAATACAGAAATTGAAATAACACCTAGATGAATCTTTCATGATAAAAAATGAAGAAGCTGGTCATGGCGGTGTGTGTTGTTTTCATCTATTTCCTGCAGCAAAGTTTGTGAAGTTTTTGCCTTCGTTTGAGGGATGTTTCACCTCAGTTTTCTTTTTCATCTGTAAATTTCAGCTGTTGGTGCCTTTTTTTATTGTTCTAGGTCTTTTAGGTACATACTACACAATCTACACAACAAATAGCACAATGACTCCATACCCATTACCCATTACCCACAAAACCACTCAATAGCATAAGGATTCCATACCCATTACCCACAAAACCACTCCTATAATTTTTGCTTGCTGGATACATTCAAAACCAAGGATTCACTACTTATTTTAGGAAAGAAATTCCTCATACAAAGTGTGAAACATGGAGATTATGTTTTGGTGTGAAAAGGTAGTAGAATAATAACATTAATGGATCAAGTATGTACCTAACAGCCAGAGTTGGGATGGACACTCCGTGTTTGGAAGCCACCCTATTCAGCATTTGATGAAGTATTAGGAAAAGATACCTTGGGGCTTCTTATTAAATGAAGCACTACTCTCCATACATGCCGTGATGGATGAGGTCTGTAGAATAGATAGAAGACAAGAAGATACTGTTTTGGAGAATAAACACAAAAAGAGAAAGAAGTAATAAAGTAATAGTCAACTGACTATTAAAAAAATCCGATTAAGGGGGAGGAAATGGCTATAATCACGAAGAGCGGTAATTTAGAACAAAGTAAATAGGAATATTCACTAGTACAAAAGAGTATTCTTACGGCAGGAAATTATCAGGGGGTTTTAAAAACATCCGAGAGAAAAAACTCGCACGTGAGTTTTTTTAAAAAACTCCTGTTACATGGTTTATTCGTATTTTTGGAAAAAAGAGGAATTATTCTGTCAGGGTTTCTAATTTAACTCCTGAAAACCACCCCTTTCTTTCGGGAGTTGGTAGATGAAACACCCGAATGACGTTTTAAATAATTTCCAACCCAATTAAATAGAGTATACAGTACACCACTAACCTAACTCTCAATCTCGATCAATGACCACTTGTAGTCTTAGAGGAGGGGCGGCGGAAACGTCCCCCGTTTTGTAGAGGATGTCGGCGAAAACCTCCCCCGTTTTATAGAGGACGCCCCATGTAGATAAATCTGCATCGAATCTAAAGAAGACCTTACACGTAAAGATATCGTTGAATTCTAGAAATATAAAGAGGAACAAGTATTTAATAAAGTGCATTGTTTACCTTCAAGTGCTTAACGCCTTCCGTGTTGAGGACCATGTTTTTTCAGCGGTTCCAACACATTCAATCTCAACATTCTTTTTTTTTGGTATTTTGACGTCGGGCTGCAAGCCTGCAACCTTGTCAAAGAAGCATAAAACTGTTCGCATTAGAAAAGGACACCAGTACAAGTTTGGAAAAATAAGCAAGGTAACAAAACATAATAAGAGGACAATCACTTCTTCAATCACTAACTCTTCTTCTATGCCATTAGCATGACATGAGCTGATATTTGAAAGTGATCACAGCAGAAGAAAACAACATAGATAATATTTTAAAGAGAAAATAGTAATCCACATGAGGCTTACTCCTCTATACTCGGGGTGGATTATGGAAACAGGGAATTACGAGCTACGCAAGATTTTGTATCTAGGTGGATTATGGAACAGGTTCTAAGTGAACCATCTCAGGTCTTCTCCTAATCGAAGGCGGACACTTGCTCTCTCAGAAAGAAAACTAATTAACAACAACAACAGTAAAAGAACAGTGACATTAGAGTTTCAAATAATATAACTGAAAGTGTAAAAATGGAAAATGGACGGTTCTCACACCTGGCAACCCTAGCGAGTAGATAGAGAGCAAGTGTCCGCCTTCGATTAGGATCATCTAGTGATAAAATTGACAAGCCTGCAATCGAACCTGCTAGCATTCTGCTTCATCATCACCTTTAACAAAGTTACAAATATGAACAGATACAAAATGCGTTTCACACTGGTCAAAGAATCCTTATATTGCTGACCTACGCATTAAAATAAGTCTCTTTCTTTCTCAACTTCCTGAGTAAGCATCGCAGGGCATGATAAGATCCGGTAAAACCTCCAAACTTCTGAGGCTGCAATAGGTAGAAATTTCATTGATCTTGAGAAAGATATCTAGCCTTGAAGGCTCAGGAGGGAGCTCAAAAGAAGGATCCTTCTCTGGTAATGGGTCTTCACCGATAGCCTTGCATCTCCACCCTATAAGAGCATCATCAGAATGTAAAACCTGGAGGAATAAACATTGCAGCTTCACAAAAAAAAAGGAATCAACCCACTGCAGAGGCAAAAGGTGATTGGTTGGTTGCCCACCTTGCCCCAAAACAAGGTGATCTAAATTAGCTACGAGAATTGAGCTTTTCAGGAAGTACAACTCAAGGGAAGTCGATGCATCAGAATAACATGAATAACAAGCTACACAAACTACATTCCAATATTATTTATCATCCATCTAATTGTGGCTCAAAGTTCATCTTTAGCAGGTTGCTTTCTGAATTTTCTTAGAATTGAATAAACTTTCTTTCTTCTTCAGTTAGCAATCTGAAAGCAATCGAGATACTATGGCCACTTGAAATCAGCTCCCTTAGTTCATTAGAAAGGCATAAACTACGCCAGATGAAATTAATAACATTAAAAAGGCATAAAATAAAAACAATGAAATTAAAGGTAGTTGAAGCAGGAGCAAGAAGATAACGACATAAAACCCTAGAACAAGGTCTTAGTAATTAAAACTCTAGAACCGGCTGCAAAACACTGTTAATGTAAAGGCCCAGATTTTCAAATCTTAATTTTTAGAAAAATGAATTTAAATTAGATATTCTAAGGAAAACGCATCCTCAATCTAATCGAACTCGAAATTCTTAAAGCGAATTCCGGCCTAAAATAAAATTTTAAAAATTAACTTGACATGGCAACAACCTTTTCGGGTTTTAAAAATCAAATTGATCGAGCGAACGGGTTTCGAGATTTATTTTCGGGTATTCCAATCTTGCTTGGGACTACCTTCATTTGTCTTTTCTCCTCTCCTCATTTCCGGATTTCAGTAAAAACAAGAGGTTTTCCCATTCCAATTTGGTGTAACATCACCCTTCCCTTTTACCTTTCTCAAGGTGTTGACCCTCCATCTTTGGCAAGCTGCCAAACAAGCTCCTACATCAACCTGTTACCCCTCTCTATTCTGTTTCATTCAGTCCACTTTTCACCTTGAACCCAATATCTCCTCAGCTCAGATTTCATTTTGTTCAACCACACAAATTCCCATTCAAACCCCAAAACTCCCTATCTCTTTCAATTTCTCTTCCTGTTCCCACCAAACCCAACGAGCCGAGTGCTCAACTCCTCCTTCTTCGAGTCCTCCGAGCCTGAGCAGACAGCAGCGCTCCAAGCACCAAGTCACCTCCCTCCGACGTCCGCAAGCAGCAGACGGAGCAGCCGAAGTCGAACGCCTCCCTCCTCCGTCCTCTATTTCCGGCGGAACGATTGGCACATCCCAAGTCTCCGGCGAGCCCCAATCGAACCTCCGACGTTCTTCGAATACCTCGGTGAGCGCCCTAACCTCCCTTCGATTTCCATTTTCTGTTTTCTGTGATTGATTCCGCCCCTTCGCTGCTTGATTTAACCGGAGAGTGAGCGAGAGTGGGTCGGAGAGGGAGAGTCGGCGACGAGCGAGGAGCTCCGGTGAGGGTTGTGCGAGCGGCGAGGGAGAGCAAGTGAGCAGAGCGGGTCGAGTGGGCAGCGAGGGAGGACGAGGACGCCGGAGACCCGAGGAAGGGAGTCGGAGAAGGGACGTAACCGGCGAGCTCTGGCTCCTCCTTTCTTTTTCTTCCTGTCGGGTAGAGGAGTTGAAGAGGGAGACGGTGAACAGGGCATCGCGGGTCCGGTTCCTTTTTTATTCTTACCTGGTTCGGTTCGGTTGTATTTAAAAAGGGGCCGGTTCGGTTTGAGGGAAATTAGGGTTTTGAAGAGTTGGGCCTTTTATTTGTTGGGCCTGGTTGCAATTGAATCCGAATTTGGGCCTTTTCTTCTTCTTGGCCCTAATTTATGAACAAAATGGGTTATGTAGGTTTAATTGGAGAAAAAGAATTTTAAGACTTATGAATATATTAGATAAATGGGATAATATATTATATCATATTATTGTTGAGATTTAAAAATATAATATTTGTGGACTTGAATTTTAAAAAGAAAGAAAAGAATTTGGAAAAGGTTTTCAAGGTTGAAAATTATTTTGATGAATGGAGAATTGATTTAATAAAACTAAAAAGAGGATTTTGGAAATATACTAACCTTGTCGGATTTGCCTTGAAATAATAATAAAATAAGTTGATGAAAGAGTAATGTTTTATAAATGGATTTATGGATGACTTGAGAAAGTGTTTTGAATGGTAATTTGATCTAACTTGAGCTTTTAAAAGAGTTTTGGGAAATCTTGAGAAAATGAAGAATAAATTGGATGACTTGTGTATGATATTATATGCTTAGGTAACATTAGTAGCAGACTTATTTGTATTACTTATATATGTGTTAGGTGATCATCTGTGACATGTTGGCTTTCTGTATACCTAGTTGTTGCCTTTTGCTGTTCTGCACTTCCAGGTAAGTCTCTTCGGAGCTTACTCAGATTGAATAGAGCTATTCCCTGCTTTAGGTGCATGATATACTAGGTGCTTGCATTCATGATCAGCATACCATGTAGTACCATGCTAGGTTGCATCGACGGTTGAGCATTTTATTTCTTTATGTGTATGTAAACAGAACGGCCGTTATCTGTGAAGTAACTAGAGTCATTGCTAGGGTTATAGGACGACCTAGTCTCATCGGGTCCCGTCCTGAGTCAATCGAGTCATGCACTTCCTTATATTATGAGATGCCTGCGGGCTTTATTGTGGAGCGGGTTAGGCATGCGTGCCGCCCGATTATGAATGAATGCATTCACGAGCTGGCCAGTCTCCACCCTATCGGAAGGGGGTGGAGGTAGGAGAGGGATATACCACTTGGTATTCTGTGCTAAGGCCTTATCATTATCATGTACTTGAACTTAGGAGCATGTTAGTGTGTTATTATTCCGCCATGCATCTAGAAGCATCTTTGTTAGGTATAGCGTATATGTGTGCTTATGGTTGGGATGCAGAGCTAAAGTGGGCATCGATCTGATCCCGCCCCATATCAATTTTTTTTAGGTATTATTTATGTTCATCCTATCGGTGCTGTTTGCTTATTGCGCGGGTCATTTTGTCGGCGGAGAGTGAGCGCTGGAGTTATAGACTTCACCAGACTCTGATTATATTTTGGATTTACACTTTAGACTCCGTTTTGACCCGGCTCTGCCGTGGCACCCTCTTGTATTACACTTGTTTCCGCTAGTCGCACGATTTCTGATTTCCACGCTTAGACATACGACAGGTACAGGGGACTTCCCCGGGGATTCCAACGATCCCTTCGATTTTGGGTATGAAATCCCCCTTTGAAAACATTAAAGTAGGTTTGAAACCTTCAACCTGTACTCGGGGCGCAAGGTCCTAACGAGGGGTTTAATCCCTCGAAACGTAACTCGGGAATCATAATCCCGGGCCATTACAGTTAAAAATATGGTGTATTCATTCAAAGTTGAGGCCAGGACCCTGGCTGCTACCTCTCCCAGATTTCCCCTCAATTTAGAATCAGAAGAAAGAAAGATGTGATAAGGATTAATCTAAAATTGAGAAGAAATAAGGAAACTAAAGAATAATTATAATTAAAATTACCCCCAATTTAACCTAAATTAATATGGCAGAAGAATGGAAGTAAGATTCCAATGAATCTGCAACTCCAATACAGGTAGGGGTGGAAATGGGTCGGGTGATGGATGGGTGGAGCCATTTTTCCACCCGACCTATCACAAAAAAATTTCACCCGACCCATCACCCGTCCGTCTAATATTTCACCTATCACCCGATCCGTCGGGTGAATCGGGTGGGTCGGGTGGGTAATCGGGTGAAGTAAATTAAAAGAAAAAGAGCCCTAAGACATGTTTAGAAATTGATCATATTTTTTCACAAACCACGTCAACGTGGAAATCTTATTAATTGTATAAAAGATTTATTCATACATTATATCATTATTCTCATCTTACAAAGTTAGCATTAAAAGTTTAATATCAAATCAAATGAGATGAATTTTAGTTCGTTTCTAAACTCGTAGTTAAAAAAAACAATTTGGTAAATTATGTCTTAACACTCTAAATGATAAGTCGTTGAAATGAGCGAAATTGCTAACATTCTAGTAGTGTGTGCAAAACAAATAAAATATTTTTTTTAAAAGGTGTGATGAGGGGTTATATTCTTTTAGATTATTTTTTTGCACAAAAACAATTAGAGAATAGAGAAGCTAGAATTAGAAAAATGAAAAATATGTAGTTATGTTAGACTATATTTTTTATAAACTATGATTTTTTTTTAAATAATCGGGTGGGTTAGCGGGTGGTTAAGCGAGTCGGGTAATGGGTCGGGTAATGGGTGAAAAACATATCACCCATCTCCCGACCCATCACCCATTTCACCCACCCATCACCCATCCATCACCCGGTTTTTTTCGGGTTTTCACCCATATAATCGGGTCGGGTGAGTCGGTCACCCATAGGTGATTTCCAGCCCTAAATACAGGCAAATGAAATTGAGTAACAACAATACAAGGAATTGAATTGAATTGAAGAACCAAAAACATACATCCGATTAGGCCATAACAAAGCCAGATGATACCATTCAATAGATTCAAACCATATAGTGAAGACAAAACTGAAATTAAGTAAATCAAACTAAAAATTGGAACCAAATTCAAACCAGAAAACATACGAGGAAGAAGAAGGAGCGTTAATTTGAGTAATCAAAATTGAAACCTAGTTCCTCAACTGAATCGGCCGGCAGACGAACGAGGAGAGGCAAACGACGAGAAGGGCATAGAGTGAGACGAAGAGGGAGATAACGGAGAGGAAAGGGATAAAGGTGAAATTAAGTAAAAGAGATGAGACAAACCTGTAAACAATAACAACACCACAAATCAAAATAGGGAGGGAGGCAGTTGAAGAACCAACCGACGATACAAGAACTCGAGAAGACGGCGACCGGAAGACTAAGAAACAGGGAATGAAAGAGAAGGCAGTAGTCCTAGCTAAGCAAAGAAGAAGGCGGTTAACGTTCTAAGGTCGAATGAGAGGAAGGCAGTGGCCACGAGGAGGAAAGGAAAGCACAGCAGAGCACCGTACAAGGAGGAGTGGTTTCAGCCGTAGATAATTTTAACTTGAAAGGTCCAGATCTAATTCTGCCCACCCTTTTATAGTAGTAGAGATTTGTTAAAAAATCGCACATTTGCACATAGTTTCTCAATATTATAAAACATATCATATAAAATTTCAAATTCATGTTTTCTAACTAAACCACAAGTTTTGGGCACGAGATAAACTTTTTTGCAACCCTAGCATTATCCGGCGAAAATCTTAAAACTCTCGTTTACCACCTGCATAACCGGGTATCCGACACGACACGACACGGTATGTCGGATACACGAAACCGATAATACGGAAAAGGTCGATCCGAACACGACACGATAAGTACCGGATATCCGACATGAAAACACAAAACGGTTTTGTGTCGGATACCCGTGTAACACGACACGATCCGTTTATAAAAAGTTAAAAACCCATTTATTCTTATTCCCTCTAAATGCAGTAGGTGACTTTTCAATTTGATTATTTCAGACTATATATTACTCACTTCATTAAATTACACTATTACAGAAGCTTAAAAATAATTACAAATTCGAACAGCAACCATTGAATAACAATGCAACCCAATAGAACCAACAATAACCCCTGAAAATCAGTAAAACGATCAACCAATTCGAATCATTCAATCACCAATTCCAACCATTCAACCTTTGCAACTCGAACCATTGATTGAAAATAAAAACGAGCAGCTACACGAAAGTTACCGATCTGAAGCAAGTCAACCACGCCGGATTTGAAGTTTGGACAAGAGGAGAGGGTGAGCGAGGCCGAGGCCGAGGGCGAGCATCGAGCGACACCGGATCTGAATTCTGAAGCCTGAACAAGGGGAGAGAGCGAGTGAGGCCGACGGCGAGACTCGAGCGAGACTGAGGGGCAGCCGTATCTGATGTCTGAACAATGAGAGAGGGCGAGCGAGGCCGGATCTGAAGTCTCAGCGAGGGGAGAGAGCGAGCGAGGCCGAGGGCGAGGGCGAGCGAGACTGAAGAGAGGCGAGAGGACTCGAGAGGGTACAAAAATGAAGAAGAAAGGTAGCCTAGAGAGGGCTAGGTCTGGCGGAGAGAGAGCCAGAAAGAAAAGAAGGAGAGGCGAGTTGGAGCTGGCGGCGATTTTGCCCTGAATAGGTAAATAAAGAGCTGCCATTCCGGGGTTCGAACCGGAATGGCAGTGATTTTGCGTCTCTACGAGATTGAGAGGGGGAAATGAAAGAAGAAGATGTGGCCTAGCCCTAGTAGACAGGAGGTAAAAAATAATATTAAAAAGTGGAGTCCGGAATTCGAACTCGGGACGCCCCATACCCAGCCGCGAGCAGCAAAATGCCGAACCAACTGGGCAACCTGAGTTATTTGATACATAGAGACATTTATTTTTATGTATTATCACACAATACTAATATTTAAAATAAAAAATAAAACATTATCGTGTCGTGTCGGATACCCGATAAGGGAAATATGTTGATCCGAACACGACACAATTATTATCGTGTTTTACCGTTTCGTGTCATAATCGTGTCGTATCTATATCGTTTCGTGTTTTTTCGTATCGTTTTGTTGCGGTTTCGTGTCGTATCAACCGTGTCGTATTTTTTTGCACAGCCCTACACATAGTTACCTTGTGACAAAATACTAAAAACAAACTAGAGGAAATTATGTACTTTATCCGTCTAAAAAAAAGATACTTATAACCCGCACAAGATGTAATTAAAGGCAAAAAAAATCAAATTTTTTTAGATAAATATATCATACTCCCTCCGTAACGAAATAATTGGCCTTTTTACCACTTTTTCTTGTAACAAAATATTTGTCCATTTGAACCTAATTAATGACAAAAAATTTTAATTTTATCAATTAATCTCATTAATTGTATTTGATTTTCAAGAAATTCTATTAATACTCCAACTTCCCATACTATTCTTTATTTTTTCATTGGTCCATTTTTTCCACATCATTTATTTGCTAAATTTTTAACTATTTTACTTTCTAATTGTAGTTTTCTTAAGAAGTGTGAAAACCCTCAAAGGGCCAATTATTTTGTTAGGGATGGAGTACCAAAATTTTTGTTGGAAGTCCGAAGGGTAGTTAGAACTTTTAGTGTTTTGGTGTTTGCAAAGCTCTCAATGTTAATGTTGGTGATAAGTGTTTATTTAATAAGTTGACAAGTTGAGAAGGTAATCTTGAAGACTCGCAGAGAAGTTGTTGTGGAGGGGGGGTCGGGGGTCCTATATAAGGATTCTTGCTGACGGACAGGATTGCCTATTGACAAGATTGACAAATCCATATTGGGCTCTATGGGATATCTTTGTTGTATATATTAAAAGAACCGATTTAATTTGATGTGAGATTAATTTTCGTAGGATAGCATATTATATTATTTTTTTTTGAGAGGATTGTATATGATGAGTTTATGATAATTGGGGATTAAAATGCAAGAAATTGGGAAGAAAAAAAGTGTCTTCTTCAATAGAAAAGAGAAAGCTTGGAGAAGGAAGAAGATAAGATCTAGAGCGTCAAAGAGAAGAAGGAGAAGAAGGAAAATTGTTGCGCGGTCATAGAGGGTCGTGAAGAACGCACATCGATCGTGTTTTTTTGGTGGTAAAGCTTGAAGTCGGGGATATTATGTGCATTGTGAGACTTAAAGATTTTGTGTTGCTCTTTTTGGTTTGTTTGTTGGTTAAAGGGTTATAAAATATTACAAATTCAGCTTTATTTTGTTACTATTAAAGGTAGTTTTATCTTTTCATACCAAACAAATTGAAATAAAACCTGGTTATTTAAACTTGGGTGAATTACATTTTTGGTCCCTAACCTTTATAACTTGTTTCACTTTAGTCCTCAACCTTTGAAACGTTTCAAAATAGTCCTAAACCTTTCTATTTCGTTTTATTTTAGTCCCTAACCTTTCAAAGGTTGTAAAATAGTCCTTAACTTTACATTTTTTATTCGTTTTAGTCCCTGATATTAAAACATTATTTGAAATAATTATAAAAATTACCCTAAAGTTATCATAATGTATATAAATGAGTAAATTACCCATATAAAGAATAATTATAAAACAAATATCCAACTTTATGATTTTTTTTTTAAAAAAGATCTCTTTTATTATTCAAATTCATTATTTTAATGGATTAATACACATATATTGGATCTATATATTAGTAAATAAGAAAAAAAAACATATCCCACCATCTCTCAAATTAATCACAAGATCTATAAATTGTATGAGAGGTTTTGTGGAAAAAAAAATTATGAATAATTTTTATATAATATGCTCTTATGATAAATAGTAAAATAGTTCGAGTATTTTTCAAAATTAAAATTATAGAGTTAGATGATTTTTTATAATTTTTCTTTGTATGAATGATTTTATTTAAATTATGATAACTTTAGGGTGGTTTTTTTTATAATTATTTCAAATAATGTTTTAATATCAAGGACTAAAACGAATAAAAAATGTAAGGTTAGGGACTATTTTACAACCTTTGAAAGGTTAGGGACTAAAATAAAACGAAATAGAAAGGTCAAGGACTATTTTGAAACGTTTCAAAGGTTGGGGACTAAAGTGAAACAAGTGGTAAAGGTTAGGGACCAAAAATGTAATTCACCCTTTAAACTTTGAAATCATTTCCCATAATACACAAATACGTGCCCCATACAAAGTTTAATTGCATAAACCGATTAAAATTGATACTCTTTATATTTCAACCGATTTCAAGTGTCCCGTACACACCCTAGTCGCTAAAGGAGTAGCAAAGTTGAACCGGCTGATTTCTACAAAACAAGCCCGGGCTCGAAGCTTGGGAAGGGGGGTTTGTTTGAATAAAAAATAGGGCAAATAGTAGTGTTAATGGGCCCCCTTAGTTATTGGGCTTTCCGTATTGAAGCTCTTGTTAAGTGGAGGCCTGCACAGTCCACATTTTGCATTACTTAGAGCATCTCTTCTCTAACATATGCCCCATTCTGGAAATTTTAGCGCTTCTATATCTAATATCTAATATCTAATATCTAATCTATATCTATCTATATACATATACTAAAACCGATGCATTGGTGCCTGCGTGGCGGCACGTGAGTGAATCTGCCTACGTGGCGGCGCGTGAGTGCGTCTCACAAAACTTTCTCCGGTCAAAAAGGAAATCTAATAAAAAATATATATTTTATTTTATCATTAACACATATAATTGGATAGATGGAATATCTTATAAAAGAGTAAATATTATATAAGGAAAAAACTATATCAATATAATTAAACGTAGTAGTAGTAATAATAAAAATAATTAATTAAACTATTTTTCATAGTCATACTTACCAAAAATATTAATAGATAAATATGTAATATTTGATATGTGCTAATTTATTTACATTTAGATTACTTTTTGGTGGAAAGAATTATTTATACCAAAATCAGTCATTTAATAATTGTTATTTTATATCTATCTATATTATTTTTTGAGGCCAAAATAAATAATTAAAATATTATATAGCCATATATGTAGCCACAATCCATCCGTACATAGATATTTTAGTAACTAATGTAATAAATGTATACTACATATTTAATAAAAAAGAATATTAAAAT
Organism: Persicaria maculosa; assembly: GCA_963922045.1. NCBI lineage: Eukaryota > Viridiplantae > Streptophyta > Magnoliopsida > Caryophyllales > Polygonaceae > Persicaria > Persicaria maculosa. The sequence goes on along the minus strand of OY998259.1, from coordinate 24,461,540 downwards.
GTTTTTAAAAATCAACTATCTAATTAAATTGCATGAGATTTAATTAACCATAGATTAGAAAAAAATAATTTACGTAGTACCTTATGAATGTGAATTTCATTTATATTTTGAGAGAATCTAATTAAAAGATATTTAGATTATATATAACCTGTCGAACTAATTTTATTTATATTTATATTATTTTTTGAAGGAAAAATAATTTATATTTAGATTTAACGCACTCCCCGTACACGGGACGGGATCTACACTAGTACATATACTAAAACCGATGCATTGGGGCCTGCGTGGCGGCACGTGAGTGAATCTGCCTACGTGGCGGCGCGAGAGTGCGTCTCGCAAAACTTTCTCCCGTCAAAAAGGAAATCTAATAAAAATAATTATTTTATTTTACCATTAACACATATAATTCGATAGATGAAATATCTTATAAAAGAGTAAATATTATATAAGGAAAAAACTATATCAATATAATTAAACATAGTAGTAGTAATAATAAAAATAATTATTTTTTATATTTAGAAAAAACTATATCAATATAATTATTTTTTATATTTAGATAAATATGTAATATTATATAAGGAAAAAACATAGTACTTACCAAAAATATTAATAGATAAATATGTAATATTTGATAGGTGCTATTTTATTTATATTTAGATTATTTTTTGGTGGAAATAATTATTTATATCAAAATCAATCATTTAATAATTGTTATTTTATATCTATCTATATTATTTTTTGAGGCCAAAATAAATAATTAAAATATTATATAGCTATATATGTAGCCACAATCCATCCGTACATAGATATTTTAGTAAACTAATGTAATAAAAAAAGAATATTAAAATATTTTTAAAAATCAACTATCTAATTAAATTACATGAGATTTAATTAACCATAGATTAGATAAAAAAAAAATTTTACGTAGTACCTTATAATTGTGAATTTTATTTATATTTTGAGAGAATCTAATTAAAAGATATTTATATTATATATAACCTATCGAACTAATTTTATTTATATTTATATTTTTTTTGGAGGAAAAAAAAATTATATTTAGATTAACACATTTCCCGTACACGGGACGGGATCTGCACTAGTATAATATTAAAACAGCTACGAAAGATACACGTGGCGGCCTCACATTAAACGTGTCACGTGGCAGTCATTCGATTAACATACCCCCATATATATTTAAAATAAATAGACTTAAAATCATATTTATTAATTAAAATATTGAATTCGTTGACCAAATCATAACAACTTCTCCAAATTTGCAGATTATTTTTTTATCCAAGATTTTTTAAAGCCATAAAATAATCAATATATTACTAATAAATAAATTTCACTAAACTCTTTTGAATGAATGTTACGTAAAATTCATTTTGTTAATTTTTAAAACTTTTTTATTAGATATTTGATGAATTTATTAGTTGTTGGCTTTACCTATCCTTTGTATTTTTTAATTAACTAAATAACATCCATAACAATTTATTCAATTGGATAAGTTCCTTTTATTATTTGAGTTGCAAATATTTTGCCAAAAATAACCTTCATTTGTAACATCTCATAATGGCGCCCGAAATGCCCATCCGAATGAAGGTCCATTACTCTAGGAGTAAAGAAATTCACCTACTATCTTTTAACAAGAGCTTCACAAGACTTTACCGTTCACATACGAAAACAATTGGAAATAAAGAAAAAAAATCCTCTTGATTCTTGATTAAAATAGAAACCCAATGAATTGAATAACGCCAAAGTGACCGGGTCGTATTTCACATTAATGTTAAATAATGCTACAATGATTCGAGCTTATTTTAGAGTTTGTGATAATGACTATTATAATGTTATTTTTTGTAATCCAAATACCTAATGAATAATGATATTTAAAATGTTTATTTTTTTGTGTGTAGTAAAGTTTTACAAATTAAGTATTATAAAGAACATTTATAATGCTATTGTTATACATTTTCTCTTAATAATAGTTCAATGCGATGTTTCTTAAAGAATATTTAATATATCTAATTTAAGTATTTTTTATCTTCTTAAACTTAATAAATCAGTATGCTAAAATCATTTCAATATAATCTAATATAACATAATATAATTTCAAAATAATATAATAAATTATTAATGCACTTTTTTCAAAAATTTATTATTCATTCTCACATTATTATTCGTCTTAACTAATAATTTTTTTGGTATATGTCTATCTATCTAAAATAATAATAATAATAATAATAATAATAATAATAATAATAATAATAATAATAATAATAATAATAATAATAATAATAATAAATCATATGTTTGTTTGGATTTTTATACAACAACATTTATTTGTTGCATTTATCTCAAGTTTATCCTCTTATATTCTCTTATCTTTCTTTGACATATATATACTCCATTTATATCAGAATAATTGGTCATTTTGCCAATTTCACTCTTTTAAAGAAAGTTTAAAATAAGAAGATGAACAGTTAAAAATTTAGCACGTAAATGATGTAAAAAAATAGATCAATGAACAGAAGATAATGAAATGAAAAGTTGGAGTATTCATAGAGTGTAATGGAAATCAAACATAACGAATGAGATTAATTATCAAAATTATAATTTTTTTTTTATCATTGATTGTGTTAGAGGATCAAATATGGGCTAATTATTCAGATACGGAGCGAGTATTGGATTAATAAGTTGCATTCCTTTTTGTATTATATTAACTTTGATAATTTGTTGATTTACCATGATTAATCACTTTTAAATTATATGTCATAACCTATGATATAACCCACAAAGCACATGATGAATTTCGTCTTAACAAAAATTTATTTTGATTAAGAAATGATACATATACAATACTACGTCCATGGATTATTATTATTATTATAATATTAAACTTATATACAATTATTTTTTTCTATATATATAAAAAATGTTAATCATTTGTGTAGTTATTGTAGATGTGATTACATTTCTTGAACAAAAACCCCGTGCCTTGGGCACGGGTACTATACTAGTAATTACTTAATTCCGAATACTTTTCGCTGACGTGGCAGTCTCTCCGTAATTCTCTTCTTTTCACCCAATGAGATTTTTTCTTATTATTTCCCCCCTCTTGCTTAGTGTTAGACGTCTCCTGCCTGGCCGCCTCCTTCCTTCCAGAATACTGATTCGTCTCCATTCCGACGATTTCATCTCTTCCTCCTTCGCTCTACCGGTTCCATCGCTCTTCCTCCTCTGTTGCTCTTCCTCCTCCGTCGGTAAGGTTATACCCCCTCCTCCTCTTCGCCCTCTTTCTGCACTTCTCCGCTTGCCCCCATTCTCCTTTCCATTCTGTAGCGCATCTCTTCTCCCTCCGACACCCTTCGGCTTGCGAACTCCGCCTCCAATTCCTTGGTAGCGTCGTCTCCCCCTTCAATTCGCCCTCTTGATTTTCTATATTCTTCCTTCTTCCACCCTTGATTGATTATCAAGTATAGGGTTTCCCTTCTTTGGGCCCTTATTTTCAAAATTGAGGATTCAAATCTAGCTTTCCCCTCTCTTATATTCAGATCTCAATATCATTCATCCCCGTTGATGAAAGTTCTTGCTCTCGCATCCATGGACGTCACCTTCCTTGAGCTTGCTGTTCATTGGATCACTCTCCGTTCTAGGTTTCTCTTCCCGGTAATCACTCTTCGTTTTAGGTTTCTATTTCCATTATACACTTTTGGATGTTCGTTGGATATATTGGGGATTTTATCCTAGCAATTTCTCTCCTTTTGACATTCATAAGGCGATTGCAAGTCTACTTGAAGATATTTCAGAATCTGTTGTAGTAACAGGCCCGAGTACTAATTCTGTAGGTTGTATATTAGTTATAATCGTTAGTTGTAAATATTGAAATAATTTTGTGAACTTCACTCTAATATTTTGTTCAAGTTTATCATATTGTGTATGGCTAAAAATGTGGCTTATTACTTGCTGATTGTAGCTATAATTTTGGAACATGAAAGTTTATAAGCTCTTTCTTATTCAATTTTGGCACCATTAATGATTTTGTGCTTCAGTTATCACCTAAAGGTCATTTTTGTCACCATTAATGCAACTACCATGAACGTTGCAGGCTGCAAGGTCTCTTGAAGATCCAAAAGGACATTCTCCAGTATCTCCCATTTCTGCTGTCGTGTAGGTAACATCTCTAGCTTTTACCTGTTTAGTCAAAATCACTTCTTCTATTGCTTAATTGTTTATTACCTTTGAATCGATTGGTTACTTTTAAGTATTCTGGACAACGTTTTTTACTGTTGCACATGGCGTGAATTTGCTGCACTTTCCGATCATCCTAGCTAGGGTTCATCTGATGAGGGATTCCATTTCGGATTTGCTGATTCACAAAAGGGTTCTTATTCCATCTCTGCTTGTGATCGATTTCAAATCTTCGTTGCCTGCATAAGGTTGATTCAATCCATTCTCTCTTTTTTTTTTATCTAATTTTTAATTTTCCATTCTTTTTATGGATCGAATTGTTCCATAATTTTTTTTAATTATTTTTTCATCAAATTTCTGGTCACCCTAGGTGCATCTGATGGGGGATTCAAAACAGGTTTTGTCGATTAAAAAAAGGGCTTTATCCTTTGCATGTGACTATTGACGATTATAGATCTTATCTTGCTTGAGGTTGATTTTTCATCTGTTTATTTTTTTCCCGATTGTGATTTTTCATAGTGATCTCATTGCAATGTGTCAAATGTTTCAACTGCACATATTTTGAAGGAGGAATTAGCTATACATAGATTATGAAAATTCACAAGAATATGGAAAGGCTTGAGTTACATATTCAGAAGATTCACATTTCTTAACTACCTATTTTGTTGTTTTGCTATGTTGTATTGTGTTTATGACTAGCTTATGGCTTCTGTAATTGATTGGATGATTGATTCAGCATTAGTTATCTATTTGTCGAATTGATTGGCATTTTTTCGGTTTGTTTCGGTTCTCCTGATCTGCCAACTTAAAAACTGGTCATGTTTTTTTTACCTCATTTCCCTTTCCCATACATGGGCGTTATGGAACTGGTCATGTTCTTTTTATCTCATTTCCCTTTCCCATTTTTATTAATTTTTCCCATTTCAGTTTTGAAACTGCTTGCTCCAATTGCATCATCTGTTAGTTGTAAAGTTACTTGCTACAAATGATATCTAACTATGGTTCTGTGTGGTCTTATATGTCAGTGTATATTTTCAAAGACTACACTTGCTTTTCTGTTAGTGATACCATTCAATTGGAAAGAAAATTCGGCTATATTTTTGTCATTGATAATGGATTAATCCTTTTGCTGAACACTAAAACCCATAGCCTCTTGCTTTTCAATAATTCTTTTGTTGTGCGTTTTACTAAAAAATCCTTTGGAAAATGAATTTATTCTTGTAGATTTTCTATTCAAAGGCTTGAGGTTACCAAAAATGATCTACGCCAAAGTATTGCTAAAGAGGTATGTTGCTACTTTTGGTTGATTGTTATAATCAGAGTGACACTTGAACAAGTTACTCCTTTCCACTATGATCTTCTCTAACTTATTTTTACTATCCTGTATCCTGTATTGAAAATAATGCTACGATTTATCTCACCTGTGGTAATGTGGCATTCTGAAAGTTTGCATCTATTTGAATTGAATAGCATTGGAAGGTTAGTTATTTGAATTTAATTAAAATAGCATTGGAAGGTTGTCATCTTCTCTTTGACTTTCATATGCAAAAATATGTATTCTCTTGAGTTCCTCCTTTTATGTGCTTCTCTTCCCTCTATATGCATTTATTCTTTTCTTTTCAAGTTCTTAATTTTCTTGAGTGATTCAATATGTATACCTTCTTTGGTTACATGAAGTTCATAATTCCGATTTAAAAATTGCATACTCCAAAAGCTACCTTATAGATTAAAGAGTTCCAAGTAGGTATATCTAAAGATGGAAGAAGAAATCCAAAAACCTGTTGAACCACTCAAGAAAAACGAGTTGGAATTGGGTTATTGTTGATTGATATATCCTAAGTTTTCATTCCTGTCATTCTAATTCTGAAATTTTGAAACAGTTCTTTAATGTTGTATTTAGTTTTTTAATGCTGTATTTCTGAAATTCAGCATCTTGGAATCTCATGCTAGAAGCTGAATATGAGAGAGATTGTCAAGAGTTATGACTATTCTAACCATTTGTTCATTCTTCACATCTTTTACTTATTTTTATAAGATCACTATCTCTATTTCTTTATTTCATTGTTTCATTTTCTTTATGATTCTATGAACAGGCAGGATGCATCAGGTGCATTTGTAAGAGGAGAACAAACTGCAACCGTAGAAATTGGCTCTTTTAGATTGAGTGATGCCAAGTTGTCTACACCTAAAGCCATATCTGATCTCTTTGGTTCCATATTGCCTACCATGGTGTGTGAGTTTATGAATTTGATGATTAGATGCTCATACAAGCATGCTTTAAGTGCTACACGTCGACTTTTCCCAGGATGTAGGTAGGAAGTTTCTTAGTTTTGCAAATAATCATCTAATTGAGTTCTCAAGTTGTTGTGATAATTACGTGGTTTAGTTTGGTAGCTATGTTAGTTTCTAGTGGTCTCAAGGTTAATATGCACAATTAAGTGTTACCTAATATAATCTAACATGTTTTGTATCTATTACGTATTATATTAATGAATTTTATTTATATCTGTTAGGTAGATTTGCTTCGGTGTCTTTTTCCCCTGGCCATAATCATTCTATATCTGATCACCTAATCGAGATTCAGATCTGATTTTATTGATTTCGATGAGAAAAGACCGAGGCATTTCTTGATTCTTTCGGCATCTCCTTGTGATTTTATACCAAGTATATATTATTTATTGAACATTGCCATGTATTACCAACACTTAGTTTCCCAGGGCCTAATAGAGAGCTTGAAGATATACATGCTCCTATACGACCGATCAGGCTATGGATAAAGCGACCCAAACCCAAAAGTCTCAGTGAAGAGTGAAGCAGAAGACATTGAAGAGCTTGCAGATCAGTTACAGCTTGGCTTCAAATTCTATGTCATCGGTGGCTCCACTATGTGTACAAGAACTATGACCCTAGAGCAAAGTATAAAGAATATATACGAGGATGTATTCTCAATTGTTGGAAGGGATCCTTTCATTGAGATAATTAATGTTTTTAACCTTCATATTGTTCCCTTGAATTGATTACTAAATTAGAAGCTCTAAGTTGTATGATAAACCGAGTTCACTAATAATATATAAACACGGCCTTTAACAGTGACAACTAATCACTAAATGGGTGCTTAAGTATACTCAGATTCTCTTGCACATAAAATTTGTGAGTTCCAATTTTATGTCTGTTTTAGATGAAATTGTGTAAATCGGTTACTACAATATAAAAAAAATATTATAAACACCTATGTCGTTAAAGAACAATATTGTTATTTTAGGCTTTCCAAACATTTATTTATATTTTATTTGGTCATTCCTTATAATATATTTTATATTCTCATATATTTTATTTTTTCCCTCGCAACCACGCCATGGCGCGCGAATTCCCAGTTTGGATAATTTTAAGGCATTATTTTGTCCAATAAATTTCTCGTTTCATTCTTCAAAATGAAAAAGCAGCATAAAAAATTGAGAGATTTTCTTAAATCTGTAACATTCTCTAAAATAAATCATTCTTCAAATCTTAGAAATGGTAAAGTTGTTAGAGTGGAAACAAAAATATGTATTTTATTTTCCCATTTTAGAGAAATTTTGGAGAAGTTGGAGATGGTCTTAGGGCCACTCTACTCTATGAGAGATACTAGTACGATCCCCGCGTCATGACGCGATTTTTTTATAAATAATATTTAGATATAGATAAATTATAGACATTAGATATAATTCAATATTTTTAATTAAACCCATTGATTAGTAAATGTGTTAAAAATAATAGAAAAAATACACTTGGGTTAAAGAGATAAAGAGAAAAATAAATAATAAATAGTGAAAGATAAATTTTTTGAATTAATCCCATTAGTTAAAAAAATGTAACATCAGATAATATTGGGTAATTACTATTAGAATATTTTTCAAAAAAATAATATTAGAAAATATAGTTACCAGAATAAAATTATATTATGTAAATAATATTTCCAAAAATAACTTTGAACATGGAGAGGACATGTGACATAAATTAATATAGTATATAGACATAGATAGTTAGTAAATGAATCTGAGTTAAGCCCAATAAGTATATTAGATTGAGTTTAATTTTTTTAATTAAGCCCAATAGTTAGTAGGATTAAAGAAAAAAAAATTAAAAGAAAAAGAAGAAAAAAGGAGAATTAAAAAAAAGATGATTAAAGAGAAGAAAAAAAATTATAATTGATCAAAACTCCTAAAATCTCTAATGTTGACACCTCAGCATAAACTCTTCTAAATTAAGAGTTTATATAGATAGTTAGTGCTCGTTTGGATTAGTTTGAAAAACCCAGGAAGTTGAATATCCCAGGAAGTTGGATAGAATATCTGCGTTTGGTTAAAAAATTTCATCTCCAAAAACCCAGGAATTGAAATTCCCAGGAATTGAACTTCCTGTGAAATACAGGAATTGGAATTACCAAGGGGGTAAATGGTAAGACAAGTTCCACCCTTTTTTTACTAATAAAAATCCCTTATTCATCTCACTATATCAAATCCACCATTTTTTCATTTTTCAACCAAACATGTTTTATAAAATCCCAGAAAGTATAATTCATGGGAAGTAGACTTCCCAGGAATTAAATTCCCGGGAAGTAGACTTCCTACATTTATCCAAACGAGCACTTAGTAGGATTAAAGAAAAAAAATTAAAAGAAAAAGAAGAAAAAAGGAGAATTAAAAAAAGGGCAAATTGCGTAAAATAGCATGAACTTTAGGTATAGTTGCACTCAGTGGCACGAACTTAAAAAAATACAAAAATAATCACCAACTTTGGGGTTTAGTTGCGGTCGGTGGCACATACCCCCTATCTCGCTAATGTGGACTAGTGGGGGTGCTTACATGGATTTTTTTTAATTAAAAAGGGATATATCGAGATATGGATTAGTTGTTAGATTTCCATTCGATTTCGATCATGAAATCAATCAAACCAAGATCTAGATTTCATACAATTCAAACCCTAATTCTATACCGAAGACTAACTTTGATCCATGGGCGTCTTTGCAGTGGAATAAGCAAACTGTCGATCGATTTCTCGCCCCTTAGCCTTCACTTTTCTTTGTCTCTGATGGATGAGACTCCTTTATGACTTCTCTCGTCAATTTCAGACATGATTGGGAAAACTTGTGAACGTGCATATAAAGAAGAGAGCGATCTTTCACATTCCGTAACCGCTCTCTTATTTATTTTCTATAACCGTTCACCCATTTATTTCCCTATTAAAATTCCTTTATGAGATAGTCATCCATTAGTGTATTATATATAGGCAAGGGATGAGGGAATACATAATTACCCCTGGATTTAATTCTCTGACCGAGACCGATCCATCACGGTTTCGACTTTTATATTAAATCAGACACCATAATATATATGGACTAAATAATCAATTAAACCTAGACACATGAGCCACATAAAATGTTTATAAACATTCCAACATTAGTGAGAATGCTTACATGATTTTTTTTAAATTAAAAGAGATAAAAGATGTGTCCAAATTATGAAACTAGCTAGATTCCAATTTTATTTTTTTATTTCATGTAATTCCAAATCAAAGATAATCGTGACAAACATAACATTTGGAAATTAAAATTTGGTACTAGTTATTTTAATTTGCAAATGTTATATTTGTCACTGTTATCTTTGATTTGAAATTACATGAAATAAAAAATAAAAATGGAACCTAACTAGTTTCATAATTTGGGCACATCTTTTATGTCTTATAATTTTAAACAAAAAAATAAACTCATGTAAGCATTCCCACTAATTCATATCTCGCTATATGCCTTTTTAATTAAAAAAATTCCATGTAAGCACCCCCACTAGTCCACATTAGCGAGATATGGGATATGTGCCACTGGTCGCAACTAAACCCCAAAGTTGGTGATTATTTTTGTATTTTTTTAAGTTTGTGCCACTGAGTGCAACCACCCCTAAAGTTCATGCTATTTTATGCAATTTACCCTTAAAAAAAGATGATTAAAGAGAAAAAAAAATTATAATTGGTCAAAACTCTTAAAATCTCTCTAATGTTGACACCTCAGCATAAACTCTTCTAAATTAAGAGTTTATATATAGATTGAGATCTCATTACAAATACTTGGTTATTCATTTTCTGCAAAATGTGTTGGTTGCACCTTGAACTATATAGAAACTGTTGTTTAAGAAGAGAGAATCGTTGGATAAATATCCCTTATTTGGAGAAATTAGTTTGATAAATTTAATTAGAAACCATAGGGAAATAAGCAACCAATTGATGAGAAATGGAAGGAAAATAATTTTTGCCAAATTAGTGAAATTTGATGAGAAAATTAAACTTAAGCTTTCAATATCGGATCGATAACTCCTCCACCTTATGGAAAAAAAAGTAAGTTTACGCCTGAGAGATAGAACCAGGTTGGGAAATAGCTTTCTTCTCACCCCTGGATTAACAAAAAAGCAGGAGCTTCTTTCTTCCCTCTCCCTAAAAACCAAACATAAGAAAATGTTTGTGCACAACTTAGAATGGGGAGCTTCTCTCTCTAAGGATAGAGAAACTCTCTTCTTTGTGTATCCCATAGAGTTCCACTGTACCAACGTTTCCCCGTCGATCCTATGTTTGGCTAAATCTATTCATCCTTACACCTTGTTTCGGAACCATTTTTCGTTTAATCACTCTCATCTCGTGTATCATTGCTAGTTCCTGTTGCGTCGACCGGCTTCCCCCGTGGTATCCGATTTGGGGAGCTCCTCCGGCCTCCTTCGTCGGCCTTATGTCTCACTCCCTTCTGCTCTCCTCTTTCTCCTCTGACGGTGGGATCTGATGCTCCGTTGTTCTCGTGGGGATCCCTATATCCGATTTATCAGTTTAGGGTTTTCTAGACCCAGGGTGAGGTACTGTGGGGTTTCTTTTCTCCTGCTTTTGGTTTGAGGCTTTTGCTGGCCGGGGGGGAGGGGGTGTTCAAATGCTCTCCCCATCTAAATATGGGAGTCTGGTGGTGCGGCATTGGGGTGCGCCAAGCTCATCGACTTCTTCTTCCATTTGCCTCCCACCTCTAGCTTGTATCTCGTTGATAATGTATATTTCATATATGCATTATAGGTATTTCTTATTGCATTTAGATAATGGTTTTGCTTATCTTTGAGTCTAGTTTCGTATATTGCTTGTGAAGTATTCGAGTTCGGAATCTACGCATTTTTAGTGTTTATTCGGCAGAATTACATTCCGACCTTGAAGGGACTTTGGAAGAGCTTAAGAGACATGTTTTAGAGCATATGGAGGCTGAGGATGAAGCTAGAAGCAAGAAAGCACGACATTGGAGATTATTGAAGTCAATCGAGGGAATCCCGTCACTATAAGGGTGGCGCCCGCCGCCATTTACACGGCGCCCGTCGTGGGCCGGTTTCCAACGATTGCGATTTTGGATCCGAAGACCATATTTCCTATTATTTTATTATTATTTCTAGGGAAAACTAATTAAAATACTCCCACCTTTAGGGGTATGTTAAAAATGAGGATTTGATTTGATTCTGAGACCATATTGATCCCTGTTGTACAACATATTTCCTGTGATTCGAAGACATGGTTGTTTGGATTATGAGGATTTGATTCTATTTAGTTATTCATATTCATAGTTATCATCTTGTGCTTATTGATTATATTTGTGTTTCTTTCTATTATTGATCATCATGTTAGGAATTGCATCTTAGCTATGAATTCGTTATTGTGTTCTTGATAGCAAACAAAGTATTAAAGTAGTGATATTTCTTTGTCTTTGTAGTGGGTGATTAGTGTTGTTCCGATTTGTCTTAATTGCATTGAATCAATATGTCAATTGGTCTGATTACTTGAGTCATTAATGCTATTATTTAGTGATATTGAATAAGGTGATTGTATCCCTGTGGATCTCTCAACTTTAGTCAAGTAGACATGTGTTTATGAATAATTGATAGATCAATCATAGGACCAGGAATTCCAACCATTGTTAGAGAATTACAGGTGAAATATTCTTTCTACTTTGTTATCAATCTACTTTACAATCATAAAGTTAGTTACTTTTACATCTCGGTTGTTTGCTACGAATCATTGCTTTGTCATAAGATCCTTGTCAAGAGTTATTGAATAGGAAATCGCTTCTCCCTGTGGGTTCGACTCCGGACTTAATTGATGTACTAGTAGTTGTTTGGTTTATCAAGTGATTGATTGACTAATCTATTGGTTTTGTGTTTGAGTTTGGATTATATTACTATATGACAAAGGGCGAAACTGCCAACGACGTTCGTCCCGCACCACTCGTCTAGATGTGTCCTTCCTTGTTACTCCTTGTCGGGTGGTTGGTCTCTCGTCCGGCGCTCGTCACCTCTGGTAACCTCCCCCGTGTCAGCCACTGCCTACCTCGTTGATGGGGTTGGTGTTCAGCCATTGCCTGCATCTTCTGTTCCATTCACACGGTGGCCTTGGGGCCTACGCATGTGGTCCTTCGGGACCAAGCTGGTGGCCCTTGACTGAAAATAAGCCTACAAAAAAAAAATAGAATAAGGGTTTGAACAACAAAATCCTGAAAGGGTTCGAACAAAAGCCTGAAAAGATTTTAACCAAATTCCCGAAAGGATTAAATAAATCCAGTGAGGAGTTGAAAAATAATCTTAATAATATGAGTAATAATTTTTCCTTCCCGAACATTCAGTTTGTTCTCGGAGCCTGAAAAGGGTTTACTTTTTCTCTTTATTTTCTTTCTATCAATTACTAATTTGACAAACCTAGACAATGTCATATTTCACATTTTATATTTAATGTGGGATAATTTTTACAACTCTCAACACACATATATAAACTGCATGAATTCCCATATTAGGCTATATATATATATATATATATATATATATATATATATATATATATATCTATACAGGATGTGACCTCTGTTTGATGTAATTTATTGAGTTTCTCGATGCTTGTTGTCCCTTGAATTGGTAAATAAAGAGCGGCCATCCGGGGTTTGAACCGGGGACCTATGGGTATTACCCACAAGTCCTTTCCGGTGAGCCATTCCGAAATGGTTCGATGCTTGTTGTTCCACTCTTCCTAATAATGCTCAAACCTGTTCCTATAAGTTATGTCCTATCAGCCTGTCTTATAGCACCAAAAAAGGGTTCCATCTCCAACACAAAATCTTGCTCAATTTAATTTTGTCTGAGGTAGCCCAGATTTTCACATGAAGAAAGATGCTCCTAATTAGTTCTTGATTGATCGACACTTTCACACAACACTGAATCCCACCTTCATTTTGGCCATTCCCCTCTTTATTTGCCCCCATCTACCTCTCAACTCTTTATGAATCTTGCTGAATCATCTCCTAAATCGATTGTCGAATGGTGTCATTCTGTTGTATGTTTTGACGGTCTTCCGTCTGTCGACTTGTCGGCCATCAAGATTCAGGTATATCTGATCTCGAATTCTTACCTAATAAAAAAAAAGGTACAAAACAAGGCTAGAGAGAGATAGATGAAGTCTCATTTACATATCTATCACTTGGGAGTTTTGGAAGTGTTTTTGTAGGACACACTAGTTAAAACCACGCTTATAGAGAGGGCGCCCCTACCTTGTCTTTTCGGGTGATAAAACCTACTTCTTTTTCGCTATATATATGCCGAAAATACACATGCTGAAATGAGCTGTAGGAAGATTATATATCTAATGGGAAATGGCTGTGTGGATGAGACCAAGTATGGAAGTTACGAGGATGGGATATCCTCGAACAACCATGCGATCATGGCCAGCAGCTATGGTCATAAGCCATTGCTGGTTCCGATGAAAGTGTTCACGTGCAAATACTGCAGGAGGAGATTCCTCAACTCGAGAGCACTGGGCGGCCACCAAAACGCGCACAAGAAGGAGAGAACAATCTGGATGGCGGGCATGTCCAACCGCAGACCACTGGGGATGGAAGCTCATGGTGGTCCCAGTACGCCAGTTCAAGTGGATTTAGGTCCTGCCAATACTAAACAAAGCTGCAGGAGACTCGATGAAGCATGGCGAAACCAAATGCGTATGGATGCTGCTTATCAAGATTTACGCTGGCCCGGGAGCTTTCTTGTGTGCTCCTCAGAAGTTATGGTGGCTAGTACTAATGGTAAGAGGATTACGGAAGCCGCAGACGCAAATGGCCCGGTGCTTTCTCTACAACCAGATCAGCAGGATTTAGATTTGGATCTTCATCTTTGAGAGTGATGTTGCATTGTAATGGATATGGAATGTTGCCAACCACTTGTGTTACTGTCATAAATGTTTTGACAGTAACATAGTTGATAAGTGGTCTTTTCCCATGTCTAAGATTCAGTTTATCTGTTAGCACCACCTTCATGTTAAATAAGGACTTCTGAATTTAATTCATACCAAAAAAAAAAAAAGGACTTCTGAATTTAACATCTGGCTTTGTCAATGCCAAAAAAATAGCTTCAAGATCGCCATGAAAATCAACTGTGCCTATGTTATGAAAAGCAAATATACAGATCCCAAACTTTTTTTAGAAAAAATTAAAGGACTTGTGTTTATGTATCAACTTCAGCTTTGTATAGTAAAGGCAAAAAATATGGACTGAGAGCAGCTGAAAAATTCAGGTGGTTCTTTTGCCCCTTTCAGAAGTGGAAAAGGTATTTGCAGATGAATCAATTTGATTCTGTCATTGGGATGCTATATATTTAAATTGTTCTGATCATATCATTAGTTAAGCATCTAGTTGCAGAACATTATCAAGATGCATTTCCCATTTTGTTGCCACCATTGTTAGTGTTGTGGTTAATTTGATTGCAACAAAATCATCCAAAAACAAACACATTCACCACCACAGTAAAGGCAACCAACAGTTGTTGTTCTACTTAAGAGTTTGCAGATGCTTTAGAAGACAACTACATCCCCTCCTCCAACCTGGTGTGGGACAGTCCATGCCTAAAAGATGGAAAAGACTCTCAAATGTCTATCTCCCAAACAGTTCTCTTTGCCTTTTAATGAATGCTGATTTGTGGTTTAATAATCAGTTCAACGCCGTCTCTTTTACGCAAAGGAAGTTTTTATACGCTTTCCGTTTCATATTACTTGTTGAAAATGCTAGTTTTATGCATCACCTACCAAAATATTCATGGTTGAATTGAAAAACTAGAGCTAATCAATTAGAAACAACAACAATAACAATCTGCCACCAGAATTGCCAACTCAGCCCCAAGGGGTGGGTTAGGTGTGAAGAAGAACCCTAGCTCATCCCCTGGGGTTGGTTGGGCTGGTGTCAAGATAAATAACTTGAAACCATGTATTTCAGTAAAACATGAAAAAAGATGAGTACAGTACCACTGTACTAGCTTCCAAACTAGTACAACTGAACAAGCTAGCTAAAAAAGAGTTGCATGGTTTTCTAAACAGCAAACTCAGCTTATGAAATGAAGTGTCTACCAGCTATGAAAGTAAGTAAACTATAGGCTTTTTTAATGGAATTTTGAGACTGATCCAAACCCTGCAAGGAACTCCACACGAAGGGAAAACCTGTAAGACCTAGTTAAGTTTTCACAAGCTGCTGCTAGAGGGTATGTAGAGCAAGAACACTAGAGGCCCACAGTGATGTTGCAATTCCTTGTAGGACACCAGTGCTGATTTGTTTTCCAGTGAATATTATTATCAGGATACAGCAAACCATGTCCTCCAGTTTCACTTCAGTTCAAACGCACTTTAATGCACAAACATAGTACTATTGATACTGTAGTCAGTACTGATTAGTAGTGATCCCAAGCTGCTCACATTAAATTATGACCCAAATTATAGTGTGTTCTTACTTGCTTTCATACTCCAGCTAGATTTATCTGAGCATGGTGGTTGCCACAACCAATTGAATCACATATTACAGAAAGTATTAACTAGGAATAAAAACATCTTTCTGCTAAAATATTCTCAAAATTATTAACTGTTCATAGCCCCTTGCCAAAAATTCAGAAAGACCATATATGAACAGCTCTTATAACTTGCCTCCTAGAAAATCTTGCTTCCTTATACTTATCCAAGGGAAGGGTACTAAACTTCTTCAGGGTTAATATTCTTGTTCATCATCCATTGCCACCAGGAAAAGGATAAAGACATTGAAAAGATTGATTATCATCCAAAATGAAGTTCACATTCAGCAACAGGAAAATGTGAACTGACCTGATAATTATGAGGTTGCCTTGTCGACCCCAAAATGGAAATTACTAGGCTACCCTCTTTTTTTCCTTCTCGGGATCAAAGTACCCTTTAATTATTTCCGGTATAAATCAACATCGAATATTGTTTAAAATTTTATAAACATATTGATACAATATGGATAACATATAAAAAAAAAGTTTTGAAATTTTTCCAGCTAGTGTTGATTTGTACTCGAACTGTTGATTTCAATATAAACGTGGAACCCTGTATGAAAGAGAAGTGGGTCTTAGGGGAAAAAAAATGGTTTACTCTTACACTTACATGACTCACCATTTTAGTTTGTTCGAGGAAAGCCAAAGTTGGCACATGAAAGATCCTCTTTTTAGATCTTTTTCAGGAAACTGGAGGGACACCTGGATCCCATCTTCCTCTGTCCGCTTCTAGCTAGGTGTATGGCCTCAATCTTGTCACTTAAACCGCTGCAGAAAATTCCAAAAGCTATCACATCAAGTAAGGTCATGAATTCATAGACAAACCTTATACTCCAGTACGGATCGAGTAGCAATGGCGCGCGTCCATCAAAATAATGTTTCAAAGGTTAATTATGAAGTAGCAGTGATTTCAGAGCTATCCACTCTCAGTGCCCCCATGGCTAAACAAGAAAGTAACTGGTACAGTAGTAATAATAGAACTCCCAAGTTAATTGTTCGGTTATAATCAGTTATAGATGATAAGGCCATAAGGGATAATGTGTGTGTGTGCAGCATGAAATTTGATTGATTGACTTGAAAGATAGAATACTTAATAGTGCGGTAAAATTGCAGGAAATATCCCCAACTTTGGGGGTAGTTGCTCTAAATATCCTGAACTTTTCAAATTTCGTGTAGTATTCTATACTTTAGGGTAAGTTGCTTTCGGTATCCAATACATATTTTTTCTTTACCACTTATTGAATTTGGGTAGGAATATTACTCCCTCCGTTTTAATATGTTTGTCGCTGGGAGGGTCTTAATTCTTTACATAATTAATTGTCGTTTAAGAGGCTGGCCCTACATAGCACTTTACTGTTTACATTTTGATAAAAAAAAAAATTCCAAATTACTGTATGGAGTATTTGTCTTTGATCTAGTCTTTCTTTTCTCTTTCCTTCTCCTCAACTTCCCCGTTACTGTGGATCTTCCCTCTCCATCTTC
The DNA here is from genome assembly GCA_963922045.1 of Persicaria maculosa. Classification (NCBI taxonomy): domain Eukaryota; kingdom Viridiplantae; phylum Streptophyta; class Magnoliopsida; order Caryophyllales; family Polygonaceae; genus Persicaria; species Persicaria maculosa. Next base: position 24,444,015 of record OY998259.1, on the reverse strand, counting down.
TACCTCTTCTTCTCAATTCGATTTGTAGATCTCTAATCGATGCCGGCTGGATCTCTATTTGTGTTGTGGGGAGACAAGGTTGTCAAGAGCTTCGCCGATTGATGACCGAGATTCGAAAACCCTAATCTTTCCAATTCGGTTAGTATCTCCATTGTTTTTCTTATCTTCAATTAGTTTCAAAAACCCTAATTTTTTAAATCCTATTCGTATCTCCAATGTTTTCCTCTCTTCAATTTGCCTTTCAATTGAAGCAAACGTTAATTTGTATTTATCCTTCCTGTTTGGTTTCAAAATCCACCCCTTTGTGGAATCGTCTCTTCTGATCTGACCTATGGATATGGAGATTTCTTCCCTAATTTTTAAATTTGGTGAACTTTATAATCGCTTTGGCAGGTGTGGAGTAACTAAGACTTTGATTCTCCATAATAATTGGTGAATTGGACATCCTGCCACATATTCTCCCTGTAAGGATAATTTTTTTAGATGGATTTTTGCACATCGGGTGTGGTAGTTTGATTCACTGGCTTTTCTACATTTGAAGATTTTGTAAGTAGCAAAATCACAATGTCTATTACTTGTTAGTTGGTTGTGGGATTGTCTGCTTGTCTCTAAGGGCATGATTGCGTCCTGTAGCTGTTATGCAATGGTTACTGTGTTTGGTTACAGAAAAAATATCGAAATGTTGTTTTCCTTGAAAAATTGTTAGTTGATTGTGCTAGCACCTTCAAACTAGGATTAGTAAATGATGAATGAGCAGGAAAATTTGTAGAACATGCATTGCGTTTTCCTTGGTTTCAGTATGATATTTGGCTTGTGTAGCTGACTGTCTGTTCTGTCTGCTAATAAAACTGCCTAGGCTTCAATGAGTCTTGTAAAACATATAAGCTTGAGCATAGGAGTATGTCAATTTCGCTTGATCCCCTTTAAGGTAAAGCCTATTAGCTCAATTGGTAGAGCATTGTGTCTATCACAACGATGTGGGTTCGAATCCCACAAGGCTTATGTCAATTAGCAGAGCATCCATGCTCTTCAAACTTTGAGTGCCTTGCCTTGTTTACATTATTCAATGTCATATATGGGATATTATCAAAATTGATAAAAACTTTTGACTAGTTAATTTCTTAGATTTGTTCTATGACAGGGGCACATTAAAATGAATCATATTACTTGACGTCTTCACATATGCCTTGAGTTCTCTTTTTTACATGCACATAGGTAAAAGTTGATTTGCTAGGGGTGTAGACAGTTTATATTGGATTTAGAACAGGATAGACTCCACTCAACCATTTGGCATAACCACCTCTCGCAACTGCAATGTCCAATTCTAGAACTCTATCAAGGAAATATTTGATCTCTGCAGCAGATTCAGCGATGTCAGTAGAAAGCAAACTATAAATAGCATGCTCCTCATTTCTTTCAACATTCACCAACCTCTCTTCCTTAGTATTCAAGCCCATTGCTTCTTTGGGTTCCATGAAGTATGTAGTGCCAGAGCTACTAGTAGTATTTAGGACCACTCCACCACGAAGTAACGATCTGTGTGAGGCCCTGAAACCAACACACATTTTGGACCTGCGGTTAATAACTAAGGGGATGTCAATCCCTCCACCCTGGGAAATTTTATGCGATATAGCATCCAAGAGACTGTCCAACATTTCCATGTTTTTTTCCCTCTCTGGCCTAATGCTCTCCAATTTCTCACTAGCTCTATCAAGTATTACCGATAGATTGCAATCTACATAGTATTCTGTATGCTGTACCAGTTCAGCTAAGAACTTGCAATTCTCAAGAATTTGTAGCAATGGACAGTACCTGCAAAACACACAGTTAACAATAAGAAGCACCATTTTAAAGAAGGGGAAAGGATTAAGCCTTCAGTAAAGGAATCAGTGAACTTAAAATATGACCATATCACATGTACAGATGAAAACTATAACCAGCTCATCTCATTATGATCTTGATTCATTTCACAATAATTGCATATTGGATAGTACAATTCTGAACAAGACAAGACCAATTACGCCAACATATTCATAGCACCATGAACTATAGAATAATCACAAGTGAACTGTTTTGGAAGACAACCCTCCCTCTCTAAAGTTTCCTTCCTCACATGTGGGATGTGATATTTGTTGGAGCCTCCAATCTCCATGATCTGTATCATGCAAGTTTGTAGAGTCAAGAATACACGGTTTATCATGGTTGCGGGATAGTCGTCGTAGGACTTCTGAACTGCGTGTACGAGCTCTTCTATGGTCCTTGGACACTCCTTGTGTTGTAAGGACTGGATGGCCCTAAAAAAACCAAGGTCCAGGACATTCAAATCTGGCGAGTTTGGTGGTTGGCAGACTAATCGAATATCAAATCCATTTTTTGTTGCAGCTACCCAAAATTCTTCATCACTTGCACTAACATGCGTCCTTGCATTATCTTGTTGAATGAAGATAGGTTTTCTTGAGTCCTCCACGGGCCACTTTGCTTGAATTGCAGGTATGACCTTCTCGATCAAATAAGCTCTAATTATGTCTTTTGTGACCGACGTCATCGGTTTCATCTCTAAGGTGCCAGCCTCTCTATTTCTACTTCGCCGTTAGGCTACTTGTGTGGTGACAAAAGGAAAGACTCCTATTTTCCCATCAAACACTTCATTTCCATTATCGTCAAATCTTGGTCGAGCCATAGCAACTAAGAACATGACTTTTCCAATGAAATTCTTGCTTTGACAAGTGCGTAGAGGCTCTTCTTCATCATGATGCAAGTAAAAAGTCGCCGACTTTTTCGTCATGTAAAACCACTTCTCATCAATATGCACTACATTGTACATATCGACAAATGTAGGCTCTTGATGGATGCTATTTGGGTCTAGCATGGATAAGCAAAATTTCACCCGTGCCAACTTATTCTCTTCTCGTAAAAGAGGTTTGATGGCATTCGAGTGTCGGCGGATTATCCCGTCCTTCACGCGCAGGCATAGTGTCGAAGGGGAAACGCCTAATGACAATGCAGTCGACTTTAATGTTGTTCGATGCTTTAATGGAACAGCTTTTACCTCATCGATGCCAATGTGAATTTTCTTCCTCCCACACTTTTTCGTTCTTCTGTGTGATACATCAGCAAGCATACCTTGTGGAGTGTCTTTTGCCCGCTTCCAAATTCGTTGAACTGTCCTCAATGGCATGGAGAACATCTCCGAAACCTCTTTTGTTGTATCACGCTTTAACTTTCCGTTGACACTTCTTGCTAGCAAAGCAGTATAAATTGCCCATCGATCTTCGTTTGAGGATACTTTGTTTCTTCGAGGAGCTATATATTGTTCGTGATACATGCCTAAAAATCAATAGAGAGAGACAAGAATTACTCAATGAAACAATTGAAAAGTAAGACGTTAATTGTAATTTTCCAATCATACACTGCGTGTCTCATTTACCTGAATTCGGAGCTTCGAAGTCCTCTTCATTGAGATCTTCATCTTCTTGAGACAACTGAGGCGCAGACTGCGCAGTAACTTCTAGTGATGGATAATCAAACTCATGTGGATGATAATTTAGATCAACTGCCAAGGTCCCTCTAGAAGGTGGTCGAATTATCATCGGTGTTGAATCCCATTGTACGTGTACAGCCTCACCATCCCTTTCGTCTTCTGTATTGATATCGTCGGCACTCGAGGGAAGGTTGTTGAGATTAAATGTTATGGTCGGTGATGAATCATCATCCTCCCGTTCTGCTTGTACATCATCTCCATCCCCTTCGAGTTCAGCGTCGACATCGTCGTCACTTAATGGAAGGTTGTTTAGATCAAATGAAGATTGTCTTTGATTATTCATAGCTTCTTTAATTTGGGTATGTAAGCTGTATTTAGGCTGAATTGGAGTATAAGGAGTAGAGTTATCACTTTAATTACCTCCAATTTTAAGATCATTTAAGTTCAAATTTTGGCTCCAAGTAGATGGGTTCTTCAAGATTCTAGAATGGAATTTGTAGAGCCATCTGTACGGAGCATATCTCAACTGATTACTTTGTCTTCAATTAATGATCCAATTGAGTTTCTTAATTTGTGTGTAAGTATACTAGAACGACAAACATATTAAAACGGAGGGAGTAGTATCTTATATATTCCAATCCATATCTCTAGGTTTTTTTTTTCAAATTATGACAAAAAAGTAATGACATTAGACTAAAATTAAACCAGCAAAAAAAAAACTAAAATTTTACTGTCATATGCATTTACAATCATAAGAGGAGAGAATTAATCCAGCAAAAAAAAAAAAATGTTCCAATCAATATCTTGTACGTACGTATTCCAATCAATATATCATTTTTCCAAGCAATTATGCATTTACTGTCATTTTTCCAATCAAGATATTAAACAAAAGTAAAAAAAAAAACTAAAATTAATCCAGCAAAAAAAAAAATGATTCTTCATTAAATATGAAAATAGGGGTGGGCACAAAACCCGCAAATCCCGTTCCGTCCCGCATCCCGTCCCGATCCCGGTGGGATTTAGAGAAAAAAAATTCAATCCCGTCCCGCAAAAATTACGCGGGACGGAGAGTTTGAATACCGCAAATCTCGTCCCTTCCCGCATATATATAAAATTATATATATTTATATATTTTAATTAAAATTAATAGAAATATATAAGAATATATTTATATTATACCTTAACATTTATTTAAACCCAAAATTTAAAATTTAAAATTTAAAATGTGGGATACCGAAAGCAACTTAGCCTAAAGTATAGGATATTACACGAAATTTGAAAAGTTCAGGGTGTTTAGCGCAACTACCCCCAAAGTTGGGGATATTTCCTGCAATTTTACCTAATAGTGCTAACATAGCCATACAATTGGACGTCTATGGTGAGAAATTGAACACTGTTTGCAACAAAGGTTGAAGCTTTGATTCACAATTGAATCCAGATTGAAGAAATCTGGAAGGAATTCATATTAACTACGAAAAAACACTGAGGAACCCTAAATTGGCGAATTCCAACAAAAGCTTGTGAGTTTGATTCATCAGATGTTCCTTTGGGGATTCTCCATCTCACTATTCCGTCCACTAAATCAGAGAAAGAAAAAAAAAACCTAACTCGATGAATTTCAACAAAGAACAAATTAACGATGGCTAACACTTGAAAACGTGCCCAAATCATAATTCGTAACAGAACCTGAGATCGATCATTGAATTCTTTTCCATCCCCCGTTACGTATGCAGTGGATCAGTCATCTTCCACCGGCGTCGCCGCCGGCGGTGCGGATCTTCAAGGTCTCTTCTTTTACTTTTTGGGTTCAGAAATGATTGGGCTGATTGGGCCAACTACTTCAGAAACTTCCCTCCTCAAAGCCCATTTTCATACTTCATTAAAGGTTTTTTTTTTTTTTGGTATCGGTATTAAAGAGTTTGTTTCATTTGGCATGTGATCACAGTTTTACCATAAGAATTTGAATAATATAAGTCTATTATATATGTTTGGTGGTCTAATTTTGTTAATGGCACTTGATTTTAGGATGAAAAATGTTAGGCTTTGTAAATGAAGTCGAAAGGTAGGTGCATTCATTCATACTGAAATAGAAAGCTTGAAACCTTCGGATCTTCACCAATAGCTACCAAAGCATATGCATGTTAGGTTTTCAGAGGGTTACAAATAACAATTGCCATGTGCTTATTATTTGCAATGGTATTCACGGGCAGTACGTAGAAAGCTATGAAAACACGCAAACGCGAATTCTCTATAATGGAGACTTTGCAAACGAAACTCTATAATAATAGGTCTAGAATCCACAACTTGTGGATTTATTCCTTTGTAGACCACAAGGGAATAAATACAAAACTCCTAAACTTTAATTGAAAATACGAACACACCGGCCTATATGTGTTTAAATAGAAGAAAAATCTGTGAAAATTAGAAAATTGGAGAAAACTTTCTTGTGTTTCATTGAATTTGAGAATACAATATGTACTTGGACCCTAAACTATCTCAATATTCAAAATATCTCAATACTCCCCCTCAAGTTGGAGCATGAAGATCAACGATGCCCAACTTACGAAGGAGAAGCTAAAACTATTGCTTGCCCAATGGTTTAGTGAAGAGATCGGCCGGCTGCTGAGAGGTGCGAATGTACTGGGTAGCAATGACGCCGGCAGTCAATAAATCCCTAATAAAGTGACAGTCGATTTCAATATGCTTAGTCCGTTCGTGAAACACAGGGTTGGCAGCGATGTGTAGAGCTGCCTGACTGTCACAATGTAATTGCATTGGCCTGGAGTGACGAATGCCAAGAGACCGAAGAAGGGATTTTAACCAAATAAGCTCAGAGCAAGCATCAGCCATGGAACGGTATTCGGCTTCTGCGGAAGAGCGAGAGATAGTGGGCTGCTTCTTAGACTTCCAAGAGACAGGCGATTGTCCTAAACTGATGAAATAGCCGGTCACAGACCGCCTAGTGAGCGGGCATGAGGCCCAGTCAGAGTCACAAAAGGCCGTGAGCCGGAGGTCACTAGAGGCTGATAAAAAGAAGACCTTGACCCGGATGGCTCTTTAGATAGCGAAGGACCCGAAGTGCAGTGTGCCAATGGTCGAGCTTGGGATCCTACATAAACTGAGACAGAACATGGACAGGGGAGCATATGTCTGGCCGGGTAATAGTGAGGTAGATAAGTCTACCTACAAGGCGACGATAGCGGTCTGCTTGATCAAGGGGAGCGTTGTCGGAGACAGCTAGTTGCTGATGCTACTCCATGGGGAAATCGCAGGGTTTAGAAGCCAGAAGACCAGATTCAGACAATATATCGAGAGTGTATTTGCACTGAGACAGAAACAAGCCTGCTGGAGACCGAGCAATTTCAATCCCAAGAAAATATTTCAGAACCCTCAAGTCTTTCATGTGAAAGCACGAGCCCAAGTACTCCTTGAACCGAGAGATGGCTGTAGAATCATTCCCGGCAATGATCATGTCATCAACATAAATAAGTACATGAAGAGAGATAGTAGGAGTTGACAGAGAGAACAACGAATAGTCGGCATGACTCTGTATGAAACCGAATGCGCGAAGAGCAGTAGCAAGCTTAAAAAACCAATTTCTAGGTGCCTGTCGTAGGCCATAGAGTGACTTTTGAAGACGGCAGACCTGACCTGAATAAGCAGTAGGGAGACCTGGAGGAGGCTTCATTAACACTTCCTCATCCAAGTCACCATGGAGGAAGGCATTGTGGACGTCCATCTGATGGAGCTCCCAGCCTCGGATAGCGGCTACTGAAAGAAAAACTCTAACAGAAACCATTTTAGCGACAGGAGCAAATGTCTCATGAAAGTCGACACCTTCCACTTGACGATTGCCAAGAACAACAAGTCGCGCCTTATAGCGCTCGATAGAGCCATCAGAGCGATACTTGATCTTGTAGACCCATTTGCACCCGATGGGCTTCTTTCCCGGAGGTAAGTCGGCGAGAACCCAAGTTTGATTGCGTTGCAGGGCTGCGAGCTCGCTAGTCATAGCCTCCCGCCAATGAGAATGTCGGACGGCCTCAGAAAAAGTGGAGGGTTCATGCCCTGAAGTGATGGCAGACAAAAAACCAACGTGTGCAGGAGAGAAATGAGAGTTAGAGACAAAAGCAGCTATAGGATATCGGGTACCTGAGGACGGCGTGTCGGAGGCGGGGGAGGAGAGCGTAGGGGAGGGGTCTGTAGAGTCAGTGGCGGAGCAGACATAGTCCCTGAGTAGAACGGAAGGATGCCGTTGCCGAGTACTCTACCGAAGGGGCTGATTCCCCCTGTCATCGGAGGTAGAGGGAGCAGCCGAAGGTGTGGCAGAAATGGGATCTGGCGCTGGAGTCGGAGGATCATCAAAGGCTGCCGACGAGACCGTATCCGCGGATGGCGAGACATCAACAGTGGACTGGGAAGCAACCGGAGTAGCGTATGGGAAATGTGTCTCAAAGAACACAACATCCCTACTGACAAATATATCGTGTGTTTCAAGATCAAACAGACGCCAACCACGTTTGCCCTGTGGATAGCCAAGAAAGAGGCACTTCCGGCTACGAGGTCCAAACTTGTTCTGATCCCTTGGGAGCTGTGAAGCAAAGCATAGACAACCAAATACTCGGAACCGAGTGTAATCTGCAGCGCGACCATGAAGCAACTCATATAGAGTGCGACCTTCCAATAACATAGACGGAGTGCGATTGATCAAATAGCAAGCCATCAGAACGCACTCACCCCAAAATTCTAGGGGCGGATGCGCTTGAAACCAAAGAGCACGGGCAACATTGAGAAGATGACGGTGTTTGCGCTCAACACGGCCATTCTGTTGAGGGGTGTAGGCACACGTAGTTTCAAAATGAAGTCCCTATGATGCAAAATAAGGAATCAACGAATGAAACTCCATACCATTGTCTGCCCGAACTCGTTGAACCTGCTTCTTGAATTGAGTAGAGATCAAAGCACAAAAATTTCTGATATGAGCGGCAACCTCAGATTTGGTTTTCAAGAGGTAGACCCAAACGCCCCTTGAATGATCATCAACAATAGTCAGAAAATAAGAAGCGCCACACGAAGACGGGGTACTGTAAGGACCCCACACATCACAATGAATCAACTCAAATAAAATAGCTGCTGTATTTGAACTAATAGGAAAAGAGGCACGAGTCTGTTTGGCCTTAAAACAAACATCACAGGGAGTAGTTGTAGATGAAACTAAAGTAGTCTTAAGCATAGGTAACAAAGATAAAGTGGAGACAGCAGGATGTCCTAATCGCTGATGCCAAATATCAGAAGAGCAGGCTGTGGTGACGGGACTTGCAATGGCCGGCAAGTGCAGATTCCGAAGCCAGTAGACCCCCCCCCCCCCCACACACTGCTCACCCGCTCCAATCACTGTCCTCGAACCGTGGTCCAATAATACACAGAAGCGACCAGAGACCAGGACCAAAAAAGACAGATCCTTGGCTAGGCAGGCAAAAGAGAGCAAATTGACTGTAAGCTGGGGAACATATAGAACACCCGAGATAGTAGTGTTTCCGAAAATCAGAGAGCCAGATTGGCTAGCGGTAGAAATAGAACTGTCATGAAGCATAACACTGACGCTAGTAATAGGATTCAAGTCACGTAAAAGAGCGATCTCACCAGTCATGTGAAACGAAGCCCCTGTATCAAGAATCCAGGGAGCAGTCAGCTTACTGGACAACTTGTCAGAGGAGGAAGAAGGTTGTAAGGCGCCAAGTAACTGCAGCACCGAAGCCCACTGCTCATTCGAGAGGGCCGAGCCGAAGACCTGGCGATCCTGAGCAGTCGGCGGCGCACCCGGCACTGCAGCAGCAGCCATGTGTTGAACCGCCTTCACTGTCCAAGGGGCATCACGACCGCGTCCTGCTCCTGCATCAGAGGGCGCACCTCGCCCACGGCCAGCGGAAGGAGAACTAGAGCCCCGTCCAGTCTTCTTCTCGAAGAACCAATCGGGGAAACCGTTAAGCTTAAAACAAGAAGCTCGATCATGGCCAGACCGATTGTAGTGAGCAGCAACTTGTGATCAACAACATCAGTGGTGGGAGGAGCTGATGTCGCAGGCTTTGGGCGAGGAGAGGCGAACGCGAGAGCATCAGAGGAAGACTCCCGTTGCTTGGCAACCGATTGCAGACGTTCTTCTTGAACCACTAGAGAATAGACACGATGAATAACTGGCAGCGCATCCTTGGCCATGATGGTGGATCGAAGTGTCCCATAAATTTCATCATCCAACCCCATGAGGAATTGATGAATCCGTTCCTCATCCCGGGCTTTGATTAACTTCGCGGTAAGAGTACAAGTGCAGAGACCACATGTACACCTCTCCAAAGGGGCATAGGTATCCAACTCAGCCCATAATTTGGCGAGGGTGTTGTAATAGGCAGCCGCCGATTTACCTTTCTGGCGACATGTAGCAATATCCGAACGGATCTGAAGAAGACGGGGACCGTTCCCAACAAAAAATCGTTGCTTGAGATCGGTCCACAACTCCAGCACTGTTTCATAGTAGGTGACAGACGAACGCAGCGACGGATCCATAGACTGGACAAGCCAACCGACCAGCATCGAATTGACGCTTAGCCAGTAATCCGCCTCGGGAGCAACGGCCGCGGGTTTGGTGATGGAACCATCGATAAACCCAAGTTTGCGTTTAGCGTTGAAGGCGTTACGCATAGCAGTCACCCACTCCTGATAATTGTCCCCTTTCAGGACGATAGGGCATATGGTAAGGCCGGGATGATCCGACGGATGAAGATAGTAGGGAGAATTCATACGGGGGCAGTGGCGGCAGCAGCGGCTTGGGCAGCAGCGGCGGCGGCGGCGTCATCGGCCATGGTAAAGAGTAGGGCGGGAGATTAAGGTAAAAAAAATTGTGTTTTTAGAGAATAGGCTCCGATACCATGTGAAAATTAGAGAATTGGAGAAAACTTTCTTGTGTTTCATTGAATTTGAGAATACAATATATAGGGTTTACAGGATTTATGATAGGAAAGGATAAACATATACAAATCTATTTTAGAGAAAAGATATGCAAACACATATGTAAAGATATGTACTTGGACCCTAAGCTATCTCAATATCCAAAATATCTCAATAAAGTCCTCGGATGAGTTGCTGCTCACTGCTCCTGTTCTTGCATCGTTTATGCTAGTCTTCGCCCACAACTGCACTCTTGTAATTTAGTGATTCTGCCTTTTGTTGTTTTAGGTCTTCATCTTATTTGACGGTTTATCCATCGCTGATTTATTCGACCTCTCAACTTACCGGGTCTGTCTGGTATGTCGAATTCTTACTTAATCAAAAAAAAAATCCTAAAATTTAATTTGTGCATCAAAGCAGGCTAAAAAGATTTTAAAAAAAAATATTCCAAGAATAATAAAAATATTAAAACCTTAATTTAATTGTTAAAATGTCCTTAAACGGCCGAAATCCCCCTACGTCAAGACAAAATAGTGAGTTAGATTTGTGGCGCGATTTCCAATCCAGGAAAATATTACTCCGTATAATAATCAATCAGACACCAAAAACCTAACATTTAAATCTGTCAACAGGGTTTTTCTTTGTTGATGAAAGAGGGTTCGACGATTGGTATCCGAGGGGCGAGGGGAAGCTCCTAGTGCTAGCTTAGGAGATTATGTTAAACTAGAGGATGACCAGTACTATGTTAGCGTCGTAAACACGAATCCTAGAAGTATCATAATGACAATAGATGTGAACGTGTCATCGAAGATATATTTATCATACTCTTAACGGATTGTGTGCAAACCGAACCTCCACTTTTCGAGTAGGCAATATGTCATCCTCCCAACACCGATCACAATGTACAGCTTCTAACCCCTTGCTTATAGTCCAATGAAACGAAATTACGGAAATGCAAATCTCATAGTTATAAACCTTAACTTGATTGCCTGGTACCTTGACACGGCGTCATCGGCGGCGTCGAGGATTGTGACATATGTTGCAATTTTAGGTACCTTTTTCCCAAATCCTTATGAGCTATACCTCTTGCATGCATTTCGATCTGGTGTCTTGCTGATTTTGATCTTCGTAATTCTGATACTCAAGTACCTCGGAGCCTGTTGTGAGGTAACACACCGAGTATTCGTTCCAAGAAGAGTTGAAGAAACCGAGAGTGATCTTCGTATTTCTTATTCATATGTGTTTTCATATCCTAAAGCTAAGCCATTGCAGCATTACTTGCGAAATGTCACATTAGAAATTACATGAATTAGTAAGAAGCAACCAATATGTTGTCATTCTTTTGAGATTTTTCGTGGGCTATTGCCTTTGGGAAAAGTCTAAAATTTGTCCAGATTTCAAACTGATGAAAAAATGATTATTTTGGCCATCTTCGAGGGGAGTTCCTCAAGAGACGTCCAGTAAAGTCATAGAACTTTGTTGTTAGGTTTTCAACGAGTGCTTAACGCCCCGATTGGACCAACGCAACTCTTAGTTTCGCCCAAAATACCAAACACGTGTTTGAAAGACTGGTGAATCAAGAATTAAGTAGCAAACAAGCCCTTTATTTTATTTCATGACACACATATTGGCCAAGCGTTACATCTGGATCCCTGTTGTACAACATAACTTCAGCACCAGTAGTACTGTAGTATATAGTACAAGTACAATATACACACCCATCACCTTACACACAACTCTGCAGATAGGGCCACATCACATGTGAACAAGGGATTCACCAACTAAAGGTGAAACAAATAGGTACGGATTTCACCTATAAAATTACTGCAAGCTGTTTGTTTGGTAGTAGTCCTCAAAACACAGTAATTAATGGAGGGTAGAGCAAACATATATAAATATACATGTAATAATTAATAAATAAAATAAAGAGATAAAAAGATGGGGGGATCTAAGGGCATTTAGGGTTGCCCTTGGAGTTCTTCTTGTCACGGTAGCAAGGGCACTCATCCTTGTTGCCGGAGGTGCCGGAGGGGACACAGCTGCACTCCCTGCAACAGATTCCACAGTACTTGAGACACCGGTCCTTCATCCCTGCCTTTGCACACCTCTCTTCACACTTTGAGTCACACATGCCTGCAATTTCACAAAACAAATTCATCTTCACATAATTCACATATCATTCATTGTGATGAACTCGTGACTGTGGATCGTGTACATGTAAAAAGGATTTTTAGCATAAATATAGGATCAAATGAGACTGATAATAAAGAAATCAATGCAGAGATTAAATATATATACTTGGTGGAACGGGAACAGCGACGGAAGAGAGGATGAAAGAGGAGCTGAGGAAGAGTGTGAGCACCAACAGAGTTGCAAACACAGCCTTCATGTTTTTCTTCTGCTCAGCTCTCTCTCTCTCTCTCTATCTGTGTTTGTTTCAAACTCACACTGATTTAAGGAATGAAGAGATGGATGTGAATGGAGATGGGGATGGAAATGGGAGTATATAATATATGAGGGATGGGTGTGTATGTCTACAAGTAGCCAAAGGTAGCTATTTAAAGGAGCAAAGGTATAGAAGGTGGCAACAGCAGGGGTGGATTCGTAATTTAATTATGTTTCTTTGGGAGGAGGAGGTACGTGTAAAATAATAGCCAGAGTTAGAATTGAATTCGTATGGCATAAATGAAACGATCTAATTAATGTGATCAAAAGTGTGGTTGAGTGTTGCTGTCAGATCAGGTTTGTCTGATATTACTTCGGTTAAAAGAGATTTATTCTTCTACTTAACTTTATGTATATATAGTTACCTTGCAAAGGCGTCTCTATAGGCGAGTCAGCCAACATAGCTGATTCACGACATCTTTGACTCTAGATAAGATAACTGGAAGCCATGTGAATCAAGCATTGAACTCTGACAGCAAGGTAAGTTTACTAGGAGGATGGTGTCAGCTAAGTTTTAGGCACCCTTTAACTCCAAGTCTCCAACAACCCCTTACACGGCTACGCCTAATGACCGAAAAAACGTTTGGTGGATGCTTGGCGGTAGGGTAGGGTCAAAGGTTTAGCCGGAGGATTTTATTTCATGGCGGGTCTTCGTAGTCTAGACGGGTTTTGACGACCTCAGCGATGGGTCGAGTTCAAGGTGGGTCATTGTAGTCTAAGCGGCAGATTTCATAGCGGGTCTTTGTAGTCTATGCGGGTTTTGAAGACCTCAGCGTACGTTGGGACGAGTTCAAAGAGTTTGGGTGAGAGTTTAGGTGGGTCTTGAAGAGTTTTTCTAAAATAGTGCCTACGCCCTAACATTACAAGGTTCTTCTGATGACATTCACCTCGAAAACATTACCTCTATCTATCTCCCCTTCTCAAGCCAACAAAATCAATCCTAACACCCAACTCAAAGAATTTTTTTTTTTGTTTGAACCCAAGTCAACAAAATGTGTACCTATGGCTATGGACTTATGAGACTGACATCCACTGACATCCACTAAGAAGCTGTGATAATAGCCAAAATAATTGACAAGATTTTAACTATGTATATAATGGCTCCTTAATTCTTGTGACTCATTTATACTTTTGAGGTGGTCTAGACTAGGGATGGCAATGGGGTGGGGACTCCCCGTTTCCCGCGGGGAATCCTCGCGACGGAGACGGGAATGGAGATTTTAAACGGGGATGGGGGGCAAAGTGATTCCCCGCGCGGGGACGGGGATGGGGACGGGGATAGCAGTTCCCACCCGGTTCCCGTTGGGGACCCCCGTGGGGATCCCCGATAGGGAGTAGAAAATCCTCAATGTTGTTTATATCTTACCTAAGTTTAAATAGTTTTTCTTTTATTTTTAAACGTTTACCTTATTATTTACATTTATGAAATATTATATGTAATATTTATATTATATTTTTTACATAACTTTAATAATATCTTATAGTTTTCTATTAAATGGGGGGAAATCATGGGCTTTAAACGGCGAACCCGACGGAGAAACCCGCGGGGAATACAAACTGAGAAAATTAAGCGGGGACGGGTATTCCCCGATGGAGACGGGGACCCGACGGGGATGGGGACGGGGGGTATTTTTTTATCCCTGAACGGGGACGGGGACGGGGAGACATTTTACAAATGGGGACGGGGACGGGGAGAGTACTCCCCGCCCCGAACCCGTCCCGTTGCCATCCCTAGTCTAGACCACCCATATATTTCAACAAATAACTCTAGTTGCAGCCAAACTCATTAACCTTCGATATTACTGTTCTCTATATAAAGTACTCCCTCCGTCTTGAAAAACAAGTCGTTTTAGACTAGTTTAGTTGTATCAAACTACATGTCGTTTTAGATTTTCTATGTAGGGGATAGTAATGATTTGTATTGGTTTTTGTGTTGTTGACTTTTTAAAAGATTTTGATTGGTTAAAAATAGAGTGGGTATTTAAAAACAATAAAATTAATGAAAAAAATTAGTAGAATGATGATGTTGATTGATGGGTGAGTGTTTTATTAAAACTAGTGCAAAATGCTAAAATGACTTAAATTTTGAGACGTAGGGAGTAGTATTTTTCTTTAACATATGTGAGCTATTTAGGACCTGCTCTCTCCCTCGTTTTATTTTATATAAATTGTTTATTATTTATATACATTTTTTAAAAAATTATAAAAATTATAAAATATATAAAAAAATTTAATTGATTTTTTTAAAATAATTTTATACTTTTTAATAATAATTATGATATTATTTTTAAAATTTTTTAAAATAATAGTTTATATATTTTTTATTTTTCATTTATTTTTATTTATTTTATTAGATAAGAATTAAAGTTAAGAAATGTATATGAAACTCAAAAGCTGGACAAGTCGATAGACGGAGTATAAGATATCACAATAACGGTGCAGAGAGATCATGCTGTCAAAACAATTGAGACCAGGCTGTGAAAGATCAGGTGGTTTGGTAAATTTGGTAGAATGATGGGACTGCTAACTCCATACATGCCTTTGCTCTACGCGGATTCATTCCCTTTACGTTAACGTTGGACACTTGAATCAGGTATTTAGACGGGATGGCCTAGTGGACCCACTTTAACATTTTTTTCACCAAACTTTTCTCCCGAAGTAAATTTATTATAAAAGAAAATTTGATGTATTGAACAAGTTCGGTTGAGAAATGAAAAGGATCAACGACGAACAAGCCATCGTTAAAACAACTCCAATAAAAAAATCGGAAATTTTGCGAGGTATCCCTGAAGTATTGCAATTTTCGCGAGGTATACAACTCTTTTACATATTTTGCATGGTGCCCCTGTAGTTTTCATTTTTTTCGCCTCATGCCCTTTTAGGTTAAATGTAACAGTTTTTTTTAATTCTCCGTTAGTTGTAAAAAAAAAAGGAAAAGAAAGAAAGGGAGGACCCCGGAGAACTGGAGAGCGACGAGAGAGCAAGAACAGCGAAGAAGAGAAGGTGTTGCTCGAACTGGAGAAGAAGGTGCTGCGGGCCTGCTCGGATCTGCTGCTCGAAGGGCGACCCATAATCTAGGGTTTCGGTATCTGCGCACCTGCAATCTCGCTCACCACCTCCCTGTTTGCCGGCGTCTCTCTCCCTGTTCGCCGGAGGCTCTGGTCTCGTCCCTCAATTCTTTTAATTGGGTAAGTAAATCTCGAATTCAATCTATAGTTAGGGTTTTGTCGGTTCTGTGAGGGGCTTAATCATTTGCTTAACACTGAGGTTGTTTCTCTCTGTTTGCCGGCGTCTCTCTCCCTGTTCGCCGGAGGCTCTGGTCGGTTCTGTTAGGGGCTTAACATGTTTGAATTGGCAATGTGGCGAGCTATTATTATGGTGGATAAGGATTTGGTATGGTGGATAAGGAGTTGAAGGTTGATCTTAAGACTGAGGCTGGAAATGTCGAGGGTGCTGCCACCTCTACCAAGAAGAAGGTAAATTTTCACACTATTTTGATCTTGATTGTTTTTTCATATAATTTTCTTGGGTTTTGCTGAAGGTGCTTCCTACTTATGCAGTTTCTTTGTTTATTGGTGCATGCTTTTCTTGATTGGTATTGAGTTGTTGCATTTGCACTTTATAAGTTCTATCGTTGACTGCATAATGTTGAAGAGTCCATGTTGATATCCTGTATACATCATCTTGCCATGTCGGTGAGGTACTAACTGTTGGGTTTCCTATCATTGATGATCTATTGATCTGTACCTTGCAGTATATGTGCTTTCTGCTATCATGTTATGGCCTTTTTGTTGCATAATGCAGCGACTGCAGTTTCCTTATTACACAAGTTGTAATAATGATTGCTAATGTAAAGCCATTTTCTTGGGTTTTGTTTCTGTGTGCATAGGGTCTATTTGTTTCACTAGATATCTCCATCAGCTAATTTTGATCCATGCACCTTGCAGTAACATATAATCCAACTTTCTAATAGATGAGATTATTAATCCACAAAAGCCCCGAATCCATGAAGTGAGAGTGATGACTGTGTGCAATTGGAATTATAATGCATTCTTATTTGTCGGTTGGTGAATTCTTAATTATCTTATGGTATTGGTTTCTGAAAGTTACTGAAATTGAATTCTTGTGTTAATGAATTAGTGAATTCTATCAGTTTGTAAAAGTGCAGGAATTGAAAAGTTTCTGAAAGTTTATGAATTTTGAATAATGGCTGAAATTGATGGAATTTGTGTTAGATATAACCATATTCACATCAGCCCATTCCTGAAAGGTTTTGAATTCTGAAAGTTTATGTTTGTTCTAGCTGAACTTGTTGCCAACGCCCTTGGGTAATATTGAGCTTCTATAATTTAACCGTAAACCATCATTGTTATTTCCATGTCCATAGTACATTGTTGAGACATTCTGAAGCGCTGCATTTATCCTCTTAAATGGTTGTCTCTGGATGAAAATCAATTCTTCAAGAGCATCTTAATGCTTAGAAAGAGGTACACTACAATATAATTCCATTGCACAACATGTGTCCTGGTTCTTTGTGTCAATCATGACCAAATTCACATCCCTTTCTATTTTGAAACTGACATATTTCATTTAGCCTATTAGCTCAAATGTTAGAGCGATGTGTTCAATACACATAGATGTGGGTTCAAATCCTACATAGGCTACAAGCATTTCATCTTGTTTAATCATGAAAAAAAAAGAGTAATTTTGAACTATAGGTGAAAGTTGGCTTACTGCCAAAATGAGAGTGTGAGGGAAGGTTAAAATTTTATACTTGTAGAGATGTAAGGTTTTGTTCTAACAAATTGCTAATTTTTTAACTATTAATTTTGGAGTCTACGTGGGATTCGAACCCACATCATGTGTAATTACACATTGCTCTTCCTTTGAGCTAATAGACTTCATTGAAAACACACATAAAGTTCATAGAGTTTAATCCAGACCATACAAGAGTTATGTCCAATGCATCTAAAGTCACACCCTGGTAACCCTTAAGCTTTTGCCTATTACATACAAGAAGGCCTTCATTCTCACATTCAGGATCAAGGTCGGGGGAAGAGTGTTGCATTCTAAACACATTCATTCAATGAAACTATCATCAGGAACACCATGAGATTCTAATTCATTCAATCAATTACTTAACCTTTAGATTTGAACTAAATCATATGCTCATTTCAGTATCTAGTAAAGTTCTATCAATTTAAACCATTCTTCCCCAATTTGTGGACGATTGTGCACTCATCCTGCATAATGATCTCAAATTCAGCAATAAACCATTTCCCCAATTTTCATTCACGAACAATCAACAATGATGACAAGGAGAAGAAACAAATTTAACAGAAGAAAGGTTTCTAGATCCACCAACAGATTCAATAAACCTCCAATTTCATAGCGAATTGAGCACTAAAATCTGATTTCATCACCATTCGATTAAGACCAAAAATCCGAGCAGAGGTCCTAGTTTAATAAATCTGATTTCATAGTGAAGTGAGATGAACCTCTACAAAAACCCTAAATCGAAATTCCGAATTCAAAATCTATCAATTTCAACCTAAACCCCAAATTTGACATCACAAAAACCCCCAAATGCATCAAATTCAACCAAAACAAGAACACCAAACCCTAGTTATAAGAACACCAAAACTCTAACCTTTCTCGTTGGGTGCAGCAACAGGTCCGAGTCCGAGCGCGCAGAGGCAGCCAGCCGGTCCGAGCGCGCAGAGGGTGCAGCAGAAGGTCCGAGCCGAGCCCAAGTTCGAGCGGGCAGAGGGTGCTGTATCGCGCGGTCTCCTCGCTCTCTTCGCGTCGCTCTCTCCTCGCTCTCTGTCTGGTCTCCTCGCTCTCTTCGCCAGGTCTCGTCTTTCTTTCTTTCTTTTTTTTTTTGAGCAAACTAACGGAATTAACTCGAAAAGATTAAAGTTAACCGATAAGAGCACGAGGCGAAATAGGTTAAAACCTCAGGGGTACCACGCAAATTATGTAAAAAAGTTGTATACCCCGCGAAATTTGCAATACCCCAGGGGTACCTGGCGAAATTTCCGAAAAAAAATTGAATAAATATAAGGATGTGATAACATGGCGGATTGACGGTTGTACAAATAAATGATGAAAGAAATATAGCAATATAAGCAGGGCCGGCCCAAGGGGGTGGGCGAGAGGGGCGACGGCCCAAGGCCCGTAAATTTTAGGGGCCTGTAATAAGTAAATTTGTAATAATAGTAATATATCTACAAATCATAAACAAACATACTAAATAGTCCAATTGGTAGGTTTATAATGATTATACCACATGGTTGTAGGTTCAGATCTAGAAAATGGCTCTTTTGTTTGTTTTTTTAATTATAAAAAAGTTTTATTAGAGGTCTTAATTTCTATTTTGCCTTAGGGCCTCTCTATTATTCGGACCGGGCCTGAATATAAGACATCTCAGACAACTCTTCTGTTTTTTTATAGACAACGTAGGAAATTCATGAAAACATCCGATTTCCACAAATAATTTCTATTTATTACGGTAAATGAGTTCACATAAAAACTTCCTATAATCAGCCGTGCAGTGCTATATAGGCACATCGTCGTCAACCCTGGAAGGCCTAGAATGTTGTATAGTAGGGAACTACAAAGAAGTTAAGATATGGGTCTAGTTCATGGCTGGCGGGACCCTTTTTATGTGGCTTTCATTTTGTAAATGCTGGAGGGGAGAGGTCACGTGATCTGTCGGCCTTCAAAAGCGAAAGCTTTTCACCTGTCTTTTGTTCGTTAAGCACCGATCCCTCCTTTGTGGAAATGGGGCGGGTTATGGGTGGATAAAACCACTCCATCACCTATCCCGTAGGTAAAAAATTTCACCCGCTTTATCCATCACTCGCAAACCTTTTCACACGCATCCGATCCGTGCGGGTGATTCGGGTGGAGCGGGTACCCAATGGGTGAAACAAAAAAAAAGATCAAATCAATACAAGTAGTCCAATTCTAACTCAAAATTACAAATGGGGTGGGTTTATATATTTATATTTTTGATCGGCACAGCACTGAAATCACGAGTTAATTGAAATTTGAAAGTGGAAAGATATATATCTCTATACTAATCATATACTAATCCAGTATATCACTTGCTATAACGTGAAAGAGCAAGCTGAGACCATATCCATTCTAATTGAAATTTGGTGGGCAAAGCACTAATCAAGGATTAGAGTTTTTTTAGAAGTTAAACTTGAAAAGGGTAAAATAGTAAAATCACACGCATTATATATAAAGATTTTAAGGTTTTATGCGGGTTTGCGGGGCGGGTTATGGGTGAAAAATCTTCACCCATAATCCATCCATCACCCGCTTCACCCGCACCCACTCCACCCATCACCCATTTTTTTATGGATTTTCACCCGCAATATTAATGCGGGTAAAGCGGGTAGAGTAGGTACCCACGGGTTATTTTCAGCCCTATCTCCTACAAGTGGGAGGCCCACATCAGCCCATACAGATTATAGTGGGCTTGTGTGGGCTTTTGGTATGATTATAGTTGGCTTGTGTGGGCTCATTTTACCAAAAGCTCGTATGAACAGCCCACATATTCAAGTTAACCATTTGGCCAAATTGCATCAATCCACTTTTTAAATGTACCCATTTATCATAAATCACCCTATGAATTAATATTTCAGAAACCCACACAAAAGACTATTTCATCTAAATTTTTATTAAACTTATTAAATTACAATTTTACCCCTCATATTTAATTATATGATACAATTGACTTCATTTTTGCTCCCAAATTAAAAGTGGTTAGGAGCTAATAGAGAATTAAAAAGTGATTTGGACAGAAAAAACTATTAGACATTTCTGTTGAGCGACGTCGGAGAGTAGGGAAACCGCCTTGGAGGGGAAAGGGTTTGAACGTTGTAAGGAATGGGCTGAGAAAGCTATGATTGGGTCGAGCATTGTGGAGGCCCAAGATAATAGTCCTGAGAATCCGGCTATATCAGCCTTTGTAACAAACCGAGAATGGTATTCAAGAAATTCAATCAAACATTCTCCTATCTCTTTCTCTATTTCTCTTCTTTCCCCAACTCCGAGCTTCCATAGCTCCGTAACTTAAGCAAGTTCGTAACAATTTGGTATCAAAGCAGTCGTGATCCGAGGTCATGGCTGACGGCACAAGGATGAAGACGACCAAGGAAAATCTCCGCAAATCCGAGGTCCAAATTCAGCATCTACAGCAGTTCGCGACGTCGACGCAGGTCACCCTCCAAGAAACGGCGAAGAGTCAGACCGGGTTCCGAGAAGCGTTCGAAAGGTTCAGAGAATCGAGAATATAGCAGCAATGATCAAGAGCCTGTTGTCGGCAAAGGGAAGACCGCCATTGATAAGGGAACAAGGGGAATTCAGTTCTGCAAAGGAAATCGACAAGGATCCAAACACGCTGGAAGGACTAGTGGCGTCGGGTGAAGCACAGATAGATCGGTCGCTCAACAACTCCCAATCCGGCCAAGAAAACTCAGTTACATCGGGATCGGAGAATTTAGGTCCAAGATCGGACACTGCGGGGTTCAGATCCGAGAAATTGAGTCAGGGCACTTCAGCGTGGGGCCCGAATCGATTTCCAAAAATCGATTTTTCAGTGTTCGACGAAAGAAAGCCGCGCAGTTGGGTAAGAAAGTGCGAAAGGTTTTTCTCAATCTTTAATATAGCAAAAACACAAAAGATTGAGATGGCAACTATGTACATGAACGACAGAGCTGACGTTTGGGTCCAAGGTTACTTGCTGCAACGAAAAGGAGTAAAGTGGAAGGAGTTAAGCGAGGCTTTGTGTGCAAGATTTGGGGAGAAACAGGGGGTAGAAATCGTTGAGGAATTCAATAAATTGGAGCAGGAGGAAGATTTGGAAGCTTATAATGAACGATTTGAGGATCTGAGAACAGGGATGTTGATGTACAATCCAGACCTTCCGGAGAATTACTTTGTGGCGAGCTACATCAGTGGATTGAAAGCGGAAATCAAATCCTTGGTTAAGCTCGGACAACCGAAGGAATTGGCGACGGTGTTTGAGCACGCGCGTCTTCACAATGACGCAGTACAAGTCATCACCAAGATGAAACAGTACTCTTGGAAGGGGAGTATACTCGGTGGGAGCAGCAGTAAGAACCAGTTTGCAGGGCAATCAAACAATCAGAGAGCAGGACTCAAGAACACCAGATCGGAAATCAAGCGCACCCATGGTCTGTGTTACAAGTGCGGGGACAAATACTTCGTGGGCCACCGGTGCAAGACTCAAATGGGAAATAGTCTGATGGCCATGGAAGTAGTTCAAGATTTCCCTCAGGAGGACGAATTATTGGAAATAAGCAAGGAGGAGGATGGTATCGATACCAAGCAAGAAGTCTATGTCCATGCCCTTACTGGAAGTGATCCTCAAAATTGCATTAGGGTACAGGGCACTCTCAAGGGCAGGCCGATTACGATACTCATCGACAGTGGGAGTACTCATAGCTTTTTGAGTCCGAAAATTGCATCTGAGCATGGATTAGAATTGGAACAAGCCAGTTTTATGATAGTGGAGGCCATCGGAGGTTACAGAATGTCTACTAAGCAGGTCTGCAAGAAATTTGAGTGGGAGATGCAAGGGCAGCAGTACTTGTTTGACATCAGAGTACTCAATTTTGGAGGTTGTGATCTATTGTTAGGAGGAGACTGGATGAGAGGCTTCAGTCCGGTGTTATTTGATTATGAAAAGATGCAAATATCCTTTGTGAAAGATGGCTGCAAGGTTACTGTTAAAGGGATTGCACAGAAAGCTTCAATTAAGATGATGACATGCAAAGTGTTGCACAGAATATTAAGGAAGAGGTGGCAAGAGGTAGTAGCCCATGTTGCTCAGTTAAGGGAGGTGACGGAGGAGCAGACACAGCCACCAGACGAAGTCGTTAAACTCTTGGCAGAGTTCGAAGATGTGTTTGCCGAGCCAAAGCAGCTGCCACCTCAGAGAGGTCAGGAGCATGGCATCACTTTGAAAGAGGGTGCAACACCGGTATGTGCTAAGCCTTATCGATATCCGTTTTTTCAAAAGAATGAGATTGAAAAACAAGTCAGAGAGATGCTGGATAACTCCCTCATTCAGCATAGCAAGAGTCCATTTGCCTCACCGACCTTAATGGTAAAAAAGAAAGATGGCTCCTGGCATTTTTGCATCGATTACATGAAATTGAATGAGATGACAGTGAAGGATAAATTCCCCATTCCACACATTGAGGAGTTGTTAGATGAGCTGAATGGGGCAGCATGGTTTTCTAAGTTGGACTTGAGAGCAAGATACCATCAAGTGAGGATGGTGGAGGAGGACATCCCTAAAACAGCTTTTAGGACACACCATGGCCATTACGAATTTAAAGTGATGCCTTTCGGGCTTACGAATGCTCCCGCAACTTTTCAGTCCCTTATGAATAAGGTGTTTGCTGAATATTTGAGGAAGTTTGTATTGGTTTTTTTTGATGATATACTGGTATACAGTACAGATCTGCATCAGCACTTGCAACACTTAACCATGGTTCTACATAAACTCCGGGAGCATAGCTTGTTCACAAAACAGTCTAAGTGTGCGTTTGAAAAGAGAGAAGTCGAGTACCTGGGTCACATTATATCAGACAAGGGTGTTGCAACGGACCCAGAAAAAGTTAAGACAATGCTGGAATGGCCAAGTCCGGGTACTGTTAAGGAACTGCGGGGATTTTTGGGACTCACATGGTATTATCGGCGGTTCATCAAGGGGTATGGTGCCATATGCAGACCCCTGACTGAATTATTAAAGAAAAATAAGTTCTGTTGGGACTCTAGTGCGGAACGGGCATTTCAAGAGCTTAAGAAAAAACTGGCCACACCTCCCGTGTTGTGTCTTCCTGATTTTAAGATACCCTTTGAGATTGAAACGAACGCTTGCGATAGTGGGATCGGTGCAGTTTTGACACAGCAAGGAAAGCCTCTTGCTTTTCTTAGTAAAGCTCTTCATGGCCGAAACTTATTGCTATCTACTTATGAGAAGGAGTTGTTAGCAATTCTAATGGCAGTAGATAAGTGGAGGCAGTATTTGGAGCATGAGCATTTC
This sequence comes from Persicaria maculosa, assembly GCA_963922045.1. NCBI lineage: Eukaryota > Viridiplantae > Streptophyta > Magnoliopsida > Caryophyllales > Polygonaceae > Persicaria > Persicaria maculosa. Next base: position 24,420,058 of record OY998259.1, on the reverse strand, counting down.
GTTATAAAAACCGATCACTTAGCTCTGAGGCACCTAGTTATGAGGATGATGTGGTGGCAAAGGAACACATTTGAATTGCACTTTTGGATTCAGCAACCAAATTCAAATGAAGTAATGGGGTGTTGAGGTACAAGGGACGTATATATGTGGGAGCTGATAACTCTCTCAAGCACCAATTTCTCCAAGCATTGCACTCAGAGGCAGTGGGGGGCCATTCCGGTATTGATCCACGTATCACAGGAACAAATATCTGTTTTATTAGCCGGGCTTGAAGGGATTTGTAGCACAGTTCGTAAAGGAGTGTGAGATTTTCCAGCGCAACAAAACTGAACAGATTTCATCTCCGGGCTTACTACAACCTTTGTCGATTCCGTCACAAGCCTGGACATCCATCTCGATGGATTTCATAGAAGGTCTTCCCCGTTCCCAAGGGAAGGACACTGTTTTGGTGATTGTTGATAGATTTACAAAGTATGCTCATTCTGTTGCATTGACACATCCATTCACAGCAGCCCAAGTCGCTCACGAGTTTATGAACACAGTCCACCGTCTACACGGACTGCCATCTGATATTGTGTCGGACAAGGACAGAGTGTTTACCAGTCACTTCTGGAGAGAACTCTTCGCTTCACAAGGGACCAAGCTCAAATTTTCGATTGCGTACCATCCTCAGACAGATGGTCAAACAGAAAGGGTAAATCAATGTATGGAATGTTATCTGAGATGTATGACGTCGGCGGCGCCCAAGCAATGGGCAAGGTGGTTGGCGCTTGCAGAATGGTGGTATAACCTTCCACGGCTCCATTAAGATGACCCCTTTCCGAGCCTTATATGGGTACGACCCACCTCAGTTGGGGATTATTGTGGGAGAGGTGACCACAGGAGCTATTGAGGACTGGTTTCAGCAACGAACGGACATTCAACGGGTACTTAAAGAGGGGTTGCAACAGGCTCAAAACCGGATGAAACACATGGCCGATTTGCACCGGACCGAGAGGGAATTTGTGGTGGGTGATATGGTTTTCCTAAAACTGCAACCCTATAAACAAGTGAGTATGGGAGTACGAAGGTGCTTGAAGCTGAGTTCTAAATTCTATGGCCCTTATGAAGTTCTGGAGCGAATTGGGGCAGTGGCATACAGACTTCGACTTCCTTCTTCGTCTAAGATCCATCCAGTTTTTCATGTGTCGCAGTTAAAAAAGAAGGTGGGTGATTCAATTGTGGTATCAAAGGAACCTCATGAGGCTTCATGTGAAGGAATGATTCTAGCTCAGCCAGAAGCGATACTCGATACGAGAGTGCACACCCTTTGCAATGGAGATCCGGTTTCAGAATGGCTTGTAAGTGGAAGAACCTGCCGAACGAGGAGGCCACCTGGGAACCCGCCGGCCACATCCTTCACCAGTTCCCTAGTTTTGCCGATAATGCTCATTGTAGTGGAGATCGTCGAGTGCAGACTTGAGGACAAGTCTTTTTGGGGAAGGTAGGCTATTGTAAGGAATGGGCTGAGAAAGCTATGATTGGGCGAGCATTGTGGAGGCCCAAGATAATAGTCCTGAGAATCAGGCTATATCAGCCTTTGTAACAAACCGAGAATGGTATTCAAGAAATTCAATCAAACCTTCTCCTATCTCTTTCTCTATTTCTCTTCTTTCCCCAACTCTGAGCTTCCATAGCTCCGTAACTCAAGCAAGTTCATAACAAACGTGTGGACCCCCTCCTGGAGATGTTGTACATCTCAAAGTAGGAAGCCACGAGAGAGACACGACGTGGGATATTAAGATTGTAACCAGTGGAGATCTTACAGTAGATGCCATTGTCTAATGGACCAAAAAGAGTCGAATACACTCGATTTGTAGTATCCTCGTCGTCGTCAGATACATCGTTGTAAAAGAATCCCAAATCAAAGAGTTTAGTTGTGATCAGGTCTGAGTTATTAGGATGGGATGGTACGGTGAAGCAGGAGATGAGTGCATGATACCGTGCTTGAGTTCACTACAGTAGCGACCGAAGAAAAGGCGATCCCGATGACCTAATTTGCAACCACGGCGCATGTGGAAGGCCATGAAATATGGCCACTCTATTAGAGACTTCCATCTTTTGTCGGTGGATTTCGAGCGGAGAAGAGATTTGACGGGGAGCCGAACCAGGATCTCCACCTACATATCCTCTGCAAGGTACCTTTAAAACAACAATTATTTTGAGATGAAGGGAGTATGTTAGAAAGCAGAAGAGGTAAAAATGAAAACCTCATAATAACAGGCAGCGGTCCAAGACTACTAGCTAAGCCATCACTCATCTGGAGATGACCATTAATAGGGGTGATATACGAGCTCACGAGCTCGAGCTCGAGTACTCTTCCCAGCTTGCGAGCCGAGTACGAGCACCTGTTTAGGCTCGTTTTCATCCCAGCTTGCGAGCCGAGTACGAGCACCTGTTTAGGCTCGTTTTCGTATGGAGCTCGAGCTCGTGAGCTCGTTTATACTCGAGCCGAGCTCGAGCTCACTTATACTCGAGCTCGTGAGCTCGTATATCTAATCAAGCAAATAACCTTCAATTTCAAGCTTTACAAATTTACAATCAAGCTCAAGTTTTACAAATTAAGCTGTACAAATTTCAATCTGTATTCTCCCGCATACCAAAAATTTTCAATCTCTATTACCCTGTACTCCCGCAACTGTTCAAATTTCTGGGAAATCTGGAAATACAAGGTACCAAGAACATGAACAAAGCTTACCATGTGCTGTTGGAAGAAGGCCGACGCCACTTGAGGAAGGAAAGAGGAACAATTAAGGGAAGGAGCGACTGAGGGAAAGAGGACACATCCAGCGCCGCCGAATAAGATGAACCGAACAACGACGATTGGCAAAAGAGGAACAACGGAGGGAAGGAAGGATGGCGAGAGATTCAGATCTGAGATTACACAACCTCCATGGACGCCGGATCTGAGCAGGAGGGTGACCGAAGCAACTGGATCTGGACGAGAGCTTCAAATCTGGGCAGGAGGAGGAAGACACGAACCATATGCGGTACAGTGGGAGGCTCAGAGGGACAATGAAATCCGGTGATGGGGGAGCAATATGTGGGAGGAGGGAGGATGAGGGTGAAATCCGGAGGGAGTAAGAGGAGGGATGATGGCGGCGCCTAAGCCGAGCTCGAGAGGAGGGAAGAGGAAGGAAGAAAGTTGCTACGTACGCTACTGCACCAGACGGACAGGGAAGTGGAAGACTGAAGACGCGAGCGGCCGAGCCTAAAGAAACCCTAACTCCTCCTATTTAATAACACTATGGGTATTTTAGTAATTGCTGGTGCCGAGCTTCCGAGCTCGGCTCGGGCTCGAATCGAGCTCAGGAATGGACTCGAACTCGGCTCATATATCCATTCGAGCGATCCCGAGTCGAGCCCGAGCTACTCGGCTCATGTATCAGGCCTAACCGTTAAGTTATGGATGTTAAGGATGCGAGTGAGGATTTATAGTGGATGGTTTTTAGGGTTTGGATTGTGAGGTGAGCGAGACTAATTGAATGCAAGGAGCTTATATACTAGTTGGACGGGCAAGCCGAGATTAATCCATCATCTAAATCGGGAATTTTAGGGTCGAGACCCATTCACTTATTTGGTCGAAATTGACCCGGTGAGTCAGCACCATGCAGACGTCATACAGACACCACATATACCCCACATATTATTCGTTATTCAATTGTATTCGTTAAGGTCACTCATAAGTCAAATAACGTATATATTTTATAATAATTATAGTATGTTTATAACACTTATTTGTATAAATATGCTTTTTTATGTTTAAAATATTTATATAATAGTACTATTTTAATAATATTTATAAATTTAATTATAATATTATTATTTAAACATAAAAAAATCATTTTGATAATATGTTACTATTCTTAAAAAGTCTTTAAAAAGTTCGAGTTTTTTGACCCGTTGAGTCGACCCGAAACCGAGACAAACCTGTTTGCCTTGATCCGGAATGACCGGTAACCCGATTGATCCAAAACCCAATTTACACGGGATCCAAATTACCCAAACTCGAACCCGACCCGAATGACCCGATTGACAGGTATAACGATGACGCATGTTTTGCCTTGCTTCTCATGTACGTGCAGTTTGTGATCTCTTTATCCGATCATTAAAAAGTGGTTAAAAAAAATCCTTCAACCTTGATTCCTTGAATGCCTCTCTTCAACCCTAATTGTTCTGCATATTTGTTAGATTGCAGGTGAGCCCAGTTTGGCTAAGCCCATTACCGGCCCAACACAAACAAAGCACTCAAAACTGAATTCTGAATTTGTATATACGTAGTAAACAATCTTTGGAGCAATGGTTAGATCATGCTCGTTGTTCATTACAATTTACAAGAGAGGATGATATGAAGATCCACGCCCCCATGCTTTTCAGGCCTCCAAGTCTCAATGTCATACAAACGGCGCTTCTCACCTTAACGCTTGTGCACACTCGTGTCATTCGACATGTAAGGGTTGCAGCTTGATCTCGTAAAGTAGCCGAATAGCACTCATGTATAAAAGGCATCCAAGCATGAGTAGAGGAATCGACCTTCATAATTCCAAAGTTTTACCCTCTTAGAACACTATCGTCCCAAGAACCCTCTTTGGTATCTTGAGAGAGCTTGCACATTTACGCTTCAATCCTATACCGCCGATTGTGAGCTATGGGGTTGAGGGGACAACACGGTGTAGCTGTTTGGTGGGTCATGCTCATCCTTTGGTTTCTAGGAAATGAAACATTTATGGCTTCGGCAGTCAACAAGACGAGTGAGCCATTGAGCAATGGAAACTCGGGAAGGCGGATGCTTGGTCGGTTGACCAGTTATGGATCCGGTTATGGTGGATATGGTGGCGGAGCTGGTGGTAGTACTGGAGGAGGTGGTGTAGTAGGCTCTGGATCAAGCCCTGGCGTTGGTTCTAGCCAGGGAGGCGGTTATGGCGGAAGAGGTGGTACGGGAGGAGGTATGCCTACTACACCAGGCAAAGGTGGGGCAGGAGTAGGCGGTAGCGGGAGCTATGGGCCTGGAACTGGGTCAGGCTCTAGCTACAGAAGTGGGCCGGGTGGTGGAGTTGGTGTTGGTGTTGATGTTGGTGTTGGTGTTGGTGGTGGCATCAGTGCAGGAGGTGCTTTCGGCAGCGTCATAGGTGGAGGTGGTGGCGGCTTTGGTGGCCGCATTGGTGGAGGCTTGGGTCCTGGAGCTCTAAAGGGAGGTGCCAAGATGGTTCTTACTAGAAAAGCGATGTTCGGAGAGGCGAAGATAGACCATAAGCTCCGGAGCTAAAAGATGTTGGGAGCTCTAGCTAAAGCGATCTTCATATGATATCATCCTCTATTATTGTCTTGAACTCTTTATATCTTCTCAAACCAAATAAATAACAACTACTTCCTTTTTAGTAACAACTTTCTTTGTCTATGGATTTGATGATATGATATGGTTGTTTAATTAAGAATTTCTTGTGATCGAGTGTATCAATATATAGAAGATGCACTAATGACAGCATAACCCTTTTGACATCATAACCGAATTAAGAGTCATAAGTCTCAAACGTCCAAAACAAACAAGTGAAGACTTGGAAAACAACAGCTCATGAAATGCATGTCTTACTGTAAAATATCCGACAGATCGTTAACCGGGTCGGAGCAACTACAAATCGGATTACATATATCGATTTATTATTATTATTATTATTATTATTATTGTGATTATAAAGTCGGAATCTACCAACTTAACACAAAAGCTCAATTTATTGTGTAGATTTGCACCATTCTTTATAACTCATCGTTTTTAGTCTTTTATAATCGATGTGGTAGGGAATATTCTTAACCATTCTAGAATGACTCAATCGGAAAGGATTTGTGGGTAGTACCTATAGGTTCCCGGTTCGAATCCCGAATGGTCGCTCTTTATTTACCAATTCAAGGTAGGGAATATTTTCATACCAAACCTCCCAATATGACCCCTCAAATTCAACTTATACTTGATAACGAACTCATATCGAATCTAGTCAAACTTGGCTCTGAAACCATGTCAAATACTTACTATTACCAACAGGATTTGTCTTTTATTCAAACGAAAGACAACACAAAGCAAAATTGTTGAAACTGACAAAACATGCAACTGAGAAGTCTGATATGCAGACTATATAAAAAGTGTTGGAATGTCTAAATCGTTAATATTGAGATTGCTTCAACAATATATAAAATTAGTGGGCTACTCCTCTCATTTCAATTGATTTTGATATATAACCTCGTTGAATTTATGTGTTGTTCATATCTCCGGTCCTTTAGTAGCCGTTACATTTGAGAGGACGTGTTGGAATGTAGTTGTCCCACATCGGACTACCTTTTTTATTGTCAATTGATTTTGACATGAAACCTCATTGAATTTATATGACCTTCCTCCCACTTATCTTAGTCCACACCCACCCGACTTTAACAAAAAGCATTTAACAAATTGAGGGAAAATATTTTGACTGTTTTTTGACGTGGATGGGCGGCAAGTCCTGCAACGAAAGAAAGTGGAGGAACACATGTCATGTAGCTATGTAACTATTGACAACTTAAAATGTCCATGAATGGTCATGCTTTACCATCTCCCCAAGTCCCCAACCATATCTATTCATTATAGTAGGTGCTCTCCGTGTTTTTTTATTTTAAAAAATTATTAAAGTATTAAGGATTTTTTTTTTTGATAATGAAAAAATTCGGGTGGTGGTTAGCCAACCCTATAGCATCCCGAAGGATGATATCACGAGGATCTGAAGGAAATACAAATACAGAATACATCAAAAAGATACACATAAAGCAAACCCGGAAAAACCCCAAACCCTAAGCAAACAAGCGTAAACAACATCGAGATGAAGGAAACCCGGCGTGGTGAAGTGGATAGCGAGCGCATGAGACAGTACCAGCTGACACGATGTCTCGCCGCCGGAAAGACGAAAAGCAGAGATCCTCGAAAGGCAAAGACGACACCTGGGGAAGTGTGGATCACACGACGTTCCCCCCACCTAGATGAGGGATCTTCGAAGACTACAAACATCACCAACACGATCACTTCGATCAACCAGGGCCGCAAAACTGCTCCTCAACCGAAACTAACCACGAACCAACAGACGGACACCCAAACAACACGAGGAAATAGGGGTGATATTCGAGTCGAACGAGCCGAGCTTGACATGTTCAAGCTTGGCTCGAACGGAAAACGAGCCGAGCCGAGCTCGAGCCCAAAAATTATTCGAGCTTTTTTTGGCGCTCGAGCTCGGCTCGCGAGCCTAGGGTGAAACTCGACCTCAACTTGTTTAAGCTCGAACAAGCTGAACGAACGAGCCTAAGCTCGTTTGAGCTCGTCAAATGGGCTCGTTCAAGCTCGGTTTGTATCCAAAGCCCTAAATGTAAATTATACAGGAGGATGAACAAGAACAAAAGAAAGATAAACAAATTTCTGATAAAAAATTCATGAATTTTAACTTTTAAGTTCTACAAATTTCTAATCAACCATCAACCATATTTATTAATTACGAGTGACATTATATGCTGTACACGAAGATGAACATTGAACTACATAGCAAAAATTTTAATCAGCCGCATTTTAAGCTGTACAAAAACAAAAGGATGAAGAGGAGGGACTGAGACTGAGGAACCAAGAGGAGCCGAGGAGGGAGTAATATGCACTGAGTTCGTCGGCGCCGCTTGAATTAGAGGACTAGAGGAGGGACAAATCACAAATCTGGTGGTCGGACAAACCCTAGTTCAGGAGAAGTCTCAGTCTCTCAGATCTGTCAAAAAGACAAACAAATTACAACTACCAAAGGTTAGAGAGAAACCTAATTACAATTTTCATAACATCAATTGTGATACGTAGCAATTGGCTAGGCGAGCCAATTGCTAAAAGAAATACTCGATCGTGTGCTAATTTCCCCAGGAGGATCTTGATGTCGAATACGAATCGAAGCCGACCCGTGTGTATTCCGAGTTGACCTTCCACGCCGGTCAATGGAACTTTGCTCAACTAATTAGCAGGAATGGCTAATCAGTCCTCCATTCGAACGTGTACTTTGATGATCGTACGAGACTGGAAAGTAATTAACAAATCACTAATTAACTTGGGTCAACATCGGCGGCCTCAATTTATCAATTGACACAGTGGGAGGGCTTGCAAACGAACTCAATGAATTTTCTAGGAACCTAATTGATTTTCGACCGGAAAATATGAAATGAATTTGTTGGTGGATGTGTTTCTTGATGGTAGTGTTTGAAGGCTTCAATGATGTGGAGGATGAAGAGAACGTAGAAACGGCAGGGGCGATTAGGGTTGACGAAGAGAAAGCACTTAGCCAAGTGCTTCTCTTTTAATTTCAACCTGCTTAAAATGAAGGCAAATTACAACTTAATTTGGCTCCTCTGCAAAGAACCCTAGCTATCTCACAATTAAAAATAATTAACTAAAAATCCTAAGATAAATACTAATAATATTCTATCTATCTAAAATGACTAAAAATAGGTAAAAATAATAGTTTCTTAATGAGCACGGAGATAAATATCTCCTTAATATTATTCTCCTAAATAACTAAATAAAAATAATTAAAATAGATAGAAATAGATAAAATAATTCTCCAAGCCAAAATCGGTCAGACCTACAGAACCCTCGGCGCCGACCCCAGGACCCTTGACATCAACCCTTCAACGTCGACCTTCAACAAGCTGGAATCCATGGTGGCACCTTCTTCTTTGTTGGGATGATCGGGTCCTCGAACCGCCTTGGCCCACAGAGGGCCAATCTTGATGGCATCAAATTGGAGAAAAACAAGAGCCATACCTACGAATTTCAGGTCCAAAACTTCGACTGAATGAAGGCTAACTCGTTAAGAGAAGGGATATCAGGTCCTGCTAGAGCGAAGCTTGTCGGAGAAACGGGAACTCGGGGTCTCATCCAACTCAAAGATGCCGATGGAGTTCCAGGGAAGGGACGAAGACAAAGAGTAGGAGATGGAGTAGAGAGTAACATCGGAGAGAGAGAGAGTATAATCGACCAGAAGGAGTCGGCCGCTGAAGAGAGTAGGAGTCGGCCGGAAGAGGAGTAGATCTGAAGGAGTCGGAAGAAGTCGGCCGAAAGATAGAGAGAGATTAGATCTGAAGGGAACAGATAGAATAGAGTTGGAGAGAGTAGGAGACGGGTAGGAGACGGCGCCTTCATTCTTCCCTCTTTATGCGCTTCCTTATCTTTCATCCTTATTTGCCCTAGGGGCATTTTTGGAAAGAAAAAAAACGAGCTTTTGAGCTCGGCTCGGCTCGAGCTTGAGCTTAGCTCGGGCTCGGTTCGAGCCCAAAACCTTGTTCAAACTCGGCTTGTTTTACTTATTCGAACGAGCCGATCTCGAGCTTTTTCGAGCCGAGCTCGAGCTATTCGGCTCATATAACAGCCCTACGAGGAAATAAAGCACAGTCGCGAGTAGAGCGAAGAGCGAGATAAGAACCGGAATTTATTTACAGCTAATAATATACGATTTAATTTCAACTCTTTACTTTTTTTTTCCATTCAAAGATCCCACCCATCGGGCCAGCTTTGCCTTGGGCCCAAAGAACACAAATCGGGCCCAATATACAGGAAACAAAAGAACAAGGGAAAAAGTTGACTGTAAACCTAGCCAAAGCAAGGCATGAGACGGGGGCAACATCACGCTGCCAGAGCATGCCGCCAAGGAATATCGGAGGGAGAACGAGCAGATGGTGGAGACCGTCGGCGACACAATGGATATGCTAAACCCCTTGGGCAGGGGAAAGTCGATATGGATGAACGGAGGCCGGAGGCACTGGCGGCGTGAGATAATAATTTAAAAATTATCATGAACATTTTTATTTTTTTTTAGTTTAGACAAGAGGTTAGGGGATTAGAGGTAATAGTTATCCTTCTTAAAATTAGAAAATAGAAAGAAAAAAAATTTCTAAAGTAAGATAAGAATTCAGTTTACTATACAAGTCTAACGAAACCAAGAGACCGGACAAATCAGTAGATGGACTAACTATCATGTACAACTAGAAGCAAATTACAAAAGCAAATAATTGAAGCAAATGACATAAAAGAAATTACAGAAGCAAATGACATAAATAAAACGTACAAGAAATCTTACACTGAAAATCACAAATTAAAAGACAAACTAATCGATCGGATAAAGAAACAACACACATAAGATAAAACTCTAGGAAACACTAAATCGAGTTTTTAATTGAACTTAAAAATATAATTATAATAGGTCGTTCAAAGTCGACTGCGTGTGAGGGAGGGACCTACCAATTCGCGTCTGAGAGTATTTATGCAACACTCAATGTGGGAACAGCTCAACCTTTGGTGGATTGTGGATACTCCTTAGTTTATCAATTCACACATTCATATGAAAATATTAGGGGTGGAAATGGGTTGGGTGATGGATGGGTGGAGTCATTTTTTCACCCGACCTGTTATAAAAAAATTTCATCCGACCCATCACCCACCCGTTTAATGTTTCACCCATCACCCGACCCGTCGGGTGAATCGGGTGGGTCGGGTGGTTAATCGGGTGAAGGAATTAAAAAAAAAGAGTCACAAGACATACCTAAAAATCATTTATATTTAATAATTTTATAAACCATGTCAACGTATGTCAACGTATGAATCTTACTAAATTAATAAAATATTTATTCATATATTATATTTATATCCCTATCCTTAACTTACAAAGTCAGTTTTAGAAGTTCGATATCAAACTGAATGAGATGAATTTAACTCGGTTACTAGACTCAATATAAAAAAATGGTATAGAAAAACTATGTCTTTAGAAAACAGATTTATGCGTTATTTCTTTAATATCTTCATTTGGTAATTTCTTTAATATCTTAATTTGCATTAAGAGGATTATTGTTACGAGTCTCATGACAAATTGGGAAAATATGTTTCGGTTAATCATGTATTAATACAGTAAATGCTAACAAAGTCGTTGGAAAGCGCCAAATTGTGTACGGTATATGCAAAACAAATAAAAGAAATTTTATTATTTTAAAAAGACATGGAGTTAAATAATTTTAGACCTTTTTAACAAGAACACTTGGAAAATGGAGAAAATAGAGGTAGAAAAGGAGAAATATGTTAGTCATGTTAAATTATACGTAGTATTATTTATATAGTAGCCTCTTTTTTTTTTATAATAATCGGGTGGACTAACGGGTGGTTAAGCGGGTCGGGTAATGGGTCGGGTAATGGGTGGAAAATATATCACCCATCACCCGACCCATCACCCATTTCATCCGACCCATCACCCATCCGTCACCCGGAATTTTTCAGATTTTCACCCTAATAATCGGGTCGGGTGGGTCGGGTGAGTCGGTCACCCACGGGTGATTTCCAGCCCTATAAAATATGAATTGAATTCGGTCAACTCAGATTAACCCACAATAATTTTTACGTATAACATTATCTATTTCTATTTCTATGATATATAAATTGAATAATATGTATACCTTGCCAAAATTAGTAAATATATTAAATTAAATATTTTAAAAATTAAAAACAAGCGGTGATGGTTTTTTGGGGAAAAAAAAAAGATGGGGCTATAAATTGGCCTTGGGTTCGGTCTGTGAGGCCCCTTAACCCATTTTCCTTGGTTCCTCCAAACTGCGCTCTCTCTTTTTCTCCGGCGGAAGGGAAGATACGTCTGTAGTCGCGATGGGCGGCGGCAATGCTCAGAAGTCGAAGACGGCCCGCGAAAGGAACTTGGAGAAGAACAAAGCTTCCAAAGGTATCTTCCTAGCTCCTCCCGATCCTCCCAAACCCTCTCCTTTTTCTCCCCCTCTCATGTTTTGACGATTTGAATTTGGGGCTTTCTCGATTTCTCAGGTAGTCAGCTTGAAGCGAACAAGAAGGCCATGAATATACAGGTTTGCTCCTGCTATATTTGTTCAATTCGTGGTTTTGTTCATTACTTTGTGTGTTTTTTTTTTTAATTGATTTGTTGCTTGCGATGATCGCTTGGACGGAGTTGTCGTCGTCGCAATTTTGGATCTTGACTTTGTTCAAAGGATTGTTTTTGCTTTGTTTCGGTCTGATCCCTGAAATTGGACTTCCGATTTGGTGGATAACGAAGCTTTATTTGTTCCCTTCAGCACCACTATGCCATGAACTTTAACCCTAATTTTAGAATGTGTAATTGGATGTGTTTAAGGCCTGCTTCTGGTTGATTTGGTGAAATTAGACTTGAATATGATGTGGAATGGACCATCTCTTGATTATTGTTGTATTCAAAGCATTGTTGGTTGTTATTATAGGAGCTATCACTTGCTTCTTCTCAGCCATAGGTATACTGTATACACATATCTCATTTTCTCAAATCTAATCTACGGGGATAACTAAGCCTTGACTCCAAAAGAAGAATAAATATGATCAAATGGAAATTATTTTCCAGTGAATAAAAAGAGTTATTATGTTTCAGAAACATTACCTAATATTATGCTTTGCCCACCCGTGATTGAACATAGAATCACTGCTCAGTTTAGGCTGTCATTCAATTTTTCTTCACCCTGCATTCTCCTTTTTTTTTTTTCCCGTTAGGTCCATGTTATAGTACTCCAAACATTCTCCTTGAACTCATGTTTTGTTTGAGTACTGTTTTTAATCTGTTGGGGATAGTGAAATCACTAGATTACCAAAATGCATATAGATTGAAACCAGAAGACAATCATTTGTTGAAGGCTATAATGGACAGAGATGGGGTCATTGTTCTTCGTATGTGTCTATGGGTTTTGAGCTGCTGGTTATTACGCTTCATGCTTTTGGTCTCAGTTCTTACTAATGTTTTTTAAATCCACTAAAGGGCAGCCCATAGAATTATCACATGGGAGAACTCTTCTTGCTTTTTATGCGTCATGATTTGACTTTGATTAATTTGCGAATTAAACAAGCTTCAACCATTGTGTCACTCATTCACAACCAATGTGCGAAAATCAGCTAAAATGTTGGTTTCTGACTCTTTTATTATACTCCGTATAAGACAACACGTAAGGGAAAGGGGAACATGGTAGAGGCAAAGCTGTTTTGAAATGACATATATCCTTGTTTTCATGCATGGTTTGGGAGATTGCAGGGCAAGGGAACATTGTTCTGGTTGCTTATGTGTTCTGTTTACTTTATGATTTTAATCCTGCTTGCTAATGGACATGTAAATTGAAACAATAAGATAATAATTTTTATTGAAAGTTATGATTGAGAAAGAGCTCAAGTGTCATTACCTGAATGAGAAAGGGGTCATTGTTCTTTTAGTTTCTATGGTTTTTAAGCTGGTGGTTACTCTTCATGTTATTCCTTCTTTTCTTGGTTCATCTGCACAAATGTTTTCTAAATGCACAGTAAACCAGCCTGTACAATGATCATATAAGTTGCCTGTTGAGTTTTTATCACTCAAGCTGCTTTATTTTATTTGTATTTCCCAATTTCCTACTTATCAAACGATGTTTCATGATTTAAGTTGGTTCTATTTGCAAAGTGAACAAGCTTAAACCCAAACCATTGTGTCTCAAGTTTTCGACTACAACGAGTTTGCAAAACACAGCTGAAATGTTGGTATCAGCCTCTTATTCTATCAGATGGCACATGAAGGGAAGGGGGAAATGTTAGAGGCGGAGTTTGTTTGGGAGTGATACATACCTGTTTCTAATGCCATATGATTTGCTTGAATGCAGTGCAAGGTGTGCATGCAGACATTTATTTGCACGACATCGGAGGTCAAGTGCAGGGAGCATGCTGAGGCAAAGCACCCAAAATCTGAAGTTACTGTTTGTTTCCCTCACCTGAAGAAGTGATCGATCATCAGCCAAATGTTGAGCAAGCTAGTCATTACTAGTCTTATAAAACCCTATATGGTTTGCTTGGAAGCTATCTAATTCATGTAATGCTATAACCATGTGTTGTGGATGTTTGTGTGATGTTACATTGCCCTCTATGGACTGATAATGTTTAAATAATACTATGTCATGTTCATCATCATATATTGGCTGTGTTTCAATCTGTTTTTGCGCTGTCTGCATTTTGGCTTTACGGATGCTGAAGGCAATGCCAGATTGCCAGAGGGAAATTCCTGCAAGCAAGGCATCATCCCATCGAAACTGCAGGATACTGGCGCTCTGTTGGTTGTTCAGAGCACTCTTGGCGAGGGAACTGCGACCGGAGGAACCTTAGGCCTTAGCAGCGCTGCTGGCATTATAATCACTCACAGCAACCCAACAGGGAGACAGGGAGGGGTCTGCGAGAAATGCTTTATTAATTTAACTCTCCAAATCAGATTTAGGGATGCTATTGAATCTTGAAGCCGTAGAACGTGCCTACAAATATCCGAATTGATGTCATTTCCTCGTGAATTTGAATGCCGTGAATTTTGTTTTTTACGGGATAACGCGCCTCTTGTGGCAAAGATAAGGTCTTATTGTTACCTATTCCCATAGTTCAAACCAAAAACGTGGTAATAAGGTAACATGGTAAATACAATAATGGAATTTATAACCTGTCTTAAAAGATACACACCCCATCCGTTCATGAAAATATGTCGTTTTAGTTTCGAACACAGACGGAATATTTGGAGTACAGGCTGGGAGGAGAGGGAAAAGCGAACTAGGATGTGATGCTTGGCGCGGATGTGGTTCCGAAAAAAGACAGTTTCAAATACTTATGATCGGTGATGCAGAGTGACGGAGGTGTGGACAAAGACATCGGACATCGGATTCAAGTAGGGTGGCAGAAGTGGAGGGTTGCATCATGAGTCCTATGCGATAGGAAAGTGCCTCCAAAACTCAAAGGGAAATTCTACAGAGTGGTGATCAGACCTACAATCCTTTATGGGGTTGAGTGTTGGCGACAACGAAAGCGCAAGAACAGAGACTTATGGTGGCAGAGATGATGATGCTCAGATGGATGAATGGCTATACCAGACTTGACAGGATCATAAATGAGGTTATCCGCGAAAAGGTAGGGGTAAGTAGTATTCGAGATAAGCTACGGGAGGCCAGACTGCGTTGGTTTGGTCATGTGCAGAGGAGAGATGTGAGTGCGCCAGTGCGTAGGTGTGATAACTTGGATATTGACAAAGTAAGACGGAGCAGAGGGAGACCAAAGAAAAATTGGAGAGAGGTGATCAGACAAGATTTTGCCTTTTTAAATATTGACGAGAGCATGATTAGGGATAGGGCGCAGTGGAGGAGCATCATCCAGGTCAGAGAGGGTTGAGCTGGGTCCAGTGGAATGACAAATTCGTATCCTTTCACCCGTTTATCACACCATACCTTTCTAGTCTCCTTTATTTGTTTGTTATACTTTTATCTTTGTAGGTGCTATGAGTCTATGCAGGTGTTTGGGCCACTAGGAAACACTTTCTCGACTTGGTCGGGGAAAGAGTGCGTACAACTTGGCCCCCCAGACCCTACTCAGGCGGGATAAGCTGGGAATGTTGTTGTTGTTGTAGTTTCAAACACAATTTGTAAGGAATATTTAAACTACCCAATTTGCCCTTACTCCATAGTACGTATTAGACTCCTTATATTCTTCATTGTCCCAAAACAAAATACAATCACAATTGGAGCCAAAATTTAAATTACCTAAGGTCATCTCCCACCATAAGGTAGAAATTGGGCTTTGGCTTAATTTTGCTTTCGTCATAGGCCAAAACTCAATTAAGCGTTTTTGTTTTTGGCATGTTTCCAAATGAAAGGCCAGCTTTGACTTCTTCTCTTGGAAGGCTAAATGTGATTATTTATTTATAATTGTTTAATATTTATATAATTTATAAACAAGACAATTATAAAAGTTATAGTATTGTAAATATATTAAAGAGTTCTTCAATATGACTATAATATTTGAAATATTTGAATTATCGTTGCATAAATAATATTTTCAGAAAGTGACACTCAATTATAGATCGAAAGTAAATATTGAGTTGCGTAAAGTACTAACGAGGAAAAAACAAGTACAAAATGAGACTACCTACTGTTGAACCATAATCGCATATAATATTCTAGTAGATTCGCATTACTTTCTTCATAATCATTCCCTGTTCCGAAGCCAAAAATTTGATCATCTTCATGCACATTTTTCATTGCTCGTTCAAAAGTTACCATTGCCATAATTTTCACTACTATAATTTTCATGATGACATGCAACTTCTCATTGACTTTGGAATTGGTTAAAGTTACCAAAACCAAATGACGATATTTAAGATGTATTCATTTTTGATTCAAATAGAAATGATAAAGATATAGGGTGTGTATGGTAGCTCATTTCAACTGTTAAAATTAAAACATTTGTGGCTGTTTAAAAAATAAACAGCTTTTATGGGTGTATGGAGTACCAAAATGAGCATAAATCACTTAAAAAATTGTGTTAAAAAAAAAGCTATAAAATGGAGGTTATCTGAGTGTTTATTTTGTACAAGTACTATTTTACCCCCTTCATTTTATCTTATTTGGTTTGAAATTACCACAATACCCTTAATAGCAATAAAATAAACTCCATTTTTACAAATAAACTGCTTTTTGCCCTATACGGAGATTATCTTGTTGTTTAAATTTTTAACTACTTTTACCAACAATTTATAAATTTTACACTGTTTATAATTTTACTCAGTTTATTAATCTCATCCCATACGAACCCATAATCAAGTGACAGAAACGAGATGTGAAAGTGAAAAAATGGTATCACAGAAAAAAAAAATGACATAAAAAAGTGGCATCAATGGTCAATGTGGAAGGAAAGAAGAGGGGAGTGGAAGGAAGGAAGGAAGGGAGTGAAAGGGGTACACACCACTTTTTTTTTGGTACAATTAGCTAATTAGATTTTGGAAAAAATTGGAGGGGTTATTGCGCTTATTAATCTTAATTATATATAAAAAAAAGAAAATAACCTCAAGTATTTACTTGGTTGCATAAAATATCCTCGAACGACATTCAAATTCAAATAATTAACTTCAAATTCAAATTAATTATAAAAACGATATTTAGAATCATATTTCAAATTTTAATTGCTTTAGCTTTTCTTTTAATTAGATTCATAGGATCAATTTTTTTTATTAAGGAATCTTTTCCAATTTAGGTTCTTATCCAATGCCCTAAGAGCATAGGATAGAAAGACCGTTATAAAAAATAGCATTAAGTTGCCTTAAAATTCAAATTCATTACAAAATCTCACCAAAATAATTTTTATTTAAAAATACCATCACTTCTTATATAAAAACATATTACACTTAATTGTTGTTACCTAAACTCATAACTGAATTAATTAAAAAAACTATCTCAAACCATAAAAATATAACTTAAATTTATTATTTTAAAAAATTAATTAGACTATTTACATGTCATTAAAAGTCAATAAATACTTAAGCTTCTATACAATTGATATAATAAGCGATTTAGGGCGATCTTTGAGCAAAACCAGCACAACAAAGCAATTAGCATGCATTATATATATAGTTTTAAACCTAACAATTAGGGTAGTTTGTTATCTATTGAAGAAAAAAAGTGTTCATACATTATTTATTCACACGCAATGATTTTTATTTAAGCATTGAATATATTGTGGGATGAAGATAAAATAATTTTTTATTTAGAAAAATAAAGATCTTATGATATTTTTAGTAGATTTTTTTTAAAAAAATTATATGGTATAACTGTATAAGATAGTTTTTATAATTAATTCAATGTTGAATTTAGCTAATAATGACTTAATGAGAACAAAAAATTGTGAGAAGTGGTGGATTTTGATAATAATAATTATTTAGACTATTTTTTGTAATCATTTGAATTTAAATGTAGTTTGAGGCTATATTCTACAATCAAGTAAATACTTGATACTATTTTCTGCATTTTTTTATAGTTAACGACTTAACGCTATAAAGCGCAGCAACCCCTAAGAGTATAGCTATTTTTTGCAATTTCCCAAAGGTTCCCCAAAGGTTAAATAAAAAACGGGTAAAATCCACCTATGGTCCCTAAACTTTGACAAAAAGTTCAAACGGGTCCCTGAACTTTTGTTTTGTTCATTAAGGTCCCTGAACTTTGAGATTTTGTATAAATTTAATCCCTCTCCTAATTAATCAGTCAAAATTGATGTTAAATGATGATGTGTCATCCAGATAGATTGGTTAATTGGGTGACTGGACCGTACATACTTTGACATGTAATTTTTTTTATTGTATTTGACAAAACTAAAAAAATTTATATGTCAAAAATTAATTCATCAGCAACTCCCAATTTCTTCCAAATTTTCATCCTTGAATCACCACCGCAAGACATCATCGTCTCCGCTCACACGAGGTCGCGACCTTTATAAATCATCAGATCTTGGTGTGTCCTCTCTCATGCCCGGCCACTCTCTTCTTCTCCCCTACCTATGTTCGATCACAAGTCGCCAAAACCATTTCAAGCAGATAAAAGCTGGTTTGGCTCGCCGTCGTTTGATTCTGTCGGTTGCCACGGTTGCGCCTCCACCCTGCTTCACTACCGATCTCCGTCCTCTCCACCAACGTTTACACCCTACGCCACATACTTGAATCTCATTTTGGAGTTCGATTTGGGGATGTGTGATTCTGATTTCGAATGTTGGTAATTGGGATTTTGATTTTCATTGAGATCTAGGGTTTGTGTTTGTGGGTTTGTCAATTTTTAGGAGCTTTCAGTTCCACCGAAATTACGAGGTTGAAGCCAATGAACAATGTTTGCTGGGAACAGTGCTACATTCATTGTTTGAGAGGGTTTGGGTGAATGAATTTTGAAGGGGTTCTTCCAAATTGACAGTGAGGGAAGAAGATAAATGGTAGGAGATGATTCTAGATGAAACTTTGGAAGAAATTGGGTGAATTAATTTTTTACATATAGTTTTTTTTTAGTTTCGTCAAATATTCCATCTGGATGGTCAAGTCACCCAATTAACTAATCCATTTGAATGACACATCATCATTTAACATCAATTTTGACATATTAATTACCATAGGGATTAAATTTGTACAAAATCTCAAAGTTTAGGGACTTTAATGAACAAAATAAAAGTTCAGGGACCCATTTGAACTTTTTATCAAAGTTCAGGAACCATAAGTGAATTTTACCCAATAAAAAGCCACGTAACCTCTCGTAACCATTCCACGTGACGACGTCGTTTAAGACAACTAAAAAAGCCTTATATAAACTCTTACATTTTGCAATCCCGCTAGGGTTTCTGAGCGAGAGCGGCGCAGAGCATTCGAAGGTGAAATCGTGAGTGCTTTTCGATCTCCTTCAGGAAAGTGAAAACATGGGACACTCAAACGTGTGGAATTCGCACCCCAAGAGCTATGGTCCTGGCTCACGAACTTGGTATGTACCTCCTTTTCCCTTTCTCCCCCTTTCGATCCCGGTGTTTATGTGCAAGATGCATCGTTGAGAAATGCGTTATCTGATTCGGAATCTAACTAGTCTTTAACTGTTTGGTTGGCAGCCGCGTATGCGGCAACTCTCACGGGTTGATCCGCAAGTACGGGCTCAATTGCTGCAGGCAGTGCTTTCGCAGCAACGCCAAGGAGATTGGCTTCATCAAGGTGACTCTTTTGCCTCTATCTCTGTTCGGATTTGTGTTTCATAGTCCTCAATTTGTTTTAACTTGTATTTATTTATTATTTTTGATGATTTCATGACTGGAAATGTTTTAATTGTGATACTTAATCGTCGATTGGTTTTGATTTTGTGATTGATGCTTGTAAAGTTTGATGTATTCATATGCATAGGATTTGGAAATAATCGATTTGCCTAATTTTACTGCAAGCAATTAGTTGTCTTTTTGTTCTCCATAACTTGCCACTAATTCCAAACCTCATGCCTCAAAAGTCAAAACAGTATAAAGTCCCTTTGTTGGTTTCTTTTGAAAGCCTTTTGATTCATTCTATTTCCAAGTCAAAAATTCCCATGAATTCAAGAAGTATATATGTCTGTTGTGGTCTCATAAACATAAAATTTGAGTCAGCTAAAGATATAATATGAATGAAACTAGTCATGGTTGCTGATCTAGTGTTGTTACAAGAAAATGTTGGCTTTTCTCTGTCAGTTTATGGAGGTGCAGTGTGCTTATAAATTTACAGGGTGAGGAAGGATAAGATGGAATGCTCGCAATGGTCTTAACTTGCATGGTTCTTGTCGAATGTCTGATAACAAGTGGTTACTGTTTTATCCCAAATACATTACCAGTAGATTGGGCTCAAATATGAATTGTTTACCTTGTGTGGACATTTTAAAATTATTAAGATTCTGTTAGTGTATATTATTGAAACATTGCCGGATTAAAACACCAATTTTACAAAGAATCTATGGATGTGATTTGCTTCCAAATATTGACATGCATTGTTATTTTTTCTGATTCAGTACCGCTGAAGAATCAAGGAAGTGAGCTGCTGTGCATTGGGAGATGCAGTTGAAGTTTATAGTGAATGCCAGCTCTTGAATGATGTTATAGTGCTGAATCTGGATAAGATGGATTCATTAGGTTAAGGAATCTCTTGTTATTTGCTTTCAGTTTAATGACTCAGTTATTGGTACATTTGCTTTTTGTTTGATGAATGAATCAACATGACTCTTTTGCTGCTTTAGAAGAACTGTCCAACTTGTCTGTTCTATCCAATTACTTGCTTGCAATTCAAAACTTGGATGTTTGTTGCATTGCAACGCAGCAAGTTAGTAATGCAAATGCATCCAAGTTAAAGCTGGTGTTGACATACTTGCACTTGAAAGAGGTTCCTGTTAATGCCTCCAGTGGTTCAATTGCATTCCTTGTTTGCATGATGGTTGGTTCCTGGTAGATGTGTATGCCTAGACCCTTGGACTCTGCATCAGCGGATTCTTTGGAAGATTATATGCATCTGCTGGAAGATTGAGGTGGTGATGTTCCTTCTTACCAAATGATTTGTCCCAACTTTAGTCCCATTTGTTGTCCCATGGATGATATAATGTAATTGATACTTTTCTTTATTGAAACAACACATGAAACAGTGGATGCGGAGGATAATTGATACGTGGATATCAACTATGAGAGATAACTCGATAAATCCTTCTTGAAGACAATGGCAGAACCAGAGGGGAAGTGAACAAGACCACTATTACATCCGCAAGGGTTGTTCGTTGGTAGTTCCCTGAACACGAAGAAAGCTTACAGTATCCAAACATGAAAACCTTCCCAAAAGACGGAGGTCTTACGACGCTTATAGATTGACCAGCTTTGGTTTCGGAAAGAAAGTCCGAACCTTTCTAAAGCGTGCAAATGTAGATTGTTCAAACTGGAAAACTCTCACTAAAATCTGATTTAGGTTGTGTTTGCTTGCAGAGTATTTATGTGTATATGTAGATGTATGGGTATATATATTGGTATATGGATATTTATCGATAGAGGGTTGAGTAGTTGATACGATAGATTTAATTTGGGTAAAAAATCTTATTAGGTGTTTGGTATTTGAAGATTTATGGATAGATGTGAGCGAAGAAATTACTAAATTGGGCTTTGAAAATAAAGAGGAGAGTGTGTATGGGTAATTGAAGAATGAATGAAAGAAGGGGCTTTTTCCTTTCCAAATCTTGCCAAAGTAAGATGGGGCTTTTTCCTTTCCAAATCTCCATAAATACAAAGCTTCATCTACCTCTTTTCACAAAGCTCACCCCAACAAACATGTGACAAGGGAGATGGATACTGTTACTAATACACAAAAATCTCCACAAAGCTACAAGTAAACACACACTTAATACCAAAAATTCAATGCTACAACTCTAGCTGTAGTGGGAGGGAACAATACTGTACATAGTAACATACTCACATACCATGAGACACACATGATTTCTTTTAAAGTGGCCAACACAACCCTTTGTTTACTGCTACAGCATTAAAATATACATGAACACTTGATGGCACTGAATAACTGAAAGATACAGAACCATGCCATAACACACCAAATAGTTAGTGGTAGCTGCACCTTTACTTTGCTTGCTTAATGAGATTCAACAAGATAGGTGCGTGGGTTGGGCCTGCTCTAATTAAACAGTGACACTTTCATGCTTAATTACATTAATTCTAGCAAAAAGGGTATGCCTTGGTTTTGTTTATCATCCACCTACTGAGCATCTAGATATGATGATGGCAAATCATATTAATTTGAGTTTGTGGAACATCACTATCCATCATTTACCTACCCTAAACCCTTAATCAAATCCTTCAAAAATCCTCTATTCTGTAAGCTCAAAATTCTTCAAAACCTCTAACCCGAAGGTGAAAGGAAACGACCCAACTTCCCTACATCGCTACAGGGCTTATTTCGAATCCATACGAAAAAGGAAGACACAGTGGCATGTAGTTAAGACATCATGTTTGCTATTGCAAGGAAGGAATGATCTCCATAAAAACAGTGGTCCTTTGCTTAAGTGACCATTAAATCCCTTGTTCATGTGCTGATGTTGACATTGCTTTCCTTGAAATGATGAGTTCCCTCACAAGTAACTTTTGTAATGAGGAATTTTATTTTGCTCCAAACTACAGTCTCTTTAAGCAATCAAGAAAGTATTAAAATGCTTTTCATATACACTATTTTTTTTTGTTTGTGTTTGTTTGGATGAGTCATATATGATCATACAAAAGCAACTGATATTTGCTTCTGAACTAATCAAATAAGAGATGTTGGATTGAATCAAAGGAAATTATTATTCCTTGAAATTAACTTAATTAAGTCTACCTAATGGCTTGGATTGCGAATTGGTGATTATGATTTACCCCTTGCTTTCTCCTCTCCTAAGTCCTACCTACCAATTATTTGCAATTGAAGCATAAGTTTCTTGATCTCGTTCTTTATTACTTTCGCTTCCCTGCCTCTTTTTCTAGTATACTTTTAAGAAACAACACCATGTGAATATGAAGATTCATATAAAGTTAAAGGAAGCAATATGAATGCTTCAACCTATACCAACTCCTAAATTGGGACAAAGATCAGTCTTGAGGATATATAACAGTGTTTCAAAGAAAGACAGAAATGGCTTTGATTAATTGAAGGGATAAAATGAAGCTAGCTAAGATAAGAACCCAAGCTTTTGTGTATGTAAACATCATGACGATTGACGACAACCGTCTTCACCATCAATCATCATATATCAAAGTTGTGACCTCCACAATTATATATGTTGTTCCTTTGATGAATCTCACCTAATGTTTGTTTTCATAACTACCTACACTCCGGCCCCTTTTTAGTTCAATTCAGTGAAGTTCTTATTATCAATCTTAGGACATATATTAAATTGCCTTGAATTTACTAATCATGATGGTTGTGAAAGATCATGAACTGTGAGATTTCCAGTTCTTTCACCATCCAAGGAACTAATTTAAGACAATCAAAAGTGAAATAATTTGTTGAAAATAATAAGAACAAACCTATCTTAAAAATAGAAACTATATATTCATCGCTAAATATAAGTACTGGGTATTTTATAAGAGCGTCTCCAACTGCCTCTATAAAATGGGTGTTTTGAGATTTTTGAAGAATTTTAAGCATTTTTTCCCAATAGATTTTCCATTTTATTCTTCAAAATAAAAAAAAGGTGAAAAAATATAGTGGATTCTCTAAATTCATACTACCTCCGATCGGAAATATTTGATGTTTTGACATTCTGCACGTATTTTAAGGAGCTAAAAACTATATAAAATATTAATCTTTTAATTAATTTTTTTTCCAGTTTAATACTTATTACTAATAAATATTAAACTATGAAAAAAATTAATCAAAATAAATAAGATTTTATATAGTTTTTAGCTCCTAAAACTACGCGCACAAAAGTCAAACATCAAATATTTCCGACCGAAGGGAGTAGCATTTTTTAAATCTTTAAAATGGATAAACTGTTAGAGTTTAAATAAAAATAATTTAAATAATATATTTTTTTATATTTTGAATAAAATTTAGAGAAGTAACCAACCCAAGAGAAGGCCTTGTTTGGCTGGCGATTCAAAAACTCAGGAAGTATAAAATCCTCTTAAATCCCAAGAAGAAAGAAATAAAGTACGGAGTACTATACATTTGGTTGATATTTTTAAAGTATAAAAACCTAGGAATTCAACTTCCTATGAAGTTGAATTATTTTAATCAGGAGGAAATTCACTTACCTGTCAACTTTTTCCTTTTTGATTTAGAAATTCTCAGTTCGTCCATTTAATTATCTAGAATAAAAAAATCAACTAAACATATCTTCACAATTCTCATAAATTAAAATTCTCATTAATTTCAATTTATGAGAATGATCTTGGTTTATTATAAGAAATGATCTGTTGTACACTTTAGATTGGTATATTTCAATCATGTGTTTCGTGAAGATAATTTAATTACCGATAAGGTTGGACAGTTTAGCCACAGTTTTCTCGACCCCATCCGCAAAAATGCCTTCATATAACATGGATAGGTTCTAACTATCATCCAAACTATTTCCTTACAAAAAAAATAAATCAAGATAACACTAATCCGTCCAAAAATGTTGAAGAAAAACAAAACAAAATCTAAAAAGAAGGTAAATACGTCGTTTTGCGAATTGTCTCACCCTAAAGAAATACAACTTGCTACAGAACCAAAAAAAAAGAAAATAAAAACACGCTGCCACGTGTAAGCGCGTGTCTTCCACATTTCAAGTCCCGCGCGTAACTAAATTACCCCACCTAAGACGGTTAGAGAATTGGTGCTTTTTTAATCCCACCATTTTTTCTTCGCTCTCCCCTCGCCGTTAATTCCTCCCTCTGACTCGATCTCCCTCGCTCTTCCGGCGCCCCCTCTGTAACGGCCTTCACTCCTAATCATCTGCTTTTGAGAGCTTTTTTCCTTCTCTTGATCTCCTCATCTCTAATTAGCTAGAGTTTCGCATTTTTCTGGATGGATTTCTAGTTCCAAAGCTGTTGAAAGAAACGAAGAAGTTTGTATTTGGATTCCGAGATTGTTTTTTTCGTTACTTTTATTTTATCTGTGTTTAGATGTTTCAGTTTGTGTGGATTTGTAATCCGAGCAGTTGATAATGGCGGCAGCGGTGTCCACAACGCCGAATCTGAAGACCACTTCGTCGCGCGGTAGGTCGTGGCGAAACCCTACCAGGCCGGCGTTGCTACCTTCGTCGGATTCCGGTAACAATGCGGTGGCTCAACGGCGACCGAAAGCGATTCCACGAGAAGTTAATTCTCGTTACATGTCGACCTCGTCTTCTTCATCCTCCACCTCCTCTTCAACAGCCTCGAATTCTTCGTTTCCGTCTACGCGGAGGAGTGCGTCGCCACTTGCGTCGAGAACCGTGTTATCGGTGCCATCGACGCCGGTGGTTAATCCTTTGCCGAAGTCTTGCTTGAACAAGCGGTCACAGTCAGCGGAACGGCGGCGTCCTGCGACACCGAGCCCCATCGAAGGTGCGACTCGAGCGGGAATTTCCGCGGCGGCGAAGGCGCTGATGTCTTCCAAACGGAGTTTGTCTGTGTCCTTCCAAGGAGAGTCGTTCTTGACGCCGATTAGCAAGACGAAGCCTGCTCCGCCGCGGAATTCCGCAAAAGCTACGGCGGAAAGGAAGACAACATCGCCGGCATTGACTCCGAAAAGTGGAGGAGATCACGGGGGAAATGACAGACCGATTGATCGCGATCCATGGCCGGCGAGGTCAAGGCAGTTGAGTTCCGCGAAGCCGCTTAGTACGAGTGTCGATTTAGGCACTGATGTGAAGAAATTGATTGGTAGATCTGGAAGTGCGGTTAGGGCTTTACGACAATCTCTCACTGGTCGAATCGACCAGCGTCCATGTCATGACAAATTGCAAGATAAAATGAGCAGTACCACTTTGACAAATGATGTTACGAAAGCTGTGAGTGCTAATTTGCCGATTTTCTCCATCTCGGCATCGGAATCAGCAGCCTCAGATACTGAAAGTGTGTGCTCGGACAGCAATTCCAGCTCAAAAGGTAACGGAAATGTGGTCCAAGGCCGAGCTGGACCTCGAGGTATAATAGTTCCTGCAAGGGTTTGGCAGGAGACAAATAACCGATTAAGCAGAAGCAATTCACTAAAAGCAGCTACTAATTCACCATCTGCTCGGGAAAATCTTATAAGTAGGGGACTGTCACCAATCCGAGGTGGTGGTCTGAGGCCTGCATCACCTAGTAGGCGGTATACTTCAACACTGCCAATGGAGAAAACTCTTCCGTCAAGATCAATGTCTAGTCCCAGTAGAGTAAGAAATGCAATAGCAGGTACGCCAAGCAGCGTGCCTTCAGTTTTGTGTTTTGCTGCTGATGTTCGGAGGGGAAAAGACGGGGAGAATAGGATAATCGATGCTCACTTGCTTAGGCTTATGTACAATCGACATTTGCAGTGGCGCTTTGCCAATTCCAGAGCAGAAGCTGCTCTGTCTTTGCAAAGGCATGTTGCTGAGGTATGACTTCCAGTTTATTGGAAAGCCGAATTTCGTTGTTCTTCATAATTCTCTTGAGCATTTGATTGAGGGTATTTTCTGAACAATTATTTGCATCTTTTATCCGATTTAGCATCCCTACTAGGCTACTATATGCAACGTTTCCTGACAATGCAATTGTCTTTGATCCATTGAAACTTTTACCTGCACGATATCCTTTAATCATCAGTGAAGCCAAGTCTGTTACTGGACTGTGGCTCAGTTTCACCAACAAAATACAGCTCACCTGCAGAAGCATTAGAAAACATTGAACTTTTGATTATGAATGCACTGACACTAAGCTGGAAATTCACCAAGCATTTCCTCAAAGCTTAAGATCATCTAGAACAGAAAAGATGGTTACGATTTTGTGTCAATATTCATTTCATATGTTTTCGGATATCAATTGTCTTAACCTAATTTCTTTTATTATACTTGTGCCACAGAAAAGTCTATATAACACGTGGAAAGTTACATCAGATCTGCGCTTATCTGTTTCTAATAGGAGATTGGAGTTAACACGGATGAGACTGAAGTTGAAGCTTCTCTCCATTATCAAGGAACAAGTAAGGCTGATGCTTCATTGTGTTTTTGGTGCATACATGTTCATAGTTTTTGAAGTGTTAGCTGATCAGTATTTGTTATTGAGCTGTAAATTCTGTGTATTTTATTGTGATTTGTAATGGTCCTGGTTTTTCCTTTTGGTTAGCAGAATTAAATTAGATTTTAATTTTTAACCATTCACAATGATATATAATTGCAGATGATGTATTTGGAGGAATGGGCTCTCATTGAGAAAGATCATTCTAATTCTCTGCTAGGTGCTTCCGAGTCCCTGAAAGCCAGCACTCTTCGGCTTCCAATTGTTTGTGGGGCCATGGTAGGTATAAGGTTATGCAAAGTTTCAATTCATTAATGTGCACAACTTGACTTTGTGTTGGATTTGTTGTTTATCAGGTGGATATTCAAAATTTGAAGGACGTTATGTGCACAGCATTTGATGTATTGCAAGCAATGGCATCCTCAATATGCTCTTTGCTGCCAAAGGTAGTATTGTATTCTGTTCTAATTATCCGTCTCGTGGAACTAATATACTCATAATCTTATACATTTTAGTACAATTTGATCTACTTCAAACAGACTTACATGACAGTAGGATGAGGAATGAAAGTCCATATAAATCATGTGAATAATGTATCATAAAGAGAATCAAATGACAGTGTTAGTTGTCATGTTGATTACCAGAAGTAACTGTGTGTCTTTTCATGATTATTATTACTCTAATTATTTGTGTGTTGTGTAACATGCCTTGTTCACTTTCAGTCTGTATATGCTTGTATATAGCTCTGACATTTTCATCTCAAAGCCTCTGAACCATATTTGATTTACTGTCTTGCTGATAATATTGCACTAAAGATTTTACACTTCGGTGATGACTGCACTCCCTTTGGAAACAGGGATTTATATGTTTGGACTTTGGACTTCCACTTTAGATCATTGGTTTAGATGCTCGCATCATCCCATGCACATCTACAGATTCCGTTCTAGATTGATGTACAATATGATTACAGATGCGGTAATATACTGTACTTGGAGTTACTGCAAAGCCTACATTTTATTGAGAATTTAGTCTTGGTTTTGTTTGCTACCTCCTTCTATGCACATCTACAAATTTGGAACCTCATACCTTGCTCCGAGCTATATTATATATATTTTTTAATTTTTGAAAAATGTTGTCATGAACAGGTGGAGGAAATGAATGGTTTGTTCGATGGGGTAGTCAGCACATCTACCAGTGAACTCGCGATGCTTCATGAATGCAGAGGCGTGCTTTCAGCTCTGGCTGCCCATCAGGTAATGACAGATTCTAACTCTCACTCAGTTCATTCGTCTGAAAATACTGCAAAAGGTTGGAATAGTACAGCTGACCCCAACGCGACAAATAGATATGTTGCATTTTGTGTTCAAATCTCTTGCCTTTGCCATATGAACCTTAAAGTTTCTTTGAACCAAAACAGGTGAAAGACTGTAGCCTTAGAGCACACAACTTGCAGCTGAAACAAGTAGCAGCACCAAGCTTGCCCAATATTGAAACATGAAAGACCTCCAATGTCACGACCACACCATTAACTTCACATGCCTCCCGAATGTCATTTCCTTGGCAAAAAATGCCGATAATTGCAGGTCTACTCTTTTTATTAGTCTAGTGGAAAGTTTATTATTTGTAAATATGTGCGGTAGATCGGTAACTCCAGCTGATCAAAGTTCCATATGATTAACTAACAATTGGACTCTGTTTATCTCATGAAAGATCAGGAGCCGTACAGTATATACTTACTGGGCCTCTCTTTTTGTAAACTGGCTTACAACTACGGAGTAAACAACTTTGGTCCACTCCACTATCAGTAGTCAGTACAAAGAGATATATAAATATATTTATAATATTAAAATATCTTGTGGTTGTGCACATAGAAAAAGAACATTGAGAACATGACAGGTCTGATATTGGATGGACAAAAAACGAGAGTTACCTGTTGAATGCCAAACCATGAGTTATAATATACTATATAGATAGATGCCATAAAAGAATATCATATTAGATGAGAGGGATAATATTAAAGGGAGAAAAAACAAAGGGATATTATCCACTTAAGGGAAAAGGTGAAAGACAGGCCAAAAAAATTGGCATCCATATTTTTTTTCTCATATGTAATAAATAAAGTTTATAGGGAGTGGAGTGGAGTGGAGTGGAGTGGAGAGGGGAAGGGGAAATTGGTCATGTGGTGGGTATTGAAGGGCGGTGTTACGTGTATAGGTGGGTGTGGGTTGCTACTTGCTAGTTGCTACCC
Organism: Persicaria maculosa; assembly: GCA_963922045.1. Classification (NCBI taxonomy): domain Eukaryota; kingdom Viridiplantae; phylum Streptophyta; class Magnoliopsida; order Caryophyllales; family Polygonaceae; genus Persicaria; species Persicaria maculosa. The sequence goes on along the minus strand of OY998259.1, from coordinate 24,390,719 downwards.
CAATTTAGTGGGGTGTTTTGTGCCCACCCAAATACACATATGTTGTGGGATGCGGCCTCATAGTTGCAACTTCATTTCTCTGGAATCACCCCCTTTCTTCCTTCCTTCCTTCCTTGTTAAGTCTATCTATATTAATTTACTTGTTTTGAGTTCTTATATGATACTGTATTTACAGAAACTTTTGTGCACAAATATGTGTATTGTACTTGTTAAAATCATATGATTTGTTTGGAAGTTAAGTCATTTGAAGTTAAGTTGTATATCAAATCTCCCTCAGACCCCAACTACTCCAATAATTCCATACCATAAAAATAAAAAAAATACTTGCTTAATTAATTAATCCTAACTATGTGGGAGTATAAATATAACACATGGCCGGCTAGAGATGGGACCGGACTTAAAGAGCAACAAGTTGGCAAGTAACTAAGGAACTGGGAATCTGATTCTGATATATGCCTAATATTTAATTTCAGTTAATCATTAATTAAGTTCTGAAATAAAAAAAAAAGGAAAAAACAAATGTTGAATATATATATATATATGAAACTTATGATAGGGAAGAAACAGTCCTGAATGCCGACTTTGCAAGTTGATACTCATCCCACTTGCTTGGTATTAATGTGAGTTTCAGTCACCGGAAACGACTTGTTCTTGATTTTTTTGTTTAATTAATTGGTAATTAGAAGTGTCAAATGGAAGCTTCATACGTCTGAACAACTACTTTTCTAAATTTCTAGAGCTTGTCCTATTAGATTCAATAGAATCATTATACCACATATATATGACCCGTAAAAGCTCAAGTCAATAGTTGTACTATTAAATTAACAAGGCAATATTTATTTTTTCACCATAAAAGCAAATTGATGGGTTTTTTGCCGTCAAATTAGATGGGTTGCATTTGGTACTTAAACAGAAACAGGGGAAGTTGACATTTTAATTATGGGGGTTAGGTCATTGATTAAGGGATTATTGACTTGGATTTGAAGGTGTTGAGCGGACCCATTTCATCTAAAACTCCAACTACTCAATTAATATAATGTACTACCATACACAGATGCTACTATTTCTATCAGTTTATAGATCGAGGAACTAAAGCAAATGTTAAGTACGTGGTTGATAAATTAAATGGCCCAGCAATTAGTTAGAAGTTTGTTGAAACATTAGTGTAGTACCCAACTTATATTGAATTAACAACAGTTGAGAGTAGAGGTGAAACCCCACGTGGAGATGAAGTCGGCAGAGTACATTAACCACTTGGTGATGTCTTCTCGCTCCTCTAGTGTCACGCGTTACGCTTATCGACGTCGATTAAGTTCGATTGAACTAGTCGAATTCGATTAGATTGAACCGACTCTTATACAATGTATATAGCTCTCTCCGTGTTTACATAACAAGGGGTCTCAATTGCTCGTTATTGGCCACCACCGAAGCTTGTCCTGGGGCCTATCTTCTGCTGTGCTTGGTCGTGCCGTGTTTTGGATGTAAAATACTTTGAATTCACTTTTTAATAACAACTGTGTAAAATATATATTTGGCCAACTAATTTTAATTGCCGACAAGCTATATACCTTACTGTAATAAATAAATTAATGGACTAATTTAAATTAGAAAGAATCAATTAAATTGAATCAAGTAATGATCAACACCGATTACACAAAACCCACTCTGAATGGTGAATAGAAGTTCTAATAACAACTATTTACATATAATACCACAATTTAATTATATATAATTGGTACATTGAAATTAACCAAAATTAATGGAAGCTAACAAACGACTGATTGATTTGGATGACTACCAGTAACTTCCCAACACCAAGCGGGGCTTCTTCAATGGATGCGGGCTCTCCACCTCTTCCTCCGCGTAGAATTGAGTCTTCTTGGCGAAGTCAACTCCTACAACGGGGCTGGTGGAATCCCCCATCGCCGGCAGGTTGAGGTCGAATCCCCGGTGAGTGACGGTCGACCCCGCGCCCTCCCCGGAGGTAGTGGTCACCGCGCTCCCGGTGCCAGCACTCTTGGTGGCGCTGCCGATGACGCCTTCGTAGTGGCAGCGCTTGTGGCCGCCCAGCGCCTGGCCGGTGGGGAAGCACTTGTGACAGATCGAGCAGCGGTGATTCTTCCCGCCGGTGGTGGTGGTAGTAGCCGTGGCGGCGGAAGAGGCCGACTTCCGATCATCGTCGACGGCGGAGTGAAGACTCTGGCGGTGGCTGGCCTTGTGGCCGCCGAGGGCCTGGTAGGAGCCGAAGGCCTTGCCGCAGACGCTGCACTTGAAGGTGAGCTTGGGGGTGTAATCAGACGGAGGCGAGAGCGAAGAGGCGGCGACGGGAGGAGCGGGGGAGGGCTTGGGGGTGGGAGGGGCGCCGCCTCTAGCGAGCATGATGAGGCAGAGGGCGAGGTACTCCTCCTCGGACTGGGACTGGGAGGTGGAGGTGGAGGTGGAGGAGGAGGAGTCGTGGCGGGGACGCTTGGAGCGCTTCTTGGTGACCCAGCGGTCTAAGGAGATGGGGGCGGGCTCCTCGAATCGGCCGGCGACGATGTTGAGAGTTTCAATTTGAAGTGCCATATTGAAATATTGATTTGGGTGGGAGGAGTGAATTAAAGGTTGGATCGATGAGGTCTGAATGAATAGAAGCAGATAGAGGTATGATGATGATTCAATGAAGGAGAGGGTAAGGAAGTGGGAATGGTTTTATATAGAGGTGGGGAGTGGCGGTTGGCAACGCAACTACACAACACACAACACACAACACACAACACACAGAGAGTTGGGGAAGTTGCGTGGCAAGTGGTAGGAAAGTAGCTTGCTTACCCCTCCCCCTCTTTTCTTTTTTTTTGAATTAAATAAAAAAAGGGAAATAAGAGGAGTGACCGAGTGAAGAGTGGAACTAGTTGCACTAGACTGGAGTAGTCGTCTATACTCTAGAAGACAACACGTTCCCTCGTTTCGGTTTCACTATCTATAACTTTAGAAATTATAATATTTTTTTTAAGAAGTGAAATAAAAATATATTTATACTTTTAATTATTATATAAAATTTTCAGTTTGTTACAAATTACAACTAATCTATATCTAATAATTACGGAGAAAATTTTAAAACTAAAAAATATTTAAAATAACATATTGTTTTTTAAAATAAAAATTTTCTCTATAAAACGATACGTTTTTCAGCATTAATAATTGAATTGAATTAAGTGTGTTAAAACAATAAAACTTGATACTAATGCGGAGACGGAGTTAATTAAGGGGAGGGTAGGAGGAGGGGGACCATTTCATCAAAGTGGGTCAAACCCAAATGGATAGTGAAGTTGAAGAAGATAGGAAGGGGGCCTGGAGCACATCAAAGGAGAATGGCACATAGTACAGTAGCGAGTGAGATACATAGAGTAGTAGACTCTTTCAAAGTCAAAATCTCTGAACCGCGTTACCCACTATACCCTTTAATGGGCAACCCCCCAACTATCATTTCAATATATATTTCAATCCCAAAATCCAATTCGCATGCAGTTTCGTAATTCATAAATGTCAACTTAATTTGAGGGCCGCCGATTCTGATTGCACCTACATTAATCGTCATCACTACCAGTGATTATATATAGAGAGAGAGAGAGATGGAACGGTACTAACTACGGAGTATTACTTACCTACCTACCCTACCCTTACCCAAAACATGAATTCAAGGCCACCCTACTCGTCCATCTCCTACATCAGAGGAAGAGTTTTACACTCCACGCCGGGATCAGAGAACCAAGCGCACACTTTTTTGTTTTACTGCTTTCGGTTTTTTATTGAAAATATTTACGGTTACGAAAAAGTCGGTATAAACAACCTATTTTCAGATAAAAATTTAGGGACACTGAATATTGGTAAATGACTGCACATATCCGTCTTTTATCTCTTACGTACCAACTTAATTCCACTTCTTCTTAGGCTTTTTTCCGCGAGTACTAGTACTTAATTAATGCTTTACTGCATAAATCGGCGTGGGATGGGATGGGATGCCCAATCTAAAATAGGAAAATTGAAAGGACAAACGATAAAATGATTATTCTAAAGATGGTAAATCTGTGATCAAATGCTTGAGAAAGGTTGGATTATATGAACTTGTTGCTACTCCTATTATCAATACCTCTGCTACTTCTTTTACTGCTATTGATAAGCCTATGTCTATGCATGATACCATGTTATGGCATGTTAGGTTAGGTCATATTGGTAATAAAGGTCTTGAGAACCTGTACAAATCTGGTGTTATATATTCCTGCTAAACCATGCCCCATTGACTTGTGTGAAAACTGTGTTTTAGGCAAGCATACAAGAAAAAGTTTCAAATCATCTGTGCATGTTTCTGCTGCTCCTCTTGATTATGTTCACTCTGATGGGCCCTGCCCAAGTTTCTACTGTTGGTCTTAAGAGATATTTTATGTCTTTGATTGATCATTTTAGTAGAAAAGTTTGGGTTTATTTGTTGAAAACTAAAGATGAAGCTTTTGAAACCTTTAAAACATGGAAGTCTATGGTTGAAAAGGAGCATGGCCTATCTGTTAAGTGCTTAAAAACTGACAGTGGTCTTGAATTTTGCAATTCTCTGTTTGATGCATATTGTAAACAACATGGCATTAAAAGGCACTTGACAATTCCTGGAACTCCCCAGCAGAATGGTACTGCTGAGAGTATGAACATGACTCTTCTTGAAAAGGCTAGGTGCATGCTTATTTCCTCTGGTTTGAAGCATTGTTTGTGGGGTGAAGTTGTTATGACTGCTGCATATTTGATAAATAGAACTCCCTCTTCTGTGATTGATTTTAAAACACCTTATGAATTATGGTATAAAAGAAAGCCTAACCTTGATCACCTTAAACCTTTTGGTTGCACTGTATACTCCTACATTAACCAAGGTAAGTTGAATCCCAGGTCACAAAAGTGTGACCTTTTGGGATACCATCAGGGTGTTAATTAAAGGCTATAAACTCTTGCTTGTTCAACCTAGTGTTTATAAAACTATTGTTAGTATAAATGTCATCTTTAATGAAAATGAATTTCACTTTAAATTGGCTTCTGTTCCTACTGTGCATGACACTAACCTGCAGGTACACAATGGCGATCAGTTTTATGTTCCTAAGAACAATGAAACTGAATTAGATGATGAGTTTTATACTGGTTATCCCCCCTCCTCTCCTCTTACTCTCTCTTCTGTTTCTCCTACCCCTTCTGATTTTGTGACTGTGCAACCTCACCAATTGGGTGGGGGAGCTCATGAACCTATTGTTGAACTTACTGTACCTTCCTCTTCTGCTTCTCCTATTTCTGTGAATGAGGATACTCTTGTTGAGTCTGTGCTTGCTTCTGGTTCTGGTTCCTCTAGTTCTTCAGTTGCTGAAAGGCATGATCTCACTGATTGGCAGTTAACTAGGGATAGGAGTCCTAGGACCGTCATTCCTAATAAAAGGTTCATAAACAACATTGTTGAGTTTGCTTGTCTTGTTTCTGATATGGTTAAAAGTTTTACACTTGATACTTATGAACAAGCTTTAAAGTGTGCTCACTATAAGAATTGGAAAAAGGCTATGGATAAAGAGATTGAGTCTATGAAAATTAACAAAACCTGGTCTTTAGTTGCTAAACTTGAAAGTGCAAGACTTATTGATTGCAAATGGATTTTTAAGCTAAAAGATGGTGTGTCTAAATCTGATCTACCTAGATATAAAGCCAGGCTTGTTGCTAAAGGATTCACCCATAGAGAGGGTGAAGACTATAATGAAATCTTTGCTCCATTTGTTAAGTATAAGACTCTTAGACTCTTACTTGCTATGACTGCTGTGCACGATTTTGAACTTGAGCAAATGGATGTTAAAACTGCTTTCTTACATGGTGACTTGGATGAAACTATATACATGAGACAACCTAAGGGCTTTGTTGATTCTGTGCATCATAAATATGCTTGCCTGTTGAATAAGTCTATCTATGGTCTTAAACAGTCTCCACGACAGTGGAACATTAAGTTTGATAGTTGTATGAGGTTCAGTTTAGGTTTTAAAAGAAGTAAGTTTGATACATGCTTGTATTTCAAAGGTATTAAAAGAAAGGGTAAACTGCAGAAAACCATCCCTTAAATATGCTACATTGCTTAAAACCACCCCTTATATGTATAATTACCAAAAACCACCCTTTAGAATGATTCCGTTAGCAATCAACCACCCTTGGTAGGTTTTCGTTAAAAGTTCAGTTAAGTGTGAGAAATTACAAAACTACCCTTACTTCTTTTAATATAAAATAAGCTAAACTAAAAGATGAAAGGATTTAAAAACAAACAAAAAAATAAAAATAAAATAATACAAACCTGACTTCTTCCTCATTCTTCGTTCGTTGAAAGGATTGTTTCAATTTTCAAAGAATGAATAAGGATATTGAGATCGATCATGAGACTAATCTACATCAATTTTATGGTGTAATTGAAGGGGAAATAAAAATCTCCCCCATCCCTTCTGCTGCAGATTCAGTACCCTCTCACATGGCTACCAGTGAGAGCTCGATCCCTCACATCGTCTCTCTCCCCCACGGCTGTCGGATCTTATTCCTCGCATCTCCTTTCCCTTGTTGAGAAGCTGCTCCACTCGCTCTCTCCCACCATGTCCGGAAGCACGCCTTTTAATCTCATGCTCTCCCCGTCGCCTCCCACTGCGCATTTATCCAACATCGCCGACTTCGCTGAAAATTGAATGGTGCATCCGACTGTTGCCTGGAAGTGGAAGCTCACCGACGAGAGGGGCTTTGGATTGTGTGTGACGGGTGAGTGGGGCTTTGATCTCCTCTTTCCAGATTCTTGTATGGAAGAGATTCAATGCACTTATTCTGCAACAATAATTAGTTCGAGCCGTCAAACCCTAGATGTGCAACCAACAAAATTGTAAAGATTCAACCAGTTTAGGATAGGGCTTTCTCTCTTAATGGAACAAGCTCTCAATTCTAATGGTTTTTTCATGCCCAATTTGTAATTAATTAACATAGGCCTTGGATCTATGGTCTCAATCTGATAAAGAACAAACAAACATCTCCTTCCTCCAAAACCACCAAAACAAAGAAGTCTTTTGCGGAGATTTTCCTGTCGTTCTCGAAGATTGTTTTCTCGGCGGCGCCGCTTGTTGCCGGCAAGCCACCGTCTTCCATTGTCGTTAAAGCTTTGACATGAATCAACGAGGAAGAAGTAGAAAGCAAACTCGTTTTGATTTTTTGTTTTTGTTATTTATATTTATTTGATTATTTCTCTTATCTTTTTATAATTTTTATTTATTTTTTAAATATAAAAACTGGATAAAATGATTAAAAAATGAGAGAGGCTACTTAATAACGGTGGGGTGATGGAAAAGGATGAACAGGTGGTACTTTGCAAACGAATCTATTTTAGAGGGTGGTTTTTAGTAATTATACATATAAGGGGTGGTTTTAAGCAATGTAGCATATTTAAGGGGTGGTTTTCTGCAGTTTACCCTAAAAGAAATGGTCCTGCTACTTATGTGCTTTTATATATATGTTGATGATATTATGTTGATTTCTAAATCTAAAGAGTGCATCTTAGACATTAAAAAGAACTTACAAAAGCATTTTGACATGAAAGATTTGGGTATTGCTAAGAAAATTAGGGGTGTGCATGATTCGGTCCAAACCGAATTTTTGGGCCGAACCAACACAAACCGAACCTAACCGAACCGAAGTTTTTCGGTTTGGCTTTCGGTTCAAGAATTTTCATTTTTCGGTTTCGGTTCGGTTTGTGTTAAACCGAATTTTTTTATACACTACATAAATACATTGTATATATATTTGCATGTGTATGTATATTTGTAATTGTATATGTATATATACACTGTATTTTGCTAAAACTTTAAAACTATGTATACTTTAAAGTATTTTGGAATATGTACACATATTTTGGAATATATTTGCATGTGTATGTATATTTGTAATTGTATATTTGCATGTGTATGTATATTTGTAATTGTATATGTATATAACACTATATTTGTTAAAACTTTAAAATTTGTATACTTTAAAGTATTTTGGAATATATACACATATTTTATATATATTTGTATACTTTATTTTTTTTAAATGGAAATTCGGTTCAATTATGTTAAAACCGAACCGAACCGAACACAAACTGAACCGAACACAAACCAAACCGGTAAATAACCGAACCGAACCTAATGCTTTCGGTTCGGCTTTCGGTTTGAAATTTTGAGATTTTCGGTTTCGGTTCGGTTCGGTTCGGCCCGGTTTGGTTAGGTTTTGAACCGATGCACACCCCTAAAGAAAATCTTGGGGATGTCCATTCTTAGAGATAGACAGCATAAAAAATTATGGTTGCATCAATGTGATTACATTCATAAGGTGCTTGATAGGTTTCATATTTCTAGTGACAAAGTGAATAACATTTCTTTAGGTCCTCATCTTGATTTGACTAAGTCTAAAGATGTCTTGTCTGCTAATGAGATGAAAAATATGAAGTCCATTCCTTATGATGCTGCAGTTGGGTCTGTTATGTACTCTATGATTTGTACAAGGCCTGACTTGGCACTTGCTATCAGTACTCTAAGCAGGTTCATGTCTAATCCTTCTGAGAAGCACTGGTTATCCATGAAATATCTATTAAAATACTTGCTTGGCTCTGTAAATTTGTCATTGTTATATTCTGAGCATTCTCCTGCATCTGAATTACATGGCTTTGTTGATGCTGACTATGCTAGTAACAAGGAAAATAGGAAATCAATTACTTCCTATGTGTATACATGGGCAGGTAATTGCATTTCCTGGAAGTCCCAACAACGTAAATAAGCATTATCTTCCACTGAAGCAGAATACATTGCTGCTACAGAAGCTTGTAAAGAGGCTATCTGGCTGCAAGGTATTTTGAAAGAGGTGGAAATGAAGCATTACACATCTGTACTGCATATAGATAGCCAGAGTGCTCTGTATTTGTGTAGAGATCCTATGTACCATGAGCGTACTAATCATATTGATGTTAGGTATCATTTCATTCGTGAAAAGGTTGAAGATAACATCATTCATGTTAAGAAAATTGATGGTAGAGTTAATCCTGCAGACTTTGGCACTAAAATTGTTCCTTATGAGAAATTTGTGTTTTGTAGGAACTTCCTCCATTTGGAGGAACTTGAGTGATCTCTGTGTGTGATGTGTGCTTGGGCTGAGGACAGACCTGGCCATGAAGAATCCACTTATCAGTAGAGTCTGAGTCTGCCCAGTGCAAGACTTAGAAAAGTAGAGGGGTGTTTGTAATATTATGTGTTTACTTTCCTAATCTTTTCCTTTGGCATGTAATATCGTTTTATGTGTGTATGGACATGTATGTGTGTGTGATGACTATACATGTGATGTATAATATATAGTATGCATATATGATGCACTATAGTTTAATCTCGACTGAGTCGTATTGAGCTTGATAAAGCTTGATCCTCTAACGGGATTATAACTATAGCGGGGTTTAACATATATGTGTAACATATATTATACATGTCATATGTATAAGGTATATTATAGGGAGAAGGTTCTAACCGGATTGGGCTTTAGCCCATAACCCGACCCAACTGGTCTCGGCACATGGATGAGCTCGATAGCCCAGTGGATCTAACGAGCTTACCTTGGGTTACCCTTCGTGTTTGGAGCGCTGCGTTTTGGAGCTCGGGCTTGACCTAGCTATATAAGCTCCTTTTTAGGGTTGGAGCTCTTCACTTCAATCTTCGTCTTTCTCTCTCCTCACAAACGCTCCGCTAGGGTACGATTTTCTAGGGTTTGGAGATTTCCTGCTCTTGCCGTCGGCTTGCGAGCGCTCGGAGAAGAAAGGTTGCTGTAGGCGTCTCTGGGAAGGTGGAACGAGCTCCGGCGTCCTCCTGGGTGGCCGCTCTCCGTGCCTTCTGAGATCTAGGGTTCTTGGAGATCGAATCCTTCTTCGATCTTCTGGTTTATCCCATACAGGGGGATTTTCTCTTCTTCTTTGTACCTCTGATTCACATGCATGTTAGATTAGGGTTGTTTGCTATTGTTGCTTGTATCATCCCTTGTACGAACTCTCTATAGTGGATTCGACCAACTCTTGAGGCCCCGTGGATATAGGTATTTTATATCGAACCACGTAAAATCGCATTGTTCGTTCTCTTGCATGTGATTCTCCTTGATCTATTGATTATTGTTCTAGATCTTATTCGCTTCCACTATCAAAACCGATTTCTAATTTGGATCTAGGTTTTACAGGACACGAGGTTAAAACTGTGTTAAGCCATTGCTTGATTAGTATATAAATGAGCACGAACCACGCTTTTATCAACTCAAACCGAAAACCCCTACCCTTAATTGGTTCATGATTCATTTTTGGTACGGTTACTATTGGCACAACGTGATCTCGCCATCCGCACGGTGCCGACCTCGTCATATGGTGTTGGGGAGCTAGCTACCGACCTAGACTTCCGATGTAGGTAAAGCTGCCGACCATTTGTTGTTGATTTCATGTGTGGGCTCCCACTCAGGACAAGCTGCATGGAATAGTTGGCAACTTAGACTTCTAAGGTCGGTGAACAGCTCACCAACTCCAGGTATCGGCGACAACACCGTGCAGATGATGAGAAATTCACCGTGTATATAAGAGTACGTCCCCTTCAATTTTTTTTTGGAAATGAAGTATTTTTATTAGGATTGTTGGATTTTTTTTTTCCTATTTGGTTCGTTATATGTGTGTGCGACCCATTCGCTTAATTTAAACCATAGATAAATTTCACACATTAAAATTACATTTCTTAGTCGATAATTAATTCACATAAATTGAATCCACTAATGCTAAACCATAACTCATGGAGTGATCTGAGTTGATAACTACCGACGACGTACGACTTTTGACTTTTCCTTTGCATTTCTTTTTACTCCTTAATATATTTAATTTAATATAAGTAAACTACTGTAGTATTAAATGGTTCAAATGAACACTATCTTCTTATAATGTTAGGGAGCCAGAACATGAAATTTACCTCATCACAATTAATTAATTAAATTGACTCTGAAAAGTCGAAACGGTGTACATAGTGTGGACATATGAGAGGCGAAAAACCCGCCTAAATATTCATTTATTTATATTATTGTGTACGTATTAAACACATTCATCTTGTGTGTGTTAGAAATATCCACCTTTCTACAACACGTGGAGACACGTGTACTTTCATTCCAAGAATAGCTCAAATTATATTTATATATTTTACCTTATCTCTTTCACGCATATATGATATATGATATATCCCTCTTCATTCTCTAGCAAAATCCATATTCAATTGCCTTATAATAATAATAATAATAATAAAAAAAAGTGTGTATATATAACTAGTTATCGACTTGTCGATGAGGTGGAACATAGAATAGAACCCACCGGAAAACACCCAATAAATCACAATTGGATGGAGGGTGCCACGTGGCACTCCCTCTCAAAGTATGAATCCAGCCGGCCAACTATTGGGTATATCTGGTATCGTTGTTGAAGAAACTTACACCACCAGATTTTTCATTTACATTTTGATGTATATAAAAGGAGATAGCCAAAATTAAAAAGGGCATCAACTCAACACTTGGCCGTGTTTGGAGGATGAAATCACAGCGACCTACTTAGTGTGCTATGTGGACCAATATTCATCCACCAAGTGTCATTTATTGTTCGTTTATCAATCGGGTGGTTGTAAATAACTAAATACTCCCCAATTTTTTTTCGGAATTGCTAAGTGCACGGTGAAATTATCGTCGGTTGTACGATTAACCTATGCAATGGCGTACTGCGAAAGCGCGGATGAAAAAGGCGGGTCGGCAGCTGCGCACAGCGAATGCACGGAGGAGTCTGCAGCTGCGCACAGCGGATGCGCGGATGGGGGCCTGCGTCTGCGCATAGCGCGTGCGCCGATGGACAGGAGCGAAGCGACGCCGATTTGACCACACAGTCACGGGCGAGAGAATCTTGCTGTTTGTTGCGTGTTTCCAGAATTCCCGCTGCACTCGCGATTCACGGATATACGATGCCTTCCATCGCCTATAAAATCCGACCCCAAGCCTACCCTTCGCCACACAGCTTTGCCCATTTCACAAAACTTTGTTCTGAAATTTTATGCTTTTCATTGTGTTCATCAAGCTGTTCATCGCATCTTCATAAAGGTAAGAGTAATTTTCTTCTTTATGTATTATCTTCACTAATTAAATTTACATTTAGTTAATCGGAAATCATTTATTTTCCTTAGGTTTGCATATGGCTTACATTAATTAAATTTACATGTAGATAATCGGGAATCATGACATCCAAAATGAAGAAGGTTGCAAGTAGTGCCATGGGTTGGCTTCGAGGGGATCGATCTTCGCAAGATAAGGATGAGCGTCAGAGAGCGAGAGGAGTAAGTTCATTTTAGTTTTGATAAATTTTATGATATTTATATTGTTTAGTGAGAAGAAAAAAGTTCCATGAAATATTAGAAATTGTAAGATGTAATGACGATGAAAAAAGTTCCATGAAATATTAGAAATTGTAATAATGTTTAGTAAGTTCATTTTAGTTGAAAGAATTTTTTTATACGAATTTGTATGTATAATTTATGTTGAAATAAGCAACCGAAAATATATGATCGAAATTCTTTATGTCATGAGTTAGATAAAATTACATTGACAATAGGTCAGCGAAATAAAGGTTTTTAGGAGTTACAAAGATAGGAAAAATTAATTTCGAAATTATAAGCAACAATATAGTTAGCGTCATATTAAATGTTTATGAAAGAAATGTAAATGCTAAAAAAAATGTAAGATTTCACCCTAAACCCAAAAATAGGTAAATGAAATACCTATGAAAATAGGTAAACAAAATACCCTTTAAAATAGGTCATTGAAATTAGATAAATGGAAAAAAGTAATTCGTATTTATCAATTATAACCTTATAAGAATAGATAAACATAATTAATGTGTACGGACTAATTTTTGGATATTTGTACTCATAACAAATTGTAACATTGTTTATTTGTTATGCAATATGATAGAAAATTTCTACGGCATCGGAGCGGCGACGGCCCACGGCTTCGGCCCGTCGAGGTGAACATGAAAGGGCTGAGGAGGCGCAAGAGAAGGCTCCAGCTACCGCCACTACTGTACCCGTTCGGGCGAGTACATCAATTATAAGGGATAGGACACGGTCGCCTGGGCCGAGTCGACCTACTCTGAGACGCTCCTCCTCAGAGCGTACACCGTCTCCTTTCCTGAGCGGGACATTAGGGCTCGAGGATATTCAGTCGGACGACGCAACTTGGTCAGATGCGTCCGATGAAGAGGAATTTGAGGACGCCAACACAGATGATGGCGATAATCAGGAGGCATTCGGTCCCGAAGCGTATGACTACCACAATGTGGCGACAGATGCTGGTTATGACTACGAGCACTATTATGAGCAACAAGAGCATTCACATCAGCAGCCGGTCCATTAGGTCCCACCACAACAAGGGGCACAACACATAGATGAGGAACAACTACAACCACCAGTTACCAATGACGGCCGACCACTAGAGAATCAACCATTGACGTGGTATAGGACGCACAGATGTAGACTTATTTGGATGAGTGAGGTATGTATTCATTTATATTTTCTTGTGAAAGTTCTTACTTAAATTAAATATTTAATTATTACCTAAAGAATTATGTGTTTTTCCCCTGTAGGAGGACAATCTAATTCGATGTATTCGACGCAACACCCACATTCAGTTCCTCAGAAACTTGCCTCGTATTGTTACCCCTATGAGTTGGTTCGGGCTTGCAAGACTAAGTAGCCTTACAGATCTGGAGGACATCGAGTTTGGCACGGTGGATCATTCTTTGATCCAAGCATTTATCTGCCGATGGCACCCCGAGACAAACACGTTCCACTTTCCCTGGGGTGAGATGACTATCACCCTCCATGATGTAGCCATCATACTTGGCCTACAGATTGACGGAGTTGCCCCACGTACACCTATGACCGATGCGCAACGCCGGTCTTTCCTCACCAACAGACTTGGCATATCCACTGCAGACATGAGCAGTCGAGGGGCGCGCTTCCGTCAGGCAAAGTTAGAGGAGATGATGAAGGCGATGATTCCTAATGGCGATGCTTATGCCCAATCTGTTGCGACCGGGTATCTATTGATAGTACTTGGGGCGATCTTTATCAATGATAAGTCGACTACACACATACCCTTGTGGGCAGTTGACTTAGTCTACAATCATGCTATGACGGGGCAGTACTCATGGGGTGTTGCCATGCTTGCCCTCTTGTATCGAGCCCTGGGCATCGCGAGCAGGGAAGGGGTGGGAACCATGGGTGGGTGTGCTGCATTGGTTCAGGTATTCTTATAAGGTTTACATACAAAATTCGTGCTTTCAATCAATTAGACTAATTTGTTTTTCTTTTATATGTATAAAGTTTTGGATTTGGGCACATTTTCCGGCATTTGCCCCTGCAATGGCTGAGGAGCGGACCCGCCAAATTGATCGTAGGTGGGCTTGTCGGTGGACGCATAGAGCGACACCACCGCGTACTCTGGAGAGGGTACACAACATTACCACTCAGTTGGACACGATGAGAGCCGAGGACGTAAGGTTCATGCCGTACGAGGATAGGTTCATTAACTTCGACGCTGACTTTCAAGTTTCTCGATATAGAGGGGTTTTGTCCATTTCAGATATCCATGAACCATACATGTCGGACCGCGTATTAAGACAGTTCGGACGTGTGCAAAACATACCCATGGACCGTATCCCACCCACTATTGAGACTCGGCCTACTAGTACAACCCACTTGAAGTTGACCTTTTCGGATATGTTCGATGTTTGGGATCAGCGACACAGCCCCACTAATTTGGTGAACCTTCACAACCTGCCTCTTGCATATGAAGGATATCTGGTTACGCCCGACTATATGGATGGGTTCAGTCGTCATTGCCATCCCTATGTTCTACAGAGTACAATTGAGGCCCAACCTATCGAGGAGGAACCGACACCGATATCCACAATACAAGCTCGGGTATGAATTGTGCCTTAAATATTTCATTACCTGTATTGCATTTGTGATCGTCACAATGTGTTTTTTTTTGCAAATGATAGCGATTGTACGTGTTAGGGGAGAACATCCGGAAAATGCTAGACCGTCGTGAGGAGTTTTACAGCCATCAAGAGATTCTCAGTTACTACTTCGAGGCAATGGCAAACCCAATCCCACGCGCCCCCACTCAAGTTCGGGCATCACAACGGCAACTGTGATATACTTTGGTGTTCAATGTTAGGGAGTTTATGTATTTCAGATATGTTTGATGTCATGCACTCTAGTTAAGAAAATATTTATTCATTAATTTTATGCTCTACTCAAGTTTGAAAGCAAAATACATATATCTATTTGATAACAAGAAATCTGAAATAGTTTAACATAAACTATTAGCTTTACTAGAGGTGTCTAAATTTTCATATTTGCTTCAACTGGCGACGACATATGGAGAAATTTAGGATCTTCGAAATATTAGCTTTACTAGAGGTGTCTAAATTTTCATATTTGTGACCCAAATAGGCATTGTATATATAGAGATCATCATCTTTTATTATTGGAAAAAAATATATCTATTGGCATTTATCTCCAAATATATCTATATCTAAATATATAGGATATATCTTTTGATTATCTATCTTATTTTATTCCGTGTACATATCATTATCTATCCTATTTCGATTCACATATATATATATATATATATATATATATATATATATATATATATATATATATATATATATATATATATATATATATATATATATATATATATGTTATTTGATTTATTTTCGGTAGAAATAAATATATCGGCGTACGCGGAGCGCGCATACGCTGATTTATAAAATAATATATATTCGCGTATGCGCACTGCGCATGCGCGGATTTATTTTTTTATTTTTTTAAAAAAAAGCGCCCGCGCACTCGCAATGCACGGTCGCGCACCGTGTAAATGGCGAGATATCGACCGTGCATATAACAACCCCCTTTTTTTTAAAGAAATTCAACGATCATGTGTATGGGATCGGTACGGTTGATCCGTATGTTTATTGTTAAAATTTTTAACGATTGTCTTTTTTTTTTTGTTGGAAATATGTATTATTGGAAAGTTGAACAATTGTTACAATTCTACTAGTGTGAGTTAATTAATGTGGGTTGATAAGTGTGAAATGTATGATTCAATCAAATAAACTGAGCATAACTATGGAGAATGTTATGCCTTATTCTTCAATTATCTCCTTTACTTACCTTCCTTTGTTATTTCATTATGTTTTGGGGGAAATGATGTAATAAGACCAAGATGTCATCACGTGATAGACGTGTGATTGAGGTCATATAAATACCTTGATTGTCTCTTGATTAGATGTAGAGTTTTTGGGATTCCCAATTGAATGAAGGATAGTCGACAATGACTTTTCAGAAAACCAAAGTTTCCATTTTTATCTCTTGCTGGTCACTATTCCATGCATTGAGCAAGAAAGCTGTGTGCGGCTTTACATGGTATCAGAGTAGAGGAGGGATTCGATCCTCTTCTTGGCGATTAGATCGCGGATGATTGATGTTCAGTGCTAGCGGGAGTGGGAACTCTGAGACCAGAATACCAGACGAAGGAATGACGACACAAGGTAACTCGAATGACCCTTTATACCTGTCTAACTCTGACCACCCAGGAGCTCAGCTCGTGGCGATTCCATTTGATGGTTCCAACTTCATGACATGGAGTAGAGGCGTGACTATGGCCTTAGGGGGAAAAAGCAAACTTGGGTTCATAAATGGCTCAAGTGCACAACCAGCAAGTGATTTTGCAGACTTGCAAAGACGGATCCGAGCAGACTTCATGGTAAGATACTGGTTATTGAACTCTATGGTAAAAAATATAGCTGAAAGTCTTATGTTTGTGAACTCTGCTAAACAACTATGGGATGAAGTGATAGAAAGATTTAGCCAGTCAAATGCTCCTATGATTTTTAGAGTTAGAAAGAAAATGAATGCAGTCTCTCAAGGTAATATGAACCTTGCAGACTTGTATAATACCTTGAAACGGTATTGAACTGCAAGTCCTAGAGGGTGTACCTGAATGTTCATGTGGAGCAATCACCAGGTGCACTTGTAATCCGGTGAAGAAAATATCAGAAATTGAGTCCAAGAACAGATTGATGCAGCTACTGATGAGTCTAAATGAGGGATATGAGGCAGCTAAGAACCGGATTCTGGCAATGGATCCATTGCCATCTTTAGGGAGAGCCTACTACATTCTCCAACAGGTTGAGAATGGAAATCAGTGGCTGCAGGTTCAGGAAATAGCTCAATTGAGTCCAGTGGAAATCAGTGGCTGCAGGTTCAGGAAATAGGCATCTCATAGATACAACAAGAGCCTTGAGAATTCATGCGGGTCTTCCCATTAGATTTTGGGGAGAGTGCGTGTTAGCTGCAACACATCTTATCAACAAACTTCCAAGTGTTGTATTAGATTGGTGTACTCTTTATGAGAAGTTGTTTAAAAAACCCACAACTTATGATGAATTGAGAGTATTTGGTTGCCTATGCTATGCTTTTGTGCCTCCATCAGAGAAAGATAAATTCGGGCCTAAGGCTAGAAAATGTGTCTTCATGGGATATCCACATGGACAAAATTAAAGCCTATAAGTTGTGGGATATAGATGGAAGATCTATATTTGTTAGCAAGGATGTGATATTCAGAGAAAATGTCTTTCCCTTCAAGCTGAGTAAGTCTGACTTAGATGATCAACAGGTGCCTAAGGAAGTGATTCACCTTCCTTTGGTAAATCCTGCAGAAGATCAGGATGTTGTTTTCTTTCCAGCTACCATGGGTGAATCCTCACAGATTGGTGATCAAAATCAGATTGTTAGTGACACTATAGATCAGGAGGTTCAGTCCCCTTCACAGTCTAGCACTGAGGTTCAGCCTTTACCACAAACCTTTGGAGATTTTCTCCAAGATCCTATAAAGTTTCTCCATTGAAGAGATCTACCAGAGCTGTTGTAAGACCTACCAGATTAAATGATTTTTTTTGCCAAAATCATAATCAACATTCAGTGTCTCAGTAATTCTTGGCAACCTGTTTGGGACCAATTGTCAAAGAGAATCCTCAATACACCAGCACTTTTGACCTGATGAGTTCTGTATATGAACCATCATATTTTTCTCAAGATGATAGTGATTCAAATTGGATGGCAGCTATGGGAAAGGAATTACACGCTTTAGAAGCAAATAAAACCTGGAGTGTCACTGATCTTCCTGAAAGAAAAAATGCCATAGGCAGCAAATGGGTGTACAAGGTCAAATACAGACCTGATGGAAATATGGAGAAATTCAAAGCCAGGTTAGTGGCAAAAGGATATAATCAAGTGAAAGGGAAGGATTACAAACACACCTTCTCTCCAGTGGCAAAATTCACAACAGTTCGAGTGTTGCTTGCCATTGCCACTATGAAAAATTGCCATCTTCATCAGTTGGATGTTAATAATGCTTTTCTGCATGGACATTTAGATGAAGAAGTGTATATGAAGCCTCTAGAAGGGTTTTTTCTTGGTAAACCAGGACAAGTTTGCAGGCTACATAAGTCCATATATGGATTTAAACAAGCCTCTAGACAGTGGAATGTGGAGCTGAGTAATTTTTTTTCACAATTAGGATTTGTGAGATCTATTGAAGACTATTCTCTCTTCATTAAGAAGGTGCCAAAGGGAGTGGTTGTTGCTCTTGTATATGTGGATGATCTGATCTTGACTAGTGATGATGAGCAGGTCATTTCTCACACTAAAAAGGCTCTACATTCAGCTTTCACAATTAAAGATCTGGGACTTGCCAAATACTTTCTTGGCTTGGAATTATACAGAGATGAGCAGGGTCTTTTGCTTCATCAGAGGAAGTACATAGTTGACATACTGAGTGATTGCAACCTTACTAACTACAAGCCTGCTCCTTTTCCTTTGCCAACAGGATTGAAACTATCTACTGATTCAGGTGATGTTATGCTTGATGAAGAACCTTATAGAAGGTTAATTGGCATTCTATTGTTTTTGACACTCACCAGACCTGATATATCTTATGCTATTCAGCATTTAAGTCAGTTTATGACTCAACCAATAGAGCCACACTATGCTGCAGCTCTCCATGTAGTGAGATACTTAAAGGGAACACTCTTAGTTGGTCTTCATTACTCAAACATTTCTGATCTTACTGTGACAGGATATTGTGATGCAGACTGGGGTGCTTGTCTGTTTATTGTTAGATCACTCACGGGATATGGTGTGTTTCTTGGCAACTCTCTTGTGTCTTGGAAGACAAAAAAACAACACACTGTGTCTAAGTCCTCTGTAGAAGCCGAGTATAGAAGTATGTCCATGACCACAAGTGAATTGGTATGGATTGATGGCATTTTACAGGCCCTTGTGATCAATGTCCCAAGGCCTATTCCCTTGTCTTGTGACAACAAGACAACCTTACACATAGCTGAAAACACTGTCTTCCATGAGAGGACCATGCACTTAAGGATTTATTGCCATTATGTTCGTGAAAGATTGCAAGATGGCTTTGTTCAACCTCAACATATCAGGACTGGAATTCAACTGGCAGATTTGATGACAAAGCCTTTGGGTGAGAAACAACACCTCTTTCTCTCATCAAAGTTAGGACTTGTTGGATTCTCTCCAAGTCCAACTTGAAGGGGGGATATGGAGAATGTTATGCCTTATTCTTCAATTATCTCCTTTACTTACCTTCCTTTTTCATTTCACTATGTTTTGGGGCAAATGATGTAATAAGACCAAGATGTCATCATGTGATAGACGTGTGATTGAGGTCATATAAATACCTTGATTGTCTCTTGATTAGATGTAGGGTTTTTGAGATTCCCAATTGAATGAAGGATAGCCGACAATGGCTTTTCAGAAAACCAAAGTTTCCATTTTTATCTCTTGCTGGTCACTGTTCCATTGAGCAAGAAAGCTGTGTGCAGCTTTACAATAACAGCTCAATATGTAAGAGATCATTCACTATTTCATAGGAACCACCGAACCATGATCAAAGAAGGAAAACTGGCTGCCAAGGCCTTCATTCATTCAATACAACAATCCCAAAAACCCAACTGAATGACAGTATGAGGTCAGCTTAAATAGTATGGAATCCTCGAACATGATTGGTGCAACACAACAAGACGAAAAAGTGCAAGCTAGCTTATTACAAATAAGAACGAAATGAAACTGAAATGTAATGCAAATGAGCTGAGAAATGTAGTGCATTTCTCTCCCTATCGATCCCCTTCTCAAGTTGGGACTTCTGCGAAGCCAATAAGACCTAACTTGGACGCAAGAAGAAGATGTTGTTTTTCTCCCAATGGTTTTTTCAAGACATCAGCCAATTGAGACCCACTCTTGATGTGCTGAGGATACACAAATCCTGCTTGAAGCCTTTCTCTAACAAAATGACAATCAATCTTCAAGTGTTTAGTCCTCTCGTGAAATACAGGGTTCTCAACAATGTTTAAAGCAACTTGGTTGTCACAATAGAGGGAAATTGGCAAGGGCACCTTGATATACAGAGTGCTAGGGACTCCTTCAACCCAAACTAGCTCACTAGTTGTCATTGACATGCTTCTATACTCAACCTCTACTGAAGACTTAGACACTGTGTTTTGCCTCTTTGTTTTCCAAGAAACCAGGCAATTCCCTAAGAAAACACAATAGCATGTTAAAGAACTTGCACTGAACCTACAGGCTCCTCAGTCTACATCACAAAAGGCAACTACATTTGTATGAGAAGTGGAATGATAATGAAGACCAACTATGATTGATCCTTTAAGATATCTAATAACATGGAGGCCTGCATCAAAATGAGGTTGACGTGGCTCACACATAAACTGACTCAAATGCTGCACAACATATGAGATATCATGCCTAGTAAGATTGAGGAATAACAGTATCCCAATCAATCTTCTATAAACCTCTAGATCTAACATAACCTTCCCTTCACCAGTTGACAATTTAAGGCCTCTTGGAAGAGGAAAAATAGCAGGTTTGTAGTCAAGCATGTTGCATTCCTCCAAGATATCTACTATATATTTCCTTTGGTGTAACAAAGTGCCTGAATTACCCCTCAGAATCTCCAGGCCTAAGAAATACCTTGCCAAACCAAGGTCTTTGATGGTAAAGGCCTTGTTCATTGCATCCTTAGTAGCTTTAATGACTGATTCATCATCTCCAGTCAGCAAAAGATCATCAACATACACCACAACTATGACCATTCTTTCATCAACCTTTTTTGTAAATAAAGAATAGTCTTCAATGGATTGAATATATCCAAGTTTGATAAAGAATTTACAAAGCTCATCATTCCACTCCCTAGAGGTTTGCTTCAATCCATAAATGGATTTCTTTAGTTTACGGACCTGAGCAGGTTTGCCAAGACTGTAATCTTTTAGAGGACACATATAGACTTCCTCATTTAAGTTCCCATGCAAAAAATCATTATTGACATCTAGCTGATGAAGAGGCCAACTTTTAAGAGTTGTTACTGCAAGCAAGATTCTGAGTTTCTGATTGTAGCAAACTTAGCCACAGGAGAAAAGGTATGTTTGTAATCTTTCCCTTTGATCTGGTTGTAGCCCTTGGTTACAAGTTTAGCTTTATATCTTTCTACAGATCCATCAGGCTTATTCTTGATTTTGTACACCCATTTGCTTCCTATGACCTTCTTGCCATCAGGTAAATTTGTCATTTCCCAAGTATGATTCTGTCCCATATATATATATATATATATATATATATATATAGGGTCGCGCTCCGGTGAAAACCAAAATTGCGGTAGAAACCCGTGAGGACCGCCTTTTTAGCTCGGTTCACTTGCTTTATAGCCCGGTTATGAATAGAACCGACCTATAAAGTCACAAATTTTAGCCCGGTTCTGAATAAAATCGAGCTATAAAGTCACTATATAATTTTAAAACATTAGCTTTTTAGCACGATTTTTCGGTTTGACCGAACTATAAAGTCATGTGTTATTTTAAAATTGGAGTTTTTAGCACGGATTTTAGATTGAACCGAGTTGTAAAGTCACCGTGTGATTGAGGTTTTTAGCACGGGTTTCAAAAAAACCGAGATATAAAGTAGTCCTCACGGGTTTTTACCACAATTTGAGGTTTTCACCGGAGTCAATCCCTATATATATATAGCATTCACCCAATCTAGATTCTTAACAACCTGTGAGAATCTACATCGCTCTGATACCATGTGAAATGCATGCTTCAATCAAATAAACTGAGCACAACAACTCAATATGTAAGAGATCATTCACTGTTTCATAGAAGGAATAAAGGAATCATGACCAAAGAAGGAAAACTGGTCGTCAAGGCCTTCATTCACACAATACAACAATCCAAAAAACCCTACTAAATGACCGTCTGAGATAGCTTAGATAGCATGGAATCCTCGAACATGATTGGTGCAACACAACAAGACAAAAATGTGCAAGCTGACTTATTACAAATAAGAACGAAATGCATGAAACTGAAATGAGATGCAAATGAGTTGAGAAATGCAACTAAAGGGCATATCTCTCCATAATAAGTATACGGAATTAATTGTTTCTACATGGTAAATATATCGTCAAGTACACGGTGAAGGAAGTCGAACATGAATATGCGGTTACATGGGGCCCCTTGTTATTTTGAGTTGGGACAAACGAGAGTGTGTAGTACATATTTTCAACCTAGCTAGCTAGTTAACCATTGTTTAAATGTACTCTATATTTTTTGTTTGAGCAACAAATGTACTCTATATAATTCTTTCTCCTAATCTAAAGGAGTGCGCAGTATATATGTACGGCCCTATCGTGTACGCACATTCGCAGTGCGTGTAGGTGCTTTTTTTTAAAAAAAAAAATCTATAATGTATTATGGATGCGCGAAAATCCGCACATTCACAATACACAAATGCAACCGCATATCGAGCGATAAAATAACCATTCAAATAAAAGCCCCTAAGTTTATTACTAGGTAATAAAAAATGACTTGAATATATTTTAGGTAACTAGTTACTGGATAACTATTCGTTACTAAATTATAATTTTTGTTTATTTGTTTAGTTGTGAACTTGTGATCGATACTAAATTATAATTTGAAATGACTAAATATCTAGTGGTGAGCAAATAGATTAAAGGATTGGAAAAAATAAAAATTGAAAAATGATCAAAAAGAGAAGAAGCAAAATTTTAAAGTACATCAAGAACAAGAAAAAAACAAAGCAGGAGGAATTGAGAGAAATAGTAAGTGAAAATTAATGTTTGTTGGAGCAAAGGCACAACTAGCATTCTGAACTGGCTTCTTAGGAATCCTCGAAGATAATGGAAAATAAGGAGTGGTTTTGGCTATATTTGGTAAAAGAGCAGGGATGAATATAATGAAGTTGATTGATTATTTGTGTTAAATAAATATTAATAAATTAATATATTATTTGGTAAATCTAGCTGTTAAGGTAGCCGATGGAAATTGTGAATGAAAAACTAAAACCTCCGAAAAAACTTAGATGAATAATTGTTGAAAAGCTTTGATTTTAAAAAGCTAATTAAATTAAAATTTTGTATTTATTTCATTTTAAGCTATATCATTTCAAAATTAAAAAAAAAAAAAAAGCCAAAAGAGCCTTAGTAATATTGACTTAATTTTGTGGGCGGCCCTTGTTTTGAAACGTCAAACATTAAAAGATGAAAGGCACCTAAAAAGTGTTCATGGTATTTAGTGAAGTGGCTGCGCTTTTTTAATTTCCATCGGCTTGTAAATATTTACATATTTGGGGTGTAAAATGAAAAGAGCAAGTGGCGTATGTAGTTGAAGAAGGGTCCATCACCGTTCAATATCCATCTTCTGTTTGGTGGTTCACCGAATCCGGCCGCCCTACACCCCTTTCACCTATCTGATAAGGTGCACTTAACCCACCCTTTTATGTTTCTTTCTTCCCCCACTTGCACTATTAGTCTAATTGGCAACATGAGAATTAGCTCACCAGCTTGTATCTCAGGGTTGTTATCTCTATTTTGGGGGGTTTACATCATCTCCAATCATCATCAATTCGAGTTGGATTTTGATACGATTATCAGAGAGGTTAATCTAACGACTTACTTTTCGATCTTGTTCTGGATTATTAGTTGTCCAAATGTCAACTAGAAGAGTCCTTCCTAGTTATAATTTAAGATATGAAAGACCAAAGTTTACTAGTTGCACTTGTGGATGCGTGTTAAGAAGCCGATGTTCTAGGTGATCTATGTTTAGTGTCAAAACTTTCAAAACTTCAACAAATATTATAAACTTTTTAATCTGATTTTGTTTTACATTACGAAACTATTCAACAATAAGTTTTGAATGGAGTGATGTGAATCAAAATGTACTACCATGAGTTAAGCCCTGCAGTTAAATGGGTCTGGCCCAAATTTGAGGGGATACGGCCCACTTCATATTGGGTCAGAATTAATTTCCACCGGATTCCTGTGATTGGTAAACAAACTTGATCGGATTTTTAAAATTAAAAAAATTAGGGAGGATTTCACTTACCAACCTTTGCTTAATTGGAACAAAAATCTGTAAGATTAGGGAATTATTTTCACTAATTCAAAGCCCATACAAAAACATAGTTGAAATTGACACTGATACGATATTAAAGTTGGCTTCGCCTACATATATACGAGAGACAAACCAATGTATAGTGAAAGATTTTGCGTTATAAGGTGAATCATAACTTTACAATATATTAGACTTAACATTATTAAGTTAGTTTCGATTTAGTCTTATTTAGTCTTATCAATTAGTTATTCTCTACATATTCTCTTGAAATTTGTAGTCCTATAAATATGGTTTGATATCAATAATACAATGTGTGGTTCATCATTTCATTTAACTATTTTCTACCTGATTCCTGAGTTTTTTAGCCTAACGACTTCAATCCTTCCCAATAGCTCAAAAAATGTTTTGGGGCCAGCCCAAAATAGCCTCCAATAAAACTAAACATGGCTTCAACTTTCACAAAATCATATCCGAGCAACCTAAAAATGGTGATATAGCAGATGTTCAACAGATACGAGTTCGACAACGATTTTACGAGGTTCGGTCCAAATGACCTACGTCCTCGGGGCCTCCAGATCTGCAGATCAGACCCTAAATCCACTAACTCAAATGTTCAAAAGCTTACAGAGTAATACAGAACACAGAAAGCAAGAATAACATGCAACAACAAGAAACCACGAAGCACTGAAAAAGAAACAAGAGCAAGACGAAGAAGATCTTCGTCGAAGGTAGATCTGCAGAGGAACAACAGATCGGCCACCAAGACAAGTGCCGGAGACGACCACCAGAGCTAGGAAGAAGCGACGCTCCCGGAAAGGGATACTGCGGCGCTAGGGTTTCCTAGCGCTCGCTCGCTCGCTCCTCTCTCTCTCTCTTTGGACTTACCAGACAGAGAGCTTCAATAGTGACAAGCAAGCAGGAGGTAAGGCGTATTTATAGACGAGCTCGTATGGGAACCCTAGCATCAAACGCAGCGTTCCACACAAGCTGAAACCGAGCTCAGCTTCCACAAAAGAGGGCTGGGCCGGTCGGGCTCAACAGGTTTGGGGGCCCAACTCTGGTTTTGGCAGCTAAATAGCTAACACCCAAAACCGAGCTTAGCCTGACCCAATTCCACCTTTCAATCATAGCCCATATAATATACAACCATTACACATATTACATGTTACATAAAATGTACAAAACCTAAGTGCTTAATGAAATAAACTCTACAATATGCCCATGTATTTCTTTAAGCCGCATATCTTGGATCTGCAACGAGTTAGAGCTTCATAGCCAACTGGATTTAGGGGTAACCGATCCTTCTCAGGCCCAACCTACCTTGTGACACCAAGCTAAGTGGGATCCTCCAGATGGAGGAAATTCCTGCAGAACACAAACTTATCAGATGTAACAATCTTAGTCCCAAAATCTGCAGGATTTTTATCACCACTTATTTTAACAACTTTAATAATATTCTTATCAACCTTTTCTCTTATGAAATGATATCTCACATCTATATGCTTTGTTCTTTCATGATACACATTATCACGACAAAGATATAAAGCAGATTGAGAATCAATATTAATAGTTGAAGTCCAAGGTTTTCCAGAAATCTCCTTGTAAAGGCCCTGTAGCCATATTGCTTCCTTTGCAGCTTCAGTAGTTGCTATATATTCTGCCTCAGTTGATGAGAGAGCAACTATAGGCTGTAACTGTGACTGCCAAAAAACACAGTTTCCTGCCCATGTAAACATATAAGTAGTAGACTTCCTATTGTCTTTGTTGGTTGCATAATCTGCATCCACATAGCCTTGAAGGCTTATAGCTGAGTGCCTGCCATAGACCAAACCTACATTTTTTGTACCACACAAATATCTCAACAAGAATTTCATGGCAACCCAATGCTTGTCACTGGGTTTAGACATAAACCTGCTAAACACACTGATTGCAAAAGCTAAATCAGGCCTAGAACAGATCATAACATACATAACTGAACCCACAGCAGCATCATAATGAACCTTTTTCATAAAAACAGCTTCATTTTTAGAAAGAGGATCAACATTCTTAGTTAGATCAAGATGAGCACCAAGAGGCATAGAAGATGTCTTAGTACATATCACATTAAACCTTTCTAAAACTTTATGAATATAATCAGATTGAGTTATCATGATCTGATTTTTCCTTCTATTTCTAATAATGTCAATTCCAAGAATTCTTTTAGCTGCACCAAGGTCCTTCATGTCAAAGTTGGATTTAAGACCCTTTTTAAGTTCTTTAATTTTGGTCATGTTTTTGCACACCAGCAACATATCATCAACATACAGGATAACATAGATAGGCTCAGCAGTTCTTACACCTTTCATATACAAGCAAGTGTCAAACTTAGACCTATAATAACCCAATTTCAGCATGCAAGTGTGAAACTTAATGTTCCACTGTATGGGATATTGCTTCAAGCCATATATATATTTTCTAAGCAAACACACATAATCAGGACTTTTATCATCCACAAAGCTCTTGGGTTGTTTCATATAAATTGTTTCATATAGATCACCATGCAAGAAAGCTGTTTTAACATCCATTTGCTCAATTTCAAAATCATAAACAGCAGCAATGGCAAGCAAGAAACGTAGAGTTTTATACTTAATAACAGGGGCAAATATCTCATTATAATCTTCACCCTTCTTCTGGGTAAAGCCTTTGGCTACAAGCCTGGCATTATACCTGAGAGGATCATCAGCAATCGAACCAGATTTGATCCTATAAACCCAGCTACAATCAATAATCCTCTTATCATTAGGTCTTTTAACTAAGGTCCAGGTTTTATTAGCTTGCATAGAATCAGTTTCATCTTTTATAACAGCAAGCCAAAGATCAGAATTAGAACATTTAAGAGCTTGTTCATAAAGATCAGGAGTGTACGAATTTATGACTTCAGAAACCATAAGAGCGAATTCAACCACATTAGACTCTGTATACTTAGGATTTGGTTTCTTGGTCCTAGGCTCCCTATCTCTAGTCAACTCGTAATCAGCCAAGGGCTGACCATCCAAATTGACCGAGATAGCATCCTCAGTATCATCAGGAACCAAATCCATAGCATCAGAATTAGAGTCAGAAGAGGAGCTAGAAGAAGAGGAGGAAGAAGATAGAGCTTCAGTCTCACCACCATCATTAGCTCTTTCATATACCTGACCCCCGTGGGGTTGAACTTGATCATTATCAGAACCTTCCTCCAAGGGGGGAGTCTGAGCTTCAGGCACATAGAAGGAGGTGCCATTTGCAGCTTCAGATGCCTTCACACTTTCATCAGGCTGAGCTGCAGGGGTTAGCTTAGACTTGAAATAAAATTCAGTCTCTTTAAACACCACATTTCTGCTTACAATGACTTTATATGCACCAAGTTGAATCAATAAGATTTTATACCCATTAACTTCCTCAGGATACCCCAAGAAAACACCTTTTTTTTTTTTTTTTTTTTTTCAGATCTAGCATTTAGTTTTCCATCAGATTTATGAGAAAACACAGTGCACCCAAAAGGTCTCAAGTAACTCAAGTTAGGTTTTCTTTTATACAGCAATTCATAAGGGGTTTTATAATCAACAACAGAGGAGGGAGATCTATTAGTCAAATATGCAGCAGTCATGATAGCATCACCCCAAACAGAATGTTTAATGCCAGAAGAAATAAGCATGCATCTGTTTTTTTTCAAGCAGAGTTCTATTCATCCTCTCAGCAATGCCATTTTGCTGGGGAGTTCCAGGAATAGTCAAGTGTCTCTTAATACCATGTTCTTTACAATATGCATCAAACTATGAGTTGCAAAATTCAAGACCATTATCAATTCTTAAGCACTTAACCTCGTAGCCAAATTCTTTCTCAACACTGATTTTCCAGTTCTTAAAGGTAATGAAAGCATCACTCTTAACCTGTAACAAATAAAACCACACATATCTACTAAAGTGATCAATGAAAGACATAAAATACTTCATGCTAGAAAAAGAATCAACCTGGGCAAGGCCTCATAGATCAGAGTGAATATACTGTAAAGGATACTTAGCAGTGAAACTAGATTTATCAAACTTAGACCTAATATGCTTACCAAGCAGACAATCATCACACACATATATATCCAATTCAGCAGGTTTAAGCTTAAGAACATCAGTTTTATAAAGCTGTAACAAGCCATTGTTTCCAATATGTCCTAATCTCTTATGCCACAAAGCAGTTTCAACATTAGACATAGAAACAGAAGCAACATAAGCATAATGTTTCACAGTTTGAATCATGACTTTCCCATCTTTAGAAACTCTTTTATTTCCCAGATAAGTGTGTTGAACAAAAATGCGCGAATAATTGTAAAACATATTTTATTTAATTTTTTATAATTTGAGTTCGACCCCTTTTGGTTATCCTCTTGATTCGAAGTCGTATCGACACCAAGACTTAAGTGGTTTTGGTGATTTGGGCTGCACCCGAATTTTAACGGGTTGCCTACGTATCTCTTGGAAGAGAATCAAGCCTTACGTAGTTCAGAGTGTTTATATTGATTTGATATTTGGGTTTTGCTGATTGAGCCCGACGAGCTTGAGCTTTATATCAGGTGCCCTACGTACCCGTTTGGAACGGGATCAAATCACCCGTAGTTCTTTTGAGAACAAATGATTTAATTTGGTTGGACTTTGACCTCATATTCATTTAAAAGTGAATTTAGAGGTTGACGACTGTACCCGATATATTTTTTAGGATTTAATATCGGGTTACCTACGTAGCCGATAAGAGGCGTCAAGTCTTTACGCAGTTATCTTTTAGAACTAATTTGATTTTTTGATTTGACGATTGAACCAAACGAGCTTTAGCTTTATGTCCGGTGGCCTGCGTATCCGACAACTCGGAATCAAATCAGGCGTAGTTCTTTTTAAGAACCTGAATTTGAAGAAATTTGATTTATGATTTTGACTCCATTTTGCTTAGAAGTTAATTTTGAGATCGACCCACTAGAATAAATTGGCAACGAAATTTTACGAGTTTAACTTTATGATTTGGTCAAACCCAATTTCTAATTTATACCAATTATAATTCTTATATTTTTTTTTTTGTGGGTCAGTTTCACAATTATGCATATTTGCTTTAGATGTGTCTTGGCATGTGCCATTTTTTCTCTCTTCAATTTTCATACATATATATTAGATATATAAGGTTAAAAAAATATCTAATATATGTGTACGTAGTAAGCCAAGATGGATCAGACTTTCTTATGCTTTGATCCCCAAGTTTTATGATTTGATCGGCCCACTCCAAATTTATTTATTTTTTTGTCTCAGCCTATTTTGTGACCCAGACCAATTTGATAGACTCGCTCGCCATTCCATTGAACCTCCTTGTTCCTTTTGTTTTTACAGTTCAGGAGAAGCTTTTCAGCAACCTATTTTGTGCGTGTCGGCCTGGGCGTTCGAAGGAGAGGACGCCGGACACGGGAACACCTTCGGAGTCGCTGCTGAGAAGGCACAAGCCTACGCCACTGGTAAGGTGCGTTCAGCCCTTCGCCAAAACTTTCAGACCCAGATTTCCCATTTGGTTTAATGCTTAGGTGATTTATGCCTCTAAATCTCAAAATTCCTCTCACCTCCACCTCTGATTTGGTCGTTCAATCGCTTGACTGAGTTTCGTTTGTAATTTGCCCTTTCTAGGTTTGCTCTCTTTGTGCAATTTTGGGGCTTTTTCGATTCTGTTATTTGAAAGAGAAAAGGAAGAGAGCAGAACTGCAGAACAAGCTTCCACCAATTGAAGACGGGCGAGCTCTTGCCAGTAGAGAATGCACAGGTTTGTTTTCATCCTTTCTCTGACGATTTGCCCCTTAGTTTGATCCGATTTAAGCTTCGGAAAACATAATTAGGGCTGAGATTATTGATGTGTAATTTGAGATTTTGTTTTGTTTGGAGGCTTTTGGATTTAGGACAACTGACAGAGGAAGCAAACTCAGGGTTCAGGACTGCCGTTAGGAGGACTTCGTGGGAAACGACCCTCGCTTTGGCCTCCTGGCTTGGTATGTCAAGCTTAATATTACCCCTCTGTCTCTTCCGAATTAGGATCTCAGTTTGTGACAACATGGCTGATCTTGATTTAGGTATTTTGATTTGGTATTAGTTGCAATTTGATAGCAACCAGTGAGGAATTGGATTTGTTTGATATGGATCGTGCTTGCTTTGTCTGAGAAGCCAAGAGAGATTGCTTGATTTAGTTTTTTTTTCTAGTTTCTCTGAACTAATTTTCCAGGAACTTAGTTCCTCTGAACTGATTCACTTTGCCCAGACAACTTGTTCTCCTTCTCCAGAAAATTGGTTCTCATGTATTTACTGCAATAAACTTTTCTTTGTTTGTTTGAAACTTTGCTGCTGATTTTGCTTCCTCAAAGTTTAGATTTCTTTTTAACTGTAAGTCAGTGCATTCGATATAGATGGAAAAGCCATGTGCTCCCACAACTGATTTGCTTGGTGTAACACACCAATTGGTTTGGTTTATTTGTGACAGAATCAGTTTGATGAGTTTGTCTTGTGTGCAATTGAACCGATTCGATTTAGAGAATCTGCAAGCTTTTGTTTGAGATAGCCGAGAGAGATATCCCAGGAATTTGGTCTTCTTTGTGTCCTTGAATTTTTATTATTTGGAGGTCTGGCTGTTTGTTTGAATCTTTACAACCGTGAGGACTAGTTTTTTTTTTTTTTCTGGTTGCTAGGGTTAGGGCTGCTGAGACTCCTTTTTTTGCGTGTGAATCTGCTGACATATTTAGAAGGATTTGAGCAGCGTTTCGCCCTTGTTTTCTAAATAATAATTTGGTGAAATCATTGGGACGCAATTTGCTTGTAGCCTGCTTAGGTTGCCCAATTTACTTGTCTTGGGTTGATTGAGGAAATTCCTGCAGAGACTTGCTTTGCTTTTAGGTCAATTTCTGTCCAGACTTGAGATTGCTTTCTTTTTTTTTCATCGTAACTTCATGGCTGCAGTAATTTTTTTCTTTAGCCTTGTATGAAATTGCCTGCGGTTTGCGTGTGAATTAGTTGACTCAGCATTTCGCCCTCTTTTAGGGCAATTTGCTAATTCCGAAACCCAAGCCGCAAGCGAAAGCCATTGACTTTGCAAGGGCGGGGTTTCGTGAATTGATTTCGGCAGCAATCCGACGTTTATGGCAATTTGCTGACTCCGAAACCCAGGCCGCAAGCGAAAGCCAGTGACTTTGCAAGGGCGGGGTTTCGAGAGTCCATTTTGACAGAACTTCGTCTTCCTTTGGAGGTATTTGTTGACTCCGAAACCCAGGCCACAAGCGAAAGCCAGTGACTTTGCAAGGGCGGGGTTTCGAGAGTCCGTTTCACCGGTGCTTCGATTGATTTGAGGATGGTTTGACGACTCCGAAACCCAGGCCACAAGCGAAAGCCAGTGACTTTGCAAGGGCGGGATTTCGAGAGTCGATAGGAACCAATGCTGAGAGAACTACCTTGTTGCTCTTCTTTGTGGCGATGGCCTTTTTTTCTCTGCAGCCTTTCTTTGTGCGTGTTGTGTTTGTTTTCTTTTTTTCCTCTACAGCTTTTTTCAGCCGTCTGTGTGTTCTCTTTTCTTTCTCTCCCTAGAAAACCTTAGCCACCTTTTATAGGGTAAAGAGGTAAGAGGATAGATATGATCTTTCAATATTTCTATCCTTTTCAGCAAACATATAATCTTTTATTCTGATCACCTTTCCCCTTTATTTTATTCTTTTTTTTTTAGAGATCAGCAAATCTTCCTCTTTGTACAGGGGAGCTAGTTGAGAAAACCTACTTTCCCCTTTTTAATATTCGTACAATTATACAGCTCTTTTGTTAGGGAATATTTTTTTTAACTGTTGACTTTAACTGCTGATTTTACTCTCTTTTTTTCAGCAATACATTGGGCTGGACCGGGCTATCTTCATTCAATGAATTCATGAATATTGATTCAGGCCCATATCAATCATGTGAATTTTTTAACCAGCAGGTTGGTTGAGCCATTTGTTGAACTTCGAGCCAAGCTACTGACAAAGCCACGGGCTCTACGATTCGGATGAATCGCCCCTGGATCTTACAAACTCGATCACTGTATTGAATGTGTAAATTCGTTGACGAGCTTGTTAGATATATGTATTTGACATGTAGCATACTCCGCATATGCCTCGCTTGTTCGTAAATATTACAAACCAATTTTAAGTATCAATGAAAGCCTTCACGAAAATGACTTCATGAACATATATGATAACTTTTAATAAAGCACGAAAATTTACTCGCAAACAAAGTGTTAATATGACATCTCATATCATCAAACACACTTTCAGATAGCAAATTTCTTCTCAAATCAGGCACATATCTAACATTCTGAATAATCCTAATCTGGTTATCAAACATGAGCAAAGGCACAGTACCCACCCCTTTAATAAAAACATCATGATGATCACCCAACAAAATATCCCCTTCATCAATCAAGGTAAGATGATCAAACCATGTCTTAGAACTCATGCTTAGAACAAGAACCAGCTTCAAATAATGCAGAGACACCAGACTTCTCCTTTTCTAGCCCCGTCCTTCTTTTTCTTATAACAATCTTTCTCATAATGCCCAGTTTTATCACAATAATAACACTTCACATTTTTCTTAGGATTGTTATCCTGCACATTCTCAAACACTTTTTCTTGAGCTTTTTTGTTATTAGAAGGAGGCTTGTCAGTTTTAGCATTGTCATCTTTCTTCTTAAAGTTCTTGTTCCTTTCCTTTCTAAATTTAGTCCTAGCCATTAAGGCCTCAGACTTAGCTTCCTGTTTAGACTTAAAAACCTTCATGACATCATTTTTCTAAACAATAGACTCTATAATTTCCTTCTTATTCAAACCTTTACGACTGAATTGAATGATATCTTTAAAAGTATCAAACTGAGAACGTAAGGAATTTAACACCAGCATAGATTGATGCAAATCTAAAATATCATCACCACATCTAGTTAAATCCCAACTCATATTCAAGAACTTGTCAAGGTTATCATTCAGGGAAGCAGACACATCCATTTTAAAATTGAACAAACGACACAGTAGATTAATGCGACTAGGAAGAGATTTTACAAAGTATAACCCCTCAAGGGTCTCCCACAACTCTTTGGCTGTTTTCTTACCCATAACCTGTCGTGCAACCTCATCAGAAAGGCGTATCATAATCTCACTGTGTGCTATCAAGTCCAATTCCTTTCTCTTTTCCTCATCTACAGTACTTGGATATACTGCATTGATAGGCAACCATCACTTCTCTTTGATAAGGATAGCTTTCATCTTTAATTGCCACATTGCAAAGTCAGAAATCCCATCATAGGGCTTGATACGAACAGAAGATTCAGCTATGGCAAACACTGTAAGCAAATGCAAGAAAACAAATTAGCTTTTAGAATAACTAAGAAGACCTTAGCTAACGCAAGCAGAAACCAAATGCAGAGAGTAACTCAGCAAGATCAAGAATCCCAAAGTTATTTAGGAGTTTATAGTTCTTCAAGAAACCCTAGATCCAAACAGTTAAATCCAGATATGAAGATTTCGAGAACAAAAAACTCAAGAATAACTAAGATTTAAAGATTCCAAACTCAGAAGAATACACAACAAAGCGAGATTTACAGAAACCCTAAAGCATGCAAGACACATAAGGTTTCACACAATCTCATAGCAGGATTTGATGCGTCATGCAGAGGGGAATGGCACCAGGCGATACACCTTATATAGGCCCACTCGCTTCTTGTATCAATTTCTGCTCTCAGAGGTCTATGAAGATTCAGAAAGGTTGGAAAGAGGACACTCAAGCTCTAGCATAAAAAACACAAGCCCTGATACCAATTTGATATAGCAGATGTTCAACAGATACGAGTTCGACAATCAGATAAGCGGAAGCGAAAGTAAACTCAAGCAAAGAAC
Source organism: Persicaria maculosa (assembly GCA_963922045.1). Classification (NCBI taxonomy): domain Eukaryota; kingdom Viridiplantae; phylum Streptophyta; class Magnoliopsida; order Caryophyllales; family Polygonaceae; genus Persicaria; species Persicaria maculosa. Next base: position 24,356,124 of record OY998259.1, on the reverse strand, counting down.
ACAACGATTTTATGAGGTTCGGTCCAAATGACCTACGTCCTCGGGCCCTCCAGATCTGCAGATCAGACCCTAAATCCACTAACTCAAATGTTCAAAGGCTTACAGAGTAACACAAAACACAGAAAGCAAGAATAACATGCAACAACAAGAAACCACGAAACACTGAAAAAGAAACAAGAGCAAGACGAAGAAGATCTTCGTCGAAGGTAGATCTGTAGAGGAACAGCAGATCGGCCACCAAGACAAGTGCCGGAGACGACCACTAGAGTCAGGAAGAAGCGACGCTCTCGAAAAGGGATACTGCGGCGCTAGGTTTTCCTGGCGCTCGCTCGCTCGCTCTTCTCTCTCTCTCTCTCTCTCTCTCTCTCTCTCTCTCTCTCTCTTTCTTTGGACTTACCAGACGGAGAGCTTCAACAGTGACAAGCATGCAGGAGGTAAGGCGTACTTATAGACGAGCTTGCATGGGAACCCTAACATCAAACGCAGCGTTCCACACAAGCTGAAACCGAGCTCAGCTTCCACAAAGGAGAGGTGGGCCGGTTTGGCTCAACAGGTTTGGAGGCCCAACTCTGATTTTGGCAACTAAATAGCTAACACCCAAAATCGAGCTTAGCCTGACCCAATTTCACCTTTTAATAATAGCCCATATAATTTACAAACATTACACATATTACATGTTATATAAAATGTACAAAAGCTAAGTGCTTAATGAAATAAACTTATCGATCTACAAATGGCTTAGGCCAACCAAAACCATCTGGGCAACATATCAGTAGCTTCGTCCACCACAAAACGCCTTTGAACACTAATTTTTTTTGCTTTTGCAAATCCAAGGCTCTAGCCAAACCAGTGACATTGTCCAAGGCTTTTTACCAACTTTTTGTTTTGACAAAAACCGTTGTTGACCTTTCTTATTTTTTTATAAAAATTCCCCATTGGTTATCTCACCACCACCACAGGCATCATTGTTTTCTATTCTAATAAAAAAGACAAAAAAAAAAAAAAAAAAAAAACACCAAACTTCGTCCCACACAACCGACATAGTTTTGACAGCACCACCTCTTTGTGTTGGCTCAGCTCCTGCAACCACCGGCCTCCACTGCAAAGCCGCCTCACCCAACGACGGAGAAGGGCAATGTGCTAAAGATGGCCTCTACGTTCCAGATTTGAGATCTTTTGATCGAGCCCCCTTGATCCATATAGGAGGAAAATTATTTTTTTTAATAGTTGTACATTAATTTCATGTTTTTAATTAAATTATATTTATCCAATTTTCAGCATTTGTTAATTTCACTCCTACTTTAACTGCAGGATGATATTAATATAAGTACGTATTATAAGATAATTTAGACTAGTTTAGATGTAGTCTTATTAATTAGTTATTCTCTAATCTCTACCTATTCTCTTATAAGTTATAACCCTATATATAGAGTTTGATGATCAATAATTAATGTGGTCCATCTCACCATTCTCAACAAAAATAATACTGTATCATTCAATCAATCAAACCAAATATAAAAAAGGAGATGCTCCCATATACGCTCTCTGTTAATTAAAATTTGTCCAGGCGGATGATAGTGGAGGCTTACCCAGCAATTGCTGGGTAAAAATTTGGGAAGTAGTTTAATGAAAATAAAATTGTTGGGTGTATATTATCTCAAATCTCAAATGGATTAATTTTTGGCCCATAATCAAGCCCATATAACTAGCACTAATTAATAGTATAGAATCTCCCTTAATTAGTTTAATTGTTTAATTACTGCACCACTTTCACTATGATCAAGAGAAGAAATCTCATAATTAGGCCCTAAAACCCCTCACTATAATTATTTTCGGAGTAATCTGCTGTCTTCACAAATTAGGTAGGTCTTTAAATTTTCTTTTTATTATTCTTTCAAAACTATTTATTTAATGCCTAAATATCATAATTAGAGTTTTGAATTGTTTGATAATTTGATTATAGAAACTAGGATCAATGTATTTTAATTAATATACCGTTGTTTATACTTTACATAATCTATTATTTTATTAAGTTTATTTTATACTACAAAATTACTAGGATGAATTTGTGTAAAATTTTGTTTTTATATAATAATTTCCCGATGGAATACTATGAAAATCATATTTTGACCCGACAAAGTTTATTAGTTTCTTAATCATGAAAATTTTTCCGCTCACCTAACTTTGAAACACTAGATCCGCCACTGAATTTGTCGTTTACAATTCATGTACGCTTTTTTAGAACGATAAAAACTACTCCGTATATAAAATATTAACTTTTTAAAAAATTTGTTTTTATAAATTCATACTTAATAGTAACAAGTATGAAATTATTAAAAAAAATATATCCAAAAAGTTAATATTTTATATAGAACGTGAAATTTCCTCTGTTTGTATTGTTGTTAATTGATTTACATATTGTAGTATATATAACCTACTCAAGGAAAGAATCACAAGAGATAATTACATGATCTCCAAATCATAAAAAGATAACCACAAATCCTAACAAATTATTTGGGTTTATCTAATACCCCCCGGCAATCTGAAGGTCGGGGAAAGACATGAAGATTGGAGCGTAGTTTGCTGAATATCCGGCCTGTCAGAGGTTTGGTGAAGATATCGGCGTGCTGCTGCATAGCCGGAATGTGACAGACGATGAGATCCCCAGCCTCCACTTTCTCTCTGACAAAGAAATAGTCTAAACGGATGTGCTTGGTGCGAGAGGTAACCACCGGATTTGCAGCAAGAAAAGTAGCAGACAAGTTGTCACAAAGCAACTTTGGTGGTGAACGAAGAGGAGCCCGAATTTCATGCAGCAATTGTTGAAGCCAGACAAGCTCGGTGGTGGCGAACGCAATGGCCCGATATTCAGATTCGGTGCTCGATCGGGCAACGACACGCTGTTTCTTGGAGGCCCAACTGACAAGGTTACCCCCATAGAAAATAGCAAACCCATGTTGGGAGCGCAGATCCGATGGGTCAGACATCCAACCTGCGTCGGAATAAGCAACTAGCTCATGATTGAGAGACTTGGTGAGCTGTAAACCAAAGTGAGGCGTCCCTTTGAGATAGCGTAAGATGCGCTTAACGTCCCGCCAATGCGACTGTCGCGGCTGATGCATGTGCTGACAGGCTTTGTTGACCGCGAAACTGATCTCCGGGCGCGTTATGGTGGCATATTGCAGGCTTCCAACGACTTGCCTGTACACCCGAGGGTCTGGAAGGAAGTCAGAAGAGAGTTCTGACTTGTCGAGAACACCAGCAGGAGACGAGATCGGCTTTGCCTCAGACATGTTACAGCGCTCTAGCAGGTCGCATATGTACTTGTATTGAGAGAGAAAGAGGCAGTCTTTGGAGTATGAGACCTCGATGCCCAGAAAATATGTCAATGGGCCAAGATCTTTCAGAGCAAAGGCCGAATGCAGACACCGAATGAAGGATTCTATGGCTGCCAAATTTGTGCCTGTAACAATGATGTCATCCACATAAACCAATATATAAATGATCTCAGACCCATGGTGACGAATGAACAAGGAGGTGTCGGAGTGGCAAGACCGAAACCCCAGGCGGAGGAGATGCATCTTTAGCTTGGTAAACCAAGCACGAGGCGCCTGTTTGAGCCCGTAGAGAGCTTTTCTGAGTTTGCAAACATACTCAGGATGATTGGAATCGACAAACCCTTTCGGTTGTTCCATATACACAGTCTCTTGCAGATCACCATTCAGGAAAGCATTATTGATGTCAAGCTGACGGATAGGCCAATTGTGGGACAAAGCAATTGATAAAATCAGTCTGATAGTGGTGGGTTTGATAACCGGACTGAATGTGTCAGAATAATCAACCCCTTCCTCCTGATGAAAGCCTTTTGCAACTAACCTGGCTTTATAACGTTCGATGCTACCGTCTGCTCGACGTTTGATTCTGTAGACCCACTTGTTACCGACGACATTGGAGTGTTGTGGTCGAGGAACAAGACTCCATGTCCCATTAAGATGAAGGGCATTTACCTCAGCTTGCATAGCGAGCCACCATTCAGAATGTTTACTTGCAGCAGCAAATGTGGACGGTTCATGAGTGAGAGGAGATTGAGGTGGAGCGGGATGGCGAGCCACATGAAGAGACTTGGGTTTGAGGTTACCAGTGCGAGCTCGGGTGGCCATGGTGTGAGAGGAGACATCAGAGGCACGGAAATATGAAGGGCCGACTGGACTAAGTGCTGGTGCAGGGGCAGAACCATCATCAGGGAGCGTTGAAGGCGGACACGACTGGCTGCCGCGGGTGGGAGGAGGTGTAGGGAGAGCTGCTGTTCGGAGAAGAGTAGTGGAGATAGGCGAGCGAGAGGGTGGCGTGGTGTGTGGCTGATCTGGAGTGGGCTTGTGAGAGTAGGGAAAGGAATTCTCATCAAACACAACGTGAATGGAGATGTAGATGCGACCGGTGACATGATCAAGACAAAGGTACCCTTTGTGTTTGGAACTGTACCCAATAAACGTACAAGGAGAAGAGCGATATGAGAGTTTGGTGGAATTGTAAGGCCTTAGATATGGATAACAGAGACATCCAAATGTTTTGAGGAAGCCAAAATTTGGTGTTCTATTATAGAGGAGTTGGAATGGGGATTTGTATTTGAGGGAGGGTGTGATTGTGCGGTTAGACAAATACACCGCCGTGTGAAAGGCACTTTCCCAAAACTGGAAGGGAAGGGATGCGTGAGATAAAAGGGCGAGACCCTTTTCCTGGATGACACGATGACGGCGTTCGACGGCACCGTTTTGAGCAGGTGTATGAGGACAAGAGGCCCGGTGCAAGATCCCTTGATCTTGGAGGAATGGAATGAGTGCAGTAAACTCACCACCACCATCAGTTTGGAGACACTTGATTGATTTCCCAAATTGAGTTTGAACCATTTTGTGGAATTGAACAAAATATTGATAGACTTGAGACTTGTGAGAAAGGAAGTAAATCCATATAAATTTGGAAAAATCATCCATAAATGTAACATAATATTTAGAACCATAAATTGAAGGTATGGAGGCAGGGCCCCAGACATCACTGTAAACTAATTCAAACATGTTCTGACTCGACTGATGACTATGAGTAAAGGGAAGTTGACGGCTTTTACCAAGCTGACAGGATGCACAGACATTGGATAAGCTTTTATTTGAAGTAGGCAAATGAAATGACGCGACGAGATGCTTGAGGATGGATTCATGAGGGTGACCGAGACGATGATGCCAACCGGCGAGGGAGGTGCGAACAGCAGAGAGAGCAACGGGTTTGGATTGAGGGACAGCGGAGGTAGGCAGCCGGTATAGTCCCCGATCAACGGTTCCCGTCAGAAGGATCGTGCCCTGCAAATTCTTGACAAACCAGCAGTTAGGATGTAGTTCTATATAGACTTGATTGTCTTTGGTAAAGGAGGAAACACTTAGTAGGTTCTTTGAAATGTGAGGAGCGACAAGAATGTCTTTCAAAATTAAGGAATTTGCATCACCAATGAAAGAATTACCGATGTGAGTAATCGGAATGGTCTTACCATCACCCATAGCCAGTTGGTCATTACCCCCATATTCAGATTTGAGGGACATATTCTGCAGACTGTTGGTGACGTGATGAGTTGCGCCGGAGTCGATGTACCAAGCCGGATCCTGAAGGGATGAAGGGCTGTTGGTGACGTAGTTTGCAGATTTTGGTGGCGGTGGGTTGTACGGGAAGGCAGTGTCATCGAACCGGCTATAGCAGTTGCGGGCCTGGTGGCCTACTCGATTACAAATTTGACAAACTGGTCGAGTAGAGGACTGACCGTCTCGGGGTTGCGAAGGAGACGAATTCGACTGCCCAATTTGGTGCCCAGAGGAAGACCCAGAGGAGGGGGATTGGCGACCACGACCTCGACCTCGATCACCTCGACCACGACCACGTCCCCGAGATGTTGCAGCGTAGTTGGCGGCAGGAATGGTGGGCGCTGAAGCAGGCGGGGCAACAGCAGCAGCAGCAGCCTTTTGTTCAGCCTCCAAACGTTCTTCTTCATGAAGAAGAAATCCCACGACGTCATCCGGAGTGATGTCTCCTCCCCGGATGTGAATGGAGGTTTTGAGCGCACCATATGACGAATCCAAGCCATTGAGGAGGCAAGCAATGAAGTCATCATCACTAACCACATGCTCACATTCAGCAAGGGAATCAATGATGGATCTCTTCTTTTCGATGTACTCGAACATGGACATCAAACCTTTGATGAGAGACTGGAGTTGGCTCTTCAAGTGCATAAGACGGGCGCGGGTTTGCGATTGAAACATGCGCGAAATCATGGACCACATCTCATGAGATGTAGCAGCCCGAGCAACATAGGACAGAATTCGGTCCGTGAGTGTGGCTCGAAGCCAAACTAAGACAAGGCGATCACGTTTCTTCCACTTCTTGTACTCGGCGACAGCAGCCTCGGTGGCCTTCTCAGTTGGCAGAGAAGGTGGGGTGTCGAGAACATAAGAGTCAAGCTCAAAGGCTTCGAGTGTGGAAAAAATAATACCACGCCATGAGTAGTAGTTGTTGCGATCTAATTTGATTGCAATGGTAGGGAATTGAAGGTTGTTTGATGAGGAGGAATCAAGAAGAGTGGTGCCAAGATTAGGGGTGGTCATGGTGGTGGATGGGAGACACAGGCAGAAGGATCCCTTTGGCTAGACTGATACCATATAGAACGTGAAATTTCCTCTGTTTGTATTGTTGTTAATTGATTTACATATTGTAGTATATATAACCTACTCAAGGAAAGAATCACAAGAGATAATTACATGATCTCCAAATCATAAAAAGATAACCACAAATCCTAACAAATTATTTGGGTTTATCTAATATTTTATATAGTTTTTAACACCTCAAAAAGCGTAAATGAATAGTAAAACGTCAAGTTTTAATTAAAGGAGGGAGTATTAAGTACTAATTACGTACACTTTTCTGTTAAACCATATATAGAAGGCGGATCAAGTTTCATAACGAAGGACGATTGAATTAATTTAATTAATGTTATGTAAATTAATAAATTTAGAAGATGTAACACGCTAGGTCATCCACTTATATATGTACGTAGTGTAGCCACATATACGTACTGTATGCATCACTGTTTCAATTCCGACTAATAATAAAATCTCATTTAACGCGTTATGATTACATATATTTTTTACCGTCCAAAGCCACAATGCCGGCCACCGTGGAAATAAAAGATTGATAATTCAAATGAAGATGCATGTTAATTTCTTAATTAATTAAAAATGGTCTTTGTCCAGCGTCGACGTCGACTCGATGTAAGAGAGGGCATTTCTCTATTCACCACGAAGTCAGCTAGTTTTCCAATTCACAAATACCAACATATATACCCGCACATCTACAACTACCAACAAATACACTTCTACCAAACACAACCTACTTGCCTGTATATCCAAAGAATTAAAATAATCATTATTCGAATTACATATTGTAAATGAGGCAATAAAAGTTAATTTATACTACCTATGTATTTGCTCTTTCGCTTGTTGAATATATAATATATGTATAAAACAATGTCTGTTTTGGGAGAAATCCATACATTCCTTGCCTTCGCGTCTCCATTGATCTTCATTCGAATTTTTCTACATAGAAGGAGAAGAAAGAGGCGAAGCTTGTTCTCAGGTCCAACGCTCAAGTCAGAGTTTATTCGCTGAAAGAAAGCCCTCCCTAACCCTAGCTAACCACCCCGATCTCTCTCAATATATAATAAGAATTAGGGTTTAATTAAATGTTACCCGGTAAAAGATCATTGTGCCCCCAGGTTCTTTATGAGGTTATTTTAGCCTTGTCAATTGCCCCTCGGATTTCCTCTTTATGATCACTATGACGTAGGAAGATGCGCGAATATTTCGATTATCTTCACTTTTTATGATTGATGACAATCACTAATGCTTGTCCTTTTGCCTCTTACCTGCTTAACATTCTCAATCAATAAACATAATGTAATGTAATTAGTCTGTTGTTAACTAATCAAATGAATATCAAAAGGACTATTGATAAAAAAAAAATTCATAACTGAGAGCAATGTTCTAAAAAGCGCTAGGCGGATCCTAGGTGGTGAGGGGCCGCCTAGCGCCTAGGCGGCGCCCAGACCATCAAGGCGGACGTCTAGGCGTGCTTAGGCGGTCATTTAGCTCTAGGCGGAGTGGGGTCGCCTAGCGCCTAGACGCGATTTTTAGAACAATGACAGAGAGATAATACTAGTTGATGACATTCATGGTCGGCTTTTGTCCATGAGTGACAATCCGTCGGTCTTATAAATGGGGTTCTTATGGCCTAAAATAGGCTTTTATTGCTTGCACTTAGCTTTCGTTGGCCTTAAATGGAGTTCGTATGTCCTAAAATAGGCTTTTATTGGTCGTAAGTACTGGTGAGTTGTGATTCGTGGTCGTAAGTGGCGATTCATTGACTATAAGTGGTGATTCGTGGTCGTAAGTGGTGATTTATTGGCCGTAAGTGGCGATCTGTTGGTCGTAAGTGATGATAATTTTTTTTGTAAGTGGCGATTCATTAGCCGCAAGTGGTGATAATTTTGTTCTAAGTAACAATTCATTAGCCGCAAGTGGCGATCTGTTTGTTTTTAGTGGCGATCTTTTGGTCGAAAGTGGCAATCTTTTGACCGTAAGTGGCGATCTACTGGTCTTAAGTGGTGATATATTGTACTTATAATTAAGTGACGAGTTTTTAAACGTAAGTAGTGATTTTTCTGTGGCATCTCTACGTGACCATAATTTGTAATTGGCTTTGATATAATGTTGCCCTTGAGATGCAGATGCTAACATAATACATTAGCTGTGAGATGCTAACATAATACTCCGAATATAACATGCATGTATATTAAAATAAAAATAGGCAAACAGAAAGAGGACACGCGGCCAAAATGGGAAAATTAATACAGTAGGATCGAATGAGACAAGCTTCATTATTGACGTCTAATTATTCATTTGTAGAATCAAATTAGTACATATATTAATTAGTTCTTCTTTATTGTATTTTTTTGAGTTTGGTAGTTTGATAAGACAAAGACAGTTCCCAAATAAAAATTCCACCCTTAAAAACAAATTAAAAAGCTTAAATTGATTCAGTTAGGCAGTCGTGCAATGCCAATGCCGGCTTTAATTAATGATATTTAAGTATAATATATGTAGCATGTATGTTCACCAAAAAAAAAAAATATATGTAGCATGTATATATATAAGACGGCAACATTACACAGTACATCTTCATTTCCAGTTAATTTCGGATTTGCTTCTGTGATAAAATCTCTACAGCTAGACTTCAGCTATAATAATAATAATAATAATAATAATAATATAAAAATGCGTTTTCTAAATACACCGCTATTTTTTACTAAACACACCGTTAAACTTCGCAATCCCCAGCGGACCGAGCTCCGCTACCCCTTGCGGACTTTACCGAGCATCGGACCAAACACGCCTTAAAAGGTCATCGACAAAACATCCGCACGTCGTTGCGGAGGGAAGTCCGCGTTAAAATGCGAAGTGCCTAACCTATATGTAAAAGAAGAAGAAGAAAAAAAAGATCCGCGGCTTGGTGCGGACCTTTAGAGCCTGTTTGGTATCAACCAAAATTGGGATTGGGAATGGGAATGGGAATGAGTGATTCTCATTTTAGTGTTTGGTATGTCAAAATCGGGAATTAAACTCATTGCGATAATCTTCCCATCCCCATTTTTTAACCCCTTTCATTCCCCCCAAAAACCTAGGGAATGAGTGATTCCCAATTTCATAAGAAATCCTATCCTCATCCATCTCCTCCTTGGATCTCCACCTCCGTCCACTGCTACCACCACCGCGCCACCACCTTCGTCCAGATCTGCAGCCCCGTCGTCACCACTGCAACCACCATCGTCCACTGTCGCGGTTGTCGTCGCCACCACCATCGCCCAGATCTGAAGCCGACGCCGTCGTCCTTCAGTCCTCCGTCAGATCTGGTGCAGATCCAGGCCTCCAGTCTGCCATCGTCCTCCAGTCCGCCGTACGCCAGTCCTACAGTCCGTCAGATCCAAGCCTCTCTCTCTCTCTCTCTCTCTCGATATGGTGCTCCTCCTTAGCCGTCGCCATTGCTTCTCTCCCAATCCCCGTCGAATCCAGATCGGTCGCCGCCCTTCATCCATCCTCCGGCCAGGCGGCCTCTGGTTGGGTTGAATTAGGGTTTCCTCCCTCAACCACCATCAAAGTTCCAACTTGTAAATTTGTTAAAATTTGTTAATTTTTTTGATGAATTTCTGAAATTGCATGTTGATTTTGTGTATTCTCATCCTTAATTTAAAAGATTGAATTGATTTGCTCTTAAATTTGATAATTTGAAAGATTGAATTTTTAGATGTTTAGAGGTTGGATTTGGCAATTGCTCATCCCCGATTTCATACCAAACAATATGCCTTGGAAATCACTCATTCTGACTTTTGATTCCGATTCCGATTTCCATTCCCATTCCGATTACTACGTTTATACCAAACGAGGCCTTAGCAAGTTGAAATCAGCCTGTGCAAACCCAGTTAAACAGTAGCTGGAAATCCACCCTTTTTAGATATCATTTACATCCCCAATCCAGCAATTTTTTTTTTTAAAAAAACAGATCAAATACACAACACAGTGAAAAGGTCCACATGACTGATCAATCTTCAAGGCATCTCCTTAGGCTGGTGTCATCAAGCTCGGGTTTGTATTTGGGCCGTGTTATTGTCTCATTTTTCAAGAAGGTCGGCATGCTCTTGCGGACCTTTTTTTTACGTGTTTCTGTATTTATTTATTTTTTTTGAAAAAAAAAATCTTCAAGCTAGTTTGCAAGTAGCTGCGGCCCTCTCTCCGCAACGTCTTGCGCGGACGTTTTGTCAATGACCCTTTAGAGCGTGTTTGACCCAATGTTCGGTGAGGTCTGCAAGGGGTAGCGGAGCTCGGTCCATAGGGGGTTGCGAAGTTTAGCGGTGTGTCCAGTAAAATTAGCGGTGTATTTAACAACCCTCTATAAAAAAACAGTAAATAATTACCTTACAAATAGTCATGTTGTGAATAAATTTAGAGTATTGGATTAAAAGATCAATGGTTGAGATTTAAAAGAAAATTTAAACAAAAAAATTATAACTATGACAATAAGCTGATCGACAAACAAAACTATGACAGACAGTTGACAAATGATAGAACATAAGCTGACACTCAACGCTCAACATAAAAAAAATTCAGCATCTTTTACGACCCTTCATCTCTCTAACTTAGTTGAATTTTTTATGCTGACAACGGTCTCATCTAGCTTTTACCCGCTACGTTTGTAGAAAGTGTGTCTTGAAATCCAAATTTAAGTTTATAGGAGGAAAATAATGTTGAGAAATTGCTTTTTACTTGCTATGATTACAATGAAATTGATTGAATGAGCTTCAAAGTTCAAACCAGTACAAGTTCAAATCATAATAAATAATTGAATTTTTTTTTTTTTTTTGGTTTGTATTTGGCCTTGAACATCCAAGTACAAGTACTGTATGGAGAGTGCAACCAAGTACAAGTACTGACCGGTAGACATTAATCTAATTTAGATTATCCGATGGATATTAGCCTAATTAAGAAAAGAAATTGATGGCCCAATTTCCATTAACTGTTCCCGGTCATCTCTAATTAAACAGTATCTCAACTTGAGATGAGCTTGCTACAAAATTCACACAGAAATCATATCGTTGGTGCATGTCATCGTGCAATGGGCGGTGCGATCAAATTCCAGGGCTCTACTGTAAATACATGAATCATGAATGTCAAGGCAACAAGAAATAAATTAAATTAAAGGTGTGGACGAAATTTTTTATATAATTATATTAGATATTTAGATCTAGTTAAGATACTTACATATATATCACAGACACAAAATATATATGAAATCCTCGTTTATTTCATAGTGGGGGCTTGGTTCAGGTAATCTTGTTAAGTTGTGGAATACCTATGAATCTATGATTGATCAAGCTAATTTTAATTCCCAAATGATAATTTAATGTCATGTATAAATGCAGTTAATTGACTACGGAGTATAATTAAATGATCGGGGATCGATTGGCCGTTGTACGTAGTACGTAGAATTGATTTGCGATTTGATAAATTTAAAAAAAAATGACTGAATGATTAATTTGGGGTTTAATTAATTTGTGTACGATATAATTTATGTTTCATTTTTGCTTTTATTTGATTTGGATGATGCACGACCATTTCATTATTTCCTCTAACTAGCTATAATTAGTTCGTCAAATTAATTAAAAGCGAAATCAGAACCCGTCCAAAAGTAACAGAATTTAAAAAAAAAAAAAGTATTTTCATTAGACGTACGCATGTATTTTATACTAGCCTAGCCTAGCTAGTTACATATATGGTTACATACATAACAGTACGGATTGAATTATTAATTTGCAAAGTCAAACCAGTTAATCTGATTGAGTCTTGTTCATGCATGGTTCAAAAAGCTATAGTTTACCTTGTTTTAACTTGTATTTGTATTTATTAAGTATATGTATTTTTTGATATGAAACATCAACAATATCTCGCCAGTTGTTAACTAAATTATTTATTATGTAGAGATTGATGAGCTGATAAATTCCGAGACTCCCGATTAAACCGAATAAAATAAAAGTCGTGTTAAATTTTGTTTTTAGGTTAAAAGATCGGAATATATACATTTTCTACCTCAAAAGTTTAAATTACTGTTTACCTCTCATTTTAATTATTTGGTTATACAATTTTACCTCCTAATTAACCAACCAAAGTGGGAGGGACTTTTTAATCCTAACACACCCTTTCAGTTTTGATCATCTAATTGATTGACGCTTGAAATGAGTTAACCCTCTCAGACTCTAATTTATATTTCTTGTCAAAAATGGATCAAGCATTATATCTTATTCTCTTATAATTACTTACTTGAGGAAATGTGACAAATCAACCAATTCAGAACATCACAAATCTAAGAGGTTGATCAATTCTCCAAGAATAGTACAAACTTTCAATTGAAGAAGAATAAGATGGAATGTAGTTCTACAACTGCAATACAAGGAGGAGCTCGGTTATATACTCCCTCCAACAAACTTCTAACTACTTACAGAGGAAAGTACAGAAATATCCCTTTTATTCTGATATTATTCCCAAACTGCCCTTATGATTGCTCTAAGATATATGGAATGTAGTTCTACAACTGCAATACAAGGAGGAGCTCGGTTATATATTCGACCCCTCCAACAAACTTCTAACTACTTACAGAGGAAAGTACAAAAATACCCCTTTTATTCTGATATTATTCCCAAACTGCCCTTATGATTGCTCTAAGATGGAATGTACACTAAATGTACATCATACTCCATAGCCCCCCCTCAAGCAGGACTTGAAAGAGGAACAACAAGGCCGAGCTTGGAGCAGAAGAACCTGTGTTGAGCAGCACCAAGAGCTTTTGTAAAAATGCCAGCTGTTTGCAGATTTGTCAGCACATGAGAGGTTTGTAGGAAACCATATATCCTGAATCTACTCACGAATAAAGTGGCAATCCACTCTTATATGCTTGGTTTTGTCATGGAAAACCGGATTTGCATCAAGATGTTGTGCAGATTTGTTATCACAAAAGAGCTTGATAGGTAAAAGGACATCAATTTGTAAATTTGATAGTAAACCTATCATCCAAATCAATTCACTAGCAACATAAGACATTGCTCTATATTCACTCTCAGTGGATGATTTAGATACAACTCTTTGCTTCTTTGTTTTCCAAGAAATAAGAGAAGATCCTAAAAAGACACAATAACCAGACAATGAGCGGCTACTGAAGGTGCATTTAGCCCAATCTGCATCACTGTAAGTAGAAATAACCAGATTGGAGGAGGCAGAATATGAGAGGGAGAAATTGAAACTCCCTTTCAAGTATCTCAGCAAATACTGAACACAATTCCAATGAGAAACCAAAGTATTTTGCAAGAATTGGCTTAATTGTTGCACAGTTGTAATAGGGAAATTCTGAGCTTATCCCAAATAACGAATAGAAACGACATCAATTATTTTGTGGTATCCAAATCAATTCAAACATTAATCACACCTTGACCAGCATTAATGAGGTAACCGTTTCAATTCCTTTAATTAATGCCTTGACCGTTTCTTTTATAAACTAGTATAAATATGAGACGGAAGTCCTTAGATTGAGGAGGACTGACTTGAGCGTCGGAGGGTCTTACGGGGGAGACAAGTCCCGCCCCGACCTCGTTCGTTCTTGTTTGCAGGCTAGGGTTCGGGTTGAGAGCATGATCAAGATCGATCAACTATGATGCTGATTTTATGCATCACAACAGTGAAGGAGATATCAGGCCTAGTAAGTGTGAGATAAAGCAATCTCCCTACAATACGTCTATATTTCTCAGGATCATGAAAAACATCATCACCATCAACTGACAACTTATCACCATGTTGCATTGGAAAATCTGTAGGCTTACAACCTATCATATTAGCATCCTTAAGAATATCAAGGACAAATTTCCTTTGATTCAATAGAATGCCAGAAGAGCTTCTAGATATTTCCATACCAATAAAATATCTAGCAATCCCTAGTTAAGTCCTTGATAGTGAATGCTTTATGCAAGACATCCTTAGTGAACTGTATATCAACATCTGAATTTCCCATGATCAACATGTCATCTACATAGACCAGAGCAACAGTCATAGCAGCTCCCTCAACTTTAACAAATAACGAATAATCATGCTTAGACTGCTTGAATCCCAACTGAATCATAAACTTTGTCAATTCAAAGTTCCACTGCCTACTAGCATGCTTTAGACCATATAAAGACCTAGTGAGCTTGCAAACCTGCCCTTGAGGCACATTAAGACCAGGAAGAGGCAAAATGTAAACTTCCACATCTAAAAATCCATGCAAAAAAGCATTATTGACATCTAACTGATGTAAATTCCAATCTCTAGCAGCAGCATTGGCAAGGATTACACGAACTGTTGCAAGCTTAGCAACAGGAGAGAAAGTATGTTTATAATCCTTGTTTTTTACTTGGTTATAACCCTTGGCAACAAGCCTAGCTTTAAACCTTTCTACAGACCCATCATGCATGATTATATTTCACTTTATAAACCCACTTTGATCCAATGGCTTTCTTGCCATGTGGAAGGGAAGTCAATTCCCAAGTATGGTTAGAAGTCGATGCATCTAACTCCTTCTGCATAGCCAATTGCCATTCAGGCACATTTTTGGCTTGGTGAAAAGAATGTGGCTCAAACACTTAAAACACATTAAAGAGAGATGCTACATATGACTGTGAGAGATGAGAAACATCTTTAATGCTCATAACAGAAAACACCTGACTCAAAAAATCAGAAGAAGCACAAGCTCTAGAGGGCAATTTACCATATATGAAGTCTTGTAATCGAGCAGGTCTATGAACAACACGCTTAGTAACAATCGGTTGAGGAAGAATAGCAATCTTAGGAACATTAACATCAGAAACTGAAATATCATCTGAAGACACACCATATATTATCTGAACCCATTGTGTCCACTGAATCAGAAACATAATGATCAAGATGTGTAACTGAATTATCTATGGCTAAATCATCATTCAAACTGACTGACTGAGATGATTCAGAAGGCAATAAGGGAGGAATCTCAAAGTAAGGACCATGAGCAGGATTAACCAAGGGGAGAGAAACCCTGGTATCTGTAAAAGAAGGAAGCAAATTGCCATCCTTAAAGGGAAAAATATTCTCATGAAAATTGACATGTCTGCATATGGCAATTTTCTTAGTAGACAAATCAAATACTTTATAGGCTTTCTAACCTGGTGGATATCCAAGAAAGACACATCTTCTGGCCTTAAGTCCCAACTTATCAACATTAGTAGTGCTAATCTTAGCAAAACAATGACAACCAATGACCCTAAGACTCTTGTAATCAGGAGGTGACTTGTATAGGATCTCAAAAAGAGTCTTCCAATGAAGAATGGAAACAGGCAATTTATTGATCAAGTGTGTTGAATCTAACAAACATTCCCCCCAAAACTCAATAGGCAAACCAGCTTGCAGTCTAATAGCACGAGCTGTTTCAATAAGATGTCTATGTTTACGTTCTACTCTTCCATTCTGTTGAGGAACCCCAGGAGTAGAACGTTGATGAATAATGCCTTTGCTAGCAAACAAATCTCTACAAGATGAATGTGTAAATTCAGTACCATTATCAGATCTCACAAGCTTAACACATCTGTGAAACTGATTTTTTACCATAGCCAGAAACTCAACAATAACCTTGTATACTTGAAGTTTATTCTGTAGCAAATAAACCCAAGTAGTCCTACTGCAATCATCTAAAACAATAAGAAAGTACTTAGCTCCACACAAGGATGATACCTTATAAGGACCCCATAGATCCATATGAATCAAATCAAAGCAATCAGAAGCAATGGAATCACTTCTCTCAAAAGGCAATCTGTGGTGCTTAGTCATAGCACAAACATCACAAAAGAAATTGTCAATATCAACCTTATTACAACCATCAATGTGTCTCATCTTTGACATAGATGTATGACCAAGTCTAGAGTGAAGAGTTTGCAAACTGATCACAGAATTACAACCTTCAAAATGAAACTGAGAAATGCTACCAGTGAACTTCTCTTTAGCTCTTAGCTTGTATAAGCCTTGATCTTCATGTCCTTGCAGCAACAGACCCTTAGTTGTAAGGTCCTGCAAGGTACATGATGTGTCAATAAACCTGAACTCCAACCTTTTATCTCTAAGAATTTTTGACACAGATAGAAGGTTATGTCTAAATTCAGGAACAAACAACACATTGTCAAGCTGTAGATTATCTGAAATACATATACTGCATGCACATTGCACAATCTTATCTGTTCCATCAGGCAAACCAAGCAAAATATGTATATCAAGACGCCTCACATCATATTACCCTAAAAAAAATAGACTCATCAAAGGCAATATGATCAGTAGCCCCAGAATCTACAATGCAGTCCCTCTTATCTGATTTATGTGAACCAATGAGAAATGAAGAGCTAAGTTTACCTACAAAGTTGACAACAGCTTGTCCAATAGACAAATCTATCATTGAACATTCACCCTTTTGCTTGCCATTCATCATTTTGACAATTTCTTGATAAATGGCATTGACCATACAAGGATCAGGCTTAGCATTGCTTTCCAGAGGGTGATTTGCCTATAAATACTCCACATTGGCAGCAAATTTCCCATCCCCACTAGGATGAGGACCCTTAAACCATTCAGGATAACCCACTATCTTGAAACAATAATCTTTGGTATGACCTTTTTCTTTGCAGAAATCACAAAATCTATCATATTTGGGCTTCTTAGAATCCCTCTTAGACTCATCAGACAAATTTGCAGGTTGCTTTTGCTAAGATGACTGACCAAACTGTCCCTTTAAATCAGACTTTCTAGTGTTAGAAAAACTCCTTCCCACAGCTAAAGCACCTGCATCATTTGAGGATCCAACAGAAGAAGCACCGCGTCCTCTCTCAACTTGAACAGCTAATTGAAACACTTTGTTGATTGTTGGGAGAGGATCCTTAGTAAGAACAGTATTCTTCAGGTTCTCAAATCCATCATTAATTAAGACCCATAAGAAACTGCATAACCTTGGCTTTAGCCTCCTTTTCAGCCATCTTCTTTAGTACACCACAACTGCATTGCAACATAACACCACAATCACAAGCTGCAATTCCTTCAAAAACCTACAGTTCATCCCAAATTCGTTTGATCTTGTTATAGTAGGCACCAACCGACAAATTTTCCTGCTTCAAATTACACAGATCCTTGTGCAATTGATACACATGAGGATCATTTGATTCAGAAAATCTTTCTTTGATCTCTTCCCATAGCTCCTTAGACTACTGTACATACATCAGTCTCTCACTTACTTCACTAGTCATAGAATTCAATAACCAGCACATCACCTTGTAATCTGCTCGAATCCACTTCTCATAGTCATCACTTGACTCATCAGGTTTAACGCAACCACCAGTTATGAATCCGAGTTTAGTTGCACCCAAGGCCATTCAAACACCTCTATTCCAGCTCGTAATGTTCAATCCATTGAACAAAGTAGAGACAAGTGTCATACCAGGATGATCGGAGTTTGCTAGGTATAGAGGATTCACATGAGCACCATGAACTGCTGATTGAGATCCCCAAATTGCAAACCTCCAAACGCAGGTGGAGCTGTCAGACGAATCGGATTTTTTTGTCTAGCATTCGGAATGGGAGGTGACACACCAGCTCCTCTCCCAACACTAGTTCCCGAACTCTGTCTAATCAACGGAGATCCACGACCTGCCATTTCTATAAGCTCCAAGATCCATATAACTAGAACAAATCACAAGCGGAAGCAACTGAAGAACACGAACAGAGACACGGTAAAAACACAGATTTAGATCCTGCGCTCTGATACCATGAGGAAATGTGACGAATCAACCAATTCAGAACATCACAAATCGAAAAGGTTGATCAATTCTCCAAGAACACAAACTTTCAATTGAAGAAGAATAGGATGGAATGTAGTTCACAACTGCAATACAAGGAGGAGCTCGGTTATATACTCCCTCCAACAAACTTCTAACTACTTACAGAGAAAAGTACCAAAATACCCCTTTTATTCTGATATTATTCCCAAATTGCCCTTATGATTGCTCTAAGATGGAATGTACAGTAAATGTACATCATACTCCATATTATTTACCCAAAGACGAGTCTAGCATTTGTCTCTTAATAGCTAGCCCATGGAAGTAAAAGAAATGGATGTGAACTTACATTTTTTCCATATGATTTTCTTTTAACATGTTTTGTCATAGACTAGCAAAGGGACTACGAAATTTAGACCGGATGATCCTTAGCCGTTTATATATATTTTTGTATTTCATTTTGTTCCCAACCATCGTGGTATATTGCTAAACTTTTTTTTGAAAATAATGTAACTAGATAAAATCTTTACATATATATTATATTCCATTATTCTGTTACACTATATAAATTCTCAAATTGATAAAAAGAAAATTATCATATCAACTAGTGAATCCTATATAGATAATAGATCCAATTATATGGCTATAAAAATGTGAAAAATAGCTGGAGGTGAGCAAAACCCTAAATAAACCTTTCTCACAGTTGGAAGGGCTAACTGGAAAATAATCAAGACTTAATTATTTAAATACTGGAAAATAATCAAGACTTAATTATTTAAATTTTGCCCCAACAAAACTGCAGTGAATAGAGGAGGCAACACTTGATTTCCATGGTCTATAGGTCGGCATTAATTAATTAATATCAATTGATTAATCTATGGAATTTGAGATTAATTTCCCCATCATCTCTCTCGCCCCAATTTTTTTTAATGATCTCTAATTATAGTCGATGATGATATAATAAATTAGTGTACTTAACCAAAGAATCCCCACGTTCTCTCGTACTTCTTGCATTATATGGACCGATATATATTTTTTAAATTGCATATTTGCATGCTTTATATTCTTTGTTATCTTGACAAAAGGTGAGCTAATTATTAATTAATACAGTACCCAATTAATTTATTAAATCACATATGATTAGCCTTCCTTTGACGATAGATGATTTAATTAGGCATTTATCTTTTTCACCGGCCAGCTATACGTAATCATCATATGATTAGTCATTGGAGAGTGTTGGATATATGGCATGGGATCGCGTTTATTGTCTAGTTATTTTGGAGTCGGACCTATTTTTAGAGCTCATTTAATTTAAATTTTATTGGAGAGGATGAGCTTTCTCATCCATTATATATTATGTTCGATTTCACAATGCCATAACTTTATCTGTGGATTTGGAAATATGCAATTTTGCCACATTTATTGTAAAACCAATAGAGTTGTAGATCATTTAGCTTTTGTAGCCTTTTCATTTAGTTTAAGACTTTATGTATATTGTTTGACCTTCTGAGTTTTGTTTTAAAATTTTGTTCTAATGCGCGCGTGTTTGGGGTCGTTGATCGCTTTCAGGTTTCATCTCATCCGCCTCTATTATGGCATATCCTTGCGGTGATCTTTTGCGATCTTTGTTATCGCGCCTTGAGGGTTTGATTTAATTTGTGTATTGGATTGTCGGTTTGTCGATTGTTATGAAGAATAAGAGATGATGCATTCCTCATGAGCAGCTAAACTGGTTTTTCACCTTTGTGATCAACCTTTTTCACTGTCCTATTACAGCTGTTTTACAGCTTCATTTCTTTACCTTCTTTTGTCTTCTTGTGCATTGCCATTACTGTAATTTGTTGCCCCATTTCGGACTGGTTTGTAATAAGCCTGCAAGGCATGACACTCACGTGATCAGTGACATCAAGGTACTATATAAGGCCTTGCTGTCACCTGATATGATGTAGGGTTTTGGGGATCATCAAAGCAGCCTTTGGCACAACCGTTTTTGGCTCTTATCTTGCTTGATGCTTCATTGAATGTTCAGGTACAGGGAAGAGCATTTATTTTGCTCTTGATATAGCTGTGTTGGACAACATTACAGAGGGAAGGTGCACTCTTCACATGGTATCAGAGCGACAGGTTCAGATCTGGTGATTTATTGCTGCTGCAAGGAAGGTTTCAAAGATGTCTAATGAGGTTAACAACACTGAGAACTCAGGGACTGAGACAGTCAATCAAGGTAACCTTAATGATCCTCTTTATTTGTCACATTCAGATCATCCAGGAGCACAGTTAGTTGGGATTCCATTTGATGGAACCAACTTTATGACCTGGACTAGGGGAATTACTATGGCCTTAGGGGCTAAATGTAAACTGGGATTCATCAATGGCACATGTGCAAGGCCAAGTGATGATCATGCTGATCTGCAGAGGTGGATAAGGGTGGATTACATGGTGAGATGCTGGATTGTTAATTCCATGAACAAGAACATAGCAGAGGGTTTCATGTTCATGGAATCCACAAAGCAATTGTGGGATGAAGTAGTTGAAAGATATGGGCAGACTAATGCTCCCTTGATTTTTCAGATCAGGAAGAAAATGAACAATGTTCATCAAGGGAGTATGACCTTGGGAGAGGTCTATAATGCCCTGAAGAAGCTCTGGGATGAGTTGCAGGTGTTGGAAAGGACACCAGAATGCTCTTGTGGGGCAATGAAACAGTGTACTTGTGATCTGAAGAGGAGCATAGCAGAGATGGATTCTAGGAACAAGGTTATGCAGCTTCTGGCAAGTCTCAATGAGAACTATGAAGGGGCTAGAAATCAGATATTGGCTATGGATCCTCTTCCTAGCATAAACAAAACTTATTTCATCTTGCAGCAAGTTGAGAGGGGATCAGATGCAACTGGAGTTACTCAAGGAAATACCATGGATGCAAGTGCTTTTGCTGCATCCAAGGGCTCTTACAGGACTCAGTCTTACACACCTTCAGGACCACCAGGTGCTCAGTCTCAGAAGAAGGATTGGAAGGAATTAAAAAGGCTGAAATATGAATAGAAATGTGCACACTGCAACTATAGAGGCCATACTGCAGATCAATGTTTCAAATTACATGGGGTTCCAGATTGGTTTAAGGAACTGAAGGATGGTCAGAAAGGGAATGCTGGTATGAGAGGCTCGATGACTGGAAGAGGATCCGCTAATGCAGCAGGATCTGTTGGGAGCTCCATGATGGGGACTCCTCTTGATGATCAAGAAAGCAGTGACAGAAATGGAACTGAGGGACAGATGGACAGTGCTATGGTTAATGCAGTATTTCAGGAAGTTATGAAGAGAATGAAGGGCAAGAGTTCCAGTGAGAATGCATATGCCAACTTTGCAGGTAAAGTAACTACATCTCTTCATGATTTAAATAGCAGAAAAGAAACAGATCTTGAATGGATAGTTGATACAGGAGCAAGTGATCATATGGTATCTTGTGATTATAATTTGTTTGATAAGATCAGACTTGACAAGCCAGTTTTGATAGGGTTGCCTGATGGTTCAGTGAAAACTGTTAATGAAATGGGAAAAATGCAGCTAACAACAGATGTCTGTTTAAGTAATGTGCTTCTAGTGCCAGGATTTAAACACAATCTATTGTCAGTTGGGAAGCTTCTTGATGATAATGATAAGCTAATAGCTATTTTTACACACTCCACATGTTGTATCCAGGACCCTGGAACTAAGAGAGTGTTGCTGGCTGGTAGAAGAAGGCATGGGTTATACAAGATCCTTACAGATGAGCAGGCTAGAGACTGGAAGAATTGGAGAACCAGAAGTGAAGATCAGAATAGAGCCTTATTTCCTGCAGTTTTTTGTAATAAAGCTAGTAGTAATTTGAATCTTACTCATGCCAGACTTGGTCACAGTTCTATTTCGAAGATGAAGCACTTATGTGTTTTGAATGAGACAGATTTCAGTAATTTTGAATGTGAAACTTGTGCTTTATGCAAGCATCGTAGATTGCCTTTTGAAAGGAGTCTTAGTATGGCTGATAGGCCCTTTGATTTGATACATATGGATCTTTGGGGCCCCTACAGGACTCCAACTTACAATGGGTTCAGTTACTTCTTGACTGTGCTTGATGATTGCACTAGAGTAACATGGACCTTTTTGATTAAAATTAAATCTCATGTATATAAAACCATTACAGATTTTGTGATGTATATTGAGAATCAGTTTGGTGCAAGAATCAAGTGTGTGAGAACAGACAATGGGACAGAGTTTACTTCTAGAGAATGTGAAGAATACTTTGCAGAGAGGGGCATCATCCATCACAAATCTGTCCCATATACTCCACAACAAAATGGGAGAGTGGAGAGAAAGCATAGACACTTGGTGGAGACTGCAAGGTCTATGAGAGTTCATGCATCACTTCCTATGAGATTTTGGGGTGAATGCATATTAGCAGCAACACATGTGATAAACAAGTTGCCTACTGAAACCTTGGGTTGGAAAACACCCTTTGAGAAATTGTTTAATAAGCACACCTCTTATGATGAATTAAAGGTTATAGGTTGCTTATGTTATGCTCCAGTAGCTCATTCAGAGAGGGACAAGATGAAAGTGAAAGCCAGAAGGTGTGTTTTGCTTAGCTATCCACATGGCCAAAAGGCCTACAGGCTGTGGGACATTGAGGGAAAGAGATCATTTGTGAGTAGAGATGTAACATTCAATGAGAATGTTTTTCCCTTTAAGGATTCAGGAACAGAAAGTGACAGATGCAGAGATGAAGTTGTTCATAGATTGCCTCTTGTAAATCCAGCTCATGATGAAAGATCAGTGCAGCAATCGATGCCCAGATCACAGGACACCAGCCATCAGACTGAGAGTGTCCAAGCAGAAAATGCAGATGTTGATGTTGACAGCAATAATTTTGTGAATGACTCCCTTACAGAGAGTCAATCTAGTAGGACTCAAGGAGTACCTCAGGTAAGGCTTGATGACCAGGATGAATTCCCTCCCTTAAGGAGATCCACTAGACAGATAGTACAACCAAGAAGGTTGAATGATTTTGTTTTGCCTAACCAAAGGAGAAACAATTCTATGTCACGGTCCTTTTTAGTCACTTGTCTAGATCATACCTTAAAACTGGAGCCTGGATATGTGAACTCCTTTGTTTGTATGGCAAAGGTTTATGAACCTTCACATTATGGTCAGGATGTTAAACATGATCACTGGATTGAGGCAATGGAACAGGAATTGAAGGCTTTGGAAGATAACAGAACATGGGAAATGAATGACTTGCCACCAGGAAAGAAAGCAATTGGGAGTAAGTGGGTGTACAAGGTAAAGTACAGGCCAAATGAAACAGTTGAGAGGTTCAAAGCAAGATTAGTTGCTAAGGGGTACAACCAGATAAAAGGAAAGGACTATAAACATACCTTTTCTCCAGTAGCAAAGTTCAGTACTGTAAGAGTTCTCCTTGCTATTGCCACTGCTAAACAATGGCCACTGCATCAGTTGGATGTGAATAATGCATTTTTGCATGGTCATTTAGAAGAAGAAGTTTACATGAAACCGCCAGAAGGTTATCATAAAGGAAATTCCGGTAAAGTTTGTAGGCTAAGCAAGTCCATTTATGGCCTCAAACAGGCATCAAGGCAGTGGAATATTGAATTGTGCAGATTTTTTATCAGTATGGGATATGAACAAAGCATAGAAGATTATTCTTTGTTTGTCAGACATGTGAATGGTGGCATTGTGGTTGCTCTTGTGTATGTTGATGATGTTTTGTTAACTGGGGATGATGATCAGATCATTGATGAGACCAAGAGGGCATTGAATGAGAAATTCACCATCAAAGACCTGGGATTGGCAAGATATTTTCTTGGCCTTGAGATATTGAGGGATGCAACAGGAACACATTTGCATCAAAGAAAGTATGTTTTGGACATCATCACTAATTGTGGTATGTCTGACTGTAAGAGTGCTCCCTTTCCAATGCAAAGGGGATTGAAATTGTCTGTTGATACAAGAGAATTAATGAATGATGCTGAAGTTTACATGAGGCTAGTTGGGAGGTTATTGTTCTTGAATCTCACTAGACCTGATATATCATATGCAGTGCAACATTTGAGTCGGTTTATGTCTGAGCCAAGACAACCACATTATGATGCTGCACTACATGTTGTAAAGTACTTAAAAGGGACAATTGGTGTTGGTCTTCACTATCCAATTCTTTCTAATCTTGCAATGTCAGCTTACTGTGATGCTGACTGGGGTGCATGTCAGTTCAGTGCCAAATCATTGACTGGATATTGTGCTTTTGTTGGTGATGCCTTGGTATCTTGGAAAACTAAGAAGCAGACTATAGTATCCAAATCATCTGCAGAGGCCGAGTATAGAAGCATGTCTGCTACCACCAGTGAACTCATTTGGATTGAGGGAGTACTTTGCACATTGAAAATTACTGTTCCATTGCCTATACCCTTATACTGTGATAACAAGGCAGCAATTCATATTGCTGAGAACCCAGTGTTTCATGAGAGGACTAAACACCTTAAAATTGACTGCCACTTCATTAGGCAGTATCTGGTGACAGGATTTATCACTCCTCAGCATGTGAGGACAGGTGTTCAATTGGCAGATATATTCACCAAACCCCTTGGTGAAAAGCCTCACCTCTTCTTCTCTTACAAGTTGGGCTTGACAGGCTTTGATACATGCCCAACTTGAGGAGGGGATATGAAGAATAAGAGATGATGCATTCCTCATGAGCAGCTAAACTGGTTTTTCACCTTTGTGATCAACCTTTTTCACTGTCCTATTATAGCTGTTTTACAGCTTCATTTCTTTACCTTCTTTTGTCTTCTTGTGCATTGCCATTACTGTAATTTGTTGCCCCATTTCGGACTGGTTTGTAATAAGCCTGCAAGGCATGACACTCACGTGATCAGTGACATCAAGGTACTATATAAGGCCTTGCTGTCACCTGATATGATGTAGGGTTTTGGGGATCATCAAAGCAGCCTTTGGCACAACCGTTTTTGGCTCTTATCTTGCTTGATGCTTCATTGAATGTTCAGGTACAGGGAAGAGCATTTATTTTGTTCTTGATATAGCCGTGTTGGACAGCATTACAGAGGGAAGGTGCACTCTTCACAATTGTGGTTTGAGTGGGGACGTTGGTTGAGATAGCTTGCTCTTTTTTATACCAAATTTTTATTGTTTGGAAGCAATAGTCAGAGTTTGTTAATTAAGTTATTTTGGCTACACTTCTTCCTTGAGCATTGATCTGGCTTGAAGGTTTCGTGGTTTTGGTTGTCTTATGTACTGGCTTAAGTCGTGGATTTGTGATCGACATCTAATGGCTTCTTATGAGTCTATAATCTGAGGTGTCCAGCTTCTTCCCTAAGTGTATCTTGTGTTGCTTGTGCAGTTTTACAACCTATTTCACTAGTCCTTTTGGTTCAGTACTTGCTCTGCGGGGATTGTTATAGTATATGTCTTATGTTTTAACTTTATGTCATTTTGTGTCTTGCTTTTATATTGTTTGTTTGTACAAGATGATTTTTCCATTTGCCGACTTATTCGTCCTCGATTTGGAGCTCCAGGCATGTCTGGAATATCGAATTACTTCCTGGAATTATAAAAATCAATTTTAATGAATTATTCCAGATTTAATCATGCAGTGCTAGCCTACAAATTAAGAATAAAGCTAACTAAAAGATAACACTATTGGGGAAATCTCTGTTGATCTATTCAACCAGAGGGATGTTGTATATATAGATAAGATGATTACAAGATATGCTTTGGAAGCCAAATCTAGAAGATATATACAAATAATAACTAACAATATAAAGATATACACAAATCACAAATACGGAGTATATATAGAAGATCGATAGATTTTATCGACATCTTCTATCCTAATACCAACTGTTAATTTCTCATAAAGAAAGTTATTTTACTATGCCTCACGAGGTGTCCCATTGATGTGGATCGAGGAAGGGGAAGTTACTCAAGTTAGGAACTCCTGGGTTCAACGATAGCTTGATCAAAACTCTTGAAGTAATGTTTCTAGCTAAAAGAATACTTAACCATCAACTGCACAAGTAATGTTTCTAAAAATAAGTGTTGTTTGGGTTTTTCTTTCTTCTTTAATGATTTGTGTTATTATGGTTGTTTGTATTGATGAATTTCTGTCTGTGCGCCGACTTAGTCTGTCATCGAGTTTCAGGTATGCTTGAACTCGAATTTTTACCTAATCAATGAAAAAAAATAAGTGTTCAGTCCCAGAAGTTGGTTGTAATACAAAGGAAGTTTTTTTTTAGTGTGGCCCACTAATTCCTTTCGATCACCAGCTTATACCATACTGTAAACAACAAGAATTAAGACCTAATCTGTAATCACCGTCCCTGAGTTTGTTGGTACCACTTGCCCGGAAATCCGCGTAAATATATACCAACTAGTATCAATTTAATCACTTCTGACTAGATATATGGATAATTTGTTTGGTTGTAAATTACTGATATGGAAAGGAAATAAAGGGAATGGAGATGGAATAATTTGAACAAGAAGCTAATGGAGGGATTCAGGATCGGAGAATGTGTTTCAACTTTCAACCAACCCCATTTTCATAATATTCAACCAAACGGGTCCTCAAATGTGTAATTTTACTTTTGGGCTGGAAAGAAAATGAGAAATTGATTGAGTGTTGAGATGTAAAGAGATCAAAAATTCCATATAAAAAATATAAATTAAACAAGTGTTAGTATATAAATCGGTGGACTATTTCTCCTGTTGTCAATTCTCCGCATACTAATTGGTTGATTTTACTACTAAATTTATGTGTTGGGCTGCTGACAGTATTGAAAACAATTCTATATGTAATATAGAATTTAAAAGAAAAAAGTGGAAGGTGTAAGTTGGCAGGACAAAACAACTATCTTAATTTTTGAGTTTGGTGGAGGAATTAATTAAACCATTCCGAAATGGTTCACCGGAAAGGACTTGTGGGTAGTATTTATAGTATTTATAGGTCTTCGGTTCAAACTCTCGGAATGGCCGCTCTTTACTTACCTATTTAAGGAGGAATTAATTAAGTGAGTCTGATTAAAATTTATAAGTAATATATTAGAAATAACCAAATTTGGTCCTCCCATGCAAAGGATGTACCATGCCCTTCAATCTTCATGCATGTATGCTTAATTAGTTTAATGGCCCCCACAAGTTTTTCTGATTTTTCAAAGTCAGTTTTGAGAGAGATCAGTTACAGAGAACCAGGACTTCCCTTGGTATCAATCATTAGGGACTCTATAACCTCCAAAATTATATTTAATTAAATACCATTATGCAAGTCAAATCTCTTTTAATTAAGTACTTTGCTATAAATATCTCCAATACTTTGTTCTTTCGAAACCATCAAACAAACAAAGTCTCCTTCACCTTTGAACTCATTGGCCCTTTTCCTCTTCTACCAAACACCAAAACTACAATGGAAGCCATGGGAGGACCTTTGTTTCTTGATGGAGAATGGGAATCCCTTTGCAAAATGTTCTCCACCGAACAAGATCCCGCCTTCGACGAATTGCTAGGCCACAACTCGGAGTTACCGAAGGATCATCTCCTCGACGACCAAGGCCTACTTGGCCTTCTAATGGGCGAGCCTATTGATCCAATTGCTCCATTCCTCACCCAAATTCCGAATTCAAACCACTTTTCGCAGACTAGTAGTAGTGATCTAAGCTATGATTCGAGCAATGGCGATCATCTAGTGCAACCTAATGTCAATGATGATCAAATTTCATGCTTGCCTTCCTTTGATTTTCTAATGGAGGATAGCTTGTTAATGGGCTTCCCAGCTGTCGTTGAAGATACAATCAATCATCCGATGGACGGTGCTGCTGGTGATCATAGATTGTCAGCAAAGCGAAGCTGTGCTGACAATCAGCTTGAAATGGAGGTTGAAGCTCCTTTACCTAAGAAGAGAGCTCGCCCTGTTTCGAAACGTGTAAGTTTCTTTGATTCAAGACGTACTTATAGGCAAATTTTATTGAAAAATTCTCATGATCAACATTTGTCAATGTTTGTGATTTCGCAGGCGAATAAGGGGAAGAAGATCAAATGTCAGCAGCCGGAGAACAACAAGAACGAAGGCGCTGAAGAAGAAACTAATGAGGCTTCAAATGGACTCAACCCGAGTGGTGACATGTCGGATAACGAATCCAATGCCTCACAGGAAGTCATCAACGAAGCACACACACAAACACTAAACATGAATGGAAAGAAAAGGGCTAACCGCGGGGCAGCCACTGATCCTCAGAGCCTCTATGCAAGGGTAAATTAAGTTCCTTTTAACGCGTTTTTTGATCTTTCTTCGCCCTTCTCCACCCTCCTGATTTGTGTTTTTACGATCAATGCAGAGGCGAAGGGAAAGAATCAATGAGAGGCTTCGAATCCTACAAACTCTTGTACCTAATGGAACAAAGGTTAGTAATAACCAAATGAAATTTCGGAATCCATCATCAATCTTCATGTTTTATTGATATGGTTGTTCGATTGAATCGGATTGATGGCAGGTAGACATTAGTACAATGCTTGAAGAAGCCGTCCACTACGTCAAGTTCTTGCAGCTTCAAATCAAGGTATTTATAAATTGAACATACATATACATAGTACATTTTGTCGCGCGTTACAAAGAACATAACCATAACTTATCTAGCCAAGACGAATTCGGCTAAATGTAGTCCATATATGTGCATCTTGTGCAGCTACTGAGCTCCGACGAGATGTGGATGTACGCGCCACTCGCTTACAGTGGATTCGACATGGGTCTTTACAAGAGGTTCTCTCCATATATGCTAAGGCCATGAAAGAGAACTATACAAAGGGTCTTATTTTTATCTAACTTCTATTAAGATTAATCAAACTGATATGATGTATGATCCCAATTGATTCATGAGGATCGAGTAATACTCAATACATAATTATACATATATATTATTATATAAATACAGTTGTAATTTGTACGTACAGGGAATCCATGAGTAATGGATGAGTTTTATTGTGATGTATATTTGACTTTATCAGGATTGTGGGGGAGATCATCCCTTTTGCGGCTAAAAATGCATAAATTAATTAATCATGCAAGTCATTTATGAAATTCTCTCATTAGATGCATGATTAACTTCCATATGTTTACATATGGGTGTGTATTCATGGTGTTTTTTTAATGTATAATTCAATTCAATTTTACTTTTTTTTTTTGTTTAAAATAGGACTGCTATATGAGCTGAACAGCTCGAGTTCGGCTCGGGATCGGCTCGAAAAAAGCTCGACTCGAGCTCATTCACTTACCTAAACAAGCTGAGTCTGAACATGATTTTAAGCTCGGTTGAAAGCTCGGCTCGTTCGATTTATGCTCAAATAGCTCGATTTTATGGAATTTCTAAAATTTTCTTTAAATTAATATGTTATAACCAAGTAAAACTATTTAAAACTCGGCTCGAGTTCGTTCATTTACTAAAACAAGCCAAACTTGAACAAAAAAAAAGCTCATCTAGAAATTGGGTTCGGCTCGGCTCGAGCTTGTATACTAAATGAACCAAGCTTGAATTTGTCAAGCTTGGCTCGTTCGACTCGAATAACACCCCTAGTTTAAAACAAGTAGCTAGTCCACCGGTTAAAGTGTTGTTTCATAAGAAAGTATCTTGTTTTTCAGGATTTGAATCCCGAATCTTTGTGAAGGATGAAGAATTCCCATCCAACTCACCTGCTTCTGGGGGTTAACTCAAATGACTATTAATATTTAACATTTTACAAACATATGATGGTATAATCCTCGATCACTTTAGTTTTAGTAATTCATTCTCTCTTTATGGAATGCATTTGCAAAGCTAAAGGTAATTAAAGAATGAAGATCCGGTGATTTTCAAGTTATAATTCACCATATGTACAATGTTAGGTGTTAGTGGTAACGATAACTCGAGCACGTAGCGGAAGAACGGAATCACAAAACAGAGAAAGTAGGACAAGATATAACACACAAATTTACGTGGGAAATCTAAGTACCGAGAGGCGGAAAATCCACGGGCTACAAGAGTCAATAAAACCCGAACACACGAATTTACGTGAGATGAAGGCTTTGTGTGTAGGTGTTGAGAATATAATGTTGGGATAGTATCCCACATGTAAAACATAGTGAAATCAAGTCATGTACATAAGTGGGCGGATTACTCCTCTTAATTATGTTAATTGATTTTAAGATGGAACTCCACTCGACTTGACTAGCACGTGTTGTCTTGGACGTGTGACCCCCACGTCGTATGACCCAACATAATTTAAAAGTATAATCCTCGGAGGAAATGCAGGAAGGCTCTAGATGCAATCTTAACCACACTTAGCCTATGTGAAGCAATTAAGCCCATTTGATAATGTGGATGCCCAACCTGCAAAATATGTACGTTGATTTCCGCTACAAATATGTTTAACTTGTCATTAATTGTAATTGATCATGATCGATTTTAAGTTATATCTACTCATTAAGAATTATTTTTATTTTTGAAAAAGAAAGAGATTTGGATTGGCTATAAAAAAAAGTCTTTGAAAAAATTAAGAGGTAGGGACAGAATTGCCCAATTGAGTCAGTTGATTTTGAGACAGAGGGAGTACTGTATATGAGACGGAGGGAGCTGTATATGAGAGATTTTGAGACGGAGGAAGCACTGTATATGAGAAAGCGGATAGCTTGTTAAAAAACGTGCCAAAAAGTAAAACAACAAACCAATAATTAAATACTCCGTATGTCAAAGTGTGATTAACAATATTGAGATTCATTTCAATTCTCTCCAATTTTCACAGGTGGGTTATTTGGGTATCAAGATTCAGAAGTCATTCAAATACAATACAGTACTGTATAATTTTGGAGGGGGAAAAGGCAATTTAAATAAGATACAGTAATCCACCACAACAAAGCATTGCTTGTACAACTAGGTGGCTCGTGTCTTGTGTAAATAGAGAGGGCACTCGAGCTTATTCCTCATAGCCAACGGCAAAGTGACCCGCTTTGCGATCCTGTAGAAAGATTGTGGTGAGGAAGAGAGATCAGTAAAGAGACCAACGGAAATTATGCAAGTTCGGAACCACATTGGAAGACAAGTACCTGGTGTAGCATCCGCTGCTTATTCAAGTGCTGAGTTCGGGCCTTGTTCACCACCGAATTGGGCGACTTGAACAGCCTCTGCAATACCCACAAATTCCTCGGTTAAGTGTACATTTTGCAGGGTTATAGGTTCGTAGTGATTTGGATGAGTCAAACAGTCATTAAGATTATACCAATGAATATAAAAGTTCAATTAACAGTTGTGGTAGAACCTAACCTTGTCGGCAAGCTTATTAGACGCGTGTTCCTCCTCACTTATGTTGAACTTATTTTTCGGTGAGAATCTAAACACGTCGTGAAGGAATTCGTTTTCCTGTTAAAAAAAAGGACCCATCAGTAGCCAGAAAAGAAAGGACCCTGCAACTCTAAGGTCATTCCCAAATATGTACACACTTTCAATAGAATCATTGTATGAGATAAGATAAGCCAACCTGCATATGCTTAACAAAGCCTCCCTTCAGAAAATGCTTCAGAAAGTTCAGCTGTCACGACACAAAAGCGAAACACTGTCAGCTGACTTAACTCTAGACATAAAAAAGGAATAGAGAGAACAGAGATGGGCATTAACCTGTATCAGTTGTGACCATGAGTAAGTGGTCAATGATTCTCCTCCAATCTTCGTTGAACTTTCAGGAGCATAACCATCCTTAAAATGTCATAAACAAATGGAATCAACAAACTGAATAACACAAAATCGAAGGGAAAAGGATACGAAAGCAACATATAAGACAAAAGCACCTCCAGAAACTCCAGAACATCGCGGAACAAATTCTTTTGGCTGTTAAGATCCTTCTTGGCTGAGCCTTTTCCACCGGCCTCGGCAGCAAGATTCTGCACTTGAGTTATAACTTTCCCCTTAAGACCTTTCAAGTGTATATATCCATCTCGTGGTTTACTGGACTCCTTATTAGCGGTATCTGTTGGGTCTGACCCTTCAGCTGAAAACCTTTCAAAATCTCCTATCTCAAATATTACTGACAAGGCTTCACCCGCTGCGATACGTATAGATCTATCATCCTTGTCTAATTGGGTGGATAAAAAAGTGATAAATCTACACAAACAGCAAAGAGCATACAAAGAGATTATGTCAGAAACAACTGACAATATTGAGAGCAAATCCACCATTACATTACACAAAAGTATTGTCTTGTGAATTTTCTATTTCTAACGCTGGCATTAGGCTATCCGGAATTTCACAATAAATATGATTAGTTATAGATTTTTATACAAAAATGGAATTAGAGCACATCACATTACCCAAACCCAAAAATACAAAATGAAACAAAAACAAATCATTTGTAAGCTTGTACAATGAAAGGTCCAAAGTATCTCAAGGAAGTTTAACATCTGAAATCTGAATAGCCAATCCAAGCAATAGCATCTTATTCATAAATATGATGAAGAAATTGTAAGCAAAGAGATTTTCAGGGACTTACTCTTGCCATTGTTTCAGACCAATACTCCACTTATCCACAGTGGTAAGGAGGAATGCCCATGCAGATACCATAGCTGCTATTACAGCAGGGGAAGGTTTACTTGCCGCTACCTGAAAGTTCAGTTAGATATGTTATCAATGTCCAAGAAATCACCACTTGTGTCACAAATTATAATCAAGCAGTTCAACTTTCAATTTAAACATACAAGCACCTCATAAGATTCTAATCCCACCCTCTCAAACCAAGCCAAAAGAAAAGTATAAACTGAAATAAATGAATGTACATACATTGACTCCCAATTTAGGGTTAACAACTTCCCACATTATTTGCATTGATCTCTCGGTCTCCTCTCGATCATTTCCACCGATAAAAGTAATGACAGCCAAACACTCGAGCAACTGCAGGCAAGAGTTCCAAATCAAACCAGGAAATTGAAAGGTAGGACCATAAAAGTGAGGCACATGATGAATCAAACCTACCGATGAAGTCTTGGAGGGATCTGAGCGGGACCTGAGAGCCTGCGATATTGGAGTGACTGCATCTTCAAGTATCTCTCGAGCCTGATCACCGCCGCCAATGGTTAGAGCCAATAGACCTGCAGAGGGAGAAGAGGAAGCAAGGGAAAAGCACTCTAGGTTACACAACATCAGCCCAGTAAAATCCCCAAACAAGTCAAGCGCCCTACATTGAAAAGGGAAATGCAAAGTACATGAACCAAGACTTACCAATAACACGAGATGCCAATGATACCTCTTTAGCGGATCCACGCTTAATGGAGGTTACACACAGATTCAACAAAGTGGCAAATCTGGATGAAAAAAGCAAAGCAGTTAATATGATTTGCATAGTTGCAAAATAATTTACTGTCCCTGAATACTGCTTAAAAAATACAAATGCCTGAAAGGACAAAAAGAAAATTTGTTGCAAAAAGAGAAGCCATTATTTTCAGCCTGGCTGCTGACATAATTCAGCTTCATCTTACTCCTATAAGACAAACAGTCATGCCCAGATCCTAATCACAGATTTTTTGTAACTCTCCAACAATCTAAACAAATTCAAGTAGGAGATCAAAGATATGCAAATCAATCAACTCAGGCCCAATGGAATGCAGTTAGTTTTCAAAAAGAAAGCAATAAGAACACGCCACTGATTAGTAATTGCTTCAACTGAGTGCAATTCAAAGCAATTAACAATA
Organism: Persicaria maculosa; assembly: GCA_963922045.1. NCBI lineage: Eukaryota > Viridiplantae > Streptophyta > Magnoliopsida > Caryophyllales > Polygonaceae > Persicaria > Persicaria maculosa. The sequence continues at coordinate 24,321,856 of OY998259.1, read as the reverse complement.
AATCAGTGCTTCAATAAGTGCAATTCAATGCAATTTACAACAATCAGTTAGGTAATTGCAGTCAATGTTTAAAGCAACAAGGAAAGCACCCCGGGACAGGGAATTACTTGTTCTCCACAAACTCGTATTGCAAGCTGCTGCTGAAGGCTTCGATAATGGATTCCAGCGCCTTCTCTCTCGTTGCACCCCTGAGCAATTGAAGGGAAAGCCAAAAATTAGTCTTAGACTAGATGAATTTGAGTTCTAACCGTCAATTGAGGGGAAAGCCCTCAAGTTTATTCTCTGGATTGAGGATGGAATGATGGATGTACCTCTTCTCATACAAAGCATCCACAGCTTGATCCAACAGAGAGTCCTTTTCGACCTCCTCCGTTCCCCCCACCGACATAAGATCAGACTTCATCGTGGACGACGAGCTCACACTATCGGCGTCGTCGCTATCGAACATTGCCGAACTCTTACGCTGCGAATTACCTGAAAAAATCCAAAAGCGCAGCAAAATCAATACATCCACGCCCAGAGAAACACACAAAAAACCAAACTCTAAGACAATTCAACAAAGATACAGAACTAAAATTGATCAAACAAAGCCAAACCCTAATTTTTCATTCAAAAATTAAGGATAGAGGATGAAAGACAAAGAAAGGGGTTTGGGGCTTACGCTTCCCCATTGGCAGCGGAAGATCCTAGATCCTGAACTACAAAAGTCAGAAAAGGGCAAAAAACAAACTGGATTTGACAGAGGAATTGTGTGGGTGAGAAGGGGGAAAAGGGCTACAGAGGGAGGAATCGATTGAGGAAATTGAAGACTGAGAATAAAGCAAAACCCAAGAAAAATTCGAGCTTCCTCTATAACAGGATTTAGCCATTAAAATGGGAAGGTGAAAGGGGTGGGAGAAATCCTGGATATGGAGGAGCTGATGTTTCTCTCGGGGAGAGGACGATGGGAAGGAAAGAGGAGGAAGGAGGCGGAGAAGGTATTTAAACGGCGGAGAAAGAAACGCCCAGCAATCAACACCCGCTCGTCCTGTCAGCCGTGACGCAACGTCGTAACGCGTTGAATGTATGCCAAGTAATTGTTGCAATTGATAAAAAGATCAAATTAAGGATTCCAAAGACAACCCTAATATACAAGTTGATAGATTTTTTTAAACAATTTTTTTATCCTATGTCCCAAAGAAGATAGAATAAGGCCCTAAATTTAAATTTTTTTAAAAAGATTTTAATTAACTTAGCTTTTTTTTAAGGCGAAATCGGGTATATAGTATATACTCATGAAAACTTTATTAATTGGATATATACCCATCAAATTTTCAAAATTATTTATATACCCATCAAATCAATTAAATTTTGTTTGATTATCCATAATATATTTGGTCTAATATTATTGAGTGAAAATTAGATTAAAAATTAATTATATACTAAACTTAAATAATTAGAAAATTTATCACTTTACAATTATTGGATAGAAAATATATTTAAAATTTTAATATAGAAGTTAAACTTCAACGTAATTATAATTATATTTTTATCCAATGATTTTATTTTGAATATCAAATTTCATGTATAAGTTCAAAATAATTAAGTTATAAAAATGACCATAAACCATAGTAAAGAAATAAAATAAATATTTTTTAATGTAAAATCAAATCAAATTAAAAAAATTACTTAGTTTGAGAAAAATTGAAATTAATGTCTCATTTTAATAATTATTTGAAAGTTAAATAATTTTGTTATTTAAATAATTAAAGTTTAATAATTTTTATATTTAAATAATTAAAGTTTCATAATTTTTATATTTAATAATATAGATTAAATACAGTATATGACGGACAATTAAACAAAATATAAATGATTTAATGGGTATATAAAAAATTTTGAAGTTTTGATGGGTATATACCCAATTAATAAAGTTTCCATGGGTATATACCCAAATTCGCCTTTTTTGAATTAGATTCTTAAGGTAGCTTGTCTTTTTTGTAGGGAATCTTTTCTAATTTAGGGTCTTATAGGTATGGTGCAAATGCTTAAAATATGCACATTGGCACACAAAGTGCTCAAATATAAGCACATCACCTCCCCGTGTGAAAAAACTTTTATCACTTTTCAATAAAGTATGGGTCATTTCTATGGGTTGTTTTTAATTTTTTTTTCTTTTTAATTTAATCATATTTATTTAGAGATGGATGTGTATAAAATACACATCTAACCATTGGATGTATATTTTTGAACACATTGTGCAGATATGTACATTTGCACGCTTAACCATTGGAGTTAGTCTTAGAGTATAGGGTAGAAAAACCGTTTTTAAAATACTTACTCTCTCCGTTCCAAAATAAATGTCGTTTGTCTTTTTCTGCACGCTTTTTTATGAGGTAAAAACACTACACAATATTATTTTTTAATCAATTTTTTTAATAATTTTATACTTGGTAGTCATAAGTATAAACTTATCAAAACAAATTCATTAAAAAAAATAATTTATATAGTTTTTACCTCCTTACAATAAGTGCAGAAAAATCAAACGATTTTTATTTTGAAACAGATAGAGTAAATATCAAAATAGGTAGAATGAGAAATACTTATAGATAAAATCTAAAGTCTAAAATATAAATTGTTGGAGAGAGTATTAAAATCTTTATTATTAATGTTTTACATCATTCAACTTTCCTTCAAAACAAAAAATAATTGAACGCATTCATTTATAACAGAAGAATATTAAATACTTCACATTTATCATTATCATGGATTACTTGTTCGCATTTTAATTTGTAAATTCGAACAACTCGAGCAATGAAGGAAGGTTGACCTATTCATATGATAAGTAAAAGTGTATTACTTTATTTTCAATTGCCAAAAAGAGATGAAAGCGTAAAAGTACGTTGATCAAGGACGGTTGACATCTTCATATCATCATATGAGAAAGAAAAAGCTTTGTCATCTGATAATACGGTATTTTTATATAATTATATTAATTCTATATAAATAATATGTATACTTGTTCGGTTTAGTTGAGTTTTGTTTCACTTTTGTAGAGTTCTGCACCATTTTTATATTTTTATATTTGTTTATATTATTTCCGTCTGTGGACTTATAGGCCCTCGATGTCCAGGTTTGTCTGAGCTCAAATTTTTTCCTAAAAAAATAAAAATAAATCTACACTAATTATATATTTTTTTTGGCAGGGTATAGTAATGCACTACTAAATATATCTTCAATTCACTTTATTTTTTCAATACATTTTTCGATCTACCTAATTATATTAAGTATTCTATTTTTCAATAGATTATTTTAGTATGATGTGTATCACCTATCAATCTATCATATTGTTGCTTCTAATCTATGTAAAAGTATTTCCGGTCTATTACATGTGTGAGGGGTCACTTATCATGAAAAGATGTTCACGTTTTATGTATTTCTGTATTTTGGTTGTACGTTTGACGGTTCGTCGTCTATCGACTACGTCAGCCTCTCGATGAGTCAGACCTGTCTGACCTTCGAATTTTTACCTAATCAAAAAAAAATGAAAAGATGTTCACGTGAAAATGAATTATATTAAATTAATAATATAATTATAATATAATGTAATAATGAATATTTTCAATATAATTTATAAATACTTTAATTTATTTTCACGTTATTGGAAACATGATTTAAATTGCATAACTGAATAATCGAAAATATATATTCCATCCGTTAATTAAAACTTGACACTACAAGAAAAACTTGACACGTAAGATGTTTTACACGTACGCATTTTTAGGTGTTAAAACTGTATAAAATATTAATTTTTAGATAATTTTTTTAATAATTTCATATTTATTACTATTATGTCTGAATTTGTAAAAACAAATGTAAAAAAAAGTCAATGTTTTATATAGTTTTTTATCATTTTATAAAAGCGTGTATTAATAGTAAACGACAAGTTTTAATTAATAGAGAGTATAATTTATAATTGAATTAAAGTTATGATATATGAGCATCGAAAAACACCCCTAACGTATAATTCAGGGTTTTTTTTGGGGGGGGGGGGGGGGGTTCATTATTACATTGAATAAAGAGTAAATAGCATGCAATATACCACTTTTTCTAGCCATTGGCAAAACTAACTCCCCCCCTCTAAAAAATTGCAAAAGTAGCAAATGGCCCTTAAAAATTGCAAAAAAAAAAAACGGTTTTTCACATGTTGTAGAAGGTAAAGAAGTCGCTAGAGAAGGCGCTAGAGGAGGCCGGTGGAGAAGGCGCTAGAGGAGGCCGGTGGAGAAGACGCTAGAGATGTCGAACAGTCAAGGCTAAATGTAGGAGTCGTGAGTGAGCAACTTGCGAAGGAGGATTGCGGACATAGCACGGCCTTCCTGGTGGGGCGAGACTTGAAGGAGATGAGCGAGTTTAAGAGAAAGAGAATCGGGATCAGTTTGCTTACAGAGATTGAAGAGAAATTAAGCCTCAGATCGAAGGTCATTGGAGGTGGACATCAAATGCGAAATTAGGGTTTCGAAGGGGCCTACATCGGGGCCGTGGATTGCAGCCAATTGCACCTGCTGAATCTGAGTAGGAGGGGATGGCTCCATGGCTGCGACCAAGGGTGGGAAATTAGGGTTTTCAGGGAGAAGGAAGAAGACGATGATGATTGGGATTCTTCCCTTCAGGAACAAAGTCTTGTTGCCTGGTGCTATCATTCGAATTCGCTGCACTTTGCCTAACAGGTTCTCCATCCCCCCTCTCTCTATCTGTTGCCGGGGATTGGAGGTTCATTTGTGATTTTAATTCCTTTGGTGTTTCTTCAATGCTTTTAATTCCTTTGGTGTTACTGTCACGCAACTTTTACTGTCATACATTTTTTTGTCACACATTTTTTTTTACTAGTACACATTTTTTCTTTACTGGCACACATTTTTTCTTTATTGGCACGGATTTTGCAGTTACTGAAACGTGTTTTTAGCAACCTGTAACCTTTGAGTGTACACACTTGTATCTCAGGTATAAAAACAAGTGACCCATAGTTAGAACTAAAGGAGGGAAGGTCGTGCCGATGCCGTCGAGCAAGATTGAAATGACCAATCGTTTCTCCAAGATTAGGAGGGCCAACCATTTTTACAAGATGGTGCTCCTTCGCTATATGGACTACGTCTTTGTTGTTGCAGATTGGAAGAGGCTCCTGGATATTGGGGGAATGTGCTTGTTTGTTGATTGTTTTAGGTCTGCAGGTTTTTGGTTGTGGTAGAACTCGTACATTTGCTCGTTTTTGATGATTTTAGGACTCGTAAGAAACTCCCTATTGTTGTTTTTATAACTATAGGAGTATGTTGACTTTAGTTGATTTTATGACGCATAAAGATATGGCCTTGATTGTTCTATTTGGATTTTGCTCGCTTTTTGTTGTTTTAGGACTACACTGTCATACATTTTTGGAATGAGGGAAATTGATACTGTCACGCAACTTTTATTGTCATACATTTTCTTGTCACACATTTTTTCTTTCCTGTCACCTATTTTTTCTTTACTGGCACGTATTTTTTCTTTGTTGGCACGGATTTAGCAGTTACTGAAACTTATTTTAGCAACCTGTAACCTTTAGTGTACACACTTGTATCTCAGTTATAAAAACAAGTGACCCATAGTTAGAACTAAAGGAGGGAAGGTCGTGCCGACAGTCGGCATGACCACATGCACTTGGGATCAACACACACAACGGTGTAAACCGATTGGGACGACCTCTTCACATGAGTGTCAAAGCACCCCTCGAGTGGAACCTACTTGGGTGCCAATGTCTTTGAATTACACGTACAACGGAGAGGGCCGCGCTCGTTCTCTTGTGGTCGAGTTGAGAAACGTGAACGCTCATCCCAGTCGGACTCGTCGTACATTGGAAAAGGTTTGCCTCCCTCCTTTATTGTGTTGGGAAGGTACGTCAACTCCAAGTCGAACTAAGAGGCATCCATCCCAAACTTGTCGATGATCATCCTCCTGACATCCCCAAGTTGCAAGGTCTGCTCCATCAACATTCCTCTGTTCGAACTTGGTCCTTCGAACACCCAGTCACCTCCTCCACTTTGCCACTGCCCATCAGCCACAACAGTAAGAAATACGAGCTCTTTCTCTCCTGCACTCGTAATAGCATAAAATGGTTTTAACACTTTCAATGGGGATATGAAGAAAAGTGGAAGTAATGATGGCCATAAAAAGAAACCCACAAGCTTAGTTACCCATTTTTTGTGAATATATACTATATGATGTTGGCACGTATCACTTTTCTTCTGGCACGTAACAGTGAGTTGTTGTCCCATTTTCTTGAATGTCCGGCATATAACTGGTAATTGGCCCCACCTTTGCCTCCCGATCAGCTTCAATGGAGAGCCTTTTAATTTCTCCCCTTACCTTGAGTTGAGATGGAATGAAGATGAGATTCCTAATCTTCCCTTGATTTAAAAGGTCAATCATTGCTCCATCTTTTTTTTGGCGCCAAGATGCAAAGGAGAGGTGCATTAAATGCACATGACATCACCCAATCTCCTCCTCTGCCGGGTGCCATGTTTACATTTTTTTTTTACCAATAACCGGCTGCTCCCTTACCTTTATTATTTGCAAAACTAGCAAATGACATCTCCCATGCTATTTTTACCCCTTCCATGCTACTTTTGCAAAAGCCATCCAAAATTGGTATATTTTTGCAAATAATCCTTGAATAAATTACCAGCGAGATGAAGGGTTTAACTTTTATAAACACGTAATTTTGCAAAAAGATTAATTTGTTGGCCGACGTGAGGAAAAAAGGAGTGGAAAACACAAAATACAATAAGTAAACCCCTAAACACCCCCTTTTAGGGGTCTGGTAGGGTTGTGCAGAAAAATACGACACGGATGACACGACACGAAACCGCGACAAAACGACACGAAAAAACACGAAACGATTTAGATACGACACGATTATGACACAAAACGACAAAACACGATAATAAACGTGTCGTGTTCGGATCGGCCTATTTTCCTTGTCGGGTATCCGGCACGACATGGTAATTTTTTATTTATTTTTATTTAATATTGATAGTCTCAAATAATACAAATTAAACAACTGTCGAAATGAGACATAATAGCCTTGTGGCCCAGTTGGTTAAGCGTGGCATTTGGGTTGGCTGTAGCCGAGAGTTCTGGAGTTCGATTCCGGATCTCTCCCTATTTTTTTTATTACTCTTTACTTTTTCTTTTATTTCCCTATATGATACAGTGATACCCCGAACAAACCCTAGCCGCCGACTTGTGTTCTCGTCTATCTCACGTTGTCGTTCTCGCCGATTCGTCCTCTCCTCCTACGCTCGCTCTTCACTCATCCTCTCCCCTAGTCCTCTGGCTCGCACTCAGTCCCGCACTCTCCTCTTGCCCCCCTCTCCTCTTTCTCTATTGTTACCCCTCTCCTCTTGCTCTATTGTTCTTAATCGGCATCAAAGTGGAATGTTGCCCAATTGCTACGACGAGGACAATCCGGCTTCTATGCTTCAGATCTGCGCCGGAAACCCACGCGGTGGCTTGATGGCTAGTGTGCAAGAGGTAGGAAATCGCCGATTCGCCCTCTTCTCCTACTCATCCACATCAGCCACTTCCCACACTCCCTGCTTTCTCCAATACCCTATAAGCTGGTTCAGGAAATCGCCGATTCATCCTCTTCCTACCCTTTCGCTAGCGTCGGGAATGGAAACGACGCCGATAAGCTAGAGTAGGACTACGACTTGGTGGCTGTTGTGCGATAATCTGTACATCAGAGGGGAGGCTACAGTGCAGGACTACACGGGCAACCTTGAGCCCAGTAAATTCAGGAAAAAAAGTTTTGTAAATGGTTCATGTCGTGTTATACGGGTATCCGACACGGAACCGTGTAGTGTTATCGTGTCGGATACCCGGTACTTATCGTGTCGTGTTCGGATCGGCACTTTTCCCCTTATCGGTTTCGTGTTTTTGTCGTGTCGTGTCGGATACCCAGTTATGCACATCCCTAGGGCCTGGAGTACGCGCTGGCTTCCTGCCACGCGCCCCCAATTATCTCCCAAACCCAGCCTGCTCTTCGGCCCCAGCACCAGCGGATATCCTCGGCCTCTTCCGTTGCTCCGATCATCTCTCCCTGAACATGAACTCCCTTGGCTTCATCCCAGCCTCATCTTTGGCTCCTTCTTTGCCGGCGGTGACCAACCCTCTCCTCCCTTCTTCGATTCCCTAAACTCCTACCACCCCTTCTCCTCCTCTCCCGATCCCGACTCCTCCTCGCCCCAACTTCTCATATCGGCTGCTGGCGTGTCTCCGCCGCTCCTTGTCCGAGCCCTCCTTGGTGGGGATTAAGTTTTTCCCACCAATTAATCAAAAAAAAAAATAGTTCTCTTCTGTGTAGAATAGGAAAAACCCAGGTTGGGGATGAAGTTTACTCCATCGCCGACCTCCTCGTCGGAGGCGAGCAACCACCTCTTCGGAGGTCGTTTTCTCCCTTTGATGTGGATCAAATCTCTTCCGGGAGCCCCAAATCTCCTCCGGGAGCCTCAAATCTCCTCCGGGAGCCTCAAACCCACCTTCTCGGCGTGAAATTTCTCGGTTTGCCTACTGCTGCTCTCCGACCGCACCTTTTGGTGTCCGCCGATCTAACTTTTGCCTTTGATGGTGGTGCTCCCTGTCTCCGTTCGAAGGTGTGGAAATCCTTAACCCAAGTTTCTGTTTTTGGGTTAAATCAAAATCAATTTCAATCCGGGTGGCTTGAGGGTTCTTCTCCCCCTCTCTTCCTCCCTCTTGTCCAATCTGTGTTTCATACCCCTATCCCGGTGTCGCCTTGCTCGGAATCTGTCCAATCTGTCCTAGGGCTGGTGTTTCCAGGTTGCTCTCCGACTTTGGGTATCGTCTTTCCCAACCCTGTTCTCGACTGATATTTTTTCTCGACCTCTCCCTGCTCCAGTCGGCCCAATCCCTCCTCCGGCCTCTTCGTCGTCAGAGAGCCTGTGCTTTGGCGCCGGCCTTGTTTCGGTCTCTTCTTCTCTTGGACTGCGGCTATGGTGTGCCTGGGTATGCTCTGGCGCCCAATGTTTGCCCTCTTCGTCAGTCTCCTTGCCTCCTCTACTTTGGCCCGAGTGGCCCGAAGTTTGGGCCCGTTGTCATGCCCTTTGGGCCCAAGGATAATTCTTGGGCCCAAAGCAACCCATAATCCGGAAAATTAGTAATTACATAAAAATAATAATAAATAAATAAATAATAATAATTTCAATATTTATTAAATATTAATATAAATTCCGGTTTCTTCTCTCGCTCTTCGCCCTACTCGCGATTGTGCTTCATTTCCTCGTGTTGATTGGATGTTCGTCTCCTGGTTCGTGGTTAGTTTCGGTTGAGGAGCAGTTTTGGGGCCCTGGTTGATCGAAGTGATCGTGTTGGTGGTGTTTGTGGTCTCCGAAGATCCCTCATCTAGGTGGGGGGAACGTCGTGTGATCCACACTTCCCCATGAGTCGTCTTTGCCTTACGAGGATTTCTGCTTTCTGTCTTTCCGGCGGCGAGACATCGTGTCAGCAGGTGATTTCCCATGCACTCGCTATCCACTTCACCACGCCGGACTTCCTTCCTCTCGATGTTGTGTCCGCTTATTTGGTTAGGGTGTGGGGTTTTTCGGGTTTGCTTGGTTAATTGGTTATTTTGATGTATTTTTTGATTGTATTTATTTCAGATCTTCGGATCTCATCTTTCGAGATGCTCTCGGGTAGGCTAACCACCACCCGAATTTTTATCTTATCAAAAAAAAAAAAAAGTGAGGAAAAAAGGAGTGGTACGGTGCAGCAGGCTGGTTTATTCTCATGTATTCATGTGGGTGCGTGACAACTTCGAGTTAGGGCCAATCAAACTGGATGTAGAAACTTCGATTAGGTTTTTGGTTCATAGATTTTGTTTTTTCAATTTTTGGTTCAGTTTAGTTTGATTTTTATTAGACTCGGTTAAACCTCTATTTTAATTACTCACTTCATTCTAAAATGTATGAACTTTTAGTTATTTGCACAAGTTTTAATAAAATATTTTATTTTTAAAAAAAATATCATCATTTCACTAATATTTTAATAAATTTTATTATTTTTTAATACCCACTACACATTTTATTAGCTAAACAAAATCTTTTAAAAAGTTAACAACACACAAATCATAACAGTCCCCTACATAGAAAACATAAAAGAATACTCGTATCTATTTTGAAATAAAAATTATCATCTAAAAAATCATGTATTTTGGAACGGAATGAGTAATTTTTATTTTATTTTATGTTGACTTGTAAGTTATGGATTTCATTTTTCACATTCTATAATCTTATAATAGGTTATATATTTTGACATTCTTATAGAAAGTCATGTAAATGTTGATGTATTTTGCAATTCTTATAGCGGATTATATACTTTTTTGTATGAATGTTTATATATTTTGAATATTATTCCCAAGTTATAGACAAATTAAGGTAGGAAAATTCATGATGTTAGTGATTTACGGGTGTTTTATGGCTTTTTTTGAAATTTATTTCTTTTAGTCAGACTTGGTCTAAAATGGTTCTCACAAAAAAAAACATATGCAATTAAGAATGCTCTTCTGTGGGTCAAACAACAATCTTGACCCAGGCGATGAGTCACACAAGGTTCAAGAAGGTTACATCATGACAAAAAGGTTCAAAGATGTCTTATGCTCATGTTTTGGATCTTAGGCAGATTTGACAGTTTGGCGACGTCTCACTAAACTGGGTCAATCGGAGTCTATATTTATCGGATTGAGTCGTACCATATCTTGTTGGAAAGAATACTCAAGGTTTTACGACTTTGATGTTGAAGGTTTTTCAAAATCAAAACCGAACATGCCCGGCTCGAAAGTCGTCATCTTTGCACCATCACGCATCATACATGTATGAGAGTTATTATTTTATTTATTTATTGAATTTAATTAAAAGTTATTCTATATAAATAAAAGTTATAAAAAAAACCATGTACGATTGCGAGTAATATTCATTATTGTTGTTGATTATAGGGAAAAAAATCTCACCAAAAAAATAATATGTTGCCATAATTTATGAAAAGCTATAATAAGCCACAATCTATCTATCTATATTTTAATTAGTTGATAAAAATATAAATTAAAACTATTTCACAGTCATACTTTGATCGTTATTAGTTTATTTTTTATTTGATATGTGTTATTTTATTTATATCTAAATTATTATTTTTTTGATAGAAATAATTATTTATATCTAGATTAATTTTTATTATATATACCCATAGGCGGAGCTAGGCGGGGGCAAGCGGTAGCATTCGCCCCCCCTTTCATCCGACAAATTACCTATATTTGTTCTACTCGTCGATAGCTTCGTTTTGATATATTATAAGCCTAAATCCGATAACCGAGTAAAAAGTTATGAACGTTTGAAAGTTAAACACAGATTAATTATTTCAAATGTCTTTTAATAAATCATGATGCCTTTATATTTTACTTAATTTGATATTTTGGTAATGTAATTCAACCTAAGAGCTTCGAAACAAGAGGTTATATTACTAAATTCGATAATTATATAAAAAATTATGCTAGTTTAAAGTTTGTATATCTTGTTACACGTTATTGGATGATAAGAGAACAACAAGTTGCATATGACTTTGTGGGTTTCAAACGATATTTTTAGACGAAAAATAATTTTGTTATAGATTAAAACGACATCATATTTCTTTTAAAGAGAAAAATAACAATATAACAACTAATGACATAGTTTTAAACTAAAACACTACAATTTTGAGTAAAAAAACATTGTGTCTTGAACTAAAATATATCACCGGCCATTCAATGTAAATTAAATATCATAGTTATGCTTCTCTAAACTATAGAAAAATCTACCGAAAAATGAATCAACAATTTGTATAAAACTTCGCCCCCCTTTGATAAACTCCTGGCTCCGTCCCTGTATATACCGTTATTAGTTTAATTCAGATGTTGTAATTCAAATTTATTATTTTTATCATATTTTTAATAGATTTTTTTATAGTTAATAGTTGTAAATTTATAATATTGTATTAACATATAAGGACACATACTAATAACTAATTCTAATGTATCAACATTTATTTGATAAAATAATTACAATTTTTAATTTAACCAATGGAAGTGAAGGGGTTATAAATTAGACTACATATAGATGAGGAATATTGAGGATTAGATGATTCTTACCGTTGAAACTTGAAAGGGAGTTGAAGTATGGTATGGTGTAGGAATCGAAATCGAAGCTAAACAACAAATGGAAGCAAGTGATGAATATTGTATGCGATGTGTGAATCCAAATTCTCTACAAGATTCCAACATATCAATAATCAGCCATGGCCATATTACATTTGCATCTTCATTCACGAACCAACGACACGTGTGTGGTGTGTTCTTTGTGTTCAAGTTCCCATTTTTTTTTTATAGTAGTAGCTTGTCAAAAAATTTACTAAGAATTTAACTTGTAAAGTATGTAGTTTTCTAACCTTTTATGAAGAATCTGAATTTAAAAAATTGTTTATTCAATTGGAATGAATAAATAAAATTATTTGATTTTACAAAATGCTACAGAATAAACATAAAAATAAAATATTTCTCAAATCAAAAATTTTAATTAATTAATGTTAATCAAAAGAATGTGACTTATAATATTTTTAGTTTTGAATAATTCTACACATTTGAAAAAGACTGGGTTTTATACTGCTTTTCTATTTTGTAAAATAAGATAGAGAATTTGTTGGATCAATTTTATTTTTTAAATTCTAAAAAATAACTCCAAAACCTCTAAAATGGAAAACCAATTGAATATAAAGTTTGCCTTTCACTCATACCAAACGAGTTTGTAAACTATATGGTGTGTTAAGTTTATAAATATATTATGAATTTTTTTTATATTTTTTTTATTATGTGAGAATTCATCTGGTATTTAACCTAACCAATAGCATCCGTCAAGATGAGATTAAGAAGATCTTTATTAGTTGCAATCAATACCCCGTTAAAAGAACGAATAAGATATACAGCCTTATTAGCCAATCTGTTATTTTGACAGGGTACGAATTCCTCGAAAAAATTGATTATCAAACCCATAGTTGCACATTTTTCGTATGACACACATTGTTGACCGACATTGTATATTTTCCTTTTTGCGGGACAGAAGCAAATTGCGTGCACAGAGGACGCTGAGATTGTCGAGGCTAAGGGCATCAGATGGGCATTACAAAATGCTTGGAAGAGAGCCATGTTGAAGATACATGTCGAGACCGACAATATGACATTGATAAAGAAAATCACTAAGGGATATGAGGGTTTGGCAGTGCTGCATCATCAAGTGGCGGAGCCAAAAAAACTTCGGAGGGGGTTTGGTTGGTCGAAGCTCTAGTTTATACATGTAAGATATAGTTTTGGATTAAAATGGCATAAAGAATTATATATAATATGATAATAAATGATGTTATTTATGATAAAATGTCATCGGTTTATGATAAAACATTATAATTTTTTTCGCGCCTAAAAAAAGAAATATAAATATATAAATGAAATATCCGGTAAAAAATTAACTAAATAAGTATAGGAAACGCAATATAATAAACATTAAGTTAATATTATCGTTGTTATATGAGCTAAGGAGTTAGAGCTTGACTTGAGTTTTGCTCAATAAAAGCTTGGCTTGAGCATCATTTACAAAAAGAGTTGATTATGAGCACATTTTTAACCTCGATTCAAAGTTCGGCTAGGCTCGATTGAAACTCAAATAGCACGAATTTTTTAAAGTTTACAAATTTTCTTTTAAGTTATCATGTCATGAGCAAGTAAGGTTGCATAATATTTGAAAAAAAAATACTCAGCTAAAGCTCGTTCATTTACTAAACAAGTTGAGTTTGAGCTCAAGTTCAAATATAGGTTCGACTCGTTTCTAAATTAGCTATATATATATATAATCAAGCAATCCTAGACTTGTTTGGCTCTAATAACAACATAGTTAATATATAACTTGTTGCACTCTATTGATCTTAGGATCAATGTATCAAACCATGAAGAACACTCAAAGAAACACTCAGAAGAAGGAGAAAGGAATAAGCAAAACTCTCATAAACCCAAGTTTGATTACATTGAAAAACAAGTTGCTGATTACACGGAGTTTGCTATTTATAGACCAACCAAACAACTCACACACACACACTAACATACACGGTGGGAGTTTGTTACAGCAACAACTTCCTGGAGCTTCTTCTAACTGCCACTCCAGCTCAGCATTTGGTTGATCTTATAGCTCCAACTCTCCCCCTCAAGTTATGAGTTTGAACATATTCACAAATCCTAACTTCATCATCATTTTCTCATAGATCTCCTGTGTCACTGTCTTAGTAAAGATATCAACAGGTTGTTCTTTGGTAGATACATAGCCTAGAGTAATCTCATTACTTAGAACCTTGTTCCTCACAATATGACAGTCACCTTCAATGTGCTTTGTCCTTTCGTGGAACACTGGGTTTTTTGCTATGTGTATGGCTGACTGGTTATCATAGTGGAGCTCCACAGGCCCTGTATTTACTCCTAGAGTTCCCAGCAACTTCACAAGCCATGTGACTTCACAACATGTCATGGCCATGAATCTGTATTCTGACTCAGCAGTTGACATTGCCACATAGGTCTGCTTCTTGGTTCTCCAAGAGATCAGAGATTTTCCTAGTAGGATACAAAATCAAGTGAGTGACTTTCTAGTCATTGGGCAGCTTTGCCAGTCTGCATCACAAAAGACCCTTAACTGTAACTTGGATTCCCTTGCTAGTAGGAGCCCTTGCCCTGGTGCTTTCTTTAGATACCTCAACACATGCTTTGCTGCTTGCCAATGTTCAGTGGTGGGTGAGTGCATGAATTGGCTTAACATTTGTACTGCATAGCACATATTAGGCCTTGTGATTGTTAGGTAGATCAATTTCCCAACCAGTCTTCTGTAAGCAATAGGATCCACTCCTTCTCTGTTGCCTTCTATGACCAGCTTTATTCTTGGATCAAGTGGTGTACCAACAGGCTTAGCATCAGACATCTCTGCTTCAGCAAGTAACTCCAATGCATAATTTCTCTGATTTAAGAAGATTCCTCTATCACTTCTATCAATTTCTATGCCTAGAAAATACCTCAACTCTCCTAGCTCTTTCATTTGAAAGTGTTTATGTAGATGAGCTTTAAGGTGAGCTATTTCTGCTTCATCATTCCCTGTGATGATCATGTCATCAACATATACCAACAAGGTTGTAATACTCTCTTTATGCTTCCTAACAAACAAGGAGTAGTCTGCCTAAGATTGCTCATATCCTACGGCTCTTACCACTTTTGAGAATTTTGCAAACCATTGTCTTGGAGCTTGCTTGAGCCCATACAATGATTTTTGAAGTTTGCATACCACATCAGGTTGATGTTCCATACTCTGTGACTCCCCCTGAACATCAGACTGAACATTCTTCAGGTGATAATATGCAGGTGGTAGCTCCATATACACTTCTTCCTCTAGATCACCATGCAAGAAAGCATTAATAACATCTAACTGAGAGATATGCCACACTACAACAATTAAGGCCTAATGTAGCGGTTCAAAACCGCCACATTAGATCCAAAAACCGCCGCAAAAGGCCTATAGTGGCGGTTTTTACCCGCCTCTGTTGCTCGCGTTGCATTAAGTCTATTGTGGCGGTTTTACCACCTAATGTGGCGGTTTATTAAAACCTCTTAAAACCGCCACAATAGATATTGTGGCAGTTTTTCCACACCTATTGTAGCGGTTTTTTATATACTGTAACGGTTGTTTTACTCTATTGTGGCGGGTTTTTTTTTACCAAAATAAAAAAAAATAGTTTTTTAGCCCGGATTCTCTGGAACCGAGCTAAAAAGTCCAAGCTTTTTTAAAAAAAATAGTAGAATGCACCCTATTTTAGGGTGCATTCTACTTTTTTTTTTTAGAGTGCACACCCAAGCATAGTTCATGCCAAAAAAAGGAAAAAATGAGGAATTCCTTTGATTATATGTAGAAAAACCAGAATCTGTCAACACCAAAGAATTTTAATCATAAACCTTGTTCAAAATACACCAAAAATATGATATATGGGAACCTTCCATTAGTTATTGCACTTCCATCTATTTTAATAGGCTGCATCCCGCCGGTAAGCTGCATGCGTGCTTGACGTCCATATTTTTATTATTTTCCACCAAGATCTGTACCTGTTGAAATAAAATCAAGTAAAAGAGCATCTTAAGGCAATGGGAAAAGGAGTGAGTTCTTGCTGCAACCAATTTAAAACAAAAGAATTATGATGTTTTGTCATACTGGGACATATGAAAGCTCTTCAACATACTCAACAGCTGCATCCCATCCTTTTCTGCTAAAAATAAACCAAACTACAGGCAACATGTCTCTTCCTCTTTGGTGCAACAGTGTATCTTGAACCTACAAGTTCAAGAACTTGTCTGGCATACAAACGTTTGAATAGGGTCGGGTAAATAAAGAAAGGACAAGAATTTGTAAATAAAGAAAGGACAAGAATTGGGAATAATATAATGATTTAACTATATTAGTAAATGACAAGGAAACTAGTGAGCACTAACCTGAGGTCCATACTTTGTGAACAACAGATCAAACTGATGTCATTTTTTGAAAGAGAGGATCTTCCAAACATCATTCCATACTCAGCATAGATCTCGTCAGTTTGATGTCTTTTAGTACTTCCTCTTTGGTCCATCATCCTTGTAAGATTTACCTCCTAAAGCATAATGTTGTAAGTTGCTTGCTGAAAGATTCCTGTTTCCATCAAGAAGAAGAAAAGTCAGACAGTGGACTAAAATTGATTTTAACTAAAAGGTAATCAAACATCTAATAAGAATAACTCTTGGTATCGATTTACCTTTACAAGAATGAAACTAGACGTAAGGTTTTGATCCACTTATCAATGTAGATGTTTCGGTTGAAATCTTGGTATCGACGTAGATTAAGAATTTAGACAGGAATGTTTTCACTAGCATCTAGTGTATGGTTACTCAAGGAATGCAAATTTCATGAATGTCCAAAACGAAATGCCATCAAAGAACATCCAAATCACTTAGATTAACCTAGAGAAAAAGAATGATAAGCTGAATAATGAGCACAAAAGTAAAGTATTTGAATAGATGAATTAAGAAATTTGGAAGATTTTATACCATCTGCGGAATCTTGAGTTCTTTATATGCATTCCCCCCTCCCCCCCCAGCTTCTTGATTGTGAAAACCCGCCCTTCAATACATGCTTAAAAACAGATCCTCCAATAAAAAAAACTTGTCGTTAAACTCATTAGTTGCATCCTGTAAATCCTCAATCTCAAAAACTCTATACTTATCCAAAGTTACTGACAAATCAGCCTAAAAATTGACATCCACATCATTCTGAGACCCTTTCCCTTCTACTCCCGTTTTGACATCCATACTCTTTTCTTTCATATCCAGCTTTCGTTCAACAGACCTTCTAAACACTCTCTATTCCAGATGTCAGCAAGAGAAGTCTTGCTTAAAAATGTAAGGTATAAAAAACAGTGGAACTGACCTCTGTAACAAAGAATGCATGAAAACCATAAGGAACCCTGGGTGGTAACTCGACAACTGCAACTGGATCAGCTGACATTGTTTTTGCATCGATCACATTCACAAATAATTTTCTGCATACAAAGATATGAACTTTAGGTGCGTTGAATAAATGATTGTTAAAGTTCAGGTTTGCAAGACATGTAGGTAGAAAAGGAGTGAAAATTCATTTAGTACTGTATGTTTAGAAACCTATCATCGCTGAAAAAGTTTATATAAAAATGAAAGATGAAGTCATGAAACATATTTTTCATTGCATTTGATTAATTTTAAGCTAGCTAATTATTCCAAACAAAATGAAAGACAAGTCCAAATAGAATTATGAGACTCAAGTGGATATTAGCTTGGTTCAATCAATTGAGACAAATCTATCCCAGATGGATCATAAAGAATTAGTTGAAAGCAAGGTCTCAATTTCTAGAGAAGCTAAAGGAGATGGAATCTAATGGGGGTGGGGATCAGTGATTTAGTGCCTAGCACTAACAGAAACTAGAATTCAATGGAAGGGCTGAGATGCAAGATAAAACAGCAGAAATAACTCACATATCAAGTTTGGCATCAATCTTTCCGAAAAAATCACCACTAACAAGATCCAAGGAGCTTATCAATCTATTAACAACAACGTCTGTGTCCACATTGAAGTATTGTGTGTATGATGATATGTTTATTGTTGAATACTCCTTGCCAGGTATTAGTTGAGGGTTGCTCACCTCCATCTGCACAAGATGAGATACCAATTAGCATTACAGTTGAATGCTTTGGTTCCAACTGCGATTGATATATATATGGCTCTTCTAATATGACGCTAGTAAACTTACAAGTGACAACTAATACTTAATTTCATTTACAGTCTATGCAAAATTATGACCAATAATCTAAACTTGCAAGTATGAAATGTGAAGACCGATCATCAAAAAAAGAAGCTAATTACATAAACACTTGGTTTTAAGCATGGGATCAAAATATTATCTTTTAGATTTAGATTGCTCTATTATTATTATTATTATTATTATCATATTACCACTTGAGCCTCCAAGATTTTGGTATCCTCTTCCTCCTCTATCACTTCCATTATTAGGAGGAAGAATTTATGGGGTCGCTTTAGGAGTTGCACCTACAAACTAGAGCAGACACAAAGGGAAGAAAAGAGAGAAACAATCAAAATTATAGCAACAGATGAGCATAAAAAAAAGTTCAGTTTCAAAAACTAAGCAAGGTGAAAGCACTATCAACATATTTGTTGATCCTGTTTTGATCATCAACAACAACTTGTAAAGAAAAATGTCTAAATAAACCCCCTTAGACAAACTTGCAAAAGAGTCATGGAAGCAATGAGGCTAAATGCAAACACCACATGGTCCACACCACTAGAACCTACGAAATTAAGCCAGAAAATTACATGCATTGACCCCATATACTGCATAAGTAACAAACAACACTCTACTTTGGATTAGTTGTCACACAAATGACTTTGGATTCCATCAACTCTAAACTTAAGCTTTCCCATAACCTACTTAACAAAACTTCTAAAATCGCCCTCCATAGCTCAGCTATCACTACATCTCAAATCAGACGAACATATAAAGAACCATTTCATCAAGAAATTACAAAAAGGATTCAATGGATATCATTCCAAATTAGGGCGATCATTCACTAACCAATCTTCACTGACCAATTCATCCAGGCTTTTGTTCAATAGCATCGCCAATTGTGAAGAAATTGAAACAAACAATAAAACCTAGAGTCGATTAATTTCATAAATTCGTACCTGAACTGTTGGGATTTTGCGAAGCGTACACCAGTGACTGCCGACAAGCAAAGAGGTGATGGCGTGGTCGTTGTGCTGGAAGGCGCGGAAGCCGTCGCCGACGAAGCGATTGGAGAAGGAAGACTTCTTCCTGGGGAGGATCTCGCGCGCCACCACGGGAGAAGGCGCAACAAGGCTGGTCAGGAACCCTAGGCGCAGGCGGATAGGGGGCGTAAGATTCAGCAAGCTTGTCCAAGGAATCAGGATTTGATGCGATAGAGGAGGCGTCTTTGGAAGTGGTGGAGTAGCCATAGAAGGAAGCGATGGACTTGTTTGACAAAGGACTGAGAGGAGTAGCCATAGATAGCATTAGGTTTTTTGAAGGGCACATGCAAATTATCTCTTTCCTTTTCTCTATAATCTGATTACAAATTAATTTGGAAACCACTTCAATAGGAATTGAAAAAACCGCCACATTAGGTCTTGGAAAAAAAGTGTTGAAAAACCGCCACATTAGGTAAAAAAACTGTTAATAGAGTCTTTAAAACCGCCACAATAGGTATTATAGTAATACAAGGTCAAAACCGCCACATGAACCGGCACAATAGATTAAACCGCTTCATAAACCGCCACAATAGATTAACCGCTGCAATAAAATGTTGCAATAGGCCTTAATTGTAGTAGTGCCAGTTCTGTATAGCTGCAACTGCTAGGATAGTTCTTACAGAAATCATTTTTTCCACTGGAGCAAAGGTTTCACTATAGTCAATGCCCTCTACTTGACTGAAACCTCGAGCAACTAACCGAGCCTTATGTCTATCTAGGCTCCCATCAGCCTCCAGTTTAAGTTTGAAGAGCCATTTGCAAGTGAAAACTGATTGATGCTTAGGACGAGGTACCAAAGACCAAGTATCTGTCCTTTTAAGAGCATTCAATTCAGTGATCATAGCTTGGCACCATTCCCTGCAGTGTAGAGCATCTTTCACAATAGATGGCTCAGTTAGTGGTGCACTATTGATAATGAAGGTGTTGTATGCTGAGGGACAAGAGGCATAAGAAACAACTAAAGAGATAGGGTAAGGGGAAGAGAACTTACTGTTAGAAGAGGAGCCTACAGAGATAGAGACACTTAGGATTGTACACACATAGTCCTTCAACCATGATGGTAGTAGATCTGGAAGAGTGTCTGATCTCAGGTAATGGGGCTTGTGGTGAAGGAGGAGTATCCGAAGGAGGAGAGTCCTCAAGGGAAGCAGGTGATGGAAGATCATCAAACATAGGTGGAACAGGAGAGGGTGAGTAATCAACTAGAGTCTCAGTTGTGGTAACTGGATTTAGGGAGATAGGAGAGGGGTTGTTTGTGGGCACTATGGGGGTGAAAGGCCAGTCATCCACATACTGATGTTGTAATTGGGATTGTATAGGGACAAAGGATAGGATTGTAAACTTTGTAGCCTTTAAAACCATAAGGGTATCCCAAGAAAACACAAGGATTTGACCTGGGTTCAAACTTTTTGTAATGTTGAAAACTTGTAGACATGTAGCACAGACATCCAAAAACCTTTAGTCTAGAATAATCTGGTGAGGTGCCAAATAGGACCTCATAGGGTGATTTGTGATGTAACAGAGGAATAGGTAACCTATTGATGAGAAATGTGGCAGTTAAAATACAATCACCCCAGAATTTGATTGGTAAAGAAGCATGAAACCTGAGAGCTCTAGATGTTTCTAATATGTACCTATGCTTCCTCTCAACACGACCATTTTGTTGAGGGGTTGCAGTACAAGAGCTCTCATGTTGGATGCCTTTTGAGAGTAAAAATTGACTCATATCAGAGTTCACAAATTCAGTACCCTGATCAGTTCTTAAGATTTTAACTCTAGTGTCAAATTGTTTTTCCATTTTTAAGATGAACTGTTGTAAGACAGAAGCAGTGTCAGATTTATGAGTGAGTAAATGAGCCCACACACTCCTACTCTTGTCATCAACAATAGTTAGAAAATATTTTTTGCCATTGTAAGTAGGAGATTCATAAGGACCCCAAAGATCACAGTGTACAAGCTCAAAAATATTTTTAGCATGAGATGTACTGGTGTAGAAGATGTTTCTTGTTTGCTTTGCAAGAGGACAAACTGAATATGAAAGGTCTGAATTTTTATTCATATCAGAAGAAATGCAAGGTACATGTAGAAGTTTTTCAATAGGGGCATGGCCTAGCCTGAGATGCCATAAGGCATTAGAGTCAGACTTACAATGTGACACTACTAGAAAACTTCAATTAGACATCTGTTGTCAACAGATGTCGTTCAAAAAAATTTCCGATCTCTTTGTGCGTGTAGTAAAAGATCCAAACTTTTCACATCGGTTTTAAGCAGATGTCTTTTCTTAATTAGAACCCCTAAATTTTGATTATGACATATGTTGTTGATGAATATCCATGATTTGTCATTTGAAAACATGTGAAGGTGTCATCCTAAAGCAAAAAAGTGACATTTACATCTTTATTTATAAAATAAGTAATGTCATAAGACAAGATAGACAACAGTTTTTGTTTTAGTGATTACGTTTATAATCATGTCCGATATATAATTTATGATTTTATATTATTTTAATTTAACCGACCAAATGAAATATAGGCATAACTGATGTCGTTTCCCACATTTATATCAGTTTTTTCAAAATAAAATGATGTTGTTGCTGCAATGACACATCGATTTATTTGGTAGATAACGATGTTATTTTGATAAATATATATTAGTTTATATATCATTTTAATGTTCAAACTGGTGATGCACATTGATTAAATGAATGAACTGATGTGTATAGTTATACTGGCATCTGTTTGCATAAACCAATCTGATGTTAAACATATGAACACACTACAATTTTCATATATAATCCGATGTGTTTTATTTGAATACACAACACGCTTTTGTCAATAGAACATCGTATTTTGTTTGTTCTTCGAAATGATATGTCGTTTAATGAAAACATGTACATAAATACTAGAATCATATTGAAACATTTACAAAATACGATGCCGCTATTCATAGCCACAAAATTGGCTAGCCACATCTCAAATAAAGGTAAGGCTAGCACTATCTTCACTTGAAGTAGGAATTTGGTCATATGTTCAATTGAAGTAGAACCATCTTCACTTGCACGACATGTGGATGAGTGAAGGACATATAAAACTTTGGTTGCTGGGAAATGATGCCTTGCCTTCTAAAGAAAAAAGAAAAACATAAATAAGTCTAGAAATATGACCACTTCCAAATGTTTCAAAATATAGATCAATAAACACAAGTCCATACATGAGAAGGGAATATCTAAGAGACCAGTTTTGCAATGAATGAACCGATAAATGCACTGTCTCGTCAGAATATTTCACTTACATTCATCTCAGTGCAATATATTCACATTTACACTATCTGAAAAATCCTAATCAAAGAAGTGCAATCAAACAAAGAAGAATATTTAAACATCAACTCTTAAGTTATTCATTTATCCTAATCATTTTGAAATAACAGAAGTGAACAACGGCAATTTGATGCCCGAATAGGTGAAACTAATGACAGATCAATGCACTTTTCCATCGGAATTTTCACTAGCATTTATCTTTGTTTTTCAACCTTGCTGAAATAAAGACAAAATGAAAGATAATCATCTAAGTAATTAAAAAACAATGATATCCTGAAACAGTTGAAAGTAGGCACCCTCAACGTTAATATTAATATGAAGCTATTTACCTCAACCTGCAATGAGAGTTGACATTGACAAATATCATTTGTAACAAGGGTCAACTTCTTTCCACTTACAGTTGAATGCCCTTGTTTATTCTTGCAAAATTTACTTACAGCAGCCCTGAATGCAGGTTGATGAGCAACAATCTCAAAGATATAATAACCTGAAAATTAATCCACTTTACTCGTTTAGGTGAATGATATCGGTTCAAAAATATTAGTTATGTCGCAAAGTCTCGAATGCTAGCGCGACTTAACTAAAATAGGTCATTCAATAAACAAATTTCTAGGTAAAATCATCCAAATACCAATCCACAAAGCACAGAGACAATGGAGACTATGAAGAGTAATCTAGTCACATAATTTTTCCTAATGACTAAAGAATGAGAAAATCCAGAGTTTTGGCATAATAGCTAAATCTATCATTCCTGCAACTTGTCACTTAAGGAGTAACATTTAACAATAGAAAGTAGATAATCACACACAATAAACTGCTCACATCAGCAACTCATCAAACTGGCAAGCAATTAGAAGCTTCATAAAACCAAGACATAACACTAAAGCAAACACAAAAATTGATAGCATAGACTTAACTTACAATCAACAAATCTGAGAACCTCATCAGGAACACTTTTACACTTATGGTAAACAAGACTGACAATGGTCTTGAATGCACCCTCAACTGATTCAATGCCCGATTTCAAAGGACCAGTTTCCTCCTTTCCGGAAACATCCAGATTTGAGAAGAAGATAATAGCATTAAGAGCAGTAGGGTGGACATACCCTTGATACTTGAGCCTCACCGTTTCGTTAGCATCCTTCAACAAAAAAAACACACAAAAAATAGAATGAAAATGATTTCAAGAACTCGAAAGACCATGAATGATAGAATGAGAGAAATAATTTGAAATTTCCAACTAATTAGAACCGGAGCAGGTGTGAGCCCACTAACTTATTAGAGCCAAGGCCAAGGCGCATTATCTTGATCTGTTTTCTGTACCTTCTTACTAAGTATATACTTGGACAGTTAAGCAAATACAAATGGCCTCTAGTCGAATTCATATTCATCTGCATCAACCCAAATAAGTTAAGGTGTTTGCTATTGCTGAAATATCATGTTGGACATCTGAAATATAAAAGTCAATTTAGTATAAAGCGACACACCACTTGGAAAATATACATCTAAAGAAACAGGAATATTTGCTAAACTTACCTTATAATAGAGCTAACTAAAGTAGATTAGTATTTGATAAGAATTCTCAACCTTGCTCCATTTCAGCCAGCTTAACCATTTAAATAATTCATGAAATTTAAAAGAGAAGGCAATAACAAATGAGCAAGATATTATCATCAATAATGAAAAAAAAAATTGGATCAGAAGGTGATAGATAGCACGGTGCAACAGTCCAACAAGGATGCATTGGGCATTTCATTGATGTAATTTTGGCCAACTAGCATGAGCAAAACCCACAGCTGCAACATAATTTTTGTTTCAGATTTATAGTGGTTCCCTTGACAAGCTAAAGTAATTTGCTTTAGAAACTATCAACTGAGCTTTTCCAATAACAGCAACTACATTGTGATATTCCTCTTTAGCTCTCAGCTTTTCTGCTGGATGCAAGAGGATCAACTTCAGGCCACATAAACAGCTCAAGATGATTTCAAATTTTGATGAAAGATTGGTTACTGATGGGGCCATAATGTTGTTAGAATCTGGAGCTACAATGTGTTTGGAGGCGAGATGCCTATACTTTTGTGGTAAAGTAGTTTTTATTAATTATTTCTTTCCTCACATTGCTAAATCATGAAATTGCATATGTATCATTATGTTACTGGCCTTCTAGTATTAATTTTTTTTATTTATTTTGCAAATAAGTTCATGAAGAATTACTTATATGTAAAGCTACAGTTTATCCAACTTACAAAACAAGTTTCCGTGAAGAAATGAGATGGTGTAATTAGTGAAATAATACTCCCGAGTCCCGAGTATTTTATACTACATTCAAGGAGCTTATGCATCACGTCAAGCTGGATTTTATACACACACAACATGTATAACTTCTTAACATAAACACAAATATAGATGAGAAATTGATCCTTGACCATACCAGGAAGGCAAGAATCATTACTCGGGTTTCTCCCACAATTGTTATTAGGGATACTCATAATAACTTTAACGATAGATTGATGCTATCTCCGGTAAGAAATCTATACTAATGCAAGTTAAGTGTCGTATAAAAGGTTTAGAAAATTTGATTTCTGCTACCACTGCACATGTACATACAGTTCTCCTTTGCCTTATAGAACCTCAAGTTTGATGCGTGAAATAAAGCTCTCAAATTGTTTGAACTTTGCAGGCTGTAACCTGTTTAACAATACATGAGCCATTCAATTCTATTGATGGGATTGAATTATGGTGATCACTGATTCTTTGCAGGCTCCATTCATTCCTAGTGGCTAGCCCTTTTTTGAAAGACTATATGATTTAATTCAACTAATCTAAGTAAACTATTAACTTGTGGTTGTAACTATGACCTCTACTAAAACCAAATTGGGATAATAGTGCATAATTTCAACTAGATGCCAGGTTGTTTGAACCAGAATGTGAGGAAGATTGTTATGAAATACACATCATATAAAGAAATAGTAACTGAAAACATTCAGTATGGCAACAGAAATTCAAACCTTAGCATTTTGCCCAAACTTTTTCTTGAAAATGCCAATTGATTCAGAGCCACACACGTCGTGAGTCATCAGGAGTCAGGACATCAACATTAATCCAGACATTTTCGCCAGGCACAAGGTGGGACTTCTCGGAAGCCCTGGCCAATATCTTCTCGGTCATCATCAATGCAGTTTTCACCTAAGCCATTCATCATACACACGAAATAAATTTCAAGAAATTCACTGTCATAATCTGGCTAACAACAAGAGAAAGAGATCGTCTGGGAGAAGAAACCCTAACCGAGTCGATGGCGGATGGCTTGTGCTCGGTCTGTTGACTGGTCATAAGGGATACGATTTTGGAGGCCCGTGTTCTCCTGGACATCTTCGAAGCGCAAATTTGAGAGGACGATGCTGAGAAAGAGGAGAACAAAGAGAGGCTGGCATCATTCTGGATGTAAACGGAAGAAGAAAAATGACCGATAGTGATATTGAAGGAAACACGAAAACCGAGAGGGCGGCGAGAAGTGGGAGAGGCGCTTGTACCTTGGAGAGGAAGCTCATGGTAGATGAAGCAATGAAAGACGCGAACGCCGGAAAGAAACCCTAGAGGAGAGGAGGTCGTCGTGTGCGCAGAGGAGGAGGAGAACAAACGATGGAAGCTGCAAACGCCAAAGCGGAAAGAAACCCTAGAGGAGAGGAGGTCGCCGTGTGCGCAGGGGAGGAGGAGGAGAACAAACGATGGTGAACGTCTTCAATCTTCACCAATTTCGCCCTCTCAGTCAGATTTGGAGAGTGGGAGGGGAGGGAGAGGCGAGGGATTTGGGGGGAGAGTGGGCAGATCTGGTTGTGGCGAAGACGCTGGCGGTGATGGAGAAGGAGGAGGAGGAGGTGGTGCTCTGGGATGGTGGCGGCGAGGGTCTTGAGGGAGAGGGAGGGTTAGAGAGAACTGGGAAAGAAAGAGTTATTTGGTTCAGAGAAAGAGAGCGCTTTATGTTTCCCAAAAATATTGAGCGGGTTTTCAAATTTAGATAACCCTCCAAAATTTTTCCTAAGTATTTCAGTTCCGTGCGTTTTAATGTTTTTCGAATAACAATTTTACATCTGTCAAAATATTTAACTGATGTCTAATATTTTTTCAACTTCGCAAATTTAAAAGCTGATATATCAAACTAATTTAACATCTGTTGTTTCTTTGACAGACTTAAATCACATGATGTCTAATTAGAGTATTCTAGTAGTGTGAGGGAGGCAAAAACATAGGAAGAGTAGGGCTATTGGCACAGAATGTGGTGTGATCTTCATCAGCTTTCTGAGACTCTTCAATCAAACTTGGCATGTCAGCTTCAGGAACCAAGGGGTACAATCCATCAATGTCCATACCAGCTGCAATGTTCCTGTTGTGAACTGATTCTGCCATGTTTTACAGTAACTTTTAACTCGATTTCTGCATATATTGCATGCATTTGGGCTAAGATAGTACAGAATCTATGTAGTTTATGTTTATTTGCCAAATTATGGAATCTACACCAGTTTCTGTTTAAATCGCAGATTTCGAGGCATTTTACAGCAATTCTAAGGAAGGTCGGAAAAGCTCGGAAAACCACTACAGAAGTCCAAGGTCAAAGAAGCAGCGGAACCAGTCGAATCTAGCCGAGAACCCAGGCTACTCGATCTCGAGTA
The DNA here is from genome assembly GCA_963922045.1 of Persicaria maculosa. Classification (NCBI taxonomy): domain Eukaryota; kingdom Viridiplantae; phylum Streptophyta; class Magnoliopsida; order Caryophyllales; family Polygonaceae; genus Persicaria; species Persicaria maculosa. The sequence goes on along the minus strand of OY998259.1, from coordinate 24,294,398 downwards.
GGTCTTACTCGATCTCGACGAGCATGTCCGAGCACAGCCTTGTCGACCAGGAGCAAAGTCGAGAGCCAGACCAACCCGACTTCCGGACCCAACTCGATCTCGACAAGACCTTGGTCGAGATCGACGAAGCCCAGACACCACACCCGGAGTCGAGGAGAGAAGCTGACCGAGAAGCCGAGGACGAGAAGCCGAGCACAATCCTACTCGATCTCGACGAAGCCTTTGTCGAGATCGACGAGCCACCCAGTGCCAGTCCGAGTCCATGTCGAGGAGAAGCTACTCGACAAGAAGTCCACACCCCAACTCGGCGAACCCTGGTCGAGATCGACGACCCTTTGTCGAGATCGACGACGCCCAGAGCCCAGATCCGAGCTTGTCGAGGACACCTACCCGAGGAGACCTAGTCGGCAAGACTTTCCTACTCGATCTCGACAAGGAGTAGTCGAGATCGACGAGCACCGTGAACCAAGTCCGAGCCTGTCGAGCAGAGCTAGCCGGGAAGTCCAGTCGACGATGAATCCTACTCGAGGTCGACGAAGCCTTGTCGATGTCGAGTAGACCAGTTTCCGCAGACGAGTCGACTTGAGCAGTCCGAGCAGACTTGGAATCCTTGGGCATGAAGAAATCCGAGAATGGCTGAGAAGATCTATCCAAAGTTGATAAATTCTATCCAAGGAAGCAAGATCTATCAAGACATGAAGACTTACCCACTTTAGAATTATCTTTTCCTTATTGATTTATTTCCTTAAAGCATTTTATTTATCTTTTAGCAAATTAGATATAGATTTAGATATAGAGATAGATGATTATTTCCTTGATTAGCGGGGTTTGATCACTATAAATAAGGCCCTAGGGGCTGGTTTTTCATAGATTCCAATTCCAATTCACAATCAATTCAAGTAAGTAGGATAGAGAGAGAGAGAGTTTGTAGCAAGCAAGGTGGAGAGGCGAAAGCGGATTTGTCTTGTTGGTTGTAAGCTTTCTTTATTTAATTTAATGCAAGTTAGTTTCTTTTGTTATTTAATGTCTTTCTTGATGATGAAGAGTGAGTAGTCCACCCACTTCTGGGGCTGGGGTGAGCCCGACGGTGGCCATGTGAGGTGATGCGGTAAAGGTCAGATCTTTTTGTGCAATTCGTCTTCTATCCCTATGAGCATGATTCTTTTGCGAGAGTTGAAGGTGATCCTTGTTTGTATTATTGAAGCGAAAGTGATCTTAATGCAACTTGGATTAATTATGTGAAAAAGGGTTAGTAACAATTAGGGTTTATGCGAAAGCCTCTATATGCCTATTTGTTAATAACGAAAGTTATTTGATGGAAAGCATGATCTTTTATGCCTTTATGTGTTACTTTGCATGGTTATCGTTGTGGTGTTGATACCCTGGCTTTGGAAGTCTTTTATTATATTGATTTATTTCGTCAAAAATCTGAGTTTTAGTTTCGAATTTGCAATTTAAATTTCTGCATTCTAGTCGATACAGAGGAGAGCTTTGTCGATCTCGAGTAGGAACTGGTCTATGTCGAGTTGAGTTTCTGCTTTCTGTTGTCGTCGATTTTTAGTTTCTGTTTCTGCTTTTCTTGTCGATCTCGAGTAAGCTGTGGTCGAGATCGAGTAGCCTATTGTCTTGCTTTGTTCTTTCTTTTCGTTTGCTGTTTACTGTCTTTGCTTCTATTTCTGTTTTGCTTTTGTTTGTTATTTTCTTTGTTTCTGTCTTTTCTGCTGCTTTATCTGTGTGAGTTACAGCTACCTGAGAACCGCTGACGTGCTTCCTTGTGGATTCGATCCTGACTTTCTCTTACTGCATTGGAGGAGTCTTGTATTTATTTGCGTGGGCCTGAATCTGGTTTGATCTATTTTATTATATTTCATACTCGATTTCCTCCTCACAACAAATTGGCGCCGTTGCCGGAGAAGCTATCAATCGCGCCTTAGGTAGTCAGTTCTCACTGTTTCTTTGAGTTACTTTGCAGGTGTATGCGTCGTTCTGGTCAAACACCTGAGTTTGACGCCTTAGACGAACCAGAACGCCTTTTTCACATCAGAGCTAAACTACAAAGAGCCATGGCGGCCGCTGAAACACAGGAACAGCTGATCGCTAGGCTTACCAGGGAATTGGCCGCTAAAGATGCTGCTATCGCCGCTGAGAAAGCAGCAAGGGAACAAGCACAGGCTGAGCTTGCCCAGTACCCAACCACGCCAGAGGACTATATGCACCCAACTCTCGTCGTACCTGAATCGGCGATTCTTATCCCTGACAACTCTTTTGAAATTCGCACTCAATTTCTTATAGAGCTTAAAAATAATGCCTTTTATGGTAGATTTAATGAGTGTCCTCTTGAACATATTACAAACTTTGCTGACATGTGCCGTACTCTTGCTGAAGGTACAACCCTGGAATATGTCAAGATGAAATCTTTTCGCTGGTCTCTCGCTGGGCCTGCACTGAAATGGCTGGAAGGGTTGAAACCAAAATCACTCACAACCTGGGCCCAAGTAGAGCAAGAGTTCCTGAACAAATTCTTCCCACCCGCCAAAACAGCACATCTCCGCCAGAAAATCACCGCCTTCAGACAGAAGCAAGGGGAACCGCTGGCAAAGGCATGGGAGCGCTACAAAGAACTTCTGCGATCTTGCCCTACTCATGGACAGCCACCCTACGTCATTCAGGAGATCTTCTTCAACTCTCTTGATCAAGTCACCAAGGACAGAATCAACCATTATACTCGCTATGAGTATCTGACAATGCCGCCAAGTGACGCATGGGGTGTGCTAGAGAAGCTCACTACCTACGACAACAAGTATGGGTCTACTGCAACCTATGAAGAGAACCCATACGCCAGGCCAGCACCATCCATGCCCCTATATGATCCCCCTAAGGGGATTGATCCAGACGTTAGGGGGCAGTACTACAGGGACCAGAATAAGAAGCTCCTCAACCAAGTAAAGTATCTCTCTGTCAACCAGCCTTGTATTGAATGCGGATCGCAAAGGCACACCACTCCTGAGTGCCCACACACAGAGCAAGTCAAGCTGGCAGAGCACCACGAGGAGGTAGCTTACGCAGGGGGTCCCAATCGCTACATGGGGGACCAAAGGTTTCAGCAACCACAATGGAACCAAGATGTCCCTAGGAACCCCCCGCCCTACAGAGCTCCAGGACATCCGGAAAGGGACCAGAAGAAGGATGATATACAGACAGTCCTGGAGGAAATACGGAGGAACCACTCAGAAACTAGGCAATCTTTCAATTCCGTCTATACTCAGATGCAAGGTGTCAACTCTAGGCTTGGAAAAATTGATATATGGAGAAAATCAGTTGATACACAGATTGGTCAGCTAGCAGCGGGAATCCCCAGACAATCAGGTGCGCTCCCTGGATCTTCAGAACCAAATCCTAAGGGAAAGACTGGACATATCGCTGCTGTAAAACTCAGAAGCGGTCATCAATTGCACGAGCCAGAGGTCGGAAAGCAGCAGAACAACGAGGAACAGCAACTCGATGTCGACAAACCTGTAGTCGATGTCGACGAAGGCCTCGTCGATCTCGAGGAGAACCTGCAAAAATCTTCGTCTGCACCGCACAGCAACTCGACTACGCCCAACCTGGTCGATGTCGACAAGACTGTAGTCGATGTCGAGGAGCCCCTAGTCGACATAGAGCAGCCTGCAGCACCTCCGACGTCTGTTCTGGCTCCGAATCAGAAAAAGAAGCTGCCTTTCCCCACAAAATCTCTAAAGGACCCGACAGAAAAGAAATTTCAGCGCTTCATCAAGATGCTTCAGAAACTCAACGTCACCATTCCCTTCACAGAAGCTCTCAATGAAATGCCATCTTATGTCAAGTTCCTGAAGGAGATTCTGAGCAAAAAGCGGTCGATGGCTGAAATTACAGAGGAGTGCAGCCATCTGGACATATTGGAGAAGAGGCCGGATCCAGGTAAGTTTGCTATAACTATTGGGTTTGGTCCATACAAAATTAATGCCCTATGTGATCTTGGAGCTAGTGTGAGTATAATGCCTTTAACGATTTGGTCCAAGATTAAGATAGGTGCCCTGGAGCCTATGGATGCTAGACTTTACATGGCCAACAACACGGTGGTCATTCCAACAGGCATGGTGGACAATGTGCCAGTACAAGTAGGTAAATTCTTTGTCCCTGCTGATTTCTTAGTTGTTGATATGCAAGAAGATCCTGCTTGTCCAATTATCTTAGGAAGACCATTCTTGGCGACGGTGGATGCCAACATAAGCGTAAGGAAAGGAGTGCTCACCTTCAACATCAGCGATGAGGTAATTGAGTATTCCTTTAATAAAACCATATTGATCTTAGGATCAATGTATCAAACCATGAAGAACACTCAAAGAAACACTCAGAAGAAGGAGAAAGAAATAAGCAAAACTCTCATAAACCAAAGTTTGATTACATTGAAAAACAAGTTGCTGATTACACAGAGTTTGCTATTTATAGACCAACCAAACAACTCACACACACACTAACATACACGGTGGGAGTTTGTTACAGCAACAACTTCCTGGAGCTTCTTCTAACTGCCACTCCAGCTCAGCAGCTCCAGCTCAGCATTTGGTTGATCTTATAGCTCCAACACACTCGTTTCTAAGTGTTTTTATCTAATTGTCGAAATGATTAGTATAACCTCTCATTTCGAAGCACTCGAGATGAGTTATAATATGTAAATGTTAATTTAATTAAAATATAAAAACATTATAATCTATTGAAACAAAACTAAAGTGATTAATATACCTTTAATTTGTAAACATCCATAACTTTTTACTCACATGTCAGATTAAGGCGTATTATATATCAAAATGAAGATATCGACGAGGAGAACACACCTAGGAAATTCGTCGAATGAGAGGGGGGCACGTGACCCCCTAGGCCCCCCTTCAACTCCGCCCCTGACAGCATCTGCTATCTTCGATCAAAGAGCTGGCTAGTTGCTTCTCTGCAGTGACTTGGTCCCATGTAAGACGAGAAGGTAACACGGCGGCACATGTTATGGCTCATATTAGACCGATTAGTAACTCTTTAGTTTTTTCAAAAAAAAAACTCCTTCCGCAGGCTGTGATTACAGACTGTGATTGTAAGTTTGGATGATAGTAAATTAGCAATGAACTAGTACAGTACCCGTGCCTTGAAGACACGGTATATATGTTAAAATTTAATTAGATGAATATTTTATTATAATATGTTAAAGTACTAAAAAAAATTATTTTTATCATTAACTTTGAAATAATTCGTTATTTGTATTTGAACTTTTTTATATTTCCTATAATATCTTTTACTTCATATGATTTGTTTTAAAAAAATCCAGTTTAATCTATTTTCACCTATTTGCTATTTCTACATATATTATGCAAAACTACGTTCCTATCAAATATAACATATAAGTATAGCATTATGGGGTCGGGTGCAACCTCACTACAATGTCTGGATAAATGATAAATTTTGATCATTACATATGATCAACATGGAATTCAAAACCACTGAAATAGATCAACCACCCCTAGTTGTTGATGCATATTTCATCCAAATTAATTGCTTACTACAATAATTGATTAGTTACGGAAAACACTTCGGAAGAAAACAATAACATGCATTAAATAATCAAGATTATACCTCTTAAATAAAGAAAAATAAAAAAAACATTGGAAGAAAAAAGAGTTGAAAGTGAGAAAATAACCAAAATTTATGAGGGGGATTCAAGACAAAGAGTTAAAGCTTCGAACCAATGACCATTGCTTTAATTGTAAAGGAGATGTGACCCTTGCAAGAGGTCAAGGGTTCAAATCACACTACTTACACCTTGTGTAATCAGTGGGTGCTCAAGTCTTCATTGGCTTGGGTGGGCCTGTGTGGTGTCTTACTGTCGGGCTTACTGGTTTAAGTCCTTTGCAGGCTGGGGCCTGGGCTTGTGGGGGATTAGTTGAAAACATCAAAACCTCCCATGTTACAAAAAAAAAGAGTTAAAGCTGCACATATACCCCCTTTATATTTTTTAGTGCGATTTACCCAAATCTAGATGGTGTCGCAATTTAAAAAATTGATTAGTAATTGGAAACAATTCGAAAGAAAATAATAATATGCATTAAAGAACCAAGATTAAACCTCTATTTTTTTAAAAAAAATATGGAAGAAAAAAGAGTTGAAAAGTAAAGAAATAACATAAAGTTACGAAGAAGATTCAAGAAGGACAATTAAAGATTCACCTATACATGATTCATTTTAATATTACATTTATTTGACTTTAAATGTTTTCACAATTAAAAAAATAAAATATAAAGTAAGCTATGTCTTTAGTGTATACTAAATTTTTGTTAAAGATACAAATGTAAAATCTCTTTTTTATTTTTATTTTTTATATTAGGTCCTTTATTAAATTAGAAGATTCAACGGAATATATTTGCTAATGAAAGTATATTTTATATGCAATTTATTAATAAAGATCTTAATATAAATTCAAAATATGTTTAGATTCAAGCGATATTTTAACAACATAAAAAAAGTAAGGCATTGATATTGGTCTTATAAATAAGTGATAATCATGGTGTGTTTGGATTCCAAATGCATTTTAATTAATTATAATGTATTTATAAATACAAATACTTGATATTTGGTCATCAAATTTTATAAGATGCTTAAAATGGTATACCTATTAAATAAAATACCTTATAAATTATGTCAATTAAACAACCACTATTCTGTAAAGTTTTTTATTACATTGTATAACATAATGTAATTATTTCAAATAATTTACTATGTATTTAATTTAAATTTTATGTTATTTTAAAAGATTGTAAAAATTGTTAACCAAACACTATTCAAGCATTTATGCATTATAATTTAAAATATATTGGAATCCAAACACACCCTCACATAACTTCAATTTTTTTTGTCAAATACACTCATAAAAATAAATTATTTGATAAAAAAAGTGTAAGAATACCTACTTGGATGAAAAGCTTATTAGGGAAGATTAAACAAATTTAACAAATATTCGAATGAAAAGAACTTTTTTAATTTGTTTTAATGTTTAATAATTATCGATAATTGATTAATTTAAATGAAAACATAAATAACTTTCAACCAATAATAGTATTTGACAATTAGGGAGAAGAAATAATTAATTTATCAATTAAAAAAGTGAGGGTATGTTAAATCTAAAGCTGCCACGTAGCCTATTTTTAAGGAGTTGCTGCCATGTGGCATCGGGTAGGAGAGTAGATTTTTTTTTTTTTTTTTTGGCTAAGAAATAGCTGCTGTATAGGCTAGAAATGCCGAAAATAAAGAGCAAAAGAAAAAAAAATAAACAAGCTACGATGATCTAAAAGTAAGCAAAAATAAAGAAAATAGGGAAAATAGGCTAGAAACTGGAAAAATTAGGGTTCTTTAGTGGTGCAAGTTTATATAATGCTTTTAATCCAAGAATCACAGTCATAGGCATGATATGTAGCAACTAGGAATAAAAGATCACAACTTGCAATCAAGAACTCAATATCTTCCAAATTATAGATCCAAACAAAGAATAACAAAAATAAAGTGCCAATTTTTATGGGTAAATAATAAAGATTCAACTTTTATGCAGCGGCTATGGTGAAAAATAAGGCACGAAAAATAAATCACTCAAATAGAACTCTTGGGGCTCTCCTTAGAGTCATGCTGCGAACTAACCTCCGGAGATGGGAAGACTGTCTACCATTTGTAGATAACAGGTCTAGGCACTCTGCAACAAAGATGACCCCCTTCGAGGTAGTATATGGCCGAAATCCATTAACTCCAGTGGACATGATGCCTCGGCCATATAAGGACAAGGAGAGCGTGGATGCAGCTAAGCAGGTGGACTTCATCAAAAGCTTGCATGAGCGTACCAAGGCGCAGCTGGAAAGGAAGACTGCGCAATACAAGGCCGCGAAGGACAAGCATCGTAAGGATGTGCAGTTCAACGTTGGTGATCTGGTCTGGCTGCATCTCAGGAAGGAAAGGTTTCCGCAACAACGGAAATCTAAGCTGGATCCCAGGGGAGATGGACCATTCCGAGTGGTTCAAAAGATGGGTCCTAATGCCTACAAGCTGGATCTCCCTGCCGATAAGTACAGCGTCCATTCTACATTCAACGTCGCCGATCTATCCTTGTTCGTGCCTGACGATGACTCTGACGACGATTTGAGGACAAATCGAAGTCAAGTGGAGGAGAATGATGCCGCTCAATTATCGATGACTCCTGGTGACATTGAGGACAACATGAAGGTTCCATTTGATGGCCCTGTCACTCGTTCAAGGGCCAAGAAGATTCAGAATGCAACTAAGGCCTTTCTTGTCCGTCACCATGGAACTTTAGAGCAAGGGTTCAGGCCACCCTGGATCACTTGGCTCAAGGTTACACCGCCAGCACAGGAAGTGAGCCTGCGTCCACACACGGAGCTCATGAAGACTCGTCTTCACCCACCATGAGCCAACCATTGTCGACATTGCTCGTGGGTCACTCGGCCGAGTGGACCAAAAACATTGTCGAGAGAAGTGGGCCGAGTTGTCCTATGCTTGGGCCGAAATTAATTAGTCATTTAATTAAGTTGTTATTTTATGCAATTAGATAAATAAGGTGGAAATTAATTATATCTCTTCTAGATATATTACTTACCCACCAAGTTATTAAATATCTATCTTCTTAGGTTTTATTTATCTTAAAGTTATTTCACTTATCATTAGATAGAATTAATCTATCCAAACCCCTTTCCTTTGCAAGGAAGGATTGGTTAGATATCTCATAGTTTTACTATAAATTTATGATTTCCGCACTTTGAATTAATCAGATTGAAATAGAATTGAAGAAACCCTTTATGGATTAAGGGTTCTTCGATTATCAATCCAAAAGCTTCCATTGTTCTAAGTCTTGAGATCTTTCGAGTCACACAAACATCAAACCCCAGCCTTGGTTCATCGACATCGAGTAACCAAGCCCTTCACCTTAGTCGAGAACGGTCGCAAGAAGGAGAGCGCAACCCTTGGTGACGTCCGCGACCAATTCCGCTCCCAGCGAGCGCGGCCCTGCTTCCGCGTCCTCGCCCTCGCAGTGCCCAGGCGCCAACACCCGCGTGCTCCCAGGCGCTCGCTCCCGCTCCCGCGTTCCTTGCTCTCGCGCGCCCAGCGAAGTACTCACCCTTGCCGCGTCTAGCCTTCGCTCCCAGCGAGTGAGGCTCCTGAGACGCCAGCGCCGCGCATCCACCCGCTTCTCTCTCGCTGTCTTCGCACTCTTTTTCTGTCGCTATTACTTTGTTTGAGTTGCTGAATTTTGCTAAGTATAATTCTGTCGCTAAATCAGAATTCTAATCACTTGTTTAAATTGTTCCAAATCAGGAGATATCAAAGAGCATTGCAAGATCGGAGCAAATATACGGCGTGGTTCTTGATCTGAAGCCCACAGGCGAAGGATCGGGTATCCCAAACGTATCAAGTGGTATCAAGCGGGTCAAGATGGCCTTCTGTGGGTCAAACAACGATCTTGATCCTGGCGACGACTCGAGGACGAGTCGATTTCAAATGGAGGGGAATGATGTCATCCTCAAGCGAAAGAAGAAGGCTCCACCATGGAATAAGGCCCAAAGGAGCAAGTTGAGCTAATGGTCAAGTTGGGTTCGTTCTTAATGGGTTGACAGCATTTCGACGTCTCAGTAAAATGGGTCGTTCGGAGTCCATATTTATCGGATGAGGTCGTGCCATACCTTGTTGGAACGAGGACGAAAAGATCTACAACTTTGCTGTTGAAGGTTTCTCCAAAATCGACGTCGAGAATGGCCGAAATTCATCATCTTTGCAGCTGTCACTGTTTGGACGAATTTCCACATATTTATTTAGTTAATTTCGAATTTAATCAATTAGATATATTTATTTTATGCAATTAGGAAATAATAAGGTGGAAGGAAAATATCTCATCTAGGTAATTCCTTTTCCACCAAGTTGTTATTTATCTATCTTTATTAGGTTTGATTTATCTTAGAAAAGAATTAGCTACCTTTAGATATTTTATTTATCTTTATCTAACCAAAGCTCTATTTTTTGCAAAGATAGAATTGGTACGTTTTTCTATTTAAACAACATTGTAAGCTTTGAATTATTCAGATTGAATAGAATTGAGAAACCCCTTTATGAATTAAAGGGTTCTCGATTATCAATCCAAACCCACATTCGGTTCGTATACATTCTTTCATCCAATCGAAAATTATTTACTCCTTGCAACCTTTCATAAAGTCACCCACGTAGATACAATTGCAAATGGGAGTAGCCGCCATTGTTGACTCGAATTGCTAAAGGCGATTCATTCCTTGCGGCTTCAGCCGATCCAAAGTCTCTTTCAATTCATATAGATCGGAGGCGGCCACCATCGATTTAATTAGTTCCGACTTAACTAATTGTGTGTACGCCGGCATCAATTCACGAAAATACAAGGAGCTAAGCAAGATCGTTCACGCTTTAGTTTAGCAATTGGCCGGCCTAACCGATTGCTATACATCATGCTATCTTCGATCAAATGAGTAACTATTAAATAAAGGGGGGCACGTGACCCTTTAGCCCCCCTTCAGCTCCGCCCCTGGCAGCATCTGCTATCTTCGATCAAAGAGCTGGTTAGTTGCTTCTCTGCAGTGACTTGGTCCCATGTAAGATGAGAAGGTAACACGGCGGCACATGTTATGGCTCATATTAGACCGATTAGTAACTCTTTAGTTTTTTTTTTTTAAAAAAAACTTCTTCCGCAGGCTGTGATTGCAGATTGTGATTGTAAGTTTGGATGATATTCCCTCCGTTCACGAAAACTTGTCGTTTTAGACTTCTTATTTTGTTCAACAAAATATGTCATTTTAGATATTTTTCCATTCATTTCCCAATTTTACCCCTAATTTGAATTTGAATTTATTCATTAAATCTTGGCTCCAATTTGATGTGTGATTGTACTTTGTTTTGGGATAATAAATACAAAAGTTAAGTAAGGGCAAATCAGGTAGTGTAATATATTTCTTAATAATTGTGCCCGAGGTTAAAACGACAAGTTTTTGCGAATGGAGGGAGTAGTAAATTAGCAATGAATAAATGATTTCGGTTTGCTCTAAAAAAAAAAGAAAAAAAAAAGAAGACGTGCATGAAACACTGAAATAGTATGGACATTGGGCCTTTATGGCCCATCAACAAGGGATTCCACAATCAACTGGTCCGCTCGTATTTGGCTCAAAATATCAATATCTAATATCTAATATATAATACTAAAACAGATGTGAAAGATACACGTGACAGCCTCACCTTAAACCAAGGCTGACGTGGCAGTTTTTCATTAAGTGTGGCCCCACCTATATAACTAACAGAATTTAATCAATTATTAATTAAAATAAATTTAATGATAATTTAACAAATTTACTAGAATATTAATTTCTCCCAAATTTTTTTTACCCATTTGAATTAAAGATATTTAAATTTTTTAAATTAAATTAACCAATTAATTACTTTTTATTGTAAATTTTATTTATTTTTTCTCATTTATTTTGTGTTAAAACTTAATATCTTTGTTATTTAGAAGATCATTGCCCAAGTTGAATTGGAGGAAGCCTGGCGTGTTCGAGACGAAGGCACGCTTCGAAAACAAAGTGCTCAAGAAACGGGGATCCAACATTGTAATCGACCACTTTTCATACGCTAAGTTAGATTTGTTGTTGGGTGATGACAATAAGTTATCCATTGAAGGAATCTTGCTTCTTGATGCACATCTATTATCGCAGTGACTTCTCTCGATGCATATCCCGATCCATCATTGTAGTCGATCATTGCCCAGGTTAAATTGGAGCTCTATCTTGATGCATATGTAGGAACGTTGAATTGATGTTCTTCACATCACTACTAATCCCCCAAACATCAATGATTGTTGAATTATGTGGGTTTTACTATTTGATTCAAGCATAGCAGTTGTTAAAATCCATCTTTTTTCTATTTACAAACAAAAAACGATTGTAATCTCATTTTACCCGTTTTTGGTAAGATTTCTACTTATCTCGAAAATTTAGTGGGATTTTTTCTACTGAATTATTTATAAAATGACTTTTTTAAATCTAATTTTTTTTCTATTTACAAATAAAAAATATTGCAATCTCATTTAACCCGTATATGGTAGGATTTCAAATGTTAACTCAAAAAATTTGGTGGGATTTTTACTGCTGAATTATTTATACAATGATTTGTTAAAATACAATGTTTATCTAATTACAAACAAAAAAAATTACAATCTCATTTTACCCGTATTTGGTAGGATTTCTGCTATCTCCAAATTTTGGTGGCATTTTTATTGCCAAATTATTTATACAGTAATTTGCTAAAATCCAATATTTATCCATTTACATATAAAAGAAGTTCATCATATATCTCTACTCACACTTGGTAGAGTTGATCTTATCGTGAAGAATGATGGGCAAGTTCATTTTTATATGCATTGATTTGTATATTTTGTTATTAGTTATTTGTTTTACCACCTTTAATATTGAATTCTTTAACAAGAATCGTATATTGAAGTGACCTGTTGGTTCAAAATTATTTAAACAACTATATATATACCCATCAATATGGAGTTGAATAGATACATCATTAATAAATTTCAATTTCTTATTGTAAAAGATGTTGGACATGAGTTTCAAACATATTTCTTATTTAACTATATTTATTGACCTTATTTCTCAATACTACCAATAATTATAATTTCTAATGACCTTATTTCTCAATATTACCAATAATTATAATTTCTTTTATTTTACCTCGTGAACATGCATTCTTTAATTTTATATGTTTAACCTTTGTTGTGTGTAGATGAGAGAATATTGTCAACTTTAATTTAGCCGATGTGACAAAGTTGTATATAAATCCGATTTTGTTCCGACACTAATGCATATCAAAGAAGGTAATGCGCGCCTTATTTTACTTATTTGTTGTATCTATTATTACTTAATATACCATCTTAATATGAACTATATTTATTTTACAGGTTTCTTAAACCCGACAATACCTCCAAAACCAAAACTGTGCAACGACGCTATGAATTCTCCAACATTGTGGATTAATGAAGTTATCGTGATCTATATAGCACACTTTTAATTATTGATCGAAGATGTGAATCGAGTGAGCAAGACCAGTTTAGTATATTTATCATTTTGACGTTTGGATTTAATATTATTTTTCTATATCGTTTCTATATTATCATAATATTATTATTATTATATATAATGTAGATAAATTATGATAATATCTTTTAGAACAACATAATATATTTTACAAATCCCGTGCGTCACGCACGGGTACTGTGCTAGTATAATACTAAAACAGAGGCGTGGAAATCCTATATGGCGGGCTCTGGTGCGATTCGCTTACGTGTCGTACTCTGGTGCAATCTGGCCCGGGTCTTTGACACGTCAATTAATAATGATCCAATATATTTAAGCCACGTCAGGCGATTACATCATCTATTTATACACATATCATCCTATGTGTCTATTTTAATTGAAGATTAAATTTAATTTTTAATATAAATATTCAACATCATATCTAAAGTGGTTACAAAACCTATCATTTTTAATATAAATATTCAAAAAAATAATATATATCTCGATTAGTGAAATAATAAAATTTAAACAATTGTGTACGTACATATGTTTTAGATAAATATGATCCTAAATAGTTTTTTTTCTTCTTCCACCAAATCATTCTCCCAAAACCCTTTGAACAAAAAAAACCCCGAAACCTTGTCCATCATTTGAGTTATTTAAATATCCATCTTTTACTACTTTAATTTAATGACTATCCATCTATATATGCTATATTTTGATTGATATATATCTTATCATTATTTAAATTATGATTTTAATTTTTATGGTATCTAGCTAGCCTTAATTATTTATCATTAGCAAGCAAACGGTTGATTGAGTTGAAGCAATCGGCAATAAGCCCTAAAACCTAACCCAAGGCCCTAGAAAGAATTCATAATTTCATAGAGCTTCAATTATAAGACCAAAATACCGGATGCACCATCTTTTATGTTTATTTATCCGTTAAACAAAATATGTTATTTTAGCAATTTATATAATTTTTAATATAAATTAATTCAATCCACCTATGTTATATTTTAATTGATTGATATATATCTTATCATTTAATTAAGATTATTTCACCTCGAGTTATTTGCAAATCTTAGCAAATTAATCAATATATAATAACATCAACATGTGGCCTGAATTTTACATAAAGAATAAATAATAAAAATCTCATCAATATAATAAAAAATTTACCCAATATCTATGTTGATATTTTGGGATTGATATTTTGGGATTTAATAAAACAAATTTGCATTTTTTTAACAAAAGATAAAATATAACATATTAAGAAAAAATTACTCGTGTTTATATTTAATAAATAACACAATTGATTAAATACCTTAATTATAAAAATGTCATATAATATTTATATATATGCACAAATAAACATGTGTGCGAATTATATATTTTCAAAATTATTTAAATTAATTAAAAGTTATTTTATATAAATAAAAGTTATGAAAAAACCGCGAAGATCGCGGGTAATAAGACTAGTAAGAAAATAAACCCCCCTCTCATTTTTACATCAAAAACAATGTTTCTCCAAATCATTAAAAGAATAAGCTATTATCATTATATTATATTTTTTGAGCAACTTATTATATTGTTATCATAATTACTTCTATGAGTTTTATCACCATTTTATTTATTTATTTATTTATTAATTTGAGTATTGTCATTGTTATTATTATTTGAATGAGCCTACCAAACAACCCATATGATTTTCTGATTCCATTCCGATTTCAATTCTAAAAGTCATACCAAATGAGGCCTTAGAGTTAGAGTAAAAATAATTTAGAGAATATGTCTTTTATTTTTCCATTTTTAAAAAAAATTATTGATAATGATTTTGTATCGTTAAAGTTCTAAGTTGTAACCCCTTTATCCTCGCCTATGGCTAACTTGCTACGACTTCACCCACTCAAATACCCCACTGTGGTAGGGCTGCTTAAGTGTTTATTGGTTCGAAACCGGGCCAGCTGAACTGAATGCAAACCAAATTTTTAGAAATTGTGAATCGAAAACCGAACCTAACACCTTAGGTTCGGTTCGGTTCATGTTTTGAACCTAAATGAACCTAATTAACAATTAATTATACAAAAATTAAAATGCTTCATTAAAAAAATATGATATAGAAAATTTCTTTAAAATACACGCAATATCTTATAACGGGTACTTTTTTATGAGATTTTTTTTTATAGTAGCAAGAAGTATATCAATAAAGCGATATTAAGGGTGTGTATGGATGCCAATTTTAGTAGTTAATAAACTACTAAAATTGGGGGTTAAAAATTTTAACCTTGTATGGGGTTGTGTAGTAGGGGGTTTTTGGTTAAAATTGGGACTTAAAAAATAAGTCACTTTTGATAGCTTTTTTGGTGGTTTTGGGGTTTATTTGATTTGAAAATACAATTATACCCCTAATAACAACCAAATAAACTCCACTTTTTACAAATAAACTGTTTTTCATCCCATACGGGGTTTATATTTCACACAAAATTTTAACCTTATTTGAGGTTAAATTTTTAACTTTAACCTGTTTATAAATTTTAGTCATTTTTTTAACCCCGACCCATACGGACCCTAAAGCTATCTAAAAGAAGTGGGTCGCCCTTGATTCTTGATATCTGGTCCGGTTGTTTAGATGGCTTACATGCAAGGAGGAAGATGTTGACATAGTTGGCTTAAAAAGTGATGACGATTGCGATTCTGGTTCTGGATGCGATGCCCGACGAGGTACCTGGGAACGTCTGGACAGAGAAAATTTACATGCAAATTTTAGTTTCTTAGAAAGATTTTTTGGAGATTTGTTAGACATCGGGTGGTTAGGTTTGTTTCTGATTTGGGGTTTTTGGGTTGGGTTTGTTTCTCGGTTGGTTTTTTTTTTAGGCTTTGTTGGGATAAATCTGAGGAATTGGAATTTGGAACGATGGGGGAGAGAGGGCCGTTGGTGACTACCATGGCCAGATCTGAAGGGTGGCCGGTCTGGTAGGCAACTTTTGGGCTGAAAGTCCAGGCTGGCAGGGCCAGCCGGGAAAGGTCGCTGGAAGGGGCCCGTGAGTAAGATGTATAGGATCAAGGGATGCAAAAGGTTTGATTTGATTTTGTGGGTGTTTGGTGGTTGGGCAGCCGCCCAGGCTGATGGAGGAAGATCCAGCGGCAGCGGCGGCTTGAAAGGGCTAAAAGGGTTGGGTTTACTAGTGTCGTAGGATGTTTTAAAGGTAGATTTGAATCGAATTAAACATAAACCAAATCCAACCTAAAACCAATTTTTTAGAAACAGTAGACTGAAAACCAAACCTAATCTTTTAGGTTTAGTTTAGGTCCGGTTAAATTGGCTCGATTCGATCAAAATTTCGGTTTGAACCGAACTTTGAATAACACTACACTGTGGTACGTATGCGCCAATAAGACCCCCACCCACTCACAAAAACAGAGCAAGTGATCTCTGTAGCTAGGGTGGATTTGGTACGTTGGCTTACGCAACGCACTTGCACACCTAATAGGCCCCTCTCGGCAGCTTCCTATGAAATTGCATCACCAATTGCCATGGGTTCCTTCTAATTATATCGAGATTTGATTTACATACCACCAGGGCACCAGGTAAGGTACTGTAACGTGTGCTTAATTAGGAAACACGAGTAATTAAAATCATTACCCCATAGACTGGCAGCCAAGGAGTGGCTTGAGTTACTCTTTTTATTGACAATTGGTTTTCACCCCATTGATCTCATATGCTCGACTTGCTTAGCGTATAATGTGCAAATTACCATCTGCATCTTCAACAGCTGGCCAGGCCAACTGATTCCTTAAATCTCTGACTAATTTGGTTGATCGGTCACCAATCTCTAGTCATTTATTCGAACATTGATCACACTTCACCTCTTGCGCATTTCATCGAACACATCCCGGGCACCTAACTCGGTTCAGCCTAATCAATTGCTACTGTATGTATCAATAATTGCAAGCTTTAGATGAAATTTCCGCTTCAATTTCTTCGGCTACATTATTCTTTTTGTCACTATATATCAAAAGTTACTTCAGTTGTTGTCTTATAATAATAATAAAGAGAACTCCATAACTACTCACAAGTCACAACAACAACGATATACAAAGCAAAGAGGCAAAATGGAGTGCCCATCTAGCACTGTACTTGTGGGAGGAAGTGATGAAGAAGACGACCTGGTCACCTGCAACTTCAATGGCTTCTCAGATTCATCAGAGGCTGAGTATGTAATGTTGCTGCTGGAAAGGGAGAAGCTTGAGTACACCTCCGTTCTTGCTGACAACCCCGATCGGAATTCGACAAACACAGACCGTTGCACCGCTGTCAACAACATTTTCCATGTATGTTACTCAATTTGCCCAATTTACAACACTTGATTTTCTTTATGAATTGCTGACATTTGGGGTTTTTGCATTGGTTAATGATGTAGACTATAGGTCTGTTGGGATTTCAGTTCCAAACAGTTTATCTGTCAGTCACCTACTTGGATCGGTTCCTATCAGTTAGAGCCTTACATGTAAGTAATCATTTCATTTTCGGCGAATAGAGGACAACTGCAAACTTGTAAGGCATGGGTATGTTATGTATGGATGCAGAGTGACAAGGCATGGGCAACTGATCTGCTATCTGTGGCATGCCTATCACTTGCTGCGAAATTGCGAGAACCGGACATTCCGCCTTTGTCGTCTTTTCGAGTAGGGAGCTTCAGATTCGACGTCAAGTTTATTCGGAGAATGGAACTGCTAATCCTAAATGCATTGGAGTGGAAGATGGGTTCAATCACACCTTTTAACTTCTTACCATATTTCGTCGACAAACTCTTCATTGAGCCTCCCTCAAGTAGCACTTTAACAAGGATTCAAGAACTCATATTGGCCATCATGACAGGTATATTTACTTTTTTCTCTTATTTATGTACTTTCAATTGGATGATTAAAGGCTTAGTGATTCTTTATGCAATGCAATCAGATGTAAGCTTGATGGATCATTACCCGTCGGCTATAGCCTTAGCTGCAATTTTGATGTCATCGGATGAAAGACTGACAAGAAACGCGCTGCATTCGAAGATCAGTGCCCTACCTTGTAGTAGATTTGTTGATATTGTGAGTGGTTAATTTTCTTGTTTGTTTTGTAATGCATTTACATAAAAAGGAAAGGAACATTGTTCAATTTGTTGATGGTTGCAGGAGGATGTATTTGTTTGCTACCTGATCATGCAAAAGGCAGAGACAAAGCTGATGCTTAAGGAGTGTGAAAGGGAAGAAGAAAAAGAGGGCTTGGAGTAAATCAATTTCAATGTTTCAAACTGATGAGTTGTGTGTGATTTGATGCAATTGAATTTTGGTACCATGTTAGTTTGTACAATTAAATGTGATCAGATTTTTATTTGAGTGGCTTAAGGTTTTTGCCTTCCAAGGTGGGATATATGGGTCCTTGACATTTAATGTCAAACTTGCATAAGTTCTATAGGGGCCATCAAAACTTTACATCTCATATTAGTATATGTTTGTGGAATCCAGGGAATTTCAAGTTATTATTACTTGTATTATATCACTTCATTTGGAGTATGATTTGAATATGTGTAAGGTTCATTCACTTTTCAGCATGTTCTTGTGTGCCATACCCAATTATCAGAGAGATCATCAAACTCCATTCCATCATGCAAGATGTTCTAGCACCACATAAAGGCATAAAGACTTGAACTTTAATTTGCCCATACATGTTGAAATGGCATTTCTTGTGGCAGAGAGATCCAAGAACAAGAACAATAAGAAGTTACGAGCACTCAGATTTTGTTTGAGTAGAGAGGAATAGAAGAGAAAGGGATCAAATTTTATATAGAAAATTTGTATGCTATGTAGGCGGGGGTGCTGCCCTCCTTTGACCCCCTCCAAGGGCGTGTTGCCCCAACGTTCTCTGGACCCTAAACTCGCTGACCGATCAACAAGACTACACCCAGATGTTGTCGCCCCCTTAGATCCACGTTGGTCCAATCAACGAACGAATTCAAGGCATATCAACCACATTCATATTTCTTTTTTTTATATATATATATAAAAAAAAATTATTTACCGCAATGTGTTGATTGTTGATAAATAGTAACGACTATTGCGCCAAACAAATTCAACACAACAACGTTGAAGCAAACATTGTGTGACAAGAGGGTATGCAAAAATAGCATTAAATCATATATAGTAGTCATGATCATTGAATCGGAGTTGATGAAAATGGCAAAGACCAATTCATGAATGCTTCTGAGAAGATAGCAACATAGTGAAACGGTAAAAGAAAAAATCTGACTGACTTTCAGCTAAGCTATAACCTCACCTGGTAGGCCAATGAATCTGATCAGTATCTGACAACTGAATTTAAGCCATAGCCAACAAAAACTGAATCAAAGTAGAAACAACAGGTAACAAAAAGGAAGGAAACAAGGACTACTACAGCAACTCCATTCAGAAGGAAAAGGATTTGGCATTCATGTTAATTCATTGATAGGATCCAATAAGCCCAGAAGTTGAAGGTGAAGCGCTGCGAAATCATAGAGGCTTCACACTCATAACTTCGATCATAAGCAAGAAGATTTTTGTAAAAGAGTTTCAAAACTTGACAGTTCACACAGTTTGATGTGTAATTTTGTTTTCTAATGTCTATCAATCAACATCTTTGGTTTGACACTTTCCCATTATTCAATAGGGAAGGAAACAAAGAAAGGACGGGTAGAGCTGGGTAAAAAACCTGTCATAAATGGATATATATACAGTGGATACTGAATTTTAAATCTGACAATTTGCAGCCATCAACCGTATAAGTTCCACTTACGGAGTGTTTTTCAATCTTCATAATTGATGTGGAAATTGCAATATTAACAACTAGTTGTATTACCCGCGATCTTCGCGGTTTTTTTATATGACTTTTATTATTCTTGCACAAATTATATAAGATCATAAAAAGTATATAAATATTATTTTGGACCTTTTAATCTCATAACCAACATATGATAAGCACATATCATCTAAATGAATTATATAATTATGTATACATGTTTGTACACGTATATCCTTTATATGAAATAAATCCTTAGTTGTTGGAGTATTATATAATAAGATATAGAGAATAATTTTTTATTATTTTATATGAAATTTATATGCAATATGATTTAGTAAAAATATATTCAAACTTCATATATAAAGATAAGTATATATGTTTCTTTTTTGAATCAATTTTTCAAAAACCACTCCGGCTGTTTAAGATTTGATTTAATATATTATATACCGTAATAGAAAAGATAGGATTTAATTCAATATACTCCGTATTAGATTATGTTAAATAGTACTAATAGATTATATAAATTAATCTAATCTTTTAAGATTATGTAGATTTTTCTTAAATTAATATAATCTTTTAAGATTATGTAGATTTTTCTAGGTAAAATACTGTGATAGAAAAGATAGGATTTAATTCAATATACTCCTTATTAGATTATGTTAAATAGTACTAATAGATTATATAAATTAATCTAATCTTTTAAGATTATGTAGATTTTTCTAGGTAAAATATTTATAAAATAACTCAAGGAAAAATGATAAGATTTGTAAGATATGAGGTTGAATATTTATAATAAAAAATAATTTAATCATTAATTTAAATGGACACATAAGATGACACGTGTATAAATAGATGAGGTTATCGTTTAACATGGCTTAGATTGATTGGATCATCATTAATTGACATGGCGAAAAACCCGGCCAGAATGCACCATAAAACGACACGTGAGCGAATCGCACCAGAGCCCGCCACATAGAATTCCCACGCCTCTGTTTTAGTATTATATTAGCACAATACCCGTGCGTAACGCACGGGATTTGTAATATATTATCATAATTTATTTACATTATATATTAGATATATTATAATATTATAATGATATAAAAATGATATAGCCAAATAATATTCATTTGTAAAAAAATAATGCTTATATTATATCAGTATATAATATATATGGCAAAACGTCATGTCTCAACTTTCTAGATAGACACAATTGCATGAACTAATTATGTAGATAGTGTTTTAAATTTTTTGTTTCGCCTTCTAATTTTTTGTAACTTGATTGGTTACTTTTGAACATTAAACAAATATTTTTTTGTCATAATAAGCTGAAAGGTAGAACCAAATACTTTGTTAAGTGGACTGCACATTCGAAAAATGCTAGGTCAGCCTAATATATTAGGATTTATGTACTAATACTTTTACCAAATGGATAATCTAATCTTTTAAGATTATGTAGATTTTTCTTAAATTAATATAATCTTTTAAGATTATGTAGATTTTTCTAGGTAAAATACTGTGATAGAAAAGATAGGATTTAATTCAATATATTCCTTATTAGATTATGTTAAATAGTACTAATAGATTATATAAATTAATCTAATCTTTTAAGATTATGTAGATTTTTCTAGGTAAAATATTTATAAAATAACTCAAGGTAAAATGATAAGATTTGTAAGATATGAGGTTGAATATTTATAATAAAAAATAATTTAATCATTAATTTAAATGGACACATAAGATGACACGTGTATAAATAGATGAGGTTATCGTTTAACATGGCTTAGATTGATTGGATCATCATTAATTGACATGGCGAAAAACCCGGCCAGAATGCACCATAAAACGATACGTGAGCGAATCGCACCAGAGCCCGCCACATAGAATTCCCACGCCTCTGTTTTAGTATTATACTAGCACAATACCCGTGCGTAACGCACGGGATTTGTAATATATTATCATAATTTATTTACATTATATATTAGATATATTATAATATTATAATGATATAAAAATGATATAGCCAAATAATATTCATTTGTAAAAATAATGCTTATATTATATCAGTATATAATATATATGGCAAAACGTCATGTCTCAACTTTCTAGATAGACACAATTGCATGAACTAATTATGTAGATAGTGTTTTAAATTTTTTGTTTCACCTTCTAATTTTTTGTAACTTGATTGGTTACTTTTGAACATTAAACAAATATTTTTTTGTCATAATAAGCTGAAAGGTAGAACCAAATACTTTGTTAAGTGGACTGCACATTCGAAAAATGCTAGGTCAGCCTAATATATTAGGATTTATGTACTAATACTTTTACCAAATGGATATTTTATACAATTACATTTTATAAATTAATATCCTTTTAATCACAATTTAAGTGACTCTTGTCATATGTCTTCCACGCGTGTGCTTTCTTAATAATCACAAATTATAAATTTGGTTTAAATTTGATCGATTTATATTATACTATTTTAAATTCTAATGTGGTGAAAACACATCAAAATGTTAGTGACTCTAGTCTTAATATCCTTTCATCATACTTATAATTGATTATCAAAAATTGGGAAAATGTTAAGCTTAAAATACTACTTAATTCAAATAAAAATTGGTTCTAAGTGTTATATGCATTATTGTTTATAGAAAATTGCTCAAAAAAATATTTATTAAGAATTAAACAAATATTTTATACAAAAAAAAGTATAAAGAAATAGATCAAAGTCATTAATAGAAATAAAAAGTCTTGCTCGATAAACAATGATGTGTGAAAATATATCATCAACAAATTTGTCACAATTGACTCATACAAAATATAGTATAGAAGTGAGAAATAAAAATAAAATGCATCAATTCAAGGAATCATAAACTAAACTGCAATGTAGTTGTACGCGAGATTGATGGCTATGGGATCAGGATTGTGGCTTGAGCAGGATGGGGTACGTGAAGTTATTTTTTTAGGGTTTTCGAGAGTGTAGTAGGTAGACATTACTGAGATTTTGGAGGCAAATGCCATATATAAATAAAGAGAAAAGGAAAATGATGGTGGAGTCCAATCGTCTTTATTTAATGTCAAAGTTGGATATGCATACCGTTTGGATGTGATGGGGTTGATGTTGGAAGAGTTTAGACGGTGGCAAGACCTTTCTTGGATTGTAGATGGGAGCATGATATATGTAAAGGCTCGGATTTTTAAATTATAATTTTTGGAAAATGAAATTAATTGAATTTAATTCGGATATTTTAAGCAAAACCCGTCCTAAATTTAATAAATCGAATATGAAATTTCCTAAAGTAAATTCCGGCCCAATTTCTTTTTATCTTTAAAGATCGAATCCGTCTTTTTCTCGGGATTTGAAAATTCCTTCATTCGGTGATATCCTATTCAAATATTAATATCTAATCGATTAATCGATTGAGAGAGCGGGATTTAAAAGATCAAACGTCGGAATTCAAATTCCCGACTCGAAACCCCAATTCTGTCATATTCTCTCGTCCTTATCCAATCCAACTCAAACCCTCCACCACAACACCTCACCACCCCTCCGTCACCACCATCTCCCCACCAGTTTTCCCCGCCGCCACCACCGCAGCCTCCACCTCCCCTTTCTCGCCCTGTTTTGCCGAGAAGAAACACCAAGCAGACCACACTCCACCAGCTTCCTCCTCCTTCTCTCTCGTCGAGCAGCAGCAGCCCAGACGCCCCCGGAGAACCGAGCTCAGACGCCGAGTCCTCGAAGCCACGTTCACCTCCGTCGCCCCTGTTCCGCCGAGAAACCCCGAGCAGCAGCAACTGCTTCACTTCCATCCTCCTTTTTCGAGCAGCACCCGGTAGCGGAATCTCCAAAAATCCTCCATCTGACGTCGTTGGAAGAAGCAGGCGGAGCCCCGGAGCCGCCAACGCCGACATCGGGTCGCCCTCGCTCCTCGCTTCCCTATCTTCCGATCCGCCGGCGGTAAGCTTCGATTTCCCCTTCTTTTGACTCGAATCTGTGTACAGTCGGGTCTTTAACCCCCCCTTCCATCGTCCTAGGCGCTGAACGGCGAGATTTCATCATCGACAAGGTCGAACCGAGCTCGACGACTCTCTATTCCGGCGGAGAACTTCAACCACGGTGAGATTCTTCTTTCCTCGATTGTCCTTGTCCGGTTGCTCTTCTTTTTCCTTGGGTGTCGGAAGAGAGTGGGTGAACGGGGGAGCTCGGGTTGTGGGCAAGGGAAAGTCGCCGACAGGCCTGGGTTGCCTTACTTCCTCTTCCGTTCTTTCCGTCAAACATTTGCAGAGCTCTGTTCCAGGTTTGGGAAAGAGAGAGCTGAGTAAAATTTTGGGCCTATTCTTTTCGGGTTGGGCCAGAATCCGGGTTCCCTTTCCTTCCTTACTTTTGTGGGCCGGGTCTGCTTTCTTTCTTCCTCATGAATCCGGGTTGGGCTCTTTCTTTGGGTGGTTTGGATCCGGGTTATAAATCTTGGGCCTGTTTAAATTGTTGCAAATTGTTAGTGTTGACTTATTTCATGTTATACATAGATTTATAAAATATGTTGGTATTTACTTAATTGAATTATTATCATGTTAACCCTGATTTTATGGAAAATATATATTCTGAAATTATTGTATTTATTTTAAGTTGTTTTAGAAATATTATTAATTGGAAAAGGATGATTATATGATGATAAAATGTGATTTTGGGGATTTTGAATTGATATATTGGTTTTGCTTGTAAAGAAGGTTTAACTTTAGTAATTGCATTTTTAGTTAAAATGTTGCTTGGTAAAATTATATAAGAGCGTTTCAAGTTTTCGAAAATATCATTTAAGGGTTCGTATTAGAAAACCAAAGTGCCGGAATTAATTCTATAATATGATTTTGAGGTATCGGTTTTAGGGTTTAAATGTTTAATGTCGGGATTCTTTGTCTTGGTTTGATGATGTTGGTTTTGAGAAGAAAGTTTGGAAACTATGGTTGGTATGATTTTATCAATGGGGTTGATTTGAAGAATGATTTTGGTTGATCTTGATAGTGTCGGAAAGGTTTTGGAAAACGGTTTCACTATCGGTTGGTTTTGAGTATGTTGAGAACTTGGGTTTCGTGCGTATGAATGTTGGTCCGATGGCTTATGGAAATGGCTTGATGATAGGTGTGTATTGCTTTTGGATTGCTTTGGACTTGCATTTGGGCCCTTGCTTGTATTATCCTGCTGTTCTGCATCTTCAGGTAAGTTCCCTAGGGGGCTTACTCAGGTTGGACATTCATGCCTGTTGTTGCATTTTATGTTAGGTGTTGCATACGCATAAAAGCATGCCATGTAGTATCCTGTTTAGGTTGCACTAATTGAATGAGCATCTGCTTACTTTATGCGTTTGAAACAGAACGGCCGTTATCTGTGATAGTCCTAGAGTCTTTCCTAGGGTCATAGGGTAGCTCAGCCTCATCGGGTACCCTGAGTCAATCGAGTCATGAACTTCCTTATATTATGCCTGCGGGCTTTATTGTGGAGCAGGTTAGGCATGCGTGCCGCCCGATTATGATGGAATGCATTCACGAGCTGGCCAGTCTCCGCCCTATCGGAAGGGGGTGGAGGTAGGAGAGGGATATGCCACTTGGCATTGTCTTGGGCCCTTTACAGTATTTTTACACATTATTGTAACTAGGAGCATGCTAGTGTGTTTGACTTTCGTACTGCATTAGAGCATCTTTATTAGGTATAGCACATACTATGTGGCCTCAGCGAGGACTGCCGGTCTCGCATGAGTGGCTCGATCTGACTCCTTTCCCCGTTCTTTTTTTTAAAGGCATTTTCTGCAGATTTTGAGTGCTCGATGTCTATATGACGGGTTCTCTTTTGGCGAATTGAAGAATCTGGCTAATATCCTAACTTAGTAAAATGGTAATTACCCACTCTTAATTTGGTTTTGATCGGCTCTGTCGTGGCACTTGTATCTGTACTTTACTTCCGCTTTACTTTCGTTTGAAATGGATTCCGCGACATAGTCTTAGGACAGGTTAAGGGTACCCAACGGCCCTTCGAGGTTTTTAGGGTTTGAAATCCCTCTTTCTACTAACCTTAAAATGAGTTTGAAACCTCGACCCGTACCTGGATTGCAAGATCCGAACAAGGGGTTTTATCCCTTGAAACGTAACCCGGGAATTATAATTCTGGGCCGTTACAATATAAGGAGTACTGCCTATTACAAATTGCAAATGGAAATCATTCACTCACCCTGTGTAACATAAAAATTGAAATCAAATTCAAATTACAGTTACCAATAAGAAAAAAACAATAGCACAATCGATAGTTATAAGAAGAAAAAGTTGAAAATAATAGAAAACTTGATGCTTACCATATATGTGAAAGAATCCCTATTACATTTTCCCTAAATTTATGTATAATTAAGGAGATAGTATCTTCTTATGCAAGATTGATAGCTTGGTCTATTCGTTGAACAATTTAGGCAAAAACTTTCATTTATTATTATTTTTCAACAAAAAGATAAGAATGAAGTCTTAGATTAATGATTGATGAAGATGAAGATTGAGGCTGAAATTTCGATTTTAGATTTGTTTTTGTTTTTTCAATAAAAATATGGGATTTGATGCATCTTTAAAAAAGATGATTATCTAGAAAATAAGAATAATTTAATTTTAAATTTTAAAATACGATTAATAACCCTTTATAGTTAATAAACAAAAGATATATTTTTAAAGATCATTACAGTTTATGAAAATTGATTTACAAAATCTTATTGGTTGTTAATTATAACAAACTTCTCATGGAGACGTGATATTAACCTAAATCAAAGAAATTTGGAAATGAAATTACAGAAAAAAGAGTTAGTTGATAGCTATGTTGATTGATTTTGTTACTTAATTAAAAGGAAAATGAAAATTAAGATTTGGCATTACCCTCCAAATGAAATCCGGGAAATGCTAAGAAAACATATCAAGTAAGTATTAATTAAATTACATATTAGATTAATTAAATAATTACTTATTTAAAAAAAACTAAATAAGAAAATTAAGGAAAGATAACATATTTAATATTTTAATTTAGATAATATAATAAAGAAAAATAGTTTTGTTTATTATCTAATATAAACTTTTGGTTATATAAAAATTGAATTTCCTTTGTTATGAAAAGGGAGAATTTCCTCATAAATTGAATTTTTAGGCAAAAGAAATATTTAGTTGTAAAATCTAGTTTTTGCTGATTAAGAATAATTTGTAACTTCTTGTTTTAAAATAAAATAAAATAATTTTAACTGAAATCTATTGCTTTATACACGTATAGATAATTGGGAGTTTTGTTTCATAGTATGATTAGTAGATTAATATGAAGTTGATTAATTGCATATTATATATCATCCTATAGTTCTCTATGTACCTCAGAACTTTGTAGTTAGGAGTCTTGCAGTAGTTTTCTTTTCAAGGGTGTTCTGAACACGTTCATGTTATATACGTACATTAAAAATATCGATCAATTGTTAACCGGTAAACAAAATTTAAAACAATGAAGATGAAAAAGGGTAAAAAATTAAATAGATGAAGAACATACAATAATTAAATTTGTAGGAGTCATGGAGTAATTAAATTTGTAGGAGTCAATTTAGAAATATGAATCGTTATGAATAGTGAGATAAAAGCCATGAGTAAGTCAAAAGAACAAATCATAAATTATTAAAACTATCATTGAAACTATTAGCAAGATGATTTTAATTGAAAATTACTATATTCATTTGTTATGATTAAATATGTTGATGAAAACAACAACAATTATAATAAAATAATAATAATAATTACACAACCTTTATCTTTTAGTGGAATAATAATTACTGGTAATTAAAATAAAAAATTTGTAAATAAAAGATAATAAAAGTTTTTACAAATTTGTATTTTGGAAGGATCATAACAACTTTTCAATTTCAAATAAATATTTTTGGTAAATAATTAATTAATTTAATTACTAAAAATTAATTAATTATAAAGGTGGGACCATAATTTATTAGAAGTTGCCACGTAAGCCTATTTATAAGCAAAAGTCGCCAAGTGACATCATTAACATTTGCTTTAATATTATACTAGTATATGTTACCCGTGCTCTTGCACGGTATGTTTATTTTTTTACTATTATATTCTCGTTTGTTATTTTATTTTATTTTAATGATAGAAAACCTATCTACGGTGTCTTGAATATATACTTTAATTAATCTTGCAATTACCTAACTACGGTCTTATTTTCAAATATTAATATATAGTTTAATACTATGATAAATTATGTTGTATGTACCCATGTTAACCCCTAATAAGTTCCAAAATACGTAGTAAGTTGTTTAATAAATTATATTTTTATTATATCAATTATCCATGTTTAATTTTTTATTATTAAATTGTTAAAGTAAAAAAAGTCTTATTTTAAAATAAGACAATATAGATTTATTTATATAGATAGATATAGATTATTTAATTATAAAATCTTATCATTACATATAATAAATTAATATAACCAAAATTCTAATAAATATTTTTTATCTAAATCTTAATCGGTTATTTTGTATTTTTTTAATAAATTAATATATATTTTTTAAATATAATTGATACAAGCATCTCTTGATTCTTAAACTAAAAAAGACTTATGTTTTGAACTCACACTTCTAGAATATAATTACCTTCATCTTTAATTTAAGCGCACACGGTTCACAATACTTACAAATCCAACATTGTCTTTGTATTTCTAAAATATTAGTTTTTTTTTTTGAAAACCAGCTCCCATTCAATTAATCTAAATCCTTCAAGAGTACATCCAACAGTCCATCAGCAAATTGAGATTCAATACTAAATACAAACCTTTCTACTGGTCTAATTTGAGCCATATAATGAGCTGCTTTATTTCCATTGCGCCTCACAAACATCCATTTGACATCCTCCATCTGATTTGCCAAGCTGCGGATTCGACTCATCATCATCCCCATGGATCCCTTAATATGAATCCCTTCCCGCAGCTTCTTGATTACTGCCTCGCAGTCGGATTCTATTATAACACGGGACATCTCAGCATCTAGACATACCTGAAGCGCCCATAAGATAGCTTCGACCTCTATCAACAAAACGTCCGTGGATGGCTGCACCGTCGTAGCTCCCACCAACCAAGTATCCCCATTCCCATCTCTTGCCACAAATCCAATACCGCACCCCCTATGCTAATTTGCTTGAATATGTGAATCAATCCATGCTTTAAAATACAAATATGAAATATCCATGTAATATGGAATCATATTATATTAAATACAAAATAAAGTCCAAAACGAAGTAGTACGTACTAAAAACTAAGATATATTTATAAAGCTATATAAATACAGGTGCACACGTACATACTTATGAAATAGTTTTATCCTTATTATATACTTTGAACAATATAGCTAGTTATTATTATATTTGATTAATTAGTTAGATTGGATATGTTTTCAACAAAATCGTTTATACTCTAATTAAAATATAAGTTGTAAGGTTATAATTAGTTAGATTGGATGTGACCCAAAAATATAATACCAATTTAATTCAAAATCATCATTGTTTTCTTCGATATAGTGAAATTTGAAAGTTTATAAATTGGATATTCCTTTAAAATCGGAGAAAATTTATTTGAGATAAGAAATGAAACCATATCTAACTTCTATCGTGGAATCTTGCATGTAAAATTTAAATAAGGAAAAATTAACACTTTAATCAAAAGTGCATCAATTACCTTAAATTATAAGCTATAAGGTTATATTGAATAGATTATGTAAAAAGATAAAATTTTAGCTAAATATATTCGTTTATTAATTGGTGTGTGCCAGAAATTTAATACCACTTTAATTCAGAAAATGTCACGTAAGCGAAAATAATCCCGCTTTAATCCAGAAAATTCCGTGGCCATGAGGTCGCACCAGCGGCCACTGTTTTAGTATTTTGCGCGACCTCTGTTTTAGTATTTTATATAGATAGATATAGATATATATTGATATTGATATAGATAGATATAGATATAGATATTGATATTGATTGGATATCTAAAATCGAGTTTTATTAATTTTAATTAGGAAAATCGATTCTTCCACTTTTCATCGATCAATTTGAATCTATATAATACTTTAAAACAGAAGACATTGCTTATGTGTCGTCCTCCCCTTAATTGTAGCATTTTTTTTTTCAATTATAATTAAGTAACTTTTAAATCAATTTTTATATTTAAGATTTTTACCTATTTACTAACATCTATATCTATATAATACTTTAAAACATAAGACATTGCTTATGTGTCGTCCTCCCCTTAATTGTAGCATTTTTTTTCCAATTATAATTAAGTAACTTTTAAATCAATTTTTATATTTAAGATTTTTACCTATTTACTAACAATTGGGTTTAATTTAAAACATTGAATTAAATCTAATGTCTACTATTAATTTCTCTTATTATTTCTTTTTCTTTTTCTCTTCATCTCTTCACACATTTACATTTTCTCATTTTTATTTTTTACCTATTTACTAACCATCTATATATCTATATAATACTTTAAAATAGAAAACATTGCGTATGTGTCGTCCTCCCCTTAATTGTAGCATTTTTTTCCAATTATAATTAAGTAACTTTTAAATCAATTTTTATATTTAAGATTTTTACCTATTTACTAACAATTAGGTTTAATTTAAAACATTGAATTAAATCTAATGTCTACTATTAATTTCTCTTATTATTTCTTTTTCTCTTCATCTCTTCACACATTTACATTTTCTCAATTTTATTTTTTACCTATTTACTAACCATCTATATAATACTTTAAAACAGAAGACATTGCTTATGTGTCATCCTCCCCTTAATTGTAGCATTTTTTTCCAATTATAATTAAGTAATTTTAAATCAATTTTTATATTTAAGATTTTTACCTATTTACTAACAATCTATCTATATCTATATAATACTTTAAAACAGAAGACATTGCTTATGTGTCGTCCTCCCCTTAATTGTAGCATTTTTTTTCCAATTATAATTAAGTAACTTTTAAATCAATTTTTATATTTAAGATTTTTACCTATTTACTAACAATTGTGTTTAATTTAAAACATTGAATTAAATCTAATGTCTACTATTAATTTCTCTTATTATTTCTTTTTCTCTTCATCTCTTCACACATTTACATTTTCTCAATTTTATTTTTTACCTATTTACTAACCATCTATATAACACTTTAAAACAGAATGCATTGCTTAGGTGTCGTCCTCCCCTTAATTGTAGCATTTTTTTCCAATTATAATTAAGTAACTTTTAAATCAATTTTTATATTTAAAATTTTTACCTATTTACTAACAATTGGGTTTAATTTAAAACATTGAATTAAATCTAATGTCTACTATTAATTTCTCTTATTATTTCTTTTTCTTTTTACCCATTTACTAACCATTGGGTTTAATTCTAAATATTGAATTAAATCCAATGTCTACTATTCAAATATATATATATATATACTTATATATAATAATAATAATAACCTAGATCAATATAATAGTTATATTTAAAAACTTTTTTGATGACGCCTAACTTTATGGTAAATATTTTTACCATTTTCTTAAAGATTTCAAGCCTACCTTCATTATTTTATCCAAACTTTTATTAATATTTTATAATATTAATTTATTATGTTACTAAAATTTTATTTATTAAAAATCGCGCCATGGTGCGGGAATTATACTAGTTGGTTTTAAATTGAAAATGATGACCTTTGTTAACCTTGAATTGATTTCAAATTGAAAATCGTAAATAGGATTGGGAGGGATCAAACATAAAATGACAACCGAAATAAACATATTAATATTCTAAGAAAAAAATCTTCCCAATTTTTTTTCGGTGTAAAATCTTCCCAATTTTTTTAATAAGATAAATTAACACATATTCTAAAAAAAATTGCTCAAATTAAAAAAAAAAAGTCAAACACTAAGATTTATACTGCATGATATTTTTTTTTAAAAAAAAAATCAAATCGTTAAAGATCTTCATCATAAATTTTATCTAATTAAGATATAAGGTTATATAGGATAAATTATGGATCTAAAAAGATAAGTTTTTTACCCAACTATATTGGATTATTAATTGGTGTGGCCCAGAAATTTAATACAACTTTAATCCAGAAAATGCCACGCAGACAAAAATAATCTCGTTTAATCCAGAAAATTCCGTTGCAGCGAGGTCGCTTCAGCGGTCTCTGTTTTAGTATTTTACTAGTATTCGGTACCCGCCCGTTGTGCGGTTTCTTAATAAATTTTATTATATAAAACGTCTTTGAATTACCGCCCGTTGTGCTATTGTTTATTAAATTTTATTATATAAAACATCTTTGAATTAATATAAATTATTACTCCATATAAAGTAAATATATAGTTTTCAGTTGTGTTATGCTTTTAGAATGTGAACACTTTTTAATCTACATTAATCATATTTGTTCTCTTATTAAGAAAATGGTTAAAATCTATTTTTTATAAATATATCATACACGTACATGTCAAAAACTTTTTAATACCCTAATTTTTTTATAACTTATTTATTTATTAAAAAGCTTCATCATTTAAAAATATTAAATGTAATCTATATATTGTAAATGGAGATGGCGAATAATTTTATGAAATTAAAAATACTAATGACAATCTATTTATATACGTGTATTTTCATAAATATATCCCATAAAAAATCATTAAATTAATTAGTAACTTCTTAAAATTGAAACTTACGGTGAAACTTCTACCGTATCTTGCTTGATATTCCAATTGATTAGTTTAAAGATGGATTCAAATAGTCCGGTTTTGAAAGATAGATTAACGGTGCTATATATAAATATATTTTATATATTAGATAGTTATCAGATAGATTAATCTAAAATAATTGTCAGCATGAAGCACACATATATATTAGATAGATTTATCTAAAATGATAATTTTTCTACCTGTAAAGACCGGGAAATTGTAGAATATTAAATTATTAAAATAATGAATTATAATCATCCTGATTTCTAAGATTTTGGAGGTTTGGAAAAAAACTTGTCCTTGAGCCCAGTTTTGATTTTAAAATCCGTCCGACAACGTTTTAGAATTTGAACTTTGACGGAATCTAATTCCGCTTTCGAGCTCCTATGTCTTGATAAATTAATTCTAATAATGATTTAAAAATTCAATATAAATTTTATAGTGTCGGGATTGAGATAGAGCGTCGAGATACTTTAGCGTCGGTATTGTCGGATTTAATTAGTTGAAATTTCAAAATTATTAGTTGTGGACCCACTCCTCTCTCTATTTTCTTTTTCCTTTTCTTCATCCTCTCTCCCCCCTCTCTGGTTTCGGATAGCCTCTCAGGTCTAGGACAAGAGGTCCCCGTTTTCTTGTTGACTTGCAATTGCCAGATTTATGTACAATTCCACCTGCAAAGTGTAAACCCACAAAAAGGATCTCTCTCTCTCCCTTTTTCCCTCTCTGCAGAAATCAGGGAACCACACCCTCCTCTGCGTTTCAATCCAGCACCACAACCACCATCTCCGATTCACCACCTCTCCTCGACCGCACCACCTCCATTCCGTCGTTCAGCCAGGGTCACCAGGAGCCGTTCGAATTGTTAATCCTTCTGAAATTGTTGATGATGATATTGCATTGACCTGACGATGAGATTTTCGTGTTGATATGCTGACTTGGTGATGACTGTTGCCTGATTGTTTGTCGTCTATGATGATATGATTCGATGCCTTATAGTTCTAATGTGTTATGATGCCTTGATGTGTTGATATTCTGATTTGTTAAGCATCTTCTAAATTCTTGTGCCTATAAAAGTATGAACTGCAAATGCTGAGAAACTGAATTGTTTATCTGCTAAGGTTATGATGGAACTTGTTAGCTTGACTTAATTACGTGCATACATGATGAATTGCAATAACTATTGAGCGTGATAGGAATCGAGACTTATTCATGCAGTTACAATGTTTGATGATGAACTAATGATGCTATTGTCATAAATGCTTGTTGATAAGAAGTAGTCTTTATGTGTAATAATGTCCGTGATTGCTTCTTCTTTGAACCTGTGGGTGAGATCATTTGGTAGCGTGGTTGGAGAGTGGGGAAAGAATTTTGGACGGTTGGGATGATCGATGGTATTAGGAAGTGATTCGCGAGAGAGGGATGTTGGCTTAAGTAAGACTGGGTGAGCTTGGGATTGTGGGAGACAATGTTGGTGGTATTGATGAGCTTCGAGGTTGTGCTAGTGATATCTTCGGAAGTGTAAGAAATGACCTTAAGAGAATAAGGAATATAGTATGAGAGGGTGCTCGGGTGAGATGTTAGAGATAGGAGTTGGATTCTTAGAGGTGGATGGTGTGTGTGAGTTTTTGGTGGAATGAGGGTGAGATTGGAGTATCGAGATGAATGGAGATTTCCTTAGGGAATTTTTTTGTCTGAGTTGACGTTGGTGAGTCTAGAAGGGGATTAGTCTTGGCTTGAGAAGTGAAGATGGGCAAGTGGGGATTGCGTTTTATTTTGACGGGTATGATGTGAGGATTTCTTGATTATGTGATTTCTTGATGCTTTGCTATCCTATTATGTTATTTTAGAAGCATGATAGGATGTGTTGTGATATGATACATGAGATAATACGGTGTTATTATATGGTTGGCAAGCATGATTGTTGATATATTAAATGATGAATATGACTTAGAGCATGAATATGACTTGTATATATATGAGATAATAGTGCATGTCTGCCTAATGACTAAATGATCGTTATATGGTGTTGTGACGAGTTGAGATGATATCTGGAGAGCATGTTGACATTTTGATGTTGATATACTGCTTGATCTTCCCTTTTGTGAATCTTAATAGCATGACCTTGTTTGTATGGATGTCGTTATAATTAGTTTTGTTTCATTGACTTATGATGAAATTCCGTTGTGGCTAACCTTGCAAATACAAATGTTTGATGTGATAAATCTGTTATGATAATGCTGGATAGAAATTGGATAGGATGACTATGTGAATTTATGCGTTAAATGAGATCCCTTGTTGTGACTGACCCTACTATGATTGCGGTGTTGATATGCGATAGTGAGATACCTTTTATGATTTATGGTGTGATGTCGAGACGTTGTTATGATCTTGA
Source organism: Persicaria maculosa (assembly GCA_963922045.1). Classification (NCBI taxonomy): domain Eukaryota; kingdom Viridiplantae; phylum Streptophyta; class Magnoliopsida; order Caryophyllales; family Polygonaceae; genus Persicaria; species Persicaria maculosa. Next base: position 24,259,262 of record OY998259.1, on the reverse strand, counting down.
TATGTTGTTGAGATGCACATTATAACCTTTAGTGTGATTTCGAGATGCTTGATGTGATCTTGTGACACTGTGTGGGTACATGGTTGAGACTTGTCGTATGATGTGTTGGTTGGAGATTGGTTGGTTTAAGCTGTTATGCATTTGTTATGACGTATGAATCTTGCTTGAATGGAGATTGATGGATTGATTTGATTCTGGAAACTAGGAAGAGAATATGGGATTAGCCCTTAGAGGTGGATGATGTAAAGGCTCGGATTTTTAGATCCTAATTTCTCGGAAAAAAAAAAATCAAATCAAAATGAATTGAAATTTGGAATTTAAAGGAAAAACTCGTTAAATCAGATTTAAAAACTCATGGAACGGATTTCCACCTCGGGATTCGAAATTAATTCTGGATGTTGATATCCTTTTGATTGAAATATTATTTGATCGAGTCGGAATAAGGTCGAGATAACGAGTTTCGAGATTTATCCCCTGGTATTTTGAATTTTACTTTTGGTACCACACACACTCCTCATTTGTCTTCTTCACCTCCTTCTTATCCAAAAATACATAGGCCAGCTACCCCCTATTCTTATATGGGTGTCTACAGTAGCTCCCTTCAACATACCAGCTTTTGCTCAACCAATTTTTGACTAATGGACAAGCACCTCCCACATCCAATTCAGAAGGGTCCCTTCCTCCCTCTTTGACCGATGGTAGAAGCACACCCCCCTTCCTCTTTAATTTCAGACCCTACCCACAAAAAAATAAGCCTTCACTCTTCCCCTTCTTTTATTCTTGACAAAAGCTAAACCCACAAGAAGCTCCCTCCATTGTTCTTGTTGGCCGAGCCCCGCCACCGGACACATCACCTCCACCCCCGTGAACCGCCAGCCGCACCTCGAGCGCCTCCGTTTCGCATCCCCGTGGAGCCAAGCGACCGCACTCCTCCTCCCTCTCCTCCCCTTGCGCGGCAGCTATCTCCGAGCAACACTGAGCGCCGGTAGCTCCCACCCTCGCCTCCGTTTTCTGGGCGCCTACCGATGCACCCGAGCACCTCCAGCCCATCCCTCCGACGACGCCGGGCCAAGCACGAATGAGCGCCCAGGACTCCCGCTACCAGTCGCCGCCGTCGAGCCCCAATCCTTCCTCCATCCCCCTGTCTTCCGTCCAAGCATCCCGGCCAAGAGAGAACACCTCGATCCTCTGGCGAGCCTAACCGAGTTCCGACGAACCCCGGTGCCACTTCGAGCGTTTTCTCCGACGAGTCGAAGATCCCTCGGTGAGCTCTTCCTCCTCCTCCTTCCCTTCCTCCTTGTCGTCTGTGTGTGTTCCGAGAGGCCGGAGCTCGGCGCCACCGCCGGCAGCTCCCCCTCCTTTTCCTCCGTCGTTCCGTTCGAGCACCTTGCTCATTTGTTCTGTTTGCTCTCAATTAAAGGAAGAAGAAAGAAGACTGGGCCCCCGTTTCATTTTCCACATCAGCGCCAGCTCACCTGGGTCCCATTCTCCTTTTTAAAACCTCCAGCTCGGTTCTTTTTAAAATGGGAATGTAAGAATGGGTTGTGGGCCTAATTTGTTTTTGGGCCTTTTTCTCCATAGGGCAAAACCGAGTTGGGCTTTTAAACACAACAAGGGCTTGGGCCTATTTTTATTCTTGAGGCCGGTTTGGGTTAGTAGAACATAGGGCCGGTTTGGTTCTTTTATAAAATAAAAGGGTGGTTTTGGTAATTTAAGCTAAAGTAAGGTTGGTTAGTGATTTAAAAAGGGATGTTTTGATTTAATAAATATTGTTGGGATTTTATAAATATTTTATTAAGATGTTAAAATAAAAGATGTTAGAAGTGGTATGTAAAATTATTGGGATTTAAAATATAAAATGTTGTTTTGAGATTTAATATATAATGTTGTGGTGATTTATTCTTTTTGGATAAATGCTATATGATTATGTTGAAAATGTGCAATTATATGCTAAGTAAGATTTTGAAATGATGGCATGTAAATTGGTTAAGTATGAATTGGAATTGTCTTAAGTTGATGAATTGGAGAATTATATTGAGTACGGTTGTGAGATATTGAGATGATAGATTATAAGATAAAGTTGATATTATGGAAATGATGACGTGACGGTTATTATGTTAAGTTGTGAAGTTGTATGTGTGATAATTCTATGCTTTGTGTGCCTTAGAGATAGACTCATTGGTGTGCTTATACCTGTTAGGTGACCATCTGTGACGTGTCGGATTTCATATTGCCTGGTTGATTGCCTTTTGCTGTTCTGCGATACCAGGTAAGTCTCTTCGGAGCTTACTCAGATTGAATAGAGCTATTCCCTGCCTTAGGTGCATGATATACTAGGTGTTGCATTCATGATCAGCATGCCATGTAGTACCATGCTAGGTTGCATTGATCGTTGAGCATTCTATTTCTCTATGTGTATGTAAACAGAACGGCCGTTATCTGTGAAGTAACTAGAGTCATTGCTAGGGTCATAGGGTAGCCCAGCCTCATCGGGTACCCTGAGTCAATCGAGTCATGAACTTCCTTATATTATGATATGCCTGCGGGCTTTATTGTGGAGCGGGTTAGGCATGCGTGCCGCCCAATTATGAATGAATGCATTCACGAGCTGGCCAGTCTCCACCTATCGGAAGGGGTGGAGGTAGGAGAGGGATATACCACTTGGTATTCTGTGCTAAGGCCTTATTATTATTATGCACTTGATCTTAGGAGCATGTTAGTGTGTTAATATTCCGCCATGCATCTAGAAGCATCTTTATTAGGAATAGCGTATATGTGTGCTTATGGTTGGGATGCAGAGTTAAGTGGGCATCGATCTGATCCCGCCCCATATCATTTTTTTTAGGTATTATTTATGTTCATCCCATCGGTGCTGTTTGCTTATTGCGCGGGTCATTTTGTCGGCGGAGAGTGAGCGCTGGAGTATAGACTTCACCAGACTCTGATTATACTTTTTCGGATTTACACTTTAGACTCCGTTCTGATTTCCACGCTTAGATTACGACAGGTACAGGGGACTTCCCCGGGGATTCCAACGATCCCTTCGATTTTGGGTATGAAATCCCCCTTGAAAACATTAAAGTAAGTTTTGAAACCTTCAACCTGTACTCGGGGCGCAAGGTCCTAACGAGGGGTTTAATCCCTCGAAACGTAACTCGGGAATCATAATCTCGGGCCGTTACAGATGATTCCACCTCCCAACTTCTGAATTTGATTGATTGATATGCGGGAAACTGATTGGGTTTTTGTGGATTTTGAGGAAATCTTGATTTGAAAGGATTTGACTTGTTTGGTGCAAAGTTCTTGGTTAAACGTCTTATTTGAAGATTTTGAGCGGTTTGAAAAGGTCTTACTTGAAATTTTAAAGAATAAATGTTACCGAGAATTTCAACGATTTTGAGGCCAATCCTTTCCAATTGCGGAATCCCTTTTTGAGAATTTTCACACCCGGGCTTATATTATAACGCCTCACAAAGTGGATACAAGCATTTTATAGGGGCGCATATAGAATGCTTGCTAAGACCCAGTAGAGACGCTATGATTGCTTTTCGAGTTATGATGTGACCGAAAGGTCGGGGTAAGAGTGTGATAAGGGCCCATATCACATACTTGCTACGACCAATTGGGAATGTTATGATCACGTCAAGGGTGCTGTGAGGATTTCATACGGGCCCCTATGAGATGCTTACAGAATCAATGGCTTGATCCTTGGACTCACCAATTTAAAACTTCATCCCCATGTTTTAGAGTGATTTTAGTCTCGGGGACGAGACTTGTTTTTAGAGGTGGATAATGTAAAGACCGGGAAATTGTAGAATATTAAATTATTAAAATAATGAATTATAATCATCCTGATTTCTAAGATTTTGGAGGTTTGGAAAAAAACTTGTCCTTGAGCCCAGTTTTGATTTTAAAATCCGTCCGACAACGTTTTAGAATTTGAACTTTGACGGAATCTAATTCCGCTTTCGAGCTCCTATGTCTTGATAAATTAATTCTAATAATGATTTAAAAATTCAATATAAATTTTGTAGTGTCGGGATTGAGATAGAGCGTCGAGATACTTTAGCGTCGGTATTGTCGGATTTAATTAGTTGAAATTTCAAAATTATTAGTTGTGGACCCACTCCTCTCTCTATTTTCTTTTTCCTTTTCTTCATTCTCTCTCCCCCCTCTCTGGTTTCGGATAGCCTCTCAGGTCTAGGACAAGAGGTCCCCGTTTTCTTGTTGACTTGCAATTGCCAGATTTATGTACAATTTCACCTGCAAAGTGTAAACCCACAAAAAGGATCTCTCTCTCTCTCCCTTTTTCCCTCTCTGCAGAAATCAGGGAACCACACCCTCCTCTGCGTTTCAATCCAGCACCACAACCACCATCTCCGATTCACCACCTCTCCTCGACCGCACCACCTCCATTCCGTCGTTCAGCCAGGGTCACCAGGAGCCGTCGCCGCTGTGAACAAGCCAAGAAGGAGCATCCCTCCGAGCCGAACCACCAAGCAGCCAACATCTCCGATCCCTCCTCCTTACTTCCTCCTTCCCGTCTCTGTCGGCCAAATCGGCCAGCCAGCAGCTCCTCCTTCCTCCGACATCTGCAGCAGAAGAAGAAGACGCCCGAGCGCCGCCTAGGAGCCGCCACCGTCGCCCTCGTCCTCTTTCCCCTGCTCTCGCGTGAAAAACTCGGTAACAGCCTTGTCTTCCCCTCTTTTGGTTCGAAACTCCGCAAAGCTCCACCTTTAATCTATCTCTTTCCGTCCCAGATCAAGCTTGCTCGATCCCGTCTCGGACGGAGCCCAATCGTGCCCCGGCGAAGGTTTTCCGGCGAAGTTTCAGCCCCTCGGTGAGCCCTCGTTTTCCTCTTTCTCCTTGCTGCGTTTGAACGATTTCGGGTGGGTTGTGGTCTAGAGAGTGTGTCGATTATCTGGGGATGGGTTTCGGCCTGAAATGGTCTCCGGCGAGGTTGCTTCAATCTTCTTCTCCTCCATCGTTTTCCCCGTTTGAACAGATCTGGAGGTTGAAGGCCGGTTCGGTTTTCTATTTTTCATTTCTTAGGGGTCGGTTCAGCCTTTTCCTTTCATTCCCGGTCCGGTTTGGTTTTGTAAATAGAAGGGAACCAGATTTTAAAAGAGTTGGGCCGAGTCTTGGGCTTCAGCTTGGGTTTCGGGTTTGGGCCTGTTCTTCCGGGTTGGGTTTCGGTTGTGGGCTGGTGGTTTGGGTTGTTGTTGTTATTTGTTATGTTTAAATGAATGGTCACTTATATTATGGTGTTATATATGTTATGATTTTATTTAATTAGTGTTAGTTTATTATCATTATTATATTATTCCGCTTTGAGAAAAATATATTTTCTGAAATTATGAATATCCGTCTTAAAGGATTTTAAAATAATATTATTAAGATATGTATTTTGCGATCTTTAAATATGTACTTTTGGGGGCTCTAAAATGACTTATTGGCTCGGATTATAATTATGATTTGTAAAGAGAATTTAATTTTAATATTTTATTTAGTAAGAATTGTTTGTTAAACTATTTAAAAAGAGATCTTAAGTTCGGAAATAATCTTTTAAGGATTTGTTGTTTGGAAAACCAAAATGCCGGAATATTCTGATAAAACAATATTTTGGATTGACTTAGGAATTTAATACTTCCTCTTGATTTGGACAAGTATGGTTTTGAGGTATTGGTTTTAAGGTTTAAATGTTTAATGTTAGGATTTAGTTAAGTATGACTTTAAAGGAACTGTTGATTTTCTAAGTCGATTTAACTTGAGATTTAAGAGTTGGAAAGTTTTGGGAAGAATGATTTTGGTCGATGTTGATCGTATCGGAAAGGTTTTGGAAATGGTTTTACTATCAATTGGTTTGAGTATGTTGAGAACTTGAAATTCGTGTGTATGAATGATGGACCGATAGCTTATGGAAATGACTTGATGATAGGTGTGTATTGCTTTGGACTTGCATTTGGGCCCTTGCTTGCGTTATCTTGCTGTTCTGCATCTTTAGGTAAGTTCCCTAGGGGGCTTACTCAGGTTGGACATTCATGCCTGTTGTTGCATTTTATGTTAGGTGTTGCATATGCATAAAAGCATGCCATGTAGTATCCTGTTTAGGTTGCACTAATTGAATGAGCATCTGCTTACTTATTGCGTTTGAAACAGAACGGTCGTTATCTGTGATAGTCCTAGAGTCTTTCCTAGGGTCATAGGGTAGCTCAGCCTCATCGGGTACCCTGAGTCAATCGAGTCATGAACTTCCTTATATTATGCCTGCGGGCTTTATTGTGGAGCGGGTTAGGCATGTGTGCCGCCCGATTATGATGGAATGCATTCACGAGCTGGCCAGTCTCCGCCCTATCGGAAGGGGGTGGAGGTAGGAGAGGGATATGCCACTTGGCATTGTCTTGGGCTCTTTACAGTATTTTTACACATTATGATAACTAGGAGCATGCTAGTGTGTTTGACTTTCGTACTGCATTAGAGCATCTTTATTAGGTATAGCACATACTATGTGGCCTCAGCGAGGACTGCCGGTCCCGCATGAGTGGCTCGATCTGACTCCTTTCCCCGTTCTTTTTTTTAAGACATTTTCTGCAGATTTTGAGTGCTCGATGCTTATATGACGGGGTTCCCTTTTGGCGAAACGAAGAATCTGGCTAATATCCTAACTTAGTAAAATGGTAATTACCCACTCATAATTTGGTTTTGTCCGGCTCTGTCGTGACCCTTGTATCTTTACTTTACTTCCGCTTTACTTTCGTTGAAATGGATTCCGCGACATAGTCTTAGGACAGGTTAAGGGTACCCAACGGCCCTGCGAGGTTTTTAGGGTTTGAAATCCCTCTTTCTACTAGTCTTAAAATGAGTTTGAAACCTCGACCCGTATTTGGATTGCAAGATCCGAACAAGGGGTTTTATCCCTTGAAACGTAACCCGGAAATCATAATTCTGGGCCGTTACACTACCTAATTAAGATATAAGGCTGAATATTTATAAAAAAAACTTAATTAAGATATAAGGTTTTATTGGATAGATTATTGATCTAAAAAGATAAGTTTGTTTATCTAACTATATTGACTTATTAATTGATGTGGCCCAAAAAGATGATACCATTTTAATTCAAAATATGACACGTATGAAAAAATAATCTCGTTTTAATCCAGAAAATTCCATTGGATGTGAAATCGCACCAGAGTCCGTTTCAGGCATCTGCTTTAGTATTCCCTCCGTCTCAAAATACATGTCTTTTTAGCCTATCTAATTTTGTCAAAAATACATGTATTTTGTGATCTTTTAATAAAACCTCTCCATCAATTATAAATAAATTAAATTGAAAAAATAGTCGGTGAAATTCATTATACAAAATAAGATACATCAATGGGTTTTCTCGATATTATTTGTGAACTCATAATTATTTATCTATCTATTATGTCTAAATTTGTTTAAAACATAATTACGGATTAAGCATGATAAAAACTCTACTTTGGTTTCTTGATGAAGATGGCACGAAAAGGTTGAATTTAGCTGTAAGGATTTCAAGCACAAAATACCCATCCTACATTAAGTAATACGGAGTCTAATTATCTAAGAATGTATACTTATAATTTGATATAATTAATTAACAACACCATCGTACAATAAAAGTTAGTTAGATATAAGGATATGAATCTTTAAAAAAAAACTAATTAAGATATAAGTTATATTGGATAGATTATTTGATCTAAAAAGATAAATTTTTGTCTAACTATATTGGCTTATTATTGGATTATATTAATTGATGTGACCTAGAAATATAATACCGCTTTAATCCAGAAAATACCACGTAGGCAAAAATAATCCCGTTTAATCCAGATAATTCTGTGCCAGCGAGGTCGCTCCAGCAGTCTCTATTTTAGTATTTTATATAGATATATAGATATAGATTAGATATTGATGTTGGTTGAAAATTGAATTAGAAATTAAAAGGAATTTATTTACGGTCTTTCTAACCTATAACCTTAGGTATAGGTTAAAAAAATCAAATTCAGAAAGATTTCTCATTAAATAAAACATCAACCCTAAAAAAAGATAAAATAATTAAATTAAGGAGAATTATGTCTAATTAGGTTCTTATCCTATAACCTGTTGGTTAGAAAAATCGATTTACTAAATAAAAATCAGTAACAATGTTGTTTCAATAGCCATAAAACATTGCTCAAAAAAAAATAGCCATAAAACTGGGCGGGCCAGGCCGGGCTGATGGCCTATTTGTCAATCACAGATCACAACTCACAAGTGTGTGTGAGTAGTTGAATGCGGAAGCCCGAATGATGCGTTTTGTTTTGGGTCGTTTATGCAAAGCCCGGTGACAGCTACCTACCTCTGTTTGGATTTTTGAGTCGCGGGATACGACGCCGTTTCTTGCAAGTTGACCTAGTCAACTTCGGAACTCGTCAAAATTGGATTTTGTATGATGGTGAATTGGCGATTGTGCTGATTAGCAACCCTTCGAGTTATCAGGTTGTGTGCTTTTTTTTTTTTTTAATTCCGCATGTGTTTAGCTCAATCGATTATTTGGGTTGGTAGGCCAAGTATCTTTCCTGTAAAGTCTAGATTGAGGATTCTGCCGACGTAGAGTGCTAGGGGTGGGCATATACAGTTAGGGCCCGTTTGGTATTGATATCTAGATATCAGATATCGGATATCAGCCCCGATATCTGATATCTAGTGTTTGGTATCTAAAAGATATCAACTGATATCAAGTGATATCTGATATCTTCGTTTGGTATCTGTAGATATCGATATCAAGTGATATCTAGATATCAATTTTAGCCTAATTTGATATACTGATTTGAGGGGAGGTATCACTTGATATCGATATCACCCGATATCGATATCTTGATACCGATACCGATATCGATATCTCAAGATATCAACCGATATCGATATCTTGATATCGATACCGATATCGATATCGATATCTTAATATCTAGATATCGATACCAAACGAGCCCTTAATTGATATTTCAATTAATTGTTAATCAGTTAATTGCTATTTCAATTAGCAAAATGCAATAATTCTATTTGAATTAAAACAAGCAATTAACTGAGTACCAATTAATTGCTTATAGTGTTTCTTTACAGTGTTTAATACCTCCTTTCGCTGTTAGTCTACAAGCTCCTCGTCCCTGCTGCCTCTCCCCCGTTTCCTATAAGCTCTGCCTTGATAACTCCACTCTCGACAAGATCGCCGATTTCGATTCCGGCGATTACAAAGTCGTTAGGATCGTCTACCACATCCACTATCACCTGGATTCGTCTCCTTCGCCGGTCTCGGCCGAGGTCTATCGGGTTGAGCAAGAGCAATTGAGGATCTGTTCGAGTGCCGGAGTCGCTCCCTCTCATCGGAGGGCGCCAGGCCAACATCAACGGATCGCTTCACTGGCTAGCTCATGGCCGGACGCCGTGACAGTGCGATCGTAAGGTTTAATTTGGAGAGCGAAGAATTCGACACGCGAGTGGCTCTCCCGACCAAATTGCAATCGGAACCGATGACGAATCTGACGATTGAAGCCTGCGGAAGTTTCCAGGTTGAATATTTGGAGAACGATGAATTCGAAACGCGAGTGGCTCTCCCGACCAAATTGCAATCGGAACCGATGACGAATCTGACGATTGAAGCCTGCGGGAGTTTCCAGGTTGAGTATTTGGGGAGCTCGTTCTCTATGTGGGCGACGGAGGACGGAGTTTCGTGAATCTGATGGAGAGAGAGGAATGATGAAGATGAGAATATGCTGGGAGTTGGAGATCTGATGGGATAGGCGCCGGCGATGCCTCCGGAGGCGCGTCGAAGGGCCGGCGGCGAGGAACGGAGGCGTGACGGCGATGGAGGAGCTTCGTGATTATGATGGAGAGAGAGGCGATTGATGAACGAAGGGGTGGTTTAGGGTAACTGTTCCATCTTTTATCAAATTAGCAATTAATCAATTAATTGGAGCAATTAATTGAAACTGTTTTGAATTGAAAAATAAAATCAATTCAGTTAACTATCTTGAAATGTATTTTTATTTCAAAACAGTTAATTGTAAAATGGAGCAATTTTTCAGTTTTTCAAATCAATTTTTCAATTTCAAATAATTTTGCCTATAACGTAGACTCTCTAGGTCGGTAGGTCCAGCATCTTCTCTACAAAAGCTCAGATTGAAAATTTCCTGCCAAGCTCCGATGGGACCTATCGACATATGGACTCAGCATCGATTGAGAGAAGTGTCGATACAGGAAGTCATCACCGTACCAAATGCGAAAAATTGATCGTGCGCACAAGGGGATTAGTAGTAAGTTGTAGAACAACTCCATAAGTGGAGTTTTTGCTAAAGTGAAATGAAAGTTAATAGAAGTAAATTATTGATGATTATAATTTAAAAATAAACAACGTAGATATTTTTTGAAAAAATGTTAGATCCGGACCCATGTTTTAGGTAGGTAATTGTCAACATATATATATATTAAATTATGTACTATAATAATCGAACTTTGTGGTAATCAATCACGCTGTCCCCATTTTCCATTTATCAATTATGAGATAAGTATTTTTAAATTATTTTTTCATGGTAGAAACTCAACTATATATATACTCCGTAATTATTAATTTCGATTGTGGGCGGTCTGATTGAAGAACCACGCCACGTGGCGTGTTGCTGGGTCTCCAATACAATTGATCAAGATCGTGATTTTGGGATCAACCAAACAAGGTTGTCGGAAAATTCCATTAACATTAAATTACCCCTAACTTTGATTAGAAAGTTGTTTTCCCTAACTTTTCCCAAAGTGTTGTAATTTAAGTAATTTGCCTTAATTTATTATCAACGCGTTTTTTAAATAATAAAAATATATATATATCAAATATTAATTTTTTTTATTAATTTTTAATATAATTTCATACTTATTAATAATAAGTATTAAAATATTAAAATTATATATATTTTTACTATTTAAAAAACGTGTTGATAATAAATTAAGGGAGTAGGAAAAAAAAACTAATGTAATATGTAATATATTTTTATGATATGTAAATGGTAAAAGAGCATTTTAATAACTAATTAATGACTCTAGTTTAGTTAGTAAATGATGTGTATTTTAATCAACAGGTTGGGATTCAAATATCCATTACTCCGTTTTTGTAAAGCTATTGATTTGAGGGATAAATACAATTAGATACATACAAATCCTAGTGAGATAAATACTAATATTATCATATTGTCAATAGTCCCCGGCAAGCTCATGGTGTGGATGAACCAGGATGAACCAAGAGCTTGGAACGTCGCAGCTGTTGCCTGTTGGAAATGTGCAGTGCCCACAACTTTGGTGAAAACATCAACAATTTGATCATGGGAGCGAACATGACGAACAATGAGATCACCTTCCTGAACTTGTTGATTAACAAAATGATAGTCTAACTTGATGTGTTTAGACCGTTGATGAAGAACTGGGTTCGCAGTCAGAAAAGTGGCACTGAGGTTGTCACATAAGATAATGGGAGGATGATGAACATGGACAACCATCTCACGGAGAAGTTCCTGTAACCAGATGAGCTCGGCAACAGCAAGAGCTATGGTGCGATACTATGCTTCTGTACTCAAGCGAGTAACAACTTTTTGTTTGCGAGAAGCCCAATTGATGAGGTTGCCGCCGAAGGAAAGAGAGAATTCATGTTGAGATTTGCAGTCGTTAGGATCAGAAGCCCAACCTGCATCACTGTAGGTAATAAGGCAATTATCACGAGCAGGCCGAATGACAAGGCCATAGTCGACATTGCCTTTGAGGTAGCCCAGAATGCGCTTGACAGTAGACCAATGGAGGGCTAATGCATGAACTGGCATACCCTATTAACTGCATAGGAGATCTTAGGACGAGTAATCGTGCAATACTGTAAGGCACCAACAATGCTCCGATAAAGATGTGGATCTGATATTAGAGGATCGCCTTTGTGGACTAAGCGAGAGACTAACTTAGTAGGGGAGGCAATGGCTTTTGCTTCAGACATCATACTGTGATCAAGTATATCATAAATATATTTCTTCTGAAAGAGGAGTAATCGGTCAGAGGAACGCAGAACCTCAATATCCAGGAAGAAATGTAAGTCACCAAGGTCTTTGAGTGAGAACACATAATTGAGATAAGCAATAAACTTGGTGATAAACGGTGCATGCGACCCAGTAATGATGAGATAATCAACATATACAAGAACATAGATAGTTTGAGAGTCATGTTGTTTGATGAATAGCGAGGTTTCAGACTTGCAGGAGGTGAAACCATGCTGAAATAACGCATGTTGAAGCTTGTGAAACCAAGCATGAGGCGCTTTCTTAAGGCCATAAAGGGTCTTTTGAAGTCGGCAGACCATGTCTGGGTGCTGAGATGAGGAGAACTACACATTCATAAATCATAATATTGATAATTTTTCAGAAATTTTTTTTTTTAAGGTTTAATTTTCCACCCCCTTAACTAATTGTATTAGGATCCGCCACTGCTTGTAGGCCTGGAAACCAAGTCCCGGGTCTCATTACACATTAAAGCTTCATACTTTGATTACATTGCATGTTGCTAATTAGGATCTTTTGAGACTTGAATGAATGTTCTAGGCTCAGAAAGTATATGTGAGATAGGAGCATGATGATTAGTGGTAAGAAATGACTTAGGTTTGAGAGAATTAGAGTGAGCATGGGTTACCATAGTGTATGTGGAGTCCTTTGCAGGGGCGAAAATACGTAGGTGCTTGAGGATAGAGGCCACCAGGTGCTAGAAGGACCACTGGAGGATCGAGAAGGCGTCAGTGGTGGATTGGGCGGAGGAGGTTCAAGTGGCGTCGACGGAGGTGGGGTGGGAAATGCCGTAGGCTGAGAAGCCATCTGCAAAGGGTGAAGCACGTGGGAAACACAGGGCTTTGGAGGATGATTTTGATAATCAGAGTGAGAAAGAAAAGGAAAGATAGATTCATCAAAAATAACATGTCGAGCAATGTAAACCCTAGCTGTGGGAACATGATGATAACTGTAGCCTTTGTGTTTGGGACTGTAATCAATGAAAATGCAAGGAAGAGACCACTACTGCATAGGGAGGAGGTCTTGTAATTATTTGCTGGGGCACGAATCTAGTTTGCTTTATTTCATTATATTTCATACTCGATTTCCTCCTACAACAAATTGGCGCCGTTGCCAGGGAAGCAATCATTCGCGCCTTAGGTAGTCAGATCTCACTTTTCTTTTGAGTTACTTTACAGGTGTATGCGCCGTTCTGGTCAACCACCTGAGTTTGACGGCTTAGACGATCCGGAACGCCTCTTACACATCCAAGCTAAGCTAAAAAGAGCATTGGTGGCCGCTGAGACACAAGAACAGCTGATTGCGAGGCTTACAAGGGAACTAGCCGCTAAAGATGCTGCTATCGCCACTGAGAAAGCAGCAAGGGAACAAGCAGAAGCTGAGCTTGCCCAATACCCAACCACTGCAGAGGACTACATGCACCCGACACTCGTCGTGCCTGAATCGGCTATTCTTATCCCTCAAAATAACTATGAAATTCGCACTCATTTCTTAATAGAAATTAAACATAATGCGTTTTATGGTAGATTTAATGAATGCCCTCTTCAGCACATTACCAATTTTACTGACATGTGTCGTACTCTTGCTGAAGGTACTACCTTGGAGTACATCCTGATGAAGGCTTTCCGCTGGTCTCTCGCTGGTCCTGCATTGAAATGGCTGGAAGGGCTGAAACCACGATCTCTCACGACATGGGCTCAAGTGAAGTAGGAATTTCTGAATAAGTTCTTTCCTCCTGCCAAGACAGCACTCCTGCGCCAAAAGATCACATCTTTCAAACAGCAGCCTGGAGAGACGCAAGCAAAGGCATGGGAACGCTATAAGGATCTACTGCGATCCTGCCCTACACATGGACAACAGCCCTGCGTAGTTCAAGAGATCTTCTTCAATTCTCTGGACTTGGCTGCAAAGGACAGAATCAACACATATACTCACTATGAGTATCTGACAATGCCGCCTGTTGACGCATGGGCTGCTCTCGACAAGCTGACCAACTATGACAACAAGTATGGGACTCCAGTCAACTATGAAAAGAACCCCTATGCCAGGCTAGCACCATCCATGCCCCTATATGAGCCCCCTAAGGAGATTGATCCAGATGTTAGGGAGCAGTACCACAGAGATCAGAATAGGAAGCTCCTCAAGCAAGTAAAGTATCTTTCTGTCAACCAGCCTTGCATTGAATGCGGATCACAGCGGCACACCACTACTGAGTGCCCACATACAGAGCAAGTCAGGTTGGCAGAACACCACGAAGAGGTAGCCTACACAGGGGGTCCCAATCGCTATATGGGGGACCAAAGGTTTCAGCAACCACAATGTAACCAAGGTGCCCCTAGAAACCCCCCACTCTACAGAGCTCCAAGACATCCGGAAAGGGACCAAAAAAGGGATGATCTGCAGACAATCCTTGACGAGATGCGGAAGAACCATTCAGACACCAGGCAGTCCTTCAACTCAGTCTACACTCAGATACAAGGTGTCAACTCTAGGCTTGGGGAAATCGATGTCTGGAGAAAGTCAATGGAAACACAGATGAGCCAGCTAGCAGCAGGAATTCCCCGACAGTCAGGAACCCTCCCAGGATCTTCAGAACCAAATCCCAAGGGGAAGACTGGTCACATCGCTGCTGTAAAACTCAAAAGCGGCCATCAACTGCAGGAGCCAGAGCCCAGAGGTCGGAAAGCAGCAGAGCGGAGAAGCTGAGAAACAACTCGACATCGACCAGCAGCAAGTCGACATCGACAAGCACTTAGTCGATCTCGAGCAAGGGCAACTCGATCTCGAGGAACAATTGGGAAATCCTTCTTCTGCACTGCACAACAACTCGAAATCGACTACAGTAGTCGATATCGAGGAAGATCAAGTCGAGATCGAGAAGGCTGCTGCACCTCTGACATCTGTTCTGGCTCCGAATCAGAAAAAGAAGCTGCCCTTCCCAACAAAATGTCCAAAGGACCCAGCAGAGAAGAAATTTCAGCGCTTCATCAAGATGCTTCAGAAGCTCAACGTCACCATTCCCTTCACAGAAGCTCTTAATGAAATGCCATCCTATGTCAAGTTCCTGAAGAAGATTCTGAGCAAAAAGAGATCAATGGCTCAGATTACAGAGGAGTGCAGCCATTTGGACATACTTGAGAAGAGGCCAGATCCAGGTAAGTTTGCTATAACCATTGGATTTGGTCAATATAAAATTAATGCTTTATGTGATCTTGGAGCTAGTGTGAGTATAATGCCTTTAACAATTTGGTCCAAGATTAAGATAGGTGCCCTAGAGCCTGTGGATGCTAGACTTTATATGGCCAACAACACGGTGGTCATCCCAACAGGCATGGTGGACAATGTGCCAGTACAAATAGGTAAATTCTTTGTCCCTGCTGATTTTTTAGTTGTTGATATGCAAGAAGACCCTGCTTGTCCAATTATTCTAGGAAGACCATTCTTGGCGACGGTTGATGCCAACATAAGCGTGATGTAACGGCCCAAATATAAATATTCGGGTTACGTTTCGAAGGGTTGGATACCTTCGTTCGGATCTTGCAATTCGAGTACGGGTTGAGTTTTAAAACAAAGTTTTAATGATAAAAGAAGGGATTTCGCACCCTAAAATTCGCGATAGGGCCGTTAGGTCTTCCGAACTTGTCCTACTTGCCTAAGTCGCTAGAAACATTTTAAGTTCGAAAGCATAAGAAAGGAAATAACATAATACAAGTTGCCACGGCAGGGCCGGGTGAAAACCAAATACGAGGAAATAAGTAGCAAAAGTGTGGAGTTCAAGTTAGTCTTTCTCTCCCTCTCACTGCGCCATGAGATATTCCCCGCCACATCAGCACATGATCAAGTAAGGGTACGGGTACCTGAAACTAACCACGAAGTCAAGGTCGAGCCACTCATGCGGGCCCTGAAGACCTCGCTGAGAACATATAGTATGCCTATACCTAAATAAAGGATGCTCTAATGCAGTGCGGAAATATTAAACACACAAGCATGCTAACAGTTTATATAAATATAAAGCGATTAAATGGGATCCCGCACAGAATGCCAAGTGACATGTCCCTCTCCTACTCCCGCACCCATGCTCGATAGTGCAGGAATCGACCGCGTTTTATACTCCCGCACCCATGCTCGTTAGTGCGGGAACCGGTCGCGTTCAATATCATAACATCATCAATCGTATCAATAGTCATGCTCGTCAATTTAACAGTCTGACTCGATGAGGACTAAGTCCGATGGGACTGGACCGTCCTATGACCCTAGCAAATGACTCTAGGACTCACAATTTAACGGCCGTTCTACCATACGCAAAGAGAATACAGATGCTCGATTAATTGTGCAACCTAAGCATGATACTACATGATTATGCAGGATGCAACACCTACACACTATATGACACATCAGGCATGAGGTTCTAACTTGAGTAAGCCCCGGAGGACTTACCTGGAAACGCAGAGCAGCAAAATAGGGCAGCAGGGGTGAGCAATCCAACAGATCAGAAATCACCTAGAAATTTCATAAATAATTTAATAAGTCTAAGCCTAATTTACACAAGCACACAAGTTACATAAGAAACATATAAGGTACACATAATAACATAACCCATCCATTTCATCATTATCAACGTTATGATTCCGTCTCCATTTCTCATTTAATTTCATTATCCCTCATAATCCGATACCTTCCTCAATGCGATCATAATATCATCATCATCATCCTTAGTCAACTCATCGCATTCTTATTCCCATGAATTATTCCAATATCTCAAATTCCCATTTCAAATATCAAAACTTAGGAATTTGTTTATTCATATAAATCATTCCCAACAAATTAGATTCTCAAGTTAGATTCAAATCTGTTTCAAATCCGAGTTAGAATCCAACCTTTGAAAATATTAGTAAAACTCCTTTTTGCAATTATTTACTAAATCATTATCCGACCTTGAGATTCTTTTCCAAGTTCTCACTTTTAAATCGATCGATCTAATAATTTATTTAAAACCCAAATAATTTTATTATTTTTTTAAAAACACCGTTTATTAAACACTTTTACAAAGACAACTCTAAAACTTTTATAAAGTAATTCCAACCCATTTTTATTTAATAAACCAATCCTTTATAAATCTCCCGAAATAATAATTTATATTTTAAAGTCTCAAATAATATTTTCTAATATTTTATATATCTTTAAATAATTAATAAATAAACGGATAAATCCAAACCGAACCGAACCGAACCAAACCCGTAATTATATATACTCCTAACCGGTTAAATGTTAAAACAAATAATATATATATATATATATAAAGGTGGGACCCACGGTCTTCTTCCTCATTTGAATGACTCCCGCCAAGCTCAGTCCGAGCTCGCCTGCGCCAGCCTCGACACCGCGCCTGAGCTCGCCCGGACTCACCGGCTCCGCCTCGCCCAGCCCCGCCTCGGTCTGGCTCGCGCTCCCACAACACCGCCTGCTCTCGCTCTCGCCTCGCCTCGCCTCTCGCCCTCGCGTTCTCGTACACACCGACCGAGCTCCAACGATCGTCGGAGCTCTCGACCTCATCCGATCGTCCCGCACTCAGCTCACGCACACTCCCGACTAGTTTAAGCATCGATAAAGACTCAAAAACGAATCGAAACGAGGATAAATTCGGAGCTCACCGAGATGGGTTTTTTCGCGACTTCGGAGCTCTCGATCGGAGTCCTGGGCGTCTTCGGTGGCTCACGATGGCTTGTTGGTCCTGCACCGCATATTGGTGAGCGTGATTGCAAAGACCGCAAGCGATTCCGATCAAAAACGAAGGAGAACGACTCACCGGAAGTTAGCTTGCCAAAACAGAACAAAAGAGTCGTGGTGGCTCGCGATGGTTCTGGTGGTGACGTTGGCAGCCCCTGGCGGTTCCTGGGTGACTGCTGGCGGCGCTGGTGGTGGTCCGGCAACGATGGAAGGCGGCTGGAGGTGGTGGTGGTGCTCGAAGGGGCGACGACGATGTGGTGATGGTGATGCTCGGGCGATGGAGATGGCGATGGTGGTTGAGGGGAGGAGGTGACGGTGGTGGCGTGGTGGCAGGTGATGGGAGGAGGAGGTGGCCTTGGAGGATGGTGAAGGGTGGTGAAGGTGAATGGCGAGGATGTGAGGGTGATGGTGATGGAGGGTGGTCTGATATAGACGGGGGTGGGTGAGCTAGGGGGATGGGTGTGGGGCAGGGTACGGTAGTAGGTGAGATTTGTGGCGTGTGGGTTTGGTTAACCCACACCCAGAATTAAATACCGAATACGCGAATTTCGAATCCCGAAATTAATCCCCGAATGTTAGTTTTCCCGACTCTCGCTTCCTCGATCAATTAGATTTTTAAAACTTAAAAGGATAACATCATCCGAATTTATTTTAAATTTTTTCGAGGCGAAAAGACGGAACCGTTCGTCAAATATTTAAATTCAGGTCGAATCTGTTAAACGGGGTTTAAATCCGATTTAATTAAATTTTAAATTTCCTTTTTCCGATAAAATTAGGATTTAAAATCCGAGCCTTTACATCATCCACCTCTAAAAACAAGTCTCGTCCCCGAGACTAAAATCATTTTTAAAACTGGGGATGAAGTTTGGAATTGGTGAGTCCAAGGATCATGCAATTGATTCCGTAAGCATCTCATAAGTGCCCCCATGAGATCTCACAGTACCATTGTCGTGACCATAATATCCCCAATAGGTCGTAGTAAGAATGTGATATGGGCCCCTACCACATCCTTATTTCGACTTCTCGGTCATATCATAACTCGAAAAGTATTATAGCGTCCCACTAGGTCTTAGCAAGAAATCTACGAGTGCCCCCGTAAAATACTTGTATCCACTTTGTGGGGCGTTATAATGAAAAGCTCGGCTTGTTTTAGTTTTCCTAGAAGTCCGGTTTAGTCCTTTAGAAAGCATCGTTTCAAAACTTCAAGTTCGACGTTAGTCAAAAGCATTCCCAACGTCCCAAATCATCTTACCATCCACCTCTAAGGGCTAGTCCCATATTCGCTTCCTAGGTTCCAAGCTTCAATTCGGTCCCATCTATTAAGTCAATACGCTACCATGCTCAATATTCATGAATCTCAGAATCTCGTATAAGGTTACCAAGTCATATAGCAGCATAATCTATTCAAATAATAGCATATCAAGGATCATCACATAGTTCATAGCATAGAATCCACCTATTATTCAAGTCCCAGCCTCCACAAATTAATAGGGTAATCATCGTCTCGTCAGAGTATTAGCATTACAGAATTTATCATGTCAAGAATTTTCATTTCATCACGACGGCAGCACATAACAAGGTTAACTCTATCACATATCAATGGGTCACATAGTTAAGGAAGTCCATATACAGTTACCAATCACGATAGAACACAACCCCCACTTACTCACTCAACATCAAGTCTCAAGTCAAAACAAGCCTCATCTAGGTTCACCAATCTCAAATAACATAATCGCCTCTAGTAAAATTGCATCTTACTTTATTATATAACCCAACTCGTAGATAACTCTCCAATTTCATCCATAACATCCGCAAGTCAAAAATCTAAATCCCAAACCACTTATTAGGCATCTCAAGACTTAGGTCAACAAGTTCTCTAAGGATCAACCTACTTCAATATCTCAAGCTCAAGTCCCAACTTTCCATTCAAATAGCTAGTGTCATATTTCAGAATTCACGACATTAAATTACCTACTACACCAAGCCCATCATCTCAATCATCTACCAAGACTCCCTATCAAACACACTCTCGTCCTAGGGATTACCTACCAGTCCCATCACTACCTTTAAAGAGGAAATCCCAAGTCACCTCAATACTCGAATCTTACTTTATTATCTCAAACTAAAGTCCTCAACCGAACCTCTATTACGATCGATCTAGATGTCCCTTAGCAATATCTCTTACTCTTCCTAGGCTCACAAGAATCCATCTGACTATCATTTATCAAGAGACATCTCGAATCACCATGCTACTCAGACCACTCTTCCCGCACTGCTAAGCACTCTCACTAATCCTCCACCTCTAAGAACCCAACTCCTACTGACCATCTCACACGTGACATTCCCATCCTTATATCCTCGACATTACCAACAAGAGTTCACCTCCTATGCCAATCTCATATCCCAAACAACACTCACATCTTCCCTTGCTAGAATTCGCTCAACCGTCTACTTCCGACAACTCTAACGCAGAAGACCATCTAGTGCTAACTCTCAACCATGAATCACCAAGTTCCTCATTACCCGCGCCTATCCCAAGTAACCCACATCACAACCCACTTATCTAGCTCTCAAGACCCAATCGATCTAAACCATATCAATTCTTTTCCCAAAAGATCGTGATAATTCACCTGCCACCAGCCTAAATTCTCCATTCCGGACCTCACGAAACCTTAACCAATCGCAACTCCGCAAGCTGTCCTACTCTAGTTCCTCATCTCCTCAAACTTCAAATTTTCCCCCAAGCTATCACTTCTTAACCATGACATCTTAAGCCTCTATCCATTAATCATTATTCCCAAGGAAACTCGATGTCATCCTAATTCTGAATTAACCATAGCATTGCAAATTTACCAAGTCTTCCGTAATCCTCCGACCTATAGAATTTCCGACACCCTCTACCTAGATTAGTTTCCTCATGTTCGCATGTTCCCAAATTTCCCTAGATCACACTTCCTCGAACCTCGAAATCTCTACCGCTCAAGCCCTTATGTACCGATTCTCATTTTCACAAAATTCTTATGACATCCTCATCCGAATTTACCAATTACCGCAATCTCGCCAAACCTTCGAAAATTTCTTCATCCTTTAGTGTGTCCAATACCTTTCGCTTTACCTAGCTCCCCAATCCATGCTCAGAACCTCCCTATCTCATCCTCAAGCCAAAAGTCTTACTAGCAACCTCAACAACATTCCTTCCTAGCTACCAGCCTTTCCTTGAAGATTCATCTTACCTCATCAATACCTCAATAGCCAAAGCAATTTCCATACATCAACCTTGATTCCTTCCCTATACTAGAATCCTCCGACGACGCATCTAGAATCCTTCACTCAAAACTTCTCCAAGCAATTCCCAATCTTCCCTAACTGCCCAAATACTTATCTCGTAAACAGTCCCGATATCGCACAACCTAATCCTTAAGATCTATGATTTCCAAGCAACCCTATACTACTCATCCTTAGCAATTCCTCAACCTCATCCCTTACCAAAATCGCTCCCACTCACAGCACACACCACCTAGTCCCAAATTCTACGATTCCTCAGATGTTCCTTAATCGATCATCCTCGACACCGCCCAAGATCCGCTCATAGGCCATCTAGACACCTTCCTTAGCACACCAATCCGTCTCACAACACCTCCCTTCAAGAATCCCCCGATCCACTCCTAGCTCGCCCATCCACCTCTAGAACTATCCTAACTGCCTCTACCCATACCCAATCTCAAGATCACCTTAATGAAACTAGTTTAGACCTTAGCCAACCACTCTCTTATACTACCCGCACACACTACCTCCCTAGACTACCACTTCTCACTAGGACATCTCCCTCAAAATCTCGCCATCCTAACCCAAATCCCCGCTCTAAGACCCATGTGGAAGCTCATCCGATAACCCTGCTAACCACTATCTCCTACGAGTCTTAAAACTCGCTCGGCTCTACTTAAGCAAACACATTCTTCCCGTACTCCACCTCACACGACCAACGACTAGATCTGAAGACCTCAATCTACCTGTCACTTTCCGACCCAACTTATCGAAGAATCTCACGACTCATACTCAGACAGAAGCACCATCAACATATAGGACCTATATATCTTTCTTACTAGCGAGTCAAAATACTAAGCACCAAGGCACATCATCATAGGCATAAATCAGTCATGCAATCATTCACTACCAGTTCAACACATTCATCATCACATACTCAATTAGGTCAGTTCTAGGCCAATCGCACAACATCAATTCCGATTAGTATAGAAGCACCGCAATTTGAATTAAGGATGCTCTTCCTCGAGTCAGTTGGAAGGATCTTGTTCACGACTGCCATCTTCTAGCATGTTCATTCCTTTTTCCATCGGTGATGTCGTTCCTGGAGTCTATGGGACATGGACTCGTCATGCTTCCGTTGCACCACTCCGGTGCCATCTAGCCATTCGTTCTTTCTTCCATGTCGACGCTCATGAAGGAATCGCAAAGGTTAAAAGTTACGGAGATAGGGGAGATACAAGGGAGGACAACATGACTTCCATAAGGATTCAGAGATGGACCACGACTAGAGACGACAAGACCAGAGACAAGATCCCAACCCGAGAGTTACAACGATGCCCTTAGGGTATTCAATGAGGTTATAA
The DNA here is from genome assembly GCA_963922045.1 of Persicaria maculosa. Taxonomy (NCBI): domain Eukaryota; kingdom Viridiplantae; phylum Streptophyta; class Magnoliopsida; order Caryophyllales; family Polygonaceae; genus Persicaria; species Persicaria maculosa. The sequence continues at coordinate 24,236,830 of OY998259.1, read as the reverse complement.
CTGTGGCACGCAAACATATAATAATCACGAATATCATCACATCATTCCACACTAACATGCATCTATCTCGAGAAGTAGCGATCTATGCATTCATAACATGTTCATATCATCCACTTTACACGTTCACAGAAGAAGCTAGCAACCTATCATTTCATTCACTAATCATGATTGATATACTAAGAACATATATGCATGAACGAACATGGGACATGTGTGGCATAAGTTGCACTAGTTTTAGCAACATCCAAGGACATTATATACATGACTTATCACTCAGTTAGATACACATAAGCAGGTCGTAATATCATGGGGCCAAAGCAAACACGCTAGGAGGTACCTATCGCATCACATACATCCATATTCACATCGTAAGACAAGGACGGCACATAGTCGTACGAGGGCCTATAAATGGGAGACATATGTCCTACATGATACTATAATTGCTCATTAAACATGTACACAGTCAACATGGTCTAATTAGATTAATTCAGCATGCTAGGACAGTCATCTCATATATTAAACATACAACGAGGGTTGACCACACTATCATGGGCCTAATTCATGGGAAGACAATAATCATGGAAGTTCCATACATATGACACATACATCTCATAAGAGCAACCGTGCAAGATATCGGGCAAGTCATGCTGAAATACACCACTATAATATGTCATGCAACCACAAGAATGGCTACGACTATAACCGACAGAATTCTCCAAGGCCATTCATCGACTCATCACCCCATTTCCCCGTGGATGCTACTATGGCTCGTTCGGTAGGACACAAGGACATTCACACTGCTTCTGAGAGGGAAGGGTAGAACTCGTGTTTAGACTCTTGTGGCAAGAAGACACGGTTGATCATTATAAGAATCGAGAGGGATGACTCCATAAGACAACTCACTTCTAACTCGGATCTTTTCAATAATCACCTTCCCTAACATACTTAGGTAACCCTAAAATCCGACACGATTTTCGAAGGTAGTTAGTTGATCAACCCAAATTTCCCGTGGACATCAATCTCAAGTACGAGACTCGATAGAAGCATCGATGCTAGAATAGAACAGGGTTCGAAACAGGGAGGGCAGACGCTTTTCGACCTTGCTACAAGCCTGGATGTTTTGGTGGGACGGATGACGAAATCGGAATCATCAAGGGGGTAGAGTTATGGAAGAACTATTCCGACAAGACAGGTATTCCAATTACAGAAGGTCAAGGTTTCCTCCCGCTATCCCGTTTACACATTCAATAACATGATTCTGGTTAAGGCATACCGATTAGTTCGCTATCCTATGCACAATAGCACTCAACAAGATTAATATGATCCTCTTCGAGGAGGATCGCCCTCGGGCTCAATTGGATATAATGCATACAATCACAGAGACGATCTATGCCGTCCTTCGAGGGACGGCTGACCGGAGGGGCAAGAACCTGACGGCCTCCTAACTCGACACTCCAACTTCCGTGGTGTTCCTTGGAGTCTTCTAGGCCCATCTGTAAATAAAAGCTAGTATTTTGCCTACCATTCCCCGAGTTCTACATCCATAAGGGAGGTCTATCGCTTTGGTCTCTACCCACGAGATTGTTTCCCCGTTATTCATTTAGGTTTTAAGTCCAATTAAAATCATTTTGCCCTTTAAACATTTTCCAAAACCATTTGATATCATTGGGCGATTTTCAAAACAATCTTCAACCTATTGTACTCGGTTTGCAAAACCTTAGCTCTGATACCACCTTTGTAACGGCCCAAATATAAATATTCGGGTTACGTTTCGAAGGGTTGGATACCTTCGTTCGGATCTTGCAATTCGAGTACGGGTTGAGTTTTAAAACAAAGTTTTAATGATAAAAGAAGGGATTTCGCACCCTAAAATTCGCGATAGGGCCGTTAGGTCTTCCGAACTTGTCCTACTTGCCTAAGTCGCTAGAAACATTTTAAGTTCGAAAGCATAAGAAAGGAAATAACATAATACAAGTTGCCACGGCAGGGCCGGGTGAAAACCAAATACGAGGAAATAAGTAGCAAAAGTGTGGAGTTCAAGTTAGTCTTTCTCTCCCTCTCACTGCGCCATGAGATATTCCCCGCCACATCAGCACATGATCAAGTAAGGGTACGGGTACCTGAAACTAACCACGAAGTCAAGGTCGAGCCACTCATGCGGGCCCTGAAGACCTCGCTGAGAACATATAGTATGCCTATACCTAAATAAAGGATGCTCTAATGCAGTGCGGAAATATTAAACACACAAGCATGCTAACAGTTTATATAAATATAAAGCGATTAAATGGGATCCCGCACAGAATGCCAAGTGACATGTCCCTCTCCTACTCCCGCACCCATGCTCGATAGTGCAGGAACCGACCGCGTTTTATACTCCCGCACCCATGCTCGTTAGTGCGGGAACCGGTCGCGTTCAATATCATAACATCATCAATCGTATCAATAGTCATGCTCGTCAATTTAACAGTCTGACTCGATGAGGACTAAGTCCGATGGGACTGGACCGTCCTATGACCCTAGCAAATGACTCTAGGACTCACAATTTAACGGCCGTTCTACCATACGCAAAGAGAATACAGATGCTCGATTAATTGTGCAACCTAAGCATGATACTACATGATTATGCAGGATGCAACACCTACACACTATATGACACATCAGGCATGAGGTTCTAACTTGAGTAAGCCCCGGAGGACTTACCTGGAAACGCAGAGCAGCAAAATAGGGCAGCAGGGGTGAGCAATCCAACAGATCAGAAATCACCTAGAAATTTCATAAATAATTTAATAAGTCTAAGCCTAATTTACACAAGCACACAAGTTACATAAGAAACATATAAGGTACACATAATAACATAACCCATCCATTTCATCATTATCAACGTTATGATTCCGTCTCCATTTCTCATTTAATTTCATTATCCCTCATAATCCGATACCTTCCTCAATGCGATCATAATATCATCATCATCATCCTTAGTCAACTCATCGCATTCTTATTCCCATGAATTATTCCAATATCTCAAATTCCCATTTCAAATATCAAAACTTAGGAATTTGTTTATTCATATAAATCATTCCCAACAAATTAGATTCTCAAGTTAGATTCAAATCTGTTTCAAATCCGAGTTAGAATCCAACCTTTGAAAATATTAGTAAAACTCCTTTTTGCAATTATTTACTAAATCATTATCCGACCTTGAGATTCTTTTCCAAGTTCTCACTTTTAAATCGATCGATCTAATAATTTATTTAAAACCCAAATAATTTTATTATTTTTTTAAAAACACCGTTTATTAAACACTTTTACAAAGACAACTCTAAAACTTTTATAAAGTAATTCCAACCCATTTTTATTTAATAAACCAATCCTTTATAAATCTCCCGAAATAATAATTTATATTTTAAAGTCTCAAATAATATTTTCTAATATTTTATATATCTTTAAATAATTAATAAATAAACGGATAAATCCAAACCGAACCGAACCGAACCAAACCCGTAATTATATATACTCCTAACCGGTTAAATGTTAAAACAAATAATATATATATATATATATAAAGGTGGGACCCACGGTCTTCTTCCTCATTTGAATGACTCCCGCCAAGCTCAGTCCGAGCTCGCCTGCGCCAGCCTCGACACCGCGCCTGAGCTCGCCCGGACTCACCGGCTCCGCCTCGCCCAGCCCCGCCTCGGTCTGGCTCGCGCTCCCACAACACCGCCTGCTCTCGCTCTCGCCTCGCCTCGCCTCTCGCCCTCGCGTTCTCGTACACACCGACCGAGCTCCAACGATCGTCGGAGCTCTCGACCTCATCCGATCGTCCCGCACTCAGCTCACGCACACTCCCGACTAGTTTAAGCATCGTCAATTTAACAGTCTGACTCGATGAGGACTAAGTCCGATGGGACTGGACCGTCCTATGACCCTAGCAAATGACTCTAGGACTCACAATTTAACGGCCGTTCTACCATACGCAAAGAGAATACAGATGCTCGATTAATTGTGCAACCTAAGCATGATACTACATGATTATGCAGGATGCAACACCTACACACTATATGACACATCAGGCATGAGGTTCTAACTTGAGTAAGCCCCGGAGGACTTACCTGGAAACGCAGAGCAGCAAAATAGGGCAGCAGGGGTGAGCAATCCAACAGATCAGAAATCACCTAGAAATTTCATAAATAATTTAATAAGTCTAAGCCTAATTTACACAAGCACACAAGTTACATAAGAAACATATAAGGTACACATAATAACATAACCCATCCATTTCATCATTATCAACGTTATGATTCCGTCTCCATTTCTCATTTAATTTCATTATCCCTCATAATCCGATACCTTCCTCAATGCGATCATAATATCATCATCATCATCCTTAGTCAACTCATCGCATTCTTATTCCCATGAATTATTCCAATATCTCAAATTCCCATTTCAAATATCAAAACTTAGGAATTTGTTTATTCATATAAATCATTCCCAACAAATTAGATTCTCAAGTTAGATTCAAATCTGTTTCAAATCCGAGTTAGAATCCAACCTTTGAAAATATTAGTAAAACTCCTTTTTGCAATTATTTACTAAATCATTATCCGACCTTGAGATTCTTTTCCAAGTTCTCACTTTTAAATCGATCGATCTAATAATTTATTTAAAACCCAAATAATTTTATTATTTTTTTAAAAACACCGTTTATTAAACACTTTTACAAAGACAACTCTAAAACTTTTATAAAGTAATTCCAACCCATTTTTATTTAATAAACCAATCCTTTATAAATCTCCCGAAATAATAATTTATATTTTAAAGTCTCAAATAATATTTTCTAATATTTTATATATCTTTAAATAATTAATAAATAAACGGATAAATCCAAACCGAACCGAACCGAACCAAACCCGTAATTATATATACTCCTAACCGGTTAAATGTTAAAACAAATAATATATATATATATATATAAAGGTGGGACCCACGGTCTTCTTCCTCATTTGAATGACTCCCGCCAAGCTCAGTCCGAGCTCGCCTGCGCCAGCCTCGACACCGCGCCTGAGCTCGCCCGGACTCACCGGCTCCGCCTCGCCCAGCCCCGCCTCGGTCTGGCTCGCGCTCCCACAACACCGCCTGCTCTCGCTCTCGCCTCGCCTCGCCTCTCGCCCTCGCGTTCTCGTACACACCGACCGAGCTCCAACGATCGTCGGAGCTCTCGACCTCATCCGATCGTCCCGCACTCAGCTCACGCACACTCCCGACTAGTTTAAGCATCGATAAAGACTCAAAAACGAATCGAAACGAGGATAAATTCGGAGCTCACCGAGATGGGTTTTTTCGCGACTTCGGAGCTCTCGATCGGAGTCCTGGGCGTCTTCGGTGGCTCACGATGGCTTGTTGGTCCTGCACCGCATATTGGTGAGCGTGATTGCAAAGACCGCAAGCGATTCCGATCAAAAACGAAGGAGAACGACTCACCGGAAGTTAGCTTGCCAAAACAGAACAAAAGAGTCGTGGTGGCTCGCGATGGTTCTGGTGGTGACGTTGGCAGCCCCTGGCGGTTCCTGGGTGACTGCTGGCGGCGCTGGTGGTGGTCCGGCAACGATGGAAGGCGGCTGGAGGTGGTGGTGGTGCTCGAAGGGGCGACGACGATGTGGTGATGGTGATGCTCGGGCGATGGAGATGGCGATGGTGGTTGAGGGGAGGAGGTGACGGTGGTGGCGTGGTGGCAGGTGATGGGAGGAGGAGGTGGCCTTGGAGGATGGTGAAGGGTGGTGAAGGTGAATGGCGAGGATGTGAGGGTGATGGTGATGGAGGGTGGTCTGATATAGACGGGGGTGGGTGAGCTAGGGGGATGGGTGTGGGGCAGGGTACGGTAGTAGGTGAGATTTGTGGCGTGTGGGTTTGGTTAACCCACACCCAGAATTAAATACCGAATACGCGAATTTCGAATCCCGAAATTAATCCCCGAATGTTAGTTTTCCCGACTCTCGCTTCCTCGATCAATTAGATTTTTAAAACTTAAAAGGATAACATCATCCGAATTTATTTTAAATTTTTTCGAGGCGAAAAGACGGAACCGTTCGTCAAATATTTAAATTCAGGTCGAATCTGTTAAACGGGGTTTAAATCCGATTTAATTAAATTTTAAATTTCCTTTTTCCGATAAAATTAGGATTTAAAATCCGAGCCTTTACACGTGAGGAAAGGAGTGCTCACTTTCAACATCAGCGATGAGGTAATTGAGTATTCCTTTAATAAAACTGAAAGGCATACAAGTCCAATGGAAGAGGTAAAATCTATCTCAGCTGGCTACATCACTTGCGGGGAACCCAAGGTAAGAAATATGACCCCTGAGGAGCTGGAAAAGAGGGATATGAAGACCCAGGTGGAGGAGATCATGGCCATCCTAAAGGAGGAAATAGAGAATCCACTCGACACAGACCAAGGTACGTCGTTATGGACTAATTATTTTTCGGATGCCTTGACAGGATGCAAGTATAGGGTCAAAGTCGACCAAGATTCCTCGATATCGAGGACTCTAGTCGATCTCGACCAAAACCAGGAGCCTCCACCAGCACCAGCGTCGTCGAGCAGCCAGACTGAAGCGCCAGACTCCTCGAGATCGAGTACTTTACTCGAGATCGACCACCACCTCGCTGCCTCGACTTCACCTTCCTCGACGCTGATTCCACCAGACGGGCCAGGCTCCTCGAGATCGACCAAGTATGTCGAGATCGACCAAGCCTCACGCTCCCCAGCTCTTGCATCCTCGGGCAGTCCACCACCAGAAGCTGAAAAATCGTCGAGATCGAGTACCGTTACTCGAGATCGACCAAACACCGTGGTCCCCGATTCCGTTTCTGCGAAGGTAAGCCAAGGTATAGATCTTTCTTCTCCTATTTCCATTAAAGATTTATCTATACATGGGAGAGGTTTGCCTTGGTATGTACGCTTATGTAGGAAATCCAATGATGAGCCTAAGGAGTGTGAAGTTGGAGACAAGCTCTATGTTTCCAAATCCAAGGATCATTGGTTTCCTAACAAATTCAACAAGAAAAGGATGGGGCCTTTCGTGGTGAACAAGATCCATTCTGGAGGATTACAGCTGATGGACAAGAATGGAGTCCTTTTTGAAGCCCAAGCTACATGGGCCCTGCAAATGCCACCTTGAACATAAAAGAGAAAGTCGGCCTAGCGACTATAAAATCTAGAGCTTGTACATAGACATTTATTTTTGGGACTTTTTTTGGACTTTGTTTCTTTTTGTTTGTTTTTGGTTTTGAACCATTTAGTTTTTCTATTGTGGGTATATGTCTTCTACACTTTTCAGGTCCATGGATAGAAGCAAGCTATATTCAGACTCGGCCCAGGCAATTCTTTCATTCGAAATTGAGAGGCCCTGCACACCTGTCTAGTGAGTTTCTTTCTCTACCCTTGTTTTTATACAGTGAGGACACTGTAATGTTTAAGTATGGGGTGGGGGAAGGGCTTACTTTATGCATATTTGACATATTTGACATATATGTGCATATTTTTTTAGTTTATTGCTTGAATTGCTTATACATGGCTATTTTGAAATTCATTATTGATTTATGGGCTTATATGCATGTTTTTCAAAGTTTAAAGAAAAAAAATGACCCCAAAAAATGACCCCCAAATTTTTTGAATAAAGTTATGGAAGCTATATTAAACTCGACGATACAAAATTGGATTCATTAGAGATATAGCATGAAATTGCCTAGTAAAGGAAAGTCACAATGAAGTGCATATTTTATTGAAAACCATGAAAGGAGGTAAAATTTGATGTTGCTATTGACATGTTGCATGATAAGATGATGGAGGACTTTATATTTCCATATATGCTCATCGCTATAATCCTAGCCATACCTATGCTTATGCATCACAAAAGGCCATAATATGTCTTATTTCATATTGCTCCACATGATCTAAATATTTGCCCATTCTTTACCTTATTTCCTATCCGGGGATTATGTTGAGAATGATGTTACATTATGGAGATGTCATATGGTGTTTGTGTTGTTGTTATTATTATTGGAGTTTGGAAGGATCGTTTGAAATATATGGAAAATTTAATGAGTGAAAAAAAATCCGATCAAAGATCGACCCTGCTTGCTGAGATAATAGTTCAGTGAGATGGGACACACAGGTGAGGAGTCCAAAGCACTAAGTATCTGGGGCCATTCATGACACCCATGTTTGCGACTCGCGAGAAGGCAGTGCTGAGGTTAGAGAGGTAAAAGCATAATATTGAAAAAAGCAATATGAAAGGTGATGAATCTTATGAAAAGGAATGTGGAAATTCAATTTGGAAATACTCCATTTCCCCGGATTATTAGCACCACATTGCCAAAAATTGCCCACCTTTAGCCTTTTACCAATCTACTTCCTTATTGAGCTTAAATTAAAGTCCTCTTGATTATTAATGCTTTGTCACTTATGAATATTTTGCATAACCCTCCTTTGTGAATAGATGTTGCTTTTATTTGCACATGCATGGATTTGTGACACTAGTACCTTTTCGAGAATGGTAATTGATTGCAGGGATATATGAGAATGAATCCAATATGTTGAGAGTTTTAATTTCTTCCTCTGAATGACAAACAAAAGTATTGCTTGAGGACAAGCAAGCTTAAGTATGGGGTGTTTGTTGTGAGTTGAATCTGCCATGTTTTACAGTTGCTTTTATATCGTTTTCTACATACATTTCATGCATTTGGGCTAGAATAGTACAAAATCTATGTAGTTTATGCTTATTTGCCAAATTATGGAATCTACACCAGTTTCTGTTTAATTTCGCAGAATTCGAGGCAAATTACAGCAGTTCTGAGAAAGGCTGAAAAAGCTCAGAAATCAACTACAGAAGTCCAAGGTCAAGAAGCAGCGGAACCAGGACGAATCAAGCCAGAGCCCAGATGTACTCGATCTAGAGTTACTGTACTCGATCTCGACAAAGGGTGTCCGAGCACACCTAGTCGAGCAAAGCCTGGTCGAGAAAATGAGAGCCAGATCAACCCGACTCCCGGAGCCTTACTCTATCTCGAGTAATCTAGTCGAGATAGACCAAATCCTGATGCCATGTCCGGAGTCGAGGAGTTGTGCCTAGTCGAGAAGCCGAGGACTGAAGACGCCGAGCACCAACTCTACTCGATCTCGACGAAACCTATGGAGCCTGTCCGAGCTTGATCGAGTAGCAGCAACCCGAGACGCCCAGCCGAGCCATAGTCGATGACCACGCTACTCGATCTCGAGTAAGCTCTACTCGATCTCGAGGAGAACTTCTGGAGACGCGTTACGCGGTGAGCTGTCCGAGTTGTCCTACGCGGTTTGGGAGTCCTTGGAGCCGAAGGAATCCGAGATCTATCCACAACTATCAAGTTCTATCTATGGAGAAGACCTATCAACACAAGAAGATATTTTGCTACTTTTAGATATAATTTCCCCTTATAGATTTAATTCCTTAATTGCATTTATTTATCTTTAAAGCTTTTAGATATAGATTTAGATAAAGATAGATATATTCTATCCTTGAATAGCAAGGAATAGAAGGCTATAAATAAAGCCTTAGGGGATGGTTTTTCATCATTCAATTTCAGAAGTAAGTAGTTACAAAGAGAGAGAGAGAGAGAGAGAGAGAGAGAGAGAGAGAGAGAGTTTGTGGTGAGCAAGGTGGAAAGGCGAAAGCGGATTTGGCTTGTTCGGTTGTAAGCTCTCTTTGGTTTATTTCAATGCAAGTTAGTTTCTTTTGTTTATTGATGAGTTTCTTGATAATGAAGAGCGAGTAGTCCATCCACTTCTGGGGCTGGGGTGAGCCCGACGGTGGCCATGTAAAATGATGCGGTAAAGGTACAATCTTTTTATGCAATTCGTCTTCTATCCCTATGAGCATGATTCTTTTGCGAGAGTTGAAGGTGATCCTTGTTTGTATTATTGAAGCGAAAGTGATCTTAATGTAACTTGGATTAATTATGTGAAAAGGGTTAGTAACAATTAGGGTTTATGCGAAAGCCTCTATATGCCTATTTGTTAATAACGAAAGTTATTTGATGTAAAATATGATCTTTTATGCCTTTATGTGTTACTTTGCATGGTTATCGTTGTGGCGTTGATACTCTGGCTTTGGGAGTTCTTTATATATTGAGTTTATTTCTTCCGAAACCTGCGATTCTGTGTTCTGACTTTGCAATTTGAAAGTTACTGTTTTTTAGTCGATCTAGAGGAACTTTAGTCGATCTAGAGGAGAATTTACTCGATCTCGAGTAGGGTTGGTCTAGATCGAGTTGTGTGTCTGAGTTTTCCGAGTTTTTGTCGTCACTGTTTTTAGTCTATCTCGAGTACTGCTTTGTCGAGATCGACAAGTTTTTGTCTTTGCTTTTACTTTTGCTTTCTTTTGTTAATTCTGTCTTTGTTTCTTTGTTTTTGTCTTCTGTTTGCTTTTCTGTGAGATTTACAGCTACCTGGGATACGCTGACACGCTTCCTCGTGGATCGATCCTGACTTTCCACTACTGCATAGGGAGGAGGTCTTGTAATTATTTGCTGGGGCACGAATCTGGTTTGATTTATTTCATTATATTTCATACTCGATTTCCTCCTACAACAGAAACTAACGATGGCAACCGGTAGAGGCCATTCTCAAGTTTACCTCTTAGTATTGACGGGCCCTGCAAATTTTTAACACAACAATGAGTAGGGTAAAATTCCAAATAAACATTGTTATCACGAGATAGTTTAGAGACACTGATGAGATGTTTGACAATTTGTGGAACAAATAAGATATTATTAAGAGCACGGGGTGGATTGGACTTATGCAATATAGGAAGAGGAGAATGCCCTAACTTTGTAATGGGTAGAGACTCACCATTCCCAACCATGAGACCATCATTACCATCATAAGAAGTTGAAGCTAAGAGCTTGCCGAGATCACTAGTCACATGATGTGTGGCTCCAGAATCTACGACCAAAGGTTCATATATGGCTGATGGTGGCATGATGGAGTGAGCAGCAACCTGAGTGGACGATTGTGAAGACGATTGAAAGTGTTTACTGAGCATCGTGATGAGTTGCTGGAAACTCATTAAGATTGAGCCGGTTGAAGCGATTGTGAGCTTCATGGCCTGTCTTGCGACAAATTTGACACTGAGGACGAGAGAGAAGGGTTGGATGACTGTTGTTGGGATCGAGCCTCTCCCGGGAGAAGGGCTGGATGGTGGCGGCTAAGATGAGAGAGAGTAGTTCCTAGAGCGATTGGAGTGATTCACTTCAAGCACGGATGATTCGAAGGACTTAGACTCTTCATCGAGCCGATGTTTCTCCTGAAGAAGCAATCCAAGAAGTGTGTCACTCGTGACATTGCCCCCGTGCATAGTAAGGGCAGCACGAAAAGTACCATAAGCGGGACCAAGACCATAGACAATGTAGGAGACTATATGTTGATCGTTGACGATGTGCATACACTCGACCAAGCTATCAGTCAAGGCGTACTTTTTCTCAACATACTCAAGAATGGAGAGAAAGCCTCCCTGAAGTGTTTGTAGCTGGTAACAGAGATGAATCTGACGAGCGTTAGTTTGAGCATGAAACATACACTCGAGAATTGACCACACGACATGAGCGGTTTCAGCGCAAGCAACATAGGCGAGAAGCGGCAAGGTGAGAGTCTACTAGATCTATAGAAGGACCATGCGATCTCTACGGAGCCAATCTGAATAGGCCGGATTGGGGGCAACCTTTGCAGCAATAGTGCTGCCAATGAGAGCAAGAACAATTGTCTCCGGTGGGGCTGAATCGGCATTGAGCAAAAAATCCAACCCGTAAGCTTGGAGAGCGAAACGGATCGTACCACGCCAGAGGGAGTAGTTTATGCGATCAAGGCGAACAACAATGTTTGGGAAGTGAAAAGCGTCACTTGGCCAACAGCAGCAGTAAGGAGTTGGCAATCTTTGCTAGAACCGGAGCCGGATGCGAGGAAAGAAGAGTTACCGAACATGGTGGCTGATCAGAGGGAAAGGTCGAAGGTTGAGAGAGGATGCGGAGATCGTGAGGATCGAAGAGTTAGACTGATACCATGTAAAGCTATTGATTTGAGGGAAAAAGATGATTTTCTTGTTCACAACCTTAAGAATATATAGATATTACGTAGTAGGATAAGATTAATCTAAAACCCTAGTTAGATAAGATTACAATCACAATTAAATATATACAAATCCTAGTGAGATAAATACAAATCTTGCAAGAGATTCTTCTATTTCACGACGATTATATATAGGACGCATTTGGTATTTGGATATTTTTTTATTCATGATTTGGCCAGCCATATCGTCAATACGTACTTTTGAAACAAAATTTTTAAAAATTATTGTGTACTTGGTTTAAAACAAACAAACAAACAAAACGCAAGTATTTTTTTGGCCCCCTTGACGAGACATCTTAGGTTCCGCCACTGATTGTTAATAACTTAGGGCGTGTTTGGCAACGGGTTGGGAGTAGGTGGATGGGGATGGATTTTTGGGGGTGGACGGGATGGGGATGGAATCTCGGGGTGGACAGGGTGGAGTTTTGAATCCCTTTTCATCCTATTTCGTATTTGGTTGGGTTTTAAAGTTTTGGTAGATGGAGGCACTCAAAAAGACCCAATTGCCCCCACTAAACCACATGAAATGACGATTATGCCCCTCCCAATTGCCCCTCACCCCCAACCCATCTTCTCTTTCGTCGCAGAAGGAGACTGCGAGGACGGTTTTGAGGATTTCGATGAAGGTTTTGAGGATTTCAATGGCGGATTCCAGTGTAGTTGACTTGCCGGAGACTGCGAGGACGTTGGCATTGTTGATGGAGTGGGCGTTGCGCGCGTCGTCTACGGAGAGGCATGTGGCGGCGTAGATCCCGGGAATCTTGTTGGTGAAGATCTGAACTCCAACGCCATTGCCGCAGGAGACCAGCCCTAGGGTTTTGGTGGTGGCGCTTCCGGCAGAACTTATTATAGACCTGGGCAAACGCGGATAGGCCCGTTCAGCCCGCCCCGCCCGCCCGCATTAGCAAGCGGGCTTGGATATGGGGAAAAGCCCACGCGGGCTCCTAGGCCCGGCCCGCGACCGCAACGGGTGCGGAATTGGACATATCAATCAACCCGTTACGGGCCGCTAGGCCCGTAACGGGTATCTGCCTCTTTTATATTAAAATTAATATATGTGTAATATATGTAATAAATAATATTACTTACTATTCATTAAAAAAACAGTAACTAGTCTATATATATATGAAATATATATTGCGCGGTCCGTAACGGGTATCTGCCTCTTTTATATTAAAATTAATATATGTGTAATATATGTAATAAATAATATTACTTACTATTCATTAAAAAAACAGTAACTAGTCTATATATATATGTAATATATACTGTAACTATATATGTGTGTGTATGTATTCCTTTTAATAACAAATAAAAACAATAAGTATATAAGTTAAAATTGATTATATACAGTAATTAACTCTAAATATGTATGTATTCATTGTAAAAACAAATAAAAAACAGTAAGTGTATATATATATATATAAACAAATAAAAACAGTGTGTGTATATATTAAAATTGATTACAATAGGCTTAATATATCTTTAATAAGAAAAATTGATTAGATTTACGGGTACCCGTGGGCTACCCGCACCCGCATTCGCGGACGGGTTTGGACACGACTTTCAACGCGTTAAGCGTGCTTAGCCCGGCCCGCGCCCGCAACAACGGGACAAAATCTCGGGTAAAACCCGTCCCAAGCCCGGCCCGCGCCCGCGTTTGCCCGGGTCTAGGCAGAAGCTGCGGCGGCGACTCGGCGATCGACTTCCTCACCGATGGAGTAGTAGGCACCAACACGAACGTCGTCAACTTCAATGCCGAGGGAGCAGAGGTGGGAGACAAGGGCGTCCTTCAGAGGGTAGCCGAATCCGTTGGCACCGATAATTACTGATTTGAGAAGGAGGTGGTTTCCAACTTGAGCCATGGAGGATCGCCGGTAGGGGTGGGGGTGGTTGTGGCAGTGGCGGTGGCGGTGACGGTGGGTGACAGAATTTGGTCAGTCACGTCGGGACTGGTGGTGTATTAATGGTGAGGAGAGAGGGGCAAATCGGGGTGTTTCCCCTCCTCACCCCCTCCCACCTCCCTCCAACGAGGTGGAGAAATCTCCCCATCCATCCCGTTCCACCCTCTAATTCGCACCCCATCCACCCCGTCCCACCCCCGTGCCAAAAATCGAGGGCGTGTTTGGCAACGGGGTGGGAGTAGGTGGATGGGGATGGATTTTTAGGGGTGGGCGGGATGGGGATGGAATCTCGGGGTGGATGGGGTGGATTTTTTAATCCCTTTTCATCCCTTTTCATCCTGTTTCATGTGTGGTTGGGTTTTAAAGTTTTGGTAGATGAAGGCACTAAAAATGAACCAATTGCCCCCACTAAACCACATGAAATGATGATTATGCCCCTCCCAATTACCCCTTACCCCCAACCCATCTTCTCTTTCGTCGCAAAAGGAGACTACGAGGATGGTTTTGAGGATTTCGATGAAGGTTTTGAGGATTTCAATGGCGGATTCCAGTGTGACTTGCCGGAGACTGCGAGGACGTTGGTGTTGTTGATGGAGCGGGCGCTGCGCGCGTCGTCGACGGAGAGGCAGGTGGCGGCGTAGATCCCGGGGATCTTGTTGGCGAAGATCTGAACTCCAACGTCGGTGCTGCGGCGGTGACTCGGCGACTGAAGTCCTCACCGATGGAGTAGTTAACGCCAACACGAACGTCGTCAACTTCAATGCCGAGGGAGCGGAGGTGGGAGGTGAGGGCGTCCTTCAGAGGGCAGCTGAATCCGTCGGCACTGATAAATATTACTGATTTGAGAGGGAGGTGATTTCCAACTTGATCCATGGAGGATCGCCGGTAGGGGTGGGGGTGGCTGTGGAGTGGCGGTGGGTGACAGAATTTAGTCAGTCACGTCGGGACTGGTAATGTATTAATGGTGAGGAGAGAGGGGCAAATTGGGGCGTTTCCCCTCCCCACCCCCTCCCACCTCCCTCCAACGAGGTGGAGAAATCTCCCCATCCATCCCGTTCCACCCCTAATTTGCACCCCATCGACCCCGTCCCACCCCCGTGCCAAACACCGAGGCTCAAAAATCGAAAACGCATCCCCACCCCAGTGCACCCCATCCACCCCCTCCCACACGCCTGCCAAACACGGCCTTAGTATCAATCACTTTGT
The DNA here is from genome assembly GCA_963922045.1 of Persicaria maculosa. Taxonomy (NCBI): domain Eukaryota; kingdom Viridiplantae; phylum Streptophyta; class Magnoliopsida; order Caryophyllales; family Polygonaceae; genus Persicaria; species Persicaria maculosa. The sequence continues at coordinate 24,221,564 of OY998259.1, read as the reverse complement.
AGTACAAGTGGTTTGAGAATTGAATGATGAATATGCTCTAACAAAACTTGAAACGTAAAAAAAAGTGCAAATATGGATAAAAACCCATCTCATAAATTTAGTGAGATTTCACTATAAAATCAAATAGTGACATAAATAATCCACCAACTTATGTATAAGATTTTTTAAATTTATATTTTCAAGGAAAATGACTATAAATAATACGAATTATTAGGTGTGAACCAAAAATAATATGAAGTTTAAAATTTACTAACTCATATACAAACTATCCCCACACCAACCACAAATAATACGTTGTAAATTCCGATCAATATATTTTGGGATGAAAATGAAATAAACAAGAAAATTAGGTTGAATATTGTAATTAATTACTTTTCAAACACATCCATATATCCTAGGTTCTTTCTCCTCAGAAGCATCGTCACCAATTCACCGACAACCTTGTGGAAAGACGAAGAAAACCTCATCAGCATAACAACGGTTGATGGTAACAAGATGAAGGTGGTGAGGCAAGTCCACTAGTGGAGAGAGTGGATTGAGTCAACTCGATCAATATGTTACTCCAACCGGTGCGCCAAAGCTTGGTCGATCTCCCATTATGATTTCACCAATTCAACTTCAAATCACATGTAATCAGCACCAATGTAATCAGAAATCAAATCTATAATGTGATGACATAGAAATTGATGGATTTCAATCTCGAATTCCTCTTCATTTCAATCCAAATTCAAAAAACCTAGAAATTCATCTCCATTGGATTAGGAAGTCAGTCGGCTTTCTCATCCCAACTTGAGCATATAATGAGATTCATACAATTGGTAGAAAGTTAGTACTGTGTTCAATTCGATGGTTAGTACTCATTTTTACAACGACCTTATGAAAAAAGATTTTTGACATTTTTTGTAATCTTTGTGTCTCCGATGAACCTAGTGATCGTCAGAGCCAATAGTCGTCGCCTTTTCTCCCTGAGACTAAACTCGCCTTGCCACCCTGATCTTTTTGCCACCAACTGCATGCTATCCACCGTCGTTACCTCATCTCTCCCCAATACGATGGTGACAATGGTGAGGAGGGAGAGTGTGTTTGAAAAGTGATTGCAATATCTCACCTAACTTCTTTTTTTCATTTTTAAGACAAAGTTTAAACCATGTTAATTATTTTTGGCTCACACCAATAGTTCATATTATTTTTAGTTATTTTTCCTATTTCTAATATAATACATTTTTTAGTCTCAATATACCAATCAAAAATAAATATCAGAATAATAATTCATGGTCTACATCTGCGGGGCAAATCCTCTGTACCAACTTCCCGCCCCACAACCTCGTCCCAAAAAATGTTTTACCCTTAAATTAACATTAAAAAATATATATTTAGCTTCTACATACTTATTATAACATATTTAGAAAAAAAAAATCAAAAAATCAACTTATAAAAATTATAATAATTCAAAAGAGATAGAAAGATTTTTAAAAGTTTTAAAAAGATGTTATATATATATATGGGTGAGTTACATTTTTGGTCCCTAACCTTTATCACTTGTTTCACTTTAGTCCTCAACCTTTGAAACGTTTCAAAATAGTCCTAAACCTTTCTATTTCGTTTTATTTTAGTCCCTAACCTTTCAAAGGTTGTAAAATAGTCCTTAACTTTACATTTTTTATTCGTTTTAGTCCCTGATATTAAAACATTATTTGAAATAATTATAAAAATTACCCTAAAGTTATCATAATGTATATAAATGAGTAAATTACCCATATAAAGAATAATTATAAAACAAATATCCAACTTTATGATTTTTTTTAAAAAAAGATCTCTTTTATTATTCAAATTCATTATTTTAATGGATTAATACACATATATTGGATCTATATATTGGTAAATAAGAAAAAAAAACATATCCCACCATCTCTCAAATTAATCACAAGATCTATAAATTTTATGAGAGGTTTTGTGGAAAAAAAATTATGAATAATTTTTATATAATATGCTCTTATGATAAATAGTAAAATAGTTCGAGTATTTTTCAAAATTAAAATTATAGAGTTAGATGATTTTTTATAATTTTTCTTTGTATGAATGATTTTATTTAAATTATGATAACTTTAAGGTGGTTTTTTATAATTATTTCAAATAATGTTTTAATATCAAGAACTAAAACGAAAAAAAAATGTAAGGTTAGGGACTATTTTACAATCTTTGAAAGGTTAGGGACTAAAATAAAATGAAATAGAAAGGTCAAGGACTATTTTAAAAATGTTTCAAAGATTGGGGACTAAAGTGAAATAAGTGGTAAGGGTTAGGGACCAAAAATGTAACTCACCTATATATATATATATATATATATATATATATATATATATATATATATATATATATATATATATATATATATATATATATATAGATTCCGGAGTATATATATAGGGATTGATATCACCGGAATATATATATATATATGTGTGTGTTTATGTATATTTTTTGTAAAAACTAAATGCATTTTGTTTAATTTTTTAAAATTTAATTTAGAGGTAAAATATTTTTATTGGACGAGTGTGTGGAGGATGAAATTTGGGACAGAGTACCGCTACATCCGACGCACCCTAAGATTTTACATGTCTATTCAATTCATGATGACGAGATTCTATTAGTTGGTGGAAAGTAAACATTATTGGAACATTAGTATAAACCTAACTTTCAATGTCTTTTTAGAGGATTTTTCTAAAGATGCTACTTGCTCGATTAATCAATCAATTGCTTGCCTATATATTGCATTCAATGTATATATACTATCTCCATTGCTCGACTACATTGTCAAGTATAGAAGTGTTTGTAATGTGTCAAACCTCTCTTTATATGGGGATTTATATAACATCATTCTCTAAAATAATCAAGGGTGAACCTTTTTATTAGTGCTCAAGTGCGACCAATTTGGTCTGGTTGATACTTAAACGAGTCACGCATCTCAATCTCCTTATAGCTTGCTCAAAGACAGTTCAAATATCTTAGTTTCTTAATAGCCATCCCAAAGTTAGAAAAAGGGACCCAAACTAGACCATCTCTAATACCATGTTCAATTCAGGGAATCCCTAGCCACCATCGAAAACAGGTGTCTTGTCGATTTTTTTTAATTTTTTATTATAAGGTTAGAATCCACCTTTCTAACAATAAAATCTAAGTTATTGTATAGCAACTTCATCATCTCGATCTTATTTTTCAGTATTGATTTGACCCCTAAAAATACATATGGACATTTTTATTCCCAACACTATCAAGTATCACGTTGTGAATTGTGATTGATCTTGGTAAGTCCCTTTACGTGTGGAAAGGAGACGGGATATGATCCTAAGCTTCTAATTCACTCCTCCCGTTTATGGAGTAAAAAGTGGTGAATTATCAACAACACCTACCTCTAGAAGCTTCAACCATCTAAATTGTAAAATTAGAGTAGATCCTTCATCCACAAACTAAAATAACGATCAATACAGGATATGTTTCTTACCTAAACCCGGAATTAATTAATGTCATTTATCAATATTGTAAATAAATATTTTAGTCTATGATGTATGAAATCAACTTAATTGGATATCTCTATTTCCGTTTTGACAGGACTTATTAAAAGTCGTTTTCCATGAATATATATAAATGTCATCTCTTCTACTTAAACGAGTTTGACAAACCAACTTAATAGCACCAAACGAATCCCATCAATCTTTGAAATTCTTTATAGGACACATATCCACCATTCGATCACCAAAAAAAAAAAAGTCGCCAACATCAGAAAAAACGAAATCCTAAGCCTGCATTCCATCAAAGATATTTACATCAACCAAGCTTAGATCGATTCTCTTGTTTGATGATCACGATCATCAAACAAGAGCTTTAATTTGAGAGAAACACAAAGGTAAACGCCCACACAAAGGGGCTCTTCCTAATGCCTAATATATCTAAAACACGAGAGGACGCTGCATAGAATTGCAAATCGGGCGGCTAAATACATAAACGGCCGGAGGGGTAGGGGGCAAACTACGAACACCAACTGGATCATGTCTCTCCTGCAGCACCATTCCCGGATCTTGGCTCCCTTAGAAGCTCTATCAATGTCTCTGCCTGTTCCACAAACAATTCACATTCATTCACATTATTATTAATCAATCATCTTTTTTATATATATCTTAACTTCCGATTATCGTCAGTTATTAGTTTTGGTAGTTAACTTACATACGTTTCTGAAAAAGAATAATTATTCTAACCCAAATAGCGTAATTATTAAAATATATATATATGGTTGATGTGGTCGATCGCATCCCCCCATTTTGTCCTACCTTTTCTCCATTATTTGTGGCTACCAACTTGGGTTTCCTAACAAACACAAAGCGACAAAGGCATGTTTTTAGTACTGTACTACTGTAACATGTAACCACATCTCCAATTTGGAATTGTCATCTATCACGGCAATCACTGCGGACACAAACTTGCATCATGACGTTAAGTGCGCCCAAGCGCTAATTGGGGTTCCTAACTAAAACCAATTAGAGAGTCTCGGGTCTAGCATCTCATTCTCTTTTTAGAGAGCCCAAGATCGAGAGTCGGACCGTTTAGCTTTTCTGCTCTGATACCATACTGAAGTCCGTTGGGACTCGAAATCGGGGGTCATGTGCACACGTGCGCCCAAGCGCTAATAGCCTAGCACATAAGCCGAGCAGGGTTCCATCCTAAAACCAATTGGCATTAGGTGGAGTAGCCCACTAGCTTATATACTAAGGATTCTTTGTTCATATTATCGATGTGGGACTCTTTTGGTCTTTTCACATCTTTCATTCTCTCAACATTGTGTTTGGTAAATAGGGTGTTTTTTAGGTGTTGGAGTCTTTGTTGGATGTGGAAGGAGATTTTTTTGATAGATAATAAAAAATAAAAATATAGAAGGTGAAATTTTTTTAAAAAAATAATCTTGTAAAAGAAAGTTGAATGATATGGAGTATTTGATAATTATAAGATTTGAAAGATATTTTTGTGATAGAAAGACAAAAATACTACCTTGTTTGGGATGTGTTCACTGGTACTACCAGAAAAAAAAAATGATGTCCAAACTCCCAAAGCTTTCCTAGGATTTGTTTCCATGAAAAATAAATGGCCGGATTGCAGAAAATCACCCTTTAAATAGGCTGTTTTGCGTGAAACCACCATTTAAAACGAAAATTGTAGAAAGCCACCCTTTAAAACTGTTTTTTTTTTTTTGCAAAGTCACACCCATCACCCAATTTTTATTAATTAAATATTAAAGTGCATGAAAATAATTATATCCCTTGTTATTATTATTATTTTACTTTACCCAATCGGTATTAATTAATTTTTACCTTTTAACATATTTTTCAAAAGTAATTTTTTAATAAAATATTATTTTTTAAATATAATTTCACACTTATTAGTAAAAACACTCTATAAAAAAACAGATATGATTGATGTTTTATATATTTTGAAAAGTGTATATTACTAAAGGGTTACTCAAAGAAAATACATTTTTAAAAAATGATATGTTATATAGTTTTTATTATTCTAAAAATATGTTCACTATTCCACATACATTTTTAGAATAAGAAAAACTATATGAAACATTATTTTTTAAAAAAAAAAAAATTTCTTCAAGTAGCCCTAGTATTACACTACTATAAAACATAAATTACACATCAATTTTTTATAGAGTTTTTTTGTAAGTATGAAATTATTTTTAAAATAAAAACATTTTTTATATATTTATAGTAGTGTTTTTTGCTTTTGAAAAATATGTCAAAAAGTTAAATATCAACTAATATCAATTGAAATGAGTAAAATAATAATAATAATAATAATAATAATAATAATAATAATAATAATAATAATAATAATAATAATAATAATAAGGGATATAATTAAATTTCCACACACTTTAACATTTAATTAACAAAAATTGGGTGATGGGTGTGACTTTGCAAAGAAAACAGTTTTAAAGGGTGATTTTCTGCAATTTTCGTTTTAAGGGGTGGCTTCACGCAAAATAGCCTATTTAAAGGGTGGTTTTCTGCAATTTGGCCAAAATAAATTCCTTCAACTCCCATCCCTCCCACTCCAACGCTAGGGGTGTGCATGATTCGGCCAAAATAAATTCCTTCAACTCCCATCCCTCCCACTTCAACGCTAGGGGTGTGCATGATTCGGCCCAAACCGAATTTTTGGGCCGAACCAACACAAACCGAGCCAAACCGAACCTAACCGAAATTTTTCGGTTCGAGAATTTCCATTTTTTGGTTTCGGTTCGGATTGTGTTAAACCGAATTTTTTTTATACACTATATAAATACAAGGTATATATATATTTGTATACTTTATATATACACTAATACATACATACTTACTATAATACACACTGTATTTGTATACACTAATAGTAATACACACATACTTACTAGTAATACACAGTGTATATTATATATTTGTATACAGTAATACAAACATACTAATACACACATACTTACTAATACAGAAGGTAAAAATACGAGGTATATATATTTGTGTATATATATACACACTAATACACAATGTATATATATATATATATATATATATATATATATATATATATACTTAATTTTTTTTATTGACATTCGGTTCAATTATGTTAAAACCGAACCGAACACAAACCAAACCGGATAATAACTGAACCGAACCTAATACTTTCGGTTCGGCTTTCGGTTTGAAATTTTGAGATTTTCGGTTTCGGTTCGGTTCGGCCCGATTCGGTTAGGTTTTAGACCGATGCACAGCCCTATTCAACGCCCACCAAACACACATTAGCTTCAACTTTTTTTTTTAAACTCACCAACCACACGCTAATTATATATGTTGAATTTGTGCATTTATATAACATAAGTTGGGTTTTGATATAGAGTATTATATAATTTTAAATGAGTTAAAATTAAAATTAAATTATTTTTTATAATTCAATTTTCATCTATTATTATTTTAAATTTATTTTTGAAAATTTTTATCTTACCTTTATGTTAAGTTCATCAACTTTAACTACTAAACCATGATGATCTATATATTACCAAACTTGGCATAAAAAGGACAATATACTTTTTGGTTTATTCTTATTTTAAGCTTTTTTTTCCCACTACTATTGACTACTCGTGATTCATATGTTAGCCAATTTGAATTTGAATTTAAATCCGGAATTCAATCAAAGTTTCTTCTAAAGAAATGTCCCATTTAATTACTTATACTAAATAGCTAATACAGTAATGAATAATAATAGGAAACATATATTATAAAAGTTATTATGATGTTATCCTATGGACTTGATCAATTCCTTGATTGGAAAAAGAAAAGCCAACTTAATAATTTCAAAAACTAACCGCAGGCTTGAGGGTCCGGATTCTCTCCTTGTATTAGGAGCCTAATAAATTAATCTCCACCCTCCAAAGATTTTAATGGTCAAGATTAAACCTCTCTTAAATTAAAAAAAAAACATATAGCCCACCATCTTCATCCCCTATCCACGGATTCCCAGCCAACCGTCCACCACCATTGCCGTCGCCGCCGCTCCCGGTCCACCTGCTAAACCGCCCTCGCCGCCTCTCCCCGGTCCACCTCCTTGGTGCACCGCCCTCCCCGGTACACCACCCCCTCACCACCCGAAATCCTAGAATTTCGTGCTCCCGGCGAACCGCCTCTGGCCATGCCGCCGCTCACGCCGCCGGGATTCTCCGGATTTAACTTGAGAACTTCAATTCCTACAATGGCTGTGATTCTCCTAATTAATCCTCTTATTCTTAGTCTTTCTTCAAACAACGATAACATACTGGCTGATCCTTCTCCGTTAGAATTCTCGTGGACCTCTTCTTGGACCCTCAATGTCACGCTGATAGGAGGACCGCTACCGTCGTCCTCTCGTAGTAGTAATTTGATTCTTTGAATTTAGGCGTTCATTCTCAAATTGGAGTCCAAATATACAATCAATTAAACTCATAAAAAGCATGATCTTATTCTCTGGGTTAGGTTGGAATTAATTACATGATCAATATATCATCATAAATCTAACATACATCACCATTCGATTTTTATGAGTTGCGAGAAGGAATTAATCATGTACGGAAGCCTGCAAATAAGTGAGATAGTGTTCTTGTTGAGTTGGAAAGCCATCCACTACTTCATTTTGATTTTGAGTTTGATGCATCCAATCAAACTCAATTCGAAATCTCAACACGCAGAATTTCAGTTGGGGGAAAGGAAATTGGAGTTTGATACACCAAGGCAATCGGATTAGCATGCTCAATTTGGTGGTTATAGGCTAAACGAGCCCTTGACACATACATGGATACATAGTGATCACAGTTCGTGTCCTCTTCACTGCTGCAGGAGGATGCAAGGCAGTGGGTCTCCGATGGGTTGGACGGCGAGGGTTGAAGAGGAGGTCCCCTATGGGGTGGACGACGAGAGGAAAGAAAGACGGAGATTGAGAAGATTAAGGATAATTAAGATAAGATTATTAAGTTTGGTAGAGAGGATCTTAGCCATTAAATTATTTGGATGGTTGAGATTGTTGTATTAGGAAGATATTAGGTAAAAGATATTAGGAGAGGATCCTGATCCCAGACTTGAGGTCCCAAAATTCAATCAACTAACCAACCAGATTCTAACAGATTTTTTTTTTTTTGAATAAATAAAACAAATTATTATTTTTTGGAAAAGAAAATAAAAGAAAAAGGATATTACCTTCTTCTTAGCCCGGCTGGTGCCGGACTGGGAGAGCGCCACCAGCGGCGGAACCGCGCCTTCACGCGCCACCATCTTCCTATACAGCACGCTGTCATCGCAGAGCTGCAAGAGAATCGCCGCCGCTATCTCCTTCTGCCTCTGCGAGCCAACCTCCACCAGCTCCACCAGCACCGGAATCCCGACTTCCTTCACCACCGCCGCCCTCGCCTCCTCCACCGACATTAGCAAGCTCAGAACGTACGCCGATTTATCCACCATGTTAGATCCGAAATCCGCCATCAGTTCCAGCAGCGGCCTCACAATCCCGGCCCTAACCGCTCTCAATTTGTTCTCCTTCACCGAGCAGAGAGAATACAGCGCCGTCGACGCGTCCTTCTTCCCCCTGAACCCTCCGATTTCGAGGAGGTTCACCAATGGAGGAATCGCGCCCGACCGTCCGATGAGGATCTTGTTCTCGTCGACCTGCGAGAGCCGGAGGAGAGCGCAGGCGGAGTTCTCCCTCGCGGTTGCGGTCCCTGCCCGGAGCGCCCTAACGAGCGGCTTGATCGCGCCGCAGTCGGCGATCAGGTCTTTGTTCTCGTCGCATAGAGAGAGGTTGAGAATCGCGGTGACGCCGTACTCCTGGAGCTCGAGATCGGGGGAGGAGATCAGGGAAATGAGGGGGGCGACGGCGCCGGATCTGGCGATTTTGAGGCGGTTCTCCGGCTTGTTCTTGGCGAGGAGGCGAATTTCCATGGCGGCCTGCTTCTGGTCGTCGATTGAGTGGGAATCGAGGTCAGAGACTAGCTGACGGATGAGTGCGTCGACTGAATTAGAGTCGCCGGCGGCGCAGGAGAGCCAGAGCTGGCGGGACTGGGCGGAGGGGGTGGTGAATTCGCCGGATTGGTCGCTGTTGCAGTCGCTGAAGGCGGAGGAGGACTCATCGTTGGAGTTGAAGGTGCGTCCCATGTAGGTGAACTTGGCCGGAGTAATCTCAGACTCCATCGCCGGGAAAAGCACCGACTGAAACCGAAAAGAAATTGGGAATTGGGAGGCGTGAAGGAGTGAGTGCAACCGACGAAGAAGATATAGTAAAGGAGAGGTGGGGTGACACGTGGACAAAGCAGGGGGAGGTAGACAAGGAGCCACGTGCGAGGAGAATTGGGGCCCCACCATAAACTCGTGTCTACATGGTTCGCTATTCGATGGAACAAAGCCGGATGGACCCTACCTTTATTCTTTCTTTTCGTCTTACTTAATTGCTTAATTAACGTAACGACTTAAGTCTTAACGTACCGTGGCGTGATTTGTGATGCTGGGCATAATCCAGTTTATGATCACGTTGCCGTATAATCCCTCCATTTTGAAACAAATGACCGTTGTTTTTCTTCTATACGAGTTTTTAGGATAAAATAAAAACACTAATTCTGTTTGGCAGAGTGAAATTACTATTTAGTGCATAATTGGTTACAAAAACTGTGTGAAATTGATCGCAACGACCATTGCAGTGGTAAATCGACAAATAATATTGGTGGCGGTTTTTTTTTTGATACAAGGGAAGGATTGAGGGGAAGGTCAACCGTGATTGACTCACCGTCCAGTAACGTCTCAATGGATGAAATCTGCAATCTCAGTCAGAACACAGTCAACGACGAAGCACGAGGACAAAGTCAGATGCACCAGTCGATCTGCCACCCGGTTGCCTTCCCTAAAGACGTGCACGAAGGTGACACTCTCAAAGGAACGACAAAGGCCAAGGGCATCTGAAATAGCCATCTCGATCTCTCCCACGGGCATTGCCAAAGGCCCGCAAGACATTGAAGGCGGTCAAGCAGTCGGCTTCAACCACCAGCCGAGTGAATCCCTACTTCGAGGCTGCTTCAAGGCTTCTAGAAGACCAGCAATGAGACCATAACATTTTGCTTGCACAGCAGACACCGTACCATGGCTACGGGCACCACAAGAAAGAACCATTCCCTGGCTATCACGAATAACGAAGCCAGAAGCAGCACCGCCAGCACGGTTCGACCCAGTCCGAGCACCATCAAAATTAAGATTAACAAAATCCTCCGCTACTTTTTTCCATGTAAACAGTTGACCGTTGACCGATCAACGTTGATCACTTGATCGATGACCGACTCGTTCAGATTTTTTTTATAACAACTGATGCTATATTTCCGTGATGCCATTTTTTATCGTGATGCCATTTTTCCGATGTCATTTTTTTACCGTGATGCCATTTTTTCAAAGTAATGGTTTAATGCTATTTTTAAAGTAGTGTTTTGATGCCAAATTTTTAACGACATTTTTTTCTTTAATGTGATGCCACTTTTTAAAGTAGTGCTTTGATGTCATTGCTCTAATGTAACTGTTTGATGTCACTTTCTTAATCAAATCGTTTGATGCCGCTTTTTTAATTAATCAATTGTATATCGATATATTGTCATTGATTATACTTTTATTCATTGATGACCCATTTTTTATTACACTTCATTGATGCAATCATTTGTGATGACATTTTTATATAATTGATGACACAAGTGCATGCATAAATCAACAGCTTGGAACTTGATAAGAAAGAAAAAGTAACTCGACCGAGCTCACTTCTTCATGTCATCCAATGTTTCCAATGCAGGAATAAGTAGCATAGCTTCGTTATTAGAGTAGTTACCTATGATCCCTGGATCGAAAACGCGTTGCACATTAAACAAATCAGTCGGCTCATCCATTACAACAGCTGATTCCTCCTTTTTACCCTCCACGCCGTGTTCTTTGTCTTGATTAGCTTGCCACGCTTTCTCGACTAGTTTATAGACACCAATACTCAATTGATTGTCCTGGACCATCGAGATCTTTGGCACTGCCAAAGAGCTTTGTAGAGAACTCGTTGACATTTCATCGAGCAATTGGTGAGCACCCGTCTTGACGAGATCTTTTGCAAGGAGAGGACTGACGCCTCTAGACTTGGACATCTTCCTCAGCAAAACATTTTTGCAATTCAACGTTTTCCCCATAAAACCATTATTGTAAATCATCGAGAATAACCCTACTGGATCGAAATACAAAAACACATCATCATCCCTCATCGGAACATGATCTTTTCCTAAATCATGAGTAGGATGTATAATTACATCGATATTGGACTCACCTACTAGAGATTCTGTCAATTGTATGTCCTCTTCGATTTATTTAGGGGTCTCCATCCCCTTCCCGATCTCCTCTCTTCTAGGTTTCCTTTCAACGCAACTCGTCATCATCCTATCGACTGATTTGGGCAAATCAATCCGCGTCTGCTGGTGAGTCTCTTTCGCCATCGGAGGCGAGAGAGGAGAATCGCCATAGATTAGAGCTCCCATCAGATCTAAGGAATGAAAGGGGATTAGGGGAAGTAGAACGGGTACACATACCTAATTAAGTTTTAAAGGAGTCCAGAACGACTAATAAAACATTTAAAGAGGCTAATTACCTAATTAAAAGGTCAAAAATGTATAAAACACCAAATTTTAAAAAAAATTTAATCATTTTTTTTTCTTTTTTTTTCTTTGGGGTGAGGGGAGACCTATATAGGGAGCTGTCCCCTTTGGGAGGACAGCTGATCCCATTCGCTTTTCCTATGCTCTAAAAAGCAAGGTCCAATAAAAAATGGTATAAAATATTTTTTTTTTTTTTATAATTTTTAAAAATAATTTCATACTTGTTAATAATAACTAAAAAATTGTTAATAATTACAAAATTGTTAAAAAATAGTAAAAAATGTATATTTTATATAATTTCTGTTATATAAAAAATAATTAAAAAAATAATTTTTTATATAAGTTTTTATTTTTCAAAAAAAAATTCATAAGACCATCTATTTTACAACAACAACAATGCTCATTTAAAGATTAGTTATGAAAGATATTATCAAAGGACAGGAACTAATAATAATAATAATAATAAAATACTTCTCGTAGTCAAACTTCGACTCTTAACTGTTTTATATTGAAATTGTATATATTTTTGTAGAGTATTCGAACTTAAATCACTTAATTTGAATTGATAATAATTATGAATTGTGTTAACTTAAACGGAGTATTGTTATGTTTATACATATGCGTTCTTGCAGATTACACATGGAGGGTAGTGGAGAGTGATTATATTGGAAGAAATGATGATTGAAATTGTAAATGAAGCATACCATGTGTTTGATGAAATTAAGATAACCTCTCATGAATCATGTGCAACACTAATGCCATGACAAGTGTATCATCCACATGCATCATATAACATTTCATGGCAGGCATTGCAACCATAACGTGTCCCATTATGCTTCCATATTAATAACTACGGAGTATTACCTATTACTTTTAAATAAGCTAAATCATCCATCTATCTTTCTACATATTTTTATTATAGTGCTGTTAGTTAGTAGTATTAGACCAAGTCCAACAACTTTGGTAAAAAATCTCAAAATAGATATTAATATATCAAAATCTTTAAAAAAAAATCACTCTTTTTTGGTGAAAAAAATGAGATCAAGGTCCCCTTAAATTAAACACAAACAAAACCGAATCACACAACGCAACTACGAGAGAAAGTCTTACCCTCAACATCTTCCTCGAGCATCCGGAGAACGCACGCAGGCGTCTCCGAGAGAAAGTGGCAGCCAAGAGGAAATGTTAAAGCTAGAGAAGCTAATTAGCTATCGGCGACAGAGTTAGCTTCGCGAAAAACATGTCGGAGTTGGATCGACCAACTCCTACGAATGAAGCCATGGTAGGGATCAACCAGGTTGAACATGGGGTGAGAGGGCCACACCCTCTTCGCCACCAGTTTGACAAAGACATCCGAATCCGACTCGACAACCACCTTTATGAACCCCAACTCCCAGGCTAGTTCAAGGCCCTTAATCACGCTCCATCCTTCCACCATAGGGACGTTGCAGGACCCTACGTTCAGAGTAAAACTGCCGATCCAACGGGCCTCGGCGTCCCTGAAGACGCCCCCTCCGGTGGCACGTCCGTCCTTTCCCACAGCTCCATCAGTATTGAGTTTAACCCAGCCTTCGCTCGGTCTGCTCCACCCAATCTCCTTCTGAATTTTCTTGTTCACGACCTCCCTCGCATTGGCTTTCGCCATGGCTTTTGTGTAGTCCTCGGCTAAGCTGATGCAAAAGCTGGGAGAGATCTTCTGCCCCGATTTGTCCCGGAATACCACAGTATTCCTATTCTTCCACAAGCTCCAAAGTGCATTAGCGAAGACAGCACTCCAATCCGCTCCCTCTCCAAAGCGCTCCCTGGATGTCACGTTAAGTCTGAGCCAGGTCGCGAACGGCCCTTCCCAGCTGGCCCTTGTGCTCCTCTCCCCTGCAAGTTGTACCCACAAAGCATCAGTAGCACCACATTCCTTGAATAAATGATTGAGGGTTTCCTCATAAGTACCACAAATAGGACAAAGAGGTGAGTTACCTAGTCCGCTCTTACTCTCTCCACATTATTGAGGACGCCTCCTTTGCTAAGCATCCAAACGAATGATCGGATTCTTTCATTAGCTTGAAGCTTCCACACCGCGTTGTGAAAAACAACATCTCTATCCTTCCAATCTCCCCAGCCAATGATAAAATTATACCCAGATTTAACCGAGTATTCACCATCATTTGTAAGGCTCTAGCTCGGGATGTCGTCACCGTTGTAACAGGCCTTTGCAGCAATCTTCATCAGAATGGTTGTGGGGACTGGGGAGTAGGAGCTTTTCTATTTTACAGATTTTCTATTTTACAGATTTTTACATTTATTAAAGACTATAATAAATAAATGCATTTATGAAATATATTTAATTCTACATTTCTAAAAACTTAATTTAAACTTAATTCTAACATTTAGCCTCACATTTGTTGGTGAACTATTATATATTACTCATCCTCTTGCACGACATATTAATTATTATTATTATTATTATATTCTCATGTGATATTTTTTGTAAAACAAAATCTAGTGATAAATTTGATATTTATTTTTTAAGTGGTATTAATATTAAATTTAGATTGTTACTATAAAAGTTATCATAAAATTGGATAAAATATTATTCAAACTTAATTTTATTATTTTCAATTAGTTAATATATATTTTATTATAAATTAGATTGGTGAATGATCATATATGATTAATTAATTTAATTAATTAACTAAAAAGGCTTAATTTATAATTTATACAAATAAAATCATTCCGATATGAGTTATGAGTTCAAGTGAATATTTTTTGAAGTGAAAATTTTATAGACTAATTTTTTTTATTTGAATTTTATAGCATTAAATTGGATGAAATTAGTTTTTCTGTTTTATTTATAAAAGTTAACATAAAATTATGATGTTTTGTTCTATCTATATTGATTTAACATAATTAATTTATATATTATATCAAATCATATCAATTTTTTAATTAATTTTTAAAAATAATTATATTTTTATTACTAGTAATTAAGTATGAAATTATATTTTTTTCTATATTATGGGTGAAAATGTGGGGTTGTATCATTAAATTCTATATAGAGACAAGTGAACATTAAATTATAAAGATCAACTTCTCTTCCTCCAAATTTAGAGATTTTTTCCCTCTCTCCATCCATTTCTCTATTTTAGAGATGAGTTTGGAGAAGCTGTTGAGGAGAAAAAATGCCAATTTTCTCTAAAATCTTCCTTTTTCTCTATTTTACAGAAACTGTTGAGCTTGTTCTTAGTGATTTAGTGTACTTTATATACTTATATTAACGGTATAATATCCAGTAACCAAGATGAAACCTATAAAAACAATATTGGGCCTCAATTTTGGGCCGACGAGCCCAGTTAGAGATGTACATTACCTCTGCATTACAGTAATTGTTAGACCATCTAACTCCTTATCCAAAGTTTAGGTAAAACTGAGAAATAATATATATCCTCCCACTTTAATTAAAACATGTCATTTAATATTCATTTATATTTTTTTAGAATAATATATATATAATGTTATTTTTTTACATTTTTTTATAAATTCATACTTAATAACTTCGTAATAAGTATGAAACTATTTTTAAAAATTCTTTAAAAATTAATATTTTATATCGTTTTTAGCACCTAAAAAATTGTGCGTGAATAGTAAAATGTTAAGTTTTAACTAACGGAGAGAATATTTTTAAAATCCTCCTATATCTTAAAGCTGAGTACTTTGGAGAGAGTAGTGAAGCTATTCACGTGGAGACTTCTCTGATTTTTTTCCTTCTTTCTGTTTTTGTCCTTCTCTTCCTCTTTCTTTCTCCCGTTCTCTCTCCCTAGAGGTAACCTTCTTTCTTTTCCTCCTTTCATACCTGAGCTTCAGAAGGCTCTCCATGCCAACCGATCTTCTCTCCATCTCTTCCCCGTTTCAGCATTGCAGAAGAATTCGAATGCTTTCACCTCAAATTAGTGAATATGGCAAGAGGGAGATAGAGGGAAGCGAGAAACAGAGAGGAACCGAAGGAGTTGAGAGAAATTAGGGTTCCGTCTTTCTCCTCCTTTGTAAACGTCGTGGCCGCCGGTAGAGGATGAGAGAAGATGCCGAACAACAAGGGAAAGGCAGGAAAGAAGAGGAAGAGAGGGATAAAATGAAATCGGTGATGGCCAGGAGTACGAGGGAATTTTATGTTTACTGCCAAGGATCTGTCTTGAGCGTCCATGACCGGTGCATCATCCTCGACACCGCCGGCGTCCCCCTCCTCTGTCTCCGTCGAAAGGTTTTCCCTTCAGTTCCCTCTTTAATTGTTTTAGCCGTTTGCTTCCGTTTGATTTTATTCTTAATTTTTCAATAATTTCCTCTGATTTTGTGCTTATTTGATATAAAAATTGGACATAAATCAAGTTTAGAACAGATCTTCAAACCCTTTACTATGAAATTGAGCTCTTGATTGATTGACGCTAAAATTTATAAGCTTTCCCTATCTAGAGTCTAGACCTCTAGCATCAGAGAGTATATCGATGTTGTTTCCGGTCGTTTTTTGGGGACGGATGGTTCTAAGAAACCAAAGAAGGTTGAAAAGCACCAGATCCGACTAGGTGAGTAGGTGGCGACCAATTCAGATTTAGTAGTCAGAAAGAACTGAACCAAGTCAAGAAGTCGTTGCTGGAAACGGATGGAATTCTTTGTACATGAAATCAGTAGTAGCTTGAACACCTTAAAGCACCACTTAAATATAGAAATGGTGAAGTTTGGCCTTCGATTTAGATGCAGAACATGAACTCAATTGTTAGAAAAAGCATCTCTTTATTCGAACAATCTCAGGAGGCATCTAAATGCTAAGAATTACATAGATGATTTCTTGAATAGGTGAAATGGATTAAGGGACAATGTTAAATGATCTTATGTTATGCTATCTCATTATGGATAGTTGGTAAGAATCCATGTCTTTGTTGTTATTGCTGATTAACTATTAACTGCCATAATGTCATGATTTCAAACCTCATATTCCGAAACTCCCCATTTTGGACCATCCATCCAGTTTACTGCAGGTAGGGATGTATTGGGATTTAAACATCAACATTTGGTAAAGCATAAAACTGGTGCATCTAGATACTGAAATATGAGACAGAGGAAGCACCCTATGAACATGGAAGCTTGAATCTGCTTCTTTATTGATATACACAATGCTCCTTATTGATTGTTCTAGGTCATAGTTTCTTCATTAGTGAGAAATCAAGAGAGTAGACACTTCAAATGGAAAGAAAGAACTATTGTTTCAGATGTTATTGTTTGAGGTTGTTTCTTTAAGTTGGATTTCACAATTTAGTTGATAATATCATCAACTCCCTTCTCTTTTGCTCTTCAGCAATGTCTTGATCAAGAACATGACAATATTAGCTCCAGTTACTGCTCCAAATATAGATGGAATAGATGCAGGTCAATTGCTTCTCTCATCTACCACTTTTTAGTGTCTGTATGTTTGCCTTCTTTTACATCATAAAATGATTTGGAAAGTCATAAGATGGAAACTAATACTTACTGTTTAACCAATTGACTACAGATTCAAGCACAAATGTATGCATTGAAGATTGTTACATAGAGAGCGGGGATGATCTTGTGGCAGTGAAGAGTGGTTGGGATGAATATGGCATCATGATGGCCCGGCCTAGTACAAACATCATAATAAGAAGAGTGTCGGGCACAACACCCACTTGCTCTGGTATAGGAATAGGCAGTGAGATGTCCGGTGGAATATCATACGTAACTATAGAGGATGTATATGTCCGTGACTTAGCTGCTGGGGTGCGTATGAAAACAGATCTGGGAAGGGGTGGATACATTACAAACATCTCCGTAATTATATGGGTATAAAAGCTTGGACCACTGGAAAGCTTTAATTAAGGGGTAGATACATTACAAACATCTCCGTAATTATATGGATACATTACAAACATCTCCGTAATTATATGGATACATTACAAACAGATCTTTAGTGCTGTTAAGGGTATAAAAGCTTTGATTTTGTTGAAACTTGCTCCTGCTCCTTAATATATTGCAATCTATTTTTATTTACACTATTATATAAATGATATATTGCAATATATTTTTATTTAAAAAGAGAGATTAGGGAGGATCATCATTTACTTCATATCAGTAGTTTAATCATCTTTTTTTTAACATAAAAGCATTAGTATTTACGTAATTATATGAAATTTGATTTATGGATCGACATGTATAGCGGAATACAAGACTAGTGATCAAATGCTAATTCTGGATGAAAGGAGCAATAAATACCAACTTTAGATACCAACTAGTGGACATGTATTTATCAAGACACCTATAAAATTTTAGAACGAGGTATTTTATCTTATTATCGGAACTCTCCGACGACTCCAATCATCTTTGGAAATTAATATCACTGACTTTGTCATAATTGTTAATCATGTTGTAAAACTACAAAAGAAAAAAAAATGATACTTTTTCGTATAAGAATACAACTTCTAACAAATTTCCACTTTTGAAGAGATTAAAATAAAAAAGAATACTAATTATCTTTTTAGCAATTTTTATTTTCAACACAACAAATAAATAATGTAAAGATCAAATAGGCTAGTGAACAAAGAAGAAGGATATGAAAAATTAGAGAATTAATCAAAAAATAATGGAATTCAAAACAAATAAATAGGATAGTATTGTAAGATTGATCAAACGCTCTGATTGTATTAATTGTATTCCCAAGTGTATCTAATTAACAAGCGGGTACATTGCCTTTTATAGGCAAAAGAAGCCTAATATAATCAAAACTGATAGAAGGCCGTAAGGGCCGTAATACAACAGAGCCGCAAAAGGTACAGTAAGTTACAGTAGTAGTAAGTGAATAATTCACAAATATCACAACACTCCCCCTTGAATATTCACCTTTAGATTCGGGAGTAAATAATGCTGCCGCCTCAATAAAACCTGGCTAAGGAAAACCCAGAGGGGAAAAAGCCAAAGCTTAGGAAAAAGAGTACGGCTTGCTTTGTACGCTTCTGGGATACTGTACTGCCTCATTAAAAACCTTGTCAGGAAAAACCCTGTGGGATAAAAACCTGAGTCAAGGGAAAAAGAGTGCAGTGTGTACTATTTTCTCCCCCTCAATTTAATGTGCCTCTTGGAGTCGACACATCCCGATTTTGTACACAAGTTCTTTAAACCTGTTTTGGGGTAGTGACTTTGTGAATAGATCAGCAGGATTATCACTTGATCGGATTTGTTGTATATTCACCGTGCCTTCTTTCTCTAGATCATGAGTTGAGAAGAGCTTCGGTGAAATGTGCTTAGTCCGATCGTCTTTGATGTATCCTTCCTTCACTTGAGTGATGCATGCAGAATTGTCTTCATAAATAATGGTTGGGCTTCCAACGATTGATCTTAATCTGCATTCTCTTTGTATATAACTAACTATGGATCTCAACCAAACACACTCTCTTCCAGCTTCATATAGAGCAATTAATTCAGCGTGGTTTGAGGATGTAGCGGTAAGAGTCTGTTTTGTTGACTTCCATGAGATCGCTGTATCTCCATAGGTGAATACATAACCATTTTGAGACCTCGCTTTGTGAGGATCTGAAAGATATCCTGCATCTGCATACCCAACAAGAGTGGCATTTGCATGATTACGATAATACAAACCAAGATCATGTGTACCTCGCAGATATCGGAATACATGCTTGATTCCGTTCCAATGTCTTCTTGTTGGAGCTGAGCTATATCTTGACAATAAGCTTATGGAGAAAGCTATATCTGGTCTAGTATTATTTGCCAAGTACATCAATGCACCAATTGCACTTAAGTAAGGAACTTCTGGCCAAGAATTTCTTCATCTTCTTCTCTAGGTCGAAAGTGATCATCTTGTATACTAAGAGAACGAACTACCATAGGTGATGTTAATGGGTGTGCCTTGTCCATGTAAAATCTCTTTAAGATTTTCTCGGTATAAGTACTTTGATGAACAAATATTCCATCTTTCAAATGTTCAATTTGTAAACCAATACAAAACTTGGTTCTACCGAGGTCTTTCATTTCAAATTCTTTCATCAAATATTTTGCAGTGCTTTCCAACTCATTTGACGTACCTATAATATTCAAATCATCAACATACACTGCAATAATAGCAAAACCATTTTTGGAATGCTTTATAAAGACACATGGACAGATAGCATTATTGTGGTATCCTTCTTTAATAAGATATTCACTTAATCGATTATACCACATTCTTCCAGATTGCTTAAGACCATATAACGATCTTTGCAACTTTATAGAGAACATTTCTCTATTCTCTGTATTCTGCATCTGAGGCATTTTTAGTCCTTCTGGGACTTTCATGTATATGTCACTATCAAGTGATCCATATAAATATGCAGTTACGACATCCATTAGTCGCATATGTAGTCCTTCTGATATAGTTAGGCTAACTAAAAATCTCAATGTAGTTGCATCAACTACTGGGGAATATGTTTGCTCGTAATCTATCCCGGGTATTTGAGAAAAACCTTGGGCTACAAGTCTTGCTTTGTACCTCACAATTTCATTTTTCTCATTTCGCTTTCTTACGAATACCCATTTATAGCCTACTGGCTTTACACCATTTGGTGTAAGCTTAACAGAACCAAAAACTTCACGTTTTCCTAATGACTTTAACTCAGCCTGGATTGCCTCTTTCCATTTTGGCCAGTCATTTCTGCGACGACATTCGTCGACACTTTGTGGCTCATTGTCATTGTTATCAACGATTATTTTCGTGGCAACAGAGTATGCAAACACCTCATCAAGGATAATATTGTAAAGGCCCGGATTTTTTAAATAATAAATAATATAAATAATATAAATGGATTTAAGTCGAAAAAAAATAATAAGATAAAATAAAATAAAAATTCGGATATTTTAAGAGAAACTCGTCCTTAATTTCCTAAATCGAAATTGAAATCTCTTAAAATGAATTCCGGCATGATTTTATCAGGTCAATTAATTCGGATTGGAAGATTTAAACTTTATTTTGATCGAGTCGAGATAAGACCGAGAGAGCGGGTTTAGGGGTTAATTTTGGGTATTTTGATTTTGGGACCACTCCCCTTGTCTTATTCCCCCTTTCTCCTTCCTTACTTCGATCAGTGCACTCTTTGAGTCTTTTCCCCCATTCTGAATTCAAAAGATGAAGAAAATCAATTCTGGGTAAACTGTGCTCCTCTTTCCACCCCTCTCTCTTTCTCCATTTTAAGCAAAATACCAAACACACACCTGCACCATTTCAGACTTTGTCCACGCCAAGAATGAAATTTCAGAACCCTCAATTCACCCTCTTCTCTCTCCCTTCCTCTCCTGGAAACAGCCTCAAAAACCACCAGAGAGTTGCTCCCTTTTGGCCCTTGCCGACCACCGCAAACCACCATCACCACCTTCCTTGATTCGTCTTTCATTCGACCACTGTGACGCCTCCATACATCCTCTTCAGTTTCCTTGTTGTGCTGATTTCAATCAACCCCCACCACCACCCCTCCTGTCTATCATCGCCGCCGGAAGTCGCCGCTTCACCTTGCTCCTCCTGCATCTCCCTCTGTTTCGTTTTCGATTTCGGACAGCAAAGCCGTTTAATCCGCCTGTCCCGACGTCCAAGGTGAGCCGAGGAACCCAGGAGTAGCCTAGAAGTGCAGCCGGAGCCACCGACGCCGAGCCCCCCCTTTCCCTTCTTTTCCGTTCAAGGTTAGTCTCGCTTTGATGTCGTTTTCGATCCAATGTCCTTCGATCGCGTTCTTATTCAAGCTTCTACCTCCCGAGCTTTGAGCAGCGCTCCTTCCCCGCCGAGTACAGCCGGATCCGCCCCCGGAGCACCCCCTCGGCGTCGGAGAATCGTGGTGAGCAATCTCTCTATTTCTCTCTCCTTCACTCGCACTTTGCTCTCTTTGGTTTTGGTGAGGTCGGAATTGCGTCCCGAATCTCCGGGTAAACTTTCGAGCCGGACGGGCACCGGTGGCCTGAGTCCGCTCCTCTCTTTCCCTGCGTTTTTGCCGCCGTCGAGTTCTGTTCTGCCTGAGGAAGAAGACAGGGACCTGTTTCCTTCTTTTCTTCTTGGGCCGGGTTATTAATCCGGGTTATGAGCCAAACCGGATCCCCTTCCTCCTTCCTTTATGTGAGCCGGGTTGGGTTTCGGGTATTTGATCCGGGTTGGGCTTCCTTTTTATTTTCTGGGCCTCTCCTTTCTTTCCTTTCTTTTGTTGGCCGGGTTGGGCTCCTGGGCTGAGGGTGTTGTTGTTGTTATGTTATTTGTTAAGTTATTGTTGTGTCATCTATTACTATATGTTATGATTATTAATTATTATCATTATTATTAACTGATTTTGTGGAGTTTTAGAGTAAATATTATATTTCTGGGATTTTATATATTATTAAAGTATTTGGAAAATAACATTATTTGGAAATGTATTTAGTGATGTTTTAAATTATGATTTTAGGAATTTGAAATGAATTATGAGTTTTGATATATATAAATATGATTTGTGAAAATAAAATCGTTTGGGTGATTTAATGTCAGAGTTATTTATATAATGATTTTGAAAATAAAATGCCGGAATTATTTCTATAATATGATTTTGAGAGATTGGTTTTATGGTTTAAGTGTTTAATGTCAGGATTTAGTTAAGTATGACTTTAAAGGAACTGTTGATTTTCTAAGTCGATTTACCTTGAGATTTAAGAGTTGGAAAGTTTGGGAAGAATGATTTTGGTCGATGTTGATCGTATCGGAAAGGTTTTGGAAATGGTTTTACTATCGATTGGTTTTGAGTATGTTGAGAACTTGAAATTCGTGTGTATGAATGATGGACCGATAGCTTATGGAAATGACTTGATGATAGGTGTGTATTGCTTTGGACTTGCATTTGGGCCCTTGCTTGCGTTATTTTGCTGTTCTGCATCTTCAGGTAAGTTCCCTAAGGGGCTTACTCAGGTTGGACATTCATGCCTGTTGTTGCATTTTATGTTAGGTGTTGCATATGCATAAAAGCATGCCATGTAGTATCATGTTTAGGTTGCACTAATTGATTGAGCATCTGTTTACTTTATGCGTTTGAAACAAAACGGCCGTTATCTGTGATAGTCCTAGAGTCTTTGCTAGGGTCATAGGGTAGCCCAGCCTCATCGGGTACCCTGAGTCAATCGAGTCATGAACTTCCTTATATTATGATATGCCTGCGGGCTTTATTGTGGAGCGGGTTAGGCATGCGTGCCGCCCTATTATGAATGAATGCATTCACGAGCTGGCCAGTCTTCACCTATCGGAAGGGGTGGAGGTAGGAGAGGGATATGCCACTTGGCATTGTCTTGGGCCCTTTAAAGTATTTCTGCACATTATTATGAACTAGGAGCATGCTAGTGTGTTTGAATTTCGTACTGCATTAGAGCATCTTTATTAGGTATAGCTCATACTATGTGGCCTCAGCGAGGACTGCCGGTCCCGCATGAGTGGCTCGATCTGACTCCTTTCCCCGTTCTTCTTTTAAAGGTATTTCTGCAGATCTTGTTTGCTCCATGCTTATGTGACGGGAAACCCTTGGGCGAATCAAAGAACCTGACTAATATTCTAACTTGGCAAATGGTAATCACTTGTTTATGATTTGGTTTTGACCCGATTCTGTTGTGACATTGTATTTTAACTTTGCTTCCGCTTTACTTCATTTCAATTGGATTTCACGACATAGTCTTAGGACAGGTTAAGGGTACCCAACGGCCCTTCGAGGTTTTTAGGGTTGAAATCCCTTTTTCCACTAATCTTAAATGAGTTTGAAACCTCGACCCGTACCTGGATTGCAAGATCCGAACAAGGGGTTTTATCCCTTGAAACGTAACCCGGAAATCATAATTCTGGGCCGTTACAAATATCCTTTCTATTCCATTGTATTCTTGTAGAAACATAATTTACAGAAATTTCATAATTATCAATGTTTCTATCCTCATCTAGAATACTTTTGTCTTCTAATGCGCCCTCCGCATTTTTCGAGATGTCTTTATCACATTCCTCTTGTATTTTGGCATTTTCTCCCCCTGAATTTATCAGTGGGACAATTTTCATAACGTCTTCTTGACGTCTACTTTTCCTTGGTTTTAAATCTTTAGAACCAAGAGGTCTGCCACGTTTTCGTTGTATCGTGGACTCATTTACAGGTTGCTGCCTAGCTGTTTGTCTCTCAGGAATTTCAATCCTTTCAGGGGCATTTATAGCAGGCACATGTGACTTTGTCACTTTCTTTGTGTCTGTAAACGAATCTGGCAATTGATTCGCTATACTCTGTAAATGTATAATTTTATCCACTTCTTGTTCACACACTTTAGTAAGTTGATCCATATGAGATAATAATGGAGCATTCCACGTAATTTCTTTTCTCTTTTCTCCACCTAATGTTGGGAATAGATTTTCATCAAAATGACAATCAGCAAACCTTGCTGTAAATAAATCTCCCGTTGTTGGTTCAAGGTACTTAATTATCGATGCAGAATCAAAACCAACATAAATTCCCAATCTCCTTTGTGGACCCATTTTTGTACGTTGTGGTGGAGCAATGGGTACATAAACTGCACATCCAAAAATTCTCAAATGAGATATATTTGGCTCTTTACCAATCACAAGTTGTAATGGGGATTGTTTGTGATAAGCGGTTGGTCTTATCCTAACCAACGCCGCTGCATGTAAAATAGCATGTCCCCAGACAGATGATGGCAGTTTAGACTTCATTAATAATGGTCTAGCGATTATTTGTAATCGCTTTATTAAAGATTCAGCAAGACCATTTTGTGTGTGAACATGAGCCACTGAATGCTCAATTTCAATCTCAATTGACATGCAATAGTCACTAAATGTTTGGGATGTAAATTCTCCTGCATTATCAAGTCTTATTTTCTTGATTGTATAATCCGGAAATTGAGCTCGTAACCGGATAATCTGTGCAAGGAGTTTAGCAAAAGCTGTATTTCTTGTCGATAAAAGACTTACATGTGACCATATTGTTGATGCATCTATTAGCACCATAAAATATCGAAATGGTCCACACGGTGGAACTATTGGTCCACATATATCTCCTTGTATTTTTTCTAAGAACATTGGAGACTCATTCTCAAGTTTACTCTTGGAAGGCCTGATTATTAATTTACCAAGTGAACAACCAGTACAATTGAAATCATTCGATCTGAGAATTTTCACATTCTTCAGTCAATGTCCATTTGAACTTTCAATAATTCTATGCATCATAACCTTTCCTGGATGACCCAAACGGTCATGCCATAATGTGAACATCCTTTTATCATCCAACTTTTCAGATGTTACATTTACTTCTATCGGACTTATATATGTATAATATAGTCCAGAAGAATAAGCTAGCAGCTTTTCTAGGATGTTCTTCTTGCCATTTCTATATCCAGTGATACATAGATATTCTTTTCCACCTTGATTCATGGTTTCCATATGAAACCCATTCAGACGCATATCTCTGAAACTCAACAAGTTTCTACGAGATTTACTTGAATATAATGCGTCATTTATAATCAGTTTTGTCCCTTCAGGGAGCAAAATACAAGCTCTTCCAGAGCCTTCTATCATCTTTGCCACACCGGATATTGTTCTGACATTTGCCTCGATTAATGTCAATTGTGTGAAGTATTCTCTGCTTCTCAAGATGGTGTGGGTAGTGGCACTGTCTACCAGACATTGATCTTTGCCACTTGGTTTAACTTCACTTATATCCATATCTTCAATATAAAAAAGATATAATTAAAACTTTAATACATTTTTATTCATTAATAATATATAACAAGTACATTAAAAGTAATGCAGAAAGTAAACACACTGCGATATGTTACAGGAAATAAACACACTGCGATATGTTACAAAAGTAAACTGCATGGAAATAAAAGTACTAGTATTTAATAGTTCACAGTATCACTAAGTCCAAAATCTCCATCTCCGTCAGGAGTATTTGCGAAGAAACCAGAGATGTCCAGATCGGGCTCAGGTGGAGGGTTATTGACAAAATTACTCTCCACCTTCTTTCCTTTGTTCTTGGATGTCTGATACAGCTCAACCAAATGTTTAGCTGTGCGACATACGTTCGTCCAGTGGCCTGTCATGCCACATCTGTAACATGGAGATTTGGATTTTTGAGTAGATCCCGATGGATCTTTTCGGACCATCAGCTTATCATTCCCCTTTGAAGAGGATGCTCTGGGAGCTTTGTGCCACTGATTAGTAGCAAAGCTTCTACCGCGACCACGACCACGACCTCTTCCACGACCTCGACCTCTACCGCGATTATTCCCATCTCCACGGTTATTTGTATTCCAGCCACCATCTCCCTGAGATGTATATTGACCTGGGAACATTCCATGTGCTGCATTCGTCTCAGTATATGGAGCAGCACCAGTAGGCCTTAGGTTGTGGTTCTTCATCAGAAGTTCATTATTTTGCTCAGCCACAAGTAATACTGATATCAAATCAGAATACTTTGTAAAACCCCTCTCTCTATATTGTTGTTGCAACAGCACATTTGATGCGTGCATTGTAGAGAAGGTTTTATCGAGCATATTTTCTTCAGAGATTTTCTGCCCACATAAACGTAACTGAGACGTGATCCTGAATAAGGCAGAATTAAAATCACTGACAGACTTAAAATCCTGGAACCTCAGATTGCTCCTGTCATATGTGGCTTTTGGGAGTAAAACTTTCTCCTGATGCCCATATCTCTGACTTAAGTTCTCCCATAACTCTTTAGGATCTTCCACCAGCAAGTATTCAGACTTAAGGCTTTCATTCACATGATGGCGCAAAAATATAATCGCCTTTGCCTTATCTTGCGGAGAAGTATCATTATTTTCAGAGATAGTTTCCAGTAGGCCATGAGCTTGGAGGTGAGACAGTGAATCAACCCTCCATTCAAGATATCTCTGGCCCGATAAGTCGAGAATATCAAATTCCCGCTTTGTAAGATTTGCCATTGAATTAACTACAAATAAAATCATATGAATTAATATTGACATAATTAATTATCATATAAATTAAATTTATGGTTAATAAAGATGACATAAATATCAAATTTTATTAATATATACGTAGATGCTATATAAAAAAATATATAATAACATCTTATATATATTTTATACAATATATATGTGTTCATACGGTATATACATATATCTATATATATCTATCTATGTGATATATGCATGCATGTTATATCATAACATATATACATCATACATGCTTTGAATATATTAGTAGGTAAGTATGTATGTAAACATTGTATACTGAAAATATATACATGCATGTATTATATTGTATATATGTACTGTATATATCTACGTATAGATATATATAGCAAATGTTGATGTTGCGTGTAAAATTAATGAAACAAGGCTCAACAAACTATCTAGCATGTAGCACGTGATGTAATAATGATATGTGATGTAAAATGGGAAGTGAACATTCTACCGATTGACAACACACTAGTCCTCCAAAATTTTAAACCGTGTATCATCACTTGCAATATATATGTTCAAGCTTTCTTCAAAGCACACTCATTTTCTCATAGTATATACCAACCTCAAAATAAAAAAACTCTCTTTTGGAAAAAACAACTTAGACATCAAAATTTTCAGTGGAAAAATTTTCCCATCTTCAAGTATGAGGTATTTGAAGATCATCAAAGAAGTGAAGAACAAGGGTATATTAAGCATGGATTTCCAAGTTCAAGAGGTAATTATGGGTGGAAAAACATCTTCAAAATTTTACATCTTCCACCTTTGTCTACCCTATCCTCATATTTCCCTTCTCACTTTTTTTTCTTTAAATCACCACCACTCCTTCCATTTTTACTAACATCCCATCTCTCTACAAACCTTTTCTTCTTTAAATTACCATCACTCCTTTTACTTTTACAATTATCTCATCTTCATCATCATCAACCTCATCTCCTCCGACCTCCTACAAACCACCATGAACTCCTCCGACCGATTCGATCTTGAGATACTTATTAGCATGGCAATAATCTATGCGGTTATATTCGTTTTGTTATTTTGGTGGAGGTTTGTTGGGCTCTAAGAAGAAATCAAATCCGGTGATTTCGGTGAAGATCCGACGGAGAGGTAAGAAGAAATCGGTTTTGTAATTTAAAACTTGTATTAGTTTTCAAGTTTAGACCGATTTGGTTGTAAATCCGTTTGGATCTAATAAAATACCGGGTTTATGTCTCATATCTTGTATGAATATTTTCCTTCTTGCTTGCTACTATTTCGTAGAACATAACCGAACCATATAAATGGTGATTTGTGTTCTACGAGTTGAAAACTTTGATTTTCAGAAGAAGATTCAAAGCTTTACGAGTTTCTGTTGTAGAAGATCCCTTAATTAAGGGCAACTACAGAGCATACTTCTCATAATCGATTTCTTTACGAAAATAATTAAGCAAATCGGTAGATTTTGAATTTCTACCTTGTATTTGTTGGCTTACTCAGTTGGATCTGAAGAACACTCGTGCTTGATAACGTATTGTAAGATTGATCAAACGCTCTGATTGTATTAATTGTATTCTCAAGTGTATCTAATTAACAAGCGGGTACATTGCCTTTTATAGGCAAAAGAAGCCTAATATAATCAAAACTGATAGAAGGCCGTAAGGGCCGTAATACAACAGAGCCGCAAAAGGTACAGTAAGTTACAGTAGTAGTAAGTGAATAATTCACAAATATCACAACAGATAGAGAATAAAATCATATTTTTTGGCCATTAAATATATCTAGAAATTAAAATAAGTGTTTTGATATGAATACAATAATAAAACACATCAATATCAATCATTGTTCTAATTTTATAGTTTTTCTAAACTAGACCTTTGGGGTAGACCCGGACAAACGCGGGCGCGGGCCGGGCATGGGCCGGGCTTTACCCGAAATTTAATCCCGTTGTTGCGGGCGCAGGCCGGGCTAAGTCCGCTCAACGGGTTGGAAGTCGTGTCCAAGCCCGTCCGCAAATGCGGATGCGGGTAGTCCGCGGGTACCCGCAAACCTAATAAAATTTTCTTATTAAAGTTATATAATCAAGGCGAAATTGCATAAAATAGCACGAACTTTAGGCATAGTCGCACTCAGTGGCACGAACTTAAAAAAATACAAAAATAATCACCAACTTTGGGGTTTAGTTGCGGTCGGTGGCACGTACCCCCTATCTCGCTAATGTGGACTAGTGAAGGTGCTTACATGGAATTTTTTTTATTTAAAAAGGCATATAGCGAGATATGGATTAATGAGAATGTTATATTTGTCACAATTATCTTTGATTTAAAAAAAATCCATGTAAGCATTCCCACAATTAAAATAACTAGTACCATTTTTTAATTAAAAAGGCATATAGCGAGATATGAATTAGTGGGAATGCTCACATGGATTTTTTTTAAAAATTATAAGACATAAAAGATGTGCCCAAATTATGAAACTAGCTAGGTTCCATTTTTATTTTTTCATTTCATGTACTTCCAAATCAAAAATAATTGTGAAAAATATAACATTTTTTATGTCTTATAATTTAAAAAAAAATCATGTAAGCATTCCCACTAATTCATACTACCTCCGTTCAAAAATAGATGTCGTTTGACTTTTTGACACGTTTTTTAACGAGCTAAAAACTATATAAAATATTAACTTTTTAACAATTTTTTTTATAATATGACACTTATTATCAATAAGATTTATATTATAATAAAAAATTACTAAAAAAATTGATATTTTATATAGTTTTTAGCTCCTTAAAAAACGTGTCAAAAAGTCAAATGACATCTATTTCTGAACGAAGGTAGTATCTCGCTACATGCCTTTTTAATTAAAAAATTTCCATGTAGGCACTTCCACTAGTCCATATTAGCAAGATATGGGGTTTTGCATTTTTTTAACTTTGTGCCACTGAGTGCAACCACCCCTAAAGTTCGTGCTATTTTATGCAATTTACCCTATAATCAATTTTATAGTTACTGTTTTTTTATTTTATTTTAAAATGAACAATTAATGTTATTTATATATAACACATATAGCTACTGTATGTTAAAATGAATACATGCATACATTTATATATAGAGTTACTGTATGAATAAATGAATAATTAAAAGTTATTGTATGTATTATATATATAGAGAGTTACTGTATGTATGTATATATTACATGTTTTTTTAAATGAATAATTAATATTATTTATTATATATATACACATATATAGGGAGTGGTTCCAGAGTGCACACCCCTTAAAGTATATCTTGTGCACAAATCTTAGCCCTTAATTGATGCAAAATCATTGGTGTAGATTAATTACGATTTTTTACTTTTTAATTATAAATTGGTGGGACCCAGTAGCAAAAACCAATCACCCTTACCTTCTCCTGCGCGTGAAGTTCCCCCACCCATTGTTGCATTTTTTTGGTAACTTCCTTTTTCTAATATATATAAAAAAAATTGATTTAATTTATCTTTATTTTAAAATAGGTTTAATAATTATACCTTGTTTAGTTTGTTTATAAAAAAAATCCGTCAATTCAACCGAATAATATTTTTACATTCTACCGAATAATGTTTTTTTTTAATAATAATGTTTTTTTAAATCTTTTTCAATACATCTTATATGAAAATTCACCAATTCCACTGAATAATTAGACACATACTACCGAATAATGTTTTTTTTTTTTGCGAATAATATTTCATAATATTTTTTTCCGAATAATATTACATATTTCACCGAATAATGCTTCAAAATTCACCGAATAATGTTTCATATTTCATAAACCCCAAATACATAAAAAAAAACCTATTTCTATGAATAATTATTCAATATCACCGAATAATATTCTATATCCCACCGAATAATCCCCCAATTCATAAAAAAAAAATAATGGCCCCTAACCCAAACACAAATCACCACCCAGCCCCGCCGATACCTCCTCGTCGATCTCTCTGAAGTAGCACTACTCTCGCCTGCGCCTCGCCGTCGAATCGCCTCCGCCTGGACACGTTTATCCTCAACCCCGGTTGCCCTCTACAGAGCCTCCTGCCGGATCGCCGCCGCTCTCCGGCATCGCCAGTCCTCGATTCAAGCAAGTGAGATGGGGTTTCTCCTTGAACTGATTGCACAATCTCCTCGTCGGATTTGGAGCAGATCGAATTGAACACACCAATGCTAGGCTCGATCAGGCCTTCCTGGATGATGAATCGGTCAACTGGAGCACCTCCATGGCTCCGCCTTCGTCGGTCCCGCCGGTGAAGAAGACCAGATCTGTCCCCTGCACAACACAACCGCCATCAATAGTCGCTCGATCTCCCGGACTGCAGTTGGGACGGATTCGGGTGACTGCCCACCTCCGGTGTAACAGGAATAATGGTTTGTGCTTTGAGTCGAGTTCAGGCCTGCAGTCAAGTGCGCTTCGGCCTTTATGTTTGCTGAGCAATAGGCTCGTTCTTGTTAGTGTGTTAAGAGTCCCGGTCTAAGTAAATCGGTTTGTCAGTGTTTTAATTCCCAGCAAACCCATGGTCTATATGTACTGGTCTCCAAATTCAGTAGAAGGTATCCAATTACAAAAACAAATTCCCAAATCTCTAAAATTCTCTAAATCTCTCATTTCATCAGTTTCCCTTCGGATCAGCTCTTCTTCATTTTGAAGTTGATTCCTAGGTACTGATAAGCTCAGTTTCGAGATCGATCTTCGATCTTCTACCTGAGAATCTATTCCTGCTCTTTCAATCACAGATCGAGGACTGATAGACGGAATTCCTGTCATAATGGTATCAGAGCGGAACGAGCCTTCGGAGATCGAGACGCTGCAAGAATCGTTTGAGGGCGAATCCGACGAAATCAGGGAGATCAGAGCAACGAACGCGGAGATGAAATGGTGCATGAGTGAAATGAAGGAGATGCTCACTGCCCTGCTAGCGGCGAATGGACTCCTGGACAGCCCAACCAAACCTCAGGAGATCGATGCTCCATGTGTAGTCGATAGTTTATCGACTGTGCCTGCGCCGAATCCTCGAGATCTGCCCAAATCAGACCGGCTAACTGAGTCGATGGACGATGAAGAAGATCTCCCTCTTCAGGTGCTTGAGGAAAGGCCGAAGATGGTGGATGACGATCTAATCGTCGAAAAGGAGCCTTCGAATCTGGTTGCTCTCCAAGTGCTAGGCGAGAATCAGATCGCACACCAGGTGTTCGAGGTAATGCCGACGAGGACGGTTGATAAAAAGGATGAGTGTTTAGATGAATCCCCAAAGGAAATCAACGAGATCACTCAACTACGAAGCCCTCCAGTAGGTAACTCCTCAATCGATCTGTTACTTATTCGTGAATTAGGAAGTGTCCATGTTGTGACAAATGATGGTGAGGAACTGCTGTGTTTTGATCCTGGCGGTGAGGTATTTTTGGTTGAGCATAAAAGTGAGTCGAATGTTGCAAATGATGAGTTGATTGATTTGTTTAAATCGCAACCTATTTTCGATCTTGTGTTGGATAGAAGTGATCGAATGTTTGATCTAGGATTTGAGCCCCAGAAGGAGAGTTTGCCTTACTTAGAAGGGCTGGAAATTCTAGGGATAGTGTGTGATGGCAAATCTCTTAATCTAAGAAGAGGTGCTCCAGCGGATTTGATAGGTGAGGGCATTGAGTTTGTTTTGGTGTTTGATTATGAAGGAGGAAGACAGTTGGTAATGGCTGATATGGCAAGCTCCTTGATGGGAAGAAGTTTTCATAATCACGATTTTGATAGCTCTTTACTTGCAGCACATATGGGGAAATTTTATTTGGGCACTTATGCTGTATCTAATGACTTAGTTACTCCCACCATCATCCCCTGGAGATTTATGTTTAGATGTTGTTTCGAAAGAGATGTGGTGATGTACAGCCTAGGAAGTTATCTGCTGAAATCATGTGAACTGATCCTCTCTTTCAGGAGAATTGTGGCAACCTTAGCTGAATTATGTGATTGTGTTTGGAGCGCATCATCTAAATCCGAGACGGTTTTCAAGTGCCTTCGTCATGAAATTGATAGATGTGGAGGTAGAAAATTAGTCTTCGATCCTGGAGGAAATGGAGTTATAATAGGCAATCAGAAAGTTTACTTGTCCGGCAGGGGTGATCATGAGATATTAATGTCAACCAAGAGCAGATCTATTTTTAATACCTATATGTGTAAGCTTGCTCTGGCAGTCAACTTACTCAGGATTGTAGTTAGCCCAAGAATTCAAGACAACAAGCCACGGATGTTGGGGAAATTCTATTGTGTTCATCGACTTGTCCAGTTGAACCTCTCTGCAGAGCTGCTAGAAGCATGGGTCCGCAATGATCCCGGTTACGATATGATATCCAGGAATCCAGTTCAGCTAGTGATGATTTGTGAGGTCAAAGGACAGCTTACGAGGCCTGATAAATGCTCTTTCCCTTGCTTCGATTTAATAATTTTTTATCCTGGAGGTGAAGAGTTATTGACTGATTATGTTGGTGGTTCTTGTGCTGTTGAACTGCTTCTCCATGTCTCAACCGCAGATGCATTCCTTTTGATCCTTGAGGACAAGGATCCTTCAAGGAGGGAGTATTGTGACGGGGTTGCTAAGCTAAACAAACCCCAACTTCAGCCTAGGTTGATTCGTGATGGAAATGAACAATGTACTGAATTGCCAAGAGTTGACAGGGAGATGTCTAACATAAGGATCATGTCTCTAACTCACCACACATGTTTCCTTAATGTATACACTTTAGCAACTGCAATGGCAACATCATCAGCAGCATCACCATGTTTCCGGATTTGCTGTCTCCAAGCTTTCAACTTCGTTTGGACAAAAGCTGCAGGAGCTACTTGCTTTGTTTTTAATCCCGGTGGACAAAGCCCCATGCTCATGGATGAAGTTCACCACATATGTTGCTGGTTTTCAAGCTTCTTTGCTGCTGTCGGTTTTGTTTGGATATGGGCTATAGACGTTGCTCCATTTGTTTTCGATCCCGGTGGAAAAGGCACACAACTTGCTGGTGAAAGAGTTGTTTTCTGGTGGGTGCTCATCTTGAAGAAGGGAGAATTACTATTGATCATTGAGGACAATGATCCCTTGAAGAAGGGAGTATTGTAACAGGAATAATGGTTTGTGTTTTGAGTCGAGTTCAGGCCTGCAGTCAAGTGCGCTTCGGCCTTTATGTTTGCTGAGCAATAGGCTCGTTCTTGTTAGTGTGTTAAGAGTCCCGGTCTAAGTAAACCGGTTTGTCAGTGTTTTAATTCCCAGCAAACCCATGGTCTATACGTACTGGTCTCCAAATTCAGTAGAAGGTATCCAATTACAAACACAAATTCCCAAATCTCTCAAATTCTCTAAATCTCTCATTTCATCAGTTTCCCTTCGGATCAGCTCTTCTTCATTTTGAAGTTGATTCCTAGGTACTGATAAGCTCAGTTTCGAGATCGATCTTCGATCTTCTACCTGAGAATCTATCCCTGCTCTTTCAATCACAGATCGAGGACTGATAGACGGAATTCCTGTCACATCCGGCGTACCCCCCTGCCCCCACCCGCAACGAACCCACCAGATCTGTCCCCTGCATAACAGAACCGCCATCAATAGTGCACCGACCTCCCTCTTCACCGGCCTCCGCCGCCTTCCGCCACCACCAACACCCATCTCCAGGCTCGATTCGTCCGGAAAGCACCCCTGTCGGATTGTTAAAGGGCGACGATGACTCGGCCGGACCACCCTTCCCATACCGGCGACCATCGGGGAGCACAACCGTCGCTCCTCTTCAATTGGAAAAAAATAGCAGAAAGAGGAAGGAGAGGAAGGAGGGATGGGCTCACCTTTGCCTCGCCATGGCTCGCGCTCCGCCTCCCTGGGTATCTTCTCGCTTCAACGGCAATGAAGAAAGAAGAAGGCTAAATTTAGGGTTTTATTTATCCACCACACGCGCCCACATCATTAAACAAAAGAGTAAGTCCGGTTGTTTTAATTAGTGTGCGGGCCCCACCTTTTTTTATATTTAAAAAAAAAGAAAAAAAATCCTTTTAATCTCAGCCATCCGCTTACCCCAATCCAATGGTCAGGAATCGTGCACAAAGTTCACCCTAAGGGGTGTGCACTTTACACCCAATCTCCATATATATATTTTAATTTTAATATAAAAAAGGTGGGTACCCGTTATGGGCCTAGCGGTCCGTAACGGGTTGATTGATATGTCCAATCCCGTACCCGCTGCGGGCGCGGGTCGAGCCTAGCAGCCCGCGTGGGCTTTTCCCTATGTCCAAGCCCGCTCGCTAATGTGGGTGGGCGGGACGGGCCGAGCGGGCCTACCCGCGTTTGCCCAGGTCTACTTTGGGGCATAGATTTCTTGATTTCAATCAGTGTTCTAAAAAGCGCTAGGCGGATCCTAGGCGGTGAGGGGTCGCCTAGCGCCTAGACGGCGCCCAGGCGGTCAAGGCGGACGCCTAGGCGTGCTGAGGCGGCTATTTAGCTCTAGGCGGAGGGGGTTCGCCTAACGCCTAGGCGGTGCTCAGGCGGCGCCTAGGCGCGATTTTTAGAACAGTGATTTCAATGCAGTATATTTAAGAAAAATTTTCCAATGTGATTTTTTAACCTATGCCCCTTAGAGCATATGTTAAAAAAATCGATGGTTTTATCCGAGAAAAAAAACATATGTTAAACTATAACTTACCGATATTCAAAGATTAAGAAAATACTAAAAATGTATATATTAAACTATGTTTCCCGGACGAATACTATATTTTATACATTATTTAAAAAACATTGATTAATATGATAACATCAAAAAATAAGATGAATGTGTTTAGATTAATTTTTAAAAATCCCGTGCGTGGCGCACGGGTTCTAGACTAGTTATATTTACTTCAACTCTAATAGCTTCCCCTTTTAAATATTTGGATAATTATTTAGTTTTGAAAAATGCTGCAAATTTGAAAAAACTCTTGGTTTTTAATGTTGTTTTTCTATTTTGGAGAATGGAACGAGAACCTGTTGAATAAAAAAACCTTAAATTATCTCAAACTCCAAAATCTCCGAAATGAAGAGTCTATTGGAGATGTTCTTAGCGGCTTTGCAATTCCATCTAACTTGAATCCCATGCTGTAGATTAGCAACTGTAGTTTTATTCCATGTACTATCTTTGATTATTTGATTTAGCTGCCCCATGAAACTAAGCCTTTTGTTTGTTTTACACTTCTCCAATGGTCCTTAAACCACTGTTAGATGTTAGATGTTAGATGTTGATTTTGTCCAATGCCTAACTAATGATGCTACACTGCTAATTAGTAATTACCATACAATCTTTCAACTTTCAGGTTGGGTTTTGTCCAAGTTTTGAAAATTCCACATTGATTTTGAATGAATTCAATCCACAGTTTTCACACTAAAACCATAAGCTCTTCCATGAAACCGAATTACGGACAGATGCAACCGATAACGAAGATCGTAAATCGCGAACATTAACATTAGCAATCAAAGAGAGTACATTCACATCCAGAAAGGCATATCAAACAGGAACACAGAGCTTAGGAACGAAGGAAAACCACCTGAAGCCGCAGCGCCACTTCTCGGGCAACAGAGGGCATTTCGACAGCCAATGCCAGGTCTGTCTCGAAACCCGATAGTACAGGATCTCGGGCCAAGTCGAGCAGCAGACGCAGATCATCCCCTGGTGCCAGAAGCAGTAGACGTGCTCGTAGTTATGGTAACAAACTGACATGAATTTCCGGTACATCATCTCCGGGAGCGTCTCCATTTCCACCCAATTCGCCCCTCCGTCTTCGAGTTCCCACAGCTTCAAGCTCCTCGAGATCCCGTCTCTGCCTACGCCACCCACCATGTATATCTTGCCCTTGTCGCCATCGTCCCTCACCAGCCTCATGAACACCAGCTCGCTGGGGAGTTCTGCTTCGGGGCTCCCCAGCTCCCCGCTCTCGAGGTCGATCGATACGACCGAGAAGGGGTGGGATGTGGTGAAATACAAGGACCCGTCCAGGCAAACGGGTTCTTGGTGGCTGTGGTCGCTTGAGATCGGTGCTTGGACATGGAACCGGGTCCATGACTGGGCGGTGGAGTCGTAGACGAAGGCGGAGTTGGACGATGATCCGGATTGGATGGCGAAGATCTTGAACCCGTTTTGCCCGGGGACTAAAGAGAGGATCTCGAAGGAGAACGACGAGCCCGGGAATCGGATCACTTTGGAGGATTGAGAGAAGAGATTGCAGATCAAGAAAGAAGAGGAGTTGGGGAGGGAGAAACAGAGGAGGCCGTTGCAGGAGGAGGACAGCAGACACGACGAAGGCGAATTGGAAGGGGTATTGAGGGGGACGAAGGAGCTCCTCCACGAGGCCAACACGGAGTCGTAGAGGAGGAAGTGGTGGTGGAAGTGCGGGTGGAAGAGGACGAGGAATGACGAGAACGGGGAAGACGATGAAGGCGAAACGGATCGGAGTTTGGAGAGGAAAGAGGCGCTGAAGATGAAGGACTTGAAGCGCTTACAGGTCGATCGAAAAGTGACGACTGTCTTCATCGGGAGGAAGCAGAGCACATGCTCCAGAAGCTCCTCCGGCATAGAACCCCATATATCTGGATCCATCTCTGGCGACCTCGCCGCCCATCTCGACATACTAAAGATCGAATCTTTGATCAAAGAGGGAGGAGAAAGTTGGTTGCCGGTGAGATGATGAGACTATTAGCGAGTAAAATAAGCCAAGGAAGGAGAAAAACTGTGCTCAAAGATACGACTAAATGGCATTGCAAGTTTGACAATTGGGGGAAGTTGTTAAAAATTAAAATGGGTGAGTATCTGATTGTCTACTTGCAATGGGAACACATCTGTTAATTTCAACGTCCAATAAATGCAAAAAAAAGATCGCCACGTGTCAGGTGATTTGCCGGAGTTTCCGTACCATCTTTTTGTCAGAAAAATCATGTTGGCGATTGGATGGTTTTGTACCATAAACAGCTGATCCAGCCACTGTGAATTTGGGAGTCTATAACAAGTGAAAAATGGGAAATGATCTTGTTTTAACTACTTCAAAACAAGAATGAGATCTCACTCCGACTGAAAGCAAAAATCTTTCATCATCCGGAAGCGGTGTTTTAAAAGACTAGCGTCTAGATGAGTGGCGACCCTAGTCGCCGCCTAGACAGACTTAAAATAAATTTGATTATTTTCTTATATTTTAAGGTATAACACAATCTAATAATTCATATAATGTGATAATAATATATAATGCCACTCAAATTGAAATTTGTGTTCCTTAACTAACGACTCTAAACCTCATAAAATCAGAGATTTGACTCAAAGATAAATACATTCCGACTTGGGCATAAAAAAACTCTAGGTCAACTAATCACTTGTCTAAACGCTAAAATTGAATAATCGCCAACCTAGACGGGCCTAGGCGGGTCTAGACAGCACCTAGATAGTGCCTAGGTGGATTTCTGCCTAGAGACCCACCTAGGCTTAAAAATTCCTAGGTGCCCTCTAGAGTAACGCCTAGGCGATTTTTAGAACACTGTCCGGAAGAATGTAGGAGGAGATTAAGAACTTGTGTGGATTAAGAAGGGGGTTAGGGTCAAACAAATGGGATAAGGAGGAGATTAAGAACTTGCTATTGTAGCAATTTTTTGTGCATATTCACATTGTTTTCATTTCACAGTCAAACCCTCCTGTTCCAATTTTCTCCAATGGACACCCTTCATGTTTCTGGAAGGATGACATAGGACAGGAAGCGTAAGCAACAGAGGTGAAAACAAATGAAAAGAAGGGCACGCACCATGCTTGTCTATATGAGCCTCGATGGTTTGTCGAGAAGCTTCGGGTGCCCATACTGTTGCTTGTCAGGAAAACAAGGGTTGTCTACTTCTCAGTTCTCGGCATCAGTTTGAACATCCATTTGAAACAAAACGGCAATAGCCCATGTAAATTTCAAGACAAACCTTGACGTATAGCAAAGAGAAAGGTCTTTCTGAAACACAGTGCTATATGAAGAATACCAACAAAGACAACTAATGAAATGCAGGACTATATACAGTTCTAAGAAACTGATCCAAAAAGGCAGATGTTTGTTGAATAAAGATAAATTTGATAATACAAGCCATACGTCTTCATAGTGGACGTATGGAACACTGAAAATCATATTTCTACTGCTCCAAGATCTAGAGAATAAGACAGGTAAGTTAATTCCACAAGGAGATCTCACCAGACCTGGGCATCAAGAGATGTAGATGGCGTTAATCGCTCCAATTATCCTCATCTGGAGCAGGGATCTTCCATCTTTTGCTCTTGTCATTGTCAACTTCCTGCAAAATCAAGGTAAGTATCAATGGACTTTGAGCTCTTGGTTCTCAGAAAGAGAGTATAATTACAAGAATCACTTAATGCTGAAAAGAGTATAAGTTGCATCAACAAATCGGATAAAAAGAAAAATTACCATTTCATCAGAAATTAACTTGGACGGAGACCAGGCAAGGATTTGTCGATCATGTCCACCTGTATATAGCTCCTGGAATTGGTAAAGGACCAGAATAAGTTATGGCTGCACTCAAGTTGATATTGTTAAGAAGAGCTTAAAAGCATTAATTTTTATTTTCAGTAACAGTTTTATGAATACAACAATCAACGTTACAGCAACATTTTACAGCAGAAGGGGTTTAATTGTCATACCTGATCATCAGGACTAAACCAGCAACAATTTACAGATTCATAGTGTCCTCGAAAAGTCATAGATGTTGTTCCTGACCATATGTCAAATGCCTAGAGAGTATGTACATACATAATACATTGGATTACAAATTACAAATAGACAACTTAGAAGACAAACTCAAGGGACAATTAAGTCTGCTCACTTTGACAGTTGACATGCATGGAACAAACACAAGGGAAGAATCCTGAGTCACTGCTAGCTGTGTTGGCTTGGTATTCTGAAGCCGCACGGTTTCATAGTTCACTAATGTATTGCAGCCAGATTCAATATCCCACAATCTTATTCGTGAATCAGAACCTGAGAATTCAATATATTGAGACAACAGTGTCAGAATGTAGACAAAATCTAGTTATTTGGCAATTCATTATATTCAATAATCACTGGTTACCAAAAATGCAGCAACTACTTCCATTACTATAATAATTTTAGCTCCTTGGGAATTTTACATGAGTGCAGCTCACGAAAACCAGCAAAAAAATGATAGCTTTAAGAAAAATAAAGGAAGCTTGTGAAGACATCTAATTTTTGGCCTACGTACATAAGTTTGAAAACCAAACAATATAAATTCACAGGGTTACCCCTTTGAAATAGAGAGAACATGTAACCTGCACTCAAAAGGTACATGCCATCTTCAGTAACTTTTAATCCAGTGACAGCTCCATAATGAGCAGTAGCACGATCTTGAATGGACAATAACCCTGGATGGAGCCTTTGCTTCACCGATACCTTTGTAAGACCTGTAGAACTGCGTGCAGTCAACTTCCTCGAACCATTATCAACTGCAACTTTCTTCTGTTTCCCTCGACTAGTAGTTGCTGAACTCTGCCCAGCTGCCTTAGATGATGAAGCCTGAGAGAAAGGGTATTATAGATACATTACGAAACGTCGAAACAGCATCAAACATGCAGCCAAGTCAAGTTGAAACAAAATAACACACATGATGAATTTATGGTTACATTAAAAAACCACACTACATTAAAAAACCACACTACATCTAGATAACTGAACTGCAACATTCTGTTAATAGCAAAAGACTGGGTCATTTTATACAATGCCTTTGAGATGAATATAGTCGCCATATCAATTATTGAGCATTTTTAAATAAATTCAATTATTTCTGTCGCATAGCTAAATTCGAAAAAATAGTCAACTCTGGGTCTTTGGAAACATCCTCTCAATTTGCTCGGGGCCAGGGTGTGTACATCTCGGCCCCTGGACCATGCTTTTACTGGGATTACAATGTGTTGATAAGTACCAGAAGCTACAAAAAGATATGGCTGCAGCATTCCACATCTTCATAATTCCAGCTGTTGCTCATTAAAAAATAACAATAACTTGAATTCTTAGCATTAAGAACTTAAGAGATCCCAACCTTATCTGCAGCAGAGCGTTTCAGAAGTGGTTGGCGCCTTCCCAGTTGAGATTTGGACTGATCCAGAACACGGAAACATCCTGCACGTCTAATGTCCCAAAATCGAATTGCACCATCACAGCCACCAGTTACTAAAACCCACTCACTTGATTTAGACCATTCCACTGTCATTACTCCATCTGCCATTATATAATGGTTTTAAATGAATGAGAATGATTGCATGATTACATTATTTACATCATGATAAACATTTTATCAAGATTACATTATTTACATCATGATTACATTCTTATGCACTATTGTTTTGGGTCTATCGGAAACACTCTCTCGACTTGTTCGGGGAAAGAGTGCGTACATCCCGACCCTGCTTTATCGCGGGATATACTGGGTTGTTGTTGTTGTATAAACATTTTATCAAGAGTATTATTTCAAAGTAATACAAACTCCTCCATAGGGGCAGAACTAAATTTGATTGCTAATCTTACTGAATTTTATTACAGGGCAGGCTGAGGGCATATCAACCTAGTTTATGAAAACTTCTTAGAAAGCTCAATGAATTTTTGTCCACCCAAAATCACACTCAGTACCACATCAAAACATACGAGGGAATGAGGGATGTTCTACTTGTGAGATTGTCATGCGGTTTGCAATACCCACCACAAAAAGATATCTCGTTTCTTTATTCCCAATGACAAACAAATACATAATTGGCTTATAATGGCAAGATATTTCAGGCCTATTTCAATAGAGCATGCAAATTACACCAAACGCCCAAATGTATATTAATTCATCCTACAACTATGTGCGTATAATAAGGCAGTATTTCAAAAAGTGACCATAAAGTAAAGGACGAAAAATCATTACTGGATTTAGCATGTAGACTTACCATGATGACCGGATAGTGTATGAGCAAATGCCCCAGAAGCAATATCACAGAGACGCACTTGAACATCTTCACTTCCAGCAGCGACTAGCATGTGAGAAGTTGCAACAGGAGACATGGCAGTCCTATAAACTTTCCCAGGCATTTTGAAATTCATAATCACCTATATAGAAGTGTTTTAGACGCATCAAACTCCAACTCCATATAAACGTTAGTAACGAATTTAGGCACCGCCTAGATAGAGCAGAATCATTCACCTGTGTGGTATTTGTATCCCAAACATTGATGTAGTGATCATATGAGCCTGTAATGAACAAACCCGTATCGACTGGATACCATATAGCAGAGGAAATGGCATGCTTGTGAGCCTGCTCTCGTTGCTTGTCAACAACAAACAAAGGTTTGTGCTTTGCAACAAGTCCTCCACCATAATCAGAGGCACGCTGAACATCAAACACGGCAGCTGATGCGTCGGATGCACCAGACAGCAAGTAACGACCCTCTGTCAAATCAACCTGATTTTGCAATCAAAAAACCATTTTTGTCTAAGGATTAATAAAGAGAAAGTAGCTATTGGGCCAATTGTAAGACCTAATTTTCATCATAAAAACCAACAGCCAGGATCCAAGCAATATCTATGGCCCAGATACTAAAATCATGTGTTTGCATAGAAATGTCCTGAGAGTCTGAGACCTTGAGAAGCTTAAATATAATTTCTTATTTCTTATACAAAGGGTGTATTTGGTATGACCTAAGTATTGGAATGGGTATGAGAATCAGTCAACGTCTCAAATCTCAATGCATACCTTGTGTTAGGAATGTACTGGAATGGGAATGAGGAACGATTCCATTCCCTCATACCCAAATCAAGAGGTAGAGTTGACTCATTCACATTCCTCATACTGATAAGCTATTCCAAGACATACCAAACACGAGATTGCTCAAATTCTTTGAACCCAAAACAGGCAATTAGATAAGAGGGCTGCCAAAACACACACATGCCAAAGAGAAACAAAAAAAAGGTTTCGAATTTATTGAGAGATAAACTACAGGTGGAGATAAAATCAAAATTAAACAGAAATAGAAGCTCCATTACAGAAGAGGGTGAGAAACATGCCTGGAGAGAGTTGATGGCGCCACGGTGGGG
Source organism: Persicaria maculosa (assembly GCA_963922045.1). Lineage (NCBI taxonomy): Eukaryota > Viridiplantae > Streptophyta > Magnoliopsida > Caryophyllales > Polygonaceae > Persicaria > Persicaria maculosa. The sequence goes on along the minus strand of OY998259.1, from coordinate 24,178,208 downwards.
AGAGACAAAGTCCTTGAGATTGGAAAGTTGGAGAGAAGAAATTCGAGAGGATCGAATGCGACGGGAGAAGGAAGTAGGATCAATTTTACCCATTTCTCGATTCTTAATCTCTCTCGACATTTTGGTCGCATCTTCGACTTTGGAAACCCCAAAAGGACAAATCCAATCCTCCTCCTTTGAGGAATAAGGGAAGATCAAAAAATTACCGACTGGAAAACCCCTTCCTTTCTTTTGGTGTGAACGAAAACTCTTGCACTCTTGCTTGTAGAGAAGCTCTATAGCTCTTCCCTGTGAGACTTCATGGTTAGATCAGGGATGGATGAGAAGGGAGAACCGGATATTGGATGACAGGATTGACAGCCAGGGCTGGCCATTATCCATTTTGACTGTTATGGTCCGGTTTGATCCTGGTCCGGTTTGATCTGTGCAAATTGGGATTGGTGATTCTAATAGTCATAGTCATAGACTCATAGATAATGGTGGATCCTTTTAAGAGGTCAAAAGGGAATATCAGGGTTGTTACTCGAGCCGAAGGAACCGAGTATTGTTCATTCATATTCATATTCAGTTCATTTAGGGTACGAACAAGCTCGAGCGAGCCTAAACTTTAAATCAGGCTTAAAAATATGCCCATACTTGAATCGATTAGTAAATGAACGAGCTCAAGCCGAGCTTTAAACAATTCAATAAAATGTGCTCATACTCGGCTCGTTTAGAAATTCCATAAAATTCGAGCTATTCGAGCTTAATTCAAACGAACCGAGCCTTGGACCGAAGTTAAAAATGTGCTCATACTCAGATCGTTTAGAAAATGAATGAGCTCGAGCAGAGTTTTTATCGAGCGAGTAAGAGTCGAATTCGAGCTACTCATGTTCACATAACACCCCTAGGGAAAATAGTCCCTTAGGCATGTCGGGTTACTATTGGTAAAGTGAAAATCTTGAATAATATACGGTATCGGTCACAATTTCGAAAACCGTAGGAAAATCATCCTAAACGAAACTAAAAAAAAAATATTTTTTCACAATTTAATGCTAATTGGTACAGTAACAAATATTAAATTGTGAAAAAATAATATTTTATATAATTTTTAACTAACTTGAAATAATTTAAGATCGGTCGTAGCAAGAGTAAGGGCACTCGCATTAGTGAACCCCCGGGTAGGCATGTGCACCGGTTGAAACCGAACCGGAACCGGCATTAAACCGGAAAAACCGAAACCGGAATATTCTAAATATTCAAACCCATAACCGGACCGGTAACATTCCGGTTCGGTTTAAAACCGATCCGGAATATAGAAAGTCGATCCAGATCCGGAACCGGAACAACCGGAAATAGATACAATTATCTTTTATCCTTAAAATTGCTTCGATAATATTATATTTTTTCATTTAAATCGGTATTGTAACAATTTATATGTATAAAAAAATTTGAACACAAGTAGTGTTTTACTGTTCGTGCTTCGCCTATAACAATTGAACAAGATAAATGGCTTACTGGTTAGCGAGGCTAGGTTTTGAAACTTATAGATTGGTTAGATGCACCCCACATATAAGAGCAAAAAAAATAGAAAGTAATGGATAGTAGGATAAGATTGATAACTAATTAGCCAATAGATTGATAACTAATAAGCAAAAATCTTTTTTTTTTTCTCAAAAAAGTGATATTTTTTATTTAAATTTGGAAAGGTACGAACAATAATTTTTTACAAAAATAAACTTTCGGTTCTTTTCGGTTTAAACGGTAAACTGCCGGTTATTACCAGAACCGTAATTCACAAAAATCATCAACCGAAAACCGGCCCGGAATATCCGGTTCAGTTGTAAGACCGGTTCTACCGGTTCGGTTCCGGTTGATTTTCCGGTCTAAACCGAAATCTGCACAGCCCTACCCCTGGGTTCATCAAAGATGCCACATAAGAAATTAATGAACACAAATGGGAAAGAAAAGGTTGGCGCTGCCAAGTGGTCTTGTTCAGGCGTTGACATGTGGCAGCGCTAATAATTAAAATGTCAAAACGAAAATAGACATTTTAACATTATAAAAAAAATATGTTTAAATGTAATTTAATTTTATCTACCTATAGATATCCACTTTGCATATATTTCGAGGGAAAAAATTCATGATATTATAATCTTTCGTATGACACCCATGTAATTTATTATCCGACAGTTATACTAATTATACTATTTAATACTTAATAAAAATATTTAATAATAAAAAATTATTATTATTAACAAACTTAATGAGAATGGATTATAATATTTAATATTTAATAATAAAAAAATTCGATAGTTATACTAATTACAATATATAACTAATTAATAATTAATAATATTTAATATTTAATAATAAAAATTATTATTAATAATAAAATTAATGAAAATGGATTATATTATGAGTTTAATATACGAAAATTTCATTTAATAAAAAAGGAAAATAAAGAAAAGTAAGTTTTTTTTTATGAGGTAAGAATTCGAGGGTCGGACAGAACTGACTCCTCGAATGACTGACAAATCGGTAGACGGCGAACCGTCGAACATACAGTCATAAAAAAAAAGGTGCAATACAAAGGTATTGAGCTCACAGATTCGAGGCAAACTAAGCAAACCTAAACCTAGCAAAATAAGAGACAACATAGGATTCGTATGGGACGGGGTTAATAAACTAACTAAAATTATAAACATGGTAAAATTTATAAACTGTTGGTAAAAAGTAGTTAAAAATTTATGAAAAAAAATAAACTCCGTATAGGACGAAAAAGTGTTTATTTGTAAAAAGTGGAGTTTATTTTGTTGTTATTAGGGATATACTTGTCTTTTCAAATCAAATAAACCCCCAAAACCCAAAAAAAACAAGCTTTTTTTTAACCCCCAATTTTAATCAAAAATTTAAAAAAAGCTTGCATACTAAACAACCCCATACAATGTTTTTATTTTCAACCCCCAATTTTACTAGTTTATTAACTACTAAAATTGCATCCATACACACCCATAGACTAAGAACGAATGGAAGTCAAGCGCCACAAGCAACGCTGTCCGGCGATAAAATTTCATTTAATAAAAAAGGAAAATAAAGAAAAATAAGTTTTTTTTTTGATGAGGTAAGAATTCGAGGGTCAGACAGACACAATCTCCAAGATCTTTTTGTGCAAAAAAGAGAATAGGATGACTCCTCAAATGACTGACAAGTCGGTAGACGGCGAACTGTCGAACATACAGTCATAAAAGAGAAGGTGCAATACAAAGGTGTCGAGCTCACATACTCGAGGCAAACTAAGCAAACCTAAACCTAGCAAAATAAGAGACAACATAGACTAAGACAGAAATCCCGAGACACGCCTGAGAAGAAGCCGCAAACCACCCGGGTAAAACGCACCTAAAGGCCCATTTGGGGAGTTTGTTCGAACCCTAACGAGATTTTTTCCAACCCTTACGGGATTTAACCAGGTCAAATATAATTGATAGGTTATATATATATATATATAACAATTTTTATTTAATATCTTTCCAATGCAAAATACGCACAGATGGGATTGAAAAAATAAAAAGTAAAAATATAAAATGAGGCATTTAAAAGCTTGTATATGATGAACTCAGTTCTCGCCGCCACTATCTACCTCCTCATAGACCAGTAACAACCTCTTCGGAGGTCTAAAATGTTCTTAATTAGAAGTGAATCAAGTCTCCTTCGGGAACCCAAAAATCTCATTCGGGAGTCATAAACCTGCCTTCTCGGCGTGAAAAGGCCCGGCCTCGGTTGCTTGCCACCACCTCTCCGACCGCACCTTTGGTGTCCACCGTTTTCTAACTCTTGCCCCTGCGCCGCCACCGCTCACCGCCATAGTGTCGTCGCCGCCACCTTCTTCGGTGTGCTCTTGGGTGTATACCTTGAACGGTTTAACCCTAGCTCCGATTTGGTTTGTGGTTTTCATTCCAAACCTCAATTTGATTTAGGGCTTTTATCTATTGGCCTTTCCATCTCCCAAATACGTAGTATGAATCTGTGTGGTCTGATTTGTGCAATTCCACCTCTCCTCTTTCCCTTTGGTTTGGTTGTTCGGGTGGTTTCGTTTCAATCCGCTCTTCACCGTCGGTATGCCCCTTTCCCTGTGGTGGCGTCGTCGGTGTCATTAGTGTTGGCTTGACCCTCTCGCCGTCGACCTGCTCCATGCCCTACTGGTCTTGTCATGGTCCACGTCTCGACCCTAACCTTTGTCGCTCTTGCTAGCGTTTCTTGGTTGGCCTGGTGGCTACCCTCCATTTGGGCTGCTTGGAGCCGTAGTCGGTCTCTCTGGTGGCCTCTCCGGCAGTCCTCAACGGCTCAATCCCTCTACCGCGGCCCTCCTTTGGTTGCTCGTGTGGCTTCCTTTGGTGGCCGTATGTGTGGCCCGATACTTGGTGCTTTAGCCTTGGGCCCGAGGCAGCCCAAGCAATTAAAAATAAATAAAAGATTTTGTGGATATTTTATATCTATAAAATTATAAATATTTGTCTATATATATATATATATATATATATATATATATATATATATATATATATATATATATATATATATATATATAATCTTTTAACCACTTGCTTTGCAATAATAACCGTCGTTATTCGAGTCATGAAATCCGTGTCTTAATTGGTCGGTTTTCGAGTGTTTATTCTTCACGTTGTGTGTGGTTCTGTCTTTGGAGGTCTAGGCGTCAGCGTTCTTCTTCCTGGTTGGGTGTGCTGCGTCCGGAGTCGGGACAAGTTGGGGATGTGGTAGTGTGTTATAGGTGGCTCCGTATCCGGGAGAGTGGCCCTTGGAGTTTCTTCTTCACTACTCACAGGAGTTAGAGTTATGTCGTTCCGCTGACCTGCAGTTAGGGGTGTTATTCGAGCCGAACGAGCCGAGCTTGGCATGTTCAAGCTTGGTTCGTTTGTTAAACGAGCTCGAGCCGAGCCGAGCCTAATTTTCAAACGAGCTTTTTATTTTGTTTAAGCTTTGCTTGTTTAGGAAATGAACAAGCTCGAACCGAGCTTTTTTCGAGCTTTAAGTAGTTCTATTTGGTTATAAAATCTTAACTTAAAGAAAATTTTAGAAATTTTATAGAATTCGAGTTATTCGAGCTTTATTTGAACGAGCTGAGCTTTCAACCGAGCTTAAAATTTTGTTCTAGCTCGGCTTGTTTAAGTAAGTGAACGAGCTCAAGTCGAGCTTTTTCGAGCCGATCCCGAGCCGAGCTCGAGCTGTTCAGTTCATATAACAACCCTACCTGCAGTGCTTTCTTTGGGGGTGCTTGGCTTCGTTGTTCGCCGTCGTCTTCAACTGTTCGGATTTAATTCTGCTTATTCTTTATTTTCAGAGTGCATCTTCATGTTGTTTGCACCCTTTTTCTTTTTGTTTCGGTTTCATTTTATGTTCGACGGTTCTTCCATTTGTTGATTTGTCGGCTCTCGAGTTTCAGATATGTCTGAGCTCGAATTATTACCTAATAAAAAAAATCATTTTTTTTTTATTCATAGGTAAACACTTAAACTATTACAATTTCTTAGAAATGAGGATTCGAACACATAAACTATTGATCACTGTTTGACAAAAGCAGGTATATCAGTGAAAAGGATTCCTAATGCGGATGACTGACAAGTGTTATCATACCGTTATTAATCAATGAAGTCGTGTTTGAAAGGTCCATAATCAAACCCTTTTGTTACGCAGTGACTGAGGAGGACATCTGATCATTCCCATTCTCATATTCATAAATCCTCGTCCTAAAAATTCCAACAGTTTGGCATAATTAACGCCTATATGCAGTTATGCAAATTGGACTTTACCAACTCAACTCTCCCATTTTTTCCCCATTATATGTATGTGTAACGCGTTCAAACAATTGAGATTAGTAGAGTTCGTCTTGAATACTTCATGAATCTACACACACACAAAAAAAAACTAATCTTTTACACTAATAAATTAGTTTAATACTGTTGACACTTGACACTAAAAAGATGTATAAAAATTAATATTTGTAATTAAACCTTAAAACATAATTATTATCTTTGATAAATATTTTGTTAAATATTGAATTTATAGTGAATTTTTAGAAAACAAACTTGCAACTATATAATAGATTGATAAACTTACCAAAAATTCAAATAACAACCTGATTTTTGGTGGGGTTATAATTAAGATTAGTTTTGGATGTAATAGCTCTGTTGATATAATTTTATTAATTATTTTAATTAAAAGATTGATTTTAAATGGGACCAAGTTTTCATATATTAATTGATTATTTAATTAATCAAACTATCATAATATGAAAATTTTTAATCATCTTTTGGCTCACACTTTATATATATTTCAAAGTATTTTTAGATTGAATTTACATTCATATTTATTTTATATTATAGATAATATTATTTAATTAATGCAACCATATATAATAGAAAAGTCAATCAAAAGGAAGAAATCAATATATATTGATTTCTTTCTTTTGATTGACTTTTCTATTATATATGGTTGCATTAATTAATTATCTTTATTTATATAATAATAATTTTGTTTCTATTATATATGGTTTCAATTTTTTTTCTTCTTATTTTAATTAAATATCTTTATTTATAAATCATATTGATTTAAAATGATATGTTTTTATAACTTACAATATTCTAAAGGGGGATTTTGCAAAATAGCCACGAAAATGGGCTTATTTTGCGAAATAGACACATTTTGGGACATTTTTGTGAAATGACCTAAATATAAACCCCCTTCCCTTTGTTTCACGGGCCTTTCTCTCTCCTCCGACCTCTCCCTCTCCGCGCGCTCTCTCTTTCTCAATCTCGATCTCTCCGGCCGCTCTCTCTCGTCCTCGCGCTCTCGCTCTCCCTCTCCCTCTCGCCGGATCGCTCCTCCTCTCCTCCCGTTCGCCGCCGCCGCGCGCCCACCAGATCTCCTCCGTCCAGATCTGAATTCGGGAGGCTGGAGGCGAGGCGTTTTCAGATGGCATCGGAGATCTCCGTCCATCTCGGATCTGAGAAAAGTAGTGATCGGCGGATCCGAGCAACAACTGGAAGCCTACGTCCTCATCGCGTGGTCGGCGTCGAGCGAGGCGAGCGGAGCGAGCGAGTGAGCGAGGCCGCCTGATGCCTGCCGCCTTGCTGCGTTGGAATTCAACTTCGTCTGGACGGGAAGAAGCAGCTCTACCTCCGCCTTGCCGATCAACCTCTCCTCGTTGACGGCGCTTCCAAGGTTAGTGTTTTACATCGATTTACTTTGTTCGCTAGATATCGAAGTTTATTTGTGGTTCAATTGAACTGATTGTGCTCAATTTCAAGTGTTCAATTGGAATATTTTTCTGAGATCTGTGGGAATTAGGTGAAGGATGATTTGTTATTTAGGTTTTTCTGAACTGGAAGGAGAAAGCGTCAGGAATCGAACTTGATTTTCATTTTGATATTGCAAATTGTGATTGTCAATTGCAAATTTATGCATATGTGTGACCAATTAAGCAGAGCTTCTGGCTGGACAAATTGAGTGGAATGGGGAAGCTGAAGATGTTAGCTTGTGATCCACAGCGCTTATGTAAAATCCCGGTTTTGATTTTCGCAGAATTTGGACAAGTCTCTTGACCACAAGGCTCTGCATGATACATTCTCTTCATTCGGTAATATACTGTCATGCAAGATAGCTACTGATTGTCAATTGCAAATTTATGCATATGTGTGACCAATTAAGCAGAGCTTCTGGCTGGACAAATTGAGTGAAAAGAAATGTTGGATGATTGCAAATTTATGCATATGTGTGAAGCCTATTAGCTCAAATCGGTAGAGCATTGTGTACAAACACGAAGATACGGGTTCAAATCCCGTATAGGCTATTGTGTTGTTGGTTGTGTAAACTTTGGTTGAAGCATTGAGCCACTTGAATTGGAGACAAATAGAATGAAAAGTGTTTCTTGGAGGTGCTGACACAAATAAAATACAGTTGTGCAAATCTAAAATATAGTTGTGCAAATCTAAACTAAAGTTGTGCAACTCTAAACTAAAGTTGTGCAACTCTAAAATACGGTTGTGCAACTCTAAAAAATGTGCTGACATTAAGAAAAAAAGTGCTGACACGGAAAAAATATATACCGAAATACAAAGTTATTACTTAGGAAGATGACTCGATTGTAACTAATATCAGTGTCAGCACTAATTGTAACTAATATCAGTGTCAGCACTAATTTTATCACTAGTTGTGCAAAAATAAAGTATTGATGAGCAAAAATAAGAGCATGTTGTGCAATAATTTATTGAGAAAGTATGAAATTATATTGAGAGAAAATAAGATCATGTTGAAAACAAATTCACAAGTCTCGATTGTTGTGCAAAAATAACCTATATTTGAGCAAAAATAAGATGATGTTGAGCAAAATTTTACCAATCTCCCATGTTGTGCAATTATTGTCTATTGATGAGCAAAAATAAGACCATGTTGTGCAATAATCTATTAAAAAAGTATAAAATTATATTTACAAAAAGTAAGATCATGTTGAGACACAATTTCACAAGTCTCGAATGTTGTGCAAAAATAAAGTATTGATGAGAAAAAATAAGAGCATGTTGTGCAATAATTTATTGAGAAAGTATGAAATTATTTGAGAGAAAATAAGATCATGTTGAGAACAGTTTCGCAAAGTCTCGATTGTTGTGCAAAAATAACCCATTGTTGAGCAAAAATAAGATCATGTTGAGCAAATTTTCACCAATCCGCCATGTTGTGCAATTTTACTCTATTGATGAGCAAAAATAAGACCATGTTGTGCAATAATCTATTAAAAAGTATAAAATTATATTTACGAAAAGTAAGATCATGTTGAAAACAAATTCACAAGTCTCGATTGTTGTGCAAAAATAACCTATAGTTGAGCAAAAATAAGATGATGTTGAGCAAAAATAAAATCATGCTGAGCAAATTTCCACCAATTCCCCATGTTGTGCAATTATAGTCTATTGTTGAGCAAAAATAAGACCATGATGTGCAATAATCTATTGAGCAACTATAAAATAATATTGAGAAAAAATAAGATCATGTTGAGCACAATTTCACAAGTCACAATTGTTGTGCAAAATATAATCTATTGTTGAGCAAAAATAAGAACATATTGAGCATAATTCCATCAACCCCCATGTTGTGCAATCTTGACAAGAGTCGTGCAACTCTTAAAACAGAGTCGTGCAACTCTTACAAGAGAGTCGTGCAACTCTTAAAACAAGAGTCGTGCACTCTTACAACAGAGTCGTGCAACTCTTAAAACAGAGTCGTGCAACTCTTACAAGAGAGTCGTGCAACTCTTAAAACAAGAGTCGTGCAACTCTTACAACAGAGTCGTGCAACTCTTACAACAAAGTCGTGCAACTCTTACAACAGCGTCGTGCAACTCTAAAATTTCACGGTGTTATTCATGAAATTTATAGTTTTATTCATACAAACTAAAATCTAATTTGATTCTTCTTAAACTAAAAATCTAATTTGGGCACATTATAATGTTATTCTTGCACTTTTTAATCTAATTTGGTTCTTAAACTGTATTTTAAAGTTGCAGAACCGTAGTTTAGAGTTTCACAACCGTAGTTTAGAGTTGCACAACTGTAGTGTCAGCATCTTTTTCTATTTTGTTAATCGGAGAAAACAACTAGTGTCAACGGTGTTTGCAATTTTAGTGATGAAAATATATTGATTAATTTTATTTCTTTATAACTCTGTCAGCACTAAAATTGCGAACACCGCTGACACAACTCTTAATTTATGAAAAAATGCTGACACAACCCTTAATTACAGTTGCACATTTGGATGGTTCAGCCATATCTATTGTCAACAACACTACTATATGTCAGATAATGCAGAGTACTGTATTAGGGAATTTGCCAAACTAATGTTTTGGACCAGTTTTACTGAATAAAATACTAAATCTAAAGTTGATAATGCCATTCTACATATTTTTTAGTGTTATAAAATTTTTAGAAAACAAACTTGCAACTATATAATAGATTGATAAACTTACCAACAATTCAAATAACAACCTGATTTTTGGTGGGGTTATAAGATTAGTTTTGGATGTAATAGCTCTGTTGATATAATTTTATTAATAATTTTAATTTTAATTAAAAGATTGATTTTAAATGGGACCAAGTTTTCATATATTAATTGATTATTTAATTAATCAAAATATCATAATATGAAATTTTTTAATCTTCTTTTGGCTCAAACTTTATATATATTTCAAAGTATTTTTAGATTGAATTTACATTCATATTTATTTTATATAGATAATATTATTTAATTAATGCAACCATATATAATAGAAAAGTCAATCAAAAGAAAGAAATCAATATATATTGATTTATTTCTTTTGATTGACTTTTCTATTATATATGGTTGCATTAATTAATTATCTTTATTTATATAATAATAATTTTGTTTCTATTATATATGGTTTCAATTTTTTTCTTCTTATTTTAATTAAATATCTTTATTTATAAATCATATTAATTTAAAAATGATATGTTTTTATAGCTTACAATATTCTAAATATACCCTAAAAAGGGATCTAATAGCAATCAGATGATCAATAAATCGTCTTTCATCCACTACGATGATATACCATTATACCAATAGGTTTGATTTAATAAAAGCAAATTTAAACTATCAAATTACAATAGCCACGTCAAAAGGGCTACTTGTATAATAATAACTAGTATGATCCCCGCGCCATGACGTGGTTTTTTATAAATAAAATTTTAGCAATATGTTAAATTAATATTATATAATAATAGTAAAAGTTCAGATAATTAAATGTTTTGAATTAAACTCATTGGTTGATAAAACAATTAAAGTAGTATATATATATTAGTATATATACAGATTATTATTATTATTGATTTTATGTTTTGAATTAATCTCATTGTTTAAAAAAAAACTACTAAAATTATTATAATTTAGGATAAGATCATGGATTAATTCAATTTTTTTAAAAATTGATTGAATAACCTACTTTTAAGGGAAGAGTGACACCTCATAAAAAATGTTTCTCTTTTAATAGTTAGATATAGATTGTTTTTTTTTTTAAAAAAAAAACTACTAAAATTATTATAATTTAGGATAAGATCATGGATTAATTCAATTTTTTAAAAAATTGATTGAATAATCCACTTTTAAGGAGGGAGTGACACCTCATAAAAAAATGCTCTCTTTTAATAGTTAGATACAGATATTTTCCTAATATTATTAAAACAACTAATAAAAAAAATTCAAAATAAAAATGTCGTGTAACACCTTACATATAAAGAGACGATGTTTAATTGGGCAAAATCTTATAAAAATATAACGATATCTAATGAAATTGGGTAAAATCTTATCTTAAGTATATATATTATACTGGTATTAATTAAGTGGAAACGAATAAAATTTCGGTAAAATCTTGTAGTACAAAATACATTGGATTAAATTTTATTTCTTGATTCACACCAACCAAAGAGATAGATCTTCCATAAATATATCAATAAAAAATATTCCATAAATATAATACAAATTTGGAAAGATATCTTAAAATTAGGTAAAATCTTTAAAAAATAGTATATCCATATCTAGAAAAATGGGGAGAAAATTGAAAATGTTTTTTTTTTTTGAAAAAAAATTCTTTTTGGTTGATACTACTACGATTAAGGCAAATGTGTCATGGGTTACAAACGACTTCTCCTTTATTATTATATATAATAATTATATAAATATTACACGTAATAGATGTGGTATCATATTATATTTCCTGAACAAAAATATCTTATTTTGTTTGATTTGCACTAACCATTTAATGCACACGTCAAACTTAAAACTCGTTTGGTTCGATGTGGAAATTGAATTCTAAAGTTTTTAGTTTTTAAAAATATCAACTAGACTAGATGCATAAATAGGATTTTCTAAGATTTTACGTTGTCAACCAAACGAGGCCATGGATACCATAGTTATCATATTTAGATTTTATTTTATGTATACCAAAAAAATAAAAACAACATACAATGTATGCAAAAACTAGAGATTTCTGTCAAAGTTGAGGACCCCGTAGGAAGTACGGCAGACTTGTTGAGTTCCAACATTCACGTAACAACCAAATGATCGAATCCAAGCCACGCCTATATAAAGGCTGCCATTCCCCTCTTCTTCCAACCCACCAAACTCACCTCTCCGATCAAATTCTCATTCAAGTAGCTAGCTAGCTAGTGTCATGGCTTCTCCCTCGGTTTCCTCGTCCCTCCTCGTTCTCTTGCTTTCGAGCTTCCTCCTCGCTTGCAGCCATGTCTCTGCCAAGGAGCTGTCTTGGTCCCGGAAAGGCCTCAGGCACCCTGGTTATGCTGCCCCTCCTTACCAGCCAACCCCGGAATTCCCTCAGCCACCACTAACACCAGCGTCTCCAGCACCGACACCAGAGTCACCTCAAATCCTTTCTCCATCGCCAACATTGTATCCTCCATCTCCCTCGCCTGAGGTTTCATTCCCGCCAACAGCGACACCAATTGCACCTGAGACACCCTTGTCGCCTTCTCCACCATCTCCATACCCGCCCACACCGGAGTTCTCTCTCCCTCCACTGGCCCTTGAACCAGGCATGCCACCATCGCCTGTTGCTTTCCCACCACCTTCATACTTCCCGTTCCCACCAAACTACTGAGCAAAGTCCTATTTGCTCCTGGATCTAAGAGACCTATCTATATATGTCTCTACCATAGAGATCGATTAATTCACATTCAGTATTAAGTGATAGAGGATACAAAATAAAACAATTCTAGCTATCCGTTGCTATACTACACAATTTACATTGTAACAAAATACAATAAGATAGGGAGACAACCATCATGAGTTGCTGTGTTGCAGCATTTGCTGTTTTATAGTATCATATTTTGTATCTAACACTCGTATATCATACAATAAAACATTTTCTGTTTAATATCATATTTGTATCTTACACTTATATGTCATACAATGAAATTCTCTTTTTGGAGTGATACATAATTTATCTTAACCTCACCCTAAAATCACCATTAGCAGCTTTATGCAATTGGCTGGTCATGTGCCACTGCACATACTGAATCTGCTTCCTACAACAATTCATAATATACCCATCTCTACAACATACTGAATCAGCTCAAACTAAACAGTTTTCACAGAAAAGCTTATAATGAACCAATTTGAATTGAGAAAAATTACACACAATCTTTTCTGATCATATCACTAACAACTTATTTATTTTTATGACATAGGAGCTTCTTATGAACCAAAATGCAACCGAATGAGAGAACAAAGTCTCTTAACTTCCTAATATACACAAATTGTCACCGAAAAACGTCAAAGCTGAATGCCACCGTTTAAAAACCTGGGCTTGTCTGTACCAAAGTCTGCTGTGGATTATTCTGCACACTGCATAAACGAACCATAAAACAAATGTAAACTAAAACATTTGCAACTTTGCAAGTGGCAGTAAACTAGGACAGGAGTACAGGTAATGAAAACGAATTGCTCTAACCAAAGACTCAAAATTTGAATTCCGAAGTGGAGATTAAAAAATGACAGTCTAAATGAAGGAACTTGCCAAAACAAACCAGTTAGTCATAAAAGGGCTTTTTCATCGAAGCTATTAATTCGAGCTACCAGGGTCATGGAAAAAATTATGACACCATTCTCTTCCTCAGCATATCTTCTCGTACCAAGGGACAAGGGTAGTCCAAATAGAATTGAATAATACAGGCGAAAACACCAAAATATGCCAAGTGCAGGATTATTGAAACAAACTATTGTATTGTGTGATGTAATTAGACTTACATATACTGCTGAAAGCTGAAAAGGCAGCACCTCAACCCATCTGCCACTGCATCCAACAAAAGGAAAAACAAATGTTCGATATCACAACTCTGTTTCTATTTTCAAGATATACATGGTGAAAAAAAACCCTCATCGACGGATCATATGAATGAATGAATCCCATCAATAATGATTAAAGTGTAAGATATACTCCGCATTGTCCATATCAGAAGCCAGAGTTTAAACAGGTTGGTAATGTCCCTTGTAGCCATACATCTGATAGTAAAGAACACATTTTCACACCACATCCTAATCCAGCAAAAAATAAGAGCGGTACCTTCAGAACAGGTTCGCCCTTACTCGCATTGCTAGATTGCTTTGCATTTGCTGCCATCTGGGCCCGAGCAGCTCTGCCTGCAGCAGATTTGTCAAATTCTTGTTGCCTGTAGGTCATTCCACAAACCTCACAAGTCAAAACCTAACCTCTCTTCATGACGAAACTCAGTCAAGTCAAGCAAGCATCAAATATGACTCATTCAAACTAAGCCGTGTAGTTTCTTTTCCCCATTTTTCATCAAAACTTGAAGGCAGAATTTAATGCTTACTGATTTGGTCTATCTTTCCACATCTGTAAGCTGTAACTCACATATTGTTGGCCCAGCAGATTCACGCAATTAAATCCACTCGTGAATTGGTTAATATCAAAACATCCACCTCATATTCAGGATCAGTAGTTTTATCCATTATTGAAGAGATCGATATTCGACAGAAGAAACCAAAGCAATTGCCTATGAATTTGGTCCTTTGGCTTTCTCAATTTCATCATTAAATCACCTTATGCGAACTGCTAATGAAAAACTAAAAATTCCGCTAAAAATATATAGAATTTCCTTCCAAATTGCAACAAATTGAAACAGTAAACTTGAAAAGGGAAACAATTGATGATTGCCTGCGTTCGGCGGCTTCGGCGGCTTTAGCGCGAGCCTCTTCAGAGGCCAATCGGTCTTCCTCTGTTCTTCGCTGTTTGGCGTCGCCGTCGAAGCACGAACAAGCCGCTCCCATTCCCTGTTCCTCAGTTAACCCTCTCCTTCCTCCCGCTCGAACGTTGACTGTGTTCCCAAATTTCCCCTTACAGAATATGATGTGATCTATTTTCACAAGAGAGAGGTGCAATGATACGCGTGGGCCGTTTTATATAAAACCCTTGGCCCAGCCCAGGCCCAAGCTTTTCCCGCCCTTTAGGACGACGCCGTTTTGCTCGGCCTTGCTACTTCGGAGTTGGCAATTATCGACGGCCGACCTAAGCCGTGAAACACTCCACAGTCCACACAGATCTTCAAGTAGACGACGGAGAAAGTAAAGCAATCTTGCTCTCCCATGGCGACCGCCGCACCGCCGTCAACCGATTCTATGGAGATCTCCAGTGGCCTCTCGCTCTCTCCGCGGATCAGGCTCCTCCTCACCGTCCACCGCGCTGATACCTCCGTGTCTCCCTTGGACGAATGGAAGCTCAAGCGATCTCTCATCGATTTCTTCAAGGCCTCTTTTTCGCATACTGTATCCGTTCCCGAGGAGGATTTTGCCATCAGACGCTTCAAAGACCTCAAGAAGAGGAAGCGAGAAGATCCAGTTGCTCAAGGTTCGATCTTCATCCGGGACCTAGGGTTCGTCAAGGCCAGCGCGAAGGTGAGGGGTGTTGGGGGCGGGGGGGATGAAATAGAACAAGAGAGTGAAGCTGTTAGGGCTCTGGAGCGGAAACTTTCGGAGTGGAGGAAGCTGATTGCGGAGAAGATGGATGGGATGGAGGTGAATTTGGAAGGGGTTAAGTTTCGGCTGACTGTGAGCTCCCCTATTTCAGACGATTTTGAGCGAATGAAGAAAGACTGGGAGGAACACTTTGCATTTGGGAGCACTCGAGGTTTGTGTTTTGGGCCTTTTTTCTTGGATTGTTGCTTTTCATTCCTCTTGTTTAAATTGCATTTGGTTAGAGGATTTTTTCGTTTGGAACTTGTATGATAGATTGGGATATGAACAGGGTGGTAACTGTCTGTAAACCAATCATGGCAATAACCCAATTGATGGTACTCTGTTGGCTTACTTGATCGGAATTTTATAAACCAGCTGTAAATTGTAGGTATAATTCGTGTTGTGTTTTACATGGTTCATATCATGATTGTGGAAGATATAATCTTGGCTTTACCAAAGAAACAATCAAGCTAATTTATCCTCCTATACTGAACCTGAGTTACTAGAGGTCCAGAATACTAGAATAGTACAGTACCGAGTACTGTCAGTTAGCTTGAGTTTTTGCCAGGAAGTTAAGAAACACATTACACAATGGGCTAGTATGTTAGCATCAATGATGCTCAAAATCTATTGGCTTGGTGGAAGTGTTGCTTAGCTATTGACACTTATGGCATATTTCAGGATATTCAAGGGCCACCAAGCACGAACCTGATACAGTTATATTGAGAGGCTTACCATCAAGATGGTTTGCAGAGACAAGAGTGTCATCTAAACCATCAATGCTGGTTACTCATACTATTTTTTCTACACTTGGGAAAATAAGGTATGGAATGAGTTTCACTCCGTTTTTGTTCAATTAAGTATTGTGTCAAACGTTTCTTGTTCTGCTTTGGATAAAAATAAATACAATTCCCCCTTTTTTTGATCACATTCAATTTTAAATTTGCTCGATGCAAATTCAGTGTAATCTTTGTTGATTTCTTAGCTTACCCTTAATAGGAATCTTAATGTTGCTGAGGACGATGATCCAGGTAAAGATACAGACGAAGATGGTGAATATGTGGTTCCAGGTCTAAATTGTAAGATTGTGGTTCAATTTGAGAAGTATAGTGATTTCTGCAATGCCATGAAGATCTTGTGTGGACGTTCACTGCAAAAGGTGCATGATTCTAGTCCTTTTGATCTTATGGATGAGATACCAAGGGTAGCTAAATTAGCTTGGTTGGGTTGGGTGCCTTTTTGTCTTATCTTGGAAGTTCATGCTGCATACATAGTATCTCTGATTAGATACTCCATTGTTTTCTCTTCAATTTAATTTGATTTATCTTCTCTGATTTGAAGGATTTTAAGGTGGTTTGAGATCATTGAGATGCGATCTTCCCCCAGACATCGAGTTTCCACTTTCCCCTAAGAAATTATCCTGCAATTGACTTAAATATGATTGGTGGTTTTTTTTTTCCATTTCAGATAAATTTTTGTCTCAACTCTTGTACTTTCATTTGTTTTTACGTATATATTAATTTCTAGCTTTGATCACGTGCTTTGTATAATTGTATTTATATATGCAATGATGTATTCGTTTTCAATGATATTAATGTGAATACTGTGATGTGCAGGAAGGATCTCGCTTGAAGGCTGACTATGAGCTGAGTTGGGACAAGGATGAATTTTTCCGAAGTGGAAGGAACTTTACACAAGAAAAAAGTAACTGGGCAGCATCTGATGTACAATACACAAATGAAGCTCCAAGACGCCAGCCGTACCAATCTCGTTATAGTCCTGATCGTGCAAGGACAAAGAGATTTAAGGTTATAATCTGAATGCCTTGATGAAATTTAAATCTGCAAGCCAGTCATATAGGGATTATAGGCCACTGACTTCATTATCTGATACAGAAGTGGATTAATTTTTGCTTGGTAAGCAAATGCAGGAATGAACCTGGAAGATTGATTTTGATTGATCATCAGAAGATTTGGCTTAGCTTGCTGGGGAGTAATTTAACTGTTCAAAATTCTAATGTCCTGCAAATGAACTGTGGATGCGTCAAAGGTCCAAGCTAAAGGCTATGCAGGGTTTGGTACAAGTATGTATCCTTGCCCTATAATTAAACCTGTCTTGCACTCTTTTCATTCAATTAAGATTAGTTCCTGTATGGTTGTTGATTAGTTCCTGTAGTTATATTAAAATGCTTGCTCATTTTCGACCCAAAAAAAATTGCTTACTGATCTTTGTGGCTTTGCAAAATCAATACTTGGCACATTTGCTATGTATTGTCATTCCTGCTGCCACAAAAGGAACTGATTTAGGGTTATAACACAACTAGCACCACGTCTCTTGCTGTTGCTCAAATGCATTGGCCTCGGGCTCTGCAGATATTGGCACAACGGAATAACGGGTGTCTTTTGGCCGTTTGGGGGCCAAGATCATCACAATTCACAAGTGTTCATTGGGGAATGTTATTAATAAACAGCAGAATGATGCTGACCATCTATAAATCCAGAAGGCTCGACACAGAGTTAGAAAGAACAAAAACAGCGACGATACAAGGACGCATCCACATACTTATTTAGGTCTCATACATGTATCTACTAATTATTAAAATCCATCAACTTTAACAACTCCATCCTTTTCTATTGTTGCCTTCTTTCTTCAATCTTGTACTCCTGCCGATTTCATGTATTTCCCCGCCTTGGTTCTCATTACATAAATGTTAGAATCAGTAGCCTCCTTGCGATTCCGTCTCTCCCATGATGTTCCTAATCAACAGGTCTACACAACGGAAAGATGATCCGCCTTCCATTAAAGCCTCCCTGCAAAGCTCTGACATTTCTTTCACCTTGTATCTCACAGCATTATCCTTGTCCATCACAGATCTCACCGCTCTCTCGACTTGACTAGCCTCCACAAGGCTACTTGAGCGGATCCTATAGTCCAGTGTCAGCTCCACCGCAATTCCTAGCTCCCTCACCAGTGCAAAGGCGTTCATCTGTTGCTCTGCATACAAAGGCCAAGTAACTATAGGCTTCCCAAACCACAAGCTCTCCAGAGTCGAGTTCCATCCGCAATGAGAAACAAAGGCGCCGATGGATTTGTGGGCTAAGATCTCAACTTGTGGAGCCCATCCACAGACCTGCCCTCGTTCTTCCTCCAGCAGGGACCGAAATTCATCAATCAAAACACCCTTCATCTCCATTTCTGTGTATTCAGTAGGTTTTAACAAGTGCCCTGTTGGAGGCTTCCGCAATGACCATATGAATTTCTGGCCACTTTGGGTTAGTCCTTTTGATATCTCTCTTACCTGTTCTTCACTAAAATACCCTCCACTGCCAAAGCACAGCAAAACCACTGAGGACTCGGGTTGCTTGTCGAGCCATCGCATGATCCGCTTTCTTTCAGCTGCCTCACATGGCTTGTACTGGATCTGATCATCAAGGTTGATGACCGGCCCCACAGTGTAAACTGGGGCTGTTTGGCGAGCATCAGAAAGGAACTTGAGCGCATATGGCTCAAGCTCGGTGAATGTATTGATGAGTATACCCTTTGCTTCTTTGAACTTCTTTGCTTGATCCATGAAAGTTTTGCACCCAAGTTTGTTGAATGAAAAAATCGGAAAAACCCGACTGGGTACCGGGTTTTGAAAACATGGAACGATTGTATCAGGACTGGATTCGTCGAATTGGGCAGTTCCGACTTGGTGAGGGTGAGATGGGAGGTGGAGGAGGAGGCCCAGAAAGGCGGCGTTGGAGCAGAAGAACACGTAAGAAGGAAGACCGAGCTCGTTGGCAATGTCGATCATGGAAGTGCAGAACATATCAACAACCAGAGCCGCAACACGAACAGCGCAGCCATCAGTAGTGTAGGAGCTTTGCAACCTGGTGATGGCGTCTCTGACATGGGGTACATAGGAGGCCAAATACACGTGGAAACCGTGCTCCATCGACTCCTTGAAGAGCTCCAGAGGCGGCGGGTCAACTTGTGGTAGCTCGATGTAACGAATGCCCGAGGTGGTGTGGGAGGGACTGGTGGGTTTCAACTGATTGATGGAAACTCCCGGAAAGTAGGGGGATTTGATGACGAGGACAGTGACGGAGAGACGAGAATCATGAGCTACGAGACGCTTGGAGAACTCCACGGTGGTGATGATGTGGCCGGGCGCTGGTGCCGGGATGAAGATCAGCTCCGCCTTCCTCATGGTGGGGATTCGAGTTGAACAGACCACAGTGGAGAAGTCTGTAGTGCAGGTCTCTTGTCGACTGTTTTAATTTGAAACATTCTTGATCTCATCCCAACCTCACCAGTCACCAAGGGAAAAAAATATCTATGAAACTTTCAAACAAGGGCGGGCCCTAATATGAAAATACTATCAAAACTTTGATTGGAAAAAATTTCCTACCAGGTCCTAGAAAATTAATTTTTGAAAAAGCTAAAATAATTTAATTTAGGAAATTATTTTCCAATCAAGCATCTTATCCTATGCTTTTAGATAGAAAAATCGATGAAATATACCAAATCTTTTCTCCCCATCTTCTCTATCCTATAGTTTTAATGGGTAAATAGTGAAATTGGATGTTTAAGAAGCAGCTTCACGCACATTGATTTCCAACACTGCTGTCGAGAGACAAATGTAATAACAGATTATATCGCTCGATTTAATACGAATTGTAATTTATCTAGTCTTTCCTCGTATAGAAAACTTTATAAAATCATCTGTCAGAATGATCTAAGCGGTTCTTTGTCTTTGCAAAAAACTCATTCGTTGTAAAAAAAAAGGGTAAATAGTGAACCTACATAAAATACATACCTAAGCTCATAGGTTAATAATCTTAATTGTGAAAGATTCTTTATATAGAAAATATTGGACCATGAAAAATCTCAAAATTATTTTAAAAATCACACCTAGGTGTTAGGCAATTTCCCTCCACCTAGAGTTATGCATGCTTCTAAGCACGCATAAGCGACTATCTAAATTGCTTAGGATTCTCTTAATGCTTTGTAGAACGGAGCCGGATTTGTCCCCCCTCCTTATTCCCCTCCCCTGTCCCTCCTCACAAATAGACCTGGGCAAACGCGGGCCGGGCTTGGGACGGAATTTGGCCGAAAATTTGTCCCGTTGTTGCGGTTGCGGGCCGGGCTAAGTCCGCTTAACGGGTTGAAAACCTTGTCCGATCCCGTCCGCTATTGCGGTTGCGGGCAACCCGCGGGTACCCGCTTAAAACTGTACTAATTAGGTTTTTATTACATATATATGCATTGAAAATTTATTAAAATGAATAATTAATATAATTAATATGTATATATATATTATTAATACATTAATAATAATAATAATATGTATTGAATCCTTCAAAAAAAAAATATGTATTGAAGAGGGCTGATACAAGCTACTGTAATATGTATATATATATACGTAGTAGTTTAGTACTACATAGTTACTGTTGTAAGCGGTATACAATACATATATATACGTAGTACTACATAGTTACTGTTTTAATTTAATTTATAAATGAATAATTAATATTATTTATTATATATATTATTTTTAATTAAAAAAGGCGGGTACCCGTTACGGGCCTAGCGGCCCGTAACGGGTTGATTGACCTGTCCAATTCCGCACCCGCTGTGGGCGCGGGCCGGGCTTAGCAGTCCGCGTGGGCTTTTCCCCATGTCCAAGCCCTCCCGCTAATGCGGGCGGGCGGGGCGGGCCGAACGGGCCTACCCGCGTTTGCCCAGGTCTACTCACAAACTCCCCATTAAAAATAAAAATAAATTAAATAACAGAGTAAATTAATCTAACCTTTGTATGGATTATTGAACCTTCTGGGATGGTAACAAAATATTATACCTTTTTTTCTGACAGAAAATCAGATTAAAACACTTACATATCATCGATGAAATTGAGATTTTGATACAGTTTGAATGATATTAAGGTTTTAACAAGAATAATTCATTTCACGCCATTTTGCCAATTTTTTTGTGAGAAAAAAGAAGCATGATATTTTTGTTATCACATTTCTAAAAATTCAGTTATTTTTTTTAAATATTTAATCATTGAAAGATAGTAATATTACTACTCTACAAATTTTGGATTATTTTAATTAATTTCATATAAACACCTTGATGAAAAACGTGGCATATGTGATTGAATGTTTATAAGAAACGAGGCAATATATATAGATAGATAGATAGATTATTTATGAAAACCTATTACGGTATAATTTGTAAAAAAATTTGAAGCGTTAGATTAAAAAGATCAATGCTTGATATTTAGATAAAATATTAAAGAGAAAAACATTATGTAATATTATGATTATTCATACATAACTCAAACGAATATGTACGAATAATCATGTTACAACAGATAGATATTTTTACACATAAATAATTATATTATACCAAACGAATAATTACATCGTTATATATTAGTAATCATTTTATTTATAGTTTACCCCTCTTATGGTGTTCATACTAGATTCACACACCCACCCTCGTATGTATCGGAATAGAATTTTCAATTTTAAATTATTTACATACCAAACTAATACAGTATTAAGAGCATCTTTAATGGTGGTAAACCAAATACCATAGCAATTAAAATAAAATGAAATGTAAGAAAAAGTAGGATTTTTGAAAGAACCCATAAAGAAAAGTGAGTTCAAGTATCATGTGTATGATACTCATTCTTATACAATACCATAGAATGTTACCCAATCAAAAATTAATAGTGGGTCTCATTTGATTTTTACTTTCAAAAAAATTGCAAAAAGTGATTTTGATGTAAAAAGTGAATTAAGATACTCATGTCAAATATCATGGTTGTGGAATACCAAATATTAAAATGAGATAGATGATAGAGAAATGGCAAAAAGCAATATATAGTACTCAATATAAGTACCATGGTTAAAGATGCTCTAATGGTGCAAATGCCTTTGTTGAACAGAGGATGAAAATATGAAATGGAGTTTACAGCCTACTTGATAAATTTTGTTTCTTACACAATAAATTTGGTATGCAACTGTCGCGGCACTCCCAATGTTTGGATGCATATGAGATATTTTTTTCAAGGTGAGTGGACGATAAAGAAACACAGTCTGTGATTTCGACTCAAAGTTTGAAACTTTCTTCCATTGATTTCTTGTTTTTATTGTGACTGCTAAAAAAAAATCAGACCATAGAAAAACCCGCCCACCGCTACTTTTTATCTTCGTCTGAAACTGCAAAATCAGCAAAAGTTTGATAATGACGATCCACCACTACCCAAAGATTGTCTCCTCTCTCATTATTATCTTTATCTTTTGAATGTTGGTGGTAATTAAAGTGAGATTCATTGGGTTATTTAATTCAGATGGTTGTTTCATTATTGTTACTCCCTCCGTTTCGTAAAACTTGTAATTTTAAAGTAGTAAACTTGTATTAAAAAACTTTGTTTTAGTTATAGTTATTATCTTTATAGGTAATGATTGCTCTTTTTATAGGTAACAATTAGTACTTTTAGGTATTTTATCCTATAAAAGTAAAAAAAATATAGATATGATTAATAAGTGTGCATAAAGCTAAAACTACAAGTTTTGCGGTACGGAGTATTCTTGATTAGTTTCGCCAATAAGTTTTAATAATAAAACGGTACGGTTGGTTGTAAAAACAATGAATTTGAAATACAAGATCGTAAAAAGGAAAAAAAATCAATTGATATGCTATTCCGCCTCGCTCAGGAAACCTCGAATCAACCTATCGATGGAGTTGTAAGACGATCCGCCCTCCATCAAACACTCTCGGCATACCTTTGCGATCTCCTTGGCCCTGCATCGCACCGGGTTATCCGTATCCATCACCGATCTCACCGCCTTCTCGATTTCACTAGCCTCCACGATGCTGCCCGATCGGGCCCTGTAGTCCAACGTGAGCTCCACCGCCATCCCGAGCTCCCTCACCAGCTCGAACGCGTTCAGCTGCTGCTCCGCGTACATAGGCCACGTCACCAACGGCTTCCCGAACCACAAGCCCTCCAGAGTCGAGTTCCACCCGCAGTGCGTCACGAAGGCTCCCGTGGCTTCGTGCCCTAGGATCTCCAACTGCGGCGCCCATCCGCAAATCAGCCCCTTTCCCTCCTCCAAAAGGGCCCGAAACTCGTCGGGCAGAATAGCCTTCAGCTCCGATTCCGTGTACTCCGACGGGGTTCTCATGTCCCCCGTCGGAGGCTTCCGAAACGACCACAAGAACCTCTGCCCGCTCCGGCTTAGCCCTTTCGACACCTCTCGAATCTGATCTTCGATGAATGAGCCTCCGCTTCCAAAGCAGAGGAACACCACCGAGGACTCCGGCTGCTTGTCGAGCCATCCGATGATTCGGTCTCGCTCCGTTGCGTCACATTGCTTGTGGATCTTGGAATCGAGGTCGAGGACCGGCCCAACGGTGTAAACCGGGGCCGTCTCGTAGGCTTCGGATAGCGACTCGAGCGCGTAAGGCTCGAGCTCGGCGCAGCTGTTGACGAGTATGCCCTTTGTTTCTTTGAACCTACTCGCGTGATCCATGAACGCTTTGTAGCCAAGCTTGTTGAATGCGAAGCCCGGTAAAACCCTACCGGGTACCCGGTTTTGGAAGCACGGGATGTGATGATCCAGTTCCGATTCGTCGACCCGGGTCACTCCGGCTTGCTCGGAGTGAGCCGGGAGGTGGAGGATGAAGCCGAGGAAGGTGGTGCTGGAGCAGAAGAATACGTAAGAAGGGATGCCGAACTCGTTTGCGACGTCAATCATGGAGGTGGAGAACATGTCGACGATCAAACCGGATATTTGAACCGGGTGATCGTCCGTGGAGGACTCAAGCAAGCGGGCAATGGCGTCTCGGACGTGGGGCCGGTGGGCGGCTATGTATTCGGAGAAGCAGTGCTCGATGGACTCCTTGAAGAGCTCCGGAGAGGGCGGGTCGACTTGCGGGAGGTCGACGCAGCGGATGCCGGCGATGGTGGTGCGGGAGGAGTCTTGTTGGGAGGGGTTTGGTAGGTTCAAGGTGATTCCGCGGCTCCAGGGGGAGTTTATGAGGAGGATGGTGATGGAGAGGCGAGGCTCGTGGGCGATTAGCCGCTTGGCGAACTCCACGGCGGAGACAAGGTGGCCGGTCCCTGGCGCCGGGAAGAAGATCAACTCTGTGTTCTTCATGGCTTAGAGCTTATCGTTGAAGAATGAAGCACAATGATTGATAAGGTTTACATTATCAACTTATAAAGTAGTGGTGGTAGGCAACAAATTAATGTAATAGATACCAAAAATGAATCCAATTTTAGTTTGTCGTTAGCAATGATAGAAAGATCAAAGAAAGAAAAACTAAAATTGGATTATATGTTAGAAAATTTTATATTTTTTGGGGAAAAAATTCTTAGAAAATACTTAACTGGCCATTACACATGGGATTAAATTATTCTTACATAAAAATTCTTAGAAAATTAACCGGCGATTAATTACACATGGGATTCAATTATTACACAAAAATTCGAATTTTTTTTTGAATTAGCCAAAAATTGGAATTTTTTTTTTGAGAATAGCCAAAATATCAAAGTATTTTGGGATTTGGCCATAAGAGGGTAAAGTCGCTGTTTGATAAGAGGGTAAAGTCGCTGTTTCAAACATCGACTTTACTCCAACTTTAAAAAAAATTATTAAAATAACAAAGTCGCTGTTTAGAACAGCGACTTTATATTTTTTTAAAAAAATTTTGGATAAAATTTATAATTAAAGAAAGAAAGTGGGAAAAAAATATATATACGTGAGAGTCCAACATCGACTCTCCCTTTTTTTTTTATTTTTTTTTATATGCAAACTTGGAGAGGGGAGGAGAAAGTGGGGGCAGAGTAAGTCAGGAGAGATGGTGGGACGGTGGGACCGGGTACACATTTGATACGAGAGAGTATGGAGAGAGAGGGGAGTTGGATTGATTTGTCAGAGCCCCTCCCTCCACCATTTGGACTTTTGGAGAGAATCCCCTCCCCTTATCTGTAAACAAATGCAGGCTATAGGGCCCACCCCGCCTCTCAACACTCAACTCTCTCTCTGGTGTATATTCCCCTCTCTCCATCTCTCCAATGAGCTTTTTTTTTTTTTAAATAAGAAAGACAGCGACTCTCCCATATATAATTTTTTTTTCGTTTTTTCTTCTTATTTAGCATTTAAATGATAATTTTTTTTAAAAAACATACAAAGTCGCTAAATAGCGACTTTGTTATTTTAATAATTTTTTTTTAAAGTTCGAGTAAATTTACCCTCTTCTGGCTAAATCGCAAAATACTTTGATATTTTGGCTATTCTCAAATTTTTTTTTCCAATTTTTGGCTAATTCAAAAAAAAATTCCAAAAATTCTTACACATGAAACTCAATCCTTACACATGGGATTCAATTATTAAAAAAATAATTCATGATTAAGTGAAAATTATATTTGTAGTGTCTATTATTTTTGAAACATTGCTCGATAAATTAGATTGGTCAAGTTGAAGGAACTATATAATAATATAACCAGAAAGAATCTATACCTATACTAAAATCGATGTATAGCGCTTATGTTGTATTGTGATTGATTCTAAAAAGATATTAAACTAATATATTATTATAAACAGAAAGTTATATATATATAGAGAATAGATCAATTGTGTATACCCTAAGTACTTTGTGCACAATTTTAGACTATTGATCGGGTGTGAATGGATGACTGAAATTAAAATGATTTTTTTTCATTTTTTTAATATAAAAAAGAGTGAGGCCCGCACACTAATTATCAAAATCGGACCTACCCTCTTTCAACCTATGCGTGGCGCGTGTGAAAGAGGGGAATTGGGTTGTTTTGATTTTTTTGCTTCTGGTGGGGCCCACAACGCTAGAAGTCGGACCTTTTTGTTTAGATATACAAAATTTGGCAGGTAATTCTTTGTTTTTATATTAATGGAACACAACCCATAGCTTAACCAATTCATATTTTTTTTAAATAAATATTTTGGGTTAGATTAAAATAATCCATTAAGTTGATAAAATTTAAGATTAAAGTAAACACTATCCATAATTTTATATGATTTGAACAACAACTTAAGATATTTAGGGTTATCAATTTATGAGTATATATGGGGTATGCTAGATGAAGAGGAACCCATAGATTCATTAAAAAAAACCTTTTCTTATTTTCAAAGCATCAGATCTTGCGAACTTGTCAGAGAAGCGGCATCAAGTCGAAGTTTTTATTCGAGCACAATTTTCATAAGAAGCGTACCGATGGATTCAGGTATGTGATCAAAAGTACAAGTATATGGTAGTGCGTAATTGTTGAACAGTTAGAAGCCGATGGTTTTTAAATTTCTGGGAACTGTAGAATTAATTTAACAATCTGTTTTTTTTTTGTGTGTGTTTCGTACAATTAATTTAACAATCTGCTTTTTTTTTAGTCAAGGCACGAAAGTTAGAGGTGGGGTTTTTCGGTGGTTTCAGTAGTGATTTAGGAACGTTATGTCGTTGTTATCAGGATTCGGTATTTGTGTTTTTTACTTACGTTATCAGTATTATTCGATGCATTAGTTATTATTAACAGCCATATTATTCGTTGAAATTGTTGATATTAACGTACATTTTCTGATCGAAATCACATCTGGGCGCATTGTTTTTTTTTTTTTTGTTTATTAAGTTTGTTCATACTTAAACCAGATTCGAACACTAGTATTCAGTTGGATGTCGACCACACGCAGTTTGGGGAGGAAAAAGAAGAAGTGTTGGACTCCCTATATGAGGATGATTCCAAAGAAGAGGTGCATGTTGGGTATACACAAGAAGAGTCGCCCGGTAAAACAAAATACTGGGTTCCAACATGCAATGAGACACTTAATTCCACACGCCAGGAAGTTGTTTGCAAATGTGGACGAGGGGATTAAATTTTACAGAGCGTATGGCGCCAGGGTAGGTTTCGACACAAAGCTGGGGGTACTTCCTTCCACACCAGCAGGACGCTGTTACATCGTTACGTAAGATGCAACAAGGAAGGGTTTGCTCCACCAAGCACGAGCACTGGAAAGCGGAAGCGATTAAAGGGTCGTACGGGTTGCAAGGCCCACATATACCTAAAATTTAAAGGCTCTTCTGGGTATGAAATTACTGGGATGGAAGAGCGGCATAACCATCCACTTATGTAAGGGAGCGCTAATCAATTCCTCAAGGCACACCGGAAGCTTGATTTTGGGCATCATCAATTTATGATCAATTTTGCACAGGCTAATATTGGTCCGACAATGGCTCACCGGTTAATGAATGAGTGTCGCGGAGGCTCTAGCAGTGTAGGGTCATCCTAGCTTGCAAGATATTAAGAACTTTAAGCGCAATATAATGACATATATCTCTGTCGGTGATGCTCAGATGGTTATTAATCGATTCATAATGAAGAAGAGGGCGTCATCTGCATTTTATTTTGAGCATGTTGTTGACAACAATAAAAATTTGGTGAGACTATTCTGGTGCGATCCGATTGCTCGGGCTAATTATGCAGCATTCGATGATGTTGTGTCTTTTGACTCAATATACAGAACCAACAAGTAAGTTTTAAGGCTATTACTGAAGAATTGTTTTTTTTTTTTTATAATTTTCATATCTGAAGTTAGTTGGCCAGTTAACAGTTTTATTGATAAAATTATTCGGTCCAATACTATGTATTGGAATGATCTTAGTTGTAATGTCTCACAATATTCGGTGAAATCTGTATTTTTAATAATTTAAATAATGTATATGTTAACCACGTCCTTAAACAATTTTTTCTGCAATGTTACTATCCTGTCTCAAGAGTTATCTTTATTATGACATACTAACAAGTACATCATGTGTTTGGTCATTACTTTTTGTTTATTGGAATCTATATGGGTTATTTATAATATTGTATTAAAATATCTTCCGTGAACGGGGCGAGACATACATTAGTTATATATAATTGAACAATTTGGATTTGTCTTCTTAAATAGGATGAACTGCCGTCCAAGTAAAATATACTTATATAGGTTTTTTTTTTGCTAATATGTATATGTTTAAGAATGTATATTGGGAAATATTATCTAAAAGATAATTATTATAGCTATTTTTGAATTGATTTTTTAGAATCTTTATCTATCGAAATTTATGAAATCTTTCTTTTTTTTGGTCAAAATTTATGAAATCTTTCTTAAGACAGTATGATTTATATGTAGTAGTTGGCTTAGGTTATAAAGACCAAAATTATATTACTATTAAGTGCATAATTTATTTATGCTATTTATAAACAGACAAGATGGACGTGAGATATTTATCCAAAAATGAATGAGGGGTAAAAAGCTTCATTTGATAGTTTCGATTTTTTTTTTATTAGGCAAAATTTAAGGTAGAAATGCTCCTACCTGATAGCATCCTTTTAGATGAGATCTAGCAAACCTGGATAATTGAAAACCTCTCGTTCCATGACAAAACTCCTAAAATGTGCAACCTTATCAGTCACTTTATTGCCACTTCCAGGGACATGAGGGAAAGATACATTGTCAACTCCTTGAAGTAGCAATTTAATATCTGACATGAGAAGTTCGATCTCTCATGGGCAACGATATCTATCTCGCATGTGTTTAATTATAATTAGAGAGTCCCCTTCGATATGAGCATTTGAAATATGGAGCTGCTTAACTTTCTGCACGCTTAGCAATAAAGCAGGAGCTTTTGCTTTAACGAGATCCTGTTTTCTCACATTTTGGCACCCCATTACAATTGGGTGCCCAACCCAATCTCTAATGATGTAGTCCCATGAACTGTCTTGTTTAGGTGTTGTGGACCCATTGAAATTTAATTAATTTGACGGAGGTGGTTTCTTCCATTTTCTTATCAATTTGTTGTTATGATTTTTATTCGAGGCTCGCATCGAGATGTGGTTTTGATAGCTGGATTCCATATCATCGTTGAATTTACAGGCTCCAGACCAATTGCCAGCAAATGAGCGAACCATCTTATTGAAATTCGAATTGGTTGGGATTGTTGCGTTTGAGAAGGTGGTCTTACTTCTGATGAACCACGTAGTCCACCACCTTGTCGCCAAGAGGCTTTTTATTACCATTCGTTAGTCTGTTATAGATGAGCTTAATTAATGGCATGATATCTCTATATTGGTGGATTAGGGTTTGGACGTCTGTAACACCCCCTTTTTAAGATCCCAAAGGAATGTTGCAACGCCAGTGAATCCGCAGACTTTAATGTCTTTGAATTCACCTGAGGCTTATAGGGACATGTTATCATGCTCCCATAAACAAGATGATACAAATATAAAATATAATAGCGGAAGTCTTTATAAAAAGATTCAAGTTATTACATCAAAATATTAAACCAAGTCTTAGCAAATAAAAAGTTCATAAACCAAACCAGCGTAATTCATATCTTTTACATTATTAAAACATCCTATACAAACGACTAAGAAAGTAAAGCCATAAAAGAAGATGATTCCGGATCCAAGTGCCCAACCTTCGATGACAACGCTTACCCTAGACCTGCGGGTCATGGCCTGATATCCGAGGGATACCAGCCATCCAAAAGAAAGGACGGTTAGTTCGCGAGAACTAGCAAATGACGACTCAAAACTGGGACTCCTTCGGATTTAAATCCATTGACCTTTAATGGTGTGAATTTAAACCCAAATGCGATTATTAGAGTATTTTAGTGGGTTGGTGAATTAATAACACGACTTCTAGGACACGGATAACCCCGAAGGGTTGAATGAGAAAGTGAAGTAGGTGACGAGCACCATAGGAACCATATCCCGATTACGGATGGGATATGATATAGCTTTAGAAATGCGTTTTATGATCACCATGAAAACATTTTTCTTATTAAGTTCGGACTCGATATCGGATTATGAGGTACTCCGTGTGGCCCAAATCCGTCCCGCTAGTAGTTACCCAGACGTTAGGGAGAGCCTACTATTAGGAGTGGGAAAAGGGTTGACTTCGTGTCCCCCGATATCAAGTCTAAACAAAAACTTTGGCCAAATGAATAAATATTATTCACTCACTATCTCACATTGCATAGCTTAACATTATTTCTTTATAAAGAAACACCTTTTTGAATAATGATACCGGCCCCACTTACTAAAGTGGACACGACCTAAAACCTTTTTAATTGGTAGTGTAACATTCCGATTAAATGATATGTATATGTGCGCATTCGGAATGTGTTAGTTTCATGAAACTTTTAGACCGGGGAATAACGGCCCCGACCTCGCATTATACTACATAGCTTTTATTTGTATTTACTCTTGATGCAATTGAGTTCCACGTACTACTATTCCAACACATTGTTAACTAGTGATTAAGGCCAACCTAGGTGATCACGCATGAAAATTAATCCATTTTAATAAAAGTAAAATGGATGCCAAGACCATAAATAAAATGCATGGAACATAAATAAAGGCATATTACATACCTAATAAATTGCATGAAAGGATAAAGAATAAATCATGCATTTTTATAAAGCGGGTATCTACGTTATTATTTTATAATAAGGTCGAATAATAACATTACCCGGTTACATGCCAATTCCAAAAGAACGGATAAATAAATTACACAAAGCAAGTGATTGTAATTTATTTTTAGTTGATTTGGCATGCATATCAAGGTAAGAAAACAACAAGACACGAAGGTACCAAGTGAGCGGAAATGCTCGGATTGTCACTTGCCTTCTTGTTGTTCTTGAGTCGGGGAAGTTATACGGTTGAATTTGGTGGCGTCGAAGGAATCTACACCAAAATCACATCACACAACGAAAGGAATTTATTAGATGGTATTTTGGTCACATACGACTTTTATTCAATTTGTAACGTAAATCGAATAGGAAAAAGTCGTTAAATAAGACCACTACCCACCTCTTGAAAGACTTGCGTTGGAGTGTGCGCGTAAGGAGGTTGGTGAAAGGCTGCGATTCAAAGGAATAAAGATATTAATCAACTGATTTAACCCCAATAAAAATTACGGACACAATCTGTAATTTTTATAATTTAGAAGAGGGCAATTATTGTGAGAATAGAAAGTGTGGGGCTGATTGAGCAATTTACCCTTCTTCTTCACAAATCCAAGCTGCAACACACACGTACACAGTGAGACGTCACGGCTATTGGAAGGTGACAACGAGGGCTCGACGCGGAGGGCTCGGTGTGGCTCGGTGGAAGCTTTTACTCGAGGCGGTGCTCCTGGCCCAGTGAATATTGCCGGTAGCACAGCCGAGACAGCGACGGGTTCTCTGCCCCCGCGGGGATGGAGCGGAACTCTGTCTGTAACTCACTAGAGTCTAGGGAAACAGAGAAAAGAAGTACCTGAACGAGACATCCAGCAAGAAGAATTGCGGGTAGTCAGAAAGGAACTTCTCCCCCGCCGCGATGGGGGCGCTTCTTCTATCACGAACGGGTAGACCAACCCCTTTGTCTTGACTGAGCTATTCGTGTCATTTTTGCATAGTTGAAAAAGCATTATCTCGTTGAAAGGTTCTATCCATCTGCCTTCACCCACTCCGTGGTGGACAAATGAATAGCCGCCGCTGGTTATACCTTTTTGCCTAACCTCTCCCGAATACGACAGATGCGGAAGTGGGAAAGCCGAAAGTAGCTAAAGAAATTCCAATTCATTGGGCCTTTCGATCCAATCAAATAGAAAGCCCCATCTCTTACAACCAACACAGTCCTCTGTTCTTGGGGGTTCATCTTTTATATTTCATAGGAGATCCTGGTCCTTTATTTATAGTTCTTGCATTAACCGGTCTGGAATTAGGTGTAGCTAAGGAATTGTTGTTGTTCATTGAAAGGGCTTTTTGTTCAATAGCTCTGCTCCCCCCCAAAAAAGAGAGAGACTTTCTAAAGCTGCGAAAGGCGGCCCCCCCAGAACAAAGCCCACCCCTCTTTTCCCCCTTTAATGAAAGACCCTCGCCTCGCTTCCTATTCATTTGTGGGTCGGGACCCGAGGGCCCTTTTTTTTTATCAAGAGGTGATTTCGCTCAATTGCTTGTGAAATGGAGGTGAAGGATCGATAGCCTATGAAAGCAGATAAGAGGCTAGCCCCATAGACGAGGGAAAGGCGAGTTCAGATTAGGGATCAAACCGAAGGATCCCTTAACTCTTCAAGAACGAATCACACTTTTACCACTAAACTATACCATTTTTTAAATGGAATATTTACGGAATCTCTACGAATAGTATCCACCCCTATTCCATGGTATTTCCATGAGATTCCTCTTGCTTATTTATTCTTAAGCAAGTCCCCGAGAGACCGAGGGGGGAAAGATAAGAACCTGCAATAGTCGCGACGCGACTGTTGGCCAGAAGAGAGTCCAAAATCCATAGAAAAAATCCCTTCCCGGCCGGAAAGAATAGGAAAGGTGATTTCACTATATTTTTTCCCCGGAACAGGGCCTATCACAAGCCCCAGCCCCTTCTCATCAATGGACTCCTGACGTATACGAAGGAGTTCACAGAGACGGCCCGCTTTGGTCGACGTCACAGCTTTTGTCAGCCTCCGCTCGAGCCCTCGCCAGTTCGACGCTAATAACGTGGTCTTGGAGTATACCTTATAAACCTCCGCCAGTTTTTGGCGACTTTCACTTTCAACCCGATTCACCGCCTACGTGCCCTTTACGCCCAGTCATTCCGAAGAACACTTGCCCCCCCCGTCTTACCGCGGCTGCTGGCACGGAGTTAGCCGGGGCTTCTTCCTCGAGTCATCAGCATCTTTCTGTTCATTTTTTCCACTGTGCTTTGCCCGGGGACTCAACATGCTCAATTTCCAAACAAACTTTTTGCTATTCCCCGAGGTCAAGTTCACGTCATCTATTTTCAATGCCAGCAATCCCCGGAATTCGGATTGGCTAGTCACCTTTCAATGGCTCCCTTAATTATGTTCGAGGAATTTTCGTATTGAGTAACGGGAAGCGGGCTACTCCCCGAAGGGGAAAATAAGGCTATAAGTAGGCTTGCTTGCTATATGAGCTATTCGCCTTTAGACGGCTTGGCTTCGGCTTCGCTATGGCTCCTATTGTAGTAGTCGGTCTTCTAGAGTTCTTTGAATCAAACGTTGAATGAAATCGATTCTTTTATATATAAATGGAAATCGGATAGGATAGATGGATAGATACCTAGTTGATGAAAAGTTCTGCGTCAGAGGTAAAGAAATAGGAAGAAGGAAAGTGGGATAGTGCCGGTCTATTAGGTCAAGCCTTAAAGAAGTCAGGAATAGAGTCAGTACAATAACGATCCGTTATGGGAAAGGAAAGTATAAAGTAGAGCGTGAAGCTATGCCTCTAAGTCCGCTTGGCGAGTCAGACTGCTATCTTCTTTTATGTAATATCGAGTTTTAGAATGGATTCTCCTTTATTAGCTACTCTTTCATTTCCGCTTAAGCTTTCGCTCGAGTCATTCTCATCCCTTGGATTCCCTTCTGCTGGCTTCTAGTCTTTCTCTATCTCCTTGAGAGAAAGAAGCTACGTCAATCACAATCCATTTAGCTTTTTGCTAAGACACCTATAAAAGAAGCGAAAAAAGAGAGTTTCCCTCCCCTCTAAAGTAAGCTAACGCTTACCTCGACAATCCTCCTCTGCACACACCGACTGGGGCTCCATTGAAAAAAAAAAGAAAAGTTATTGGAAGATGTCCAGAGGCTGGGTCGCAAGTCAATCCCTCATTTAACGTTCATCTAGGTGGGAAAGAAAAGACTATATTCTATGAGTTAAGAAAGCATATTCTTACCAGTCGCTTAAAAGAAGACCTTCTTACTGCTGCAACCTTCCTTCTTTCCTAGTTTCCTTGTGCCTCCAACTCCAAAGTGAGTTATTACTTATATTACTTTTTCTGCTGAGTCAGGAGTTACAAAGGCAGAATGGGAAGGGCCACGTTGTGGCAATTCCACCCAGAAGGTAATGAGTTACTCCTACAGCACGTCCTTGTACAATGCTCAAGGCTTCCTCTTTCGCTAGAGAACCCATCGTTCTATAAAAATTCCCTTTTTATGCATTTGACTATGGAATTCTTCGATTATGCGCTGTCCGTACTTGAATGGGAAAAAGAAAGCAGAATGACAACAAAGTTTGGTTTCGGCTTTATTAAGAAGGAGGAGTTAACTCTGGATCCAATGCTAATCCACAGGATTCCCGTTCTTGAAAATCCACACTTTTCCAAACCCAGAAAACAGACGGAATTCGAGGGTTTCTCCTTGGGGCTCCGCATATGTTTGGTAAAAAGAAGAATCTTCTACTTTGAGAATAAGAAAAATGGGTCCTAGTTACTCTTTGGGACGGAGTGGTGGAAATTCCCTCTGCCCCTACCGTACTCCAGCTTGGTAGTTTCCACCGCCTGTCCAGGGTTGAGCCCTGGGCACGACTTCTGGCTTATTTTAAAAAAAAAAATAGAGTACGCTATAAAGAATTAATTAACCAATTGAATATTCGAGAGATAAAAAAACGTTAATTTGAAACCTGATTGCTGCTTTCTTGTCTCTGTCGTGTGGTACACGTGGCAATCTCCTAATGGCTGCACTAATCGCCTTACTCCAGCTTGCAAAAGCTACCCTCGGGGGAGGATTGAATAAGGAATTGACTTCTCTAAAAAGGAGGAACCATAAAGTACTTAGTACCGGTGCCACGGAGAGATATGTTTTTAGATCTCGCATTGAAAATCCTCCATCGAATCCGGTCTTAGCATCAAATCCTTCTTTTCGATCAGGAAGTAAGGCATTGGAATTAGGAAAGGAATTAGCATTACTACTAAAGCCAGATCCTTTCCGGAGAATTAGATGGGCTTCCTGAGCAGGCTTTTTATTTGGTCGGTAACATCGATGAAGGAGGATAAAAAAGCTTATCTTATGATGAGCATCTATTTGAGTCGATCATTTCCAAGATCTAATTCAAGTTTTTTCTTATGTACACTCGTAGTCTCTGAAGGATGAGAACCAACTATGTAGCATCTACATCGAGAATGCAAATACTTTATGAAATAAGCGGAGTAACAGAAAAAATAGCCAGAAAAGCGATCTCAATAGCGGCATCAAAAATGCCCATCCGAACTCAATTTCTTATTTCACGAAT
Source organism: Persicaria maculosa (assembly GCA_963922045.1). Lineage (NCBI taxonomy): Eukaryota > Viridiplantae > Streptophyta > Magnoliopsida > Caryophyllales > Polygonaceae > Persicaria > Persicaria maculosa. Next base: position 24,142,577 of record OY998259.1, on the reverse strand, counting down.
TATCAGATGGACCGGGTGGTGAATTGAAACCCCCTCCCCCCGACCCCGAGGACGAAGGAGAAAATGGAGCAACTGCCTTATAGAGGTCGTCCATCAAGAGATAGCCAAGGGTGGTCGTAGATCACAGCACATTCATAGGAAGTTTATAAGCAATAGCAAGCCCGAGTTTCATTGCCATTACCTGTCTTTGGTACGAGGGGGATTGCCCCTATGGCTCTCCTAAAACCCTTCAGAATTCTCGGATCATCATAGGTATAATGACTCAAAATACGAAAGAATTTACCTTTTAATCAAAGTCATTGAAAAATGAAAGCCATTCTGACATGCCAAAGGCGGCGTCCCTCGATGAGGCAGGGCCCTCACAGCCCTCCGAAGCGATCCCGCCCCACGGACCGGAGTGGACGCTTTCATACGAGCCTTACCATGGCGTTACTCTACCACTGAGTTAAAGGGGCCCTTTAACTAACAGAATTCCCGAATGAGTCGCTCCCACAATACATGGCGTCTCTCGTATTGTAGGTTACGTACTTAGAAAAACACCTTTCCTTGAGAAGGAAGGTCCTTGTTTCGGGAAGGGTTCTTGACCCTTCCTCAGAGTTGAAAGGTTCTATCCATCTGCCCTTTCTCAACGTCTTTCTTTAGCCAATTTCGCCAAAGACGCAATTTTTGACTCGTTTCGGGCTTTCATAAAAATTCTCGTAGAATCGAGAATGAAGTTTTCATTCTGTACATGCCAGATCATGAATTAGTAACTGCATCTTTATTGTGAAAGACCAGGTTGGCTCCTTCGGCCATAAGCACCTCCATATTCTAGCAGCACGACGCTTGTATTGCTCTCCCACAACCCCGTTTTCACGGTTTAGGCTGCTCCCATTTCGCTCGCCGCTACTACGGGACAATGGATCACTCACTCCAGGAACTGCGGAACTGCTCCAGAGGTAGTCTTTAAGTATCACCTATCAAGGAAGTCGGACCTAGTATTTCTTTCGAACATAAGCGCAAGAACTCTTATGCATATGAAAGCTTATATAGGTGGGCTTTTCTCCCCAGTGGGGTACTACACATTGTTGTTGAAAGCATTCCACGAGCAAAACAAAAAATTGGGGTTTTTATGCAAAAATGCACTTTTGAGATGAGATGGCACTCCGCCCTAAAAAGGAGTGATTGAAAAGAGCTACATACGCAGGAGTGAGAACTAGAGCTAGGTAGGCTTGCTTCGCGTATATTGCTTATAGCGCATAGTCTTGAGTAAGGAGTAGATTCTTTGTTTTGCTTTGAGGATTTGACAGAATTTCTAGAATTTGAAAGCGAGAACTCCTTTCGTTGCTGTAACTACTTGAGCCCGGCCACCTCTCCTACACAACAATTATGACCCAGGAACCGAACGAATAGCGAGTTATTCCTATTTTTTGGGGGGGCTTGGCTAGGTAAGGCACATGTTTTTCATAGTAGTCCAAGGGGTTGGTTTACTTTTGGACATGCTTCTTTTGCGCTGCTCTTCTTCTTCGGACCCTTAAAAGAAAGCCGATTCTCGATCCTTTTTGTATACTTTTTTTTACCAATTAGCTAGTTTGAAAAAGTCTTTTTACTAATGAAAAATCTGACTACCGTGGGTGGTGGCTCCGACGTCAGACGGTGCAGCTCCGGTCGACTCGGCGGCGGCAAGGCGGCGCACCGGTGGTCCGACGACGGTGAAGGGGGCGGAGCAAATTTGGGGCTTTTGAATTTCGAATGTAGTTTAACAAATTGTTGAAATAGAATTGCTTCTAGGGATGTAAGGAACACAATGGAATAGGAGAAGAGCTCCAATTGTGAGTGATACGGAGGAATTGCACTCGGAAAGGTAGAGGGTGCTCCCCTTTTTATAGTGAGCTCCTTCGGAGTGGATAACCACAAATTAACGACGTAGTTATCTCCGAATTCACTACCCAAATCATTTCCATTCATCATCGCGGTGTAATTCGTCCATTAACTCGACCGTTATGCCCGAAAACCTCGCGAAACGGGGGAGGATTACGTTAATGATTCAACGACGAAATCAATGAGATTCTATCGATTGGACCCTCCAACACGACGTCCTTATCTATAGCATTTACTTGGCACTGATTTCTTCCATTATTGGGACGTAACCATCGCTCAATTGCGAGCTTGAATTTAGCCTTCCATAGCTTGAAGACGGAGTTGACTCACTCCACTCGACCGAGTCAACTCGGTTAACCCGGTCAACCTTGACTCAAGGAGGAGTGAGCTGGGCTGGGATGAAGAAGAGATTGGGCCCTAGGCCCATCTGACTTGTCTTTAAGAAAACTAACGTAGTGTATAACGTAGTGTATATATACATTAATACACCTGACTTACGGATATAGATATTATTATTATACTATGTATATACATGTAAACAAAATGGTGTGGACTTTGCCTATCTAATTTGTTGGAAGAAGCAACGTGTATATATATACATACATATCATACATATATTTTATAAAATATATGTGCGTATATCTTAGATATAATATATAATCTAACGTACATATGTATACATCCGTATATATAATATATACTATATGTACGAACTTCCGTTATAGTATGTATATTTATATACCTAAACTTACGGGCTATATTTTATACCCTTAAATAATATTATAAAATTAAATAAGTATTTATTTAGCTTTATAAAATATCATAAGGTAAAATTAAATATATCCTTTGGGTTCAAAATTCCCAAAATGTTAAGAGACGCTTTTATTAAATTTAAATGCTCAAGATAGAGAATAAACAATTCCCTATTCTCATACATCCTAAATTATTACAATATACTATTATTTAAATTTATGCAATTTAAATAACATGAAATACTGTGGGGTATTTCATATCTCCCCTCTTAAAATAAGTTTCGACCCGAAACTTAGGACAAAAACAACTGAGGGAAACGTTTCTGCATATCTGCCTCAGTCTCCCAGGTCATTTCTTCTGTCCCGTGCTTTGACCAGAGCACTTTGACGAGAGGAACCACTTTAGTCCGAAGCTGCTTGTCTCGACGCTCCAAGATGCGGACTGGTTCTTCCTCGTATGTTCCCGTGGGTCGTACCTCAATGTCCTCATAACTAAGGATGTGAGTCGGGTCAGGCACATACTTCCGGAGTAAGGAGATATGAAAAACATCATGAACTGGATGAGCTGTTGGTGGCAAAGCTAACCGATAGGCTACAGTTCCGACTCGCTGCAGGATCTCAAAGGGTCCAACATATCAAGGATTTAGCTTTCCTCGCTTCCCGAAACGAAAGACTCCTTTGGTAGGAGAGACCTTTACGAACACCTTCTCACCCACTTGAAATTCCAAGTCTCGTCTCTTTCCATCAGCATACGACTTTTGCCTGCTCTGTGCGGTCAGCATCCGTTGTCGGATCATCGCTACTTCCTCTGCAGTCCTCTCTAGCAGCTCGGGCCCCAAAATAAGAGCATCCGTCGGATCATCCCAAACAACCGGTGAACGACACTTGTGCCCATACAAAGCTTCAAACGGAGCCATCTTGATAGATGCATGCCAACTGTTATTGTAGGTGAACTCGATCAGACTTAAACTGGTTTCCCAATTTGTCGGTCGGTCCATCACACAAGCTCGCAGCATATCCTCAAGAGTCTGAATAGTGCGCTCGGATTGCCCATCAGTTTGTGGATGAAAAGACGTGCTAAAGTCCAATCGGGTCCCCAGGCCACCATGTAGTTTCCTCCAAAAATCGGATATAAAGCGACCATCCCTATCTGAGACAATGGAGGTCGGTATTCCATGGAGACGGACTATATGTTTCATATACAGCTCTGCCAGCTTCTGTGGCTTCCAATCGGATCGGATGGCTATAAAATGCGCACATTTGGTGAGTCGATCTACTATCACCCAAATGGCGTCCTTCTGCCCTTGAACTTTAGGCAACCCCATCACAAAGTCCATGGAGATCTGTTCCCATTTCCACATCGGTACCGGAAGTGGTTGTAGTGTGCCCGCTGGTCGTCGATGCTCAATCTTGACTTGCTGGCACACTAAACAACGAGCAACATAATTTGCCACTTCCCTCTTCATGCCCGACCAGCAGTAATTTCTCCTGATGTCTTTATACATCTTACTAGCGCCCGGATGTACTGAGTACGCCGAAGAATGGAATTCTTGCAACAATGTTTGGCGAAGTTCTGGAACGTTCAGAACACAATTGCGGTCCCCAAACCATAATGACCCATCATCCCTCACGACAAATCCTGGGGCCTTACCCTCATAAAAATCTGCACAGAGTTTGATCAACATCTCATCGTCACTCTGTCTATTCTTAACCTGAGTTAGCAAATCAGACTGGATATCCATCCTGTTCAACTGGCCCCGATGCCGCTCAAACCATACTTCCACGTCCAGCCTCAACAACTCTTGACGCAATTCTGGTTGCGCTGTCAAACACTTAATCATGGCCTCTTGTGGAGACTTCTGACTTAAAGCATCCGCCACCACGTTTGCCTTCCCGGGGTGATATAAGAGTTCGATATCATAATCCTTGATGAGCTCCAACCACCGTCTCTGGCGCATATTCAACTCCTTTTGAGTGAACACATACTTAAGGCTTTTGTGATCGGTGAAGATTTGGCAACGAACTCCGTAGAGATAATGTCGCCAAATCTTTAGAGCGAATACCACAGCAGCCAATTCCAAGTCATGTGTAGGATAGTTCTGCTCATACGCTTTCAGTTGGCGAGATGCATAGGCTATGACTTTGCCTTCTTGCATGAGCACACAACCTAGGCCTTGCTTTGAAGCATCACTATAGACCACATAATCTTGGAAATCCTTGGGAAGGGCTAGCACTGGCGCAGTAGTAAGCCGTTTCTTCAATTCTTGAAAACTTGCTTCACACTTTTCATCCCATATAAATTTCTGAGTCTTGCGGAGGAGTGAAGTTAAAGGCTGAGCTAACTTGGAAAACCCTTCTACAAACCTTCGGTAATACCCTGCCAATCCAAGAAAGCTCCTTATCTCCTTCACATTCTTTGGTTGAGTCCACTGCTGCACTGCGGAAACCTTTTGGGGATCAACCATCACTCCCTTCTCGGAAATGATGTGACCCAAGAAAGCAACCTGTTCCAACCAGAAATCACATTTTGAGAACTTTGCAAACAACCGATGTTCCCGTAGTGTTGTCAACGAAATTCTCAGGTGCTCCGCATGTGCCTCCTCGCTCGGTGAGTATATCAGGATATCATCGATAAATACCATAATGAACTTGTCTAAGTACTGATGGAAACAACGGTTCATCAACTCCATGAAAACTGCTGGTGCATTAGTTAGCCCGAAAGGCATCACAACAAACTCGTAATGCCCATAACGTGTTCTGAATGCCGTTTTAGCAATATCTTTCTCCCGTACCCGCAGTTGATGGTATCCCGACCTCAAATCCACCTTGGAGAATACTCTCGCTCCTTGAAGTTGATCCAACAAGTCATTAATCCTCGGAAGAGGATACTTGTTCTTGATCGTGACTTTGTTCAACTCTCTATAGTCAATGCATAGTCTGAAGGATCCATCCTTCTTCTTCACAAATAGGACTGGAGCCCCCCATGGGGATGCACTAGGCCGAATGTAACCCTTTTCTAACAGTTCCTCCAACTGTTTTTTCAACTCTTGCATCTCTAAGGGAGCCATGCGATACGGTGCCTTTGATATTGGTGCAGTCCCAGGCTCCAAGTCTATTGTGAACTCAACAAAGCGCTGTGGTGGTAGTCCGGGAATTTCATCAGGGAAAACATCAGAAAATTCCCGCACTATCGGTATGTCAGTGACTTGGACCGGGCCTTTGGGGAGTTCCTCTAAGTAGCATAAGAAACCGGCACACCCTTGCCGTAACAGTTTCGCTGCTTGCATCATGTTAATCACTCGACCGTCTTCATTAGGGATACGGCCACGAAACTTACACACACATTTCCCGTAAGATGCCACGGTCACAGTCCCTCGTTGAAAGTCAATCACTGCGCCATGTTGGAATAACCAATCTTGCCCAAGTATGATACCCTGCGGAATAAGTGGAATCACCACTAACTCGGCGTCAAGGGTACGACCCTCGATTTTGATAGGAAACTTATGCAACACCTTGTTTCCTATGATTTTCTCCCCGTTAGGGACCCTAACGATAAACGACTCCTCTAAAGTCTCACATTCCAGTTTTAACTTTTCTACCGTACTTTCAGCAATAAACGAATGCGTCGCACCAGAATCAAATAAGATATCAATAGGTTCTGAATAGTGGTAAATAATACCTTGGGTCATAGGGGCAGTCACATCATCAGTTTGCCTCATCTCATACAGTCGCGGTCCTTGCTTTGAGGTACCTGCAATACCTTTGCCCTTATCGACAGTAGGCTGTGATCCCACAGGACCCTGGTTCCTCGGCTGATACTGTTGTTGTGACCTTTGCTGCGGCGGAAAACCGCCCTGTCTTGGATTAGGAGCTCGGGGGGCAACAGCTGAAGCCTGCTGGGAACGATCCTGGCCACCATTAGTTGATCTACAGAACTTGACCATGTGACCGGTCCGGTTACAGCCCCGGCAAGTCCGCGGTGCTTCAGTGCAACTAGGCTTTATGTGTCCAGCCTTCCCGCAGTTATGACAAACAACAGCTTGCCTGTCACGAGGGGTGCTCTGCAGGGATTGTTGACCACTGCGGCCACTGTTGGCAACAATTCCTCCTGAGGGCGCAGACGAGGCAGCTCGCTTAGTCCCTGAATACTTCTGCTTGCCCTTTCTCCTTTCTGCCAGCTCAAAGTTTCGCTTCCCTTCATCTAATGTTGCCTCAACTCTATAAGCAGCATTGATGTAATCATCAAGAGACTCATAATCCCGGTGCAACATCTGTAACTTCAGCTTGTAGTACGTTGCCTCATGGAAATAACGAATCTTATCCTCCTCAGAATGGACCAGATCCCCGGCATAAGGAAGCAGATTGTAAAACCATGTCACCAGCTGTGGCATTTTCATGCCCTGAGTCTTAGGGTACAAGAATTCCCGCCTTTTCTCTAGCCTGAGAGAAGGGACAAAGTAATGGTTGGTGACAGTCTCCTTGAAAGCTTCCCAAGTCGGGTTGGCCTCCCAGGCATGACGTGCTGCCTCCCACCATTGTCCCGCCTCCCCTTTCAAATACAAGGCGGTGATGTTGACCTTGTCGACATCAGTACATGGAACACCCCTAAATACCTTCTCAATGTGCGTCAACCACTGTACCACTTTGTAGGGTTCACCGGTGCCATCAAACCCATCCGGTTTGTTGGAATTAACTGCCTTAAGAGCTCGGGTGTATGTCTCTCCCAGTCCCACAGTTTGGGCAAGTCTTCCTTCTAAGTTACCTCCTGGAGGTACAACCCCTGCTGGTGGGATCTGGGCAGTTAACCCTGCCGGCCCGTTAGGTGTGGGATTCGTTTGTCCTGCCATAGCCTCTGCCACAGCGTTTTTCACCAGCTGGTTCAAAGCCTGCATGATTTCAGATCCCAAGCTACCTTCTGGAACTTGGGACTGTCCCCTCTGTTGGTCCCCATTTGGCTGATGGGCCTGAGTTCCACCATGCACCGAGTGCTCACCAATCTCTTCCCGATCACCTGCCAGTGGGGTTGGATTCGGCCTAGGCTCGGGGTTTTGTGGGGCTCCTAGTGCAGTGATGTTCATGCTGGGGTTGCGGCTCCTTCTAGCCGCTGGGGTCGATGCTGCTTGACGACGCACTCCTCGCTTGGTCATGATCTAATATTGGAAAGATGAAAGATTTTTGAGATTAAAATACTTAACCGTGCACACCTACGTATGCTTAGGCCAAAAATCAATTCTCATAGATCATGACATTACTCTTAAACAATGCTTTGTTAGAGTTTGATTGGCAAGGGTACAAGCTAAAGCTCTTAGGAGCGTTGATGTCTCTACATACTGCTCGTCCGTTTATTTCTAATCTTCAATGCTATGAGTTGCACTACTGTCAACTCTCAACCCGAATCTTTTTGAGTGCACACTACCCATGATGTGGAAATTGCTAAGTCTCTCTTTTTCCTTAGCAAGTTGGGAATTGTCATTACTATTGCGGACTTTCCTCGTTTTTGGGTATGTGGGAACTTGTGAAAATTCATGCAATAAATAATACTTTCACAAAAGCATTCTAAGGACAGGAATGTTATTGCATAAATCATAAATTACTGAATTCGAAAACTAAATTGTTCCCAAACAACCAACGGTGAAAGAAAGAGTGCGAGAAAGGGAAACAATATGTTCGAAGGGAAATAAACTGCGTAGATCAAGCTATTAAAGGAAAGTCTAGGAATAGTGGATTCTCCTGCCGGGACCCAAAGTACGCTGCTTCTTGGGTCGAGAGGGTCCTGCCTCGGGGTCAAAGGTAGGAGTGGTCAATGCAAATGGCGGGGTGTCGGGCTTGGTAGTGGCAAGGTGGGCGTCGGCGCGGGCATGCTGAAGGAGATACCTCTCATACTTTTCTTTGCATAACTTCTCCTCCAATGCCGTCATCTCTGCCTCCAGGATATCTATTGCTTCGTCCTTCTCCCTGATCTCACGATCAAAGAAATGAACTGTCTCTATCATCCTCTTGCGTTCTAGCCCCTTCAGAAATTTCTCCCCGTCCAATTCGGATGCCATCCTTAGAGGAGGATAGCCCATCTCACTTCCAAAACGAGGTGGCTCTTGACCCATCTGGCGTGCCGTGCGCCGAAATTCCTCTCGAGCCTCTTCGGCCGAATACTCTTGAAATCCCCCATTCTCTCCCATGTTGATGGCTTCATGGTTGAGATATAGCGAGGGGTTTTCATTCTCCTCAGTTGTTTCCCTCGCTAGCTCATCACTCGGATCTTCAAAGGGTTCCGACTCCTCCTCCTCATCCTCCGGAACAATGATCACTTGAGGCTGAGGCTGGTTTAGCACAATCGGCTCCATGGGGGGAAAATCCAGCTCATCTGTTATCTCTTCGTTAGCTCTCTTCCTTGAGCCCCATGAGTCGTCCTCACGTGCTGCATGGCGGTTGCGGTGCTCCATAGCCTCAATGATCTTCGACCTTAGGTTGGTGTTCATCTGCCGTAGAGGTAGGAGGATGTTAGTACCCCGAATGATGATAAAGTAAGGAAGGATTTATCAAAGGACACTCTAAGATACACTCAAAGGTCTAGTTGGGATGCCGGAATCATTATTGAAAACAATTTCATTTCAAAAAAAAAATAAAAATAAAGGATGTCTTATAAATAAAAAAAATCAGAACTTAGTATAAACTTTTTAAACGTTATTAAAAAAACTTTTAGCTCTGATACCACCTTCTGTAACACCCCCTTTTTAAGATCCCAAAGGAATGTTGCAACGCCAGTGAATCCGCAGACTTTAATGTCTTTGAATTCACCTGAGGCTTATAGGGACATGTTATCATGCTCCCATAAACAAGATGATACAAATATAAAATATAATAGCGGAAGTCTTTATAAAAAGATTCAAGTTATTACATCAAAATATTAAACCAAGTCTTAGCAAATAAAAAGTTCATAAACCAAACCAGCGGAATTCATATCTTTTACATTATTAAAACATCCTATACAAACGACTAAGAAAGTAAAGCCATAAAAGAAGATGATTCCGGATCCAAGTGCCCAACCTTCGATGACAACGCTTACCCTAGACCTGCGGGTCATGGCCTGATATCCGAGGGATACCAGCCATCCAAAAGAAAGGACGGTTAGTTCGCGAGAACTAGCAAATGACGGCTCAAAACTGGGACTCCTTCGGATTTAAATCCATTGACCTTTAATGGTGTGAATTTAAACCCAAATGCGATTATTAGAGTATTTTAGTGGGTTGGTGAATTAATAACACGACTTCTAGGACACGGATAACCCCGAAGGGTTGAATGAGAAAGTGAAGTAGGTGACGAGCACCATAGGAACCATATCCCGATTACGGATGGGATATGATATAGCTTTAGAAATGCGTTTTATGATCACCATGAAAACATTTTTCTTATTAAGTTCGGACTCGATATCGGATTATGAGGTACTCCGTGTGGCCCAAATCCGTCCCGCTAGTAGTTACCCAGACGTTAGGGAGAGTCTACTATTAGGAGTGGGAAAAGGGTTGACTTCGTGTCCCCCGATATCAAGTCTAAACAAAAACTTTGGCCAAATGAATAAATATTATTCACTCACTATCTCACATTGCATAGCTTAACATTATTTCTTTATAAAGAAACACCTTTTTGAATAATGATACCGGCCCCACTTACTAAAGTGGACACGACCTAAAACCTTTTTAATTGGTAGTGTAACATTCCGATTAAATGATATGTATATGTGCGCATTCGGAATGTGTTAGTTTCATGAAACTTTTAGACCGGGGAATAACGGCCCCGACCTCGCATTATACTACATAGCTTTTATTTGTATTTACTCTTGATGCAATTGAGTTCCACGTACTACTATTCCAACACATTGTTAACTAGTGATTAAGGCCAACCTAGGTGATCACGCATGAAAATTAATCCATTTTAATAAAAGTAAAATGGATGCCAAGACCATAAATAAAATGCATGGAACATAAATAAAGGCATATTACATACCTAATAAATTGCATGAAAGGATAAAGAATAAATCATGCATTTTTATAAAGCGGGTATCTACGTTATTATTTTATAATAAGGTCGAATAATAACATTACCCGGTTACATGCCAATTCCAAAAGAACGGATAAATAAATTACACAAAGCAAGTGATTGTAATTTATTTTTAGTTGATTTGGCATGCATATCAAGGTAAGAAAACAACAAGACACGAAGGTACCAAGTGAGCGGAAATGCTCGAATTGTCACTTGCCTTCTTGTTGTTCTTGAGTCGGGGAAGTTATACGGTTGAATTTGGTGGCGTCGAAGGAATCTACACCAAAATCACATCACACAACGAAAGGAATTTATTAGATGGTATTTTGGTCACATACGACTTTTATTCAATTTGTAACGTAAATCGAATAGGAAAAAGTCGTTAAATAAGACCACTACCCACCTCTTGAAAGACTTGCGTTGGAGTGTGCGCGTAAGGAGGTTGGTGAAAGGCTGCGATTCAAAGGAATAAAGATATTAATCAACTGATTTAACCCCAATAAAAATTACGGACACAATCTGTAATTTTTATAATTTAGAAGAGGGCAATTATTGTGAGAATAGAAAGTGTGGGGCTGATTGAGCAATTTACCCTTCTTCTTCACAAATCCAAGCTGCAACACACACGTACACAGTGAGACGTCACGGCTACTGGAAGGTGACAACGAGGGCTCGACGCGGAGGGCTCGGTGTGGCTCGGTGGCTCTGACTACCGTGGGTGGTGGCTCCGACGTCAGACGGTGCAGCTCCGGTCGACTCGGCGGCGGCAAGGCGGCGCACCGGTGGTCCGACGACGGTGAAGGGGGCGGAGCAAATTTGGGGCTTTTGAATTTCGAATGTAGTTTAACAAATTGTTGAAATAGAATTGCTTCTAGGGATGTAAGGAACACAATGGAATAGGAGAAGAGCTCCAATTGTGAGTGATACGGAGGAATTGCACTCGGAAAGGTAGAGGGTGCTCCCCTTTTTATAGTGAGCTCCTCCGGAGTGGATAACCACAAATTAATGACGTAGTTATCTCCGAATTCACTACCCAAATCATTTCCATTCATCATCGCGGTGTAATTCGTCCATTAACTCGACCGTTATGCCCGAAAACCTCACGAAACGGGGGAGGATTACGTTAATGATTCAACGACGAAATCAATGAGATTCTATCGATTGGACCCTCCAACACGACGTCCTTATCTATAGCATTTACTTGGCACTGATTTCTTCCATTATTGGGACGTAACCATCGCTCAATTGCGAGCTTGAATTTAGCCTTCCATAGCTTGAAGACGGAGTTGACTCACTCCACTCGACCGAGTCAACTCGGTTAACCCGGTCAACCTTGACTCAAGGAGGAGTGAGCTGGGCTGTGATGAAGAAGAGATTGGGCCCTAGGCCCATCTGACTTGTCTTTAAGAAAACTAACGTAGTGTATAACGTAGTGTATATATACATTAATACACCTGACTTACGGATATACATATTATTATTATACTATGTATATACATGTAAACAAAATGGTGTGGACTTCGCCTATCTAATTTGTTGGAAGAAGCAACGTGTATATATATACATACATATCATACATATATTTTATAAAATATATGTGCGTATATCTTAGATATAATATATAATCTAACGTACATATGTATACATCCGTATATATAATATATACTATATGTACGAACTTCCGTTATAGTATGTATATTTATATACCTAAACTTACGGGCTATATTTTATACCCTTAAATAATATTATAAAATTAAATAAGTATTTATTTAGCTTTATAAAATATCATAAGGTAAAATTAAATATATCCTTTGGGTTCAAAATTCCCAAAATGTCAAGAGACGCTTTTATTAAATTTAAATGCTCAAGATAGAGAATAAACAATTCCCTATTCTCATACATCCTAAATTATTACAATATACTATTATTTAAATTTATGCAATTTAAATAACATGAAATACTGTGGGGTATTTCATACTCTTAAAATAAGTTTCGACCCGAAACTTAGGACAAAAACAACTGAGGGAAACGTTTCTGCATATCTGCCTCAGTCTCCCAGGTCATTTCTTCTGTCCCGTGCTTTGACCAGAGCACTTTGACGAGAGGAACCACTTTAGTCCGAAGCTGCTTGTCTCGACGCTCCAAGATGCGGACTGGTTCTTCCTCGTATGTTCTCGTGGGTCGTACCTCAATGTCCTCATAACTAAGGATGTGAGTCGGGTCAGGCACATACTTCCGGAGTAAGGAGATATGAAAAACATCATGAACTGGATGAGCTGTTGGTGGCAAAGCTAACCGATAGGCTACAGTTCCGACTCGCTGCAGGATCTCAAAGGGTCCAACATATCGAGGATTTAGCTTTCCTCGCTTCCCGAAACGAAAGACTCCTTTGGTAGGAGAGACCTTTACGAACACCTTCTCACCCACTTGAAATTCCAAGTCTCGTCTCTTTCCATCAGCATACGACTTTTGCCTGCTCTTTGCGGTCAGCATCCGTTGTCGGATCATCGCTACTTCCTCTGCAGTCCTCTCTAGCAGCTCGGGCCCCAAAATAAGAGCATCCGTCGAATCATCCCAAACAACCGGTGAACGACACTTGTGCCCATACAAAGCTTCAAACGGAGCCATCTTGATAGATGCATGCCAACTGTTATTGTAGGTGAACTCGATCAGACTTAAACTGGTTTCCCAATCTGTCCGTCGGTCCATCACACAAGCTCGCAGCATATCCTCAAGAGTCTGAATAGTGCGCTCGGATTGCCCATCAGTTTGTGGATGAAAAGACGTGCTAAAGTCCAATCGGGTCCCCAGGCCACCATGTAGTTTCCTCCAAAAATCGGATATAAAGCGACCATCCCTATCTGAGACAATGGAGGTCGGTATTCCATGGAGACGGACTATATGTTTCATATACAGCTCTGCCAGCTTCTGTGGCTTCCAATCGGATCGGATGGCTATAAAATGCGCACATTTGGTGAGTCGATCTACTATCACCCAAATGGCGTCCTTCTGCCCTTGAACTTTAGGCAACCCCATCACAAAGTCCATGGAGATCTGTTCCCATTTCCACATCGGTACCGGAAGTGGTTGTAGTGTGCCCGCTGGTCGTCGATGCTCAATCTTGACTTGCTGGCACACTAAACAACGAGCAACATAATTTGCCACTTCCCTCTTCATGCCCGGCCACCAGTAATTTCTCCTGATGTCTTTGTACATCTTACTAGCGCCCGGATGTACTGAGTACGCCGAAGAATGGAATTCTTGCAACAATGTTTGGCGAAGTTCTGGAACGTTCGGAACACAAATGCGGTCCCCAAACCATAATGACCCATCATCCCTCACGACAAATCCTGGGGCCTTACCCTCACAAAAATCTGCACAGAGTTTGATCAACATCTCATCGTCACTCTGTCTATTCTTAACCTGAGTTAGCAAATCAGACTGGATATCCATCCTGTTCAACTGGCCCCGATGCCGCTCAAACCATACTTCCACGTCCAGCCTCAACAACTCTTGACGCAATTCTGGTTGCGCTGTCAAACACTTAATCATGGCCTCTTGTGGAGACTTCTGACTTAAAGCATCCGCCACCACGTTTGCCTTCCCGGGGTGATATAAGAGTTCGATATCATAATCCTTGATGAGCTCCAACCACCGTCTCTGGCGCATATTCAACTCCTTTTGAGTGAACACATACTTAAGGCTTTTGTGATCGGTGAAGATTTGGCAACGAACTCCGTAGAGATAATGTCGCCAAATCTTTAGAGCGAATACCACAACAGCCAATTCCAAGTCATGTGTAGGATAGTTCTGCTCATACGCTTTCAGTTGGCGAGATGCATAGGCTATGACTTTGCCTTCTTGCATGAGCACACAACCTAGGCCTTGCTTTGAAGCATCACTATAGACCACATAATCTTGGAAATCCTTGGGAAGGGCTAGCACTGGCGCAGTAGTAAGCCGTTTCTTCAATTCTTGAAAACTTGCTTCACACTTTTCATCCCATATAAATTTCTGAGTCTTGCGGAGGAGTGAAGTTAAAGGCTGAGCTAACTTGGAAAACCCTTCTACAAACCTTCGGTAATACCCTGCCAATCCAAGAAAGCTCCTTATCTCCTTCACATTCTTTGGTTGAGTCCACTGCTGCACTGCGGAAACCTTTTGGGGATCAACCATCACTCCCTTCTCGGAAATGATGTGACCCAAGAAAGCAACCTGTTCCAACCAGAAGTCACATTTTGACAACTTTGCAAACAACCGATGTTCCCGTAGTGTTGTCAACGAAATTCTCAGGTGCTCCGCATGTGCCTCCTCGCTCGGTGAGTAAGGCCCAATTGTCTTCCCAAAATTTGATTGTCTTGCCATTACCTACTGACCAAATCAGTCCTGTTTTGAATTTACTCACCAGCGGGTATAACTTGGACCAATGGAAGGAGCAACCTCCCTTCTTTTTATAGTTAAAGATGTCCGTGCCCTTTAGATATTTGTGGTTAATCAGTTTTACACATATTTTAGAGTTCAACCAATATTTTCATAACAGTTTCATTTGAAGAGCCTCATTCATCTTGCATGATTTACGAATTCCCAATCCTCCTTTTTTCTTAGATTTACAAATCTTATCCCAACTTATAAGGGGCCGGTATTGAAGGCCCTTATTCCAGAAGAACGTTCTATTAATTTGATCAAGTTCTTTATGAATAGTCGTTGAAAGTATGAAGCTTTGCATTGTATATATATTGGATCCAATAAGAATCACACGATCTTATTATGACAAAGCACTAGCCCTCCATTTGGTTAACTGCTCTTTTGATTTACATGTGATATCCTCAAAAGTTTCTTTGCTAACACGACCATTTATGATTAGACAACCAATGTAGTTTTGAAGGGTTCTTTCATTGGACATGCCCAAGCATATTTCAATTTCTGGTTATACCTATCGTGGTTTGAAAAGCCAATTTGTGAAAATTAACCTTTTGACATGAACCTTTGTAATATTCATCAATAATTTGTCTGACGGTTTGACAAGCTGACACTCTCCCTTTTGCGAAGATAATAATATCATCAACAAAGGAGAGGAATGGGATATATGGTCCACCATTTCCGAATCTAAAGCCAACTTCTTTCCCTATAATTGATTTGTATGATAGTTTTCTTGCTAGTACTTCAGCCCCGAGAATGAATAAGAATGGTGATAACGGGTCACCTTAACGAATGCCCTGCGATGGTTTGAAGATATATGTGTAACGGCCCGGATATAAATATCCGGGTTACGTTTCGAAGGTTGGATACTTTCGTTCGAATCTTGCAATTCAAGTGCGGGTTGAGGTTTCAAACCTCAAAATAATTAATGTTGAAAGTGGGGATTTCAAACCCCGAAAATAGCGGAGGGCTGTTGGGAACCCATAACCCGTCCTATAGACTAAGTCGCGCAAATTCATTTTAAGGACAAAATTACGTAAAACTAAAAGCGGATACAACTTACCACTGCGGAGCCGGGTCAAAACCAAAAAAATAGTAGAAAAATACCAAGT
This sequence comes from Persicaria maculosa, assembly GCA_963922045.1. Classification (NCBI taxonomy): domain Eukaryota; kingdom Viridiplantae; phylum Streptophyta; class Magnoliopsida; order Caryophyllales; family Polygonaceae; genus Persicaria; species Persicaria maculosa. Next base: position 24,126,397 of record OY998259.1, on the reverse strand, counting down.
CTCAAAAGATAATTGGAGTCTCTCGGTTAGCTAAACGTCTCGAAGGAAACCCTCATCATGGAAGCACGGAACAAGCAAGGATCAAATACCTGAAACTAATCACGAAGTCAGGCCAAGAGACGCATGCGGGCCTAAAGACCTCACTGAGGACATATAATACACCTATACCTAAAATAAACACTACTAGAATTCTGTTATTTAACATCAGTTCATTAATATCAGTCAGAAAAACCTGCCATCTTAAACAATTTTTTAACATCAGTTTATAAATTTGCGATGTAAATAAAGTCATAGATATCGTCTCATTTATTTGAGGGTGATTTTGCTAACTATCGTATTTTGAACTTTTAATTAGATGATTAGCACCCAAACTACTTTAATTTGTTGAGATGATCGGAGATTTGTTACTTGTGGAATTGAATTAGGGTTTTAAAGCTTCAATCCATGAATTTATAGGCAATTACTACAGTGGACCAAGCAGCTTGGTCCACTGTAGTAATTGCCTGGATACACAAATTTGGTTTTCGAATTGTTACCTTCAGTTAAAAGGCCAATCTTCAATAGAACATAACCTTTACATCTTTATGCATTCATGTCACTGATATAGTAAAGGAAAATACATCGTCTCAAATTATTGATTGCAAGTCTGCAACTGCAACATTATGAGAAAAATAGGGGAAATAACCTAAAGCTAGGCTTAGCATTTTTTTTTATTTAAGCCGGAGTCTAGAAGAGGTTGAGGCTCATATTTAAAAAAAAAATGTTGAAGAAAAGTGATATTGGCCTCATACCCATCAATCTTCAACTATATGACCCACGTGTAGATTTGGGGGTTTTAGGTAGCTTCCTTTGGGATATCTTTCACATTAGGTTGGATAAAAAATGGGATTGAGTAATGAAAACCTAATCTGTTTATATTCTTTTAGAGGGATGATAACAAAAAATGGGATTGCATAATGAAAATCTGTTTAGATCATGTTCAAGGAAAAATTCAGCTTGGACTTCAATGAATCCATGATTTATCTGCTAATTGAGTAATTGAGCACCTTTGATCATCAAGCTATGATTTAATCATATACCTTTATCAAATTTCTTTTCAAATCAGTATCTCATTCCTTTCAATTGATTCTATAACATAAGGATCACTCGATATATATCACATCAGTATGTGAAAATCTGTTTAGATTCTTTAAGAGGGATGATAACATAAAATGGGATTGAGCTGCTGAAATTACAGCTTCAGATGGCCTATTTCTTTTATGCAGTAAAATAGTAGTCGTAATTGGGTGAACTAGGTTGGACAAAAATCTGAATTTCATCATGAATTAGTTTAAATGTCCAAAGAGATGGTAGAAGATGAGATTAACAATATTCGGATGGATCAAGGTGTGAGTTGGAGGTTGACAAGATGAGATTAACAAATATGTCGAGAGTCGAGACGATGTACATGACATGTAATGCTATTAACATGACAGGTAATATCTTTAACATGATAGTATATGTAATAGGAAAAATCCGAGCTTATCCCAAATAGCGAATAGAAACGATATCATTAATTTTGTGGTAATCCAAATCAATTTAAACACTAATCACACCTTGACCAGCGTAAATGAGGAATAAACTGTTTCGTTCATTTAAAGCGACGACCGTTTCTTTTCTTTAATGAGGCAACCATTTCAATTTCTTTAATTAATGTCTTGACCATTTCTTTTATAAACTAGTATAAATACAGGAAGGAAATTCTTATATTGACGATCACTGACTTTAGCGTCAGAGGGTCCTCCGGGGGAGACAAGCCTCACCCCGGCCTCGTTCTTTGTTCATTTTGCAGGGTTCTATCTCGCCAACGGAGCTCAATCTTCCTCAACATCTATGGTGCAGATTTTTACACTTACATTTGACGCCAATTGTAGGAATTTCGATCAAAAAGTAGAAGGATCGACACTCCCAATGAAAAAAGACAATGAAAAGTTGATGGTTCAAGGGCTAGATTTCAATCATATCAAAAGGAGGTCGGAGGCGTAGATCAAGACCCCTACCCTTCTCTTCAGTGAAGTGCTACGACCTCTCCCCGTAAAACATCAGCATCTAATCTACAACCTGAACCGGATATGTGATTCGGGTCCCGACTCTCCTCAATTCCATCCACGCGATGGTAGGTTTCGCATCATCAATGCGCCGCCCTCGGTCAGAACCTTTTCATTAGCACACGACGTTGACCACAACCCCGATTGTGTTTGGGTAAAAGGGTCAAATTGCTTGGTCGGAGCTTGTTCGGAGCTTGTTGATGAAACTGTCAAATTGCTTGGTCGGAGCTTGTTCTGTTGAACTAGCGGATTGTGTTTGGGTAAAAGGGTGTCATCGATTGAATGATTTGTGCTACTTGAGTTGATCTATTTGTTATGTACAATGTGATTACTTTCGTATGTACGAGATACTTGTGTGTATGGTGTAGTAACCAGGGGCATAGATAATAGTTGCACATTATTTGACCCTACTAGTTTTGCTTATATGTCCAGTGGGGATCGGATTATCTTGAGTTAGTTTATTCAATTCCATCTTCTTATTCTCATCGGCGGTATCCTATATGTACCCCTTGTAAAATTAACTTTCTATTATGACTAAACTTGGCAACTTATGATCTAAATTTAGATTATTGTTGATCGTTGGATGCTTTTGCCACTAACTAGTTTACCTAAGGATGAAAATTTGAGAGATTGTGAGTAGATGCTCGATTGTAACAACTCGTCTCCTGTTTCTTGCTTTATAAAGATGATACTTTAATTTTGCAAATGCATAAATGATTTTGAACTGTGGAGTGGTTTATGTATGCATGTTACTTAGCTTCATTTCATGGAAACTGATCGTATCATTGCTCTCATTATTTTGTATAGTTGTTGTGCCCCTTGTGCTTCTTTTTGTTTTCTTTGCAATTTTTGATAGGTGATTCTAAGATCACGAGATTAATGTAAAGTCCTCCTTGAGGGTTTCATTCATTAGACATTGATATATATAGGTTACAAGATATTGGGCCTTTGGGCTCACTATACAATATGAGATCTATGTAATCTATCAAACCCTCGCAGTCGAAAGTGGAGGGTCCCGTACTGTGAGACTGGACTGATAATCGAGGAACAACTGTCGAGGTAAACCCTTGGTGAAGATATCAGCGTACTGATAGGAGGACGGGACATGAAGAACACGAACATATCCAAGAGCAACCTTGTCCCGTACAAAGTGTAGATCGAGCTCAATGTGCTTCGTTCGCTGATGCTGGACTGGGTGATCATACCTAGGCAAGGTGCAATAAAGTGTCTGAGTTGGCGAGCGATGGTGTAGGGTAGTAGATGGTAGAATGTTGAGGAGATAGCATGTCATTGATAAGGCGTGAGGCCAATAGGAAAGGGGAATGGATGCGTGGAAGAGGAGAGAGCGCATCATGTTGGTAATGGTTCTGATGATTCGTTTGGCCTTGCCATTCTGCTGGGAAGTATAGGGGCAAGACAAGCGATAGAAGATCCCATTTGTGGCGAAGAAAGAGTGAAAGTCTTTATTGTCAAATTCACGGCCATTGTCACATTGGAAACATTTGATGGATGTGTGAAACCGTGTTTTGATGTAGGCATGAAATTTGGCAAAGACAGGAAACACTTGGGACTTGAAATGCAATGGGAAGACCCATAAGAAATGAGTGTAATCATTAAGAAACAAGAGGTAGTACTTGTGACCCTCCTTGCTAGGCATATGAGAGGTCCAAATGTCACTATGAATGATATCAAAAGGAGAAAGGGTGGAGTTCAAAGGTCGTTGGAACGGCAGTCGGGCATGTTTGCCTAGCTGGCAGGAAGAGCATAAACTAGAGCGTAGGTCTTTAGGACAGGTGACAAGACTCTGAGAATGGAGGACATCTAGAACGGCATAAGAAATGAGTGTAATCATTAAGAAACAAGAGGTAGCACTTGTGACCCTCCTTGCTAGGCACATGAGAGGTCCAAATGTCACTATGAATGATATCAAAAGGAGAAAGGGTGGAGTTCAAAGGTCATTGGAACGGCAGTCGGGCATGTTTGCCTAGCTGGCAGGAAGAGCATAAACTAGAGCGTAGGTCTTTAGGACAGGTGACAAGACTCTGAGAATGGAGGACATCTAGAACGGCAGCACTAGGATGGCCAAGGCGTGCATGCCACAGGCTGGACGATGATGCCGAGAGGGCGACCGAGCACGACTGACTGGACGCAGGAGGTGGTGTGACAGGATAGAGCTCCCCGGTGCTGTTACATCTCATGCGAGTAACCCCCGTAGTAAGATCGTTCACAGAGAAACCAAAGGGATCAAACGCAAGAGAAACGTTATTGTCAGTAGTGAACCGACGGACAGAGATAAGGTTTTTGACAATCTTTGGGGCAATGAGGACATTGTTAAGGTGTAGTGGGTGGGTTAGGGTCTGTAATTGGGCATGGCCAATCCCCGAAGTAGCAAGACGACCACCATTGCCGACGATAATAGAGTGTTTAGGGTCTTTAAAGGAAATAGATGAGAGGTTACCTGAGGAGTTCCTCATGTGGAAGGTGGCACCAGTGTCCATGTACCAAGAAGAGTCGGGAGATATCGGCTGCATAGAGGAGAAGACGTGATGCCCATCAGGAGGAACATAGCCTTGATCAGACGATGTCAGATAGGCCTGAGAACCGGCATGTCGAGGGGCAGGAGAGCGGAAGTGCATCCAATGAGGGTTGAAGCCAGGCACTAGGGACCATCGAGGGGCGGCGTTCCAATGACGAGGGCCACCAGTCCACGTATGCCGCGGCCGCTGCATAGAGCGACGGCCGCTGCTGCTGGCGAAGCTGCTGCCTATGCCGCGGCCGCTGCATATACCGCGACCGCAGCTAATGTCGGAGGAGAAAGCGAGAATAGTATAAAACAAGGGAAGTTTCTGCGATTATGTAAAAAGAGATTGAAAACTCCAATTGCTTCAATGCAAGTTTGCGTATAGCGACGAGGGGAGCAGGGTGAAGGGAGGACCTCGGCGCGGTGACTAGCGGGTGCAAGAAAGCGATTGGGGCGGCGCTCGAGCAGTGGTTGGCGGCGGAAATCGGAGACGGCGCTCGCACTGGGATGGTCGTCGGCAATCGGAGGCGGCGCTAGGACTGTTGTCCAAGGATGCGGCGTCGAACAGGAACGAACACCGCGAGAAGCTCGGCCTTCTGTTCTCCGACGAGGTTGCACTGCAGTGGTTCGACGGCAAGGGCGGCTGAAGCGAGGGCTCGGACTCAGGCCACCGGTGGGCTTGGGCAGTGATCGGAGGCGGCTGCGGTTGAATTACGAGGCGAGGAAAGAGAGAGAGAGAGAGAGAGAGAGAGATCGGCGGCGAGGGGACGACGCCGCCGACGGCGGAAGATGAGGGGTGGGGCGGGAGGATCAAATTAGGGTTCCGTGAGGAAGAAAAGGCTGTGATATCATGTAAGATCACGAGATTGATGTAAAGTCCTCCTTGAGGGTTTCATTCATTAGGCATTGATATATATAGGTTACAAGATATTGGGCCTTTGGGCCCACTATACAATATGAGATCTATGTAATCTATCAGTGATTACGAAGAAGAATGTGTAGAAAAAAATGAATTCATTCCTAAGCATAAATGAAAGTCCTACAAAGAAGCTGAGGTTCGAAGCTAGGGGGCATTGTAGCATGAAGAATGTTTATACTTAGGGTTACCAAGAGCCCAAAAACATTAAAAGTTCACCAAGGCCACCAGGGGCGCCGCTTTACAGGCGCCATGGAGAATGGATTTGTGCAAGCTAGGCATGAGCGCTGTCAAAACTGAGCAAGCTCGCATAGCCGGGCTAGTTGTCACTATTCCCTTCATGGCCAAAAGATCGGATAAGCCACGTCGATGGATGAGTTGGAGGAGTTTGAGTACGAGGGAACATATTGCATTATGTCGTCGCCACCGATAGAAAGATAAGTGACCTAGCTTGCTTTCTTTCCTTTGTCGATACATGCAATATGTGAAAGATATATATCTAAATACACCCACAAGATTAATCAGGGCGCTAATCCATGTCAAAAATAAAGTTGATGGATGTGTAAAGCTAACTGGTCGATCTCCTCCCCTTACTTGCAAGGTATTTCTAAATGAAGACGGGGTTGTTTATTAACGTTTCCAAAAAAAAATATACCTATGAAAGGATGATGGTAAGAACTAGATTTTTACCTTAATACTTCTCCACAAAACTATATAAATTGTCTCCAGGGGCAAATAACGTGTTAGGAATGCCACACATGAATACAAGATCGCTCTTCTAACCACTTAATTGCTCTAAATTATGTAGAAATACAATGTTTTATTTTATTAGATCCAAGATTATAGATGTCAGGAAACGACGTCTTCAAAGCAGCAACAATTATGCAGGAAATTCAAGATTCGCCACTTATGGCCAAGCAAATGCCAGTAAAGGCAGAAGATTCGCCACTTATGGCCAAGCAAATGCCAGTAAAGGCAGAAGATTCGCTACTTACGATAATTGAAAATCGCCACTTACGACCACCGGAAATCGCCACTTACGACCAAAGAATAGCAACTTACGGCCAACTATCGCCACTTAAGGCCAACTATATCCACTTATGGCCAACAACTAATTACGACCGATGATAGTCACTTAAGGCCAGTCGTCACTTAAGGCCAATTAATCATAGCTCTTGTCGGCTTAATTCCCTCATCATTGATACATGATGAAGAAACCCGAGGGACAATTGTAATAGGGAAAATCCGAGCTTATCCCGAAGCGAATAGAAACGATATCAATTATTTTGTGGTAGTCCAAATCAATTTAAACATTATCGCCAATTAAGGCCAACTATAGCCACTTATGGCCAACAACTAATTACGACCGATGATAGCCACTTAAGGCCAGTCGTCACTTAAGGCCAATTAATCATAGCTCTTGTCGGCTTAATTCCCTCATCATTGATACATGATGAAGAAACCCGAGGGACAATTGTAATAGGGAAAATCCGAGCTTATCCCAAATAGCGAATAGAAACGATATCAATTATTTTGTGGTACTCCAAATCAATTTAAACATTATCGCCACTTAAGGCCAACTATAGCCACTTATGGCCAACAACTAATTACGACCGATGATAGCCACTTAAGGCCAGTCGTCACTTAAGGCCAATTAATCATAGCTCTTGTCGGCTTAATTCCCTCATCATTGATACATGATGAAGAAACCCGAGGGACTATTGTAATAGGGAAAATCCAAGCTTATCCCAAATAGCGAATAGAAATGATATCAATAATTTTGTGGTAATCCAAATCAATTTAAACACTAATCACACATTGACCAGCATAAATGAGGAAGAAACCGTTTCGTTCATTTAAAGCGACGACCGTTTCTTTTCTTTAATGAGGTAACCGTTTCAATTTCTTTAACTAATTCCTTGACCGTTTCTTTTATGAACTAGTATAAATACAGGAAGGAAATTCTTATATTGACGATCACTGACTTGTGCGTCGGAGGGTCCTTCGGGGGAGACAAGCCCCGCCCTGACCTCGTTCTTTGTTCATTTCGCAGGATTGTATCTCGCCAACGGAGCTCAATCTTCCTCAACATCTATGGTGCGAATTTTTACACTTACAATATATACACACACAAAGCTATGTTTTGATGTGTACAAACTATGCTGCATTATTGTAATGGCTGTCAATTATTAGAGTATGGTATACCTTTCCTTTGTCCTTTTACATTGTTTGACTAATTGATGTTGGGATGTATTTGATTTCATTGTCTTTTCTTATCTTATCTTATATTGTGGTAGTTTTAACAAAGGAAACCCACAAAGCTGTGTTTATGTTGTTTATTATTCAGAATATCTATTGTCATCTACGTAGTATAATTTAAGCCAATTTATATGCATGTGTTTGGTAGTTGTGTGAAAGAAGAGGTAAATTATTAGTAAATATACAACATTATATAACATCACAATGTTAGCCTATTAGCTCAAATGGAAGAGCGATGTGCTCATGCACAAAGATGCGAGTTCAAATCCCGCATCGGCTAATCTAAAATTATGTTAAAAATTTTCTTTGTAAGCTGATTTTTAGTTGGTCTTATCTTTAATTGATTGCATTATTGTCATGTCAAGTGACGTAGGTGACGTGTCAAACCTATTATCTGTCATGTTAAAAACACATCTTATGATGAATTCAACACACAGGAAAGATGAATTCCAGGTTAAAAACCACTCTTCAAATGAGACTTGCTTTCCATCTTAGTCATTGCCTACTTTAACTCGGACAATGTCTCTCTTTTACCGAATAAGTTTATAGATTGCAGATCAGCAAATAACCTGTCATGTTAAAGGGTATAACCTGTCATGTTAATAGCATTACCTATCATGTTGTTTTCTTTTATTAAGGAGAAGATGATCGATTCGCTGCTTTACAGAGCATTGTAGATGAGTATTTCAAATCCATAGTTTGCAAACATTAAAGTTTACGTAACATATTTACAGCCGGTTAACCTTGTTACTTCCATTACGCAAGTTCAATAGAAAAGATGCACTAAATATGTTGGTAAGGTTAAAGCTAAGAATCCATGCGTTATCCTTTAATCTGAATTCATCACCTAATACAAAATGGCTAATTCTAAGTAGTATATCATTTGCTTTTACTAAAACTTAAGCCAAATTCTAAATTCATAAAATACCAAGCTTCACAATGCTAAAGTTCATCCAAACATGATTTTAAAAACATTAGGCATGTCAATTCTCTACCCACGCGCAAAAAAAAAAGGAGTCTAGTAGAAGAAATTCTGAATCATCTAAAAGGAATAGAATATGTCCAAATGCAATTCATAAGACTATCAAACCATAAGATAAGATTTGCAGGTACACCAAGTAACAACCTATTTCTGCACCTCTAACAAAAAGCCACAAGTACCTCTAACAAACATATTTCAGTCTATTATCAATCCTAAAATTTGCAAGCTTTATTCATAAATAATATCAATTGTCCTTCTCAGCAATCTCCCCAAGAGAGCTAGTGGCTAAAATGATATCACAATAATTCAGTAAACTAAAATGCAGGTGCAAATGTAAATCAAGTTCCCTAAGAAAACTAATTCACGTGTCAAGGAAAAAAAATTCATGTCGCAAGTAAGATACATTATGTGTGATGTAAATCCAGTATGTGTGACATGTAAATTCAGTATGGGTGACGGGTAATTATATGCTGATTGGTGAGTAAACTTGTGACCTTTTCAAGTGTCATGTAAAACAATCCAGATGTCATGTAAAACAATTGACGTGTCATGTAAAACAATTCAGGTGTCATGTAAATAATAAGGCTATGTGGTAATTGAACTCACATCTTTGTGTATGACCACAATGCTATTTCATTGAGCTAATAGGCTATATGTGAAGAATATTTATGTCAAAACATGCCTAACATGGCCATTACTTGAACTTATGCCTCACTAATTTAGTAGTCCCCTCTACCTTTTCTTTATGCAAAATAGCCCTAAAATGAGTTATGGGTTATTTTTGGTGCTGCTGTCAAAGATTTTAGTGGCATAAGTGTTTGGTTTTGATAGAAAACTGTGTAAATTCACCCACAGAGCACCAAATCGAGTTATGTAAATTCCTATAGTTTTCTAAAGAGGTAATCGGCCTTTTTCTTCATGAAAATTTGGCCAAAAATGAGGTATGGATTATTTTTGGTGCTGATGTCATAGAAAATAGAGGAAAAAGTGCTCAGTTTCGATAGAAAATTATTTAAATTTGTCAACAGAGCACCAAATCGAGTTCTGTAACTTCCTATAGCTTTCTAAAGATGTAATCAGCCTTTTTATTCATGAAAATTTGGCCAAGAATAAGGTATAGATTATTTTTGGTGCTGCTGTCATAGAAAAGAGAGGAAAAAGTGCTCGATTTCGATAGAAAATTGTGTAAATTCGTCCACAAAGCACCAAATTGGGTTCTGTAAATTCCTATAGCTTTCTAAAGAGGTAATCACTCTTTTCCTTCATGAAAATTTAGCCTAAAATCATGTATGTTTTTTTTTGGTGCTGTTGTCACACGAAAGAGAGGTAATAATGCTCGGTTTTGATAGAGAATTGCATATTTTCTTCCAAAGACCACCAAAGGTTGAATGACTGGAGGTTGTAGATGAGATGAGATTAACAAATATGTCAAGACGATGTACATGACATGTAATGCTATTAACATGGCAGGTAATACCTTTGACATGATAGTTGATAGTTTTGACATGACAGGTAAATTTGATTTGTATGTTGATCGGTGAGTAAACTTGTGACCTTTTCAGGTGTCATATAAAACAATTTAGATGTCATGTAAAACAATTCAGGTGTCATGTAAAATAGTTCACGGGTGACAGGACAGTGATGCGAATATTATTCAATGGATACAAAATTGCAGTTTGATGTTTTATATTCCCGGGAAATGCTTTTTGGCATTTAAAGTTTCTATTAATAAGGAAGCCATTTTATGAAGTTGTCTTACAAGTAATGTATAGTGATTATCAACCAATCAGTTAAACAAAAATGGGACATCATCAAATAGGCTATGACACAAACTGAAATTGAGCAAAACTGAGCTACAATCTCCATCTCCATCAAGATTAACTTGCTAAATCCAATTTAGTCAAGCATATAACTTAAATGATCCATGAATAATAAGCCTATGTGGGAATTGAACCCACATCTTTGTGTATGACCACAATGCTCTCCCATTGAGCTAATAGGCTATATCTGAAGAATATTTATGTCACAACATGCCTGTAAAGCCACAACATGTAAGACAATGTTTTTTTTTGGTTATCTACCTTGACATCATTGAGGAATATGAACTTCCACTCCTTGATCACTCATCATACCGAAAAAACGCCATCTCCAACTCCAAGCAAGTCAAGATTGAAGACAATATATAGATTAGATTCAGAAGAAAGGCGGAATTGAGCACAAAAACAACTTACCTCCCTCTCATTACACGGGAATCTGCACAAGCACCTTTGGATACACAATACCCATTCAATTGAAGCAAGTCATTCTCGAGCCTCGGCTTAACTCTCCGGCAACGGATCCACAACCACCCAAGAAAGAGCACGATCCTATCGACACACTGAACCTATCAATGTCAAAAGAAGTGTATAAAGGAATAAAAATAGAAAAAGAATCAAAATCAATATCTGATTCTAAACTACACAGTAGACACTAAACACAAAAGTTTTCCAACGTCGGTAATCTGCATTCATTAGCTGATCCAATGAATAATATGTGAGGAAATTTTCTCATCATTCACACAAACACAAAAAGCTCAAAACTCAAACAGAGACTGCACAATAGACACTAAACCATGACAAAAAGATCAAAACTCAGAAAGCATGAACTCGATCTGTCATACAATAAACAATCAATCTTGAACCATCACAAATAAATATATCTGTTGTGCAAATAAGCTCGAATCTCATAAACATCATTTGCAATTAAACACAACCAAAATTTAAAAATATTTACAGATTGACGAGCAGTACGAGTTCATTTATTGCATAACACCGAACTGTTCATCATCTATAGAAGGCTATCACAAGCCACCTAAAAACACACCAATCTGGACTGCACTTCGATTACACCTACAAATCGAATGGAGAATCGATTCAAACTAGAAATTGATTAAGCAAATCAACAACTACAGATCAAAAACAAGGGAAGGAAATTGATGGATGATTCGAACTGGAAAGTAAACCCTAGCTACAAAGCGAAAGTAGAACGACTAACCGTTTGAATCGCCCGGATCTGCAACTTCTTTCTTCTTCGTGCTAAAGTTCAACCTCTCATTGCAACCATCATTGAAACATCATACAATCTGTAGTACCTGCAATCATAAGCCTTCTTTTGTTCTATAATCGGGCAGAAGAATGGCGCCGAGCAGATCTGACGGTGGGCGAGTGACTAGGGTTCAAGTGGTTCAAGGGGCGGGTGGTGCGACACCCGAAGTTCCGGGACTGGTGATGGGCGCGAGCGAGGGCAGAAGTGGGAGGTGTTGGGCGTGAGCGAAGGGCAGAAGTGGGAAAAGGGTGGTTGAAGAAGCCCGGTTCGGAGAAGAAGGCCATCACTGCCCAATGTCGTCGCTGCCCCCATTGATGTATAGTAATTGGTTAGGCCGGCCAATTGCTAAAATAAACGCTCGATCTTGCTTAGCTCCTTGTATTTCTATGAATTGAGGCGAATGAATTGTGCCGATTTGAAACGAACCCAAGGATGCGATGCACTGACGTCGACTTGGACGATCAACACTTATGCCGAGTTAATTAATTGGCCATGCTAATTAACTAAACCCTTCTTGAATTGCTTCTTGAATTGCTTAAGGCTCACGTGGTCAACAATTGCGGCTATCTCACAACTTCAATTGAACACCGTAGGGTAGCTTTCGATCTTAGTAAATGAATTGCAAAGTAATTGGATTTGTTACGAATGAAACGAAAGCATACGAACGGAATGTAATCGGAAGCGGATGGATTGATTAATCGAACTATCGAAGAACCCTTTAGCTAAAGGGTTTCTTCAATTCTATCATCAATCTCGTTTTATTAAATGTATAAAAGTGTTTAAATAGATAAATAACTAGGGTTTGGTTGACTTCTTTAGAGGCTAAGGATTGCTTTACCAAACTATATCCTAACTAAATACGGAGTAAAACTTAATCTAAAATCCTAATATAGAAAATAATAAAATTTGATAATTAAGAAAGCCTAAAGGATAGACTCTTCTAACCATCTTATTTGACCTAACTAAGTAATACTAAAATAAGCAATCCCATAATTAGAATCCAACTAACATAGGAGTTACTAAAAATAGAATGTATAAAAAATAAGAAATATAATAATAAACTAATTAACGTCGTTTCTTTAACGACTCCCAAGGTGGAGTCTTCTTCTTTCGCTTGAGGATGACATCACCCATCGTCCATCGTCGTCGTCGATTGGTGGGATCCATGAAAGCTCTGCTTCCGCCATTGGAGACGAATGAGATTTAGGCGTCTTCTTCCTCCTCTGTTTCCCCTTTCCCCTCTTTCTTTTTTTTTCTCTTTCTTCGCTCACCGGCTACCGGTTGCAACTTGAACCCGGATATTCGATTTTGTGCAATTTTTTTTCGAATTGGGTTAACCCTGCCAACTTTTTCCAAAAGTGGGCTGGTTTAGCAAATTGCCCAAAAATATACTCCATAAAATATCAAAGTTAATATCAAAATTTTTATTTAATTTTATTTAATAATATTATACTCCATACTTATTACTACAATACAATAGTTTTTTATTTTTTATTTTATGACGAGAAACCCATATTCGGTGGTCAACTGGTAAATCCCGAGCACGTGACCCGGTCGGCAAAAGTAACGTAGGATGTAAACTAACTTGCATCGTAAAGCTTGGATTTTCATCTAAGAAAAGGGACAAGCCGAGATTCCGAGACCTATATATTATCCCCTTCCTCCACATCACTAAATCACCCGACTTACTAAAGTACAGTAATTTTTATTGCCTAGAAAAAACGTACATCACGTAAATAGGGAATGGAGGATAATCAGTAAACGGAGTTGATACGGGACCATCCAAGACACCTTCAGACACACCTATACTTGGGGATGGACATCATGGACCTATGATTCGAGCTCGTGAGAATGTTGTCATCCTCAAGAGGAAGAAGAAGGCTCCACCATGGGAGAAGGTCCAAAGATGGAAGTTTGACGTTTTTAAGATTCGTTCAGTAGTTTGACAGCTTTTCGACGTCTCAGTAAAATGAGTCGTACGGATTCAATATTAATCGGATTAGATTGTGTCATACCTTGTCGGAACGAGGACGAAGAGATCTACAACTTTTATGTTGAAGGTTTTTCCAGATTCGACCTAGAGCTTGGCCGAAAATCACATTCTTTGAGCTGTCACTGTTTTTAGACGAATTTATCTTATTTTTAGTATTTCATTTAGGTTTATTTTAATTAATTCTTTCAGTTATTATTTTAATTAATTTAGGCCGAAATTCAGTCTTGTTAGGTTAAATAGTCGGCCGACCCTTCATTGTAAAACGACACGTACAATTTTATGAGAAATTCATCTTTTGTGTGAAACACAAGTGTGAGAAAGTCAATCGATTCGTAGCGTTGCTTATCGATTGCACAATTGGTTATTGATCCTGCTTGGTTTGCTTTGAGTGCGTCAACCTCGCGAGAGCTTGGTGATCCTGGTAATCACAAGTCCCCTCCTTGTGCCTCCAAGTTGTCCGCTTGGTTGTGTAAGGTTGTAGAGGCGGGCTTTATAGTCGTTGGTATTTGGTTCCTACCCTCTAAGGAGGTCTGTGGTCTTTGCCTCGTTCTATTTTAGTTCGAATCACCCATCTATCGGTCTTTAATTCATTATTTCGTTGAGTCTAAGTTGCTGCGTTTGTTTGTCTTTGTGTCGATATCGAGTCGTTTGTTATTGTTCTTGAGTCTTTTGCTTCCGTTTTTGTCTTTGAGTCTTGATTGTCGAAGATCGGGCAATCCTACGGCTAACCCGTATCAGGAGTGGGCGCACAGCTGTGACTTGACTTCATCTGCCATCTACTGGTAAATCGTAACGTAACGTAACGTAACGTGCTTTCTAAATAAAATCAGGCCAAAATGATTGTCTCCTCCTCTGCCATGTCTAACGGTTCTAAAGTTAAAGTTCTGTTTGGGGCATTTTACAGATGTAAAGCTTGAAAGGTGACATCATCCTCCTCCCAAAATTTTGCATTTCTGAACAATCTCACAACTGGACTCGTTTTTTGATCTCTTACCTTTTAAACTCCACCTCATAATTTTATACTAGTCGAAAATGACGCAATTCAATGCACACATAGATTTGTGGATCTGATCTGTTTATGCTCATACATTTGAGTTCAATTTTCAACCACTTAAGGTACCCATAAATTTGTTGTTCATATTCAAGTTTGACCAAGTAAATGAATGAGTTCATAGAGAGCATCTTTATTTGCTTATAACACAATCACTTAGCTCAAATTTTATAAATTTTACAAAACTCGAACCATTCGAGTTGAATTGAATTAAAAATGTAATTATTCACAATTTGTTTAGTAAATGAATAAGTCCGTATCGAGCTTTTTTCGAGCGAGTTCGACTCATACAACAATCTTAGCTGGACCCGACTTGACCCCACCAGACTAGACTGAAAGTTGTGTTTGCTCCGCTGGGTCTCTCTCTCTCCCTCCTACCGTCCTCTTATCATTTCAGCTTTCCCTCTCCGCAATCCTCTCTGCACACCCACCACACCCACACCCACTCCCACTCTCTCGTTCTGCATCCCTTTCCTCTCGATCTACTGATTTTATAGGTGGTTGAGAACTTCTTCTTCCTATCAATTCACATCTAAACAATCAAACAACACCGAAGGGGAGTGAGTGAGTTGCAGTCGAGATGGCCTTCCAAAGCACAAACCCCAAATGCCAAGCCTGTGACAAGACCGTGTACCTCGTCGATAAGCTCACCGCCGACAACCGCGTCTACCACAAGGCCTGCTTCCGCTGCCATCACTGCAACGGCACTCTCAAGGTTGGATAAAAGCTTATGATTTCTACAACTTTGCTTGTAAAGGGAATCAAATCAATCAATAAATCAATAATCAATTGTAATTTCCCCTAATTCGCAGCTTAGCAACTACAATTCCTTCGAGGGGGTTCTCTATTGCAGGCCACACTTTGATCAGAACTTCAAGAGAACTGGCAGCCTGGACAAGAGTTTTGAAGGTAACACCTCCATCGTTTCTCGATCTTCATCTCTTGTTATTAAACCCTAAGAAAAACTTAATCTTGTGCAAGTTTTATGATCAATTTGTCCCCTCCTCTCAAATACTTCAGGCACACCCAAAATCGCCAAACCAGAAAAGCCCACCGACGCTGAGGTATGTATGGATACAAATCATCTGCCAAAGATCTCAGCTTTTTGTTTTGCCCAAATCTGATTTGATTTTATGTCTTCATTGCAATCAATTAAGCAGAAGCCTCCAAGCAAGGCCTCAACCATGTTTGCCGGAACCAGGGATAAGTGTGTAGGTTGCACCAAGACGGTCTACCCAACCGAGAAGGTAAAGCCGAAGCTACGCAGAGACTGCGCTATTCGAGCAGTTCTATGATTTATGATTTCCAATTCAAATGGAGAGCTTACAAAGATCTTGTATTGGACTGCAATGGAACAGGTGTCGGTGAACGGAAGCTCGTACCATAGGAGCTGTTTCAAGTGCACCCATGGAGGTTGCACCATAAGCCCATCCAACTACATTGCACACGAGGGCCGGCTTTACTGCAAGCACCACCATGCCCAGCTGATCAAAGAGAAGGGCAACCTCAGCCAACTTGAAGGCGACTCCGAGAAGAGCAAAGAGGTTGCTGCATAATGCCACAGAAGAACAGCTTGTTTTGATGTCCTTTCAATTCGTCGTCTTTTCGCTTGTTTCCTCTGCCCTATTATTTTTTGCTGTTGCCATAAAAGGAGCTCCCTCTCTTCTGGGTTTCGGGTACTACTTCTCTGTCAATTGCTCATTTGAGAGTTGATCGATTGGTGAAGATTTTTTTCATGACAGCTATCTGGGATTGTCAATATTGAGCACATTATTTCAGGGTGTATGAAGACATATATGTTTTGTGTTTTGCATCAATTTTCTTTCAAATATATTGATGTAGTTCAATTCAATATCAAAGCTTATAAAAGTTGGTTTAATTGAAGATAATGGAATTTCACTTGTTCTAGATTCAGAACAACAACTTGAACAAGGAAAACTGATGTAAATACTTGAAATACATTAGATCAATGGAAACATGGATAGCAAAGGCAAAAGGTAGAAGGTTTCAACTGTTCCATTGTTCAGTACCACTGCATTGAAGGCAACTGGAATTTCACTTGTCTAGCTTTGGAAATGTCTAGATATCAAATATCAGCCTCGATATCTGATATCTAGTGTTTGGTATAGGTATAGATATCGATATCCCTTAATCTGATATCTGTGTTTGGTATAGACAGATATCGATATCATCTGATATCTGTGTTTTGTATAGACAGATATCGATATCATTTGATTTCTATATATCAGATGTAAGCATATTTGACTTGATATCAAGATATAACCCGATATCGATATTTTGATACCGATTCCGATATCTTGATACCGATATCGATACCAAACAACCCCTAAGGCTAAGAACTTAAATAAGGAAAACCGCTGCGAATACAACAGATCAACAGAAACATGGATAACAAAGGTTAAAAATAAGCTGCAAATGTTGAACCTGAGTCAGATGGTTTCAACTGTTCCATTGTTCAGTACCATTGCATTCAAGGAAACTGGAATTTCACTTGTCTAGCTTTGGAAATGTCTAACTAAGGACTTAAATAAGGAAAACCACCGCGAATACACCAGACCAGATCAACGGAAACACGGATACCAAAGACAAAAGTTAAGCTGCAAATGCTGAACCTGAATCAGTTAGAAGGTTTCAACAGCTCCAATGTTCAGTAATCAGTACCACTGCATCAAACAGAGAGTTTCAGAGTTCAGACATACAAATAGTAATTGTTAGCCATTCAAGATATAGATGTATGAGAAGGTTGAGAACATAAGGTAGTTTATTGTGCTATTGCAGTCAAAGGTAAAATACAACTGTTTTCCTGCTGAGGATTAAAAAATTACAAATGTACATCCATCAATGAAATTTGATTGATGGACAATAAATAAAAACAAAAGAAATCAATTGCAACGGTCATGTTCTATGAGATGATTCTCTCATACAATAAGTTACAACAATCCTTCCTAAAATGAAAACGGGTTAGGCAGCCACACAGCTGGTGGCACCAACTAAAACAACTAATGCGCCTGTACAGAAATCGAAATGAAACAGGATCATAATTCATTTCCTCCCAATTCAGTTGATACCAAGTGGATGAGCATCTTCAGCAATGTGCTTCAGGTCCACAATGAAATTGTTGCTAAGAAATCCGAATCCGAATGTCCCATCAGTGTACTGCCAAATCCTCCCTTCCACAGGGCGAGGGCTCCCAGAGGTTTCAGCCAAATCTGGAACCACCAAGTTGTGACTCGAATTTATGTACATAACATGAGAGACGACTTTGTCATCCCTTGCTGCTTCAGCTACTGGCTTCAAATGCGAACGAGTAGAGTACAAGCGCTCTTCTACAGAGCAAACGGGAGACTCGATGAATGTTGCATCTGAGGTCCAAAACACAGGGAGTCCACCAGAAAATGGTTTTGATGAATCCCCTACCCTCCGGCAAGCAATGCCTCCCATGTCATCATAGGTCACCAGGTAAAAGTCGAGACTCATATCATCACAAATACCCTGTAACAGAAAGGATCTGTTTTGGTACATTCTCATCCAACAGCTTTTAAAAGTAAGCTTAAGAGGCACACTATAACAAGATGCCATAGCCAGATGAAAGAATATTTCACTTTGAAGCTTCCTCTAAGAACATCCATGTTAGTGCCACATAAACTTGTAAGACAAACTCAACCAAAATGTGTAATAATCGAGCCCTTTTCTGTACCAGTGTGCATTTGTGTTCCCAGTTTGCTGAATTTCTTAATCAGCATTACTTCATCGGGGATACAAAATCTCGTTTCATACAATATGAATCCTCGATAAATCACTTTTGTGAGACATTAACTCAATTGCTCTAAAACTTTTGCCTTCAAATCAGAAAAATGAACAAACATTAATGCACAACATCTTTATAGAAATTATCCAAATCCGGTCAGAAAATGATTGAAAAGATTTGAAATCATTAGATTTTAACTCCACAGCGACACTAAAACAGTATAAAACCATCAGGAAAAAAACCAATTGATAGGCAAATTTGAAAGATTTCATCACAAAAAATGGCAACAATAATTCTGAAATTGCTGAAAGGATCATTCATTAGGTAATAAAGGAATAACAAACGCAACAACACATTTTCACCAAATTGAAATATCATCAAAGGGAACAAGAGATGATTAAAAAGAGATTGCTTACCTTCCATAGACCTTGCAGAGGTCGACATGGTGTGGGGGAGCAGTCAGGGATTTTGACCATATGCTCAGGCTCCCACCTTCTCCACCCTCTCCTCTCCCTTCCTCTCCTCCTTTGCCTCCTCGACGCCCTGTCCATACCAGCCCTCGGACTTGTCTTGTTCGCAAGTTGCTGATACATCTCAGACATCAAACGATCAGGAGGAGATCCAATCAAATTCTCAAACTCAACGCCGTTTAATTCTTCAGCGCTCAAATTCAGGGAGCTGCCACTCCTCAGCCACCCGTTTCCAGACTTCCTTGTATCAGGAGAGCTTGAATTGCTCGAATTACTACCACTGGCAATATCTAGTTGTCTACTTTCTTCCACAAAGACATGGCCTTTGCCCATGAAACTCACGCTAACCGGGATCAGATCCTTCTCCGCGCCATCTGCATCATCAACCGACTGGATCCCGGAATGAGGATCCAGGTAGCTAATCACCTCACCTTCCGGAGAAAGGCTGATCCAAACGAACGGCGTCCTGACCACAGTGTGACCGCCCTTCTTCGACGGTGAAACCCTTGATCCAGTGACGAACGACGATCCCCAATCGAAGAACACGAGCGGGGAAGAATCAACGGAATCGGAATCAGAGTTGGGATTACCGCCAGATCCCCCAATCCTACGCCAGAATCCAATGAGGTTTTCGTAGTCGTCCAAGATCTTATAAAGGAGCTTGAAATTCACCTGGCCATCTCCCCATTTCCCGATTTGAGTCTTCGAGCCCCACCTTCGATCGCATAGGGCGTACCAGAGATCGCTCTCGGCGCAGAACAAGGAGACGAAGAATTTGGATGTGCACGAGAAGGAGCAAAGGTCGGGAGGGGAGAGAAATGAAAGGACGGATAGCTGGACGTCGTCGGGAAAGTCCGAGAATGAAATTGAGGCGATTTCGGAACACGGCGCACCCGAATCCGCCATTTTCACCGGCGATGAGATTCTTCACGGGGATTGATATGCAGACGGCTAGGGTTTGGGGGGCCGACGAGATTGAAGATCCTTTCTGGTGTTTGATTTTTTACTTTTTTTTCCCCCAATTTTTGAATCGATTGAAGTTGTTTGGAAATGGAAGATTCGGGGGGTGACGGAATGATTCTCTTCCTGGGGTCGGTACGTTCGGTGGGCCCAGAACTCACATGTGTGGTGGTGGCTTGACGTGGCATCTAGAAGGGTAAATTGGTCATTCAATACCGCCGTGGAATTTTAAAATTTAGGTATTTTTTTTCTTTTTTTTTAGTGGTGGTGGTTGGTGGCACGTGTCACATTGACCATTGTTGCCTATTGACCGTTAGATGTCGGTTTTTTATGGGTAATGATATTTTCACCGCTAATTTTTACTATTTCATTAGTAATCACCGCACCTTGTTGCAGTCGATATCAGTAATCACCGCACCTTATTGCAGTGGATTTATTACGGATAACCGAACTCACCATTGTATGGTGTGGTGGGTTCAAGAGATTGAGACAAACAACCGATGTACGGTGCGGTGGGTGCGGAGATTAGTACAATCCATTACATTATGGTACAGTGGATTTAGAAAAGGATAAAATATATATTCATGGAATAAGAAAACAAGAATTCAGCATTGGCGTGATGGTTTGAAAGTTCTTCTTAGTGCAAGTGGTCGCGAGGGTGGTCGCGAGTTTGAATCTCGTTAGCTATTCCCTGCCTACCCCTCAAGGATTCAAACACGAAACCTTTACTTTCTTGACTAGCCCTCGTACTGCTGCCCGTGACAACACATTCAGAATTATAGCCCGTTTTGATATTAATTGAGCTCCTTTTATTTTCACAATGAAAAATTGAAAAGATCATTACATATCAATTCAAAAATGAATACAATTCAAATGATAAATCAGAAAGCAAATTGACTCCAAAATCATTATAGCATGTTGGCATTCCTCAATTCAACCAATGCTATGCAACATAGTATTTGCACTCAAGCTGAATTTGCGTGTGAAGGAAAACAACAAGAACAGGAATGATGTATACACAACTCAAACGAATGGATTGTGAATTGGATGACCAGCTGGAATGAGTTGTGAAGAAGGAATGATAGAGAATTGCAGGCCTACATGTGAATATAAGATCAACTGAAGCATCCAGAGCAGAAGCACCGAAATTGAATGGAAAATAAAAGCAAGAAAAAAACTCATAAACACAAAATTGCAAGTGTTGAAAGATACGAATGAGATAAAAAAGAATTTCACATCTAAAGTTGAGCATAATAAGTTTGTATTTAAGTCAGTATGCTACTCTTTCTATAGCCAATTGGTTTTAGGATGGAACTTCACTCAGGTTATCTGTTGGGCTAATAGCTCACAAGCGTCCATGCACACGACCCCAATCAACATGGTAAACATGAAAACCCAAATCAACAAAATTTGGAGGCCAAGAAAAGTTCCAAATTTCTTAAATCTAAGAATAATAAAGAGACAACATTTTCATTAGAGGAATACTAAAGAGACCCTAGTTCAGGAGTCTTTGACAGCTTGAGGAAAGCAGCTAGTTTATTTGCCAACATGAGAGACGAAGAGGGAGGGACATGATGATGGAAAAATAGAGACGGAGGAAGGAAGACAAATGGAAAGGGATAGAGGGAGGATGAGGGTGAAGGTTGAGATCCAAATATCATAAATGGATTGGGAGAGGTAGCGTTTGTTGGAGATTTGGGAAATTGATTGGAAGAGTAGTAGGAAAGTGGGATATAGTTTTTTTTTTTGATAAGGTAAGAATTCGAGGGTCAGACAAGCCTGACTCGTCGAGTGGCCGATAAAGTCGGTAGACGGTAAACTGTCAAACATACAACCTAAAATAAGAAGGTGCAATACAATCAAAGGCAAGCAACATAACAAGGCGAACCACACGAACCTAACCCTAATAAGTTGGGGACAACGTAGACTAGTTACAACCCGATGTCAAGCGTCACCAAGCGATGACACAGCTGGCCAGCGGTATATCAGAAGTCCCTGCAGGCAATGAAGACTATCCTGGTAGGAACTTTCCAGAACACGGAGTCGCCTCGGTAGCATTAAATGGGCAGAAAACAAAACCTAGGGTAAACCAGAAAAAAAATATCAAGGGTAAACCAGTAAATACACCCTTTAAACGAGTTGTACTAGCAAGCTCATTTTGAAGGAATGGTAAGTTGTAACAGAAAACCAGTGAAGAACACTCTAGATTGAGAGGGAAGAAAGAGAGCGAGAGGAAGAAGAGGGAAATCTGAACATTTCATTCATTATGTAAAATTGGTTATACAAAGCTATTTATACACATAGAATGGGCTAGCCCATAACAACCAAACCAAAACTCACAACTGAATAGGCCCAATCTCTATACAAACCCAATATCCCCCCCTCAAGATCGAGCTGGGGAATCTACCAGGCCGATCTTGCGAAGAAGAGGAACCAATCTAATGTCTGCAACATTCTTCGTGAGGAAATATGCTAGCTGAGATCGAGTAGAGATGTGTGACAAATAAATCAAACCCTTCAAAAAAAATTCACGAGCAAAGTGACAGTCTAATTCGATGTGTTTTGTACGCTCGTGAAAGACGGGGTTCCGAGTGATATAGATGGCGGCCTGATTATCACAACGGACTGGGATCGGAGCAATGCGAGGAACCCCAAGCTCAGCCAACAATCGAGAAAGCCAAGCAATCTCTGTACAAACCCGACGAATGGACCTGTATTCGGCTTCGGCCGAAGACAAGGAAACGGATACATGTTTCTTCGATTTCCAGGAGAGCAAACTAGATCCCAGAAATACCAAGTACCCACTAATTGATCGTCGTGAGAATGGGCAGCTTGCCAAGTCGGCGTCGCAGAAAGCCTGTAATCGGAAATCAAGAGAGTCTGTAAACAGGAGATCCTTAGAACTTGTCCCTTTCAAATAGGGAAGGACATGTACAGCAGCTGCAAGGTGGGTGTCCCGGGGTGCTTGCAAAAATTGACTGAGAAGTTGAACTGACAAAGCCAAATCGGGTCTCGTATGCACCAAAAAATTCAACTTCCTAACTAATCGCCTATAGACAGTAGGATCATCAATCAGAATACCATCAGTAGGAGACAATCGGAGTTGAGGATCAAGAGGGCTGACAACTGCTGTGTCAGAACAAGGAAATTCACGCAACAGATCACTAACAAAGGGACGTTAAGTATGCACAAGACCACCATCTGTCCGAAGAAACTCAATTCCAAAGAAGAAGTTAAAATCACCCAGATCCTTAATACGAAATTCTTTGTTCAAAAACTCTTTGACATCCAACATCTCAGAGAAATCACTGCCAGTCAGGAGGAGATCGTCAACATAAACTCCAATGAAAACATCCCCAGAAGATTGTCTTCTGTAGAATAAAGAGTAATCTTTTTTTGATTGCGTGTAGCCTCTTACCTTCAAAGACACAGAAATCCTGGCATGCCATTGTCGTGATGCTTGCTTCAAACCATACAAGGAGCGATGCAGACGGCAAGCCATGTTCGAACCTACAACTGTCAACCTAGGAGGCAACATTATATAGACTTCTTCGTCCAACTGACCGTGCAAAAAAGCATTATTCACGTCCAGCTGCAGAATCCTCCACTTCTTTTTGAGAGCAATGGCAATCAAGGAACGAACAGTCATCATCTTGATGACTGGAGAAAAAGTTTCTATGTGATCTACTCCCTCCTTTTGAGTGTAACCTTTAACCACCAAGCGAGCTTTATATTGTTCTAAGCTTCCATCAGCACGTCTCTTCACTTTGTAAACCCATCTACATCCAATAGCCTTCTTCCCTTTCGGCAAAGGAACAATAGACCAAGTCTGATTTGCATCAAGCGCCTTGAATTCTGCATCCATGGTGTCTTGCCAGACTTGAAATTTGCAAGCATCATCATAAGAAACGGGTTCTGACCCAGGAAGATCCATTAAATGAAGATCAACAGACGGAAAATGAACTATGGAGGTGATAGTATGGCAACACGAAACCATGTTGGCACAAGCATGCCCACATATATAATCTGACAAGTAAGATGGGGGACAAGATACTCTCGAAGACCGACGAGGATCAACTGAAACAGCAGGTGTGTTGACAGCTGGAGAGGAAGATGGTGGTAAAGGAAGACCATCATCAACAACACCAAACTCTCCATTAATAGAAAAAGACGAAGAACTGTGACTGAGTTGCCCAAAAGACAGACTTTTGTAAGGAAAAATTCTTTCTTGGAACTGCACATCTCTTGAGACAAAAACACTTCTATCATCTAAACTGAGCAAAGTAAAACCTTTTTTACCCACTGGGTAACCCAAAAAAACACAAGGCAAAGCCCTTGGGGAAAATTTGTCTCGTCCATGGCGCAATGTGGATGCAAAACACAAACTCCCAAAGCACCTGATGTTTTCATAATTTGGGGATTTCGAAAACAACAACTCAAAAGGGGTTTTCATATGTAAAACCTTGCTCGGCAATCTGTTAATCAAATGGACTGCCATCAAAATACTATCTCCTCAATACTTCTTAGGCAAATTCAACTCAAACATTAAGCCCCTAGCCACCTCTAGGATGTGCCTGTGTTTGCACTCGACCACCCCGTTCTGTTGGGGTGTTGCCACACACGAGGTTTGGCGAACAATACCTCTGTCTAAAAACCATTGAGCATATTATGGAGAGCACCCAAGTTCATACGCATTATCAGTGCGAATAATGCGAACCTTGCTGCTAAATTGCCTTTCAACAAATCCCAAAAACTGCTTAATAACAGTAAAAGCATATCCTTTAGTAGGCAACGGTTTGACCCATGTATGCCGAGTGTAATCATCCACTATTGTGATGAAGAACCGGTTGCCATCTCGAGCAGGAATTCGATACGGCCCCAACACATCACAATGAACCAATTCAAAACAGGATGTAATTGAAATAGAACTATCAGGAAATGGGAGTCTAGCTTGTCTGGCCTTAGCACAAACATCACACGCTTTGAGTTGCTTATTACATTCATCATCCATAGAAACAAAATGAAATGATCGAAGTTTATAGGTTGGTAAGTGCCCCAACCGCTTATGCCACAGATCATCATCCACTGCAGCGGCATACTTATGACAAAAAGACACATAATTAGGTTCTTGAACACCTGAAAGTTGCAGAAGAAACAGGTCCTTGACACAATCACCAATCTTCATAGGCATCTTCATTGAAGGTCCCTGCATAGAGCAACCTTTGGCAGTGAACAAAACGAAGCATTGCAAATCACGAATCATCCTACCCACTGAGATTAGATTGCATTTGAAACTGGGAATGAAGAGCACATTATCCAGTTTCAAATCCTTCATAACCTCAATTGTCCCCGCTTAAGTAACAGTTGTCGTTTCAGCAGTGGGAAGGGTCACAACAAAAGGCTTAGCAAGGTGATATAAGGTTGTGAATATGGTGAAATCACCACACATGTGGCCACTCGCCCCACTGTCCACAATCCAAGTCACCCCATTAAGCACTTGAGAGGAAAGAGAACTACATGAAAACCCAGCAAAATCATCGGCAGATGGTTGTTTATCCTGAGAACCAACCCCTGCATTCTGGAGTAAACTCATGATCTGAGCCAACTGAGATGGAGAGAAGTCTGAGTTGCCACTCTGTGTCACTGTGCCTGCAAACTTGCCGTCTCCTGCAGACTTCTTCTCCTTTTCTTTACCATATCCAGAGGGAAACCCGATCAAGAAAAAACATCTATCAACCGTATGGTTTGATTTCCTGCAGTTTGTGTAAAATAAAAGTCGTCGCTCTGAGGTTCCCCGTCCACCTGAGGGATTACCAGAAGAATTCCCAGAGTGGTTACCCTTCGAGGAAGAATTTTGAGATCCCTGAGATTTAGCATACATTGACATAACATCTCCCATAGAGTTAGATTTAGAAGAAACTGAAGGAGCTTGAGCATTAGCATGCGAAGATAAGCCTTCGGCTAAATCTCCAGGTCGCTTGACATCTCTCTGATTTTCTTCCTCCAACAGAAGCGAATAAACCCGATCTATGCTAGGTAAGGGATCCATCATAAGCACAGATCCTCTAGCACTTAAGAAAGAATCATTTAATCCCATAAGCAACTCAATTATCCTTTCATTTTCAACAAATTTCATCATCTCATTTGCGGCACCGCAAGTGCACACAAGGAGGCTTCTTGCACTATCCAATTCATCCCAAAGTGACTTGATCTTAGTAAAGTAAGCAGGGAAAGAAATCGCACCTTGATCTGCACGACTAATCTCGCGTATGATAGAGACGCTCCTCTTGATTTCTGTGCACACATGCAAGCTTCTTGCCCCAAGTTTCCCATACCTGGACACTAAAGCACGCCAAATCCCTTGTGCAGACTCATTGTAGATGACGCTCCTCTTGATTTCTGCGCTCAAGCTATTCACGATCTACGCAATGACCATATTATTGCATCTCTTCCAAATCCGGAACCTCGGAGAGCCTGGATCTGGTCTTGCAACATCCCCGTTCAAGAAACCAAGATTATTCTTTGCGGACAGTGCAATCAGAACTGATCGTCTCCATTCTCCAAAGTCCCGACCATCAAATGTCGGCGTCACGAGCACAGTTCATGGATTGTCACTAGGATGAAGGTAGAGCGGATCATTGGGATCAATTTCGCTCGTCATTGCAATGCGGAAACACAGAACGGACGAAGATCCAATGAAAACAAATGTAAAGGAACACGATTCAAACAGAAAACTTCAAGATTCAGAACCTTTTCTATGATACCATGAAGGAATGGTAAGTTGTAACAGAAAACCAGTGAAGAACACTCTAGATTGAGAGGGAAGAAAGCGAGCGAGAGGAAGAAGAGGGAAATCTGAATATTTCATTCATTGTGTAAAATTGGTTATACAAAGCTATTTATACACATAGCATGGGCTAGCCCATAACAACCAAACCAAAACCCACAACCGAATAGGCCCAATCTCTGTACAAACCCAATACATTTGAAGCTCGAGCTCATAATAAGCTTTAAACTTTGCTTACATTCATCTGTTTTCAAATATAAACAAGTTCGAGCAGAGCTTTATACAAGTTGAGTCTGAGCTGATCACAAGTAGTTCAATTCAAATAACATCCCTAAAACAAAGGCCTAAATGTCCTGACTTAATTCACTACTAGAGTTTCGTCATTTAACATCAGATGATTAACATCAGTTAGAAAAACACGTGATGTAAAATAGTTTTTTTTTAACACCGGTCTTTAAAATTAAGATGTCGAAAATAAAGAAAAAGACATCATCGTATTTTTTGGACTGATGTTAAATTTTATTTGTTTTTCGAAAATGATTTGGAAAGCGCGGAATTGTAGTCTTGAACTAATTTGAAAACCTGCCTAAGTAAACCTAGACACTTTAAAAACCTGCCTAAGTAAACCCAACCACTTTGAAAACACAACCCTCATTTTTTTCTCACTTATTCAAACCAAGGGTTACCCACTGATCTGAAAGAGTGAAACCATATATATCTCTCTCCTCACTCTCCTCTCTAACCTTTGTTCTCCAAAAATTAGATCTGAAAACACAACCATTGTATTACTCTTAGCTCCTTCTCCTACGCCAAGTGAAGCGATGTCGCCGTCTCCTTCCTCCTCGCCCTCGCCATCGGAGTTGCCATTGACGCGTTTTTCCTCTGCAGCCTGATTTTTGGATTTGGTTAGCTAGGGTTTCAGGAGAGAGGTAATGCTATTTTCTGTATTTTTTTGTGAAATAGAAGGGTCATTAATTGATGCTCTAAACAAGTAATTGGCCCAAACTGATAGTCATTTTCCTTATGAACAATACTTGAATTGGTTGCTCTTTCTATGCTTCAGTTAAACACATAAGCGGAGCCTTTGAAATGAGTTTAGCGACTAAGTGATAAACCAGCAAGGAGACAACTGGTTCAGTCAAGAGGCTTTAATGTCTACATTAATTTCCCCTTCAATCTCATTCAAGGCAGATCAAGTATCGGCGCGCCATTCATTTCATCAACTAAACTTTGCCTTCTCACTGGTAATTTCTCCGTCAACTTTTAAATATCCAATATTCTCTGTGTTTCATGCAGGGCTGGAATTGAGATTTATAATGCCTGAGGCGAATTATAAATGTGGGACCCTCTACTATATAGTTAAAAAAATATTGTTGATCGATCAAATATGTCATCTAATACTAACGTACTAATGTACTATATTGTATAAGAAACTAAATTATCATAGTTTCAAAATCCAAACACACAAGTTACCAGGCACAAGTCAGGATTATAATTTTGGGTTGGCTGGATTTGCATATAATTTTTATTTTTTTTCCTCTATAGGTCACTATATATTTATTTAGTTAAAAAGCATGAATCAATTTTTTGTCTATATTTAAATTATCAATAATAGAATTAATTCCCTGTGAAAGATAATAATTTTTCCTTTACCTTTTGGGGAATTACTACTAAATACGCCACTTTGATATTTGGTTTGCCAAAATACCTAGGTTTGAAAACAATTGCACCAATATATGGAAATTTGCAAAAAATACCTTATTTAATTATCAAAACTATCCACCACCCCAAAAAATCAGAAAAAAAAAGTTAAATATTTTTGATATTTTTCATTTTTCTTATATTTTTAAATTATATTAAATAATTAAATAATAAAAAATCTGAAATTAAAAAAAAAATTCTCAATCCCAATTCAACTAACTGTTAGCCGCGACCGACCCAATCCAATTCCTAACCAAAACACACACGAGCAGCCCTGATGATGCCCAAAAATATAGGAAGGGAGGAAAAGAGGAAAAAAGAAGCAGTAAGAAGGACGGGGAAAGTGGGCCTGTGTGGACGCACTAACGAATGATCCGCGGATGTAGGTCGCATGCAACTTGGCCAGATGTCACGCATGCCCCCTACCCACGCGTGACGCGCCCAACTCCTTTGAACGCGTGGCGGCCATGCATCGACAAGTGGCCAAAAGGAAGGAACACTCCCCCCAGGGAGGGCGTGGGCATGAACTATAAAAGCGGAAAGACCCTCTAAGATAAGGGCTTTTTTCGGAAAACCAAAAGGAGGATCTTGTTCTACATAGAACAGGGAACGGAGTCTAGGCGCAAGAATACCAAGTTAACCGCACAATTGCCAAGCACACACCATACTCGCCGGGTAGGCGGGCTTACAGGTATTGGTATTAGGGGATTTCCCGAACCCGGAGGTCCCGACTTCAACCCTCTCATTCTGTTTTAGAGCAAGAACTCATCCTCTCCGAAGAGCCTTGATGAAATCGACGCCCGAAGGGTAGAATGAGCCCCAGGTAGGGCTCGGCGGCGCCAGTCACTGGTCATCTGCCGACCGCGGATGACTAGACTGGGGTAAGACCGTCTTAGCATGTGTGGTCATCCCGGCATAGGTAAAAGTCCTCCCCCTAGGATAGTAGCTCTGTGAGATCGTTCTCAAGTGATGGGGTAAACGGAGGCTACTATTTTCCCCCACCAAACCCTGGACGTTTCTTCTTCTACGGACAGGATGGTTTCCAAACACCCCAGCAGGAATACGCTCGCGATGGTTTCTACAGAAACGACTACGGTGATGCTCAGTAGGAACGTCACCAACAAGAGGGGTTCGAGTACCCGGGTCGGCATTTCCACTACGGGAATCGACATGCCAACAAGTTCCACCATGGTGAACGGTCTTCGGACATTTCCATGTCTAATAGGGCCAACTCATCCCATACGCGGTTGGACGTGCCGGACCTCATACCTTTAGTCTTTTCGAGCGAAATCTGCCGAGCCCCAGTCCCCAAGCGAAGGAGGGATGTCAATCTCATGAAGTACGACGACACTACCAACCCAGACGATCACATGTGCAATTTCGTGACGGTTATGGGGATAAACGAATACAACGATGCAATGCTCTGCCGCACTTTCCCTTCGACTCTAACCAACATAGCTCTGACATGGTTCACTAACCTCTCGTAAAATTCCACTGCCAGTTTTGCGCAACTTTCCCAGGTGTTCAAATCACATTTTGGGAGCTCTCGGTCGCGCAAGAAGACCATGATGGACCTGAATTCCATCAGATAAAGAATACATGAGACCTTGGGACAATTCTTTGCATGATTCACCAATGTGGTGGTACAGATCCCGAATTTCAACCACGAGTCAGTTGTCATCATCCTCATGGGGAACCTGGCAGAGGGCGACTTCAAGACTCGCTTGTTCAGAAAGAAACCTAAGAGCTATGACACGCTGAGGGACATGGTGTCCACCCAGATCGAGGCGGAAGAGGCAGCGGCCTCAAGTTCGAGGGCAAATGAGGGGCAGCAAGGTTTCTTTGGGAAAATCGTTGGGAAGTTCCGAAAAGATAAGGGGGCGGGGAAGCAGAGGAGGCTGTACTCTGCGGATCGCCGACCTGCATCTCGGCAAGAGGAAGTGCACCTCAACAGTGAAAAAAGGAACCCAATTGTGGACCCGAATGAGTGCGGCCAGGGGGCATGGCGTAACAAAGAGCACAGCTCCTCCCGGAGAGATGAAGGACGCCACGACCATGGGCGGCCTCATCGCGGCCCCCAGGACCCAAGGGAAGAACAATATACGGAATATCAAAAGGGTCTTCGACATGCTCAGAGGGAAGAATATCCACGACGGCAGGAAGATCGGGATGAGCAACCGTGTTATCCTCCTCACAACCACGGTAAGGGGTGGGGCCGAAGATTACGAGGTGGCCGAAGGGGCAAGGCCCAGCCGGTACATCGCTCAGTTAACCAAGCTCCTAGAAATGAAGTCCGCCATGAGAGAACTCGAACCAACCGGATCCCTGAGCCTGAAGGCTTCATCGACACCTTGGCAGGGGGACCGTCACTTTCAGGGGCTAGCCGGTAATATAGGAAGAACTACGAGAGAGAGGCGAAGCAACCCCCCTCCTCGGCAAGCCAAATGATCGCCTCACAAAACCATGCGGAGGTAATTTTTGCCGTGAAGGATGCCGAGGGTGTCCGCATGCCACACGCGGACCCACTGGTCATACACGCCCAAATCGCCACCAAGACCGTCAGGAGGGTCTTCATAGATACTGTTTCGTCTGTAGACATCCTCTCCTGGGAAGCCTTCTCCCAAATAGGTATATCCGCGTCGGCTTTGAGGCCCTACCATGGAACCCTGGTGACGTTTTCTAGGGATGAGGTGCAGGTGGCAGGTACCATAGAATTAACGATGGTGCTAGGCACAGCCCCCAGCCGCCGAATGGAAAACATAGTGTTCACAGTGGTCAGAATACCAACTACTTACAATGCACTCCTCGGTAGGGTGTCTCTTTACAAATTTCAAATGGTGGTGTCCATATACCTTTTTAAAGGGAAGTTCCCAATACCGGGAGGAGGAACATGAGAAGTTTGTGGCCAACAGCCGGAGAGCAGAAGCTGTTATATGACTTCCCTTCGAAAAAAGAAAGAAGTGATGTATCTTTGTGATACTGCGCAGAGTGAGGTCAGGAGAACGGATGAAAGCCTCCAAGAGGGGAATGAAGGGCCAGAAAACCCGGAAGAAATGACTCAAGAAGCTGACCTTGAGGCCAGACCAGAGGAACGAGAGATCCCGACCGCGGACCAGAGGACAGTCCATCAACCTTTCTCCAACCCCGAAGAAAGAATTTATACGGACCAGGCTCTGGGAACGGAGGAAAAAGATCGTGTTCTGGACATCATCCGGCAGTCCCGCGACGTGTTCGCATGGTCACCCAAGGATCTTCTAGGGGTCCCTACGTCCATAGCAATCCACACACTCAGAATCCACCATGACGCTCGACCCATAGCTCATAAGAAAAGAAAAATGGCCCCCGAACGGTCCCGGGCCGCCAAAGAAGAAGTAGAGAAATTACTGGAAGCAGGTTTTATAGAAGCAGTGGAAAATTCTGCTTGGCTTTCGAACGTCGTCCTGGTCAAGAAGGCAAACGGGAAATGGAGAATGTGTGTAGACTTCTCCGATTTCAACAAGTCGTGCCCAAAAGACAGTTATCCCCCGCCCTCGATTGATGAGTTGGTAGACGTCACCGCAGGAAATGAAGCTTTGAGCGTTTTGGATGCCTACTCTGGATACAACCAGATTCGCATGGATCCGCTAGACAAGAAAGCAACCACTTTCATCAGGGAATCTTTTGCTATCGAGTGATGTCTTTTGGCCCGAGGAATGGTGGGGCCACCTTCCAGAGAACCGTTGACAAAATCTTCTGCGGACAGCTTGCAAAGAACGTGTCGATCTACGTGGACGACATAGTAGTACGGAGCCGAAAAGCAGAAAATCATGCAGCAGATCTACATGAAACCTTTGACTCTTTGAGGCGGGGCGGACTAAACTTAAATGTAGAAAAATGTGTGTTCGGTGTCGACTCTGGTAAGTTTCTAGGTTTCATGGTCAGCCAGCGGGGTATAGACGTGAACCCAACAAGGATTACTGCAATTTAGGAACTGCGGCCGCCACGTACAATCAAAGAAGTACAGTCCTTAAATGGCGCGGTGAACTACCTGGGGCGTTTCTATTCATGCTTAGCCGACAAGTCACTGCCTTTCTTCGCACTATTAAAGAAGAAGGGGTCGATACAGTGGACCCCAGAGCTCCATCGCGTCTTTGAGGAATTAAAAGCTTTCCTGCACCGTTTGCCCACTTTGCACCAACCACAGAGAGTGGAGAATCTGCAACTCTACTTGGCCACCAAGGGCACTACCATCAGTGCGGTTCTCACCCGAGAAGGCCGGTACCCTGTGTACTATGTAAGCAGAGTACTACACAATGCGGAAACCAGATATGAACCAGTTGAGAAGGTAATACTCTGTTTGGTCTTCGCGGCTAGAAGACTTCGGCCATACTTCCAGGATCATGGGATCGAAGTACTGGCGGACCTGTTGCTGAGGCGGATCCTCCATTCACCCAGCTTTTTGGGACGGCTGACCAAGTGGGCCGTAGAACTCTCTGAGTTCGAAATAACCTATGCACCCCGCAAAGCAGCTCTTGCTCAGGTCCTCACCGACTTCATCTGTGAAACGAGCTTTGAGAATGACGGAGGAGACGACCAGAACAGATGGGTTCTGAGGGTGGATGGAGCCATGAATACTGACGGCAGCGGGACAGAAATCACGCTCACTACCCCTGAAGGGGAACAGTCGTGTTTTGCTCATAGACTGGATTTCCATGTTACCAACAACAAAGTGGAATATGAAGCTCTGATCGCGGGACTAGAAATCGCGCTAGCCCATGGGGCCCGAACCATTGCCATCTACACCGACTCGGAGGTAGTTGCGAGACAGGTGGATGGGACCTATGAGGCCAAGACAGGCCTTCTGCCAGACAATCTACGCAAGGTTATGGCGCTAAAACAATCTTTTATGCACTTCAGTCTGGAATTAGTTCCCCGAGAGATGAACGAGTCAGTAGATCTTCTGGCTCGGATTGGGGCGGCCATACCCCCAGAAGCCGAGGGAAATTTCGTGTTTGGAAAAAGGGAGAAACGAGGCTTCGTCCAGGAAATCTGCGCGGTCCAAACCGAAGGACCAGGAGATTGGCGCACCCCGATAGTGGAGTACCTAGGGAAAAGAGCCATTCCATCAGGAAGAGTGGAGGCTAAGAAGATGAACTACCAGGCCACCCGATTCACGATTCTCGAAGGCAGACTGTACAAGAAGGGTTTTAATTTCCCCGATCTACTGTGTGTGACCAGGGACAAAGGGAAAATCATCGTTGAAGAATTGCACGCAGGAGTATGTGCACACCACCAGGAATGGAGATCATTGACCGCGAAGATCATGAGGTTAGGGTATTACTGGCCGACCATGAGGAGGGATGTGGAAAGCCATGTGCAGAGCTGCGACGCGTGCGAGAAGCATAGGAATGTCCGCATGGCCCCCGCCGAGCCACTTCAGAGTATTTTTGGGGCGTGCCCCTTTGCTCTATGGGAAATGGACATCTTGGGACCTTTCCTCATGGCTCCAGGACAGCTGAAGTACATCCTTGTTGTGGTAGATTACTTCACCAGATGGGTGGAAGCAAAGGCCATGGGGCTGATCACTGCCGAAAAAGTCCGCAGATTGTTGTGGAAGAATTTGGTATGCAGATTCGGAGTTCCTGAGGTCATTATCACGGAACATGGAACACAGTTCGACTGCGAAGGAATCCGGGATTTCTGCGAAGGGCTGGGGATATCATTGAAATTCTCATCCGTCGCGCACCCACAAACTAATGGACGAGCAGAAATCACAAACTGTCAAATCCTTGAAGGGATAAAGAAGAAGTTAGGAAAGAC
This sequence comes from Persicaria maculosa, assembly GCA_963922045.1. Lineage (NCBI taxonomy): Eukaryota > Viridiplantae > Streptophyta > Magnoliopsida > Caryophyllales > Polygonaceae > Persicaria > Persicaria maculosa. Next base: position 24,092,018 of record OY998259.1, on the reverse strand, counting down.
CGCCAAGGGACGATGGGATGAGTTACTCCCACTGGTACTATGGTCATATCGAACAACAACCAAGACCCCAACAGGAGAAACCCCCTTTGCACTAGTGTTCGGATCGGACGCCGTCATACCCGTCGAAAGACTGGTCCCATCGGCACGAGTCCTGGCCGCTTTAAAGGCAGGAGAGTATAAGAGAAAGACGAAGAAATACCGCAACCAACTCCTTGTCCCCCGCCGATTTGAGAAAGGAGATCTAGTTCTCCGGTTGACCCTCACAGGTGGCAAACTAGATGCAAAATGGGAAGGACCCTACGTGGTGTTTGAATGCATACACACTGAAGCTTACAAACTCCAAACACCAGAAGAAGTGGTCCTCAACAAAACATGGAATGTAGAGCACCTGAAAAAGTACTATGTGTAATCATCCCATGATTCGGAAAGTGTTTTAAGTCACCCCCGCTGAATGTAAATAAATGAAGGTGGTTAGTGGGTGTTAAATTTCCGTGCAAAGCAATCAAATGCTCATCTCTAGCGAAGAGTATGTCCCAGGACGCGGAGCTTCCTCCGCGTCGGGATTTCGGTTGGAGCACTAGTCTCCCGGATCGACATATTCGTCAAGTCCCAGGACGCTGGAGCTTGCTCCGCGTCAGGAATCCGGTTGGAGCTCTAAACTCCCGAATCGACATATTCGTCAAGTCCCATGACGCTGGAGCTTCCTCCGCGTCGGGAATCCGGTTGGAGCCCTAGTCTCCCGGATCGACATATTCGTCAAGTCCTAGGACGCTGGAGCTTGCTCCACTTCGGGAATCCGGTTGGAGCCCTAGTCTCCCGGATCGTCATATTCGTCAAGTCCCAGGACGCTTGAGCTTGCTCCGCGTCAGGAATCTGATCAGAGCCCTAGTCTCCCGGATCGACATATTCGTCAAGTCCCAGGACGCTGTAGCTTGCTCCACATCGGGATTCCGGTTAGAGCACAAGTTTCCAAGATCGACATATTCCTCAAGTCCCAGGACGCTGGAGCTTGCTCCGCGTCGGGAATCCGGTCGGAGCCCTAGTCTCCCGGATCGATATATTCGTTAAGTCCCAAGACGCTGGAGCTTGCTCCACGTCGGGATTCTGGTTGGAGCACTAGCCTCCCGGATCGACATATTCGTCAAATCCCATGACGTTGGAGCTTGCTCCGCGTCGGGAATCCGGTTGGAGCACTAGTCTCCCGAATCAACATATTCGTCAAAGTCCTAGGACGCTGGAGCTTCCTCCGCGTCGGGAATCCGGTTGGAGCCCTAGTCTCCCGGATCGACATATTTGTCAAGTCCCAGGACGCTGGAGCTTGCTCCGCGTCGGGATTCCGGTTGGAGCACTAGTCTCCCGGATTGACATATTGAACAAGTCCCAGGGCGCTTGAGTTTGCTCCGCTACGGGAATCCGGTTTGAGCCCTAGTCTCCCGGATCGACATATTCGTCAAGTCCCAGGACGCTGGAGCTTCCTCCGCGTCGGGAATCCGGTTGGAGCCCTAGTCTCCCAGATCGACATATTCGTCAAGTCCCAAGACGCTGAAACTTGCTCCGCGTCGAGAATCCGGTTGGAGCCCTAGTCTCCCGGATCGTCATATTCGTCAAGTCTCAGGATGTTGGAGCTTGCTCCGTGTCGGGAATCTGGTCGGAGCCCTAGTCTCCCGGATCGACATATTCGTCAAGTCCTAGGACGCTGGAGCTTGCTCCACGTCGGGATTCCGGTTGGAGCAATAGTCTTCCAGAGCGACATATTCGTCCTAAGACGCTGGAGCTTGCTCCGCGTCGAGAATCTGTTTGGGGCACTAGTCTATCGGATCGACATGTTCGTCAAGTCCCAGGACGCTGGAGCTTGCTCCACGTCGGGATTCCGGTTGGAGCACTAGTCTCCCCGATCGACATATTCGTCAAAGTCCCAGGACACTAGAGCTTTCTCCGCGTCGGAAATCCGGTTGGAGCACTAGTCTCTCGGATCAACATATTCGTCGAAGTCCCAGGACGCTGGAGCTTGCTCCGCGTCGGGAATCCGGTTGGAGCACTAGTCTCCCGGATCGACATATTCGTCAAAGTCCCAAGATGTTGGAGCCTCCTCCGCGTCGGGAATCCGGTTGGAGCACTAGTCTCCTGGAGAGACGTATTCGTCCTTAAGACGCTGGAGCTTGCTCCGCGTCGGGAATCCGGTTGGAGCACTAGTCTCCCGGAATGACATGTTCGTCAAGTCTCAGGACGCTAGATCTTACTCCGCGTCGGGTTTCCAGATGACGCACCGGTCTCCTAGATCTAAACACTTGCAAAAGTTGCGTGACCTGGGGAACAGACGCCCCCAGAAGCCGGGAGATGTCTCTCTTACCAAAAGACTAGAGCTTACAAAGAAGGCCAGGAACTTTAGGAATACTGAAAAAAGAAACCGCAGACAGGACAAAAGCACGAGAATCACCAGGATCACCCCCCAACAGGGCGCCTGAATGAGTTTGCAAAACGTTCAGAGAACAGTTAATACATAAAGTCTTTGGAAATGAAGAGCCTGGCTCCATCCAACGAACCTCACCCCGATCTTGGCCTACCGAGGACCAGCTGGGTCCTATCCTCACTCAGGCGAGCCCCGTTAGGGAGGGGACCCTCGGGGTGTGGCTCTTCCCACTCCCCGTCAACTTCATCCCCTCTAGAAGTCAGGATGCGAACAACAAATCGGGGTCCCCCTTTATGTAGGAAGGTCAGAGAAGATCCGATGTCCACACTGTGCATGCAGACAAAGTGGTTCCACCCATGACGGAGGTAAGGAACACCGTAATCACCACGAACCACCGCCACTGGAAAATCCTTCAAAATTCGAGTCGTTAGGAGGACCCGCTCGGGAAGAACCTGACCATACTCATCCTCAAAACGGAGCGGCAGCATCTATCCAAACTAAACAGCTTGTGAGAACGAGAACTAGGATGAGAAGAACTAAACCAGGAAGAATAAAAAGAGACAAGGCAAGGGATCTACCAGGCGATGCAGCTGCTCCGGGAAGTCGATGGTTTGAAAGAACGCCCAGTTGGTTCGCCCTGAAGCAGACATTTTTTGGAAAGCAAAAAGGCTCAAGTGAGGAAAAAAGAGGCAAAAAGGGTTACTCTTTAAAGGAGAGCCCCAGGGATCACGAGCCGCACAAAAACCACCCCGAGGCGGAACCGTCAGGACTTCGGCGAACCACCACAATGATGCGAAAGGACGAACGCCATCTGCCCAAGGCCAGGCATGAAGGACACTTGTCCAAAGGAACCCCGCCTTGAGTAGTGTAGTTGCAGCATCTCAAAAGGGAAAACAAGGAGGAGAAAGCCAAACATGGTCTGCCCGAGGCTAACCATGGGGGACACGTGTCCTAAAAGGTTTAGTTTTACAATGTATGAGAATTATGCCCCGGGAGAGCGAACAAATGAACCTCGCGCTATACTCTCAACATTAGGAGGGTAAACAAGGACCCGTGACAATCACGACTGGAGAATTGACAACCCTCAGCACAAGGAGCGTCTCCCCTCCCGGGGACAAATGGAGTCAAACCCATCTCAAACCTCATTCTACAGAGTAATCCTCCGAAGCGATCAACTTCTGCGACTCCAACTTCCCTTAATGTATGAACTATGAACTAGCCCTGGAAGATGCCCGGGGGAGAGTCATCCTTCGATCCCGGTAATACCAGGAGCATAGCGTCATGGTCGGTCGAGATAGCAACGGGATCTATTGGCTAACCGGATGATGGGAGGTTTTCGTCGCCGCAAATTGCGTGCGGATAGGGGTCGTCCTTAAGTTCACCAAGGAAGAAACAAGAGCCGGATACGAGGTTTCCGTGGTCGACCCAGATCCTGAGAACGAAGCCTCCCCAGCCGCGTAAGATAATCGGCTCACGTCATGAAATTTCTGTGCTAGAAAACCCGTTTCCTGCACGACTACGTTGAGAAGATGTAAGAGGATTTTTTCCTCGTCAACTTTATTTGTTTCAAAATAATAATAGCTTCTATCCCAACATTCCTGCCCGGGTGCCTCCATCATAGACCGGTCCGGTAAAGTCACGGAACCGTTTATCCCAGACATGGGGCCAAGGCAACGACCACGTAGAGCAAAATCATCTGGCAAAAGGCCACGCGGGCGAGACATCCCCGTGACGGTAAGTATTATAAAAAGGAGCAGAGGTTTTTTAGAAACCCACACAAAAATATTCACCACTCTAAGAAAATGACCATGGGGACCGAAGACCCACCAAGGGCTTTTTATCGATTCATCGCCCGGGAAGAGCAGTTGTGGAGACTGCAGCTGCCCCAATCATACAGACGATTAGGGGAGGAGGCTCATGAGCTCGTCCCCCTCTAGTCAACCTCATGCCAGGATTGCGAGGTCGGTGTCGAAGTAGACAATGAAGGAACGCATTGGTACACAAGAGGGTGGGTGGATTTCACTTTCTTAAACCGCGTGTACATCGGGTCCGCACTCCTCTTCGTTTACGAGGGCAACTCACACTTTGAGGTATACATATCGTATCCTGACCCGCCCTCAACTGAGGATGCCGGCCTAGCTCAAAGAAGAAGGGGTTCCCAGAAGTATGAGGCAACCAAGGTAACGAGATTGACCGGCAGAAAATAAAAAACACGGCCCGCGGATCTCTCTTACCTTTCAAGTTAAAATGCAACCGACAAGAATAAACTCTATCCCTAAGCGGAAACTCAGTAGTCTGTTTTCTTCAAGCAAAATAAGAAACGCGGGCACTAAAGCAACCACGATCAAGTTTTTCACACGATCATACCGCATATACGTCAACACAAACCAAAATAAGGCAAAAAATAGGGTGCCAAAGTTCGTTCGCCCAAAGAAACGATAATAGGAAAACCAGTATCTGGAGAGAGAGTTTACAAACCATCACCGCTTATGTCCACGTTCTCGTCCTCTTTCAAATCCCAATCCTCTTTGTCTTCGCTCAGGGGGAAGGTTGGAGAGGGACGCCAGGGTTCTTCGCGGACTTCCGCACACTCTGATGAATCCCTGCCTTCATGCCCATATAGAAGCAGTCTCTGTACCTATCTTGAATGAAGTCCTGCCCGGCCTCTTTGTTCAACCACTCCGGAACCGCGCTTTCTCATGAAGTATAGGCCGTTCGGGGTCCTCAACCAGTCGTCCACGAGCTTGGTGCGGTTGTGCGGAACGTCTAACCAAGACAGAACGATATCCCCATCTGTCCGGGACTGGTACCGCTCCAGCTCGATTGCACGGCGGTTGGACTCCACGATCGCCTTGCTCCGCTCCTCGTTTGCCGTAATCAACTGGGCCTCCAACTCGGCCACTCGGGCCGCGGCACTAGACTGCAAGGAAGATAAGGACTGCTGGGAAGACTCAAGCTAGGCGTGCACCATCTCCAAATCCTCGGCCAGTTTATTACCCTTTGCTTTCTCCGCGACCAGGGCTGTCTCCCCCTCTTCCAACCGGGAACGAAGGGATTCAACCTCCTTCCGCGGCGTCTCTGCCTCCAAAAGCGTCTCTTTCATCCGCTCTAAGTTCTCCTCCAGGCCACGGGCATGTTGGATCAGACGAAGATACCTCCCCCAACCGCTATGGGTAAAGACGCGTCCCTGATTACAAAGAAAATGGACGGGTCATGGAAATGCCAAAAGAAAAAGCACCAAGGCAAACAAATAACGAAAGACACGGAGCACGACTCACTTACCCAATTGCACCAGCGTTCCTGCTCCATGGTGAACTGCTCATCAATCAGTTGGTCCAGGTATCGCAGCTCCGCCACCCCGAGCTCCGGAGGAAAGGCCAATTGGTTGAGGACCTCCGAGTCAAAGTCGGGCATCCGATAAGACGGGCGGTTGTTGACGTCCATGTGGAAAACCGGCACGTCCCAGTCCACGCCTTCCCAGACCGGGAAAGGGCACGACTTTCTCTTCTTTGAAGGAGCCTTGGAAGTTCCTACCTCGAAAGGAGAGACAGGTAGGGGCTCCACAGGAACCGTCAGAGGGAGGGAACGAATCTCGGCGATGGGAGAAGCCTCAACATCAATAACTGGTAGCTCAGGCTCCGCCAGGACAACAGGAGAAGAAGAGACTATGATCGCGGTCTTCTCTTTCGCCGCCTTCTTGCTTTTTGGCTTGGGGCTAGATGTTTTGGGATGCTCAGGGCCATCATCACATCTGTAGGTATCTTCCTCTTAGCAGAAGAAGGAGGAGCGGAGGATACCTTCGCAGCGTCCACCATCGTCTTCAACTCCAGGGTGTCTGGGGGAGACCATGAAAAGGACGATTAGCAACAACACAGAACCAACAAAACAAGAAAAAGCGAAAACAAAAAGTGTTTCGCAAATTAACTACAACCTATACACGGATGGGGGAGACTCAAGCCCGCCATCTCCAGCCGCAAAGGAGACACCACATCCCTCCACGAAGGTTTCGTTCCCACCCCAAACCTCCGCTCGACCCCTTTTAGATCGGCCACCGCTTTCTTCTTCACACACGCATACAAGCGCGGCTCGGTATGGAAGTTCAGGACTTGACGACAAGGGTCCCTGACTAAGAACCACTTGTGCCTCCACTCAGGCTTGCTGGAGTTCCGTTCCACTATCGAGACGCTAAGCTTAGCCTGGTAAAAGTTCTTGTGGGTGCTTACGTGACCCAGAGTGAGCATGTTGCTAAGAAGTCCTAAAGTAGGCTGGACGCCAATCTTCAAGCAGCGCATTTGCGCATGACAAAGGAGGTAAAGAAGAGCCAGTTGTTTGGCACCAGTTGGGTGGGGCTCAAGCCACAAGCTTTCAAATAACGCTTAAATAGATTATGCAGAGGGAGCCGAAACCCCTGAACCAGACTCTCGATGTAAACAACCAAGCACCCTGGATAATCGTCCAGGCTCCCTACGCCCTCCACTGGGAGACACAACACTACCCCCTCCGGCCAAGGGAAAACACGGGCAATCACGCTCAGATCATCTAGGGTAGTGAAAGTCCCTCCTCCGTGGTCCTGAGCATTGGGAGGGGCGATAGGAATCACCCTTTGTGGCAGAACAACCGGGATAGGACATGCGGAAGAGGGTTGGAAATCTTTTCTAAAGAGCCACGTGGCTAGTATGCCCTCATCGTATAAAACTGGGCAAAAATCCCCCAGCACAGGCGAAGAACGACGCTCAGCTGGAAGGAAAACCGGACCGGACGACAGGTCAGTACGGGAATCCCACTCCTTATAGGAGTGCTAGGACTCGGGGGACTCCAGTATCGAATCGGGTCCCGCCGACGAAGCATCATCACCCGAGCGAAAAGATGCAGGTTCCTTGGGAGAAGGGGGTTTGTCGCGTACTCGAACTGGAGAAGAATAAAAAAAGGGATTCGCCGGGGTTTTCGATTGGCGAATTGTGACCTCTTCAGGAACCGCTATACCGCCCATAAGAAGCTTGCCCTCCGACTTCGCCGGAGGCGGGGATCTAACAACGGCTTGAACGCTGCCAGAACTACTTTGAGAGGTCGACATCGCGAGGGCGGCTAGTAGATTGAGAAGGAGTAGCAAGTAGGAAAGAAACCTACGGACCAACAGGAAATAAAAATACGCCCGGAAAACAAAGCCCACGCCACATCCGCAGCCAAGAAAAGTAAAAGAGAAGACTAAGAATAAAGAACAAGAAAAAGACGCGAAAAGAAAAGAAAAGAGAGCAACTTTACCTTAATCGGCCGAAGACAAAAGCTGTAAAAAACGGAGAACGGCAAAAAATGGAAAAGGGAAGGACCCCTGTTTATAGGCCTCTGTTGAACGACGTTTCGTCTCCCGCTTCAGCACACGTGTCAGGCTCCTGACACACATCAATCAGGTAAACGGGCCTGGTGGAAACAGGCCCAGGAGAGCCCAACTCGGCCCAACGGGCCTTCTTCCCCCCCCCCCCCCCTCCATCTACTGACCTAGAAAGCGCAGAGAACAATGAGGTCGGTAGGGCAATTTCGAACCGCGGAAACATCTTCCAGGTCTCCCCGCGGCTCGACGAGCTGTGATGATGCCCAAAAATAACGGAAGGCAGGAAAAGAGGAAAAAAGGAGCAGTAAGAAGGACGGGGAAAGTGGGCCTGTGCGGACGCACTAACGAATGATCCGCGGATGTAGGTCGCATGCAACTCGTCCAGATGTCACGCATGCCCCCTACCCATGCGCCCAACTCCTTTGAACGCATGGCGATCGACCATGCATCGACAAGTGGCCAAAAGGAAGGAACACTCCCCCCCAAGGAGGGCGTGGGCATGCACTATAAAAGCGGAAAGATCCTCTAAGATAAGGGCTTTTTTCAGAAAACCAAAAGGAGGGTCTTGTTCTACATAGAACAGGGAACGGAGTCTAGGCGCAAGAATACCAAGTTAACCGCACAATTGCCAAGCACACACCATACTCGCCGGGAAGGCGGGCTTACAGGTATTGGTATTAGGGGATTTCCCGAACCCGGAGGTCCTGACTTCAACCCTCTCATTCTGTTTTAGAGCAAGAACCGATCCTCTCCGAAGAGCCTTGATGAACTCGACGGCCGAAGGGTGGAATGAGCCGCAGACAGGGCTCGGCGGTGCCAGTCACTAGTCATCTGCCGACCGTCGATGACTAGACTGGGGTAAGACCGTCTTAGCATGTGTGGTCATCCCGGAACAGGTAAAAGTCCTCCCCTCTAGGATAGTAGCTTTGTGAGATCGTTCTCAAGGGGAGGAACTTCAGGTAAGACCGTTGACCACTTAAATCGGGACACGTGGCTCATCCCCCTCCATGGAGACGTGGGGTGGGGTCTACCTTTCAATTGTGGTTTTATCAAGCCCAAACCCTAAGTCTCCGGCGCTCAACCCTAACCCCAAGTCTCCGACGCTAGGACCTTCGCCCGCGTCTCCAGCTCTGTCGCTGCCCTCACCGTCCGGCGCTACGCCTACACTTCGGCGCCCTTGACTGACACAATCCCAATCCCTAACCAGAATACACAAGAGTAGCCCGACCGTCGCTGCCCTTACCCTCCATCGTTGTGCTCACACTCCGGCGCAATCAGTCTCCGGTTCCGGCCTCGACCCCAAGAGCATACCAACCCTCCGGCTCCAGCTCCATCAGGCCACCCTACAACTTGTCTTGATTAGAAACTCTCTCGAGTCTCGACTTCCTAAAGGTAAAAACAGAAGAAGAAAACAAACTTCGGCTCTTCATTCTTTGCATTGATAGATATTTGTGTTACATGTAGCACGTACTTAAAGTCGCAAATATCGTCTTCATTGTTTCGCTTAATAATGTACTCCGTTTTGAGATGAAAAGTATGTGCCCTTGTATTCCCATGCCTAAATGTTGAGGAACTGACATTCGATTTGGTGTACCCTTATAGTTAATTTTCATTTTAAGAACTTCAGTTGCTATTTAATGGCCACTTCCATTGCTTGGTTTTGCTAATACAGGAATGATTTGTTCTGAAACTGGTCTTTGTCCACGAATCACAAACATAGCTCAAAATCCATCCTTTTTTGTTGGCTTTTTTTTTTGCTATTTTGAGTTCCCCTTTAAAAATTAGATTCTTTTTACTTACTTTTACCCATTTTGATTTGCATATTCTCACTTATATTGTTAATTTTGGATCATGCCTACTACATAAGCACTAGCAATAGCTGCAGATTGATAGTTGTTTGACTGGTGATATGCTTTTGAATGTATATGTTAGACCACCAACAAACAATCCTCCCTCTAATTGATTGGTCAATTTCTAGGGTTTTCCCCCCTTTTGCTTAATTTTTTTTTTATTGTCCATCAGTATTTAGTTATTTTGATGGATTTTCTTTAGGGTTTTTTTCATATTGATTGTTAATTTCTTCAATCTGAATTTGAATAACAGATTTGTGGGTTAAGGCTACAAGAACTACTCAATAACTTCTATGGCTATTACAAGAGGAGGGAAGGCGGCTAAAGCAAGTTCTTCGAGGGCAAAGGGTAAAAGGAAGGGGATCGTTGAGTCAGATGACTCAAATGACATGGAAGATGTGGATACTAGTAGAAGCAAGTTGAAACCTAAAACATCTATTCCTCAAACAGAGGTGCAAGTTAGTACAACTCATCTTTAATATAGTTCAAATCATTTTTATAAGCTATTTAATTAGTTAGACTTTCTACGGAAGTTGATGCTGAATATTCGTATATGGTGGCGTCTGCGTCTTCAGATGGGTCTATACATGTCTGGGATGTTTGTTTTGCCGCCAAAGAGAGCTCAACACCTTTAGCTGAAGTTAACACAAAATCAAGGCTTACTTGCCTTGTTGGTTCTACTTTTAATCTCAAGTGTAAGTAATCCTCTTCAGCATAAAACTATTCAGTTTTTCCGATGTTTGGTAGTTTTATGCTTACACTAAAGAACATTGATGGTTTTTCACTAGCTTAAAATTTGTTTTTAACTTGATCTTTATTTCCACATACAGCTTCGAAAAGGCCCCAAGAGAAGAATGGTGTTTCAGATGTAAAAGAGAATGAAGCATTGGCTAAAGATTCATAACTTCAAAGTTTAGTCCATGAACCTTCATTGCACAAGTATGTTTCTATTGCAGATTCATAGGGAACACAAATAAATGTGTTGTTGTAATATAAATGAAGTGGGAGATGGAGTTTATGATTCGGTTAGAATCGATTCAGTTTTGGCGTTAGGGATGTGATGCCCCCTTTTGATGTATTGTCAGTTTTTTGTTATAGTGAAATTCAGAAGTGATGTGTGCCCACTGGCTAAACTCTGTTTTAAACATCTTCAGTGGTGGAAGGTGTTAAAGTTGAGTTCTTGTTGATTCCATTCAAATTGCTAGAGTGACACCCTTTTGCTTCATAGTCATTTTCATTTCTGTACAACATCCTTGAAGCTCATTACCACAACTTCTGCATTATTGGTGAGGCGACAATTAAGCGGTTAGGGTTAATAATCTAGTGGTTATGATTTAGGTCAAAACCGTATCTTTACTCAATCTCACGCCGATTTTTGATCATATCCTGTCAATGTTCATATTTGGAATTGTCAGGGACAATATTCATCATGTCAATGTGGTAATATTATGGTTTCAAGATAAATATTGACAATCATTTTGTAAATATGGTTAATAATTCTAAAGATATGATTTACCGTATCTTCGGTGATTCTCTCCCCGATTATAGCTTCAATCCTGTCAAAGTAAATCTACAGCCTTGTCACTATAAACATTATTCCTGTCGTTGTGAACAAATAACTTTGTCATCTTGGACAGACCTTTAATTTCTAGTTATGGTATGGATAAAATCGTATCTTTATTCTCTTCCTTATTATAGAATCCATCCTGTCATTATTAATTACCAGCTTTGTCATAAGGAACGTGTATATCCTGTCAAAAAGAAATTTTATTCCTGACACTATTAATTCTCTTACTAAGGCAATGATTTTCATCCCACTAGTTTTCTTATTTTTAAATTTCTGAGAAAAAAATATTAAAAACATTATTTTAATATATATTTCATTTTTTATATATTTTTTTAAATTTATAATTCTCCTTTTAATGATTTTTATATTTAAATTTAAGGTAAAATCAGTCATTATTTTTTAGCACAAATGACCCACCTATCTTATTTTTGCTATTCTCATAAAACGGGATTACTTTTGCAAAATATTAAAAACATTATTTTAATATATATTTCATTTTTTATATATTTTTTTAAATTTATAATTCTCCTTTTAATGATTTTTATATTTAAATTTAAGGTAAAATCAGTCATTATTTTTTAGCACAAATGACCCACCTATCTTATTTTTGCTATTCTCATAAAACGGGATTACTTTTGCAAATCGAACACCGATTTGGTGTATTTCTGCAAATCGACCATAAATTTTTAGGGATTAACCAATTATTTTTATTTTGTAAATAGAATAAAGATGAAAAAGAAAAGAAATGAATCAATAAACCAAAAAAAATGACAATAAAAATAAATAAAATAAAAAATTAGGGTGAGAGTGGGAACTGGGAACCAAAAAAAATCGGCAATAAAAATAAATAAAATAAAAAATTAGGGTGAGAATGAGAACTGGTACTCGAACCCGCGCACACAAAACACTATCCCCCCCCCCCCCCCCCCCCCCCCATAAATACACTTTGTCAATTGAGTCAAACACACAATGTGCTCATTATTATACCTTTATTCTATATATTACATTTTAATAATGACTTGGACCCCCTACACATATTGGGCCTGAGGCGAGCACCTGTTGGGTCTCGCCGCAGGACCGACCCTGGTTTCATGTATATAGATAATCTAATCGATTCTAAATTTTCAAAAAGAAGAAGAAGAAGATTGGTAGTATATCATGCATATACTAGCTATATAATTAGAAAGTCAATTAAAAGTAACTCCTCCCTCTTCGATAACATTTTTAACGTAAATGACATCATAATATACCAATTTATAAGAAAATTGATATATTAATCTCATATGATTATTGGTTAAATTACTTTTTTTATGATTTTTTTTTCGTGTGTGTGCTTATAATAGAGTAAGTTTTTTTGGTTTGATCGTGACACGTATTTTAACTGAAAAATCAACATGGAACTGGATGAACTCCAAACTAAATAGACTACTACAAGGATACTCAAGAGATTAACTCATTTGTTTCGTCTTAATGATGACAATAACATCTAACAGAAGGCATTGTGTGCCTTCATATTTCATTAGTAACTACTTTAATTATATATCGTCAAGTATGTTTTTTCGTAATCTATAATTACCAACACGTACTTTAATCTCGCATATTATTTATTCACTCATTTATGAACTCAATCTTATTTGACTTTACAAACTACTCCCTCCGTTCGACAAAACTTGTCATTTTAACTCTCCACACAATTTTTAATAAAGTTAATAATTACACTCATTTTTACTAATTTACCCTCATTTATTACTCTACTTTTTACTTTATCAAAAACTACAACTCACAACACATCAATCAAATCAAGGGCATTTTAGTAAAGTAGAATAAAAAATACCTAAAATGACAAGTTTTTTCGAACAAAAACAAAACTCTAAAACGACAAGTTTTGCCGAACGGAGGGAGTAATAACCCTATTATTATTTTAAGACTCCATAGACGAGTTAATTAAGGGATTTACTAGATTTACGGTTATTATATTACCACTTATACGATAGGAAGAATAGTTCCTAAAATCGATAAGTATTTAAAGTTGATTTGACTTTTAAAAAAGTAAAAGAATCTGTTTAGTAAAACTTCTCAATCCATCAATAAGATTGCAACCATAATGAGCTGTATTAAATAAGATTCAAGCAATAAATCGAAACAATGATAGAAGCAAAATTAATGAAAGAACCTCAGTTCAAAACTGCAGTTTCATTACTAATAGTCGTATCGATGCCTCTTGTACTATGCAGCAGGTGCTTAGTAGGCAGGCGAAGGAGTGTAGACGGGAGCTTCGTAGGCAGGAGATGAGGTATACACGGGAGCTTTGTAGGCCGGCTTAGGTGCGTAGACAGGAGCCTTGTATAAGGGGGATGGGGTGTAGACGGGAGCTTTGTAGGCGGGCTTTGAGGTGTAGACGGGAGTCTTATAGGCGGACTTTGGGGTGTAGACGGGAGCCTTGTAAACAGGCGATGGAGTGTAGACGGGAGCTTTGTAAGCGGGCTTTGGGGTGTAGACGGGAGCCTTGTACACGGGCGATGGAGTATAGACGGGAGCCTTGTAGGCGGGCTTTGGGGTATAGACGGGAGCCTTGTATGCGGGCTTTGGGGTGTAGACGGGAGCCTTATAGATAGGCGATGGAGTGTAGACAGGAGCCTTGTAGACTGGCGATGGGGTGTAGACGGGAGCCTTGTAGGCCGGCTTTGGGGCATAGACGGGAGCCTTATAGACGGGCGATGGAGTGTAGACTGGAGCCTTGTAGACGGGCGATGGAGTGTAGACGGGAACCTTGTAGACCGGCTTTGGTGTGTAGACGGGCGATGGAGTGTAGACGGGAGCCTTATATATGGGCTTTGGGGTGTAGACGGGGGCCTTGTAGACAGGCGATGGAGTGTAGACGGGAACCTTGTAGATGGGTGACGGAGTATAAACGGGAGCCTTGTAGGCAGGCTTTGGGGTGTAGACGGGAGCCTTGTAGACTGGGGTGTACACTGGGGCCTTGTGGACTGGAGATGGGGTGTAGACGGGAGCCTTATAGGCGGGCTTTGGGGTGTAGACAGGAGCCTTGTAGGCGGGCTTTGGGGTGTAGACTGGAGTCTTGTAGACGGGCGATGGTGTGTAGACAGGAGCCTTATAGATGGGTGATGGGGTGTAGACGGGAGCCTTGTAGACGGGCGATGGAGTGTAGACAAGGGTCTTGTACGAGGGTTTTGGGGTGTAGACAGGAGCCTTGTAGACGGGCGATGGAGTGTAGATGGGAGCTTTGTAGATGGGCGATGAAGTGTAGACAGGAGCCTTGTAGGCAGGCTTTGGGGTGTAGACGGGAGCCTTGTAGACTGGGGTGTAAACCGGGGTCTTGTAGACCGGGGATGGGGTGTAGATGGGAGCCTTGTAGGTGGGCTTTGGGGTGTAGACAGGAGCCTTATAGACTGGAGATGGAGTATACACGGGGGCCTTGTAGATCGGGGATGGTGTGTAGACGGGAGCCTTGTAGGCGGGTTTTGGGGTGTAGACAGGAGCCTTGTAGATTGGAGATGAGGTGTAGACAGGAGCTTTGTAGGCAGGCTTTGGGGTGTAAACTGGAGCCTTGTAGGCCGGAGATGGTGTGTACACAGGCTTCTTATAGTACACCGGTGAAGGGGTGTACACAGGTTTCTTGTAGTACACTGGAGAAGGAGTGTACTCAGGCTTCTTATAGTATACCGGGGATGGTGAGTACACCGGCTTCTTGTAATAAACCGGTGAAGGGGTGTAAGATGGAGACTTGTAGTACACTGGTGAGGGAGTGTATACAGGCATCTTGTATTTAGGAGATGGTGTGTAAACGGGAGAAGATTTGTATTCTGGAGAGGGGGTATAGGCGGGTGATTTGTAAACCGGGGAAGGAGAACTATATCCGTAGTAATCGGCAGAAGCAATGGCTGCTAAAGCCAAGAAAAGAAAAGAGGACAGGAGGATGGAGCTCTTGAAAGCCATTTTGAATGTTTTGGCTAACAAGAGAATGAGAGAGATGAGATGATGTGAAATAACTAATTCCTACTCCTATTTATACTTGTTTTCCATCCTCATCAAATGATTTAAGAAGACTAAAATTTTAATTTTTTCGATCAAGTATAGATGGAGAAACCTACTTGGTTGCACGACTTGACAATCACATATACATATGGGACGAGTTGAGATCGAGGCAAACATCTCCAACGTGTCTATAGCTCTTTGATTATGTATATAACAACTAATTAATTTGCTTGGTTAATTTCTAGCTGTACAATATTTGACTTGCATTTGGCTTTTAAAATAATAGAGGAAGAAAAATAATGTTTTGCAATTATACAGCCGGTGTATTAACATATTCCGTATTATACAAAACAGAGACTTTTTCAGATGTACATGTTATACAAATTAAGACACTTATTGATATACAAGTTTCCATCATCACAACCTTTTAATCAATATTGAAAAGAAACTACTCATTAAAAATGATCCATCAGAATAAAACACTCGATGTTAAAAAATCATTAATAGTCGTATCGGAAACAATTCATTAGAAGAATGATTTTTTTTAAGAAGAAAGTAATTCAATCGGACACAGATATACACATGATATATTAAGAGAGGTTAAAAATCGACAGATAAACTAACAATTATGAAAAAAAAAAAAACAACAAATGATCAATAATACAAGAGGTGTATGAGCATATTAATTATACAAAAGTACTCATTAATAGCGAGTTACTCAAATAATATACTGATATGAAACTACTTGTTAAAAATAACCCATTAAAATAAAAAGGTAAAGGTTTAGAAATCAATGAAGGGTTTGAACGCAATCGATCGAGATGGCTCCACTATGCCAAATTATATTTCAGGCGACGGACTCTCGAATGTCCGTCGCCTGAAGCTAATTCAGGCAACGAATTTAGAGAAGGTCGTCGCCTGACTACCAGGGCCTTTGAACCCAACCCAATTCATATTTGGGCAACCACAATCCATCAAAGTTCGTCGCCTGAAGATAGCTTAGGCGACGAACATTTTCAGGCAACGAACAAAGAAAGGAAAATGGTCGCTTGAGACTAGGGCCCAACAACTTATGTCAAACCGAACATTCAGGCGACGAACAAAGGTGAAGATCTCGTCGCCTGAAAGAATGTCAATTTAATGCATTTATTTGTAAAGCAATAGGGATTGTGATGAAAGGTTCTGATTTCCTTCTCATTAGATTAACGTATATATAATACATAGAGATTACAGAGGTTAAGATATGGAGATATCGAGATCTTTACAGAAAAGATATTCAAAAGATATTCTACATATATATATATATATATTCTAACACAGGTGACGGAGATATAAAGAGGTTCGTTTGCCTGAGTGTGGGGTAGGTATACTACATTTAACATTATACACTCAGGCGACGAACAAAGGTGGAGATCTCGTTGCCTAAAAGAATGTCAATTTAATACATTTATTCAGGTGACGGACGTATGAAGAGGTTTGTTGCCTGAGTGTGTGGTAGGTATACTACATTTAACACTATACACTCAGGCGACGGAGATTACATGTGTAGTCAATTTTGGTCATTTGAATGAGGGACAAATGTGGGTCAATCATTCAGGTGACGATATCTTTTTAATGTTCGTCGCTTGAGTTAAATTCAGGCGACGTAGATAACATGTGTAGTCAATGTTGGTTGCTTGAATGAGTGACAAAATTTGATGACAAATAACAATTATGTAATTTATAAATCTTATAAATTATTAAAATATTTTAAATTTTAAATTTAATTATGTAATTTTAATCTTATAATTTATATTTATAATATTTTAAAACCATAATTTATAATGCTATAAATTTTAAATTAACTATGTAATGTTTTTATAATATTAAAACCGGCCATAAATTTACATTAATGAAGTAATATTTATACAACCATACTAACTATGTATCATATTAATTAATTAAGTAATGCAATTTATAAGCTTATTATAGTTATAATGTTGTTATACAACCATATTCATTAGGTAATATTCATATTGTTTTTATACAACAAAATACTAAACTACTTAACTAGAGCTATATTTATAATATTTGTATATGAGTTCATGTATTTGTTAAGATTATATTTGTATATTTTATAATCATAATGTTATAAAATCATAACTTATAATGTCATAAAATATAAATTAATCATGTAATATTATTATAAAGTTAAAACCATAGTATATCATTATTAGGTAATGTTTATATGAATTTCGGTTGTTAAAAATAAATTTTGTGATATACGTTTATATGAATTTCTAATTTTCCATTAGAGATTGAGATTAAGATTGATATTGAGAGTTTGGTTGTTACATATAGATTTTATGATAGATGTTGCACATAAATTTTCAATTTCTGTTTGAGATTGAGACTGAGATAAATATCAAGATCGAGATTGAGATCAATATTGAGACTAATGTTGAGATTGAGACCAATATTTTGATTGTTTTGGTTGGTAAATAGAGATTTTGTGATAGATGTTATCAAGATTGAGATCGAGATTGAGATTTTGGTTGTTTATATAGATTTTGTGATAGATGTTATATATGAATCCTCAATTTTTGTTTGAGATTGAAATCGAGATCGAGATCGAGATTGAGATTCAAATCGAGATCAAGATAAAGATTGAGATCGAGATTGAGATTTTGGTTGTTAATATATTTTGTGATAGATGTGATATATGAATCCTCAATTTTCGTCTGAGATTGATATTGAGATCAATATTGAGATTTAGACCATTGAGATTATTTTGGTTGCTAATAGATTTTGTGATAGATGTTATATATGAATTCTCAATTTTCATTTGAAATAGAGATAGAGATCGAGATTGAGATTGAGATTTCAATCGAGATCAAGATAGAGTTTGAGATGGAGATTGAGATTTCGGTTGTTAATATAGATTTTGTGATAGAAGTTATATATGAATTCTCAATTTTCATATGAGATTGATATTAAAATCGAGATTGAGATTCAAATTGAGATCAAGATAGAGGTTGGGATTGATATTTTGGTTTATAAGAATATATTTTGTGATAGATGTTATATATGAATTTTCAATTTTTGTTTGAGATCGAGATTGAGATATTGTAAAAAAAAACTCATATGTTAAATATAAATTTCATGATAGATGCTTATATGAATTTTCGTTTGAGATCAAGATTGAGATTGAGATTTCGGTTGTTAAATATAAATTTTGTGATATACGTTTATGTGAATTTCTAATTTCATTTGAGATTGAGATTAAGATTGATATTGAGAGTTTTGTTGTTACATATAGATTTTATGATAGATGTTACATATAAATTTTCAATTTCTGTTTGAGATTGAGATTGAGATAAATATCAAGATCGAGATTGAGATCAATATTGAGACTAATATTGATACTGAGATTGAGACCAATATTGAGATTGTTTTGGTTAATAAATGGAGATTTTGTGATAGATGTTATCAAGATTGAGATCGAGATTGAGATTTTGGTTGTTAATATAGATTTTGTGATATGTGTTGTATATGAATCCTCAATTTTTGTTTGAGATTGAAATCGAGATCGCGAGATTGAGATTGAGCTTGTTAATATATATTTTGTGATAGATGTTATATACGAATTCTCAATTTTCGTCTAAGATTTATATTGTGATCAATATTGAGATTGAGACAAATATTGAGATTATTTTGGTTGCTAATATAGATTTTGTGATAGATGTTATATATGAATTCTCAATTTTCATTTGAGATTGAGATCGAGAACGAGATTGAGATTCCAAACGAGATCAAGATAGAGTTTGAGTTTGAGTTTGAGATTGAGATTTTGGTTGTTAATATAGATTTTGTGATAGAAGTTATATATGAATTCTCAACTTTCGCCGGAGATTGATATTAAAATCGAGATTGAGATTCAAATGGAGATCAAGATAGAGGTTGGGATTGATATATTGGTTGATAAGTATATATTTTGTGATGGATGTTATATATGAATTTCCAATTTTCGTTTGAGATCGCGATTGAGATATTGTGAAAAAAACATATATGTTAAATATAAATTTCATGATAGATGTTTATATGAATTTTCGTTTGAGATCAAGATTTTGTGATAAATAGAGATTTTGGTTAAAATATTGTAAAAATATAACCCTATATTGCTAGATTGGTTAATTTTTTTAGATAATTATGCGATTTCGGATTTAAGTTGGATAGAAATTATTAGAATAATATTAATCGCAAAAAATTGGATATAAATTATTCCGGCGACGAGAAAAATATTTAGGTCGGTCGTTTGAGTACATGGCGCCTAATTTTTGCGGCTAAATTTCTGTGAAATTTCAAAATTTGTTTAAGGGATGGACGATTTTCAACAATGTCCGTCGCCTAAATAAATTGTGTATAAAAGCAGAAGGTGAAATCCCCAAATCCAACCCTAACCCCTCAGCCTCAATTGCTTGGCCGCCCCTGTTCAGTTCAACCCTCTGTCGTTCTCTGCCTCATCCTTCCTCCTCCCTCAAACCAAATCCATAGGAGCCTAAGCCTCCTTCAATGCCTTCAATGGCCATTAGCCCCTTCTTGCCTCGTCGAACCTCCCGTGCTTCTACCAACGACGAACCGACGCCAAGCCAGGAGCCAACGCCGGAGTCGAGGTCGAGTCCCTGGACTTTGAGCTCCTTGCTCTTCTCCTTCTCCTGACTTCGAGCTCCCGGACTCCCCTTCCATGGATGCCTCCTCCACGTCGCCGTTGAGGATCCAGGGCCGAGCCTTAGGTCCCCGACCTCCCGCATCTGGTGGCGCCAGATCTGAGATTTCCTCCCTCCTTCCATGAGTCGCGAGCTCAACGGAGATTGGACTCCTCTCCCTCACCGGAGCCAGAATCTGAATCCGGGGCTGAATCTTTCAATCAGTTCTCTGTCCCGAGTCCGAGCCCCTGCAACCGCGAGGTGAGCACCCGAAAGGTTGTCCCAAGTCTCGCCTCCATCGTCCGCCCACATCCTCTCTTTTTCGAATCGAATCCCAAACCCTAAATTCAATTTCTATACTCTAATTTATGTTATTTGTTTTATTACTGATTATTTTCGGGATTCTTATATTGGTTTTATCACTTAGATGTTTTAGTACTTAGATTTGTCAATAGGAAATCAGATTTTAGGTTATTAGTGTTGAGACGTTAGATTAGATGATTTTAGGCAAGACTTCTGAATGAGTTGAATGAGATTTTAGGTTATCAAGGACAAATTTATTACTTAGATTTTAGGCATGAATTCTACATGATTTTAGGTTGTATGCTTTTGTGTTCTTGATTCTGCATTGTGCTAAGATTATATGCTTTTAGCAAAACATAAAAAAAAATCTGTTCTTGCTTTTATATGCTTGTAGGTTGTATGCTTTTAGGTTATACGCTTTTATGTGCTTTTCTGTTCTTGCTGCTGAATGACTTTAGGTTATATGCTTTTATCAAAACATAAAAAAATTTGTTCTTGCTTTTATATGCTTTTAGGTTATATGTTTTATGTTAGTTTCAATTGGTCCTTGGACAAAAATGTTTAATATAATTTTCTAATGCCATTTAAATTGGTCTGTCAGGTGGATGGATGCGATCATGATAATTTTGCTCATCACATTATCAATTTCGTTGTTATTTCTTTTCCTTTTACTTATTTTTCACAGGTAAAAATACTCTTTTGATTTCGTGAGGTTCTTATGGTTACTTTTATGTTGCTGGATGCCATATCCTTTGTCAAATGGTTACAGGGAAAAAATCTTTTCTACACCTATTTTCTTTGATTTCAACATAGCGAGGACCTAGTCCCAAAAATGTTTAGCTCCATGTCAATCTTTTTAATTGCATTCTTGAAACTGTAATATGAAATTTCTTAAATTGTCTAATTCTTATGTTTAATCTCTGCAGCTATCTTTTTGTTAACAAACCGGACTACATATGAGCTTGTTTGACGAAGGCGTATTGGATATATGAGGTTAGTACTCAAGTCATCCATAATTTTATACTACATTCTGTCTACCTCAATTAGCATGCGTAGATTTCATCAAAAAATTAGCATGCGTAGAAGAAAAAGGCATCCATGATACTTGTGATTTTTAATCCATTTTGTCCTTACTCTCAGCAAATGGGTCATCTTGGCTGTAGAAAATCTTTTTAACCTGAAATTATGATAATATATGCACATTCCTTGTATGTTTGTCACATTCAGTTTCTAATTCTTTGTGATTTTGCATTTGATAAGGTTTTGTGGTTTGCATTATGAAGTTGTGTAGTTTGTCTCTCTACTTAAACTTGAATCTGTGGACTGCTCGGGCTGAAGTTGTGTAGTTTTATTTATTTATTTTTTGCAGTTTTTTGGTCGGTTGATTTTCCACGTGCTCAGATTTCAAAACTCGTTTAGAGGTTCTAAGCTTATGATTTTCAGCATTTTTATATTTATCCTAACTTAAGAAATTTAGTTTCGTTTGCAGTCAATTGTTGACATTGTGAGCTTGATTTTCCATGTACACCAGCAGGAGTCACTTTTCTGGAGTTTTTATTAGGTAATCTTGTACCAACTTGTTTTTATTTTAGTAATAAAAGTTCAAGTTACAATTTTTGTCATTGGTTTTACTTACACAATCTTTTTCTTTGTTTGCAGAAAACTGATTCAACATTTCATCTTCTTTTTTGCACAAAATTCAAGCTTCTAGATCATCAATGGCTTTAGATAGTGACTTTTTAAATATTGGCGCCTTCGACTTTGAATATGCAGCAGCCTTCTCAGCACTCGTCGGATCTGCAAACCGGCTTTGGATACGCAGCCTTCTCAGGACCCTTCGGATATGCAGAATGCTTAGACTTTTTGGCCTCTGCGCAGGAGTAGGAGGTATCTCTCGCACTCCTCTCCTACCTCCTCTAAGTAATGAACTTGGATTTGTGTATAGGTTTGTATTTGTGAATTTGTATGTGGTTGCAAACTTGGATTTGTGAATTTTTATGCGGATTTGTACGTGGATTTGTATGTGGTTGTGAACTTGGCCATGTGTGTTGTGTATTTGTTGTGCTAGATGAAACAGGTTTGTGCACATTTTTGTGCTAAAAATATGCACAATTTTGGTGCCGCACAAAAATGTGCACAATTTCGGTGTGATTGCAAACAGGGGGCATCAGCCATATTTCAATTATTTTTTTAAAAAACAAATCATACTCAGGCGACGAACATTGACAACTCGTTGCCTAAATTTATTTTAAAAAAAACCCACTCATATTCAGGCGACGAACTTAGCTAAAAAGATGGTCGCTTGAGTCACATTTTTGTATTTTATAGAATTCCCTGACCAAATTGGGGCGACGAACTTTTGAGTATAAATTCGTCGCCTGAAGTGAAGTCGGCTCGGCTCGGCTTAGAATGCCCTTCTAGGTCTGACAATATATTCAGGCGACGAACCATTTTTCGGTTGCCTGAGGTTACTCAGGAGACTGGCAAAATGACACCCGTCGCCTGAATACTATAGGGACGGCGTTGAGCCGACCACACTCGGGGCTCATGAAGACTCGTCAACACCCGCCTTGATCAAGACACACATGTCACTCGGCCCAAGACATGTCGAGTAGATTTGGTGGGCTTGGCCGAGTGGGCTCTTGTGGGCCGAGTTCTATGACATTAATTACCTATGTTATTATTTTATGCAATTTAGATAAATAAGGTGGAACTAATTATATCTCTTTTAGATATAATCCTTGGCCACCAAGTTATTAAATATCTATCTTATTAGGAAATATTTATCTTAGATTTATTTCATTTATCTTTAGATAGAATAAATCTATCCAAACCCCTTTCCTTTGCAAAGAAGGATTGGCTAGATCTCTCATAAGTTTTCTATATATTCATGTTATGCACCTTTGAATTAATTAGATTGAATTAGAATTGAGAACCCCTTTATGGATTAAAGGGTTCTTGGTTATCAATCCAAACACTATCATTGCTCTTATGTTCTTGAGAGTTTTCGGCCAACACAATCAACATCACCCTACTGTTCTTCATCGACCTCGAGCACCAGCCCAACCCTAGAACCTGTCGCAAGAAGAAGGCCGGCATCGACAGCGCTCGCAAGGACATCCGCTCCCAGCGAGGGTGCGCCCAGGCCTTGTGCGCATAGGCGCCCAGCGTCGAGCGCTCCCGCGCCCAGCTTTCGCCATCACCCTCGCTCCCAGCGAAGAGGAGTTTCCGCGCGCCTGCACCCGCACACCCTGAGGACTCCGTCCTGTGTGCCCAGCGATCTCGCGCAACCCAGCTCCCTTCTCTCTCGCTGTTCTTGATTAAATTTTGTAGCTATTTCTGAGATAGAAATTTCTGGAATTTGTTTAAGTCCAAAACTGTCGCTATTCAGAATTCTAATTACTTGTTTTAAATTGTTCAAATCAGGAAATATCAAAGAGCATTGCAAGATCTAAGCAAATATACGGCGTGGTTCTTGATCTGGAGCCCACAGGCGAAGGATCGGGTATCCCAAACGTATCAAGTGGTATCGGATTTCAGGTGTATGCAAGTTCTTTACTCTCTTGATTCTTAATTGAGTGATTTATTTTTCGTGCCCTATTTTTCACCATACCCGCTGCATAAAAGTTAAATCTTTATTATTCACCCATAAAAATTGGCACTTTATTTTTGTTATTCTTTGTTTGGATCTTTAATTTGGAAGATATTGAGTTCTTGACTGCATGTTTTGATCTTTTATTCCTAGTTGCTACATATCATACCTATGACTGTGATTCTTGGATTAAAAGCATTATATAAACTTGTACCTCTAAAGAACCCTAATTTCTCCAGTTTCTAGCCTATTTTCCTTATTTTCTTTATTTTTGCTTACTTTTAGATCATCGTAGCGTAATGTTATTTTTTATTTTCGTCCTTTCTTGGCATTTCTTCCCTTTACAGTAGCTATTTCGTAGCCACAAACAAAAAAAAACAGAAAGCTGAGAGCAATTCCAAAAAAGAAAAAAAAAAGAATAGCATACCTTCTTGTTTGAGTTAGTAACTCTTGCATATTGTTCTTTCTTTTTGCTTGCTACTTGTTAGATGATCTATTTGGTTTTAAGCACTACAACGAACCCTACTTGTGTGATTTTGTGCTGTGCCGACACAGGAGCCTTGGTCACACCCCTCTTTGTCTGAACCGTGTTGCAACCGTCAGATAATAGTTGACGGAGTGTGTGCACTTGATTGCCCTTGTGATT
The DNA here is from genome assembly GCA_963922045.1 of Persicaria maculosa. Taxonomy (NCBI): domain Eukaryota; kingdom Viridiplantae; phylum Streptophyta; class Magnoliopsida; order Caryophyllales; family Polygonaceae; genus Persicaria; species Persicaria maculosa. Next base: position 24,067,640 of record OY998259.1, on the reverse strand, counting down.
GCTATTGTAAATTGCTACATATTCATATATTTCGAGCATCACATTGTATATCTTATTCTAGACACATTAGCCGCTTGTTTATACTTGCTATCCTTGATATCCGACTTGTGGCTGATTTAATTTGCAATTTGATTTTGACTTGCTGTCTTCAATATTGCAAAATTCTGTGTCCAGGGGAATTGCTTGAATTTAGTGCCTTGTTTTTCTCGCCTCATTGATTTCTAAAACTGAATCACTCTTAGGAATCAATAGGGCATGCATTACTTGGTTGCTGGTCTTTGCTCCGTTTACTTGTTTCTCTTCTGCTATTGTAGGAACATGTCGAACGCCAATAACCCCAACCCTTTCCCTACCCCTCCTGCGCCACACGCTGGAGAGATTGACACTACAGAGTTCGACGGCGTTCTCTGCCTTGTCAATCGACGGGTCCTACACATTCAAGAGTCTCCCATGGCTGATCAAAGGGAGAACATCTTCCACACCAAGTGTGTGGTTCGTGAGGCTACCTTAAGTGTCATCATCGACGGTGGGAGTTGTTGCAATCTCATCAATGAAAAGGTAGTGGATTACCTCCATTTGACTACTACTCTTAGAGCTACTCACTATGGTTTAAATGGCATAACTGATGATGGGTCTGATATTATGGTTACCAAACAATGTTTAGTTTCTTTTTCTATTGGATCATATCATGATACTGTGTTATGTGATGTTGCTAGAATGGATTGTAGTCATATCTTGCTAGGCCGTCCTTGGTTATATGATCGTTCTGTTATTTATGATGGTCGTGCGAATACATATGCCTTCACCTTTGATGGGAGGAGAGTTATTCTCCTACCCCTTTCCCCTCAAGCTGTTTTGAAGGATCAGGCACGACAGCGCCAATACAAAGCCGAGAAGGAGGCTGCGGCAAGAGGGGAAGCGCACAGCAATACATACACCAATCAAGCTGCACCCGCGGCCATACCATCCGGCACCCCTGATTCAGTCGCGCCCGCAGCCCAGGATGAGATCAAAATCGTGGGCCCAGATTCAGCATAGCGCGTCGAACTTGTTTCGCAGATTCCCGTTGACTCCGACATTGGAATTGAGTCACCTCAGTCTTGTTGCGAAGCTGACTCAACGAGCTTTCCAACGGTGTCTCACACGCTAAAGGAATCTTCCATTAAGGCACCCGAAACTGCTCTGAAAGTGGACTGCAGTGCTGCGCATGATGTGTTGGGTGCTTCTGACGACAACGATGATGACGTTGGGGACACTTCTCTTGAGTTAGCTATTGTACCTCTTGAGAATGTTCCTAATGTTGATAATTCTGGAGTTCATAGGGTTATTGGGCCTTTTGATTTTGTTCCTTTTGACTGCTCGATGATCCCTATGACAGGTGTTGTTTTTGAGGTTCCTGTCCCTCAAATTCTGCTGGCACCACCTCAAATCGATTGTCAAGGAAGTTACTTTTTGGTGGTTGCTCCTTCCCTACTGCTCTTCAATGACTCGATTCGAGGACGAATCGAAGATAAGAAGGGGAGAATGATGCGGATCAAGATGACCTTCTGTGGGTCCAACAATGATCTTGATCCAGGCGAGCTCTCAAGAGTCAAGACCGATTCGAGGGCCACTGATGGCAAAGAGTCTCGTCCTCAAGAGGAAGAAGAAGGCACCACCATGGAAGAAGATTCAAGATGCATGTCGAATGGGCCTTGGCCCATGCCTAGTGCTCTTGAGGCCCATGTCGAGTAGCTTAGATGTGTGGGACGGTTCACTTAATTAATTAGTTTGTTATTTTATACAATTTAGTTTAATAAGGTGGAATTAATTATATCTTCTCTAGAGGTAATTCTTGTCCACTAAGTATTTAAATTCTATCTTAGTTAGATTTATTTATCTTTAGGTTATTTTTATCTATCTTTATCAATCTAAATTCTATCTTGCACGATTAGAATTGGTTGTTGGTTTTCTATTTAAACAATGTAGTTCCCTTTGAATTAAATCAGATTGAATTAGAATTGAGAAACCCCTTTATAGGATTAAAGGGTTCTCGATTATCAATCCAAACCACTATCGTTACTTTTATATTGTTACCGTCGGCCTTCACAATCACCATCACCATTCATCTGGTTCATCATCAACCGAACCTATACCCATCACCATCACTAGTACCTTGTTCTTGACCGATCAAATTCTAAACCCAAGGAAGCCGTCGCAAGAAAGGACCCAGGAGCTTGGTGACGCTCGCGGCCATCCTCGCTCGCAGCGAGCGCGGCGCGTCCCGTGGCCCTCGGCTCTCACTCCCGTCCTCGCGTCTCCTGGCTCTCGCTCTCGCTTCATCGTCGCGCCACGGTGCCGCTCACAGGTCCCAGCGATCGCGCTCTCTCAGGTCTCGCCTCGCGCACCGTTTGCTCTCGCCTCGATCGCTCTCACACGCTCGCCTTCGCTCTCGACCCAGCGAGCCCATCCGGGAACCTGTCCCACGTCACCGTTCCGCGTCTGCACACCCTGAGGAGCTCTCTCCTGTGTGCTCGGTCGCGTCCAGCAAGCGCGCGCCAGCCTCGCACCTTTCTTCTTCTTCGCTTCTTTTGCATTCTTTCACTGTTACCTTATTAATCTTGAATTAGTTACTTTATTTCCATCGTGTTAGTTGCTTAATTTTCTTAAGTTATAAAAGTTGCTGCTTTTAGTTAGTATTACTTAGTTTCGTTTAATGTTGTTTACGTTTAAGTTTAGTTAGTTTGATTAGTTGCAATTTATTAAGTTAAGATTTGTTGTTTAATTAGTTTAATTCAATTGTTAATCAGGAGATATCGGAAGAGCATTGCAAGATCGGGCAAATATACGGGCGTGGTTCTTGATCTTGAGCCCACAGGTGAAGGATCGGGTATCCCAAACGTATCAAGGATCGGGTACCCCACAGCAGCACACGCGGCTCCATCGGCAACAACTCCTTCCCACTCGACGTCCACTCAGCCCTCTTCTGCATCACTTAAGGGCTCTGTAGAACGTCGGTCTTTGGTCTCTCAACCTCAAAAAGGGACCATCACATGGAATGCTCATCGACCTCATATTCTTCTGGTAATGAAACAGGTGTTACTTAATGTTGAATTGAGTCATATTCCTGCACCTATTGCTTCACTTCTGCAGGATTATCTAGATGTGCTTCCAGGAGACTACCCCAAGGCTTGCCTCCTATTAGAGGTATTGAGCACCAGATTGACTTTGTGCCTGGGGCAGCCTTGCCTAATCGCACTGCTTATAGAGCTAGTCCTGAGAAGACAAAGGAGCGACAACGCCAAGTCACAAAATTGATGGATAAAGGCTTCGTGCGAGAAAGCCTGTCTCCCTGTGTCGTGCCTGTCATTTTGGTTCCAAAGAAGGATGGCTCCTGGCGCATGTGTGTTGATTGTCGCGCAATCAACCAAATAACGGTTAAGTATCGCCACCCTATTCCTCGTTTAGATGATATGCTTGATGAACTTCATGGTGCTTGTATTTTTTCTAAAATTGACCTTAGAAGTGGATATCATCAAATTAGGATGAAACAGGGTGATGAATGGAAAACGGCTTTTAAAACTAAGTATGGCTTATATGAATGGTTAGTAATGTCTTTTGGATTAACAAATGCACCTTCTACTTTTATGAGGCTTATGAACCATGTGCTTAGAAGACACTTAGGAAAATTTGTCGTTGTCTATTTTGACGATATCTTAATCTATAGCAAGAATATGCATGATCACCTAAGTCACTTAAAATTGGTTTTTGATTGTCTTAGAAAAGAAAAATTATATGCCAATTTAAAGAAGTGTTCTTTTGCATCCGAGTCTACCATTTTTCTTGGTTTTGTCGTGACTGCATCTGGATTGAAGGTGGATGAGGAGAAAATTCGTGATATTCAGGAGTGGGCCAGGCCGACTACACCCACTCATGTCCGCTCATTCTTGGGCCTTGCTGGTTTCTATCGACGTTTTGTCAAGGACTTCAGCCTGATTGCCGCCCCCCTACATGAGCTGACAAAGAAAGATGTGACATTTCGCTGGACTGACTCACATCAAAAGGCTTTCGACGCCCTCAAGGATCGCCTGACACACGCCCTAGTGCTGCAGCTACCTGACTTTGCTCAACCTTTTGAGCTCGAGTGTGACGCTTCTGGCACTGGCATTGGAGGGGTCCTGCTACAAAACAAGCGTCCCATCGCCTACTTCAGCGAAAAGTTGAGCTCCGCTGAGCTCAACTATTCCACCTACGACAAGGAGCTATTTGCACTGGTTCGCTGCTTATAGACTTGGCAACATTATCTCTGGCCTAAGGAGTTTGTGATTCATTTGGATCATGAAGCTCTAAAGTACCTCAAAGGACAAGCAGTGCTCAGCAGGCGACTTGCTCGATGGGTGGAGTTTATAGAGACCTTTTCCTATGTGGTTCACCACAAGAAGGGAAAGGATGATGTGGTAGCTGACGCGCTATCACGCAGGTATGTCCTCCTAAACCATATGGATGCACATGTTTTGGGTTTTGCTTTGATAAAGGAAATGTATGCTTCTGATGGTTTCTTTAAAACTATATATGCTCAATGTGTGTCTAAAGGTGAAGTTGATTCATATTTTCTTGATAATGGTTATTTATTTAAGATGGGCAAGCTTTGTATCCCATCTTCTTCTATTCGCCGATTGTTAACTCAAGAAATTCATGAATCTAGAGGACATGGTGGTTTCGAAAAAACCTTAGCAGGACTTAAGGAACATTACTTTTGGCCTAAAATGTCTAATTATGTGCTGAGATTTGTCAAAAGTTGTGTTACATGTGCTAAGGCCAAATCGAAATCTAATGCTAATGGTCTATACCAACCTTTGCCTATTGCTAATGCACCCTGGGAAGATGTTTCTATGGATTTTATTGTAGGATTGCCTAGAACTTCTAAGGGTCATGATTCCAGATTTGTTGTTGTAGACAGATTTTCCAAAATGGCTCATTTTATTCCATGTCATAAAACTGATGATGCTATTCATGTTGCTCATTTATTTTTCAAAGATGTTGTTCGCTTACATGGATTGCCATTATCTACAGTTTCTGACCGTGATCCTAAATTCTTAAGTTCTTTTTGGAAAACACTATGGTCTAAATTGGGTACAAAATTGCTATTTTCTACTTCTTGTCACCCACAAACTGATGGCCAAACTGAGGTCACAAATAGAACTCTTGGGGCTCTCCTTAGAGTCATGCTGCGAACTAACCTCCGGAGGTGGGAAGACTGCCTACCATTTGTAGAATTTGCATATAACAGGTCTAGGCACTCTGCAACAAAGCTTACCCCCTTCGAAGTGGTATATGGCCGAAATCCACTAACTCCTGTGGACATGCTGCCTCGGCCATACAAGGAAAAGGAGAACGTGGATGCAGCTAAGCAAGTGGACTTCATCAAGCGCTTGCATGAGCGTACCAAGGCGCAACTGGAGAGGAAGACTGCGCAATACAAGGCCGCGAAGGACAAGCATCGCAAGGATGTGCAGTTCAACGTTGGTGATCTGGTCTGGCTGCATCTCAGGAAGGAACGGTTTCCACAACAACGGAAATCTAAGCTGGACCCCAGGGGAGATGGACCATTCAGAGTGGTTCAGAAGATGGGTCCTAATGCATACAAGCTGGATCTCCCTGCCGATAAGTACAACATCCATTCTACATTCAACGTCGCCGACCTATCTTTGTTCGTGCCTGACGATGACTCTGACGACAATTTGAGGACAAATCGAAGTCAAGTGGAGGAGAATGATGCCGTGCAATTATCGATGACTCCTGGTGACATTGAGGACAACATGAAGGTTCCATTTGATGGTCCTATCACTCGTGCAAGGGCCAAGAAGATTCAACTAGCAACTAAAGCCTTTCTTGTCCGTCACCATGGAACTTTAGAGCAAGGGTTCAGGCCACCCTGGATCACTTGGCTCAAGGTTACACCACCAGCACCGGAAGTGAGCTTGCGTCCATACTCGGAGCTCATGAAGACTCATCAACACCCGCCTTGATCAAGACACACATGTCACTCGGCCCAAGACATGTCGAGTAGATTTGGTGGGCTTGGTCGAGTGGGCTCTTGTGGGCCGAGTTCTATAACATTAATTACCTATGTTATTATTTTATGCAATTTAGATAAATAAGGTGGAATTAATTATATCTCTTCTAGATATAATCCTTGGCCACCAAGTTATTAAATATCTATCTTATTAGGAAATATTTATCTTAGATTTATTTCATTTATCTTTAGATAGAATAAATCTATCCAAACCCCTTTCCTTTGCAAGGAAGGATTGGCTAGATCTCTCATAAGTTTTCTATATATTTATGTTACGCACCTTTGAATTAATTAGATTGAATTAGAATTGAGAACCCCTTTATGGATTAAAGGGTTCTTGGTTATCAATCCAAACACTATCATTGCTCTTATGTTCTTGAGAGTTTTCGGCCAACACAATCAACATCACCCTACTGTTCTTCATCGACCTCGACCACCAGCCCAACCCTAGAACCTGTCGCAAGAAGAAGGCCGGCATCGGCAGCACTCGCAAGGACATCCGCTCCCAGCGAGGGCGCGCCCAGGCCTTGCGCGCATAGGCGCCCAGCGTCGAGCGCTCCCGTGCTCTCGTCCTCGCTCCCGCGCCCAGCTTTCGCCATCACCCTCGCTCCCAGCGAAGAGGAGTTTCCGCGCGCCTGCACCCGCACACCCTGAGGACTCCGTCCTGTGTGCCCAGCGATCTCGCGCAACCCAGCTCCCTTCTCTCTCGCTGTTCTTGATTAAATTATGTCGCTATTTCTGAGATAGAAATTTCTGGAATTTGTTTAAGTTCAAAACTGTCGCTATTCAGAATTCTAATTACTTGTTTTAAATTGTTCAAATCAGGAGATATCAAAGAGCATTGCAAGATCTAAGCAAATATACGGCGTGGTTCTTGATCTGGAGCCCACAGGCGAAGGATCGGGTATCCCAAACGTATCAACCGGCTACAAGTCACTACAACGTTACCAATCCGAATGAAGCCGACCTTGCTAGAAATATCAGGTCCTATTGGGTTGATGGCGTGGGTTTGAACTAGTAAGAACTTTCTCCCTTTACTTCCGGCGGGTGTCATCTAATTTTGAATCTTCTATAATTCACTATGTATATGCTCCCATTCAATACAACAGTTGTTTCATTTTCATTATCAACATGTGATTCGTCTTCATTTATTCTATAAGTAGCTGTAAACATAGTAAGTAAAGCAATTTACATCATATCCCACAACAGATGTTTTGAGCCAATGGTTTTCTTTTCATCGCCATGCAAAAAAAATACAGTGAGTCAATTTTTTTTTAACTTTTCCATGGATCTAGGAGATTCTCCATAAGTGATTTGATTATCACCATTCCTACAATCATTCACCCTCGAACATTCAAACGAAGACAATTGTTGTGTATCCTACCTTCTTCCACTAGTTTCAAGAAGATTTTAGGTATTGAAATCTTGTGAGGTACGGAGTACTATATATATTACATTTACAAACTTGATACTGTTGGATTCTTGATCTAGGTTTGTGAATCAACGAAGAACTGGAATGAAGTTCTGGAGGAAGACGAAAATGAAATTGGAGGGAATTTTGTGTTTCTGTATTCAATGTCATCATTTACAGAATGAGAGCTTGGGCTTTTATAGGCCCAGCCCATGAGACCACATAGCTTCTGTTAATAAAACGATATAACCCGCTACCCATATACACAACATATCCGGATCCTAACACCCCCCCTCAAGATGGAGGCGGGGAAGAAACGATGCCAATCTTGCCAAGAATCGGAACAAGGTGAGAGCCTGGGACGTTTTTAGTGAGAAAATCAGCCAATTGAGCTCGAGAAGGCACATGATGGAGCGAGATCAGACCTTCTAAAAGCTTCTCCCGGGCATAATGGCAATCTAATTCGATGTGCTTCGTACGCTCATGGTAAACGGGGTTCCTAGCGATGTAAATTGCAGCCTGATTATCGCATTTAACTAGGACGGGAGTGATGCCTGGAACACCAAACTCAGCGAGCAACCTTGTGAGCCAGGCAATCTCAGTGCACACGCGTCTAATGGACTTGTATTCCGCTTCTGCAGAGGAGAGTGAAACACTCTGTTGCTTCTTCGATTTCCAGGAGAGCAAACATGAACCGAGGAAGATAACAAAACCACTAACAGAACGACGAGAAAATGGACAGCTTGCCCAGTCTGCGTCGCAATAGGCATGGAGAGTGAAATTCGGGCTTTTGGTGAGTAAAAGTCCCTTTGTAATGGATCCTTTCAAATAACAAAGAACATGGTGAGCAGCCTCCATATGAGCAGTCCTAGGAGCTTGCAAGAACTGGCTAAGGAATTGCACAGTAAAGGCCAAGTCAGGCCTTGTGTGAACAAGGAAGTTCAGCTTCCCTACTAGCCGTCGATATGAAGATGGATCATCCAACAGGCTACCATCAGTAGGAGATAGCTGCAAATGGGGCTCCAAAGGACTAACCACTGGCGATTCTCAGCAAGGAAAATCGGCAAGGAGATCAGTCACAAAACGCTGCTGTCCAAGAAGAATCCCACCATTCACCTTAGTGAACTCAATGCCAAGAAAGAAATGCAGCTCCCCCAAGTCCTTGATGCGAAATTGAGCATCAATGAAGGCCTTGAGATGCAACATTTTAGAAGAATCACTTCCTGTGACTAAGATATCGTCAACATAAACGGCCACAAAGCAAACCAGGCCTTTGTTCTTTCGAAAGAAAAGAGAGTAATCACTCTCAGATTGTGTGTAACCTCGTCTCCTGAGGGCAGTTGAGAGACGAGCATACCACTGCCTCGAAGCTTGTTTTAAGCCGTACAAGGATTTCTTCAATCTACAGACCTTGTGTGGACCATCTACCAACAGTCCTGGAGGCACCTTCATGTACACCTCCTCGTCCAAATGGCCGTGTAGAAACGCATTGTTGACATCCAGTTGCATGACTACCCAGTCTCTTTGCAAAGCCACTGAGACTAATGTCCTGACAGTAGTCATCTTCACCACTGGAGAGAACGTTTCATTGTAATCTACTCTTTACTTTTGTGTAAAACCTTTGACAACCAATCGAGCCTTATACCTTTCTATAGAGCCATCAGCTTTCCTTTTGACTTTATATACCCACCTGCAACCTATTGCTCGTTTCCCCTTTGGTAAGTCAATGACTTCCCAGGTGCCATTAGTATCCAAAGCTCTAAATTCATCCTGCATAGCCTGTTGCCACACATCAAAGTCACAGGCTTCAGCAAAGGAGGAGGGCTCGTGGTCAGGATGACTGAGAATGGGTGCTGAAGCAGAAGGGAAGGAGCAATTGGAAGTAATGGTGTGAAAGCAAAATTCTGTAACAGAACACTGAGAGCAAGTGTAGTCAGATAAGTAAGAAGGTGGGTTATGAGGCCTGGATGAGCGTTTGGGAGGCAATGTGGGGGGTAGAACTGTAGGGAGAGCAGCTGGTGAATTCTGGGAAGGTGACAAGGCCTGATCAACAGAAGCTGTAGTGTCAATATCAACATCAATGGCCTGAGAGTTGTCTTACAAAGGAAAACCAAACTGAGGAGAATCACCAGCAGTAGCAGTCTTGGTTATGTATGGAAAGACATGTTCATGAAAGACCACGTCTCTAGACACTACAACTTGCCGAGTTTCAATGTTGAGAAGCTTGTAACCCCTCTTCCCACCAGGATAACCAAGAAGCACACATGGTGATGCTCTAGCAGAAAACTTGTCACGCCCATGTGACAAGGTGGAAGCATAGCACAGGCATCCAAAACATCTAAAGTAGCTGAAAGAGGGTGGGTGCTCATACAGCTTCTCAAAAGGAGACTGCATTCTCAATATTTTGCTAGGGAGCCTGTTGATAATGTGCACAGCCATCATAACACTTTCTCCCCAAAAACGCTTAGGCATGCCAGATTCAAACATTAGACTCCTAGCAACCTCTAGGATGTGTCTATGCTTTCGTTCTACTACCCCATTCTGCTGAGGGGTGGCTGAACAAGAACTTTGATGAACAATGCCATGGGAAAGCAGAAATTGAGCATGATCATTCCCACTTCCAAGCTCCATAACATTGTCAGTTCTAATAGCTATAACCTTTCTACCAAATTGCCTTTCTACCAAGGCAAAGAACTGCTTCATAGCAGTGAAAGCAATAGCTTTGTTGGGCAGTAGCTGAACCCATGTGACTCGTGTGAAATCATCCACCATAGTCAGAAAATAACGACAGCCATCAAAAGTAGGAGTTCTATATGGTCCCCAGACATCCACATGCAGCAATTCAAAAGGAAATTTGGTTTTGATAGAGCTCAAAACGAAAGGTAAGCGTGCATGTCTAGACTTAGCACAAATCAAACAAGATCTCAAGTCTGAAGACCATTCATTACTCCTAGAGATAAACTTCATGGATTGCAAACCTCTGGCTGGAAGATGCCCCAATCTTTTATGCCAAATTGAGACACCAACCACACCTGGCGCCTTATTTGAAGAACTGTGAGAGTGAGCAGCAACTTGACCTGCAGGCATGTGTCCAAAGAGGAAAAGATCCCGCGCAAGATCACCAATCTTCAAAGGATTCTTCATGGAAGGAGCCTGTAGGTAGCAACCATTTGCAGTGAACAAAACAAAGCAATTAAGCTCTCGAATCAGTTTCCCAACTGAAATTAGATTGCACTTAAAATCAGGCACAAGCAAAGTGTTGTGCAATGTCAGCCCTTGCACAATTTCCACAGTCCCTGCCGAAGTAATATGAGTTGTCTCTCCTGTTGACAAGGTGACTGTGAAAGGCTTTGACAGCTTATAGTGAGACTTGAACAAATTAAGATCGCTACACATGTGGCCACTTGCCCCACTGTCAACGATCCAAATTCGTCCATCAAGTACTTGTTTGGACAAGGAAGTACCTGAGAAACCTGCAAAGTCGTCAGCGACTGGTTCCTTTCCACGAGATCCCGATCCAGTAGTCTGCAGCAAGGAGACTAAGTGTGCAATCTGTTCACTGGTGAATTCACTTTTCTGGTTTTGACTAACACTTCCTGCAAATTTCTTTTCTCCACCATCTTTCTTGTCTCTATTCTCGGCATAACCTGGTGGAAAACCGATTATAAAGAAACAACGATCTATGGTATGGTTAGTTTTCTTGCAGTTTGTACAGAACAAAGGTTTCCTCTCAAATCTCCCTTTGTCCCTTTCTGAATTTCCTTTTCCGGACCCTGTGGTGCCATAATTCACAGATCCAGTTCCGGAGCTGTTAGATCCGGTAGTATTCGGCCTAGATCCAGAGTTTGATGTCTTAGCAAGCATCGAAACTCCTTCTCCCTGACTAGATCCGCCATTTCCGTTGCTCTCTCTGGCTTTCCTCCTGTGTAAGGAGGAAATAGACTCGATCCATATCTGGCAGTGGTTCCATCAACAAAATGGAACCTCTAACAGTTGTGTAGGACTCGCTCAGTCCCATCAACAACCGTATCACTCTCTGATTCTCATGATATTCATCAAATTTCGCAACATAGTTGCAGGTGCAGCCACTACATGAACATGACACTAAGCTCTTAATACTGTCAATTTCGTCCCAGAGGATCTTCATCTTAGTGAAATAGTCTTGAAATGAGCTCGTACCTTGCTTTGTAATCGCCAATTCCTGTCGGATTGAGTACAGCTGTGTTCCTCCGACCTTGTTGAATCTGGATTCCAATTGACGCCACACAGCTTGCGCGGTGTCGTTGTAGATCACACTGCGTTTGATCTCCGGACTTAGGCTATTGGTGATCCAGCTGAAAACCATGTCGTTGCACCTCTCCCATAGCCTGAAGTTTGGAGAATCTGCAGATGGCTTCGGAATGGTCCCATTCGCAAATCCGACTTTGTTCTTTGCTGATAATGCGATCCTGACTGAACGCCGCCCCTCTCCGAATCCTTTGCCTGCGAACGGAGGAGTGACAAGGACAAGGCCAGGATGATCGCTCGGATGGATGAAATAAGGATCGTTTGGATCGAGCTTCGCAAGATCCTTCGCAACGACTGTTTCTTCTCCCATGGTTCGAAGGTCACAGTTGCTGCGAAAATTAGATCGAAAATAGGAAATTGATGAACGGAATCAAATCAGATCGCTAGATCTGCTCTGATACCATGTTGGGTTCCAGATCTAGGTTTGTGAATCAACGAAGAACTGGAATGAAGTTCTGGAGGAAGACGAAAATGAAATTGGAGGGAATTTTGTGTTTCTGTATTCAATGTCATCATTTACAGAATGAGAGCTTGGGCTTTTATAGGCCCAGCCCATGAGACCACATAGCTTCTGTTAATAAAACGATATAACCCGCTACCCATATACAACATATCCGGATCCTAACAGATACATAGAAAAAACCATTTTTCAGAAGCAATTAAAAAAATTAATAGAATATGGCTCATGTAATTTAGCTAAGAGTGAGTGAACATTAGCATGAGCTCCAACCACTTTGTCAAAATTTTACTCCGTAATTAAATTTTGGTTCAATCTCAACTTGATATTGATAAATTTGATATCCATCCAAGTGTTAGGCTTGTAAACTACAATGTGCATATTGTTCTTTTTGTCCAACAATCTAATAGTACCATATAAATACAAATCTATCATTTCAAAACTTTCAGAATCTGATAGAGCTACATCCAAACTTATTAAAGCACAATGTTTTTCTTCTATATTTTTAACGAGATTTGCGCAACTATAATCCATATCTAGTAGTACCACAAACAAATATTTACCATTTCAAAACTTACAGAATCTAGGATATAAATATATAATCAACCTATAAACAATCTCTCATCAATGAAAGGGTGTGTAAGTTGTTATAAATTGATGGAAACATATGGTTTTTCGACAAGGCCTACACAAATCAAGGGCTAGTATATAGGGAGATCTTAATCAACCCATTAAGAAAGATTTCCAACAACTTTTAACTTCCCCCTCTGCCATCAACAAAATCACGGTAACAACTCCACTCAATTCGAAAAAGATTGATTCAATCTGTCGACATTCATCTTGACAATAAGAAGAGTATTCAACCTGTCAAATCATGACCCAATTCGAAAAATTCAAAAAAAATTCAAATATAATTTTGAAAATATAGCTACATAATTTTTTACGTGCAAACCAATAAAACAAACTACTATAAGACATTTTGTAAGTGCAAATCAACAAAATAAGGATATAATGCTATAACTATTACTATTAGTCACTTTAGAAAAGGTAGAAAGTGCTAAAAATGACATGTTGATAATTGAACATTTGAAATGGTAGACGAGCTGCGTGTAATAATGAAATGGGCTTTATTGGGCCATACATCAACCAAGATTGTAGTGTTTAAAAAAAAGCCCAAAGTTTTGGGCAACATTACCACCTTTCCAGCGTAGATATGGGCCCGGTAACAATTACTCTAAACCGAAGCAAAATAAATGGAAAAAAAATACACAAATGGTCCAAGTCGCATCGATGGAGGAGTACCTTTAGACATTATGTGAAGGCATGGGTATTCATTTCTTCAATTCCCTTAATACGGGTGAAATGGGTGATATTTTTTCACCCATTATTCAATTAACTCGCCCCATTACCTCACTCTATTATTATATAACTTATTTAAAACTATAATATATTCTAATATGTATTAATTTTGATCTGTATTTTACAAGTATGCCAATATGTACATATCCTTAAAGTTTGAGTTCACCCACCACCTGCGCTCACCAGTATGGGTTCGACGCGGGTGGTGGGTGGGGATGGTTGGAAAAAAATGGAAGCCTTTGATGGTGAATACGGGCGAAGAAACAAAAGTGTCTAATTATGGCTGCGTAGTAGTAAGGGGGACAGCTAGCACGCCGGCCAATACATTAGTACATGGGACTGTGTTTGACCCTTTTGCATGTATATATATTTCAGGTAGGGGACCGGTGTACGTGTTTTGCATTGCTGGCAAAGATCACGGCTTTAACCCGAGCCCATACCCGCTAGCTGGCTGGCGCATCGACTATATTTACGTACGTACCCATGTCATGACATGAATATACTGTAGATCGGTCAACTTTCACAAGCCTCTTTGGTTAGTTGATCGATCGAAATCAGTGGTGACTGGTGACACGCGCACTTTGTATCTGATTGATCGATCATATATTGTATATAGGATTCGAAATCGATCGCATTTTTTTTTTATTAATGGATCAGGTAATTTGTTGATTGCTTTGGTACCTGGTTAATGTTGCCCCAAATCTCGAGCATGTTATATGGAGCTGTCAAATAGTTGAAACCATTATTTTGAAGATAGATCGATCCGTTGGCCGGACAGCTAGCTATACAGATTCTTTCCTCAATATATATATATATATATATATATATATATATATATATCTATCTTCCGTTGGCCGGACAGCTAGCTATACAGATTCTTTCCTCAATATATATATATATATATATATATATATATATATATATATATATATATATATATATATATATATATATATATATATATATATATATATATATATGTATGTTTAATTAATTAATATTACATAAAATATATGGTAACACAAAATCACACGCCCTTTTCATTCCCATGCACATATATGATTGATCAACGTCGTACGTCAGATGACCCATCTTGCATATATATGCATGTTGGGCTGATCAATTCATTATTTCATTCTGCATTTACTATTAATTAGCATAACTAATATTTATGTGGTTACCTAATATACATATATGTATGTATTATGTATAAAATATCACAGCTATGCTATATATACTTATATAGTACAGGATATTAATTAATTTTGAACTAGACGGGTATTTAATATGTATTGTACCTAGAGGAATTATGTGAAATCTTCCTGTACGTGTTGTAAGTTGACTAGTAAGTGGTTTCATTCTAAAATTAATTGACAATAGGTAGTCAGTCCATCAGCTTATACAAGGATTGAATTTTTTATATTATCAATGTGAGATATATTTATACTCGATTCTTCCATTGTTAAAACATGTCATTTTAGCTTCTTTCACAGCTTTTAAGAAAATCAACAAATATACTATTATACTCTCATTTATTACACTACATTTTTACTTTATCAAAAACTACAACTAACAATCTACTAATTATTAAAAGGGCATATAATATGACATGTTTTATTGAACAAAATTAACATTCTAAAATGACATGTGTGAATAAAATGATCAGATGATCAATATTTATACTGCACTAGCAGTGATCAAGGCAAAATAAAAGGAAGAAAGGTGTAAAATCAGTGAAGCTCAGTCACTGTTTCATTGATATGCAAAATGGCAAATGTGCAGAGGCGGCCAGATGACCTTGTAGCTCTCACAATTACCCAAAACCCTACAAGGAAACATAGAGAGAGGCAAGCATATATAGCATGGAATCCTCACCTATGATTGGATGATCACAAGCAAACAAAATAGTGAAAGTTGTCCCTTATTACAACCAAATTGAAATGCAGCTGGAATGAAATGTAAATGAAGAAGAGTGAGCTCAGCAAAGTGAGCTGCTAGTGAGCTAGGACAGCAT
This sequence comes from Persicaria maculosa, assembly GCA_963922045.1. NCBI lineage: Eukaryota > Viridiplantae > Streptophyta > Magnoliopsida > Caryophyllales > Polygonaceae > Persicaria > Persicaria maculosa. The sequence goes on along the minus strand of OY998259.1, from coordinate 24,052,057 downwards.
CTGTTATATGCATTAGGAAAGCACATAACATGTATATCAACTTCATATCCCCCCTCAAAATGGGCTTGTTGAGAATCCTACAAGACCCAACTTGAGAGCAAAGAATAAGTGTTGCTTTTCACCCAAAGGTTTAGTCAAAATGTCTGCAAGTTGGACTCCTGTCTTCACATGTTGTGGATGAATAAAGCCAGTGATGAGATATTGGCGTATGAAGTGACAATCTATCTTCAGATGCTTGGTTCTTTCATGGAAAACAGGGTTCTCAGCTATATGGATTGCAGATCTGCTATCACAGTATAGAGGTATAGGTTGTGGCACAAGGACTGACAATGCTTGCAATATGCCTTCTACCCAAATTAACTCACTTGTGGTGGTTGACATGCTTCTGTATTCAGCCTCAGCAGAGGACTTAGAGACAGTGTTTTGCTTCTTTGTTTTCCATGAAACAAGGCAATTGCCCAAGAATACACAATATCCAGTCAAGGACTTGGCACTAAATTGACAAGTGCCCCAATCTGCATCACAATAGGCTGCAAGAGATGTAGAAGAGGATGCAGGATAATAAAGGCCTACAGCCAGAGTGCCTTTCAAGTACCTTACTACATGCAAAGCAGCTTCATAGTGAGGATATCTTGGTTCAGTCATAAATTGGCTAAGATGCTGAACAGCATAAGTAATATCAGGTCTAGTGAGATTAAGAAACAGTAATCTCCCTATCAACCTTCTGTAGATCTCAGGATCTGGTAATATTTCTCCTACATCAGTGGATAGTTTCAATCCCCTAGGAAGAGGAAAAGAAGCATGTTTGCAATCAAGCATGTTACAGTCAGATAATATGTCAACCATATACTTCCTTTGATGAAGGTGAGTGCCTGAACCATTTCTGGAGATCTCCAAGCCTAAGAAATATCTGGCATATCCCAGATCCTTGATAGTGAATTCATGATGTAGAGCCAATTTAGTTTGCTGTATGCAGTCCTCATCATCACCAGTCAGAAGGAGATCATCAACATATACAAGAGCTGTTACAATGCCAGTTCTCACTTTCTTCACAAATAAGGAATAATCCCCAAGGCATTGTTCATATCCCAAACTCATAAGAAATCTACAAAGCTCAGCATTCCATTGCCTAGAAGCTTGTTTGAGCCCATAAATAGATTTTCTAAGTTTGCAAACCTGATTAGGCTTTGATAAAGCATATCCTTCAGGTGGCTGCATAAAAACTTCTTCTTCTAGATGCCCATGTAAGAAGGCATTATTCACATCAAGTTGATGCAATGGCCAATTTTTGACTGTTGCCAGTGCCAACAACAATCTAACTGTGCTAAACTTTGCAACCGGGGAAAATGAATGTTTATAATCCTTTCCCTTTATTTGATTGTAGTCTTTTGCAACCAACCTGGCTTTGAATCTTTCTACAAATCCATCAGGTCTGTACTTAATTTTATACACCCATTTGCTTCCTATAGCTTTCTTTCCAGGAGGCAAATCCACCATCTCCCATGTTCTATTTGCTTCAAGAGCCTCAATTTCAGTATTCATTGCTTTCACCCAATGATCTTCTGTCACAGCATGTCTGTAGTGCACAGGTTCATGTAGGCTTGCCATAAGAGCAAAGGATGGAATAAATGCAGGATCTTTATCATGGGTTTTGTCAAGACAAGTGACAAGGAAGCTTTGGGATTGAGAAGAATTACTTCTTCTGTTTTGATGGACAAAATCCTGCAGGTGTCTTGGTGGATTAATGACTCTAGATGATCTTCTCAAGGGTGGAAACTCGGTGTGATCATCTAAGAAGTTGACATTGGGTTGTGTTTGTATGGGGTTATGGACATGTGTTTGAGAAGGAGGGCTATGGGAGGAAGAAGAGGAGGAAGTATCAGGCACCACTTCATCATTGAAGTTGAGTATGGGACTAGTAGTATGTGTATTAGAAGGGGTATGGTATTGTGTTTGGGGTTCAGTATCTGTGGCAGGGTTCACAAGAGGTAGAGTATGTTGCTCCTGGCTTTGAGCCACTTGCATTGGCTTCTCTAGTTCCTTAAAAGGGAACCTTTTTTCTTGAAATGTCACATCTCTGCTGATGAATGTGACTCTAGAATCCAAATCCCACACCTTATAGGCCTTCTGGCCATGAGGGTAACTAAGGAATATACATCTCCTTGCCTTAGCAGACATTTTATCTTTCCCTGGTTGATTTACTGATGCATAACATAAGCAGCCAGGTACCTTCAACTCATCATATGAAGCAGGCTTTCCAAACAACACCTCATAAGGTGACTTCCATTTCAAAATCTCAGTGGGCAGTTTGTTGATCACATAAGTTGCAGACAAAATGCACTCTCCCCAAAACTTGATTGGCAATCCTACATGTAATCTCATACTCCTAGCAGTCTCCACAAGGTGCCTATGTTTTCTTTCTACTCTCCCATTCTGTTGGGGAGTATAAGGTACTGTTTTCTCATGAACAATTCCTTTCTCAGCAAATAACTCTTGACACTGCTTTGATGTGAATTCAGTGCCATTGTCAGTTCTTATGCACTTCACACAGCATTCAAACTGATTGCTCACATATGCCAGAAAATCTGTCACAGTTTTGTATACCTGCATTTTATTTTTGAGCAAGAAGGTCCAAGTAATCCTAGAACAATCATCTAGGACAGTAAGGAAATACTGAAAACCATTATAAGTAACATTTTTATATGGTCCCCATAAATCCATATGGATCAAATCAAAAGGCTTATCTGCCTTGCTTAAATTCCTCTCAAAGGGAAGTCTGTGATGCTTGCACAATGCACAAGTGTCACAATGAAAATCATTCAAGTCTGCCTGATTCATAAACTGCAAATGTCTCATTTTTGAAACTGAACTATGTCCAAGTCTTGCATGTGTTACATCTAAATCACAGCTAGCTTTATTACAAGATTTTGAAGGCAAAACATGACACTGCTTCTTGATTCCCCAGTTTCTTGCTTGATCAACTGACAGCACTTTGTATAGCCCATACTTCCTCTCACCAGACAGCATCACTTCCTTAGTTCCAGGGTCCTGAATATAACAAGATGTACGAGTAAATACAGCTATCAGTTCATTGTCATCTAACAGCCTTCCAACTGACAGTAAGATGTGCTTAAAATCTGGCACCAATAATATGTCATTCAACCAAATAGTATCAGTTATCTGCAACTTTCCAGACTCAGTGACAGTTTTCACAGTCCCATCAGGTAAACCAATGAGCACAGGTTTGCAAAGTCTGACTTTGGTGTGAGAGAAAAGATCAATAGGCATCATATGATCACTAGCTCCTGTATCTACAATCCATTCATCTCTAGCTTGTAAAGACAAGTTAACTGAACTAGCATGAATAGATAGATTACCTGCAAAGTTGGCAAAAGCATTATCTGCTTGACCTTTGCCCTTCATCCTCTTTAAGACTTCCTGATAGACAGCATTCACCATAGCATTGTCAATCTGCCCTTCTGTGTTACCTGAGCTCTCTTCAAGAGGATTATTCATCATAGCCCCACTCATAGATCCTGTTGCATTAGCTGAACTCTTGCCAGTAGAGTTGTTTCTTTGGCTTTCCTTCAACTCTTTGAACCAGTCAGGTACCCCATGCAGTTTAAAACACTGCTCAGAAGTATGCATTTTCCATCCACAGTGACTGCATTTGGAAGCTAGCTTGATCCTTTTCAGTTTCTTCCAATCCTTCTTCTGATTCTGTGCACCATAAGATGCATTGCTCTGTGAATAAGCTCCAGCTCCTTGACCACTGTAAGATTGATTTCCCTGTGCAGAAAAGTTCCCAGAAAAATGATTTTTATTAGCTGCAAAAGCACTTGCATCAGTCATGCCACTAGCAATTCCTCCTGATGCCTCAGACCCCATGTCAACTTGCTGCAGTATGTAGTATCCTTTGCCAACTGTCTCCATCTCCATCTCCTGGATTGGGAGTGTTGTTTGGTTCAACCATCTTCTTTCTTCCTGATCTTTGTAGCGAAAATATTCAGATCGAAAGCCTAAAGCTCTGATACCATGTGAATAAAATGATCAGATGATCAATATTTATACTGCACTAGCAGTGATCAAGGCAAAATAAAAGGAAGAAAGGTGTAAAATCAGTGAAGCTCAGTCACTGTTTCATTGATATGCAAAATGGCAAATGTGCAGAGGCGGCCAGATGACCTTGCAGCTCTCACAATTACCCAAAACCCTACAAGGAAACATAGAGAGAGGCAAGCATATATAGCATGGAATCCTCACCTATGATTGGATGATCACAAGCAAACAAAATAGTGCAAGCTGTCCCTTATTACAACCAAATTGAAATGCAGCTGGAATGAAATGTAAATGAAGAAGAGTGAGCTCAGCAAAGTGAGCTGCTAGTGAGCTAGGACAGCATCTGTTATATGCATTAGGAAAGCACATAACATGTATATCAACTTCATAACATGTTTTGCTGAACCGGAGGGAGTGTCATTTGACTCATTTCACATATTCAACAAAGTACGTCAAAAGGTGAAAACAAAACTGCAGTGATCGATGTGACAAAATATGGACCATTAATTGCAAATAGGCAATAATTTAGGGAATTTGTGGAGATTCCAATAAGTGTGAATGTGAGTCCAAGGGGGGTCTCCCCTCTCTTTTAATTTGTTGTTTAGCAGCGGGTAAGGGCGTGGCCTAAAACACTACACCGTAGAAAACCAGTACACTTGTAAATTTGATTGATCACCATCAAAAATCCAACATCTTGATTTTTTTAGTTGTACTTGTATGTGTATATATATCCTCTTAAGAAACAATACTGTTGAGTAGTGAACGTTGAGATATGAAACAAAAATCATCTCATATTGAAAGTTTGAATGTATTCCTTGGTTTTAAAATGGAATATCACTGTACATATACACCCGCGTGCACACGGCCAGTGGCGAAGCTAAGAGTAAAACCACTAAAATTATCTCATACCGAAAGTTTGAATGTATTTCTTGGTTTTAAAAGATATTGAAAAAACACTAAAATTATGATTTAAATACATTATAGTTTATTAAAATAAGGCAAAAAAATGTAGAATCAAAAAATCAAGAAGGATTAATTTGAAAACGTTAAATTTTAGTTTAAATAATTGAGAAGATAGAGATAGAGCAAAATAAATTTAAAAATGAAGATATTGAAATTTGAACTTAATACCTGTTGTTCTTTCTTTGCTCTTACTTTTTTATTTAAATATTACATTATTACCCAAAATACTAAATATATGTAAAAAAAAATCTCGACAGAGGTGCTTAATTGAGCACTTCTGAACACACCAGCTCCGCCACTGCACAACTTGAAATCATTAGGTAGCGGTGTATAATCAATCAATGTGAAGTAATCAAAGAGATGAGATGGGCCAAAATTAATTAAGAATATTGAATAATGTATGTGTGTAACGTATGTGAATGTTAAGATTAATTACAAACTGGGGCCGTGACGGGACCATGTATGATATATACATAGATGGATTTGACCTAGCTAGCTATATAGGTATAGCTACATTATATTGTTGAAATTCAAACAAGGGACAAATTAAAAGCTTTATATACGGCCATCATCAACTAACCTACCCGGCCTTTATATATAATTATAATTTATAAATACATATATGGGTCTTCATCATATATATCTGACCTGCAGAGCCCGCCATGGCTTAGCCCCAAACTAATAAGGCCATTCACTGTACATGCTATACACCATATCCTTCGACGACCACTGCTGATTGAGACTGTCGATGAACTAATTGACAATAAAAAGAGTAGTCCACCAAGTGATATATATACTACAAGATTTGTTTGCTGATTCATATTTTTTATTCGAAACACTTATCTCAGTCTCACTACCAATCGTTTTGGTTATATTGAAGAATAAGAAAACATATGTACTACTACTTATTTCGATCGATCAAACAGACTTGTATGTTGGTTATTGCATATATGTGCATAGTTACACGCACATGAATCAAGTTATTGGGTCATCAGACTTTGATAAAGATGAAGACATACCCTTAACTCAATTCGAGTAATCTAAAACCCACATATATATAATTCCAAAATTGAAATAATCAAACCCTTAACTTAATTAACTGGATCTAATAACTCAATTGATAGGGATCTTATAGTTCAGTTGTTTCAATCAGTACCTAACACACCAACTGATGACCCTTTGGGTTGAATTTAAAGGAGGCTAGCGTACGGAATATATAAAGATTGGAATCTGATAAAGGTGGACATATATAGTACTTTTGCTATCCACTGAAGTGATTATTGATTAACTCAGTCAATCAGATCAACCCATATGGTAATCCAACTAATTAATTTAGGAATAAATCATTTCCAACTTTTAGCTTTTAATAACACAGACATATATATATGATGATCATTACAAGAGGGAAAAAACCCTACACCATCTTTTTAATTGTTTCAAAACCAAACTTATTTAACTTTTATTTATTTAGGTGTTGTAAATTGGGGGAAAAAAAGAAGTTTAAGAAATAAGAACACAACCCTAATTATTGCTGAAATTATTGAATTTCCTAGTTGGTCCACCTGAGGATAATTAAAATAGCTAGGGTTCTAACAGTGTAAGTTAATTATTAGAAATTAAAGTAGTTAGATTAATTATATGGTAGGCAAATAAAGGAGAGTTTTGCATGATAAAATAAGTTTGTAATTATTAAAAAAAATTAATAAAAAAGTTAATATTTTATTTTTATATAGTTTTTACCTTCTTAAAAAAGCGTGCGTGAATAGTAAAGTCCATGTATTTTTGGACGGATGTAGTACTATTAATCAGTGTTCTAAAAATCGCGCCTAGGCGCCGCCTAGGCATCGCCTGGGCGCTAGGCGGGAGGCCACCTAGGAATTTTTACGCCTAGGCGGTCCTCTAGGCGGATTTCCGCCTAGACACTGCCTTGTCCCGCCTAGGCGCCGCCTAGACCCCGCCTAATCCCGCCTAGCCCGACGATTATTCAATTTTAGCTTCTAGACATGTTAATAGTCGACTTTGGGTTTTTTTATCCAATAAGTCGGGATGTATTTGCTTTTGAGTTGAATCTAAGATTTTGGATTTTAGGAGGCTTAGAGTCGCTAGTCGGACACGTATTTTTGCGTTTATTCACTTTAGTGTTAGTTAAGGACCACAAATTTGGGTTTATAAGTGATATTATAGATTATTATTGCATTATATGAATTATTTATATGTGTTATGTGTTAAAATATAAAGAAACAATCAAGTTTGTTCTAAGTCCGTCTAGGCGCTGCCTAGGCACCCGCCTAGCCGCCTAGGCGCTAGGCGGCCACCCACCGCCTAGCGGCCGCCTAGCACCTTTTAGAACATTGCTATTAATGGATTCCACTGTGAATTAATATAGCTGATCAGAACCAAAATGTAGTTAATTAAAATTTTAAACCACTTATAAATTTATTCAATCTATTTTTTAAAAGTAATCCATAAATCTTATCATACTTTAAAAAATATTTTAAAATAGTACCTAGCTAATAAAGTTAGAGTAGAGTTATAATTATATATTTTTTAAATATATTAAAATTATAGCATGAATTAATTAAAGCAATTAAGAACAATTTATGATTGAATATTAATAATTATAGTATGAATAAATTAAAATATTTAAAAATAAATTTATAATTGAATGTATTTTTTTAGCAATGTATGGGTGGGTGGCCTTGTAAAAATTATTCCACCTAATTTAAGAATATTCATATATATAAAATATATATATATATATATATATATATATATATATATAATTTATCCTAAAATTATTGTACATTAATTCTTTTTTATATTTAAATATCTTTTATAAATAAACCAGAATAAAAATTGATTTTTCCAATACCAAACACACCCAGACATTCTATAAATAGTTTTAAGGTCCTTCCATTTGCTTTCGGTTTGTCTTGATTTAAAAAACAAAGTTTGGCTGTCAAGCATTTCACTTTTTTTTTTTTTTTTTTTTTTTTGAGTACACCACATGGGAGTGGTATTTGTTGAGCTTTATATAATTGCATATATGTACATGTCATCACCTACTTAGACTTTAATATATTTAATATATTATGTATTAAAAACTATAAACTATATAAAATTAAGCCCACGAGCACCAATTAGTTTTTGATTCAGGAAAAAAAAAAAGGGTATAAATAAGAAAACACAAATTATAACTTGTTATAAATCATAAATGATAATGATAATGATAATACTTTAAAGGATAACTTCGGAAGGGTACAATTTAAATAATAAATTAAGGAAATATATATAATAACGGAGTGATAGGTAAAAAAGTTCACATGGCCCATGGGTATGTAAATGGAACTAACACGAGTCGATCGACCGCCGTTCTCTCTTAAATTAATCCTATCCAATTAATCAAATACATTAATGACAAAATAATTAGGCCTAATCCCTCCCAACTTTTGATGCTGCTTCTATTTAAGGAACACCGGGATCTTAATTAACCTGTTTTTATTCTAATCTAGCCATATATTTTTCATTTTCATCCTACTTTAATTATCATTTTTTGGTAACCCATAAGTGAAAGTGTATTGAAAAAAGGGTAAAGTATTTTTTTAAAGGAATCTTTTCAATGTGTTTCAATAACGTACTATATACAGAATTCGAATTCTCTTAAAAATATGGAGTTATTATTAGGCGAGCAATAAACCCCTTAATTTGCGAGAATAAGTGTCCACGTCAGAAAACATGATGAAATTCAAGTATAATATACAAAGTGTTGAGAGAAGGTAAAAAGACGAAAGAGTCTCACATTAATAATATGAGCAAACAAGCTTTAGTATATAAACTCCTCCTATTATTAATTATTTTTAGAATGTAATCTCACTAGTGCATTGTTCGAACAAAGAAAAAAAAAGGTTGAATATTAGTACACTATTAATTTCCCTTTTTATCTGCTGGCCCCTATCAATAAAAGAGAGCAAGACAACTGGCAATTGAGATTCAATTTCAGAAGAGGATAAAAGAAGGTGGTGAGATAGAGAGTAAGGACTAACTTAGCCTATGATTTTTGAGAGTGATTCATTGCCCTTTTTCTACTTATATAACCCACCAAATACTTGTGGCAATTGGAAGAACCAACAAAACAGATTTAAGATTGGTTGAGAGCCCCAAAAAAATCAAAAATTTTGGAGAGGGAAACACAAACAAAGAAAGAAAGAGAGAGAGAGTCCCATTGATTTGCTTTTGATTCAATTATAAACCACTCCGAAATCAGCTGCAGCAATCCAAGATGGATAACTCGGCATCAGAATGGAGCAGCGGGTGCGAATCCGGGTGGACGGTCTACTTGGATGAGTCCTCACACTCTTACCAAAGGAGTGCTCTTGATCATCAATCCTACAGGCCGAATGCCGACGATGAAGAGGACTTATCCATGGTTTCAGATGCCTCTTCTGGTCCTCCCCATTTCCATTATGGAGTCGGAGAGGACGAGGAAGTCGAATGCCATGGACGGGCCCCGTTTCCCTATCCTCCTTCCTCTTCTTCGGAGAAATCCAAGAAGACGAAGAAGGCGGCCAAGAAGCCCATAACTTCAAAGAACCAACATCACTCTTTTCTTGATGACACTGCTAGCTCCCCTGCCTTCTCCTACCCTAATGTAAGTCCATCTCAATTTCACTATATATATATTTTTTATTTTTTCCTTATTAATTTGCAAAATTTTTTCTTGTTTAACTGTTCATTCATATGTATACAGCAGATGTGTACGGATCCCTCCAACAATCAACCTTCTATGAATCATTTATTTGGCTTCTCACACAATGGATTCGCGGTAATTATCATTTTTTTAAAAAAAAATAAAATAAAATTATTTTGGTTCATTTCAATGAGATGAATTTCATGTAGTGTATCTGCAAGCAACTGATGTGTTGGCTATAAGCAGGGGAACTCATCATTCGGAAACCAATTCGGATATTGGCAATCGTCGTCTCAACCTAGACAGCAAGATTCAACCGAACCAAGTAAGCCATTTTTCTTTTGGTAATGAATCCATGGCAATGCAATTTGCTTAGCTCAATGAGGTTTATTCGACAGGCCGGCCTCCGCGAGGAAGGAGAAGGGGGTGAAACCAATGGCTGATGCTGCTGATATGATATCTCCATATATGCTCTAAGAAAAATTGGATGATCAATTAGGTGAAGAAAACTCAAAAAGTGGGTTTGGATCCTACAAAAGATTTATGTTTGTCTTGTTTGTAGTTTACCTTTTTTTTTTCTTTTTTTTTTTTTTTTGGCCATGTAATTGACCTTCATGTTCATCTACTTTTTACTTTTGTCTTCTCCCTTCATTTGATGTTGTCATTTGTCAATGCAGTGGGAAACAACCTGAGAACATAAATATTTCCTTCACTGCCATTTGTATTACTTTTATCTTTCTTTTTTCCTGTCATCAATAGGTCTCAGAAAAACTTAATTCAAAAGGAAAGGAAAAGGGGATGGTCTGAATTATGCAATTTGTATTCTTTTACCATGCATCACTTCAAAAAATGGCTTTTCATGGTCTCATTCATCTGATTCACATGGAAGAAAGAAATGGGTTTTATGGAATGTTAAAGGTTTTTGTGTTACACATTGATTTCTACGGATATGAGAGGTTGGTTTTTGTGCAACGTCGACTACTGACTTGTATTTACGGTCGGGATGAAATCGCTTCTAAGGCATTGGGTTTAGATATCACACACCACGCCACAACCTTCGTGTTTTCAAGCCATCTGGATTTTTCATTGGTTTTCAAGGCCCTACATCTACAAGTTGTAACAACAACTCCGAGATTAATATAACTTACTATTTGATTAATGGACTGTTGGAGTGAAGTTGATCTAGTTAGAGACAAATGAATTATGTATCGGATATTCGAGAAACGCCAAGGGCCTCTATAACCATTTGATGTTTCTTTGTTAGTTTGTTACATTACAGTATGTTTACTGTTTTTCGGCCTCTCAATACACCAGACAGGTCCGATGGATCAAAAAAAAAAAGAGGTCATCAATCCTCAATATTACATGTCAAGTACAGGACATAGAGCCATAACAACCTAGTAAATGTAGATGGAAAACAAATTAGATAGAACCCACAGCCATAATTTAGGAGGAGCTAGCTAGGTGGTGGTCCTGCCAAAAACTGACTCCTCCCTCTGAATCAGTGAATGGCTCATTGATGGGTTTGGGGAGATAGAAATAGAAAGAGGTGTGTTTGGAGTTGGGAGGGAGGGGGCCATGTACAACTCAGACCAACCCCCAAATTATACCAATGTGTCCCACTTCTTTCTGCAATTGGATCTTGCCAGCAAAGCTGTGATACTATGTAGGACAAAGCTAGCAAACATGGTAATGTGATAGAATGAATTCAACCATCTTCATCTGTCTTTAAAGGTACATTGTCTTTAAGAATTGAATTTACTTGGGAGGCTTAAACCCTCTCAAGTTTTGCACTTGAAAATCTTCACCAAAAGAAATCAAGCAAAACCCCCAATTTGAAGGGCTTTTTTCTTTGCAAGTGGTGATTATATTCATCCAAAAGTCCTTAATTGTGGTGGGTCTGTGTCCTTTGTAATTAAAAACCCATATCTGGAAGATGACTAGATATTTGGATATGGACAAAAGCTCTTGTCTTTATCACTGCAACTCCCCCTTTTCATGTTTAATTAATTATGTCTTCTTCTAACTTCTAATCAGGGAGGGTCAGGGGCTGTCAATTTGTGAATAGATGATCAAGTGTATTTATATGAATGGTTTTCTCTAAGGGTAAACTCAAATGTGGGGTTTGTTAGTACAATTAATGTCCTCCCTCCATATCAAAATATTTGTTGTTTTAATTTGGACACGTTTTTTAAGAACGATAAAAATTATATAAAATATCAATGATTTTATTAATTTATAAAAATAATTTCATACTTAATATAATTATCTATAAAATTATGAAAAAAATTATTATTTTATATATTTTTTCGCTTCTTAAAAAACATGTCAAAAAGTAAAAAGACAAGTATTTTGATACGGAGGTAGTAATATATATCCAATTGATGCTTTTGCTTTGAGTGCTTTACATTAAGAAGCTAGTTTCAAGTACAATGATGATGAAAAGAGATGAAATCCATATATTTGAGGTGTGTGGGCTTCATTTTGCTTCTATGAATCAGTCAAAACTTGTATGCATTAATCAGAAATCACAAATCAGAAATAAACAAAGAAATTGGACAAACTAATGATAAAATTAATGCAATTGAGCAATTCTCATTGATTTTAAAATAAAACATATGTGCCACTTATATGTTGTACTTATAGTACATATGTGCCACTTGTACACAACATTAGTGAATAGATCAACGGTAGGTTTATATCCTTACACTAGCTATATGAAAGCATGAGAAATCCTTGTTCCAAAGGGTAAAATCGCTCACCCGGAATTATGAGATGAGGTAAATTATAGTGACTCAATCGACAACAGGGAAGTTTGGTCTCATACTGTCGCTGGTGAGACTTAATCCTTAGTCTCTTGCTCTAAATGTCAATCTATTGAGCTAAACCCATGTGGACAAAGAAATCCAAATGAATACTATTTCTCACTAGCATTTTTTTTATTGTTTTATTTTTGTTAAAATGTCCATTTTATATATGTAAATTGTTTCTATTTCCTTCCAACAATATGCCCTTTCTGGTAATTTCAATCTTATTTTATTAATTGATTTTTATGCCCTTAAAAGTATGAATTTAAAAACATTATTTTTTAATTTCCACATTCTTTTTTGTCCTTTCAAAGTTATATCTTTGATTGTTTTCCCAAATCCACCATATTTGATGATTTTAATTAAAATGTCCAAATTACAACTTTAGGAAATTTTAAAAAAAAAACTATATTTCAATTTCCGTGTCCATTTTGATTTTTTTTCGAAATTATATCTTTTAATATTTTCATAAAATTACCACACTTTACGTTTTTCGTTAAATTGCCCAAGGTAAACCTTGATGATATTTTCAAAGGCTTCCATTATTTACATTTAAAAAAAATACATCTTACCATTATTTACCATGTATTTGGTTTGTTTTTTTTTTTGCTAAATTTTCAAAAAATAAATTGTATAGAGAGAGAAAGAATGTTTAATACTTGAATTCTGCATTTTAACACTTCAATTAATTAATTGCTGCACTCAAATATTTCTACACATATGACAAATAACTTGTATTATACATTTATACTACCTCCCTCTCATAATTTAAGCCGTTTGACTTTTTAGAACGCTTTTTAATGTATTAAAACACTATAAAATATAAACTCTTTCAAAATTTTCAAAATAATTTCTAATTTATTAGTAATAAGTTTGAAATTCTTTTTTTTAATATAAAAAATAATAATTTTATAAAAATTTGAACACATTAAAAAGCGTGTAAAAAAGTCAAATATATGCGGAGGGTTTATAAAAATGACAGTGGTGCAGTGGTGCTCATTTGCGCATGGTAGTAGAATAAAAGGTTGCAATATGGGAAAGGAGGAAACTAGGGTTGGGAGAGAGTTGGTGCATCCAACCAAAGAGTGTTTAAATTAAAGGTGGTCCATTCATTCATTCATATATTAAGTATAATGCAAATGACCAAATTAGAGTGATCACAATGTACAAGCTTTACCTGACTGGATCCCAATTAAAAGCTAAACAAATAAGATTAGTACCAAACTAAAAACATAAGCTTGACATGACCTGACTTTAAATATGAATCAACGGCCCACTAAATTTGACTAATACTGCCACCAACAAAGAATCTAATCTGAATTGAATGATTTATGTGGAAACAGAAGCACACGCTTGGTTTTCATGGATTAATTTAATTTTTTTTTTAATAATAATAATAATAATAAAAAAAAAAAAAAAAAAAACCTAGCTAATCATGCAACTTCAATCCCTAGAGGGAGGGAATAATTTGGGTGTGGGGGGGCTACAGATGAGTCCCATCCACGTGCACTGGGGATTTGATTTCTGTCGCTATCTGTAATCGATCATTTGCTAAGCTTAAGATGGGAGGGGGATCGATGAAGATGATTGCTGGTCATACGTACCAATCAGTGAATTGAGTAACCACCACCACCACCACCACCTCCTCCTCCTCCACCACTCATCCAAATTACCTATCTAAGTTTGTTTTGACAAAGAGAGTGCAATTGGGTCGGGTCGGGTCATTTATTTGGGTTGGCATTTTGCAGCTTCAGATGGGTCCGACCCAAATTGTATCTTATATAGCCCCTTTCTTGTCCTTGCAGTTGATTTGAGCTCCCCCTTTCTCTTGTCTTGTTACTTCAGTCTTATTTTGTGATAGGGAATAAATTGATATGTCATTAGTTTGATGGAAGTCCCAATCTACCCAATTCACCAAAGCTTTTGAATTAACTAGTCAGTACTTAAAAGTCTCCGACTTTATTAACATTTTATGACTTCAAAGACTATAATACCTGCGATTATATCTTTTTTCTAACAAAAATAATAACCCAAAAAAAAAATGACATTCTTCATTGTATCCGACACAATGTTCTAAAAAGTGTTAGGTGATGAGAGGTTGTCTAGTACTTAGGCGCACGCCTAGGCAAAATGACATTTTTCATTGTTCTTAAAAAGCGCTAGGCGGTGGGAGGCCGCTTAGGCAGCCTAAGCATCCGTCTAGCACTAGGCCGAAGGTGGTCGCCTAACACTTACTCGATTTTTAGTACAGTGATCCAACAGAAGTACACAGATTGTATGCAATAACATAGTTAAAAAACTGTACACTTTTCAGTGTAAAACACCTTTTCAATATATTGAACATGGAGGGCTGGGACCCTTTCCAATGGATTGAAGATTAAGAGCACATGGCAAGTCAAATATAGTGGGACGGATTGAAGCTTTCGTTGATGAGGCAATGGCATGGTCTACGTGGATCAAAAAGATTGGAAATTACAAACATCGATTTCACAAGACTGAAACTTTTGGACCTACCCAGATCGAACCAAAATTGCAAGGGAAAACAAACAAATAAATCAAAGATTTTCAACTCTGTCAAAGTGCCAAAGAAAAACAGGAGGATACCTTATCAATTAATAGCTCATTTGATTGAAATTCTAGTCTATTACAACAAGGAACATGGTCCAAAATCCCTCTGGCACGCACAAAACTGCAATGTCAAAATTGTGATTTGGGTGACGTCGATAGAGTGTTTTGAGTTTCTCCTGTAGGCTCTCTGCACAGAACAAAACGAGGCTTTGATGATATCCTTAGCTGGGTATCCTTTAGCTTCCATATATATGTCTGTGGACAGGTAAGGCTTCAAGGCCTCTTACTACCTCCTTCCACGTTTTATCTACAACTAACATGGATGAATCGGATAGATGCCCGGCGTATAGAACGGGGTTACTAAAGCTGATAAACTCTGCATTCTGTTTATGATGACGCTTCCTTTTCCTGGATGATATGTTTTCTAACTTTGAGAGAGAATATATATTGCTGATCAGAGGTTTGCCATTAGCTTGAGGTATGGGGAACTCCTGCTCTATCAAAGATTTGCTACTTTTGTCGTGATCAACAAGATCAATCAAGCACATGGCCCTGGAACAAACAGGTGATTTGTCAGCAGGTTATCGTTGAACTCAAAAAAGTATTTTTTTTAGAGAGAGCAGAAGCAAAGAACATACACAGTTCATACAAATGAAAAAGATACCTAAATGGTGTTTGAAATCAAAGATAATGAGATAGTAAGGATGCATGCAAATATGCAAACAATTTAGGTAAAAAAGACGATCTACTTAGATGATGCTATGTCAAGCAAAAGACAATCATGCTCATTTTTATTGGAAGAAAAACTAACAAGACGGACATGCTACGAGGACAATGGACAAGCAATGATATAGCAACAACATTTTCCAGCATATCAATAAATGGATGTTTGTGTGACTAAAGCAAGCAATGGTGCTAGAGAAGAATGAACATGAACCTTGAGCTATAGACCACGACAGATGACGCCTTTGTGGATGGTGGGAATGTGAGACCGATAACCTCCCCAGGGACATTCTGAAAACTCTCGGGCAGATAAAAAGAGTTTCTCTGTGACCACCGTAACCACTGCCTAGCCTCCACATCTAATTGATGTACCTGGTTTGAGGATGTTGTGACGACAAGAACATGGCTAGATTGAGGATGAAAGCCACACGCAGTAACAGAAGCACCATCCAACCTTGGTATGAACCAGTGTTGTCTGCCATCACAGAAATTTAAATCAATTAGATAACTTTTGGTTGAAAAATGCAAGATAATTGCCACAACGGGTTGGAAATCCATCACTACCTTAACTCCATAAAATGTAGACATGGTTGTAAGCATTCTGATCAGATAACAAATTCACCAATCCATTGAATACTATTTGTTATAATACATCGATTCACAAGTATCCCCTTCTTCAGGTATGGTAGAAACCTCATTTTACTTGGTTCATTCCTATGGTGTGAACTATCATACATTTCGTTTAGCTTAATCTGATGACAGTAATAAACAACACTAAATTATGGTAACCCCTTCATAGTGCTGCGACACCCCATCACCCCCATCCATCTTTCACTTTCTCATATCACGAAATTACACATCAACTACACTCTCATTTATATTCAAAGGCAGAATCAAAACAATGGCATGCAAAGGCTCGTAAGCAGTAAAGTAGCTGCAAATGATGGTGCAAAGACTTGCTCCCATCGCCAAATATACATATACTCAAATGGAGACTAAACAGATAATGGTAAAATACAATTAACTGATGATATACAAGCACCTCAAATCCAACTAGTTCAAGACCAGAACATGACATCAGTTTATAGTTCAACAACTGAAGTAATGAAACCTATTTACCTTTTTCGATTGAAGAAGGTTTAAATAAAATAAAATAAGTCAACTGCAACTTTTTTTGAGCCACATATCATCATTACAGGACATTCAATCCCAAAGTTAACTGACAAAACAGAGAAACCAGAGAAGTCAACATTTTCCTAAGATCAATAGAGAGCAAAAGTTGATACCTTTCCATCTCCAAGTTGAAAATATATATTTCACCAAAGCAATTAACTGCGGCTAGCCACTGCCCGTTAGAGCTAGCCAACATTTTTACAATAGGGGGTTCATCGGGGGACAAATCCTCATCTCTATCCTTACGACGAGGTGTTAAAATATACAATAACCCAGAGCTTTCTGCATCAACTACCTGCGACACAGAATATATTGTTAAATAATATTTTATGAGATCAGTCCAATTGAGCAAGGTATAATAATAAGATTTCACACCACATCACGTGCAGTGGAAAAATGAAAGCTTGAAAGCATGTTGAGAACATAATTGTTATCTTAGCAAGGTTTTGCCAGTTCAACAGGTGACAAGTAAGATATAGAGCCATCTTCTGCTTGTATTTTTCTTTCAAGAAATAACCGCCTTCATCTGTTTACATGTATCTTGATATTAATCATAAAAGGCCTATCCCACCAACCAATCTTGGGGCTAGCAAGTCAAGCTTTTGACACAGAAGGAACCAGCAATAATCCGAATCCATGGAACTTCAGCTCATCCAGAAGCCTGACCGTGAAAGATGACGCTCTTCTACTGGATTAATTTTCCAGTTACTTTTCTTGTCTGCTATTCCCATTGTGTGCAAAACAAACGTGACTTCAAACTGTATAACAATACCATCCTTTTTATAGTGTCACCTTTTATCTTTACATGTTCAATACATCTACCCATATCTTACTCTTAGTCTCTTACAACAGAGAGATGAAGATCACATTGAATGAAAAAGTATTATGTGTAGTGCATATTTCCTCAGGCGATCCTAATATACGAAAGCCTGAGTTAAAAACCCAAAACGGCTAGAATGATCATAACAATTTCAGGAACAAAAAGAATTTATCTAGAAAAAGAGGGCACTTACATGTATTCTCCTGTCATGACCGGCAATAATAAGCCACGAGGAATCCGCAGTGAAAGCCACAGACCAGGCAGATGGCAGTTTAGATGGAAGTTTCCTTTTATTAATACTCAATGTAGAATTTTTAGACTTCTTCAATTCAAATAAGCTGGTCCGCACATTACTAGAATAGGAGACCAGCGACCCAGATGGAGAAATTGCACTGCAAATAATACGACCGCTACAATTAACTCGAGATTCTAACTTAGTTGATGTAGGACTAGAACCCTTTCCAGTTGACAGCCCATTTTTTATGGAGATAGATAGTATGTCAATACAAGATGCTCCCTGAACTAGAAGTAAGGGAGAATGGTGGGAAACGGGATTCGGCACCATCTGCAATGGGACTCGCTGAGGAGCTGGGCAGATGTCATGAGGAGCGAAGTCCATGAAATCCTTGGCAGAGTAGGCAAACAACTTGGTGTCATCACCAGCTGAGAGAAGCATAGGAACACCCAAATATGCCCATTTGTGGTAACTATTGTCATCGGGTTTTTCTTTCTGGCGGGATTTCCTTCCCTTCTTATCTGGTAAAGGTGCTGCTAATAAAACAAGAACCGTGATAAGGGAGGAGAGAAAATAATAATGAATACTAAAAATAAAATATCTACATCCAATCATGAAGCATTATCAAGCTGCAAAGGAAACAGACAGACCTTCCTCTGTAATGGGGGCGGCCACTACCAATGCCCTCACATCATGTGTGTGAGATCTAACATCACCAACATGTACCCATTTTTTTACCACTTCTGCTGGAGATCTAGGATAGTGATTGGAGCTAGTAGCAAGCTTAGAAAGCTTGTAAAGTATCACCTAAAGATAGACAAGCTACATTTGTCAGGATAAGGCTGTATTATAGGTCTCGGCAAAAACTAAAAAATAAATGAATATTGATTAAAACAAAAATATTTGACTAAAAGTCTAAGTACAGTGGTAATTCAAAATATACCATGCAACCAAGAAGTTATATTTTTCAACCATTTGCAACTTTTAGAAACAATACAATACCTTGCCATCAGAACCAGCAGAGAACACCCTGTTATGAGATGGATCAGCTGCTAGAGCATTTACATCGCCCTTGTGAAGAGAATAAACCTGTAACAGAGTTCCTTGCTCACTGTCCCAAAACTGAACAGATCCTGAACTATCTGCACTAACAAGTGCTCCAGACCTTTAAAAAAAAAATCAAAATTCAGTCAAAAAGACGATTACATCCACATGCTGTGCATATTCAAAGTTCAAATTAGTTAATTAATTATCCCATTATATTACCTTAGGGAAAGAAGTGACCAAACACAAAGTTCAGGCCCACTACCCAAACCTCCAAGTCCAACAGTTATCCTATATAGCTCATAAGCTCGTTTTGCATCCCAACACCTTATAAACCTGCATAGAAAAATAAGATAAATAAATAATTAGGAACATTCACATTTTAAAAAAAAAAAAAAAAAAGAAAAAGAACGCTGACATTCAAAACAAGAATGCCAGTTTTTTAAGAAACTCTACGAAAATCAGAAAACAAAATAAATACCCATCACTGCTTCCTGAAAAGATCCTATTACCATCATGACTCCATGTCACACTGAGTGTGCGGCCTAATAGAAAAGAAACAACAGATTGCCATTAACAAAATTATCCAATTAAGCGGAATAACTCAACTAAGGTCAAAGGTAGAGACCTCACCGCTGACCCTAGGCAATGATTTCTTATAAATGAACATATCAGCATCTGAAACAGTGTACAATCTCACACAACCATCATCACAAGCAAGAGCCACACAAGGATTTTGCTTTAAAGATTCATGAAGCTCAGCAAGACTGTCATCATCATCGCTTGAACTACTTTCACTGTCATTATAACTATCTATTACAATACCATTCCCATTACTCTGTGACTCATGATCATTATAAGTAGTTTGTTCGCAACAAGGTTGCACTGCCATCTGCCAAATCGATGTTCCTATGGAATCTAGAGCAATCTGTAACAGAATAAAAATACAACTCTATGAACATTTATAAATAGATAAAGAAACACTGCCAAATATTCTCATTCCACCTCTCTATCTTTGCTAAAACCTTTCACATGGAACGTTTTCATTATTTAGAGTGTGTGCTAAACTGAAATAGTTCATTTAATAGAGAGAATTTTCAAGTTGTAGCATTACAAATCAGGAAAGAGCAAAACTAACCTTTTGCCGCAAATCATAGAGATCCCATTCTGAAACCGAACCATCAACACTAGACGAAAACAAACGGCCTGATGGTTCACCCCTCTTCCCTGACCTACACCAAGCGAGCGACGAAACTCTCGATTCTGGACTATTATCCCCGTGTATCGTCTAAAGAACAAGAAACTGAAGGAAATTAGCCACGGAGGAACGCGACAGCAGTGAGAGAACTACGAATCAGGATATAAACGAGCAGTACCAATTGACAGTGCCAGCCGATCGAGCCAGGAGACACCAGCCAAATCTCAACGGTGCCGTCCTGGCGAGCGGCGGCGACTGTAGAACCATCGGCGCTGGTGGCTAGGGCAACTACCGGCGTCGGCTTCCAATCAATTGAGCTGATCCTGCGAACTACATCCATCACGCTTAGGGCTTGGCCAAAGAGAATATGAAAGTGCCTTGAATTCAGATAATCTATATCCTAGGGTTTCCAAGGCTCGCCGACGATGAGTGGGGGTAGAAAACACGGATGCAGACGGAGAAAGACGAAGATGGAGATGCAGACGGAGAAAGGGGAAGGAGAAAGAGGAGGGGCGTCTCGCCTACACTAGTTGAGGGTTTAAGATATTCGCGGCTTTAACCCGATTAAACCTGGATCATCTTATTCGGGTTTCAGATCTTTATATTTGGGCCTAAGGCCCAGTAACTGTCTTAATAATAAAAACACTACTGAAAATGTTATGAGGAATGAGTATATACTATATAGTATATCAATCTTTACAAAAAAATCACCTAAATATTTTTTAACAAATAAACTATTTCTTTTAACCCAATAAATTAAAAATAACATTCTTAGCTAAAATTTTCCATTCCAAACAAAATATATGATACCACTATGTGTTTGCCACTGTTTGTATTGCACCTCTTTATTTTACATTGCAAATTTTGACGGTTCGCCATCTGCCGACAAACTCTCGAGGTGTTAGGTTTGTCCAGTCCTCAAATTGTTTCCTGATTTAAAAAAATGCTACCATTTACAGAAAATAATCTAGATAGTATTCAAACGAAAAAGTAAAAAATGTTATCATTTAAAGTCTATTAGCTCAAATTGGTAGAACGGTGTGTTGAAGTACAAAGGTGCAGGTTCAAATCATGTATAGGCTACAACGTAAAAACAACACAAATATTTTATTTAACATTGGATACAAACCGAGTTTAATCAAAATAAAAAAAAACGATGTCTATGTAGGCGATCTTAAAACTCAAAATTGTATAACATCGGTCAAAGCCTGATGTCTTTCTTATGTTATAACATTGGTTATATTTTATAATCAATGTTATAGGATAACAAAGATATCGCGGATTTAAAATTTTTGAACGAAGTTATAATATACAAAGACATCGGGCTATGACCGATGTGAAAAACTTTTGACTTTTTACATCACCCACATAGACATCGATTTTTTTAAAGAATCGGCTATTATCCGATGTTAAATGACATATTTCTAGTAGTAATATATATATATATACTTTAAATGGAGGCAATATATCATAATAAAAACTTGAACCTACTTAATAAGCCAACATGAAATGTAAGACAACAAGATGTCACTCTAGGACTACATGTAAGCTACTTTAAATGGAGGGAATATATTCATTTAAAATAAAATGAATATATTAGTAACATACTATAACATTACAAGATATGAATTTAGGGCTAAATATAATTATGGATTAAACTCATAAGCTCTTGATTTAATTGATAGGGTAAATAATTAAATGACGACAATACATCATGAAAAAAATCTTGAACCTACTTAATAAACCAATATGAAATATAAGGCAATAAGGATTATCTAACACTTTAAATGAAGGCAATACAACATGGAAAAAAATGAAGGCATCAAGGATTATTGAGTAGGATCAAGATTTAAAAATCTTGAACCTACTTAATAAAAATTTGATCTTTTCATTTTATATAAGACTTCAAATGTTTAATTCGTAGGCTCTTCATTTAACTCATAGAGTAAATAGTTAAAAGTAGGCAATACATCATGGAAAAAAAAATGAATATAGCAATAACCAAACAAGATATAAATTTAGTGTTAGATAATAAGTATGTATTCAATATTTAAAAATCTTAAACCTACGTACTCTTATTTTTTATATATAATTTAGGGCTAAACACTCGAGGTTTTGCACTTGGTTCAATCAGAACCAAAACTACTTAACCAACTAATAAAGTTTGTTGCAAACTCCAATTCAATTAGTTGAATTCGCGAGGGCTACTGAAATAATAAGGTATAAACATGATAGGACAATATGATGCCTCAGTTATTGAGCGGGTTAATATGGTGTTGGTAGATTACAATTGAGTTTATTAATTTGGACTAAATTTTTTAAAAAAGTATCATTAAAAAAAGATTTTAAACAAAAATAACATATGCAAAGATGCAAGGTGATCTTCCAATGCATAACCAATAAAGGTGCAGGATCTTACACAAGTCACAAACAGCTATTTAGCTTCAAAACAAGAACAAGTTAAGAGATAAGGTTGAAACAAAGCGAGTCTCGTACTCAATACTTGGTTTACACGTAAATGACAGCTCATGTACACCCACTAGCACTTTAATGACTTGTGTTATAAGAAAATAAGTCAATATAGTTTCAACTAGAAAACTCTCTATTATTCCTTTCTTTCAATAAACAAGAGGCCCCTTATCAAGATTGCACATCAGGTGCAGACACGCAGAACAACCATTTTTTTTTTTTGCAAGTGCAAGCAATAGCAAATCAGTATCATGTACAAGTCAACTCAATGGAACAAGAACCACCTAAAGAACCACGACACATATCCTCTAAATCATTTGTCCACTCTGCACATTATATTTCACATTTCATGTTGCAATCGGAATAACATAAACTAGTGTAATACCTGTGCCTAAAGGCACGAGATTTTCATCCATTTCAATTTGAACAAAATATGTATAAGTATTATTATATATCTATATAATAATATATTAACATCTACGTAGTACTTGTTTACAACAAAATATGTATAAGTTGTTTTTAATTTATAAATTAGTTGGAAAGGTATAAAATGCAATAAAAAAAATGATGAAAATGATTGAATAAGGTAAAGTAGTAATAAAACTCAAGCACACTATCTAATATAATTTGAACGACAGGTATCTATACTATCTATATAAATTTGGGTGAAAGCCCATTAATTGCACCTAATTAAATACATACAAATAAATCTAATATATATTTAATATTTACTTAAGAAATCAAAATCTATCTATCTATATCTATACTATCTATACTATATATATAAATTTGGGTGAAAGCCCATTAATTGCACCTAATTAAATACATACTATACTATATATATAAATTTGGGTGAAAGCCCATTAATTGCACCTAATTAAATACATACAAATAAATCTAATATATATTTAATATTTACTTAAGAAATCAAAAGGTTGTTGTAGCTTATTGGTTATAGGTATAGTTCCATTCCATGAGGTTAAGAGATCAAATCTCTACCCCTACAACATTTTTCAAGTATATAGTATATTGTTTTTTATTTATTTTAAACCTAAACACTCTATACTATATATATAAATTTGGGTGAAAGCCCATTAATTGCACCTAATTAAATACATACAAATAAATCTAAGATATATTTAATATTTACTTAAGAAATCAAAAGGTTGTTGTAGCTTATTGGTTATAGGTATAGTTCCATTCCATGAGGTTAAGAGATCAAATCTCTACCCCTACAACATTTTTCAAGTATATAGTATATTGTTTTTTATTTATTTTAAACCTAAACACATGCAATATTTCTAAAGCAATTATCATTTTTAATGATATATATAAACATATTTATCAAATTTCAATGATATATATAAACATATTAAAACTTTTAGAGATAAAAATTATTAGTAATAAAATTACAATGATAATATATTAATTAAAAATATATATTTAAAATAAGTCATCTCTATAACTACAACATGCATTTCTAAAGCAAATATCGTTTTTTTTTTACTTATATAGTTAAATCACATATAGAAGTGAGTAAGAAGATAAATAGAGTCAAGCTAATATATGTATTTGTCGAATTTCAAAGATAACTAAACATATTAAAACTTTTAGTGATAAAAATTAGGGAAATTTACAGAAAACCACCCCTTAAATATGGGTGTTTTCATTTAACCACCCATTAAATTTAAAATTACAGAAAACCACCCTTTAACTAGTTTTTTCTTACAACTCACCACCTCTTCATCTATTTTCATTAATTTATCATTAAATATATTATATTTTAATATTTTTAAACTTAAATTTGATTATAAATATATTCAAAATTTTAATTTAAGGGCTCGATTATATTTTAGGGATAATTTTATTTATTTTTAAAAAACAATAAATATAGCCTACAATTATTATCTTAATAATTATATTTAAGTTATATGATTAATTGACAACCTAATTTTTTAAATTTTAGGTAAATTTTAAGAAAAAAGTTACATATAACAAATAAAATGGATCAAACTCATATTTTAAGTTGAAAATTATTAACTATTTATTATTATTTTTTAAAAATAAATAAAATGATCACTAAAATATAATCGAGCCCTTAATTTCAAATTTTGAATATATTTACAATCAAATTTGAGTTTAAAGACATTAAAATATAATATATTTAATGATAAATTAATGAAAATAGATAAAGGGGTGGTGAGTTGTAACTTGTAAGTAAAAACCATTTAAAGGGTGGTTTTCTGTAATTTCGAATTTAAGGGGTGGTTAAGTGAAAACACTCATATTTAAGGGGTGGTTTTATGTAAATTTCCCTAAAAATTATTAGTAATAAAATTATAAACCTAAACACTTTTATTTGTTTTAATCCTAAACACATGCAATATTTCTAAAGCAATTATCATTTTTTTTGCTTATATAGTTGAATTGTTTATTGGTTATAGGTATAGTTCCATTCCATGAGGTTAAGAGATCAAATCTCTACCCCTACAACATTTTTCAAGTATATAGTATATTGGTTTTTATTTATTTTAAACCCAAACACATGCAATATTTCTAAAGCAATTATCATTTTTAATGATATATATAAACATATTTATCAAATTTCAATGATATATATAAACATATTAAAACTTTTAGAGATAAAAATTATTAGTAATAAAATTACAATGATAATATATTAATTAAAAATATATATTTAAAATAAGTCATCTCTATAACTACAACATGCATTTCTAAAGCAAATATCGTTTTTTTTTACTTATATAGTTAAATCACATATAAAAGTGAGTAAGAAGATAAATAGAGTCAAGCTAATATATATATTTGTCGAATTTCAAAGATAACTAAACATATTAAAACTTTTAGAGATAAAAATTATTAGTAATAAAATTATAAACCTAAACACTTTTATTTGTTTTAAACCTAAACACATGCAATATTTCTAAAGCAATTATCATTTTTTTTGCTTATATAGTTGAATTGTTTGTAGAAGTGAGTAAGAAGATAAATAGAGCCACGTTAATATATATATATATATATATATATATATATATATATATATATATATATATATATATATATATATATATATATATATATTTATATTTATCAAGTTTCAATGATATATATAAACATATTAAAACTTTTAGAGATAAAAATTATTAGTAATAAAATTACAATGATAATATATTAATTAAAAATATATATTTAAAATAAGTCATCTATAACTACAACATGCATTTCTAAAGAAAGTATCATTTTTTTTACTTATATAGTTAAATCACATATAGAAGTGAGTAAGAAGATAAATAGAGTCAACAGCTAATATATATATTCGTCGAATTTCAAAGATAACTAAACATATTAAAACTTTTAGAGATAAAAATTATTAGTAATAAAATTATAATGATAATATATTAATAAAAAATATATCTATATACATATACTAAAACCGATGTATAGCGTCTTATGTGGCGCGTTGTGGTTGATTCTGGGGAAAAAAATCCTAGGTGGCGCATTGTGGTTGATTATAGGAATAAAAATTAATAAAATAATATGTTATCATGGTTTAAAGAAAGTTATATAACCCACAATCTATCTATATATAGATATTTATATTTTAGTTATTTAACATAAATATAAATAAAAAATATTTCATAGTCATATTTACCAAAAATATTAATAGATAAATAAATATTTATATCTAGATTATTTTTTGGTGGAAAAATTTATTTATATCAAAATTAATTATTTAATAATTGTTATTTTATTTATATCAAAAATTGTTATTTGATTTATTTACCTTATAAATGTGAATTTTATTTATAGTTTGAGAGAATCTAAATAAAAGACATTTAGATTTTTTATAATCCATTGAACTTATTTTATTTATACCTATATTATTTTTTGGTGGAAAAATTATTTATATTTAGATTATTATTTAATTATATTTAATTATTTAGTGAAATCTATCTAAATTATTTATAATATTGTATTAATGTATTTCCCGTACACGGGACGGGACCTACACTAGTATTAAAATAAGTCTCGTGCGTAGCACGGGCATGCTCACTAGTAATTATTATAATTAGGATAAAACTAAAAAGGAAAATATAAGCTTCTGTATAATGAATAAAAAAAATCGATCATAAGCACATATTGTTGAAGTTATGTTTATATACATAACTTATTCATGATTTTTATGAGAAAGATGGCTAGAAAAGGGGAAGAATTAATAAATAGTGAAAACAAAGGTGAGATGGTTAAAAAAAGATCCAAAAAGGTAGAAAAGTGGTCTAAGACGCCACATCTAAAATGTAAAATAAACAACACTTATAAGTCTCAAAATATTATTCATTTCTCGATAGTTATTTAAGATATATAAAATAATTAAATTGTAAATATCGTTTTTTGCTCTAACTATATTTATAACTTTCGAAATCGAATATTCACAAGTTGATTATTTTTACTAACTTCATAAAAAAATTGCAATGCTTAAAATGTTGAAATTACAATAAGGGTCATCCAAGGTGTATAAAATAAATATAAATTTAAAATATTCATTTTGGGGAATTAATTATAATAATGATATGTACTTGATATCTTGAGTTAATTCAAAGGTTTTAAAAAATATATAAAATAATAATTTAGGTGTTCTTTACATATTTTTGGGCGTAATCCTATATACTTCGTAAATAGGTGAGGGGAATCACGAAAATTCTTGATATAAGAATGATAAGAATGATGGAAACAAAATCAAAAATAGACAATCTAAATAATGATGTAATGATATCATTCTTATTGATTTCATTGGATGGAAACAAAATCAACTAAATTGATATACTCCGTAATAAAGTAAATAGGTGAGGGGAATCACGAAAATCCTATATATTCCGTAATCAATGATGGAAACAAAATCAAAATTAGACAATATAAATAATTATATTCCGTAATAATATTGACCAATAAGAAAAGGTCATTTGAATAAAAAAAATTCAACTTTAATTGTGAGTGCGCCACGTCAGCAAAATGCTAGCATAATTAATAGAAGATTAGGAAGCAAATTCACCTTATTTCATATTTTAGTGGGAAAAAAAGTTGAAACATATAGCAACAAGAAAGTTGATTTAGCATCACACTAACCTCAAAGTTTATGTACTTTAGCAAGATTTTGATCTTTTACTTTGTCGAGGGTTTCTTCAACAAATGCCTTCACAAGTTCTCTGAGACGGTTTACATTTTTATTAGAATTGAACTTAAACCCTAGGTCCCAATGATAACCAACCAGACAACAAAAATATGTCTCCATATACCTCATTGCATAGATACCACAATCGGTATCATTATCTTCATTATCACAACTAATGTTCACAATGGTGGTCTTTGCTTTTGACATTTGTTCATTGATTTTGTCCCAACCTTTGTCATAACAATATCTCATCAACAATCGGTACTACAATTCAAACAATATTCATATTGGACTCTAATAATAGTAAAATTACAAGATATAAATGTATTGTTAGATATAACTATGGGTTCAATATTAAAAAATCTTGAACCTATTTAAACCAACATCATAAAAAAATCATAAAACAACATCATGATTAAACCAACATGAAATGTAAGGTAGCAAACTTAAAAGATATGAAGTTAGGGATAAATATAACTATGGGTTAAAGATCTTGAACCAACGTACTTTCAAAAAATTTATATTTCAACTTTATATCATCAAAACCCTTTAAATGATATAAATAAGAACAATGATTTGATATAATTAAGGAAACAAGGATTATTAAACCAACATGGAATGTACAAGCTGAATAGAAATATAGTAATTCAATTCAAAAAAATTTACTTAATCACGGATATTAAAAAGAGGGAATGAGGTTGTACGATCTTGCCAATTTCTTCGGGACGTCACCATAGATTTTAGAAATATTCTCACTTGATCACTTGTTATCAATAATGTCGATCATGGATTTTGTAAAGTTGAAATAAATGACATAATAATGTCCTCCAGCCAAAATAGGGAAAAATACCTATACAAGAAGTTGTGATAGTTGTTATACATGTACCAAAGTCATCTCCATCTTTCATTTCCAACTTTTTGTCTATTTATCATTTCCTTTTTACTCCATGAACCAAAAGAAAGAACTGATCGTAGTGTACTAAAAACACATTTAGGTGCATTTTAATCTTTCACTTTCAAGTTAAATTATGGAAGTTTAAGGCAAAATGGGAGGATGAGTGGTTACTTGCAAACATTTTGTACTAAAACACATTTAGGTGCATTTTAGTCTTTCACTTTCAAGTTAAATTATGGAAGTTTAAGGAAAAATGGGAGGATTGGTGTTTACTTGCAAACAGTTTGTTATAAGGGGTGATTAAGTGAAAGTTTTTTAATAAGGGTGGTTAATTGAAAACAAGGGTGAATAAATGTTGGTTTTATAAATATAAAACATAATTTTCAAAGTGAAAAATTCAAATTTCATCGTAACATGCCAAATTGAAATTGAAATGGGGGATTGAGGAGACATGAAATCAAATCAAAATTAAAGATGGTTTCCATGGTGATTATAAAATGGATGGCAGGGGAAAAAACAAGTGTGACTACGACAGAGAAGCAGGTCTGACGAAGCACAACGTACTTCTCCATGAGTGAGAGAGCAATTCTATTGTCAATCTTTCATACATCGCGACAGAGACTCTGTAAACCCTACTCGATATGCAATTCAACAATCAACACGAAAGGGTCAAAAGGAAACGGTGATTTCAGAAGTTCAAAAACCTAATTGGGTAGATTCTTGAATCGAGATAGAACAAATTGAAGATGTATAGTATTCATGTATGCAATTCGATATGAAGGCGATTTGGAAGTTTAAAATCCTCAATTAGTCGATTAATCCCTCCTGACCCTCCATTAGAAAATGGATGGCAGTAGTCAGTTATCGAAGAATTTTTAAAAATAAGAGAAAAAACAACTATGGATTTACTTTTCAATGAATTGAAGATTGAGAAGGAAAGTGTGGCCTAATGAGAGTGAAATGAAATTGCAGGTTTTGATTTATTTTCTACAGGTTGATTCTCGAGAGAATGACATTCAATATTAAATTTGGACATAATAGGAGGGTAGTTTAGGCTTTTTATCCAATTTTATGGCTCGTTTGGTTAAATGTAGGAAATATGTTTGTTTGCAGATATGTTTGTTTGCAAATATATTCCCATGAATTCTACCTTTCGGGAAGTATGAAAATATGTTTGTTTACAAATATATTCTCATGAATTCAATTCATTAATCACTATCGCGCGGAGGAGCGACGATACTTCCTAGTGCAACAGAGGTGGCACTTACGGAGAATACGAGTGACGTTTAGCGATGAGGTGTCGATCTGACTAGAGGGGGAGCAACGGCCCGCCGTCGATGGTCAGCAATAAGGGAGTTTGGATCTTCTGCACCCCACCATACACCCCACTATACACCCCTTAATTATTTTGAGTATTTTTATATAATAAAAAAAATTCAAAAATTATAATTATATTCTAAATGTCTAATTACAAATATTTGTATACTTGTAACATGAAAAATTATATTTTAAAAATTACTAAAATTATGATACTAAAAAAAGAACTATTTCAATTATTAAAAAAAATAAAATATAATTTTTTATGTTACAAGTATACAAATATATGTAATTAGACATTTAGAATATAATTATAATTTTTGAAATTTTTTTATTATATAAAAATACTCAAAATAATTAAGGGGTGTATACTGGGGTGTATGGTGGGGTTTAGAAGATCCAAACTCGCAATAAGGTAGAGATTTGGGGATTGTTGGCGGCACTACGGAGGATAGGGCTTGGATTGAACCGAGGACGATGATTGGTAAATCTTACATATTGCATATTCCTTTTGATTCTCGGGTCAAAATGTAATTTGTTTTAGGAATGAAAATCACTTATAGGGTTGCCATGGTACGATAACCACCAAAAAATGATAATTACCACGTACCAACCACAAACTGGTGGTACGTAAATTTTCATACCACGTACCAACCACATGTCATGGTTACCGAATATGTGGTAACCACGACTTGTGGTTACCATCGGTACATTACCATGGTCACCGAGCTGTAATTCTGTTTGTATTTTTTAAAACCCCTTGACTACCTTCCGGTAGTTATCAAAGTTATTGGGCGAAAAAATATGGTTACCAAAAATAATATGGTTACCACCTATTTAAAGTTCAAATAAATCAAGTTTACAACCGAAAATACAAACCAATTCAAACCAACCAAGTTCAAAGTCTTGAAACAAACCAAGTTCAATTGTTGAAACATTCAAAATGTTCGTGCAACTTTGATGCGGGACCATCGAAGACACCTCCGGACATACCTATAACACTTAGGGATGGACCTATGATTCGAGCTCGTGAGAATGATGTCATCCTAAAGAGGAAGAAGAAGGCTCCACCATAGGAGAAGGTCCAAAGGTGCAAGCTTGATCCTCTTGACGTTTTTAGATTCGTTCAGCAGATTTAACAGCTTTTCGACGTCTTAGTAAAATGGGTCGTAAGATGGTTTGATCTTCGACAATCAAGACACAAATTCAAGAATTGAACAAGAACAATGCAAGAACGTACTCAAGAAAGACTCAAGAACAAGACCAAGAACAAGAAAGACGCAGCAAGAAAGACTCGAAATTGAATTGAAAAGACTCGATAGATTGGTGAGTCGATCTATATAGAACAAGATGAAGACTCCAAGCTTCCGCAGAAGGTAGGAACCAACACCAATGACTATATAACCCGCCTCTACAACCCTACACAACCAAGCGGACAACTTGGAGGCACACGAAGGGGGCTCGTGGATACCAGAGATTACCAAACCCTTGCGAGAATGACAAACACAACACAGACCAAGCTGAAATCAATACCAATTTTGCAATCGATGAGCCTAGCTACGAATCGATCGACTTTCTCTCAATGTGTTTCACACAAGGGAAATTTCTATTCAATGGAAGCGTCTGTTCTCTACAATGATCAGCCGTCAATATATAACCCAAGGCTGATTTTAGATGAAAATAATAAATAAAAGAGAAATTAAAATAAATCCCTAAAATTACCTAAAATAACTTAGGTAAAGAAGATTACTAAAAATAGCAAAAGATGTCCAACACTTAGGCATTTTCGGCCAAGCTCTAGGTCAAATCTAGAAAAACCTTCAACAACAAAGTTGTAGATCTTTTTGTCCTCGTTCCAACGAGGTATGGAACGACCCAATCCGATCAATATGGACTCCAAACGACCCATTTTACTGAGACGTCGAAAAGCTGTTAAATCTGCTGAACGAATCTAAAAACGTCAAGAGGATCAAGCTTGCACATTTGGACCTTTTCCCATTGTGGAGCCTTGTTCTTCCTCTTGAGAATTACATCATTCTCACGAGCTCGAATCATAGGTCCATCCCCAAGTGTTATAGGTGTGTCCGGAGGTGTCTTGGATGATCCCGCATCAATCTCCCTTTCTTGAAAAGGATTCGTCCACGAATCTAAGGTCTCAGGCACGGCAGGATAGGGAATAAGATCCGCGACGTTGAATGTAGCGCTCACACCATAGCCTCCAGGGTTGAATACCACATGTCCATGGAAACTCTTCTCAAGGCCGATTGTTGTAAGGGTTGACCACTCCTGGATGGCTTTGATCTTGGCTTTAAGTAAATTACTAGTATTATTACCCGCGATCTTGGCGGTTTTTTTTATACGACTTTTGTTATGCATACATAAATTATGTAAGATCATGAAAATTATACTATAAAATATTATTTTTTGACCTTTTTAATATCCTACTTATTATTAATTTATTATGGTGATAATTTTTTTGAACAACTAACTTTAATCGCTAACATGTACTTTGTTATTGTGTATTATAAAATGATTAAATTAAAAATATGTACTTTGTTATTGGGTATTATAAAATAATTTAATTAAAAATATGTACTTTGTTATTGGGTATTATAAAATGATTTAATTAAAAATATGTACTTTGTTATTGGGTATTATAAAATGATTTAATTAAAAATATATATAACATCAAATATATTATTTATTTCAATTTCATATCTTTTTATTAATTAAGGCATGTCCTAATTTAATGAGGTGTTTTAATATAGAAGAAAACTTGAAATGATTTATTTGCTTTCTCGTTTTAGTACATTATAGAGATTGTACTCATCCGATTAAAATTGAAGGGTTAAGATTAAAAAATTTCATCTCTCATATTAACCAAGAGTGAATTGAAATATACTCCGTATATAATTAACTATGCTTAGTATTGGAAGCTTACAGAAAATACCTATCATCTTTTCTAGCTATAGTTTTGTATTGTATTTATTAATGAAAATATTGTTAAAACGTAACCACCCATAGCAAATTATTAATTAAATTAATTAAAATTTTCAATTAAGGTGACACAGCATTGAATCCATTTATAGATAGCTTTAAAAACAAATTACATATTATCTTCTCTAGATTCTCTAAATATGATATAGTTTGGTATAATATATATTAATGAAAACATTGTTAAACGTAACCACCCACAATATTAAATTAATTAATTTTTTTTTATTTAAGGTGTACACATGTTATAATGATGTGGCTAAAAGATGGACCTTTAGTTGACGTGGCTAAAATATATAGGATCATCATTAATTGACGTGTTAAAAAACCCGGACCAGATTGCACCAGAGTACGACACGTAAGTGAATTGCACCAGAACCCGCCACATAGGATTTCCACGCCCCTGTTTGACGTGGCTAAAATATATTGGATCATCATTAATTGACGTGTTAAAAAACCCGGACCAGATTGCACCAGAGTACGACACGTAAGCGAATTGCACCAGAACCCGCCACATAGGATTTCCACGCCTCTGTTTTAGTATTATATATTGAATTGATTGATGATTGATATTGATATTGATATTAATATTGATTGATTATGATTGATTATGATTGATTTTACCCTTCATAAATTAATAAAAAAAATGTAATAATATATTAATGATATAATAAGACATAATTTATTAATGATTATAACTCGAATAACTCTTTTAGTAGTTCTCAAAACAATTACAATGCTGTATATATATACGATGATATATCATCTCAGACGTATATATAGTGCAGTACAACATATCAATTCCTATACATGTAGTGATGTAGATCGATGTTCGATCAATTCAGACTAAGCCATTTTTGATCGAACGATCATTAGAACGGATCGACTAAAAATGAAGAGGCTTCCCGGAAATCCATCTCGTAAACATCGCAAAGCATTCTTTAGGCCTATACTCTGGCGCTGTATGTCCTCCTCCCTATCAACACACTCAACAAAAACAATAAGAACTTGAATTGGATTCAAAATGTAAATATAGATCGATATAACTTCGATTCAAGTGAAGCCCATCACCTTCACAGTTGCAAATGTCATGTTATTGGAGTATGCCCTTGTGTATCTGCAATTTCCTTAAGGATATGATATGTTAGCATATGTAGATAAAGGCGGGATCGAGATTTAACCAATCAACTTACCCTCCGACTTGGGCATCGACGATCCATGACCGCCAGTCATGGACAATCGAATAATTCAAGGCCCGGATCCAAGCTTGAGTACCCAAGAATGGTACTATCATGTCGTGATCACCACTGTAGATCAGGGCGCGGTAACCTTTGGAGGTGAGGCCTTTGTGGTACGATACGGTATCAATCAAATCAATCATAAAATCAACATCGAAGTTGCATCTTATCCATCTCCCTATGCTTCCCTGTCGTCGCATTATGCATTTCGTTCATACTAGAAACGTTAGGATATATGTTAAGTCGAGTACTTATAGATATTGGATGTTACCTTGCGGACATGAATTGCTTCTCGGACACTCTCGTCATTGAGCCAGTAACTGGAGAGTCTGTATGCTTCCGACTGCAAGTGTAAAATAGAACATTAACCGTGGGATATATATGTCTAGTAGCATAGCACATAAGTCAAGTGAGATTCCATTTTAAAACCAATTGACAATAGGAGAAGTATTCCACTAGCTCAACAAGAATCTCTCTCTACTCTCTTCACATATCTCAACAAGAATCTTTAGGCTAAAAATTATGGAAAAGTATAGTTGGAATGAGATCGTACTCGACAACCAAATGCTCCAAGTGAGGACGATGATGTGTGTCGACTAAGAGTGCCTTGGGAGTCATCTTGGTATAGAGATCTCCTCAAGGATTCGGGTGAGCCATGTGGTGGCTTTGGTGATTCGAGTTCACACCACTCTTCCAATACATGTGCAGTTTCAATTCCTTGAATGGTCTGCAATAAGCTTCACAAGATAAGTCTTCCATGAACCGTAAGAAAACACAAGTGCATAAGCGTAACGAAGGCCAAACCTTGTCGAAGGCGAGGATGTTATGTTGGCACTCAAGATTACTTGGATCCTGGGTTTGTTTGTTATAATCGCCCTTACAATTTTGCTTCAGCGACTGCAAGAAATGTGCAATGTTGGGGTTTGTGGGTAAAGTCCCAAGTTGAAAAATAGGTGAAAACCAAACCAAAATACATTGTCTTTTAAGCTTTTGTCTAAAAAGATAAATATATAGATATGGTGGTTAAACCATTTACAAAATAGTAAGACCATATCAAGAGTCTTACAAAAAATGCTATCAGGAACTATATACCCAAAATGTCCCCGAACTGTATCCCCAAAAAACACAAAAGCAAGTGCACAATCCTCACACCTCTTTCTCTACCTCTCACTGCATCCTCTCTACCTCAACTGACCCATCTCTACTCAACCCCCTATACTCCTTACTAATTACCCCTAACTCCCAACCGGTCCACAAGTGGCTTGCAAGTCCACTTTGCAGATATCCGGCTCCTACAGCTAACTATAATCGTCGCAGCACATGCAGCTGCATCAAACGGCTCCTGCCTTTTAAGCTTTTGTGTTAGAAGGGTGGATCCCAACCTTATAACCAAATACAAAGTAAACTCATACCTCGTACAGTTCATTCGAGATCAGCCCCATTCCATGAGCGAATGGGATCTTAAAATTTTGTTCCAACATGTAATTTGTAACTGGATTGCCCATTAAATAGCCCTAATAATGAACATATGAATCAGCCAAGCTGGTTTAGTTAAGTAATTAGAGAGTTGGAATTGGCAAAACCTTGAGGTTGATGAATGGCTTCACACCCTCTTCGTTTGCTACATGAACATACAAATACATTGAGTTCGTTGAGACAGTGGCTCGGGATTCACCTTTCTAACACAAAAATTAAGGTATACTGACCTTCAGACATCTCATGAAAGTAGACCGGAAGGGTGAGGCCAGTTACGGAATCACCTCCCAAGTACATTGGATTCGATTGGAATTCAGGATGATCGGTCAGCCACTGCGCGAAAAACCCTCCAATTCAGTTGCTAAATACCGATGAAGTTGTAATCTTGGAAGGCCTATATATTTAGTTACCTTCCTAAGAAACTCATTCGTGTTACGAGAGGCCTTAAACGTGCTCGAATGAGAAGCCTCGGGTGTCGTTGCGTAGGAGAACCCTGTCCCAACAGGAAGGTCCACAAATATAATGCTAGCCACCTTAGTCCAAGAGTAAGGATTGAGCTCCAAACTAGGCAAGCTTCCATTGTACTTCACCTCTTGAAACTTTATTGGACCTTCATCACATATAAAGTGGTGTATAAAAACTGACCTTATCCTAACCCAAATGGTTATATATGGTTTTTGTTACCTATTTCATAGAGTATGGCAGAGACACAAGAGCAGCCTGGCCCTCCGGTGAGCCAAAGCACTAGAGGGTCTTCCTTCGGGTTGCTCTCCGAAGGGAAGAAGTAGTAGAACAACTGCACACCCTCTGACTCTACTCCTACATATCTGTTGAGAGACGTGAAGAGATCAAAAGAGTTTCATCGTACTTATGTGCTGGGCTACCCCTAACAACCCATTCAAATGAAAAAACCTTAACCAATAAGCTAACTAACCCGGTTTCGAGGGCGAAGGGGAGTGGGCCATCAAAGCCAGGGAGGACCTCTACCATGGAGTGGGAGAGTGCAGTTTGGAGAACATGCAACAAGTAGAAGAACATAGAGGCTTTGGTAGTCCTTGCCATTTGGAAATCAGCTGCAGCATTATCATTGTTCCTTGTCCTTCAACTTCAATCCATATTTAGCTGAAAGTGGCTAATTGAGATAAGAGAGGGGAGCCCACTTATGTGCTGAAATGTAAGGTAGATATTGTATCTACTTTTGGGTTGTGTTTTTGTTATTTTCTTCATAAATTCTTCATAAAGAATTATGAAAATAATTATTGAAAGCTTCTGGTTTCCTAATGGATTTATAGATTCCATTTATTATTGCAAAGACACTGCACACGTGAGAAGGTGAGATGTAGGGTGGGTCATCCGGTTCGATCCGACCCGATCCGAACATTCCGGGTGGGGTCAATCCGAAGGCTCGAAATTTTTAAAAATGCGACCCGCCACCCGACCCGAACCCAAAATTTGTAATTCCGGGTTTTTCGGGTCGGGTGACGGGTTCACCCAAAAACCCGAGTTTTAAAATTTGGTTAATTGTTATAAAATTAAAATATTTTAAATGAAATAAAAAGGATTTTTTTTACTTTTCATCCGCATATTAGTTATTACATATACTCCATATTCTCCAAATTAGTAACGTATTACATATAAACGTACTATTCTTAGTCTCTCGAAGCTATTTAAAAAAAAAGAAAAAGGAAGTCATTCTAATCTAAAGTGCTACTCCGTAAAATATTTCAAAAAAAAAAGAAAAAGAGGAAAAAGGAAAGAAAAATAAAAGGAAAGAAAAACAAAAGAGGAAAAAGGAGTAATATACTAGTAATATATATGGAAGTAATGGAACATGTGGCTGTTAGAGCAAGCCCAACAGCTTTGCTAAAATAGAGAAAATGTGAGATTTTAGAGAAAAACGTCATTTTTTCTCCCCAACAGCTTCTCTAAACTCATCTCTAAAATAGAGAAATTGATGGAGAGAGGGGAAAAATCTCTAAATTTGGAGGAAGAGAAGTTGATCTCTATAATTTAATGTTCACTTGTCTCTATATAGAATTTAATGACACAACCCCACATTTTCACCCATAATATAGAAAAAAATAATTTCATATTTATTAGTAATAAAAATATAATTATTTTTAAGAATTAATTAAAAAAATTGATATGATTTGATATAATATATAAATTAATTATGTTATATCAATATATATAGATAAACAAAACATCATTTAAATTTTATAAAAAAAATAGCATAATTAATTTCATCCAATTTAATGCTATAAAATTTTCACTTCAAAAAATATTCACTTGAACTCATAACTCATATTGAAATGATTTTATTTTTATAAATTATAAAGTAAGCCTTATTAGTTAATTAATTTAATTAATTAAGCAAATATGATCAATCACCAATATAATTTCTAATAAATATATATATATATATATTAATCAATTGAAAATAATCAGATTAAATTTGAATAATATTTTATCCAATTTTATGATAACCTTTATACTGACAAAATTGAGTCTAAATGTTAGAATTAAGTTTAAATAAAGTTTTTAGAAATATACAATTAAATATCTTTAATAAATGCATTTATTTATTATAGTCTTTAATAAATGTAGAAATTTGTAAAATAGAGAATCTGTTGGAGTTTGAGTGAATGTTTTTTAGAGATTTTGACATTTTTATCTCTATTTTAGAGATTTTATACAAAAGCTGTTGGGCTTGCTCTTAGAGCCACACAAAAAAAAAGGGTCAACGAGTTAGACCCCAAGACCCGCGGGGTTTGACCCCGACCAGTCCGTTGACCCGGGATTTCTTAAAATTTGACCCGAGACCCGACCCCTAAGGATCTCGGGTCAACCCTGACCCCGTGTTTTCCGGGTCGGGTCTATTTTGAGGCACCTAGTGTGATGTCTCTTTTTTTTGTAAGGCAAAAATGTCTATGTCGGCCCCAGTCGGGGTGGCCTAGTGGTAAGGAGCAAGGGGAGGGGTAAGGAGGTCCCGAGTTCGATCCCCGCCTCTTTCCTTGGGTGAAAATCCAAGGTTTACCTTGCTCTCTACCACCAGGTCGAGCCGGTCGGCGCAAGCCGGTTTACCTGGTACGTGGCTCTTGCCGGCTGGGTTGCGTGCTCGGGGTTTATCACTGAAGGTGGGTTCCTCGTCATAAAAAAAAAAAAAAAATGTCTCTGTCTTCTGGTATGTGATTTGGGCCGTTATGTTTAACGAGCCCAAATCAAATGAGGTCCGTAATTTGGGCTGATAGCCCAAATCCGAAGCACTTTTTGTTGACCCATTGACTTGACGTTGAAAGAAAGTCATAGAGGATGAATATGAACGACTTTGAAGTTTCCACGTAGGGGTGGGCACAAATCCCTGTCCTGTCCAGGTCCTGTCCCGATTCTGGTGGAATTTCGAAAAAAAATAGTGAATTCCGTCCTGTAAAAATTATGCGGGACGGGACGCGGGACGACCCGTCTCAATCCCGCAAATCCCGCCCCGAATATATATAATATTATTTATACATTATGTATTACTGTATATTATATTATATATAATAGGGTGTGGTTCCAGAGTGCACACCCCTTAAAATATACCTTGTACACAAATCCGGATCGTTGATGGCTGTGATTAAAAGGAATTTTTTAAATTGTAATTGAAATTCACGTGGGCCCCGTGAATCAAAATCAGTCCTCCCCACATTTCTGCGCGTGTACTTCCATCACCCATTCTTTCTTTCGTTATTTTTGGTGGACGGTGGACCCCACCACCATTCTTTTTTTTTTTTATTAGTATTTTTTTGACATATTATAACTTTCCATGATAATTTTTTTTCCAGTAGTATTTTTTTCGGTTAGTGGGGATTAGGACAAAATTAATTTTATTTATTTTAAAATTTTGGAAATTCCACCGAATAATATTTCACATGTTATCGAATAATTTTAAGTTATTTATTTTCATACAGTTCAAATTAAAATTTACCAATTTCAGTGAATAATTTGTCACATGTTACCGAATAATATTTTTTCTATGTTTTTTTTCATCAATTTGAGATAAAAAAACCCCAAATCTCTAAATAATACTTCATATTTCACCGAATAATGTTTCACATTTCAACGAATAATGAATGTTTTTTTTATATTGTTTGTCAAACCGAAGACTCCATTACTAATGAATAATAAATCAAATTTCACCGAATAATTAACCAACTCGTTACCACTATTAATTGAAATTTGACACATTCATCTGAATAATTGACGAATAATCATTCAAATTATACTTTTCAAAAGCCCTACACTAAATTCGATACAATAATTCTTCATTTTTCCGAATAATGCGGAAATCACAGGCTAATTAAGCAATAAATTTGAACTCTAACCTAATTTGACCGATACCCTAACACAAACCCAAACTCCATTTACCGACGAATAATTAATCAGATTTCATCGAATAATTGACCAACTCATTAACATCCGTCACCAAAATTCGACAAATTCGTTTGAACAATTGACCAGTAATTAATCAAATTACGTATTTCAAAATCCAAACACTAAATTCGACTAAAAATCAACACATTTTTCGGTCCGAGCCAAGAACAGAACAAATCTCACCCAATTGATATACAATATTAAATTAACAAACCAAGAACAAATCTCACCCAATTGTTGATCGAATGATTAACAAGTGCAATTGATTAAAATCAGTAATCCAACAAATCTTAACAAATTATCAATTGGCTTCCGTCAACGACAAATCCGGGGAGTCACCGAGCTTGAAGTCCGTCCATCGGAGGCATCACGCCGCTGCCGGTTGCCGCCGATAGCTTCTCAAAATCACCACTGCCGGATTTCGCCGCCGCCGCCGCTGCCGGATTTCGCCGCCGCCGCTGTCGGATTTCGCCTCCGCCGCCGGCCTTCCCAGCGAAGCCGCCTTCCTCTTCGCCCTCGATGTCCCTGTAGGCTCGCACTCGCCGCCGCCGCCGGATGCAGTTGAGATGCTCACAACAACGCTCTCCCGGGACTCATCGTTGCCGGAAGCCAGTTGCAGCCACCGGACATCACCAACCACAGTGGCCATCTTCCTCGCCCTTCGTCGGATCCGAGCCCTTCGCCTTCGCTTTGCCTTCTGAGTCTAAACGAGGAAGAAGATGAGGAATGAAGGGATTTATTTCCCAGATTCCACGCGCTCCAGGGTGAAAATGGATTAGTTTTTATTTTTTTTAAAAAAATTGCCCATGCCACATGGCATTATTCCATCCCTCCGTTTCATATAAATTAATGGTCCAGATCTGTGCACAAGGTACACCTAAGGGGTGTGCACAAATTACCCATTCTAATATATAATATATATAGTAATATATATAATATATATAGTATACATATTATTTTATTTTACATATACAGTGTGTATATATTTACATACACTAATATATACATTGTGTAAAGCAAGCTAGAGAAGGGGAAGATTAGCCCAACGACACTGGATAGTCTGCATCTTTGAAAATATACACTAGTACACACACTGTAATACTAATACATATACACTGTATATTATATGAATAATGTGTATGTACATATTATATATATAGGGTAACCCGGAAAATATAAGAAAATTATCGATCTAAATGTGTTACGTCTTTAAAAATCGCAAAATATATATAATTTTTTTTATATTTTTTTAATCATTTTTATCAGAGGGACAAGACCCATCCCGTCTCGATCCCGCCCCGTCCCGTGATGGACAAGGCCCGCACGGGATTGAAAAAAAAAAAAATCCCGTCCCGCAAAAATTACGCGGGACGGGACGCGGGACGACCTCCGTCCCGTCCCGCGCCTACCCCTATTTCCACAAGTAGGTCATCACAAGTTCACAACACTATAGGAGGATCCCAACCACTCTTGTAAAATAGAAAAAATGGACAATTGTAGAGGAAATATGATTTTTTAACCTCAACGATTCCTGTTAAAACAATATGTAAAATAGATAAATGGGAGCAGAGAAAAAAAATCTCTAAATTTAGAGGAAGATTTAAAATATACAAAATTAAATGCATTCACTCTTTTTTTTTGAGAACGCATTCACTCTTCCAATGTATACTTATTTGTTAAATGGTTGTTGACTATTGATTTAATTAAGTTATTGAAATTTTATTTATTAAATTATGAATTTATGCATTTATTACAGTGTACACTAAATGTAGAAATTTGTATAAAAGAGAAGCTGTTAGAGTTGTGGTGGATTTTTTTTAGAAATTTTGCTATTTTATCATCTATTTTAGATATTTTTTTATAGATTTTTTTTTTTTGATGAGGTAAAAATTCGGGTGCGCACCAGGCGCTACCCGAGGGCATTCTTTCAGATGAGGTCCAGCAGACCTTGATCATTTAGTAAGTTAGGGTTATTGGAACTGCGTCCAAGGAAAGCAATCCTATCAGTGACACAGTTGCCAGTGCGAAGTATATGTGAGAGTGATACTTCCTTAAACCCTTGCAGCATTTTGGTGATGTCCGACATAAGAATCTTTATTTCCCATGGACAGCAGTTTCTCTGTTTAAGATAATTAATAATAATAAGAGAATCTCCTTCAATAAGAATTTTATCTAGATTAAGTTCTCTGGCTTTAATAATGCCTAAATGCAGTGCTCTTGCTTCTGCCATTAATGGAGATTGTTGCCCAATCCTGCTGACGTTAGTAGAAACATGCCGTCCTTTATCATCTCTAATAATAAATCCACTTGTGCTGTTACCCTGTGTACACGAAGATCCATCGAAATTTATTTTGTGCCATCCAAGAGGCGGTTTCTTCCATTTAGTGTTCTTACCTTTGCCTTTTCCTTGCGAACAAGTCCTTCGAGTCCTGGACGAGTTTGGACCATTTTTTGATTCCAGCCAGTGTGAAGTAGCTGTCAACCAATTTTTCAAAGACTGCTCAGCTTTATGACGCACTTCCTCAATTGTTGGGGCCTTTTCATTTCTAAACACATATTGATTTCGAACTAACCAGATTGTCCACCAGTTTAGTGATAATTGTTGCTTTTCTTTCTGAGATAGATTATTAGATAGTATTGTCATTATTGGCCTGATATCACGATTTTTACGGATTGAGTCATTGATCAACAATTTAGTTCTATTATTGAGATTCTTATAGAAAAAACTGTACTTGCATTCACAGAATATGTGTACCTCATCTTCTTCGTGGTGGTTACAGAAAGGGCAGGAGGCCGGGACTGCAACCCCACGTTTAGATAGTCTAGATGCTGTTGGCAAGCCGTTTTGACCGATTTTCCAAAGAAAATTCTTTACTTTGGGGGGGGATGTCTTGTTTCCATATCCAGGAATTTTCATCTATTTTGTTTGTCGAAGATTTTGTAACAAACTTATACGCGCTTGATGTTGAGAACCACCCATTCTTAGCTGGCTCCCAGTAAATTCTGTCTTCCATGCTCGAGATAGGTAGAGGAGTATTCAGAATTTTGTTCACAATTTCAACCGGAAAGACACTAGTTAATCTGTCCCTACTCCATTTACCCTGCTCTATGTATGCATCCACCGTTTCGGCCATATCAGTTTCCTGAGGAGAAATGCAGTGTAGTGCCATATTCTGTACCGGTCCCCATCTG
Source organism: Persicaria maculosa (assembly GCA_963922045.1). Classification (NCBI taxonomy): domain Eukaryota; kingdom Viridiplantae; phylum Streptophyta; class Magnoliopsida; order Caryophyllales; family Polygonaceae; genus Persicaria; species Persicaria maculosa. The sequence goes on along the minus strand of OY998259.1, from coordinate 24,008,595 downwards.
TCCTTCCAAAATTTAATACTTTTCCCATTTCCAATGACCCATACCAGGCCGTTTTTGAAGGTAGGGATTAATTTTCTCAACTGGGTCCATTGCCAAGAAGCACTTCCTTTTGCTGTATATGTTAGGATATGATTTGTCTTTATATATTTATGTTGGATAATTCTTACCCATAAACTGTTAGGTTCAGCCAAAATTTTCCATAATAGTTTCAATTGTAAGGCTTCATTCATGTTTTTCGATTTTCTTAACCCTACACCACCAGCTTGCTTTGGTTTGCAGATTCTGTCCCAACTAATAAGAGGCTTATGATTAGGGCCTTTGTTCCAGAAAAATGATCTATTTATTTTATCCAGATTCTGATGCATTTTAGGTGGTAGCATAAAGCTCTGCATTGTGTATAAGGGTTTTGATGCCAAATTTGCACTAATCAATGTCGTTCTCCCTTGCTGTGACAAAGTATCTGCTCTCCATTTAGATAATTGACTCTTTGTACTAGACATTATATCCTCAAATGTCGCCTCATTTACTTTACCATTTGTGATTGGACAACCTAAATACTTATCAAGTTTTATTTGGCTGGAGATGCATAGACAATTTTCGATATCCACTAAACGGGACCTAGGGATACCAGAAGTGCATTAGAAAGCTGATTTGTGATAGTTTACTTTCTGACCTGATATTAGGCAGTAACGGTCTATTGTATTTTTAACATTTTCACAAGCGGACATGTTTCCTTTAGAGAAAATAATAATGTCGTCAGCAAAAGCCAGAAAGGGAATTTTAGGACCAGTCCGTCCAAAGGGAAAGCCTATTCCATTACTAGGCGAGAGTGAGTCCGAAGTCAGTTTTCTGGCAAGCACCTCTGTTCCAAGTATAAACAGAAATGGTGATAGTGGGTCACCTTGTCTAAGACCACGCGTCGGGAAGAAGATCTCCTAGGACCGAGAAAGAAACAGTCGTTACACATTCCATAATTAGCCTAGTGAATTTTTCATGGAAGCCAAATCGCCTGAGTACCAGCTCAGTGAAAGCTCAATCCACTCGGTCATATGCCTTTTCCATATCTAATTTGATCGCTAGCCAACCGTCACAACCCTTCCTAGTTTTAAAGGAATGGAAAATTTCATGAGCAATTAACATGTTATCCTGGATTGCCCTATCAGATACAAAGGCTCCTTGTAAGGGGTGAATTAATTTACCCATTACAGATTTTAATCTATCTGTTAGAATTTTTGAGATAACTTTATATATTGTGGAGCAGAGGCTTATAGGTCTATAATCAGTTGTTTTTGTGGGGTTATTATTTTTTGGCAGGAGTGAAATAAAGGTATGGTTTATTTGCCTAAGGATTTTCCCCGAATGGAAAAATGCTTTGACAGCTCGAGTTACATCAGCACCAACAATATCCCAGAATTCTTTGTAAAATTCGGCTGTGATGCCATCCGGGCCAGGGGATTTATTAGTTCCAAGATTGAAAACTGCCGTCCTTACTTCGCTATTCGTCGGTGGAGCAATTAGTTTTATATTTTCCTCCATCGTAATGGAAGGGGTGATAAACTGCATATATTCATCCAAGTAGTTGTTATTGGTTGGTGCTTTGGAAAATCGTTTGACGAAGTCATTTTTTATCTCCTTCCTAACATTCTCTTCACCCACAATTGGTGTTCCTTCTACAGACGTAATATTTCTGATATATTTCCTATTCCTCCTGCCTGATGCTACTCTATGGAAATAGGCAGTGTTTGAGTCCGCAAGTTTTAGATGTTTGGACTTCGCACGCTGACTCCAGTATTCTTTTTGAAAACACAGAAGTCGGTCCTTTTTTAAGATTAACCTTCTTTGCTTGATAACGTCATTCATCCCATTTTCCTGTAATTGGATATCTAAAAGTTCATTTTCTATGGATGTTAATTGTTGAAATATGTTTCCAAATGTTTTTTTTATTCCATTCCTTTGCTTTTTGTTTAACAAGTTTTGTTTTAAACATGATTTTATACATTATTGAACCAGGGCAATGGGCTCGCCATGCCTGGGCCACAATGTTCCGGAAATCTGGTCTCTGGAGCCACATATTTTCCATCTTGAAGGGCAACGACTTTATGACACTCGTAGATTGTAAGTCTATAGTAATTGGGTAGTGATCTGACGATGAAAAGGCACCATTATGCGTACAAAGCTCAGGAAAGTTATCAAGAAAACTTCCTTGGACCAGAACTCTGTCTAATTTTTCTAAGATATTATCTTCCCCCTCCTCCTTTTTCCTCCAAGTAAAGCGGTTTCCAGAGGTGGGGATATTTGTAAGAGCACACAAGTCCATAAGTTGGCTTAATCTGTATTTACGAGAGGGATGAAATGTAGCCCCCCCACATTTCTCGCTACTATGTGCAATTTCATTAAAATCCCCAATAATCATGCACGGGAGATTTTGATCGCAGATTAGTTTTGTCAAAAGTTCCCAAAATTGGTCTTTGTCCTTTGTCTGTGGAGGTCCATAGATGAACAGAATAATACCCTTAAAGTTTTTTTCAAAGTTGTGGTATTCCAAACCAATAATTCTTGGTAGATGGATTAGAACAGAGATTGTTTCATTTACGAGTGAGTTCTCATTCCATAGAACACCAAGACCCCCAGCTCTACCGTTACCCGGAGACCAAATTGCATTTGTAAAACCACTACTTCTCCATGTTGTTTCTGTTGGGACTACTTCAGATTTTGTTTCTGCTATAGCTATTATCTTAATATGATCGTTAATCCGCATTGCATTTAGCCCTGCCCAAAAGGTTTTCTTGCCAAACCCACGACAGTTCCAATATCTGATCTTCATAGATAACTAATTTTATGTACATGAAGACCAAGCATTCCGGCTTCATATACCTCCTTAGTGCTCAAGAGTTTGATACAAAACAATCTAAGAGATGTTAACCCAAATTTTCGGGTACACTGGCCAACCCAAGACAAGGTTTTCAGAATACTATCAGTAGTGAACTCAAGGCTTATGAAAATATTATGTGGACAAATGATAAGTAGTGAGCTCTTTGTGTTTCCTAATGAAACAATCCAGGTGTTGCCTCTTGTATGGGGAGGATATACAATAGCTGAGCCATTGAGGGAGCATAGGGTTAATAAAATTGGTATAAATTGCCCACTTATGCTAAGCATTGATACACCATCAGCAGACAGAAGTGATTTAGTCTTCGTCGTATGACACCCAATTGGAAGCAAAGAAGTAAGGGTAGATTTTCCAGAATGATAGACACTAGTGGATGCATATAAGTTGATCTTACTTGAATGAGTCTTATAATACCGAGATACATACATGAACATCCACTTCCATTGATAATAAGCAGTCAGAATTTTACAAGGAAAGACTACCCATTGCACCCTACACTTCCATTTCCATTGATAACCAGTAGTCTGAAATTTACATGGAAAGACTACCCCTTGCACCATAAACTGCCAGTGCTGACTACAACCTAAGCCATTGACCCACAAGACTAGATAGAAAAGAATACATAAGTCTGGAGATAACATACAAAAACTATCACAATGAGCTTGGCCAGACATGATCAAAATAAAACCACCAAAAAGACTTACATACTTGGAGCATAATCTGATAGTTGATGGTTTCACAGTTATCATGGCTTGAGGTACAGCACAACCACCAGTGAGTACCTCCACCAGTCCACAGCTGGGCTTATCACACATGCTTCCCCTTCTTCTTGCTGCTACCCATCAGACTCACGGTAGAGCAAGCAGAGTCGCCTTCCTCGATCTTGATTTTGCGTTTGGCTGACTCAGACAACGAGCTCACAGACACCTCTAGCTGTTCAAACTCACGAGCCATAGAAGGAGATGCGTTGGGAGTAACAAAGTGCTCTTGCAAGGACTCAGCCAACTTACCCGGTTTGCTCAAATCAGGCAATATGAACTCCACCGAGGGTGGCACATTGACAAGCATAGCATCAAAATCCGCCTGAGAGAAACCGGGATCAGCAAGCCCATCCTCTAGCAGCATCTCCTCCATGAACTCATCTTCATCAAAGTCCAGGTCTTCATCATCAGCCATCCACACAAAAGGATCCGGTTGCGCTTCTGCTTTTGGGACAATTGTCGCATCATTTGGGATCACTGCAGCTCGAATAGGGGAAGCACTGATGGCCAGCGGGGGAGAGCCAGTAGGAGCACCAAAATCCACCAGCACAGGGACCGCCGGATTGGTCTCAGAACCACCAGAAGAAATTGCAGGGGATTTGGAAGAGGAAGAATCCGATGAGAGAGTGACATTCTTACCGAAACAAGAGAGTATATCAGACTTGGCATGGCCAAAAGAGGGAGGAGGAATCACAATTGGCCTTTTGCCAGCCACCGTCGACCACCCACCCTGACCATCATCGCCAGGAGCTTCACCAGCAGGCACAACGAACTCCACAGGTGGCTCAGCAGGATTGAAGTTAGCATTGCAAAGATGCCTCAAAGGACAGGCTTCAAACAGGTGGTCATCAGCCCCACAACTGCCACATCCCTGAGGAAAGTCCTCAAACCAAATCGGGAAAGTTTCCACAATCCCATTCTCATCCACCACACAGACAGACCGACCTTCAATCATGGTGACATCCACCGAGACACATACCCGAGGATACCTAAAGCGAGCCCCTTTTGCATTGAATGCAGCAATACGAATCACCTCACCCAGCCTATTCTCCTGGATGATGTCCCGAAGGATATCATCATGCACATACTTGGAAGGGAGACCCGGGAAGCGGATCCAGAGATCAAGCTTTGTCACCGACTCCTTCCAGGGATCAAAATCAAGGCACCAGGGCCTAAGAAGAATCAACTGGCCGGAAACACGATAGGGGCGATTCTCCCAGACCAAGTTACGATCAGATGCAACATCAAATCTCAACTCAAACCAATTGTTGGCAATCGGTATGAGCTGATAGCCACCAGACAGAAATTTCCAGACATACCTCACCCTCTTCCGGACCTCCTTTGCTTCAAGAGGGTCGCCAATGATTGTTGCAAAGAGCGACGACTGGTTAAGAGCCGAGATATTTTCTTGAACCCGCCCTTGGAGAGCCACAAGCCTCTCTCTGTTGATAGTCCGCCTTTTGAACTTTTTCTCCAGTCGGGCCTTTCTGCTCGATTCACCGGCCTCTTTGCCAAGAGGAAGCTTCTCTTTGAGATTATAGCCTTCCGGCTACTTGTGTTTTCTCAATTTCCGGGGTAGGATCATCTACCACCAGAGGTCTTTTGCCCTTGTTTGCTTCAGAAGAAGCCATGCTCAGAACACACACAAAGTAAGAGTTAGCAAGAGAAGATTGTAAGAAAGAGAAGATAGGGAAAGAAGAGGAGAGGATGTGAGAAGAGAAACCCCAATACCCACCGTTTAAATAGATGAGCACGGAAGATCTGGAGCGAAGGAGCGCCAGCAAGCACCGCTCTCTTCCGTCGAGCAGGCCACACCACCCCATCCCCCAAATCGTGCAACAGTAACCAAACTTATCGACACCCCAACGCCAGAACTCTGCGCCAATGAGAATCGGACAGAAGATAGCGCGAGGAGGGTTCGTACACCTCCAAATCTCCCATGGGGGGGTTCGATTAGACCAAGCCCCAACTAATCTGCACTTTTCAATCCATGAATTGTACCATCGAGAGGATAAACTGAAGAGATTAGGGATTTGGAACCCCTTATACGCAATCAGGGGTTTGGAGAACGCAGAAATCGCCCCCCTTATGGATCCATCACAGAGATAATGATTGAAAGTGGCTAACCCTAGAGCGATTTGGGTAGGGTTATCATCTAATTTCAGATGCAAGTATGAACGATCGCCTTCGATTATAGTACGGAAAAGCAAACTCAAGAGGAGGGATGTGAAGGGGTGTTTTCCAGAGGGCTTTCCAATGGGGGGAAGGGGGTTTTTTTTCTCTGGCGCATGGGGCGCGTACAAATGTGGCCATGGGGTTATCTCTATCGTTCCTTCCTTTTGGTTTTTTTTTATAGAAGGATTGTTCTCATCCAGGAAGAAAATACGAAAAATGCACATGTTTTTTTTTTCTTTTTTTTTCTTAACATGTAATATCTCATAAATTCCTACGTTGTACCAGTAATTTTTTCCCACCCTAGTAGTAAGCCAAATTTCTAATTGAATCGGGTTTATAAGTACTTAAAAAAAAATGATATTTCATGATATTAAAGAAGCACATATATACTTGATGATTTTATATACTATCATTGATCGAAAATACTTGATTTTTAAATATTTTTCAAATTATTTTTGTCTTAACTTTAACCGGCTTCTCATTTCAAATATACGGTGAATCATTTAATTTTGAAAAATATTACACACTTAAAAAACCCTCTTTATTTGTTGATGAGAAATCTATTATACCTCGAACTGATTTTTTGGGTACTAATTTAGGGTATAATCCGAGTTACGGTTGGAGGAGTATTATGCGGGGTAGAGACATTCTAGCTACGGGTTTGTGCTGGAGAGTGGGCAATGGTTGTGATATTAAAATTTGGAAGGATAAATGGATCCCTAGGCCGATAAGCTTCCAACCAATCAGGGGACCGCTGAGCGAGCTAGAGGAGAGTAGAGTGATCGAGCTCATAGACTGGGAGCGCGGGGAGTGGAGGGAACCTTTGTTACAACAACTTTTGGATCCGGTGGATGAGGAATTAGTCAGGCAGATGAGGTTGGTGAAATCGGAATACAAGGATAGGATAGCTTGGCACTACACAAAAGACGATCTTTTCTCGGTGCGATCGGCTTATCACTTAGCGAGGGAGGGTTGCAAAAGGGAAGGTGAAGCAGCAGCAACTTCGGACAGCTCAAGGTTGGAGAAAGTTTGGAAGCAAATGTGGAAGATCAATGTACTTTTGAGGATCAGAAATTTTATTTGGCGGGCAGGCAAGGAAATTTTACCCTGCAAATCCAATCTTGTCAGACAAAGAGTGCTGGAAGAAGATAGGTGCGACGAATGTGGCCGGATAGAGGACGGGATGCATGCCTTATTCTACTGCAAGAGGGCTCGAGATGTGTGGAAATTGGTACCGGAAGTGGGGCGTCTGGGAAAGGGCTACATGACAGTGCTAGACTTTTTCGAGAGGGTGAAGAGCTGTCGGAAGGAAGGAGCTGTCCAACAGTGGGCAGTGATTCTTAACAACATCTGGCGAGCCCGGAACACTAGAATTTTTGAAGGAGTAAGGCGGGAGTCGACTGACATTTTGACGGAAGCAATGGGAGCTCTTTAGGAGCATCTGTCAAGGCAAAATGTAGGGAAAGACATGGTGGAAAGGCGGGGGGAAAGGGAAGGGGCTAAGGTGTGGGAAAAGCCTGCTCGTGGTGTAGTGAAAGTGAACTGCGATGATGCGGTGGATGAGAAGAGGGGCAATGGCGTTGGGTTTATAGCAAGAGACGAGGCAGGGGATGTTGTGTTGGGCGGCTCAAGCAGAGCGCATGCAGCGGAGTCCGTTGAACTGGTCGAAGCAGAGGCGATTTGGTGGGCTCTCGAGTCACTGAACGAACGTGGTATCCGGACGATTGAAGTTGAAACGGATTGTCAAGGCATGATCACCAGGTTGAAGAAGAGGGCCCCGGACCTTAGCGCCATTGGAAGAATGGTGGAGGAGTGTCTGAAGCTCACTGATGGTGGTGATTTTAGGGGCTGGAATTTTATTAGGAGGGAGGCAAATCAAGTTGCACATTTGCTTGCAAGCATGAGGCCGGCTATTCCTTTGTTTTTCAATTTACAGCTTTTTGCCCATATGTTTTAGGAGACATCTTGTGTAATATAGAGAATTAATAAGAGAATGCGCTGTTCAGGCGGTGAACAAACAGATCAATCGCCGATTGAGAGGAGCCTGTGATAATCAGATCATCAACATAGACGAGAACCAAAAGAGTGAACCCGCGAGCTCGACAGATAAACAGAGATGAGTCAGATTTGCACGCAGAAAACTGATGTTGTAGAAGGAAGAGCTTGAGCTTGGTGAACCAAGCTCGGGGCGCCTGTTTGAGACCATACAAATCCTTCTTGAGGTAGCACTTAGCAGACATGCGTGGGCCGAGAGGGATCAATGAAACCAGGAGGTTGATCCATGTAAACCTGTTCAGAGAGATCCCCATTCAGAAAGGCGTTATTGATGTCTACTTGTCGGAGTGGCCACTTGTGAGTAATGGCGAGGGAGAGGATGACTCGGATGGTTGTCGGTTTGATCACTGGACTAAAAGTGTCGAAATAGTACACTCCCTCCTCTTGATTGAAGCCCTTAGCAACCAAGCGGGCTTTGTGGCGTTCAATAGAACCATCCGCTTGTCGCTTGATCCTGTACACCCACTTACAACCAACAATGTTAGTTCTAGGAGGACGCGGGACAATGTCCCAAGTCCCATTACGAACGAGAGCATCATATTCAACCTGCATCGCATTCTGCCATTCGGGAAGTTTTGAGGCATGAATGTAGGTTTTTGGTTCAGGATAGTGATCCGGAGAGGGTGGTAGGGGGTGTTTTGTGGTGGTGAGGGCTTTAGGTTTGCCAGAAACAAATTCATTGAGAACGACTGATTGCTGACATTGGCGGGTACTCTGTCGAGTGGGCTGCGGTGGTGGAGGTGGTGACGGTGATGGCGAGGGAGAGGCGGATGAAGGGGTGGCCTCAGGTGATGTATCTCGTGATGATGAAGAGGTCTCAGAATCGGAAGCCCCAGGAGACGTCGAGAGCTGCTCTGGTGATGCCGGTTGGGCGTCCTCGAGGTCGAGTTGAAAGGGGATGGGAGCAGGGGTTATGGCCGCCGACTGTGGTGTCGGAAGAACGGATGCAGCCTGTTGAAGGACTGACAGAGGTGTGGTGGAGACCGAAGGGTTATGCGGTGTAGGTGCGGGTGAGGCATGAGATGGGTAGGGAAACATGGACTCATCAAAAATAACATGACGAGCGATGTAGAGACGACGAGTTGGGACATGGAAGCACATATACCCTTTGTGTTTGGAGCTGTAGCCGACGAAGACATAGGGAAGGGATCGGTACTCAAGCTTGTGATCGGTGTAGGGACGCAAGAACAGATAGCAGAGACAACCAAAGGACTTGAGAAACCCATAGTCAGGACTTTTCCCATAGAGACACTCATAAGGAGATTTGTTGTGGAGAATCGGCGTGAGAGTGCGGTTTTGAAGATAGACAGACGTCTGGAAAGCATGTTCCCAGTGACAAGTTAGCATCTTGGCATGAGCAAGAAGGGCAAGGCCTTTCTCAACTATGGTGCGATGACACCGTTCTGCTGCGCCATTTTGAGATTGGGTGTGGGGACATGAGACACGATGCAGAATACCCTGTGTTTGGAGATAGGTGGAGACATTTCGATACTCGCCACCCCAGTCAGATTGGAGTTGTTTGATTTTGGTTAAGAACTGGGTCTCAGTCATCTTTTGAAACATTTGAAAAGTATGTAGGACCTGGGATTTTTGAGATAGGAAATATATCCACACAAATTTGGTGCAATCATCAACAAATATCAAGAAATAACGATTTGCATTGATAGAAGCAACGGGGGCAGGGCCCCAAACATCGGAGTAAACCAATTCAAAGGGAAGTAAACTAGACTGATGAGAGTTTTGCAACGGTAAACGATGACTTTTGTCTAAATGACATGACTCACAAATGGAATGTAAATTGTTTGTAGAAAAAGGTAACTGAAAGCGAGAGACTAAACGACGAAGAGACGACTCATGAGGGTGACCAAGGCAATGATGCCAAGTCTAGAGACTGGTTCTTTCACCAACGAAGACACGGTGAGGAGAGGGTGAGGACGACAGCAGAGGAGTACCAATCCGGTAAAGACCATTCTCAACGGTTCCTTTTAGGAGCGTCCGACCCTGCAAATCCTTCACAAAACAACTAGAGCCATAAAATAGCATATAGACATCATTGTCACGAGTTAATTGAGATACACTGAGTAAACTTTTGGTGATTTGAGGAACAAATAGGATGTTGTGGAGTTGCAGAATGCGATTCGGGGTAGGTAAAATAGACTTTCCCAGTTTCGCAATAGGGAGGGACATACCGTTGCCAACCTGGAGACCATCATTGCCGAGATAATCAGCGCTGACAGACATGTTTCCGATGTCGTTGGTGATGTGATTGGTGGCGCCTGAATCAACGTACCAAGCGGGATCAACAATGGCGGATGGCGGAACCTGGACGTTGTAGGTGCTGCGCTGCGAAGGATCGGGCCTGCTTGAGCCGGAGCCGTCACGGAAGCCGCCAAATCCCATTCCCTGTTGCTGCGAGGGCTGACGACGATAGGTTGGAGGGAAGTCGGAGACATTGAGACGCTGGAAACAGTTCAGCACCTCGTGATTAGTCCGCTTGCAGATCTGACAGGCGACGCGGGGGCGATCCGAGGACAGCGAGTCAGGGGCTGTTGGGGAGTCGCGATTGCGAGTCGAAGACCGCTGATTGCGAGAGCCGCCCTTGCTCGCTGTATTGGCGGAGGGCTGCTGCTCCTGCAGTGTCTGAAGACCCTGGTTCTGGTGATCCTCTTCTTGTAGAAGAAGACCGAACAGTTCTTCTGAAGTGATTGGTCCGGGCTGCATATGAAAGGAGGTTCTGAAGGCGTTGTAGGAGGTATCCAATCCGTGGAGGACGCACGCAATGAAGTCATCATCGGGTACAACATGGTTGCACTCGGCAAGGGAATCAGCAAAGGAGCGCTTTTTCTCAAAGTACTCCATGATAGAGAGATTGCCTTTGACAAAGGACTGCATCTGTTGCTTTAGATGCATTTCACGAGCCTTCGTCTGGGCATGAAACATCCGCTCGAGGGTGGCCCAGGCAGCAGAGGTGGTAGCAGCTCTAGCAACATGGGCAAGGAGAGGAGCGGAGAGAGTCGATCGAATCCATAACAGAACAAGACGGTCCTTTCGCTTCCAAACGGCGTAGGCAGGATTTGGCAGCCGGTGGAGTGGAGGATTCGCCATCAGATGGGGGCGACGACGGGAGGTGTGTGGGAGGGGAGGAATCTTTGGTGAGGAAAGGGTCAAGTTCATAGGCTTCAAGGGCAGATTTGACGATTTGACGCCAAACGGTGTAATTAGTTCGTTCAAGTTTGATAGTGAAATTGGGGAGGCTGATGGTGGGGGAGGAGATACCGGCGGCGGCCTGAAGAGGGTTGAGATTGTCGGATTTGGTTGGGGGTATCGTTGTGGAGGAGGAAGAAGACTCGGTCGACATGGCGGCTCGAGAAGGAAGAGGGCTAGGGTTAGGTGCGGAAGAGCGGAAGAGGATCGAGGGTTAGACTGATATCATATAGAGAATTAATATTTGTGAGAAAGCTTAATTGTATTCATTGATAATGAGAAAATATATAGGGTTACAATGCTTGGAGATTAAAGATCTCCTAAAATAGGATATACAGAAAAGGATATAAAAATATACAAAAGATATATTTCTATCCTAATATGTAAAGATAGCTCTTGATTAATTGATTTGGCTTTTGCTAAAAAAAAAAGAAATCTATTATACCAAAAAACATCTTACAATTCTCCAAGACTTAATTAAAAATATAAATATATCGACAAGTATTGGCTTATTTAAAGGGGCGGAGAGCAATGGGCTTAATTATGTTTGTCATTAGTCGAATGACATTACTGATGATAGGACTGTGTTGTGGACACACTGAAGTTTCTAACACGCAAGTCAAAGTCTTTAATTTGTGGACTTCCATCTTTCACATCATTCCCTAATCACAATACTCTAGGGTTACTCCCTCTTAATTTCTTCTAACGATGTCGTCGTTTTATAAAGTTAAACTTGTTAATAAAAACTTTCATTTTAGTTATTTTGTCATCTAATTAACGGAATTGTAGTTTTTGATGAAGTAAAAAATAGAATAATAATTAGGAATATAAATGTGTTTTTGTTTGTTTTCTAAGTGTGTAAATTTCTAAAATGATAAATTTTAATTAACGGGTGGAGTAATAAGTAGTACTATGTAAGATCATCCATAACCCTAATAGGTGGGTGTCTTCTCAAAATTAATTAAAAAAGAAAATGATAATAAATTGACATTTAAAGAAGAGAGTATCTTAATTTCTCTTCAAAGTACTCACTGCAAGACACAAACACACTAAATAAGAAAATTTTACCCTACAAATCTATATACATATACTAAAACCGATGCATTGGTGCCTACGTGGCGGCGTGTGAGTGAATCTGCATACGTGGCGGCGTGTGAGTGCATCCCGCAAAACTTTCTCCTGTCAAAAAGGAAATCTAATAAAAATAATTAGATAGTTCTAATCTATATATTTAAAAAATATTAAATAATTATTTTAATTTTCTTAATTGTTCAACGATTTACCAATATATTTATCATGTTATATTGATTTTCTTTTGTAAGTTAAGTTTCATTTACTAGCTAGATATCTATATATATACACACACACATATACTAAAACCGATGCATAGCGTCCTATGTGCCGCGCTGTGGTTGAATCTAAGGGGGGAATCATATGTGGCGCGTTGTGGTTGATTCTAAGAAAAAAAATTAATAAAATAATATGTTATCATAATTTATAGAAAGTTATATAAGCCACCACAATCCATCTATTAATGCTATATTAGAAGAAAAAAAACGTAATTAATATATACTATATATTTAATAAAAACAATATCAAAATATTTTTCAAAACAGTTATCTATTAAATTACACGAGATTCAATTAATGCTATATTAGAAAAAAATTACCTTATAAATGTGGATTTGATTTATATTTTGAGAGAATCCAAATAAAAGATATTTAAATTTTTTATCCTCCGTCGAATATTTTTTTTATATCTATATTATTTTTTGTGGAAAAATAATCTATATTTAGATTATTATTATTTTTTATTTATCAAAATCTATCTAAATTATATATAATATTGTATTAATGTATTCTCCGTATACGGGACGGGGCTTACACTAGTATTTGATATATAATACTATACTCTCTCCGTCAATTAACACTTGTCATTTTATGAATTAAATCTTGTTAAGAAAAACTTGTTATTTTTGATATTTTGCAATCTACTTTACGAAATTGCCCTCGTAATGATTAGATAGTGGATAATTGTAATTTTTGAGAAAGTAAAAAGTAGAGCAATAATGAGTATAAGTGTATTTTTGTTTGTTTTCTTAATAAGTATGTACGTATATTTGTAAAATGATAAATTTAATTAACAGAGTAGAGGAGGGAGTAGTTTTTTTTTCCTTCAAAGTGGTTTATGCATTGCACTGTTATAAAAAACAGTACGTTACTGTTTTGCATTCTAAAATGGCAATGAAATATTGTAAACAATTATACTTTTATGACATTCTGTTTTGCATTCTAAAATGGCAATGAAATATTGTAAACAATTATACTTTTATGACATTCTCTATAATAAGTTTAATTAACATATAAATCTGTATTATCCACTGTTTTAAAAAATCCTTGAAGACTTGCTTAGACCTTGTCTAAATCCTTATTAACTCATCCCACTGGTAAGACTGTCAAGGTCATCAAAACCCGTTTAAACTACTAAAAGAAAAAGACTCCATGAAATCCGCCTAAACTTCGTCTACCCTGTCTAGACCCTTCACCTTACCCTACCACCAAACACGCCAAACGTTTTTTACAAGTTGCAACATTGGTATTACCGATATGCAAGCTCTTCGTTTTATGTTTTATGAAATCAAGCTAACAATTCTGAACGTCTAATACGCAAATCGAAGGAAAATGAAAATAAAGAAAAAAAAAACCTAAGGCCGAAAACCGGTCGATACAGCAATCGATCGATCAAAGCCTCGCGGCAGGCCGGCAGGGCGGTAGTCATCGACTCCGAATTCGCAGGGCGAGTCCTCGTCGATCTTGGCCATGCCAACGCTAGTGCTCTGCGGCGCCCCCTGCAGCCTCACTCCGACGCTGTCAGCGTGGGCCCTAGAGGACGCGGCCCTGAGGAGCTCGTCGAGATCATTGGCGGCGATGCGACTCGATACCCGGTAGTTGGCGGTGAAGCTCCGTGGGAGGGGATCCACCACCTGGAAGCCTAAGGCGGGGCCTCCGCCAAGGCCACCGTAGCAACCGCGATCGGCGTAGCTCTTCATGCCCTTCACGTAGAGGTCTCTCGCCCTCGCCAGCGCCCTCCCCGGCATCTTCATTATCCGAATGAATTTGCTTTTCTTCACGCTCTCTTTCATTTTTTTTTTTAATTTTGGAAAAATGATCGGAGATTTGAGATTAGTTGGGAGGTTTTTATAAAGGTGGGACTTAGGAAGACATTTTCAAATAAATAAATAAATTAATTAAATGAGATATAAGAGACTTGGTCTTAACTCCCTTGACATACGATATATGAATATACATTGGCTTGTGTTGTGTATATTATTGATGACGCGTAACTAAGTTGACCGGTTGATTTATTTTTTTATTCTGTGAATTTAGTAACCGGATTTGGTAAACTAAAGCAGCGAATTAATATATATGGGCAGTTATGAATGGGTCTTTTAAACTGATGATCATATATGTCAGCTAATTAATAGTGCTTGTTTAGTGAAATACAGCTATAGAGAGTGATTACACGTTAACTTACTTAAGGGATTGCACCAAATACCAATACATATGAATTTAGAATATTATGTACTGATATTAAGATATTGTTTTACACTCTAATAGTATATACCTAATATACGGAGTAAGGAAATTAAAGTCGAAGATGAAAATGAAATATGTATAAATATTGCTGGTTTCACTAACGAGTTCGAGCTGAGTATTGTTGGTTTATATTCAGTTAATTTAAGATATTAACAAGCTCGAGCGGAGTCTAAAATTTGACTCGATCTTTAAAATGTACTTGTACTCGCTCATTTAGGAAATGAACAAGCTCGAGCCGAACTTTTTTCGAGCTTTAAGCAGTGCTCATTATACAGTAACTTAAAGGAAATTTTAAAAATTTCATAAAATTCGAGTTATTCGAGCTTAATTTTAATGAGCCGAGTTTTGGACCGAGCTTAAAAATGTGCTCATACTCGGCTTGTTTAAAAAATAAACGAGCTCGAACCGAGTTTTTACCGAGTGAATACGAGTCAAATTTGAACTACTCGTGTTCACATAATACCCCTAATTACACGAATCAAATGGGAAAGTGGGCAAATAATGGATCCAGCAAAATAGAAGAACTATAAATGCAATTTGGGATCTAATTTGGATTGTTAAAGAGACGTCAACGGCTGCAAATCAGGTTAAATGGGCCGGAAACATGGGCTCATCGCTTAGATATATCATACATAAGCCCTATTGTAAAATATTAGCCCAACCCAACCAATTACGGGCTTATGGCTTTTAGTTGAATTATCTTTAAAAATGGAAGCTTTTAGTTTTCTATTTATAAATTTTCACAAGTATCCCAATCTTTAGATAGGTACGTCAAAAAAAAAAAAAAAAAGTATCCCAATCTTTAGATTTATCAAACATTATAATAACTTATTAACATATATTTAATATAAATAATTCATTAATTTTAACTATTAAATTAGCTTTAATTATCTCATCAGCTACCTTTTTATCAAATATAGCTTAGGTCTTTTTCGATATGTGGTATGGTTCTACACTTGGTGTGCGTATACCCTCCCCGGAAATAAATTAAAATAATGAAATACATACCGTCATTCGTCATCAAGCTTATATGAACTGGACTAAATGCCAACAAAAAAAACAAATGAGTTGGACTGCAATGAGTAATTGGAACCAATAAAAATAGCCAATCTCGGAATCGAATAAGATAATCTTTGTGTCAAAGGGAGTGAGCCCAATAAAATGATTTATCTCTAGAATTCTATGGCTTATTTCCAAACTGATACAATTCCCATCTCCAATGTGTTTATAGGAGTCAATTATGTCGATCTTAAAATTAGCCACGTACGTTCAAGAGGCGTGAATCCGTAGTCGACTTTGATTGGTGAGTTCGTTTTTTTTTATTAAAGAAGAATTCGAGATCAGGAAAGTCTGATTCTCAAGTGAGTGGGGAATTAACATATTAACATTCGCCCCGCCATAACGGTAAAATCTGATCCTCAATCTTCGAAAAATCCTAACTAATGGATAAAAATATCTCATGTGAAGCAAACTGGATCTTATTGAATTGAAGTGGAGAAATTCTCTATTTATGAGTTTACAGAAGCAAGTTGGAAGAAATGGAAAAGTTGTTACAACCTCTCTAACAATACTCCCGCCAGCTATATACAACTTGAACCTTGTGTGAAATGACGAGATTGCCCTTCTAACCAATCCGAGTGTTAGCCGAGTGTGTGCCGAGTGATGTAGTTCATGACCTTGTATATATTCACATACCCCCCTCAAGCTGGACCAAGGCAAGGAAGGACGAGTCCCAGCTTGGATCGAAGAAATTCATGCTGTTTGGCACCCAGAGCCTTAGTGAGAATGTCTTATATTTGGTGAGCAGATGGAACATGTGTGGTAGAAATGAAGCCCTGTTGCACCATTTCTCGGATAAAATGAGCATCTATACGCACATGTTTGGTATGCTCATGGAAGACAGGGTTGATGGCCAGCTGCTGTGCAGACTTGTTATCACAAAGCAATGGAATGGGAGCGGGAACATCAAATCCCAGATCAAGAAGAATCCCTTGAACCCACACCAATTCACTGGCAACTGCATACATGGCTCTATATTCACTCTCTGTGGACGATTTAGAAACCACCTGTTGCTTCTTAGTTTTCCATGATATTAAGGCAGATCCAAGAAAAACACAATAGCCAGAGAGAGAGCGCCCTGTATCAATGCAATTACCCCAGTCGGCATCACTGAAAGCTTTAACTGTGATAGAAGAGTTTGTAGGGAATGAAAGAGCCAAATTAAAGCTCCCCTTTAGATATCTAAGAAGATACACGAGTGCATCCCAGTGAGGCTTTAGTGGTTTTTGGAGATATTGGCTCAGTTGCTGCACTGTATAGGAGATATCCTGACAAGTTAGAGTGAGGTAGAGAAGTCTACCTACTAGGCGTCTGTAATCTTCAGGATTTGTGATGGGATCTCCTATATTAGCTGACAATTTGATACCATGCTGCATAGGGAACTCAGCTTGTCGGCAACCTACCATCTGAGCATCAGTGAGTATATCAAGAATATACTTGCGTTGATTGAGGAGAATTCTAGTGGTTGATCTAGCAATCTCCATACCTAGAAAATATCTTGCCACTCCTAGGTCCTTGATAGTGAATTCTCTGTGCAGGGCATCCTTAGTGGCTTGAATCTCAGTGCTACAATTTCCCAATATTAGCATATCATCCACATAAACCAAAGCAATGGTGGTTGAGGTTGCTGTGATCTTAGTGAAGAGGGAGTAGTCATGACCAGATTGACTAAATCCCAATGTGATCATGAACCTGGTGAGTTCATGGTTCCACTGGCGACTAGCTTGCTTTAGACCATACAATGATCTTTTGAGTCTGCAAACATGAGCAGGAGGAACCTGAAAACCGGGGGGAGGGTTCATGTACACTTTTTCCTCGAGATACCCATGTAGGAAAGCATTATTCACATCCAGTTGGTGGAGAACCCATCCTTTATAAGCAGCTATAGCCAGAATAATCCTCATTGTGGACAGCTTTGCTACTAGTGAGAATGTTTGCTTGTAATCTTTGTCCTTAACCTGATTGTAACCCTTAGCAAACAACCTAGCCTTATATCTCTCTATTGATCCATCTGGTTTATGATTAATTTTGAAGATCCACTTACAGCCAATTGCTTTCTTTCTTGGAGGAAGAGGAGTAATGCACCAGGTGTGATTGCTAGTGAGTGCCTCAATTTCTAGTTTCATTGCATGTTCCCACTCAGGTATCCCTTTAGCTTGATTGTAAGAATGAGGTTCAAAGACTGAGCAAACATTCACTAAGGATTGAATATAGGGAGCAAACAAACGAGACAAGTTGTGAACTGAGAAGACTGCAAAGGAGTCTGAAGAAGATGATATATCATTACCTCTGTTGGGCATGCCATTGCATACAAAATCATTAAGTCTAGCTGGTCTGACAATGTTCCTTCTGAGGTTTAGATACTGAGGTGAAGAGGAATGTGAACTGCCAGTATGGTCAATGTCATTGTGATCACTCAAGCTAGGATCAGAGGGAAAAACTGGAGACACATGTGATTGATGAATAGAACCTGGTGTGCCTTGAGAAGGAGAGCTTGAGTGATGTGGTAGCTGAGAAAATTGAGGTGACTCATGAGCAAACCAGTCAACTTCATCTGGTTCTACATGATCATTCAACCTTTGCTGGAGGTTGTTAGGATCTACAGATTTCTTAAAAGGAAATTGATGTTCCACAAACTTAACATGCATGCTAACAATAATGGTCTGTCTTTCCAAATCTAAAAGCTTGTAAGCCTTTTGACCTGGAGGATACCCTAGAAAAATACATCTTCTAGCCACAATACCCAATTTGTCTCTAGGATCATTAGGCTGAACAGCAAAACACAGGCAACCTATCACTCTCAACTGATCATATCTAGAAGCAACTTTGTAAAGTAATTCAAAAAGAGATTTCCAATTTAACACACTTGAAGGCATCTTATTTATAATGTGTGTGGCACCCAACACACAATCACCCCAAAACCTTGTAGGCAATCCAACATGTAATCGAATGGCCCTGGCAGTTTCAATTAAATGCCTATGCTTCCTCTCAACTCTACCATTTTGCTCATGTACTCCTGAGGCTGATCTTTGGTGAACAATGCCTTTGAAAGCAAAAAGATCCACACAACCCTTTTGTGTGAATTCAGTACCATTGTCAGTCCTAATAGACTGAACTGAAACCTTGAACTGATTTTCAACCAACTCTAAGAAGACAGTAAGCAACCTTAGCACCTGCATTTTATCTTGCATAAGATAGACCCAGGTAGTCCTAGTGTGATCATCTAGAATGGTTAGAAAGTACCTATCCCCACACCTGGATGGGACTCTATAAGGTCCTCACACATCAACATGTATCAACTAAAAAGGACATTCAGCAACAGAGTCACTTCTGGCAAATCTTAGCTTTGACAGCTTAGTCATAGAGCAAATGTCACATGACAAATCCTTTACATCAAGTTTCTTACAATCAGGAATATGTGAAAATTTGAAAAGGACATATGTCCGAGTCTGGCATGCACCAATTGCATGTTATTACAATTAAGAGTAGCATTATTAGCAGAATGAGAAATCAACTTCAACATCCAGGAACATCCACTAGCTTTCATAACAAACAATCCCTTCTCTTCAATCCCATTGACAAGCACAACTTCAGTTGTAAGGTCATATAACCAACAATTCTTAAGATCAAAATTGAACCTCAAGTTACAAACACACAAGCTCTTCGAAACAGAAAGCTGGTTGTGTCTAAACTGTGGTACTAGCAGCACTTTGTCAAGGGTCAACTTGCTGCTCAATATCACAGTACCTCTTTGCTTAACCAGGATGCACTTGCCATCAGGCAATCTAAGGTTAATAGGAGGATTTAACTCATGCAATTCAAAGAAAATAACAGGATCAAAAGCAATGTGGTCTGTAGCTCCTGAGTCTACAATCCACACATCATTTTGTGCCTTATTTGCACCAACAAGAAATGAAACACTAAGAGTACCTGCAAAGTGGATCATTGCTTGGTTAGCAGAACTATCAACACTCTCCATGGGAGCTTTCCCTTTCATAAGCTTCAGCACCTCTTGGAACACAGCATTGACCATGGCTTGATCAGGTTTCCCAGTTCCCCGAGCAGGCTCATCAAATGGACTTTCTTGTGGAATACACTCCATCTGAGCAGCAAACCTGCCTGGCTGCTTAGGCCTATCATCATCCTTTGGTCCTTTAAACCAATATGGATAGCCTATGAGCTTAAAGCAATACTACTTGGTGTGTCCTCTTTCACCACAATGGTCACATTTTCTCTCTAGTTTATCTTTCTTGTAGTCTCTATTAGCTTGATCAAACTGTTTAGATTGTTCACCAGCACGAAATTTGTTCACTGCATTAGCTACCACATCAAACTGTCCAAATCTAGACACAGCAAGGGCATTCAGATCCCCATGGTTGATCCCTGTGACACCTTTGGAACGCTCAATCTGAGTTGCCATTTGGAAGGCTTTGTTGATCCCAATCATCAGATCCTTCGGTAGAACATTGCTTCTCAAATTTTCATAGACGTCATTCAATCCCATCATGAATTGCATCACTTTTGCCTTTTCCTCCCTTTCGATAATCTTCTTCAACAATCCACAAGAGCACTGATTTATGCCTCCACAATTGCAACCTGGAATTGCATCTAGATGCTGCAATTCATCCCAAACCTTTTTCAATTTCCCAAAATACGCTCCAATAGATAAATTTTCTTGTCTCAAGTTGGCCAGATCTCTGTGAAGCTGATACACTAATGGATCGTTCGATTTGAAGAACCTCTCCTTAATGTCATCCCAAAGCTCTTTCGCAGTTTCAACATACATGAAACTCTCATCTATTTCGCTCGTCATCGAATTAATCAACCAACATCTAACCATTGAATCAGCTCTCATCCACTTTTCGTATTCCTCACTGCCTTCTAATGGCTTCACACAACTTCCGGTTATAAATCCTAGTTTCCCTTTGGCACCTAGCGCCATGTTTATGCTCCTACTCCAGCTCGTAAAGTTTGAGCCATTGAAGGGAGTAGAAACCAGAACCATTCCGGGATGGTCTGAATTTGAAAGAAACAAAGGATTAACATGCGGATTGCCGGATTGGACATACCGTTCATCATATCGCCGAACTGAACTCCCTGATTCATGATGTTCCATCCCCTTCCAGCTCCAGCTCCTGGAGCAGGTGGCGTAACATAGGTTCCGCGACCATTGCCGCTTGCCTCGCCTCCAACACCAGATCCCTGAGTCTGCTGATTGCCTCGCCCAACCATCACTACAGATCAGAAGCAACTGACGATCTTGAATCCGAAATTGAAAGAGAAGAGAACAGATCAATCGCTCAAATCAATGATCGAAACTCTCGAGCTCTGATACCATTTGAATAAACCGAAATCGGACAAAAAAGAGGAAGAAACAAACTGGATTTAATTGAATTGAAGTGGAGAAGTTCTCCATTTCCGAGTTTACAGAAGCAACTTGGAAGAAATGGAAAAGTTGTTACAACCTCTCTAACAATACTCCCGCCAGCTATATACAACTTGAACCTTATGTGAAATGACGAGATTGCCCTTCTAACCAATCCGAGTGTTAGCCGAGTGTGTGCCGAGTGATGTAGTTCACAACCTTGTATATATTCACAATCTCCTTTTACTTGATTAATAAAACAACTTCGTCAAAGGGTATATAAGGGAAAGGGGGATCGATTTACAACAGAAGAAACACACGCCATCGGAAACTGACTTGAGCGTCGGAGGCACCCCGGGGACCCGAGCCCCGCCTTCCGGCCACTAATCTCGTTGTAGGACCAACCGGTGCAGCCCTGGATTCCCACCATTCGAAGTAGCAGAACTCAAAGCGGGAATTCTCCATCACAATTGGCGCCGTCCGTGGGGATGGGGGAATCAACGGCTCTGAACGGAAGGCCTGGCGGCAAATTCACTCGAGAGGCTAAACTCGAATAGGAGCTTGAGGAGAGGAACCGCCAGTTACAGGCGGCTCACGAAGAGCGGGTGTCTTTACGCCAGCAGTGTGAACAACAAGAGCGGGTCCTGGGAAAGTGTCCCATGGAAGGGTAGGGCGATAGGCTCGCCATCGCCATCGCCATCGGGTTCAATGCGCAGGAGCTATCCCTGACCAGAGGGGATTGTAGGAGCCGAGGCCGGGATGTGACTGGTGAGTTCTGGTTTGATCGTTTCCAAGTCCACGAGATGGTAGAGGAGGAACATGGCGAGAGGTTCTACTCTCAGACGCCCCGTCATCGTCAAGGGAGCATAGCATCGCCCCCTTTCAAGGCAACAACGCGCCACGGTCGACAAAGGGGATCACATCGTCGCGCTCGCCACAAAGGCCACAGACACCCAAGGGAGCGGTCAGAGGAGTCGGAGCCAGAGCCCGACCGTGGATGGAGATGGGCAAGGCGGTCGAGGACCCCCGAGCGCACGGTTAGGCGCCGCCGCGAAGCCTCGAGCAACGCAAGCCATGAAGAACAACGACCCCGCTCCAGGAGGGAGCAACTGTCCCAAGCAAAGGAAAGGCTCCTCAAATTATTCACCAACCAGGGTGAATTGCTGATATCAGTCCAGGAGCAGGCGGAATCCAAACTGAATCAAATGACGTCGACCCCCTTCACACGCGAGATTCGATGTCAGCGGCCGCCAGAAAAGTTTTCCGCCCCTGTTTTTAAATTATATGATGGAAAATCAGACCCGATAAATCACGTTGCTTTATATACTCATAATTTAGATGGCGTTGTGGATTGAGAATGACGGAATGATGTGCAAGATGTTTCCTTCCAGCTTAGGCAAAACGGCTTCCAAGTGGTTCCACGCGCTCCGGCACGACTCCATCTCTTCATGGAAACAGATGGAACGAACCTTTGTGGCAAGATACATCGCTAACAGCCGCAACCCGACATCGATGGACTCTCTGTTTGCTATTCGACTCCGCCGAGGAGAGGCTCTAAGACATTTCGCCTCTCGCTTCATGGAATGTCACGTCGATATAGAGAATTTGCGGAATTTGTGTCCACCCTAAATAAACTACAAACAAGAGAACTAAAGCTAAATGGAGTAGACCATATGGGGTTGTCTATAAAATCAATGTGGATGACTCTATTAATCTCACTGGTATTTGCCATGTGGGATTGTGGGAGGGGTCACTCGGGACTCCCGGGGCCATGTCATTGATATGATTTACAAGGAAAATGTCAAAGGCCCAATCATTCAAACTCAAGCTATCGTTATCCAAACAAATATGGAGCACGCAATTAGGAAAGGACTACGAAGAGTAATAATAAAAGGGGACAATCTACAGCTCATCAAAGCCATCACCAACATCAATCATGTCAGATGGGAGATTATACATCACGTTGAAAAGATCAAGCAATTAGAATGAGGCAGTTAACTTTATAGCACGGAAGGGTATCATTTGTAATAGCTCTACTATCCCTGTTAATAGGGACCTTTGTACTATCATCCTTAAGGATGATCAAGGAGTCATATTACAGCTTGTGTAATCGCTCCTAATTCTTACCTATTGTAAAAAAAATGTCACCTAGCTTTATTAGATATGTTATCCCTTTTTAAAGCCTAAAAAGAAAGAACTTGTGTGTATGTGTGGTATTTAAATTATTCGTATGTATAAACCAGTGTAATTATTTGTATTTAACAAATGATTATTCATATATATGTCTATACATACGAATAATCACTTAGTACCTACTAATAATGTCACTGTTCACAAATTACTTTTACTTTCAGTCATTTGATCTTCTTAATCCGACGCTTCATATTTGCTCATAAATTACACCGTACAACCTACTTACACACGTGTGTATAAGTAGCTTTATAATTTTTTTTTGACGCAAGATAATAATTAGGTCGGGTCGGCCGCAGCAGAGGCCCTTCCTAGCGCATCCTTCCGGACGAGAACAAGCAGTTCTGGATCATCCTCACAGCAATCGTCGACAGGGGATGCATGGGCACTACGAGCAAGGTAGTGAGCCACAGCATTGGATTCCCTGAAAATATGAAGAATAGCAACATAAGTAAAGGACGAGATAACAGACAGAGTATCAGCTTGTAGCATCTCTATTGTCCAGGGGCATTTCCAATCCCCCAGTAGAGTATTTATCACTAGTAAGTTATCTCCTTCAATCAGAAGTGTAGATAGTTGCAACTCCTTTGCTCGTAGCAAACCCATTCTGAGTCCGAGATTTTCGGCGTAAATCACCGAGATATTGGTGCAAACTGACCTGCCAACAGAGACAACTAAACCAGCAGAGTCACGGATGACAAAACCATAAGATGATTTGCCACATAAGTAGCTTTATAATTGAGCCTAAAGTTTGAGATCTCATCTTACCTTTTATATGTTCGTTCTAACTTTTTTTTTAAAATCCCATTCGTGAGCTCAAATTTTGAGCTTGTAACTTATTTTTTAGGAGTATTAGCCGAATGAATTTTTCCATAATATATACAAAATGAGTAACTATATACAGATAAAATTAAATTACAGTCAAAAATATTTTTTAAAATTTTTTTTACAAGTGAAAAAGCTGAAAAATAGTTTTTAAAGCACGTGTTATCAAAATTCATGTTATGGGCCTTTTTAGAGTCTTATATAAGTCTTAGCTTTTATTATTTGAGGGAATTGTACAAACTAACCCAAAAAACCTAAAGTATTGCAAGGTTAACCCAACCCGGATTATAATTGGGTGAAACCGGTTATCCGGGAAACCTGCCAAGGAGGTAACCGGTAGGGAAATGTGTGGGGGCTAGCTGTGACACCTCGAGAGAGAGAGAGAGAGAGAGAGAGAGAGAGAGAGAGAGAGAGAGAGAGAGAGAGAGAGAGAGAGAGGGCAATACCTGTCGTCCATCAGAGGAGAGAGGCAAGAGAGGGAGCTCTTTGAGTTTGATTAGACAAAGAGAGAAAGAGCTCTTTGAGTTTGACAGAGACTTTGTGAACAGTCCAATGATTATTCCACATTAATGCACTGCAGGAGGAGAATTAAATGGAGGAAAGAGAAGCGCCGACAAAGAGTAAAAGAGGAGGGTTGGTAGCCAATGATATGGGGATCTATATAAGGATATGGGAGGGAATGATGGGCGTGATATTTAATGGGTACCAGGTGGAAAAAAATCTGAAGATTCAGAGAGCAGCCATTGTAGAAGAAGCAAGTGGGCCGGGGTTTCTCTTAAAGTTGAAGCGTTACGAGTTAATAATAACTCGACAACCGACAGCAAACAACATGACAACCGACAGCAAACAACGTGACAACTAGTGGAATATACTGGACGGAGTCGCGACCGCCTGCAGATAGAAAATGGGTAAGTAGTCTCTCTACGAAGTTGACGACAAGAAAAAATGTGCTACATATTACTGTAAACTTATTGTATCCCCTCGCTATGTAAATGAACAGGGGACAAGACAATCGTATGTCTTACTGTGGTGTTCGGAGGATGGTGGGCTTGCGAAGCGGGCGGTTGGGTCTTCAAGGGGTCACGGAGCCAGAAGGCTGTGCTGGTGGACGAACGAATCGACTACGTCGCACTAAAAAAACTCGTGATGGAAAAGTTTAACGTTGATGGGAGAAGGCATGAGATGGAGCTCACATATGGGAAGCTGAAGAAGGGCGGGTGCAGGCCATATGCAATAGGAGATGACGAAGACCTACAGGCCTTCAAGTTTCTAAACGGTCTAACTGGAGAACGATCGTGGCCTGTCGACCTCCATGTCTCTCTGCGAACCAAGCGTTGTAGGGATGTGGCACCTACACAAGGATTGTCAACGAGTGGCTCAGTCGGGGTGGGTATCTCCATGGCGGAAGGTGAGGAATTTATACTGCCATTAACTGGGCCGCCGGTGACCCAAGAAGATCACGCACAAACGGGCCTCCAATTGGCTGGTGGTGAAGAAGACGAAGTCCTCAGAGCCGGAGGTGTCCAGGCAAAACAAACCGGCGTCCAGTTAGATAACCAATGCGTCCAGTTAGATAATAGTACCGATGAGTTAGGGCTAAATGAGGAGTTGAAGTTCGAGTTGGCGCAGAAGGCAAAGAAAGCCGAGGAAATAAGACGTGGGAAGCAAGTCATTTCTGTCAGCAGTGACCAGGAAGATGAAGTTATTCCACCTAGTGGAGATGGACGGGTGCCCATTGACATCGGCAGCTCCTCCGACGACGATGAGGTACTCCCAAATGCGGTGAAGATGGAGCTCGGGTGCGCAGTTTTGACCAAGTCGTGGTCATGGGATTTTGAGGCCGAGCAAGCTGTGAGGGAAATAGAGGAAGCATACGCACGCGGAAAAGAGAAGATGGGACCGACTCCGGAGGGTGTGGAAAGTGAACCAATGGTTGCGGTGAACCCGTTGGGTCCCCGTCAGCACACCGTTAAGCTCTGGCAGGGAAAACTGTTTCGGTCGAAGGAGGCGGTCCAACAGACAATCAAGTGGGCGACCCTAGCTAGGTGTTTCACGACCAAGGTGAACAAGTCGACGAAGAGCTTGTATGTTGTGCGCTGCGGTGGTCCCAATTGCAAGTGGGTATGTCGGGCTTCCACATACAAGAAAACGCGGATAGGAGTGGTGACAGCGATAGGGCGGTGACACCGATAGAGGTGGTAACAGCAAAAAGGGTGGTGACAGTGATAGAAGTGGTGGTGACAACGATAGGAGTGGTGGTGACAGCAATACGAGTGGTGACAACGATAGGGCGGTGACAGCGGTAGAGGTGGTGACAACAATATGGGTGGTGGTGACAGTGATAGAGGTGGTGGTGACAGTGATAGAGGTGGTGGTGACAGCGATAGGAGTGGTGGTGACAACGATAAGAGTGATGACAGCGATAGGGAGGTGACAATGATAGAGGTGGTGACCGCAATAAGGGTGGTGACAGCGATATGGGTGCTGGTGACAGCGATATGGGTTGTGGTGACAGCGATAGGGCGGTGACACTAATCTCGTAAAAAAAAAATTTGTCACCAAAAAATTTGTTTATCATCATACATGTGTCACCAAAGCCATTTACCGGTGTCACCACTTATAAAGGTGGTGACACTAATTTCGTAAAAAAAAAAATTAATTTCGTATAAAAAAACCTGTCACCAAATTTTTTTTTTGTGTCACCAAAGTTGTGTCACCAATTCATTGACTTTGACCGGTCAATGGTCAAAATAAAAATGGGAAGGAAGGAAGGGAATGGGAAGGAGGAGCAAAAATGTAATATTAGGACATTTTGCAAAAGGGAAAATAAAAGTGGACATTTTGCAAAAGGCCTTGTAGAAAATGGACACTTAGCTAAAAAAACCCATAAAATAACAACTATCAAATAATTAATTTCGATATAAATAATTATTTTCACCAAAAAATAATCTAGATATAAATAAAATATGTATAGATAGATTGTGGCTTATGATAAATTTATCTATTAATATTTTTGGTAAGTATGTCAATAAAATAGTTTTGATTTATATTTCTATCAATTAAATAAAATATATGTATAATTTTTTTTTTGAATATGTAAAGATTTAGGTGGGGTCAGAGTCATCCTTTTGGATGAGAATACCCAACTCGTGAGTTAACCGACGTTAAAAAGGGAATCTTATTCGTCGTTGTGTATAGATAGATTATGACTTATGATAATTTTTTATATATTATTTTAATATTTATTTTGCTATACTTTTTTTTTTATTCTAAAATCAATCGCAAGTCGCAACCCATCACGTGATGCAGGACGTTATATCTCGATTTAGTATCTATATCTAATATCTAATATACTACTAAAACACTTGCATTTCTGGGACACGTGGCGGCCATACACTAAAAGTTGGAAATTCAGGATAAATCCTCAATTACTTCTCAAATTGTTTAAAATTCTTCTCATGTTTAAGGTTTTTTTGAAAACAAATCTGAATTGTGGTCCCACTTTTATATTTAATTGACTTAATAATTAAATAATTAATTATTTACCCATAATATTGATTTGGTTAGGTAATTTCTATCAAGATATATACGGTTAATCAAACAAATTGATCTATTTGAAACTATTAACCTATATTTTCACCCAAATTGATCTATTTGAAACTATTAACCAAATCTCATATATGTTATTTATGTTTGAATATTATATTAAACTTTAACCTTTTTTAATTAATTTTATCTTAACCAATTTTTTTCAAGTTTAAACTTACTTTTCTTTTCACAAAATAAAAATAAAATTAAATCACTTTTGCTTCACGTAACTAGATAAATATATATCAACTATTTAGACCACGTTTAGCATAATTAATAGTTTTTTAGAATTTTTTTTAATAATATATAGCTTTGCAGAAGCTAAAATTGAGATAATGTTTTTCTTCAATTTTCTTAACTGGATACCATCTTAAACTTTTCAATTCTCTACTTTTTATTGTATCAAAAAAAAATTCTCTACTTTTTATATTTATAAATATATTCTTTATCTTCTCTTTCATCACCCTATTTGTATAAATTACCCTATCAGATAAGATTATCAAATATCTTCATATCTTATATAAAAAATAGTTCAATTTAATATATATCTTACACACATGACCTATTACTCTATTAGGTTTGAATAGTAAATTATATATGAATTTTGAAATGACTTATAAATGTAAAAATAATAAAATTAGTAATTCCTTTACAATTGTGATGGATTGATAGAATTCCATAAATTAGTAATTCCTTGACAATTATATACTTTCATTAAAAGTATATTTTGAAAGATGGTTAGCACAATATTGAAAAGGAATCCTTTACATACTTATAAATAAAAACATATTTCTAATAAGAGAAACCGATAATATTTTTTTATGAGTATGTAAATAATATATTCCTAATACATAAATTTATAAAAATTAAAATTGTTTATTAGTTAGTAAATAGATATAGATGGACAATTAAAATGAACTTAAATTAATTAAATTGAAGATTGAGTTTAAACGAATAACTAGCCACCTATAAAATCTAGGTTGTTTTCATGGATTTTAAATTTGAATTTTTTAAATTAATTGAGCATTTTAGATATCTTTACAACTTTATCATAACTCAACCGTTCCAAAATTTCATTTTCACACACTGACACGAATTTTTTTTTGAAATATTCATAAAATAATAAATATTTACGTAAATATTCAAAGGTTGAAACAAATTACAACAACTGTAGTTGCTGACTGGATGGGACGCAAATTTCCAAAATTTCCAATATTTATGTAAATTTCCAAAATTTCATTTTCGCTTGGATCTGGGACCCACAGCAACTGCAGTTGCTGACTGGATGGGACGCAAAGAAAAACGCGGCCTCAGGCCGCGTTTTTCTGTATTTTCCGGAAAAAAAATAAATGTGGTCAAAGATAATTAATGGGGTAGGTGGGTGGCGCATAAAACGCGGACTGGGCACGCGTTTTATGTTGACATAACCCTAGGCAAACCGCCTCCTCCCACTTCATCTTCTTCGTTGCGGCATAAGGGCGAGAGGGCGAGAGGGCGAGAGGTTGTCTGAACTCTGAAGGCCGTCGGTTAACCGACTACCCATCCTTCATTCAAATCGTTGGAAGTTTCACATCTATTGCTCGTTTCTCTGCCGGTTGAAGGTGCATTTTTTTTTGAACGAATATGGATGAGAATGTTGATTGTAGAAATTGTGTGATATTTGTATGTTTTTGATTGTTGATTAGTGATTATTACAAAGCCGAAATTGTCTGATAGTTGTAGATCCGATCTAAAATTGTGATTGTGTTAACCCAAAATTTTGATAATTGTATGTTTTGATAGTTGATACAAAAATTTGATGGTGGTATGTTTTGATAGTTGATAAAAAAATTTGATATTTGTATGTTTTTTTCTAACGAATATAGATTAGAGATTATTATAGATCCGGAATTGTGTAATGTTTGTCCTATATCAAAGATTGTAGGATTAGTAGAAGAAAATTTATTTTAGGTGTCATGAAATAATAGAAGAGTAAATTTTGATTGTGTATATATACTTGAAAGATTGTATTATATGATAGTAGAATAGCTTTAGAAAATATTATTGATTGCATAAAATAATAGTAGAATAGATTCTGTATAGGAAAAAAAATTATAGAAGTTTAGGATTAAATACAAAATTAAGATTCAGAATTTCATTCAGTCCTTCTGAACAAATTATTTATGCCTTAGGGTACAAATGACAATGCAAGTGAATCCCGGTCCGTTGGTGAATGAGGTGCTCCATAGACAGCATCTCCATAGGTCAACTGATGTCTGGAATCGCGAAGAATATGTAAGTACATGTTGTTATCACCCTTACAATTACATGAAACAGTAAAAATAGATAAAAAAAAACTAGTGTTTGACAGTGTTATATTTGTAGACGAATGGTGTCATCCAACATAGACTACACTTGCGTAAGTTTGGGCGAGATCTAGCTCCAGACCAGAGAGTGATGCAGTACATAAAGGCAGCAGGATTCGAATGCATCTACAAGCTTGGGTCTGGGTTCGAGCTAGACAACGAGTTAATCACGGCGTTGATAGAGAGATGGAGACCCGAGACCCACACCTTCCACTTGAACGTAGGGGAGACCACAATCACACTCCAAGATGTTTCAATTATATTGGGGCTACGTGTTGACGGTCTTGCAGTTACTGGAAGTGCATGCTACGATTGGCCAACCGTTGCTGAAACACTCATCGGGCAAAGACCCCAGCCAAATCAGATAAGGGGTTCGTTGGTGAAGGTGACCTGGCTAAGACAACTAATGGTGCCCTTACCAGAAGATGTGGATGAGCATGTTGTGCCGTGCTAGGCTAGGGCGTACATTCTTTTGCTAATGGGAAGTGTCATGTTCGCAGACAATAGTGGCGGTCAAGTTCAATTGTTGTACCTCCCACTCCTAGCGAATTTGGAGACTGCTAGCCAGTTCAGTTGGGGTAGTGCGACATTGGCCTTCCTCTATCGGCAACTTTGTAGAGCTGCAGAAAGAGGGAAAGTTGAGATCGTAGGCCCAATCATCTTACTACAGGTATGATCATTACTCCATCTTACATTTCTGCATTCAATAAACTCGTTAACTTATTACCTTTACAATAATACTAGTTGTGGGCCTGTGAGCGCATCTCCATTGGACGACCACGCAACATTATCCCACTCGGTGAAGGTGCTGACCATAATGCAATTCGGAGGGCTAGAAGACAAGAGAAAAGGAAGAAGACAGGTTATGGTTCAGAACCTCCCCCATTCAGTGCTCGATTTGTAGATGGAGAGGATTCCTTGGCTATGAGATGGTTGCATTGCTCATACTCTTATGGAACTACCCCGAAGACATTGATGTACTATCGCGATGCATTCGATCGCCAAACTTCAGATCAGGTTAGTCAGTTTTATTGTCACTTCTCATCTTTATATATGGTAGAATTAAGAACTATCGTAGTCACATTCATTAATTTACAATCCAGTTTTTGTGGGAGCCCTACTCGAGCGATGTACTAGCTCGCCTTGCTCCCATCTGTCGAGAAGGTGGAAACATATGGCGATCTACTACACCTCTAATCTGTTTCGAGATTATAGAGGGGCACCACCCAGAGCGGGTATCTCGCCAGTTTTGGGATGTGCAAGTGATCCCCCCAACTTGCACATATGATGAGGCGTTGCACAAGATGGATCGCAGGGGGGAAACACGATCACAACTGGGCCGAGGTTCATGCACAATGGATACAGTTGTGGAACGATCGGGAAAGCTCAGTTCATGATGTTGCTGAGGTGGAAGACGAGGAAGAGGCTACATCACAGTATATGTCTTGGTACACACGTATCACCAGACGCCTGATCAGCCCACCAATTACTGCACCGGCGGGGGTATATCAACCTGTGGCTCCTGACTACCACATGATGGTTAGTGATTACATGCTTCATTTTTTGGACTTGTTCAACTCTTGAAGACGAATGTCATGTAGGTTTCATCATAACTCTACCTTTTTGCCCAAGGAAACTTCGTGATGGATGCTATTGCAAGGGCAAACCAAACTGCGGAACAATCGCATAATTTCTATGACCAACACCAGTACAACTCAATGATGGGACAAGTGGATGAGTATTGCAACTACATGACATCACATGGATCGCAGCTTCTCAGTCAAGTGTCCTACAACCCCACACAAGCACACATTCCGACTGGACCCAGAATGCACCGACCATCTCAAGCACAGACGCCACCCACAGGGTATGGAGTGTCCTCCCAACCTGAGATGCAGACCCAATCGTCGATGGTATTTCCTTCGTACCCGTCATACGGTACTCCTGGTGACACACCTCCATTCATGATGGATCCATACAACTAACCACGATTTATGTTCCCCCAGTCAACCTTTGTCGCCTCTGGCTCAGCTACGACACAGTATGGTCCTGCTCCTACTGTCTTGACCACCCCGCCTCTTCATCATGGGCGGATCGTGTATCCTGATCCCTCGAACTAGTACGGTACCACAGCTCCAGCTCGTCCTATGCCAGACCCCAACTTGTACTGCCAATCCGAGGCGGAGGAGGTTGATGATGATGATCAGTAAAGGGGATGTTTTTTATTTTGTGATGTTGTTCTTGACTCTTTTCTAGTTTACCTTGTTGCAGTTTGCTATGATTGTGTGCTTGAACAGATAATGTAAGTGCACTGTGATGCTGTAGGTTAATTTAGAATTAGTTATTTATGTGCTTTACCTACAAGCGAAGTAGAGAAAAAGACAATATAGTTGAAGGATAAATAGTTTAATCGTTCAACCAACCAGAGCATAAGAGAAATAGACAATGCATAAGTCTTTGACAGATACTACGAACAGAGAACATATCATAAGTTCTTGACAGATAATAACATGATAATAACACTAGTTGCAGCACCATAACGATCACGAACCGGATGGACCCGGCCGACTCGGGCAAGATCGTCTGTTGTGCCCATACCCTCGACAGTTGCCACAGCGCACTTGACCTGGGACTCCTTCATCCATCTCATTCCTAATCCTTCTTGATGGGGTTCGCCCAACATCTCGCAAACGCGATTGATCAGCAACCAACCTAGGACCTCCCACTTCTGGCCAGTTGAATGGCTCACCCACTGGCATAAATGTTGTTTGGTATGTCATCCAATATAACTCCGATGTAAAGTACCTGTCCACTAACGGCACGAAGGACATGCTCTGATATCTGCAAACAGCCAATACATGTGCGCAAGGGATCTTTAGCAACTTCCAACTGGCACATGTGCATGTCTGACGACGCAAGTTCACTGTGTATGCCCTCCCACTTCGCCTACCTTGTGATCCCCGCGGGTTCAAAATGACCTCGAATATTCCATTCTGCAGATCAAATGATGTGACATGTGCACTTCTTGCAGATTCAATAAGTAATCCTATCTTGTCATCAGTCGCCTGAGTCAATTGGAAACCTTGCGAGATGCGAGTACCAGCGTCCCCTCTTCTCTTCACGAAGTAACTATTGACCTTATAAAAGGTTTGGCGAACAAGAGCTGTGATCGGAAGACTCCTCCCACCCTTCAACACACCATTAAAAACCTCAGATAAGTTTGTTGTCATAACACCATACCTCACCCCCCCATCCTTACTCATCGCCCACTTCTCTGGCTCAATAGCAGATAAGTACTCCCAAGCATCACTGTTCATCTGCTGGAGGGCACGACACCCCTTTTCAAACCCGCTTGTGGTAAGCTGGTAAGCTGTCCAACCTACCATGTCTTTCACCTTACGATCGTGGAACATGGAGTTAACATTGGATTTCAAGTGTCGAATGCATATCCTATGATGTGCACTCGACGTACTCCATCTGGGCAACTCCTCCATGGTTTTCAGTATGCCAACATGTCTGTCTGAAATAACACATAACCCAAGTTTCTGAGTGACGTGGCGCCCTATACAATCCATGAACCAAGCCCAACTATCTCCATTTTCACTCTCCACAACTGCAAATGCCAGAGGGAAAATTTGATCATTTGCATCGACGCCCATTGCCATTAACACGACATGCTTGCACTTTCCATACAGATGGGTGCCATCGATCGATATCAGAGGCCGACAATGTACAAACCCGGCAATCGACGGTGCAAAAGCCCAGAACACACGACCGAATATCTTCTCATGTGGATTTGGAGAATCCAGATTGCACCATTCCACCACTGTTCCCGGGTTTGTAGCTTGTAGCGCAGCCATGAACCTAGGAAACTCCGTGTACGACTCCTCCCAATCACCATAAATCTCTGCAA
This sequence comes from Persicaria maculosa, assembly GCA_963922045.1. Lineage (NCBI taxonomy): Eukaryota > Viridiplantae > Streptophyta > Magnoliopsida > Caryophyllales > Polygonaceae > Persicaria > Persicaria maculosa. The sequence continues at coordinate 23,974,629 of OY998259.1, read as the reverse complement.
TAGCTTTTTGTTTGGCCCTCCAGGCTTTCATGTATGAGACACAGATCCCATATCTTTTAGTCAGATGCTCGAGTATGGTACTTGGCTTCGTGTCTTGATCCTTTCGAAGAAACCCAAGAATCTCACCTCTAATAAAACTTGAGGTGACATTGTGATTATCCAACTGCAAAACCTCTCCAACACAGTTGGATTCATGAGGCCCACTGTAATTGACGACCATCCACATATCAACAGTTCGATCAATACGACGAGCAGACAGTCGCCAACTGCATCCACAGCTGTCCTTCCTGTCACAAACAACTGTGTACCATTTCGGACTTGCCTTCTTTGTCCTGTACGGCTTACTCATGCACACAGAATACTCGGTCAATGTAACGGCCCGGGATTATGATTCCCGAGTTACGTTTCGAGGGATGAAACCCCTCGTTAGGACCTTGCGCCCCGAGTACAGGTTGAAGGTTTTAAAGCCTAATTTAAATGTTTTCAAAGTGGGATTTCATACCCAAATGTGAAGGGACCGTTGGAATCCCCGGGGAAGTCCCCTGTACCTGTCGTAAGTCTAAGCGTGGAAATCAGTAGTCATGCAAATAGCGAAAACAATTGTAATACAAGAGGGTGCCACGGCAGAGCCGGGTCAAAACGGAGTCTAAAGTGTAAATCCAAAAACATAATCTGAGTCTGGTGAAGTCGATAACTCCAGCGCTCACTCTCCGCCGAACAAAATGACCCGCGCAATAAGCAAACAGCACCGATAGGATGAACATAAATAATACCTAAAAAAATTGATATGGGGCGGGATCAGATCGATGCCCACTTTAGCTCTGCATCCCAACCCTAAGCACACATATACGCTATACCTAACAAAGATGCTTCTAGATGCATGGCGGAATATTAACACACTAACATGCTCCTAAGATCAAGTACATAATAATAATAAGGCCTTAGCACAGAATACCAAGTGGTATATCCCTCTCCTACCTCCACCCCCTTCCGATAGGGCGGAGACTGGCCAGCTCGTGAATGCATTCCATCATAATCAGGCGGCACGCATGCCTAACCCGCTCCACAATAAAGCCCGCAGGCATCTCATGATATAAGGAAGTGCATGATTCGATTGACTCAGGACGGGACCCGATGAGACTAGGTCGTCCTATAACCCTAGCAATGACTCTAGTTACTTCACAGATAACGGCCGTTCTGTTTACATACACATAAAGAAATAGAATGCTCAACAGTCGATGCAACCTAGCATGGTATTACATGACATGCTGATCATGAATGAAAGCACCTAGTATATCATGCACCTAAAGCAGGGAATAGCTCTATTCAATCTGAGTACCGCAGAACAGCAAAAAGCAATCAACCAGGCAATATGAAATCTGGCACGTCACAGATGGTCACCTAACAAGTATAAGCACATAAATGAGTCTATCTCTAAGGCACACAAGCATAGAATTCTCACACACACAACTTCACAACTTAACACAATAACCGTCACATCATCATTTTCATCATCTTAACTTTATCTCGTAACATATTCATTATAAGTCTCCAATTCATCAACTTAAGATAATTCCAATTCATACTTAACCAATTTGCATGCTATCATCTCACAATCTTACTTAGCATATAATTGTACATCATCAACATAATCATATAACATTTAACCACAAATAATAATTCACCACAATATTATATCTTAAATCTCAAAACAACATTTTATATTTTAATTCCAATAATATTACATACTACTTCTAACATCATTTTCTTTTAACATCTTTATAAAATATTTTCTAATTCCTTAAAAACTCAACCATTTTCATTAAATCGAAACATCACCTTTTAAATTACCAACCCAACCTTACTTTATTTTAATTTACCAAAACCAATCCCTTATTTTGTAAAATCCCCAAAACCGACCCTCTTGTTTTACAAAACCCAAACCGAGCCCCCTTTTTTTTGTTAAACCCAAAGACAAGTTTTCTGGACAAAAAAATTAGGCCCAAAACCGGTTTTGTTTTAGGTAGAAAAAGGCCCAACCCATCTCACATTCAACTCCATTTCAAAAGCCAACCTGGATGTTTTTTTTTAAAAGAAAGGGGAGGGTCCACTCGGCTGAGGTGGCAAATGAAAGGGGGGGGGGGGGGGTCCATTCCCCTTCTTCTTCCTCCTAGCTGCCGACTGGAACAGAGAGGGAGTAGAGCTCCATCGCTCGGAAGGAAGAACAAGGAGGGCCTCGGTCGGAGGCGGCGGCGCAGGGGGTCCGACCACCCGGCCTGACCACTCCGACGCACACACACACAGGAAGGGAAAGGGGAGAAGGAGGGGGAAAAGGGAGCTCACCGAGACCTTCGACGCCGGAAAGCTCGGAGCTCCGGCAAGGCGCGTTTGGCTGCGTCGAGGGCGATTCTTCTAGCGAAAAGCCTGGGAGAGGTGCGGGGTGTTAAAGGCGGAACCTTTGGCTGATAAAGGGTGAAAGAGGAGAGGTCGAGAGGAATCGAGGCTTACCGAGGTGCGCAGCGGAAAACAGGACGCCAAGGAGGTGACGGCGGCGCTCCGGCTGCTCCTGGTGGCTGCTGGTGGCGACGGCAGGTGACACTGGTGGTGGCGAGGTGGTGACGGAGGTGTGGTGGTGGAGGTGGTGAGGTGGTGGAAGGGTGTGGGCGACAACGAAGGAGGTTGAAGGGTGTGCTCTTCGGCGCTTCCCTCCAAGGGAGAAAGGAGAGCTGGGTTGGGTTCTGTATTTGTATGGAGGGATGTGTTCAGTATTCAGATTTTTATGGACAAAATTTTTGTTTTCTTAGTTGTAACCATCGGACAAGGCATGGGAAAAAGGGGTGTACTCATTTCCATTCTTGGTAAGTCAAAGAAGGTAAGAAAAAAGGTGTATGTGAGTGTTGGGTTAATTAGGGAGAGGTTGAAAGAGGTAGTAAATTTAAAATTAATCTCCAATTGTAGAAACCAATGTTGAATTTGGATAAGGATATGAGAATGATGACGGAATTGATGTCTCGAGTCGAAAATTTAAATTTCTGCCGATTGGTCCTCCAAATCCCGAAATGAAAGACGGATTCGATCTTTTAAAATTAAAAATTGGACCGGAATTTGTTTTAATTTCGTTTTTAATTTCCTTTTTCGAAGTTTAATATTTTAAAAATCCGAGCCTTTACATCAACTCACATTTCAACTTCTCCAGAGAGTTGAACATTTGTCCACGAAAAAACTGTCTTCCATCATCTACTTGTACGTGCGAATTTAGCCCTTGCCATGAAGTTGTTATCATAGGATCAGCTTCAACAATATTCCAATTCGGATTAGAGGCCTCCTCCATAATCGCCGCCTCCCTAGTGGCATCATCGTCCTCTTCAGAATCATCCAGGTCGTCTTCGTGATCAACACCAAGAGCATCAACATAGATCTCATTCACTTGTTCGAACCCTTGCTGAGATGTGTTGTTATACTCAATCATCCTATAATATAATTAACATTACGTTAGTTTATCATAAATATTAAACTATTTTGTCATTAAGTACAATGAAATTAAAATGGGTAATCGTATAAACGCCCTCATATATTTCAATCTATTTCATCAACAAATATTTACTAAATAATCAACAAAAATCCTCAAAATGAAAAGCAATAACACAACTACATAATCCTACATCATAATCATAATAGTAACAACATCATAATTAAAGATTCAAAACACATAATCTTAAGCACACATAGTAGATTATTAAGGATTCCAAACCTCTCCCTTATTTAAATAAAAGAGAAAAACTTGAACAAGAGTATAAATCTAACCTTAGCCAAACCTTGATCAACTATGAGACAATATGTAATTGAAGCGTTGTTGAAATTAACCGGCGCTAAGAATTTGAGAGCTTCATATGAGGAAGAAGCAAATGGAAAGGAAAGAAGAGTAATGGTGAATTACTCGGACACCATATGCCCTCAACCTTCATATTCCCTCAACAGATTAGGGCGAATCTTGGGCTTGAATAAAACGCGGCCTCAGGACGCGTTTTATAAGGCACCACACTCAAAGAATAAGAATCTTTGATGTCGCTTTTCTGGAACACAGAAAAACGCGGCCTGAGGCCGCGTTTATCTTTTGCGTCCCATCCAGTCAGCAACAGCAGCTGCTGTGGGTCCCAGATCCAGACTAGAGATGCGGCCTGATGCCGCGTCTCTAGTGCCACATAGGAAAGTATAATCTCTGGAAAAACATTTCTTTTATTTCTAATAAGAAACGCGGCCTCAGGCCGCGTTTCTTTCATAACTTTCAATTTCCTCCCGCGCCCAAATCTCTTTCCAGGGTTTGTTAATAAAACGCGTACCCAGACCGCGTCTTTCTGATTAACCTGCAAAAAATGAATATTTTTGTAATTTGTTTCAACCTTTGAATATTTACGTAAATATTTATTATTTTATGAATATTTCAAAAAAAAATTTCACTGACACACACCATTAACTAAGGGTAATATATGACCTGATATACAAATAAAATATTTAATAATCTTAAATTTAATTTATTATTAATTTGAAAATGATTTAATAAATATTTAGTTAATTTAATTTATTATTATTGTGCAAATAATGTATTTAATTTTTACAACTGGATTTAAGTTGATTATCAATCAGTTATTTTGCCCATAATTAGTAAACTTAAAGAGCACATTTGAAAACAAACTAATAAATATAATCTTATGATTGTAATAAACTAGAAATTTCAAGAAAAGATCATAAATTAGTTTACCTTTAAAAAATTTGGTTATCCTATTTTATGTTGTATAGAATAAAATTTGATATAATATATGTATGGAGAGGTGACAAAAGATTAAAATGAAAATTTTATTTTAAAAAATTGATATATATTTTATAAAGTACAAAATAATTCAAATTAAAAAAAATAAGGAATTCAATAAAAGTATTTGGTTCTACCTTTCAGCCGATTAAATAAATAAATATTTGTCGAATGTGAGACGTACTGAATCTTCTCCAACATTTTTTATGTGCTCTTCATCTCAAAGTTCTTAAAATTCCATTTACCTAGCGTTTGTCGAATGTGTAGTCTACACCTAACAAAGTATTTGGTTCTACTTTTCAGCCCATTACAATAAACAAATATTTGTTTAATGTTCAAAGTAACCAATCAACTTACTAAAAAAACATAGAAGGTGAAAAAAATAATTAAATTAAACACTCTCTACATTCATGCATACAACTATTTCTATCTAGAAAGGTGAGACATTGACATTTTGCCACATATATTATATACTGATATAATACAAGCATTATTTTTCCGAATTAATATTATTTGGCTATATCGTTTTGATATTATTATACTATTATAATATGTATATAATGTAACTAAATTATGATAATATATTCTAAAAGTATATAATATACTTTACAAATCTCGTGCGTCACGCACGGGTACTGCGCTAGTACATATACTAAAATCGATGCATTGTTGTCTACGTGGCGGCGCGTGGGTGCATCTCGCAAAGTTTTCTCCTCTCAAAAAAGAAATCTAATAAAAATAATTAGATAGTTCTAATCTATATAATTAAAAATAATTAAATAATTATTTTATTTTACTATTAACTCATATAATTGGATAGAATCTTATAAAAGAGTAAATATTATATAAGGAAAAAACTATATCAATATAACACAATCTATCTGTGCATAAATATTCGTTTCGTCTATATACACCGCAAATCCACATGTCCTTAAGGACGTGCAGGTGGGTTTACAGCCACCCGAGCCCGGACGTGCTGCATGTCCTCAAGGACGTGCTGCACGTCCTTAAGAACGTGCAAAAGTGCACGTCCTTAAGCACTCCAAAACAAAGTCCGCCTTCGTTCGATATATTCCTTCACCGTTAGAATCGCTATGGTCGAGTCGCAAAGCAATCGTCGTCTCCAAGTTTGCCAGGTACGGATATGTTTCGTATAGTGAATATATTTCGTATGCCTTGCGTTTTGTTCATATTTCCACTAATGTTATTACAGTTTCGAGACTTCACCTCTGAGTTCTCGGACCCAAGGGTTTGGAATGACCGTGACGAAATGGTTACGCATTTCAAGGACTTGGGTCGGAGACACTGCATGATTTTAGTAATCAAGCGGTCTTGGACGGGGGCGTCGAACCGTCCAGGCGGGGTTCTACTTACTTGCGAGCAGTATGGGGAGTACCGACCACGCGGGAGGAAGCTCCGAAGCACGCAATCGAAGATAAACGGTTGTCCATTCTCTCTACACGGGCACGAAGCTCCGCCGGGTCACTGGGTTATGACGGTAACCCACGGTGTTCATAACCACGGGCTTCCCACGAGCTTGAAGGGTCACGTCAACGATTGTCAACTACATGAGTCGCAGACTGCTTTGGAGATCGACCGCTTCAAATGGCCAACAACGGCGCATAAAGTCAACCTTTTTGATGAGGTAAAGACTTTAATCTCCAAAAAGTGCTTCGATTATCTGTTCAAGATGTGGTAGGATGTCGTGAACCAAAACATTCCTCTGCAATGCACGGACCGACATTGGAGGGTTTGTTATGGGATCCCTTGTGTCCATGAGATTCAGGCATACGTCAACTCCGGTACTCCGATACCCGCCGAGGACATCCACCCGTTCTGGATGGATTTGTCATGGACTGACAGCGACGACACCCCACTGCCGTATGAGCTGTCATCTTCATACACGGCTTCCAACGATGTATGCGACGATGAGCTCCACCCACCCTCATCTGCAAGCGTCCGAAGCAAAGGGAGGCCTCGGGGGTCGAGGAATGCCTGTAGAACCAACCCGTTGCCATACGAGGAGTTAAGGGAAAGATTTTAGAGAGAGAAGAAGCATGTGTTGCTCGAAATACTGCTCGACATCGTCCACAAGCGACCTCAGCTCGACGTGGACGTGATGATGTGTTCGGAGGGTTCAACTGGGGTCGAAACAACGTTGATCCCTTCATGCTCAGTCATATTGAGGGTGTGAGGGACACTATTGAAGATGGTCATTGTGGCTACCGTGCTTTGGCGTCATTGACATCTCCGATCGGCGAGTCTGCTTTCCCCGGAACTCAAAACGTTATTATGCAATCACTTGGAGGATCACGCCGATCTCTACGCCGATTGTTATACGGGAGAGTACCCATTCGAGCAGTTCGTCGACTACCAGAGATGGGCGGGAGCTGTGCATGGTGATAGGAGATGGTGGATAGAGCTACCCATCATGGGTTTAGTATTTGCAATGGTATATCAGATTCCTCTCGTCGTCCTAGTTTGGCATCATCCGTTCACATGTCTCCCCATGACCTCGCCGACACCTGCTAACAACCCTCAGTCAGTAACCCTTGGTGTAGCCTGCATCGGAAACCAAGACCATTTTGCCGCGGTACGACTTCAAACGTCTTTTTTTATTACCTATTCTTGGTTTTCATATATATGCCAATACTCTAACTCTAATTTTCCGTTCTCATAGATCTGATTGCGTCCTATCGCTCCTATTCCGCCGCCTCCTCCAGAATGGGTTGCACATCATCAACCGAGCGTCGAATGATGGGATGCTCCGTTTCAAGCTCGGTTTGAGAGATTTCGAGCCTTACATGTCGAGTCCGGTCGTCCTTTACTATTTTCCTAGATTTTATTCCACCAGTGTATTAAAATTATGGATGTAAACCATTTTTCCGTTCGTTGTAACATTATTCGCATATTACCTGAATGAAAACCTTAACAATTATTGCTTTTCATTTAATTAGATCCTAAATCCTTCAACTCCACAAGCTAAACACTTAAATTTTTTCAATTAACAATACAAAACCCTCGGAAACCCTAAACCCTAAACTCTAAACGCGAAACCCTAACTAAGGTTTGCACGTCCTTAACAACGTGCACCTATTGCACGTCCTTAAGGACGTGCATGCACGTTGTTAATGACGTGCAAAGGGTTTGCTAGTGGACGTGCACAATCCCACACTTGCACGTCCTTAACGATGTGCATGCACGTCCTTAAGGACGTGCAAATCCTTAATCGTCATTTGCGGTGTATCTATCAACACCCTAAATATTTTAGTAAACTAACGTAACAAATATATACTACATACAATACTTATTAAACAAAGAATATTAAAATATTTTTAAACATCAACTATCTATTTTATTACATGATATTTAATTAACGATATTAGGAAAAAAAACTTTTACCTTATAAATATGAATTTTATTTATATTTCGAGAGAATACAAATAAAAGATAATTAGATTATATATCATTTGTTGAACTAATTTTATTTATATCTATATTATTTTTTTGGTGAAAAACATAATTTATATTTGAGAAAATTTGCGTTTTTGTACATCTAGTAGGTTTTAATTAGGTGATTAGCTAATTAAAAAGTTTTTTTAGGGCTTGTAACCTTTATTGAATGTTTTTTAGGTCAGAGAACCTCCGCCTCCTCTCCACTTCACCTGCCTCTTGGCGATCGGTGATTCCTCCTTCCTCCTGGCGATCGTCCTTCCTTTCTCCTTCCTTCTCCGGCAGCGGCGTTGTCTTCCTCTTCCCGCTACTCACCGATTGCAACCTAGACTCGGCGCTCTATACCCCGCTCCCTTTCATTCTCTCCATGGCATCGGAGAGCCCTCGTCCGGCGATTTTCAACCTCGCTCTCTATCTCTCCCTCCGATCTGCCTCCCTCGCTCTCTATCTCTCCCTTCGATCTGCCTCCCTCTCTCTCTATCTCTCATGCTTCCCCTTTCTCGATCCCTCCATTCATACTCCTCATTAGATCTCACAATTGCTAATGCCGACGAGGAGTCCTAGATGAAAATCCGGCTCCTCCTTGTCGTCGATGCCATCACATGGTACTTCTAGTTTCCTCCGCTCACCTGCGAGGTCGAAGCCAGACTCAGCCTCCCCGATTTCGATGCCGCTCTCCCTGACATCGACAATCACCTCCCCCAATTTCAGTGCCGTCCCAACCCAACCCCTTTTCCGATTTCAAATTAAAACCAATTTCCTCAATTTAAGGGTTTCTTGTTGAACTAATCCTCCTCTGATCATGAAATTTCCAATCTAGCATCAGTACTGCTACTGTCTAGGTCAATCACATTTGGTCCCTGGTTGAATTTCTGGGCACTTGGATTCCTTTGGCTTCTATCAGGTATTTTGTTGTTTCTTTGCATTCATAGGGGGTCTGGATTTGTGTCTGCATTGTGTAATTCTGGGTTCAAATTTCCTTTCTATTTTGTGCCCGATCTCCTTATTTGTAGTTTTATTGAGTTGATCTTACAGAACTAACAGAGATTGCTTCAATGGTGAGCTGAATCAATGGTTGTCTGTTTTTTTTTGTTGGATTGTTGTATTGTTGTAGATGAATCTATATTCTTATTTACAACTCCTTATATTTCAGCGGGTTCTTCTTTCAAGTTATTCCAACTTTGGATAAAACATTGTCGAACTAACTGTGTTTGCTTAAACTTTACATTCTGCTTTGCTTATTGAGACTACTGTTTTGCATAAAATGGTAAAAAATGGTTTGATCACAGTTAAATGTTAAGTGACTAGGGTAGGAATCATCTATCCACCTATTTCTTAATAATTTCTATATTCATCTTCACACATTTCATTTCCATCTCCTCTAAGGGAACTAATCGCTTACGCTCTGAACTTTCACAAGATGTAATTTAGAAGTTAGCACTGACAGTGAAATGTTTAAGTCTATTGAGCAATTTGCACACATATTTAAAAGCATCTCTGATATTCTTATACACTCTCATTGGTATTAATGATTTGCTATCATGAAATCTTGACGAGGTTGTAAGGATAGTATTTACCAACAGAACTGCGATGGTTACAACCTTGGAAATCTGCTGGGTTTTTTTTCTATGACGCTTTTAGCACTAGACGTGTCCTGTTGAATTTGTTCTCTCCTGTAGATGGGCAACAAGGGTGCATTCATTCAATTTGAAGCCATGGAAATGAAGCTCAACATTGTCACTTTCTCAGCAATGGTGAGTATAGAATCTCAATTGAAGATCCTCTTCAGCTTCCAAATATCAGGATTGTCTTTATAGGTCACATTTTCTTGAAAAAATGAAAATATTGCTTAGCAGATTTCATGTTGATTGACTGATTTTATACAAGTTATGTTCCCCTCGGTTGTGATTCCTTGCTTGATGTCCAACTGAAATAAAAACTGATGAGTGTTTTCTTCATCTTCTATCCTGGTAAAGAGGAGAGTTTTCGGAATCAAAACTGATGGGTGGTTTCTTCATCTTATGCCCGGGCTGTGGTTCCTTACCAGATTTGAAATTGATGACACTTTCTCTTGTGTATACTTAAATCTATCTCTTTTAAGTGTACTTTGTCTATATTATTTTTTTGCGAATTGTTGTTGTGTACTCTGTTGTTGATTTAAAGCAAAAAGATTCATTCTAAATGACCTTAATGTATACAAATTACTGCTTTATAAGAGTTTGGAATGCATATCAATATAGAACCCAAGTGTTGAATATGCAGAAACTACTTTGGTTTTGCTTTTGGATACCTTAGTTTTGAGAGTGTTTTCGCTTCCTCTGCCTTTAATTTGTGTCTTTATATTCGTCTGGATTATGTGATCAAATTGCTTCAACAATTGGGGATTTTGTGGCTTTTGGAAGTCGATGGCAAAAGCCATCAATGGCCTTTAATGTCGCAGTCTACATGACCAACCAAGGTATTTACAATGAACTTTCATATGTGCCATTGTAAATCTCGCTCCTGCCTCCAGTTTTGCATTTTGTGACTTCGACCTACAAAAGGCCATGCCCGTAAGTTGGCTGAAAAGTAGACAGAATCAAAGGCCATTGATGCCAATGCTGAAGGTGTTTCTGCAGCAGGTTTGGGCTCCAAAATTGCAAACTATTCAAGTTGCTGCTGCTATTATTGTATTGCAGATTTGAGCTATCCAGGAGGGTGGGAATGGGGGTATGAATGTAAGGGCTTCAGGTGCAAGAAGTGAGATCGGAAATCAACAGACAAATTTGGAAAAAGTGATTATACAATTGTTATGACAACAATAATATGTGAGGAGAAACCGAGGGCTATTTGGTAGGACTGAAGTGTATAAGGAATTAAGGATTGTGGAAGAAAGCAATAGAGGGAGCTTAAGGAAAAAATAATGGATTATGTGCAACAAATTACTAAGGATGATGAAGATGATGAACCCCACGTGTAGGGGATAATTTTCATTCTCTCACGTGTATTGTCATTTTTTGTAGTGTTCTTCATTTCTTATGACCTGGTTTTTTTGACTTAAGTGATGTTGTTGATGTAGTTTGGCTTGTGCTAAAGTGAGAAAATTGTTGTGAGCCTAATTTGCCATGTTTTACACTTACTTTTATATCGATTTCTGCACGCATTTCATACATTTGGGTTAGAATAATACAGAATCTGTGTAGTTTACACTTATTTGAAATATATGGAGGTCTACACAAATTTTTGTTATATTTGGCAGAAATCGGACGCACTTTGGAGCTTAAAGAAAACTCCTGGAGAAGCTAAGAATAGTGCAGCTGGAGAAAATGCCATTTTTCACCATTCTTCATTTTGAATCAAGCTTTGATGTCTTCATGAAAGTTGTAGCCCTCGGAAAGAGCTTTCCAACACATGGTCATATGCGTCAATCCGACGAACGAGGACTCGGAAAAGTGCGTTTTAAGAACAGAGCAGAATGCTGAAAGCAACAGCGTTACTCGAAATCGACCAAATTGGTCGACATCGACAAAGGCTTACTCGACATTTGCTCCAGAGGACGAGATCGAGCACGAGATGAAGACAAATGTTACTCTACGTCGAGGAGATTTACTCTACGTCGAGGAATCTGGTCGACATCGAGGAGTCCTAGTCGATGTCGAGGAGACCCCAGTGGCCGACGTCGAGTAATCCGAATCTTGTTAAGGTTCTATCCCGAATCCGATGGTGATATTTTCGAGATCAAATTCCATCCGGATCTATCAAGATCTATCAAGTTGCATCAAGGAAGGAGAAGATCTATCCACTTGAAGACACTTTTAGATATATTTTCCTTATTTGGATTTAATTCCTTTGTTGTTTTTATTTATCATTAAGCTTTTAGATATAGTTTTAGATATAGATAGATATATTCTATCCTTGAATAGCAAGGATTAGAAGGCTATAAATAAAGCCCTAGGGGGCTGATTTTCATTCATTCAAGCAAAGCCGTCTTCGGGCGCAAGGAGAGGGAGGAGGCGAGAGAGAGAGAGAGAGAGAGAGAGAGAGAGAGAGAGAGAGAGAGGAGGCAAGAGATGAGAGAGAGGAGGAACGTTTGGAAGGTTTTGTAAGTTTTAGTTTATTTTATGTTAAAGTTAATTTCTTTCATCATGTTTGCTTTCTAATTCTCCTTCTTCTAGGGTTGGGGTGATCCCAACATAGATATGTGTGTTTGATTTATAAATCCATGAATTTATATGTCTTTATCATCATCTACCTATGTGCTTAATCCTTTGCGAAAGTTGAGGAAATTTCTTATTCATGATATTGAAGCGAAAGTGATCTTATTATAAATTGGATAGTAATTAGGGTTTGCTTGCTAAAGTTGGTTGATCCTAATTAAGAAAAGGTAGAAACAAATTAGGTTTTTATGCGAGAGCCTCTATCACCTAAATTGTTGGAATTTACGAAAGTTGATTCTTTGATATAAAGCATGCATCTTTATGTGATTTATGATCTGCGCATATGTTTATTGTTGTGGTGATCCCTAACCTTGGAAGTTTGCATCTTTATTTATTTTATTTCATTATTTTTATCCTGCAAAGTTACCCGACACCGACCACCTCTTCTTCTATCATTCCCTCGACATCGACCAAGTCTTAGTCGACATCGACAACAACCTCCCCACCTTTTCCTGCTATCCCTGAACCCCAAAACACACTAAACCTAGAACCGCTGACTTCTCTCCTGAGGACGAACCTGACTCCACTATCCTATAGCGGGGTCTTGACTACAAATTTATTTGGTCGAGAAACCCTCTCGTCAAATTGGCGCCGTTGCCGGGGAGATATCAATCGCGCCTAGTTTAATTGTGTTTAAGGTTCAGAAAAGCCCATCCCTTTTTCTTACCCTTCACATACCCTACCACCACCTACCTCACCGGTACCAACTGGGTGCCAAGCTCTTACCACTAATTTGTGTTCTTGATTGTGATTTCAAAGCTTAGGTACAAAGATGGAAGACTTTGTCGAAGGGAATCCTGCATGGGAAGAATGGTATCAAGATTTGAGACGGAGAAATAGGATCGCAGTGGAGGAGTCACGATTAAGGGAAATAGCTCGGTTGGAAGACGAAATCCGAAGGCTTGAGGCTTCCATTCAGTCTAAAGGACCATGCCCTCCTCTCAACGAGCCAATTGACCCACTCAATGTCGACAACCAGGTACGTCCTTCCTCGAATTTCATTCCTACTTTGCTACCTATTGTTGATGAATCATATGAAGGATCCCACGACGAAATAGCACTAGAAGAGAAGGAGTTGGACATTGTTGACCAGGGCATTCCAAGATCGCTTTTACCTTACAAGGTGAAGGCTATCCCCGATGATTTTGAGCAACCGATGTTCATATTCAAGTATGGGGTCCTCGCAAAGTGGCATGAAGTTCACCATGATGAGGTGGAAATATCTCTTCCCACTCCACCGTTTTGCTGTGGTGGAGACGCGCAACCAAGTCAACCTATTAATCGGAAGAGGTATGATGATGAGGTATGTATATTTTCTTTATATCTTCCTTTATGCATGCCAACTGGAGCCCAGGAAGATGAATGGGTGAAGCCATGGAGCGTTCACTTGGGGAGGTTTAAGCTTCTTCACATGATGCCTCCGGATGACATCCCACGCTTTCCACCACCGGAGGAACCACCAGATCCACCTATACCTCCGGACAAAGATGAGCCAGGCTAATGCTTAATGGAGAAGTCGGCCTAGCGACTATAAAATCTAGAGCTTGTAAATAGACATTTATTTTTGGACTTTTGAGACTTTGTTGCTTTTGTTTGTTTTTTTTGAACTTTTAGTTTTTCTATTATGGGTATATGTCTTCTGCACTTTTCAAGTCCATGGATGAGCCATATTCAGACTCGGCCCAGGCAGTTCTTTCATTCAATATTAAGAGGCCCTGCACACCTGTCTAGTGAGTTTCTTTCTTTACCCTTATTTTGTTTTTATATATACAGTGAAGACACTGTAATGTTTAAGTATGGGGTGGGGGAAGGGCTTACTTTGTGCATATTTGCTCTCTGAGATAAAGGTAGATTGACCCTGCTCTCTGAGATAATAGTTTGGAGAGATGGGACACATTGTGAGGAGTCCAAAGCACTAAGTATCCGGGGCCATTCATGACACCCATGTTTGCGACTCGCGAGAAGGCAATGCTGAGGTTAGAGAGGTAAAAGCATTATTATTGATAAAAGCATTATGAAAGGTGATGAATCTCAAAGAGAAGGAATGTGAAAATTCAAGTTTGGAAATACTCCATTTCCCCGGATCATAAGCACCACATTACCAAAAACTGCCCACCTTTAGCCTTTTACCAATTCTACTCCTTATTTGAGCTTAAATTAAAGTCCTCTTGATTATTAATGCTTTGTCACGAATGAATGTTTTGCATAATCCTCCTTTTGTGAGTAGATGTTGCTTTTATATATTTGCACATGCATGGATCTGTGACACTAGTACCTTTTCGAGGATGGTAATTGACTGCAGGGATATATGAGAATGAATCTGATATGTTGAGAGTTTTGATTTCTTCCCCTGAATGACAAATAAAAGTATTGCTTGAGGACAAGCAAGCTTAAGTATGGGGTGTTTGTTGTGAGCCTAATTTGCCATGTTTTACACTTACTTTTATATCGATTTCTGCATGCATTTCATACATTTGGGTTAGAATAATACAGAATCTGTGTAGTTTACACTTATTTGAAATATATGGAGGTCTACACAAATTTTTGTTATATTTGGCAGAAATCGGACGCACTTTGGAGCTTAAAGGAAACTCCTGGAGAAGCTAAGAATAGTGCAGCTGGAGAAAAGGTTTGGAAGGTTTTCGGGCGCAAGGAGAGGGAGGAGGCGAGAGGAGAGAGAGAGAGAGAGAGAGAGAGAGAGAGAGAGAGAGGAGGCGAGAGAGGAGAGAGAGGAGGCGAGAGAGGAGAGAGAGGAGGAACGTTTGGAAGGTTTTGTAAGTTTTAGTTTATTTTATGTTAAAGTTAATTTCTTTCATCATGTTTGCTTTCTAATTCTCCTTCTTCTAGGGTTGGGGTGATCCCAACATAGATATGTGTGTTTGATTTATAAATCCATGAATTTATATGTCTTTATCATCATCTACCTATGTGCTTAATCCTTTGCGAAAGTTGAGGAAATTTCTTATTCATGATATTGAAGCGAAAGTGATCTTATTATGAATTGGATAGTATAGGGTTTGCTTGCGAAAGTTGGTTGATCCTAATTAAGAAAAGGTAGAAACAAATTAGGTTTTTATGCGAGAGCCTCTATCACCTAAATTGTTGGAATTTGCAAAAGTTGATTCTTTGATATAAAGCATGCATCTTTATGTGATTTATGATATGCGCATATGTTTATTGTTGTGGTGATCCCTAACCTTGGAAGTTTGCATCTTTATTTATTTTATTTCATTATTTTTATCCTGCAAAGTTACCCGACACCGACCACCTCTTCTTCTATCATTCCCTCGACATCGACCAAGTCTTAGTCGACATCGACAACAACCTCCCCACCTTTTCCTGCTATCCCTGAACCCCAAAACACACTAAACCTAGAACCGCTGACTTCTCTCCTGAGGACGAACCTGACTCCACTATCCTATAGCGGGGTCTTGACTACAAATTTATTTGGTCGAGAAACCCTCTCGTCAAAAATATCAACATCAACTGAGGTTAATAATATTATTAGATTCTTAAATAGCACTACTAATGTGTCATCAATAAAATGTAATCACATTTTATGCTTATAAGTTATCAATTGTATAAAAATGTTATCAATAAAAATGCCATCAACAAACATTGTCATCACAAAGGATTGAGATCAATGAGGCGTAATCACAAATGTCATCGATGAATAAAAGTCATCATTAAAAGATGTCATCAATGAAGTTTAATAACATTTTATAGTCATGTAATTGTATAAAAATGTCATCGCAAATAATTGCATCAATGAAGTATAATCACAAACGTGTCATAAGTGAATAAAAGTAGAATCAATGAAAATATATCGATATCCAATTGATTAAATTAAAAAAGTGGCATCAAACGATTTGATTAAAAAAAGATGCATCAAATAATTACATTAAAAAAATGTCATCAAAACACTACTTTGAAAACATATGGCATCACGGTAAAAAAATTGACATAAAAAAAAGTGTCATCAATAGTCCACGGTAAAAAAATGGCATCAATGGTCAACGTGACATCACAGTAAACAAAAAATGTCATCAAGGTTTGAAAAAAGTGGAATTCAAAAAGTGTCATCAAACCATTTCATTAAAAAAGTGGCATCAAAGCGAAAATAAAATGCAATAAAAAATGGAATCAAAACGGTAAAAAAATGGCATCACAAAAATGTCATCACTAAAAAAAAACAAAAAAAAAAATCCACATGAGCTGGTCAACGTTGACCGGTCAACGGTTTGACCAGTCGATGGTCAAACAGTTGACCATTGGCTTTACCCCATTTGGGGAATAGACTACCTAACCTAATTAAATAAGTTTATTGTCTAATTAGCTAATTGAAGATTCTAAATAACCTACTTACCTAAATCACCATTTATATTTAGATTATTATTTTTATTTATTGGAATTTATTTAGATTATTTGTAATATTGCATTAACGTATTGTCCGTACACGAGATTCCGGGACAGACGTACACTAGTAACTATATATACATTCAATTCAATGCAACGAGAGCAGTTTGAACTGACGCAATCAAGGCAAGACTCTTTGTGTGTGTCAAGAAATTTCAACGAGAAAAATTTGCACACCTTGCAACGTTATGCCGCCTTTTCGGCTTCATAACTGTAACGATCGACGTTACATTACTTGTTCCATTTATTCAAGTTAGAATCGTCACTACTTCCATGTGACCTCACCCTTCATTGTCCTTGCTAGGCTTATTTTGCTCCTCACCTAACAAATCACCCCTCAAAAAACCCCCAAATCACACAACAATCTCAAACACAATTAACATAAGATGAACCACAAGAGCAAGGTCCATTCAGATTCATACACTAAGCTAAGCGTGCCCTTCCAATGGGAGAAGCAGCCCGGCGTTTCGATCTCTTCGAAGCCGATCATGGAACCCGCCAAGGATCAGCCCTTCTTGCCCCTCCCGCCCTGTTGGTCTCACCCGAACAAGGCACCCCATCGACGCGCCATCGTCTCTTCTTCCTCTAAGGGAGCCCATGGAAACCAATTGGCAGGGTTTGAGACGGACCCTTTTCTTGTGGCTTTCAAGGAGTGCACCAAGCCTATCTCCGACCCTCCGAAACCCGGTACGGAACCTAGGGTCGGTAGTGTGATGATCAGGAAGGGCTTCTTTAGATTTTGTTGTAAGAAATCTTGTGGTGTTAGAGATGATGCTCTTGTCAAGATTCACCTTAATTCTAGCTACTTGTGATTTTTTATTGATTAATAAGAGTAAATTGTTGATATGAAGAGTTGGATGGAGGTTATTAGATATGATCTTACTCTGCTGAACATATCGGAGGATATGACTTTGGACAGAGACCACTGGAGGAGGAGCATTCGAGCCGCTGATGTTTAGTGTCATGTATTATGGGTTTGATTTGAGCTGTGTCCTCATGCCATTGTCTACTTTCATGCTTCTTTCCCGTGCCTTCCCTTTACTATTCCCTGCTGTCTTTGTTCCCTTCTCTGAGTCTTATTACTTTGTGGTTATTGCCCTTTCGTTCTGGGTCTATCAGAAACACTCTCTCGACCTGTTCGGGGTATGAGTGCGTACATCCCGATTCCTGACCCCCCAGATCCCGCTTTACAGCAGGATTAACTGGGTTGTTGTTGTTGTTGTTGTTGTTGTTGTTGTTGTTGTTGTTGTTGTTGTTGTTGTTGTTGTTGTTGTTGTTGTTGTTGTTGTTGTTGTTGTTGTTGTTGTTGTTGTTGTTGTTGTTGTTGTTGTTTGGTTTAAGCATCTGTTTGGCATAAGCTTATTAGAGCTTTTCAGAGCGGCGTCGAAAAGCTTTTCACGATTTTTGAAATATGTAATTTGACATGTCAAACAAGAATTTCATCTAGATTTTAATGTTAATATAGATTATAATCTTAAACTACATTAATCTGTGGTGCGCCAAACACGACGAGGGTCGTCGATATAAACTGGTGTAAATCTGATGTCGGTAGGTTAGAATTGGAGAACAATGGATGGTTTTCTTGAATTTTGTTAGTATGTATCTTGGCATTGATACTGACTGAGATCTGAACTTGTGAAGTTAATTACATATTAACTGCCTAGGGATCGAGAACACACGTGCACATTTGCACTGCACTTACAAAAAATATTTATTGATTTAGAGAACAAAGGAAGACAATTTAAATGTCTGAATAATCCTTCAACTGTCACAAGAGATTTGGTGAGATTTGCACAAGTAGAGATGAACAATTTCGTCGGCGATCTCGTCTAGTATCCGATCTCCGACCTCCTTGACAACTTCTTCGGTAAAGGCATCGAAATGATATCGATGCGGTTGTTTGAAGGAGCTCAGGAGGTCTGATCTTAGAAGCTTGAGTATCTTCTTTTTACCCTCTACTGATTGCTTGTCCCAACACCTGATTCTGTCGCAAATGATCAAATGCCTCGCTTTCCGTGGCCTCCCATGGCTTTCGAAGGGGAGCTGCCTCGTTTGCTGCAGCGCCTTCTTCGAATTCATGTGCCGCCAGCAGCTGCTCTTGCGAACGAACAACTCCCAGAGGGATGCCTCGGCTGCCCTCTTCAGATTCGGAATCATTTCGATTTCATCGAGGACCGAGATTGGGCTGCATTGGACCATCTCATCCGCTGCATCCTGCAACGTTTTAGTCAGTAAGGCGACGAAATCAAACTTGACAAAGGACTTTTTGTGAATCATTTGTACACACTTACCTCATCAGTTTGATGGCTCAATTGCTTTCTGCTTTGGCTGCCATTGATGGCCGAATCCTCTACATCACTCTCGGAGCAGGAATGGAACTCGGTCGAGAAGCTACCAGACGACAATCTGTCCGCTGACTCGGCGGCCTCTTTATGCAATCCTACATTCTTAAGATCACAGCCTTTCATTCCTAACTTCTCATTTATGAAAACAAGTTTGGTAGAAAGATCTTTTGCAATACGCAAACCGACATTCCTGGTCGATCCTTTCGACAACTTCCTACCGCCAAACAAACATCCCAAGGAAACGCCTTCATAACCCGAGCTTCTCCTCTTATTACAGCCGCGCTCGTTGAGGTACACCTCTAGTATGAAAGGCTCTTGTTGCTGGTCTAGGAGCTCAGCCAGTCGCTTCGGAGACCCTGAAGTCGAATTCGACACTGAATTTGAAGCCATTGAAGAGGAGATCAAATTGAAGATGATGATACTAACAAAGTAACAAGAAAAGAAACAAAGGGGCTTTTCTCTCATTCTTTACAAAGCTTCATAGCTTAGCTTTTTGTTGTTGTTGTTGGTAGGGACTTTTATTTAGAGAGCAATAAAATGAGAGAGCAAAAGCAAAAGCAATATCTTTTGTCCTTGAAAAATTGTTTTAACAGCTGCAAGAAAAAATACTTACTTTTACTAAATGAGTATCTATGAGAATTTTTTGTTTTTTTTTTTTGAATTTTAATTTAACAGTGTCTCTGCATATATCCATGATATGTCCCTGTATACATTTAATGAAAACACATCAATTAAGAAATGGTCCCTACAGAAACAGGCAAATTGACAGATAGAGATGCAAAATTGCAAAGTAAGAACCAAAGGCAGATTGAATGTTGTGATTTCTCTGAATTTTTTTATCATGTCCTATTTTCATGATTTCTTTGGATTGTCCCTCCTGTTGAATCACTACTTGCATTGTCTTATGTCCAGAACAGGAAATGGGAACAAAGATTAAAATTGCAACACCAGCACCTCCAATTCGGCGAAAATTGTCAGGCTTTATATGCATTCAGGCCATGATGAATCAATTCAAACACTTGCTAGATAGATTCAATTCAAGGCCTTGATCAATTCATGAGATGATATGTAATTGGTTTGGCCTAAAGTGAAGGAAATGAACTAAATTAAATGTGAAAAGACACAATAAAGAAGTTGAATAGTAGCAAAGGACTTAATCACATGGAGTAGGAGGGGCCATGGATACATATCATAGTGTGGTGGTAGCGGTTAGCTCAAGCAATTGGAGGCAAAATCATCGACGTGGGAGCCATCAAAGGATATGTTATATTGGATTTTGTCTGGCGCGATATATTCAAGATATATTGATCATCGATCTTAGTCCTTTACCTCCTACCTAATCATATAGATACATATCCTTTCAAACTGTACATTTTTGTGTCTCTTTATACCATTTATAGCTAAGAAGATCGATGTTCTGGACTATGCTCCATCATAGATAGAGCTCGTCTCAAGGGAACGAGATGCAAGCTACACGACAAGACTAAAAGGTAAAACCCAAGGCAGTCTATCTTTGTGGGGTTGAAGCCAAATTATTGTGTTTGGAGGATTGGAGAGCAAAGAGTTAGGGAGGGAGGGCCCCCAAAAACTCCCAAAAAAGCGAGTTAGCTCTCAACGAAAGCGTAGAAGCGCCATCACACTTAGTTTTGTCGCAATGAATTGCAGCGAAAAAACTGAAAGGCTTGTACGGGCACATCATTGCATCATGGTGTTGTAGAATGTAAGACTTAGCTGTTGTTGAATGGATTCCTTGTTGAGTTCCTGTGCTTGTTCTTATACTGTCATGCTTGAAAAGTTTATATAATTATAATCTGTTGTAAACTTGTAATGATAGCTTTGCAAAATATTCATGTTTGTTAGTGACACAAAAGCTGACCCAACTCACCATTTTACAATTCACACTAACTACTCACCTGTTAAGATGTGAAAGAACAAGTGTTCGATCTACAGGTGATTGACCTCACGGTGGATCATACAACGTGGGGGTCACGTACGCCTCGAGCGCAATATGTGCCAACCAAGCTGAGCACACAAGCCGAGTGGGGTTACATCCTAAAACCAATTGTTGTTAGGAGGAGTAGCCCACCCACTTATGTACTAGGTTTGGATTCACTTTATAAGTCAATGTGGGATTTATCCCACAACTCATATTCTCAATAGGTTTTAAGATGGAACCTCACTTAGTTTATGTGTCAGCCTATTAGCGCATGTGCAACCGTGCACACGACCCTCAGTAATCGATCCGAGTCAGACTTTAATAAGTGATCTGAAAGCCAAGAGATTTGACTATAGGCAGCTGATCAATAGCAATAGTATGGTTGTTCTTTCAAGAGATAAAGCCGCTTGATGTATTGCTCTCTGGACACTTCCGGAGGTCGGCTACTCGATCAATATCCTTCAACAAGCACACATATAGTAGTCTTCGATGTTGTGTCTTTACCACATGATGACTTGTGGAGGTACACAAAAGTAGTTAAGGACTCCATATATGATATATCCTTGACGAATGCGCGCAAGTTCTCAGCATGTGCAAGTGATCGGCATGGTCTGCAACCTTGTGTTTGAACACATACCGGCGAATGCCTGAGATATATAGACAGGAGTGCTTCAGTGGTGTTGTGTATGGAGCTAAAGTGATGAACCTTCAGATATTCAAGAATACCGACTCGATTAAGTTTGGAGAGCTTGTCACTAGTCAAGGACTTGACAATGACGAATGAGAGTTGGCCATGCCTATACACAATTGGTTGAGGACTGAAGCTGCTCTTCTAATGAATCTAAATTAAAGTAAGGCAGAATCAATAGTGTTGGTTACATAAAGCTAGGGCGCCCCGCAAAGGCTTTGTGTAGCCAACCCATAATACAAATATATTGATTAATGAGTGTGCGCAAGTCCATTAGAATTTCTATCCGGTCATAGGGAAACTCTCTCTCGACCTAGTCGTGGAAAGATAGTATACAATGAGACCCCTTAGAATAATTAACGAAATTCCGTCATTATGAAGGTTGTTGGATCCAAGTGATTCAACATGTGTTGAGCTGGAGTGTTAGTTAGAGGAAGCTCAGGAAATTTGTTAGAATGTAACAAACTCTGAGCATGCTGTGTACTAGTTGGTGTGTGTGTGTGTGTGTGTGTGTGTGTGTGTGTGTGGAGCTATTTCAGAATGTATTGAAACTCGTTTTACAAAGCAATAAACTTCGGTATATGAGAGTTCTGTTTTTCTACCTTTCTTTCTTCTGAGTGTTCTTGAGTGATCTTAATCTGTGTAGCTCCTTGATCTCTGAATCAATATGGTATCTGATACGGGGTAAGCCGTAGGATGGCCCCGTATCAAATTGGCATCAGAGCTTTGGTTTCCGACATCAAAGTTGTGTCTTTTATTTTCTTAAACACAAAACCCCACAAAAATAGAATCTTTCTTGTTCTTGGTTTTTACTTCTTGTTTCTTGATTTTTATTGCACTAACCTTTTCTTGTTTGTGATTGTTGTGGTTGCTTAGCCCTAAACACAAGAGCCTAGCCGAGACCTTCAACAATTGTGGCCGATTCCACCATTGGGGCAGTCGACATCCATTGTTCCATTCCCCCTAGTCGGCCACCCTTGCTTGCTACAAGAAACCCTAGTTGTGCTTTCTATCTTTACCTATTTGTTTGATCTATTTATTGCCTTATTTACTTTTGATTTGTGGTAGATTAAATCACTTTTTATCTATCATAGATTATAAAAGGCCTACATATTTTATCTATTTATTGCCATATTTAGCCAAACCTCAATTATATATATCTCATAAGGGCTACATATTTTATTTTCTTTCACCATAGTTTAAGTTTTCAAGAGTCCTTTTATTTCATAAATAGTTTCTTGCATTAGTGAAAAAAACAAAAGAGTCCGAAAAAATTCAAAAAAAAAATACATTCAAGCTTTGACCTAGGAGGATAAAATTCACTAGGGGCAAAAGTAGCTTCGAAAAAAAAAGGATTGTTGAGATCTAGTGCAAGAACTTTCAAGGACTAATTTTGGTGAAATTCCATAGCCCTAGTTGAAAATCTCAAACACATACCTTCCAAAACACAAATTTTTTTTAAGCCCTACCTTGCAACTACAACGTCCTTGCTAAGGGTTTGAATCAAAAAGAGGTAAAAATCCAAGTTTTTCTTTCTTTTCTTTCATTTTCTTTTCCTATTTTTGTGTGTCGAGTCCTGCAGTGCCCATACCGACCCCATAACGACCCCCTACAGCCTCGTTACGGGTTCTGTCGAGTCTGATTTGGTCGATTTCGAGTCAGCTTGGTCGATTTCGACCTTGTGTCCAGCTTTTGTCGAGTGGTTCTTGCCTTGTCGAGTACCTTATTTGGTGTTTCTTTGTCCTTTCTCTTGATTACTCTCTTTTGATTGTCAAGTCCTTGCTTGAGTGTTGATTTGCCCAAAGCGGATTGCCCCAACAAGCTTGTCATACCAATTAGAGAGAAGGGTGTGAGCGAAACACTGGTGAGATTGTTTATATTTTTACTAACTGTCACATAGTTCTTTGTTTGTCTTTATTTTCCATGTCTAACCAAGGCAACAACATGATTACTGGAGCTGAGATGATCAAACAATTGGAAGCCATGAATGAGAAATTGGTACGGATAAATGAAGGATTGGCGGCATTAGAGGCTCGGCCATCCGGCTTTAACAACATGGTTGGGCAAGGTAATCCCCGGCGTACTGAAGCGCCTCACAATGAAAGGGAAGTAACTAATCCTAATCCCCTTCCTAATCCTAATGCAAATCAGCACCATGTTGTTAATCCTCATATAGCTAAACCTTTATTTGATAAAAACATCTCTCCACGAAGGGAGAGACATGGTAGGAATAATGCGTTTGCTAATATGCAGGGACGAGGGAAAGGACGACGGCAACAAGAAGGGTACTACTTCTCAGAGAATGACGACGACTTCCAAGAGGATGATCATTGGGAGCAACGTCCTAGACGAAATGATAGAGGAGGTCGATACCACTATCGAGCACCTAGAGAGCCTGAACAAAATGGCATAGGTAAGGTAAAGGTAAAGATCCCTCAATTTGATGGTAACACCGATCCAGATGCATATATTGATTGGGAAACTAAAATGGATCAAATATGGAATTGTCATAACTTCTTCGACGCTAAAAAGGTGCAACTAGCTTCATTAGAATTTACTGGCTTTGCTTTAATTTGGTGGGATAACCTAGTTAAAGAAAGAAGAAGAGCCCTTGATGCGCCTATCGCTTCCTGGACTCAATTAAAAGCACTTATGAGAAGTAGGTTTGTTCCTCAACATTATGCTAGAGAGCTTAGACAACGTTTAGAGAACCTTAAGCAAGGTAATAAAACTGTTGAGGAAACCTTTAATGCAATGCAAGAAACCATGGCTAGGGCTAATGTAGTTGAACCCTATGAAGAAACAAATGCTAGGTTTCTTAGAATATTGCATCCCGCTTTGGCTCATGAAATTGATTATTTCCCTTATTCTACGCCTACTGAGCTTTTGCATTTAGCGATAAAGGTAGAAAGAGGAGCACGATATAGGAGCCAAGGGAGAATGTCGAGTGGCCAACAGCCCCAATGGCGCCAATCTCGGCCATTGGGGCTGGATCATCAGTCTTATGTGGTGTACAAACTAGAGAAATCATTGTATGGTCTTAAACAAGCTCCAAGACAATGGTTTGCAAAATTCTCAAAAGTTGTAAGGGCTGCAAGTTATGGGTAATCTGAGGCAGACTACTCTTTGTTTGTCAAGAAGCATGAAAAGAGTATCACAACTTTGTTAGTATATGTAGATGATATGATCATCACAGGAAATGATGAGACAGAGATAGCTCAACTCAAAGCTCATCTGGATAAGCATTTTCAGATGAAGGAGCTAGGAGAGTTGAGATATTTTCTGGGCATAGAAATTGATAGAAGTGACAAAGGAATTTTCTTGAATCAAAGGAAGTATGCATTGGAATTACTTACTGAAGCAGGAATGACTGATGCTAAACCTGTTGCTACTCCTCTTGATCCCAGAATGAAGCTGGTCATAGAAGGCAACAGAGAAGGAGTGGATCCCATTGCTTATAGAAGATTGGTTGGGAAATTAATCTACCTAACCATTACACGACCTGACATGTGTTATGCAGTTCAAATGTTGAGTCAATTTATGCATTCACCCACCAGTGATCATTGGCAAGCAGTAAAGCACGTGTTGAGGTATCTCAAGAAGGCACCAGGACAAGGTTTACTGCTTGTAAGGGAATCTAAACTGCAGTTGAGAGCCTTTTGTGATGCAGACTAGCAGAGTTGTCCAATGACTAGAAAGTCACTCACTAGATTCTGCATTTTTCTGGGAAAGTCCTTTATCTCTTGGAGGACCAAGAAGCAAACATATGTGGCAATGTCTACTGCTCAGTTAGAATACAGATCTATGGCTATGACATGTTGTGAAGTTATATGGATTGTGAAACTGTTGCATAACTTAAGAGTGAACACATGATCTGTGGAGCTTCATTGTGACAATCAGTCAGCCATACACATAGCAAAAAAAATCCAGTGTTTCATGAGAGGACGAAACACATTGAAGGTGATTGTCACATTGTGAGAAACAAGGTTCTAAGTAATGAAATTAGTCTATGCTATATTCCTACCAAGGAGCAGCCAGCAGACAGTTTTACTAAGACTGTAACACAGGAGATCTATGAGAAGATGATGAACAAGTTAGGAGTTGTGAACATGTTCAAACTTATAACTTGAGGGGGAGTGTTGGATCCAAGTGATTCAACATGTGTTGAGCTGGAGTGTTAATTAGAGGAAGCTCGGGAAATCTGTTAGAATGTAACAAACTCTGAGCATGTTGTGTGTGTGTGTGTGTGTGTGTGTGTGTGTGTGTGTGTGTGTGTGTGAGAGAGAGTTCTGTTTTTTCCCTTTCTTTCTTTTGAGTGTTCTGAAGTGATCTTAATCTGTGTAGCTCCTTGATCTCTGAATCAATAAAGGTCAACAAATTTACTCAACCAGCAATAGTACAACACAGACAACCAAAAGACACAACCAAACACCATGCTCTAAAGCTTCCATTTTTTTTTAACCTCCGAAACCTCTTCAAACCTACTATCAAACACACCCTAAATCTTTCTTCAATTCAGACGTTGTAATTAGCAGATAACCAAAAGCTGTTTAAGTGACCAATCTGCAACCATACAATTCAAATGCACAATTAGAGCTGGCAAAATCTGACCCGATCCAAGAAACCCGACCGACCGACCCGAACCGAAACCCGACCGAACGCGAAAATTTAGCGTTATGCATAACCCGAACCCGAAACCGAGCCCGGCCGACTTTGACCCGAAACCCGAAGTGACCCGAATACAGACAAACCCGACTCAACCCGGATCCGACTCAAATAAGACCCGACTCCCAACTGACCCGAGTCCCAACCCGATCCGACTCCCAACTGACCCGATCAACTAGGGAATCAAGTATGATTTTGATAACAATATATTGCCAAATTTCAATGAAATTAATGATAAATAGAATGAGCTTACCAATGTTATTAAAATTGGGATTCTAAATTGGATCGGTAAAAAGGTGTAAGGATCGAATCGTATAATCGAATCGTAGGATCGTAAAATCCCACCTTATGGATGAATTTTCTTTTAAATGAAGTTACTATGTTTAATATTAGATAAATATTATGTTAAAACATAAAAAATACCCATAAAGATGTAAAATTTTAAAAACAAACTAAATATAATATAGATTAACTAAATATATTAAAAATTTCTTAAATATAAAGGGTAAATATTAGAAATTTCATATAATAGACATTTTATAGGATTGTTATAATTGCAATAAAGGACCGGGATCATTTTTCCATTTTTAGATCGTAGGATCGAATCAAGAGTTTAACAACATTGAGTTTACGAGCCAATGAGTAGATTATTTATTGAATCATATTTAATTTTACTAAAATACTTTTTAAAATCCATAAATAACATGAATTACATATTTAATTTAATAAAATTGATTACCCAAAAGCAAGGTTCTAACTTCTAAATATCGCTTATCGGGGTCGTACTATATTTATACTTCAAATTTTAAAAATAAACATGAAAAATTAATATTTAAATTGTAAAATTACCCATAAACTTGATAAAATAAAAAGTTTACATTCAAATTGATATACGTTTAAATTTTGATCCGATATACCTATATGATATATGGCTATATGGTAAATTGGTAACGGATTCTAAATATCTCCGACATATCGGCCGATATATCGGGGACCGACCCGAGTACCGACCCGAAACCCGAACGAGACCGACCCGATTCTGACCGAAAACCCGAATGGGTCCGACCCGATTCTGACCGAAACCCGACCAATCTGAATTTCATTTTGACCGAATCCGACCCGACCCGACCCGACCAAGCCTGACATAGAAATTTTGACCGAGTTGACCCGACTCATCAATGACCCGACCCGAATGCGATCGACCCGAACCCGACCGGATGACCCGAATTGCCAGCTCTATGCACAATATAGAGTTCATGTCAATTTGTTTGATCAAAGCTTGATTAAAGGCGGCAAAAAAGGGAGTTGAACGAACCAGTAGCAGTAACAGTGTAACACCTTACGATTTCTGTAAGAAAAGTACACCAGTAAGTCAGTAACCACCTTATGGGCTATCACCTTTTGTAATTACCTAATAAATGTCCTCTCCATCCCCACTTATTTTCAATCTCTTGCCCAATTGTTTTGAATATCGTTTATAGCAATTCCATACATAATGCTTATCTTACAATCTAAAATCGAGCTTAAATTTCATCAATCTACAATTGCTTGTTTAGCAATTCCATAGATATTATATTGCATATTCTTTATCTAACAATCGATATTCCACGATTTCTGCAAAATCAATAAAGTAGCTGATAAAAATACATATATACATACAACACTCAATTACATTCAACTTCCTGCTCATCCGCATTATACTATACTATGGTCAAGAGGACTGACCATGCTCAATTTATTGTCTGATCGATAATTAAAAAAACCAATAATTGGATATTCATTCAAAATTTAAAAAAGCAAGCGTCCGTTGTTTAATTAACATTTAAACAGTGTTACTGTGTTGGGTTGGGGGCCATCATCAATAGGGCGTGGGGAGACTAGTCCATCCCCATGATCGTGCGGCCGGAGCTTTCAGTAATTTTCAACTTTATTATTTTTTGCTAAAGTAAATTTGAGTAGGACCATTTATTTATATATATATATGTTGAATTATTCATGCATTAAATTAATCGGATTGTGGATCAATACAATTTTTATGTTGGACTATACTATACACTTTAGTGCAACTTTTATAAATGCAACTTTTTTTGTGTGTGTGATCTAATCTAAGTGTGTGTATATCTATTCAATATATTACTAAAGTCATATATATATATTCTATATATTACTAAAGTCATATATATATATATATATATATATATATAGAGGTTAGGTCATGTGTAAACATCCCTTAATGTGTTTTGTGTTAACAAATATAAGTCATTGATTAATTGCAAATGGAAGGACGAGATTAATTACCGAAATTAATTAATTTTAATATGAAAAGATAAAAACTACCTTTTTCTCCTAACACACGCGCGTGATATCCCAACCCAAATCCCCCCTTTTTTTGGACGATTAGAAAACAATCGTCTCTCACCCTCTTCATCGCATCTCATACTAGGGCAATTCCGGCAAAATTAGAGGGCGACTCCGGCGAATAGTGCTCATCCGAGAGTCGCACCTTTGGCTGTAACGCTTGTATAGTGAACCTAGTCGGCGGAGTCTGTAGACGGCTTGAAGGGACACCACGATGACGCCATTGTAGCGCACCATCGAATTCGCGCCGAGTTAGGGATGAACGCGAATTTTCATTAGAGGAGAGTTGAAAGGGGATTAATTTGATGAATATTTGTTGTCTTGATATGAATATTGTAGAAACTTGAGTCACTGGTACAAAATAGGTCGTGTTTCATACTCGGGGGACGTGATATGAATATTGGTGAAATGATTCTTGACTTTGATGAATAATTGTGTTACTGCGATGAATATTTCTTTAATTTTGCCGAATATTGATGAATGTTTGGGAAATTGTGAATAATTGAGTAACTGTGATGAATATTTGAGTGATCGTGATGAATATTTGAGTGACTGTGATGAATATTTGATAAATTTTAACAAAAACTATGATGAATAATTGAGTAATTGTGATGAATATATGAGTGACTGTGATGAATATTTGAGTGACTGTGATGAATATTTGATAAATTTTAACAAAAACTTTGATGAATAATTGAGTGATTGTGATGAATATTTAATAAAATTTGCCGAATATTGATGATTACTTGGAAAATTATGAAGTTAAAAAACTTTGATGATCATCTTCCTCTTCTTCACCGTTCGCTTGGATGAAACTGTCATAAATTTTCAAGGATTTTACATACCAGATTAATAGATCATGATCTTCATTTGTATGACCAAAAATCTTTTCAAATAGGAAATTGGAGTAAATTGGCAAAAAAAAATAAAAAATTAAACATAACCCACGATTTTGTCTTTGGAGAATTCAAGCAGTTACATGTCTGTGCATCACACGCACTTTCCTTGTGAGATTGGATTAGTTTTCCCCGTGGGACCCACTTTTTTATTTAAAATAAATTACTTAAATTCAGGATTAATCACAACCTTTGATTTTGATTCGATCAACGGCCTATATTTGTTAACACAAAACACAATAAGACTTGTAAACATTTGATCCATCCTCTATATATATATATAGGGTTTACTTCAAATGTAAAAACTCCTTATTGTGTAAAATGAGCTTAACGTGTAAAATTCTCTTAATTAACATAACTGGACTCGGATTAGTAAAACCGGGTACGGGCCTCATTTAATCCAAAAAAAAAGGCCCAATCGTGTGGATCCTGTTAGGTGTTCTCTCGCTTCTGTTCAACCACGGCTCTTGTTCAATAATGTTCTCTCGCTTCTTTCCTCCACCGCCGGCGGCACAGCTACACGCTCTCAGATTTCGCCTCCTCGCAACCGCCGGCGTCCCTCCCCTCTCAGATCTCGCCTGCTTCTGTGCTCATTTGTGCACCCCGAGTTCTTGCATCGGTCTCTCACTTTCGCTCAGTCGCTGCCTCTCAGATCTGCCCTTCTATTCCTGTTCAAAAACCTTGCTCCTTCGATTTCTCCGGCTCTTGGTACCTGCGAAGTGGATGGAAGAAGGATTCGCAGTTGGACTGGTGTTTCTTCCCGCTTCCGATTTCGCAACAACGGTGAGCGCTTAATTTCCGCCTCTTCTTTCTTAGATTTTTCATGTTTCTGTGTGGATTTTGTGAAAATTTATTGATTCCATGTTCTTCTTTTCCTTGTTAATTTGTTTGATTGTTGTTGAATTTCGCTGTTTCGCAAGTTACTAGCTAAAATTCGTTGATCCTGGAAGGGCGAAATTGTTCTGTAAGTGCGTAATTTTATAAGATTAACTCTTTGTTGATGGAGCTGACCAATTTTTTTTTTCGGAATTTTGATTAACCTATTGTTCGAATCCTAAGAAGCCATATAAACTGAAGTCGTGTAAGACAACTGCTGAAACGGAGGTATGCATTCGTTCTCAATCTTACAATCTCTAGAAACTAATTAAGGCATATCCATACTGATATTCGGATATATCGTTGATGCTTCCCTTTTTGGAGCATGTATGGTGTTTTTTTAACATAATCAGTTGGTTTGTACTATATATGCTTTTATTTATTTGACAAAGTAGAATAGCAGGTAAAAATTCAAGTTTAGGAGGTGGATTGCCATTGGCCTAGCTGTTAAGCCCTGCAAATTATGTTTTTAAACTTGTGAAAACAATGTTGCTGCTACATATAACACCTTAAAGCCTTGAAATATGAACTCATGGGCCAAAGACAACTTAGGATTCCCACTGGATATATACCTTCATTGATCTTAAATTGCTTAGTCATCTTTTTAGTTGACATGTATTTTGATGGGGATCCTAACACTACTATTAGTTTCTAGAGAACATTCCACAGGTTCAATGATCGATATAATGATGCGTATTCTAAATGATAACAATAGCATCTTTTTATTTATTATAGCCTTCAAGTCAATATGTTAATTTGTTGATGCAGTGATAGTTCAATGATGTGATCATGAAGTTAGCTTCAAGGGTTGTGTTGCATCGTTTATGGATGTTATTAAAAGGTTGGTAGGTAGATGCACCTCAATAGGCTCTCTCGATTCTCCAAATTGTGTTATATAAACGGACTTGTTATACTTAGGTTTTACTCTCTTGAATAGCAATCCAATCAATAAAAAATGCCAAAGATTATAATCAGCATTAAGAGCTTTATTTATTGAGCATCCTTTGCACTCTAGATGTTCGAAAGATGCTATTTGGAACCTAACTGAGGGTCAATATTGATTGTTGTCTGATATGTGCAGTAAAATCTTTGATAATGGCTCATCAAGCATTTTCTGATGTGGATATTGTAATAGGTGCACTACAGGCTAAGCTTACATCCTTCATGAAGGAGTGGAGTTCATTTTTTTTAGGATTGCACTTGATCATAGTCAAGGACCCTGACCTCAAGGAGGAGCTCAGAATGCCATAAGGATTTGATGAAACCAGCCCTAGCTTTTGCCTTGAAATCCTCGGCATTTGTTGTTGTTTCTATGGCTATGAAAGTTTATGTTGTTGTATTTCAAGTACTTCATTGGGAAGCATTCATCTATAAAGAGAGATATTAAACCTAGTGATTTCGATCCTAAGAAGAGGTTCTGGATATGAAAGTTTTTGCTAAGTGCCGATCAGTTCCAAACCTACAGATCAGTGCCTTTATAGGCTTCAAAGATGCGTTGATGCTCAGAAATCCCCATTATTTGTATGTTATGGAACTGAATGGGGCATTTTTCCTACTTCAGCCTTTTGAAGTTTTTGCACTAAAGCCTATTAGCTCAAAATGGAAGAGCAATGTGCCTACGCACAAAGATGCGGGTTCAAATCCCGTATAGGCTATCTATGTTTATCGTTTACAAGTACTATGTTTCTCTTCATGAATAAGAGTGTAAAGTGCAAAAATAAAATTGTAATGTGCAACTATAAGAACATAAAGTGCAAAAATAAAATTGAAATGTGCACATTTAGAAAAGTGTGCAAAAGTAAGATACACTTGTGCAAATGTGAAGTGCATTTGTGCAAATGTGAAGTGCATTTGTGCAAATGTGAAATGCATCTGTGCAAGTGTGAAATGCAGTTGTGCAACTGTGAAGTGGCAGTTGTGCGACTGTGAACTGCATTTGTGCAACTGTGAAGTGCTTTTGTGCAACTGTAAAGTGCAAATATAAGAACATAAAGTGTAAAAATAAAATTGTAATGTGCACATTTAGAATACAAGTGTGCAAAAGTAGGATACAATTGTACAAATTTAAACTACAATTGTGCAAAAGTAAGATACACTTGTGCAACTGTGAAGTGCATTTGTGCAACTGTGAAGTGCATTTGTGCAAATGTGAAATGCATTTGTGCAAGTGTGAAATGCAGTTGTGCAACTGTGAAGTGCATTTGTGTAACTGTCAAGTGCATTTGTGCAACTGTGAAGTGCATTTGTGCAACTTTAAAGTGCAAATATAAGAACATAAACTGCAAAAATAAAATTGAGCATGATTAACAATTGGGGATTAGAATGTGCATATTAACAATTGGGGATTGTTGTGTCCTTGTCTATTATGTAACCTATGTGGGATTCGAACCCACATCTTTGTGCATACGCACATCGCTCTACCAATTGAGCTAATAGGCTATTCATATATAATGCCAAATACAACATAAATACAAGAGAGAATTCATAGGATGGAGATATATTGCAGATGGAGCAACAGATTGTAGCTGCTGGCGGGTCAACAGATTGTACTACCGAGTGCTACAGAGGGAGCCCTCGGTAGCACTGATTTTGTTTCCTAGTACAGCCACTGCACTTTCTGGATCATCCGCGACGTCACATAAGACATTGATATGAACTGGATTGGTTTTTCCATATAAAAATCTCCAATTGGTATATTCAAGAAAGGAAAAAGCATATTAACAAGCTTATAATTTCAAACTGCAAAGGTACTCAAATCAATAGTGCTTACAACATTTCTTTTTAATTCCTTCCTTGTTAGTATCTAGGAAACCATTGTTCAAGTGCTTGAACCAATCTTATTCTTGGCCATTGCCCCTATCAGAGAAGAAAGTGACAATGCTCTAAATGCACTTACCTTTTGATGACATGAGAAGATTATCACTTTCCACGATGTCTAAGAAAACCTGCAAGAAAAGAATGTCCAAATTCAGGCTTATGACCCTTTCAGTTCACTTGGTGCGAGGCAATGAAGCAAAAAACTGAGAATGGAGAACAGAAGGGAACCTAATAGATGAGATGCCAACAAATAGACGAGAAGAAAGAGATTTAAAATAACATATACAAAGACGCAGTACAAAGAGTTACATGCCTCATTCTTTTGTAGACAAGGCCCTCTCTCCTCCATCCAACAGCTCCAGAGAGCCCAGATTACAGCACTCATAATCATTTGTGTTTTTTCTGTTTTAATTTGATAAATTTACATGATGAATTGACAAATTATGTTGTGTAGGTTCTAGCCTCGAAAATGAAGATCTACATACTACATAGTAATGGAGTACATACCCGAAGAGCAGCTCTCCGATAAACTGATGAGCAAACTCAAAATTTGTTGATGCCATGAAACTCTATCTTCGTTTCCGGCTTCTAATTAATTGCATATTTCCCCCTAGTGGAAATGGAATTGGACAGTCATATTCAACCAAGTTGGGCAAGAAGGAAGCAAGAAAGCTCTTTCAATAGCTGATTGATGCTGTGGAATATTGCCAACTGAAAACAACCCATCCGTCGTCATCTCTATACACAAGCAAAAGAGCTATATAAAATCTAATAAATGGCCTAACTTTAAGTCATAGTATTTTGTATTCATACTAAAGCATGTTGGTATGAGGGATGTGATGTACCATTTCGCTTCACGCCCAAGTGCTTCAGCAGGGTATCTTCAATGTCTCTTGATACAAGGTGTTGTTGCACAAACCAAAAGGTGGTATTTTCCAACCTATGATGCAAGAAAAGCAAATGAGTACCATCAAATGTTAAACATCACAATAAGCAATAAATAGATAGCAATGAGCTGCCTCACCTTTTCCCGGTTGAACATTGAATAGAAAGTTGCAACCTCATACACACGGATAGGAGCAACTTCTACAATCCTTGCATCTAGATCATCCACAGATTAGATAAGATTATTCAAGTCATTTAGAAGACATGAAGTATATCAGAAATCAGGCAGAAAGGAAGATATCTAATAGAAGATCACAAAGAAGGATCAACTGTCAATGCCCTCCTCAACCCACCCTTACTTTTGGGCTACGGCCAGCAATAATTGAGCCTTGGCCAAAATACAAAGCCTCTCAGTTCGAGCATGGGATTGATAGTTGGGGTTTGGGGCCAAGATTTCAGACTTTGAAATATACATATATATTATCTCTTTAAGCTATCCATTTCAAGAAGGTGCCGGTACATTTACTTCCATAGTCTAAATTACAAAATTGGAATTAAATGCTAAAGACAACAAAAGGCGGAAAAGAGAAATTAAAAACCAATTCCAATAGTGTAAGCTTTGACGTATGATTGAATCCATTAAAATGACTAATTCTGTAAAATCAAAAGGCGAAAAAGAGAAATTAAAAACTATACCGATCATTTGAGCAACCATGTCGATCGACGGGACCAAACCCTAGCAATTTCAGAACGCACGCAGTGGCGGAGGAGCGACCTTTGGTGCTGGAAGTTGAACCATGCCCTAATCGAAAGCCCTAGCAAACCACACATCACCAACCTTCCGCTTCTCGCGTCAGGAGCTCCTCCACGAGGTCGCCTTCTACGGAGTCGAATGCACTCGCCGCTCCTTCTCCACTGGCGGACGGCAATCGCTCAGGGAGCTCCTTGGATCTGGATGAGTTGAATCGAGGACGGAAGACAGAGCGAGAGGAACGGTTTGGGCTGGATCCGAAAAATAAACCGGTTCGGTTTTTTTAGAAAAATAGGGCGCGCGGTTCGGTTTCCCATTATAAAATTAAATTTTAGACGATAAGCGTATTTTACACGTTAAGGAGTTTTTACATTTTAAAGCTTCCCTATATATATAAATATATATATATATATATATATATATATATATATATATATATATATATATATATATTTATATATATTTTTAAAGTTGATACATAATACTTTAATTATGTGACATTTTGTGATTATATACTCTACTAGCAATGTAACTTGTGCATTATTTTCTAAATTGGGTTATGCGAGTTGTCACATTTCAACGCATTTTTTAAGTCTAAGTTACTAGAGATACAAATTTTAATAATATACCTATATTAAATCTATATCTAATCATCAATATATAATACTAAAACAGAGGCGTGGAAATCCTATGTAGCGGGTTCTGGTGCGATTCGCTTACGTGTCGTTCTCTGGTGCAATCTGACCCGGATTTTGTGTCACGTCAATTAATGACAAAGCAATAAATTTACGCCACGTTAGACGATATCCCTATCTATTTATACATGTATCATCCTATGTGTCCATTTTAATTAATAATTAAATTAATTTTTAGTATAAATATTCAACCTCATATCTTACAAATCTTATCATTTTACCTTAAATTATTTTATAAATATTTTATCCAGCAATCTTAGTTAGAAAACCTATCTTCATATCTTAATTACAGTATTTACAAATTCTATCATTTTAATATAAATATTTGACCTCAATATATTAATTAGTTATGTATGTACAAAACTTTTACTTGATGATTTACAAATTCTACCATTTTCATATAAATATTTTTCTTCGATCAATTTATTAATTCATTATGTTATGTACGTACAATTTGTATTATAGATAAAGAATTATGGCTTTTAAGATGAATATTCCAATTAGTTCGGCTTTTAAAGTTGGATTTTGGCCGGTTTTTAAAGTTAGATTTTGATGTAAGGTTTAGGGATAAGTAATTAACCTTATTTTCATAATCATTTTTATAATAATTATATTTCTTTATTTAAGTCATAAAATATTATCAAAATATAAGTTAATAATATATTATTTAAAGTACCTTATCTTCATACTTTTTTTTAATCATATTTCATCATATGGTAAATAATTTAATTAATCCATGCCATTCAACTGTCTAATCAATTTATCTACGTGTAATTTCAATAATTAAATTTATTTTTTTAATATAAATATCCAACATCATATCTTAAGTGGTTACAAAATCTATCATTTTACCTAGAATTATTTTAAATGTATCTTAAATTTAATTTTTTCAGGAGCGAAAAGGCACGTACTTTTGTTTTTTTCCTTTATTTTTTTAAATTTTTAAAAATTAATTTAAAATTATAATAAAATATAATTTATTAAAAGACCGCGCAATCGCGGGTAATAAGACTAGTATAATACTAAAGCACTTGCAAAATGGGACACTTGGCGGCCATACATTTAAAGTTAGAAATTTAGGATAAATTTCCAATTACTTCTCCAATTGTTTAAAAATCAAAATTTAGGATAAATCTCCAATTGATTGTCCAATTGTTTAAAATTCGAAATTTAAGATAAATCACCAATTGCTTCTCCGATTGTTTAAAACTCTTTTATTTATAACGTTTACAATTTTTTTTTGCAGCGCTGCATCTCGACATTGCACCTGAATCTATTTAATCATGATCGGTACTAAAATTGAATGAATGATCAACTAAAACAATGGCTTCCCGCTCTCACGGGTTCATTCTATCCAATTTGAAACGTCATCAATGCACCTGAAATGCATTTACGTGCACAAAATGTTCACATGACACTTCTAATTTCACAAATTTTCTATTGCACACTACAAACACTAAAAATACAAATCTGAAATCTCTCACAACTTCTCCTTCAACCTTTCCTAGGCGTGTATGCAGTCCTGAACGTTTCCTGGGTGTGTGGGCAGTCAATGAAAGCCTCTTGGTTATCGTGACAGTCACCTAAGGTGATAACTTATCCCCATATGCTTCATTTCCATTTGGCTCATGGTGTGCGATGATCCTCCCATTCATAGTGTCCGCTCCTTTCCACTGATTTCATTATCGAGGAATATCCCATGGATCTCAAAACCTAAGGACACAACGCTTCGTCTAACAAAATCAGTTGTTGTAAATAAAACACTAAACAAAACACCCTAAATAAAAAGAAAATCACAAATTCAGATTACCCAATTAACCAATGTTTATCTCTTTTATTGAACCAAAAGATTACACATTTATCCTAATTTCAGATCTGCAGAGATTTTTTAAATTTAGTTTAAACCGTTTTAATTAAAATAATTAAACTTTACAGATCTGTAGAGATTTTAAAACCAATTACAAAACATTCTGTTACTTTTTGTTAAAATAATTAAAATTTTCATATCTGCGGTGTAACGGCCCGGGATTATGATTCCCGGGTTACGTTTCGAGGGATGAAACCCCTCGTTAGGATCTTGCGCCCCGAGTACAGGTTGAAGGTTTGAAATTCTATCCTAACATTTTAAAGTGGGATTTCATACCCAAAATTCGAAGGGATCGTTGGAATCCCCGGGGAAGTCCCTTGTACCTGTCATAGGTCTAAGCGTGGAAAACCAAAGGTCACACAAATAGCGGAAGTAAAGCATAATACAAAGGGGTGCCACGGCAGAGCCGGGTCAAAATATGATCAACCATTCAAATTCGAGCCGTAATGAAATTGGTGAAGTTGGGATCTCAACTCTCTCTTTCCGCCATGTTAG
This sequence comes from Persicaria maculosa, assembly GCA_963922045.1. NCBI lineage: Eukaryota > Viridiplantae > Streptophyta > Magnoliopsida > Caryophyllales > Polygonaceae > Persicaria > Persicaria maculosa. The sequence goes on along the minus strand of OY998259.1, from coordinate 23,936,483 downwards.
ACCCAGCGGTCATGGACTCAAATCAGCATCAACAGTAGTAAGCATAACGGATACCTAAAAGATTTGATATGGGGCGGGATCAGATCGATGCCCACTTTAGCTCTGCATCCCAACCCTAAGCACACATATACGCTATACCTAATAAAGATGCTTCTAGATGCATGGTGGAATATTAACACACTAACATGCTCCTAAGATCAAGTGCATAATAATAATAAGGCCTTAGCACAGAATACCAAGTGGTATGTCCCTCTCCTACCTCCACCCCCTTCCGATAGGGCGGAGACTGGCCAGCTCGTGAATGCATTCCATCATAATCGGGCGGCACGCATGCCTAACCCGCTCCACAATAAATCCCGCAGGCATCTCATAATATAAGGAAGTTCATGACTCGATTGACTCAGGACGGGACCCGATGAGACTAGGTCGTCATATAACCCTAGCAATGACTCTAGTTACTTCACAGATAACGGCCGTTCTGTTTACATACACATAAAGAAATAGAATGCTCAACGATCGATGCAACCTAGCATGGTACTACATGGCATGCTGATCATGAATGCAAGCACCTAGTATATCATGCACCTAAAGTAGGGAATAGCTCTATTCAATCTGAGTAAGTTCCGAAGAGACTTACCTGGCAGTGCAGAACAGCAAGACAAGCATTACGATAGATTAAAGATTACCTAGAATAGGAACACATATATAAGTCTACGCCTGATCATCCAAGCACTCAAGCATATCATTCAACGAGAATAGCAACCATATCGCAATCATCGTCCCGTCAAGTTCAACCATTCATCATATTGCCACATTCCACAAGACCATATCATTCCCCTCATTCCGTTCACCCACATTCATATATTCACAATAATACTCATATATCTCCACAGTCCATCATATTAATCATAGCTCATGATGTATAAGTCAAACGATACATAATTCTAACATCTCATCATGTCGTTAGTCATTCGTACATGTTATTAGTCCACACAGATCATGCTATTAGTCAATCAATCATATCATCATCCTAGTTAGTCAATGATCACATAATTCCCGAGTTAGTTCCAAACCATTTCAAAATCCAAATCAACTAGTTAGAAATTTCGACCTCTTGAAATGCTCGTCAAATTCCTTTTTCGATTTAAATCCGATCATACCTTTTTAAATCTCAAAGTCTCATCATATAATATTTGCTTTAATCACCATGATATTATATATTGAAATCTCAATAATAATATCTTCTATTTTAAATCTCAAATGATATTATATCATATTTTAAATACCATTTTCTTTTAAACACTTTCATAAAATATTTTCAAATCCTTTAAAATCCCAACCATTCACATTTAAATAAAATTAGCCATTTTTAAATTACCAAAACCGACCTTTATATTGGTAGAATTCCAAACCGAGCTCATCTTTCTTAAAACCCCCAAACGAGCCATTTAGATGTTAGAAGAATCAAAACCAACTCACACTTAACAAATTAGGCCCAAAAATACATCTCATTTCTAGAACCCAAAAATAGCCCAGCAAAAATAGGCCCATTAACCCATTTCTTTAAATTCTGATTTGTGGAAAAACCGAACCGGTTCATTAAATAAGGGCTGAACCGGACCAGTTTTTTAGAAGGACAAACCGGACCCCTCCCTGGCTACTGTTCATCGTCTCCTTCCAAAAACACCGATCGAAATCTGGAAAAGAAATGCCGCCGGTGGCTTTCTCTCGCCCTCACCCCGTGATATCCCCCTCGACAGCAAACCCAACAGCAAACAAGGAGAAACCAAGGAGAGAAAGGAGGAGCAGAGCTCACCGAGAAAGAGACTCGAGGTTTTCGGAGGTGCGTCGGAGCTCTGGTCGGCTGCTTCGGAGGCGGGAGCATTTCGTAGCAGGTCCTGGGACGAAAGAAGGGAGCTTAAAGGTGTTCTTCTACAAAGTTTTGTGTCGAAAAACAGGAGATTGAAATCTCACCGTGTTCAAGAGGGGAAACAGGGGAACGGAGAGGTCCGGCGCTGGATCCGGTCGGCGATGGCTGCTGCTGAGCGGCTCGGGGTGGCTCTGGAGTCGTCGAGGAGGAAACTGAGGAAGGCTGGGCTGTTGCTCGTTGAAGAAGGAAGGAAAACAGAGTGGAGCTGTGCGGTTTTGGCCCTCGGCAAAACTGGGGCGCGATGGGGATGGAGGCTGCGGTGGTGGTCGGCGAGGCTGAGGGTGGTGATGCCGTGGTGCCGGTGTGGTGGTGGCTGAACCGAAATGGAGGAGGGGTTAGGTTCTCAGCAATTCAAGGAGGGAGAAGAGGGTGTGTGTGTTTGATTTTGTGTTGAAAATGAAATGTGGAGAGATGGGGGTTGGGTTCAGGCTTTTTAGAAGAGGGGAAAGGCTGCATTTGTGAAGATAAGGAAAGGTTGCAGTTCTTGTTTCATTTCTAAGGCTGATTTAAAGAGAATGCAGTACTAGGCTTGTTTGTTTGTCAAAACAAATCAAATCAAGATAGAAAGGGAGGGTAGTATAGATAGAATTTTACCCCATTTAAGAGGGCTGAGTTGGAACTTGATAAGGATGAGAGAAAGAGGTTGGAATTGTGGTCCCGAGTTGGAAATTTGAATTTCCGACGATTAGTTTTTTTTTTTTTTTTCAATTTCCCCTCTCTCGATCGATTATACTTTAGAATCCGAATAGGATATTGCCGACAAAAGAAACATTTGAATCTGGATGTGAAAGACGGATTTGATCCTTAAAGTTAAAAATCAGGCCGGAATTCGCGTTAAGAATTTCAAGTTCGATTTATTATATTTAGGACGAGTTTTACTTGAAATGTTCGAATTAAATTCGTTTTAAATTCATTTTTAATTTCTCTTTTTCTGAAATTTAGGATTTTTAAAATCCGAGCCTTTACATCATCCACCTCTAAAAACAAGTCTCGTCCCCGAGACTAAAACCAAAACAAGGTAGGGGATGAAGTTGGAATAGGTGAGTCCAAGGGACCATTCCATTGATTCCATAAGTGCCTCATAAGTGCCCCTATGAGATTCTCACAGTATCATCGTCATGGCCATAATATCCCCGATAGGTCGTAGCGAGAGTGTGATATGGGCCCTTACCACATTCTTACCCCGACTTCTCGGTTATATCATAACTCGTAAAGCATTATAGCATCTCCACTAGGTCTTAGCAGGCAGTCTATAAGGGCCCCTATAAAATGTCTGTATCCACTTCGTGGGGGTGTTATAACGCAAGCTCGGGTCGGAAAAGTTTCAAAAGGTTTCCTCAATTCGAAAAAGGTTTGGTTTCAAAAACATTAAATTTTTTTTTCGTTCAATTCCCAAAATCCAAGTTAGTTCTTTTTAAACATCATTCAAATCCCCTTAAATTTGACGTTAGTCTAGCAAATTCCAAATCTCGAGAGGTGGAATCATCCACCTCTAAGGCTAATCCCATATTTCCTTCCTAGGTTCCAAGTCATAGTCAAATTCATCAATTCGGTTCTATCATCCTAGCAATTCCAATTCAGAGCACCATACACATAGCAATCGTACATCATAGAAATCGTATCACACATTCATAAACAGATCATACTCATGTCAAAGATAGTTACGTACCATAACAGATCTAGCATAGTATCACACATAGCGTGGCTCAGCACATCACATCACAGAGGTTGCACACCATATCAATCAGATAATCACAACATATATACTAACTACCAAGCATCATCATCACATTTAGAGGCGTCAAGTACCTCCGCACACCAGCATTTCATCGGGTTCAGGGGTAACTATTTTAGTACTGACAATTCACTATCGCCTATGGAACACATCAGAGACTCAACATCGTCTATAACATAGAACTTTCACATCACTCGGTCCCAAGTATCGCAACCATAAGCTACATCCTCAAGAAAACATGCCTATAATTACCAACCACATTAGAACACAATCGCCACTCATCATCAACAATTCTCAAGACAAGATTAACCTCACCTAGGTCAACCAACTCAAATTTGATTCTAGTTCTAAATACCATTGCATCCCGCTTATATACAAACTTTCTAGCCTCATAACTATCTGCAAACAAGGCCAAATACCCAGTCCGACTACTAGATATCCCAACTCCCATGTCATCAAGCCATCTAAGAACCAGCCTACTTCGACATCCTGACCTCAAATCCTACTCGACCACCTAAAACCATATCTCAGGGTTCCCAATCGCACAAATCCCTTATTCCGACAAGCTTAACAACTCAACCGACAACTAAGACTCTCTATAAGGCACACCCTCGTCCTAGGGGTCCCCAACCAGTCCCATCTTTACCATTTCAGAGAAACCTCAAGTCCTCAACTAAGCCGCTCTCACGGTCGATCTCGACACTTCTCAACAATCTCGTTGATTCTTCCTAGGCTCTCAAGACTCCGCCTGACCATCACCTCCCAAAGAGACATCTCGAATACTCTTGTTAACATGATCACACTTCCCGTACCACTAATCACTCTCACTAGCCATCCACCTCTAAGAACCCAACTCATACCGACCATCTCACACCTGACACTCCCATCCTTATTCTCGACATTACCGACACAAGCATCCTACCTTGCTAGAATCCACTCAACCGTCTACTCTCGACAACTCTAACGCAGAAAACTGTCTAGTGCTAACTCATAACCACGTATCACCGAGTTCCTCATCACCCGCGCCTATCCTCAATGACCAATCACAACTTCCACCTACTTGTCCCATTTCAATTCTCATGAAACCTGAACATCCACGATTCCTCGACCGACCTATTCTAGATCCCCGTCTCAGCATATTCCCAAATTTCCTCATTCCAAATCTTACTAAACCTTAACCATTCGAAATCTACAATTTATCCTACTCTAGTTCCTCATCTCTTCATATTCATAAATTGCCTCAAGCTCCTACTCCTTAACCATGAGACATTACCGTCCAAAGCCCTCTTTTACTGATCATCATTTCCGTAAATCCCTAAATCATCCTCATCCGAATTTCTCAAGTACCGCAACTTCGCCAAACCTTCTAAAACCAGTTCCCCTAACGTTCTCAATGCATTCTGCCTTGCCTAGTACAGTAGTACCCAAATCCATGCTCAAGATCTCCCTATCTCAATCTCAAGCCCACAGTCTTACTATAATCTCAACGACATCCTTGCCTAACTACCAGCCTTCTCTCGAACAATCATCTCACATCCCCAAATACCTCAATAGCCCAAAACAATCTCCACACATCAACCTCGATTCCTTTCCTATACTAAAATCCTCCAACAATGCATCTAGAAATCCTTCCCTCAGGAATCCTCTAAGCATCACTAACCCTATTTAAGCAACCCCAAGTACTCATCCCAGATACAGCCTGCCACTACTCTTTCTTAGCGATTCCTCAATCTCATCCTTTACCATAAATAGTTCCCAATCACCGCACATAAAACCTAGTCCCTAATTCTGCAATTCCTTAGACATTCCTCAACCAATCATCCTCGATGCCGCCCACGATCCGCTCCTAGACTATCTAGACACCTTCCTTAGCTCACCAATCCGTCAAATAACACTTCCCCTTGAGAATCCCTCCGATCCATTCTTAGCTCACTCATCCACCTCTAGAACTACACTAACCACCTATACTTGCACCCACTACCTACCGACACTTCTAGCTAGGACCTCTTCCTCGAAATCTCACCAAGGAAAACACTCGACTCATTCCCAAGAAGAATACACCACCACATATATAACCCATAACCGATTTACTAGCAGGTCAGTACACTTAAGCATATAGGCACATCATCACAAACACAAGTTAGTCAGGCAACCATTCACTACCAGTTCAGCTTATCAGTCATCACACCTCAATTTAGTTAGTTCCAAGCCTATCGCACGACACCGATTCCAGATCGCATAGGAGAGATCACAATTCGGACGAAGAACGTCATTCCTTGAGTCATCTAGGAGGATTACGTCTGCAACCACCATCTTCGAAAGGCGTCCTTCCTCTGGCGACGTCGATCCTAGGGTCCATGGGCCATGGGCCCACCCCACTTCCGTTGCGCCACTCTGGTGCCACTCGATCGCTCGTTTTCTCCTCTATGTCGACGTCCGTCAAGGGGATCACGAGGGGTTAGAAGTCACGGAGATAGGGGAGGGCAAGGGAGGACAAAACGACTTTCTTAAGAATTCAGACACAAACCAGGACTAGAGATGACGAGACTCAAGACAAGACACAGACTCGAGAGTTACAACAATCCCCTTAAGGTATTCTATAAGGTTACAGGTGCACATGGCAATCACAAAATATTTCAATCATATCATTCCATACTATCATGTACCTATTAAAGAGATAGCATCCTATGCATCCATAACATTTCACATAATCAACTTCACATGCACACGGGACAGGCTAAAACTGATCATCTCATGCACTAATCATGCTTGACATATTAATATCATGTATGCACAAACAGACAATAGACATATGCAACATAAGTTATATATGACATAGCGAGCATTATAGGATATCACATGTATGATCCATTACTCACTTAGTGTACACATAAGTAGGTCAAAACAATGTGGGTTCCAGGTAAGCATGTTAAGATGCACTCTAATAATCGTGTCAAGGGGTATGGTTAAGTCATTTGGGCATAACAACTATCACATCCAACACAACCATATACATGTAGTATGACAAGTATGACACATAGGTGCATGATGGTCAATAATTAGGAGATGTATATCCTACATGATACTACCAACATTCATTAAGAAAATACATAGTCAATGAGGTTCAATTTGATTAACTTAACATGCTCAAAAATTCATTTCTCATGGCACTCATACAAAGAGGGTTGACCACACTATCATGGACCTAATTCAAAGGAGAGTAACAATGATGGGAATTCATAGATTCGATATATATCTTCGTTCATAAGTGCGATCATGCAAGTTATCAGACAAGTCATGCTGAAATATACCAACACACCATGTCATACAATCACCAACTCATCACCCTGTTTCCCCGTGGGACGCTAATATGACTCGCTCGGTATGACACAAGGACATTCACACTGTTTTCGAGATGAGAGGGTATAATTTGTGTTTAGACTCTCGTGGTAAGAAGACACAGTTGATCAGTATAAGAATCGAGAAGGATAACTCCATAAGACAAATCACTTCTAACTCGAAATTGTTTTATTGATCACCCTCCCTAAAACACTCATGGATTTCCCATATCCGACACACCCCCGGAAGTAGCTAGTTGACCGACCTAAATTTTCCCGTGGAAGACACCAACCTAAGGTATGTGACTCGATAGAAGCATTGGTGGTGGGATACGAAACAGGACTCGAAACGGGGAGAGCGGATGCTCTTCGACCCTTGCTAACATGCCTAAATGTGTTGGTGGGATGGTTGACGGAGTCAGAATCATCAGGGGTTTAAATTATGGAAGAGATATTCCGGCAAAACAGAAGTTCCAATGACATAAGAACAAGGTATTCTCCCGCTATCCCGTTTGCACAGTTATTCAATACATGATTCAAGTCAAGACATATTGATTAGTTCTCTACCCTAAGCACAATAGCACTCAGCATGGAAGCAATCAACGATCAAGCTATCCTATGGGCCGCCCTTCGAGGGGCGACTAACCTGAGGGGCAAAACCTCACGGTCTCTACCTAACTCGCCACTCCAGCCACTACGACGCAAAGCCTTGGAGTCTTGTAGGCCCATCTGTAAAGAAAAGTTATATTTTTGCCTACCCGTCCCCAACTGCATCCAATAGGATGGTCTAACGCCTTTATTACCCCTTCGTTTCCCTTTGTTTGATTACCGGATTTATAGAGTCAAGTTCGTATTTAGTCCATTTGAGTTAGCCATATTAAATTCATTTTGCCCTTTCTAAAACATTTTGGAAAACCATTTGAAAACCTTGTGCCATTTTCAAAACCACTTCAACCTATCATACTCGGTTTGCACAACCTCAGCTCTGATACCATCTTTGTAACGGCCCGGGATTATGATTCCCGGGTTACGTTTCGAGGGATGAAACCCCTCGTTAGGATCTTGCGCCCCGAGTACAGGTTGAAGGTTTGAAATTCTATCCTAACATTTTAAAGTGGGATTTCATACCCAAATTTCGAAGGGATCGTTGGAATCCCCGGGGAAGTCCCCTGTACCTGTCATAGGTCTAAGCGTGGAAAACCAAAGGTCACACAAATAGCGGAAGTAAGGCATAATACAAAGGGGTGCCACGGCAGAGCCGGGTCAAAATATGATCAACCATTCAAATTCGAGCCGTAATGAAATTGGTGAAGTTGGGATCTCAACTCTCTCTTTCCGCCATGTTAGACCCAGCGGTCATGGACTCAAATCAACATCAACAGTAGTAAGCATAACGGATACCTAAAAAATTTGATATGGGGCGGGATCAGATCGATGCCCACTTTAGCTCTGCATCCCAACCCTAAGCACACATATACGCTATACCTAATAAAGATGCTTCTAGATACATAGTGGAATATTAACACACTAACATGCTCCTAAGATCAAGTGCATAATAATAATAAGGCCTTAGCACAGAATACCAAGTGGTATGTCCCTCTCCTACCTCCACCCCCTTCCGATAGGGCGGAGACTGGCCAGCTCGTGAATGTATTCCATCATAATCGGGCGGCACGCATGCCTAACCCGCTCCACAATAAATCCCGCAGGCATCTCATAATATAAGGAAGTTCATGACTCGATTGACTCAGGACGGGACCCGATGAGACTAGGTCGTCCTATAACCCTAGCAATGACTCTAGTTACTTCACAGATAACGGCCGTTCTGTTTACATACACATAAAGAAATAGAATGCTCAACGATCGATGCAACCTAGCATGGTACTACATGGCATGCTGATCATGAATGCAAGCACCTAGTATATCATGCACCTAAAGCAGGGAATAGCTCTATTCAATCTGAGTAAGTTCCGAAGAGACTTACCTGGCAGTGCAGAACAGCAAGACAAGCATTACGATAGATTAAAGATCACCTAGAATAGGAACACATATATAAGTCTACGTCTGATCATCCAAGCACTCAAGCATATCATTCAACGAGAATAGCAACCATATCGCAATCATCGTCCCGTCAAGTTCAACCATTCATCATATTGCCACATTCCACAAGACCATATCATTCCCCTCATTCCGTTCACCCACATTCATATATTCACAATAATACTCATATATCTCCACAGTCCATCATATTAATCATAGCTCATGATGTATAAGTCAAACGATACATAATTCTAACATCTCATCATGTCGTTAGTCATTCGTACATGTTATTAGTCCACACAGATCATGCTATTAGTCAATCAATCATATCATCATCCTAGTTAGTCAATGATCACATAATTCCCGAGTTAGTTCCAAACCATTTCAAAATCCAAATCAACTAGTTAGAAATTTCGACCTCTTGAAATGCTCGTCAAATTCCTTTTTCGATTTAAATCCGATCATACCTTTTTAAATCTCAAAGTCTCATCATATAATATTTGCTTTAATCACCATGATATTATATATTGAAATCTCAATAATAATATCTTCTATTTTAAATCTCAAATGATATTATATCATATTTTAAATACCATTTTCTTTTAAACACTTTCATAAAATATTTTCAAATCCTTTAAAATCCCAACCATTCACATTTAAATAAAATTAGCCATTTTTAAATTACCAAAACCGACCTTTATATTGGTAGAATTCCAAACCGAGCTCATCTTTCTTAAAACCCCCAAACGAGCCATTTAGATGTTAGAAGAATCAAAACCAACTCACACTTAACAAATTAGGCCCAAAAATACATCTCATTTCTAGAACCCAAAAATAGCCCAGCAAAAATAGGCCCATTAACCCATTTCTTTAAATTCTGATTTGTGGAAAAACCGAACCGGTTCATTAAATAAGGGCTGAACCGGACCAGTTTTTTAGAAGGACAAACCGGACCCCTCCCTGGCTACTGTTCATCGTCTCCTTCCAAAAACACCGATCGAAATCTGGAAAAGAAATGCCGCCGGTGGCTTTCTCTCGCCCTCACCCCGTGATATCCCCCTCGACAGCAAACCCAACAGCAAACAAGGAGAAACCAAGGAGAGAAAGGAGGAGCAGAGCTCACCGAGAAAGAGACTCGAGGTTTTCGGAGGTGCGTCGGAGCTCTGGTCGGCTGCTTCGGAGGCGGGAGCATTTCGTAGCAGGTCCTGGGACGAAAGAAGGGAGCTTAAAGGTGTTCTTCTACAAAGTTTTGTGTCGAAAAACAGGAGATTGAAATCTCACCGTGTTCAAGAGGGGAAACAGGGGAACGGAGAGGTCCGGCGCTGGATCCGGTCGGCGATGGCTGCTGCTGAGCGGCTCGGGGTGGCTCTGGAGTCGTCGAGGAGGAAACTGAGGAAGGCTGGGCTGTTGCTCGTTGAAGAAGGAAGGAAAACAGAGTGGAGCTGTGCGGTTTTGGCCCTCGGCAAAACTGGGGCGCGATGGGGATGGAGGCTGCGGTGGTGGTCGGCGAGGCTGAGGGTGGTGATGCCGTGGTGCCGGTGTGGTGGTGGCTGAACCGAAATGGAGGAGGGGTTAGGTTCTCAGCAATTCAAGGAGGGAGAAGAGGGTGTGTGTGTTTGATTTTGTGTTGAAAATGAAATGTGGAGAGATGGGGGTTGGGTTCAGGCTTTTTAGAAGAGGGGAAAGGCTGCATTTGTGAAGATAAGGAAAGGTTGCAGTTCTTGTTTCATTTCTAAGGCTGATTTAAAGAGAATGCAGTACTAGGCTTGTTTGTTTGTCAAAACAAATCAAATCAAGATAGAAAGGGAGGGTAGTATAGATAGAATTTTACCCCATTTAAGAGGGCTGAGTTGGAACTTGATAAGGATGAGAGAAAGAGGTTGGAATTGTGGTCCCGAGTTGGAAATTTGAATTTCCGACGATTAGTTTTTTTTTTTTTTTTCAATTTCCCCTCTCTCGATCGATTATACTTTAGAATCCGAATAGGATATTGCCGACAAAAGAAACATTTGAATCTGGATGTGAAAGACGGATTTGATCCTTAAAGTTAAAAATCAGGCCGGAATTCGCGTTAAGAATTTCAAGTTCGATTTATTATATTTAGGACGAGTTTTACTTGAAATGTTCGAATTAAATTCATTTTAAATTCATTTTTAATTTCCCTTTTTCCAAAATTTAGGATTTTTAAAATCCGAGCCTTTACATGCGGGGATTTTTTAACCAATTACAAACCATTCTGTTAATGTTTTTTTTAAGTTCCATCCGCTATTTGTTCAATTAACCAATGTTTATCTCTTTTATTTAACCAAAAAATTACACATTTATCCTAATTTCATATCTGCAGACATTTTTTAAATTATTAAAAACCAATCGATATTACTTTATTTTTTAAATTCTACCCGCTATTAATTTCAGATCTGTAGATATTTGCTTTACCGTTTTACTCTCATTCACCCTAACCTAACTGGCAACACTACTATATATATAATTAGAATCGAATATAATCGATAACTCACTTCTCCTCCTTCCTCTTCCACCGGTCATGGGGCAGTTCTCTCATCTGGAATTCAATAGTGTATACAACCAACATAAAAAACCTAAATAAATTCATCAATGTTTATCTCATTTCTAACCAAAAGATTACAAATCTATCCTCTAAAAAGGGATTTAGACGGTTTATAATTGCTGCACAGGTTCGTATCTATCCCAACTTAATAGTCAACAGTAATCTAAATCTCATTTCTCATTCCAAACTAAAAGATTTGATATCTACTATAAATCTTCTAGAAAAAACAGAAAAAAAAATCAGCAGCTGCAGACGTAAAAACTCATATAAAAACAGGAAATTCATCAATGTTTATCTATTTTTTAACCAAAAGATTACAAATCTATCGTCTAAAAAAGGATTTAAAATGTTTATTCATATCTATCTATCTATCTATTTCTATTATTATTCTATTATCTCTCCTAACTTAATACAGCGAAAGGAGCCATACAAACCATAATGTGTTCGATATTACAAATAAAATACAATTCCACATAAATAATCCAATATTAATAAGATAATTCAATTTAGCAGACAATGCACACCCACATAAATAATCTCATTGCGCAAAATTCCAATCCAAATTCGATTTCGACATTCCCATTGCACAAAACCCCCAATTCAAATCCCATTTTTATTCAACAACCAATGTTATTCCAATCCCATTGCACAAAATCCCAATCCAAATTTGATTTCAACATTCCCACTACACAAAACCCCCAATTCGATTCCCATTGTTATTCGAATCCAAAATTCCAATCCCATTGCACAAAACCCCCAATTTGATTTCAACATTCCAATCCAAATTCCAATCCAAATAAATCAACCCTAGATCATTGTTATTTGTTAAACCAAATTGGTGAAAATTGAAATGAGATTATGGATAATCGATTGGGACTTGGGAGTAGTACCTGAGAAAGGAGGTCAGACAGAAGACGGCACGGTGACAGCAGCAAGGAGGTCGGACAGAGGCGATGAGCCGCCGACGAAGATGGTATGCTTCTGCTCGGCAACAAACTCGACGACGACACTTCGACAGTCGCCTGGGCTACTTGAGCAGGGAGTGGCGCCTGGGCTCGCCGGTGACGACGGGAGAGAGCAAGCGAGGCAGCCGAGGTCCGGGCTAGACTGTAGGTTGATGGTGAGGTGATTGAGCAAATGGAGGCCGAAGGAGCGAGCGATGGTGCTGCGAAGGGAGTTAGGACTTAGGAGTAGTAAACGGGTATTTGATTTTTAGGGTTTTTCTCAAAACGATGCCGTTTTGATTTTTTTTAACTAGCTAATTATTGCTAAGAGGGTTAATCCTTATTTAGTGTGAAAAAAAAATATTTTTAATCCATTATTTTACAATGTTTCATTATAAATAATTGATCTAAATGTTATTTACTCAATTTACATACTTTATATTATAATAGTCTATATAATTTGAACTGTTTTTTTTAAGATGTCATTCTTAACTTTGTTAAGATAGAAAACAACATTGAGTGCGGAGTCATATGACAATAAACTTAACAAAAGACTCGAAATCCATATCCAAAACAATAGATAATATATTCATATAGTTTGACAATAAACTTCACATAATATGAATTATTTCAAATAATTACATTATAGTTTGATTATTTCAAATAATTATAGTATATTTAATGACAATTTGCTATATCTTATGCCTTACAATACACTATTTTTATATTTTTTTATTAATATTATTAATTAAATATTGTATAGGAAATATCTACAAATTTTGCTCATATTCTCGCATCTCTAAATTTACTTATCACAAAAAAAAACTAATAAGAATATATTAACAAGGTAGATAACAACAAAATAATAAATAGCTATATCATTTTCATATTATTATAATAGTATAATACATCTAATAAATAATGTAAATAAGTTATGGTAATATCTTCTATAAAATATAATATACTTTACAAATCCCGTGCGTTAAGCACGGGCACTACACTAGTACATATACTAAAACCGATGCATTGGTGCCTGCGTGGCGGCACGTGAGTGAATCTGCCTACGTGGCGGCGCGAGAGTGCGTCTCGCAAAACCTTCTCCCGTCAAAAAGGAAATCTAATAAAAATAATTAGATAGTTCTAATCTATATAATTTAAAATGATTAAATAATTATTTTATTTTACCATTAACTCATATAATTGGATAGATGAAATATCTTATAAAAGACTAAATATTATATAAGGAAAAAAATTATATCAATATAACACAATCATCAATATAATTAAACATAATAATAATAATAAGCGGATCATTGCAAGATTTCGGGTTGGTTAATTCTATCTTAAAATATACTTTTTGAGTTATTGATTACACACATCAAACTAATTATATATTATTTTTATTATTATCCACCCCTTATACTTATTATTTTAGAAGCAGCATCTTTGTTAAAATTTGCGCCACGTGTCCAACACCGAGCAAAATTAAAAACCAAAATCTTTCACCCTTTCTCCTCCACGTTCTTTTCAACTGCCTCCCAATTATCTTCTTAGGCACAATCGCAAAAGAGATATGGAAGAGGAAGCATCTCAAAACCCGATCGAAGGTTGGAACCAGCCATGGAAGCTTCAGATCGGTGGCTCAATTCCCCCCGCTAACTTGCTCCACTTCTCGCAAGTCTATAACTGACGACATACCACCACCGGACAACCGCCTGCTCAAATCCCATCGCCGTATTGCCGAGCTCTACCACTGAATGCCCCAATTGCTGGGATTGTGACTCTGTGAGTGACTGCTGCAGGTATGCACAAACCCTAACCCCCTTTCTCCAATCTCCAACCCATCATCTTACTTCAAGTCTCCCACATCAGGCCACCACCGCATAGGCACACCTCCCCGTCGGCGACGACATGTCCGACACCTCAATTCCCCTCCACTGAGTTGCTCGACTTCTCGCAAGTCTATAAATGACGACTTACCTCCACCGGACTACCGCCTGCTCAAATCCCACCACCGTATCGCCGAGCTCTACCGATGAATGCCCGAATCGCTGGGATTATGACTCTGTCAGTAACTGTTGCAGGTATCCTCCTTATCCCTAGGTTTCTCTCCGTTGCCCCACTATTCCCTTTTGATGTTTTCTTGATTTTCGATCAATTGATTGTTCAACCTACACTATGGTCTGAATCCCCTTTGCTCTTCAAGGTTATTGAGGATTTCACCGATCAGCCATGCCCTAGAAATGAGGTTTGTCCCTAATTTCTCTGTTTTCCTTAATTTTGTTTCTAAAATTCAACATCCTCAAATCTGATCTAAATTTCAAATTTGTAATTCAGCTTCCATACTTAATAGATTCGTCTTAATCTGTTTTTCAAGTCTTAGGTAAGATTACTACCGAGTGATGATGATAATGTGATGAAAATAATGTCACAATACAAGAAGGATAATGCATAAGTTAAAATACCCTTCAAGAACAGTAGCATATGTAGTCCACCACTTGCTTCTTTTCAGATTTGCACTTTTCAGGTCTTTGAAAGCGATGCTTTTGATCGATAGTTTGATGCCAAGTGCTCAAGCTTCTGCTGATTTTGGTATTTTAGATTCCAATTGGAACCAAATTTTTTACTAAAAGAGGATAAGTAGTTCTATTTGTTTTTTTTTTGCTGGATAAAGAAGAAGGCTGGGTTGAATCAGTGAAGACCATATTTGGAGTTATCAACCAAGTAAGCAAGTAGATCTGATTTTTTAAAATTGGAATTGAATACGGTTTGTTGGTTTCTCAATGAAATGAAATGATAGGGTGGTGTATGTTATTGATTTTTTGTTGTCTTATTTTTTTAGTATTTTAAAAGTTGTTTGATCTTTAAATGCACATGTCGTTCAACCAAACGCCCCTGCCTTTTAATACTGTCTTTCAGATTATTTTGCACTAGCTAATGAGGTCTCAAATTTACAACTTCCATAATATGTTTTTTAATAGCTTGAATATTCAAGCATTTGATTGATTACTCTCAATTGAGGTTTCAGGGATAATGGTTAATTAGTTTAAGTACCTAGATTAGGTGTGAAATTTTTAGCATTATGCATGCATTAATGAAGAAGATGATTATAAGGATTAGTTGTTATCCTGGTCAATTTTGGGATTACTACTGAACTAAAGTCCATTAATGATTGGCCAGTTTTAGGATTACTGCTGAACAGATTAGGAGCGTTCTAGGCATCATTACTCGGTGAATTAGTGATAGTTTGAAGAACTTTATGTTGCTTTATGCTTGTGATTTGTTTGCTCGGGAATTAGCTTACACGTTGAGTACTGATTGACGAGTCAAAAGTGGTTGAGTGGAAAGAATGGATGCTTCAGCAACTTCTTCATTGCAGTCTATTGAATGAGTTCAATCTAGGATCCAAACATATATCATCAGCAATACATGTTTGGATATTTCTCCAATTCTAACAGTGTATTTTCCCCAACTGCTAAACTTTCAGTAACTTCTCTTTTTCTGATTTTACCTTTCTTCTGTCCTTTTTCTATTTCCATGCCATCCCTTTATAATAATTTATTTCCCTCTTATTTCATTTCTCATATGGTTTTCAATCTTTTTAATTTTTAAATTATACAGTATCATGTACCAGTCATTTAATCAATATCTTAATTTTTTTTCATCATGATTGTCATGGAGATTTCCATATTGAATTAAATGCAGTACTTGACCAATTTTTTTATGTGCAATATTCATAGAATAAAATGTGTGTTTTACGGATTTGATGTGCTGCCACATTGTCTTGAATATAAAATAGTAGTGTCTCAGTCTTTATGTAATTGCAGTCTTTTTTTGGCTTCTCATCCATGGTAACTTCTTTTTTTTATTTCAATCTCAGATTTGATTTGTTTTTTTTTTTTTGGGTTCTACCTAGAAATGGAACTGAGTATATCAACCATGGTTTTGATACAATTTCATGTAGTCATGCACATTAGGTGTTTGATGAAATGTCATAAAAAAAAATCATGACCCTACCCGAACTGCACGATTTGGTACCACCCTTATCCATTAGGTAGGTTGATTAATGGTTCTGTTTGGTTGTGTTGTTTACCGGTGTTCTTCATGCTTCTTGAATAACTCTGGTTCCTTGCAGGGAGTTTTGGGAAATCAACCTACGACAAATATATTGAGATCCAGCAAGGGGTGGTATGATTGCAATCACCTTTGTTGATCAATATGCCTTTTACAAGATTTATCATCCTGAATGCATTTTCATTGCAAAATTTTGACCAGGCACCGTTTGAAGAGAAACATAGGCATTATTTGGATTTTCAACTCAGAGCTGGCCAACCTCCTCCTATATTTAGGAAGCTTTATTTCTCCTAACCACTTTGTGAGCATATTTTTTATTTTAAACTTTGCTTCTTTAATAAAAGGGTGAAGATGTAGATTATAGATGAGTTCTGCACCATGATGGATCTGTGCTCATTGCTGTTTCTTTGGAGCAGAAGGTAAAAATTCTAGGTTTAATCTTTGTAACTTATCTGGTTTGAACTGAATGAATGTATAATTATACAAGTCTTATCATCTAACATTTCATGTTTGTTGCTATTGCACCTTGATATTTAGTAGTTGTTCACTGTGATATATTTGTCATATTTTTTTTCCCTTTAAACATTCACCTTGAGATGCAATTTCTTCAGGCCCCAGAACACCTCTACAAAGTGTTAGCAGCAAAACTGGTGGTTGGGAGGCGGCACTCTCTCTTAATTGCACGGGTAATCTCTCTTTCTCTTTTTGGTTACTACCGAGCAAGGGTTTCGGGAGACTGGCTTATGACGATTATTTTGAGGGCGAGGAGGAGTTTGAAATCGACCCTAAGGGCGAGCAAGGGTTTCAAGAGGTTGGCAGATGTGGCTCGATTTTTCGTTCTTTTGCGAGGATATCATAGATTGTAAATTTTAGGGTTTTTTGGGCTCAAGAACTCTGTCTTGAATTCAGGACGATGTTGTCTGAATTAGGCATGGAAACTACTAAATTGATGTGCAAATTGCTAAAATATACATTTCCCCTTTGTCAATTTAGCGTTGCACTGAACGATGTTGCGTGAATTCAGGGATTTCTCCTCGGATTGGTCCATGGGTGCTCGGAGAAGACCAATTCTAACTAGGTTTGGCGTTGTCGATTGTGAGGTGGCTCTCGAAACAAGCCACTGCTTGGGCCTTCTCTAGCTAAGGAGCTCGAGGTCGACGGGAGGATGAAGACCATGGTTGCGCTTCACAGTTCACCCAACCATCAAGGGAGGAAGGAGATGATACTTTACACATAATTCTAAACACTGCCTCCATTATTTTGTTTAATTATGCAAAATATCCATTATTTATATCTCGGGATGCGATGTCAAGATTTGATTGGAATTTTGGCCAAAAATTAGAACCGTATCCACCCCTATCCATCCTTAATACTTATAAAACTATAAGGTTTGTTTTCTTTGCATTCAATTAGGACGGATATTAGGAGAAACGTGAAAGCGATTGATTTACCATTCTTTGTCAAATTTGAAATATCGATCATTTGAAGAAAAGAAAATTTAGTAGAACATATGACAAGAAGCATGGACAATATGTTAGTAGAAAATTAACATGTTAAATATTTTGTTTAATACGTCAAACTCGACCGAAAATATTTTGAAAAAACTTGAACAAGGTTCGGGAAAAGACCTAGTTACAGTATATTATTATTAAGATTATAGTCTACCGAAATGGTGAGTTCAGAACTCTTTGGAATCGATTCTGTATACGGACATATTTAATATATTAAAATTAAATCTAATCATATATATCATATAGGCGAGTATGAGTACATCCAATCTACGAACGAACTCGGCACGTGAGTGCATCTCGCAAAACTTCTTCACGTCAAAAAGGAAATCTAATAAAAAATAATGAGATAGTTCTAATCTATATAATTAAAAATAATTATTTTATTTTACCATTAACTCATATAATTGAATAGATGGAATATCTTATAAAAGAGTAAATATTATATAAGGAAATAACCATATCAATATAATTAAACGCAGTAATAGTAATAAATTTGGCATATACAGATATACAAATTGCCATATAAGTGTAGGTTAGTTTTTTTTTAGTAGATATTATTTTTTAGTAGAATGAGTTATTTAGATCTAGATTAATTTTAATCTTACATTTCCATTTATTAGTTTAATTATTATAATGTAATTCATATTTATTTTCATATTTATAATAGGATTTTTTTATAGATAATAAATGTAATTTTATAATATTGTGTTGACATATTCCCGTGTGGGGGACGGGGCATACACTAGTGTAAAATATAGAAGTTGTTGAAATTTGAGTGAATTTTTTTTATAGAGATTTTAAAATTTTCATTGATTTTTTTAGAAGTCGTTGGACTTGCTGTAAATCTGTATTTGATTATAACTTTTAACTAGTACTTTTCCCGTACCTTGTACGGGTGAGTATTTTTATTGAAATTTACCGTTTTAGTTCTCCCTCGTACTATAAATATATTTCATTTCATTTGAATTGTTGTCATGTTATCAATTATAACCCTCGTTATAATACAATAACACTTACAATCACAAACAAAAGTCTCATAATTACGGTCAAGTTTGATATCTTAAACAAAATATTCGACACATTAATTTTCTACTAACACATTGCTCTTGCTTCTTGTCGTGTTGTTCTTCGAAATCTTTGATTGTCATGATGAAATACTTTTTTATTGAGACAATCGATACTTCAAATTTGACAAAAAAATAGTAAATCGCCCGCTTCTACGCTTCTCCTAGTATCCATCCTAATTGAAGACAAAGAAAAGAAATCTTATAGTTTTTAGCTTAAGAAAGCCGAATTCGGATCCTTTATGATTTTTATCTATTACACATCATTCCACACTTTTTAAATTGATCTAAATTATAAACCAATTTGATAAAGATACCCTAAGTTTAAATGTATAAACCCTATATAGCTAAAGAATTTTAAAAATGATATTTAGTGTGTGTTTTTATAATACTTAGACCCTTAATTAGAAAAAAAGGAACTCTATTTGTAAGTGTATAAACATTAAGAGGCCAAAACATTAAGGAAATTTATAGATATCAAGAATCAAGGCTCCAATTATTGATCGGAAGAAACATAGTTTTAATTTATAGATATTTTTAATTTTAAATTTCTGTAATTGTAATCTTAGAAATTTTTTCTTTTTTTACTGGCGACCCTCTGTGTAGGGTCATTCAAGCCATCGATCTTCTAGATCGCTGAGTCGATCTACTTCTTGCCTACTGTAAAAAAAAAAGAGGCCAAAACATTAAAAAAATGTTATACCTCTCAAATTGATGAAATGTGAAAATTAGTTGGGCATGACTTGTGTATGTAGAAAAAAAATTATGAGTACTCGATTAGGTTTTAGATGCAAGAAATTGATAGATCGTAAATGATAACTAATCAAAATAACATTCTTATAGTTGGTGTTTTGTATGAAAGATTTGACAAAAAAACTCGCACATATAAGGAAATTTTTTTTGCATCCTTATAAAATTAGAAGCAAATTCTTTAAAAAAAAAAAAAAACACTTATAGTATGAGGGATGTTGCTACAAGAGCACTAAAGAACACTATAATATTTATCGAATGTTAAATTTATACATTATTATAACTTTCCTACTAACTTAATATTTGTAATATAACTTACATAAAAATTAGATTTTAATGCAGCCCAATTAAAATTATATTAAGTAGTGTGTAAATTATGGTCAAGTACTATAAAGCTCAAGTACTATGTCCACGTTCCTTTGGGTATAAAATATTTTTTTCTATAATATCGATATAACTTTCTAACAATGTATGAAACGTGTCAACTCTAAGTGAGCGAAACACATTTACACTTTCCATCACTTTAAGGCTCCCCCTCCTAACAGCCTAATAGTCAAAGTCATGAACTTTATAGTTTCACTCATTCACTTCTTCCCCAACAGTGGCTCAACTAAAACCACAGGGACTTAATTGACAATATCAGCAATGGGGGGTGGAGCTTCGTTAGGTTCTACTAATCTCAACTGGAGCTCTGTTTGGTCTTTGAAAAACACCCCAAAGCTTGACAGATTCAAAAGCGCAAGAACAAACTGAATTCCATGACAACAACTTCTTTCTATGCTTGTGCTTCTTTTACTGTCATACATGGATCTAATTCCAAGACAACAACTTCCTTACCTTCCTCTCTTGAATCTGTGTTAAGCCTTGAAGTCGAGCTAACAGCTTTCAACTAGTAATTGGCACACCCGTTTCTTGACTCCCTTGCAAGTCCACAAGATCATTAAAAACATCAGGGCTGCTATCCCCAGCTAGCAACACAAACCCACCATTTCTCAATCCAGTGAGATTCTTGAGGAACTTATAAACTGAAAATTGCAAAAGCTCCTAAACTGAAAATTGTAGAAACTCGTAAATGGAAAACTCCTAAGCTAATGTTGATACACCAAAAACTCCTAAACTGGAAATCTCGGGTTGTTCATTGTACTGAAGTGGCTATGAGTGCAGGTTCATAGACATTAGCTTTCAAAGCCATAAAACAGGCCCGAGATTCAACAACATTCATTAACCGCAAAGCCAAATTAATATCAAAACTGAATTCTGGAAAGTTTCTATATCAGTTCCTACATCAATCATGAGTACCATGAGCCAATTTCATAACATCATGAAAGCCACATTAATATCAAAACTGAATTCTCAAATCAATTAAATTCAACCTACCAGATTCAACAACATTCATATAATCGCAAAGTATCAACAAAATCAATGACAGGAATCTCAAGGAATGCAGTATACATGTTATTAAAATAACCAATACTCCTCAATAAATCCGGACAACATAAGTGGAATAAAGCCCAAAGTTCCTCTTTCAGATGCAGAAGCATTATATGAAGTTAGAAACATACGGTTATACCAATGGTAAAAATTCTGATAGCAAATAATATCACATCACTGACTAATACAAAAAATGTTAGATAGAAAGCTTCTGGTACCTTAAGGGTTCGGAATAGGAGTACCACTGATCACAATGCGGTGAGCATAGGGTCATCAAGCAAAATTGGTGCCCGTTGGGTGCTTGGATTCTTAATTAAGTGACCCTGAAATAAGATGGAGTACAAAAACGGTATGTGATGTTACTATTATTATAATCATGTAAAAGCTCCTAGGGTTGGAGTTCAGAGAAAAAATGGGCAACTGGGAAATGAAAGATCATTATTAGGCAATCAGTAAAGAAGAGCCAGTGGGTGTCTGTTTGCATTGGAATGGAAGATATTGGGACCAATTCTCTAGTGTTCTGGCAGAAAAATAATAGTTGGACAGTTTCTAATATGACATGAACGAAAAACATAGCAAATGCTTTTTTTTTTTGGTCAGGTAAAAAATAGCAAATGTTGCACCCTTGTGATATGCACATATATATATATACACACACAAATCGATTTGGATTTTCCATGTCGCCTCAATTGTCACTTACTGGAAATATTTTCCAAATCCTTCAAGATTAACTTAAGTTCACTTTTGACTTGTATGAGAAAATTGCTTCGAAGCAATAGCAATAAAGATTTTAATATATGATGTGGAGGACAGCAAGAAAGATAAAAACCTTGATGGGAGGCTTTCTTTGAAAGATACATAGCGATTCCAGTATGGCAAAGTGGACATGTGTGCAGCCTTCTTTGCTCCGCCTTTGAAAGCTCTAACAACAAACTCTTTATCTCTGTTTCTGCATAAAGGAAATCAAATTAAATGTTATATCCTATTCAGCAGAAAGCAACTTTAGGTAGGCATCTCCAACATATATATTTAAAGAAGGATTGTAGAGAAACGACGCCTCTGTGTCTACCAGTACCATGGATGTAAGCTCACAATTCTAAAAGCTGAATGTATATAAAGGATTCAGTCAGACCATTTGATCGAAAAGCAAAAGACATCAAAGAAAAAAACAAAGAGCACAGCTAGTCTTTTAGCACTCACAACTCTTGCATTTTGCTCTTCACTGATTCATGACAGTCATTCCTGAATTTAAGAAGGGTGTGAAATAGGAAAGCGTTGTGAGTTACAATAGCAATCTCTTCCTCCTATCGGGTCCAAAGCCTGAAAAACAACTCATTTAGCTGTTGCTTTGAGGCTACTTGGAACTCTTTGCATTCTTTCATAATTCAATGTTTTGGTTAGCTGTTTGATCTCTTAAGAGATGGACTACCCGTTTAGAAACTTGATTCCTCTTGCTGCAAGATCTTCCTCTAATTCTCTTACATAAGGAGTCCACCAAGTGTCCTCATCACTTTCCACCCATGAAGAATACTAAGAATCTCCATCATTATATTCTCCATAAAAATATACTTGCATTGGGGCTTATTTAAAGGGAAACAACTAAAAATAGATTCTTCAAAATACTTGTGAAAGAGAAGTCCATTGCAGCAAACCGAGTCTTGTACTCGTTTATGCTTCTCCTCTTATCGCATGTATTAACTCCCTAGATAGAAATAATGCATATTTAAGCCATCATTTAAAACAGCTGTAGGCAGGTTTAATGATCTTTCATATTACAATGTCCCAAACATATAAATATACTAGTGAGCATGCCCGTGCTACGCACGGGACTTATTTTAAATATATATTTTTAATTAATATACTTATCATTGTAATTTTATTACTAATAATTTTTATCCCTAAAAGTTTTAATATGTTTATTTATCTTTGAAATTCGACAAATATATTAACTTGACTCTATTTATCTTCTTACTCACTTAACTTCTACATCCAATTCAACTATATAAGCAAAAAAGATTACAATTATAAATAAAACTACATCTAATCTTTTTTTTTTTGCACTTATATAAGAAACCATTGAATAATATTAATTACATTGTTTTTTATTTACCAATTGCACTTATAAGAAACCACTGAATAATATTAAACATAAGAAATACATGCTTTCATGTTCTCTATTATTTTTATTTATTGCACTTATATAGAAAACCGTTTAAAAGATGGGACAAAAGTAGTAGATAAAACTTAAAAGACATAAAAAATAATAAAAGTTAAAATGATGTTGTTAAGGGGATTTGAACCCTTGATCTAAAGAATAAGAACTACACCACAAACCAATGAGCTATATGAAGTTTTTGATTTCTTAATCTAATATTAAATATATATTAGATAGATTTATAAGCATTTAATATGTGCAATTAATTGGGCTTCACCCAACTTTATATAGATAGTATAGATTTCCAAAAAGGAAGAAAGACAAACAAAAAAAAATTAGAAAGATGATATTTAACATTGAAATTACCTATATATTTAGACATTATGCACTCATCAAGCCACTCCACTATTCAATAAACCGAAGCCTTGTTTCTCTTTTCAGTAACCCAAACAGGCCCTTCATCAGATAAACTCACCCACCAATCTAAGAAATCAAACCTTGGGTTGCTTGGCTTCAGATTCAAGCCACAGCTTAGGCGAAACACCATTTTCATTTGCTGCCCACCATAACTAAAAGTGAGTTCCTGAATAGAAACGCATATATTAAATGATGCTCTGCAAAAAAAAAAAAAAAGCAGATTGAAAAAATGCAACTTTATTTACCCCCTAAATAAGAATATTACAAAAGTTGTAAAAAAAAAAGAATTTTTAGAAAGCTAATAATAATAGAATGAAGATATCTCATTGTTAATTTCATTTGACCAAGAAAGTTAGGAAGACATCTCATTGTTGATTTCACATTGGCCGGATTACCTGTTCATCTAAAGAACAAATAAAGCAATCAGGATTACCTGTTGAGCTAATTTGTTCTTTAGAAACCTTCTCTTTGTCAAGGACTTTAAAAACCATGGCTGAGATTTATTGGCAAGTTTCAAAGGAGGAGCATAAACAATCTGCATTGATACCAGATCAAAAACACAAGCGATCAAATCAAAATAAACCCTCATTTGGAAGCAAAAACCCATAAAAGAGTATAATAGAAACACAACCACATCTTAACTGTAGTATTTTGCTTGTGTTTCAGGTTCATACGATGATATTTGATTTGGGGTCGGGCATCAATGAAGTGATTTAACTTGACCTTAACACTTGCTGGTTCAAAATTACAGCTAAAGACAACCCCAAATCTGATTTTTACAGCTGAAGCCAACCAAATCTGAAAATTACAGCCGAAGACACCCACAAATTGAAATTTAGTGCAGCGAAGCCAATCGGCGGGGGCGAGAAGAAAATAAATAGCAGGTGAAGAACAGAGATCTAGGAGAGGGAGAAGAACGAATTACAGAACGCCAAGGGAATGAAAAGTTCTAGCCTCCACTCCCCATCGATAAACCTCAATAATACGCTCTATTTTGAATAATCGAGCCAATATGTATAAGCCCTAATTTGTAAGGACTCAAAATTGAATCCATAAAGAAGAACAAATCAATTGTGTACTCAAATTTGAAGTTTTGTTTAAAGAATTAAGTAATTAACAAAGGAAAGAAAGAAGAAGAAGGAGAGCACCTAGTTCCCGAGTCACCAGATGACTGAGCCGCCTCCCGCCGTCGCTACCCTCACCTGCCAACACCCGAGTCGCCAAACGATTGAGCCGCCTTCGGCCGTCGCGACCCTCGTCTTCTACCACACGTTACTCACCGATAACTGCGCCGCCCACCAACATCTCCGAGCACTCACTGATCGCGCCAATCCTCCACAATGAAAAAGCCCAATCAATTTTGAGGGAGAAGTTGAAGAACGTGGAAGAGAAATCCACGATTACTCTATTGTGAACAAACGGTTGAAGAAGACAGTGTGGGGCTTCTTGGGTTGCTACTGTTGAAGAAGAGAACGACTGAAAATTGGAATTATTAGGTTAGTCGTGTTCGTGCAGTTCGATTTCAGTTTTGGTATTGGCGGCCAGAAGAACGTGGGTGAGAAGGGAAACTGCTTCTTAACTTTGTTCAAAGAAGGGGATACGTGGCTCATTTTTTTACAAAGACTCTGCTTCTAAAATAATAAGTATAAAGGGTGGATAGTTAGCTAGTCAATTTCAATACACGCACACAACATGACTACTGGGATAAACCGGACAAGGAAAAGTTATAACTTGATCCGTACCATACATGATCTATACACGTAATATAGACATGCATTATCTTTAAGCTATATAGTCTTAATTAGATTTATAAAAACTAATAGAAAAGTAGTATACTTTCTTATAACTAATTTAAAGTCGTTGACGTGGATAATATAACACGTGTGATATAGACATGATCGAATTACGTACATGCTAATTTAAAATCGACATTGTAGTTGTTGTAACTTGTAACTGGTGGAGTCAGGAAATTTTGGTGGAAACACAATTATATATACATGTGTGTGTGTTTGTGGGCAATATATATTATTTCAAATTGAAGTGACATAAATCACTCTATATATAATATGATCTAGATGGTTCACACAATACCTGATTCAGATATAGAGCGATTGAGTCGATTAAATTAGACTAAGATAAAAAAAAATTACAGAAAGATTATGGATGAGCCTATATATAAGACAAATCTAACATCATTTTAATTAGGTTTTATATTAAAAAAACTATAATTTTTTAAATTTATTTGCCAAAAGAAAAATATTTTTTTTATAGTATAGTGGCACTCGATAAAATAATAATAATACTTCCTCTATTAATTAAATTATGATATTTTACAATTTAAGTACACTTTTTTAAGTGTTAAAAGCTATATACAAAATATTAATTTTTTAATAAATTTTTAAATAGTTTCATACTTATAACTATGAATATGTATTTGTAGTGGAAAATATGTATTGTAGAATTGGTAGGTTTTTAGTAACATTAGTTAATATTCTAATATTATTCTAAGTTATTTTACCCAAAAAAAATTATTATTATAAGTTCTAACGTTACCAATGATCAAGATATTTTGATGCTGCTGCTTAGTGACTGGTATTAAAAAGAGAGAGAGAGAGAGAGAGAGAGAGAGAGAGAGAGAGAGAGAGAGAGAGAGAGAGAGAGAGAGAGAGAGAGAGAGAGAGAGAGAGAGAGAGAGAGAGAGAGAGAGAGTTGTAATAGTAAATAAAAGTTTTTTTAATAAAAAGTATAGTTTTTGATAATTTATTTTTATTTTTATCTCGAAATCAAATGGAAATGAGAAGATAAACCATCAAAAATAAACCATCAAATTAACATACTCCGTATATTATACGTACGTTCCAGATTCTTCATCGCACACGAGGGGTTCAAATTAAATACTATAATTAACTAATAAGGCTTGTTAAATATACCATAAATAACCTTTTTAAAATGCACGTTTAAAATAACGTAGTCTACGTTTAATTAGATGTGGTAGAATTATTATTTAATTATCCATCTAAATTAAACAATGTAGTAAGGTTGTGATTTGAGATGTACGCATTAACCTACTTTTACAGTAAGCAGCCTATTAGCATATATATTAGCATGCATGCATTCCGGCATCATGTTTTCGATTCAGTCAGTTCCTCTCAAGTAATCTATATTATAATACTAAAGAAGAAGTCACCTAAGACATGTGGCGCCTTCTCCTTTAGTATAGGTTTCTTAACCAATTAAAAATTAATTAATTGTGATTTTATAATTTTTTATTTGATAATCATATTTTCTTTTTAACTAATTGTTTTTTTTGGTGAAAATCTTAACTAAATGATTTGTTATATCAAATCTGAAAATTCAGAAATTCAATGCTTATCCGACTCAATAAAATCTCAACTAAATGATTTTTTGATGAGATTTCATCCAATCTGACTCGATAAAGTTTTGTGAAAAAAATTCAGAAATTCAATGCTTATCCCTTTTTTATTTGAAATATTGCATATTTATCATAAAATCAATATATTTTAATACTATCTTTCAACATGTGCAACCCACTCGGATTTTAAATAACCCTCTATAAATTATAAATGAAAGTTACAATTTACTCACATTTTTTCATCCCACTTCCCGTTTTAATCCCTCTGATATATATATATATGCTCGATCTTTATTCATTCATACTTGACATATCTGATTTATATTTTCAGCCTTTCTTTACTAACGTTTAACATTCATACTTTCAGGTTTTGTGAACAATCTATTTCTCGAATCCCTCAAAATGAGGGATGTTTATCTCTTTACTAACCAAAATATTTCAATATTTAATACAATTACACACTTGATAATTCAGATTGTAGAGAAGTGATTTTAGTAACAAATGAGATTTAATAAGATTTTCCAATCTGACCCAATAAAAATTTTGTGATTTTTTTTTTAAAATTCGGATGCTTATCACTTTTTATTTAAAAGATTGCATATTTATCTAATTAATTGCTAACTTAATTTTCTAATTACTCTCGAGCATATCTTTAATTTTTAAAACAAAAAACGATTTGTTTAACTTACCATACAATTTATGTTGACATAGATTTAACATTTTCTCATTAACCCAAATAAAAAAAGAATAATTTTTTAAAACAAAATTAAGGCTCGACCATCTTAATAACAAACATGAAATAATTAGAATGAATATTTTTAACTGTGTCATCTATTTCACTTATCATACAATCTACTCTAGCTCATATTTTCCATTTTTGTTCTCTATACCCAAATCAAACAACAATATTTTTTAATCCGCTTTTTTCCAACAAATTAAGGCTACCTTCATAACAAACATGAAATTAATAATTAAACATATTTTTTTTTATTATGGATTGATTTATAATAAAATGATTTGTTTTAAAATTTTAATTATTATTTAATTAGTTGAATTTTTAATTATATATTATGTAATGATTTTAATTATGATTTGATTTTAACAAATATTTGCAATAAAGATGATGACATTGATGAGTACAAATGTAAACGATGGTCGATTCCATAGTTAAATTATTCAAATATTTGCACATATATTTTTTCAATTATATGTACAATTGTTAGTCAAACATTATAATGAAAATGGTATCATTACTTTTTTAGTATTCTGTATATGTTATAATTGATAGAATATGAAAGACGGAGGATATTTCAATTATATACTTGGATTTGAAAAAATATATGGGACATCAAACATTTCTTTTTGAAAAATAGGATTAAGTTTAAAAAAATGAGAATATGAAATAAATGAACAGATCGAATACAATATATGAAAGTTTTGAAAAAATATTATAAATAATTTTTTTAATAAATTATGTTATAAAAGTTGGATAATTTTTTAAAAATGAAATATTTTTCTATGTATATTATATTATATTTTAAATTTTAGGTTGAGATAACTTAAAATTATTATCTTTTACTATATAATTCATACTTATATTTTAATTAAATAATTAATAGTTCAAATTTTGTATTATATGTAGCGCGCACTACATGTAATGAAACCAATTTTATATCAATACTCGCACAAGGTGTGGATACCAAACTAGCTTCTTAAGATAATAAATGATAGTCATACGTTAAAAACGTCACATCGCGACCAAAGACTTATGTCACATCCCCCATAGAGTTCTATAATTTCATTGGTTTATATTTACTGGTGGATCCTTCTTTATTTTGATAAATCTAATTTTATTAATTAACATATATAATCCAACTTTAGATTTTCAGATTTTTTTACTTTAATTGATTTACATGGTTTTGTTAGCCTGAAGAATCGGTTAGTTTTATATATTTAACTACTTTTTTATAATAAAAAATACTTAATTATTTGAAATGTTGAACGGTAAAAAAAAAAGCTTACCTTCTTAATAATTTTAGATGGTTTATTAGGGTTAAATCTTACACAAATCACTTTTGCTAATTTTAGATTTTTTTTACCATTTTAAAATTAGTAATCAATCAAATATCAAATTAAAAAAAAATCAAATATCAAATTAAGACTAATGAATAATACAATTATGATACTCCGTACCCACACCTTAAATAACTCATAATTAATATATAGTTAGAGTATATGAATGTTTGACTTTAAAAAAATTAAAGATGTTTCCGTTAAAGGTATTGATATGAGAGTGGTAATTCAACCTTTTTTATTTCATGTAATTTCAACTAATTAATAAAATTGCACAATTCAAATAGCTTCACGTGCGCTCCATTTTCGGCTAACCATATATAATAGCAACTTCTTTGTCAATCTTAAGCTTTAATCCCTAAGTTATTAATTAATTTATATTAAGGTATGGGTGTATGCGCGCGCGTGTATACAATTATTGGAATAATTGTGAAAGTTTTACTTGAATAAACTTGGTCTCTTTAGACTTCTTTTATAATCCCAAATATATTGACGTTAAAATGATACAACAAATATTTAGAAAACTATATACATGCTTTTATAGCTTAAGTTAAAGTAGAGTTGTGTAACAACTATATGGGCAGAGTTAAAAAAAATTATAACCACTACAAACAATTGAATGATTTACTTTTTAACAGTCATTAATTTTATTTTAGCTTTTCTAGGGTTCACTATTTTCTATTAGGGTAACAGATAAATTGTATATCTAGATTACCTTAATAGAGCAAGATTAGCTCTATATAGTTTTTTTTTGTATAAATTAAAAGTCTTCCGTATACTAATACGTTTTTTTGTTTTGGTTTAGGCAATGATTCGGGAGGGATGACCTACCCGATAGGATCTTATCCGGTTTTGTATATCAATACGTATTCATTGTTGACATGAGTACATCTGAAATATATAGTAAGCCCGTGCCTTTAGCACGGGTACTGTACTAGTTAATAACTAAAAATGAAATAACTAAAAATGAAATGATAAAATTAACCAGGGATGAAAAAAAAAAAAAAAAAAAAAAAGGGGAAAAGAAAAAAAGTGAGAACAATTAAATTAAAGAGGTGAATTCATATTCTAGATTTGGGTTGATTAAGCTCCGGCGGTAAATTTTACTCCGTAATTTTATTAATAAAACTTATCCCTACAGTCAATTTAAGTGAATAGTCCATTTCCATTGACGAACCGGCCAGGATTCAAATGACTAACAAATAAATTGTGGCGGTAGCGTCGAGTGGCTTGCAAAACCCGGTTCAAACCCGTGTGTCTTTGAATAAGATTTACAGATTCGAACCGGATCAGCTCGTTCTGAGTCTTCACTAAACGAAGCCGGTTCAAGACAGCGGTGAGCCGGTCGTTGTATTCCCGGTTCTGAGACTTGAGACGCTTCAAATCGGCCTTCAGGTTCTCCACGTACTTCTTCTTACGCCACCTGGACCGGCGAGCAGACTCTCGGTTCGATATCTTCCTCTTCTTCCTTTTTTCGTCCATTTCTTCGGCAATTGGGTTTGATGGGTTGTCCGAACTGGAGGGTGACGATGAAAGCGGTTCACTTGGCTCGTCCACGTTGGCTGCATTGCCTGCGGATTGGAAAAAGGAGAGGAGCTCGTCCAGCTCCTTTGAAGTGAACCGCGGTTCAATAACCGGAAGTTGGAGGCAAACCGGGTTTTCGGACCACATAATTTTGACGAACCGGATCGAATAAAAAAGGAGCGTGTGTGGGAAATGAGAGGAGCTTTGTGAGTTTGTGAAGGGAGGGAGAGGAGAGGGAAAAGGGAAGAATAGCATACCACAAGTCGGCTATTTATGGGTGCCGAGGGGACAAATACGTGGGCCCCGCTTTCGAGGATTTAAGGGTATATTGGTCTTTTGCATTATTATGTAGTATTTACTTTTAGGAATTTTCATAGACATACCAATTTGAGAATTTTTATAAGGTCAGTCCCATTTAGTTTATATCTTCAACTTATTTGATTTAGTTTTACCTAGATTCGTCTTTTGTAAGTTTTGTTTTCCCTTGTTTTATTGCATATTTTGTGGGCAAAATGCATAAATTACTCTTTATTCACCCTTATTTTCAACTAACCACCCTTATTAAAAAAAATTCACTTAACCACCCATTATAACCACCCTTTATTAGCCTATTGAAAGGTATTTTTAATCTTGAATTCTTACTTAATCAAAAAAAAATCTTGAACGGACCGAAATCTAATTAACAATAAATCAAATTTTCTAAGATACCACTTCAAAAATGTTAAACTAAAATTAGGTTAAATCTATTAATAGTATTCAAAATAAAAATATAGATTCTTACCCTATATTTTAATAATATGGTTTATCTAATCTTTCTCGTAAGGGCAAATCATAAGGATCCTCTATTGAAAAAGAAAATTAGTGAGCTCTAAAAATATTTAAAAATTAACTAAATTAAATAATCTAATGAAAATTAATTTGTTATAAATTGAAAATATATCCTTAAGATGTAAACTAGAAAAAATGTGGTTGGCATATAAGTTAAAAAGATCAATATAGTTCGTTAATTTGTGACAAGTGAACTTGGATTTTGACTTGTTGTGTGGGCGACCACTAGATATTAGCTTAGTGACGAAGAGTCTAAAATCAACCAACTCAAAAAAAAATCAACCAAATCCACATTTTGATACCCAATTTCTTCAAACCAAAAAAACAAAAAAAAAAAAGGGTTGTCTTTTGTATGTTTGGACCGAAGAAATATAAACGTGTTTTTTTAAAGGGAGTAGATTTAACATTGGGTTCTTATGGGACGAGGTTAATAAGCTGATTAAAATTATAGACAGGGTAAATTTTATAAATTATTTATAAAGGTAGTTAAAATTTTAAACAACAAGATAATCTCCGTATCAGGCGAAAAACTGTTTATTTGTAAAAAAATGGAGTTTATTTCGTTGTTATTAGAGATATTGTGGTACTTTCAAACCAGATAAAATGAAAGAGAAGGGGTAAAACAACACTTGTACAAAATAAACACTCAAATAACCTCTCTTTTCTAGCTTTTTTTAACACATTTTTATTTATTTTGGTCATCCAAACAACCAAAAAAGCTGTTTAAAAATAAACACCCACAAATAATTAATTTTTAACTGTTTATTTTGCGAACCATACACACCCATTATATCGATTCTTTTTTATTTTCGGTCTTTCTATCTTATCAGATTTTTTCGGTCTTTTTGTATATTGGTTTTTTCGATATTTTTATAGAAAATGATTTTCTATCAAAAAAATAAGGGTGAATTACATTTTTGGTCCCTAACCTTTACCACTTGTTTCACTTTAGTCCCCAACCTTTGAAACGTTTCAAAATAGTCCTTAACCTTTCTATTTCGTTTCATTTTAGTCCCTAACCTTTCAAAGGTTGTAAAATAGTCCCCAAGCTTATATTAGTTATTCGTTTTAGTCCCTGATATTAAAATATTATTTGAAATAATTATAAAAAATCACCCTAAGTTATCATAATGTATATAAATGAGTAAATTACCCATATAAAGAATAATTATAAAACAAATATCCAACTTTATGATTTTTTTTTTAAAAACGATCTCTTTTATTATTCAAATTCATTATTTTAATGGATTAATAAACATATATTGGATCTATGTATTGGAAAATAAAAAAAAAATCCCATAATCTCTCATAGTTAATCACAAGATCTATAAATTTTATGAGAGCTTTTGTGAAAAAAAATATGGATAATTTTATATAATATGCTTTTATGATAAATAGTAAAATAGTTCGAATATTTTTCAAAATTAAAATTATAGAGTTAGATGATTTTATATAATTTTCTTTGTATGAATAATTTTATTTAAATTATGAAAACTTTAGGGTGGTTTTTTTATAATTATTTCAAATAATATTTTAATATTAGGGACTAAAACGAATAAAAAATGTAAGGTTAGGGACTATTTTACAACATTTGAAAGGTTAGGGACTAAAATGAAACGGAATAGAAAGATCAAGGACTATTTTGAAACGTTTCAAAGGTTAAGGACTAAAGTGAAACAAGTGGTAAAGGTTAGGGACCAAAAATGTAATTCACCCAAAAAATAATGAATCCTAAAAATCTAATTAAAAGGCAAGTTAAACCAACCAGAATTTAGAAAATATTTTTAAATTAGAGCTCTAATTCTATGCCCAAAGAGTAAATAAAAAACCATTTTATATACATATATACTAAGCTATAATATTAGATACTACGGTATCAAGTTATAGTAAATAGTTAAATATGAAAATTGTAAAATGATATTTTTATTGAGTTTTATAATCTTTATTTTGAGCATAAGTTAAAAGTTTACATTTAGAAAAATTATCCAAATTTCAACTATTTTTTATCAGTATGGGGCAAAAAAACCTCCAAATTATTCGGGATTTATTTATATTCTCAATAAAACACACTCACAATATATTGCTAGTAAAAAAAATCAGTTATAGAAACGAGCTTAAAATCACACAAAACCATCTATTGTTTATAAAATATTGCAAATTTAACCATCCCTTCCCACATCTTCAACTTACATACTTTGTAGAATATATGATATATGAATAAGATGATATACATCTAATACATATGGTATAGTTGCTGTAAGGGTAGATTGGTCATTTTACAGCACTAACTACTTGTACTGGCTTTCCCGCTCAACTTGAGTGGCAAGTTGCAGTTGTAACAAACTGTGTTCTTGAGCTCATGGAAGCTCCCAGATCTGTGTTTCTCTCCAAATGATTTCCTCTACAGATTCATATGATTTCCTTTGTTCAAATGGTATCAGAGCTTGTTCGATCCAAATCGAAAAGCTTAGATCAGACTGAGTGATCTGATTGTTGGTTCTTCCGCTTTTCCATTATCGTTTTTTTTCCCCTTCTTCTTGATTGATTACTGGTTCTGCTCATGGCTGGAAGAGGATCGCCGAATCCGAATGGACAGACCTATGCTGAGGCTGTCAATGGAGGAGGCGCTGGCCGAGGAACCTTTGTTACAGTCACTCCCCCTGCAGGTGGATTTGGGAGAGGCGCTGGAGGTGGATTCAATGGAATCCAATTCGGAGATCTGAATCAAGGTATGAATAATGTGCACTATAATCCACTTTACTTGTCCAATTCGGACCACCCAGGGATCCAGCTGGTTAATACTGTGTTCAATGGAATGAATTTCGCTACATGGAGTAGAGGAATTTGGATGGCTCTTGGAGCCAAAGCCAAGCTCGGCTTCATCACAGGTAGCTGTGTGAAACCTCCTCCAAACAGCGAGGATTTTGAGAAATGGGAGAGAGCCGACTTCATGGTCAGATGCTGGATGATTAACTCGATGGTGAGTGAAATTGCTGAAACACTCATGTATGTTGAATCTGCTGTCGAGCTATGGAATGATATTCGTGAACGATTTTGTGAGTCAAATGATCCATTGATCTACCAGCTGCGTCGGGATCTAGGTAACATTCGTCAAGAAAATCTATCAGTGGGGGCATATTATGGAAAATTAAAGAAATGCTGGGATGAATTGCAGTTGCTCGATGCTGTGCCAAACTGTAATTGTGGTGCAATTGGAAATTGCAGTTGTGGATTGTTGAAGAAAATCATTGATAGAGATGAAAAGGCCAAGGTTATGCAATTTATGATGGGGCTCAATGATGTTTATGAGCCACTGCGTGGAAATGTCCTTTCAAAGGATCCCATGCCAGGGTTGCTAAAGGTGTTTCAGATGGCAGTTCAAGTTGAAAGATCAAAGGGTGTCACTTCAGTAATTCCTGGTGACATGAATGCTTTGAATGTTAGCAAGGTTCAGCAATCTGAGACTGAAGCCAATGCTGTCAACAGGTTTGGCTATGGTAGACAAGGAGATCAGCAAGGTTATAACAAGCAAAGCTATGGTAGACAAGGAGATCAGTTAACTGAACAACATATGAGGTTTGAGCAGGCTAAAAGAGAGTATAAGAAATCTAAGCTTGAACGCAAGTGTGACTATTGCAATGAAAGGGGTCACACCAAGGATTACTGTTTTAAACTTGTTGGCTATCCAGAGTGGTTCAAGAACCCCAAGGAAGATGATAAAGGCAAGCCACATGGGAGGTTTGTAGCTCAGTTTGAGGGTGCTCAGGTTGATAACCCTTTTGATCATGGAAATCAGGAGGTGAGACCAGATCCAACTATGGTCAATGCAATCTACAATGAAGTAATGAGGATGATGAAAGGAAAAGGGCCTACTGATATCTCAGAAAGCTCTGTGAACCAAACTATGGTTCATTTTGCAGGTACTTTGAGCATGTCCTTCCTTGTTGGTATGCATAAGGGAGACAGACATACCTGGATAGTGGATTCAGGAGCAACAGACCATATTGCCTTTAACAAAGGGATATTTTCTGAAATCGCTCCTTTACCCACCATCATTTCTTTGGGATTACCTGATGGTACACATATCTCAGTGAAATGGTGTGGTACTGTGATACTATATGACACATTTATTATCAAAAATGTGCTATATGTTCCCCAGTTCTGTCATAACCTTCTTTCAGTTTCTAAAGTTCTTAAGGACCAGAAACTTTTGTTCCAATTTGATGAAGCATGTTGCTACCTACAGGACCCTATAACTAAGTGTTTGCTGGTCAAAGGACATGAAGATGGTGGTCTATACAGAATTCAGACCTGGATTTCAGAAGTTGAGAATGGTAACATTTCTACTGCTGCTACAGATGTGGCTCTTTGTAATAATGTAGACAGTTTATTGACTACTCATGCTCGTCTTGGACACATGTCTTGGTCTAAAATGAGACATTTGAATTTCTGCAAAGACACTAAGGATGCTTGTCTCAGATGTGATACTTGTTCAATGGCTAAAATTCACAAACTAAAATTTGATAGGAGTGAGTCTGTTGCCACTGCTCCTTTTCATTTGGTACACATGGATTTATGGGGACCCTATAAATCTCCATCCATTTGTGGTGCCAAATATTTTCTAACTATCCTAGATGATTACACTAGGACTACTTGGGTGTATTTGCTCCAAGATAAAATGCAGGTGTTAGGGTGCATTACTAAGTTTCTTGTGTTGATTGAAACACAGTTCCAAATGTCTGTTAAGTGCATTAGGACAGACAATGGAACTGAATTCACACAAAAAGGTTGTGTTGAGTTGCTTGATGCACATGGGATTGTTCACCAGAGGTATGCCCCTGGAGTTCATGAACAAAATGGCCGTGTTGAAAGAAAGCACAGGCATTTACTTGAGACTGCTAGGGCCATTAGGATACATGCTGGCCTGCCCATCAAATTCTGGGGAGATTGTGTTTTGAATGCTACTTACCTTGTGAATAAAATGCCATCTGCAGTATTGGGATGGAAATCCCCTTATGAGATGTTGTTTCATGTGTCACCTACATATGATAGACTTCGAGTGGTTGGATGTCTATGTTATGCACTTCAACCCAATGACAGAAGGGACAAGCTAGGCAACATTGCTAGAAGGTGTGTCTTCTTAGGCTATCCTCCAGGACAGAAAGCCTACAAGTTGTATGATTGGGATAAGAAGACCATTATAATAAGTAGACATGTGAAGTTTGAGGAATCTGTATTCCCTTTCAAAGGTGATCACATATCTCCTACCACCTCAGTTTTTCCAAACCTCCCCCATCCACATGATGATGATGAGCTTTCTCATCCCATGTCCAGGCTCATCCCTGCAACCCCAACTCCTACACCACCTTCTACCACTTCAAGTCCAGTACAAGACATTGCTGATTCTCTTGATACTGACCCTTCTTCTAATCACTCTCCATCACCAATTCTCTCATCATCCCCTGAGAGTGTTAATGGCCCTTCTCCTCCCATGCCTAAGAGAGCTGTCAGGGCTCCTGCTAGACTACAGGATTATATCTATTCAGGTTTGCCTTCCAGACATAGCTCAATGCCTGAAGAGTCTATCTCTCAGTTCTTTGCTGTATTCAGTCTTCAACACCTTGCTCATCTGTCTGGGGATTATGTTCAGTCATTGGTAAATGTGTGTGCTGTGTTTGAGCCAAACAGCTATTCCCAAGCCAGAGGCATTCCTGAGTGGGAAACTGCTATGAAAACTGAAATTGAAGCCTTAGAGAAAAACCAGACTTGGTCAGTTACTCCTCTTCCTCCTGGCAAGAAAGCTATAGGTTCAAAAGGGATCTTTAAGATCAAATATAGGCCAGATGGATTGATTGAGAGGTATAAGGCTAGGCTTGTGGCAAAAGGTTATAATCAAGTGAAAGACAAAGATTATAAGCAAACCTTTTCTCCTGTAGCTAAACTCTCAACAGTCAGAGTCATCCTTGCTTTGGCTGCTATCAAGGGCTGGGTGCTTCATCAACTTGATGTAAACAATGCATTCCTGCATGGGTTTCTGGAAGAAGAAGTGTACATGGTGCCTCCCTTGGGTTACAAGGTCCCTGATGGTCATGTTTGCAGGCTACACAGGTCCTTGTATGGGCTTAAACAAGCCAGCAGACAATGGAACCATGAGTTAACTCAATTCCTGATCAAGCTTGGCTATTCTCAAACTAAGCATGATTACTCTCTTTTTGTCAAGAGTGCAGGGTCTTCTCTGACTATTGCTCTTGTGTATGTGGATGACATGCTCATCCTTGGCAATTCTTCTGCAGACATACAACTCACTAAGCAAAGCCTTCATAATGCCTTCACCATCAAGGATCTAGGAGTGGCTAGATATTTCTTAGGCATGGAAATTGCTAGATCATCATCAGGCATTTTGCTCAACCAAAGGAAGTACATTTTAGACATCCTCACTGATGCTAAAATGGAAGCCTGCAAGGCCACCCTCTTTCCTATGCAGCATGGCACAAAGTTATCCTCCACTGAAGGGCAACCTATTGAGAATCCTGAGATGTATAGAAGAATTGTTGGTAGACTCTTATACCTCACTCTCACTCGTCCTGACATTTCTTTCACTGTCCAACAGCTAAGCCAATTCCTTCAGAATCCCCTCCAACCTCATTGGAATACAGCTATGTACCTACTCAGATACTTGAAAGGGACATTCAACATTGCTCTCTCTTTCCCTGCAGTTTCCTCACTTCATCTAACTGCATTTAGTGATGCTGACTGGGGTAATTGTAGGGATACAGGGAGGTCTCTAACTGGGTATTGTGTGTTTCTTGGAGGTTCACTCATTTCCTGGAAAACCAAAAAGCAGAAAGTGGTTTCTAAATCCTCTACAGAGAGTGAATACAGAGCCATGTCTTCAGTGGCTAGTGAATTAGTGTGGTTGCAGGGACTACTAAGTGATCTTTGCATACCTGTTGCTCTACCAATTCCTCTGCACTGTGACAACAGATCTGCTCAGGAACTGGCTGCAAATCCTTTGTTTCACGAGAGGACAAAGCATGTGAGACTAGATGCTCATTTCATTAGAGAAATGGTCCAAGACAAATTCATTACCACTACACATGTGTCTTCCTCAAATCAGATTGCAGATATTCTTACAAAGCCTTGGGCTCCCATCAACACCAGATTTTGAGGTCCAAGCTTGGTCTTGTTCTTCCTAGTACAGGCCAAGCTTGAGGGGGGCATGTAGAATATATGATATATGAATAAGATGATATACATCTAATACATATGGTATAGTTGTTGTAAGGGTAGATTGGTCATTTTACAGCACTAACTACTTGTACTGGCTTTCCCGCTCAACTTGAGTGGCAAGTTGCAGTTGTAACAAACTGTGTTCTTGAGCTCATGGAAGCTCCCAGATCTGTGTTTCTCTCCAAATGATTTCCTCTACAGATTCATATGATTTCCTTTGTTCAAATACTTTATCCTCATCAAATAAACAAGAAGCCCTTTAAATGTATTATTGTATATATTTCTTACCCGAAAAGAGTTATTAGAGAAATAAGGATGCAAACATTATTTTAGGAACATATTAACTAAATGAAGATGGACAATGTAGTAACTTCAACTTTTTCTTTTTTTTTGGTTTAAAGTAACTTCAGCTTTATTTGAACATAGACTAAAGGGAAGATATGAGAAAAATAATTACAAAATGTTTTATAAATAAGGGATGGTTTTGTGCAATTTTGAAAGTAAGGGGCATAATAATTTCAAAAAATGAAAGGATAATTTGTTGAAAGTAAGGAAAATAAGGAGGGCATTGTAAAATTTCGACCAAAAATAAAAAGTTGATTAACTAAAGTTGGAAAACTGGCTTCTCAGTCTCTGGAAGGACAAATCCCCAAAATAAGATCTAAGTGCTGAAAAATCAATCTAAAAGCTCCAAAAAGCATATAATTTTTATTTTATTTTTTGATCCACTTATCTTTCAGAGGATAAGGATAAAATTAAGACATGGGAAATTGGAAACACTTTTTTTTTTTTTTTAGATGTCTAAGGAAATTGGAAACACTTGAACATGTAAGCCCACTCTCTCTACATCTCTCCAGTGTTCACGTTCAGTGTATGTTTTCAGATTTCCCTTAACATTTATAAACCGCCAGGGGGGATATTCCATAGAAGTTTTTACATTTTTTTATAGTTAAAAAAAAAAAGTGCATCAATGTTATTTTATTTATCTTTATAAACATTAAATTGCCGCAGCACTATCATTCTTAAGTAGTATGGGCACTTACTAACACAAATAAGATTTAGAGGTTGAAACTTTACAAAAAAAAAAAGATTTCCCGGGTTTCATTGTAATCTTGTTTGTTAATATTGTTATTGGTTAAGTGTTCCAAATTTAATTATTTATACGTTACAAGTGAAGGATGTTATTAATGTTTGGCATGGGGTTCATCTATCAACCTAAAAAACTATTTGGGTTTTTTTGACCCATCAATGAAAGTCAAAGCTCTTATATCTTATCTATGGAATGAAGATCTTCTAAAACAAATGTTTCCTCATGAGGTAATCCAAAAAATCCTTGCTATTAAAATTCCAAATTGTCAGGCCTATGATAAATTGATCTGGAAGCCAGACCTAGAAGGAAACTTCACCACCAAATCAACTAGAAACATTTTACGTCATGAGCCTGATTCACACACCTGGATATGGAAGCTAAAACTACCCCCCATAGCTAAAAACTTTATTTGGAAGATAAAAAATAGATGGTCTTCCGACGGTTGCTTGTCTAAACAGGTATGTTAATAGGGTTCCTAGCCAATGCTCTCACTGTAAACAATCAGATGAAAATGTGACGCACCTATTTACAAGATGTACATTTGTCAAAGAAGTGATAGCGCAATATGAACAACAAACAGGTATGTTCTTTCTTGAGCTCAATAATCCGGGTCTTATCCATACAAATTTAGAACAAATTAGAAGAGCAAAAACAGGTTTGAAGATCTAGCTTGCATTTGGCAAGTTATTTGGAAAATTCGGAATGAACAAATTTTCAGGCAAAAGAAAGCGAATGGTGCAGCTCAAATAGTCCAAAGAATCGGACAAACCTTGCTCGACTGAAAACAAGGAGATTGCAAAAGCCCAGAAACGAAGAGAGTAAAAAACAAAAGGGCTAATGCCAAGTGGAGTAGACCACCAAGAACTATCTACAAAATTAATGTCGATGGTTCTATTGCCCTTTCTGGCAAGTGCCAGATTGGAGGAATAATTCGGGATTCCCAATATCAGATTATTGACCGAGCGAGAGAGAGAGATGGAGCCGGAAATGGAGATGGAGGTGGTGGCGACACAGGAGGTGGGGGCGGCGCCCATGGTAGATACGGAGATGGTGTAGGAGGCGCCGGTGGTGGTGGAGGAGGTGGCGGTGGTGGTGGAGGAGGAGGTGGCAGCGCCGGTAGTGGAGGGTGGTGGTGGTGGGCCGGTGGTGAAGGTTGGTGGTGGAGCGGTGGCACCGGTGGCGG
This sequence comes from Persicaria maculosa, assembly GCA_963922045.1. NCBI lineage: Eukaryota > Viridiplantae > Streptophyta > Magnoliopsida > Caryophyllales > Polygonaceae > Persicaria > Persicaria maculosa. Next base: position 23,895,227 of record OY998259.1, on the reverse strand, counting down.
AGGCGATGGAGGTGGCGCAGACAGAGGTGGTGGAGGTGGCGCCAGTGGCGGAGGCGATGGAGGTGGCGACCGACGATCAGCCGGAGGTGGTGGTGCCGGCGTCGGAGCCGGAGGTGGCGACGCAGTCCGTATTACCGTCGCGGAAGCGGCGTAATATGGAGGTGTCTCCTGTCCCGACCCCACCGGTATGTTATTTGAATTATTTATTTTATTTGATAGTAATAGTTTTATAGTTTTATAATATAGTTTGATAGATTATAATATAGTTTTATAATATAGTTTGATAGATTATAATTGATAGTATATAGTTTTTATGATTTGTTATATGTTTATAATTTTATAGTTTATAAAATATAGTTTTATAATGTAGTTATATAGTTTAGATTATTGTTTAATAATATAGTTGTTAATGTAGTTTGTATAATATAGTTTAAATATTTGTTTTATGTTTATAGTTTCAAATATATAAAAATACATCTACGTCCGGCGTCTACCATCCCCGAGGCATCTACGTCTGGCGTCCACGAGGCTTCTACATCCGCCACCCATGATGCTGAGGCTTCGACCTCCCGCACACCACCGACGATTTCTTTGGGCTTCTGCGGATGACAACATCCCTGACGTCGACGAGGGGGTGGACGACGGGCAGGATAGGCAGCAAGAGAGGGAGGGTGGCCACAAGCGACCTCAGCACGACGTGGACGTGATGATGTGTTCGGAGGGTTCAACTGAGGTCGAAACAACATTGATCCCTTCATGCTCGGACATATTGAGGGTGTGAGGGACACTACTGGAGATGGTCATTGTGGCTACCGTGCTTTGGCGTCATTGACATCACCGATCGGCGAGTCTGCTTTCCCGGAACTGAAAACGTTATTATGCAATCACTTGGAGGATAACCGATCTCTACGCCGGTTGTTATATGGGAGGGTACCCATTCCAGCAGTTCGTCGACAACCAGAGATGGGCGGGACCTGTGCATGGTGATAGGAGACGGTGGATAGAGCTACTTCTGAAATACCAGATTTGCAGGCACCATCACAATGGTGGAAATGGGTTGTACTATTTCATTAATTTGTTAACGGCAATACATAGAGATATTTATAGGGGCATACATTCATACAACTCGGCATCAAGAATGTTCTGAAATGTTTCCTAGTGCCTGTGAGCTGGGCTCGGTTGTGGATTCATCATTGGGCTTCTCTCTGGGCTTGCCTTGAGTGGATCGGGTAGGTAGTAACGGGTTGCTGCTAGTACTCCCCGGCGATCCGATCTGTCTAAGGCACAGATGGGATCGGTTTCGCAAAAACAGAGCCGTGGACTGAGGCTTCGTCAGTTGATCAGCAACCTGATCTTGTGATGATATAAAGGCAACTTTGAGTGAGCCATTTGCAACCCGTTCTCTCACGAAATGGTAGTCAAGTGATAGGTGTTTGATCCGGTGATGTAGGACTGGGTTCACCGCTAAATATGTAGCACCAAGGTTGTCACACCACAATGTAGGAGCTCGATGAAGAGAGATGTCAATGGAGGCAAGTACTGACTGAAGCCAAATGAGTTCACATGTTGCAAGGGCCAGAGCACGGTATTCCGCTTCGGTAGATGATCGAGCAACAGTTTGTTGTTTCTTAGCGCACCAAGAGACCAGATTTGGACCATGATATACACAGTAGGCACCCATCGAGCGACGATCAAGGCGGTCGGAGCCCCAATCAGCGTCGGAGAAAGCTGAGAGATCATTGCGAGGAGTTGCTGCGATGTGGAATTTCAAATCCTTGGTGCAATTCAAATATCGCAAGATGCGTTTTACTGCTTGCCAGTGGGATTGGCATGGTTTGTGCATGAACCGAGCAACCCGACTCACTGCAAAGGCCACATCAGGTCGTGTAAATTGAAGATACTGAAGGCTGCCAACTATGCTTCGGTATTGATGACCATCTTCAAAAGGTGGTGAGGGTGTTGCTGAATCGAATGTAAGCGCTGCTGGTGAGGAAATCGGACGAGAGTTCATCATTCCTGTTTTGTTGAGAAGATCTGTGATGTGTTTTGTTTGACTGAGATAGAAACCAGTAGAGTCTCTTGAGATTTCAATGCCCAGAAAGAAGTTCGCCGGTCCCAGATCACGAACAGGAAATTGCCTGGAAAGACAAGTCACAAAGCTTGTAGAGAGAGCAGGGTTAGATGTGATAACTAAGAGGTCGTCGACATAGACCAACGCGAAGGCAAGATCCCTGCCTTGGCGATAGGAGAACAAAGAGACATCTGCAGGGCTAGAGGTAAAACCAACAGATAAAAGAAAATCACTGAGGCGAGCAAACCAAGCACGGGGTGCTTGTTTGAGACCATAGAGGGACCGATTAAGCTTACAGATGTGAGAGGGAAAGTTGGAGTTGACAAACCCCGGTGGCTGGCAGACGAAGACCTCCTCCTCGAGTGATCCATGAAGGAAAGCGTTTTGAATGTCAAGTTGTCGAGTAGACCATCGATACATTGCTGCAAGGGAAAGTAAGAGGCGGATTGTGGATGGTTTAGCCACTGGACTATATGTTTCATTGTAGTCTACCCCTTCTAATTGATGGAACCCTTTCGCCACAAGACGAGCTTTTCGTCTTTCGATCGAACCATCTGACCGGCGCTTGGTTTTAAACACCCACTTCACTCCGAGGACATTGGCCGAGGGAAAAGATGGGACAAGGGACCATGTGTTTGTGTCGAGCAAGGCTTGGAACTCATGTGCCATAGCCTGGCGCCACTCTGGATGTTTTGAGGCCTCGGTATAGCAGGTTGGTTCTTCGGGAATGGTGGTTGCAAGGGAGCAACTAGGCCAATTGATGGTGCCATCGGTTCGGTGGAGAGGCTGGTGTATGTTGTCTCTGGCTCGGGTTATCATGGGATGGCGTTGGGGAATAGGAGCCAGAGGAGGCGGTGACGGTAGATGGGGTTGTTGTGGAGGTGAATTTGTTTGTGAAGAGGCTGATGAATGAGGGGATTGTGTTTGGGCCAGAGTTGAATTTGTGGGCTGAGATATGGGTGAATAAAAAAGAGGTAAATGGGCCTCAGGTGATGGCATATGTGGTGGTGGTTGCTGAGATTGAGCAAATGGGAAATTGGCTTCATGAAATAGCACATCTCGTGAGATATAAGTCTTGGAATGTTGCCAATCAAAGCATATGTATCCCTTATGATTGGGGCTATAACCCAAGAAAATTGTGGGGGTGGATCGAAGAGCCAATTTGTGGTGATTGTATGGCCGAAGGTTCGGAAAGCAAAGGCATCCGAACACTTTTAGGGACTTGTAGTCCGGGCTTTGGTGAAAGAGAATGGAGTAGGGTGACTCATGGTCAATAATGGGTGAGGGGAGACGATTCATTAAGTATGAGGCCGTTTGAAAGGCATAGTCCCAAAATTTTAAAGGAAGGGATGCATGTTGAAGCAAGGTGAGGCCAATGTCCACTATCCGTCGATGGCGAGACTCAACGGATCCATTTTGTTGGTGGGAATATGGACATGTAAGACGATGCATAATTCCCAATTTTTGAAAAAGAGGAGTGAGTGGCTTGAATTCGGTTCCGTTATCCGTTTGGATAGAGATAATTTGTTTCCCAAAGAAGTTTGTAACCAATGGAATAAAAGTGGTAAGAATATGGGAGACTTGATTTTTTGTTTGAAAGGGGAAAATCCACACAAATTTAGAATAGTCATCAATAATAGATAGAAAATATTTATTTCCATTGATAGTAGTAGTATGGGCTGGACCCCATATATCCATAAACAAAAGTTCCAACACAAAGGATGACTTGGAATGACTAGCATGGTGAGGCAAGGCATGGGCCTTGGCCCATGAACAAGAGACACAAGGAAAATGACTACTAGAATTAACTGGGCCGGATAAATGGTAATTAGAAACCACAAACCGGGTTATTTGTTTAGAGGGGTGACCTAAACGCTCGTGCCACAGAGAAGGTGATGATGAAGAAACAGAGGCGGCAAGATGCAGTTGTGGAGGTGATGAAGAGGACGATGATGGTAACTCGACAGGCATGACATACAATCCACTCTCATCCACGGGTCCCTTGAGAAGAAGAGCTCCCGTCGCGCAGTCCTTCACAGAAAAATAATCTTTGTGAAATTGGAAGAAGACATTGTTATCAAGGCAAAAACGACGAACAGAAATTAGGTTCTTTGTAAGGAATGATGATTGAATTAAATTCGAAAGATGAAAATTATGGGATGATGTAGAGAGTGAGGAAGAACCGTAGTTTTGGATTGGAATGGATGACCCATCGCCGAGGGAGATACTTTCTGTACCTTCGTATGGCAGCCGATCGAACCTCAAATTTGACACATCTGGTGTGTAGTGGTGTGTAGCTCCGGTGTCTGGGTACCAGTTTGCAGCGGTATAATTGGTTTGAAACGAACGAGGAGGTGGTGGTTGGAACGAGTGATCGAACCGATTCCAACACCGAGCAGCCACATGCCCTTTCTTGTCACAAAGTTGGCATACGGGGCGATTGTCTGGGGCGCTGGTGAACGTCTGGTATCCTCGGCCTCCTCTAGAAGATCGTCCTCCCCGATTGTCCCGGCCACCACGGGATTCACCTCGACCTCGTCCCCTTCCTCTCGTAGCCGTGAAGTTAAGCTCAGGGGAAGAGTCAGGGGAGGGAGCAATAGTGGAGTTTAAAGATACCTGGGTGGAAGCTGTTGTTAGGGCCTGGTTTCTGGCTATCCGAGCTTCCTGAAGAAGAAGATAATGCAGTATCTCATGAGGTGGGGGAAGGATCGGTTGTGTAGAGAGGGTTGTCACTAGAGCATCGTAATCGCTCCCAAGGCCAGCCATCAGATAGGAAGCGAACTCGGGATCGGAAACAAACTGACCGGCAGCTTGTATTTGATGAACGAGTGCTTTGGCTTTGTTGAAGTATTCTGTGGAGGATTCATCACCTTTCTTCAGGCTTGCAAGTTGCAGGCGAAGTTGGACAGCTTGGGCGTTCGATCGAGAAGCGAAGAGGCTATGAAGCCTATCCCATATTTGCTTGGAGGTATCGCAGTCTAGGACTTGGACCATGACAGCTTCGGTTAAGGATGCTGAGAGGATGGCGACCACAAGTTGGTCTTTGGCCATCCAGTCGTCGACAGCAGTAGAGTCGTCGGTCGATGGCGTCGGACATGAAATAAAGCCGTCAACGAAGCCCATGAGGCGTTGAGAGCGAAGGTAAGGGGTAATCTGGCGTTGCCAGGTTGGGAAATTTGTTGGAGAAAGTTTGATGGTATTGAGACTTTGGAAATTTGGTAAAGAGGAGTGAGGGTTAAGAGAAAGTTGGGACACAGAGGACTGAATTTGAGTAATTGATGGGTTGCTGTCCGCCATGGCTGGATAGAAGAAAAGCTTCAAATTTTGAATTTCAGGAAAAGAAGAAGATAGAGGCGTTTAGCCTAGATCGCTCTGATATCATTCTGAAATACCAGATTTGCAGGCACCATCACAATGGTGGAAATGGGTTGTACTATTTCATTAATTTGTTAACGGCAATACAGAGAGATATTTATAGGGGCATACATTCATACAGCTCAGCATCAAGAATGTTCTGAAATGTTTCCTAGTGCCTGTGAGCTGGGCTCGGTTGTGGATTCATCATTGGGCTTCTCTCTGGGCTTGCCTTGAGTGGATTGGGTAGGCAGTAACGGGTTGCTGCTAGTAGCTACCCATCATGAGTTTAGTATTTGCAATGATATATCAGATTCCTCTCGTCGTCCTAGCTTGACATCATCCGTTCACATGTCTCCCCATGACCTCGCCGACACCTGCTAACAACCCTCAATCAGCAACCCTTGGTTTAGCCTGCATCGGAAACCAAGACCATTTTGCCGCAGTACGACTTCAAACGTCTTATATTATTATCTATTTTACTTTTCATCTATATGTCAATACTCTAACTCTAATTTTCCGTTCTCATAGGTCTGGTTGCGTCCTAACGCTCCTATTCCGCCGCCTGCGCCAGAATGGGTCGCACATCATCAATCGAGCGTCGAAGGATGGGATGCTCCTGTTCAAGCTCGGTTTGACAGATTTCGAGCCTTACGTGTCGAGTCTGATCGCCCTTTACACTTTGCCTAGATTTTATTCCACCAGTTTATTACAATTATGGATGTAAACCTTTTTTTTCCGTTCCTTGTAACACTATTCGCATATTATCCGAATGAAAACATTAACAATTATTGCTTGCCATTTAATTATCACTTGACAATTAAACTCACCAATGCTCGAAATGACTTAGACCCTAAATCATAAACCTCCACTAGCTAAACCCTTCAATTTCTTTCAATTAACCCTAAAAAACCCTTGGTAAACCCTAATCCCTAAACCCTAAGTAGGGTTTGCACGTCACTTAAGACGTGCACAAATGCACGTTATTAATAACGTGCAATATTTGCACGTTGTTAAGGACGTGCAAACCCTAATTTGCTAACGACGTGCACAGTTCCACACCTGCACGTTAATAAGGATGTGCAAATCCTTAATCATCATTCGTGATATATCTAACAAGACCTTTTTTTATAATTAAAAGACTAAATAATTTATTTTCGTTGTCTAATTTTAAAATTAAAAAGTTAAATAATTTTTTTTTTGCCTTCTGAAATTCATAATGACAATCTACTATGGAATGTTATAGCGTAAAGTGACAAGTCACACACACACACAAATACAAGAAGCAATATATTTTAGGAATAAAGAAGCAACCGTGTAAGAGGTTAATTACTGTAGAGAATGGAATCTTATAGTTTATGTGGGCGGTTATTAATAATTATTAAGGACAATGGAGTCCTTCCATTCCATGTGCAATTTTCTTGTCCTCTCCCCATCGATCTGTTTCTATTTTGTCATCACCAATTCATGATTTCATGTATTGTTTAATAGAAAAGCGTAATTCAACCAAAAAAAACATAACATAACAAAATTGAGATAGACGACAATCTCACAAAGTACAAACCCATATGGATTATGGATCCGGTTCATCGTCATTCCACAACATGGCAATGTGCTTCACACTTAAGCATTGTGTGTATGTGATCCTCTATCTTATTATGCGAGGGAGGGATAATCTTAATTATACACATTTCTTTTTGAGGAAAAATTATACACATTTCCAATTCCAATTAATCACTCAAAAAGGAATAATTTAGACGGACTATTAGCTATAATTATACAGATTTGTTACAAACAAATGAGCGTTTGCGGCGTAGAAGATTACCCGATGCGCCAGTACGCAGATGTGATACCTTCCCGATAGAGCGTTTGCGGCGTAGCAGGGGGCGACCTAAGAAGTCCTGGAGGGAGGTCATCAGACGCGACCTTACTTTGCTTCACATACCCGAGGGCTTAACGAGAGATCGCAGACAGTGGAGAGAGGCTATCAGGGTCAACAAGGGATAGACTTATCCTTCCGATACAGTATCCTTTTATGAGCTATACTCCTAAATTCCTATTTCTCTTATTAGTGTGTCTTGTATTGTCTGGCTTGGATACTTTTGCAGGTATGGGTCATTCGGAAACTCTCTCTCGGCCTAGTCGGGAAAAGAGAGCGTATATTGGAACCCCCCAGACCCTGCTCTAAGCAGAATATACTGGGCTTGTTGTTGTACATTCTAATTGTTGTGGATAAATGAGTTTTTATCTTAGAGCCCAATATACATGGAAATCGACAATGTTTATGCATATCTGTGGATCCTACCTTCGTCTTGATTATTCTCTATTGCCAAATTTCTCATTAAATTTATATATATATATGGAAGCTTTAAAATGTAAAAACTCCTTAACGTGTAAAATCCGCTTAAAGTGTAAAATTTATTTTTTTAATGAATTACACGCGCTCCACGTACAACAGCGAGCAGTGGCTTCTCTCTCGGCCTCCCGCTGCCGCGCACCCATCCAACGTCGAGCCACCTCCGGCCACCAGGGCCTAGCCGCGCTCGAGCCCACCCCTGGGCGCATCCGTCGAGACTGGACGTGGCCTGGTTCGAGCCATCTGCTGCCCCGACGCGCGCCCCTCATCGCAACACCGTCGAGCCACCAGCAGCTTCGGTTGTCGGCCTCCCACGCCACCCACGAGCCACCTCCGGCCACCAGCCCCGACCAGCTCGAACCCCCTCCCTCAGGCGCACCCCCCGAGCCCGGAACCCCCATGGTTCGAGCCCAGCCGAGCTCACACCGAGCCCATCTCTCCCGACAGACCTGTTCAACGTTTTTGGCTCAATATACCTTCGAAAACCCGATTTTCTCTTTGTTTCAACACGAATTTGGTATGATTTCTAACCCTAAACTTGTTTATTACAACTATTTAGATTGTTTGAATGATTTAGGTTGAGATTGAAAATCTAGGGTTTGATTTAGGAGCGGAATTTGGGGCTTTTTTCCAAAAGCCAAATTGATTGAAATTGATGATATAGTTGTGTTGTTGGGTTGATTTTGAGCTAATTTCATATTCATATTATTGTCAAATTGTTTATGGATCATGAGCTAATTGAATTTTAGAATTTTAGATTGCGATATGTTTTAGAATTTGGGGTTTTTTGCCAAAAGCCAAATTGATTGAAATTGATGATATGGTTGTGTTGTTGGGTTGATTTTGAGCTAATTTCATGTTCATATCATTGTCAAATTGTTTATGGATCATGAGCTAATTGAATTTTAGAATTTTATATTGCGATATGTTTTAGAATTTGGGGCTTTTTGCCAAAAGCAAAATTGACTTAAATTGATGATATGATTGTGTTGTTGGGTTGATTTGGAGCTAATTTCATGTTCATAGCATTGTCAAATTGTTTATGGATCATGATCTAATTGAAGTTTGGAATTTTATATTACGATTTGCTTTAGAATTTGGGGGTTTTTTCCAACAGCCAAATTGACTGAAATTGATGATATGGTTGTGTTGTTGGGTTGATTTGGAGCTAATTTCATGTTTATAGCATTGTCAAATTGTTTGTGAATCATGAGCTAATTGAATTTTAGAATTTTATTGCAATATGCTTTAGGTCGATTAGGTTCTTCTATTTTAGCATAAAAATCATAATTTAGCCTATTAGCTCAATTGGTAGAGCAATGTGCGTTTGCACAAAAGATGTGGGTTCAAATCCCACATAGGTTACATAATAGACAAGAGCGCAACAATCGCAAATTGTTAATCATGCACATTATAATCTAAGTTATGCACTTTTTAACCTTAATTATGCACATTTTAATCTTATTTATGCACTTTAATTTTAAAAGCTTATATGTAAAAAAATCGATTTCAAACTTACATCTATCAACCTAAATTATCCGAGAGGTGAACCCAAACTCTCAAAAGTAAAAAAAAAACAAAATTAAAACATCGATTTCAAAAGCACATCTTTTGACTTATTAATGCGCATTATGATCTTACATTTGCACAATTGTATTCTTAATCTGCACAATTGTATCTTACTTTTGCACAATTGTAGTTTAAATTTGCACAATTGTATCATACTTTAAATTTGCACAATTGCACAATTAAAATTGCACAAATGCACTTTACAGTTGCACAAATGCACTTCACAGTTGCACAAATGCACTCCACAGTTGCACAAATGCACTTCACAGTTGCACAAAAGGTATCGAAAACGGGAAAAAGTGCATTTACCCATAAAATTAGACATATTTACCAATTTATCGATAAATTAAACATATTTCAATTATAAATTTTTATAATTGAAATAGGCACATTTACCTATTTACCCCATAATGAATTATTTGTCTGCACAAAATAAACTTATATTTGCACAATAAGATGTTATATGTGCACAAAAGCAAGTTATACTTGCACAGCAGAAAGTGTTACCACGAAAAAAAAAATTATGGGCAAAAAAAAAAAAAAATCAGGTCCGAGAAGGGGGGGCAGGGGGGGCACACGCATGGACAGGGGGGCAGACATTCTACTAATTAAATTAGGCCCATTAGCTAATTTTACGCGATAAGCAAATTTTACACGTTAAGGAGTTTTTACATTTGAAGTAAACCCTATATATATATATATATATATATATATATATATAAACGCGTACAACGTTCAATTGTTTAGTAAAAAAATAGGTATCGACGTTGCTCAATATCAATCGAGTTCCATAATCGGATCGGGTCGAATTAACAATGTTGGATTGGACGTAGTTAGTAAGGGTCAAATAGAACACAAAATAGGAAGAAGAATTTTGAGATGTGAATGGACAAAAATCGTCCCACATCGAAAGTTTGAACAAATCAAGCCTGTATATCTATCTATCTATCTATCTATCTATCTATCTATCTATCTATCTATCTATCTATCTATCTATCTATATATATATATATATATATTATTGCCAATTAGTTTTAGGATGGAACCCCGCTCGGGTTATTTGCAAGGCTATTAGCGCAAGAGCGCACGTGTGCACACGACCCCTGATCCCGAGTCCCAACGAACTTCAATAAAGGGAAAAAAAACAACAAGAGCCCACGTGTGCACACGACCCCTGATCCCGAGCCCCAACGGACTTCAATAAAGGGAAAAAAAAACAAAAGGGGAGTGTGTGATTTTTTGTTTTACAACGTCCCTTTGGACCTTTTTTTTTCCGACGTTGCTAGTTCGGTTAAACCCAAGTTCATTTCAATGTTAATTAACGGTATATTACGGAGTGGATTTGCGGTGTATATAGAGACAATCATAAATAAAGAAGCTAGTTGCCCTGTTGAAAGTACCACCAATGATAAAAATATTTTTTTTTTTTATTAGGTTAAAATTCGAAGGTCAGACAGGCCTGACTCATCGAGAGGCCGACCGAAGTCGGCAGACGGCGAACCGTCTAATAGAGCAACCTATAAACAGAAATACAAATAACAAGCGTAGTGAACCAAACATTAATAAACACTACTACAAACGTTCCAAGAAGACCAAACTCCCGAAAAGTTGAGGAAGCCACCGAAGAACCAGCCAAGCGCCACCGAACAGTAGCACCGCGGGCCAGTAGTACAGCAGGACTCTAACTCCTGTGGGTAGTGCAGACGAACTCCAAGGAAACTCTATCCCGAATACGGAGTCGCCTTGAGCGCACCACCTCGACTCCAGCCAGACCCGACTACAGACTCCACGCCTCCCAACCAAGTAGAAGATCTCCTAGAAACATCGGAAGCAAAGCCGCAAACTGCTCGAACAAAACGCCATCAAGCTTTCACCTGCAAAAGTATTGACAAGCCCTTGCGGGATTTTCTCAAACCCTTTCGGGTGGGTTTACACATTTTTCCCTTTTTTTTTCCAAAGACTCTCCTTGACCTTGGCGTGCAAAGCAAAGGAAACCCTTGCACGCCACGACAGCCACGCTTTACGGGAAAGGATTCACACAGACAACCGTGACTTGCACGGCAAGGAGACAGGAGCAGGGACTGCGCCGACTGGCAAAGACGCCAGCCAGAGCCAGACCGAGCACTGAGAGACGGGGCGGAGGGATGTGGACAGATGAACCGAGGTTAGCCAGAGATAGAGGGAGGAGCAATTCCACTCCGGGGGAGTCGAAACACCAGATCTGCGAAAAGGGGAGATGGACGGAAAACAGATAATCGAAAAAGGGATTCGGGGTTAGCACCGGCGGCGCGATGAGTTATTGGAGAATGATTGATAGGGGGAAGGTTGGATAATACTGCATAGGCGAAAAGGGAGGGCGACGGAGAAGCCGGGGTCACCGGCGGAGGAAACCGACAAGGCCAATGACCGGAAAAACCATCGACACCCAACCATCGAACACAAGGGAGGGTGAATCAAAGGAGATTGATCCCAAACAGATGTTGTAGAAGATGATTTGCCCAAAACAGAGGTTGGAGAAGATGATTTACACAGGGGAAGGTGAATCAAAGATGATTTGCCCCAATTCTGGATTCCCAAAAATGAGAGTTTCTCTCTCCTAAGAGAAAGATTCTCTTTATACCAATGATAAAAATATGGTAAGACTTATCTTTAGCGGTTTTTCAAAAATTCTTCAAAATAAGGAAGCAAAAGACATATTTTTCGAATTATTTTTCCTCTAACTCCAACCACTTCTACATTTGAAGATTTAGAGAAGTTTTTAGCTTTTGAGAATGTTGCGGATTTGGAGAAAAGACTTTTTTTTTTCTATTGCTTTTCTATTTTAAAGAATAAAATGGTAAATCTATTAAACTTTAAAAAAAATATTTAAAATTTTTCAAAAACATCAAAAGCTCTAAAATGGATAACCGGTTTGGGATGCTATAAATAAGCCATCAGAGTGAACGATTTCCACCGTGGATCAAGTGTCGTTAATTTTTCCGAACGTCACCTTATCGCTTCAAACCAATCACGAGTAAATTCACACAACACCAACCAAGCATTCATCCAATACTCCCGCCGAGTACTTGGCTATACATAAGCTTGTCACAAACACACACAACCTTAACATTTCTCCACACACTTTGAGGCGAAACCTGAAAGTTGGTGCATATTCGTTGTAGTGGGGGGCATTTGTTGCATAGCTCACTGATAACCTAATAATGTAGGCACCGATTTCCCTCTCTTTATCTCTTCCCTTTTCACCCCTTGTGACAAACTCGTGTCCCTGTTTTTATATACATGTACATATATAGGACTTTGGGAGGTGGTTGGGAACAACTTTTGATCTTTTACATTCTTTATCTTCTTTGTGCTCCAACCTACTTTACAGTCCCTTGCCATGGCATGATGGGTGCCACTGCCTTTATACGACGGCCTCAACTCAACCCATCATATGTTAGTAATGAAGGAGTTGCTCCAACTATTTTTTTAATCACATCCATGCTATGAACTATGTACAAATACAATGCGATAGAATCCGCCACTAGCGCCCCCAACACGCACGGTTGTATGAGCTTCTAATACTTCTGTGTACCATCTGTTTGTTTCGCATCAGAATGATTACAAATTTACGGGTGGGCTTACCTGCGGCCAAGAGATTACAAGGATGAAAGATGTAGTGTTAGATCAAAATGTCAAAGACCCGCGTGAGATAAAGAAGAAAGGGGAATGATCACAACCTTGAACAAGAGATCATGAGCGATGTGTTCCCAGGGCAGAGATATAGACATCAAGCGGCACTTGAGGGGCAGCATCTCTTCATCAGAACTCATGGAAGAAGCAGATGCTGCTGCAAAAGCCTGCCTTGCTGCCACAGATGCGACAAAGGCAGCTTTGCGAGCAAGCATGGCAATCCCAAAGCCTTTCTTGGATTTGGTGGGTGCTGAAGGGCCATGAAGCTGGTGGCTTTGATCTGATAAAGACTTTTTATTAGCATATCGTATTCAGCATTCACATAAGCACATCTCATATAATATCTGAAATATTAGCTCTCTACCTTCAACACCTGAAACAGCTACTTCAACTTCACCACGTCCACCAGGACCTTTCATGTAGAGTCTGTTAGTTTTTCCAGAGTGATCCGGATGGAAGACAAGGCTATCAAACCATGATCTCCCAGCTGCAAAATTCAGAAGCATCCAGTTGGGTGTTTTGAAACATAGTAGTTAATATCAAGAGTAAAGCTATATGAGAGGAAACAAGAATAGAGAAACCAGAAGTTTTGGCAGCATGGATAAACTAGCATTCTCATCTCAATATGTATAACGAATAGCTTCTAGAGTTGGGAGTGTGTTTTGTGCTGTGTCAATTAGGAGCTGAGCCTTAGGACAGCATCCAACCCTTTTGTGTTTAATTCTAGTTATTCAATGTAGAAGGTAGAAGACCAACCAAACTCAATTACAGTTCAATCGACAGAATCCATGAAACATGGGATAATAGTAAAAGATGATAGCATGTGAATCTGTGATCATACACTACACAAATGTTACCATCATATGCTTCTCGAACCAGTTGATAGTTAACCAATCCTGAAAAAATAGTCACCTGCAGAACACAACCTTCAGTCAGGCTACTAGCTAATAACAGCAAACTGGAGCCCTCTAATAAATTGGAAATTTTGTACTATAAAGGTATTTCACATAGTTGCAATGAAAATGTTACATTCATGAAAGACAATTGATCACACACTTGACAAAATTACAGAGTAAAAGTTACAGATACCAAAGCAGAAAGATCAGACTAACAAGGAGCAATGAAAAGTAAGCAACACTTGCTGTTTATTCGAATGCTCAGAGCAAAAGATGTGAGCATCATGCCGTTATTTTCTCCAAGTCTTTGAAGGACATTGGCATGGACATTCCATTTTTAAGTGTCATCCAAGATCTCAAAAATTATATGCCAAAAGTTTTGGCTCCATCTCCAATAATTTATCATATAACCAAAGAGGAGGGCTAGTAATTATGAGACTGTAATCAAGAAGATATGATCATTAGCACTTCTCTCTTGTGGAACCTTTTCACACATAAGAAAAAAATTTATTATTATTAACCAAATTTACCTGAAGCAAAAACTGAAATATGCACTATTGCCCTAAATATTGTTTTAGTTCCAACATTTTTTTACATATTGGGGAATGCCATGAAAAAACTTCATTGACCACAAACCAAATATTGCAGGGCGGTTAAACACCAAAAACAACAAATCAAGGAATTTCTCAAGTTTTGTCTTTTTTTTTTTTTTTGTCACTGCATGGTTAATGAATATCATTACAGACCTCATTTCTATCAATCGTTTCAGGAACTCGCTCAACTGGCACCGAGGAACCACTACTGCAATCTTCTTCTGATTTGTCACGGGGAAATGCAGCACCACCATTGGCATTTAGAAGCACACAGTAGCAGTGGTCCCTATCAGATAAGACCTGGAACAAGTGAGAACAAAAAGGTCAGTGACATGAACATATATTGGCCGATGCAAATTATTCAGGAATTGCTACAGTAAAGCATAATCCACTAACATATGGTTCTGAGATCAGAAAACATATCAAGACAATAGCTAATACTGATAATGAAAAAAACGGAAGATGATTACCGCTGTATCAAAGGTAGAATCAAAGTCCTCAACCGCAAAACATATATCAGGATATGCAGGAAAAGTTTCTGCTTCCTGGATACATGATTCTGAACAATGTCAGCCCAATGCACAAAGCATTAGACGGTTGATAAAGGAAATTGAGAACTGCGATGCCACTGACACTTGCCTTTTGGGCATCTAAATGAAAATTCACCCGGCTTGGAGAAGCATACACAGTCTTTACAACCTGAACAAGATAAATCAGAGAATCATATCTTGACCATTTATGAATATGAAATGATCATACCATGCATATGAGCATTTAAATCAACCTATCCGGTGCTATGAAAGAAGGTTGATCAAACACAAAGTTGTATAATACAGGTTTCCAAACACTCCAATTAACAGCATCAGGTCTACTATTTTGTTTAGCCATCAACACGTTGCAAAATAAACGCTATAATCCCCAATCACTGATATTAGGAAATTTTCTGAAATTACCCATGATGGATCCTTCATTACCTTTCCTAATGTTTAGCCATCAATGTAATGTACCAACTGTTAAATTGCATAATTGCCTTTCCTGATGGCTCATACATCCAATATAGATGCAATTTGACTAGAGAACTGAACAGGTGGTGCATTAGAGATAAGCCCAAAGGTTATAAAATAAAAATGGTGAACCAACAAGCAAGGCTATCACTCCTACACATGCTACTATCCGCAGAATCAACATTTCCTTTTACTCTATTAAATACTTATAAATATTGCAACAAGATTCCATTTGATTAAGTAGTCTCCTTTAAACCATAACAGGAATTACACATCCAAATCCAAATCGAACTGAAGTTTCAATCTTTGTGTTTCTAACTCTGATTAGAAACATAATCAACAAAATGAGGCAATCCAATGTCAACCATGACAAACATTCAAATTATGATATCACACATACCTTTACTGAAAATAAAGACGATATATCTAAATATTTAAATGTTATTGTCTAGCATTCAATATCAAAGAAAGAACAACAAAGATGAAAATAACTAAATAAGTTGCACACCTTATATATAGAAGTCAGAAGCCCATCATCTCCAACACGAAGCTTCTCAAGGCCCTGACGGCTAACAAGAACAGTTTTTTTCTTTACAAATCAACAAATTTCACAAGCTACATAGGGTAAAATGCATCAGAGTTCTCTTTTAGTTTCTTCATGGCACATGTATTCATTAGCAAGATGCTGTTTTTTAAGAAACACAATACAACAAGATGTTTTGATGAATAATTAAATTCAATGTGAACAGTAGATAGAAATAATAACTAAAACTCAGGATCCCTACCCTAAACCAAAAGAGAGATTTAAGACAGCAGAAGAAATACATCTTTGATTTCACAACAGCCTAGATACTGAATAAGTATAATATCAATCGCAAATTCTAGTTGAAGAGGAACGACATACATAGGCAACATTAACAAACACAGTGTAAAGATATACTTTATGGATATGATTAGAGCCCAATATGCTACATTGAGGAACATGAGCGTGGAAGTGGAGAGCAGGCATTTACCTGCAAATTGCCACAGTCACACTGAACGAAGTATGAGCAATAAGGTTCAAATAAAACGATCTTTTCCAGTCTACCTCAAATGAGACTTCCCGCAACAAATTGTCAAGCTGCAGGAAATTATAATATATAGCTCTTAGTCATGACATGGACAAGCATAATTACTATTCTATTGATGAAACAGAACAGGAAGTTGCTACAAAAAATAATTTGAGAGAATTACATTTCAAACCCTCAAGTTTTGTGATGATATCAAACTGGTGGCTAATACATACAATATGAATTGCATCATACTCCGTAGATTTACATGGTACCTTATGTTTTGCACTTCTGTGTCACCAAGATCATTTTCAAATTTTCCAGATGAAAAGGAAAACATAGAAAACAATGTCATGATCTTTTAGCCATAGTGCTACCCAATCTAAGTTGTTTAATTCAATACATTGGGTTTTCAACCCAAAAAATTGAAAAACGTTACCAAAATTATATAATGTGTGCATTAAATTACTGGAATGAAATTTACAATCCTCAAGGTAATTGGATACAGCTCAAGAAGAAATTGCATCTTACATTGGCAGCCCATCTACGCACAAAGTAAGGAGGATTTCCATTGTCATCATCATCGGATCCACTTATATCAGAACTCTGTAGCAGATTTTAGTCCAGATCAATTTATAAAGTAGAAGTTCAAACAGGAACTATAGCTGTACAAAAGGTGGAAAACATAGATATAAAGTGAGATGCTAAACTTATAAGGGAAAATATTAGTACCGTCTTTTTAACAAAAAATATTAGGTCATCATCTTGGCGTCCACCAGATCCCCTGCCGAGAATGAAGTACAAATTGAGAACATCATACCAAAAACCTTGATCCATTTCACTACCAGCTGCATCCTGCTCATCAACAACTGTCTTGCCAGGCAAATTTGAGTGCTTCTTCACCATATGCAATAGCTCATACCTACCAAGAACAAAGAGAAACCTCCTTCAAAGATTTATCCACTAATACAATCCCAGGCTTGTGCAAACAATTAGGGAATCTGACAGAAAAATGCACCACCGGAAATGGCTCTGAATTCTTAAAACACAGATGATAAATAAACCAGTCTCTAGTGTGTATGAGCTTAAACAAGAAGAATTCCATACCGCTTAAAAATAAGTTTAAAAAATCCAAGTAATTTTTGGTGCTAAGTTTTACATGTGCACTGGATGGCCGGACAAGGCATTGCAAAAATGATCTGCAAGACTGTTTTTGTGGCATGCTCGCACAGAAAAGTCTATTAACCAGTAACCATTGGATCAGCATGCTCTACAGGAAAGCAAATGCCCAATATGTGGAGCTACAAAGCAGACAATTTGCTACGCCTCTGTAAAGTTCCCAGCAGATCAGAAGGTATGATTAGCAGGCCCACCTCTGGATCTTGTCAGCAGGCTCGAACATGTTCTTCAAGCAGAAATCTAGTCGGCAGTCAGTAATTTCAGAAAAAGGGGAGTTTAGTGTTTACATCAAAAGAGATTGGATGATATATTGGTGTACAGATGACCACTACGTTGAATCCTCTACGGAGTTGTCACTTCCGAGATAACCTAAGGCGGATTAAGTGAAAGTTAAAATGTATGATGTGGTACTGGTACATGCGAAAGATGAAACTGGTCTTGCGGTAGTAATGCGCAACAGCAAAGGCAGGGAGATCAAGGTGAATATGGTGAATGTTAACATGGATGCTGAGCTATTAGGGGAAAATGAAGTTGACCTGGTGGTGATTTGCTCAATTTCCCAGCCAGATTTCTAATCCAACAGGTGATGATTGATGACTAAAACATCACATGAAGGGTGCTAGGTAGCAAGTATGTGCAGTACCAGCATGTCTGATTGGACTTCTAAAATGGATGAATATGGGCTGAATTTGGGGTTATCATGTATTTCACGGAGCTAAGGGCTTGTACAATAATACAATTTGCTCTTGAAATTGTATGTTATGCAATGTTGTGTGTGCATCAGTGCATGTTAGGGAGGAAGAGATGGGCACACAACAATGTTAGGGAGGAATAGATGGACGCACAACGGGGATGTGCTTGTTGAGGATCTCCTAGAGTGCCACTGCCCCGTACGGCCGCACCAATTCGATTACTCACCGTGTATAGAATCAGCACAGAAACATACACATTCCATTAATAGTACTAGATTGCCAAGTTATACATGATTTCCGATCATAATTCCATCCTCTACTACTCCAGATTGTAATTATTTTGCCAAGAACGCACCGAATTAGAGTTTAGAACTCGAATAAATGGAGCGACAGTTAATGCTTGAAAGAGGAAAATCAAAACCTAAAATTCAAATCAAGGGATAATCAAACATTAACGCACATAATCACGTTCGAGTTTCTACCAGAAGATACAAAAATTCGTATTCCGGCAACAGAGAGAAACGAAACGAAACCTAATGAGGAGGTAAGTAGGTAAGTGAAGTAGAAATTCACGAAGAAAACTCAGTACCTGGAGGGGATTTCCCCACCGTCGCGAATCATTGTCTCCTTGATAAACCTCTGGTCGGAGAGGTAATCAGAGGGTGCTTGAATCGAATCGGAAACCTCAGCTCCTTTCGGGGTCGATTAGGTTGACTGGTAGAGACGGCAGTGTTGTGAAATTTGTTGTCGCGGGGAGGGGACTGTTTGTTTCAATGGGATTGCGTGGGGAGGAATTATACTGTGTGGTTGGGTCCACATGAAAACGTTACGGTGGACGGTTCACGGTGTATTGGTTTTGGTACTCCGTCACGACTCACGAGAGAGCATATGGTTTTGAGTTTTGACCTTTGAGTCTTTGACTAGGCAGTGATTACATCACACCCTACTCCCTCCCCTACATTACAAAAATATTTCAAAATATATTTTATTTTAAAAAAAAAATAAAAAATTATATTCATATTACTAACATCTATTTTTATATATTTATAAAATTTTATTTTGAAAAATAATGTTTTACCATTTTTAAAAATTAAAAAGGCAATATTTAACAAAATACAATTATTAAAAATTTTAAAACATGATTTTTCAAAATAAAATTTTATAAATATATAAAAGTAGATGTTTATAATATAAATGTAATTTTTATAATTTTTTTTAAGATAATATAAATGTTAAAATATTTTTGTGATGTAGGGAGTGGAGTATATATGTGTTGTAGGGGATCTCATTTGTTGACTAGGGGGTACCGGGTACAGTATAAATTAGAGTACGGAAATTTCACGAGGCACCCTCATGGTATTGCAATTTTCACCGAGTGTACAGAAGTTTGACATATTTCGTGTGGTACCCTTGTGTTTTGTGTTGATTTTGTCTCGCGCCCTTGTGGGTTAAAATTAACGGGAGTGGTTTGGCTCCGTTAGATGGCGATTAAAAAAGAAAAGAAAGAAACAAACCCAGAAAAAGAAAGAGACAGAGACGCAACGCACGAACGGTGAAGGAGACCGAACTGTGAAGGAGAACGAAGGCAGCCAGGCAGGAGTTCTAAGTGGTCGCCGGCAAGAACGAAAGCAGCCATGGAAGCAAATAGAGGGCGGCGGCGATGACTGAGGCGGCGACGAGACAGGTGAGTCACTTGAATCTAGAGTTTGGCGATTTAGGGGTTAGGGTTTGGGGATTTAGGGGTTAGGGGTGATGAAATCATTGATGTTTGGGGATTTAGGGGTTAGGGGTGGGGATTTAAGGGTTAGTAATTGGTGTGTTTTAGCTAAGTTGCTTTTAGCTTGGCCAATTCAAACCTCTCCATGTCCTCGGAGAATAGCACGCCATTAGGTGAAAGGATGCGTGTCAGCAACAAGAGGAACCGCGCCTGATAAGAGAATTTTTGTTTTAGGTTAAGGAGAGTTGAAATGGAAGAAACCATTTCCAATTTCTAATCTTAGTTCTGTTGAGTTAGGGGTTAGTAATTGGTGATCTTTGCAAAAAATGAGGCTTGTGGTTTGAATGCCTTTGTTTGATGCTTTAGATATACACATAATAGCTCAGCTTTGTTTGATGCTTTAGATAAATACACATAATAGGTCGGCTTTGCAAAAAATGAGGCTTGTGGTTTGAATGCTCACTGTATAACATAGGTCAGTTTTGTGAATGCTCACTGCATTATTTATCTAGAATTGATGTGAATTGGGTGTGTTGAATGGATGCTTTTGTTTGATGCTTTAGATGGGCATTTGCATTATTATATTCAGTGAGCATTGTTGATTTGTCTCAATAAATTGAAGTGCCACAAAATCGCTACAGGATGAGTGCACAATCGTCCACAAATTCTGAGCATATAATTTTTGCTGATTCTTTTAGGCTATGTGAGGTATGTAATATTGAAACTTGTTGTCATACCTTCTGAGCATTTTTTTTTCTTTTATTTGTTGATTTGTTGTAGTTTCATATGTGAATATGATGCTATTTAATTTTGGGGCATCGAAAAGATTACTTTCATGAAAATATTAAATGGATTTTGATTTAGCAAGATAGACATGGAATTTAAAAGTGTTCAGTTTGTGGTTAACAAGGACATCAAGCAGAAACTATACATAACTTAAAAGTGCCCAATTTTAAATTGTGCTTATTTTGTTCTTTGTACCTTTCTCATACTTAATGAATTAATCCTTTACCTTTTACTCTATAGAAAACTAGGCTGCAAGTAGCCTACCACTTTGCTTCAAATAATTTTAGATTGATGACACCTAAACTATTGTTGATATAAGCCTATTAGCTCAAATGGTAGAGCAATGTGTTGTACACATCGATGTGGGTTCGAATCCCACATAGGCTACAAATATTGATCTTGTTTATACAAGCTAAATAGGTTCAAAATAATGTATTTAAGACACTAATTCCAACTTTGACATGTACTTCGTTAGATTACTTAAATGGTTCATGCATTCAGTAAGCCTACGTGGGATTCGAACCCACATCTTTATGCATAAGCACTTTGCTCTTCCATTTGAGCTAATAGGCTATAAAACTTTTGATGATCAGAGATAATCAATTTGAAAGAATAACATAATTTTCAGGTTCGATTTATGAAAGGCAATTGCTAAATATTTCCCTTGTATGAATATTACAATGAACCCTACAAGCAACTAATATAGGAGCAGTAAGTTCACAAGGCTTTGTGCTTAGTGATTTTAGAGCCTACCCAAAACCAAGAGGGTGGAACTGCCTACTCAAAACCAAAACCAAGCTATTTGCTCCTATACGGCTACAACAAGTAAGGATAGTAGCAAAGTAAACTCGTTTGATTCAGTACTTGATCTCATTTAGATAAACAAATCTACAACCTCATAGAGTAACCAATTTTGACACTTAAAGGTCCCTTGTAAATTAAAAACAATCATCAAACTCAGATGTGATTGATAGCCAACTGATTCAGACCAACTGATTTTTAGAACAAAGAAATTAGCTTTTAACTCTATATAATCAACAAATAGAGCACAATCAATGAAACAACAACAAAAGAATTCGGAGGAATGGAAGTGGTAGAGGGATATGAAGTAACAAACTCAAAATGTGCTCTACTCAGAACCCTAATTACACACTCAAACGCGAAACCCCCAAACTCAAAATGTCCCTAGATCACTATTGTTAATTTTATATCCACTAAATGTTGTAAGTCACATCTTCCAATAAAGAAATGTCATGCAAGTTACAAAGTGCCTAAAACACTATCCATCAAAGTCAAACGCTGCAATGCCAGAATGTTTATCAAGATTTAAACAGTAGCAGAATTTGGTATGAAAACAAAGAAGTTGCCGAATTGGGAACTTACTACTGAGAGGAAAAGCTGCTCAAATAGGCTGGATGGAGAGATGGCATCAAAGCCACATAGAATCCCTTCCCTAAATACATATCATACCATATAATCACCACATAAGTGGATAGTTGCAATTTAAATGCTCCCCTGCCTAGTAAACAACTCTTGAAGTGTTCAACACTTCAACAATTATGCCACCAGTTGATTCATGTTGTGCAGATGATTGTAAGTTAACAGAATATGTAAGAGAAGAGAGGAAGAGAGCAATTATGTTTATTTGTGAATATCTCTTCTGTATTTCAGCTTACTGCTTTCTACAATTACATTGGGCTACATTGAGCAATTACGTTTCTATGTAAACCCTAATTTTCAGTAAAGGGGGAAATTTTCAAGCATTAACCTGATGTCCCCGTCGTCTCCATCTCCGGTCAGCGGCCTAGACACAAGGTCACCATTGCCTTCGCTCTCAGTTACGGGTACGGCTTCTCCTCCCTCAATCCTCTCCATTTCCACAAGTCACGGCTTAGACACAGTGCCGCCGTGCTCAGACACCGAACTCCAGGTCGCCGCACTCCACTCGAATTCGAGCCTTCGTAGGTCGCTTCTCAGTTCACCAGCGAAATTGCTCCTCGTTCCGACCGAATTCGTGCCTTCCTCTTTTTCTTCTTTTTTTTTAATTTCAAATGTAACGGAGGAAGAAAACCTCTGTCAAAATTAACCCTCTGAGGGCGCGACGCGAATTAGCCCTAGATGTCAAGGGTACCACACGAAATATGTCAAACTTCTGTAAACCCGGCGAAAATTGCAATACCACGAGGGTACCTCGCGAAATTTCCGATTAGAGTAAATTACACATAACCACCCTTAAATTAGGCTAGTTTTCACATAACCACTCATAAAATTATAAATTACAGAAAATCACCCATAAATTACATTTATTTTCACAAGACCACCCATCCATTAAACCTTTATTTGTTTTATTTGAAAAGACTAAAATACCCCTAATTCAAACTTATTTTTTAAAGGAAAGACTGAGGTGGCAATTGAGCGAGTTGGATCAGATTCGTTTAGTCGGGTTTCGGGTCATTCGGGTTTCGGGTAATGTCTAATAATTTGATCATTTGGTTGGGCCGAGTTCGGGTTTCGGTTGTATCGGGTTTCGATTTCTCGGGTTTTAATTATTTCGGGTTTGGATTGTCTCAAGTTTTCATTATTTCAGTATTCATTTTAAAAAAATTACTAGAATCAATCTTAAAATTCGGGTTATATCGGGTTTCGGTTATAACGGATTCGATCTTAATGGATTTCGGTTGAATTGGTTCGGTTCATTCAGATTTGGGTGAGTTTCGGTTATCGGTTATTCGGATTTTCGGTCCAAAATGGGCCTGGTTGGGTCGTTGTTTAGGACAATCGGTTCCAAAATACATACAATAACCCTAGAGCTTGCAAAACCCGACCCGAACCCGAAAAACCGACCCGGTCGACCCGGAACCGATTTTTCTGAACACTGACCCAACCCGGCCCATTCTGCACCCGAAATTCGAATAACCGATAATCGAAACTCACTCAAATCTGAATGAACTGAACCCGATTCAACTGAAACCTATTAAGACTCGAACCCGTTATAACCGAAACCCGATATAACCCGAATTTCAAGATAGATTCTAGTAGTAAATTTTTTAAAATGAATATTGAAATAATGAAAACTTGAAACAATCCAAACTCGAAATAACTGAAACCGAGACAATCGAAACCCGATCCAACCAAAACCCGAACCCGTCTCAAACAAATGATCAAATTATTAGATATTACTCGAATGACCCGGAACCCGACTAACCGAATCCGATCCGACTCGACCAATTGTCACCTCAGTCTTTTCTTTAAAAAAAAAATTTGAATTAGGGGTATTTTAGTCTTTTCAAACAAAATAAATAGAGGTTTAATGGATGAGTGGTTTTTTGAAAATAAATGTAATTTATGGGTGGTTTTCTGTAATTTATAATTTTATGGGTGGTTATGTGAAAACTAGCCTAATTTAAGGGTGATTATGTGTAATTTACTCTATAAATTAACCATTCAACCAGAAAGGAATTTCAAGTGGTATTCAAAGTCTCCGAATCGAACATGATCGCTCTTTATATACTAAATTCAAGGATTATTGTATTGGATTATATTTATATATTAACAAAAAATTTAATTAAAATAACTTAATCTTGGAGAAGATGGTAACAAGTATTTTGATTAATTTTTTTAACCATAACTAAATTAGGTTAAAATAATGACATGAAATTACTCAAATTAGTCAAGTTGTATGATTCTCATTAAAATTGCGCTCAATATCATATAAAATTCACAAGAATCTTAAAATTTTGAGTTATATCATTTATATTTTATATGTCATCGTTTTGATCCAAATTTATGGTCAGAAAAATGAATGAATTTAATAGAACCTTTTTTGAGCGAGTGCGTGTCAAGCTCGAGCTATATAAACGATAGAGTAACCTCACTTGCTTATGATATATAAATTTATGAAAATTTTTGTTAATTTCCCCGAATTCAACTTATTCAAACTCGATCAAACTTAAAAATAGATACATATTTGTCTCATGTGAAACCGGAGTAATATCAGGTCTTTGTTTTTATAATAAGATTTAAATTCACATTTTTAACGTGGAAACTTAAGTCATTATACAGAAACTTTATCATCTCTTATAGTTCACATATACAAAGTGGTGGTCCATCATAAAATCAATTGACAATAAAAAGAATAACTCACTGGATTATATACTAAAACTTCTTTATTCATATTATCAATATGAAACTTTTTAATTAAGACTCTTCACATTCTTTCATTCCCTCAACAAATCGGCATAGGATTCGAGTGCCGTGATTTCCATTGTCGAATGGAAAATCTACCCGAAAGGTGGGAAAGAGAAGAGGAGGAAACGTTTAGGTCAGGCACCCGGAGACCCGACCTAACAAAACAAGCATCATTGATTCAGTGTGTTAGTGGAGATTGTGAAATAAGAAATGACATAAAGCTAAACCAAAGTTTTTTACTTTTTATAATTAAAGCAACACTTCGGTCCCTAAATGATTTTACTTTGTCTATTCCTTTCCATATTCACTGATATTTTAAACAAACTAATAAAAAAAAAAACTGATATTTTAAACAATTGAAACCCCCTAGAAGTATATATATAACAAGAACCTTAACTGATTGTTTTTTATTTAATAATTCATTTATGAATATAATAATTATTATTTATATTTATACTAATTTTACGTTTAATCAGAGTTTTAATTATGGAAAATTCTAAGATAGGGTTATTTCACACTTAATATTTTATTTTTAAAATAGTTCCATTTTTTTTTTAATAAAAGGCAATTTTTAAAACGTTGTACCCTAAAATTGTCCGCGTGTGCGTTACACCATTAAAATGAAAAGAAATAATCCATCAATATTCTCATGTATCCTAAAGATGCAATTAGCTAGATTGCTAAAGGAACAGAACGAACTCACAAAAAATGAAATAATACAACTTATAAATTACGTATGTTCCACGGTGTCGATCCAGACTTGACTTACCATGAATAATTAACTTTGGATTATTTAAAAAAAAAAAAAAACTTACGACGATTCCACAAATAACTAAAAACAACTTGTTTGTTCACATTCTTATATATATAAATACAATTTTGATTTATGAAGGTAAAGTACGTACGATTGATTGTAAGAGGAGCTGATCGATCAGCCTTGAAGAACGATCTTGATCTCCATTGAGAGAGCATCATCGATCGATCGATCATCTCCTGGATCGTCTGGATCGGACGGAGGGGACAGGGCCACGGTGGTCGTGGGATCCGAGGAGGAGGTTGGCATCGTTGTAGATCAAGGGAAGGTCGTTGGCGTCGTCGGCATCATCTACGGTGGAGACGCGCACACAGGAGCACCTCTCCAGGGAGGCGAAGAAAGCCGCGGCGACTCCGTTGAAGAGCCACGTGGCCACGCCATCCATCCTCCCGCAAGCCGGCGGCACGGAGGAGCCGTGGCTGGGCGGCCTCATCGACCCCGAGCGGAGGTTCCAGAAGCTGCTGCTGCTGCTGCAGCTCGTTGAGGTCGTCGCTGAAGCCATATGGGGAGACTACTGGAGATCGAGCTACTTATAATAACTGAAGGGAAATGCCAGTTATAGCCCGGCCAATTGCCTGGTTATTTTGTAATTACAGCTGTTGAGTTGAGGTTAATGATGAAGGTGCTGAAATCCCGTCAAAAAAGAGAAATTTTTTAAAATTTAGAGGTGGTTTTTGTCCACCTTAGGATCATGATCGATCTGTATAGAATGGACTAGATTGATTATTGGAGTGTACGCAGTACATATATAATAATATTGCTTATTGCAGGCGAGGAGAGAGGGGATGTGTAAATTGAGTATAATTGGGGCCACATTATGCTTGATGCGGCAAGTAATGATGCCCGAGTGTGTGTCTGTGCTACCTCTAATTATTCTCTAATTTCAGGTTATATATAAACTTATGTATATGTATGATCAAGCTAGACTGATTATATATACATGCCCACTTTTTTTTTTCTTTTTACCTAGCTTGATTTTTTAGGCCAAGCTACCAAGACTGGATTGGTGGTAATAGTTTAGGTGATTTTATTTTGGGACATATGTTTTAAAAAAAAAGTTGTATAGTCTATCAAAATATTTTTCAATTTTATAAAATAATTTAATATTTATTACTAATAAGTATGATTTTTTGTTTATTTTGATATGGAAAGAGTATTATATTGTAAATTGTTTAGTTTGGTAAAAAAAAATCAAAACAAGAACACTTAGTTAGATAATTAGGAATTAAGCTTACCTGATAAACATACTATGAAGACTATTCATGTTCTTCACCAAGTGTTATTACAGTTCATTATAGTTGATGTTTCAGCTCTTATTTTGTCTTTTCTTTTAGTCTGTAATAAGCCCTTGGGCATGAGACTCATGTGACCTTAGTTGTCCTATATAAGGTCAGATGTCACCTCCCAATCATGTAGGTTTTTCGGGATCAACAAATGCAGTTGAGCTGCTAGCCGCCTCTGCAAAACTTACCATTTTGATCATTTTACATTTATGAAACAATGACTATGATTCACTATTGATATTTGATAAAGCTTTGCCAAAGGAGATTACGTCTTTATCTTTTCATATGGTATCAGAGTTATAGGCTAACGATCCGGCTTCATTTTCCGTTATGAAGACAGCCAAAGAGGAAGATGTTTAGTGGGGATAATGGTTCACTACTGATAAAGCTTTGCCAAAGGAGATTACGTCTTTATCTTTACCTTTTCATATGGTATCAGAGTTAACCCGGCTTTATTTTCCGTTACGAAGATAGCCAAAGAGGAAGATGTTTAGTGGGGATAATGGTCAGACACCAACAAGTGGGGGAGGTGGAGGAAATGGAAATGATGGCAACACTCAAGGTAACTTGAATGATCATTTGTAGTATCTAATTCAGATCATCCAGGACCCCAGTTGGTAGTTGTACTGTTTGATGGAACAAATTTCATGACCTGGGCAGAGGCATAATGATGGAATTAGGGGCTAAATGTAAACTTGGGTTTATAACGGGAAATTGTTTGAAACCAACTAAAATGGGATTGATTTATAGAGGTGGATACATGCTGATTATATGGTCAGATGTTGGATATTGAACTCGATGAGCAAAAATATTGTTGAAGGGTTGATGTCTGTCGATTCAACTAAGCAACTGTGGGATGAGATCACTGAGAGGTATAGCCAGACTAATACTCCCTTGATTTTTCACATCAAGATCGATAAAGTTGAACAATGTGAATCAAGGAAATGTGAGCTTGGTTGACTTATATTACACTCTGAAGAAGCATTGGGATGAGCTTCAACTGTTGGAGAAAATGCCAGAGTGTTCTTGTGGAGCTATGAGAACGTGTTCATGTAATCTGGCTAAGGAGATCAATGAGATTGAGTCCAAGAATAGGCTAATGCAGTTGCTGGCTAGTTTGAATGATAAGTATGAAGCAGCTAGCTAGAAACTCTATTCTTTCCACCGATCCTTTGCTAGGGTGGCTCAAACGGTCCGAACCGAACCGATTCAAACGGGTCGGGCCGGAACCGACGGCCCGATTTTTTTGGAGGAATGGCCCGAAGCCCGAACCGAGAACCGCATTTTCGGTTACGGTTTTTTCGGTTTTCGGCCCGAAAAAACCGAGAACTACAAAGCCAAAACCTAATCAACCATTTCCGAATTTTCCGTCACCAAATCAGCCTGAATTGCAAAGCCAAAACCTAATTTTACAACTACAACCTCAAAATCAGAAGGAGAATCGGAGACTAAATAGAGAGGATTAACAATTTAACATTTATATCGTCGAGAGACAGAACTCAGAAGCGGATTGAGAATCTAGCTAGGGCTAGAACGAGAGATAGTTGCCTCCGAGAAAGAGTAAGGAGACATGGTTCGATCAGATGCCGGTGATTTGATGACCTTCAACTTCACAGAGGGGAATCAGGGAAAAATCGAAAACTAAGCGTCACCAGACCATACGAGGAGGAGAAGGGCATGTGCTACTTGCCTACCGTCTACTGCTGCTGTGAGATCTGGCAGCGACGGGCTACGATCGGCGAGGAGGAGAGGCGCCTGTGTTCGGCGAGGAGGAGAGGCGCATGTGTTCGGCGAGGAGGAGAGGCGCATGTGTTCGGCGAGGAGGAGAGGCCGAGAGCCGCATGGGTTCGGCAAGGAGGAGGCCAAGAGGCGCCTGAGTTCGGCGAGAAGAAGAGGTGCTTGTGTTCGGTGAAGTTGTGAGATCTGGCGGCGACGGGAATCACTCGGGAGGAAAAGCAGATTGCTAGAAATATTGGGGATTTAGGGAGGCGCTGTTACTAAAGTAGTTTAGGGATTTAAGGGTAATTTAAAAAAAAAATGCGGTTTTTCGGGCCAAATCCGAATTTTTCGGTTTGGTTACGGTTTTTGCCCCGAAATCGAATTTTGGAATTTGCAGGACTGAAGCCCGAACCGAAAAATATCGGGCCGTCCCAAAACCGACTTTTTCGGTTCGGTTTCGACTCGGTTTTCGGGCCGGGCTAAATTTTGAGCAACCCTATCCTTTGCCATTAGTTAGCAAAACATTTTACATTCTACGGCAGGTAGAGATAGGGACCGAGGCTTCAGGAGGAACCTCAAATGGAATGATAGATGCCAATGCATTTGCTGCAAGCAAGAATCATGGCTCAATCCAAGGAAATCAGTCCTACGTTAGACAAGGTAATGGAACTTATGCAGGACATAACAACACCTCTTTGGAGGGCAGAGACAGAAGAAAGATTGGAGGGAATTGAAGAGAATTAAGCAGGCATCAAAGTGTTCTTATTACAAAATGAAGGAGCATACATCTGAGGAATGTTTTAAGCTCCATGAGGTGTCAAACTGGTACAAAGAGCTAAAGGAAAGCCAGAGAAATAGCTCAAATGGGAAAGACTCAACAAATGCAGTGGGAACCTTGGATGAAAGGTCATGGACTGCAGAGGGGCAAGTGGACAATGCAATAGTGAATGCAGTCTATCGGGAAGTCTTGAGAAGAATGAAGGGAAAGAGCCAAGCAAAGAATGCTTTTGCAAACTTTGAAGGTAAATTGCCTAATTATGATAGTTGTGTCAATCTATCTATGCAGACAAGAATTGAGGGGATAGTAGACACCGGAGCTAGTGATCATATGATGTCAAGTGAGCAGTTTTCTCAAGTAAAGGTCAAGCTTGAAAAACTTATTCATATAGGATTGCTAGATGGGACTGTGAAAACAGTTACAGAATCAGGAAGATTGCAATTGACAGACTCAATTTGGTTGAATGATGTGCTCTTGGTTCCAGATTTCAAACATAGTTTGTTGTCAGTTAGAAGATTGCTTAATGATAATGAACTGATTGTTGTATTTACTCGTGCATGTTGCTATATTCAGGACCCTGGAACTAAGGATGTGATGTTGTCTGGACAAAGGAAGCATGGGCTTTACAAGGTGCTGACTGCTGATCAAGCCAGAAGTTGGAGCAATGTGAACAAAAGTAGTTATTTTCCTTCTGTTTATTGTAACAAGGCTATCTGTGATCTGGACTTGACACATTCTAGACTTGGATATAGCTCTATCTAAAAAATGAGACATTTACAGTTTGCGAATTAGACAGAATTGAGGAATTTTCATTGTGATACTTGTGCCTTGTACAAGCATCACAAGTTGCCTTTTGAAAGAAATGAGAATAGGGAAAATAAGCCTTTTTATTTGATTCATTTGGATCTATGGGGTCCATATAAGCACCCCACTTATAATGGCTTTCAATATTTTTTAATTGTTCTTGATGATTGTTAAATAATCATCTGGACATTCTTGCTCAAGAACAAAATGCAGATGTACAGAAATATGGTTGACTACTTGGCATATGTTTGGAATCAGTTTGGATGTTCTGTGAAGTGCATTAGAACAAACATTGGTACATAGTTTATATTAAGGCAATGTCAAGAATAATTATATGCAGAGAAAAGAATAGTGCACTAGAGAACAGTGTCATACACTCCTCAGCGGAATGAGAGAGCATAAATGAAGCATAGACATCTTGTGGAAACAGCCAGAAGCATGAGATTGCATGTAGAATTACCTGTGAAATTTTAGGGTGAATGCATCTTCGCTGCCACTTATATAATAAACAAGCTACCAACAGATGTCTTGAATTGGAAGTCTCCTTATGAGGTGTTGTTTGGGAAACCTGCTGCTTATGATGAATTGAGAGTGACTAGATGCATGTGCTATTCATCTTTAAATCAGCCTGGACGAGACAAGATGGAAGTTAGAGCAGGAAGATGTGTGTTCCTCAGCTACCCACATAGCCAGAAGGGATACAAGGTATGGGATGTTGAATCAAGAACTACCTTTGTGAATAGAGACATAACTTTCCAGGAAAAAATCTTTCTATTTAAAACCTCCAATGAATTTCCCATAGGGAATGATGCTCAACGTACAGGTCCATTTATTACCTCTAGTAAATCCAGCTTTAGACCACCCTCAACAAACACATTATCCATTGTCACCCATAATCTCATCCACAAATTTTCCTATCCATATATACCTACCAAGAAATTGTGCGTGATGCAAATGAATCTAATTCATTACCAACCCCACAACAAAATTCCCCCACAAACACATCCAGGGTAGTCTCAAGACCACAACACTTACAAGATTTTGTTTGTCACGATAGAGGGAGAAATTCATCTGTATCTCAGTCATTCATGGCTACATGCCTAGATCATTCCCATGACCTTGATCCTAAATTTGTGACATCATTTACTCTTATGACAAACTATCATGAAATTGTGCACTATAGACATGATGTGCAAGAGACTCATTGGATGGAGGCTATAAACAAAGAAATTGAGGCCCTTGAAGGAAATGACACATGGGACTTGGCTGAGTTGTCACTTGGAAAGAAGGCTAAAGGCAGTAAATGGGTTTGCAAGATTAAATATAAGCTAGATGGATCTGTTGAGAGATAAAAGGGAAAGACTACAAGCACACCTTCTCACCAGCTGTAAAGTTTAGTAGAGTGAGGATCTTACTGGCATTAGTGCATGTGCCACTATTAAGGAATGACCTCTGCACCAAATTGATGTGAACAATGCCTTCCTACATGGGCATTTAAATGAAGAAGTCTACATGAGTCCACCTAAAGGGTATGTTGTGTCAAACCCAAATATCGGGTTTGCATGCTCAAAAAGTCTATTTATGGCCTGAAGCAAGCTTCCATGCAGTGGAATGCTGAATTGTACAAGTTCCTTGTCAATATGGGGGCTATGTTCGGTGCCTTGATGACTACTCATTGTTTGTGAAACATGTAGAGAAGGGAATTGTGGCAGCCTTGGTTTATGTAGATGACTTCTTATTCACTGGGATGATGAGATCTTCATTTAGAAGACTAAGACATCTTTGCACAATGCATTTACCATAAAAGATTTGGGAAATGCTAGATATTTCCTAGGCCTAGAAATTTCGAGAAATGGCTTGGGAACACATCTGCATCAAAGAAAGTATGTGCTTGATATCTTGACTAATTGCAATATGATGGATTGCAAACTTGTAATTTTTCCTTTGCCTCGAGGATTAAAGTTGTCTATAGATACAGGGGAGATCATGACAGATCCTAAGATCTACAGAAGGTTGATTGGCAGATTGTTGTTTTTAAATCTTACAAGGCTTGATATTACATATGTTGTTCAACACTTGAGTCAGTTTATGTAAGAACTTAGAGTGTCTCACTACAATGCAACCCTTCATGTAGTGAGATATATGAAAGGGACACTTGCAGTTGGCCTGTTTTATCTTGTGAATTCCTCCTTGAGTGTGGCAGATTATTGTGATGCAGATTGGGGCACATGTCAATTCAGCATTAAGTCATTAACTAGTTACTGTGTTTTTATTGGAAATTCCTTAGTCTTGTGGAAGACAAAGAAACAAAACACATTCTCAAAGTCATCTGCAGAAGTCGAGTATAGAAGCATTTAAACCAAAACCAGTGAGCTGATATGGGTGGAAGCTTGGAAGGTATACTTAGTCCTTTGACAAATACAAGTACCAATGCCAATTCCTTTGTATTGTGATAGTAGATAAACAATTCATATTGTAGAAAATCCAGTGTTCTATGAGAGAACCAAGAACTTGAAGATTGATTGCTATTTCATAAGGCAATACTTGATCTCTGACTTTGTCCTTAACATGCATGTCAGAACATGTGTGCAATTAGCTGATATTTTTACCAAACCTTTGGGAGAGAAACATCATATGTTCTTCGCTCTCAAGTTGGGTCTTGTAGGATTCTCAGCAAGTCCAACTTGAAGGGGGGATATGAAGATTATTCATGTTCTTCACCAAGTGTTATTACAGCTCATTATAGCTGATGTTTCAACTATTATTTTGTCATTTCTTTTGGTATGTAATAAGTCATTGGGCATGGGACTCACGTGACCTTAGTTGTCTTATATAAGGTCAGATGTCACTTTCCAATCATGAGGGTTTTCAGGATCAACGAATGCAGCTGAGCTGCTGGCCGCCTCTACAAAACTTTTATTATTCTAAAATGATATATATTTTTTGATACAACTAAATTAGTCTGAAACGACTTAAATTTTGAGACGAATGTAGTAATTTTTAGTAACTTTTGGAGTTAAAAAATATAAAAAGAAAAAATAAATCATAATTTTGCTTAGTAACTATGAGTGTGTTTTATATACTTTGGTTAGTATGATATGATGGGTGTTTGTTAAAATCTTGGGTTCAGGGATTGGTACAATGGTACCGATATAATATACGGAGTAGAGGAAGATAAAGATGGCATGCCTAAATTTATGAGTCATGCTTCTATCAATTTGATATGATCGGTACATTTGACCATTCCTAACACATGATACCCTCGATCTAACCCACACTTTGAGAGTTTGAGTATAGGGTCATAGTATCTATGCCAAACAAGCCATTAATAATATAAGGGATAACGTTCAAAAGTGTGTTGTTTTTTCAATAAACTTCAAGTAGCCATTGTTGTGTAATAAATTAATAGTGATATTCTGAAATATCGCGATCGTATGACATGGGATCCACACCGAGTATATAACACTGGTGAATTAATTTTATCTTAAAAACTATTTAACAATAAAAAGAATAATTCAGCGACTTATATATAAAGCTTGGATTCTATATATTATCATGTGAAATATCGAGTACACTATGCACTAAAAAATCGACAGTCCCACAGTTTAAAGTCATCATTTTCGATAGTTCTGTGTGAAAAGAATAGTTCTTCCACCAAAACGTCTCTTTAATTTCGAGATTTTTCTGATCGAGAAGATGATTAATTGGGGTGTGACGTGTGGAGAGAAGACATCTCCTTTGATTTTTCGTGATATTGTGTTTGACACTAAAAAAAATGGGTTTATTGTGTGTTCGACCAGGTTAAAGGTGCACTGACTTAGTATGGTAAATGTTGTCAAAGGGATAAGGGATATCCAACCGTATTAGGGTGGCAGAGTTAGAAAGGGTCTCAAGATAGTACCCGAATGTTCCCACTTCGACTCCTAAACGATCGCTCTTTATTTATCAAAATAAGAAGATACAGGATATCCATTGGGAGAGTGGCTTGGTTGTCTCCGATATCCTTGCGCACTTTCATCATTTTGAGAAGGTATGAATCATATATTTAGAGAGGCCAACGTCACGCTTAATCAAATTTATTTTTTCTCTCACTTTCTTCCGATAGAAGATGTAGTGTGACACATCCACAATTAGACGCTATTATTGAACAACGATTGATCATTTGTGCTCGACAACCAACACTGTTGGATTTGCATTCAAATCCTCATCATTGGGTTTGATTTCATTTGGGTTTGATTTATCTTATTGGGCTCAACTTCTATTGGGAAAAAGAAATATCTAGAAGAAAGTGATCTAGTTCTCCAAAGCTTCTTAAAGCTTTCCGAAGCCTTATCCTTCCACCTTTCTCTAGATCTTCCCTCACAAGCCTTATCCATCCCTTTCTACCCAAGCATGAGACCTATAAATAGAGACTTATAGTTAGTCTCTTGTTGGATTTATCCCATAGATTCACTCCCACTTGGGATCACATCCCACACATTCAATCCACAAACACTTGCCCATCTACACACAAATTAGTATATTCCACTTTGTTGTAAAGAGAGAGTCTTGTTCATTACCCCTTGTAATCCATACAAGGTTCGTTGTACTATTTCTTATTTGATAGTGGCTTTGTTGGCTCTAGCCGTCCGTGGGTTTGAAGGAATTTCAGTTGCAACAACCTTGTGGTTCAATCAAACAGAAAACGAGAGAGAAAGAGAGGGAATGTGTGAATATCTGTGTATTGAATGAATTGATCAAAACTGAAAGCTTTGGTTCTTAGTGTTTATACAAAGACGAGAGAGAGTTGGGCCTAATATTAAAACTGAACTACTTAGCCCAATAACGAAATAGGCCCAACCTCAATACCCTCCCTCAAGATCTAGCCGGCGTGTCAACAAGGCCGATCTTGTGAAGAAGCGACGCAAAGCGAATTCCGGCGACATTCTTGGTGAGGAAATCCGCAAGTTGAGCTCGGGTTGAGATATGGGATAAGGAAATCAATCCTTCAAGGAATTTTTCTCTGGCAAAGTGACAGTCGAGAGCTATGTGTTTAGTGCGCTCGTGAAACACCGGATTCCTAGTGATGTAGATGGCGGCTTGATTGTCGCAGCGGACCGGAATTGGAGTGACACGAGGGACACTGAGCTCCGTGAAGAGACGAGACAGCCAAGCAAGCTCCATACAAACTCTTCTAATAGATCGATACTCAGCTTCGTCTGAACTTAATGAAACAGAAACCTGTTTCTTTGATTTCCAGGAGATCAAATTAGAACCCAGAAAAACCAAGTAGCCACTGATGGATCGTCTTGAAAAGGGGCAACTAGCCCAATCTGCGTCGCAAAAGGCTTGAAGCTTAAAATCTGGGGAACCAGTAAACAGGAGACCTTTAGAACTGGAACCCTTGAGATAACAAATGACATGAAAAGCAGCGGAGAGATGGGCATCAGTTGGCGACTGCATAAATTGACTTAGGAGCTGAACTGAGAATGCCAGATCGGGACGTGTATGAACTAAAAAGTTCAATTTGCCAACTATTTTTCTGTAGAAAGTAGGATCCTCTAACAATTTCCCATCAGTAGGGGAAAGACGGAGCTGGGGATCAAGAGGACTCACCACTTGAGGACCAGTGCAAGGAAAATCTCGAAGCAGTTCAGCAATAAATCGACGTTGAGTCAAAACAATGCTACCATTGTTGCGGACAAATTCGATTCCCAGGAAGAAATGTAATTCTCCCAAATCCTTGATTCTGAACTCATTATGCAGAAAACCTTTGATAGCCAACAATTCAGAGGTGTCACTGCCTGTGAGTAACAAATCATCGACATAAACACCCACAAACACAACCCCGGATTGTTGCTGTCTGTAAAACAAGGAGTAATCGTTTTTCGACTGAGTGTAACCTCTGGCTTTGAGTGCAATGGACAATCTGACATGCCATTGTCTCGAAGCTTGCTTCATACCGTACAAAGATCGTTGCAAGCGACACACCATATGAGAACCCTCAACTGATAGCCCTGGAGGAACTTTCATGTAAACTTCTTCGTCTAAGCGCCCATGGAGGAATGCGTTATTGACGTCCAGTTGGAGGATTTTCCAATCCTTTTTGAGAGCTACAGAAATTAAGGCGCGGACAGTGGTCATCTTGACTGCAGGTGAGAAGGTCTCTGTGTAATCGACACCTTCTTTTTTAGTGTAGCCCTTAACCACCAAACGGGCCTTGTACCTTTCCAAGCTGCCATCAGCTCGTCTTTTCACCTTATAGACCCAACGACAGCCTATAGCTTTCTTCCCTTTTGGAAGAGGAACAAGAGACCAGGTGTGGTTAGCATCAAGAGCTTTGAACTCCTCATTCATTGCATCTTGCCACACTTGGAATTTGCAAGCCTCCTTATAAGATGGAGGTTCTGAATCTGGCAATGAGCTGAGAGGCAAATCAACTGAGGGGAACTGGACAGTAGAAGTGATTGTATGGCAACAACTGAAGGTGGTGGCACAAGCTGAGCCACACACATAATCACTGAGGAAGGAAGGAGGCCGATGAGCTCTAGCAGATCTCCTGGCAGGGACATTGTGAGGAGGTAAGACAGGAGAAGGAGCAATAGGTGGACCAGCAGGAGAAGTAATGTCATCAAATACAGCTCCATGGTCCCCATGTATGGTAAAGGAAGGGAGATCATCAGAAGGGGTATGGTGGGACATAGTTTTATAAGGAAAGATTCTTTCCTGAAAATGGACATCTCTTGAAGTCAAGACCAGCTGTGAGTCCAATCTAAGGACTGTATATCCCTTTTTACCCACTGGATAACCCAACAAAACACATGGGATAGCTCTGGGTAAGAACTTGTCCCTTCCATGACTTAGAGTAGAAACAAAACACAAACTCCCAAAGCATCTCAAATCTGTATAATTTGGTTGCTTGGAAAACAAAATCTCAAAGGGAGTTTTGTTGTGAATGACTCTGCTTGGCAACCTGTTGACTAGATGAGCTGCCATAAGCACACTGTCTCCCCAATATTTTCTAGGAAGATTTGAATCAAACATCAGTCCCCTAGCCACCTCTAGAAGATGCCTGTGCTTCCTCTCTACAACCCCATTTTGCTGAGGAGTGGCCACACAAGAGGTTTGATGAATCACACCCTTGTCTAGCAACCACTTAGAATATTCAGGAGTACACCCTAGCTCATAGGCATTATCAGTTCTAAGGATTTTAACCTGTTTGCCAAACTGCCTCTCAGCAAATGCCATGAATTGTTGTATGACAGTGAAGGCATATCCTGTCTTAGGCAATAGCTTGACCCAAGTAAACCTACTGAAATCATCCACAATGGTGATAAAGAACCTGTTGGCATCACGAGTAGGGGTATGATAGGGACCCCATACATCACAGTGGACTAACTCAAAACAACTCACAGTAGAAATATTGCTGTCTGGAAATGGGAGCCTAGTTTGTCGAGCCTTAGCACAAACATCACATGCTTGAATGCTCTTATTACAATCAGTATCCATGGAAATGAAAGGAAATTGTTGAAGTTTATAGGTTGGTAAGTGACCCAACCTTTTGTGCCACAATTCAGCATCCACTGCAGCTGCACAATTATGACTGGAAGAAGTGAAATCTGGTGGTTGACCATGTGATGATCTCAGAAGAAACAAATCTTTAATGCATTCACCAATCTTCAAAGGACCTCTCATCAAAGGACCCTGCACATAACACCCCTTGGGAGTGAACAAAACAAAACATTGCAAATCCTTGATCAACTTGCCCACTGAAATCAGGTTGCACTTAAAACTGGGAATGAGCAATACATTATCCAGTTTCAGGCCCTTTAGAACTTCAACTGTCCCAGCCTGAGTAACAGTTGTAGTCTGAGCAGTGGGTAGAGTGACCACAAAGGGATGGGAAAGAGAATACAAGGATGTGAACATGGATGCATCTCCACACATGTGACCACTTGCACCACTATCCACAATCCAAGTAACTCCATTAAGTATTTGAGATGATAAAGAACTACCTGAGAACCCAGCAAAGTCGTCTGCAGATGGTTGCTTACTCTGTGTGCCAACACCTGCACTTTGAAGCAAGCTCATAATCTGAGCTAGTTGAGATGGAGAAAAATCAGAAGACGGAGCTTGAGAGACCTGCCCTGTAAACTTTCCATCACCAGCTTGTTTCTTGTCCTTATCTTTGCCATAGCCTGCAGGAAAACCAATCAAGAAGAAGCACCTATCAACTGTGTGATTGGTCTTTCTGCAGTTTGTGCAAAACAAAGGCTTCCTTTCTGAAGAAGAAGAGCCTCTTTGTGTGTTGCCCTGTGAGCTGCCAGGAGGATTGTTGTTCTTCGTAGGTCCCTGTGTCTTGGCATACATGGACACTCCCTCACCTGCATTAGATCCAGCCTTGGAGGATGATTGTGCATTAACATGAGACGACAATCCATCAATAGAGCCAACATTATGCTTAGCCTCCCTTTGATTCTCTTCTTCAGTCATGAGAGAATACACACGATCTATGCTAGGCAAGGGATCCATCATAAGAACTGAACCTCTAGCATTCAGAAACGAATCGTTCAGCCCCATAAGCAGCTCAATTAGCCTCTCAGTTTCAGCAAATTTTACCATCTCACTAGCAGCACCGCATGTGCATACAGGTAGTTTGCGAGCACTATCCAATTCATCCCAAAGCCCCTTGATCTTAGTGAAATAGGTGGAGAAAGGAGTGGTACCTTGCTCTGCTCGGCTAATTTCTCGTTTGATCGAGAACAATTGTGTACCTCCAAGCTTTCCAAATCTTGATTCCAAAGCGCGCCAGATCGCCTGAGCAGATTCATTGTAGATCACACTTCGTTTGATCTCGGCGCTAACGCTGTTCAAAATCCAGGCAATCACCATATCATTACACCTTTTCCATACCTGGAATCTCACTGTCCCTGGATCTGGTCGTGCTGTGTCTCCATTCAAGAAACCGAGCTTGTTTTTCGTGGACAAAGCGATCAGAACTGAACGCCTCCACTCGCCAAAGTTCCGGCCATCGAAAGCCGGTGTGACGAGAACCAGGCCTGGATTGTCACTCGGATGGAGGAAAAGCGGATCATTGTGGTCAGTAATCGCTGCAGGAGGAGCTGGAACTTCTGGAACTTCATTATTCGCCATTGTTGCAGCTGAGAAGCAACAGATCCAAGCGAGGTAGATCTAGTGACTTCTCTTCCTTGATCTCTGACGAATTCCTCAAGAATCAGAGATCAAGCTCTGATACCATGAAGGAATTTCAGTTGCAACAACCTTGTGGTTCAATCAAACAGAAAACGAGAGAGAAAGAGAGGGAATGTGTGAATATCTGTGTATTGAATGAATTGATCAAAACTGAAAGCTTTGGTTCTTAGTGTTTATACAAAGACGAGAGAGAGTTGGGCCTAATATTAAAACTGAACTACTTAGCCCAATAACGAAAGGGTTTTCGTATCGGTACTTGGGTTTTCCACATAAAAGTTTATATGTTATATCTTCTTGCCTCATTTTTCTCTATTTGTGATTCCGTTATTCTGCTGCGCGCTTGTTATTCCTACCACTAGTCCCTAACAGACACCTTTCAAATCTTTACATTAAAAAGGAAAAAAGCATGATAAAGATGAAAATTGGGAAAGCACAAGTTTAAGAAGTTTGACAAATGTACATTTGTACTTATTCCACATGTCCCCGCCTATAAATTCAGTTGCTTATTGTGCCTACCTCTCTCAACTCTCAACAGAATCAATCCCCTTGGCCGATAAGAAAGAAATAACAGCATTAGTAAGAAACGAATAAGCCATTATGTCCAAACTCACCATCTTTATCTTCATCCTTCTCCTCTCCTCCGTCATCAGCTCCGCTGCTCGGTCTCATCCGACCACTCAACACCATCCGGTACTGCTTCTTCTTGTTCTTCTTTAATTTTGTATTGTTTCTCCATGATCTTGTGAATTGTACGTATAACCCGTGGCTATATATATATGAGCTTTCGCACCTGCAGGGCGATGAAGCAGAGCGCGCGGAAGCTGCTGCTGATGAGAGCTGCAACGAACCCGACAACGAAGAGTGCTTGATGAGGAGGACGCTCGTAGCTCATCTAGACTACATCTACACCCAAAGCCACAACAACAAACCCTGAAATGTTTTTACCAATACCACACACACACACATATATATATATATATATATATATATATAAATAAAAATGAGTTCCTTGTAACTTAGTTATATATATGATATATGATACTGTAAAGTATAGTATCACCTCTTCAATTCTAGTTCAATACTTAGATGTAAAAAATGAGATGCTTTCTTGTATGTCTCCGGATTCGATCGATCTATTAATATTCGTGTAAACTTTCTTCCATGGTCTAAATTAATTAATGAAAATAAAAGTTTATTGTATGTTGGGCAATGACTTCAAGTGTTATAAAATATTAAAAAAAATGAAAAATGAGCTGAAGGGATAAGGTTAAAACTAAAGGAAGGAGCTGATCTTCAGTTGACATGTGTGAACATTAGCATTAAAAACTAAGGGGGAGTCAAATGAAATGGACAGTAGAGGACCAAAATTTGATTGTGCAGCTCTCTCCTTTCACGTTACGGCTATTATCTTAATTAGCTCCTTCAATGCGATATCGCTGTCGGTGAATCAACGCATAGATAATTACAATAGGTGCCACAGAAGAGCAGCTGTGTCAAAATTGTCTGCTAGAAAAACTTAGCCCATTGTCTACATTTGGAATTGACAATGATCTGACCGGACCACCATTACCATATCGATCACGGGCTAACTATCTTTGATTATTCGGAAAACAACACACTCACCACTCACTGTAGGATAAAGGAATTTTACATGAAAGTGATATAAACTGGTAGGTATAACAGCATCCACGTTTGCATACAACACTTGGACTTGTTTCATTGATTTTGTATTCCTCCTAGATCGATTCTCAAAACAGATGAGACAAAATTATTCAAGTACTCCGTATGTTAGAACAAGTGCGCTAGCGCTAGTAACCGGAAGAAATAACTCGTTTGCTTATATATTAAAGCTTGTTATGCTCGACTTTCGTGCTTAAAAAAAACTTCATTTATTATCAAGTTTGTGAATCTTGGCTCAAAAAACTCTGGTGTCGACGTTGCTGGCGGGAAAGGAGGATCCTTTTGTCTGTTTTTACGGCAAGTCTTTGCAGTAGGGTTGCATCAAACCAGAAAAAGAGAGTTTGGAGGCATATACGTACTTAGTCAACAATAAACAAGAGAATGAAAATAAAGACAATGTGGAATACAAAAGGGCTAATTTGCTTGGTTGGTCCATTGCATAGACCAAGGAGCATAAATCTAAAAACACTTCAAATCACATGTATATTGCCTGATTATCAGCTCTAGTGAAATGATTTACATGTTTTGAATTAAGCACTAGAGTGTGACTGTGGGAGCACTCACATTGGGGTGTTTAAAGAACAAAAATAAGAAACCTAACAATAAAATAATAGATAAATGATATATTGTGTTAAGGAATGATGTGATAGGTTTACTAGTAAGAAACTCTTAAAAACTCAAAAAAGAAAGAAGATGGGTAAGGTAAGAGGGTAGGAAAGAGAAAAAGAGGGTTTTGGGTACGTGGTGTGACTAATTCTAATTTTATATTATTTAGTTTATAATAAAATGGGTTGTAGGGATGTGGGTAAAAAAGTATGTTGGGTTTCTTAAGGAGAGAGAAAAATAAAAATGAGAGTAAAGGAACCGAATTGGGTTCCATGGATGCGGATGCTCTGAAGGCCTAAGATGCAATCAAGGCGTGTCACGGATGAGATGTTATTCCACTAGCCAATCCTTGAATCCGTGGAGTCAAATACGTTTAGGCCCTGTTTGTTATCGATATCGATATCGAGATGCTGGATACCGATATCAAGTGATATCTCCACAAAAATTAGTATATCAAAATAGGCCAAATTTGATATCTAGATATCAAGTGATATCTTTGTCATACCAAACACTAGATATCGATATCACTTATCGATATCTAGTCATGCCAAACACTAGATATCAGATATCGAGGTCGGTTGATATCCGATATCTGATATCTAGATATCAATACCAAACGAGCCCTTATGGTTCATTAACTTTATAAAAAAAATATAATTGCATTATAATTATAAGTATTTGAATAGTGTTTGGTTAATATATTTCAAAAATGTGTTTGAAATAACATAAAGTAAAATACATTGTAAGTGTTAAATTTACAATGTCATAATAAACTTTACGTAATAGACTCCGTATGGGGCAAAAAATAGTTTATTTTGTAAAATGTGG
Source organism: Persicaria maculosa (assembly GCA_963922045.1). Lineage (NCBI taxonomy): Eukaryota > Viridiplantae > Streptophyta > Magnoliopsida > Caryophyllales > Polygonaceae > Persicaria > Persicaria maculosa. The sequence continues at coordinate 23,852,397 of OY998259.1, read as the reverse complement.
AGTTTATTTGGTTGTTAGTATGAGTATTCTGGTATTTTCAAACCAAATAAGATAAAAGGGAAGGGGTAAAACATTACTTTTATAAAATAAATACCAAAATAACCTTCGTTTTCTAGTTTATTTTTTAACACGTTTTTTAACATGTTTTTCATTATTTTTGTCATCTATACATCCAATTAAGCTGTTTAAAATATAAACACATACAAAAGATTAAATTTTAACTATAAAAATGTCTAACCATACACACCGTAATAGTGGAGGTTTTTTTTTTTTTTTTAACCGGAAATAATTTGGCTTTAGGGGAACCCTAAGAGTCAAGGGCATCCATACGGATAAGAGAGCAGAGCAAAAAATCATCAGGGCTAATGTGACTGTGCATGACAAAGTTTAGATGAGTTAGACAGTCCGTTAAAATTTATTTTATTTTAAATACACCTTAATAAAACCAAATAAAAAATTCCAGGCCCATTAAGGCTCTTATGGGCCTATTGGGCCATTTGCTTGTGGACTATTTTTGTGGAAATTAAAACCAAATAAAAAATACGGGAGGCGGCAGATATTTAGAAGCGCGTTGCGGCTTCAGCGCGAAAGCAGTAGTTAGGGTTTCTGGGGACTCCTCTTGTGGCCTATATTAATCAACCGCCATAGCTGCTCTATTCATCCTTCAGCTGCATCTGGAATTTCAAGGTTTGTGGTTCTCTCTCTTTTTCTGCGATTTTCCAATCTACCTGGAGGGGTAATTTTGCGATGATTATAAAAAAATTCCTCGTTCTGAATGCTATTGCCATTGCATGACAGACTCAATTTACACCCATAGAATATGAGCTTTTTCCCCTCATTCGCTTCCTCATCTTCTTCAATCATCCGATTTGAACTCCGTTTCTGTAGTTCTTTTTGCGCTGATTGTGTTTTTCTGTTTTTTTTTTTATTGCGTTTTGTGGTCAAATTCGTTCAGATCTGGACCGAATTCAGTTAATATGCTTGTTGATTGCTTTGAAATCTTCCTATATGTTTTTGCAGTAATTATTTGATGTTATTTGCAAATATTTACAAAAATTCTACTAAGTTTCGCCTTCAATTATCGTCTCACGTTTGGTTGACAACATCCGTCAATTCCAGAAGGATGTTAAGTGCTATGATTATAAAATAAATTAATTCAACCCCTGAATTCTGTATGATAGACGCCAATTTATAGCTGGATAGTATATGAGCACTTCACCCTTCTAAAGATCTGAGATTTATGTCTCACAAAATTTTGGGGTTTTTTAAACATTGTTATCTTTCAGAGGAGTGTTAATTTGATTGCATTGCATTGAATTCCACATGAATGTGTATGCTTTTGGCGCTCCTCAAAATTGATTGTTGTGGTGTTTAAAGCCCTAATTCGTGTCATGTATTTCTTGAGTTAGGGTTACGCACACCTCCAAATTGTTGAACGAACAATGTTTGTAGTCCCTTTATTGAATGCTTAAGATAATGGGGCTTGAGTTTGGCTCTTTGGCTTATTCAAACCGTGCCATCGAGATGAATATAGCCCCCATATGAATTTGAAGCTCACTGTTTTGATTAGGTTGGCTATTTCTGCAACATAGCTGAATTACTGGTGGGCTGGAACATTTTCAAGGTTAATCCATTGCTCACTGTTTGTAGTTACTTGCTCCTGGATTACTTATAGAATGATCAATTGACTCTGGATCACCTAAGAAAACTGAAGAATGGATTCAGCATTCTTCAACTGCTATCAGAGACAACTTCATAAGGCTCCATAGCCTTAAGCGTTCGTAAAAGTATTCCTGACAAGCAAAATGTTCACATATTGAATTGGAATGGTTTTCCATATCTATTTCCAGAAAAGTATTCCAGACAAGTTTAGAGTCTTGAGGCTCCATTTAAACAATCAGCTGTTTGAGCCAAGGATTACTGCACAATGACTAACTACATGGTTATGACTTATGAGGGGTGAAATTGGTAGCTCCTAGTTCTGTCCCAACACATTTTAGATCAAACCATGGGATGAATGAAGTTTTCCTGCTCTGTCAGGTGCAGTAAGTTGCTGTCTTGCTGATAGTAGTACTGGTTTGCAACGCTGCCTTGCCAAAAGGTCCACCCACCCATTGACGAGACACATCCATTTTGCTTTTCTATGGCTCTGGCGTTGGATAGCTGGGTGCTCTGGCCTTGACAGAAGGCGAGCTCAGTTGCATCTTGTGATGTTTGTACACTGTTTTCTGTATCGACATGCATCCTGCAAGATAAATGCACTCAATTTAGTGTTGTCGCTCCATGGTATTGACTATTGAGGGTATTATGTCGGTCAAGCCAATAGATTAGTTTCAAGTACCTGTTCACAAAAAGTATCCATATCAAGCAGTTGATTTGGTAGTGGTTGTGTTTGGGATGCAAACAGACTCTTGTGAGCGTGGCTTACTGTCTTTGGAGTTGGTCACTGCCTACGGCCTAGCCCCTGGCTGTCGACCTGCTTTGTTGAGCGTCTATTAATTTGCTTCTCGTAATAATTGTGATTAGGTACTGCCTCTTCTGAGCACCACCGTTTTTATCTGGTCGCCCTCTTGCACCTTGCACCGGTCAGGCTTCGAGCCTATTTGAGCATCAACATTCAAATTAATCAACAAGCTTTTAATGAGCCAAAAGGGGTTATCTTAGATAGCTTGATTTTGCTTTCATCACTTGTCTCTCCCTGATGGGATTTGCGCAACAATGATCAAAATTTTCAGCTCAGCTTCACTCTTGGTTTCAGTCCATTGGGAAATAAAATGATATATGTGAACCAATCAGACATTCATAGCCTATTAAAACAAAATGACACTTAGTTAATGTCGACAAGTTCCCTAGAGAGAGGATCGATATTCAAGGACCTATTCGATGAGATATGAATGTCAACATTCTCTCAATGTATGATTTCCTCCCAATCATCAGTACCAAGATAATGCTCGCATGGGCTTAACTCAATTGTTTACAGGGGTGACATTTGGGTAAGAGACCAAGATCTAATCTCATCAGCGGCAGTGTAGGAGCAATTTCTCAAATGAGGGGTTCTTTGTACGCAATAAACACCGATTCCAACTTTTATTGTCGGTTGAGTCACAAAATCTCGAAACTAAATGCAACGCAAATAACCACGTTGCTTTGAACGTGGACCGTATCAATTTCGACGCGCAGTAGTTATCCTTCCTAAAGATGATTAAAAGCATGATTAATTAATAAATTTAATGGAACATGGTGCACATTAAGGGTGGACAGTGGGCACAAATCCCATTTTGTCCTGCATCTCCTTTTGATTTTAGTGGGATTTCAGGAAAAAAAAATCTCGTCCCATAAAAAGTACGAGGGAACAGGCTGTGTGGCAGAAGGCTCTCGTCTCGCAAATCGTCCCATAGTGCATATATATAAAACTATATATATTTTATATAAAAAATATTAAAACTGAATATACACAATGTTGGTTTTAATTAGGTTCACCCACTTGTATGTATATATATGTTGTATTGAGGATGCTAAACGCTACTGATCATCGAATGGGTAAATCAGTAAATGTAGGGGGGTGAGCATGGGATGGGACGGGACAAGATTAGGTTAGCGGGATGGGATTTGAATTTTTTTTCTTTTTTTGAATCCCAGTGTGTACTATCCCTCACGGGACAAGTTGAGATCAGGTCCGATACTCTTACTATTTTTGTGTCACACTCAAGGCCCAAGGGTGTATATGAGGGTGTAGGAAATCTCCTCTCGGAACGGGGTACATGTAATACAAAACAGATCATCGAATATCAATACAGTAATATTCCTCTTTCCCTAATCATCTTGTCTGAACTCTCACCCCCTACCTCTAGGGTGTGTTTGGATTCCAAAGTGTTTATGTATATAATGTACTTATAAACATAAACACTTTGGAAATGTTTGTTTAGCTAAATTTTTATGTATTTCAAATAATGTGAATTTAAAATAAAATATTACGTATATTGTATAAATCAAATACTCAATATTGTTTTAAGTTTATAATTACCTTATAATCTTAATATAATTAATTTACACAATTTATAAGGTATTTTATTTTAAAATTACAATGTTTTAAATATCTTATAATCTTTTTTGACCAAACATTTATAAGTGTTTATACTTATAAGCATAATACATTGGGAATCCAAACACACCCCTAAACTCTATTTCCTCATCTCCTTCCTTTTACCTTTTTATTGGATTATTTTGGATTTTTTTTTGTGAGGGAGAAGTCCTGTTCCGTCTCGCGAGAGATAAGACCCGATGAGATTTAATTTTTTAATCCCATCTCGTAAAAAATACACGTGAATGAGGAATCACACTAATCCCGTAACATCCTATGCCCACCCTAAACATTAACAAGATAATTGGGCCCCAAATCTTTATTTTGATGGGATATCTAATTCATAGGCTAAAATATTGTTAAAATCTTATTATGGGCCTTTTGGGCCTAGATGAAGGAATCCATCATAGGCCGCTTCTTATCTTTTCGTTTTTCTTAAGCATCGAAAGAGTATTTAGAAATCGACGCGGAGACTTCAATTTGAAAAACTAGAGGGAAATTGCAGTCTCATGCTTCCGCCATTCGAGCTTCTGCTGTGATTACGCGGAAATAGGCCAAACGCCATGGCTGATTTCGAGCGTCGGGAGCTCTTTGAGGCTGAATTTATCGGTATACCATCGAATCTGTTCTTAGGGACTGCTTTAGTTGGCACGCCCTTGTTTCGTCATCCGTTGCAAGTTGCAACCAATGATCGTCAATGACCCCGCGAGACGTTTCGGTTTTCGTTTCGTCTCCTTCACGGATTTGTCCTCCGCTGACAAGGCCCTCAACGATCGCCGTGAAAATTTCGGCAAATCGGTCAGTTTTGCAACTTTGTCTTAAACCTAACCCTAATTTTCTGTTACAATTCAAGATGAAGTAGATACTGGTATTTTCGTTGTGTTGTGTAATTTCGTATATCTACTCTCGGATAATTGATTTACGTGAGTGGCATTTTACTTTTGATTAGATTTTACTTTTGATTAGGTTTAGACATTGGTAACAGGTAGAAGTGAAACAGTTCCGTCAGAACCATCAGGAAATTACTTTGGGAGGTGATTGTAGGTATAGACATATAAAGATAGTTGTGCGCTGTGATGCACGATAACGCAAATAATAAACCCTGGGGTTTTATTTTGTTGCCTTCGACCCTGAAGTTGTTGAAACAATTACAATGTACACCTTCCCTGAATCAGGAAGTATGTGAAGGTGAAGAGGGCAATCCCAAGAAACTTGAGTAAGGATGCAAGTAATGTTCATTATGGCTTTTATCCCAACCATATGTATAATCCTGCATATGCCTATGGCGTTGGATATCACATGGCTGTGCCTGGTTATGGCTCTGTTGGCTATGGGATGCCTATGTTTGCTGCTACTAGTACCGGGAGTAGCTCAGGAGTCCGGAGTGGTGGTGGGCTATGGCCCTTTAGCATATGGTCCTACTCCTACTTTGTTTATCAGATGAAGGATGTCTCTGACTCTCGTCATCTATGGCGTTGATCATAGCGTGGAGATTACGATGTTGGGTCCAAATGGTTGAAGTCACTATTGTTTGCCAAATAATGATTCCATGTGGACAGTAAAGGGATCTAGGCTAACTGCAATAGAACTTCTGGATATAAGATAAGGCAGGGTTATGCCTTATTTAAAAGACTCATAGTTCATTTACTAGACAAGATAAGTTTTCTTATCAAGACATACCAGTTGACTGTGCTTCTGCACTAGAGTCCTTATGTTGAATGATGAGGCAACCGTTTTATCCTCAATGGCAAGAGGACCCCAGTGTCACTTGATGAGTAATGTAGTAATGTGTGATTGTGTGCATATCTTATCAGGGCATTCAAGCTGACTATTCTGTTTGTTTGATTCGTTTTGTTAAACTCATCTTGATCATGATGCATTTTAAAAACAATTGAGCTGTTTGTATAAGACTAATGGTTTGTGAACATTGAGCTGTTTGTGGAATTAGCTTATTTTGATTTTGACGCGACAGATTGGTGGGCTATGCTATTCATGATAGTGTTGCTAGTCTGGACAAACCTTATGTCATATCTATCATTCATAATTGAGCTAAATGGAAAGAATGTATAGTCTTTTCTTCAGGTCACATGCACATCCAGGTAACGATCATATTATGTTAAAGTTTCTGTAGTATTGTTGTTTATCTTTATTGGGCAAATGTATGCTGTAAGTACTTTAGTGCCACAATTGTTTGTACCATTGTTGCAAATGCATATTCGGTTCTCCATTGTCTCTTGTCCATATCTTCTCCCTTCATCCGGTTTAGTGGGAGATGATTAAAAAAAAAACCTCTGCCTTGTCATATTTTCTGCTCACTTAGTGGGATTGAAATATGGAATGCTGTGTGGGTTTTGATGATTCTGGTTTCTGTGCTGGATAGTATTGTCTCTTGCACCTTATAATATACCCAGATTTATAGTGTAGCTTTTGCTTCTTTGTGGACATGTAGCAATAGAAAGTGGGATGTTGTGGCTGGATTTCAATTCTTCTATTATTCCATCTTGGATCAGGATCTTTGTAACATACTTTCCAAATTTATTTTTCCCGATTATCATTGGATGCTGCTGTTGCTTTCAGGTTTAACTTGTGAAACTATAGATTTCCCAGCGAATATCTTCCGGGTAAATGTCCGACACACCTTAGTTTTGCCTTGTGCCCTTGTTCATGATCCATTCATTGAATAGCTATAACTTAAAAGTTAAATTCTTCAAATTATATTTCACATTTAATGTTTATTCATTGCGTACTTCCTTGTAAATGTGGTATGCCTCGCTCAAAACTGAGCACTTTCAGATTGATCAATTCATAAACACTTGGCCCAAATAACATATGAGCTTTATTTCCTTGTTATAAACATTTGCTACAAGCTAAAAGAAAATAATTTTGTTTATTACATATGTCGTTTTCACTTGTGTGATTTCCCTTATCTCTAGCCAATCTTCCTCCTCCCATATCACCCACTGCATCTTATATTGTTGTTCTAGTGCTGCTATTTGTTTATTTTTAAACTATGCCATAAGATTACTTTTGTTGCATAAAGTGTTAACATAAGGAGCCTCCTTCCTACTTTTTTCCATATTCGTTCATCCTTTTTTTTTTAGTGTCTCTTCTACGGTTATGCAATGTTTTTTTGTTTTGTAAATATATTTTTACAAATTTCTAACATTACAAGTTAATTTGGTGTGAAGTATCATATTAGAAGCCTAATATATGATACACGTCGTCGTCCATTTCAATAAGCCTTTGACAAAAGTCTAGAAAATACAAATTTCTAACAATTCTCCATCCAAAGGATAGGAGTTTAATTCCGTCAAATTTTGTCAATATGCAATTGATGGTACATTTGTACTCAAGATTTGAACTATTTAGGATTACAAATATACTGTAAATTCTATAATATAATTAGTTACCATTTCTTTTTCAACATTCATAAAAATACTTGGTTACCGTTTGTCCTCTGGTGTAGGCTGGCATAAATCATTCCTTCCTAAGTAAATCCTTACAGGTTATGTTCAATTGAATCTTTGCCAATCCTTTGTTACCATGCTATGTGCAACTTAATCCTTCCCAATAGTTTGAATGAAAAGATCAAACCTTCCTCCTCCAAACCATAACAAATGGGTTGAAAAAGTTAAATTATACGGAGTATATATTTTTCTTTTCCTCTCATTATGAAGTCTAGTCTTGTTAGTTGTGATGAATCATAGAAGTGACACTTTCTTTCTCTTCTGCATAATTTGTTTTTCTAAGCACAGAAGAGCATAAAGAGGTAATATGATATGCACCAAAAAGAAAAGAAAAGCAAGTAAGAGTGTTATTGGAAGGAAGTAACTTTGGCTTTAGGTCGGCTTATAGTGTTTGGGAGCCAGTCTCTGAGTAACACAGGTTGAACCTTGCTGGGAGCTTTGACAAAGCTTCCAAAAAAAGCTAAATTTTGAAGGCATTTTGTAATCTAGCATTTTGAATTGGATCACCCCTCTTTTCTTTTGCCCTCTTTTTCTTTCTTCTTTCTTGGGATCATCATATCATAATGTAATGCTAAAACTCTTAACAAAGAACCAAACCCAGTTCAGAGTAAGATGTTAACCTATCACTTGCCCTCTTTCAGTGCTTCTTCTTTACCCCCCAACAGTCATTTTTTTATCCCTTTGGATTGCTACCTGCAAAAGATGTACTGCTTGTTTTGGCATTCTCATCCTTATCTGTTACCAATGCACAACTTGTGACACAAACATTTGTTGAACAACTTGACTTATGAAGTGTAACAAAAAGGAGTATTTTTTTTTCTAGCGGTTAGTCCATTGAGGTTATCCTGTGTGTTAAATACTGTGTTTGTATATTGTATTTAATTTGAGACAGGGATGGTACTGTGCTGGGGTATGCCACCTGGGGGAGAAAGTGGGTCCAAACCCAAGCTTGTGAGTAATACCCAGTGGGTTTTGGAGGGATGCAAAATGCCACTTAAATAAACAAGGTACAGACTCTTCCATCATTGTGGGTAGGGGCTTGGGTTTTTGGCTCTCTCTATCAACAAATTCAAGATTCATGAGCACCACGTGAACAGTTTGTTGTTTTTTCTTCGCAAAATTTAGGGCTTGTTTGTTTCCAATGGGAAATAATAAAAAGAGTGGGGTTATACTGTGAAAGGTCTCTCTTTAAATGTTGCTTCTGGGGAGTCCTGTTGGGTGGTTGGGTGGGAGGGATGCAAATGCCTCACTATAACTGCCCTTAATTTGCTTCTAAACAGTTTCACACCATTACATTTTGCAGAGTTGACAAATCTTGTTTACCATTTAAAGGAAGTTTTTGTCATTCCCTTGCTCCTAAATTCAAAGGGCTTGATAGAGAAAGAAGCCAGAAACAAGATATGACCAATTTTATTTCTATTGTTTTTTCTGCAGTGGAGGGTGAACATTAAAGGTTGGATTGAGATGTTTGAGAGAGTACCACAAGGACACTTTGAATCCTTGACTGTTGAGATCAATTCAATCCCACACACCTTTCTTATTTGCAGCTAATGGGAAGAGGTATTTTGCTTTACCAATTGGATCAGAGTCTCTACAGAGTGTCTTTAAATCCCCATTACTTTCCTTTTCCCCTCTCTGTAGGGTAAAAAGTTAATCTACTAGGCAATTCCTTCAATGATGATATCGACTACTCCTAAACTATTGCAAAAAAAAAAAAAAATCATCAACCTTATATAACTGGGTTTTTCTTGATGGATTTGCGATCGAGAAACAACGAACCCAGATATATTGATTCACATAAGTTATTTCTTGGGCACATATAAGTTGGAATTCTAAAACATGCTGCAATTAGAACATATAATGGTATAATGATGTAGAAAATCATAGACAGTAGAATTTAGAAATTGAAGGATTGGGGGATGATATTGACATGACAGAATGGGAGCGGTGAGATAGTGACATTACAAAACTTCTCCTTCCCGTGCAGCCATGCAGAGAGAGAGAGAGAGAGAGAGAGAGTGGGGGTAAGAAGAGTTGAATGCCCCCTGATGCAATTTCCTCAGCTTGATTCTTCTTCTTCTTCCTCTTGCATGTTGTTGCTTTATGAAAGTTCAGTTTCATACTATTTCATATTATAATATACATAAATATATATATGAATGTACATATACTGTTCCATTGTACTATTTCCAAAGCCTTGTTTAAGAGAATTTGTGCAACTTTAAACTATACACATACATTTAATGTGGATAAAACAATTGTGCATTCTTTCTTATCTTACAGGGAAACGGATTAAGAAGCCGAAAAACATAAGCTACACTGATCCGAAGACGAGTCATTGTGTATGGTACCATTCTTGTTTCCCAGCTCACCTATTTTTGCTCTTTCTAAATTTCTTATATCTGCATAGATTTGAACTATAACACCTTAAGTTCAAAATTTATGAATGACCATAATCTTATCCTAGAAAAAAAAAGAAGGGAAATTCCGTTTGGTGCCCTTGTAGTTAAGGCTATTCCGGTTGGTGTCCCAATGTTTTTTGTTTTCCGGTTGGTACCCCTTAATTTTTGCAAAATTCCGTTCCGTACCCTAACTCAATATTAACTCTTTAACTCCGTTACTTATAACACAAAAAACATCCATTCAAAGCTCCAGTGAAAGCTACAGTAGCAGTGAATGCCGGAAATGGTCAGCCAAACAACCCACCACCACCAACCCTCATCATCGACCATTCAACCAACGGGACTCAACTGAATGTTACATGAAGAAGAATTTGAACAAAAGAGAGGTAATTTACTCCATTATAAACTTGAGATTTGAGGTTTTTTTAACAAAAACAGTGAACAAAATTCAAAAGTTTTGGGGTAAAGAATTGAATGGGGCATGGGAATTAAAGATGGGCGAGGGAATAGTAAGAATCAAAATCAGCAGAAGGTGCTCAAATCCACCGCTAACAGCCTACTTCTCCATTTCTTTTCTTTTTTTCATGGTTTTCGGAGAATGAAGATGATGGTCCTGTGTGCGATTTTTGGATTTTCACATCCCCATTAAAGAATCAGAGATCAAATTGCAACAAGAGTTGAAAAAAAAGCTGAGAAATGGATCCCCTTTTATTTGGGAAACAACAAAAACCCTTAATCGATTCCATCACTGTCAATTTTTGCGAAAATCAAAATAGTAAACAAAATTGATGACTAGGGGTTTGAATTGAGGGTTTTTCGCACAATAGATTGAGTTAGATGGAATTGAGGGACTTGGGAATTGAGGGTTCTTCGCAATATAGTGAACAAAAATCAATATAGTGAACAAAAATCAAAACAGAGCAAAAGGGAATCGATTAAGGGGAGACTGGGAGTGCTTGGGAAAGGAAACAACAAAAACCCTCGTCATCAATTTTTTCTGTTTTTTTTTTTATAAAAAAAAACAGAGTTAGATAGTTAAGGGCACGGGCCGGAATTTTTCAAAAGTTAAAGGGTACCAACCGGAAAATAAAAAGTCTTGGGATACCAACCGGAATACCCTTAACTACAGGGGCATCAGATGGAATTTCCCAAAAAAGAAAGAAAATAGAGTCTACTACTACATCTGTGGCTGAGAGAAATAGATAAGAGTTGGGAAATGAAGAAAAAGAAAGTAGGTATATGGTCGTACAAGCATCATCTTCTGCATACTAATGCTTAGGGCTGCTGGCTACTGTTTACAACTAGGGCTATGGGTGTGAGAGAGTTAGCGGTGCTTCCTTTTTTGGCTTGTTTTGTTATTTTGGTCTTTAGGCCTGTTTTCTTCCTCTCCCCTAAATCTTTTTCTAGATTTTCCTCCTGTGTTTCTGCTCTCACGTGATCTCCCATCACCCCCCTTCTCATTTAATGCCCCCTCTCTCCTTACCCGGGTATGGGCCGGGTACCCTTCTTTCGGGCCCGATTACCCGACATTCGGGTATCTCTTATAAGACCCTGTTTGGTATGTCGGGATCAGAATGGGAATCACGAAACAGAATAGTATAAAAGATTGGAATGGCCGAATGAGTCCTTCTTGTAGCATTTTGCTTATTATGAATATTGGAATGAGTGATTTCATGCTTTTTTTTCATTGGATTGAATGATTCCCTTCAATCTACTCGATCTATTCAAACTTTTATCTATATCAAGCGCCAAATTTGGAATCCTTTATTCCTGACTCTAGGGAATAGGTACCAAACAACTCCTTATTCAAAATCAGTGTTGCCCACTAGGAGGCTTTTAGTTATGGAAGAAACTAGTATAATTTTCGTTTTTTAGAAAATAAAATTTTAATAATAAAATAACTTAATACAGTATTATATAATTAAATAAAATATTAATTTAATATTTTGAATTAAACTTATAAGAACAATCATAAGAGAAGGTTGTAATAAGTTGATGGAATCCATTATGATAGTATATGAAGATTTACAAATAGATATAGGTTATATATTAATTTAATTTTTTTAATTAAATACATTGGTTATGTGAAAGATTATAATCAATTGCAAAAAAAAAAAGGAAAAAAAAAGAATTGGTTAAAAAAGAGATAATTAAGTTGAATGTAGACATAGACGAAAACTCTTGAACTTAACACTCCGTACTATAAATAGATATAGGTTCTCTTGTCCCAACCATATAATATCGTAACCATCTGGATAATTTCAAAGTCCCTTAACATAGATAATTTCAAAGTCCCTTAACATTGATTAGCTGGTGTTTGATTGAATACAGTTTTGTAGTCCTTGTTCTTTTGTTTTGGCATCAAAATGGAGAGGATTCGTTGGGGTGAGATTTGGACTTCCAAACAGTAAAAACATCAAAGTTTATGTAGGACTAGTACTTAAGCGGATGAACTCCAATTTGATGAGTCTGTGAGAAGAAGTTAATGTGACTATTCTACAACATTCCATCATTATTAACCCAAGTAGTATTGAATGGTTAGATAAATGAAGCTATAGTAAAATCTGACAGCTTAAATTGGGTGGGGGTGCCTTCTACGGAGTTTTTTTTTAACTGAGAGACTGAAAGATACGGAGTATGAGTAAAGGGAGGGTAAAAAAACAATTTTAACGATCAAATACTGTGTGGAAATAAACCAGTCTTTTTAAATGGATCCAAGATTTTGAAGGTACATTAAATAACTCTTTCTGACATCAGAATTATTACATGAACAATACTCCGTATTAGTGTAAAACCCTTGATCCCCGTTTAGACTAACTTCAATGTGTACTAAAAAAAACTTCAATTTCACCAAAAAAAAAAAAACTTCAATGCACACTGTATTTCATTTTGTAGTATTTTATTTCATTGGTTAAATGTGTATTTTATATACATCTATCTCCAAGTAAAGATAATTAAATTAAAAAGGATAAAGAAAAAAATAACCAATGGAAATGACCCTTTCTTTTTTATTGAAAAGTGATAAAAGTTTTATGTGCTTATATTTGAGCACTTTGTGTGTAAATGTGCACATTTTAAATACTTGAAAGTAAATATTAGAGCATAATTTATATCAAAATGTGCATATTTAAACATTTGCATCATACCATTGGAGTTAATCTTAGACCTTATTTAATAGAGGCTTTCGAAATTGGGTAGCAATTTTATTTTTTTTTGACATTCAAGTAAGTAAATTCATAAAACTATATACAATTTATACTAAAAATTTAATCTATTATCAATTCCATCAAGAATTTCATATAGATTTCATCTGTTAGATTAATCTATTGCATACCAAACATACCCTTAAGGGGTGGGCTTGGGTCACTCTAGCCCACCCCTTTTTTTTTTAAATAAAATAATAGATAAAAAACTAGTAAAAATTATTCATTCATTTATTTAATTAAGCGTTTTTATTAATGAAAATTATGCATATAAGAACATTTTAGCCTATCTAGCCCGTTCAAATTTTAATGTCTGAAATTTTAATGTCTGATCCCATGCTTGCCTTTAATCAACATACTATCGTATTGAATGGTTAGTGTATGCATATCTAACCTCTTTATAAAAAATAAAATAAAATCAACCCATTATATGAAATGGGCTCTCGAGTTTGTTTGATACAGTACTTTATAAGATAAAGAAACTGACTGTTGTTGTGAATTGTCATGCATACACAGTACTAATAGTGAAAGCAAAGGGGGGAAAACAACACTTGAATCCATAATTCCATTGTATTACCTAATCTGGTTCCCACTAAAGACGGAGAAGATGCATTGATCTGATTTGAAACTAACCGGGGCCATGAAATTGCACTTCACTGTTTCAATATATATGTGGTGATTTATTTATAAATGGGGATGAAAAAATAAAGATAATTTTTTAAAAATGAATAAAAAAATAAAATAAAGAAGTGTGGGTGTGGTGGTGTTTGTTTGGTGGATTTTCCCATCATTGCCCCATAATCATACTCCTATATTGCTGCATCAATTTCCTTACTACACAAATTTTTACATTATTTTTTTGCCATCCCCAAAACTTGAAACTCGCTTTCATTTTCAACCTCCGACCCGAATCGTAATCATTTCCCTTGGAAAATATGTCGTTCAATTTCATGCAAAATTATGCATGCAAAAATATATATATATATTACTCACATTTGTGTAATTCCTTGTTTGTTTGATTTACCCATTTGTAAAAGGGGGTTTAAAGTTTTTTGGGAAAATATTTGATCGGCTCTTTATGGATTTTGAATTTTTTTTACAGTATGATCGACAACAATATTCCTTCTTCTTTCTCGTAGTTAGGGGAACTGAAAAAGGATTCAGTAGTAATATTCTTTTGTTTCTTTTTCGGTGGGTATACACATGATAAATAAATGGATACATTTTTAGGTAATTTCATACAGATATATGAATATAGTTTTATTTTGTTTACAAGCAATGGATGAAAAGACACCTACTTACAATTAAAACTACACATTTTAATTTTTAATCGAATTTTATACTGAATTACAGGCTATAAAAACAATTTATATAAATTGGAAAAAGGAAGGGCCCTAAAATAATCATTCGTGGAATATTTTGAATAGTGGAGTGGGCCACAGCCTTCTCCTCCTGCTTTTTGTCTGGAAGCCGGTTTTGACTACTCATGCATGCCTTAGCCTTACCCCTATTTTTTCTTTTCTGTAAAGTAAAAGAAAAAAAAAAGCAATTTTAGTTTCTATTCACTTTGCCATTTTTTGACTTATAAATGCATATAATTTTATCTTGTTTTTTTTTCCTTACACTGTAAAAAAGAAGAAGAAAACGCACGCTCCTTCATTTGACGTTGGCGATAATTTCCTTTTGCATTTAAGCAAATATATTAAATTTTATATAATTGTAAAAGATGGGATAAAATAATTCCATTATTATTTAATATGTTTGAACTCCAAACACATCCTTAACTTGTACAGTACAAGTTAGTTGTACTTGTATGTTTTTGTGAGGTAAGTTTTTTTAGATCAACACAATTTTACTGCATTAATTTAATGTTAAATAAAAATTTAATATTTTATGAGGGTCCTTTTGCATTGTCTTTCATATTTTAAATCTGAAATTTGAAAATTATTTTTTATAATTTTAAAGGATAAACCATGTGCTACAAATTATATATACCATTACATTATGTTTATGCAATGTGTAAGTTTGCTAGCTGAGTAATTGGTTGTTGTACATGAGTATATAATATAATATAATATTATAATAATCAATGCATCTCGTTAATTATGCCATCATCTTTAATTAGACTATTACCAAATATACCTGCATGTGCTACATAGTACACAAAATATTTAAAGTAATAAATTAGCCTCGTTGTTTGTTAACCCTTAGAACACATAATTAACATAAAGTTGTTTTGGTGATGCACGTTTCAAAGGCAGTATGGACGTATAGACTGGATGATACTTGGATATGCAATAATAAATAAAATGATATACTCCGTAGTTGATAAGAACGGATTATTTGCTGTTAAAAGTTCATTCGATTCCTCCAAATTTGTTTCTGACAATAAAATATAACTAAGACTAGCCTATTTATACAATTGATACCCCAAATATCTTACTATATTACTGTTACAAGAAATCTGGCAAGACCCTGTTGCCTTGTTCCACTATTGTTTTTGTTTTAAAGTTGGATGCAGTTACTAATTCTTATTAATCGAGTTTGGATATGTTTGACTCGAAATGTTATCAAGTCATGAATATCATGACTCCATAAATCATAACCGAACTCTTACACGAAAAAAGGAAGAAGATATTACGGAGTACTTGTTAGAGTTATGGAGAAACTTTTTGGTCCACTTCATTTATTTCTTCCGGTTGCTAAATTAGTGTTTTGGGTGAATATTTAAACTACTCCATACTGTATTGTTTTTATTATATTGATGTATTTTGTATAAAATTTTATAAATTTGAATATTCTTAATAAAAAAACAACTTTATTGTTATTATTTGCATTAATACTACAGTAATACTTATTCAAAGGGGAAGTTGGAGGTTGGAGCCCAATCACCCACCAGCCATTAAACTTTACCTCAAGTGTCTTTTGTAGTACGGAGTAGTAATTAAAACATTATTGTAATCAGATTTCAAATTTGGCCAAACTTTGGTAATTGTATAGCAGTTTGCAGCTGCTGCAGCTGCAGAGCTGTGCTTCTACATACACACACAGAGAGAGAGAGAGGGTGAGGGTTTTGTACTGTCTGAAGTGACTGGATGGGCAGATAGATGTCTCTGCCTGTCAAATCTAATAAGCTCTCCCTATTGTTTGAGAGAGAGAAAGAGAGAGAGGGGTATCTGTAAATATTTCTGTAATGTGTATACAATCCAAGGTCCCCTTTGCCCTCTTTTTTCAGCATTTTTTCTCTCACCCTATCACTCTCTCTTTCTGCTCCCACTAGACAGATTAATAGAGAGCTGCACTGTGCAGTGCTGAGAGAGGGAAATTTCAAATCACAAAAACAAAAATTAAATAAAAAAGGTTTTACCTTTGTGGGTGGGGGTGGTGTTGGGACTTGGGGTGGAGTTAAAAATCAATCTAACTGGGTAAATCATAAATGTGAAAAAAAAACAGATGATATAGGTGAGGTCTGAGGTGGTGGTGTGGTGGGTGTATTTTTGTTTTTGCATATATAAGCTCCCTTTCCTTCCTTTGCTTGGGAGAGGGGTTTGTCAAGGCCTATCTTTTGTTTAGAGGGTGCTTAATATAGCAAATCCTATATGGGTTTTGGAAGGGTTTAAGAGAGCAAAAGATACTCCTAGAATTTATATTGGGAGTTGGAGAAGAAGAAAAAAAGCACAACAAGTGGTCTTTCTCAAAGAAAAGAAAAATTATAAACACAGATCCCTATGGATTGCAGGGGTGCTCCCCAGCATTGCTTGTGCTGCCTATTTCATTCTCTTTGTTTAGTTTAAATAAATGGTTTCCTTTGTTATCTTCTCTTTTATATATATAGAGAGAGAGACTGTGATCTCATGTATTGTATCTTGGGTGAGAGAAAGAGAGAAAACAAGAAAAATCCAAGCTCTTCTGGGGATGACGAGTGCAAAGCAAAGCTTAGAAATACACGTTCTTGAGACTTGATTAGTTTATTTTCTGCCCAATGATTGAGCTTGCTTACTGGTTTCTTGTTCTCTAGAAAGTACTCCGTATAAAAAAAAAAGAGTTAAAAGAAAGCAAGAGATGATGAAGTCCATGAATGACAACAGCAATGGCAGCAACAACAACAGCAACGATAGTAGCAATAGCTGGTTAGGGTTTTCGCTCTCCCCCCACATGAAAATGGAGGTTGCTTCATCTGACCCTCGTCATAATCAGTACCACCAACAACATCACCACCACCACCATCATGAAACACAGTCCTCACCTGTTGCCGTCTCCAACTCCATTTCCACTGGCATGTTCCTTCCTCCTCAACAGCTCAATAGTTCAGCTGCTCTTTGCTTCCCCGGTAGCTCAGTCTCATCTGGGTTTCACTCATCCTCCCAGCTCACTGTAATGCCTATCAAGTCTGATGGTTCTCTTTGCATCATGGAGGCTCTCACCAGATCCCAACCTGAAGGTATTTTTGTCTTTTATTTTTGCTTGCTACTGTACAAAGGTTCTTTCTTTTTGTAAAAAGTTTCAATCTTTATATGATAATATGAAGGTATGGTTCCAACATCTCCCCCAAAGCTAGAGAATTTCTTGGGTGGTGCAAGCTTGGGAGCACATCAACACCGCCAATATGGAAGCCATGAGAGGGAGACAACAATGCCTTTGAGCTTAGACAGCATTTACTACCACCAAAATGAGGAGCAAGAAGAGGCCAATAGGCAGCACTCACTTGAGATGTTTCAACACCAACAGGCCTATTATTTCCAATCACCAATGGTTGATGGGGAGGAAGCTAGGTACACCAACACCAACCCAATGACTGAATGCAATGCTCAGATCTCCCAAATGGCTAACTGGGTTGCAAGGAGCTATTCAACCCACCAAGGGATGGAGCAAACTATGGGGAGTGGTAATGGTAATAATAACACTGTTGCTAATACCATGGTTGATAATGGGTGTTCATCAACTGGGTCTATGGCTTCTATGGGGTGTGGGGATTTACAGTCTCTGACCCTGTCAATGAGCCCTGGTTCTCAGTCCAGCTCTGTTACTCCTACAGCTCAGATTTCACCTACTGGGACCGACTGCTTGGCTCTGGAAACCAAGAAAAGAGGGGCTCCCAAAATGGGTCAGAAGCAACCGGTTCATAGGAAGTCCATTGACACCTTTGGCCAGCGGACTTCACAGTATAGGGGAGTCACCAAGTAAGTTCTTTTTATTTTCTTTTTCTTTTTCTTTCGCTGTTACTTTTTTGGTGTTTGTTCTCTCCTAGTTCTCAGTTATTTCCACATTTGCTTTCAAGTCCTTGTTTCTTAACATTTTGGTTTTTGAATTTGTTTCTTAATCAGGCACAGATGGACTGGTAGATATGAAGCTCATCTATGGGATAATAGCTGTAAAAAAGAAGGGCAAACTAGAAAAGGAAGGCAAGGTTAGTAGTTGTTATGAAAGATAAAAACAAATGGAAGCCCTCCCTAATTTTGAAATATCTTGTTTGGAAGTATATATGTCCTTTTGACTGTGTTTTTGGGTGTATTGCTTGTTTCCCTCTGACTTTTTTTTTAAATTACTTTCCCCTCATGTTTGTTTTCTTTATCCTTGTTTGACATGTTCACATGTATAAACATATTGGTGGTGGATGCTAAACCTTCAGTTTATCTGGGTAAGCATACAATTTCCTGATATTGTTCATATTGCTTTTGATCAAAGGGATCAGTATGTTTAAAATATTGTGTTGTGGGTGGTTGAATAATTTTTAGGAGGATATGATATGGAAGAGAAAGCTGCAAGGGCTTATGATCTTGCTGCACTGAAATACTGGGGCCCATCTACTCATATAAACTTCCCTGTAAATCTTTTAAACCTCGTGATTTTTTTGTTTCTTTGCTTTGCATTTTGTTGTGCATGGATGGATGATGCATCCTTATTTTCTTAATGAACTCCTCATGATTTTCTACTCTACTTTTTTAGCTGGAGAATTACAAAGATGAACTCGAGGAAATGAAAAATATGACTCGCCAAGAATATGTTGCTCACTTGCGAAGGTATATATATACATATACATGTATATATATTACAGTTTGTTAGGCGCGATGCAGGCAAATAGTATTACATACCACATCAAATAAACAACTGTTTTTGTTTTTATTTTACAGGAAAAGCAGTGGATTTTCAAGGGGTGCTTCCATGTATAGAGGAGTTACAAGGTCTCTTTCCTTGTTCTTTCATTCATGTTCACACAGAAATTTAACAAGAAAAAAAATATGATCATATTTTCATATCTCATTGTTCTTGATTGTGCAGACACCATCAACATGGAAGGTGGCAAGCAAGGATAGGAAGGGTTGCTGGGAACAAGGACCTTTATTTAGGCACATTCAGTGAGTTTTCATTCATTGCATCTTGTTCTATCTTTTGAAATTTGTTTCCTAGCAATTAAATTTCCTGAAATATAGAGCCTTTTTCCCCTACTGAATTGCTTGCATTGATTACACACACATGGCCATTGACAATAGATTCTCTCATGTTTTCAATGATCTGACAAATTGAAGTTTTAGAGCATGGGGCGGAGGAGCTTGTAGTAGCTCTTAGCTTTTAGATATTACACTAACTAGTCCCCTATCATCTATGATGTGCAGTTGGGCAAGATGAGTTCAATAAAGGAAAAGCTCTTTGAAAAGGACTTGTTTTTATGTGATTCTCTGTTCCCATGTTTTCTCTTTTTAGTCACTACTGCTCCCTTGTGCTTTTACATTAAGGCTGACTCACTGATTCTACTTTGGGTCTTATTGCAAACACCTTCATTTGTGTACCTTTTTTTAAAGCTGTTTAAACCCATAGTGATCATCCAAAAGTTGTATTAAATGCATGTCTTGAATCATAGAACTTGAAAGCTTTAAACTTTCATTAGGGATTCATTATGTTTTTTTTTTCCTTAAATGATTCAAACAGGCACCCAGGAGGAGGCAGCTGAGGCCTATGACATTGCTGCCATTAAGTTCCGTGGAGTAAATGCTGTGACGAACTTTGACATAACGCGTTATGATGTGGAGAAGATCATGTCTAGCAACACGCTGTTAGCAGGCGAGCAAGCCAAAAGGATCAAAGCCAATGAGCCAACCACTGCCCTCATCGATCACAGCTCTTCGTCTCAGATTAACGAGGATGGGAATAATAGCAGCTCATGTGATTGGAAAATGGTCTTATATGACTACCCACAACAACCGCCACCACAACAACAGCAACATCAGAATGGTTGCACTGAATCAACCCTTGATCAGCACAAGCAACCTAGCATAGGTGTTGGGAACTTCCAAGGATCAAACTTCTCTGTGGCCTTGCAGGATCTGATTGGGATCAACTCCATGAACTCCCCCACTGTGCACCATCACCAGTCCCTAGCCGATGAGTCCAACAAGATTGGGTCGGTCCAGTTCTCAAATGCATCGTCAATTGTGACGAGCTTGAACAGCTCAAGGGAAGGTAGCCCTGACAAGGGTGGATCCTCTTCAAACATCTTGTTTCCAAAGGCGCCGGTTCAATGGATCTCACCGGCCCAGCTGAGGCCACCAACTGCTATCCCCATGGCTCACTTGCCAGGTTTTGCTGCATGGAATGATGCCTAGCTAATCTACCTTACATCTTTCAAGTCTTAAAACTATCTGGGTTCACCTTGAAGAATAGTTAAGAAGTTAGTTCTTTATTTTCTTTATTTTTTTTTGCATGCAAGCAATGACAAGAAAAGGGCAAAGAAAATTTGTGTAGTGGGTTAAAGTGGGTACTTTAAAAAGGCTTAGTGGAAGAAAATTTAGGAAGGTGGGAGGGTTAAATCAAAAAACAAAGTTGGGGGGGCCAGTTTTATCTGTCTGTAAGCTCAAAGTGTTGGGGGAATTTGTCAAAACTACACCTTTTTGGGATCATATTGGGGATGGGATCTGGATGATTTAATTTTGCAGATTTTAGGGGAGAATTTTAGAGGAAGGTGCTAATGATCAAGTTCCCACTCTTTGCATTATTGATATCTAGCAACTTGCCTTTCTGATCTTACACCTCTTATATACAGTACTAATCTTTTACTACAGTATTGTCTTACTTTAGATTGGATTAGTACATCAAATTGAAAACCTCAAGAACAAAACTTAAGCTCAATATGTTGTCAAATAGTGCAAAAATAAATGGGTGGGGGTGCAGTATGTATAATTGCAAATACCCACTTTTTGGATTCTTATCTCTACTTTCTTCAAAGACATTCCCTCACATAATTCCTTCATTCTTTTTCCAACTTTTCTGCACAAAAGGGGTAAAGGGGCAAGGGAGATTCTTATGATAAAGGCCTTTATTTTAATTTAGGTTTCATCCTTGGAATTTTAATGTGGGTAATAATTAGTTTGGACCTCCCATGTCTCCCCCAATACATATTTCCTATTATCATAACTTTTATCATAAGGGGATTTAAAGCTCTTTTTCATAGTGCCACTCAACTCAGCTTGTAATCATCCAGATAGAGAGTTAGTGACCTTCATCACTTATAAAAGCAAACCCATGTCCTGGTGTGTACACCCCCTCCACCTCCATAACTATTTACAATCATTAGGTATCTATATGTGTTTATGAGATGTGAGTTTTTGAGCGTGTGTTTGCATGTGGGTTTTGGCTATATAATCTTTGACCACTCCTGTGATTAAAATGATTAAAATCCAAAGTTAAAAGAAGGGTGGTGTTGGTCTTAAAGTAGGCAGTTTCACAATTACCTTACTTTTGCCTCCTCTTTTACTAATTATTACTCATTGTTCTTTGTTGTTATGGTTGTGCAGTACCATGAATCTCACCTAACTTGCAATCAACTATGACAGATCAAGTTTATGTAATTTTTTAGTTTTTGCATTAAATAGTCATATGGATTTTCAAATTTATTACAGATGAATCAAACTGCTCAGTCACACGATGAAGTTAAGGAAGAGAGTCATAGGGGTGAGACTTTAGATATTGCTTAACGTTTCTAAGAATCAGTTTGGCTTCATACGTGACAGATCAGCAATGGAAGCTATCCACTTGCTATGGTCTTTATTGATATAGAAAAGGTCTACGATAAGATTTCAAGAGGGCTACTTTGGAGATGTTTGGTGGAGAATGGAGTGTCGGGGACGTGTATCAGAGTTATCAGGGATATGTACGATGGTTCGCTAACTAGTATTAGAACGCCAAGTGGTGATTCAGATTATTTTGAGGTTCAAGTGGGGCTTCACCAGGGTTCAACACTCAGTCCGCTTCTATTCACTTTAGTTATGGACACACTTTCTGCTCCACTCCAAGAAGATGTTCCTTTTTTTTTTGTCGGAACCAACAAGAGGTCCCTTGGTGCATGATGTTTGCTGACGATATTGTACTTGTGGACAACTCAAGATCAGGTTTGGCTCACATGCTAGAAAACTGGAGAGAGGTGCTAGAGTATAAGGGTTTCCGAATGAGTTGGACCAAGATCGAATATGTTCAGTTTCATTTTGGAGAGGCTAAGGACCCAGAGGCATCAGTTTTATTAGGGGGACGATTTTGTCCCAAAGAAAAAGTATTTCAAGTATCTTGTCTCGTACATTCAAAGTCATGGGGGTGTCGATAGGGATATCAAACATCGAGTCCAGGTGGGGTGGTTGAGATAGAGAAGAACATCAGGGGCGTTATGTGATAAGAAAGTTCCAACAAAACTGAAAGATAAAATTCTACAAGGTGGTTGTTAGACCGACTTTATTGTATTGCTCGGAGTGATGGTCTATTACTAAAATTCGAGAACATAAGTTGTCAGTAGTTCAGAGTGTTGGTTTATGGATCGCGAGATATACTGAGTTGTTGTTGTTAAATTGTGATGAACAAAATTGGAGAGTGTGATATGATATGAGATTTAATCAAATGAATCACTTGGTCTGATGATCGCATACCTCTTTGTTTTTCTCGATCTGTATATTCTTCTCTTTATGATTTCTTGGTTGGATTGCAAAGTAAATTAGGCCGAAACTATATTTAATAAAAGGGAAGGAAACAGGAAAAAGATGCTCCACACGACAATAATTATCAGAGGATTATGATGAATCCAGATTTTTGACAGCCTGATGAGAAAACGAATTGAGAATAGAAAATTCCGAAACCCTTTAATTCGATAAATATTACTACCTCCGTCTCAAAATATTTATCATTTTATTTTTTGGCACGCTTTTTAAGAAGTTAAAAACTCTATAAAATAATAATAATTTTTTTTTTCATAATTTTATAGACAATTGTATTAAGTATGAAATTATTTTTTAAAATTAATAAAATCATTGATATTTTATATAGTTTTTACCGTTCTTAAAAAACGTGTCAAAAGTAAAATGACAAGTATTTGTGAGACGGAGGGAGTATATAGTTTTAAATTAAATAAGTAATTTTTCGGAGCTTGTTGATTTGGTATTATATAGTTTTAAATAAAATAAATATAAGATTTTAGTTTAATTAGCTTTTGAAAACATAGAAGTATATCATCTAATCACTCAAACTTTTCGGAGCTTATTGTTTTTTATTTACATGTTTCCGTCATATACCTTAAAATTTAGGTTTCCCAAATATTATACTAGTTTAGAGAAAGCCAAACAGCTTTGGTAAAAAAAATCTCTAAAATAGAGATGAAAAAATCAAAATCTTAAAAAAAAAAAAAAATCACTCTAACTCCAACAACTTCTCTATTTTACGAATTTGTACATTTAATAAAGACTATAATAAATAAATGCATTTATTAAAGATATTTAATTCTACATTTATAAAAACTTCATTTAAACTTAATTCTAACATTTAGCCTCACATTTGATGATGAACTAGTATATTTTTTGAAGTGAAAATTTTATACAATAATTTTTTTATGTGAATTTTATAGCATTAAATTGGATGAAATTAGTTATGTTGTTTTATTTATAAAAGTTAACATAGAATTACGATGTTTTGTTTATCTATCTATATTGATTTAACATAATTAGTTTATACATTATATCAAATCATATCAATTTTATTATTATTTTTAAAAAATAATTATATTTTTATACTAGTAAGTATGATTTTTTTTTTGATATTATGGGTGAAAATGTGGGGTTGTGTCATTCAATTCTATATAGGGACAAGTGAACATTAAATTATATAGATAAACTTCTCTTCCTACAAATTTAGAGATGTTTTTCCTCTCTCCATCCATTTCTCTATTTTAGATATAAGTTTGGAAAAACTGTTGGGAGAAAAAATGACATTTTTCTCTAAAATCTCTTATTTTCTCTATTTTAGCAAAGTTGTTGGGCTTTTTCTTATTAACCTATATGAAATCCATCAGCTTAAGCTACTACAGTCCCCAACAACTACTCTTTTACCAAACATAGCCAATATAGGATTCCGTTTGACAATGTAAATAGCTTTTCAGAGCTTTTAGTTTTAATATTCTATAGTTTTAAATAAGTTAAATATAAGATTTTAGCTTAATTAGCTTTTTAAATTACATTTTGTACAACTACTCGCCTCAAGCTTTTCAAAACTTTATTCATGTTCCCCTAACTCATCATCTAGTTTGTATCGGCTACTCTATTAGTTGGGTTACCAAACACCTTATTAGCTTATCAATACTCTAATTTATATATACTTAACACACTTAATTTATCAGCTTCAACTACCTTATCAATTTCAGCTACTCCATCAGCTATGTGTTACCAAACTGACCCATAATGAAAAATCAAGGATGGTGATAAACTGGAAGGGGAAAAGTATATACATTATCAGTAAAACTAAAACGCTTGTAGGAAATAAAGTGACCAACTAATGTAATATATTCACTTGTATTTGCAACCAAAACCAATTACTCACTCCGTTCCACAATGGTTGTCTTTAACTATTCATGCATGTTTTCTTAAGAAGATAAAAACTATATAAAATATCAACATTTTATTAAATATTTTTAATTAATATCATATATATTGCTAATAAGTGTAGAATTATTATAAAAAATTAATAAAAAAAATAGATATTTTATATAGTTTTTAGCTTCTTAATAAACGTACATAAATAGTCCAAAGAAAATCATTGTGTGACGGATGGAGTATTATTTTTATTATAAATAAAGTGATCAAGTAATTTCCATCATTCGAATTCGAACACCAACTTGTAAAGTACTACGAACACCGACAGATAGGCATAGGCTCACTCTATATCCAACGATGGATACTTATTCGACAGCGATTTATAATCCATCGATCAAAAAAGAAAGGCGAAATGTGGTGAATTGAAGGAAATGTAGGGGGAGATGGTAATTAGGAACAAGAAATAGGGAAAGGGAGGCAGATGGAGATGGGTTACATCCCATCACATATTTCATTTATGTCATAAAGTTAAAAAATAAAAAAAAGAAAGTTAAATAGGGGGATGCCCCAATTACTTGCCCTACTCCTCCATATAATAGATGGTTATGATTATGGTCAAACCAAACTTTGTATTATTGCTTGTTTTATCACTTGGGAATTTTGGTCTTTAAAGCTCCTAACTGGCCATCTCATCCACAGTTACACACATCATTGTGTCTCTCCATTTAACAAACACTTGGTGTTTATATATATAACTTAGGTATTACTCAAATTTGTACCTACATTGTTACTAGCACCGAAACGAACCTATATACATCAATTAGTTGTTTGCAAGCTTTTTTTTTTTTTAAATTATCTACTGTGGGCTCTGAATAAGTAAAGCCGAAGTTGTTAAGCAACCTATCACATTCACAGGTGCATATGTATAGTCACGGATAATCTAAAAAGGAAAGCGGTGGAGATGGTGACAACACTACTATTAGTACTATCCTCTGTTAACGTCGGCATATCCCACTCTAACAACCAACGCTGCACGTATGCGGTATGCTCGTTGTTTGGGCCGGGTTTTTGAAGAAGCCCATTGCGTTTTTCAAGTTTGGGCCTTTTTAAGAAAAGCCCAAAATTAACTGTATCAGTTACTGTATATGAGTGTGATGTCCAGGCCAGTTATATTTCCAAAATTGTCGGCTCCGTTTGGCACGGAAAACAAACATGTTGAATTGAGAAAGTTAAAATAATTTGATTTTTTTTTATCTGCGTTTCGATCACTTCATACTCTTTTATAGGTTTACATTGGGTAGATTTTACGATATTGTTATTGTCCTTAAAAGTATGAGATGGGTTTTGGAGTTTTATTTTAGTAATAGTTGGGCTAGAGTTTTGATCTGCGGATTGATGTACTTTGCAATCAGAGTCCATATTTTTTATTTCTTAAAAAACGCGCAAAAAATACAAATTTTTAACTTATCATTGTCACCGCTAGAGTTAAATTATCATTATCTTTAATTAATTAATTAAGATACCACTATATGTATTTTATTTGAAATAAACTGGTGTGGTTTATTCCACTGCGGTTTATGTAATTTTTTTTTAAGTTCGAACTTGAGATATATAGCTGGATGAGCGACTAAATAGTGCATTGCTAACCAATATCGTCGACATTAGTAACATAATATATATACATAAACATAATCATTTCAAATCTGAAAGACATCGCTATATATAACACGCTTGCAGTTGCTCATTTCAAATCCTTTGTATTCTTAAAATAGAGTATACTAAACCCATCATCGTCCTTGGATGTTAAGCTAAACACACACCATTATTATTCTATTTATTCTTCATTTATTTGTCCCAATGAATATACATGACTGAAACGTTATCTTATCACACAAATATAGAAAGTAACTAGAACTCTATAAGGCATTCCGTGGACATTATTGTTTATAGAGGGGAGTCAATTTACTATTCCAATTAAATTATTATCATCGGGTAGTCCAAATTAGTCGATTGTTCTATCGGAAGATCCGTTCCGTTACGATTTGAGGCCTTGTGCAACTTTCATATTGAGGCCTTTTTTTTAACTAATTTAAAGGGAAAAATAATCTACCAAATTTACTAACGTATAAAAGAGATGTTCTCGTAGATGTAAAGTCATTACAAAGAATAATTAATTTAAATTAAACTTTTACTAGAGGGCATGATAATCGATCTAATGCAATGCTACTACTTTCGAAAAACTGATCTTCTAGCACTCTTAGATGCAACATCATCTATTAAACTCTCATAGCCAAGATTTTCTAAAAACTCATGTTCAACTGAAATCAAAGCCAAAACATTTAACCTTTCTTGCGTCATGGTCGATCGCAAAAAAAAAAGTAAAAATTAACAAAAGAATATAGTTAAAATTTGAGATTACATATCAAAATCGTTGAGTTTGAAGAGACGATTACAATGGTTGAATAAGTTGAACTGATTTCCCTATATTAGGGTTTCTTTTCTCTATATTCTTTGTGACGACAAAAAAAAAGAAGTAAAAAAAAGTCGAACAAAGTGGCTGTGATTGTTTTCAGAAAAAAAATCAAGATTTTGCTACTACAAAGATTTGAACCCCTCCCCTAAACGGTATCAGCACGTCTCTTTACCAACTCCTCCACCGCACTAACTTAATTCACTTTGCAATTCGTATATACATATATATATATATATATATATATATATATATATATATATATATATATATATATAGTCACCGAACCAACATCTATTTAGTCGCTGAACCAATCTCTATTAAGTCACTGAACCAACCTATTTACTTATTGAATCAACCTCTATTTAGTCACTAAACCACCCTATTTACTCACTGAACCCACCTCTATTTAGTCACTGAACCAACCTATTTACTCACTGAACCAACCTCTATTTAGTCACTGAACCAACTTCTATTTAGTCACCGAACCAACCTCTATTTAGTCACTGAACCAACCTCTATTAAGTCACTGAACCAACCTATTTAGTCACTGAACCAACCTCTATAAGTCACTGAACCAACCTATTTACTCACTGAACCAACCTCTATTTATTTACCGAACCAACCTCTATTTAGTTACCGAACCAAACTCTATTAAGTCACTGAACCAACCTATTTACTCACTGAACCATCCTCTACCATATTCACTGCATCCACTTGGAAAATTCAAATTTGAATAAAAACTTATACACATCCTAAAAAAGTAATTACACCACTACATGAATTGGACAAATATAATTTCAAATCAAAGAAATCGCTTAAATTATAATTATACTTTGAATTGCTTTTCAGCTTTTCTTTCCAACGCTACAATGATACATTGATTGAACGCCCCAAAATATTAATTGATTAAACGCCTTAAAACACCAGAACAGGGACAATATCGCAGCCTCACCGAAATCATGTCTTAGAACAGGGAGAAAGAGGCGATTTTAGAATCAAGCTCACCTCCTCCCTCTGCCGTGAAAATCGTAAACTTTCCGCCTCGACCAACACCAAATATATATATATATATATATATATATATATATATATATATATATATATATATATATATATATATATATATATATATATATATAGAGAGAGAGAGAGAGAGAGAGAGAGAGAGAGAGGTTAGGTCAGGTGTTTACACCTCTTATTATGTTTTGTGTTAACAAATCTAAGCCATTAATTGATTAGAAATTGATGGGTGAGATTAATTGAGATTTTTCCTTTTTTATTTAAATAAAAAAGAGTAGGCCCCACCACTTTCCACCACTTTTATGACCAAATTGCTAAAGTGGGAGCGCGTGTGTTGGTTTTTTTGGGAGCTAACGTTTTTTTTTTGCGGGGAGGATGAGATTTTGCTTGTACTGTGTGTTCGATGAATTATGACGAACAAATTACCGAATAATTCCAGATTATCAACGAATAATGACCGCCAACATAAACAAAACCCCATCTCGTGAGGCACAAATTATTCGATGGTATTGCTTGATTATACAGTAAGATTTGGACAATTATTCGATAAATTCAAGAACAATTTATGTAAATTTCAAGTAACCCACATCTAATTACCCAGATACATCTGAATATTTCCTTATTATCAATGAATATTGACTATAAACTTGTCGAATAATAGATAAATTTATAAACAATTTTACACGGTGTTTGAATTTCAACAAACCTACCTTATTGCCCCTCCCTCTAATTTACCCTATACATATGAATAATTTATAATAATCAACGAATAGTTACTCTAAAATTGCCGAATAGATACCCCTGTACATATGAATAATTTGTAATAATCAACGAATAGTTACTCTAAAATTGCCGAATAGATACCCCTGTACATATGAATACTCCCTCCGTTTACAATTATTTGTCGCTCAAGGGTATTTTTATGTTGTGAGAAATATTTGTCGTTTGGAGGTCTGTCCCTCAATTAATACTGCCTCCTTTAAAATTCACGGTACGGACGCCTTTTTTTGTATTCCTACAATAAAAAAAAAATGTAAACCCATTTTGAAAAGCACCTCGGCCATCCCTTCACATGTCTCAGAAATGGTATGTTTTCTCATCTCCCTCTCCTACCCCTTCTTCTCAATTTCAGTTCTGGATCTTCATCAAACATCAATCGGATGTTTAATTGCGTTGTTTGGAAACGCCATTGTTACCCGCTCTTTGCCATGATTGCGAATCAAGATCTGCTGGTTTTTAATTTTGTGTCCGTGCTAACCCTAAATTCCCCTTCTAGTGGAGTATTTGTTCATCTTTCTAGCATCCCAATCGATTTCGTTCATGTATGAGCTTCATCTTTAGTGCCCTATCTGGATCTCGTCATCCCCTCCTCTGTAGGTAAACTATCTCCCTTTTTCCCAATTCGAGACAGAGTATTTATATTGGTCTGCCTAGATCTTCACCATCCCCTTTTGGTTTTAAGGTTTTACATTGCTTGAGAAATTTCATTGCTTTGTCTCATTTATATTGTTGTCAATTGTGAAATGGGAGATATTTTCCAAATTGAGTAGGAATACATGCCTAAACACCTACTGCAGTAGGTTAGTCATTTGAGACTGCTATTTGGGAGATGTGTGTTTACAATGATAGTACATTCAAATTATGTAGATTTTTATTCACCTAATTTAACTTGTAGCCTATTAGCTCAATTGGTAGAGCGTTGTGTGTATCACAACGATGTGAGTTCGAATCTCACATAGGCTTACTTGCTTCCTCGAAATACAATTTCGCCTCGACGCCTCCTATAGAACTTGTTGATCCAGCTTTAGGTTCGATTTAGGCCAAAGTTACTAATTTCAAATGAAAAAGATCGATCGAAAACTAATTCATATATCCAACATGAAGTTTTGACAGAGTTGGCTTGTGCTGCACATGTTATACTTTCTATAACTAGTGTAAGATTTGAGGGGTATTTGGTGTCTTAAGTTCATGATGTTATTAAAGTGTTTTTCCCATTTTTCTTAATAATCATGCAATTAAATTGAGTTGACTTCAGCTAAGCTTCATGGAAGGGCCAAAGAATCTTGGAATTGTTCAACAAGTAAAAGGAATCATGCAACAGTTTCACGAGCAAGCTCCATTCTGTGTCTTTTGTATTCGAATTAAGTGCCCTACCATCATATGCTCCATCTATAGTGCCTTGACATGTCACTAAATTATTGTTTTATGTTATGTCCTCATTCCTAGCTCAAGACATTTGAAGTTTTAAGGTAAAAAAGGAATTATATGACAGTAAGTATGAGAGTAAGTATTTTATGAGAGCAAGTTATTGAAATTCAGCACGTAAAACCCCCCAAAAAAATTACCAAATGTATGGCAGTAAGTATTTATGACAGCAAGATACTGATTTTTTTTTAGAGCAAGTGAATTGAATTGTTTTTTTATGACATCAAATGAAAAAGGCTCCACTAATAAAAGTAAGTATATTATGGAATTAAGATTACAAAATGGAAGCCAATTTAGAGTGTAATTATTTTATGACAGTAAGATTACAAAATGGAAGCTAATTGCTTTGTCTAATAATCAGAGTAAGTATACTATGACAGAATGAAGCCAAGCTTCACAGATTAAAGAGTACTATGCCAAATACGATTACAAAATGGAAGTCAAGCTCTCATTGATGGCATACAACCTTATAATGCATTTGAAAATGCAAGCCAAGGTCTGAAAACAGAGTGCCACTATTTTTTTTTCTAGAAGTAATAGATCATAAACTAAACAAAGTAGTATAACGCCCTTCTTACCTATACAAAACATGTTATGCTAACATATTCATAACACCGTGAACTAGAGAATAATCACATGTGAATTGCTTAGGAAGACGACCCTCCTTCTCCAATGTCTCTTTGCTCACATGTGGAATCTTATACTTGTTGGATCCTCCAACCTTCATGATCTCTATCATGCAGGTTTGTAGAGTCAAGAATATCCGGTTCATCATGGTTGTGGGATAGTCATCGTAGGACTTCTGAACTGCATGTACAAGTTCTTCTATGGTCCTTGGACACTCCTTGTGTTGCAATGACTGAATGGCTCTAAAAAAACCAAGATCTAAGACATTTAAATCTGGCGAGTTTGGTGGTTGACATACTATTCGAATGTCAAATCCATTTTGGGTGGCAGCTGCCTGAAATTCTTCATCGCTTGCACTAACATGTGTCCTTGCATTATCCTGTTGAATGAAGATAGGTTTTCTTGAGTCCTCCACAGGCCACTTAGCTTGAATCACTGGTATAACCTTTTCGATCAAATAAGCTCTAATTGTCTCTTTTGTCACCGACGTCATAGGTTTCATCTCTAAAGTGCCCGCCTCTCTATTTCTACTTCGCCTTCGGGCTGCTTGGGTTGTGACAAAAGGAAAGACTCCTATTTTCCCATCAAACACCTCATTTCCATTGTCGTCAAATCTCGGTCGAGCCATAGCAACTAAGAACATGACTTTTCCAATGAAATTCTTGCTTTGACAAGTGCGCAAAGGCTCTTCTTCATCATGATGCAAGTAAAAAGTTTCCGACTTTTTTGTCATGTAAAACCACTTCTCATCAATATGCACAACATTGTACATATCGAAAAATGTAGGTTGTTGATGGATGCTATTTGGGTCAAGCATGGATAAGCAGAATTTCAGCCGTGTCAACTTATTCTCTTCTCGTAAAAGAGGTTTGATGGCATTCGAGTGTCGGCGAATGATCCCTTCCTTTAGTCGCTTGCATAGTGTTGCAGAGGAAACCCCCAATGAAATCGCAGCCGACTTTAATGTTGTTCGACGATTGAGTGGAATGGCTTTCACCTGATCGATGGTAATATGAATTTTCTTCCTCCCACACTTTTTTGTTCTTCTTTGTGATACGTCAACAAGCACGCCATGTGGAGTATCTTTTGCCCGCTTCCAAATTCGTTGCACTGTTCTCAATGGCATGGAAAATAGCTCCGAAACCTCTTTCGTTGTATTACGCTTTAACTTTCCGTTGACACTTCTTGCCAACAAAGTAGTGTAAATTGCCCATCGCTCTTCATTTGAGGGGACCTTGTTTCTTCGAGGAGCTATATTTTGTTGGTGATACATGCCTAAACAGTAAACACCAATACGAAGTAGATAGAAATTACTCAATGTTAAAATTGATAGGTAAAACTTTCATTGTCTTTTGATAGCAAAGACGCTTACCTGAATTCGGAGCTTTGAAGTCATCGGCATTGACATCTTCATCTTCTTGAGACACCTGAGGTAGATTAACTTCCATGAATGTAGAATCAAACTCATGTGGATCAACATCTAGATCACTGACCAAGGTATCCCTAGAAGGTGATCGAATTATCATCGATGTTGAATCGTCACCCTCCCATTCTGCTTGTACAAATTCACCATCCCTTTCGACTACAGGGGCGACATCGTCGGCATCCGATGGAAGGCTGTTAAGATCAAATGTTATCATCGGTGTTGAATTGCCACACACCCATTCTTCTTGTATATCTTCACCACCCAGTTCGGCTTCGAGATCGACATCGCCATCGCTCAATGGAAGCTTACCATTCGTTTTGACTGCAGGGGCGACATCGTCGGTAGTTGATGGAAGGCTGTTGAGATCAAATGTTATCATCGGTGTTGAATTGTCACCCACCCATTCTTCTTGTACGTCTTCACCATCTTGTTCGGCTTCGAGATCGACATTGTCGTCACTCAATAGAAGGTTGTTTAGATCAAATGAAGATTGTCTTTGATTATTCATAGTTGAGTGAAGTTGGGTCTGTAACTGTAAGGCTTAGTTGATTGAATTCAAAGTCTGAGATTACCTCCAATTTTATGCTTGTTTAATTTTAAATTTTGGCTCCAATTACATGAGGTTCTTTGGGAGAAGAAAGGAAGTTGCAGAGACTCTGTGTACGATATATACAAGTGACCCAAAAACACATCTCTCTCCATATTCCTTAATATTTGTGTCAGGCACCCACAACGTCAAGTATTTGTAAATGGAGGGAGTAATTTGTAATAATCAACGAATAGTTACTCTAAAATTGCCGAATAGTTACTCTCAAATTGTCGAATACCTATCCACACTTTTCAAGATCTGGGCACACAGATGGTGGGGAAATCCGCGACGGCCTGCTAGCTCTTGGTGGCGGAGGAAGAAGTGGAGATCAGGATGTTGAGAAAGGAAGAGATCGAGCATGATCTGAGCAGCCATGGACGAGAGGCCAGATCTTACGGTTTCATCCCTCCCTCAATCGTCCTCCCTCAACCGCCATCGTCCTTCCACACAACCTCGCCGGCCTCCATCCCCACCACTGACAAGATATTCCACCATCTTCCCTCCTCCATTGAAGAAGCCTCCCCGACCTCGCCGCTATCCATTGAAGAAGCCCCCCTCCATTGAAAAAGCCGTCCTTGCCGGACTGAGATCTCACATCTGACCGATGCCTTCAAATCGTCGACGCCGTCACCGGACTGAGATCTCGCCTCCAACATTCAAGCTCGCCGCTCGTCCAATTGCCCTTTCGCTTTCCTCCGATCGCCCCCAATTCTCATTCTCTCTGTTGATAAAGCGTAATGTGTGGGGGTAGGTTTAAGAGGATTTGTATTCACGCGCATAACTGAAGGGTGAGATTGTGTTTTTTAATTTTAATTTACAATTAATTTAAAATTCTCAATTAATCTTAACCCTCCATTATCTAATAATTAAGGGCCTAGATTTGTTAACACAAAACACAATAAGACTTGTTAACATTTGATCCATACTCTCTCTCTCTCTCTCTCTCTCTCTCTCTATATATATATATATATATATATATATATATATATATATATTATAATACACATACGAGGCCCCAAAAATTTTGAGGCCCGGCCAGTGCGATTGCACTATCCGCACACCCCATGGGCCGACTTTGTCTATCGGGCAGTTTTACTTTACGTTTCTATTTCGTGTTCTCTCTTTTCCTCTGTTCTACCTCTATCTATCGTTTCTCTTCGTTCTTTTTTATCTCGTTCGAACTGATCATTGTCCGCCCTCTACTCTCTTACTACTTATCATTGTTTGAATATTCTTACGATGGGTGAATCGAGGAATGCATGCCGAGGTTAGTAGCTAGTGTTTGTTTCAGTGTTAGGGGTTTCTCTGTTTTCACTAATTTGTTGATGAACGCAGGGTAATCCCTTGTATTGTATTCTGTCATGTGTAGGTTCTTCCTTTTCTGATTTATAATCCTATAAAATGCAGTTCAATGTGAGTATTTTGTTTTTGATTTTTTCCAATTATGTGTTTGTCCACTGTTTTTTCGTTGGCTCTCTCGGTGTTTATCTGTCTGTTATGCGTTCATGTTTATGGGTTGATTTTTTCCAGTTGTGTGTTTGTCTAGCTATTGTTTTTTTTGTCGGCTCTCGGTGTTTATCATTCTGTTATGCGTTCATGTCTATGGGTTGTAGGAAATCAGGTTTTAGTTATCCGTTGAAGGGAGGTTTCGTTAACGGAGTAATCTTTACTTCTACCCTGAAGTATGTGAATTTATCAAGCGAGGTTTGGCATATTATGATATTCAGCAGCTTAAGAATAACTGTTTAGGGTTAGTCTTTCTTCAAGGGTCAAAAATGCGTTTTAATTTTCAATTAGTATCAGATGTTATTGAATGAAATTGTAACAAGTAAAGAGATGGAAATGTTATTACGTTTAAATTTTCAATTTGTCTTTCTTCAAATGTTGAGTTATTTTTCTAATAGATGAAAAATGGAAATATTTTTTTAAGACTCCTACAAATTTTGGATTATTTTACTTAGTTTTGCCTATTAAAAAAAGGTTTAATTTAGTGGATGTCCAAAAAAATGGACATAATTAAGTAAATGTCCACTTTTTTAAAAAATTAAGTAAATGTCCATATTTGACACTTTTACCCTTCCTTCCCATCCCTTACCCTTCCCTTCCCTCTTTGACCCTTACCCTCCCCTCCCCCCTTTGACTATTTTTAATTTTGATATTGACTAGTCAACATTGACCAATTAAGTCAATGCCTAGATTTGATGACAATTATTTTTGGTGACAATCATTTTTTTGGTGACATTTTTTTTCTCCTGGTGACAATTTTGGAGTAAATTTTTTCTGGTGACAATTGATTTTTTTTTTCTTGGTGACAATTGTTGGTGACAATTTTTTCGGTGACAGATTTCGGTCCAGGCCTACATTTGATGACAATTTTTTTGTGACAGTTGAGTATATTTTTCTGGTGACAGTTAATTGTGACAATTATTTTGGTGACAATTGATTTTTCTTTTTTTTTCTTGTGATAATTGTTGGTGACAAAAAAAATTTGGGTGACAATTGATTTTCTTCCAGTGGCCGTTGCTAGTAACACTTTTCCTCGGTGACAAATGGGGTTTTTATGCTAATAGATGATTTTCTTGATGACAATTGTTGGTGACAACTATTAATGACAAAGTTGATGACAATATATTGTCACCATAATATTGTAACCTTAAAAAAATTGTCACCATAACATTATACATCACCAAGACATTATCACCAACTACAGAACATTGTTTTCATATTGTTTAATCAACCGTATTGTCACCAACTTATAAAAAAGATTGTCACCAACCTCTTTTCAATAATCTATTCACACCAACAATGAAAAAGTGTAACCAACCTATTTTCATCAAGATTTGGTCAATAATCTATTGTCACCAATTACAAAACTTTGTCACCAATCTAGTGTCAACCGCCTATTTTTAGAAATTAATTGTCACCAACGAAAAAACAGCGTCACTAACCAATTGTCACCAACTACAAAGCACTTTCATCAAACTAAAATGTTTACAATGCTAATGTTATCACATTTGTCATCCAATATTAACACATTTTTGTTACAAAACTGAAACCCTAGAACAAGGGGATCATAGACCCAAGAGGGGCTAAACCTGAGCAGACGAAAATTTGATGTACAGTATAGTTTAGGGTTTAGTCTTTAGGGTTTAGGGCCAAGGCCCTAAACCCTAAAATGTGTATACAATACCAATGTTATCAGATTTATCATCTAATATTAACGCATTTTTGTTACGAAACTGAAACCCTAGAACTAGGGGAGCATAGACCCTAGAGGGGCTAAACTTGAGCAAACGAATAATTCGATGTACAATACTATAATGGCATCACATTTGTCGTTTAATATTAACGCATATTTGTTACAATAATAACCCTAAGCAGATTAAACTTGATGTACAGTTTAACTTTGTAATACTTAATTGTTAGACTACATCAACTTGCAAAAATATCAAAACAAAGGGGAACAGTTGAGACATTCATACTTAACATCTAAAATAGCAAGACCCTCTATAGCTATCGTCTCTCTCTATACGCATCCATATACTTGTCTGAAATAGCTTCAATACCACCATGAAATGCAAGACCATCGATATATTTGGTGGTATACACACCACAACTTCCACTACAATTGAACAGAATGATAACGAAAATTACATTATAGCTAAATGAGATATAAATTCCATTTATCACCAAAACAGAATATATAACTCTACCAATTGTCACCAATCTAAAAAAACTACAAAATAACAACATAAATTCCATTTGTCACCAAAACAGAATATATAACTCTACCAATTGTCACCAATCTAAAAATAACAACATAAATTTCATTTGTCACCAAAACAAGCACATAAGCAAATAAACTCAAACTCCACCGTCATCAATTTCAATCTGTTTGGTCAAAGATCCATCTTTGCATATATATGAGACAGTCGTCTGTGACAATTATTTTGGTGACAACTAACTTTTTTGGTGACAGGTGTTTGTGACAATTATGTCGGTGACAGTTGACTTTTTTGTGACATTTTATTTTTTTCGGTGATAGTTAGGGGAAATCTTTTTTGGTGACAATTGATTTTTTTTCCTGGTGACAATTGATGGTGCAATTTTTTCTTGTGAAACAATGTCACCATATTATTTTTTCGAACATATTGTCACCAACTACAAAAACAATGTCATCACCCTATTGTCATCAATCTCTTGTAAATAATATATTGTCACCAACAACATAACAGTGTCACCAACCTAATGTCACCAACTACAATATATTGTCACAACTCTATTGTCACTAACGACATATTCTTTTCTCAAACGTATTGTCACCAACAACAAAACATTGTCACCACCTTATTGTCACTAACCTCTTGTCAGTAATCTATTGTCACCAACGACAAAACATTAGACCCTAGAGAGTTTAAAGCTAAGCAAAGAGTAATATATTATCACAAACGACAAAATATTATCACCAATTACAAAATAATATTTTGTCGCTAATGACAATCTAGTAGTTGAATGCATTTAATTAAATCCGGAAAAGGGAATGAAATCGATGCATAATGCATTTAATTTAAATGATTAAATCCATGTATCATGTGCTTTTGTATTTGAATGCTTAATTTGTACTATAATATGTAGGCACCCGCACCGATCATGGTTATGATTCGAGATCAGACCTTGTGTAAATTATACTCCGTAATTTATCAGATTGACCCTCCTGGGGTATGTGCATAGAGAGAATTTTCGTTTGTTCTATACTTCTGTGACGGTAGGTAGTTCGTGGGGGCGAGCGGCCCTGCCTCTGAGAATCTCGCACAGTCAGCGGTTTTTTATTCTCAGTGCTCTTTCTCGGTTTGATTACACAGAAAAAATACATTACCGTTCAAATCCCACCCCAGATGCAAGCTAAAGGACACAGCAGCGCGTTATAGATTTGTAATTCGGAACGCTAAGCTTGGAAGGAAGTAAGGGTAGGATAAGATAGATAGAGGTAAGGGTAGGATGGGTATTATGAAAAATTTGTGGACATTTACTTAATATTCATTTCAATGTGGACATTAACCTAATTAGGTTTCCTAAATGGATATTTGACCAAATTTTTCCTTAAAAATATATTAGGTTTTTTTTAATATCATTTAATAAGTGCAATGAATGAGTTCTTAACCCAACTTTATATAGAGAGATAGAGAAGAGACAGAAGAAGAAAGAAGAGAAGACGAAAGAAGAAAGAAGAAGAGAAGATAGATAGAATGTGTGGATGCTAATTTCAAGCATAAATAAATGCCAAGAAAACTAATTAGAGTTAATAAGGATTGATCTCATTATAAGCCCTAAATCAAACTTGTTTGAATTTCTGCTTACTATAAATGTCTTCGGAGTTTGGATATCATTGGTCTTATCTTAAAATTTATCGTGGTTATAAAAAAAAGGTTTGTATAAAATAATGTGTTGATCATCAACAAAAGGCTAACGGTAAGGCCATCTCAAATAGTTTTTCTGAAATGGAAAAAGAAAATATATATTTTCTAAATTATTTTTACTCAAATTTCAATATTTAGTTAATCATTTAGTTTTAGATAATGTTGTAGATTTAGACAAATTTTTCTAATTTTTTGGTGTTGATTTGTTTTTTTTGTGTGTGTTGATTTTCCATTTTAAAGAATGAGATGGAGAATTTACCTTAAAAAATGTTTAAAATTTTGTAAAAACTCCAAAGATGTTTAAGGATGCTCTAATAATAATTTAAAAAAACACTTGTTTGAAGGGTTCAACATTGAAGTGCAGTGTGCAGAGCATCTGATGGGAATGAGTAGAGACCCACATGGAGGAAAGATCCAAGGACCTCAAAGATCACATGTTGATTGGTGTAGAAGTCTTCATAGGATGACATGGCAGGGGCCCACTTAGTAAAGGAGAAGGACAATTTGTGGACAGCTGTGGAGATGATGAACGCTAATTACACCTTACTTACACATGAAGATGATGATTAATTGATTTGAGTACTTGTTTGATTCCCACCTCTCTCTCTCTCTCAAAAGAAATCAAAGTGTTTTCTGTTGGGTTAGTTGGCATCACAGAAGTTCAATGTGCAAACAGCAAGCCATGAAAGAAAGAAAAATTCAAACCCTCTTTCAAACAGTTGGCAAAAAAATGTGTCAGAAACTAGGAGGAAATTAACACTGTTGGTGTAAACAGTAATAAAGTGTAAAGATGAACTGCTACAAATTGCCAGGCAAAGCAACCATTTCCAAACTTGAGCTTCAAGTGAAGAACCTCTCAAATATCACCATACCAACTTTACATTACAAAGAAAACATTTTACTAATTACCAACAATTGTTCAACTTATATCCGATGACCTTAATCAAAAATACTGATCAAAAGTATTAAGTTAAAACCTTTAAAACTACTAAAGGGATGGAAATTAACACCCCGTTTGATATCAATATCTAGATATCAATATCAATATCTAATATTTAGTGTTTGACATAACCCGATATCAATATAACCTGATTTCAATACCAAACGGGTCCAATAAAAGTTTGGAGGACCACAGTACGAATGGAGATTAAAAATCATAATAACTTCAATCTCTTTATCTTTGTCTGCAGATAACATAATTTTACCAAACAGGAGCAGTTGACAGCAGTAGCTGGGCTGTATTTTATGCAATTATTTTTTGCTGTATCGAGGTATTTTAACAATTGAGTTATACTGTACCTTTATTCAAATTCATATTACCTGTTTGCTTGGGCAAAAAAAACGTCTTCCTTCTTTCTCCTGCCACTACAAAGTATAAACGCTCGTGTCATCTTGTTGAAAGTATGGGTGCTGCTTCAAATTTACCTTGGTTTTCCTTGGAAATTACAAGTAGATTTTGATGCCCTTTCAGTTTTTAGGGTTCCAATCACATGATCTTGCAACAAGATCCTTCCTTTTCCCTAATTTGGGTTTCAATTTGACACCGATTTGCATTTCCAGTTCAGTCGGTCACTTATCTCATTGGAATCAATCATTTTAGGTCTAAAATTCATCTCTGGGTTCTACCGAATTTCGTTCCATCGTAAGTGAAAAAGAAGAAGAGAACAAACAAAAGCGAATCTGCTTTCTTTCGCTCTACTTTATGCTCTGAAAGATTCATTTCGCTGTCTGTGGGAAGAGGTGGTGGGGTTGATTGATCCTAGGGTTTCTGATAGGGAAGGAAGAGGGGTTTTTTCCTTTTGTGTGGATTTTATGCCTGGTACATTGGATTTTTCATTTTTTCCCCCTTTCTTCTTTTTGCAGTTTCCCTTTGTGCTTCTAAGATGTTGTTAATGGAGGTTTCTTTGCTTTAACTCTTCCCTTCTCAGGTCTATAAAGCTGCCATTTTTATTTGTTCCTTGTTGAGTTCCGCAAGGTATCAATCAACAGCAAAGCTAAATTTAGTCAAACAACACCTTGGGTTTAGCCCCATAGCTTCTTTTTCTTTTAAATAATTAAATTAATTAAAGTACCTTCCTACTTCATAGCTCTGTTCCTAGCCTTCTAGGTGTTTGTTGAATTGGAGGAGGGGCTTTTCTTTAATCTTCACAGTCATATATATAGAGATTGAGTAACCTTCAACCAAGGGTTTATTTGCTCTTCAGTTTGATCTTGAACATGGGGAGTGATGGGAATGGTCAAATGGGGTCTGTGTTTGACTCTTCTGCTTGGGATCCAATTCATCCACTGAGTCAGAATGGGAATTTAGGGGCATCTATGATGGTTTCTCATCCCAATTTCGGAAATCCTTCGTATCCGATTGCATCCGAGAGCAAGGGGCCGAGTGGCTCATCTCAGTTTATGCACTATGATTCAAGTGGCATTGAAATGCTGCCTAAATTCCCTGCTTTTGGTGGTGGCAGCTTCTCTGGAATTGCCAATTCTTATTCTCTGCCTGGCTGTATTGAGAATGTGACAATCGGTTCAGTGCAGTCTCAGGAGGATCCCCAAATCTCGGAGGAGAGATCTCGGTTAGCTTCACCTAATGGAAAAAGAAAAAGGGTGCGTTTGTCCGATTTTACTTTCAGTCTCAGTATTGTCAATTTTGTTCATCAATTTGCTGTGCAACACTAGGATTATTGACTGAATAAGTATACTGCTATGTAGTTTGTATGTGGTTTGTTGATGGAGTGCTGTCGCGGTATCCGATTGTCTAATGTTTGCGAACGTTTTACTCGTGTTGCAGAAGGATTCATCAGGCGAGATTTCGGAAATAAAGGAAATGGATGAGAAGAAGCAGAAAATTGAGGAGAGTGGCAGCTCTGATCAGTCTAGTAAGCAAATGGGCCGGCAAACAAAGGATAATTGTTCAGGTGAAGAGGAATCCAAAGGGTACATTCATGTGAGAGCCAGAAGGGGCCAGGCTACAAACAGCCATAGCTTGGCCGAACGGGTATTTTCCGCTCTTAACTAGTGCAAACACAATCATATTGAGACTTTCGGATAACTCTAACGCTTACCTTACAGGTCAGGAGAGAAAAGATCAATGAAAGAATGAGATTGCTCCAAGAACTAGTTCCTGGATGCACTAAGGTACATTCAGGAGTTCATGTTCTTGAATTAGTAAGACCATTTCCATATTGGTGTGAATGAAAGTAGCTGATGTTTGGATTATTTATATTGCTGGTTCTAGATTACAGGGAAAGCGTTGATGCTCGATGAGATTATCAACTACGTGCAGTCACTCCAGCAGCAAGTCGAAGTGAGTTATTATGCTGTGTGATTCAGTTCTTCCAAGTAATGAAATTGCAACTGAATTCAATTTGTCCTTCAATTTTAAGTTTCGAAATTGAAATTTCCATGATTTATGAATGTCAGTTGATCTAGATTCTTTTGCTTCTTCCACCTTATCATAAAAGCATACACAAATTGTGAAATTGTGATCCTCCCTGAAGTATTACTTGTAATTGATGAGGTATGACTGTTTTCTGGTGTTTGCAGTTTCTATCCATGAAGCTCGCCTCTGTGAATCCCGATCTAAACTTTGACGTTGAGCAAATCCTATCAAAAGAAGTAAGTACTAAGTACAAAATCCATGTCCTACCAATGACACAGAAATTGAACTAACACATCAGCTTTCAGTGACTTTACCTTATCATGTTTCTCTTATGTGCAGATTCTTCAATCTAGAGGCATACCCGGGTTTAATCCTGGTATGACATCCGCCCACATTGGCGCACCAGGCAGCCATCATGGAGCCCTACCGATCATCTCCAATACAATATCCCCATACCATCCAATGCCTCAGGTGATTTAACTTACCTCAGAGGATCATCATACAAGAACTGATATCTTCTGTATGTTGTGTAGAGGTTAGAGATTGATTCAGATTGAGTGGTAATTCTGTTGTCATCTAATATTTGTAGGGAATATGGGACGGTGATATGCAAACTCTACATCATATGGGTTTGGGTTTTGAGTTGAACCCTACAATTGGTAGCCTTGGATCGAATGGTACTCATTAAGGTTAACTGGGTGCAAGTACAAGGACCGGCTCTTCGGCACTCGTCCTAGCAGTTGCTTGTTCAGATAGTTCAATAGCTTATTGCACATAGAGATACCTAATTAGCCTTGGCCTTTTGGTGCTAGATGTTGTTGAATGGTGGACTCTTGCAGCTTCTGTAAATGCAAGAAATGAGAAGATACAAGACAATTTTATTGTTGAATACCAATTGTTTTTTTTCTTTTGGGCATTGGAGATTTGCAGATATGAGTTAACTGTAGACACTTGTTTAATCTCTGAAATGTTAACTGGCAAATGCATTTTTTTTGCTAAAAAAAAAAGAAAGGTATTTTATTTAGAATACCTTGCGTATCTTTTGCTTCTTCTTGCCTCTTCTTCCTTCTCTCTCCCTCCCTCAATTTTGTTGGAGGTAAATGCCACGCCTTGAACCCGGGACCTGTGGGTTCATGAGCAAACCCCAAGCCACTAGATCTACAAGGCAGGCATCACATCTTCGACGATTTGGATTTAAGTAGGTTGCTTCCTAAAAACTCCGTACAAAACATTGGAATATTTTATACTCTATCCATCTCAAAATACACGTCGTTTGATTTTTTTGGCAAGTTTTTAAGGAGCTGAAAAATATATAAAATA
This sequence comes from Persicaria maculosa, assembly GCA_963922045.1. NCBI lineage: Eukaryota > Viridiplantae > Streptophyta > Magnoliopsida > Caryophyllales > Polygonaceae > Persicaria > Persicaria maculosa. The sequence goes on along the minus strand of OY998259.1, from coordinate 23,808,954 downwards.
TTAACTTTTTAATAATTTTTAAAAATAATATTAAAAAGCGTGTCAAAACGTCAAACGACCTGTATTTTGTGACGGAGGGATTACAATTTTTATTCATACAAGTTCAATTGCTAAATTATCGGTATTCAACCCGAAACTCCCGGCAGATGGCCAGGGAGTAAGTGACCCAAGGCAAGGTATTTTATTGAATGGTGGACTGGTGGACTCTTGCAGCTTCTCTAAATGCAAGAAGTGAGAAGATATAGGGTGTTGATATATACACCGCAAATCCGGATTAAGGATTTGCATGTCCTTAAGGACGTGTATGCACGTTCTTAAGGACGTGCAAGTTTGGGACTGTGCACGTCCACTAGAAGATCCTTTGCACGTTGTTAAGGACGTGCAAACCCTAATTAGGGTTTCGCGTTTAAGGTTTAGGGTTTAGGTTTTCCGAGGGTTTGTATTGTTAATTGCAAAAATTAAAGTGTTTAGCTAGTGGAGTTGAAGTATTTAGGGTCTAATTAAATGGAAACCAATAATTGTTAAGATTTTCATTCGGATAATATGCGAATAATGTTATAAGGAACGGAAAAAAAAGTTTACATCCATAAATTTAATAAACTGGTGGAATAAAATCTAGGAAAATAGTAAAGGGCGACCGGACTCGACACGTAAGACTCGAAATCTCTCAAACTGAGCTTGAAACGGAGCATCCCATCCTTCGACGCTCGGTTGATGATGTGCGACCCATTCTGGCGGAGGCGACGGAAGAGGAGCGTTAGGACGCAACCAGATCTATGAGAACGAAAAATTAGAGTTAGAGTATTGACATATATATGAAAAGCATGAATAGGTAATAAAAAAAGACTTTTGAAGTCGTACCGCGACAAAATGGTCTTGGTTTCCGATGCAGGCTACACCAATGGTTGCTGATTGAGGGTTGTTAGCAGGTGTCGGTGAGGTCATGGGGAGACATGTGAACGGATGATGTCAAGCTAGGACGACGAGAGGAATCTGATATACCGTTGCAAATACTAAACCCATAATGGGTAGCTCTATCCACCGTCTCCTATCACCATGCACAGCTCCCGCCCATCTCTGGTAGTCGACGAACTGCTGGAATGGGTACCCTCCCGTATAACAACCGGCGTACAGATCGGCGTGATCCTCCAAGTGATTGCATAGTAATGTTTTGAGTTCCGGGAAAGCAGTCTCGCCGATCGGTGATGTCAAAGCCGCCAAAGCACGGTAGCCACAATGACCATCTCCAACAGTGTCCCTCACCGTCTCAATATGACCGAGCATGAAGGGATTAACGTTGTTTCGACCCCAATTGAACCCTACGAACACATCATCACGTCCACGTCGAGCTGAGGTCGCTTGTGGACGATGTCGAGCAGCACGTGCTTCTTCTCTCTCAAATCTTTCCCTTACCTTCTCGTATGGCAACGGGTTGGTTCTGTAGGCATTCCTCGACCCCCGATGCCTCCCCTTCCTTCGGACGCTTGCAGATGAGGGTGGGTGCAGCTCATCCTCGCATACATCATTGGAAGCCGTGTATAAAGATGACAGCTCATACGTCAGTGGGGTGTCGTCGATGTCAGTCCATGACAAATCCATCCAGAACGGGTGGATGTCCTCGGCGGGTATCGGAGTACCGGAGTTGATGATAGCACCTAGTTTTATATATTATTCATGTGCATTTAGGTTAGTTTCATGCATCATTTTAGAGTATTTTTATTGTCTTTTTGTGTGGTTTCTGTATTATTTACGATTCAGAGATCTACACAAGCTTTGTTTGTGTTTTGTAGGTTTGGGTCGGTGATTTGGGCTAAATTGGATGCATCTAATGGAAAGGGATTGAAAGAAAAGCAAAAGAGACGGGTGATAGAGCAAGTATATCCAGTGAAACACTCATAGGAGCTCAAGGTGGTGTAGCACAACTCGCGGGACAAAGGCGTTTGTGCAATTTTCAGCTTCAGCAAGCTGTCGCGACTCGTGGGAGGCCTTCACGAGTCGTGACAGGTGAACTCATTTCTTTGAGGCCGTCTGCAGGCTGTCACGACCCGTGACAGACTCTTCACGAGTCGTGACAGTGCCAGATCAGCCCAACCTTTCACATTTCCGCCGTTTGTTTGGATGAATTAAAACCTTTGTAATTTCCATTTTTCTGGGGGGAGTTACGTTTTGTTTGGAGAAAGCTCAGGCCGAAGTTGGGACATTGGAGTTGAGTTTTTGGAGACTAGGATTTTGGAGAAGAAGACTTGTTCGATTAATCAAATTCCGGTAAATTCCGTTTTCATCTCTATTGTTCTATGTTTGTCTTGCCGAATTTGATTGAATCAAGCATGTACTTTTCCATGAGTGGCTAGATCTCTTGTTCTAGGGTCGGGGTGATCCCGACGATGCGGAAATAGACTCGTTCTTAGTATCGTTTGATTGATTTCTAATGTTGTTTGGTGATTTAATCCTATTGCGCCAGCCCTAATCGATAATAATTGGTTAGAACTGATTTTGGGTTTGAAATCGAAAGACTAAAACCCTAAATTGGAATTTAGATGGTGAATTTAGGCCGAAAGGCTATTTGATCCATTGGAACCATAGGATTAAACTTGAAGTTTAGTAGATCGAAAGTGAAATTGAACTTCTTGAGGATTTATTGATTGTTATAGATATTCTAGATGATCGTTATATCAATTGAGACCGAAAGGCGAAATTGATGTGATTTTCATTTAGAATTCTAAGCACTTAAGGGTTCTAAATTGGTTGCTTGAAACCGAAAGGAGATCGTTAACCAATTTAGACACATTCGCTTCGATTCCGAAAGGAGTTTTGCGATTACCTTAGACAATCTACCTTCACTTTTGAGTTAGAAATCATTCAAGCGAGAATATATTTTGGTCTATGGACGATGCATCATTGGTGAATCCCTAGCCCTAGAATATCTTCCATACATATATTTCTCATCTCTTTTATCTGTGTTTGCTATTTTTTTACACACACTTTTTCCCTCAATTTGTCCGTTACTTTTGGGCTTAGTCGAACTAGTTTGAAATTGACAATCGATATTCCTCCGGTCCTTGTGGATACGACACTTGATTACTACAGCTGAACCCCATACACTTGTGGGTGTAGGCTTTTAGCTTATCAGTTGACGACATCCGCAGATACCAAGGAGATCGCTGCTGGTGTGGGGGAGGTCGAAGGCTCGGCCTCGTGGGTGCTGGATGTAGAAGCCTCTGGAACGGCTGATGTAGAAGCCTATGAAACGGCTGAAGTAGAAGCCTCCGGCACGGCTGAAGTAGAAGTCTCCGGAACGGCTGAAGTATATGCCTCCGGGATGGTGGGTGGTACATGAGTAGGCGGTCTACCCATGTCGGCCCGTCGCCCAACGACTACGTCAATAATGCAGCTGCTCAAAACATCAACGGTCTCTAAAGAAGGCTGCAACCCCATCATCGCATCGCCAGAAGGATCCCAAGCTGGCAGACCCTTCCAGAAGCTGTTGTGCTCGTCGGCCGGGGGGGTCCCCATCGACTGCTGGTAGCCCTCAGCAGACGCAAGCAGATCATCGACTGTGGCAGTCGGAATGTCGGGTACCGTCTCCTCTGGTATCTGGCTGACCGTTGCCCGGTCAACGAACGTAACAGACCGGAGGGTACCATCCTCCCTCATGAGCCTCCCTGCCTGTTATTATGAAACTAGCCTATACCCCGTGCGCTACGCACGGGATTTTTAAAGTTAATCGAAGTAAACTATCTTATTTTTTTAGATGTCATCATAGTAATCAATGTATTTTAAATGATGTATAAAACATAGTTCTCGTCAGGGAAACATAGAATGTTTCCCGGACAAGTATTAAAATGTGAGAAACTTCTAGACAATGACAAAACAAAGGAAAGATGATCATACTATACATTTAAGGAAAAAAAATCAAAATATTTAAAACAAAAATAGGCTTGAATTGTGACACAATTGCTTAATTAATGGTTAAAAGAAATAAAAGGAACATGATGTTTATTTCGTTATTTATATAAAAGGATAAAGAATGAAAGAGTAAAGGTTATAAAAACGATCTTGTACGACCAGATCGCGCGTCACTCGGTTGAACCTTATTTTCGATTAAAATAAGAAAGCTAGAAGAGATACTATTACACTCAGACTTGTATAGGATAAAAAGCTAGCGCCTCTTCCTACAATCTCTTATACATTGCAACTTGTATAGGATAAAAAGATATCAGTAAAGGATCAAAAAGTGTTAAAAAGAAAAGCCAGCAGAGCAACAAAATCCAGATAAAGCCTACAGAAGAATGAAGTGAATCAATCATAGCCTACTGCTGCTCAGCTCTTTCCAATACATTTGCAACTTTGGAAGCTGCTTCTCGGTCATACTTTTGAAGCTCGACTTGAAATTGTTCCTGAAACTCAGGCTAAAAGAACTCAATTAGTTTCAGTTACACTAGGGCAGACAGATTTCTTCTTATACTTACGAATTAGGATGGAAAGAGAGTACAAAAGAGTCGACAATGACCTCCAATTCAATATCTTTGTTCTCAATCTGATCTGAAAGGCTTCATCCCAAGATGCGTAGCTTAACATTCTGCTCTACCAATCCATTTATATCATGAAAGGTTATCTGTTGACAATCATTTGTAAGGTAAGAGTTACCACTTACCAGAGATCCAATGATACTTTACCACATAAAATAAGGCAATGGACATACCGAGTGCTCCGAAATCACTGTTTTAGCATCACCATATGTAATTATATCCATTACCGGGGAAGCTACATCAATCTAAGCCAGTTGATTACCAACAGATCCACAAAGCAACTGAATATCTCGGCAAACCTTTAGAAGAACCTGTCACCTGAAATGATTGCAACAAATGTAGAACTAAGAGCAAAAAAAACTAAGCAGTCAATAAAAACTAAGCAATCAATAAAAACTAAGCAATCTCCTAGAGTGTTGACAATCATCATGGCAGTATAGCACTACTAAAAACTCAGTTACTTGTAAAACTCATTCTAGAAATCAACACTAAAAAATTGGGTAATAAATTATTGCCTATCATACTTTATCCTCTCCAAAAGCCTTCAACTTTTTCTTGCACACGCCTAATAAACCAATGATTCAGGTACATTTAAAATCAGCCTGCACACGTGACAGAATCCGCATTTGCATACTAAAAGTTTGAGCAATATCTAGAAGTAGAGGTAGGGAACCTCTAGGTGATCAATGACCATGCGTTTGGACATATTTTCTTTGGCTCTTGTGAATCAGCACAAAACATCAATTTGCTTGCATTGCTCATCCAGCCCAGGCTTGTCCTTGGGCGGGTTCTGCAGCAAATGTAGGAAAAAAATATAACCTTGCAGCAAGTATAAAGTGAAAAAGAACATGCAATAAAAATCGAAGACCAAATTTCGGTCATGGTATCAATCTAACGAAAAATGAACAAAGCAATTGAATTGGATCAGTGAGCAACAGAAAAAAGGAGTAAAATCATTCACCTTATAAATGGCATATGATGAAAGCTCATCAACTGTTGTATTCTGTCACGCAGAGAGCTGCACTCAGATCTCACCGATTACCCAAATTCGAAGGGAATGGACCTGAAAACGTATTCTCACTAAGTGAAAGCGTCTTCAACCCCTTGACATCACCCAAAAATGTTGAGATTTGACCTGAAATCTGGTTCCATCCTACATCAAGAACTTGCAGAGCTTTGCAATTTCTCAATTCAACTGGCAGGACACCACTAATTGCATTATCAGATAATCTCAACTCAGTCAATTTCACAAGGTTCCCAATCTCATGAGGAATGGAATCTGAAATCGAATTTCCAGAGACATCGAACAGAGTAAGGGAGGTGGAAGCCACATTACCCAGGCAAGCGAGGACCGATCCGCTAATCCGATTCTGCCGAAGATCCAACACTTGCAGAGCGTCTCTATCCGGCGGGGAATCGATCCCTGTGAAGGCATTAAACCCTAACCGCACAATCTTCAGGGAAGGCAGTGAGCCGGTGACATTGCAAAACAATGAGGAAGGCAGGGAGCTGGAGAGATTATTGCGGGAGAGAAAGATGACCCGAAGATTGGGCATAACTGGGAGAGCCACCGGCAAGACGTCGGCGATTTGATTTCCCTCGGCGCTGAGGTGAATGAGCGAGGACCAGTTGGAGAGGGCAGCGGGGAGAGTGCTGTAGAGACAGTTGTTATCCAACCAAAGGTACTGCAAGCCCTGGAGCAGCCCGAAGAAGGGAGAGATCCCGCCGTCGAGTTGGTTGTAGGAGAGATTGCGATGGGAGATTGTGGGAGAGAGGCGGATTCAGTTTTCTTCTTGCGAATTTGGGAGATCGTGGGAGAGAGAGACGGATTCAGTTTTCCAAAAGAAAGAAGAAGAGAAGAGAAAAAAATAAAATAAAAATCAAACATGCTTCCACGTGGATTGTCTGAGAGGGCTGGAAAAGACTCAACTTTAAGATATAGGGGGATGTTGAGAACATGTTACTTTTAAGGTTTTCTATTTTATCCAGTTAACTATTTTTATGTATTTTAATATGTTAAAATGTTTTTTAATATCTTTTAATGTATTTTAATATCTGTTAATGTCTTTTAATATATTTTAATATTTTTATTTTCTTTCAATTTAAATTTATTTCTATGTATTTTATTATATTTTAATATAATTTAATGTTTTTATTTTCTTTCAATTTTAATTTATTTCTATGTATTTTAATATATTTTAATGTTTTTATTGTCTTTCAATTAGAATTTATTTCTATATAGTTTAATATATTTTAATATATTTTAATGTTTTTATTTTAATTTATTTTAATGTCTTTTAATGTATTTTAATATATTTTAATATGTTTTAATATCTTGTAATATATATTAATTGTTTTTCCATGAAAACTATCAAAATATACAAACTATATAGTATCTATCAAACTTTATACTAAAACTATATAATCTATCAAATTATATAGTATCTATCAAACTATATACTAAAACTAATTATAATCTATCAAATTATATTATAATACTATATTAAAATCTAAACTATATTATAAAACTATAAAAATAAATCAAACAAAATAAATAAATCAAATAACATACCGGTGGGGTCGGGACCGGCGAAACCTCCATAGTCCGCCGCTTCCGCGGCGGTAATAGGTCCGCCTCCGCCACTCCGTCGCCATCACCACCACCACCACCGGACGCTACCGCTTCCGCTGCTCCACCACCACCCTCCTCAACCTCCATGGGCGCCGCCCCACCACCACCCCCGGCCACCGGCTCCACCGCCACCGCCTCCCCCAATGCTCCACCCCCACCACCACCCTCCTCAGCCACCGGCTCCACCACCGCCGCCGTCTCCTCCATCAACACCGCCAGCTCCACCACCACCTCTCTCTCCGGCTCCATCTCTCTGTGTTTCTCTCTCTCTCTCTGTCTCGATCTCTTTCTCTTTCTCTCTCTCTCCGGCAACCTCTCTCTCTCAGTCGGCGACCTCTCGATTGGATTGGCGAAGACGAAGGAAGAGGAATGGATGGGGAAGAGGAAGAGGCACGGCCTCTTCGTCTTTAGTAGACGGGCTTGCACGTCCTTAAGGACGTGCAGCACGTGCTTAAGCACGTGCACTTTTGCACGGTCTTAAGGACGTCCAAGAACGTTTTTAAAAAAAATAAAAACGTGCTTGCACGTCCGGGCTCGGGTGGCTGTAAACCCCCTTGCACGTCCTTAAGGACGTGGGGATTTGCGGTGTATATAGCCGAAACGAAGATATAACACAATTATGAATTATATTTGCAGATAATGAGTTAACTACAAAGTGTGGACACTTGTTCAATAACTGAAATGTTAACTGGCAAAAAAAAGGCAAGGTATTTTATAATACCTTATATTTTTTACTTTCAAAGTTCTTTCCTCCAGCTCTTATGCCAGGGATTGAACTCAAGACCTCAGGATTAATGGGCAAACCTAAGGCCATTGAGTCTACCAGGTTGGCATTGTAGCCTCAACTACTTGAATTTAAATAGGTGACCTGCTATAACTCCGTACAAAACAGTGGAATATTTTATACGGACAAGTTAAATGCTCAAGTAGTTTTTTTTTATTAGGCAAGAATTCGAGTTCACACATATTTGAAACTCGAGGGTCGATTAAGCCGGCAGACGGAAGAACCGTCTAAAAACCGAAACATATAATAATAGATAACCGTGCAAACTCAGGCAAACACACTCTACAAAAAACAAAACCAAGCAGACCAAAACCAAACGAATCTGGACAAAGATGACAGGAGAAGCCAAGCCCAACTCTGAAGCAGAATCGTAGGCCAGATGTATGCGATACATCGGGACCCGATCATCATGCGGGCAATGAGGACGAAACTCCAAGGAAGTAGCCAACCCGAGTAGTGGAGACGCCACAATACACACTGCCACGACCCCAACCCATCCCGACTCCGACATCCAAAATCAAATCCACAGAAAAGAATGTCACGTCACGCAACCGTAAAGCCGCACACCATCTGAGTAAAGAGCACTCAGAAACCCTATCTGTGAAATTAGGTAGGAGAAAAAGTGTATATTTCCATTAAGTTTAAGCATGTACTTATACAAGAAAACTAGAGTTAAACTATCTTAGGATACAAGATAAGTTAGTTGCTATACAAGATAGACTAGGATCTTTACAAAGAAGATATGATATTGTTGTGAGCTGATAGACTAGGATCTTCCCCTATATGACCATTAAAAGTATTGCTTGAGGACAAACAAGCTTAAGTATGGGGTGTTTGTTGTGAGCCTAATTTGCCATGGTTTACACTTGCTTTTATATCGATTTCTGTAAATCATTTCATAAATTTGGTTTAGAATAGCACAAATTCTATGTAGTTTACACTTATTTGCCAAATTATGGAGTCTATACTAGTTTCTGTTTAATTTCACAGAAATCGGACGCACTTTGGAGCTTAAAGGAAAGTCATGAAGAAGTTAAGGATGGTGCAACTTGAGGAAAGCTCACTTTTCGTCATTCATCATTCTGAATCAAGTTCTGATGTCTTCATGAGAGTTGTAGCCCTTGAAAAGAGATTTTCAACGCATACTCATATGCGTCAATCCGACGAACGAGGATTCGGAAAATTGCGTTTTAAGAACAGAGCCGAATGCTGAGAGCCGACAATTCTACTCGACGTCGACCACATATGGTCGAAGTCGAGTACACCAGGAGCCAGAAAGTTACACGGAGTCGAGGAGGAGCACTCGAGCAGAACAGCTCTACTCGACGTCGAGAAGTTTGATCGACGTCGAGTACACCCGTCGAGTCTGAATCCTACCCGAGTCGAGTGCAACCCAGAAGGAGAAAACGCCAGTCGAAGTCGAGTAAACCTACTCGATGTCGAGTACAATCCAGACGAGTCCGAATCCGAGATCGAGTTGTGCCGAGAAGATAGAGTTACTTGAAAGCCAAGAGATGTGGAATTCTATCCATCCATATTAAGATCTATCAAGTCAAGAGGAATTTATCCACATTAGTCATAGTTTCCTTTATAGATTTATTTCCTTTATCATTAATGTTTTATCTTATGTTATTAGATAGAAAGTTTTAGATTTAGATATAGTTGTTCCTTCCTAGAATAGCTACATGGAACACAATAAATAAGGCTTTAGGGGTTGGTTTTTAGAATCATCCAAGACAAGCCATTAGTTACATCGAGTAGAGAAAGAGAGAGAGTGGAGGCCGAGATGAGTTGGAGAGCGAGAGCAATTTGGCTTCGATCGGTTGTAAGCTTTACTTTTTTTCATTAATGCAAATTAGTTTTCTTTTATTATTGATGTCTTTTCCTATGATGAAGAGCGAGTAGTCCACCCACTTCTAGGGTCGGGGTGAGCCCGACGATAGCCATGCATGCTTGAGGTAAAGATTCGACCTTTATTGTGTTTTGATCATCCACTACCTTTTATATGTTTATTACCTATCTAATAGAGATTCAGGTTAACAACTTGGATTATAAACATAAAATTGGTAGATACAATTAGGGTTTCTTGAGAAAGTTGTCTAATTGTTGGAAAAGGCGAAAGCTTGTTCCTTTGATGTGATTGCATGATTATTTCTCTTTATCTTGCCTTACGCATGCTTGGTTATCGTTGTTGCAAACCCCGGTCTTGGAAGTTTTCTTTTACATTGTTTATTTCGAAATTTGCAGTTCGTTTCGTCACTGTTTTCTACTCGATTTCGACCAACCCTGGTCGATGTCGACTACTAATATTCGATCGAGCAAGATCGCTGCTTGTTTCTATCTCTGCAGGTACTCGACATCGACCAAGCTACTCGACTACGACTTCTACTCGACGTCGAGGAGGGTTAGTCGACGTCGACCACACCTGTTGCTTGAATTCGCTGCTTGCTCGAAATCGACTGTGCCTGACCCCTGTCGACTACACCTAGTCGAGGTCGAGTACCCTGAGTTGATTTCCGTTCGTGAGATTCTTCCGCTACCTGAGATCCGCTGACACGCTTCCTCGAGGATCGATCCTGACTTTCTGTTGCTACATCAGGAGGAAGTCTTGTAATCATTTGCGTGGGCATAATCCGGTTTGATTTATATTATTATATTTTGAACTCGATTTCCTCCTACAACAGATACCACACTACTTCTCCTCAAGTTGGAGCATGTAGGTTTCGAATGCCAACCTTGCGAAGAAACGTATGAAATTGAGACTGCCCAAGCGTCTTTGTTAGGATATCGGCCAGCTGAAGTGCGGATCGAACATGGGCGTTGACGATAGTGCCAGCTTGAACATGATCACGGATAAGATGACAGTCGACCTCGATATGCTTTGTGCGCTTGTAAAAGACTGGATTGGAGGCGATATGAAGGGAAACCTAATTGTCACACCAGAGCCGCATCGGATGATGATGATGAAACACCCCTAAGGAAGCCAAGAGAGATTTTAGCCAAACAAGCTCACAGGTGGTAGTAGCCATTGCCCGATACTCTGCTTCCACCGATGAACAAGACACAACAGTTTGTTTCTTGGTTTGCCAAGAGATAGGGGACTCACCGAGCATGATGAAGAAGCTGGTGAGGGAGCGTCGTGTGATTGGGCAGGTTGCATAGTTGGAGTCACAATATGCATTAAGACGGAGGTTGCTTGAGCGGGACAGAAGGATGCCTTGACCGGGACATCCTTTTAGGTACCGGACAACTCGCAGGGCGGCCTGCCATTGATTGGTGGTCGGAGCAGCCATAAAATGGGCAAGAATGTGGACGGAGTAGCTGAGCTCCGGCCGAGTGATGGTGATGTAGATAAGCCGACCTACTAACCGGTGATACTGCTCGGGAGCAGAAAACGGAGGGCTCATGTCGAGTGATAACTGATGGTGTTGCTCGATGGGAAATGCCGCTGGTTTAGAGGCTAGCAGCCCCGTCTCTGTGAGGATGTCTAGCGCATACTTGCGTTGAGACAAGAACATGCCGGTCGGTGAGCGAGTAATTTCAATTCCAAGGAAATACTTGAGGCGATCAAGATCTTTCATGTGGAATCAAGTGTGCATAAACCCCTTGAAGCACGCTATAGATGTAGAGTCATTGCCCGCAATAATGAGATCATCAACATAAATAAGGACATGGATGACAATCCCTGAGCGACTATAAGAGAACAAGGGGTAATCGGCATATGATTGAGTGAAGCGGAAGTACTTGAGAGCCGATGCCAATTTGAAGAGCCAATTCCGAGGAGCCTACCGAAGACCATATAAAGACTTACGGAGATGACAGACTTTCGATGAACCAGGAACCTAGGCGGCAATGTCATGTAGACATCCTCAGACAAATCTCCGTGAAGAAAGGCGTTGTGGACATCCATTTGATGGAGTTCCTAATCACGGATAGCCGCTACTGCGAGAAAGACCTTGACAGAGACCATCTTAGCAACCGGAGCAAAAGTTTCCGAGTAATCAATACCTTCGACATGTCGATTGCCGAGCACAACGAGGTGCGCTTTATAGCGCTCAATGCTTCCGTCGGCGTTGTATTTGACCCGGAAGACCCATTTGCAGCCGATGGGGGTCCTACTAGAAGGCAAATCCACAATGTCCCAAGTCCCATTGCGATACAAAGCGTCGATCTCAAGTCTCATCGCATCACGCTAGTGCTGATGGCGAATAGCCTCACGAAAGGAAGTGGGTTCCGGAGTAGAAGGGACAACGGTGAGGTAGCTGCAATGGGACTTAGATAAGTTGTTATAACCGACATAATTAACTAAAGGATACAAGGTACCTGTGGACGAGACCGAAGCAGGAGCTGGCGAGATAGGGTGGTGACGGATTGTGGTGCAGACATAGTCCCGAAGGCGGGTACTTGGATGTAATGCTCGGCCACTGCGACGGGGCGGGGGTGGGGGAGGAGTAGGAGGACTCCCCCTGACGCCAACGGAGGTAGGTGGGTCGTCGTCGTCATGAGACGGCGGTGACGGGGAGGACGACGTTGGGGTTGGATCGGAAGGAGGATTTGAAGGGGAAGCATAGGGAAAGCTTTGTTCATGAAAAGAGATGTCTCTAGATGTGAAGAATTCATGGGTATCCAAATCGTACAGACGCCACCCTTTTTGACCGAAAGGATACGCAAGGAAGAGACATTTGCGACCACGGGCTGTGAATTTGTTTGAGCTACGAGGTATTTGAGTGGCATAGCAAAGACAATCAAATACTCGAAGCAAGGAAAAATTAGGAGGTTTGGCAAATAAAAGTTCATAGGGCGTTTTACCATGAAGAAGAGGAGTAGGTGTCCGATTGATGAGGTAGCAAGCAGTAAGGACGCATTCCCCCCAAAATTTGATGGGTAACGAGGCCTGAAACATCAAGGCGCGAGAGACATTCAAGATGTGGCGGTGCTTTCGTTCAACACGACCGTTCTGCTGAGGTGTGCTGACACAAGAAGACTCAAACATTATACTATGTTCCCGAAAGAAAGGTTTGAGAGCGATAAATTCAGAGCCATTATCACCGCGGAAGCATTTGATAGACTTATGAAACTGTGTTTGAATCATGGAATAAAAATTGCGAAATAAGAGAGCAACTTCAGATTTATGCGACATGAGAAACACCCAAGTTGTGCGAGAATAATCATCAACTATAGTAAAAAAATAGGAAGTACCATAAGTAGAAGAGGTTCGATAAGGACCCCAAATGTCACAATGTATCAAATCAAAACAAGCAAGGGCACGAGACGTGCTAATCGGGAGAAAGAAAGATGAGATTGTTTGGCCTTATGACAAATATCACAATTCACAATTATTGGACATGACAGTAGAATTATTTGTAAAAGGGGGAACAAGCTGACGAGATGGATGCCCGAGGCGTTGATGCCAAATGACAGACAGATCGATGGTAGGTAGATGGCACGAGCGGCTAGGAGAAGCAGATGGAGGTGGAGTAAGCCATCGCAGCAAGGACACCCTATCCCGAGTCTCACCCGCTCCAATCAGCGTCCTCGAAGTGCGGTCATGTATCACAAATAACTTATCAGAGGAGATAACAAGGCAAGAAAGCTCAGCAGAGAAGCAAGCAGCAGATAACAAGTGACAATCAAGCCCCGGCACAAGTAACACGTGATGAAGGACAACCCCAGGACAAAGATCAAGAGATCCAGCCCTTGTACCCGTTAGGGCTGTGCATCGGTCTAAAACCTAACCGAACCGGGCCGAACCGAACCGAACCGAAACCGAAAATCTCAAAATTTCCAAACCGAAAGCCGAACCGAAAGTATTAGGTTCGGTTCGGTTATTTGCCGGTTCGGTTTGTGTTCAGTTCGGTTTTAACATAATTGAACCGAATTTCCATTTAAAAAAAATTGAAGTATACAAATATATATATAATATAGTATATATACACATATTTCAATATAAAGTATACAAATATAGTTACAAATATATATATACGGTTACAAATACAATGTATATATATACATTGTATATACAGTAAGTATATATACACTATATATATGGTTACAAATATATAGAGAGAGAGAAGTCAGCCCATATTGGTATATACGGTTACAGAGTGTATATACAGTATGTATATGTAAGTATGTATGTATGTGTATATAAAGTATACAAATATATATATACAATGTATTTATGTAGTGTATAAAAAAATTCGGTTTAACACAAACCGAACACAAACCGAACCGAAACCGAAAAATGGAAATTCTCGAACCGAAAGCCGAACCGAAAAATTTCGGTTAGGTTCGGTTTGTGTTCGGTTTGTGTTGGTTCGGCCCAAAAATTCGGTTTGGACCGAATCATGCACACCCCTAGTACCCGTCGAGATCGATGCATTAGGAAGCTTGATATGACAGGGCAGAACCTCGACGATGTCACAGAGCAATCGACAATCACCGGTCATGTGAAAGGAAGCCCCGAAGTCGAGGATCCATGGGATAGAAACGATACCTGACATACGGTCATGAGAAGATTTAGAGTGATAGTCCTTGAACTTCTCAAAGAGCATAGCCCAGTCGGTGTCGGAGACGATGGAGCCGAATGCGTCACGATCAGCGGTGGTCAGATGCTGAGAGCCTGAAGAAGAGGCGGAGTGAGCGACGACAGTGTGCATAGTCGAGCCTTGGGTGAGGCCCGGAGACGGGGTAGGTGGAGGAGCAGGGGCTGCAATGCCCTTGCTGCGAGAAGGAGGAGCGCCAGTGACAGGATCGGCGACTCCCATTATGTGATTCCACCAGTCGGGGAAACCAATAACCTTGAAGCAAGAGGAAGCCTCATGGCCAGACCGACCACAGTGGGTGCATCTAGAGGAGATTGCTCTTGTCCGCCTTGTCAGGTTTGCCAGACGAAGGACGGGACGGAGGACGAGCGGCCATAGCAAAGGAGTCGGAGCGAGTATCACGATTTATAAAAGTGTTGACAATGACCTCACGAAAAAAAAATCTAAAAACTAAGTTGTCACCAATAAAAATTGTCACCACTGATAAAGGTGGTGACACTAATCTTATTAAAAAAACCATCACCAAAAAATTTATTTATAACTATACATATGTCACCAAGGTCAATAACTTTGGTAACCATGTAATAATAAAAAAAAGAAAGTTATTCATGTAACGTGTCAAACAAATGTGCTGATGAATAATGATGAGTAAAAGTGCTCCGGCCCATTTAAATTAAATTGCTTCAGGCCCATTTGTTTTTCCAAATTCAGGCCCATTTCTTGAATTCAAGCCACGTACGTGAAACAACTTGCTTCCAGCCGTTTTATCATTAATTTATAATTATAATTCAAGCCGTCCTTTAATAAACATCAAGGGTAAGAAAGTTATAATGGACATTTTGCAAAATAAATTATGAAAATTGATATTTTGCAAATTGATATGTTTAAAATGGACACATAGCAAAAAAATCCTTTGCACATTTTCAAAACTTAGTAATATTGGGAGGATTAATTGCAGGTTAGATTCTTTTCCAGAAATAATAAAATGGTTAGAACAATCATAGAGGGGAAAGGGCCAAAATCTAATTAAAATAGCAATAGATCATCCCTTTGGATTTTTCTTTCCATCGCTATTACTGTAATTATTTGTCCATTAAAAAAAAGAGGACATGATATTTTAAAAAAAAATTGGAGAGTCCGAGAATGATGTCATTGACATTGTTTTCTTCAATCTATTACGGAGTATTCATTACCCATTATTGGTGTTGGATGCCATATTTTGGAGCTATGCTCTCCCTTCATTTTGAAAATTAATAATATTCCATTTTATTTAAACTTTTATACTCCAATAAATTATAAAAATATTAATATTTTATATGGTTTTTAATTTTTTAAAATACGTGATATAAAGTCAAATATCTTACATGATCGGAGAGAGTATTAATTTTGTTTAAAAGACTAAAATCTAACATCTAAGCACTCAATTTTTGTTTTACCTCATCTAATGAACATGATGATTTAGAGAGAATCTAATGGACAGATTAGGACAATCCATTTGGTCCATCACCTACACTACTACACAGTGACAGTGAATGGCTCCTACAAATAAACATTTCATATCAATGGATACCATTAGAAACCATCACATTAACTCAATATAAGTGATTTGTATTCCCCACCAAATCTGTTTTCCTTAAGTAGTCTCACATGCATTTGTCTCCCCCCACACCCTCCTAATTCTAGAAAGACCCCTCTATCAATTTCATCTCATCTCATCTCATTCACACAATATCTACTCATTGCCAACAACAAAAAAAAGATGAATGTAAAAAAAATCTAACACATCCAAGAAGGAAAGGGCTGTTAAAAAGGATGTATTTAGCCAACAAACTGAACTTCTGCCTCATGTCTAAAGAACAATTTTCTTCTTACAAAAGAATTTAACCCCATAACAAAAGAATCAATAAACAACTTACAGAGACAAATGCCAAAGGAAGAGAGTTAAAAAAAAAAAAAAAAAGTAAAAACAATAACAACAAAGGGGGTAACTTTCTCTAACACATTCAAGGGAGTTGATCTATAGCTCCCATGACCTTCCCTCTTCCCTGCATTGATTTGAGACCTTAATCTCATTCTTGTGCTAACATGGCGAGTTCTTAACATTGGAGCCCCGAGCAGCAGACGACGCAAGAACCGCAGGCTCGCGTGCTCTCCGTTGGCTGTCCACCACCAGTCTTAATCTCATCTCATAGATGGTCCATGGATCAAGGGCTCTTCTACCTTGTTTAGTTTGTACAGCACTTGTAGTCATTCGTATGTACTCTATAAGCGCACGTGCTCTCCAATGCCGTTTCAATCAACCTGCTCGCCGATCAAGTCTAGGCCTACCAGGAGGAAGGAGACTCCCTGGAAGAGCAGGAAGTAGAAGTGGATGCCCTGAGCCGAAAGCAAACTCCGAGCTGCTGCGGTCAGCAGAAGGAAAGCAAGGGAGAGCTCTTTCATGTATATCCTGTTGTGCTTCTTCTTCTTCTTCTTCGCGCCCTTAATGTCTTGCTTGAGGAGCTCCTCCTTTACATCAAGCAGCGTGGAGTCCGACGAGCCCCTTGGTTGAAGGGTTAGCTCTGGCTCTTTCTCGGATGCAAGAGAGACGAGATCGCCCTCAGAGGATCGGCCAGATTTCTTGGTCACTACCCACTCGTATGCGCTCCCTAGCTGGAAGAGACCGGATACCATGGCGTTGAACTTGGTCACTGACATTGTGTTCTCGAACAGAAGGTAGGGGACGATGAATGGGAAGGATTTCGGGGCTGGCATGATGTTGAGGAAAGACATGGTTGCCGGGATGTAGCATACTACCCAAGCCGGGAGCTCAGCCTCCGGGATGAACATTGTCGTCGGTAGAATTATGCAGAACAGTGTGAAGGAATAGAATGGCAGGATCAATTTTCTCAAGAGGAAGAACAGGAAGATCAAATTCGCCTTCTTCCAAGTGCCAATCTGTGACGATTCACAGCCAAAAAAAAACGCATTAGTTCTGAAAGGTAAAGTGTTTATAATGATATAAGCAAGTTTCTTAGTACCTTTGATTTGAATATTTCGGGCAAGCAAAGGCGGAACAACTGCATAGGTCCTGAATGCCATCTATGCTGCTGTTTCCTATAAGCTTCGTATGATTCCGGCAATTCACAAGCACACTAAAAGCTCGCACGAGAAGCAAAACGTAACTCATTAATCCCGAAGCAGTACTCAAGTGACTAGACAAGCAAATAGTTCAAGTTGAAGGCAGTCAACTACCTCAACGTCATTAAGGAATACGAACTTCCATCCATTCAGATGGGCGCGAACTGCAATGTCCATGTCCTCAACAGTCGTCCTCTCCAACCATCCACCGGACTCCTCCAAAGCCTTGATCCTCCAGACACCAGCAGTGCCATTGAACCCGAAGAAACTGAGGAAGATTCCATTCACTTGTTGCTCTACCTCAAAATGAAACGACAGGTTTATGAGTTGCAGCCGCGTTAGCAAGTTCTCGTCCTGGTTTACGAATGACCATCTAGCTTGAACTAAACCTACTTCCTCCTTGTCCTGCAATGTCATAGACACAACCCCATTTCTCAATACCAGACACCTGAAATTGATACATCCAATTTGCCAAATTCACGCAAACTCAACCAATTCATCAAATTACCTTGAAATGGATGACAGTCCTCTTGAGAAAGTCGGGCGTAGGCTGGAAATCGGCGTCAAAAATGGCGACGAATTCACAGTCCTTGACATAGCTACAATTCATAGCTGACTTAAGATTGCCAGCTTTGTAGCCATGCCGGAGCACCCGGTGACGATAGATAATGTTGGCACCTTGTGCCTTCCACATAAGAACCTCCTCCTTGATCAGCATTTGTGTAGTTGGATCATCAGAGTCATCCAAAACTTGAATAAGCAATCTCTCTTTTGGCCAATCTAGACAGCAAACAGCAGCTATGGACTGCTGATAAACCTGATTGCATCATCAAATTAACATAACATCACAAACAAATTCAGACCCACAATTCACCAATCAAAGCAATTAAAAGCCCTAATTTTCAATTGCTGTTGAAATGGAAAATTCACCTCTCTCTCATTGCACATGGGGATCTGAACAAGAACCATGGGGAAGTAACCATCGCCGTCACCGGATTCAACATCGGAACCGGAATTCGGGACCGGCTTAGTTTTCTTAATCCGGATCCAGAAACAGCCCAAACACAGGATCAACCTATCCAGGCTCTGAATCAAGAACAGCACAATGCAAAAATTTGCTAACATCTGAAGCGGCGGGGCGAGATACCCAACCCGGATCAAAACCCACTTGGCGTAAATCCAATCGAACACATCCCTGAATCCAAATTGGGCTGAAATTATAAACTTGAGCTGCAAATTGGGGGAACCCAAATGCCAGCCTTTGAAATAAGCGACCAATTCGAAGCAAAACAGCACCAGGGACAAGACCAGCACCGCTTTGATGAAGGAGCGGAAACAGGCCTTGGCCCTCCGGCTGCCCCGGCCGCCACCATGCCCGACGCCGGCGTCATTGTCGTCGGAGTCGGTGCGGCCGGCCTTCACGCGGCGTTTGACGGCTGCGGCGACGCCGATAGCGGCAGAAGCGAGGGAGGACAAGCAACCGGCGGCGCGGTGGGCTTTGAGGAGGAGAACCCATGTGAGTTGCTTCGCATTTTTGCCCTTCCTCTTCGCCTTGCTCCGATTCACGGGGCTTCTGGTGTCGATTATCAAATCCTCCTCCGAAGGTGCCTCAATTTCGGCGATCGACCAGTTAGGGTTTTCCATTTTGATCACCACTGGAGTTCCCTTATGCTTCTTCCCCTTCGACCCACCCAACCAGCCGAAAGGTGACATCTTTTCTGTAATTTCTCGAAGAACAAACCCTTTTTCGGTGTTTGCGGTGACTGGCTATAAAGAGGGAGGCGCCATTGCAGATCCTGAAGATTAATCGATAAAACAAAATTTGGGGAAAGAGATAATCTGACACCTGTGGAGCAATGAGGGGTTGGATTTTGTGTAAGCCAAAACGTGGAGAAGCTACAGGGGGAAGTTGGATGGGTAGAGAAACGAAGAAGACGATCACTCACGGATGAATCAATTAATGAGGATGAACGAGCAAGAACAGTACAAATTAAGCCCACGTTCAAAATACAGCTTGCAGAGCCCTCCCTCAGATTTTATCGACAAGGTTGCAGATAGAGAGAGGCAGCGGTACTGGAAATAGATGTAACAGCTCAACACGTCTTTAATTCTGAATAAATAAATAAAAATATGTAATCTGGAAAGGGGAAAAAAAGATTCAAACTTTAGGGAACGGAAATGAATTCAAACGCATAAAGATAGCTCCACTCGAAAAATCAATCTTCCCATGATTAGCTCCGAATGTGACAATAAGATTAAACAACAGAGAGTATGAATAATTGAAAAAAAAAAACAAAAAAAAAAAAGAGGGATCCCACACCCCGCACGAAATAAGTTGCAAGAATTTTTTTTAAAAATTAGGTAAGAGAATCGATGAATGGCACCGACAAAGAGGCCCCTGGAAAAAAGAGGAAGATTAAAATAATACCAAATCGACGTCAATTTGAGGGCAATTGAGGTCGATTTGTGAATTGAAATGGGTGGGAATGGAGATGAAGAACCAGGGAGGGGAAAGATTAATCCACAGAGGGGGGTTAAAGGTCGGATCTTTTTTCCCCTCGGTTTTGTGGATCAATCGCCTACTGAATTCTCTGAAAATGATTAACGGAAGGGGAAGAGGAAGAGATTATAATCAAACCTTATCTGTATTTTTAGACTTTGATGGCTGAAAAATGGTTGATGTATTTATTTATATTTATTTGGTAACCAGAAGATGGATGGATGGACAAATGTGAAAAGGTAATTAAGTTGCCCGATACTATTATGAGACAAGGAGATGTGGTGTTTTTGGATTTCACATTATGAAATTTATAAATGTAAATATTTTAATACATTATTATTTGTTTAATACATTTTATAACATATTTAAAATAATTTATAAATTAAAAATAAAACATGTAGCTAGAATTTCATAATCTAATAAATAAAGAACTGAAAACCTTTATTTTATTTTTTGTGGTTACAAGGTGAAAATTTAAGGTGTGTCAACCACGGTTGTACCACCACCCAAGAGCGTCTTTACTGACGAGAGTCTGAAACTCAAGGTTGGAACTCCAAGGGGAAGTAATGGAATCCAAGGCCAGGTGAACAAGACGATCAGCTGCCCTATTGGCCTCCTTGAAGACGTGGGAGATAGAGACCGTTTCAAAGGAACTGAGCAAACGAAGAGCATCCGAAATAAGCATCTCGATCTCCCAAGGCGTCGACCAAGTTCCTTTGATCACATTCACGATTGCGAAGGTCCAAAAACTCTCTTTTGAGAGGAAGAAAAAAAAACCCTTGAGGGGCGACGAATACTGGCGGTGGTGGATCCGCCACCGACGATCACCGGAAAAAGCCCTCTTCTGAGGGCAAATTAAACCTCCTTCGGGAGCCCTAAACCTCCTTCGGGAGCCCCAATCCGGCCTCGGCCGCCCTACCCCGTCCTCTGCCGCCCTACCTGGCTCCGGCCCTGTTGCACCACGGTGGTCGCCTTGGTTGTGTGGTGGCGAGGCTCTTGAGGAACAATAGATGAAAATTCTTTCTTCAAATTTGTGCTAAAACCGATCTTATCTTAGGGTTCTTGATGAAATTGGATTCATCTTCCTCTTTTATCTTTCCCCTTTGAGCAATTTGTGCAACAAACTCCTTCTCTGTCGGCGTGCGGCGCGTTTTTTCTCCCCTCGCTGGTTATTCTGGGCGGTGGGTGGTGCGCGGCCTGCCGTTTTCGCTTCCACACCTTCTCGACTTCGCGTTGGGGCATCTTCGGGCTTCGGCGTGAATCTTTCGGGCTCGTCTCTGGTTTTGTGGATGCTAGCTGGATTGCCTTGTCGCCTCGGCGGGGGGTGGCGCTCAGGCTTTCCTTTCGTCGTCGGTAATCCTATGTCGGGGTCCTTCCTCGGCTTGCCCATCCGGCTTGCCCTCGTGCAGCCCTGCTACAATATGCGGCGTCCTTTGCCGCCGGCTATCCTGTTCGTCCATTGCTAGGGTTGGTCGTTCATTCTCTTGCCCTCTATGGTGGATTCGGATTTCGGGCCCTAAGTGTGTCCTTTGGGCTCAAGGCAAAGCCTTGGGCCCAAAGTTGTCCTTTAGGCTCAAGGCAAAGCCTTGGGCCCAAAGTTGTCCTTTAGTGGCTGGCACACTACAAACCCTAGCTCTTCTCCTCTTTTGGGCTCCGGCTTTCTTTGGCCTTCGGGCTTGCCTTGGGCCTGAAGGTGGCCCGAGCTTGTTGGTTTGCCTAATGTCGGGCTGTGCTTTGGGCCCAAGGTTTGCCTTGGGCCCGAGGCAGCCCGATTTGATTGTTAAAAATAAAATAAAATAAAAACAAATAGATATATATAAAATAACCCGTGTAAATAAATTCCGGATTTTCTTGCGCTCTTCGTCCTCTTGCTGTCGTGCTTCACTTTCTCGGGTTGGTTGGAGTTCTGTCTGTCGGATCCGTGGTTAGTTTCGGTTGAGGAGCAGTTCTGCGGCCCTGGTTGATCGAAGTGATCGTGTTGGTGGTGTTCGTGGTCTCCGAAGATCCTTCATCTAGGTGGAGGGAACGTCGTGTGATCCACACTTCCCCAGGAGTCGTCTTTGCCCTTCTTGGATTACTGCTTTCCGTCTTTCCGGCGGTGAGACATCGTGTCAGCTTTGCTGTCCCATGCGCTCGCTATCCACTGCTCCATGCCGGGTCTCCCTCTTCTCGCTGCTGTGTCCGCTGGTGTGCTTAGGGTCTGGGGGTTTTCCGGGTTTATTTAGTGTATTTCCTTTGTTGTACTAGGTATCTGTATGTTTTCTTGTTGTATTTTCTTTTGCTATGTTGTATGCTTAGACGGCTTGCCGGCTGCCGACTTTGTCGGCCTCTCGAGGTCCGGGCCTGTCCGGTCTCGAATTATTTCCTAATCAAAAAAAAAAAAAAAACATTCACGATTGCGAGACAATTACCTTCCACAGCTATGCCCGTCCAATAACATGTTTAAAAAGCCCAACGGAACAGGGTCCCATATAAAATTTATTAGTACTTATATTATTTGTTGTCTAAATAATAACATTGATGGGTTGTCTCAATGGTTAGTGGCCCAACAAAATTCAACCAATTACCCACGAATTGTGGGTTCAAATCTCAACCCTCTTCAATTTTTGTTTTTAATCTTTTTTATCTTTTTTTATATAGAAAACTATATTGGACTTTCTTATTAACTACTTTTAATTAATTTTTGTTTTTAATCTTTTTTATCTTTTTTTATATAGAAAACTATATTGGACTTTCTTATTAACTACTTTTAATTAATTTTTGACCTTCTTATTAACTAATTTTATTTATAACGTTAATACATCCTCAAGTTACATTATTTTTGGAGCCTTCTTATCAACTATTTATAATTATTTTTGGGGCCTTCTTATTAAGTATTTTTATTTGTTAATTTAACACAACCTCATGTTATATTGACATAAACATAACAGTAAAAAAAAAACTAAATAACTAATAAAAGGTAGTTCTACATTAAATTTATTTTGGTCTTCATTTATTTTTCAAATATAAATTTATTCAATACTAATTTACTCTCCTAGATGTTCGGGTGATGACTTCTCGAATTTAATCTTTTTATCTTTTTTTTATATATAAAACTATATTGGACTTTCTTACTAACTACTTTTAATTAATTTTTGACCTTCTTATTAACTAATTTTATTTGTTACTTTAATACATCCTCAAGTTACATTATTTTTGGGGTCTTCTTATCAACTATTTATAATTATTTTTGGGGTCTTCTTATTAAGTATTTTTATTTGTTAATTTAACACAACCTCATGTTATATTGCCATAAACATAACAGTAAAAAAAACTAAATAACTAATAGAAGGTAGTTTTACATTAAATTTATTTTGGTCTTCTTTTATTTTTCAAATATAAATTTATTCAATACTAATTTACTCTCCTATATGTTTGTGATTTATTAGTAAAATAGTTATATTTGAATTTTTCATAGGGTTTAAAAAAAACTCGATAAAATATTGGCTTTTAAAATATTATTTATAATAATTTCATATATTTTATATAGTTTTTATCTTAATTTAAAAAACCATATAAAAATTAAATATTTTAATACGGAAGTAGTATTGAACAGGGCCCCCAAAATACATTGGACGGCC
The DNA here is from genome assembly GCA_963922045.1 of Persicaria maculosa. Lineage (NCBI taxonomy): Eukaryota > Viridiplantae > Streptophyta > Magnoliopsida > Caryophyllales > Polygonaceae > Persicaria > Persicaria maculosa. Next base: position 23,785,224 of record OY998259.1, on the reverse strand, counting down.
CTGTCCACAGCAAGTATTCGAATCCCTCTCTTCTGAGCTTCCACTAGTCCGAGCTGCAATGCAACATTAAAAGAATTGTCAAACAAGGAAATAGAGGAAAAGAAGGAACATTAGATGGAGCAAACCACCTTAAAAAACTTACAAAATCAATTTTGATGGGTCTAAATTGACGTCTAATGAGGAAATTGCAGGTTTCATTATCGAGTGTGGTGGCATTCGTGGGGGTCTTTGACTCTTTGGTCAGCCTTGGTGCCGTTGGTGGTCGAAGTGTTGGTCCTTAGATGTGGTATCACTAGACCTGAGCAAATATGGACCAACCCGTCCGGCCCGCCCGGGAAAATATAAGGGCTTGGATAGAGTAGTTGGCCCAAGCGGGCCGGCGAACCCGGCCTGGTAGGCCCAGAGGGTCGAGTTTGGGCAGAGGGTAAAGCCCAAACGGGCCGATAGGCCCGAACCGGTTATATATATTAATATTATATATATATATAAGTTATATATAGTATTATATATATAACATATAAAAATATATACATAATTTATAAGGGTGGGCACAAATCCCGGGTCCGTGTCCCGTAAAAATTATGCGGGATAGGACGCAGGACGAGGATTTCTTATCCCCCAAATCTCGTCCGGTCCCACACACACATTTGAAATGTATATATTTACAGTGTATATGGGACACATACACATTTACATTTACAATATACGTCCCATATATACACACTTATAGTGTGTATATATGTCCCATATACATTTATAATATATGTCCCATTTACATTTACACTTACAATGTGTATATATCTCCCATATACATTTATATATATATATATATATATATATATATATATATATATATATATATATATATATATATATATATATATATATATATATTGACTCTGGTGAGGACCATTTCTTATAGTGAAAACCAAAAGAACCATTCCCATTGGCTGCTTTTTAACAGTGGACCCCTCCACTTTTCAACTAAAATCCAACCAAAAAACCCAAAATTACATAGAATAGTCACTAGTTTAGAATGGTAATTTGTGTATTATTTTAAGTTATCTTTAATATTCCGCATTTATATTGTTATTATTTGTGATCCTGCAATTTGGTATCAGAACCAAGTTAATTAAAAATAAATATGTATTTATCTATAAGACAATCTGGAGGTGTCTACTAATTGCCCCCCCGTAAGACTTATCCTCATGCTTTACATTTAGATGTAAACGATAAGCATTTTGAAGCAATTTTAAATGCCATTTCAGACCAACTTATAGATCTAAAACTCAAAGTTAAAAAATTAGAACAATTATATATTGAGATTAGCAGTAAAATATTGAAGACTGTAAAAGAAACAGGCGAAGTACATCACTCAACAAATCTAAAAGCCATTAACGAAATTAGCCATCAAATAAGTCTAACATCAGGTGGTGAAATCAAGAAAGGAGATCCTTTTAAATATAGTTATCCATTTAAAAAATCCAAAAAGAAGTTTTCTACTGAATTAGATAATATAAAGAACAAGGCAACAGTAGAAGAAGAAAACCAAGACGAAAATCAAAATCCTAAAAATGAATCAACATCCAATTTGACAAACAAAGAGATTTAGCACTAAGTTAGATGACCCAATGACCCAGGATGGAAGCTAAAATTACATAAACAAAAAGTCATTGAAACCAACTTTATGAACCAAGAAGTCATTAGCGACGATGAGTCTGAAAAGAACTCAGATGAAGAAGCTGTGTATCAGCAAATGAGATTAATTAACCTAAAAGACATGGAAAACATTCCCATATCTAAAGTCCAACAAAGGTTAAATGAAATTTTAAGACAAAGAAGGCTGAAGGAGAATGAACCAGTAGAACGAAATGAAGCTAGAAGACATTACAGACGATATGAACATGGTTCAACAAGCAATTACAGGCCTAGGTTAAAGCCTAAAGAATTTCTAGAAAAGAAGCAAAGGTTTGGAGTAAGCATTATGTCAAACCATAGACCAAATCAAAGAGAAATTAATCTAGAACCCATAAGTGAAACAGGTTATAAATTAAACCTAGATGGTGTAAGGAATAGGCGTGAAATCATAGAGTTCTGGAAGAAAAGTATGATGAGTGTATTAAACATGAACGTAGGATGGAACTCTTCTCAATTCCTTAATTACATAGAACATAGTTTCTATGGATGTATTGCCGACTGATATGAAGCTATTGGTGATGAACCAAAACAATAGCTAAGGAATTTGGCAAGCCCAGTAACGATGTTCACGTTAATATGTGATTTAATAGAAGACGAATTCATTGGAGAAAAAGAAGATGAAGATAAGGAAGCTTTAAAATGGAAAAGAACCTTAAACAATCTTGAAATCTGTAACATGAAATATATTGATAATTGCATAACAGAATTCGAGAAGTATTACTATAAGATAGGGGAAAACAACACTAATTTGCAAATGCTCTTTGATAAACTTCCTGCCCCAATTAATGAACAAATAAGTGAAGAGTATCGAGAGTTAATTAAAAATGGAGATAAAGATACTCTTGGTAACAGAATTTCCTATGTTAGGAAATGGGTCAAGAAAAAATGTCGAGACGTAAGAAGCACCCAAAGAATGAAAAAACAATTTTTAACTTGTTGGGAGACGCCAACAGTGGGGATGTAATAATAGAGATTACCAAGGAAAAAGAAACTATAAGAGAAAAAGTTTCAATAAACAAAGAGGTGAAAAATATTATAAGAAGTATTATAAAAAAAACCATTCTCTAAAAATAGGAGGTTTTTCCAGAAAGCCTCGTTCTGTCCTGAGAAAAAGAAAAACTGCAAATGTTGGGCATGCGGAGAATCTGGTCATTATGCTAATGAATGCAAAAACAAGAAGAACAATAGACTAGCAGAAGCCTTATGAAGTTTGGATTATATCGAGCTATCTGAAGATGAAGCAGTAGATCTAGCCCTAAGAAATAACAAAGGGATAGTAGAAATAATAGAAGAAAAGCTTGAAGAAGAAATAGAATCTGAAAATGAGTCAGCCCTCACATGATATGTTAATTGGAAATAATTTCCAAAGACTCCATGTTCCAGTAACTCAGCACCTAGACATGATGGTCTTCAACATCAATGGAGAAGACGCTTGGGTTAAAAAGATTAAACAAGCTTATACACACCAAGCAATAGAATTTACGCACACTAAGCGTGGTGAGGAATATATTCTTCCTACACAAATAGAATTTGCACTCTCTATATGTGAAGTAACATTAAAAGATAAAATTCTTAAACAACAAGAAAAAATGTGTAAGGAGTTATATTATGAAAATCTTTTAAAATTTTGGGAAAAAGATAAATCATTTGCTACCATAGAACTAATAGATCCAAAGGCTGTCATTAGAGTAAAACAAATGGTTTACACTTACAAGGATCAACAAGAATTTAAAGAACAAATTGATGAACTCTTAAAGAAAGGTTTAATTCGAGAAAGTAAAAGTACTCATTCTAGTCCTACCTTTATGGTCAGGAATCATGCTGAAGAAAAAAGAGGAAAAGCTAGAATGGTTATCAATTACAAAAAGCTTAATGATAATACTGTTTTTGATGGATATTAAATCCCTAATAAGACAGTTTTATTTAATAGAATATAGTGAGCCACTTGGTTCTCTAAAATGGATTGTAAAAGTGGTTATTGGCAGGTAAGAATGGATGAAAAAAGTATTCCACTTACTGCATTTAGTGCTCCACAAGGACACTATGAATGGGTAGTCATGTCCTTTGGTTTGAAAAATGCACCACAGATATTTCAGAGAAGAATGAACAATGTCTTCAAAGAATTTAAACATTGCTGTCTTGTTTACATCGATAATATCTTAATCTTTTTTAAAACTATAGAACAACATAAGTATGACTTGAAAGCTATAACTCAAAAATGTATTGACCATGGAATCATTTTAGGACAGAAAAAATGCATTTATGATGAGCCTGAAATTGAGTTCCTAGGATTAAAGATTAAAGCAGGTCAAATTATTATGCAAGAATATATTCTGGAAAAGGTAGAAAATTTTCCTGATGAAATCAAGGATAGAAAACAACTAGAGAGATTTCTAGGTTGTCTTACTTATGCTTCTGATTTTATTAAAGATCTAGTCAAGTTGAGAAAACCTCTACAGGTTAAATTTAAGAAAGATCAAGTTTGGAGTTGGACTCATTTAGATACTAAGATAGTCCAAGAGCTGAAAAGAAGATGTGAAAAACTTCCAATATTGACTTTACCTAATGAAGAGGATGAACTAGTTATAGAAACAGATGCTAGTGATTATCATTTGGAAGCTGTTTTGAAACTAAAGAAAGATAATAAGCTTTGCATGTATAGCAGTGGCAGCTTCAACAAATCTGAATATAATTACACTGTCATGGAAAAGAAGATTCTTGCAATTTATCGTGGAATCTAGAAGTATATAATCTTCTTAGCTCCTAAACCTTTTACAGTCAGAACAGATTGTAAAGGGATATTGGGTTTCATAAATAATAATCTTGATAATATGAAAGCGCATGGGAGACTCCTGTGTTGGCAATTAGCCCTTAATCAATTCACTGCAGGGATCGAAAAATTCTCTAGCTGACAGCTTAACGAGAGAGTTAGCTGATGGATCAGAGAAATCAAACTCGGTGGGAAAATCCGCATTGGGTATTCCACCCATGCGATATTAATCTCTTAGGAGAAATACGAAGATACCATGGATGGGTTTCCCCTCCAAGTTTTTCATATTTCTGTTGATTTTGGAATATTTACTGAGAACAGATTCCGTCGTGGACTCTTACAAACGAGACACATAGCGGTTATAAGAATGTTAACCCTAGAGATAATAATAAAAGTTCTCCAGCTACCTATTGAAATTCAGGAAGACATATGTAGAAGATGGAGGATGAGAGATTTCGAAAACTTCTACTAGATGATAGCTTTGAGAGATCACGATACTCCAGCAAGGATGAGAGAATGGTATAACCATATTTGTGTAAACAATGGCGCCGGATTGAGAGGATTATCATTACCCATCGTGCCAGATGAAGATGCGGATTACTTAAAATCATGGAAATATGGAATGTGTAATGGACTCTACAATTACAAGCGACCATGGCCAAAGAAAGAAGAAGAGAGCATCTTGTACAAGTACTTCACTAAGTTCCAGAAGGAGGTCTTCCTCAGAGCAACGAAGTGTGAAAAGATAGAAGAAATAAATTGTTGTCGTGTGATCAGTGCCTGCATGGATGTTAGCCAGGGAAAAACCCGGCTACCACATTACCTAATCTTCCTACTATTAAGTGAAGACTACTGGTACGTGAAAGATCCAGTAGTGGAAAGAAGAACTGACGTAGTAAGGTATTCATGGGAGACAAGAGCAAAATTTTACATCTACTACAACATCACCAAATATAGACACACTGACTGTGGGAAATTCAAAGTTGGAAATACAACCTTCATCGTAACCTCACAACTCAAGCCATTAATGCAGCAAGACATAAACAGGTCCGAATCCATCGAGCTCTACTTAGCAGAAATAGAAGCCGATCACTTTCTAGATAAAAGAGGACACGAGAGAATGATTGATTTACTGATAGCATGGGATCAATAATATACTGAAGGATTAATGCTCGATCTCGATCTAGACAACGATCAAGATCTAGAGTTTGATAATACTCTAGATCTAGTTCAAGATTACAATAATGATGACCTGGAAGCCAATATGGGAGACGAAGGGCTCCAGAACCTGGACAACTGAAAGCAATCATCATCCACCAAGCACAATTATTGTACTTTCTAATTTGTTTTTGCTTTTACCACGTGAACCTGTAAAATAATGGGTGTACTGTATGCTTTTACTGTATGCTTTATCAGGCCAACCTTTAGGCCACTTAGTCGTTTGAGAGGCATCCAATGCCCTTCAAGTAGCTCTATATAAAGGGCTCTTCTCAGACATCTCAAAACACATAAATCCAGCGAGAGAAAAAACCATATGAGAAGAGAGAAAGAGTCTTGTAAATCAGAAATAGAAGTAGAAGCGTTTTGAATTTGAGTAGATTGGTGTTTCCATCACTCTAAGGTTCAAAACCCTTCAATGGATCTTCTGATATGAGTGTTAAGTGTGTTTAAGTTCTAAATTAGGAGTGTTTGTGTGTTGTAATATTTCCCAGATTCAATAAAGTTTGTTTTTAAGAAAGAGAAAGCTACTTAATTGAACACTATGTTCTGAATACTTTGTTTTCTTGATTCAAATCCCTTCACTCTCTCAAAATCAAACCTAAAAGCTAGAGACTACAATCTGAGATAGGAAACGAAACAGATTTGTGCTCAGTCTGTACTAAGGGAGGCCTGGTTGAAGGTTAGCCACCTCTAGAAAGCCGGAAGCTAAGGAACGTCGGTGGTCCAGAGTAACTACGTTCAGGTATGGGTCAAACCTCTTTAGCTTGAAGTTTTAGTTGCAAAGCGTGGTGGGCTTAAAACAACAGAAAACTTAGTATTCATAATATAGTTAGTAGATTATGGTAGTTAGTACCAATAAAAGTCATTTATAAATCTTCGTTATTTCACTTTGATAAAATTATAAAAAGTTTGAACAAATTCGTAATTTCTATAAAGTTTGGTTAAAGTTGTAATTTCCTATCAAAATTGCCCCACCTGTGAGACCCACAGTGTCAACCAATCAAAACGCTCCTCACGGTTTCTACCACAATATTGGTTTTCACCGGAGCGCGCCCCTATATATATATATATATATATATATATATATATATATATAAATGTGTATATATACTTACAGTGTGTATATATACACATATACACGTTTACAATGTTTTGTATATTTGTATGTATAACTTTATATTAAGTATATATGTAACTTTGTATTGCATTTGTTAGTAAGCTGATATTGTGTCCAGATTTGCCTCACATTTGAAAATATCGGTATAATTTATGATTTGCCTCTTTTTTTAAAAAAAATAGTTCGATTTGGGATAAAAAATGAATTTGAGACGCTAGGTCCGCTTGGCCCGCTAGGCGGCCCGGTCCGACAATGAGGGCGGGCTTGGACAAGGCACTAGGCCCAAAAACCGGGTCCGGCCTAAGCCCGGTCCGGTGTAATGGGTTGAAAATTTGGCTAAAGCCCGGCTCAAGCCCGCCCCATGCTCAGGTCTAGGTATCACTAATGTCAAGAAATTCAGAATCATCAATATCATCATCGAAGGCGACAGTTTGACGATCATCAATTGTATTCTAGGAACGTGAAATTGCCCTTGGAGTATCGAGATGCTTATTTCCAACTCTCTTCTTCTCCTTGAGAGCTTCATGGAAGTGCATTTTTGTTACGCTTTTAGGGAAATCAACCTAACTTTCGATAAGTTATAAATTAAAACACTTTCTAAATATATATTATATTTAATTTATTATAAATTTAATCATGTGCAATACAAACACACTTGGAAAAATATAATGAGAAATTTTGTGCTTTTTTTTTATAATGTTATGGCATTATTAAAAACTAAATAATGCATAATCATAGTCTACGGTTATCACATAAAAATAGTTTTTTTTACAAAAAAAAGGTGGTTTTAAATAGGGTTGGGCATCCGGTCTGGACCGAACTAAACCGGACCGGAGATTCCGATCCGGTCCAAGATCGGTGGACCGTAATCTCCTAGAACTTGGACTGCGGATCGGACCGAGACCGGAACTTTTGGTCCCGGTCTTTCCGGTCTGCGGACCGTAAAGACCGGTTGGACCGGATCTGTACTAAAATCGAAAAGAGAGAGATGTAAAGTTGAAAAGACCTAGATCTAAAAAATTGAAAAGAGAGAGATGTAAACTCACTGGCGTCGGCGGTCGGTCTGAAGACTCTGAACGGTGAGATGCTACTGCCGCCGGCGAGCGCGCAATGAAGGGGAGGCGGAGAGCACATACTCTGAATAGTGAGATGCTATCGCCGGAAGTGAAGAAGAGAGATGGAGCGCCGAGCGAGAGGCGGCTTGGAGGGTGAGGCGTGAGGGTACTGGAAAATTAAGATAAGACGACACCATTTTTTTTTAAATGATAAAGTTTACGGTCTAATTTCGGTCCGGACCGAAATTCCGGTCTGGTCCCGGTCCTGGACCGTAAACCGGAAATGGAAAAATCTTGGACTGAGGACCGGACCGTAAGATCCTGGTCCGATCCAAAGACCGTAATTTCCGGTCCGATCCCGGTCCGATCCAAATTTTGCCCAGCCCTAGTTTTAAACACCTTGCTTGCAAGCAAGACAGGGCCCCAATAACTCTCGAAAGGGTTGGAAAAATTCTTGAAATGGCGGTTTAGTAAGAGTAGAGCTAGGTTGATGACGGTTGGAGTCGGCTATCAAAGTCCGACTCGGATCGATGAATGTGGGTCGTGTGCTAGTAGCCTAGCACACAAGCCGAGTGAGGTTTCATTCTAAAACCAATTTGTAATAGGAGTGGCCCACCGACTCATATACTATGACTTGATATGTTCAACTTTTCAATGTGAGACACTTTTTGGTCAATAATGTGACCAAAAAATGTCACACATCAAAAAGTTGAACATGTCGACGACAGATCGAAATTGGACTAGAGGAAGGCTATGGCAGCGGTGTAGCACTAGAGTTGTAGTTGGAAGAGGCGTAGAGGGTAGTGGCTGGCTAAGTTTGGAGACGGAGGCCGGTCGGACTAGAACGGTGACCCGTACAGAGGACATAGGTTTGTCGAAGGAGGCGGCGGGCTGATGACTTGCCAATTGAAGTAAGATGGTAGTGATTAGCGGCTTGCCCATGGAAGCAAGCAAGCGAGTGGGTAACTGCTTGCCGTCGGATGCAAGGAGGTGCGACCAAGCTGGGAGCCCTGGATGGCCGTTGGATAGCGGCGGCAAAAACTCTCAAAGAGAGTTTTTTTTTTTTTTTTTTTTTTTGAGCAACTCAAAGAGAGTTTTTAGATTACAAAAAATATTATTTCCTTTGTTAATTATAAAATGTTATTTTATCCTGTTTTTTTTTTTGAAAAAAAAACAATTATCATTTTAGATATTTTGTAATTAAATATACGGAAATTTCGCGAGGTACCCCTGAGGTATTGCAATTTTCGCGAGGTATACAACTCTTTTGCATATTTCGCATGGTGCCCCTGTGGTTTTCTTTTTTTTTTCGCCTCGTGCCCTTGTGGGTTAAATTTAACAGTTTTTTTTTAATTTCCGTTAGTTTGCAATAAAAAAAAAAGAAAAAGAAAGAAAGAGTGAACGGAGAATTGAGAGCGAAGCGAGCGACTCTGATCCAAATTCCAACTCCGATTCTCATCCATGGAGACGAAGAAAAAGTTTCGATTCTTATCCATGGAGACTCTCTCTACATCTTGGCCCAACAATTCCAACTCTAACCCCAATTCCAACCCTAATTTTCTCTCCCAGATGACCTCCCAATCTGAACATCACTACTACGATTCTTTCACCACCGCCTTCGCCGACGAGGACATCGCCACCTCCGAGAACCTCCCCGACGGAGCCGGTATTGGAGACGAAGTCCACAGCTTTCCTAATTTCATTCCCCAAACCCTAATTTTGTCGCGCTACCGCCGCACCGAATTCTCTGATGGGACGGAGCAAGAAGATGGGGCGGTGCAAGATGGGGCGGAGCAAGAAGATGGGGCGGTGCAAGATGGGGCGGATGAAGAAGATGGGGCGGTGCAAGAAGATGGGGCGGTGCAAGATGGGGCGGATGAAGAAGATGGGGCGGTGACTGTCTCTCCTCCTTCTTCAATTAGAACTTCTCTGATGCCTCCTGCTACCGCCGCACCGAATTCCTCCCGGCGTCTCTCCCAGTGGTGACGGAGAAGGAGTGGAGGAGGAACCCTAATCCCTTCCGACTGTCTCTCCTCCTTCCTCCCGGCGTCTTTCTATCTCTTCTGTTTGTGCTTTCTTTCTTTTTCTTTTTCTTTTTAATTGAAAACTAATGGAAATCACCCAAATCCGTTAAATCTAACCCACAAGGGAACGAGGCAAAAAAAAACCCACAGGGGCACCATGCAAAATATGCAAAAGAGTTGTATACCTCGCGAAAATTGCAATACCTCAGGGGTACATCGCGAAATTTCCGTTAAATATAATACTGTGTAATGTTTCATGTAGTACTTTTTAATAAGATGTCAAAATCTAAAACAATCATCTTTACTTAACGGATGACTATTGAAGGCTACTTTAAAGAAAATGGGGAAAAAATGCTGGTATTACACAAAATGGGAGATTGATGGCATTTTCCTAATTCCTTATTTGCTTGTTCAAATTTGGAGGTATTAGACCATTCACAGTGGTTTTGCTTAAAATATACTACACATTTATACAATATGTGTAAAAATACATCACTTTTTAGTAATTTGTTCTATTGTAAAATGAGCATTTTCTATCCATCATTCAAATATCGTACAATTCATTTAAAACAAAAAGGGAAATAAAAGCATAAAAAAATAAATCAATGAAATTGTTTTGCTTTTTGTAAAAGTTTATGCACATAAGGAGGTGGTGTGATCAAATTCGAACATCACATGCTCAAATGTGTACATTTGCACACACCCAAAACAATCAATGAGACTCATAAAATGTCTAAAATATACATATTTGCACATTTGCATACTACCATTGTGAACGGTCTTAAGGGTCCATTTGGTATGCATTCCAAGAAGTGAAAATTGGGAATTAGAATGAATAATTCTCGATTTAAGTGTTTGAGATGATAAAAACTTGAAATCAAAATGATTCTCGTAAATAATCTATTATTCATTTTGAAGCACGTTTCATTCTCAACAAAATATAAGGAAATCTTTTATTACAACGCATAAACTCATCAATTCTTCCATATTATTATTATTATTATTATTATTATTATTATTATTATTATTATTATTATTATTATTATTATTATTATTATTATTATTATTATTATTATTATTATTATTGTTCATTCTAACAATATACCAAATAATCAGCTTTAATAATGTATTGTTGATGTGCCAGGAAGCAAGGGGACGTCAGACACACCCCTTTTTCACTCACGAATTGGGATGGTCAAGAACTGTAAACCAGAGAGCCAAACTCAAGCAACCCAAACCAATAATCAGACACAAACAGAAGATAAAATAACCAAGCACAAAGAACACCAGATTTACGTGGAAACCCCAAAACGGGGAAAAAACCACGGGAGACAGAAACTTCCACTATCAACAATAACAAGTGAGTACAATATTCCCTAGACAAAGCTAGAGGCATACAACATCATCAAGCATCAACAAGCTTGGACAAATCTCCAATTTCATCACCCAATTGGTGGAAATCAACAACAAACCAAGAGAGGACACTAGCAAAGGGGATATGAGATTGGAGGCTCAAAACGACGATCCAACCGTAGAAAATGAAGCCTATGATGAGGTGAACAACATACCAGAAAATCGTCCCAATCGGAGGTTGTTTGGTCGTCGATCGGGGCACTTCAAATTGAGCTGAACAATGGCCTACGAAAATTCCTCCAAGATCTCTCTTTTCTCCCTTTCTCACTCTTTGTTTTCTCTCTCTTACTTTTCCAAATGAAAAAGGCATCCCCTTTATAAAGGAGGTAGGGTAAAACTTCACATGGTAAAAACCATATGGTAAATAGTCCATTGGACTCTTCCCCCATATAGGAGGGAAACACAACATAGCTCCCCCTCAATCCTATGTGGGGGGCTCGAGCAAGCCCGCCTTTGAGCGGCACTTGATGAGCTTCTCCTTTGACAAAGTCTTTGTCAGCATATCTGATCCGTTTTCATTTGTGTGGATCTTCATGAGCTCAAAATCTTCATCTTCTACTCTTTCTCGAAGCCAATGATACCTTCTTCGGATGTGCTTGGTTCGAGAATGGTAGGCGGCATTCTTGGCAAGGTGGATGGCACTCTGATTGTCACAATAGAGTAGGTAGCTAACTTGCTCCACTCCCAACTCCTCTAGGAAGTCTCTCATCCATATCAGCTCCTTACCAGCTTCAACTGCAGCCATATACTCTGCTTCTGTCGTTGACAAAACAACACACTTCTGCAGTCTCGATTGCCATGAGACTTTTCCCCCTGCGAATGTAATCAGATATCCAGATGTGGATCGGCTCGTGTCAATATCACCTGACATGTCTGCATCTGTAAAACCATCAAGCATAGGTTTTCCAGGACCAAAGCACAAACACACTCTCGAAGTGCCTCTGAGATACTTGAGAATCCATTTCACTGCAGCCCAATGCTCCTTTCCAGGATTACTCATGAACCTACTGATAACCCCAACTCCATAGGCGATGTCTGGCCTAGTGCAAACCATGGCATACATCAGACTACCAACGGCTGAAGCATAAGGCACCTTCTTCATCTCCTGTTTCTCTTTCTCACTTGTAGGACACTGATCAGAACTCAGCTTCATGTTCACTGCAAGTGGAGAACTCACGGGTTTAGCCTTGTCCATGTTGAATCTTTGCAGCACCTTCTCAATGTATCTTTCTTGTGATATCCACAACTTCTGATTCTTTCTGTCACGGGTAATCTGCATACCCAAAATCCGTCTTGCAGGGCCAAGGTCCTTCATAGCAAAGGACTTCTTCAACGCAGTTTTCAAACTAGCAATCTTGTTGGTATCCCGACCAACAATAAGCATATCATCCACATAAAGCAAGAGAATCAGAAAGTCACCTTCGGCGTAATTCTTCACAAACACGCAGTGGTCGGCATGTGTCTTGTGGAATTTGTGGTCGATCATAAAAGACTCGAACTTCTTGTACCATTGCCGAGGTGCTTGCTTCAAACCATACAAGCTCTTTCTGAGACGACAAACCATCTTCTCTTTTCCCTTGACTTCAAAACCTTCAGGTTGCTCCATGTATATTTCTTCTTCCAAATCACCATGAAGGAAGGCGGTTTTCACATCAAGCTGCTCGACCTCTAGGTCCATGCTAGCAGCCATGCCTAGAACAACCCGGATGGATGACATCTTCACAACTGGAGAGAAAATCTCATCGAAATCTACACCCTTTTTCTGCTCAAAACCCTTCACCACAACTCTGGCTTTGAACCTGGGAGGTGTACCATCTTCTCCAGACTTCAAACGAAAAACCCATTTGTTCTTGAGAGCTTTCATGCCCTTAGGCAATTTCACCAAGTCATAGGTGTGGTTCTCATGCAAGGAACTCATCTCATCCTGCATGGCATTGTACCACTCCTTCTTATGCACATCTGACATAGCTTCCTCATAACATTCAGGCTCTCCTGAATCAGTCAACAACACATAATCGTTGGTTGAGTATCGGGAGGAAGTTTGTCTCACTCTGGCGGATCTTCTCAACTCAACTTCAGGTTGGATAGGGGGCTCCTCTTGTTGAGGTTGTGGAACTTCTGGTGGATCAACATCGTCATCATCATGCTCATCTTCCTGCTGATTCTGAACTGAACTTCTCTGCACAACTCGAGGAAAAACGGGATCAAAGGTGACTGGAGCAGGAGAGGAAGACGACGGTCGCTGGAGCTTCCAGTCATCAATAGTCTTGTCTTCCATGAACACAACATCTCTGCTTCTGACCACTTTCTTGTCTGTAAGATCCCACAATCTGTACCCAAATTCATCCTCTGAGTACCCTAGGAAGATGCATGGCTTTGTCTTGCTATCAAGCTTGGATCTCTGATCTCTAGCAACATGAACATATGCTAGGCATCCAAAGACTCTCAAATGCTGGAAGGAAACATCTCTCCCAGTCCAAATCCTTTGTGGAACATCACCATCAAGAGGAACTGAAGGCGAGCGATTGATGAGATACACAGCAGTCAACATTGCCTCCGCCCAATAGGACTTTGACAGCTTTGCAGTCAACAACATACTTCTGACTCTTTCTGCTATGGTTCTGTTCATCCTCTCTGCGAGCCCATTCAGTTGTGGCATCTTCGGAACTGTTTTCTCAAGCCTGATGCCCTGACTCTTGCAATACTGCTCAAACGGATCCCTGTACTCTCCACCATTATCTGATCTGACACACTTCAACTTAAAACCAGTCTCTCGTTCAACTCTGGCTTGGAACTCCTTGAAAACTGTCAGAACCTGATCTTTGCTTTTCAACACAAAAGCCCACAATTTTCTAGAGTAGTCATCAATAAAAGTGACAAAATATTGTGCACCACCAAGTGACTTGCAATCCCTAGAGCACACATCAGTATGAACAAGATCTAATGCATGCTTTCTTCTAGATGGAGGTCGAGTATGAAATGCTACTCGATGTTGCTTTCCAGCTAGGCAATCAACACAAGGTTTGAGAGAAGTACCTTGCATATCCGGGAGAATGTCTTTCTTGGCAAGCATTTGCAAACCCCTCTCGCTCATGTGTCCAAGCCGCTTGTGCCATAGCTCTCCGGCACCATCATCAATCACATTTGCTTCTTCTCTGCAAATCTTGGCTTGCATCACATACATGGTATTCTGCTTCTTTGCTCGAGCTACAATCAAGTTTCCCTTGGAGCACTTCCAAACACCGCCTTGTGCATTTTGAGCATACCCATCATCATCAAGTATCCCAGAAGATATCAAATTCAATCTGATATCAGGAACATGACGAACATTTCTCAAAATCAAACTGCAACCAGTGGATGTCAACAAACAAACTGTGCCCATGCCAACAACATTGGACACGCCATCATTTCCCATCCTCACACGGCCAAAATCTCCACAAGTGTAAGACGAGAAGTACTCCTTGTGTGGAGTGATGTGATATGAAGCAGCTGAATCAACAATCCAAGTGCACTCATCACTTGCAAGATTCAAGGAACCTTCATCAGCCTCCACAAACAACTCCACTATGTCATCACTGATTGTAAGAGCAGCGGTGTCTTTATCTTCTTGATTTCTCGACGTCTCCGACTTCTCAGGTTCTTTGCCTTTGTCCCTCTTGAACTTTCGACAATACTTTTGAATGTGACCCGACTTCTCACAATAATAGCAAATGTACTTGCTTCGAGACTTCGATCTCCCTTTGGACTTGTCTCTGTTCTGCTGCTGTCGTTGCTTACTCCTTCCTCTATTGTTACCAGAACCCTGCGTCACATTAGCCTCTGACTGTGAGGAGATACCCATCTCCTTCCTTCTAGTCTCTTCGTTCAAAAGACTAGCCTTCACACATTCCATAGTCAGCTTGTCTTCCGGAGCGGAATTACTAAGTGACACGACAAGTGTATCCCAACTATCCGGCAACGAGGAGAGTAGTAGTAGAGCTTGCAACTCATCATCTAACGACATCTTCGCAGAAGCCAACTGATTCACAAAGCCCTGAAATGTGCTCAAATGCACAACAATGCTCTCACCATCTTTGTACTCCAATTTCACAAGCTTTCTCATCAATGACGTCTTGTTGAGAGCATTCTTCCTCTCATACATCCCCTCAAGCTTATACCATAACTCATAAGCATTCGTGTCATTTTTATGCTGGAGCACACTCACATCAACAAATTGTCTGATCGTAGCTACCGTTTTTCGATTCAGAATCTTCCATTCAACATCAACGACACCCGTTGGAATGTCTTTGTGCACAATCGGCTCATACAGATCTTTCACATACAAAAGATCTTCCATCTTTATCTTCCAATATGAGTAGTTGCCCGAATTCAACACAATCATTCCCTGAAAACTGTTCTTTTCCTCCATCCTAAACCAAATGCTCTGATACCAGTCTGTTGATGTGCCGGGAAGCAAGGGGACGTCAGACACACCCCTTTTTCACACACGAATCGGGATGGTCAAGAACTGTAAACCAGAGAGCCAAACTCAAGCAACCAAAACCAACAATCAGACACAAACAGAAGATAAAATAACCAAGCACAAAGAACACCAGATTTACGTGGAAACCCCAAAACGGGGAAAAAACCACGGGAGACAGAAACTTCTACTATCAACAATAACAAGTGGGTACAATCTTCCCTAGACAAAGCTAGAGGCATACAACATCATCAAGCATCAACAAGCTTGGACAAATCTCCAATTTCAT
This sequence comes from Persicaria maculosa, assembly GCA_963922045.1. Lineage (NCBI taxonomy): Eukaryota > Viridiplantae > Streptophyta > Magnoliopsida > Caryophyllales > Polygonaceae > Persicaria > Persicaria maculosa. Next base: position 23,769,178 of record OY998259.1, on the reverse strand, counting down.
CACCCAATTGGTGGAAATCAACAACAAACCAAGAGAGGACACTAGCAAAGGGGATATGAGATTGGAGGCTCAAAACGACGATCCAACCGTACAAAATGAAGCCTATGATGAGATGAACAACATACCAGAAAATCGTCCCAATCGGAGGTCGTTTGGTCGTCGATCGGGGCACTTCAAATTGAGCTGAACAATGGCCTACGAAAATTCCTCCAAGATCTCTCTTTTCTCCCTTTCTCACTCTTTGTTTTCTCTCTCTTACTTTCCCAAATGGAAAAGACATCCGCTTTATAAAAGAGGTATGGTAAAACTTCACATGGTAAAAACCATATGATAAATAGTTCATTGGACTCTTCCCCCATATAGGAGGGAAACACAACATGTATCACTACCATTTTCTGATTTCATTTCGATTTTTATTCTCATTTCGATTCCAGGAATCATATCAAACGGGGCATCCTAGATTACTGGGGGTGATTAAAAGAAGAGTAATTAGGGTGTCGTATGTTGAATTTGAATGGGAGTGAAATACTGAAATTAGAGGAAGAAGAGGGTGATTAAAAGCATGATGGGATTTGAGTTTGAGTGCTGTTTTATAATTTGTCAAAGTAGAGCAGTTGCGTGACGCAACTTGCGTCAAACTACAGAGGCGCCAAAGATGCCGTTAATTCAGGGAGAACAAACACACTCCACTTGAGGCGAATGTGTAATTACGTTTTATAATTGTTGGAATTGAAATGAGAATGTAAATCGAAATAGATGTAGAAAATGGAAATCAAATGACCCATTCCTTCATCCGGTTGTTTGGTATGACTTCGGAATGAACCATTACCGAAATAACAATAATAATAATAGAAAATATATATTATATATAAATAATGATAAAATTAATCATAGTAACAAAAATATAATATACTTTAATAATTATTAATACTAAATATAATTATTATAAACAATTAAAATAATATATATTAGATAACAAAATAGGGATAAAAATAATAATATAACTATAATATAATATAATAATAAAATAAAATAATATATTAAATAATAAAAAGGTGATAAAAAATAATAATAGAAATCAAAATACAATAAAATAATAATATAATTAAAAAGAAAATAAATGCAAGAATGGATGAATTTATGAGTTGAAATGAATAATTACCTGTTATTTTGACAGGAATGAAATTTGTCCCAAAATAAGGAATGGATGATTTCCGAGAATTATTCCGATTCCAAGTGTTTATCATACCAAACACTTAACCAGTTTTGGTTCCCGAAAATGCATACCGAACGACCCCTTAATTTAAAAGTTTCTCATAATTCTCTTCTCTTCTTATGTATTTATACATATTTCAGAAGTTATATGTTTCTGTCTCAAGCGTCATATGTTTGCACCTCAAGAGACACATCTATTTAAAAAAAGCATATAATATTTTTATTTTGTGGTGTCAATGTTAATTTTTGGATTTTTTAGAGGTTACTTTAACCTCACAAAATGGTTAAAATTAGATGCATTTAATGTATTGTAGGTTTCTTTTTTCACTTCCGGTACAATAATATGAACATAAAACTCCCTAAACAAAGCCTCTAGACATGCCTTTAAAAACAAAGCCTCCCTAAACAAGTTAGCTACATAGAATTACAGAAGAGGACAATGGGCACAGGCCGCAGTTAGTGAGGAATAGGGAACGTATAAATACAAAAGCAAATAAAGCATGAAGAATATATATATATATATATTATTGGGCCCCTTGCCCCATGTGTGTGCCCCCTACCTTTGTGCCCCTCTTCTCGGGCCTTTTTTTTTTTTTTATGTGCCAGGATTTTTTTTTGTCACCCATTTCTGTTGTGCAAATATAACTTGATGTTGTGCACATATAAAATTATGTTGTGCAGACATAATAATTCCTATGGGTAAATAGGTAAATGGACCTATTTCAATTATAAAAAATTATAATTGAAATATGATTATTTTATGGGTAAATGAGCCTAATTTTATGGGTAAATAGGTAAATGGACATAATTTTATGGGTAAATGCATTTTTTTCGTTTTTAACATTTTCTTGTGCAAATATAAAGTGTATAAATAAAATGATAAAGTACAAGAATAAATTAAATGATGATGTGTATGAATAATAATATGAAGTGCACAAATAAGATTATTGTTAATGTGCCTTGAATCGTTTTTGACGGTATGCAATGTTTATTTTAAACGGACTTATCGTCTATCTGTTTTTTCACGTATAACAATTTCAAGCCTATTTAAATTATAAAATTTTGTGATTTTAATAATTAAAATTACAAAAGGGGAGGCAAATACGGGACCGTGGTGGCGTGGCGAGTCCGTTGGTAGCAATAGCTGGTTGTTTCGGTGGCGGGAAGGCGGTGGTCGAAGGCGGCGAAGCGGCGCTCCGGTGTTGCTGGGCAAGGGGAATGGTCTGGCGATTCCGATGGGGATTCCGGCGATTGCAAGGATTCCATCGATTGCAAATATTCCGGCGATTGCGAGGAGGAGGATTCCGACGATTGAGACGTTGCGCCTGTCAGATGCTCGATGCCCCGCCTCCTGCCTCCTGCCATGCTCGAGCCACCGCCTGGCCTCCTGCGTCCTTTCATTACCGCTTCGGAGTTTCTGAGCGCACTGGGAGAGAAGAAGCGGTTCACCTTTGTTTTTTAATAAACCGGTTCGGTTTTTAAAAAAAAATTGGGCACGGGTCCGGTTTTCCAAAATTTTACACTTTAAGGATTATATTAGACCTTTCAAACGGGTCATTCGGGTCGGGTCATTTCGGGTCTCGGGTAAAACAGGTTTCAGGTATTTTCGGGTTGACTGGTTTGACCGAGTTTCGGGTCATTTCGGGTTTGCCAATTTTTTCTTTTTTTAATTAAAAAAAATCATGATTTGATAATTTTGCAATAAATTTTAATTATATATAAAAAAATTTAATTATATATAATTATAAATCAACCGGGTCAATCGGGTAAATCGGATCAAAATTACCGGGTCAATCGGGTCACCGGGTCGAAACCCAAATTACCCATAAAATTTCCGGTTTTTCGGGTTCGGGTCGGAAAAAATTTCCGGGTCAAAATTTTTGGGTTCGGACCGGAAATTTTCCAGGCGTTCGGGTCGGGTTGTGTTTTGACATGTCTAATTATATATATACAACTAACTCGGTTGCACCAAAAAAAAAGTAACAACTAACTCAGTAGTAGTAGTAGTAGGGGTGTTATTCGAGCCGAACGAGCCGAGTTTGGCATGTTCAAGCTTGTTCATTTGTTAAATGAGCTCGAGCCGAGCCGAACCCAATTTTTAAACGAGCTTTCTTTTTTGTTCAAGCTCGGCTTGTGTTTAGTAAATGAACGAGCTCAAGCCGAGCTTTTTTCGAGCTTTAAGTAGTTTTACTTGAACCAACTTGAATCTGAATTACGATTCAGATCCAGTCTTACCGAAATCGGATTTCCTTTTCATGCCATATGATTGGTCATAGCATATTCACTTAAAGAAATTTTTAGAAATTCCATAGAATTCGACTATTCGAGCCCAAATCGAACGAGCCGAGCTTTCAACCGGACTTAAAATCATGTTCAGGCTTGACTTGTTTAGGTTAGTGAACGGACTCGAGTCGAGCTTTTTTCGAGCCGATCTCGAGCCGAGCCCGAGCTGTTCGGCTCATATAATAGTTAGTAGCAGTAGTAGGTAAGTATAAAGTGTGGATGGGGATGTTGGGGCCTTTTAATTTTGGAAGCACAATTTACATGCTTTTGCATTTATTATTGGTCCAATATTTATGTATCTCTAAATAGTATACCCATCCGTAGCTCTGTGCTGGACACCCAGACCTCAACCAGTCAACCTCGACCTCACTTTTTCTTTAATTTTTTTCCAGTAAAAAAAAAGTACTAGTAACAATTATGTTTGAATATTTTTGAGAACATGAGTAGTTTGTGAGTAGAAAAGTCAATTTTTTAAATAACACACTGCCCAATATAAATATGAAAAAAATTAAACCCAAAACAAACACTATAGTTTCAATGGATTATACTAATGGATCATAAAATATAATTAGTGGATATTAAAAATTATGTTTTGAAAAAAAAATTAAAATATAATTTGCAAAAAGTTATCTTTTAAATTTTAAAAAATTGTAAAACATAATTTTCAAAATAAAAATTTACAAACATATAAATATAGTTATTTCAAATGTAAATATAATTTTTAATTTTTTTAAAAGATATATTTTAAACAAAAATAATTTAGTGATGTAGAGAGTGATATAGAGTGTGAAGTAAGAGATTTGTTGCATTCCCGGTTATATAACTCAACAAAAATTGGCCCCTTTACTTAATTGATTATTAGAAATGTTTTCTTAACCTCATAGATATATGTTTCAGTTGGATTTTATAAACTAGTATATGTATATATAAGTAAAATACAGAGTATAAAGTTTCATTTAGTATCCCATAAAAATGTGATTGCAGCCCAGAAAATAGTCGTGTTGTGCCAATCAAGGTGCACAAAATCAGTATACCACTGACTATATCAAATCTTACTAGCTTAACTGATAAAGATCGACATGTAGTAATCAATAGGTTAAAAGTTCAAATCTCTCCTCCCTCTATTGTAAATGTCAAGTATCTATCTATGGAAAAGAAAAAAAAGAGGTTTACCAGTAAGTGTGTTTGTTCCAAAAGGTCTTTAAGAATACATAAGAAAATAAGTTACATAAACTAGATCTTTTACTGTTATGTTGATGATCAATCTACAATGAAAGGTTTCATGGCTTTTGACAAGGTACATAAATCAAGTGTCAAGTGTAAAACAAGATGTACAAATGGATTAGAGAAAAGTTTTCTTTTTTTTCCCCCTATGTTATTTAACTATTGTTTAATTAAGAATTTAAGATACATTTTTGTTTTACCCCCCTTTCAACCCTTGATGGTTTTGCTTGAAAAAGGGCTTTTTGAATGGGCCTAAAATGCATTTGAAAAGCCCATGTAATTAGAAATCAGTAACTAAACTATCAAACCTCACTTTGATATCTTGAAGCACAGAGTTGCTGAGAGATGCCACATTGGTGTGTACAAAAGTTTGTAGCTTGAATCTCAATTGCACTATCTCATGTGAAGCCGCGAGAGAACAAGCGGTTCCAAGAGATGTTAGCTTGTATTGCCATTACTGTCATGAAAGAAGTTGTATATGTCACTTGAGATGGCCACTGCACTGGAGGATACAGCCAGCAGTATCATCATCCATGATACCAGTCTGTCCTTCCTTGTTGCGATATTGTGGGTGTCTCTGCAAAGCAGCACATTCGCACGACAAAGGGTTCAGTACTTGAAAGGAAAACAACAAGTATAAATGTTGGCTAACTGATCACATAAGTCATGGACTTGAAACATCTGCAATCACTCTCCTTTCCGATGTCAACCTTATTTGGACTAACTGTCTCAACATTTATAAATCACCTACAATCGTATGATCAGTTGGATCTTAGACTTTATAATGCATAACCTTCTCGAATAACACCCCTAGTTCTACTCAAGGTGCACCAGCAAAAGAGGTCCACATTACGAAATCAATGATAAAATGCTTCTTTGCATATTTGAGTCTCTCTAAGATGGTAAAATAATTTACTCAAATATTATAAGCAGCACAAGTCCACAAGTAAAATTTGAAGTAGCATTGATGTTTCTCACCTCAGGGTAACTGCAGCTGGAAAGATGAATCCAACAGATACAGCAGTGGTTGCACCAGTAAACTGGAAGGCATCCCAGATGCTAGGCACAAAATTGGCACCCAAAAATATGAACCCCATGAGAGCAACTGTCATTGAGAAGAATCTCTTATTGTCATATGCTATGGGAACAGCATATGGAAACAGCAGCCCGTCAAAGTTGATACGCAGGGAGAAGAAAACGATGGGGAACACGAGCATCAAGTGAATACAATAGCTCACTCGCACCACATCATTAAGGAGTGAGCTATATGGAATGCCACGGTCTCCATCGAAATTCGCAAGTATATCATCCAATGTGTGCTCACCAAAAAGGAGATAGCCAAAGAAGCTTGTTGTTAGGTAGACAGATGTGCAGAGAGTGAGTGACGTTCTCACAATTGATTTCATTTGGGAGGTGTCTATCAGCTCATTCTCAATTGGATGTACTGAAAAATAAATGTAAAGAAAAAAAAATCATAAGTACCATAAATTAAAACAATATGGTGAAACATGAAAAACAAAAGATTAACTCAGTCTCAACCCCCCAAAAAATCTAGATGTTTTTCACGAAAGATTTGCAGCTATAGCCTATAGGCATACAAAGCAAAAATAAATAGCTAGGCTTTCGATTATTTATCCCCAAGCATCTGCTAAGCCAAAAGCCTGGGGCTCAATATCCAAAATGATTAACATAACAATAACTTCCAATATCTTTCAAATTGAGCTAAAAGACCAGCCATTTTGAACCTAAGCTGACTAAAAGTAGTAAGTCTGTCTAATTGAACATATCCAAATATACAAGTAAAAGGAATATTATGAAGAGATTTTTGGAACATCAAACTAAAGAGCTCTTAAATGTGGAATCATCTATTGATTTGAATGTTCTGTTAAGTCTTAATATAAAGTCAACATAGCACAGGGATAACTGAAACAATTGCAAAAGCTAAGGCAATGCATCCCATCTTATTGGTGGAGCTTGTGGCATCCTCAAATCCTTATAGACGCAGTTACAGCTTTCGATGATATCAATATAGGAAAATATATTATCATATGCTTCATGTCTTGTAAAAACAAAGGCCGAGATTGGGATGTAGAATTTACTATTATGATGACAAATGTAGGCGGTGACAAGAACTGGAATGGTTGTGAAAAGCTTCCAAAATGATGCCTGATCAACCAGTTTAGGCAACATGGGTGGCACTTGAACTCCTCCCTCCATCATCTTTACAATGGCTATTCCTGCTGTGATTGCCACAAAAACAATAGCCAAACCCACCGACAAGGCTGATGTATATCTTAATGAATCTGAAGTGTCAAGAAAACAAGAACAGACATGAATCATTAATTAAGTTGGTTCAATTTCGATTAACATTGCATTGGTCCAGAAACATATACCTCTCTCATATAATATGTTCATCAAATTATAGAATGCCTTTAAACATTTTTACATTGCATAGTTATACATAAAGCACACAAGTTATGGATATGAGTAGATATCTAAGTATGCTGCCTAGCTACGGTAATGTATTTTTATCACGCTTTCAAATGACTGAAGAGCTTCCACATGTATTGCCTGATGCCAAAAACATATTCTGAATTTAGTTGCCTATTTGGCCCTAGATAGTAGAGGAAATACAGGTGTATATATGATCCATCTGAATATTTTCTAGACACAGAACCTTGTCCGTTTTTGGGTAAAATAAGACCAGGTATGATAAACAAATTTAGCTCATGTTTCCTTTCAGATTTTGCATAATATCCTTGAAATGAGGAAGTAGAGCAGTACTACTCAAATACAGAAATCCTCAACAATTATTTTGCTACAATAGTCTACACTCTACAATATACTGTCAGACTTCAAGTGGGAACTGGGACTGAAACAAAGAAATAATTTAGGAGCAAGAGAAGAGTAACAAAATATGTCAGGCAGAAGATACTGTATTGAATTAGATTCATCAGTAAGTCCAATATGAGATCATTTAGTGTTAACACTCTCTCCTACAGTATCATCATTGCAGTTATTATAATTAGCGTCAATATTACTATATAGCTGTCACCAATACTATCTTCATTATTATAAAGCAACAAGGCACTTAGCCAAGCAGTGGCTATTATGAAGTGCTACAAAGTGACAAGCCAATATGAGTCTATGACCCACAAAATGAAGCATAAGTCGTCTTTTAATCACGTGGATCGAACTTTCAAATGAATAACATTGAACAGCATACATTCAACAGAATCCTTGTGTGCATTAACACTCAGTCACTTGGGCATTAACATTAACACAGATCCAAGTGCATATTCAGAGAGTCCAGAAAAGGGTTCAAAAGTGGCAAATAAACAACCGATTCCAGCAAGACACAAATCCAGAACGTTATGTGAGATGGTATTAACTATTAACACATATTGCAGATGATCATTGATCAAAGTTAGCTTCTTGAATCATGAGAAACCAAGAGACTCACCTACACGCTTAAAGGAAACAAGAGGTCCGATAACAAAGAGGGTGGTGAGCAGCAATAACAAGAAACGCGTGGTCCACCAACTTTGGCCAAACCACTCCTCAATCACTCCTGTGTGGTGAAAACCCTCCGCCCACGTTCCCGCCAGCACATCACCTGTCATTTACAACCAAAATTCATCACTTTCTAGCACTTGTATTTCGCTTTAAGAACATGATCAATCACAACCGCCCAATGAATCAATCTAACTCTTTAAAACAATCCCAATTTCAAAATCCAACTCAACCTGACAAAAAAAAAATTTATTTTAATTTTGGGAAAGAGATCCTAGAGCTGCTAGCAAGAACATCACCGCCAAAACCCTAATTGCGACGAAAAATGAAAGAAATCGAAGAAAATTGGATAAAATGAAAGAGAATTAGAGTACCGATTATGATCAGATAAACAACGAGCATGCCAATGTTGTTAATAACAATGCAGGACTGCAACACCGTGCGGCTAAATCCGCCGAACGCGTCGCCGACGAGGCCAGCGTAGGTCGACGACTTGGAGGCGCGGCTGAATCGGAGGATCATTTCAATCGAAGACTCAGTCAACAAGGCGGCAGCGACGATGACGATCAGGCCGGGAACCATTCCCAACTGCCTCAAAGTCGCCGGAAGAGCCATGATCCCGGCGCCGACTATGGTGGTGGAGAGGTTGAAGACGGCGCCGGAGAAGGAGGCGCCATCTAATCCGCCCTCGGCGCCGTCGAACACTTCGCGGCGGTGCTTGCCGGGAATGAGCGGGGCCTTGGGGCTCCGGCGGTACTTTCGGTCGGCGGAGGGAGCCGGCGTCATCGTCGGTGCCGGAGAACGGCGACGGCGGAGCGACTTTCTATTTTAGGGGAGAAATTTCGCCGGCATGAATCGGAAATTGGGGGAGGGCGAGAGTTTCATGGAAGCCGCCCAATGTGATGAAGACGCGTAACGTTAAATATTTTATTTTATGTATATTTAAAAAAATAAAATAAAAAATTGTTTGGAGGGTGGCTGGCAAGTCGCCGTAGAGTGGTGGCAGAAGCACCGGCAACTTGGTTAACCGACAGTAACCGCATTGCGTAGACGCCCAATTAAGATAGGGGTTTGGTCTGCTTTCAATTGCGTGTACAGGCTTCACTGGTATCAATTCTGAGATAATTAGATGCTCCCTCCCTCCGTCCTAAAATACACGAGCTTTTAGCATTTTGCACAAGTTTTAATAAAACACTTCACTTCTAAAAAAAAGCATTATCATTCCACTAAATTTTTCATAAATTTTAATATTTTTTAACACCCATTACACATTTTAACCAGTCAAAATTTTTTACAAAGTCAACAACACAAAAATAAATACAAATCATTCCAATCCCCTACCTAGAAAACCACTTTGGATCCCATCCTGACCGCTAGAAAACATAAAAGTCCACTGTCTATTGTTGGGCAAAAACTCACCTCTAAAAACCCATGTATTTCCGGACAGAGGGAGTACAGTAACAATACTACGGAGTATGCTTTTTACACTCCTTTTTTATTACAAATGGTTTTTTAGTATCAAATATCAATTTTTTTTTATAAATTTTTTAAATAATTTCGTAATTATTAATACCCCATCCATTAATTAAAATATGTTGTTTTTACAAATAAATTTTGTTAAGAAAAACTTGTCATTTTAGGTATTTTGGCATCCACTTTACGAAATTGCCCTAATAGTTACTCCATCCGTATTGCAAAACTTGTAGTTTTAGCTTTATGCACACTTATTAATAATACATATATTTCCTTTACTTTTATAGGATAAAGTACCTAAAAGCACTAATTATTACTTATAAAAAGAGCAATCATTATCTATAAAGGTAATAACTATAGCTAAAACAACAAGTTTTTTGATACAAGTTTACTACTCTAAAACTACAAGTTTTGCGAAAGTAAAAAAGTAGAGTAATAATCATCAATCAATCAATTATATATAATAAAGGAGAAGTCACATGAGACACATGACATTTTTGAAATAATCAATATATGCATAATATCATATTTTATTATAACTTTATTTAATCAATATATCTATACATGCATAAGATAAAATTTGACCCAATTTGATTAGATATGGGTTTATTTTTAGAAGATATTAACTAATTTTAAAATATATGCATAAGATAAATTTGTATTCTAACGCTATTTAATCAACATATCTATATGTGCATAAGATAACTTTTGGCCAAATTTGATTAGATATGGATATATTTTTAGAATATATTAACTAATTTTAAGACTATTATATAAGATAAGATTTTACCTATTTTCGATATATATGACCATATTTTTAGAAGATAATAACTTTATCAATATATTACATGGTCATACTAATTAAATAACTTTATCAATAACTTTATCCAATTTCATTAGATATGAATATATTTTACAAGATTTTACCCAATTTTATTAAATATAGATATATTATATCAATTCTCTCTTTAATTTTTATCCATCCATTTATTTTATATCTTTTTTATATAATATTATTTACTAAACTCAATCTCTATCCATATATATATATGTATATGGTCCCAATTATTTTTTTTATCTACCCATATATTCTATCAATTTTCTTTTTAGACAAGTTAAAAAAATATATAATATTATTTATGAGTGAATAAGAAAAAATTTGCGAAACAGACACTTTTTTTTAGACAAATTGGTGAATTGTCCACCTTTTTGGACAAATTAGCGAAATGTCCACTATTTATAGAAAATTTGACCTAATTTGGTGAACCCTATCTCTCCCCTCTCTCCTGCTCTCTCGATCTCTTCTCGCTCGCTCAATCTTCCTTCATTTGTCCCTGTCGCTCAATCTTCATCTGTCGCTCAATCTTCTGTCTCGATATCTCTTTAGCGGGTGCCTGTCGAGTAGCTACAGTGGCACCAATAGCTGCAGTAACAAGTAGCAACCACAACAGTAGCACGTCCAGCAACAGGTTTGATTTTGCGATCAACACTTTCCCCTTCATGAAATTTGCATTTTGATCTTTAATTTGGGAGTTTTGATCTTCAATTGCCATTGCCGCATCATTCAATTGCACCTACAATTGGTTTCTATGGCTGAATTTTATACAAGTATGAATTTGAATGTTCCATTGTCGCATCCTCTGTTAGTCTCTTTCTCTTTGTGAAATGCTATGTTCTACTGATTCCTCTATGCAATTGGGGGGTTGGATGGTGCATTGTTCTTGATTTTGAATGTTATATGAATAGGGTTGGAGATCTCAGTTGATGCAAGTGGTTTTTGAAGGAAACAGAAATTGGATTAAATCGTTTATGTATGTGTTTCTGCTGTCTTTATTGTCTTTTTTTTGCTTCCAAATCTGTTATTTCTATTCACTGCAAATTTGGTATATTGCACTCCATTGATGTCATCAAACTCAGCTATTTTGTAAAATCAATTATAAAACAATTTGCTGTTAGAAAATTATATATGTGTTTGGGATTGCTGAATCTGTACATTCTATATTCTGATTTCTGTATAATTTGATGAGGCTTTAACTTGTATGCTGAAAAATCTAATTTCTATATTCTGAAAAATCTAATTTCTGTATAATTTTTTGAATCTTTAACTTTAATCTGTACATTCTATATTTTGATTTCTGTATAATTTGTTGAATCTGAAAAATATGTAATCTATATGCTGCTGAAAAATATGTATGCTTGAATCTGAAAATTCTGTAATCTGTATGCTGCTGAAAAATCTTTATGATTTCTGTATATTTTTATTTTTGTATGATTTCTGCTGAAAAATCTGTATGCTCTTGAATCTGTATGATTTCTGTACATTCTGATTTTTGTATGCTGCTGTATATTGTCATTAGAGAGTTAATTGAACAAATCAACTTTCAAGAGAATGGAAATTGCTGCTAAGGTATCATATCATGGGTTCGAGGTCTTATTCCAACTTCATGGATCTTGTATCTGGTGTTTCTTTGAAGAGGTTTCAGGGGGTGAAAAGTGTATTTTACTCCCCTAGTGTGTTGCTTTTGATTTCGAATTACTAAATTTTCTGAATTTGGAATGAATGAATGTAATCTTTGGATTGTGTTCCATCATCAACTAAAATTAATCCACTAATATATGTTGTTTTTGCATCTATCGTACTTATAAAAGTCTATTAGCTCAATGAGAAGAGCGATGTGTATACACACATACACATAGATGTGGGTTCGACTCCCACATAGGCTAAAATACATAATTTTGTATTAGTTGAGATGGTTTTCAAAATGCATTCCACGGAGCAAATGAGGTTTAGATGAGAGAAATTTTTTTTAGCAAATGAAAGGGGTAATCTTTTCATGTCAGCACTATTTTCTGGAATAATATCAAGATGTGCAATTCTGAAATACAGTTGTGCAACTCTAAAGTGCAGTTGTGCAACTAAAACCTATTAGCTAAAAATGGTAGAGCAATGTGCATACACACAATGATGCGGGTTCAAATCCCGCTTAGGCAATTTATGCTTGTCTTTTTTTTTTTTTTGCTTTCCCTTCCAGTTGAGAACAAGTGGAAATTGATCATGAAGGGATGGTGAGAGCTTTGGTAAACCGATATTTAGATGCACTATTTTGTAGATGGGGTGAAAAGGGGGATAAAGAACTTCCTAATCAAATATAGACAAAACCAAAATCTAGACCAAAAGAAAAGAAAAGATGATGCATACAATAATTCAAAGGAAGAAATAAACAAATATAGCACTATCAATTAGTCCTGACACTGATATTAGTGCTGACACTGCTATTAGTTACAATTAGTACTGACACTGATATTAGTTACAATTAGTGGTGAAAATTTGCTCAACATGTTGAGAAATACCATGTTGAGAATACCATGTTGAGAAGTAATACCATGTTGTTTCTCAACATGGTATTGTTTTTTTAAGTAAACAATAATGATAAAATCTAAAATTTGATGAGTACCGATGACAGAATTGTGCTGACATATAAAAAAGAATACACAAACTTGTCTTATTACATGATAAAACCTAAAATATTATTCTATAATATTGAATTAATGTTTAATATGGAACATAAATGTCTAAGATATAATCTTTCCTAGTAGTACTTTTATATAGTATCGATGGCAGAATTGTGCTGACAACCTTATTTTGAATGCTTTATCCTTCTCTTGAACTCTCCTATTGAAATCTTTCTATTGCAGGGTGGTCTTCCTGCTCTCGAAAATCAGTAGGCAGTCCCTCTGTCGAGCAAAGAAGAAATCCAATTACACCATTGGAAATCAAGGCAAATGAAGAAAAGGAATGAACTAAAATAGGGATGCTAGACATACTAATAAGCTATCAAATATGAATTTCGGTTTCAAAGACCAAACAGAATTAACTTGCCTCTGCACAGAGAAGGAAATAACAGTGATGACAACATCAACAGTTCAAATACAAGAATAGTGAATATGCAAATACAAGATGGAAGTGTGCAAATACAAGAAGAGAAAATTTGTGCCGAAGGCACAAATTTTCAGGCTCCTTGAAGAATACAGATGCAAAGTTCAAAATTGCTCAGCAGTGCCCCATCTCCTTGAAGTGTGCCCCATCTCCTTGAAGTGTGCAAATACGCTGCTTGAAGAATCGCTCAGCAGAAGTAAAGATCGAAACCTCGGCTCATAAAAATTGATCGACAGTGATCCTGCAAGCAAAGAAGCAAAGTCGGCAAAAGGAAACACCGGCTCGTAAAAATACAACCCTATTGGGGCATTTCATCAAACAGGTTATGTGCAAAACATAAAACAACATATCAATCACAAATATAAAACAACAACGGCAAGATTTCAGATTTCGTTCAACAATTGCAGCCATCACAAACAAAATCGAGTTCCTTATCAATCGATCAAAGATCGATTGATAAGTAAAACAATCTGAAGCAAAGCATGGGGGATTGGTTGAAATTTGCTCAACATGATCTTATTTTTGCTCAATAATAGATTATTTTTGCACAACAATCGAGACTTGTGAAATTGTTCTCAACATGATTTTATTTTCTCTCAATATGTTTTCATACTTTCTCAATAGATTATTGCACAACATGCTCTTATTTTTGTTCAACAATTCTTTATTTTTGCACAACAATTGAGACTTGTGAAATTGTGTCTCCACATAATCTTATTTTTTGTAAATATAATTTTATACTTTTTTAATAGATTATTGCACAACACAGTCTTATTTTTACTCATCAATAGAGTAAAATTGCACAACATGGGGGATTGTTGAAGTTTTGCTCAACATCATCTTATTTTTGCTCAACAATAGGTTATTTTTGCATAACAATCGAGACTTGTGAAATTGTTCTCAATATGATTTTATTTTCTCTCAATATAATTTCATACTTTCTCAATAAATTATTGCACAACATGCTCTTATTTTTGCTCATCAATACTTTATTTTTGCACAACATTCGAGACTTGTGAAATTGTGTCTCAACATGATCTTACTTTTTGTAAATATAATTTTATACTTTTTAATAGATTATTGCACAACATGATCTTATTTTTGCTCATCAATAGACAATAATTGCACAACATGGGGGATTGGTGAAGTTTTGCTCAACATCATCTTATTTTTGCTCAACTATAGGTTATTTTTGCACAACAATCGCGACTTGTGAATTTGTTTTCAACATGATCTTATTTTCTCTCAATATAATTTCATACTTTCTCAATAAATTATTGCACAATATGCTCTTATTTTTGCTCATCAATACTTTATTTTTGCACAACTAGTGGTGAAAATTAGTGCTGACACTGATATTAGTTACAATTAGTGCTGACACTGATATTAGTTACAATTAGTGGTGAAAATTTGCTCAACATGTTGAAAAATAGCATGTTGAGAAGCAATACCATGTTGTTTCTCAACATGGTATTGTTTTTTTAAGTAAACAATAATGATAAAATCTAAAATTTGATAAGTACCGATGACAAAATTGTGCTGACATATAAAAAAGAATACACAAACTTGTCTTATTACATAATAAAACCTAAATATTATTCGATAATATTGAATTAATGTTTAATATGGAACATAAATGTCTAAGATATAATCTTTCCTAGTAGTACTTTTATATAGTATCGATGGCAGAATTGTGCTGACAGCCTTATTTTGAATGTTTTATCCTTCTCTTGAACTCTCCTATTGAAATCTTTTTATTTTAGGGTGGTCTTCCTGCTCTCGAAAATCAGTAGGCGGTCCCTCTGTCGAGCAAAGAAGAAATCCAATTACACCATTGGAAATCAAGGCAAATGAAGAAAAGGAATGAACTAAAATAGGGATGTCAGACATACTAATAAGCTATCAAATATGAATTTCATTTTCAAAGACCAAACATAATTAACTTGCCTCTGCACAGAGAAGGAAATAACAGTGATGACAACATCAACAGTTCAAATACAAGAATAGTGAATATGTAAATACAAGATGGAAGGGGCAAATACAAGAAGAGAAAATTTGTGCCGAAGGCACAAATTTTCAGCAGCAACAAACATGATAATTAAATTAACTAGATGAGTAGAATACACCATTTATGAACACAATCCTACAAAATTTGCACCTCCGGTGCAAATTTTTTTATAATTCAAGTGCAGTGATGACATGAGCAATGAAAGTGTAATAAGGAATGAGTACTTCATTATATTGTCAAATGCAATAATGGATGCAATAGTGAGGAATGCATATCATTAAATCAACTAGATGAATAGAATACACCAGTTTTGAACACAATCCTACAAAATTTGCACCTCCGGTGCAAATTTTCTATGACTCAAGTGCAGTGATGACATGAGCAATCAACTATATGAATAAAATACACCAGTTAAAAACACAATCTATCAAAATTTGCACCTCCGGTGCAAATTTTCTATGATTCAAATGCAGTGCTGACATGGAGCAATCAAAGTGTAATAAGGAATGTGGAGTTCATTTTATTGTCAAATGCAATAATGGATGCAACAGTGAGGAATGCATATCATTAAATCAACTAGATCAATAGTGTAAGCATATTATTCGGGATGTATTTGATCTAGATATAGCAATGTTACATTCAAAGTGCAAGCACATTATTCGAATGAGCATAAAGAAGCATGGATTCAAAATGAGACTTCAAAATATCATCCAATACATAAATAATGAAATAAAATTTACCAATGTAACATATTAACGAGCATACATAAGCATAAACAAGCACAGATTCGATTGGAGACTTGAAAATCACACACATATAGCAAAAAACGATCATAATCAGTAATTGATGCTTCAAAAATCAATCAAAATTTGCTCCAAATGCGCAAATTTTGAGGCATTCCATACTAGTAATCACTCGATTCGACTGTATTTCATAGAGATATAGCATAAATAAGCATAAACAAGCACAGATTCAATTGGAGACTTGAAAATTACACACATATAGCAAAAAACGATCATAATTAGTAATTGATGCTTCAAAAATCAATCAAAATTTGCGCCAAAGGCGCAAATTTTGAGGCATTCCATAACAGTAATCACTTGATTCGGTTGATTTCATAGAGATATAGCATAAATAAACATAAACAAGCACATATTCGATCGCAGACTTGAAAATCACACACATATAGCAAAAAACGATCAAAATCAGTAATTGATGCTTAAAATACAGGTTATGTGCAAAATATAAAACAACATATCAATCACAAATATAAAACAACAAGGACAAGATTTCAGATTTCATTCAGCAATTGCAGCCATCACAAACAAAATCGAGTTCCTTATCAATCGATCTTCGATCGATTGATAAGGAAAACAGTCGGAAGCAAAAATCGAGTTCCTTATCAATCGATCTTCGATCGATTGATAAGGAAACCTCGGCTCGTAAAAATACAGTCACTCGACCTATTGGGGTATTTCATCAAACAGGTTATGTGCAAAACATAAAACAACATATCAATCACAATTACATAAAACAACAAGGACAAGATTTCAGATTTCGTTCAGCAATTGCAGCCATTACAAACAAAATCGAGTTCCTTATCAATCGATCGAAAAACAGTCGGAAGCAAAAATCGAGTTACTTATCAATCGGTCTTCGATCGATTATAAGGAGCGGGATGAGGAACTGCAACAAATTCGGAGAGAGAAAGGGAGATGTACCTCAAGCCGGAGCCATCTCCATCAATCGTCATCGTCGCCTGGAGCTCGCAGAGATGGACGAGAGAGAGAGAGCGCGCGTACTTCCTCGCTCGCAGAGATGGACGGGAGAGAGAGCGTGCGGAGAGGGAGAGCCGGAGGAGAGAGAAACGCGCGTGGGTGAAGGGAGGAGGTTTATATTTAGGACATTTTACAAATTTGTCCCAAAACGTGGACATTTCACCAATTTGTCCCTATTTCGCAAATTGCCCCTATGTATAATAGTATGTATTGCATGAGATATGGAAACTTCATAAAGTTAAAATAATAAGTAGTCTAAAGTTTATATTATAAGTATATAAAAAAGATCAAATTGTTTAGAGGTATAAACGGTTTTTTAGAATTATATTATTCACACGACACAATTTTTTTCTAACGAAGTTATTTGATTTTAATATATTAATATATTTTAGAATGTTCATTAATATAAAATTTATTTAAATTAAAAGAAACAAAGAATATATATATATTACAAGAATTTCATTTAATTCTATGTTAATTACGAATGAAGAAGGGTTGAAAGAAATTAATTAATTGAATAAATGTGTTTTAGTATCAAATTTATTTAAATTAAAAAACCCTATACTAATATATTTTTATAATGTTCATTAATATAAAATTTATTTAAATTAAAAGAAAGAAAGAATATATATATACATATATTACAAGAATTTCATTTAAGTTTATGTTAATTACGAATGAAGAAGTACTGAAAGAAATTAATTAATTGAATAAATGGGTTTTAGTATTAAATTTATTTAAATTAAAAAAAAACGCACACAGTGCGGGTACTGAACTAATTAGGGGTATAAGTGTATGTTTGTTTGTTTTCTTAATAAGTGCATAGATTTCTAAAATGACAAGTTTTAATTAACATAAGTATTAACTTCAAAATTGTTGAAAAAAATTTATAAAAAAAATTGGATATTTTAAATACTAGTTTTTATCATCTTACAAAAGCATACATGAATACTAAACAACTAGTTTTGACGACGGATGGAGTATATTTTGCAATGACTTGGATATGGGTTGGACATTCATTGTTGCAGTGAAAAAAAAAATGGCTTGATCATTCGTGCGGATTGAGATGGGTTATTGCCCTTCAACACGACATGACGAATCCCCAAGGTCTTGGCAACAATAACTCTTGGGTGAAGGGCACGTGCCTTAACATCGATAGCTGAAACATTGTTGCACGGGAACGCATCACAACTTCACAAGTAACTTAAAATTAACAAAACAAGTCTAAAACATTAGCGACCTATTCAGAGTTTCAGACTCTCGTCATACGTAACTAACATGACGCTATCAAGTAGCACACAGATCGAAGATGATGCCATTCAAATCTTTGCTATATCAAGAAAAAAAGAAGGACGCGTTGGGTGAAAGACGAGAATTATGGTGAGACATCTAATTTTTAAAGGGGGATTTTGCAAAATAGCCACGAAAATGGGCTTATTTTGCGAAATAGCCACGTTTTGGGACATTTTTGTGAAATGTCCGAAATATAAACCCTTTCTCTCTCCTCCGCCCTCTCCCTCTCCGCACTCTCTCTCGCACTGCTCACGGCGATCTCCTCGCTCCGATCTGGTCTCCCGCCGTGGCGCAATATTATTGTATTATGTTATTTAACATAACACGACTAGTTGAAGGAAATTCTCCTAAAGGAAAATGGATTTCTCGTTCTCGTACGTCTCCTCAGATCTGGCTCGCCCTCGGCATCCTTCTGTTGCCCCTTGTGTCGTCCTAATTTTGGTAATCTTCTCCTTGCTCCCTTCCTTATCAATCGACCGAAGATCGATTGATCGAAGATCGAAGATTTATTGATTTCCTTATCAATCGATCGAAGATCGATTGATAAGAAAATCTCGACTGTTTTCCCCGGCGTCGCCGACCATTGGGAAGCTTACTAGGGTTTAGAAATCTCGTTGCATATCCATATTTTCCCCTCTTTTTTCACCACATCCGATCTATTGCTAGATTTCTTCATTGATAGGTTCAGGATCGATTAATAAGACCATATTGCTGCAATTGCTGATCGATTGATATCTGATTGCATAGGAATCGAATGTATTTGCATAGGAATCGAATGTTTTCTCTTCTAATCGATAATGAACTCATAGATCACTGCAGATTCATTTGCCTACAATATGCATTCAGCTAAATAGTGTGTTCAGAACAACTTTTCCTCATGAAAATCCCTGAAGGCATGTGATTTCTTATTTCGATTCTAATTTCCGATTATGCTTGCCCTTTTTTTGCTCGATTTTGATTTCGATTGCTGTCATTGCTTCTGAATTTTTACTGTTTCGAGAGTTGCTATCATTGTTGTTGAATTTCAGTTGTTGTCATTGCTTCGCTCGATTTCTGTTTCTTGTTGTCGAGTGTTGTTTCTTCTACCGATTTTGCTTGTTGTCGAGTGTTGTTTCTTCATGTTTCTGAAATTTTGAGAGGGTTGTTGCTTCTGAATTTTGAGCGCTTGTTGCTTCTGCTGATTTCGCTTGCTCTCTATTGGTTTCGAGTGCTGTTGTCGAGTGTTTTTGGGTGCTCTTGTTGCCTCTGAAAGCTCAAATTTCAGCGGTTCAACATTCAGTGGCGCTTACCTTGATAAACCTGTTGCATACAAAGCAAATTTCTCAGGTGATTGTCCAAGCCCCACCTTGATTGATTTTATGGAAAAAGTGAACATCAAACATTCATTGTCTTAAAATATTTTTGAGAAATATTTTTTTGTTTTTTTTATTTTATTCCTGAGGCCTTTAGGTTTGCTAAGATGTTTCAGTTCTAAGATTTGTGTTTTTCTGTGCTGAAATAAGGCGGATTTGTGTTCTTTTTCAGTGATGATTGTGCATTTCTGAGCAATTGTCCAACTTCTGCATTTTCCTCCCTGTATTACTTGCTTTTTGTTTCTTATTATTTTGTTTGGTCTTTCTTGATCAGATTGCATATCCAAGAAGGGTTTGATGGCTTGTGCCTACTGCTCGACAATTGCTCTATTCAGATTAATAGAAATATTCCTCTATTCAGATTGCAAACCAAGATTCCTCTATTCAGATTTATAGAAATATTCTTGGTTTAAAGTCTTTGAGTTTGAGTTGATATTTTCGTTTAAAGTCTGGCATAAACATGATTTACTGGTTTATTTATAGTGAACAATGGATGTCATCTGCTGCACAACTCTCTTTTTTTGCTTGATGTGGATAGCTTGTGTTCAAGTCGGGTATGTCAATACATTCTCTACTGTGATTTATGTTTCTTTGTTTGTGATGGATTGCAATTGCTGAACCATTGTCTCTGAGTGAGGATACTTGTAATTTGATATGGATCTCAGTTCTTCAATTTGTGACTTTTCTTTTTTATCATTTGGAATAGCTAATTCAGATTTGATTGTTTTTCAGGAGGAAGAGTTATACCACACAGCATGGATAAGAGATAGCTCAAAACCTTCATTGCTTGGAATAGCTAATTCAGATTTGAATATGCGTGGGTAAGACATAGCTCAAAACCTTCATCGCTTCTAAAGTATCTATTATTCCATCTTGAATATGTATACCACACAGCATGGATCTTATTGAATATTGATTGATAAGTTAAACCGGTGGAAGTTTTCTATACCCTATGTATTCCAGTTCATGATTTGATTCATTTTCCCTCTAAAGAATTTGCTATAATTGTTGTGCACAGTTTTCTGATTCTAACTGCTAGCTTTGTTGCTGCATGTTTGCCATTAGATATGCCTAAAACAGCCACTATATTGTGTTTTTTGGGCTATTCAAGATCTCGAATGCCTAAAACAGCCACTATATTTATAATGGGTAAATACAATATTCAATTGATTGTGTGGTTAGTATGCCTTGTAAGTTGCACATGCCAAATGTAGCCAAAAAATTTTCAAAAATAAACTGAGATCTAATTTTCAGAATATTCCTAACAGGAATTAACCTTTACAGTCATCAGGCAATAAGAGTCATTCTACATCTTATATAACTAAGCATTTTCCTTATTGCTTGATAAGAGAATAATCTTTAGGGATAAGAATACTTGTACAATTCAAATCCCTTATTAGAGTGCTAATGGAAAGGATGTTATAAATTCTTGGAGTATAAAGATAAAAAACGAAGTCGTTGTAAAAGTGATGCATGTTTATGAAGTTGAGACTGTTGAGCTGCAAGAAATATTGCTGAATAGACATAGGGCGTCTTGAATATCCTAATGAATGCCTTGGTTTCTTTGTAGCGTGTCTTCCCTTCCTTATGATTTTTTTAGTGAGGGTAGCCATAGGGCGACATTCAATCTACTTTTCTTCTGTTTTCTTTTTCACTACTTACTATGTGTTTGTTATTATCTTCAGTTTCATCAAAATGCCGAGCTCTGAAACGGAAACCAATTCTATAGATCGAGCTGTTGCTCACTTGCTGTTTCATCAGCCATATAAGTCAACATCAAAGAACACTGAGACTCCAGTATCATCTATATCCCCCAAGACTCCACCGGGTCTAGAATTAGGCGCTTCAAGCAACGTGTCACTGAGGCTTGGGACCAAGCATTCCGGAAGTGAACATAAAATTTCTACTCATGGATCAAATACCGCTTTCCCCTTCAAGGAGCCACCGCAGAAAGATTTTTCTAAACAACCCAAACCAAATGAGAGCATGAATCAGAAAAGGAAACAAAAGATGGTGGAAAGTATAGATTGAATCCTCCCACATTGTGACCTATCATGATAACGGTAATTCCTTTTGTTTTCTCTTCCATGATTGTTAATTGGGATTAATGGCAATTGTGAAGTTTTTTCTTCATTATCACTTGCCAGACAACAAGATTGGAGCAATTGGGACGTTTAGGTAGTTAAATACATGGGAAGTGGGGACTCATTTTCTTTTTCTATTTATTTTTCCACTTGATTGTTTTAGGCTTGTATTTATTCTCATTTCAATTTAAGGGATCAAATTCCTGCGCTCTCCAGTTATCAATTGATAGCTCACAGGCTTTCTTTTTCTTCTTTTTGTTTGATTTTATGTTCTTCAGTGTTATATTAGGAGCTGCAGTTGATAGCTTGTAGACCTTTAAGTGCGATATTTTTTGTATTCTAGTGTTTGAAACATGGAAGATTTGAATGGGGAAAGTTTTAGTAATTCTTACATGACCAGATGGGTAGACCTGTTATTATTTTGTGAAGCCTATTAGCTCAAATCGGTAGAGCGTTGTGTACAAACACAAAGATACGGGTTCAAATCCCGTATAGGCTATCATGTTGTTGGTTGTGTAAACTTTGGTTGAAGCATTGAGCCACTTAAATTGGAGACAAATAGAATGAAAAGTGTTTTTTGGAGGTGCTGACACAAATAAAATACAGTTGTGCAAATCTAAACTAAAGTTGTGCAACTCTAAACTAAAGTTGTGCAACTCTAAAATACGGTTGTGCAACTCTAAAAAATGTGATGACATGAAGAAAAAAAAGTGCTGACACGGAAAAAATATATACCGAACTACAAAGTTATTACTTGGTAAGATGACTCGATTGTAACTAATATCAGTGTCATCACTAATTGTAACTAATATCAGTGTCAACACTAATTGTAACTAATATCAGTGTCAGCATTAATTTTACCACTAGTTGTGCAAAAATAAGGTATTGATGAGCAAAAATAAGAGCTTGTTGTACAACAATTTATTGAGAAAATATGAAATTATATTGAGTCGTGCAACTCTTAAAACAGAGTTGTGCAACTCTTAAACCAGAGTCATGCAACTCTTACAACAGAGTCGTGCAACTCTTAAAACAGAGTCGTGCAACTCTTACAAGAGAGTCGTGCAACTCTTAAAACAAGAGTCGTGCAACTCTTACAACAGAGTCGTGCAACTCTTACAAGAGAGTCGTGCAACTCTTAAAACAAGAGTCGTGCAACTCTTACAACAGAGTCATGCAACTCTTAATAAAGAGTCATGCAACTCTTACAAGAGAGTCGTGCAACTCTTAAAACAAGAGTCGTGCAACTCTTACAACAGAGTCGTGCAACTCTTAAAACAGAGTCGTGCAACTCTTACAAGAGAGTTGTACAACTCTTTCAACAAGAGTCGTGCAACTCTTAAAATAATGATAAATATAATGAAAAGTGTTTCTTGGAGGTGCTGACACAAATAAAATACAGTTGTGAAAATCTAAACTAAAGTTGTGCAACTCTAAACTAAAGTTGTGCGACTCTAAAATACAGTTGTGCAACCCTAAAAAATGTGCTGACATGAAGAAAAAAAAGTGCTAACACGGAAAAAATATATACCGAACTACAAAGTTATTACTTAGGAAGATGACTCAATTGTAACTAATATCAGTGTCAGCACTAATTGTAACTAATATCAGTGTCAACACTAATTGTAACTAATATCAGTGTCAACACTAATTGTACCTAATATCAGTGTCAGCACTAATTGTAACTAATATCAGTGTCAGCACTAATTTTCACCACTAGTTGTGCAAAAATAAATTATTGATGAGCAAAAATAAGAGCATGTTGTGCAATAATTTATTGAGAAAGTATGAAATTATATTGAGAGAAAATAAGATCATGTTGAGAACAAATTCACAAGTCTCGATTGTTGTGCAAAAATAACCTATAGTTGAGCAAAAATAAGATGACGTTGAGCAAAATTTCACCAATCCCCCATGTTGTGCAATTATTGTCTATTGATGAGCAAAAATAAGAACATGTTGTGCAATAATTTATTGAGAAAGTATGAAATTATATTGAGAGAAAATAAAATCATGTTGTGAAATTGTGCTCAATATGATCTTATTTTTTCTCGATATTATTTTATAGTTGCTCAATAGATTATTGCACAACATGGTCTTATTTTTGCTTATCAATAAACTATAATTTGCACAACATAGGAGATTGGTGGAAATTTGCTCAACGTAATTTTATTTTTGCTCAACAATATATTATTTTTGCACAACTATTGAGACTTGTGAAATTGTGCTCAACATGATCTTATTTTTTCTCAATATTATTTTATAGTTGTTCAATAGATTATTACACAACATGGTCTTATTTTTGCTCATCAATAGATTATGTTTGCACAACATGAGAGATTGGTGGAAATTTGCTCAACGTGATATTATTTTTGCTCAACAATAGATTATTTTTGCACAACTATTGAGACTTGTGAAATTGTGCTCAACATGATCTTATTTTTTCTCAATTTTATTTTATACTTGCTTAATAAATTCGATTCGAATTGTTTATTGGATAGGAGTATGAACAACATAGTAACTACTAATTACTAGAGCTTTTAACCTCCATGATTTTTTTTAAAAAAAAATTACCAAATTAATTAACGTGTGTGCAATTTTAAGATACAGTTGTGCAATTGTAAAATACAGTTGTGCAATTTTAATTGCTGACATTGTTTTTTGTTTAGGGAGAACCAAATTACAAAGTGTAAATCAACCTCTCCAACACCGTCTCCATCGACCTCTCAAGCCCCACAGGCGGAGCCGGAGCTTCCCCAGCCGCCGTCGACCTCGAATGGAAGAGAGGGTGGAAGAGACGGAACTGTGCTTAGTGCTTTACATGACATCCCAAACAAAACATAAATTTTTATAATTCATAATGCAAAAACCTTCATTATAAAACATAAGTCCCGGCTATCCAAACGAAGCCTTAAGAGTTGACATTCACACCAAAGATTCAAGCAGCAAGGTTATAGCGACGAAAACCAGGCATTGGAAATGAAACAAGCACAACAATTCACAACTGAAGAACGGTGTTCTTAATGTTACAGCCTATAGACACTAGAATATTAATTTCCAAACTGAATACGTCGTTTTCTGCTAATAAAAACACTAGACAAAATATGCATAACCCTATCTGAAATGGTTATCAATGTTTCCTCCCCCAGGATGTCATTGATATGGACCAAGATCATGCTCAGAATGTGTTACTAGGATGCAGTACCATAATATATATTTGACCATGGTTGACTAGTTCTGAGGAAGTGAGGCTATTTTCCACCGTTGAAGCCGTGGCAAACTGACAACACGATAATGAGGATCAATGCAATGATGATACCCAAGACAATCAGCTTGATCTTCATGTTTTGTAACCACATCTTTCTTCTCATCTGTGTTCCCTGTGTGCGAAATTCTTGTGCCTGGAAATAGTAGGAAAAAAAGCACATATTATTGTTTCATCTTTCCGTCATACAAACTTAAAATGCAAACCAAAGAAACATTCAGTAAAACGAAAAGATGGAACAAAACCGTATTTAACTATGCATCATGTATAAACCTAAAGGAAGAATCTGCACCAAGCAATAGAAGAGGACACACCTGTGAATGAAGACTATCTGTTTTGTCCACCAAAAGCTCAATCTTTTCACCACGATCAAGCACCTATTTGAAAAAAAGTGATGCCATATATGTCAAACCCCTAGAAATAATTAAGATGAGGAAATAACAATAATTTCTGGCCAAGATTTTGATTTTCATTCATTATCCACAGAAATCAAAATGATGAAAAACATATATTGTTAATAAAATTTAGATTTCACAGTGAACCATGTAGATGATCAAATAAAGCAGAGACAAGAAAAACAAAACAAAACAAAAATCTTCACATTTTTTTTAAAAAATCAGTAAACTCCTGAACAAAAGAAAAATCAGTAAACTTGCCTTTTCAATGTTTTCCATCATCACACCTTTAACTTCTGAAATTTGGGCTTGCACTCAGTGTTCTAAATATCGGATATATCGGCCGATATATCGGGGATATTTAGAATCCGATACGATATCGGCATATCGGGTGAAAATATCGGTCAACGTGATATATCGGGTCAACGCCGATATATCGGGTCAATATCGGTGATATATCGGGGATATTTAGAATTGTCAACTTTTGTAAGGCAACTTTAGCCTTTATGACCCGATATATCGGGTTAATATCGGCGATATATCGGGGATATTTAGAATCGCCAACTTATATAAGGTAACTTTAGCCTTTATGAATGAAGTTGTTTTTAGCAAGCTTGTTCATCTCCTTTGGATGATCAACACAATACTGCATATGCTCTTTCAGTTTTGGCCTAAAAGGAAAAATCTCTCAACTACACTTTGATGAATCGATGTTATAAAGGAAATAGAAATCCTACAGAGGGTCTAAATCACGGGTGGAATAAAAAGACGAAAGACGATTACCCAAACTCTCTATTCAAACTTTTAAGAGGTGCAGTGGCGGCTTTTCCACCACCGCTGAAATCGTCCTTGACCTTTTCCAGGAATGCCATTGGAAGTTGTTTGCCAACAGAATCAACTGCAACTACACAATAGGCTGCAACATCGAATACGCAAAAGAGCCATAAGCAAATATTTAGTTTGGTTGAGCAATTAGAGCTAGCCTCACTATGTGACGAGCAGGAAGGTGGCAATAATTTATGACAGTTTATTGTTTCCATAAGTCAAGATACATCCCTTTTTCAATATACTTATTCCAATTATAAATTAGTTTTCTTTATGTAAACAGGAGTAAGTAACAATAACAATAATAACAAAAAAATACCTTTCATGAGCAAAAAGGAAATGACGTTTACCCATCCATTCCCTCTTGGATTCATAAAAACCATCATTTACTGAACCAAGCCCTCCTTTTTGTTTCTCATCAAGCATAGTAGAAGGAAACTACAAAAGATCAATTAATGATAAACACTAAAAATCCAA
The DNA here is from genome assembly GCA_963922045.1 of Persicaria maculosa. NCBI lineage: Eukaryota > Viridiplantae > Streptophyta > Magnoliopsida > Caryophyllales > Polygonaceae > Persicaria > Persicaria maculosa. The sequence continues at coordinate 23,742,056 of OY998259.1, read as the reverse complement.
ATTTGATACGATTTTAACGCAAAATGAAAAGAAATTGCACCTGTGCAACTCTAGGCTCGAGTTGTGCAGCCCTAGGCTCGAGTTGTGCAACCCTACATTCATGTATAATAGGAACTCAATAACACATAAGTAAACGGAAGATAACTAGATACAAGTCACTATATTCAACATCACAAATCCAACAGTAAACTCATTCATCTATAATTGACCAACTTATCCATAAACTGCATTTCCTGTTTTCAAAAAAGACCGAACAGTTTATCCATCAATTGCACTTCACCTTCACCAAAAAGAGTACAAAGGAGAACAAGTCACCTGGTTAAGATTTAATATTACTGCTGCATTCATCTATAACCTGCACAAGATGATCAATTACAACTATGAATAAGAATGGCTGAGATTCCAAAATTGAAATTATAATTGACCAACTTAGATCTACAATTCATCTTATAGATAAAGGGCCACATAAATGGTGAAAATTCATGAAAGCTACTAGATTCAACTGTGAAACCCTAGAAGCAGCTGAGATTCCAAAAACCGCATCTCAATCCATACAAATGAACAAAAAAAAATCAACAAATTTGCTCAAATTCAGAAGCAAGGCAACCAAAATCCAGCAAAATCATCAACTCACCAAAACACCGTACCTTAGCTTATGCTCGATCGCCGGAGACGGAGACGAGGCGAGGAGGAGGTGGAGAGGAGGAGCGATGCAGTGACGGAGACGAGGCAAGGGGGAGGTGCGAAGCGACGGAGAACAGGAATCTCGATCAAACCAGCGCGCACAAAACAATAGGATGAAAGGCTGGCCGATGCAGTGATGGAGACGAGGCGAGGAGGTGGAGAGGTGGAGCGAGTCGCCGGCGAGGAGGAAGGGGAGAGGCGGAGCGAATCGCCGGCGGCTTCAAGGGTTCGAGCGGCTAAGGTTCGAGCGAGGGCAAGGGGGAAAGTGGCAACGAGCAAGGGCGATGAGGACTGGAGACCGGCAGCGAGCGAGCGAGGGCGACTGCGAGCGAGTGGAGGTCCGGCGAATAGGAGGAAGATGGAGGTCCGGTGACTCGCCGCCATCGGAGCCGGATCCGGCGTCGAGAGAGAGAAAACAGATCGAGAGGGCAAGAGGGATTTGGGAGAATGAAAAAAAATGTTCGTACAATCCGAGAATAAGAATATATAGTGGCCATTTTGCTAAATTGTCCAAAAAAGCGACCATTTTGCAAATACGTCCAAATAAAGTGCCTATTTTGCAAATTTTTTCATTTTTAAATTACTCTATCCAACCATCAAACTCTATTAGTATAAACGCCCTTATTTTATTATAATATATATTAATATATATTTTTAATAATGTGGGGGTTTTGATATATATATTTTTAATAATGTGGAGGTTTTGATATTATTGTTACCTATTCAGCAAGGAAATCAACTTCTGAGATCCATTTTAGGGATAGATTGAGGAATTTAAGGCCTCCAAGTTTAGCCAAAGCCCGATATTTATGAGCTGGGTTGGGCTAGGAACTACAAAGTGGGCTGTCGATTTTGAGCCCAAGTGTGGAGCTTGAAATAAAAAGCCGATGATTAGGGGGAAATATAAAGCCAAATTATGCACAAATCACTTTTTTAAATTGGAAATCACCTTTTAAAAACGAGAGGTTTGTAAAAGACTATCCATATCTTTTGCGTTATCCCGGTAGGGAGTCCACGACTGATTTCCATACAATCCAACAAGAATTTGTTCGCGACTTCAAAGCTCGTTTCAGAGCCTCTTCGACCCCTGTTTCGGATCTGTCTCCAGACCTAGCGATCATTCCACCCTTAGTTTCACAAGCAGACAACGACATGCTCTCTGCTCCTGTAACCAACAATGAGATAAAAGCGGTTGTGTTTTCTATGGCCCCGGATAAGGCTCCGGGCCCTGATGGCTTCCCAGCTGGTTTCTACCAAAAGTTCTGGCCTACAGTAGGCCTCTCTGTAACAAAAGCCGTCAAAGCTTTCTTCACCAGTGGCAGACTACTGCGTCAGACAAACCATACATTAATTATGCTTCTACCGAAATGCGATGACCCGACTGCAGTAAACCACTACAGACCTATCAGTTTATGCTCTACTATTTATTAAATCATAGCTAAGGTGATTTCAGCACGGTTAACCAAAATTTTCGACAAACTAGTACACCCTCTCCAGGGAGCTTTCACGAAAGGGAGATCTATCCAGGACAATATTATGATTGCTCATGAAGCTTTGCATTAGTTTCGGCTGAAGAAAGGCAAAATGGGCATGGTTGCTCTTAAGTTAGATATGGAAAAGGCATACGATCGCATCGAATGACCTTTTCTGTTCCAAGTTTTATCTAAGTTTGGTTTCAATGACCTCTTTATTAACAGAAAAAAGGAATGTGTTTCAACTGTATCCTACTCGGTCCTCGTTAATGATGAACCAACCACAGTATTTCAACCCACTAAAGAATTAAGACAAGGAGACCTCCTCTCCCCCTTTCTCTTTATTTTAACCTCTGAGGTATTAGCACGTACACTGCATAACCAAGGGCTAGTAAGTAAGGACCTGGGTATATCTTTCGGTCGTCCGGGTATCAAGGTTCCTTTTCTAGCGTTTGCTGATGATATTCTTATTTTCTGCAAAGCTTCCCATTCGGCATGCACATCTGTACCGTCCATTTTAGACAGATACTGTTTAATTTCGGGACAAAAGGTGAATCTGCATAAATCTAGCTTCCAAGCATCTCCTAACATGACTGCTACCGCCATAGCGTCTACTATTGCAGTGATTGACATTCCTCAGGCAAACAATTTCGACAAATATTTGGGCTGCCCTGTCGTTAACGGTAAGACCAATAAGGACAGATTCGCTGATGTGGTTCTCAAGACTAAAAACCAACTCAAAAAATGAAAATCCTCGAATCTATCTGCCGAAGGGCGACGGGTGCTTATCAAAACAAATCTTAGTGCCAAACCGATTTTTCTTATGCAAGCTTTCCTGCTACCTTCTCATGTTCTTCATGAACTCGACAAAGTGTATAGACAATTTTTTTGGAACAAAACCTCTAAAGCACCACCGCTGATTAGTTGGGACAAAATCTGTTCGGACACAATGAAAGGTGGTTTGGGGATTCATAAGGCGGAGTCTATGAATATAGCTCTTCAAATGAAGCTTCTTTGGAAAATAATTTCTGAACCAGACAACATCTGGGTTCACATCATCTCACAAAAATACCTTAAAGGCCACGATCTTTCCAGTTATAACAAAAAAGGTAACACCTCGTGGCAATGGTCCCGCCTTATGTCCATCAGAACTCAGTTCCTCCCAGCTCTACAGTGGTGGGTCGGAAACGGGGAAACCATTGATTTTTGGTCCCATAATTGGGCCTTCCAAAAGCCGTTGAGTTCCAAAACACTGAGACCCATCCCGGATAATCTCAATGGCGTTTCCGTAGCTCACTTCATCACCAACCGCCAGTGGAACAAAACATTTGTAAATGACTCATTAACAAATGTTCTAAACAATATGATATCGACCACATCATGAGTTTAACTTTGCCAAGTAACCCAATCACGGATCGTCTATATTGGGGTCCTAGCAAAAATGGCTGGTTCTCAACCGCCTCTGCCAACTCCTTCTTATCAGAAAACACCGGGTTGCCAGATTTCGATTGCGATTGGATCTGGTGTCTCGATGTGCCCCCCTAAGGTTCGACACTTTCTCTAGAAAATCTCTCGTGATGGGCTTCCGACTAAAACCAGATTACAGAAGTCACACGTGGCTGTACCTGCTGGTTGTGTTTTCTGTGGCAATACAAATGAATCGGGTGATCATCTTCTTCTTTGATGCCCCATGGCTACTGATTTGCTTAAAGCTTTACGTATCCACATTCCGGGGTATATCACTGCTTCTGTCGGCATGGGCAATGTGATTCCACTTACTACGATAAAATGTGCGATTGGGACCAACAAATTTGCCGTTCTAGCCTCAGCTTGGTGGGCCATGTGGTTCTTTAGGAACCAACTCGTTTTCGATCATACTAACAAGGTAACTATCAATGAAATATTGTTGTTCCACAGCACAACTACACATTGTTGGAAACAATCAAAGCTTTTAGACGACGATCCGACTGGACCGTTGATCCCCAATTGTCGCATTCATAGCAGTATACACAACCAGGCTATTAGAGGTAGTGCTACGACTGCCAGGTCTCAGAATCAGTCCGGGAAGTGGGATAAACCTCCCCCAAATTGCTATAAGCTCAATTTTGATGGTTCGATACTCCCGATTGGCAACCCGTCTTATGGTTTTGTCATCCGTGACTCTGCTGGTTTAGTTGTCTCTGCTGGCAGATCTGTTTGCACAAATATCTCGGTAATTTATGTCGAAAATCTCGGACTCAGAATGGGTTTGTTATGAGCAAAGGAGTTGCAACTATCTACACTTCTGATCGAATGAGATAACTTACTAGTGATAAAAGCTCTACTAGGGGATTGGAAATGCCCCTGGACAATAGAGATTCTACAAGCTGATATTCTGTCTGATATCTCGTCCTTTACTTATGTTGCTATTCGTCATATTTTCAGGGAATCGAATGTTGTGGCTGACTACCTTGCTCGTAGTGCCCATGTATCCCCTGCCGACGTTTGCTGTGAGGATGATCCAGAACTGCTTGTTCTCGTCCGGAAGGATGCGCTAGGAAGGGCCTCTGCTGCGGCCGACCCGACCTAATTCTTATCTTGCGTAAAAAAAAAAAAATCTTATGCGTTAAGTAAGATGTTAAAAGTGAAAAATTATTACTTTGCGTTAAGTATTTTAAAATTATTATTGATTTGAAAATCCTTGATTTAATTGTTTTTAAGTTCTCCTAAATGTTCATTCTTTGCCTCTTAATTTTATCCTTGATTTAATTTATTTGAAAATCCTTAATTTAGTTGTTTTGAAATTCTCCCAAATGTTCATCATTTACCTTTTAATCTTCTTATAGATAGAAAATGAAAGTGGGTTTCAGGTGATCCCTTTTAAAACATCCTCAACAGTCCCTCTAAAAAACTCTAAAATAGAGAACAAAATAACAAAAAGTCTAAAAAATTTACACCACAACTTCAACAGTTTCTCTATTATACAAAATTTTACATTTATTATACACATTTCATTTTACAGATTCTAATTCTTCTTCTAAATTTAGAGATTTTTTCCTCTCTCCTCCCATTTCTCTATTTTACAGATCGTTTTAGATGAGCTGTTAGGGTTAAAAAACTCATATTTCCTCTTAAATTGTTCATTTTCTCTATTTTAGGAGATGCTCTTATCCTTCAAACTATGAGACCCATGCGCTAGCCAACTGCGCCCACCACCCCTGATTGTTTCTGTTAAATCTCGGTGGGCCATATAACGTGGGAGATCCACACGTTAGAGCGCATCATGCGCACCTAAGCCGAGCACACAAGACCAGCGGGGTTCAATCCTAAAACCAATTGGCAATAAGAGGAGTGACCCATTGACTATGCAATGCTCGGGTTCTAGTATTTTTCGATGTGGGACAAAGGCTCCAACACATCATAACACGCCTCCTCAAGTGCAACTGCCTGACCTCGCTTGCCTTAAGGCCGGCTAAACCGCACCGATTGTTTTAGAGCCGTTAGGGTTAAAAAACTCATATTTCCTCTAAAATTGTTCATTTTCTCTATTTTAGGAGATGCTCTTACCCTTCAAACTATGAGACCTACGCGCTAGCCAACTGCGTCCACCACCCCTGGTTGTTTTTGTTAAATCTCGGTGGGCCATATAACGCGGGGGGTCCACACGTTAGAGCGCATCATGCGCACCCAAGCCGAGCACACAAGACCAACGGGGTTCCATCATAAAACCAATTGATAATAGGAGGAGTGACCCATTGACTTATATGCAAGGCTCGAGTTCTCGTGTTTTTCGATGTCGGACAAAGGCTCCAACACATCACAACCGGTGCCGGTCCTATAGTTTTATAGGCCTGGGACGGGAAAAAATTTATGGGCCCTAATATTATATATTCCCTTTGTTCATAAATATACATTGTTTTGTTTTGACTTTTTAACACATTTTTTAAATAACTAAAAATTATGTAAAATGTCAAAATTTGAAAATAATTTAATACAATACATATTATTAATAACTACTCCATCCGTCTCAAAATACATGTCACTTTTTATATCATTTTTTTATATAACTAAAAGATTCTATAAAATATCAATGCTTTTGCTATTTTTTTTTTAATATTTTCATACTTATTACCAGCAATTATAACATTATTTTTAAACTTTAATAAAAAAATATTTTATAGAGTTTTTAGCTCTTTAGAAAGTATGAAGAAAAGCCAAACATGCATTTTTAGATGGAGGGGAGTAGTGAAGTATATAAAAATTAATTAAAAATTGATATTTTATATAGTTTTTCACTGCCCGTCTTAAAAAGTCAAACAATATTATTTAGAAATTAGAACCTATTAGGGCCCAAAATGTCACGGACAGATATTAGGGCGGAAGAAAATTCACATATACCTATTCATTGTTGGCCTTGGATTGGAGACTTAGGAGTACATGAGAGACTATTTAAATTAATTATAGGCCAATTTACACATAAAATGTTATTATGGGCTGCTTTAATAATGGAGTACAACAGCCGTTTATTTTAAAGAAATGTTGTTATAGCTAGATTCACTTATTACTGAATTAAAAATGTAAAGAAAATGGGTTGTAAAATGTTTGTGTCTTTTTTCATATGGGCTTAATATAAGCACATACTAAAATTATGAATGAGCCCTGGACAAGTGCACTTGTTGCCTCTGCTATTGGATCGGGCCTGATCACAACACGCTCCGAAACGCACCGCTCTGATATCATGTTAAATCTCGGTATATAACGTGGGGTTTACACGTCAGAGCGCATCATGCATGCGCAACCAAGACCAACGGATTCTATCCTAAAACCAATTGATAATAGGAGGAGTGACCCATTAGTTTATACGCCAGACTCGACACATCACAACAGTTTCATATCAAATTTAAAGATGCTTCCACCAACTTAACAATCAATTTTACAGGTTTAGATTCCGCCCAGTAAATACAGTATATATATATATATATATATATATATATATATATATATATATATATATATATATATATATATATATATATTATTTTTTTTTTGGGTAGGAAGTAACACATATAGGCATATAGCCATCGATGATCAATCAATACATCTTCCATCGCTTACAGTGGTGTCAGCTTGCCGGCTCATGGGGTTTTTGATATCTTTTTTTAGGCAAATTTACGGAAAACCACCCTTTAAATATCATCCTTTTCTTTTAACCACCTCTTAAATAAAAAATTACAGCAAAGAGCCAACCGTTTTAAGGGCCACCGCCTTAAGAAGGAAGATGGGTAAAGTGTTCTTGATGGTTAGGCGATCTTTCGACCTCTCGATCCACCACCCCTATCTAACACATCGATTTCCTTTCCTTAAAAAAAAAATCAATCCATATTAGCTAATCTGCCTTAATTGCTTCATCAACTATGTTTAAGAGCCAACCATTAAAACGTACACTTGAAGACTTTTTCCTTTGTTAATTGGGCTTTTAATGACTTGTTCCTTTGTTAATTGGGCTTTTAATTCTACAAGAAATTATGGCAAAAGGTCAATCTGGATACATTACACGTTTTTTAGGCATCTTCCTACTGCGTGGGATGCTAGGCCTAGCTATCAAATTTGGAAATTTTCTAATGATACTGTAATCAAGTCATGCTCTCATTTAATCATTTAGGGTATGGGCATAAAATCAAAATTAAATCACAAGTACTGTCAACTGTGCAAAGCAATACGCCCTCACATGCATCAATGCATCATGTAACAACCCATTTTCCTACCTGCATTGCTGGAGAGTGGAGATTTACACAGTAAGGTGCTGAATTTGTTCATGTAGAGAAAATGATGTAGAGAAACATTCGATATGATTTGATTTTCAAGAACTCTAACACTGGCCTTTGGATTTCATATTTTAAATCCTTGAATTATTCTTCAGTATATAACTAGATAAATACAATAGTTTCATGGCTCAGCTGAAACCGTAGGGGTGAGCCGAACTATATTTCGACAATCCATCCCTTCCGGTCTTCAACCTTACCGTTCTGAATCCCTTCAAGCGTTGATAGCACCCTCTTGTATGCTGAATCCTTCCCGGTCTCGTACTCAACCCTGCATTGTTTGCAACAACACGAATTACGCATATGTGGATGAATTCATTCAGAAGAATCTAAGTCATGGGGACAAGGATATCTTTACTTTTTGCCCTGATATGTTATGCTGCCTACGGGAGCAACGACCACTGCTGTTCCAGTGCAGAAAATCTCATCTGCTTCCATCAGTTCTTCCACTGGGATCAAACGTTCCTCCACCTGCACCAGTTTCCGAATCAAAACATAAGACACATGTATTTGCTTTAACACAAATAAATATAAATATAATTTTGGTTGGTAGAGTTAGTTCACCTTGTAACCAAGGTCACCCGCGATTTCTATGGCGCTTTTTCTTGTAACTCCTTTGAGTATAGTGCCATTTGTTACTGGGGTGGAGATCACGCCGTCCTGCAAGTGAATCCAAAATATTCATAAATCCTATTTTCACGCAGAGAAATGGGAAATGCTATGATCTTTTACAGGTGTAGTAGTCCACCTATAAACCTCATCTACTTTACCTTGACTACAAAAATGTTACAAGAAGAGACCTCCTCGATGTACTTCCCATGGACAGAGTCGAGGTACAACACATCGGAGAATCCCCTGCTCTTTGCTCTCACCAGTGGCTTCATGGCCTGAATGTGCAGCACAAAAACATATATCAAGGTGATTATGGAAGAACACATGGAAATGCTAGTGAGTGGAGATGAAATTTGTAGCTTACAGGGCCGTAGTTACTAATTGTTTTCACATCACCGGTACCACCACGAGATGCACGATCAAATTCATTCTCGACAAACAAGTTTAAAGGATCTGTTCCCTCCTGAATGCGAGAAAATGTATGTCACATTAGCCTGCAATGATGTCTATTCAGAATCTTTCGAGGGTTTGTGCAGATAAAGTGAATGCTTGCCTTAAAATAGTTGCGGACAGGTGAGGCGTAGACAAGGAATGTGTACTCAGGAGATGGAGCCACTCCTAGAATCGGACCAGTTCCGAGCAGTAGAGGTCTCATGTAAAGAGAACCTTTACCAGGAGGAGGAATCTGCTCAAAATTTTCATTGATTGGGTAAGCTACAACTCTACAATCCTACACAATTAATAGAAAAGATAAGGATCAATACGAAAAAGTGTAATTTACCCAGCGCTTGTTGGCAAGAGCTGTCTGTTTCACGGCATAAATGAACTGCTCAACTGAGGGGGAGGGCATGCACATTCTGTCGGCGCCCATCTGCATCCGCATTGCATTCTGCTCAGGACGGAACAGCACAAGGCGGTCATCCTGCCTTCTGTACGCTTTCATTCCCTCAAACAGGCCCTATTTTATGAGATCAAGTTAGTACATATTCTTTATGTGTTTCACTTTGGTAGAAAAGTTGCAATAAACAAGGAAACAACATGAATAAGTAGCTGACCTGTCCATAGTTTAAGACGCAAGCAGCAGGACTGAGCTCAATGTTCCCATAGCGACAGAGTTGGCCTTTGGTGAAGTTCACATCTGTAGAGCATTTCATGGTGTACATGAAGTCTGTAGGTACAAGGCTGAACCCAAGGTTATCCCAGTCCATATCCACACATTCTTCATCGCTGCTAGACCTGCAACAACACAAGCAAAGAGATGCTCTTATAAAGGAAGAATCGGGTAAAAAAGGCACATGAGTAACAAAAGCAAGAAAAGCAGCTGGTTCCAAGCATTGACAGTGAGATTGCCTGTAAACAGGTGATGCAGTTGCTTGGTGGAGAGCTGGAGTTGATTGGGATGTGAAGAAACAGTGATCTACAGCCTGCAATTCACCAATCAACAGGCCGGTTATAACTGACAGTATCCCAATTCCCAAAATTTACCAACACTTCCTGTAGATGCTTACTTCTCAATGTCATTTTCCGATTTTATTTTATACTCCCAGAGTATAAAATAAACAATAATGCAAAATTACACCCAATAGTTTTGAGGAATCTCAAGGAATCTTTCAAATGTCCCTTTTGACAAGGATGCAGATTCCAGCCCCTGGGACAGTATCATTCCAGAAATGGTAGGCCATTAAGCCATATGAGCCGTTGCTCCCAAAAATTCAAGAGGGACGTGTCCGACATTCAGATTCCTCTCCGTGAATTTAAAAAAAAGGATGGAAAACAAATCTCCGTAAACAACCCCTTTCAATACTTTTGCCTTGTATGAAGATCTTACTTGGACATATCATGTCAAACCTACCACCAAATTAAATAAGACGGATCCAAAGTCATGACTTTTTTGTTCACTTTCCTGCTTAGTCATTTTAACGTAAAAGACCTCCAAAGACATTTAGCATTTTGTCTTTTTTTGTTAATGTGGATATTGGATAAGAACAAATTAACAATGTCAATCAGATGAGAACTACACAACTAAGAGGTCCCCAAATCCCAATCCCCACAGGACACCTGGTTTTTTTGGCTTTGGCACTTTCACGTTGCATCAAATGATCAGACTTATTGACCAACATACGAAGTTACTTGTGAAGTTGTAATACTAAACAGTAGCAAAAGAGATACTGGTAAGATCAGAGCGAAAATTAGAAGAATAAAAGTGTTTGAACATTTGAGCTCGGAGGTATTAGATCCAGCTGAGAGATCCTCACATTCAACAGGCCAAGACGAGAAGCGCATCACTACTAGTAGTAGTTAGAAATTCATCAATATATGATTTCTAGACAATCAACGCAAACAGGAAGCACAGCGGGAAGTGATCTAGAAATTACCGTTCCAAATTCAGGACAAATCCCGTCAAATTGAAGCACAACAAAAGGCAAAACAATCCAGGCATGCATGAACGAATTTCAATCGAAGCGTTCTAAAAAGTGAATATACACCGGAAATGCACTGCTCGGGCAGACGGAAATTAGAGAATCGAAGATAATCGAACCTTAGACGGAGAAGACGCGAATCGCCAGGTAGAGATGAGATGCGCCTGGCAAATGCTCTTCCTGAACATCGTCAGTTCCCGATCTAGTCGATCTCGATCTGAGAAATTGAGCGGGAGAGATTCGGTGTTTTAGGGCGAGAGAGAGAGAGGCGAAAAGAGGAGATGAATTTCGAGAGGGAGGGAGGAGATGGCAGGGGAGATGGAAACACACCTCATCCCAAGGCGCCAATTTATAAGGGCTTCTTCCGATCAAAACGGGACCCCTTTTTCCCGTTATTTTATTTGTTTGCAGATGGACGAAACAAATAATTTATTTTATTTATAGATCACACTTATCACTCGACCAAACAAAATAGATCACATTTATCACACATATTATAATATCACATCAAATTTTGATAGGATCAATTATATTCGATTCACATGGACCAAATAAACCTAAAAATTCGATCCTATTTGATTGTGTGTGTTTGATTTTAGATTGTTTATGTTGTGATTTAAACTTTTGTTATTGTAATAGTTAGAACAATGTGTGGCATGAAAACTTAGATTTTAAGTTAATTTTAGGACCTTACAAGGTGATGAACTTATATACATTAACATAACTTATAGTGTTGGATGCAATTAGGTTGCAAGTATCCTTAGACATATTGTTATGTCTAAGCATGGATCGCTTGGCCGAAATTGCAACCACATTATTAAAGTGTTATACATGTATAAGTTTATCACCCAACACTCAAAATCGAACTAAGGTTGAGTTGGGCCTATTTGTTGGGCCATCTCCGAGCTCTGGTGTTGTCTTAAGCCCATCTGAAAGGTGCCGTTAGAGAGAGAGCTCATTTAACCCCAATTTGGAGGGCTATATAAGCTCATCTCTTGACATTGTAGACGATGAGCCTCATTTGACAAAATCCTAGGTGCAGAGAGAGAGAGAGAGAGAGAGAGAGAAAGCGTTGGCGGCGATAGCTCTGATGTGAGCTCATCCTTGAAGATGGTGGTCCGACGAGCGTCCCTGATGATTGGATGGCTCGATCTCCGTGAGAATCTTCGTTCAAGATTCTCGGTTGCCTTTCAGGGGGCTTCTCTTCTTACTTTCTCCTTCTCTTGTTCCTTTGCTTGGTTTTGAGGTTCCTGGGTTACTTGTTTCTGTGCTCTGCCGCCATTGCTTGGCTTGTAACTCTCCTTGCAACATAGTGAACTCTGGGATTAGATCTCCCCTCTTGAGATCCCGCAGAGTAGGATTTTACCCGAACTGCTTCAACAAATCATGTGTGTTCTCTTCGTTTTTCATTGTTTACTTGTGTGTTATGGCGAAATTCGAACTTCAGTTTATAACATGAGCAATTGGAACCAATGATGATAATTTTTTCTTTTGCATATATGTATGAACAATAATTTTTTGTTTAAATATATTACAAAAAATATTAAATTTATGATTTAAATAGTCATTTTTAGTAGAACTTTTTTAAAAGAAAAACTATAAAAGATAAGAATTTTTATATGTATATATAGAAAAGTAAATTTTTATTGAAATATATTACAGAAAACGTTAAATTTGTTATTTAATTAGACATTTTTAAACGAAAACTAAGAAAAATAAAAATTGTACAAAAGTAAGGTTAGTGGGGTTTGAACTTATAACCCCTCCTTCTTTATTAAGTTAAGTTGTCTACGTGATTCATCACTCTATTTACACTATTTTATCTCTAGCATTAATAAAAATATTATTAAAACAAATCCATAATTTTTTTCTTACGCTTTCTTCCAGGCTAGGGGGGCTTTAGCCACCCCGAGTCCCTTGTAGATCCGCCACTGGTTGGAACATGCAAATCCCTACCTATAGGACTGTACAATTTTTTTCTTGGTAAATTCTATCCCTAATCTCCTTATTCGAACTCGAATTTCGGAAAAAAAAGTCGCCCCCCCCCCTTTTTTATAAAGTCTACTAGATTTTTATGTTTTTTCATATTGGTCCATAATCTTTGGTTCAATCAATTTAAATATTTAACATGTGGTACATGTTGAGGGTATCATTCGGGATTGGAATGGACAGGTTATTGATATTTTTCAGTCTTAGATTCCGTCAGGATCAGTAATGCAAACAGAAGCTTCTGCGATATGTATTACATATAGCATTTAGAAAGGGTATAAAGAACATCATAGTTGAAGGAGAGAGTATGAGTGTAATCAAAGCAATTAACGAACCCGACAACCTCCCGTGAGAGATCCTGCGAATGGTTGAAAGATTCATATTTTGATAGGAAATTTTAGCAGCACTGCTATAGAGAGTCTATTCATTGTGTTGATTTTATTGCAAAAGCTAGTTGTTTGTATTTATAATATGAGCGCACACTCTTCCTTTCAATAGGGAGCTTTATAACATCATCATTCGGAATGATCATGGATGATATTTGTTTCATCAAAGTACAAAAAAAAAAATCTCTAACCTTTTATACTATTTACATAATGGTTTCTATTTTTTCATTCATTTTACTTAAATTCCTAGCCTATTAAATTTGTGCACTAAAGTATTTTCAAAATTGAAGCATAAAATAATGACATTTTATTTTAAATTTAATTTAGACTAAATTGTCTTTTTTTTTTGTCGAATGTTTAAGTTTGGTTAATAAAAATATCAATCTTTTAGTAAATTAGAATGAGTTTATTTTTTTAAAAAAAAAATTCATGATCTTGTAAATATAATAACAATAAATTTTCACAAACTCGTTATTAATTAAAAAGAGAAAATGGAGTAGATTTTAAACAATGCAAAATTTTTATTGTTAATTTATCTACATTTCTTTAATAAATCACACTATTTTGGGAAAAAATTGTATGATTTGTTTGGGATAAAAGGTTGTTTTCTTGATACTCCGAGCCGTAGGGCCCTTGCTTCCACGACTAGAGAAGAGCTCTGTCTAGACAGGATTCGCCATAATCGATCACCTTGTCAAGACGATCACGAATAATGATACCCGCAATGGATGAACCATCGAAACTTTTGGTTCCATCAAACTTGATTTTGAATGTGCCGTGTGGTGATTTCTGCCATCTTAAGTTTCTCCATTTCCTTTGAGTTGGTGTTTTGGTTTTGAAGCGTTTCTAGAAAATCATCAATATTTATTGCCTCATGTTGATAATTGTCCACTATTATGTAATAATAAGACGGATAATACATGTATAAATATAAGGGGTGATTATCTCGATATCCTAATTTTTGGTCTTTATTAGGAAAATGGCTCCCAAGTGCTCCAAATTAGCAAAATGTCCACCGCCCCCCTATGCCCATGTGCCCCCCACCCGTGCCCCTTGTGCCCCCCCTCCCGTCTCATCAGTTTTTTTTTTCTTCGCGTTTCCAGAGTTGCTGAAATGGAATTGCTGAAACTTCTGTTTCAGCACTTACGGTTTCAACAACCCCTTTTTTAGTTTTTTTTTCCAATTTTTTTTTTCGCGTTGCTGAAACCGCATGTGCTGATGCTGAAACTCCTGTTTCAGCACATGCGGTTTTAGCAACCCCTGTTTCAATTTTTTTTTACCGCTTTGCTGAAACAGGAATTTCAGCACATTCGGTTTCAGCAACCCTTATTATAACTTTTTTTTCCTGAAACCGGAGTTGCTTTTTTTTTTTTCTTTTTTGCGTCACCACTTCGATACCGAAGTTGCTGAAACAGGAGTTATTTTTTTCTTTTTTTTTTGTTTCGCGTCACCGCTTCGACATCGAAGTTGCTGAAACCAAAGTTGCTGAAACAAGAGTTTTTTTTTTCCGCGTCACCACTTCGACACTGGAGTTGCTGAAACCGGAGTTTTTTTTCCAAAAAATTCTAAAATGCTGAAATAATAGCTCATACAATTTTATAAGAATTAATTTTAGCATTTCAGCATATGAATTTGCTAATAAGAATTAATTTCAGGATTTCAGCATTTCATATCACACAAAAAATCATGTTGCTGAAATCGAAGTAGCTTTTATTTATTTATTTAGCGTCAGCATTTCGATAACAGGGTTGCTGAAACCGGAGTTGCTGAAACTACAATCCGCATTTTTCATGTAAGATATTAGACAACTAAGAACAAGATAATCCATTAATTTTGTGCAGTTCAATAACAATTCAAAAATAAAATATTTGATAACAATTCACGCTCAAATTCATTGAACGAATCAAAATTAGCGATGGCAAAGAATTTACCATTTCAGCAATGCTACAAATACATTGCTGAAATGTATAAATTAGGTATTGGTAGCATCATCAACTACATTCATAGCAATAAATTGTATAAGAGACCATGTTCAGCTTAGCCCATAATGCTTTATTAGGCCCAATTATATGAACTCCATCCCAATTACATGAACTCCTTCCCGTAGCAAGCTCCCTACATGTACTGGTGTTGCTCACCATTTTCAAATTAAGAAACAGAAAGCATCACGGCTGCAATTTCCTGTCTTCATTCATTCAGTGAATTTCAATAATAATTTTCTAATGTCTTCAACTAGCTATCTATAGTTCTCCGTTTCAAAAAGGATAGAGTTCATAAGATGCAAAACTATTTCCGCATCAGTAAGAAGAGTGCATCAGATGCCTTCAAAAAGGACATTGTTATCCAATTACAAATCAAACAGAACAACAAAGCAACAACAGAAATAGAACGATTAATTGACAACCATTTTGCTAAAGCTGAAGCTGCTAACCTGAAATCAATCAGGCCAGAATCAGATAGATCTTGTGGCAAACGATGGCAGGCACCGATTCAGTTGATGCAAGGAGAGATCAGAGAGCGACCAATCGAGGAAGAGAGAAGCGCAACCAAAATCCCGACCACGGAGACTCCAAGGTGGAGATGCAATGAAGCCGCCGAAGGCCCCGCAATCGCCAGGCTCTACTCCTCCAACCTCGATTGTCGTCCTCTTCGTCGTTGGAGAAGAGGAAGGAGGAAGGAGCATATCGATTGTCGTCATCGTCGTCGTTGGATCTCGCCGTTGCACAAAATAGAAGCGGAGGAAACCAGGGAGGAGCGAGAACGGAGGCAAATCGGAGGAGGAAGCTCAGCAGTAGATCCGGACGAATCGAGAGACAACTCTCTACCGCCGGTTTCGAAGAATCGGGCAAAAAGGAAGGAGAGAGAGGAGGAAGCGCGAGGACGAGGGAGGCAGGGAGGGAGACGGTACTGAACAGAAGAGAGGGGGGCACGAAAAAATCTGGTGGACTTTAACCTAATTTGAAGAGGTCGGGGGACATTTGTCAAATTTAAGCCCAAATATTGGCATGTTCGGCCCATTTTCTCTAAATATAATCTGGATCAAAGCTTGGGGTAAATCTTAATTCCTCTTGACTCGGTGTGTGATATTTGGTTGCTTCGCGATTAGCTTCTTCGCGACGGGTTTTTGGTTATAATTTATTGTTCAATCTTCGTCATGAATGTAACTTTTAGATGATTAGGTTAGCTTAGAAACAATTCTTTTCCGCTTTAATTAAGAGACTTCATAACTCAAACTTCGCGGGCTTAGATTTCAGGAGATAGTTACAGAGCTTGTCTTTTCCTCTTAGAAAGTCAGTCCTCCATTATGGGGCAAAGAAGGAGTATTTATAGTGCTAGGGTACAAGGAGTCGGTAAGACCTTGTGTGGAACCTGCGATACGTGGGCCGGCCAATGAGATGTTGTCAACAAGTTGGTGCATGATATTCACTCTCATAGGGGCGGGATGAGTAACCTTGGTGGTCCTGTAAGCGGATGCAAGCACGATTGGGTGTTTTCATAGTTTGAACGATGTCGTTTGGATGGCGGGCGCCGCGTAAGGCGAGTCAATAGTCGATTGATAGCGAGACAAGTAGGTGACCTCGTGGTCGATATTGATCGCGAACACAGAGTAACAAGTGCCATCGCGAAGGTTTAAATAAGCAGGAAACTTGGCGGTGGTAAAACGAATAAGAGAAATACTTGATAATTGGAGATCGCGAATGATTTTTAATGGTAAGCTTATAATATTGATCGCGAACAAGAGAAATATCGATCTACTTGCTATTTTTGCATTAGGCAACCTATTTATGACATATAAATGAGTATTTTGAGTATCGTCATATTTATTGTTGTCTATTTTTATCATCTGTGTGATAATAGATAGAATAGAGAGGATGAGAAGAGAATGAACTGATTTCTTATTGGGGGTCTTCAGGACCCTTTATATAGGAGTTTACATAGGGAACTAGGGTTTACTAGTGTTTATCCATCCCTAATATAATAATATTATAACACTCCCCCTTGGATAAACATTCTTAAATACTACCTCATTACAAATATCGCCTAGAAAACCCAATGGGACAAAACTAGGATCCAGAGAACAAATACATATGACATTTGATACGCTTTGGTGATCTGCCTCGTTAAAAACCTTGTCAGGAAAACCCAGTGGGACAAAACCTGATCGAAGGGAAAAAGAGTGCAGTGCGTGTATACTCCCCCTAAATTAAGCATCCTTCTCGAAGTCTTCTCATTCTTCGTGATGACGCTGTCTTCATGAACTTAGGGTCGAATCTCAACATTGTCCTTGACTTGGAATTTCTTCATGATTGACTTGATGCGCTTGACTTTCATGTATTGGTGTTGATCGGCTTTGAATGAACAAGCATAAGGTACTTCATGACCTAGTGTGCTTTTCATTGTTGATCAGGGGGATCTATTGCATTAAATGGTGCATAAGTTTCCTCGTTAAAAACCTTAACTTGGAAAAACCCAATGGGATAAAACCCAAGATCAAGGAAAAGAGTGCAACATTGTATGGTACTTCGGGACCTAATGCAATGTCACCATTTTCACAATTATAGGTACTTCAGGTACTCTTATAAGGATCTTTAACCAATTGCATGTGACGGGACTTTGATATTAATGCTTCAGGCATTTTCAATCAATCTTTTTCATTTATATGCATATGCAAGTAACACGTCCGTCATTTACATTTAGATCCAAAATTATATTCACTTCTGGTGAATACATTTTCCATATAACCTTCGATAGTTTTTGTGAATCAACTTGGTTTTATATTTTATTTTGTACGAACACCCACTTAAAACCAAATGATGTTACACTTTTCGGTGTTGGAACTACAAGTCCAATGCCATCATGCTTAAAGAATCCATTCTTGCATGAATTTCCTTTTTCTAGCTCTTTACTATCATTTCGATGTCGACATCCATTTGTTTGATGATCATCATATTCTCATAGGCTCTTTCCACTTATGGGGAATCATATACAAAGAGGCTAGTGATATCCAACACTTCTGGTGTACTTGAGAATCACTTGATATTAATTGAGTTGGAGTTACTTCTGGAACCACCAAATGAGCTAGTATCTGTGACTTTGTCACTTTCTTGGCCTTTAGTAAATGCTTTCAATGACATATTTGCTAAACCTTATAATCATTTCATTTATTGAACTTCTGGTTCACTTGTATTTATCCGCGGATATGAAATGATAGAGAAGTTGCTTCTGTGCAATCTCTTTCTTAATTGTCTCATTTCCTCTCCCCCTAAATACCGAGCATTTGATCACCATTATAAAACTCTAGGTATTTGATATCAGTAGGGACTCAAACCCCATGTATCATCCAACTTCTTTGTGGTCTCATTGTAGTTCATTTGGAGGAGGTACATCTCGGAACATATGTTTCTTATTCAAAAACCTTTGAATGACAAGCTCTCTTCTGGAGATAATTAGGGATATGTTATTGTGTCAAATTCAAAATGCAAACTTGCATGGGCCCATTTGACCAACGACTCTTCTGGGTCGTCGTGAGCTACCTTATGCTCAACAATGTTTTTGATAACATTCTCTACCTTATGTTTCATATGACCAAAGTATTGAGGCATCTGTAATCTTGGAATTACACTGGTCTATATGATAGTGTTCCGTAGATGTCTCATTGAATCCATTCAAGAGACATTAGAGACTTTGCATTTACTTTGAATTTAGATGGTCTTGTTGTTGATTTGCCAAGATGACAGACCATATATGTTCGGTCACCCTTATAGAGGATCTTCGGGTCCTAGGATCTTCTGGTCCCTTTTAGTGGGTGTGTATGTGAATGTCAATGATCCCGCCTATCATCGTTTCACATGAATGACCGAATGCCACAAAGAAAAACATTTTATCATTAACTAACTTCTGGTTAGTGTTAAGTCTCAATGGGATAAATGAGTGTCAAATAAACCATATATATACATTCTCACTCTGTAAGACTTGCTTCTGGCTAGTCATATGAGATATTGGTGTTCAATACCATGTCAATTCATACATATGTGTCATTGTTACTTCAGGTAACAAGATCAGTGCTCTTCTGGAGCTATATGGTATTTATCCTGGTTTTTCCATTCATGATTGTTTGAGAAAACTTCGGGTTTTCAAAATTTTTTGACACTTATAAAACCATAATATTCAACCATTGAACCTTGTATATGGTGATCCATTTATTTAATTTAGATGCCATTGAATGGGTATTGTCAGAACTTTCGTTGATGTCATACTTCAGGTATGAGTCAATTATAATGTTCTCCAAGACATTTAGAATTAACCGTATAACAGACCTAGCTATAAGCCACAACAATAACTTTGGTCAAACGCTTAACCATAACCTCTTTCACACCCTCTACCGGAGGGGCATGCTTCAGGCAATGCTTAGAGGATAGTCAGGAAATGGCCTTCTTAACCAGATCGTGTTATGTAGTTACTTCTATAATCGTTCTGAACTTGATAAAAACTCACATTCCATGTACTTCTTCAGGAGTACAAATGATAAAATTAGGATTATATACTCTTTTGGAGTTTGTGAAATCCTTTACTCTTCTAGAGTTCATAAAATATTCTTTACTCTTCAAGAGTTAATAAAAATCCATCAGTAGAGTCTTCAGGCTCTTAGGTTGGTGTTGAAAAACTTCACAATCTACGGGATTGTGGTAAACTTTTCTCCCAAATGTTCATTTGCCAAACAAAACTCCGTATTAGATACTCATGATAAGTAGTTTCTTCGGGAAACACTTTGAGCTTTGAATTACAATAAGTAAAATCATAATAATTTTATTCAATATAAAGCAATGAATAAAAATAAAAAAATAAAAAAATAAAAAAAATTGTATTTGTCCACTTCAGGTGGAGCCATGAGAAAAAACTTGTCAATTTATCATTTTCTTCAAGAAATGATTTTATTAATAAGATGATTCATTTGTCAACTTCGAGTGACAATTAGTCTCTATTATGTATAATTCGATCATATACTCCAAAAAATGATAAGTTGCATTAAAAAAATATAGTAAGTTGTCATATAAACATTGACCATATTCTTCAAGAAACGGTATGTTTGATTATTACTCACTTCAGGGAGAAGACAATTTGTATACATTCACTTTAATTTCTACACTTCTGGGTATTTGTGCAACTTTAAAATAAAACTCATACACTTCTGGGTATGATTTTCAATAATCTTTAGGAGGATATACAATATATCTCTTATCATTCATTTACTTCAGGAAATGAATATTGTCACTTCAGGGACAAATTTGTGTTTATGAGAGAGAGACATTTTATGAATTTTCTTTTCATATATCTCTTCAGGAGATTATTATCGTTACTGCAGGAACGATTTATGAGCATAATTTGTTCATCCTCTTCAGGGGATGAGTTTATTTATTTCGAGAGATAATGATAAATAAATAAATAAATAAATAAATAGTTGATATAGGTAATAAAACTATAAAAAAACATAAATAAATAAAATCAAATTGGCATATTGTCAACTTCTAGTGACAATAAAATGAACATCTGCAAATACATGTTCGTCTACTTCTAGAGACTGGTGGAGAAACCATAATTTGCTTTGTTTAGCTATAAAAATCATCGGTACAAGGACGATTATGAATTTTAAAATTTTATCTACTACGGGAGATAAATTTTATCATGATATATAACCTAAAATATTTATCTTCTTCCGGAGATA
The DNA here is from genome assembly GCA_963922045.1 of Persicaria maculosa. NCBI lineage: Eukaryota > Viridiplantae > Streptophyta > Magnoliopsida > Caryophyllales > Polygonaceae > Persicaria > Persicaria maculosa. Next base: position 23,720,969 of record OY998259.1, on the reverse strand, counting down.
AATTTATCGCTTCTGGGATGATATATAAATTTAACAATTTCATCTACTTCAGGAGATAATTCATCTACTTCAGGAGATGAAAAATAATTAGAAAAATAACATAAAATAAGATAAAATAAATAAATAATTCATCACTACAGGGATGATATTCGATCGTTTATCACTTCAGGGATATAATAAAATAACATCCACTTCAGGGGATACGATCGATTGATCCAATCGCTTCAGCGATTGAGATTAAATTACTTTATCCGCTTTAGGGGATATTACAACTTCGATTGATTCAATCACTTCAGGGATTGAAATAACTTTATCCGCTTCAGGGATATTACAACTTCGATTGATTCAATCACTTCAAGATTGAGATTATTTTATCCGCTTCAGGGGATACTACAAATTCTTTTATCCGCTTCAGAGGATACTACAAATTCGATTGATTCAACCACTTAGGGGGTTACTTTATCCGCTCCAGGGGATACTACAAATTCAATTGATTCAACCACTTCGGGGGTTACACATCATCTTCGGGGATGTTTGAATACATCACAGGGGCAAAATATGCAGCCCTGAACGTTTTAGGCCTCTTTCTGTAATTATATAAAATATAGGGCCATCATATGATTTTGTTAAAAAATACGGACCAGTTTCGTAATTAATAAGAATTCTGCAAACCCAAACCTTTCTTTCTTGTTTCTGAAATCACAGAGGTCAGAGGCGGTGATTGTTGTGAGCCTAATTTGCCATGTTTTACATTTACTTTTATATCGATTTCTGCATATATTGCATGCATTTGGGTTAGAATAATACAGAATCTGTGTAGTTTACACTTATTTGCAATATATGGAGGTCTACACAAGTTTTGGTTATATTTCGCAGAAATCGGACGCACTTTGAAGCTTAAAAGAAACTCATGGAGAAGCTAAGGATGTTGCAGCTGGAGAAAACGCCATTTTTCACCATTCTTCATTCTGAATCAAGCTTTGATGTCTTCATGAGAGTTGTAGCCCTCGGAAAGCGCTTTCCAACGCATGGTCATATGCGTCAATCCGACGAACGAGGACTCGGGAAAGTGCGTTTCAAAAACAGAGCAGAAAGCTGAGAGAACTCTACTCGAGATCGACTAGCATCTACTCGATCTCGACGAGTGCTGGTCGAGCACACCTGGTCGAGTAGAGCTGATCGAGGACACTGAGTCAGAGACAACCCGACTCCGGAACCTTACTCGATCTCGAGTACCATCTAGTCGAGATCGACGACACTTCGGAGCCATGTCCGGAGTCGACGAGCTGTGCCAAGCCGAGAAGCCGAGGACGAAGACGCAGACCACCTCTACTCGATCTCGAGGAGGCTTAGTCGAGATCGAGGAGACCTCCGAGCCATGTCCGAGCCTTGTCGAGCACCAGTCACCCGAGAAGCCGAGCCACACCCGTCGACGACAATCCTACTCGATCTCGACGAGCCCTAGTCGAGATCGACGAGCCGTGTCCGGGAGCGCGTTACGCGGTTTCGCTGTCCTACTAGGATTGGGAGTCCTTGGATCCAATTCTATCCAATTTGGCCGAGATCTATCAACATCTATCAAGTTCTATCTATGGAGAAGACATGGAAGACATCTTACCTAGTTTAGATTTATCTTTTCCTTTTAGATTTAATTCCTTTATTGCTTTTATTTATCATTAAGCCTTTTAGATATAATTTTAGATATAGATAGATATTTCTATCCTTGATTAGCAAGGAATAGAAGGCTATAAATAAAGCCCTAGGGGCTGGTTTTTCATTCATTCAATTTCAGTCAGAGACAAGTAGTTCCAAGGAGAAGTTTTAGGGGTTCGAAGGTTTTAAGGTTTTGGCGTTCAACGAGAGTTGGATCGCCGGGATTGTAAAGTCTTTGAATTTAGTTAATGCAAGTTGTTATTTCCTTTCAATCAATGATGTCTGAGTTTGCGATGAAGCGCGAGTAGTCAACCCACTTCTAGGGTTGGGGCGAGCCCGACGATAGCCATGCATAGTTGAGGTAAAGATCCGACTTTTATCATGTTTTGAGCATCTCCTACTTGTTTATGTGTTTATTGCCCATCTAATGGAGATCCATGATAACAACTTGGATTGTAAACATAAAATTTGTAGAGACAATTAGGGTTTCTTGAAAGAGTTGTCTAATTGTTGGAAAAGGCGAAAGCTTGTCCTTGATGGGATTCACATGATTATCTGTTTATCTCTGCCTTATGCATGTTTGGTTATCGTTGTTGCAAACCCCAATCTTGGAAGTCCTTTTTATACAGTTTTAGTTCAAAACCCCAAAGCCTTTGCATTTATTTTCTTTCGTTTTTATCCTCTGTCTACTCGAGATCGAGTAGTGCTACTCGATCTCGACTACTGATTCTCGACCCAGAGTCGCCGTAGCTTACTTGTGCAGGAAATCGACAAGCCAACCCGAAGTCGACAAGGACTGTACTCGATATCGAGTAGGCCCTCGTCGATATCGAGCCCCTGTGCTTGCTGCTGCGCTGTGTTCGACTGTCCGATCTTCTGTCGACTACTCTAGTCGAGATCGAGGACCCTGTTGTCGACTTCTGTCCGTGAGATTCATCCGCTGCCTAGGATCCGCTGACACGCTTCCTCGTGGATCGATCCTGACTTCCCGCTGCTACATCAGGAGGAGGTCTTGTAATTATTTGCAAGGGACGGAATCTGGTTTGCTGTGATTTATTTCTATTTTATTATTTGCATACTCGATTTCCTCCTACCAACAGTGATCGACGGTCGGTGACTTCGGTTGTTCTGGACTCTCCCTTGCGTTACCGATCCAACCCGACACCAAGCTACCAGATTTCCGACTATGCTTCACCGTCCACCCTTTCTTGCCCTGATTCTACTAAAGTCGAGGCTTGCGTGGAGGTCGGCGGCGTTGCCCATGGAGGCAGAATGGATCCCCGCAGCAGGGCAGTTTTCAAGCCTCTACTCACCATCGGCAGATCCCAGCATCGAAAACCTGCGGAGGAGGAACCCTGGAGGCATCAATTTCCATGGATTTGCAGATCCGAGGAGGCGTCGACGACGAGCGTCAAGTCATCTTCAGTTCCCCGTTTGCTTTCCTCCAAGGACCTTGTTTTGAATTCTGTACACAATAATCGAACACTGACTACTTACAAATCACAATTACAATCTCAATAGGATTATTACAAAATTAACAAAAAAAAAACAATTTTGCAGATTTATGGATCGGCAGAAAGCGATGAGATCTGCTAGTCTTCGGAAGCCCTGTATAAGAGAGACTATCTTAATAACGGGGTGTTGCCAGTCAGTGCAAGAAGGGGTCGATATTTGGACTTGATGAGAAAGACATTAGAACATTAGAGTCTATTGTGCTTTCTTTACTCTCATGTGTTAACTTGCATAGTTGCAGAATTGATGAGCAAAATTTCCCCCTGAATCGTTCCTATTGCAAGAAGTTTTCCATCAAGATCTGCCTTCAAAATAAAGCGACACATTATACATATATGCTTATGAATGAAATAACATAAACGCACTGTAAATTAAGGGAGGGAGGGGGAATCTGGAATCAGGATATTGTTCAAGAAACATCAACTCGGTTAATCCCGTTGATTCAATTCAAAGGAGAGACAATGAGGGGTGTCGATCACATAATTGGGTCGATCATGCTGATAACGTGTGGTAATAGATAGAATAGAGAGGATGAGAAGAGAATGAACTGATTTCTTATTGGGGGTCTTCAGGACCCTTTATATAGGAGTTTACATAGGGAACTAGGGTTAACTAGTGTTTATCCATCCCTAATACAATAATATTATAACAATCTGGTATTTTTGTGGTCCCTCAGTTCTTTTAGTGTATGTTAAAAATAGATGAGAGAGACTCATGGAAGAAATAATATGTGGAAACTATATACACCGCAAATATGCACGTTAATTACGACGTGCAAGCACGTTAATAAAGACGTGCATGCACGTCGTAATTAACGTGCAGGTTTGATAGGGAACACAACTTGCAGACGTGCAGGCACATTTTTTTTTATAAAAAAAAGTGGTTGCACGTCGTTTTGGACGTGCAGTATTGCACGTTAATAACGATGTGCAACCACGTTTTTAAAAAATTGAAAAAACGTGACCCTTCGTCTCCACTTCCCCCATCGTAGATCCACGAGCGAGAGAGCGAGAACGCCATCGATGAGAGATCAAGAGAGAGAGAGATCAAGAGAGAGAGAGAGAGAGAGAGAGAGAGAGAGAGAGAGAGCGAGATTCTGAGACAAAGAGAGCGAGATTCGGAGACAGAGAGAGATGGAGAGAGAGCCGAAGATGGAGACGGAGGTGGTGGTGCCGACGGCAGAGGTGGAGGCGATGGAGAGAGAGGCAATGGAGGTGGAGGCGATGGAGACGGATGGAGGTGGGGGTGTGGTGGTGGAGGGTGTGGCGGTGGAGGCAGTGGAGGATGGTGGTGGTGGGGCGGTGGAGGTGCAAGAGGTGGGGGCGGTGGAGGTGCAGGACTTGCTGGCGGAGGATGAGCAGGAGGTGGTGGCGGAGGAGGAGCAGTAGCAGGCGGTGGCGGAGGAGGAGCAGCCGACGGAGGTGGCGGCTGGAGATTAGCCGCAGGCGGAGATGGTGGTGCCGGATGCGACACATGCCCTATTACCGCCGCGGAAGTGGCGTTGTATGGAGGTGTCACCCGTTCTGACCCACCGGTAAGTTAGTTTATAGTTTATATGTTTAAAGTTTATAGTTTATAGTTTATAATATATGTTTATAGTTTATAGTTCATAATATATGTTTATTGAAATATTTATTATATGTTTATAGTTTATAATATAGTTTTTATAGTTTAGTTTCTATGTTATTTTATGTTTATAGTTTAGTTTATAGTTTATATGTTTATAGTTTATAGGTTTTATAATATACTTTTTATAAATTGTGAAGGTTCGATAATGTAAAATAAAGTAATATAAAGATACTCTAGAAGGGGGGTTGAATAGAGTATGCCCGTTTTTCGCAGAAAGTCTCAAGACTTTTGGAGCTTGTACCAAAACCTTTGAGATTAAACCTGAATCACAAAGTTAGACAATCGAACCAAGTGCGGAAATAAGGTAAAGCAATAAGAAAAGGACACGAGTAATTGTTTACGAGGTTCGGCACGAACTTGGCCTACGTCCCCGCCTAGGGTTCTTCCACAACCCTAGGATTCAAAAGGCTTTATTGATTCGCTTAGCTTAGGATCCTAATAGCTCATCGAGAAGCCTCTCTCCTATACAATTGCAATCTAGTCAACTCACGTTCCCTTGGAGTCCTAGACCAATCTAGAAGAGCCCCACCTCTCTCAGCTATCTAGTACAATCCTCTTACTCTCACAAATCAATAGCCTAGTGCAACTTCCCGAGTTATAAACTCTCGAGTAACACTATAAATGAATATATCATATAGGCTCACAGTGACTCTCAAAGGCTTTGAAATAAACAACAAACTCTTGAGCGCTAGCAGAGAGACACTTTGGAAGACAGATCTCGCTTGAAAGAATGAAAGCTCGTGTAGCACTTCTGTGTCTTCTGTCTTCTTCTTTCTTTCCTTTATATAGAAGTGGAATGGCGCCTAAGGATCTTCACCAACGGCTCTTTCGAATCAGGCTTTGATCTTGGATCTTCTATTTATGGATACTCCGAAGCCATGATCCTCTTTGAATAATATCTCCTCAATATGCGCCAAAGGAAAGATATAAACTTCGAAATACTTCCTGAAAGATTAGTCATACATGTATATATAATATAAAGGAAGTATATAATAAGATTTAAATAATATTCGGACAAATAAGATAGGTTTTGTATTTCATCAACTGTTAATGCTCCAAGGCCTTTGACACAAACAACCTGTCAAAGCTTTGAAACATTTATTCCAATTTTCATCAAGGGAGGGAGTTATCAATCTCCCCCTTGATGAAAGATAAAACCTGTGCATCCCTGCAACTTAGTCAAGCATAGATAATAAAATAGAAATCGGACTAAGTACCTGCAAGGGTTAGACAAATGTTGGATCAAAATTTTAAAGCATGCAAAACCATCCAACCGAAAACCATAATTCAAAAATCAAGGTCTTCCAAGACCTTTAAGCAGAGGTTTTCAAAGTCTAAGCACCACAGATCATCTCCCCCTTTTTGTCTTTCAACAAAGGGCGGAGGTAAAACAGTCACCAAAAAAGTTACCAAATGTTTTGAAAACGTTTCCAAAAACCAGCAATGGAACAAGTTTCAGGGGTGGGATAGGGTGGGTTAGGGTTTAGGCTTAGTCATCCGGAGCATCATCAGTGAGCCTCGTCCACAGTCCTTCCAGCATCTTGGAAATCCCGCTCATCTCCGTCATCATCTCCTTCTACAGCTCCTTAATATCCAGGCGAACTTCCTCCAAGCCCAACTCTAGGTTGTCCATGCGTTCATCAAAAGCTGGAGCAGTGGGAAAGGCTTTTGAAGGAGTGGCAAGACTCAAGGTACCTTGGGGAGACCGAGTGATGCCAATCTTTTCAAGGCCCTTAGAGTCGAACTTACCCGTATGACGCAGCTGTTCTTCATTTTTGACATCAATTCCAGAAGCTTTGAAGATAGGGGTCAAAAGGGTAGCAAAGGGGAGGGGAGAGCCTTTTCTAGCTTTTCTGGCATGAGCCATGGTTCCAAGGATAGTGTTGGCCAGATCAAGATCAAGGCCATTTAAGATGCAGTAGAGCAGGACCATAGCATTGTCGGTAAGGAGTGAGCCAGAGTTAAGACGGGGTAAGAGGCATCGAACAATAATGTTAAAAATTATTTTTGCCTCAAGGGTTAGGGATGAGTGAGTGAGTTGCTTTGAGGTGCTGTTGGATGCTTCGGGTAGGAGATACTTGGCTCGAGCAAGGATGATGCAATTCTCTTTTGAGGGGTGTATGTCAGCGGGTGGAACTGGGGTAGGTAGGCCAAGGAAGTCTGCAAAATCATTGGAGTTGAGAGAGATTCTAACCCCTTTGACAACAGACTCCAAAGACCAACCATCGGTGTCGTTTTTGGCTTTTAGGTTAATGTAGAAAAGTCTGGTAAGCTGGGGGTAGTAGATGGTTTCAAGGTTAAGAAGGGTCCAGGCTGGAGATTTTTTGAGGAGCTCAATGCATGGCAACTTCAAAGCTTCGAAGAACTCAAAATCCAAAAAATCAGAACAACTAATCTTACGAGTTCTAAACTCGTCTACCCACTTACCAGCAGTCTCAGCATCTTGAAACCAAGAGGAGGGCAAGGATTGATTTACCTGGATATAGGCCGGGGGGTCTGCATTCTTTCTGCGAGCAACTGTTGGAGCAGCTCTCTTGATAGGTGCTACAAGACTTTTGACAGTGCCCTTCCTGGTGCGCTTGGGGGATGGAGGCTTGACAGCAGCAGGGGCTTTCCGCTTCTTCGGAGACGGGGGAGGAGGAGGAGAAGGAGAGGGAGATTCTTCCTCCTCTTCCTCAGACCCCGAGTCCTCACCGGACCCCGCTTCATCTCCTTCAGCTTCCTCGTCTTCCCCAGATCCCTCTTGCTCTTCTTCTTCTTCCTCAGGCTCCTCTTCGGATGGAACCTCCTCGGCTTCGGCTTCCTTCCGAATCCGCTCAGCTTCCTCCTCTGCCAGTTTCCTAGCAAGCTCAGCCTCCTCATCGGCCTTTTTCTTTCTCAAGGCTTCCTCCTCGGCTTCCTTGGCAGCATCCCTTTCCAAAAGGGCGTCGAGATCTTCTTCCTCCTCTTCCTCGTCCACTTCCTCAGCCAAAATCTTCCTCTTTCCTTTCTGTTTAGCACTAATCGGCTTCTTAGCAGAGCGCTTTTGAGAGCCCTTGGGAACAATGGCCGTGCTCTCAGCGATGGTGCTCTGGACGACAGTTGGGACGATGGCTTGAGGAGCGGGTTCAGGTGTGGGAGAGGTAGCGGTGGCCTGACGTCCCTTGGGGGTGGCGCCAAGTCTTTTGGGTGTGAAAGCTTTCTTGGTTTTGGGTGCCATGGAGGAAATCGGTTAGGGTTTTCTTAGAATGGATTGAGAGGTTGAAGAAGGAGAAGGTGAAGGGATTTGGATAAGTTCTGAGTGTGGGTTGTAATCGGGTACAGGATTGGGTTTAAGTAGAGGGAGTGACGGGACGGGTTTAGAGTTCCAAGGAAAGAAATCATCACATTGCCAATTTGAAATGTTTCCAATTCAAAATTCAAAATTTCCATTAAAATCGGACTGAATAACCAACAATCTAGTTCCAAAAATAAAATATCTTTAACGGTTAAGAAAATCGCTAAAAAGGGCAATTTTTGAAATCCGATTAAAACAAATATAATTGATTAAATATCTAAAAAGATATTAACCAAAAATATATGATCCGATATATGTAATCCACTATTTAGTTCACACACCTTGACATGGTTCTCAAGGATCTTGACACTAGGTAGAATTTATCTTTCGTAAAGGGAAAGCTCCCCCCACGAAAGTGCATCCTTTTTAAGCATCCCAATCTCTCGTCTTATGAAGGTGAACCTGTCCTCTGCCAAAGGCTTAGTAAAAATGTCAGCCCATTGATAATCAGTAGAAATAAAAGATATGGACACATCACCTTTTTCAACATGGTCTCTAATGAAATGATGTCTCACATCAATATGTTTGGTCCTTGGATGCTGAACAGGATTCTTAGTGATGGATATGGCACTTGTATTGTCACACTTAATTGGGATACCTTTAAGGTTGATGCCAAGATCTCGCATTTGTTGAGCTATCCAAAGGATTTGGGAGCAACAGGCTCCAGCTGCAATGTATTCGGCTTCTGCAGTGGATAGAGCAACTGAGTTTTGCTTCTTTGAGTGCCAACTGATCAAAGATGCTCCTAAGAATTGGCAACATCCTGATGTGCTCTTCCTATCCACCTTATAGCCTGCAAAATCTGCATCAGAATATCCAATTAAAGTGAAATCCTTTTGCTTTGGGTACCATAGTCCAAGCTCCTTAGTGCCATTGAGATATCGAAAGATCCTCTTCACAGCCACGAGGTGAGATTCTTTTGGATCAGCTTGAAACCTAGCACACATGCAAACACTAAACATGATGTCAGGTCTACTAGCCGTGAGATATAATAAAGATCCAATCATTCCTCGATACTCCTTTTGATTGACACTTGTTCCAGTCTTGTCTTGATCTAGAGACAATGTTGAGCTCATGGGAGTCTTGGCTGCTTTGGATTGATCCATCTTGAACTTCTTCAAGAGATCCTTAGTGTACTTGCTTTGGTTGACAAAGATCCCTTTCTTGGATTGATGAACTTGTAATCCCAAAAAGAAGTTGAGTTCACCCATCAAGCTCATCTCAAATTCACTGCACATGATATCAGAAAATTCCTTGCACAAAGATGTGTTAGTAGCACCAAATAATATATCATCAACATAAATTTGAATAACCAAAATGTCCTTTCCTTTGGTTTTGATAAAAAGAGTCTTGTCGATCAACCCCCTTTTAAAATTATTTTCTAAAAGATATTTTGACAAGCGCTCATACCAAGCTCTTGGGGCTTGTTTCAAACCATAAAGCGCTTTGTCAAGTTTATAAACATGATTGGGAAATTCTGAACTTTCAAAACCTAGGGGTTGAGCCACATATACTTCTTCCTCTAAGAAACCATTAAGAAAAGCACATTTGACATCCATTTGATATAACTTTATGCTCATAAAAGATGCAAATGCTAATAAAATGCGAATGGCTTCAAGCCTGGCTACGGGAGCAAAGGTCTCCTCGTAGTCAATACCTTCCTCTTGATTGTAGCCTTGGGCAACAAGCCTTGCCTTGTTCCTCACAATCTTACCATTCTCATCCAGCTTGTTTCGAAATACCCATCGAGTGCCAATGACTGATTGATGCTTTGGCCTAGGCTTCAAGGTCCAAACTTTGTTCCTTTCAAATTCGTTAAGCTCATTTTGCATAGCAATGATCCAGTCTGGCTCCTGAAGTGCCTCATCTACCTTCTTTGGCTCAATAAGAGAAACAAACGCGTGAAAAGCACAAAGATCTTTAAGTTTAGAACGAGTTTGAACACTAGAAGTAGGGTCAGAAATGATATCCTTTAATGAGTGTGATGAGGAGTATTTGAATTTTCTTTTGCTAGTCTCAGCTCCTTGATTCGTCACACCAGTAGGATTGACTTGTGGTACATCTGACTCCGTGGTCCTGTTAGGTTCAGTTACAGCAGTTTCTGACGTCTCAACACTGTTGGATTGGACACCAAGGGCTTTGGACGAATCTTCAACACCTTGGGCCAATTCTTCAGTGTTAAGAATCGGTTCCTGCATGTTTCTCTTCTCTGTGTTCTTGATAACAGCAACATCACCTTCCTCGTTCTCTTCATGGATGTTAAGATCTATATCTGCAACACTTTCACTCAAAGCACCGTCATTGCATTCATCAAAAATAACATGTATACTTTCTTCAACTACCTGGGTCCTTTTATTGAAGATTCTATAAGCTTTGCTACTCATGGAGTAGCCAAGAAATATACCTTCATCACTACGCGCATCAAATTTCCAAAGGTTATCTTTTCCATTGTTATGAACAAAACAAGTACAGCGAAAGGGTTTAAAGTAAGATATAAGAGGTTTGCGGCATTTGAAAAGTTCATAAGGAGTTTTCTTTAAGATGGAGCGAATAAGACAACGATTCAAAATGTAATTAGCTGTGTTAACAGCTTCAGCCCAATAGGTTTTAGGTAATGCATTTTCTAAAAGCATAGTCCTGACCATATCCTCTAAGGTGCAGTTCTTGCGTTCCACAACCCCGTTTTGTTGAGGTGTCCGAGGAGCAGAAAAGTTGTGGGAGATGCCATATTTAGCACAAAACAAATCAAACTGAAGTTGATCAAACTCCCTACCATGATCACTCCGAATAGACACTATGGGCTCGTTTCTTAAAGTTTGCAACTCCTTACAAAGTTGTAAAAACTCAAATAAGGCCTCTGATTTTTCTTTCAAAAATGCAACCCAAGTATATCTTGAAAAATCATCGACAACAACTAGCATGTACTTTTTACCATTGGGAGATTTGACTCGCATGAGACCACATAAATCCATATGTAAAAGTTCAAGGGGTCTAGAAGAACTTACAACCTTTTTGGGTTTGAACGAGCTACATGTTTGTTTACCTCGTGTGCATGCGTTGCACATGTCAATACCTTTGAAGTCCATTTCAGGTAGCCCTCTTACAAGCCCTTTAGACACAAGCTTCTGTAGTGTATGTGGACTCACATGACCGAGTCTCTTGTGCCAAAGCTTCGGATCGTCCGTCAAAGCCTTTAGACAAGTTAAGCTTCCTTGTGCCACTTGATCAGCATTTACAGCGTATATATTGTTGTAACGATATGCAGTCAATATAACTTCACCTGTATCATCTCTGCACACTATACATCTTTTCTTGTTAAATCTGACATTGTTACCACTATCACATAATTGAGAGACGCTAAGCAAATTATACTTCAAACCATTAACAAGATAGACATTTTTAATACTATGGCTGGAATCACTTCCAACACTACCAATACCAACGATGTCACATTTTCCTTTGTCACCAAGAGTGATTGTTCCCGTGGATTGCTCCTTTAGATCATGAAAGAGAGAACTCTTCCCACTCATATGCCTCGAGCATCCACTATCAATAATCCATTTGTGATCTTTCACCTTGGTGATCTCCTGCAAGACAAACATCAACCTTTGTGGCTAGACCAATAAGCAAATTTGGATCCATTGTTGGGGTAAACCATATTTGGTAAAATAGTGCCTTTTGGAACCCAAACTTGTGTTATCCGTTCTTTTCTCAAATGAACAGGAAATGTATTGCAAATAATATATGGATCCTTTCTTCTATAGGGGCAGGTCTCTTTTACATATCCCTTTCTAGCACAATGGTGACATATAGGAGAGGTTCTGCTTCCTTTTGCCTTTACAAAAGTGGTAATGTGTTGCTTCTTTAAAAACTTTGGATTGTAACCAATACCACTTTTGTTTAGAGAGCTTTGTTGCTCACCCAACATCCTATCGAGAGTACTTTTGGATTTGGTAAAACTTATGAGGGCTGTCTGTTGGTCTTGAATCTTATTATTCAGGGAGATCTTCTCGTTCTCTAAGTCATGATGCTCATTTCTTAGAGAGGAGAGATCTTGCTTGAGTTCAGAGTTCTCTGAGTCAAGCGTCTTGACTTTAATGTCAAGACCTGAATAAGAAGCTTCAAGACTTTTGACCCTCATAGACAGATCCTCAATAGTTCTTTCCTGGTCCACAGTTCTCTTAATAAGAATGTTATTTTGGGCAATAAGCTTCTCTTCATTGGCAATCATATTTGAAAGGAATTCCGATAATACCTCTTTTGGACTTTCCATAAGTTCTCTTACAGTAGCTTCAAGCTTTTCATCGAGGGATCCATCTTCTGAGGCCATAAGACAAATGTTGGCCTTCTCATCGTCTGAGTCAGAGTCAGAGTCAGAATCACTCCAAGTTGCCACCATGGCTTTCTTCTTCCATTTGTCACCTTTCTTGGGCTGGCTCTTTGTCTTTTTAGGGCAGTCCTTCACAAGATGATCTGTTTCACCACATTCAAAACAAGACAACGGTTTAGTCTTCTTCTCATACTTGTTGTATTGAGGCTTACCTCGAAATTTTGAAGACTCTGATCCATCTTTGTTGTTGAATTGCTTCTTCATTTTGAGAATTCTAGCAAGGCCTCTTGTGATAAGAGCAAAAGGATCATCCTCATCGTCATCCTCATCTTCGGAATCAGATCCATCCTTGGGCTCATCCTTCTTAGACTTGAGTGCCAAGTTCTTAGTGCTAGCTGGAAGTTCTCCATCGTCTTCATTAAGAATCATCTCATGCGTGATCAGCTTCCCAAGAAGGTCATCAAGGGGTAGAGTGGTGAGGTCCTGGGCTTCCTCTATAGCTGTTACTTTTGGACCCCATTTCTCCTTTGGAAGGCACCTCAGTATCTTCCTCACTTTCTCAAAGTTGGTAAAGCTCTTGCCGAGAGAGTCAAGGTTGTTGGTGATTTCTGTGAATCGTGTGAACATGGCCTTGATTGACTCATCAGACTTCATCTTGAAGAGCTCATACTTTCGAAGGAAGATGCTGATCTTGGTGTCTTTCACTTGGCTTGTTCCTTCATAAGTGACGACCAACTTGTCCCAAATCTCTTTAGCTGACCTGCAAGATGAAATACGGTTAAACTCATCAGTGCTAAGACCACAATAAAGTAAGTTAATAGCCCTGTAGTTTTTGGAGATGGTTTCAAGATCTGCTTGGTTGTATTCAGACTCCTTATTTGCAACTTTGGTATCATTTGGTCCATCTTTCTCTGGAATCTTCGGACCATTCTCTATAATGTTCCAAAGCTCTAGATCTTGGTCTATGATGAACATCTTCATCAAAGATCTCCAGTGGGCAAAGTTATTTCCTACAAAGAGTGGCGGTCTGCTTGTGGACCTTCCCTGTGCAAATCCTCCGCTTGCTTCACCAGATATGATCGAAAACTCACAAGATTGTTAGATCAAAAACAGTGAGTAAAGCTCTGATACCAATTGAAGGTTCGATAATGTAAAACAAAGTAATATAAAGATACTCTAGAAGGGGGTTGAATAGAGTATGCCCGTTTTTCGCAGAAAGTCTCAAGACTTTTGGAGCTTGTACCAAAACCTTTGAGATTAAACCTGAATCACAAAGTTAGACAATCGAACCAAGTGCGGAAATAAGGTAAAGCAATAAGAAAGGACACGAGTAATTGTTTACGAGGTTCGGCACGAACTTGGCCTACGTCCCCGCCTAGGGTTCTTCCACAACCCTAGGATTCAAAAGGCTTTATTGATTCGCTTAGCTTAGGATCCTAATAGCTCATCGAGAAGCCTCTCTCCTATACAATTGCAATCTAGTCAACTCACGTTCCCTTGGAGTCCTAGACCAATCTAGAAGAGCCCCACCTCTCTCAGCTATCTAGTACAATCCTCTTACTCTCACAAATCAATAGCCTAGTGCAACTTCCCGAGTTATAAACTCTCGAGTAACACTATAAATGAATATATCCTATAGGCTCACAGTGACTCTCAAAGGCTTTGAAATAAACAACAAACTCTTGAGCGCTAGCAGAGAGACACTTTTGAAGACAGATCTCGCTTGAAAGAATGAAAGCTCGTGTAACACTTCTGTGTCTTCTGTCTTCTTCTTTCTTTCCTTTATATAGAAGTGGAATGGCGCCTAAGGATCTTCACCAACGGCTCTTTCGAATCAGGCTTTGATCTTGGATCTTCTATTTATGGATACTCCGAAGCCATGATCCTCTTTGAATAATATCTCCTCAATATGCGCCAAAGGAAAGATATAAACTTCGAAATACTTCCTGAAAGATTAGTCATACATGTATATATAATATAAAGGAAGTATATAATAAGATTTAAATAATATTCGGACAAATAAGATAGGTTTTGTATTTCATCAACTGTTAATGCTCCAAGGCCTTTGACACAAACAACCTGTCAAAGCCCTTCAAACATTTATTCCAATTTTCATCAAGGGGATAAATTGAAATATTTATTATATGTTTATAGTTTATAGTATATAGTTTTTATGTTATTTTATGTGTATGTAAAAGACATTAGAAGACATTAAAAAATTTAAAAGACATTATGTAAAAGACATTAGAAGACATTAAAAATATAGTTTTTATAATATAGTTTTTACAATATCTAAAAGACATTAAAAGCCAATAAAAGCCAATAAAAGCCATTAAAAGACATTAAAAGACGAAATAACAAGTTACGAACTAAAAGAATGAACAAGTTACGAACGTATAAACCAACTGTAACTAATGAATTAGCATAAGTAATTTTGGAAGTAACTGATAGAGCATGTTTAGTATTGCATTATAGATTGCATTTAGCATAGCTTAGTTGTGAATATTGCATATATTTAGCTACATTTACATAATCACTTGTTGAGTTGGAAGAGGCGGAATCTACATGATTTTATGGTTTATTTCAGGTATAGTAGATTGAAGGTGAAGTGAATTTGAGGAAAGCAAAAGAGGTTTAGAGGAATGCCATAGCAGCTGGAGAAGCGACGTGAATGAGCTCGGAAGAATCGCCGGCCGCACTGCAGATTCCTAGGCCGCCCCGCGGTTCGAAGACAAATCCGAAGGAGTTCGCTGTTCTAGCCGCCCCGCGACCCTTGCAGAAACGCAACATTCCGAACCAAAACTTAATTAGGGTTTTTTATATTGTTTTTGGCCGACTTTCTAAAGGCTTTTAAGAGACATTTTAGGTTATTCTTTCATTCGCCTAATGCACTTTAGGGAATTTTTTAGAGCACCGTTGAGCATGAGCAACTAAACTCTCGAGGTTTCGCCTACAGTTTGGATCTTTGATTGTTGAATTGTGAGTTTCTTAATCTAGTTCTTATTTCTATTCCAATGTTTTGACTTCTTTGCGCTTAATTCCTTGAATGTGTTTTATTCTCTCTGGCCTGATCAACTAGTTAGAGTAGATTCATTCAATTTCTAGGGTTTTGTAGATTCCTCGTAGCGAACCTTAACCCAAGTGGCAATCATATCCCTTTAGGACTCGTAGGACTAATTGGATGTGTAGGAAGTTTAATACATGTTGAATATCGACTCGTAGCTTGATATTATATGTACCTTGGTTAATTCATATTCTTAATGCTATCTCTGGGTTGAATCTGAATCGTGTTAGGGTTATTTAGTGATAAGGGTTGCTAGAACTCGTCGAACTAGTAATCTACCTAAGATCTGGACAAGAACATTGATAGGAAAAAACAAGAACTAGAGGTTGAAACAAGGATCGAATTTATCAATCGAAGTGCTAAATTGTAGGTGAACCTAATTCTCTCCACTGCATTCTAAACACAATTTACTTTGCCTGCATTGTTTCCGCTTTGATAAAAGGCGGATCTTTTTCTCACTAAAACTCCCATATTCTTACTTGCGGTTAAACTTGCACTTGAATTGAGTAGATTTCCCTGTTGATCGACCTCTTTCTTACCAACTATACTCGTTGTAAGTTTGAGTATTCTTTGGCAGGAACAACGATAGGTTTTCCTCTTGTCAGTAACATACTCTTAAACATTTCATAATAACAGGCGACGAGACTCTTGAGGACTGATAGTACCCTACGGGTTGTTAGGGTCGGAGACCGGGCAGCGGTCAGTCAGTGTAGGGTAGAGGGTGGGGGTGAGGATATGGTTGAGGGAGGAGCGTAGGGGGTGACGGTACCTGCAGTTAGGGAGGCCTCGACGACCCATACAGTAGATGAGTTGCTGCTATCTACAGAGGGCACCCAGCAGAGCATGGAGAGCCCCCAGTACGACATGGATGACAGCTTCTGGCAAGGTCTGCCTAATTTTCGCTCCTCCGGAGATCCGTTGGCAAGGCAGCAGCTGTCAATGCCATCCCAGGATGTACTCGGCGGGTGCATCACTGATTTTCGTAGGGGCCGACCGGCCCATGGGGGTAGACCGGCGGAGCAGCTGCCCCCCACCATCCACGAGGCTTTGACTTCGCCGTCCATGAGGCTTCTACTTCCGCCACCCATGATGATGAAGCTTCGACCTCCCGCTGTTGTTGCAGGAGGATGGTCAAGTATGAAATAAAAATAGAATAAAGATCAGACTGACTTCCCTGTCTCAGCAAATAAATACAAGACTTCCTCCCGTTGTAGTAAGAGAATAGTCAGGATCGAATCCACGAGGAAGCACGTCAGCAGTTCTTAGGTAGCTGTAAATCTCACAGACAAAGCAGCAGAAAGACAGAAACACAGAAAAGAAACAAAGGGGCAGAAACAGAAATAAAACAGAAAAGAACAAACAAAAGCAATGAACTAAATGAAGACAGAACAGGCAAAGCAAAGCAGCAAGTAAAAGCAAAGCAAAGGGCTCGTCGATCTCGACCAACAGCTACTCGAGATCGACAACAGTAAATCGACAGAAACTGAAAATTCGATGACGACAGAAGAAAACTCAACTCGACTAAGACAAGTCCTACTCGAGATCGACCACAACTACTCGATCTCGACAAAGCTCTCCTCTATGTCGACTGGAAACAGAAACTTTAAATTGCAAATTCTCGAACACAGAACTCAGAAATTCAACAGAAATAAATCAATATACTAAAGACTTCCAAAGCCAGGGTATCAACACCACAACGATAACCATGCAAAATAACACATAAAGGCACAAAAGATCATGCTTTCCATCAAATAACTTTCGTCATTAACAAATAGGCATATAGAGGCTTTCGCATAAACCCTAATTGTTACTAACCCTTTTCACATAATTAATCCAAGTTGCATTAAGATCACTTTCGCTTCAATAACACAAACAAGGATCACCTTCAACTCTCGCAAAAGAATCATGCTCATAGGGATAGAAGATGAATTGCATAACAAAATCTGACCTTTACCGCATCGCCTCACATGGCCACCGTCGGGCTCACCCCAGCCCC
The DNA here is from genome assembly GCA_963922045.1 of Persicaria maculosa. Lineage (NCBI taxonomy): Eukaryota > Viridiplantae > Streptophyta > Magnoliopsida > Caryophyllales > Polygonaceae > Persicaria > Persicaria maculosa. Next base: position 23,703,469 of record OY998259.1, on the reverse strand, counting down.
AGAAGTGGGTGGACTACTCACGCCTCATCGCAATAACAGACATTGATTGATGAAAAGAACTAACTTGCATAAAATAAACTCCAACTTACAATCTCTCTCTATGTAACTAACTAATTGTCTCTGAAATTGAATCGTGTGTGAATTGGAATGAATGAAAAACCAGCCCCTAGGGCCTTATTTATAGTGATCAAACCTCGCTAATCAAGGAAATAATCATCTATCTCTATATCTAAATCTATATCTATTTTGCTAAAAGATAAATAAAATGCTTAAGGAAATAAATCAATAAGGAAAAGATAAATCTAAAGTAAGTAGGTCTTCATGAGTTGATAGATTCCCTTCCATGATGATAGATCTTGATCAACTTTTGGATAGAATTCGGCCATTCTCGGACTCCCTCATGCCCAAGGATTCCCAATTCTACTCGGACTGCTCAAGTCGACTCGTCTGCGAAAACTGGGCTACTCGACATCGACAAGGGTCTGGTCGACCTCGAGTAGGATTCATCGTCGACTTGACTTATCGGCTAGATCTGCTCAATGTGGCTCGGACTTGGCTCACGGTGCTCGTCGACCTCGACAAGCTCTAGTCGACCTCGAGTAGAAGAGTCTTGCCGACTAGGTCTCCTCGGGTAGGTGTACTCGACAAGCTCGGACCTGGGCTCTAGGCTTCGTCAATCTCGACAAAGGTTCGTCGATCTCGACCAAGGGGTGTGGCCTTCTCTGGTCGAGCAGCTTCTCCTCGGCATGGACTCGGACTGGCGTTGTGGTTCTTGTCGATCTCGACAAGGGTTCGTCGAGATCGAGTAGAGCTGTGCTCGGCTTCTCATCCTCGGCTTCTCGGTCAGCTTCTCTCCTCGACTCCGGGTGTGGTGTCTGGGCTTCGTCGATATCGACCAAGGTCTTGTCGAGATCGAGTTGGGTCCGGAAGTCGGGTTGGTCTGGCTCTCGACGTTGCTCCTGGTCGACAAGGCTGTGCTCGGACATGCTTGTCGAGATCGAGTAAGGTCTACTCGAGATCGAGTAGCTTGGGTTCTCAGCTCGATTCGACTGGTTCCGCTGCTTCTTTGACCTTGGACTTCTGTAGTGGATTTCCGAGCTTTTCCGACCTTCCTTAGAATTGCTGTAAAACGCCTCGAATTCTGCGATTTAAACAGAAACTGGTGTAGATTCCATAATTTGGCAAATAAACATAAACTACATAGGTTCTGTACTATCTTAGCCCAAATGAATGAAATGTATGCAGAAATCGAGTTAAAAGTTACTGTAAAACATGGCAGAATCAGTTCACAACACCCGCACACCAGCGCCGATATCGCCGGCTTCTACGGATGACACCATCCCTAACGTCGTAGAGGAGGTGGAGAATGGACATGAGAGGCAGGAGGGCTAGAGGAGAGGCAGGGGGGCATTAGGAGAGGCAGCTGGTTTCAAGCACTGACAGTGAGATTGCTTGTAGACAGGAGATGCAGTTGCTTGATGGAGAGCTGGAGTTGATTGGGATGTGAAGAAACAGTGATCTACAGCTTGCAATTCACCAATCAACAGGCCGGTTATATCACAAACTGACATTATCCCAATTCCCAAATTTTACCAACACTTCGTGCAGATGCTTACTTCTCAATGTCATTTTCCGATTTTATTTTATATATAAAAAAGAAGCCCAGAGTACCATGAATCATCATAAACAATAATGCAAAATTACACCCAATAGTTTTGAGGAATCTCAAGGAATCTTTCAAATGTCCCTTTTGACAAGGATGCAGATTCCAGCCCCTTGGACAGTATCATTCCAGAAATGGTAGGCGATTAAGCCATATGAGCCGTTGCTCCCAAAAATTCAAGAGGGACGTGTCAGTCATTCAGATTCGTCTTCATGAATTTGCTTTGTATGAAGATCTTAATTGGGCATATCATGTCAAACCTACCACCAGATCAAATAAGACTGATCCAAAGTCATGACTTTTTTGTTCACTTTCCTGCTTAGTCATTTTAACGTAAAAGACTCTCCAAAGACACTTAGCATTTTGTCTTTTTTGTTAATGTGGAGATGGGATAAGAACAAATTAACAATGTCAATCAGATGAGAACTACACAACTAAGAGGTCCCCAAATCCCAATCCCCAGAGTACACCTGGTTTTTTTGGCTTTGGCACTTTCACGTTGCATCAAATGATCATACTTATTGACCAACATACGAATTTACTTGTGAAGTTATAATACTAAACACAGTAGCAAAAGAGATACTGGTAAGATCAGAGCGAAATTAGAAGAATAAAAGTGGTTTAACATTTGAGCTCGGAGGTATTAGATCCAGCTGAGAGATCCTCACATTCAACAGACCAAGACTAGAAGCGCATTTAATTCGCTAGTAGCAGTAGTTAGAAATTCATCAATACCTGATTTCTAGACAATCAACGCAAACAGGAAGCATAGCTGGAAGTGATCTAGAAATTACCGTTCCAAATTCAGGACAAATCCCGTCAAATTGAAGCACAACAAAAGGCAAAACAATCCAGACATGCATGAACGAATTTCAATCGAAAGCGTTCTAAAAGTGAACATACACCGGAAATGCACTGCTCGGACAAACGAAAATTAGAGAAATCGAAGATAATCGAACCTTAGACGGAGAAGACGCGAATCACCAGGCAGAGATGAGATGCGCCTGGCAAATGCTCTTCCTGAACATCGTCAGTTCCCGATCTAGTCGATCTCAATCTGAGAAATCGAGCGGGAGAGATTCGGTGCTTTAGGGCGCGCGCGAGGGAGGGAGGCGAAAAGAGAGGATGAATTTCGAGAGGGAGGTGAGGAGATGGCAGGGGAGATGGAAACACACCCCACCCCAAGGCGCCAATTTATAAGGGCTTCTTCCGATCAGAACGGGATATAGGCTATGGGTATTAGATATAAATATCAATCTATGGGTATTCGGTATGGGTATGAGATTGATATCTATATCTTATATTTACTGTTTGGAAAGGGTATATAGATATTCGAATCCTAATTCGAATAGAATTCGGACAGATGCATTAGGGTTTCAAACATTTCGAATTGAAAAGATGCATTTTAGGGTTCGAAAATTTGAATAGAACCCCTACAATTAAAAACAGTTGCACTTGCGGGGCTCCTGCAAATGTTCCCCAAGCAAAGGAACAACACAGAGAAGGGTTTCAATTCAACGGATGCAGAAGACGCCATTGATGAAGCTCTGACCACTCCCTTCCTCCCGAATCAAATTGCGTGATTTCTGACTGATCCAACTTAAACGAGAATGGAATTGGAGAGATGGGTGATGCTGATTTTTGGGCTGAAGAACAAAGGGGGCAAGTACAGAGGGATCTGTTGCAAATTAGTAAATAAGGAGAGTGATGATGAAGTGCTCCTCTCACTGTAACTGCCTTCAACGCCTGAACCGAAATCCAAATCTTCGAGACAACGAATTAGAAACAACGGTGAGCCTTCAGTGCCTGAACCTGAGGGAGAGAGAAAGCTGAGGGTGTGTACAACCATTGACGGGGTTGGTGGGTATGTAAAAGAGAGGAAGCCATATACCCCAATTTGAAGAGATATCCAAAGCTAAAGAAAATCCTCAAATCAGTATATAGAGATATAGGATTGATATCTATATACTGATTTGTTAAAATATACCAAACAGAGATATAGATATTGGGATTTCTATCCCCATAGCCTATATCTATCTACCCTTACCAAACAAGCCCTTATTTGTTTCCGAAGGACGAAAGAAATATTTTATTTTGTTTATAGATCATATTTATCTCACACATTATTATATAATAGTAGTATTACATCAATTTTTAATCAGATCAGAAATATTCGATTCACATGGAACAAATAAACCTAAAAATTCGATCCGATTTGGTTCAGCGTGTTTTGTTTTAGATTGTTTAACATGAACGGTTGGAACTAGACCTGTTAAAAATATGACCCGACCCGAAAACTCCGATCGGTACGTTCGGTAATTTTGCGGGTTTAAACCCAGTGTTTTAGACAGGATCCAAAATCGATTCGAATCCGAATTATTCGGAACTTTTAGGGTCAAAACTCGGTGACTCGTTGAGTCAAAACCGACCCGGTGAGTCAGCACCATGTAGATATGTCACACAGACACCAAAATTGACCCCACACAGATTCATCATGCAATTGTCTTCGTTAAAGTCACTCATAAGTCAAATAACGTGTATTTTTATAATTATATAGTATGCTTAGAACACTTATTTGCATAAATATGATTTTTTATGCTTAAAATATTTATACTGTAATATTATTAAAAAAATAACACAAAATAATACCAACTATTCACCATCAACCCAAAATAATACCAACTTTAAAAGGGTCCTATTATTCACATGAGCTTTTTTTCGCCATTCGCACGGTGCCGATGTCGAGTTCCCAACTCGATCGGTAGCCTTGCACTGGTCAGCATCCCTTCAATGAGTGGGAGATCACCGTTGGATCAAGTCAGCTCATTTGCCGATGCCGACTCCCCAGGTAGGCAGACCACCCGTGCCGGACTTCGAAATCGGCACCATACGGATTGCGAAATTCCGCACCGCTTTAAAAATAATCAAGAACAGTACCAACTATCCTCTTATATACCGAAAATGATATGGGCTCACTAGTTATCGGCAAAATTTCAACACATTTGATAACTAGCATGTCGGAAACACATAAATTTAAAAAAAAATGAAAAAAGAAGAAGCTAGATTTCATTATTGCAATTTTACTAGAAACAAAGAAGGCGATATCGATCGGAAATTCTCCATTGCCTTGTTCACTAATTCTAATTAAGTACATGTGTGTTCTTCACTGCCTTGTACCACTCATGTGGATGAATCTAGAAATAGGGGATGTGCAGAAAAACTCAATACGACAGACACGATACGAAAAAACACGAAACTGAAAATACACGACACGAAAATGACATAAACCACTAAAACATGACATTAAATGGTTCGGATACGATTCAGACAAATCCCTTTTAGATTTTGGGGGGAGGGGGATGGGTGTTTAATACTTGTATAAATAAGTCTTCAAAGTAACAAAATGTTCAGCTGGCTTAGTTCATTCAAGGGAGGCGGAAGGATTGGGCATACCTACCAAGAAGTCTTTGTTCGAATCCCTCCTGGCTCCTAACCATGGTAAGACATTCGATTAATCGATTTGGTTTGTTTGCTCTTTAGCATTTCATGTGCATTTGTGGTGATTTTATGCTATTTGGGTTGTGGATGTGTGTGTGAATGTGTGATTGTTGTCTGCGATTTTATGCTATTCGATGCTCATTGCTCCGTTGGGTCTTCAAAATTTCGATGTAATTGTATTTATGTTATTGTGTTGTAATGTATGAATTTAAGTTGTATTGTATACACATCATAGAGTAGATGTAGATCAGCAGCAGCACTCACTCAACAGCCCGCCAGCCACAACAGTGACAAGGCCAAAGGATCAAAATCAAATTAACGAAATAAATTAAAATTCCAATCAACTTTTACGACTTATTTACAAATGATCAAAATCAAATTAAATTCTCAATTTCGAAGCTCAAAGGCGGAATTAAAATCCGTCAAAATCAAAACATTAAAACGATGCCGGAATGACTTTAAAATTGAAACTTGTGCTTGAGGACGAGTTTTCTCCCGTTTTTAGAAATTGAATAAAATAATATATATATCTAATTTAGAATAATAATAAAATAATATAAAATATATCCGGCCTTTACAAGACCTGAGCGCCTTATTATTTTTGGAGGTATGGTATCGCTGATTGCTCGCCGAGTGGGTGTCTGTCTCGATGATCTGCACTCTTTCGATGGAGAAAAGGTCTACAATATTGCCAACCTGAATTGGTGGGGCATTATTGAGCATGCCCAGCGTCCGGATGGAACATGGTGTTTCAAATGGATGTCTGGAGAGACTTCTGAGCATCACCTTTATCTACCTGCGGAGCTACCACATTGCTATAGGATATCAGATTTTCATATCCGTCACAACAAATTTCCCTTGGATCCAGACGAGCATAGTTTGAAGAGAAGAAGGCCTGAGGTTGTTGATGAGGCAACTGAGGATGAACCTGTTGAGAATACAGAAGAAGAGGTAGTAGTAAGAGAAGAAGTCGTTGTGAATGACGCCGGTCCTATATGTGTTACTGTGGATGATCTTGAGCATTCATTTGCTGAATTTGAGGCGAGCATTGCTGACAAGCTCGCTAGCCTTTCGGATAAGCTCTCTGATCTTCAGAATGCGATATTGATTGCCCTACAGGACATCAATCAGTGGTCTAGACCCCAGACCCCGCCTTCACAGTAATTGGTTAGTCATTTGCTTTCTTCAAACCCTTTATTTTATTTTTCATTGTTCATTTTTGGTGTATTTTTATGCATTGAGGACAATGCAACATGTAAGTGTGTGTGTGTGTTTGGGGGGGGGGGGGGGGATGAAGTGAATTAGTTAGTTAGGTTAGTTCATGTTTAATTTTTTGTTTCATGTTTCGATTTCTAGTTATTTTATTTATGTTATTTCTTTTATGTCATATGAAATGTCAAAAATGAAAAGAAAAAAATTAAGAAAATGTCGAAAATCAGGAAAAAAAAATGTTTGTTTTCATACATTGCATATTGTGTTATCAAAGATTTCCATCTAATTTGAGTTTGTCCTATTTAACTTTATACATGCATGCTCTTATAAATCCCATGGAGTTCTAGATTAATTTGACCTTGTCTTTAAAATTGGTTTTTATGTGAAATATGATTAGGCATAGATAATTGAGCATGTATGATCTAAGTTTGTAAGCATGCTTGATATTCAACAAAAATTTGTCCTAGTGAGATATTTTTAGCCTTATATGGTATACATCTATATTTCTTGTGCTTTTCTTGTGTGATTTACTCTTCCTATGCATTTATCATTGAGTATTGCCATGGTTATCTAATTTCAAGACCGATTATATACATGTTCATTGCTTGATAAGTTCAAATGATAGAGGCAACCTTTTAGCCACATATTTATCCATGTCTACCTTATGTTATATCTTGTTTTGAAGCCAATTTGAGCCTTTAGCCTATTTTATTGATAGCTCCATAAAATTATATTATCCCTAGTTTATTATGAGTCTTACCCTTATTCCTGGGAATTGAGATTTTAAGTGGGTTATACTGTTATAGAATCTATTTTGGAGTTGAGGAGAATGAAGCTAAAGTGTGATGTTATGGTTTATGGTTTTGAGAAGATGCAATGTTATGTGCCTAGTATTCCCTCATTTTTATGCATTTGTTCTTACATGTATTTCGGCTCAAGTTAAAAAATCCGAAAAAAAAAGAAGAAAAAAAAAAGCCAAGTTATTTTATGTTTGCATAATGAGGAAGAATTGGATTTAAGTTCGTTAGAAGTTACCTTGGTTGAGTGTTGGAGATTGCATGATATGTGATGATATGATGAGATGATGATGAGTATGAGTTTATTGAGATATTTTAGAGAAGTTATGATTATGGATGATTTTTGGAGTTTTTATGAGATATTGAGAGATGTTGTGTATTTGTGAGTTTGAGTATTATTGAGCTGGTTTGTGTTATGTTGGGAGTGGTTGAAATATTATTTTCTCAGAATTTATAACACCATATGACCAAATACAATTCCTTGCCCCTATGTTTTTTTACCAAGCCCCATTACAACCCCGCCGAATGGAATCTTCTATGAAGGTTTCAATTGAGCGAAAGTCTTCTTGATGTCTCTTGTGTGCCTAATTTGCCATGTTTTATATTTACTTTTATATCGATTTCTGTGTAGATTTCATACATCTGAGTTAGAATAGTGCGGAAATTGTGTAGTTTATGCTTATTTGCCAATTATAGAGGTCTACACTAGTTTCTGTTTAATTTCGCAGAAATCGAGGCATTTTACAGCAATTCGGAGAGGGAAGAAAACCATGGAAGAGCTCGAGGTCGAATACAGAAAGTCCAAGGTCGAGTAGCAGCTGAACCAGAACACATCGAGCAGAAGAGAAGAGAAAATCCACTCGACGGGACTAGTCGATATCGAGTACATTTGGTCGAAATTCATCAGTCGAGCACAAAACCACTCAAAAGCCCAAAAACTACTCGACGTCAAGTAATCTACTCGATGTCGAGTACCAGTCGAGAGCAATCCGAGCACAGATTGAGCACAATCCGAGGAGAAGCCTGTCCGAGTCGAAGTCGAGTAAAGATCCGAGTGATTGAGTTTACTTGCAAGTGAAGGCACGTGGAAATCTATCAAGAGGAGTGAAGATCTATCAAGTTAAAGATATTTATCCACATTATAAATTCCTACTTCTACCTTAAGAGGAATTTATTTGTTTTATTTATCCAAGTTATATCTTAGGAAAAGAGATGGATAGTTTTAGATATAGATAGAATTGTTCTTTCCTTGATTAGCGGGGATTGAGCACTATAAATAAGGCCCTAGGGGCTGAGTTTTAGGATCATCCAATCCAAGCCACAAGCAATTGTGTTTACTAATAGATAGCGAGTAGAGAGAGTTTAGGAGCTTGGTCGAGTAAGGTGAAAGAGCGAGAGCGATTTGGCGTTTCGGTTGTAAGTCTTTATTTATTTCAATACAAGTTATTTTCATGAAACTATTGATGTTTGCTTCCATAATGAAGAGCGAGTAGTCACCTAACTTCTAGGGTCGGGGTGAGCCCGACGGTTGTTGTAGGAAGAAATCAAGTTCAAAATATAAGAATATAAATCAAACCAGATCTTGCCCACGCAAATAATTACAAGACTCCCTCCCGATGTAGCGACAGGAAGTCAGGATCAATCCTCGAGGAAGCGTGTCAGCGGATCTCAGGTAGCGGATATCTCACGTCGGAATTCAACTCAGGGAAGCACTCGATATCGACCAGTGTTAGGTCGATATCGACCTCTTCAGTCGATTTCTGGGCTTTGCGCAGAAGGCAGTCGATTTCGACCAGGCACTCGATATCGACCTGGTGTAGCTCGATATCAACCAGTTCCTGCAGAAACACAAACAAGCAGCGATCTTTCTGGATCGAGAAATCAATAGTCGATATCGATCAGTGTTGGTCGAAATCGAGGAGAATGCAGAAAACGAAACGGAAACCAAAGTTCGCAGTTTCGAAATAAACAATGTAAAAGAAAACTTCCAAGACCGGGGTTTGCAACAACGATAACCAAACATGCATAAGGCAAGATAAAGAGAGATAATCATGCAATCACATCAAAGGATCAAGCTTTCGCCTTTTCCAACATTTAGACTACTCTTTCAAGAAACCCTAATTGTATCTACCAATTTTATGTTTATAATCTAAGTTGTTAACCTGAATCTCTATTAAATAGGTAATAAACATATAAAAGGCAGTGGATGCTTAAAACACAATAAAGGTCGAATCTTTACCTCAAACATGCATGGCTATCAATGGGCTCACCCCGACCCTAGAAGTAGGTGAACTACTTGCTCTTCATCATAGGGAAACTCATCAATAATAAAAGGGAACTAAATTGCATTAATGAAATAAAACAAAGCTTACAACCGATCGAAGCCAATTCCGCTCTTGCTAAATACAACTTCTCTCGACTCCAAGCTCTCTCTCCTAACTCTCCTACTTGTGTTCTCTCTAACTTGTCTTGGATGATCCTAAAAACCAACCCCTAAAGCCTTATTTATAATGTTCTCCCTCTAGCTAATCTAGGAAGGAAAATCTATCTATATCTAAAAACTTCCTATCTAAAAGCATAAGATAAAACATTAATGATAAAGGAAATAAGTCTATAAGGAAACTAGAACTAATGTGGATAAATTCTTCTTGGACTTGATAAATCTTCATGTGGATGGATAGAATTCCACATATCTTCACTTGTAAGCACTCTATCTTCTCTTGAAATATCTTCTCACTCAGAATCAGGATAGAACTCGAAATCGACTCGTTTGCGACGCTGGAAGTTGGTCGATATCGACCAAAGTTGGTCGATATCGAGTAGTCTGCTCGGATTCGGATTCGTCTCGCTCGATATTGACTCTGGCAGGAAAATTGACTCGATTTAGGTCGATATCGACCAATATAGGTCGAAATCGACCTGTCTTTGTGTCCTCTTGCAATGTAGAGTCGATCTGGGAATTTCGACCAGAATCAGGTCGATATCGACCAAGTCTGGTCGATATCGACTACTCTTCAGTTCTCAGCATTCTGCTTCGTCTTGAAACGCACTTTCTTGAGTCCTCGTTCGTCCGATTGACACATATGAATATGCAGTGGCGGATCCAGGAATTTTTGTAAGGGGGGGCTGAATTTTTTTTCGAGAAATGTCTATTTGATTTAAAGCCTGAAATCGACGTCTTTACAGTCACAAGGGTTGCCCGATCAAATTGATTCTCAAATTGATTCTGTTCTATGAACCAATGAAGCAGGAGTTGTTGCTCAGTAAGATTGAACTGAAGGGAGCTCCCTTTTTTTTCTTTCTTTCTAATTTCAATGTTTCAATAAATATTAATTAATTAATTTCATACATATATTACCTTGTTAGTCTGATCATATTCATCTCCCCCACCCATTTTGTAGGTAATTAAAAATTAACTAGGGAGACAGATTATTAGATTAACATAGTGGAGATCAATCAATAGAGCTAATGGATTATATTATCTCTAAACCACAAATTCTCCTCACAGTTTCACATAATTTAGTAGCAAAATCACAAACCCTAATAAAAATTTATCACATATTCATTCTCAAATCCATAAATTCTAATCTAAATTGAGTCTTATCTCAACGAATTGAACAAAACTAACCTTGAACTCTTGAAGTGTGAAGATATGTCAAAATTATTAAATTTTCAACCAAATTATACAACTCCAAATTTCCCAATTTCCCCTAAATTGATTATCAAATTCACAAATTCTAATATAAATTGCTTCTTATCTCAACCAATTGAACTTGAAAGCAATCAAATTAAATGGAAGAGGAAGAAAACTAACTAAAGAAGAAGAATTGAAGACCAACTGAACAATGAACATTGGCTTGCGGGAGACATTGTGCGCTGTGCGAGACTGCGTGGGACTGCGGGAGACTGCCGAGAGGCTGGGTATGGTGGTGCGCCGGGGCCACGGGCGGCTGGAGGGGGAGCTGGCAGCGGCGGCAGGCTCGGGCGGTGCTCTCGGTTTCGCTGTCACTCGAGGCAAGGGCTTGACTGTGTCTGGGTATAAAAAAAAGAAGAAAAGGGGGCTGCTGATGTTGAAAAAAAGGTGTAGCGCAGGAGAATCGAACCTGCGTTGATTTACTGAGTTATTTAAAACTCCTTCCGCCCCTCGCGTGTCCTTACCAGTTACCACTGAGCTATGTCGACTTTGTGTTTATCATCCACTTAACTTATATATATTATAAAGCATCAGATTTATACAAATATACATTTACCTGTTTTAGGATAGAGGGGCTTCAGCCACCTCGAGCCCCCCGTAGATCCGCCACTGTGAATATGCATTGAAAAGCTATTTTCGAGGGCTACAAATCTCATGAAGACATCAGAACTTGATTCACAACGATGAATGGCAAAAAGTGGTCTTTCCTCCGGCTGCACCATTCTTAGCTTCTTCATGAGTTTTCTTTAAGCTCAAAAGTGCGTCCGATTCCTGCGAAATTAAACAGAAACTAGTGTAGACTCTATAATTTGGCAAATAAGCATAAACTACATAGATTATGTACTATTCCAACCCAAATGCATGAAATAAGGAGCTGAAATAGATATAGAAACATGGCATAAAACATGGACATCAACGGTAGCCATGTAAGGTAATGCATCAAAGGTACAACTTTTATTGCGATTTCATCTTCTATCCCTGATTTACATGATTCTTCTGCGACGGTCGAAGGTGATCCTTATTTGTGTTATTGAAGCGAAAGTGGTCTTAATGCAAACTTGGGTTAATTATGTGAAAATGATAGTAACAATTAGGGTTTATGCGAAAGCCTCTATCTTCCTATTTGTTAATGACGAAAGTTATTTGATGAAAAGGCATGATCTTTTATACCTTTAGCATTGTTCTTACATGGTTATCGTTGTGGCTTTGAAACCCTGATTCTGGAAGCTTTTAGTTTATTGAATTCGAATCCCCAAATTTCGTGTTTTCTTCTGTCTTATTTTTATTCAAAAGGTTACGTTTTTATTCTGCATAGACTACTCGAGATCGACTACAGACTGATCGATATCGAGCACTTTTGGTCGATGTCGAGTACCCACTAGTCGACATCGAGTACTCTTGTGCTCGACATTGCCTTGTTTCGTCTTCTGTTGTGCAGATTTGCAGGTTAGGTAGACAATGTGGTCGATATTGAGTACTTTTACTCGACATCGAGTACTCTTCTGGTCGATTTCGAGAGTAATTTGGAATGAGAAAGGCGAGCGCTGACACGCTTCCTCGTAGATACGATCCTGAATACCCTACCACTACAGCGGAGGGTTTCTTGTATTTTATTTGCTTGGACAAGGAGTTGGTTTGCTTTCATATAGTTTTTATATTTGCATACTTGATTTCTCTCCACAACAAATTTTGGTGCCGTTGCCGGGAAAGCAATCAATCACGCCCTTTTTAGTAGGGGTGGGCGCGGGACGGGACGGGACGGGACGGAGATCGTCCCGCGTCCCGTCCCGCGTAATTTTTGCGGGACGGGTCCGGGACGGGATTTACCTCTTTTTTTTTAATCCCGCACGGGCCTTGTCCCTCGCGGGACGGGACGGGCCTTGTCCCTCCAATAAAAAAGATTATAAAAAGGTAAAAAATTTCCTATACATTTTCCGATTTTCAAAGATGTAACACGTATAATAATTTTTTTATATTTTACGGATTCCCCTATATTTATATACACACTGATGCAGTATATATTATATATGTAATACTCCTACAATACATACTGTAATCTACTATATATGCAATATACTATATAACATATACTGTACGTAATCTTATATATATAACATACTGTAATCTAATATATATACTATACACACACATACTATCCTGTACATACTGTAATCTAATATATATTATATATAATATACTACTCCGTATAATACAGTGGGTAATCTAATATAATATTATAAATATATATATTACATTATTATATATATGCGGGACGGGACGGGATTTGCGGGATTGAGACGGGTCGTCCCGCGTCCCGTCCCGCGTAATTTTTACGGGACGGGACCGGAACGGGATTCACTATTTTTTTTCGAAATCCCACCGGGATCGGGACGGGCCCGGGACGGGACCGGGATTTGCGGGATTTGTGCCCACCCCTACTTTTTAGTTCCTTTTTACTCTTTTCTTTTTCTTTTAGTTTTCGAGGTGCATGCGAATAACTGATCGCACACCTATTGATCCTATTCTTCAACTCGAACGATTCTTCCATCTTCAGCAAAGGCTAAGGAGGAGACTCATGTCGACCACTAACAACGAGAATGAGGTTCAGCTCACACCGGCGCATGAGCTTGAGCAACTCCGTAGGCAGACAAAATACGCCCAACGAGAGGCGGAATATCAAATGAATAAAAAAAGATGGGAAGCAAGGGTGGATCGCGAAGTCAATGCCAGAAGGGAACTTGAGGAACAACTTCAGCATGTCCCTGCAAACGCGAAGGAGTATTTGCACTCTACTCTGGAAGTTCCGGAATCACTGATCGTTCTTCCCCCCGTTAATTATGAAATCCGTCCTTCTTTTATTGCTGAAATTAGGAGGAATCAATGTAGAGGGAAACCCAATGAATGCCTTTTAGAGCATGTTACTACTTTTTTAGATTTATGCGAAGCTATAGCGCGTAGATAATGCCAATCTAGAATATTTAAAACTAAATGCTTTTCGTTGGTCCCTTGCAGGAGTAGCTTCACAGTGGCTCGAGGGTTTGCCTCCATGATCTATTCACACGTGGAACGAGCTAAGAGATTTTTTTTCTTAACAAGTTTTTTCCTCCAGCCAAAACAGCTGCGCTCAGACAACAAATCACGACTTTCAGACAAAAGCCAGGAGAAACACTTGCACAGGTCTTGGAGCGCTACAAGCGACTACTGAAATCCTGTCCTACGCACGGACAGCCACCCTATGTGATTCAGGAGATCATCTTCAATTGCCTGGATGCCCCAACTAAGGAGCGGATCAACAACTACACTGCTTATAGGTATCTCGAGTACACCCCACGGCGTGCTTGGGAGACCTTTGAGACGCTAGCCAATTATGATAACACATATGAGACTTCTGCGACCTCTGAAGAAAGGTATGAAAGGCCTGCCCCATCTATGCCCCTATATGAGCCACCTAAGGAAGTTGATCCGGACGTCAGGGACCAGTTCCACAATGATCAGGTACATCGTCTCACCAAGCAAGTTAAATTCCTGTCTAAAGATAAACCTTCTTTGGAATGTGGGTCGGTGAGGCACAACACTACTACGTGCCCACATGCCGACCAAATACTTATAGCAGAAACCCACGAAGAGGCACGTTGTGCGAGGAGAAACTACTCAGGGCAACATCAGCAACAGAACTGGAGCCATTATCGCCAGCCCCATTAACACAAGGACCCCCCGCCCTATAGAGCTCCTGGTCACCCTGACAGGGAAGGTAAGAAAGATGACCTGCAACTTATACTTGACGAGATGCGGAGGAATCACACCGATAACAAGCAATCAATCAATTCCATCCACACTCAACTGCACGACATCAATTTTAGACTTGGGGAAATTGATATCTTGAGGAAAACTATGGAGACCCAAATGGGTCAATTGGCTTCATCAATCCCCAAACAATTAGGTACTGATAGCATGCGTTTAGGTAGGCATAATAGGTTGCATTTAGCTTAGTTATGATGCATATCATGCATGGATTAAGTACAATTTGCATATTTGCTCTCTATGTTGGTGGAGTCGGAATCTACACATTTTTATTGATTATTTCAGGTAACTGTGGATCTGAGGAGGAGACATGGGTTGATAACGCATTGGATGAGAATGTCTAGTTGATCAAAGAAACTTGCATGAAGATCTCAAGAGGTCCTGAGAAGAAGAAGCAAACCTAAACGAAGAACAAGTCTGCAGAAGTTATCGCCAGGCATGCTGAACTTGTTTTGCACTTTCTGAAAGCCTCGGTTGTCCGATTGACTATTATGACCATGCGTTGGAAATCTCTTTCAGAGAACTACACCTATTTTATTGACAAGAAGAACAAGTTCGGGACAGATTTTCCGTGAAAGGCCGATGCAGCGGCCGCCGCATGTATGCCGCGGCCGCCACATTTCCACAGCCAGAGACATCTAAGTAGCAGCCATATGCCGCGACCGCCGCATTGTTCGTCAGCGAAACGACACGTATTGTTAAGTGGAACCCTAGTTGTTTGGTTTGTTTTGGCCGACTTGAACCTTTTAAAAGGCCGATTATTGTTATTTTTCATTCACTTCTATTCTATTCCACGTTCTATCAGACAATTGGAGATTGAGCGATGTCTTCCATGAGGAACTAAACTCATCTGTTCTGCCTATAATTTGAAGCTTTATTTGGATTGATTGTGAGTTTCTAATTCTCGTTTCTTGTTTCCTATATTTGAATGTTTCAACTTCTTTGTGCCTTTTGATTGATTGTTTTGTTTTTTTCTTGTCTGGCCAACTTGTTAGATCAATTCAATTGCTAGGGTTTTGTAGATTCCTGATTGCGAACCTTAACCCAAGTAGCAAACTTGTCCCTTTAGGGCTGATTGAACTAATTGGATAAGTAGGAAGTTGGATGTGTTGTTAAATCATTCTTTAGGGACTGCAAATACCTTGGTTAATCTCTGAACTTAAAGCTATCAATTGGGTTAAATCCTTATTTAGGGACTGTTCGATTGATAAGGGTTTCTAGAACTGATTGGACTAGTAACTATTTTAGGTCGTGACAAGGGCATTCATAGGAAGACTAAAAATACAAGAGGATGTTACAATATCAATTCGACCAAATAAAGTGGATAGTTGTAGGTAGATCGATCTTTTCTAAATTATTTTGCATCATTTATTTATAGTTTATTTTGTTTTCTTTGTTATTTCAATCAACCAAAACCCTCCTTTCTACTAATTGATAAATATATATTACTTGGAAATACTTGATTCTCTGTGGGATCGACCTCTTACTTACTTGCTATACTAGTTTGTAGGTTTGAGTTTTATTTTGATACAGTTTACGCGACTAAAAACCGTTCATCATGTACTCTCCATGGCTCTTTTGAACTAAACCCTAAATCTAAATTTGCAGGACAGGTGACTGTCATGAACCTAAAGAATGGGCGTCTTATTCAAACTCTCGAGCAAACCACGGAGAAAGCTGCAGGAGACTACTCGACATCGACTAGTCCAGTCGACGTCGACCAGAATCTGGTCGATATCGAGGACCTTGTGGTCGATGTCGACCAGAACACGGAGCCTGCCCAGAAGTCGACCAACCTCCAGTCGATATCGACCAATCTCCAGTCAATATCGACCAATCTCCGGTCGGTATCGACCACACTCCAGCATCTCCGATGAAGAAAACGTTGTCATTCCCAACCAAATCTTTGAAGGACCCAATAGAGAAGAAGTTTCAGTGGTTCGTGAAGATGCTTCAGAGGATCAATGTCACCATTCTCTTTACAAAAGCTCTTCATGAAATGCCCTCCTACGTCGAGTTCCTCAAGGACATCCTAAGAAAGAAGCGGTCGATGGCTGAGAACGCAGAGGAGTGCAGCAACGCCAGCAAGATGGACCTACCAGAGAAAAGGCCAGATCTAGGTAAGTTTTCGATAACTATTGGGTTTGGTCAATACAAATTTAATGCTTTATGCGACTTAGGAGAAAACGTTAGTATCATGCCTTTATCAATCTGGCCCAAAGTCAAGATAGGTGCTTTAGAGCCTGTGGATGCTCGACTCTATATGGTAAACAACACCGTAGTCATCCCAACAGGCATGGTGGACGATGTGTCAGTACAAGTAGGTAAGTTCTTTGTCCTTGCTGATTTCTTAATTATTGATATGACAGAGGACTCTGCTTATCCAATTATTCTAGGAAGGCCTTTCTTAGCGACCGTGGATGCCAACATAAGCGTAAGGAAGGGAGTACGCACTTTCAACATCTGCGATGAGGTAATTGAGTATTCTTTTAATCAAACTGAAAGGCATACAGATCCTATGGAGGAGGTTAAATCAGTTTCAGCTAGATACATCACTTGCGGGGAGCCTAAGGTGAGAAATATGACCCCCGAAGAGTTAGAGAAGAAAGATATAGAAGCCCAGGTGGAGGAGATCATGACAATCCTAAACGAGGAGATAGAGAATCAACTCGACATCGACCAAGGTAAGTCGACGTCGACTAACTATTTTTCGGATGCTTTGCCAGATCTTAAGTATGGGGTCAATGTCGACCAGAAGCACTCGACGTTGAGTACTCTAGTCGACGTCGACCAGATTCAGACACCATCATCGACTTCTCCAGTATCGAGCACCACACCAGAGGCCGATCAGTACTCGACGTCGAGTAAACTACTCGACGTCGACCAGATCCACAACAACTCGACTTCTCCTCCTCTATCGATCAAGCCACCAGACACAACACAGTACTCGACGTCGAGTACACCTACTCGATGTCGACCAGATCCTGAGGTCCCGAATGCAGATTCAGCAAAGGTAAGCCGAGGTAAGGACATCTCTTCCCTATTTCCATAAAATATCTATCTATACATGGAAGAGGTTTGCCTTGGTATGTACGATTATACAGGGTTTCCAATGACGATCCTAAGGAGTACGAAGTGTTGTTGCAGGAGGATTATATGTCTAGTATTAAAGTAAATAAAACTAATAAAAGCAAACCAACTACTGTCCAAGCAAATAAATACAAGACTTCCTCCCGTTGTAGTAGAAGGTAGTCAGGATCGATCCATGAGGAAGCGTGCCAACGTCCGCCTTTTCAGTCCAAAGAACTCTCAAAATCGACTTAGGAAGTACTCGACGTCGACTAGGGTCCTCGACGTCGACCACTCAGTCGAGTAGAACTGCAAAATAGAGAACAGAAACGCAAAGAACAAACTAAAGCTAGTCGATCTCGAGTAGAGGTACTCGACGTCGACCACTGTAGCACTCGACGTCGACTAGTGTCATCGAAATCGAGTAATGCAGAATCAAAATTCGTAACTAGGATGAAAGTAAACACGAAATTGGTGGGAATAAAATCAATAAACTAAAAGACTTCCAAGATCGGGGTATTAACACCACAACGATAACCATATAAAATAATGCATAAGGTATAAAAGATCATGTCTTTTCATCAAATAACTTTCGTTATTAACAAGTAGGAAGATAGAGACTTTCACAAAAATCTTAATTGTTACTAACCCTTTTCACATAATTAATCCAAATTGTATTAAGATCACTTTCGCTTCAATTACACAAACAAGGATCACCTTCAACTTTCGCAAAAGAATCATGTCCACAGGGATAGAAGATGAAATCGCATCAAAAGATTGTACCTTTATCGCATTACCTTACATGGCTACCGCCGGGCTCACCCCGACTCTAAAATTTGGGTGACTACTCGTTTTTCATTATAACAAAACTCATCAATAGCAAAAGGAAACTAAATTGAATTAATAAACTCAAACAAAACTTACAACCGAATAAAGCCAAATCCGCTCTTGCCTCTTACAACTTCACTCGGCTCCAAGCTCTCTTTCTACTCCTACTCGCTATTACTTGGTGGAACACAATTGCTTGTGGCTTGGATGATTCCTAAAATCAGCCCTGTTTGGGAGTAAATTTTCGTGCTTTATTAAAAGTTATCATATGTGTTCATGAAGTCATTTTCGTGAAGGCTTTCATGGATACTTAAAATTGGTTTGTAATATTTACGAACAAGCTAGGCATATGCGGAGTATGCTACATATCAAATACATATATCTAACAAGCTCGTAAACTGAAGCTATACATTCAGTACAGTAATCAATTGAGTTTGTAAGGTACAGTGGCGATTCATTCGGTTCTCGCTAGATCCTAGAGCCCATAGCTTTGTCGGTCACTCTGCTCGAAATGCGACAAAGGACTCAAGCTTCCTTGAGCTCTCATAGGCGAACTGTTTAGCTGCAAAATTAGCCAATTCAAGCATTACATGAGATGTCAAATACACGTAAGAAAAAAAAAAGAAATCTAATGTATGCTATTTGCATTGCCAGCATAACTAAATGAGCCTAGAATTTGTATGATGGGCTCAAAATTAGCATCCATGGGCTGAAAGTGGCCCAACATAGCAAGTTGATGGAAAAGGAATAAAATAAAGGAAAAGAAGTAGAAAAGTACTCAGTGAAAAAAGCCCTTATACGTGAGTTCTAGAATGAAATCATATGGCAATGAGGTAAATAAAAATCTGTCCTTATCTGCTAAAAAAAATAATCGGCAGTTAGAAAAAAGATGGAAGATCAGCCAGAGCAGGAAAAAATATATCTTAAAAGGAAACAAGATATATCTTGAGCTCCCCCTCCTCCCTATAAAAGGTGGCCAAGTCTAGGGTTAAAAAAAAAGAGCACACGGCAGAAAAAAAAAAGGTGCAGAGAAAAAGAAAGAAAACACGCCAACACCAAGCATACAAACACGTCTGCAGAATGCAAGGAAGAAAGAGGAAGAGAAAACCACCAAGGTAGCTCTCTCTACATTGGTTCCTACGATTCTCGAGGCCCCGCCCTTGCAAAGTTGCGGCTTTCGCTTGTGGCCTGGGCTTCGGGGTCATGGAATTGGCCTAAACAAGATCGAAGTACCGCTGAAATCAACTCTAGAAACCCCGCCCTTGCAAAGTCGCGGCTTTCGCTTGTGGCCTGGGTCTCGGAGTTAGTAAAAGCCCTCAAACGAAGACGAAGCTCTGCCGAAATTGATTCTCGAAACCCCGCCTTGCAAAGTTGCGGCTTTCGCTTGCGGCCTGGTTTCAGAGTCGTTAAATGGCCTCAAACAAGGCCGAAGTGCTGCCGAAATTGACTCTCGAAACCCCGCCCTTGTAAAGTTGCGGCTTTCGCTTGTGGCCTGGGTTTCAGACTTAGCAAAAACCTCCAAACAAAGACGAAGCTCCGCTGAATTTGATCCTCGAAACCCCGCCCTTGCAAAGTCACGACTTTCGCTTGTGGCCTCGGTTTCGGGATCCTCAAATTGCCCTAAAAGAGGGCGAAACGCTGCTGGATTTTTTCCTAAACTAGGTGACTAATTCAAGCACACAAATCACAAGCAATTTAGCAATTTCAAAGGCAAAGAAAGGGGAAAGCTCACTGCAAACAGATGATAAAGTCGGAATAAAAAAAAAAAGAAACTGAACCTATTTTCTGTTCAATTTCACGCAAATCAAATCCTCAAGTCAGCAAGAGAAAACTTTCTGCTTAAACTAAATCTGTTTAGATTGGCTATGAAAACCCCTAACCATGAGATCAACAAATTGCTCTTAATGCGGTGGAGATCGCAAACAATAAGTTCAAACAATAAGAAGACCCTAAATTAGGCCCTGCTTAGCACAAATACACAGGGAACAAGTTAACTTACCAGGGAAGCCGACACACCAAAGTGGCTGCATTGCCCTTCACTGCTTCAAAGTTGAAGTCCTGGTCAAAGTTTCAAAATTCCCAAGCCCGGGATCTCGTTTGACTCCTATTGTCGATTACCTAAATTCAAAAACACCAAAAAAAAAATCAGATTGTTCCTAAATTGGTAAACTGATTCACAAAAAATTGCAAACGGTTTCAAATAAGCAAAAGGAAGAAATTGCACTACATCAGGGCATGAAAAATAACGAAATTGAAAGCAAAGGGAAAGAAACAGAGTTTCCGCAGCAATTAAATCAGTTCTTCTGTCTAAACAAACTAAGTTATTGTCATGAAAAAAAAGAGAGGAGATGACAATCCAGCAAGACATTCTTCCTCTCAATCAAAATTTACAAGAAAGAGAACAGATTTTTCTGGAGAAAGAGCAAGTTGTCTGAACAAACAAATTAGTAAGAAATTAAGTTCTTGAAGATAAAAACAAATCAAGCAGGGCCTTCCCTATCTCTACTTTTCAGACAAACAAAACAAGCACAATCAGAGTCAAGCAAACTTTAAATCCTCATTCGTTGCTACTAAATCGCAACTAACCCTAAATTAAAATACTCAAGATTGAAGTCAGCCTATATCTACCACTAATTGAAATTCCAATTCAGTAAAGAGAAGTAGAGGCATACTCAAGCCAAGAAGCCAAAGTATAGTGACTGTCTTCGACTTGCTCCATTGTCCTTTTCAACCCCTGTGCCCTGAATTCAATTCCTCTTTCGTCAATCCTAAGCCCACATGCCTTCAAGCAAAGAAAATCCCGAGTTAAAAATCGAAAAACTCGACCCAAATCGGATTAAATAAAAGGGCGAATCGCCAAGGGAAGGGTGAAAACAACACCTGTGTTTGCAAAAGCTCGTTCGTCTTCAGCTGCTAGACGCTCCGCGCTCTTCCTGTTCTCTCTAAAATGTCGAAACCGAAAAGGCCCCAAATCGCACAAATTAAAGCCCTAAAATCACGATTTGGAAAAAATTAGTCCAGTGTTAAAATCAAACACTAAATTGAAAGGGATTCGAGAGAGAAGCTGAAATCTAGGTCAAGAATCATCTAAGAATCGGATTGAACACTGAATTTAGGGTGAATAACAAAAAAACCCTAGAACATACCGAAATCAAGGGAGCTCAGGTTAACGATAGCCAAATCGGAACTGCGTATCTCTTCTCGATCAAAGCGAGTGCCTGAATTGAAGCTCTCAAAGGCCGGGCGTCGATGAAGTCAGAGATGTCGAGGAACGCGAGCGCTGGCGTGCTCCTCCCGGGCTGTATGAAGGAAATTGGTTGTGTTGGTCTTAGCCCTTAGGGACCAAAAGTACACAAGCTACTACAAAAAATAAAATAAAAAAACGCAAAACGTGGAGATTGTTTGCTAAAAAATAAAATGGGTTCAATAAATATAAAACTGAAATTGGGCTAAAGCCCGTAGGCTTGTGGCAAACAAAGAGTTGGCTTTAATTTTGTTCTTGTGAAAGAACACAATTGCAGTCAACCACTCACCACGTACAGAGGCTTGGGATATTTGAAGAAATTTATCTAATTACGAAATAGACCCACGGAAATATGAAAATTGTAATTGGCATAAAATTAGAAATTGGGTTTAACAAAATCCTAAAGTTAAACTCGTCAAATTTCATTGTCCGTTTGTTCTAGTGGGTCAATCTCAAAATTGACTTCTAATCAAAGCAGAGTCAAAATCTCAAATCAAATGTCCCTCAAATTCAAACGGTTCTTAAAAAGAACTACGAGTGATTTGATCCCGTTCTAAACGAGTACGTAGGACATCCGACATAAAACTTAAGCTCGTCGGGTTCAATCACCAAATCCAAAAAATTAAGTCAATCCAGATACCCTGAACTACGTAAGGCTTGATTCTCTTCCAAGAGATACGTAGGCAACCCGTTAAAATTCGGGTGCAGCCCAAATCACCAAAGCCACTCAAGTCTTGGTGTCAATATGACTTCAAATCAAGAGGATAACCAAAATGGGTCGAACTCAAATTCTAAAAAAAAAATTAAATAAAATATGTTTAACAATTATTCGCGCATTTTTTTGTTCAACATATTTTTGGCACGCCCAGTGGGACCATTTTTGTCTTTTCATCTCTTAGTTGTGTTGAAACTAATATTTGCCTATTTCTTATTTGTAGGAGAAAAATGGCACCAAGAGCTATTGTCAACTTCAACGAACTACTTGCTACCTTTCTCGTGGAAGGTGGTCGTTGGCTGAAGAAGAGATCGTTTAAGGTCCAGTTCGATGTGACTAGGGAGTCGATCATCGCTGAGATCCCAACTAACAACAGCTTCGAAGCTATCAGGGAGGAAGGAACCGGCGAGGAGGAACTCACTCATAGGCCTGCTCACAGGCCAATCATTCGAGTTATCAAGAGAAACGGTAACTCGGCCAAGGTCTCAAAGCCAACTGTGAATGAGGCGAAGAAGGAAAACAAGCCTCGTATGAAGAGGGGACGCAAATGTGGTTCCCAACGCGGAAAGACAGGAGCGCTTCGCAAATTGGCTCGTTCCCCTGCTTTGGAACAGGGCAATGCAACATTGTGGAGAGTTGCCAAGGATCTTCTTGATAGCCCAAGGAAAATCCTATTTGGGTCTATCCCTTTCGACATGGACAATGTAGTCTAGGTCCTGGTTACTATTGTGAGCTGAATCTGCCATGTTTTACACTTAAGTTTATATCGATTTCTGCATACGTTGCATTCATTTGGGCTAAGATAGTACAGAACCTATGTAGTTTATGTTTATTTGCCAAATTATGGAATCTACACCAGTTTCTGTTTAATTCGCAGAATTCGAGGCGTTTTACAGCAATTCTACAGAAGTTCAGAAAAGCTCGGAAATCAGCTACAGAAGTCCAAAGTCAAAGAAGCAGCGGAACCAGTCGAATCGAGCCGGGAAACCAGACTACTCGATCTCGAGTAGCCCTTACTCGATTTCGACAAGTATATCCGAGCACAGCCTTGGTCGACAGAGCCTGATCGAGAGAGCCAGACCAACCCAGCTCCGGAAGCCAACTCGATCTCGACAAGACCTTGGTCGAGATCGACGAAGCCCAGACACCACACCCGGAGTCGAGGAGAGAAGCTGACCGAGAAGCCGAGCACAATCCTACTCGATCTCGACGAAGCCTTTGTCGAGATCGACAAGCCCCACAACGCCAGTCCGTGTCCGTGCCGAGGAGAAGCTGCTCGATCAGAGAAGGCCACACCCTACTCGATCTCGACAAGCCCTGGTCGAGATCGACGAAGGCCAGAGCCCAGGTCCGAGCTTGTCGAGTACACCTACCCGAGGAGACCTAGTCGACGGATCAAGCCTACTCGAGGTCGACGAGCGTCAGGAGCCAAGACCGAGTCACATCGAGCAGATCTAGCCGAGAAGTCCAGTCGACAAACAATCCTTGTCGAGGTCGACGAGACCCTTGTCGATGTCGAGTAGCCCAGTTTCCAGAAACGCGTCGACGAAGTGCTATCCGAGTAGAATTGGGAATCCTTGGGCACGAAGGAAGTCGAGCTGGCCGAAGATCTATCCGATTCCATCATCATCTATCTATGGAAGGAGATCTATCAACATCATGAAGACTTACCCACTTTAGAATTATCTTTTCCTTATTGATTTATTTCCTTAAAGCATTTTATTTATCTTTTAAGCCTTTATATATAATTTTAGATAAAGATAGGAGATTCTATCCTTGACTAGCAAGGACTAGAAGGCTATAAATAAAGCCCATGGGGCTCAGTTTTATTAATTCAATTTCAGAGACAATTAGTTAGTTACATAGAGAGAGATTGTAAGTTGAAGTTTATTTTATGCAAGTTAGTTCTTTTCATCAATCAATGTCTGTTATTGCGATGAGGCGTGAGTAGTCCACCCACTTCTGGGGCTGGGGTGAGCCCGACGGTGGCCATGTGAGGCGATGTGATAAAGGTCAGATCTTGTTATGCAATTCATCTTCTATCCCTATGAGCATGATTCTTTTGCGAGAGTTGAAGGTGATCCTTGTTTGTGTTATTGAAGCGAAAGTGATCTTAATGCAACTTGGATTAATTATGTGAAAAGGGTTAGTAACAATTAGGGTTTATGCGAAAGCCTCTATATGCCTATTTGTTAATGACGAAAGTTATTTGATGGAAAGCATGATCTTTTGTGCCTTTATGTGTTATTTTGCATGGTTATCGTTGTGGTGTTGAAACCCTGGCTTTGGAAGTCTTTAGTATATTGATTTATTTCTGTCGAAAATCTGAGTTCTGCATTTGAATTTGCAATTTAAAATTTCTGTCTTTCTTGTCGATACAGAGGAGACCTAGTCGATCTCGAGTAGGTTGTACTCGATCTCGAGTACGCTTGGTCTAGGTCGAGTAAAGTTTCTGTCTTTTGTCGATTTCTGAAATTTCTGTCTTGACTTGCCCTAGTCGATCTCGAGTAGGTGTGGTCGAGATCGAGTTGATTTGTCTGTCGAGTTGTTTTGTTTTCGTTTCTGAGTTTCTGTTGTCGACTGTCCTTAGTCGATATAGAGGACAGCTACTCGAGATCGAGTAGCTTCTGTGTCCTCGCCTTTGTTTCTGCTTTGGTTTGTCTTTTCTGTCTCGTTTAGTTCATTGCTTTTGTTTGTTATTTTCTGCTTTTATTTCTGTTTCTTTCTGTGTTTCTGTCTTTCTGCTGCTTTGTCTGTGAGAATTTACAGCTACCTAAGAACTGCTGACGTGCTTCCTCGTGGATTCGATCCTGACTTTCTCTTACTACAACGGGAGGAAGTCTTGTATTTATTTGCTGAGACAGGGAAGTCAGCCTGAACTTTATTTCATATTTATTTCATACTTGACCATCCTCCTGCAACAACAGTTACCTCCTATTCTGATGAGGAGTCGGAGGCAATATCCTCAACTGTGAAGGCTCAAAGGGCCAAGGTTCCAGAGGTTGGGGTACCAAATCCGGCCAAGCCTCCAAAGGAGACATCTAAGGCTTCTCAAGCCCAGAAGAAAGGAAAGGGTCTAGTTATAACCGAGAAATCAACGTTGCTTTCTACCCAGTTAGAAAAATGTGAGCGGCGAGTGACAAGGTCTATGTCTAAGACCGAGTCATATGCTAGAGTGATCACCCAATCTTCGAATCCAGAAACGGTTCAAGAAGAAAAACAAAATTCCCCAGTATATGGGGACTCTACTTCTCTATTTCAAGAGGAGGATTTTCCGCTTGTTGTAAGCGAGGGTGGGTCATCCAATGAATCTGAAGAAGAAGTTGAAAGCATGTCAATTCTAGTGACTGGGGCAACAAGCACTGAAGAGCAGCTCCAGGAATT
Organism: Persicaria maculosa; assembly: GCA_963922045.1. Taxonomy (NCBI): domain Eukaryota; kingdom Viridiplantae; phylum Streptophyta; class Magnoliopsida; order Caryophyllales; family Polygonaceae; genus Persicaria; species Persicaria maculosa. The sequence goes on along the minus strand of OY998259.1, from coordinate 23,677,564 downwards.
AAAAAAGAAGCTAGAGGAAAGGGATGCTCAAATTAAATTGCTCATGGACCAACTCCAACAGCGAAATTCGGAGAACAGAGAAGAGCAAAATTCGGAGAATAGGCAAGAGATTTCCAAGACGGGAGAAAGCAGTGCTTCTATCTCTCCTCGGGAAATAAAAGAGTGGATCGCACAAGGGATTCGAGAGTTCAAGATTTCTCAGAGTTACATTATGGAGATTATTATATGGTGTTTGTATTGTTATTATTATTATTATTATTATCATATTTGGAGTTTGGCAGGAGAATGATATTTTATGGAAAATTTAATGAGTGAAAAAAAATTCGGTCACCTCAGGAGATAAAGGTAGATCGACTCTGCCTGCGTTGAGATAATAGTTCCGCAGGATGGGACACCAAGGTGAGCAGTCCGAAGCACTAAGTATCCGGTGCCATTCATGACACCCATGTTTGCGACTCGCGAGAAGACAGTGTTGAGGTTAGAGAGGTAAAAACATAATGTTTGCGACCCGTTTCAGATAATATTGAAAAAAAAAAAGAAGCAAGGAAGCGGTTCATGGCCGTTGTTTATGGGTTCAAAAAAAACTGTCTATAGCGGTTTTGAAATCCCATGTCTATTGGGGTGGTTTGGCTACTCTTTAGCAGCGGCATGTAAAATAAATTAGCCTAAGGTAGCGGTTCAGAGAATTACACTAAAATAAAACTAAGGCAAATGAATTTGGGAGAGAAATTCAGACCCGACCCCTTTCTCTCTTCTTGCGCTCCTTCTTCCTCAGATCTGAGATATTCAGCGCTCCCCATGGCTCAATCCCTCATCAGTACCTCACCAAATCTCAGTCCGATGCCTCCCTCGGTCCTCGTTCTGTACCCCCTCTCTCTCCCCCCCAAATCGAAGGTAGAGGCCAACTCTTCTCCTCCCGACCCCGACAGCGCTGGAACACCCTTCGTCTACTACTTCAAAGTGTCGGAGTTCCACCATATTAAAGCCCAGGCTCCGCCTTCAAGTGATTCAAGTCCATCCATATATTGTTCGATTTTTCAAAGCCTCAAGAGATTGTGGATCTAACTAATTCGAGGGTAAGGAACATCTACGGTTAGTTGATTTCTATACCTTTAGCCCCTGTTTGGTATCCATATACTGATATCAGATATCAGATATGGATATCAGATATCGATATCAGGGATATGGGTATCAACTTTGATATCTGATATCTAATATCTTGTTTGGTATCTTATATCGGGATATCAGTATAGGTTTAGAACAACCCATTAACCAAAAATCCAAACCGACAATAAATCATTAGGGTTGGGAATTTGAAATTTTGGGGATCCCGGCAACCAAGCAAACAACTTCCAGTCCAAAGCAAAGCAACGAGCCTATAGATCTACTGAAGCTTCAATTTTCAGTCGATAAAGATCTCTTCTTCTGCCTGGTGAGCCCCAATTTCCAGACGATAAAGCTTCAATTTCGGCAGTCTCCCTCTCTCGGGAGGTTGCTGCACTGGAGCGAGAAGAGATGGAACGAGAAGGATGGAGCGAGGAGAGATGGAGCGTCTCTCTGTAGAAGTGTCTCCCTCTCTCTCTGTAGAAGCGTTGAAAAAGAAGAACCCATATCCCTCATTTTATCAATATATGGAAACAGGCAAATTTACAAAGGAAAGGATATCAAGGTATATCGGTTGATATCCATATACCCCTAATACCAAACACAGATATGGGTATGGGTGATATCCATACCCATATCTGATATCAGTATATGAATACCAAACAGGGACTTATTTATTTGAAGCCTTTATCGATTTGAATTAGCAGCTTCAAAATGATTAGGGATTTCAATCTAGGGTTTCGATTCCTCCATATATTGGTGCTTCAGATCTTGGGTTAGGTTTCTTTGGTTCAGATCTAGGGTTTTCGATTTTGGTAAAGAATTTTCAGTCTAGGCTTCCACTTGATATGTAAATTTAGCTACTTTATTTTTATCTCATCAAAACCTACATCAATTTGAGTAGGAAAAAAAATTGAAATCAAGGTGGTGTTTAGCTTCTTGATTTTGATCTAGGGTTTATATTGTTTAGAATCATGGGAGAAGGGGAGGGGGCGCTTAATCGTGATGTAATCTCGCTTTCAAAAGTCGTTTTTGCTCTCCATGTGATTAGTGTCTATTGATGGTACCAAAAATATTACCTTCTTTATCCAGTAGTCATCCTATAATGAATTGAATTGCTTGAAAGACAAAGTTAAGCTGATCTTATGTTTTCTCCATTTATATATAACATGTCTTTTTTAGCGCTCTCTCCAATTGAACCGTGCTCTATCCAAGGCTAAGCTAAATCCAATTGATTTTGAGAAAGGGTTCTTGGATTTTTTACACCTATGAATTTATTGCTGATATATTGATATTACTAGCCAAAGGAGATTAGCTCTCATGGATTCATGTTGTCTAATCTCATGGATTCATGTTGTGAATAATGATCAACTTGTTAAATATGATAATAGTTGAGTCCATATGCATTTAGACGGTAGTAGATTACAACTTTTTAATCATATTTATTAATAGTACGTATCAATAATTTAATTATAAATACTTATTAACAATATATATATATATATATATATATATATATATATATATATATATATATATATATATCCAAGGCTTTTTATCTTTTTTCTTTTTTCTTTCTATGACATTTGTAGGTCTTATTAACAAATATATATATATATATATATGACATTTGTAGGTCTGATGACCAAGACTAGTGCACAATTCTTGGATGTCGAATGCCCGTTTGAGAGATTTCTGGAAGGAAAGATTAGCTTATGTACGCAGGTTTGTTTTAAATACTGTTTTTTTCCTTGTTTTTTTTCTGCAATGGGGGGATTTTATACTGATTGTTGAGCAATCTTTTATAGCTGCTTTATGCCTCCAATCCTGCTGCATTTCCTGCTTTTGCACTGTTGATTGTTGTGCTTATTTGTTGCATTTTTTCCTTGTTGTCATACAATCAGGTTGCCTCCTTTTCCGCTCTAGTAACTTTTAGTTTTCCCTTGTCATTATTAAATATGCTTCCACCCTTCTAGTGCTCAAACGATCTTGCTGCATTCTCATACAACCCTCGTATTGCACCCTATCTATCATGCTCTTCTTTCCATAATATGTCATACTATTATCTCCCTTATCCCTGGTTGTGTAACGGCCTGTGATTATGATTCCCGAGTTACGTTTCGAGGGATGAAACCCCTCGTTGGGATCTTGCGCCCCGAGTACAGGTTGAAGGTTTGAAACCGAAGGTTTGTAGTTTAAAGTAGGATTTCGCACCCAAATTCGGAAGGTCCGTTGGAGACCCCGGGGTAAACCCCTATACCTGTCCTAAGTCTACAACGTGGAAAATCATTCATCATGAAAAGGGCATAAGTTCAGACAATGATACAACCAGTGCCACGGCAGAGCCGGGTCAAAACGGAGTATAGGTAGGGAGAAATCCCAAAAGCATGAATCTGGTGAAGTCAGGTTTCAAACACTCACTCTCCGCCATATGAATAGACCCCGTCATAACAGCACAAAATCAAGCAGTGTATCGGGTACCTGAAACTATACCACCAAGTCAGGCCAAGAGTCTGCCCGCGGGTCCTCTGACCGCGCTGAGGACATATAATACGCCTATACCGAGAATAAAGGATGCCTTCATGCAGTACTGGAATATTAACCACACTATCATGCTCCTAATTCATATGTGCAGAATATTGAGGAAGGCCTTAACAAAGAATATCAAGCGGTATATCCCTCTTTTACCACCACCCCTCTTCCAGACAAGGTGGAGACTGGCCAGTTCGATGCTATAATCATATCAAATCTCATCATCATATCATATCTCATCATCATATCATATCTCATGCCCATCTCGTATCTCGTGATATATATAAATGACTCGAGGAGGACAACACCCGATGAAGCTGGGCTGCCCTATGACCCTAGCAAGGACTCTAGGACTCACAGATAACGGCCGTTCTGTATTCAAACGCATACAGAATAAGGATGCTCATTCGTAAATGCAATTCCTAAGCATGATATTACATGACATGCTCTTATGCATATGCAACACCTACATACTATATGACACATCAGGCAGGAGGTACTGGTTACTGAGTAAGCCCCGGAGGTACTTACCTGGCTAGTAGACCGGCAACAGAACAATCCATCACACAGTATTCACAACGACAGAGTATCACCTAGTACATAATGGAATATATATAAGTCTACATTCAACTATTAAGCACTCAAGCACACCTCAAACAATAGAACAAGTAACATATTATGAAAGTCATTTCATCGCATCATCCACTCCTCAAGACCACATCGTTCTCCATAAATCATTCAACCAACTCTGCATGTTCATATACGTCATTTCCACATATACCTCAACGGTTCATCAAAATCATAAGACATAATTTGTGTGATATAAAATCCTACTAGATCGCCATAATTGTCCAACATTTAATCTCATATAATAATTCACCACAAGTCATGTTGTCATACATATCATACTGTTAGTCAAACGATCATATTATCATGCAAGTTAGTCATCGAATAAGTCTTATTCCCAGGTTAGTTTCAGAACCGTTTCAAATCCAGTTAAATAATTAAGTATTCCGACCCTTGAAAATACTCGCCAAATTCCCTTTTAAATTTATTTATTAGATTACTTCCCAACCTTGAAATTCTTTTCCAAATTCTTTATAAATCTTGAAGTCCCAATAATATATTTTAATTACCATTAATTAGTTAAATAATAAACGCATAACCCAAACCGAACCGAACAGGTTATAAAATCCCAACCCGGTTTAATAAATAACAAATATATATATATATATATATATGTTAGCAATTGGGGCCCACCAAAGACCACGTCAGCCTTCTTCTTCCTTTGATTTCAAATGGAGGAATGTCCCGCTCCCGCGCCTGCTCGCCCGTCGCTCGCCGGCTCCTTGCACCCGCGCCCGCCAGCTCCGCCTTGCTCTCCTGGGCTCCTCGAGCTTGCCTCCGTTGGGTTGCTCCTCCCGCGCTCGCTGCTCGCGTCCTCTGCTCACCCGCGCTCATCGCCCCTGCTCCCGCGCTCGCTCACCTCTGCTCATCGCCAGTACGAGTTCGCCGGAGGTCTCACCGGGGATCACGAGCCCACCCGACTCCCCACACTCGGCTCACACACATATACACTCGCCCACAGCCCGACCCAAGGACAGAATCGAAATGAAACAAAGGAAGGAAAGGCGGGAGCTCACCGATGGATTTCGCGACTTCGGAGCTCTCGATCGGAGGTCTGGGCGTCGTCGGTGGCTCGCGATGGCTCGTCGGACCTGCGTCGGACATGGGTGAGTGTGATGGAGGAGCTCGGGGGTAATTTGGATCGGAAAAGAAGGAGGAGGACTTACCGAAACGGCGAAACGCGCTCGAACAGGGGAGGAAAAGGACGGGACTGCAGTGGCTCTATGGCGGCTCCGATGGTCCCTGGGCAGCCCTTGAGTGGCGCCGGACGTCAGTGGAGGTGGTACTAGTAACAACGAAGAAGGAGTGAAGGTGATGAAGTGGTGATGGTGACGACGGTGAAGACGAGGATGGAGGACGATGGAGGTGATGATGAGTGACGGTGACTAAGAAGGTGATGGTGGTCGCGGGGTGATGGTGAGGAGGAGACGGTGAATGATGATGAATGAAGATAGGGAGAGGGATTGAAGTGAAAGATATACAGAGGGAGAGGGATGGTCTCGGGCAGGGTAAGGTGAGCGATGGGAGTGGGTGAGAGATTGTGTGTTGAATTGGTAAAACAAATACCCGAAAATAAATCCCGAATACGCGAATTTTGAATCCCGCAATTAGTTATCAAATGTTAGTTTCTCCGACTCTCGTTCTCTCGATCAATTAGATTTTTATAATCGACAAGGATATCGCCCTCCGTTAATTATTTTAAAATTTTCAAGGTCAAAGATGGTAATTGTTTGCCAAATTTTATATTCCGGTCGGAATTCGCTAAACTAGTTTTTAATTTGATTTAAATTCATTTTTAATTTCCTTTTTCCAAAAAAAAAAAGTAGGATTTGAAAATCCGAGCCTTTACAGGTTGTTTGCTTTAAATCTTTAAGAAATAATAATCTCACCAGCATTAATTCAATTGAATAATAATATGAGAAATAATAATCCCATGTTTTTCTTAGCTTGTTTTGATAAATAGATTTGGTTATAAGCAAACTCTCTGAATCCGTATCAACCTTCGTGTTCTTGTTGGGTTTGTTAGAATTTATATTGGTTCCTTTTATTCTAAGGTGGCTTACAATTTTCAGCAATGTTTGGTCCTGAATGATTTTTTACCTTAATATTATTTTCAAAGAATTCTTATTGATTTGTGTATTAGTTGCCTTCTGATTTTTTTTTCTCTAACATCTTCCTCTGTCACTATATTTTAAGAATTTAGTTTTTGTGACAATGAATGTCCAGTGAGTTAGTTTTCTTGACCATGCACTTCATGGAATATTGATGAGTTAGCTAGTATTTCTTATTAGGCCTTTATTTCAATAAGTATTTAGACCTTATTGTAAAATGACCGCTTCTTTTTTTTTATGTTGCTTACTTGATCTATATATGCATCTTAAATGGACTAAAATTGTTTGTTGAATGTTGATTGCAGATCTCTATAACCATTTTGCAGATCGATCAAGTGCCTTCTTACCACGACAAGTCTTTGTGAAATAACCCCGACGGGAAGAAAAAAAAAGGCCCAAAACTAGTATACAGATACTTTTTTATTTTCGTAGTTTCACTTTTTTTTAAGGGTACAAACTACATATGACCATTTTGTAGGTCGATCATATAGTTATTTTGTAGAACAATTACTTTTATAAGTCAATGAAGTATGTAATTTTAAATCTATATGTTGATATTATAATGAAAATTTAATACTCCCTCCGTCCAAAAATAAATGGACTTTTACTATTCAGGCACGCTTTTTTAGGAGTTAAAAACTATATAAAATATTAACTTTTTTATTAATTTTTTTTAATAATTAAAAACTTATTATCAATAAGTTTGTAATTATTTAAAAAAATTAATAAAAAAGTTAATATTTTATATAGTTTTTACCTTCTTAAAAAAGCGTGCATGAATAGTAAAGTCCATATATTTTTGGACGGAGGTATTAGTTATTTATGATTATAAATAAATATAATGAAAATTTTAAAAAGTAACCGGAAGCTATAAATTTGATAAATATATTGCATCAATATGTTTCAATTTAAAACCGCTGCCCCAGTAAAATCAAACCTCTTCTTATGATTGGCCGATTGGGAGACAAACTGTCTCTTTAGAGTAATAGGCAGCGGTTATTTTTAATTTTTGGCAACGGTTGTCTCTTCTATATGAAACCGCTGCCTTAGGTCATCTAAACCGCCACCATAAAGCTAAGGCGACGGCAGCAGGAGCGGTTCAAAACCGCTGCCTTAGAGCTTAGGGGGCGGTTATCCTATATAAGGCAACAGTTTTCGACCGCTGCCAAAGTCCGTAATTGTTGTATTGTAGTGTCGATTTTACCCTTTTTTATTCTTTTCTCCCATTATCTCTACTTATTAAAAAACCCCTTTTGTCATTTTAACCATAAAGCCTCTTTTAAAACTCCATAAACACTAAACACTTTATAAGATTTCTTTATAGTTTGGAAAAAAAATAAAATCTAATAGTAATTCTTAAGACTATCTCCAACTCCAACTACCCCAAAAGCTTCTTTTACCAAACACAACCTTAATTTAGTGATTGTCCATATAAATTATCATAATTAAGTTAATGTTCACTTTTTAAATAAATTAAGTAAATGTTCATTTTTGACATTTTTACCTTTCCTTCCCCATTCCTAACCATTTCTCCTTCCCTCTTTGACCATTTTTAATTTTGACATTGACTAGTCAACATTGACCATTTCGGTCAATGCCTACATTTGATGACAGTTTTTTTTTTTTGTGACAATTGCGTATATTTTTCCGATGACAGTCGTTTGTGACAATTATTTTGGTGACAACTGACTTTTTTGGTGACATTTAACGGAATTTTTTTTCTGATTCTAGTGAACATTATCACCAACCTATTGTCATCAACTTTTTATCACCTACTATAAAATATTGTCACCACCAATTTTCACTAACTACGTATTCTCATCAACTATAAAATATTGTCACCAACCTATTATCAACAACTACGAAACCCTATTAACAAATTAGTTTCACTTACTTAATTGTCACCTACAAGTGAACAATGTCACCAAGCATTGTTACAAACCAATTATTATCAACTACAAAACATTGCCACAAATCTACTATCCTTAAGCAGAGAACATTATCACCACCCCATATTGTCACCAACAATAAAATAGTGCCAACAACCTATTGTCACCAAATACAGAACATTGTCATCAAAAGCTATAGAGATCTTATCAACTATTTTCTGTTGTGCAACAAGAATCTTCTGCGCTCTCTCATTCTCCATCTTTATATCCATCTTGTACCTCTCTATCTGATCTCTCATGGTTTCCATCTTCTTTCTCTCCATCCTCATGTGAAGCGGTTCTAGAAAATCATATATATTAATTACCTCAAAATGACAACAAATGTCCTTTGCTTACCTGTAATGACGAAAATAAACTATATATATAATCTCGGTGGAAGTTAATCAGCGGGGCAAATGTGCTTTGCGATGTAGCTGTTCGCGATTTTATGTCTACTGTTTAATATATTGTCGTCTTTAAAGGTTACTTGGAGATGGTGTTTTATTCTAGAAGCGTTCTTCTTCAATCAAAGGATCAAAGAACTCAACTACCCGACCAATTTTACCTAGTTGTATATATATATATATATATATATATATATATATATATATATATATATATATATATATATATATATATATATATATATATATATATATATATATATATATATATATCACCCGACGGGTCAACTCGCCGACGTATCGGGTCACATAACCCCGTTGGGGTTTCATGACCCATAATCCAACGAGTCGACCCACCAAATCGGATCCGTGGCTACCCCTACTACAGAGTACATTGTACAACAAAATTTTATACTCCCTCTGTTAATTAAAACTTGACGTTTTACTATTTACCCATACTTTTTTAGGTGTTAAAAACTATATAAAATATTAACTTTTTAAATAATTTTTTAAAACAATTTCATACTTATTACTACAGTATTAAGTATGAATTTATACAAATAAATGTAAAAAAAATTAATATTTTATGTAGATTTTATCATTCTAAAAAAGCATACATGAATAGTAAACGTCAAGTTTTAATTAACAGAGGGAGTCAATCCCTCTTCCAACCCTAGCTGCAACCCAAAAAAAAATAAAAATATACCTAGCCGCCGCTGCCTCGATGTGAGTCGTCGCCGCCTCCGGCTGGCTTCCCGGCCGGCCTCGACCCACAATCCCAACTCCCTCTGAAAACTTACCCCTAAAAACCCAACCTACAAAACCCAACCCCTTGGATCCTCTTCCACTACCCTTGCTCCGGTCGCCGCCGCCGCCAAGGGTCCGCCGCCAAGGGTGAATCGTCTCTCCGGTGGTTGCCGGATGCCCAACTGTACGTCGGCGTCCTGTTGGTTGTCAGAAGCCCAACTCCGCCTCCCTGACCGACCACCTCTCAGATTCGGCCGTGGTGGTCACTAGCGACGCCGAAGGGTTGAGCCTTCTTGACCTCCTGGCCGCTGGTGTCTCCACTTTCTTCGGCTCTCCTCAAACCCCTCCACCTCCTAGATCTTCCCCATCGTCGTCGGCTCAACAGTCTCCGCCTTAGCCCTCCTGGGTCATGGCCTTTCCTGCTCCCCTGAAGGCTCACGCGGCCTCCCTCCTCCAAGAGCAAGCTTCTGCAACTCCGGCCTCACCGTCGGCACCTTCATCCTCCTGGGTCATGGCTTCTCAGCCTCCCTCGACGACTTAGGCTGTGTTGGCCTCTCCATTGTGGCTTCACCGCATGTTGCACCTCTCCCTCTTGAAACCCCAAATCCCAAAACCAAACACCCCGATCCAACTGCTCCATTCTTTCCCAGTTATTCAGATCTCCTCAAAAAGCCAAAAAAAATAAAATTCAATCCATAAACAAACCCAAAACCCAATCCCACCCAGATGTCTTCCACAAATTTTTACCAAACAAAACTGTGAAACCCAAATTGCCCGAAAATCAGAGTCAACAACTTCCACGGCTTGCATGCAAGATGTCTCAACATCAGTCCAGATATCAAGAATCAAGGCTCTAATTTCTGCGTTTTAAAATATAAATTTATCTTTATTGTAATATTAGATTTAAGTTTTTTTTTACTAGCGACCTTCTGTGTAGGGTTCATCAAGCCATCTTTTGATGATTTCAAGATCGCTTCGTCGATCTATTTCTTGCCTCCGGGTGTGTTTGGATTCCAAAATACATTAAATATTATATAATGCATTATTTTTACCTTGGTTTATGTGCACGTTTGGTTATATTAGATATTTCACCTCGATATTTGCGACTTTTTTAATTATGCAATCAAACATGCACATAAACCGAGGTAAAAAAAATGCATTATAATTAATGCATTTTGGAATCCAAACACACCCGGAGTATTTTTTTTGGTTTTTTTGTGAAGACATGCTACATGTTCTGCAATTAATTGTGACTGAAATGCCCGTACACAACCATTTATTTTTGCGTTTTGGTGGAATGCAATTACGCATTGATCCCAATGCACGTCATGTTCTGCAATTTTCGTAATACTGCGTTAGCGTCACCTAAAATTAAAATGGGTGATAATACTTACACCCAAAAATTACTACTATATATACTATATATTTTCTTTCTTTTTTTTAAAAAAAAAAAATTAAACTCTGCCTCTCTTGAGTTATAGACGTGTGACTTAAGAGACGCAGGATATTTTATATACTACGTATAAAGTACCATGTGCTTCTTGAGTCACACGGCTGTGACTCAAGAAAAGCATGTTCTATTTATTTTTTTTAAAAGGGAATATATGGTGTAGATAGTAAAATTATGGGTGTAAAATGGCTATCAAAATTCATTACGGAGTACGGAGTATTGAATTTCGCCCATTTTCAATTTTAAAGTCTTCTAATCACTCACAATAAAAAGTACAGAGTACTCCATTCGTTTCAAAATAAGTGTCGTTTGTCTTTTTTTGCACGTTTTTTGAGGAGGTAAAAATACTATAAAATATTATTTTTTTATTCAATTTTTTTTAATAATTTCATATTCGGTATTCATAAGTATAAACTTATAAAAACAAAATCATTAAAAAAATAATATTTTATATAGTTTTTACCTCCTTAAAATGCGTGTAGAAAAGTCAAACGACTTTTATTTTGGAACGGAGGGAGTACTAATGTAGGATTATTACTTCGTTAATCATTTTAGAAATCTGTACATTTTTTCAAAAAAATAAATAAAAATATACTTATATTTTCAATTATTACTCTACAATTTTTAATTTTTTAAAAATTATAATTAATACCTATCTAATTATTATAAGGGTAATTTTGTAAAGTATGAATGGGATTTAGTGATGTACTCTGTACATCATACTGTATTTTTTTTTGGTGGGCATACATCATACTGTATTTGCATATGCATGGGACCAATTAATACTCCGTAAAGTCCATATACATTAAGACAGAGATGGGTCAACCATTTTCGCTCTTTAATTTAATCTTCATATTGATAATTTATTTTGGGTGTAAATCTTCATATTGATATTAATACAACATAACATTCATTCATTTTAATTCATTGTTTTATTGTACGTTGTTGGGAGTAAAAAAATTCATCTTACGTGCATTTGGGTAATTGTGGATAACATAGAAAATTAAAGTTTTACATATAGCTAGGTTGATGGGTTACTCCTCCTAATGTCAATTAATTTAAGAATGGAACAGCATCAGTCCTGTGTGTTCGGCTTGATTAGTGCATGGTGGGCTTAGACATGTGACCCCTACGTTATATGTTCCACCGAAATTTAATATGATATTAGAGCGGTGCGGTCCAGGTTCCTAGTCAAATGAGTTGGCTAGCCTTAACCGGCATTAAGTCGTCAAGTGCAACTGTCAAATATTGTGTGGTCAAGCAACCTTGGTCGTGTGACCTCCATGTCATATGGTACATTGAAATTTAACATAAACAAATACAACAACAACAACAACAACTCAGTATATCCTGCGATAAGGCAGGGTCTGGGGGGTCAGGATGTACACACTCTTTCCCCGAACTAGTCGAGAGAGTGTTTCCGATAGACCCAAAATAATAGTATATAAACCAACCATGAAAACATGCCGAATAATAGAGAGTGAGGTAAAAGGGAGCAAAGAGCAAGGCAGAAAAAAAGGAAAACAGCAGGACCCAACACCCATCCTCAAACTTCTGAAGCTTAAAAATATGGTGAAGTCTTACAAATATAAAAAGATGATGAAGTCTTAAAAAAGTGAATTCCGACTTTATCATTAAAAGATGAAAATAAATATGATACAACTCTTGTAGGCTTAGGCTGAAGATGAGATCGGCTGATAGGGTAACATTGAGGGACGAAGTTAGTTTTAAAGGTGAATAGAAGTAACATAAACGGAAATTAATTAGGAGACCGAGGGAAGGAGAAAAGGGGAAGAACAGAGGGAGAAATAAAGTTTCACTTGATGCCCATTACAATCTTGGATCAGAGATAGTTTGGTTCAAGTCTGTTTCTCTGGAATTTGAACTACCTATAAATTCTTTATAGATGTTACATCCGTCTTTGGGTAAGCTATAAAGAGATTGAGAACGAGTGTCAATCAGACCAGATTAGTTGCATTTGAGGGGTGTTAGGATTAAAAATCTCATCCCAAATTGATTTTTAACGTGTAAAATTTATTTTTTTAATGAATTATCACCTCTCCACGTACAACGTACAACAGGCGGCTTCTCTCTCGGCCTCCCGCTGCCCCGCACCCACCCCACGTCGAGCCACCTCCGGCCACCAGCGCCTAGCCGCGCTCGAGCCCACCCCTGGGCGCACCCGCCGAGACTGGACTTAGCTTGGTTCGAGCCCAGTTGCACCATCACCGAACCTTCCCCGCCTTGTTCGAGCCACCACTGTCTCGGCCTCCCGCGCCACCCACGAGCCACCTCCGGCCACCAGCCACCACCTGCTCGAACCCCCTCCCTCAGGCGCACCCCCCGAGACTGGAACCCACATGGTTCGAGCCCAGCCGAGCTCACACCGAGCCCATCTCCCCATAAGTGCTGTTCGACATTTTTGGCTCGGAATACCGTCGAAATCCCGATTTTGCTCCTTGTTTCAACTCGAATTTGGTATGATTTATAACCCTAAACTTGTTTATTACAATTATTTAGATTGTTTGAATGATTTAGGTTGAGATTGAAAATCTAGGGTTTGATTTAGGAGCGGAATTTGGGGCTTTTTGCCAAAAGCCAAATTGATTGAAATTGATGATATGGTTGTGTTCTTGGGTTGATTTTGAGCTAGTTTCATGTTCATATCATTGTCAAATTGTTTATGGATCATGAGCTAATTGAATTTTAGAATTTTATATTGCGATATGTTTTAGAATTTGGGGCTTTTTGCCAAAAGCAAAATTGACTGAAATTGATGATATGGTTGTGTTGTTGGATTGATTTTGAGCTAATTTCATGCTCATAGCATTGTCAAATTGTTTATGGATCATGATCTAATTGGATTTTAGAATTTTATTGCGATATATTTTAGAATTCGAGGTTTTTTTGTCAACATCCAAATTGATTGAAATTGATGATATGGTTGTGATGTTGGGTTGATTTGGAGCTAATTTCATGTTCATAGCATTGTCAAATTGGTTGTGAATCATGAGCTAATTGGATTTTAGAATTTCATTGCGATATGCTTTAGGTCGATTAGGTTCTTCTATTTTAGCATGAAAATCATAATTTAGCCTATTAGCTCAATTGGTAGAGCAATGTGCGTTTGCACAAAGATGTGGGTTCAAATCCCACATAGGTTACATAATAGACAAGAGCGCAACAATCGCAAATTGTTAATCATGCACATTATAATCTTAGTTATGCACAATTGTATCTTACTTTTGCACAATTCTATCTTACTTTTGCACAATTGTATCTTACTTTTGCACAATTGTAGTTTAAATTTGCACAATTGTATCCTACTTTTGCACACTTGTATTCTAAATGTGCACATTATAATTTTATTTTCACACTTTATGTTCTTATATTTGCACTTTAAAGTTGCACAAATGCACTTTAAAGTTGCACAAATGCACTTCACAGTTGCACAAATGCACTTAACAGTTGCACAAATGCACTACACAGTTGCACAAATGCACTTGACAGTTGCACAAATGCACTACACAGTTTCACTTTATGTTCTTATATTTGCACATTACGATTTTATTTTTGCACTTTGTACTCTTATTCATGAAGAGAAACATCGAACTTCTAAGCTATAAACATATATAGCTGCACAAATGCACTTCACAGTTGCACAAATGCACTTCACATTTGCACTTGATGTGTTCTTAGCTATTATGTAACCTATGTGGGATTCGAACCCACATGTTTGTGCATTACGCACATCGCTCTACCAATTGAGCTAATAGGCCAAAAAGATTCTATCATAGCTGTAAGAATCAAGCAAATAAGTAGTTCAATCTATGATTGTGTTTTCCTAGAATCTGCTACTTAATTATACATTCTGTTTTGTTTACTGAATTTTTTTTTCCCTCTAAAGGAATTTGAGGTGGAATAAGCTGCAAGATGTCCTGCCTACTGAGATTGGTGCACTGAAAAGTTTGACTCATCTGTGAGTAACATAGCCTGTATTTGCTGACCCGTGATCAACTTTCTGTCTTCATTTGGTTCTAAATTGTTAACTAAACATCCTGCAGATACCTTAGTTTTAATAATTTTAAGGGTGAAATTCCAAGGAAGCTCTCTAATCTTCCAGAGTTGCGCTATCTGTATCTCCATGACAACCATTTTGTTGGGAGGATCCCTCCAGAATTGGGCACCCTACAGCATCTGCGTCACTTGTAATTATGTCGCTCTTTTCCATCTGTTCAAAGCAAGAAATGATTTTTGAGAAGATAATGTTAACATGTATGCTTGTGTTTATAGGGATGTTGGGAACAATCATCTGGTTGGTACAATAAGGGAACTAATAAGGATTGAGGGATGCTTCCCATCACTTCGCAATCTGTAAGTTCATTTTATTTCCTTTTCCTGGTTTTGGTTAATACTTGATCTAAAATGTATTTTACTTATGCATTTGATTGTCCTTCTGCTTCAGATATATAAACAACAACTATATATCTGGAGGAATTCCATCTCAAGTTGCAAATTTAACAAACCTGGAAATACTGTGAGTCTTATTTCATGTATATGGCTTTCAGGTTGCAGTATCTTTACTTCCATTTTGAAGATTCTGGATGTTACTTCACCATCTCATGCATATAAAGCAATTATTAGTTGTTGCTTCATAGTTCCTGTTAAATCATTTCTTTTGGCATGGATGTAGAAAATAGTGCTAAAATTTCCTTAATTTGGAAATATAGAACTGATTCTTGATATGATTGAATAAGTTCGAAGCAAACCAAAAAGTTCTTAATCAAGTCAAAGGAATAGATAAAGGACATAATTAAATAATGATAAAAACAGAAACCGTAATTTTTTTGAAGATTCCACATCCATAGCATTGAAAATGTAGTCTATAAGCTAGTATGGAAGCATACTTGGCAACCCAACGGGGAAACTGACAAAACCCCACAAACAAAAGCATCAACTTACTATATAATTGTATAAATATGCCTAGACGGACCAGACATGTTTCTAAAAGAGCCAATGTTCTATCAATAGTCCTTCCTCTGTCAATGTGATTTCAAGGTAAAAAAAAAATGTATTCTCTTCCATAAATCCAAATGTTAGGTTAACAGCTAACACTAAGCAGTTTCAACTTCACATAAACAACCAGCAAAGGAATAATCAATTATTGTATTATCAAGATTTAGATCAAAGCCTCTCATAAGTGGGATCCCCTAGAGTTCCAGTATAGATGGATATTCATAAAAAGATGCCTTTACTACATGCCAAACATAAGCCAAGAACCAACTTGGTAAAGAAGAGCAAATTAGATCCTTAGAAGTTCCATAGAAAACTAATTAGATTATATAAATAAGAAAAGAGCCCATACCAATAGCAAACGATGTTTCACTGAAGCGAAATCAGATGCCTTAAGAACATTTCTTAGGAATAAATGGGAGTCATCTGGACGTAGCCAGGGACCTACAAGCAGTCCCCTCAATCGGCGTTCGATTGAGAGAATGTAACATGTGACATCTAAAAGATGACCCTTATTGTTCTGGTTCGACTGGAGAACATCAAGTTCTGCTCTCAAGTCTTCAGAAATAGAACTGGTTGTATTCACATTAAACAAGCAGTCTCCATCTTCATCAGGAAATTTACAAGAGTAGCACCACCCACATTTTTCTTTCTGCATCTCCACACTCATATTCTGAAAACTTGGCCAATAAAACTTCATGGATTTCTTTGAAATGATTTTCAATTGTGTCGACACAATCTCCTCTTCGGACTTTATCAAGGTCTCATTTGCCTTCCCCGAAGGTTTATGTGCAATTTCTTCCGCTATTGATGAAGCAACACAAGAAAAACTGTAGTGATTCACATATGGAGCATCAACTTGAACTAAAGATAACTCAGGATCTTTCGCCTTTGCTGCAGAAGATTTGCGACTAGAACCTGGAGGGCGCCCTCTCTTCCGCTTAGCTCCTAAGTCTGGTAAGACTTCTACAAGGGAAAAAATATGCAAACTCTCTTAGCGACTCTAATGATGATAACAGTGACAGTACATAAGCCCTTCTACTTACTAATGTAATAATTTCTTTTTTAAAAAAAGTGTTTTTTGTTATAGATTGAGTGAATGGTATAGCCCTACCAGTTGATTATTGGGGAGGGCTTCTTCTGCCCCAAAACTAGGAATGATACCTTCTAGTTTCAGTGAGGAGGTGGTCCAGAAACAGATCAGAGGGTCTGCTTTGGAGATGCCTTCTAGTTTCAGTGAGGATGAAACTGCATTGACGAGTTCTTCTGTCGATTGAGGGTCCGGGTATGATAAGATCCTGTCAAGACTATACACCATGCACAAAGATTGAGTAAGGAGGTGGTCCAGAAAGAGCCCATGGGAGATTACCTCGCCTTAAACAAGGTTGTACAGTTGGAAACAGATTATCTCTCTTCTTTTTATAAACACCAGCATGCAAAAAACACAGATGAGGAAGAGATGATTGCCATCAGAAGCTGCACTTCTGCACTAGGTCTCTCTCTTTTCGCTTTCCTCCTGCTTTTTTTTGGGTGCTTACCTACTTCAGTTAGGTATTCGGTTTTGTTTAGGATTGGTTTTCTCGCAATCCTGATTCAGATTTCTTCAGCAGATCATCTATCCCTCAGGTGATCAAACTGTCTATAGTAGTATAAAATAATCTGCTAATGTTTTCGGTTTGGCTATCTAACTAGGACTGATACCTCTAGCTTCTTCACCTGGCTCAGCACTGTGGATAGCTTTGGCCCATGTATCACCAGTGCTTCCACTTCCACCTATCAGATTGCAAAAAAAAAAAAAAAAAAAAAAAAACCATTTCAACAACTTGACATTTTCATATACATGATATATATATATATATATATATATATATATATATATATATATATATATACAAGCTCATAGTCAATGAGAGCTTAACATTACCAAATCACATAAATTAAACTCAACAGAAGATTGCAAAACCAAAGAAAGATATATGGGTACTTTTTCAAGTGGGTATTTTACTATTTTTGTTGAATCAGCACATCACATTATTCATTGTTGTTAGCCTGCTATTGATATGAAATCAATATCAGATTATACGTACCAAATCCTATATGTATATTGATTATTGAAAAACAAAGGAAAGAAATCACAAACCTCGGGCTTGCAGGCCTTGCAAAGGGAGCCAAGAGAGCTAGCAAGGAACTCATTCCATCATTATCATTACTTATCTAACTAGAACAACATTATAGACTTAAATTAGCTTAAAATTTCAAACAAATCTGCATAACAACATTAATTATGTCCTAGACATTTTACCGAACACCTAGTAGGCATGGATTTAACTATACATCAATCTCAATTTCTCTCCTAGACATTTTATCAAACATCTAGAAGGCATGAATTTACCCCATCTCAATCTCAATTTCCCAAAATCAATTATCTAGAAATCCATCCATTAATACATAAATATCAAAATCAATTATGATAGAGTATCAATTAAACTAAGCCATCTGGTTTAGGCTGGAAAGTCGTCAAGCATAGGCAGCTCCTATCTTGTTTTGTTCAAAATGCAACCGGAGGTAGTCCAGACAAGTTTTAGGCTCATCGGTACATAAGAATTCAAAACTTTCATAAAGATTTAAGCAAAGCAATATATCACAAGGAGAATTGGATTACCTGACAAGCCAAATGAAGTCAAAGACAACAACTCAAAGATCCTTGAGGGACGGAGCCTGAGAAAGAGGATTGGGAAAGCGGAAGTAGGAGGAGGATAAGAAAGAAGAGTTTGAGTTCCATGACAACCAAGTGATGATGAAAACAGATGAGATGGATGCATCGTTCGCTTTCTGATTTAAGCAGATCAATCACCTACCTGTAGCAGCGAATATCACAAGGAGAATTGGAATAAATTTCGCCATTGAAGCTCAAATCTATACTTAAAGAGACTGCCTCGTTCGCCTTTTGATTTTCTATCTCTCACTCTGTATCCGGCCGCCAGCGATGCCCCGCCCTCCAGTTTCACCGACATCCCGCCAGCGATGCTCCGCCCTCCGGTATCACCGACATCGATCTTCCTCTCTCTCCGACAGAATGGATGCGAACCTCTGGATTTAAAATGTTATATTGAGCCAACCAGCCCATTGGACTGCTTTCTATTTTGGTTACTCGGATGTTATAATTAGAAATTTTACACGTTAAGCCAATTTTACACATTAAGGACTTTTTACATTTGAAGCAAACCCTATATATATATATATATATATATATATATATATATATATATATATATATATATATATATATATATATATATATATATATATATATATATATATATATATATATATATATATATATATATATATATATATAGGGTATGATTCGGGTGAGAACGTACACCTCTACCGATGAGAACAAAAGAAGTGTTTTTATTGGCTGAAATCGCATTGCTCACACGCGTTTTTACTGAACCACTTACTAATATAACCATTGAACCACTTAATAAGGATATACCCTTTATTAAGTGGTTGAACCACTACGAGTAAAAAGGTTGAACCCTTACGAGTAAAAGGGTTGAACCACTGTATCATAAAGATATTAGTAAGTGGTTAAGTATACCCTTAATAAGTGGTTTAGCATTTATATTAGTAAGTGATTCGGTAAAAACGCGTGTTTTTTTTAATTAACCAATCAAATTGCTTTTTTTTGTTCTCACCGGAACCCTTGCCTATATGTGTGTGTGTGTGTTTGTCTATATATATATATATATAATTGGTGAAATTAGAGTTTCATTATGAGATTCAATTTTGTGAAATTTTGATTAGGATTTGTGATTTTGAGAAGAAATTTTGTGTTTTAATTATTGTGTATATTTGATATGGAGAATGAAATTTATGAATTTATGAATTGAATTTGAGGTTTGTGAATTGAATTTGTGAAACTTTATACAATATTTGTGTTTTCCTACCCTACATATTCAAATCGCAATTTCTATAATGTTTTTGAGAACCAAAAGACATTATAAATTTGATGAGTTTACAATCCTAATATACAAAAACCTTGAATTTTAGCACGATTGGATTTTGATAAGTTTACAATCCTAGATATGACGTAATGCCTGAATTTTAAATGAATTGCGAGAAACCACTATATAACAACCAAGTAAATATAAGTCTACTTTTCTTCAAGCCATAGCTAAGATAAAAGTCGTAGAGTAATTTGTTCAAGACCAATATCTCAGTACCCACTAAAAATTTCGCCCTGTCTTTCAAAAGATGCTGCCCCGGGCGTCTATATATATCCACCTCCTTTTATTCCCCGTATCATATCCTCTATTTATCACTTCAAAACCTCTCAAACTCTCTCCCCTTAACACTGTTAACTAAACATTCCTTTTCTCAATCATATATGTCTCCGTATATTGGAGCTCCAAACCGCCGGCACCGAGACTCATCCCTCATGTCTCTCCTCACTCCACAAAATGAGTCAATTAATGATCATCCCTGTGAAACTGACCTCTCCCTTGGTCTCCCTGGTTTTGACGATGCCCTAAGCAACAAGCTTAAGGTCCGCAAACATACATTTATGTCCTTCGAGTTCGACCACCTCTTGCCGCCTCTTACTTTGGGGTCGTCTTCCTACCATAAAACCATGGCTTTCGGCGAGGGTGGGCATCAAGGGAGGCACCCCAACGGCGTCTGTGACTTTAGAGAGGAGGAGGGAGCTAACCCCAGAAAGAAAAAGAGGCTCAATAAGGACCAGTACATGGTTCTCAAAGAGTTCTTTGAGAACCACGCCAAACTCACTCTTGTATGTTTTTATTTCATTTACCTGTTTAATTAAAACATGTCGTTTACTATTTATACACGCATTTTTAAAATAAATTAAATACTCTATATGGGATGATCAGGACAAGAAACAAGCATTGGCAAAGCAACTGAATCTTCGGCCTAGTCAAGTGGGAGTCTGGTTTCAAAATAGAAGAGCAAGGTATATATTTCTTTTTATTGTATTTAAAAGAATAATTTAATCCAAAATTGAAATAATTATTTTTTTGCGGAAAAAAAAATAAAATAGGACAAAGCTGAAGCAAACAAAAGATGAGTGTGAAGTCCTGAAGAAGTGCTGTGAGAGGCTAACCGAAGAGAACGAGAGGCTCCGTAAGGAGCTGCTGGAGTTGTCAATGTAGCCACCCACCACCACCCCATATGCAGTGCACATCACCGTGCTTCCGGCTGCAGCCATCAACCTCCGTCGCGGATCGACACTCAGCCCCGAACCAGCCTTTGCAATCCCCAGCCGCTTGTTAACCAACTAGTTCTATCATAGTCATAGAGGTTGCTTACCTTAACCAATGTGATGTGGAGCTGTATTTGGGATTGGATTAGATTCAAATAAATCTCTTCCGTACTCGTTAATATATCCATCGATCAGTTTAAGTCTCTCTCTCTAATATATATATATATATATGGATTGACTCGGGTGATGACCATTTCTTACAGTGAAAACCAAAAAGACCATTTCTATTGGCTGCTTTTTAATAGTGGACCCTCCACTTTTCAACTAAAATCCAACCAAAAAACCGAAAATTACATAGATTAGTCACTATTTTAGAATTTTAATTTGTGTATTATTTTAAGTTATCTTTAATATTCCGCATTTATCTTAGTATTATTTGAGATCCTGCAATTTGGTATCAGAGTCTAGTTAATTAAAAATAATCTGTACTTATCTATAAGACAAACTGGAGGTATCTACTAATTGCCCTCATAAGACTTATCCTCATGCTTTACATTTATATGTAAGTGATAAGCATTTTTGAGCAATTTTAAATGTCATTTAAGATCAGCTTATAGATATAAAACTCGAAGTTAGAAAATTAGAACAATTATATATCGATATTAGCAGTAAAATCTTTAAGATTGTAAAAGAAATAGGCGAAGTGCATCACTCAACAAATTTAAAAGTCATTAACGAAATTAGTCATCAGATAAGCTTAGCATTAGGTGGTGAAATAAAAAAAGGAGATTCTTTTAAATACAGTTATCCATTTAAAAAATCCAAAAAGAAGTTTTCTACTAAATTATATAATATTATAAAGAAAAAGGCGACTGGAGAAGAAGAAAACCAAGACGAAAATCAAATTCTTAAAAATGAATCAACATCTACTTCGACAAACAAGGAGATTCAGCACTAAGTTGGATGACCCAGAATGGAAGATGAAATTATAGAAACTAAAAACCATTGAAACCAACTTTATGAACCAAGAAGTCATGAGCGACGACGAGTCTGAAAAGAACTCAGATGAAGAAGTTGTGTATCAGCAAATGGGATTAATTAGCCTAAAAGACATGGAAAACATTCCTATATCCAAAGTCCAACAAAGGTTAAATCAAATATTAAGACAAAAAAGGCCGAGGGAAAAGGAATCAGTAGAGTATAACGAAGCTAGAAGACATTATAGACGATATGAACATGGTTGAACCAGTAACTACAGACCTAGGTTAAAACCTAAAGAGTTTCTATAAAAGAAGGAAAGATTTGGAGTAAGCATTATGCCAAACCATAGGCCAAATCAAAGAGAAATTAATCTTGAACCCATAAGTGAAACAGGTTATAAATTAAACCTAGATGGTGAAAGGAATAGGCGTGAGATCATAGAATTCTGGAAGAAAAGTATGATGAGTGTATTAAACATGAATGTAGGATGGAACTCTTCTCATGCAATTCCTTAATTACATAGAAACTAATTTCTATGGATGTATTGCCGACTGGTATGGAGCTATTGATGATGAACCAAAACAAGAACTTAGAAATATGGCAAGTCCGGTGAATATGTTCTCATTAATATGTGAATTAATTGAAGAAGAGTTCATTGGGGACAAAGAAGATGAAGATAAGGAAGCTTTAAAATGGCAAAGAACATTAAACAATCTCGAAATCTGTAATATGAAATACGTTGACAACTACATAACAGAGTTTGAGAAGTATTATTACAAGATGGGAGAGAATAGAACTAACTTGCAAATGTTCTTTGATAAACTTTCTGCCCCAATTAATGAACAAATAAGTGAAGAATATCGAGAATTACTAAAAAATGAAAGTAAAGATTCTCTTGGAAACAGAATTTCCTATCTTAGGAAATGGGTAGAGAAAAAATGTGGAGACATGAGATGATGAGAAGCACCCAAAGAATGAAAAAATAATTCTTAACTTGTTGGGAGACGCCAACAGAATGTGGATGTAATAACAGTTATTATTAGGAAAGAAGAAATTATAAGAGAAAAAGTTTCAATAAACAAAGAGGTGAAAAATATTATAAGAAGTATTATAAAAAACCATTCTCTAAAAAACAGAAGGTTTTTCCAGAAAGCCTCATTTTGTCCTGAGAAAAAGAAAAACTGCAAAATGTTGGGCATGCGGAGAATCCGGTCATTATGCTAATGAATGCAAAAACAAGAAAAATAATAGATTAGCAGAAGCCCTAGTTAGTTTGGATTATATCGAGCTATCTGAAGATGAAGCAGTAGATCTAGCCCTAAGAAATAACAAAGGGATAGTAGAAATAATAGAAGAATAGCTTGAAGAAGAAATAGAATCTGAAAATGAGTCAATAGAAGGTGAAGAGATTAAGAAACGATGGAAGGTGAATCTCTTAGTGAGTTCTCTGATGAATATGAGAGGCCAAAATACCAAATTGGTATTTAAAACTGGCAATGTTGGACAAATTGGTATTTAAAAAAACTCTGGCGTTAAATTGGTATTTAAAAGTGCACCGATGGACAAATTGGTATTTTTTGTAGCCGGAAATTCGGTTTGGCCGATTTTCATGCACTGAACCCCTTTTTTTATTTAGTTTGACCGGTTTTCAACCCTTTTTTAATTTAATTTGGACCGGTTTAATTTAATTTGTATAGATGTTATGGTCATATGGTATGTTCCCATGTCTTGAAAACCAACGTAGGTGAATGCCTTGTATATGGTTCTAGTAATTTAGGATGACAAATCCTATGACTAAATGTTTTTTGGCTAATGAATATTATATATATATAGTGTTTAATGATGGTAAATCCACTGTTCAATTTTATATGTGCTGTTATAATGTTGAACTAGGAGAGTTATATGTGTGGAAAAAAAAGGGTTCAGTGTATGAAAACCGATCAAATTAAATTAAAAAAAGGGTTGAAAACCGATCAAACTAAATAAAAAAAGGATTCGGTGCATGAAAATCGGTCAAACCGAATTTCCGGCTACAAAAAATACCAATTTGTCCATCAGTGCACTTTTAAATACCAATTTGGCGCCGGAGTTTTTTTAAATACCAATTTGTCCAACCGTGCCAGTTTTAAATACCAATTTGGTTTTTTGGCTGAATATGAGATGGCCACCTTAGCTCAACTTCAGCAAGCTGAAACCTCTATTGATGAGGAACAAGTTGAAGAAATGACTAGATCAGGGGTTGATTTCCCGATCATCGCTAAAGAACAGTTTGTTAAAAAATAATTGTTTTCTAAATATGCTAAATATGTTTGCGAAGAAATGTCTGAAGACGTAAATGTCAAGAACAATGAGAATCAAACAACTGAAGTAAACTTAATTAATTGGGCAAACATTCAAAAACATAACAAAGATAAAAAATTTAAATATATTTTCATATGTGGCATCCAAGTAATTATAACTCCATTACAAGACTATGGAAAAGATGTGCAATGCATTAATTTTGTCTGTGACATTAGGCATAAAAAGTTTAGTGATCAATGCATCAGTGGTATAGTCTGTAATTTGAGTCAAGGAGCAGTTTCTTGGATTTGTAGACCTAACTATTTTGTTAGTTTAGAGGATCATTATGCATCTAAATTCTTAGCAATACAATTGTTAACAGAAGTTATTAGTATGCATAAGGGAACTTGTCCTTTACAATTAATGTGGAAGGTAGTTTATAAACCTGAGAATACTACAAATCCTCCACGAAAATGCCATATAGTGGAAGCTGAGAAACACGAGGTTGTAGGTCCAAGTAAAGAGGTTGTGCCTATTAAGTTAAGACCTGATCAAATAAGACTTAAAACCATTTGGGTAAACGCATTTGAAAATTCTACAGCTACTAGCAGTGACAAGGTATTAACCATAGATGAAGAAGTTAGAATAAATACGAATGCTAGACCACCAATTAGTCTTTCTAGATGTCCAAGTTTATCCCGAAATACTAGTTTTAGGTTCAATCCTAATCTCAGTGTTACCTCGAGGAATCAGGGAGCTACTACGAGCGAAAAATAGTTTATGGTAGATGAAGACATAGCAAGCATGATAGCGACATCAATTCCTCCAATAGTTCAAAAGGTTAGAGAAAATCAAGAAGGATCATCTAGTTCCGGCCCAAAAGGAAAGCTAATAGGATATTCCACTAAAACCATTAGTGAACCTATCTATGAAAATGATCCAAGGGCTAAGGAGTTCGAAGAATCTCTCACGGATCCATTATTTGAAGACGAAATAGGTATGAGGATGGAAGTAATAGACCTCAGACATCTCTATGGAGATAATATGAGAGTAGAGGAAAGCCTTGAACATGTCAGCAAAGAATCGCTAAAGAAGAATTATAGAATTACCAACCCCAATAGCATTTATATCCCGATAAGTATTTGCTTAGAAGGATTCAATAAATATGAGTTATGTGCCTTTGTAGATAGCGAATGTTCAGTATGCTTTGGTAAGAAAGCATTATTTCCTGAGTTTATTTGGCAGAAACCCCGTAGACCAATTCAAGTTAGAATAGCTGATGATAGTATCATGGTTCATTCATAATTGGCTTCTGATGTACCTATCATGATAGGAGGAGTCCAATGTGTAATTCCTACACTCTGGGCAACTGATCAGCCCTTACATGATATGTTGATTGGAAATAACTTCCAAAGACTTCATGTTCCGGTAACTCAGCACCTAGACCTGATGGTCTTCAACATCAATGGAGAAGATGCTTGGGTGAAAAAGATTAAACAAGCCTATACACATCAAGCAATAGAGTTTACATGCACTAAGCGTGGTGAGGAATATATTCTTCCTACATAAAGAGAATTTGCACTCTCTATATATGAGGTAACATTAAAAGAAAAAAATTTTAAGCAACAAGAAAAAATGTGTAAGGAACTATATTCTGAAAATCCTTTAAAATTTTGGGAAAAAGATAAATCATTTGCTACCATAGAGTTAATAGATCCAAAAGCTATCATTAGAGTAAAACAAATGGTTTACACTTACAAGGATCAACAAGAATTTAAAGAACAAATAGATGAGCTTTTAAAGAAATGTTTAATTCGAGAAAGTAAAAGTCCTCATTGTAGTCATGCCTTCAGGAATCATGTTGAAGAAAAAAAGGAAAAGCTAGAATGGTTATTAATTATAAAAAACTTAATGATAATACTCTTTTTGATGGATAGTATATCACTAATAAGACAGTGTTATGTAATAGAATACAGGGAGCCACTAGGTTCTCTAAAATGGATTCCAAAAGTGGTTATTGGCAGGTAAGAATGGATGAAGAAAGCATTCCACTTACTGCATTTAGTGCCCCACAAGGTCACTATGAATGGGTAGTCATGCCCTTTGGTTTGAAAAATGCACCACAGATATTTCCGAGAAGAATGGACAACGTTTTCAAAGAACTTAAACATTGTTGTCTTGTTTACATTGATGATATCTTAATCTTCTCTAAAACCATAGAGCAACATAAGCATGACTTGAAAGCTATAACCCAAAAATGCATTGATCATGGAATAATTCTAGGACAAAAGAAATGCATATATGCTGAACCTAAAATTGAGTTCCTAGGATTAAAGATTAAAACAGGTCAAATTGTCTTGCAAGAACATATTCTGGAAAAGGTAGAAAAATTTCCTAATGAAATCAAGGATAGGAAACAACTAGAAAGATTTCTAGGCTGTTTTACTTATGCTTCTGATTTTATTAAAGATCTAGCCAAGTTAAGAAAACCTTTACAGGTTAAATTAAAGAAAGATCAAGTTTGGAGTTGGACTCACTTAGATACTAAAATTGTCCAAGAACTAAAAAGAAGGTGTGAAAAACTTCCAATATTGACTTTACCTAATGAAGAGGATGAGTTAGTTCTCGAAACAGATGCTAGTGATTATCATTAGGGAGCTGTTTTGAAACTAAAAAAAGATAATAAGCTTTGCAGGTATAGAGTATAGTAGTGGCAGCTTCAACAAATCTGAATATAATTACACTGTCATGGAAAAGGAGATTCTTGCAATTTATCGTGGAATCCAGAAGTTTATAATCTTCTTAGCTCCTAAACCTTTTACAGTCAGAACAGATTGTAAAGGAATATTGGGTTTCATAAATAATAATCTTGATAATATGAAAGCGCATGGGAGACTCCTGCGTTGGCAGTTATCCCTTAATCAATTCACTTTCACTGTTGAACATGTGCATGGATCAAAAAATTCTCTAGCAGATAGCTTAACTAGAGAATTAGCTGATGGATCAAAGGCATCAAACTCGTTAGGAAAATCCCTGATGGGTAACCAACCCTTGGGATGTTGATCTCCTAGGGGAGATAAGAGAATACTAGAGATAGGTTTCCCCTCCTAGTTTTTATATTTCTGTTGATTTTGGAAACTTTATTACCAATAGATACCATCGTGGACTCTTAGAAACGAGACACATAACGGTTATAAGATTCCTATCTATGGAAATGATAATAAAAGTTCTTCAGCTACCTGTTGAACTCCAAGAAGAAATCTGTAAGAGATGGAGGATGAGATTTCAGACACTTCTACTGGGAGATATCAGAAAGGATTAGAAGACTGTCAGCAGCAGTAGACGAATGGTTTACACATTTTGTAACAAACAACCGTGCAGGATTTGGAGGATTATCATTACCCATCATGCCAGCTGAAGATGCAGATTACTTAAAATCATGGAAATATGGAATGTGGAGCGGACTCTATAAAATTAATCGATGGTGGCCAAAGGAAGAAGAAGAGATCATCATGCTCAAATACTTCACCAAGTTCCAAAATGAGGTCTTCCTCAGAGCTGCTAAGTTCGAACACATGAAGGAGATAGAAGGGTGTCTAGTTCATTGTGCTTGTTTGGATGTTAACCAGGGAAAAACCTGGTTAGCACATTATTTAATTCTCATTTTGTTCTCGGAAGAATACTGGTTCCTGGCAGATCAAGTAGAAGGGCGTCTGGATACAGTAAGGCATCCATGGGTGGCCAGAGCGAAAGGGTTTTTTTACATCTACTACTACATCACCAAATATCACCAAACATGATATGTAAACTCTATCAATATGCAATGCAATCCCTCCCCTACAGTGTTAGGTGTCCCCCATGAAAATTGAAGACAACTAAATAATAAAAACATAGAGGAAGAGATAAATGAAATACTCACAATGTGGTGGAAAGGTGGGCTCCTGAACCTTCATAGACGAATAAAGACTAACGAGCCAAATCCGCAACTTGTGGCTTCATCCTGACCTACAGTGTTAGGTGCCCATACCGAAAATGTCAACACAAACTAACCTAGAACTAAATAAAAATAACTAAACTAAAGATGAAAGAGATTATTAGTTATCTTGGGGTGTCTCCCAAGCTGTGCATTTTTTTAATGTCATTAGCATGAATCAATGAGTATGAAACATTGTCTTTTCCAAGTGAATATATGAAGGGGATTATTAATCTTTCATGAGTGACAAGACCTATCAATCGGGTCATTCTGGTCGGGTTCGGGTCATTCGAGTTCCGGGTAAATCGGGCGTCGGATCAATCGGGTTATCAGTCATTCCGGGTGGAGCCAAATCGAGTTTGTCCCGGATCGGGTCGACCCAACGGGTCAAAAAACTCGAACTTTTAAAGACTTTTAAAAAATATTACTCCCTCCGTCTCATATTAATTGTCGTTTGTCTTTTTGTGTATGTTTTTTAAGGAGCGAAAAACTCTATAAAATATTATTATTTTAATTAATTTTTTTATATAATGTTATACTTATTACTACTAAGTATCAAATTATATAAAAAAATTTAATTAAAAAATAATATTTTATAGAGTTTTTCGCTCCTTAAAAAGTGTGCCGAAAAGTAAAACGACATTTAATTTGAGACGGGGGGAGTATTAAAATTAAATTATAATATAAATATGTCAAATAAACTGAATAATAATATTATAATTAAATTTATAAATATAATAATAATGATATTATTATTATTATCATTATTATTATTAGGGTAAATTGCAAATAATATCCCAACCTTTAGTGATAGTTGCTTTTAATACCCTATCCTTGAAAATTTTCACAAAATATCCTAACATATACCATTAGTTGCAATTAACACCCTAAATGAGTTGCTTAAATTAAAAAATTACCCACATCAAACAAATATTACAAAAAATCACCCATTTTCATAAAATATTTTCAATGAACCCCTAATACATTTTTAAAATATGAGAATTAAATAAATCTCTTACAATTTAACACCACCCGACACCCACCATCAAAAAATAATTATAATAGATATATAAAATATACTCCTTTAAAATATAATATAATTAATTTAGCATCTAATCATTTAAAATTTTAATATAATCAATCAAAATAATTAATTATTTATCTAAAAACATTCATTATAATTAAAATCTAAATTTATATAAGTCTGTCTCGATACAGACTTATATAAAGATATGATAACCATTTGCAATAGATAATTATATAATAAAGATATATTAAAAATAATATGGTAAAAAATAATAATTTTACTATATTATTTTTAATATATCTTTATTATGTAACTATTTATTACAAATGGTTATCATATCTCATACCATTTATTTACGAAAATCTACATTATTTTATTTTTGTAAAGGTATTATGTTTAAGATAAATAATTAATTATTTGGAGTAATTATATTAAAATATTAAATGAGTAAATGCTAAAATAATTATATTATATTTTTAAAGGAGTAGATTTTATATACCTGTTATAATTATTTTTGGATGGTGGGTTGGGTGAACTTAAATTTTAAGAGATTTTTTTAATTTCAAATTTTAAAATATATTAGAAGTTTATTGAAAACATTTTATGAATATGGGTGCTTTTTTGTAATTTTTTTATGATGTGGGTAATTTTTAAAATTTAAGAATCTCATCCAGGGCGTTAAGTACAACTAATGGTATATGTTAGGATATTTTGTGAAATTTTACAAGGTTAGGATATTAAAAGCAACTACACCTAAAGGTTGGGATATTAGTTGCAATTTACCCTTATTATTATAAGCATAAAAAATCATATTTATACAAATAAGTGCTCTAAACCTACGTATACACTATAATTATAAAATATATACATTATTTAACTTATGAGTGACATTAACGAATACAATTGCATGACGAATCTGTGTGAGATTAATTTGGTGTTTGTGTGGTGTCTATATTGTATTGACTCACCAGGTCGATTTTGATCAAATGGATTAGCGGATCCCAGCCCTAAAAGTCCCAAATCATTTAAGTTCGGGTTGATTTCAGGTCCAGCATCTAAAATATCTCTTTCAAATTCGCAAAATGACCAAACATACATGTCATGTTTTTCAGATCAGATCATATTTTGACAAGTTTATGAGTGACTGTAGCCGGGTAAAACTTCCACCTCAAAACAAGAGCATCGATCTTATCTAAGAAATTAAATAGTCCGTACAATTAAATTTATAATGAATTAACATGCCATTTATGTTACATCATAATCATTCAGTAACTCCTGGTAAAAATCACAGGCCATATATATCTATGTTCTCTTTCTTGTTCTCTCTATGTGGTGGTAAAACCGTAGTAAAAGGGTGTAGTGTTAACCGTACGTCAAATAAATTGATGGCAATTTAACCAACCTGGAAAAAATCAAACTCAATTCTTCATCAAACCAAGCGCCTGGAGAACACAGAAACGAATTCATTAACTCAGCTCAGAACCTAACAGAGAACGTGCATAAAAACATAACCCAAATTTAATTTTTGGTCCTCCGGTATTTACTTTTCAAGTCCTCAAGTTTTTATTTCATTCAAAAATGGAAAAATAACCAAAAATAATCCCAACAATCAACCTTTAACCAAAAATAATCCAGCCTTTTAAAATAATTAATGGAAAAATAACCAAAATTAATATGAACTTTGAAAACTACTAATTCATATACAAACTATAACACATTAAACTAAAATCGATACAAGGTTCAAAATTCACAAACTATAAATTATTTTAGACTAAAAATATAACTCGACGTTGAACCCGAACCCGACCAGCTCTCTACTGGTAGGCATATACAACTCGACGGCGGGAGGAGCCTGCTCCATCCATCCAGGCAACTTTGATTGGGGAAGATGATGAAATTATGAATTTACAATTTTGACCACAATTTATTACACTATTAATTAGATATTGAGTCTAAATGAATTTATAGTTTGTGAATTTTGGACCATGTATCAATTTTGGTTTAATGTGTTATAGTTTGTATATGAATTGGTAATTTTAAAAGTCCGTATTATTTTTGGTTCCCTGTTGATAGTTCGTATTATTTTTGGTCATTTTTCCACTATTACCCTATTTACCACAAACAATCCAACTCAATTTCAATCTTTAATTTTTAATTCTAAAAGACTCTAAACTTTCAAAAATCCACAAATTAAAATACCCTCTTTTCCCCAACTTTATGTGACCAAACACATTCGTTCATCAGCCAGATAACTACCACAATCCACAAATTATCCTTTAACAAATAGGCAAACACTCCTACAATTAATCATACCTCTTTGGATCTACTGATAAAAAAAATACCTCTTTAGATCTCTTTCAAAGTATAGTAATTTAAGCTCCATCAAAGAAATCTGGAGCCAAAATTCCACCTTCAAAACATCACTGTCAATTGAGGACAAACATGATAATTCGAGGAAGAAGATGACGCCGAGTCAACGATACAAGCTTTGAGTCTCTAAACGAGATCTTTAACAACGGATAGATAATGCATCTATTCCCAATCTTCAACAAAAGTTTTATTTTCAAAATTTGGGTATCAATTTCCCCCAGATTTTGACAGGGAAAATCTCAAAAATTTCCCCCAAATTCGATTGGTGTATGAAGTTCAATTTTAACAATGAAAATCTCTCAGAGGTCGTTTGGTATCGATATCAGTATATCAGATATCAGCCTTGATATCTAATATCGATGTTTGGTACGAAAAGATATTGATATCAAGTGATATACTTGATATCACCTTTTAACTAACTCCTTCCCATTTTGATATACTGATTTATTGGGTGGTATTGAGTGATATCTC
Organism: Persicaria maculosa; assembly: GCA_963922045.1. Lineage (NCBI taxonomy): Eukaryota > Viridiplantae > Streptophyta > Magnoliopsida > Caryophyllales > Polygonaceae > Persicaria > Persicaria maculosa. The sequence continues at coordinate 23,645,322 of OY998259.1, read as the reverse complement.
CGTCTGGCGTCTGGGCTCTCTCTGCGCTCTCAACAAGTACGCTCATCTAGTCTCTTCTTCTTCTCTTCATCTATGGCTTGTTGGAATCTATGGACAATCCTGATCTGGAAATTAGGGCTAGGGTTGTGCGAAATCGATATGGCTTGGGTAAAATCTAGGGTTAAGGGTTGGTCGCTCTCCCCTCTTTCTTTGCTTCATCCATGGCTTGTGCGAAATCTGGGGTTTGTGCATTGTTTGTTGCGATTTTTGGCTTGCATCTGTCATTCGATTGCAAGTGCATCTTTCATTCGATTTTTTGGCTTGTATTGCTACAGTTTGTTTGCTACGTTTTATGTGCCCTGTACCATATGAAATTCTTGTGTGTTTGCTCTTTACAATATGAAATTCGATTGCTATATGTGCTGATTTTTTTTTGTTTCTATTTCTCTTGCTTTGTTTGAGATGTCTTTCGTTCAATTGTGATGAATTTGCTAGTTCTGCTATATGCCCGGTATAATCTCCATCTGTTTTTTCAGCGGATTTGTGCAGTTGATTTTTCATGTGTTCGTTGCTATGTTTTTGGAGTTTGTATGTTGGTTTTACTTGATAAATGTCTCTCTAATTGCTTATTTTTATGGGTTTTCGATTGGTTTTACATGTGCATACTCGACTAAGGGGTGATATCTGATATCCTAAAATATACCAAAACAAGGATATTAAGATATCAGCTGATATCGATATCGATATCTGATATTTTGATATCTAGATATCAATACCGAACGATCCCTCAAATTTCCCAAAATTTGTTTGCCGGAGGCTAATGATAATCACGACGCCATCGTGTTCGCCATCTGAGGCTAATAAACTCGATGGAAAAATCGATCGGCATCATGTTCGTCGTCCGAGGCTGGATAGTCGCGTGGGAAAAGGTGCGAGTAGGATGGAGATAAAGTTGGGTTGGAGACATGGGGTTCGAAGAAGGTTGAAGAGGTTCTCAGAGAGTCGGATTTGATTGGTTCGGAGTGTGGGAGAGGAAGGGCCGAAGGGGTTTGAAGGAGAGGGTATTTTGTAGATTTTTAAAAGTTTAGGATGTTTTAGAATTAAATTTAAAGATTGAAATTGAGTTGGATTGTTTTTGGTATATAGGGTAAATAGTTGGGCTACTATTTAGTTATTTTGAAAGGTTGGATTATTTTTTGTTGAAAGTTAATAGTTGGGATTATTTTTGGCTATTTTCCCTTAAAAAAATCTATAGTTTTGATTTGTTGGTAACGTTTTTGCACATGAGTTATAAACTTCTCAGTAGGGATGGCAATGGATCAAATAATGGGTGGATTGTCCAAATTTTTACCTAATTCACCACCCGACCCGCCCCACCATCTGCCCCGTTTCACCCGTCACCCATCGGGTAATCGGGTGGATCAAGAGAAAAACATCTCGCCCAATTTAACAAATTAAAAAAAAACCTATTTAACAATTTTGTTTTTTTAAAAAAAAAACCTATTTAACAATTTTGTTTTTTTTTAAAAAAAACTATTTAACAATTTTGTTTTTTTTGAAAAAAAAACCTATTTAACAATTTTGTTTTTTTTTTAAAAAAAAAAACGGTTTTGACAAATGGAAAAAAAACAAAACAAAAAAAACAGCCACCCATGTTTAACAAATTCAAATAAAAACCTGTTTATAACAAATTAAAAAAATGATTAACAAATTAAAAAAACAGCCCTTGTTTTAACAAATTAGGATTGGATAAAAATATTTTATATATATATATATATATATATATATATATATATATATATATATATATATATATATATATATATATATATATATATAGGGTTTACTTCAAATGTAAAAAGTCCTTAAAGTGTAAAATATGCTTATTGTGTAAAATTTGCTAATGGGCCTAATTTAATTACTATTGGGCCTAATTTAATTACTAATGGGCCTAATTTTATTAGTAGAATATCTGCCCCCTTGCCCATGCGTGTGCCCCCCCTTGCCCCCCTTCTCGGACCCGATTTTTTTTTTTTTTTTGCCCAGAATTTTTTTTTTTCGTGGTAACACTTTCTGCTGTGCAGGTATAACTTGCTTTTGTGCACATATAACATCTTATTGTGCAAATATAAGTTTATTTTGTGCAGACAAATAATTCATTATGGGGTAAATAGATAAATGTGTCTATTTCAATTATAAAAATTTATAATTGAAATATGTTTAATTTATGGGTAAATTGGTAAATATGTCTAATTTTATGGGCACATGCACTTTTTCCCGTTTTCGATACCTTTTGTGCAACTGTGAAGTGCATTTGTGGAACTGTGGAGTGCATTTGTGCAACTGTAAAGTGCATTTGTGCAACTTTAATTGTGCAATTGTGCAAATTTAAACTACAATTGTGCAAAAGTAAGATACAATTGTGCAGATTAAGAATACAATTGTGCAAATGTAAGATCGTAATGTGCATTAATAAGACAAAAGATGTGCTTTTGAAATCGATGTTTTAATTTTGTTTTTTTTTACTTTTGAGAGTTTGGGTTCACCTCTCGTCTAATTTAGGTTAATAGATGTAAGTTTGAAATCGATTTTTTTACATATAAGCTTTTAAAATTAAAGTGCATAAATAAGATTAAAATGTGCATAATTAAGGTTAAAAAGTGCATAACTTAGATTATAATGTGCATCTCTGGGGACCAGGCGGATGCTGTCTGTAGGAAGCTTAATTTCACGGGTTGTGTTCGTATTGAAGCCGTTGGTTTCGCTGGAGGAGTGTGGCTGCTCTGGGACGATCAGAAGTGCAACTTCACTGTCCATGAGAAGGAAGCTGATTTTATACATGTGTCGTGGCCCATGGGCGGGACAAGAGCACACCTGATTGGTGTCTATGCCCCTCCTACTGTGTCTAGGAGGGCTCCTTTCTGGGAAGCGCTCGAACTGTGTCTGGATAGCATCTCTGGCCCGCTTCTTGTTGGGGGAGATTTCAACTGTGTCACCAGCCCGACTGAGTCGAGTGGTGGGTCGGGAGGGGTGCACAGAGATACTCCGACATTCTGCAATCTTATTAATAAGTTTGGTCTCCTTGACTTGGGCTACACCGGCCAGGAGTACACTTGGAGCAAGGTAGTCATAGGAGGGTGCACTGTGTCCAAGCGTCTTGACAGAATTCTCTCTAATGTTGAAGGGCGCATGTGTTGGCCTGAAGCTAGGGTCTGTCACCTGCCTCGATACTCCTCCGATCATAGTCCTTTACTGTTGGAAATCTTCCCGCGCATTCTGATGGACAAGAAAAGACGCCCCTTTAGGTTTGAAGCCGCCTGGCTGAAGCATGAGTCCTTTCCGAAATTTGTTGACTCAAATTGGAACAGATCCTGCAGCACCCCGTGCGCCCTTGAGAAGCTTAAAGTGGACCTCACTAAATGGAATAAAGATGTCTTTGGTAGAATCCAAGCTCGGAAAACTGATCTTATGAAAATGTTGGGTAATGCCCAATGCAAGAATACTCGGAGACCCACGTCGGAGGGGCTTGCCTGGGAAGAGAAGGTGAGAAAAGCCCTTGACGATACTCTTGATCAAGAGGAGATTCTTTGGTTCCAAAAGTCCAGAGTGGCTTGGCTCGCTTTTGGTGATCGAAACTCTAATTTCTTCCATACCTCGACAGTGATTCGCCGCAAGAGAAATCGTGTGGAAGGCTTGTTTGCCGATGATGATGCCTGGATTGAGGATAAGGTTGGTCTGGAATCGCTCGCCCTCAGTTATTTCATGGAGCTATACAAAGAAAGGGATGAACCCCGGAGAACGGTGGAGACTCAGAATGGTTTTCCGATTATCCATCAGGACGTTTGGGAGCAGACAACTCAGCGCATCTCCGAGTCTGAGATTCAGACAGCCTTCAAGAGCATGGGAGCTTACAAATCGCCTGGCATAGATGGGTTTCAACCGGTGTTTTTCCAGAAATGTTGGGACACTGTCGGACTTTCGGTCATCGAATTCGTTAAGGATTTCTTCAGAACCTCATCCCTTCCTGAGGGGGTTAATGACACGCTCATTACTTTGCTCCCCAAGGTTGGTAAACCGGAGAGAATCCAACAATTCCGCCCGATCAGTTTGTGCAATGTCATCTACAAGGCTATTACAAAAATTGTTACGAATCGCCTCCAACAGGCTGTGTGTGATCTGGTGGGTCCGCTGCAAGGCAGCTTTATTCCGGGAAGACTCATCTCCGAGAACATCGTCGTTGCTCAAGAGGTGGTCCACTCGATGCGAAGAAAGCAAGGAGTTAGAGGCTGGATGTGCCTCAAGTTGGATCTCGAGAAAGCTTACGATAGGTTGAGTTGGGATTTTATTGAGGACTCCCTCAAAAGCGCCAAGCTCCCGTCTGTGCTGATCGATTGGATTATGGAATGTGTGCGAACTCCGAGAATGCACGTCCTATGGAATGGCGAGGTATCCTCTCGATTCACTCCTACCCGGGGTATCCGACAAGGTGATCCGATCTCTCCATATATCTTTATTATATGTATGGAAAGATTGAGTCATCTTATCATGGATGCGGTGGACCGGGGAGATTGAAAATCTATTAAAATCGCTAGGGGGGGTCCTGCGCTCTCACATCTCTTCTTCGCTGATGACATCCTGCTCTTTGCGGAAGCATCGGTTGGACAAGTCAAGGTGATCAAGGATTGCTTAGAGGCCTTCTGCGAAGGTTCTGGCCAGAAAGTGAGTTTCTCCAAGTCGAAAGTTTTTGTCTCTAAGAATGTGAAAAATGACCTCAAGGAGAGGATCCATTCTGCTAGCGACATTGAGGTGACGAGTGACCTTGGCTCCTACCTTGGAATGCCGATTCTGCACAAAAGGGTCACCAAGGGTACGTTTTCTTCGGTTGTGGACAAATTTAACAACAGATTGAATGGATGGAAAGCTAAATTGCTCAGCTTTGCTGGTAGGACTACTCTCATAAGATCTGTGTTAACCTCTATTCCTGTCTACTCTATGTCAACTATTCTGCTGCCTGAAGGAACTTGTAAGGAGTTGGAAAAGATATGTCGGAACTTCCTTTGGGGCTCTACTAGAGAAAAAAGAAAGATTCACAAGGTCGCCTGGTCTGAGATCATACAACCTCGTGCGCTCGGTGGGCTTGGGATCAAGTGCATGACTGATTTGAACCTTGCTCTCGTTGCCAAACTGGGATGGAGACTTATGAATGGTGAGAAGGGGATCTGGAAAGATCTGCTGCTCAGCAAGTATGTTAACAGATCGCTCGGAGCCTCGGCTGCGGCTTCTCCCGTTTGGAAGAGCATTACAACTGCTTTGAGTATCATTGTGCACCCCAATGTCAGTTGGCGGCTTGGTAATGGAAAGAAAATCAGTTTTTGGCTTGACAAATGGGTGGAAGATTCTCCTCTCATCGATTTGGTGAACATGGATGATGGGGTCGAGGACACTGAGTGCAAGGTCGCTGATCTCTGGAACAGCAACTGTGGCTGGAATTGGCAACGTTTTGAGCACCTCCTGCCGACCTCCACCATTCTGAAACTTACTGCGATTGCAATCTCGGAGAGAGAGGACGTGTTGTGCTGGAACTGTAATACTGATGGGGAATATTCGGTTAAATCCGGGTATAGCACAACTCAAGGTACGCATAATTTACAGTTCATTGATTCAAATTTATACCGTATTATTTGGAAATTGAGAACCAATGAAAGGATTAGAAGTTTCATATGGTTGATTAGCAAAGGTGGTGTTTTGACTAATCTGAAGCGTATGAGAAGACATATAAGTAACTCTGGGCTTTGCCCCATCTGTGGGATGGTTCTAGAGTCCCTGTCACACCTTTTCAGAGATTGCGATGCTGCTAACGTCTTTTGGTTGCAGTTTGAGATGGAAAGGGAAGTCGAGAGTTTTTTCTCGCTTCCCTTTGCCTCGTGGGTGCGCACAAACCTGCTATCAAAAAGGACGACGAGAGATGGAGTGGAGTGGAACGCTACCTTTGCCTCGGCGCTGTGGATGATCTGGAACAGAAGGAATGAAGTGGTGTTTAAAAACACCAGCCCTCCCCCGCTTTCCATGCTGCGCTGTTTGTCCTGTGTGGTCGAGTACAAGGAAGCGCTGAAAACGGCGGGGGGCACTGACACTGCGACTCCCAAAGGCCATATGGAGGTTGGGTGGGAGCGGCCTGACATAGGATGGTGGAAGCTTAATTCCGATGGTGTTGTGCGGAGTAATGGGATCGCCGCTGCAGGAGGTGTTCTCCGTGATAACAATGGGGCTTGGATCCACGGTTTCGTCCACAACTTGGGAGCTTGCAATGTCGCCATGGCGGAGCTCTGGGGGATCGCCAATGGCCTCCAAATGACATGGGACCTTGGGATCAAGAAAGTGATTTGCGAGTCGGACTCCCTAGTCGCCATTACCCTGTTGAAGAAGAAGATTAAGCCGACTCACCCATGCGCCAGCCTGGTTGCCCTATGCCATGGCTTCACCAGTAGAAACTGGGATGTCCAGTTTCGTCATGTTTTCCGCGAGGCTAATCTCCCAGCAGATTCTCTCGCCTCTCTTGCTTTTTCTTTCCCTTTCGGAGCTGTCCTCTTGGACTCGCCCCCGCTTTCTATTGAGACATTGCTGCTAAACGATGCCCAGGGGGTCACTCAGACCCGCCTTTGCTGCTTGTAACTGTCGCTTTTTTATTCTAATATAACCCTTCCTTAGGGGGAGAGGCCTCCTCTCGGTTGCCCATCAAAAAAAAGATTATAATGTGCATGATTAACAATTTGCGATTGTTGCGCTCTTGTCTATTATGTAACCTATGTGGGATTTGAACCCACATCTTTTGTGCAAACGCACATTGCTCTACCAATTGAGCTAATAGGCTAAATTATGATTTTTATGCTAAAATAGAAGAACCTAATCGACCTAAAGCATATTGGAATAAAATTTTAAAATACAATTAGCTCATGATTCACAAACAATTTGACAATGCTATAAACATGAAATTAGCTCCAAATCAACCCAACAACACAACCATAGCATCAATTTCAGTCAATTTGGCCGTTGGCAAAAAACCCCAAATTCTAAAGCAAATCGCAATATAAAATTCCAAACTTCAATTAGATCATGATCCATAAACAATTTGACAATGCTATGAACATGAAATTAGCTCCAAATCAACCCAACAACACAACCATATCACCAATTTAAGTCAATTTTGCTTTTGGCAAAAAGCCCCAAATGCTAAAACATATTGCAATATAAAATTCTAAAATTCAATTAGCTCGTGATCCATAAACAATTTGACAATGATATGAACATGAAATTAGCTCAAAATCAACCCAACAACACAACCATATCATCAATTTCAATCAATTTGGCTTTTGGAAAAAAGCCCCAAATTCTAAAACATATCGCAACCTAAAATTCTAAAATTCAATTAGCTCATGATCCATAAACAATTTGACAATGATATGAACATGAAATTAGTTCAAAATCAACCCAACAACACAACCATATCATCAATTTCAATCAATTTGGCTTTTATCAAAAAGCCCCAAATTCCGCTCCTAAATCAAACCCTAGGTTTTAAATCTCAACCTAAATCATTCAAACAATCCAAATAACTGTAATAAACAAGTTTAGGGTTAGAAATCATACCAAATTCGTGTTGAAACAAAGAGAAAATCGGGATTTCGAAGGTATATTGAGCCAAAAACGTCGAACAGGTCTGTCGGGAGAGATGGGCTCAGTGTGAGCTCGGCTGGGCTCGAACCATGGGGGTTCGGGCTCGGAGGGTGCGCCTGAGGGAGGGGGTTCGAGCTGGCCGGGGCTGGTGGCCGGAGGTGGCTCGTGGGTGGCGTGGGAGGCCGACAACCGAAGTCGCTGGTGGCTCGACGGTGCTGCGAGAGGTGTGCGCGTCTGGGCGCGTCTGGGCTCGAACCAGGCCAGTCCAGGGCTCGGGGGTTGCGCACCGGGGTGGGCTCGAGGGCGGCTGGTCGCTGGTGGCCGGAGGTGGCTCGAGGTGGGTGCGGGTGCGGGAGTCCGAGGGCTCGGGGGTTGCGCGCGTATGTTTGTGTTGATTTGAAAATTTTACACGTTAAGCAAATTTTACACGTTAAGGATATTTTACATTTTAAAGCTTCCCTATATATATATATATATATATATATATATATATATATATATATATATATATATAGAGAGAGAGAGAGAGAGAGAGAGAGAGAGAGAGAGAGAGAGAGAGAGAGAGAGAGGGGGTAACTTGTGCACACCCCTTAGGGTGTACTTTGTGCACGTTTTTGGGCCATTGATCGGATGTAAGTGAATGGTTGAGATTAAAAGGATTTTTTCCATTTTAAAAAAATAAAAAAATAGTGGGGCCCGCGCACTAACTCCCTAATTCGGACCTACTCTCTTTGAAAATAAATGTGGGCGCGTGTGATTGAGGGGTTTTGTGTTTTGGGATTTCTTGATCATGGTGGGGCCCGCTAGGATGAATATAAAGGTGATTGGCAACTATTCCTTACTTTATAATTACTAGGATTCAATCCACTGCCGGTGTTTTTTTTAATATAAAAGTGATTGGTAACTATTTTATATTAATTTTTTGGATATACTTTATAAATTTTATATTAATTTTTTGGATATATAAAAGTGATTGACAACTGCTTTATTAATTTTTTATTAATTGACAATATCCCATATCTTAGTCAATCCATATCTTAGTGGATAATTATAAATGTGAAGTACCGGTTTTTGGATTTTTTTTTCAAAAAAAAAAAAATGGTTAGTGGATCAAAAAAATCTGTAATGATACATATCCCCAAAAATAATTCTAAATCAATTTTTTTTGTTATAAAGATATGGCAATTTCAAATAATGTTATAAATATATGGCAATTTTTTTGTTATTATCTATATAAAAGGATTTTAAAAATTTGACAATTCCACCGAATAATATTTTGCATTCCACCGAATAATGTTATGTTATCTTTTTTTCATTCAGTTTAGATCACTAATTATCAATTCCAGTGAATAATTTGTCTTGTGCTACCGAATAATGTGTTATTTTTTTCCATCAATTTCAGATAAAATAAACACAAAATCCTCAAACAATACTTACGATTTATACGAATAATGCTTCATATTTCAACGAATAATGATTCACATTTCATCAAATAATATTTAGTTGTGTAATTATACTCCTGCTAACGAATAATGAATCCAATTTCACCAAGTAATTGCATCAAATTTCACCGAATAATTGTATAATCGTTGTAAATAAGTTTTTAGAATTATTCGGTTGAATCAATCGATGCAATGCGTACATTGAATGATAATTGGGGGATTATTCACTGAAATTCTTATTTTTACTAGCTATACAAGAGCGATGAATAATTGTGTTACCGTTGTGAATACGTAAATATTTAGAATTATTCGGTTGAATCGATTGATTTAACACGTACATTAAACAATAATTAATGGTTTATTCACTCTAATCTTAACTACACACATAGTCACCTATTTTTGGTTATGTGCAAATCCCCTCTCGGTGAGCTTTTATTATTCACTTGCAATTATTCACTCAAATTATAATAATTAGAATTATTCACTCGAATACTAACTACCCACACCTAGTCACCTATATGAATTTGAGTGAATCCACTCAAATTCTAATTTTTCAGTCAAATTCTAATTATGCACTGGCAATTATTCACCCAAATTCTAACTATTAAGTCAAATTCTAATTAATCGGTTTATGTGCAAATCCCCTCTCGGGCGATATTGACCGAAGCAGCGCCTTTGGTAGGCGGCGCCACTGCCGCCGGCCACCTGTGCCCGTGTCATCTCCTAGGTACGGCGGAAGGGAAGGGAAATTACCGCCGGAGAAGGAGCTTCACGCGAATTTGTCTCAATGGGAGGAAGAAGGGTTCTTCAAGCAGATCTGGATCAATGACGGTGGTCTGGACCATGGTGCATCGACTTGTTGCTCGTAGATCCAGGTTCCGCTACCGGTGGGCTTAGATCTGGGGAGTGGGGGTGTCTGGTGGGGTTTTGATGCAGGACCATCCAAGACACCTTCGGACACATCTATACTTGGGGATGGACCTATGATTCGAGCTCACGAGAATGATGTCATCCTCAAGAGGAAGAAGAAGGCTCCACCATGGGAGAAGGTGCAAAGGTGGAAGCTCGACGTTTTAGATTCGTTCAGCATTTGACAGCTTTTCGACGTCTCAGTAAATTGAGCCGTACGGAGTCAATATTAATCGGATTGAGGCGTGCCATACCTTGTCGGAACGAGGACGAAGAGATCTACAACTTTGCTGTTAAAGGTTTTTCCAGATTCGTCCTAGAGATTGGCCGAAAATCACATTCTTTGAAGCTGTCATATGTTTAGCCGAATTTACTAAGTGTTGGAACTTTCTTTATTGCTATTTTTAGAGATCTTATTTACTTAAGTTATTTTAGGTAATTTAGGGTTTTATTTTAATTTATATTTTATTTATTATTTTTATCTTAAATCAGCCCCTAGGTTATAAGAAGGGTTGATTCCTCCATTGTAATACAGACGTCTCTTTTATGAAATTTCAGTTTGTGTGAAACACAATTGAGAGAAAGTCAATCGACTCGAAGCGTGGCTCGTCGATTGCAACTATTGGTATAGATCTAACTTGGTTTGCTTTGAGTTCGTCAACCTCGCGAGAGCTTGGTGATCCAGGTAATCACAAGTCCCCTCCTTGTGCCTCCAAGTTGTCCGCTTGGTTGTGTAAGGTTGTAGAGGCGGGCTTTATAGTCGTTGGTATTTGGTTCCTACCCTCTTAGGAGGTCTGGGGTCTTTGCCTCGTTCTATTTTAGTTCGAATCACCCATCTATCGGTCTTTCTATTGTTTTTAATCGAGTCTAGAGTTGCTGTGTTTTTATTCCGTTTAGTCGATATTGAGTCTTTGTTTGTTGTTCTTGAGTCGTTTGCTTCTGTTCTTGTCTTTGAGTCTTGATTGTCGAAGATCGGGCCATCCTACGGCTAACCCCGTATCAGGTTTCTCCGACCTCGATGGCTCATCCTCTGAATTTGAACGCGGGTTTGGAGCGGAGAAGCAGGGCGAGCGAACAGGAGAAACGTCGTAGTCGCCAGAGATGGGGTCAATTGCTGAGGAAGAGGAGCACTGGTTGTCGAAGACGGTTGCATCTTCGCTGAATCGCAGGAGGCCACCGGTTGAGAAAGAGGAGCACTGGTTGTTAAAGAGGAGCAATGGTTTTTAGGGTTTTTATTGTGCCACCAGTTGCACGCGCTCCACTCTCCTAATTTGGTTTAAGAATGAGTTTTTTTTTTTTAATCACCGGACACATGGCGAGATATAGGCCATCCGATCCACTAAGATTAATGATTATTATTTGTGCACAAGATACACCCTAAGGGGTGTGCATAAGGGAACCACTAAGATCAATGGTTATTATATATATATATATATATAAATAGGGTTGCGCTCCGGTGAAAACCAAAATTGCGGTAGAAACCCGTGAGGACCGGCTTTTTAGCCCGGTTCACTTGCTTTATAGCCCGGTTATGAATAGAACCGATATATAAAGGCATAAATTTTAGCCCGGTTTTGAATAAAATCGAGCTATAAAGTCACTATGCAATTTTAAAACATTAACTTTTTAGCACGATTTTTCGGTTTGACCGAGCTATAAAGTCATGTGTTATTTTAAAATTGGAGTTTTTAGCACGGTTTTTAGGTTCAACCGAGTTGTAAAGTCACTGTGTGATTGAGGTTTTTAGCACGGATTTAAAAAAAACGAGATATAAAGTAGTCCTCACGGGTTTTTACCACAATTTGAGGTTTTCACCGAAGTCAATCCCTATATATATATATATATATATATATATATATATATATATAGGGAGTGGTTCCCTTGTGCACACCCCTTAGAGTATATCTAGTGCACAAATCTAGACCGTTAAAAAAAATGGGACGAATGGCCACAATTAAAAGTGTTTTTTTCATTTTCCTTTAATTGTGTGTGGGGTCCATGTATCAAAAGGAAACCCCAACTTTGCAGGCGCGTGTACATCTTACCTTGCTTTTTTTTTTGGTATGGTTTTTTTTAAATATAAAAAATATTTGTGGAAAAAAAATTGCTTTTTTTTTATTAAATAGTTTTCTAAACCAACCCGATTCTGATTTTGTCCGTTTTAAATATTTGTTAATTTCATCGAATAATCTTTCACATGCTACCGAATAATATTGTGTTAACTTTTTTCATCTCGTTCGAATCAAAAGTTACCAATTCCACAACATAATTTGTCACATGCTACCAAATAATATTTTATTTTTTGTTCATCAATGGTAGATAAAAGAAATCTCAAATCTCTAAACAATTCTTACGATTTATACAAATAATAATTCATATTTCATCGAATAATGTTTCACATGCTACCGAATAATATTATGTTATTTTTTTCCATCTACTTCATATCAAAATTTATCAATTCTACTGAATAATTTGTCAAATAATAATGTAGGATTTATATGAATAATGACTCGTATCTCACCCAATAATGTTTCACATTTCACTGAATAATGTTTTTTACATTATTTGTCAAACTGGACTCCATATACTGACGAATAATGAATCATATTTCACCGAATAATTAACAAACTCATTATCACTAGTAACGAAAATTCAACAAATACGTCTGAATAACTGACGAATAATGAATCAAATTACGTATCTCGAATACCCTACACTAAATTCAACATATACGTTAGATTCTTTGTTTTCCCTGAATAATGCGGGAATCACAAGTTGATTGAGTAACAAATTTCAACCCTAATTCGATTTCCCCGATTTCAACCCTAATTGATATCCACCCCACCCACAACCGTCGTCTCTTTGACATCACCCTAAGAAGGACATCAGAACCCCCCACCCCCACCCCCACCCCTACCCAACCAACCCCCCCTAACTCCCCACAACCGTAGTCTCATCCCACCCACCCCTCACCCCACAACCGTCGACTCTTTGACATCACCCCAAGAATGACATCAGAAGGACTTCAGACGCTTGAAATCTAGACACCAACACGAAGGACATCAGAAGCTTGAAAATTAGAAATCAGAAGCTTCAATCTCACCGCCATCGTTATCCAAGCAGAAGTACGTCGCCGACGCAGAATTACATCACCGCCATCGTTATCCAAACTTAGATCTCCAGCGGTGATGTTCGAGCAGAAGTACGTCGCCGGCGCGAAGGAGAACAGGGTGCGATATCGCCGCTGCCGATTGCCTGGATAGTTGCCGCGCGCTGCCGCCTGCCATCGATCGCCTCTCAAAATGAAAATCGCGGTTGCCGATCGATCGCCTGGCTCATATCTCCCCGCCGCCGATCGTCTCTAAACTCTGCCCTCCTAATCGCCGTCGCCGGCCTCCCCAGCGAAGCCGCCTTTCTCTTCTCCCCCTGTAACCTCGCAATCGCCACCGCCGCCGGATGAAGTAGAGGTGCTCACAACAGCGCGATGTCGCTCCCCGTACTCGTCGTTGCCGGAAGCCAATTGCAGTCACCGTCACCGGACATCACCAACCACATTGGCCATCTTCCTCGCCCTATCGCCCTTCGTCGGATCCGAGCCCTTCGCCTTCGCTTTGCCTTCTGAGTCTACGCGATGAATTTAGGGATTTATTTACCCAAATCCAATAGTCAGGAATCATGCACAAAGTACAACCTAAGGGGTGTGCACTTTATACCCAATCTCTCTCTCTCTCTCTCTCTCTCTCTCTCTCTCTCTCTATATATATATATATATATATATATATATATATATATATATATATATATATATATATATATATATAAATACTAAAAATATGTCGGATGATGCACATGTCGGGTGATGGGTCGGGTGACGGATGAAATTACCGTCACCCGAATCCGACCCGCCTCGTCACCTGTTTAATACCCACCATGTATTGGATTTTCACCCGTTTTTTTTATCGGATGAAGCGGGTACCCATCGGGTGCGGGTGAGATTGACACCTCTACTTCTCAGTTTAATTAAGGGAAATTCCGTTTGGTGCCCCTGAGTTTTTGACAATTCCGGTTGGTGTCCCACACTTTTTTTTTGTCCGGATGTTACCCCTGAGTTTTGTCAAAAGTCCGGCTCATGCCCAAAACTCATAGTTTCTTCTTTTTAATGAATAAAACCACCCATTATTTTTATTTTTTCATAAATATGACCATTTACTTTTAACATTAAACAAAACTACTTATTATTTAACTAAATTCAAAACAAAATTGACAAAATCACCTTTATTTTTTAAAATTAATAAGATCACACATTATTGCCATTGTAGCAAAAAATACCTATTCTTTCCAAAAAATTTTTGAAGAAAATCAACCATTATTTTTAACATTACACAAAAGATCCATTACATATTTTATAAAAAATAAATCTCATTATTTGTCTAATATTGCATGTACATAATCACCCATTATTTACAAAATTTTGCACAAATCCACTATCTTATTATGTGAACAAAAATAGTTAACCTATACATTATAAAAAATACTTCGTAAAACCATACTTTGTGTAAAACCACCCTTTATGCTTTAAAAAATGCACAAAATCACTTCTTGTGTAATAAAAGAAGGTGTTATTCATTTCTTTTATTTGGAATACATAAAACCTAATAAAATAAGAATGATTAATCTCTTATTATATTTTTCTTTTACAAGACGAAAAGTAAATAAATAAAATTTACTTTTCCTTTTCAAAAAAATTATAATCAAGCATTTGGTTAAATTGATCAATCACATTTACAAATGTTTAAAGTTAATGAGATATAAGTTAAATATTGTTTTGAAAAATAATATGTGTTAAATATTGTTTTTTTGCAAAGTATAGAAAAATAATAGATCTTTTGTACATTTTTAAAAATCGTAGTGATTTTGTTCTATCTTTTTTTAAACAAGAGTGATTTTCCAATAAAAATTTTGGAAATAATATGTGATTTTGTAAAATTTTAAAAAATAAAGTTGGTTTTGTCACTTTTGTGTTGAATTTTGTTAATTAATATGTAGTTTTGTTCAATGTTAAAAGTAAATGGGCATATTTATGAAAAAAATAAAAATAATGGGCGGTTTTATTCATTAAAAAGAAGAAACTATGAGTTTTGGGCATGAGTCGGACTTTTGACAAAACTCAGGGGTATCATCCGGACAAAAAAAAAGAATGAGACACCATCCGGAATTGTCAAAAACTCAGGGGTACCAAACGGAATTTCCCTTTAATTAATGTAGTTTTGATGTTTTTCAACTGTATATATTTTTATATTACGGAAGTTTCACGAGGTACCCCTGGGGTATTGCAATTTTCGCGAGGCATACAACTCTTTTGTATATTTCGCGTGGTGCCCCTGAGGTTTTGAATTTTTTCGCCTCGTGTCCTTTCCGGTTAAATTTAACAGCTCTTCTTTCTTCCGTTAGTTTGCAATTAAAAAAAAAAAAAAAGAAAGCCAGAGATGGAGAACAGATGACGCACGACGGTGCCGACGACTGAAAGGAAAAGGAACCGGCGAAGGAGAATAAAAAATACTCGCCGCCGCCTCCGCCGCTGAGGAAAGACTCCAGGGAGAGGAGAGACAATAGGGACTCGACCGGCCACCGAACCGAGGGAGGCGGTAGGGATTTCGCTGGACTTCAATTCGACCGAGGGAGGCGGACGAAGGGGATGATGAATAGTACCATTCCGAAGACCCGAACACAGATTCGGCCAATTGGGGCACGGATCTGGTGTATACCCCAGTGGATCTTGACGCTTAGGTGATGGAAAGGCTAGAAGCGGTGGTGGCTTGGCCGTATAGGAGCGGCGGTGGATTTGAGCCTGAGGGTATGATGGATTTGGCTGTAACAGCAAGCAGCAAGGGTGGTGACGGGGCGAGGGTGGTGAAGGTGGGAGACAAAAAGGGTATGGTGGGTGGCCGGTCGGCGGCTTGAGCCTCGCCGGAGTTGGGTGGAAGGAGGGCCCACTCTGAAACCCTCTCCCGCTTCCCTGATGACTTCCTCTTTGAGGGGTTGTCTTTCGCGGCGCCGGCGTTCGAAGGGGAGGGAGGAGAGCAGGGTTGCACGACGCTGATCGGTGGAGAGAGGAGACGGAGGAAGAGCGGAGAGAGCCCTAATTTCTCCCGACGTCGGCGTGGGCGTGGGTTTGGGCGAGGACGCTTCGCGTCTTTCTTTCTCTCTCTTTTCTGTCCGTTCATTCTTCCTTTGTTTTTTCTTTTTTCTTTTTTTTTTTTTAATTCAAAACTAACGGAATCCGTTAAATTTAATCGGAAAGGGCACGAGGCGAAAAAATTCAAAACCTCAGGGGCACCACGCGAAATATACAAAAGAGTTGTATACCTCGCGAAAATTGCAATACCCCAGGAGTACCTCGCGAAATTTTCGTTTATATTATATATATTTATATTATGTATATCACATACTACATACATTTTTTTTTCTATAATAGACTACATTTTTTTTCTATAATTAATGTAGTTTCTATAATATACAAAAAACTCATCCAAAAAAAATCATTCTTCCAATTCAATGGTTCGTGTAGGATAATCGGGGGACGTACCCGACGTGTATTATTTTTATTTTTATTTTTATTTTTTAAGTAGGAAAGAATTACGTGGCACAACTTTTATGTGTGGGAAAAAATAGTTGGTTCAAACTTTCGGAGGAATTTTTTTTCACCGGAATTTGCCATGTGATAGAAACAACTTCTATTTTAGTATTGTAGATAATATAAGATTTTTTTTTAACAAACATGTAGGAAAGAATTACGTGTTCCCTATATACACCGCAAATACTTCGTTGGATCCAACGTTGTAGCAACGTTGGATTAGACGTTGCTACAACGTCCAATCTGACGTTGTTAATTGTCTGCTAATTTCACTTATCGGATGTTATAACAACGTTGAATTAGACGTTGTTATAACGTCAAATTGAACGTTGCCAATACGGGTCAGACCGGGCCAAGTATAAGATATTAAAAAAAACAAAAAAAATTTGGTTTACAACGTCCTTTTGGACGTTGCTCTTTTCTTTTTTTTCTTTTTTTTTTTGTGAATGTGGGTGGGTGGGTGGGATTTTTTATTTTTTACCCTAGCAACGTCGGATCCGACGTTGTTAGCCCGGTTCGGCCCGATCCGATCCTTCACTTCACATATTACAACGTCGAATCCGACGTTATAATGTAATTAATGTTACAACGTCGAATCCGACGTTGATTAGCAGCTCTAATCCGCGGATTTGCGGTGTATATAGGGACACCCAAGAATTACTTGGTTCAAACTTTTGGAAGGAATGTTTTTCACCAGAAGGTGGCATGTGGCAAAAATAACTTTTGTTTTAGTATTATACTAGTGTATGCCCCGTCCCCTGCACGGGAATATTTTAACACAATATTATAAAATTATATTTATTATCTATAAAAAAATCCTATTATAAATATGAAAATAAATAAATAAATATGAATTACATTATGATAATTAAACTAATAACTGAAAATATAAGATTAAAATTAATCTAGATCTAAATAACTCATTCTGTTGAAAAATAGTATATATGTAAATAAAATAACTATGAAATAATTAATTCTTTCCTCTAAAAATAATCGATAACACCTATCAAATATTTACTACTATGTATCTATTAATATTTTTGGTAATTATGATTACTGTTCTAAAAAAACCGTTCAAAGCCCGCCTAGACTCCCGCCTAAACCCCTTACCTCATCCCTCCACCAAGGCATTCAAGGTCACCAAGACCCGCCTAGACCCCAAAGACCCGCCATAAAATTCGTCTATATGGCAATTGGGTGAACCTAATGTCTTTTTTAGGTTCCGTCCATATGGTGTAATTTATATATAAATCGTCCATTGGATAGATTATTTATAATCCAGATGAAGATATACTTATATGGCAATTTGTATATCGGTATATGCCAAATTTATTACTATTATTGCGTTTAATTATATTGATATAGTTATTTCCTTTTATAATATTTACTCTTTTATAAGATATTCCATCTATTCAATTATATGAGTTGATGGTAAAATAAAATAATTATTTTTAATTATATAGATTTTCTTTTTGACGGGAGAAGGTTTTGCGAGATGCACTCACGTGCTGCCACGTAAGCTGATTCACTCACAAGCCGCCACGCAGGCAACAATGCATCGGTTTTAGTATATGTACTAGTGCAGTACCCGTGCGTGACGCACGGGATATGTAATATATATTATATTGGTTAAAAGATATTATCATAATTTATTTACATTATGTATTAGATATATTATAATGATATGAAAATGATATAGCCAAATAATATTCATTTGGAAAAAATAATGGTTATATCATATCAGTATATAATATATATGGCAAAACGCCAATGTCTCAACTTTCTAGATAGACACAGTTGCATGAACTAATTATGTAGATAGTGTTTTAAATTTTTTGTTTAACCTTCTAATTTTTTGTAACTTGATTGGTTACTTTTGAACATTAAATAAATATTTTTTTGTCATAATAAGCTGAAAGGTAGAACCAAATACTTTGTTAAGTAGATTGCACATTCGAAAAATGCTAGGTGAGCCCAGTATATCACTCCCTCCGATTATTAATATAGGACTTTTGACTTTTGTTCACGTAATTTAAGGAACTCAAAATAATATAAAATATTAATTTTTTTAATTATATTTTTTTACAATATAATACTTATTATTAATAACTATTATATTGTAAAAAAGTTAATTAAAAAAATTAATATGTTATATAAGTTTTACTTCCTTAAACTATCTGCACTAATATCCTTTTAATCACAATTTAAGTGACTCTTGTCATATGCCTTACACGCATGTGCTATCTTAATAATCACAAATTATAAATTTGGATCAAATTTGATAGATTTATATTATACTATTTTAAATTCTGATGTGGTGAAAACACATCAAAATGTAAGTGACTCTAGTCTTAATATCCTTTCATCATACTTATAGGTGATTATCAAAAATTGGGAAAATGTTAAGATTAAAATACTACTTAATTTGAATCAAAATTGGTTCTAAGTGTTATATGCATTGTTGTTTATAGAACATTGCTCAAAAAAATATTTATTAAGAATTAAACAAATATTTTGTACAAAAAAAAGTATAAAGAAATAGATCGAAGTCATTAATAGAAATAAAAAGTCTTGCTCGATAAACAATGATGTGTGAAGATATATCATCAACAAATTCGTCACAATTACTTCATACAAAATATAGTACAGAAGTGAGAAAGAAAAATAAACCTAGTATGTGTTTTGTCTCATGTACTAGAATATGTTAACATGATATTCAAAATTACAAATATTATCTATAAACCTATTAAAAATATGACAAAAAATAATAAAACTAAATTACAATGTGTGAATTAAACTAATTACGATCAAATTATACGGGAAATATAAAATAAAAATAAATCTAGATGTAAATAATTCATTTTAGATACAAAAAAAATACTAACATCTATCAAATAATTAATTTTGATATAGATAATTCATTTCACTAAAAATAATCTAGATATAATAAATAAAATAACATCTATCAAATATTTATCTATTAATATTTATGGTAAGTATGACTATGAAATTGTTTTGATTTATATTTTTATAAATTAACTAATATATTATGATAGCCTTTTATAAAATATAACATATTATTATTTTAATTAATACGGAGTAATTTTTTTCTTAAAATCAATCACAAATATAATTGATTCTTTAGAATTAATCACTAACATTAAAACGCGTGTCATTAGAATCGAGCATTAATTAGCTTGTACACAATATAAGCAAACTAAGTAGTAACTCACAAGACAAATGCAAATGATTTCTCTCTCTCTATCTTTCATAAAGAAGAATATGTTGGAGATTGAATTGAATAATGTTATTTGAAAATTGAAATGAATAAACATGAAGGGTTAAGAACAAACTTATCTACAATAATGTTTGCTTGGAAGACATCGAAAGAGTATATATATGCTAATGTGATTTAATTGGAATATAAACCTTCAACAAGTTACCATAACAAAACAAACAAACAAATAAATAAATCCACAAACTAATTCGGAGTCATATTTTTTCCATAACATTTCAACACCCTCTTCATGGGAAATTTCACATAAACCTAACGATTTCCCTTTTTATTTATAGAAAAAATTTGAACTATCTGTAATAAAAGTATATAAATTCACCACTTAATCACAAAATTTAATAGTAAGACAACCATGAGATTTAGGATAAACCTCCACCCGGCTCCATGTAACTCAATTTTGATGGATCGAAACGGCATTTTGGGGAGGCATCATATGGTTTTGTCTTACGGGATTCAGATGAGAATATTATCTCCCTCAGTCATGGAGTTTGTTGTAAAGGCCCGGATTTTTAAATAATAAATAATATAAATGGATTTAAGTCGAAAAAATAATAAGATAAAATAAAATAAAAAAAATTCGGATATTTCAAGAAAAACTCGTCCTTAATTTCCTAAATCGAAATTGAAATCCTTAAAACGAGTTCCGGCATTATTTAACTGGAAATTTAAATTACGTTATACTATGCTTTTATATACCGAAAATTTGAAAATAATAGTTGGAGTCTTATATTAAATTCGGATTTGGAAAATTAAGAAATATTTTAAACGCGTCGGGATAAGGTCCAGCGAACGGGTTTAGAGATTTATTTATTTTGGGGTGTTTTGAAATTCAACTTTATAGGACCACTTTAATTATATTTCTTTTCTCTTTTCTCTTCTCCCTCTCTCTCTCTCTCTCTCTCTCTCTCTCTCTCATTTTACTCAGAAGGCAATTGCCTGGAGTTTCCATTTCCTCTCCTGTACAGCTTTCATTTTGTTGTTTTGTGCCTAATGCACACAATTGCCCACCTCCTTGTGGCTTTGGTCCCCCTCCTACATCTCTCAGCTCACACCCACAACGCTATACATCTGCCTACAATTAGAGATCTCTACCCTAAAACCCTCACAACCCTTCCTTTAATTTTGACTTCACAGCAATCCCCCCCACAAGAAGACTTCCTCTCTGTGTGGCCGCCGAACACCACCATTCCCCACCGTCACTGTCCTCGCCGAAGCCGCATCCACCAGAAACTCCCTCATTGTCGTCGTTACGCGCCACCAGACGCCTGCCCTGTTCTCCGCCGAGAAGGAGGGGAAGACAGCCCCGTTTCGCCGATTGAAGGATTGCCGAGTCCCCACCTGTTGTAGCTGTCAGCGCCCATTCCTACCTCCTTCCCCTCGTTTCCACCACCATCACTCCTCCGTTGTAGCCCAGAAGGCCACCAGCTCTTCCTCGCCGCGTCGTCGTCAAAGCCAGGCGCAACCCGGAGCCTCGCCGGAGCCGGAGCGCGACCTTCTCCCCTGATTTCCGTCCAGAAACGCGGCACCCTCTTCTCCTCCCCTTTCGCTCTAAATCGATGCAAATTCGCAGCTTTAAGCCTTCTACTCTCTCCCTAGGCCAAGAACAAGGGGATTCCGCCATCCTCGGAGCCGAATCGAGCTCGACGGCCCCCTTTCCGGCGACACTCTCCAGCCCTCGGTGAGCGCCTCTCCTTCTCCTCTTCCTTGTTCAAGTTTTGGCCTTGGTGTCGGGGGTTGGTCGGAATCTCTAGTCAATCTCAGGCCGAAAGGCCGGCGGGATCTGTTCTTCTTCTTTTTTTTTCTTCCGCCGTTTTCATTCCGTTCTGCAGATTTGGGGAAGGAGGGTTCGGTCCAGCCCTTTTTATTTTGATGGGTTCGGTTCTCTCATTTTAAAAGTGTTGGACCGGTTCAGCTTTTGTCTTTGAAAGTAGGAGATGGGTTTGGGCTTTACTTGGATCCGAGTGGGCCTATTTCCTTGGGCCTTTTCTTTCCGGGTTGTATTTTGGGCCTGTTGGTTTTGTTCTTTAATTCCTAACATGCTTTATAATATGTGGTTGATGATAATTATATGTATATGTTAAAATATATGATGGTATTTAATTATTATGATTATTAATACTTTGTTATGATAAACCTGAGTTATGAAAATAAATTTATGAAACCGTTATATATTATGAAAGTATTTAAAAAGGGGTTTATAAAGATGGATTTATTTTGGGAAATGTTTATCGATGTCTTAAATTACTTGAAACATTAAAGTCAAAGTTTTGAAATAAAATGCCGGAATAAATTCTACAATATGATTTGAGAAATTGGTTAAGGATCTACTGATTAATGTCGGAATTTGACCAAGTACGATTTGAGAAATTGTCTTGAAAATGAGTTGACTTAATTCGGGATTTAAGAGTTTGGAAAATATGGTTGGTACGATTTTATCAATGGAGTTGATTGGAAATAAATAATTTTGGTTCATGTTGAGCGTAGCGAAAAGGTTTTGGAAAATGGTTTTACAATCGATTGGTTTTGAGGATGTTAAGAACTTGGGTATCGTGTGTATGAATGTTGGTCCGGTAGCTTATGGAAATGGCTTGATTTTAGGTGTGTATTGCTTTTGGATCGTTTTGGACTTGCACTTGGGCCCTTGCTTGCGTTATTTTGCTGTTCTGCATCTTCAGGTAAGTTCCCTAGGGGGCTTACTCAGGTTGGACATTCATGCCTGTTGTTGCATTTTATGTTAGGTGTTGCATATGCATAAAAGCATGCCATGCAGTATCATGTTTAGGTTGCATTAATTGATTGAGCATCTGCTTACTTTATGCGTTTGAAACAGAACGGCCATTATCTGTGATAGTCTTAGAGTCTTTGCTAGGGTCATAGGGTAGCCCAGCCTCATCGGGTACCCTGAGTCAATCGAGTCATGAACTTCCTTATATCATGAGATGCCTGCGGGCTTTATTGTGGAGCGGGTTAGGCATGCGTGCCGCCCGATTATGATGGAATGCATTCACGAGCTGGCCCGCCCTATCGGAAGGGGGTGGAGGTATGAGAGGGATATGCCACTTGGCATTGTCTTGGGCCCCTTACAGTATTTCTGCATATTATTATGAACTAGGAGCATGCTAGTGTGTTTAAATTCCGTACTGCATTAGAGCATCTTTATTAGGTATAGCACATACTATGTGGCCTCAGCGAGGACTGCCGGTCCCGCATGAGTGGCTCGATCTGATTCCTTTCCCCGTTCTTTTTTTAAAGGTATTCTCTGCAGATTTGAGTGCTCGATGTCTATATGACGGGGTTTCCTTTTTGCGAATCGAAGAACCTGGCTAATTCTATAACTCGTATGAATGGTAATCACCCACTTATGATTTGGTTTTGACCCGGCTCTGCCGTGGCGCTTGTATCTTTACCTTGCTTCCGCTTTACTTCCGTTTGAAATGAATTTCACGACGTAGTCTTAAGACAGGTTAAGGATACCCAATGGCCCTTCGAGGTTTTTAGGGTTTGAAATCCCTCTTTTTACTAATTTTAAATGAGTTTGAAACCTCGACCCGTACTTGGATTGCAAGATCCGAACAAGGGGTTTTATCCCTTGAAACGTAACCCGGAAATCATAATTCTGGGCCGTTACATTTGTTCAGGTGCTTCTGTCACCTTTGCGGAGACCCTAGGCCTTCGGAAAGGCGTTCTTCAAGCTAAACAACTAGGTTTCACTAAGCTTCGTAAAAGCGGCCCTAGGAGACTGGAAGAGCCCTTAGAATATAGAGCTTCTACTATCATATACTAAGTTAGATCTTTTTGAATTTTCTAATGTTGCTATTCGTCGTATTTCCAGGGAATCAAATATCGTTGCAGACAGGACCGCTCGTCTCACATACAATAGTCCTGCTGACGGAGGTTTCAACATCGATGGAGAACTGGATGTTCTCATCCGGAATGACACTTTAGGAAGAAGGCGACCACCCTAACGGTCTTATATTTCCTGCTCACTTTCACTGCTTCCAAAAAAAACATACAATTTTAAATAGCTTCATTTTTTTAAAAAACTTGGTCCAACCAACTGAGTTCAATCGCTCTACATTTAGATCGGATAACGTTCAACTGATTTAAAAGACTAACAAGTGACTCCATATTATCAAAACGACTCCAACTTCGAATCTCTTGGTATATAACATACCTTATCGTCCTAGTACAATCTAAGGACATATATGAAAAACAAGCAACTGAATCCAGCTCTTCGCAAGCAACGTGGACAATAATAATTGCGACGAAACGAGTGGATGTAATAGATTCTGTTAGTTGGAGGATAGTTAACGGACTTAATCAGCAACTGAAAGTGTATACAATACACCCTAAAAATAGCTAAGCAGCTCAGCTTCCGCTTTCTCATTCATTCACTCTCGTTTTCACATTGTAAATGACACTTATTTCCTCTCAATCGATTGCGTAATCAAATGAGATAAATTGAGAATTATACCTATACAGATAAAGTGTGTTGTTTGCTTTTGCTTAAGCCTTGTAAGAGAGTCCTGAATTTATCTTCAAGTTTCGTCATCGAAGCGAAAAAGCCTTTTATATTCCTTGCAAGTTTCATTTTCATTGCATTCAGTAATTGGGGACTCTTTGTTCTGTTCTGTCTTTACCCATTCAAATCAGCCATAGGAATCTGCATTTGTCTCCAATGGAACCCAGTTTTCGCCTCCCTTCACCATTGCCCAACTGGCCACCAGGTTCCGAAACGCTGTCAATATCAATATGAACTGTTTTTCATTGAATTCAGATTCAGATTCTGATGATATTGCTTCATGTTTGGTTGCAGGTGATGGGTTTGCGTCTGGGTCAATTGATCTTGGTGGACTAGAGGTGACCCAGATCACATCCTTCCGAAAAATCTGGGCCAGCCACGAAGGGGGGCCGGGGAATCTTGGAGTCACCTTGTACGAGCCTTCTACAGTGCCAGACGGATACTTTCTACTCGGTAGCTATGCCCAACCGAACAACAAGCCCCTCTTCGGATGGGTTCTTGTGGGCAAGGACCTCACAGATGACCCTTCCAATGGAGCCCTGGCAAAGCCGATAGACTATACCCTTGTATGGTCCAGCCAGTCACTGACCATAAAACAAGATGGTCCTGTGTACATTTGGCTTCCTACTCCACCAGATGGGTACAAGGCCGTGGGCCTCGTTGTCACAAACTCCCCCGGCAAGCCTCCCCTTGACAAAATCCGATGTGTTTCCTCTGGCTTTACAGACAACTGCGAGATGGGCGGCTTGATTTGGGGGTCGAACGGCCTCAACATCTACACGACAAAGCCAACCAACATAGGAGTGCAAGATATGGGAGTTAGCCTAGGCACATTCACAATCACAACTCAGAGTGGTACAAACTCTATTACAACATGTCTCAAAAACGCCGAGGCGAACTTATCCTACATGCCCAATTTAGACCAAATCAAGACCTTGGTCCAAGCTTATTCCCCTTACATCTACATCCACCCTGACGAGAGTTACCAGCCTTCAAGTGTCAACTGGTTTTTCGCCAATGGAGCACTATTATACAAGCAGGGTGATGAGTCAAACCCGGTTCCCATCCAACAAGATGGCATCAACCTCCCATTAGGAGGCTCTAACGATGGCTCGTACTGGCTAGACCTACCTGCAAGTGATAAAGACAAGGAGAGGGTCAAGAAGGGTGCCCTTGAGACAGCAGTTGGTTACCTCCACATCAAGCCAATGCTCGGAGCCACCTTCACAGATATAGCCATCTGGGTGTTTTACCCTTTCAACGGAGCAGCAAAGGCAAAACTCGGATTCATCAAATCCATATCACTAGGGAAGATAGGGGAGCATGTCGGCGATTGGGAGCACATGACCTTGAGGATTAGCAACTTCAACGGGGAATTAAGGTCTGCCTACTTCTCTCAGCATAGCAAAGGAACCTGGGTGGATGCCCCCAGTCTCGAGTTTCAGAATGGAAACAGGGTTGTAGCATACGCCTCCCAGAACGGGCATGCCTTGTACCCGGATCCAGGGCTGGTTCTGCAGGGAAGCAATTTGGTTGGGATAAGGAATGACACGGCAAAGAGCAAGATGGTGCTGGATGTAGGAGCAAGGTATGAGACGGTTTCAGCTGATTATGATCTGGGTATTGTGGAACCGTCATGGGTGAACTATATGCGGAAGTGGGGGCCTAAGATCACATATGATGTTGGGAAGGAGATCAACGAGGTGGCAAGGCTGCTGCCCGGAAAACTGAAGTCGGATTTGGAGAAGCTTGCAAGCAGCTTGCCAGCCGAGGTGTTGGAAGAGGAAGGGCCAACTGGTCCTAAGGTTAAGCAGAACTGGAATGGGGATGAATCTTAGTGCAATACACAAAATAGATCGCTAAAGACAGCAAACAGAAAAATAAATAATTGAATTACAGTATACAGTTTGATGTAAGGATCCATTTATTATATATGCAATTTACAACAAGAATGATGATCTAATTGTAGAGAAGAGTAAATTGTATAGCACTAAATTTGATTATAAATGCAATGAAATGTTATATCAATCTTTATTTTTTCTTCTGGAAAACAATGTTGCATTAATCAAAGTAGGAAAATATATAACAAAACTGTTTTCCTACAACCTATTGGCTTCCTGATGCAAGCCAAAACATTTATCCTCTTCTTGCTGATTCATGTATTGGACTCCGACTGTTCTGCAATTAGAAACTATGAAAGAAACTCAAAAAAGAGTTAACTCATCTTAGTTTGGATCTGCCTGTGTATATACACCAGGAACTCAACATAAGAGAGACTCATTGGAGTTTTGTCCTCCACCAAATATGAGAAGAACGCCGTTCCTGGGAAATGCATAGATTGAAACAGTTGAATTAAGAAGATATAAAGCCAAAACTCAATGTATACACTTAAAAAATGTTTAAAGCACAGCTTCAAACTCCAACAAAAAATATTGAACAAGTGAAAGCCAATAAGCCATATCACCATCTAAGGTTTACATTTTACAAACAACCTTTTTCAGTTTCCCTTTCTCGTTCCATCTTTTTCATTTTTTTTTTCAATGGGCAGGATGGCAGGGAGACAAAATAGTCTGACCCAATTTCATTTGAAAAATCTTTAATGAAATTAGGTCATGAAAAGTAGTGCCATTAAACATACACAGAAGTTACAAACAACTCACCCGATGGATCTCCTTTTTTGCACAGTTTCAGACTGCAAGAAAAAAGAAAGAAAAGATATACATCAAATAACCCACCAGTGTTTAAAATAGCTAGAGGCAATGAAAAGCGATGGGACCAGCCTAGCTCTATAGCGCGCCTTAGAGGCAAAGGCGATCGCTTTTCCATAATTAATGTAAAAATGCTTCAAACTTATGTAACTTTCAAATTTAATAGTATAAATATGTTAATGATGAAATAAAACCTAATTGAAAACCTAATAATATTATAAAACCAAGTCCAAAACATCATAGATACTAAAGTCTAAAACATAAGAGATTAGAGAAAAGAAAGAATTCAAGTGGAATGGGTGGGAAAGGTGGTTAGGGAGTGGGTCAAACGAAGTCATCAAGGCCATCTTCATCATCTTCTTCCTAATGTTGGGACAAGGAACGAAGTCCCCATCATCTTCATCAATGGACTTGTATCCTTCAACTTCTTCCTCTTCTTCTTGTGATCGTAGCTGCTGTCCGTTAGCTACTACTCAGCAGCAGTGAAGACACAGCAGCAGCGAAGAGCAAGCAACTCTAGAACGGGAGAAGGATAGAGAATGGAGGGAAGTAGATTTGAAGGTGTGGGTAAAGAAGGGAGGAATCAAACGTGTAGAGGAATTGAGGAGGGCTGATCATATTTATTGAATCAGAGAAAGGATAAATAATGATAGAGAATAAAATCTTCAAATTTTGTTGAAATATATTTTCCAAAACTACAAAGATATGAAAAGATTTTATAATTAAAAAAACTAGAAAGGATAAACTTCAGTGAAATAGTAATCTACACGAAATATGGAAAAGCAATAAAAGGCGTGCTATAGCGCGCCTTGTGCCATATGTGCCTTTTGGGTTGCTATTCCACTCAATGGGCGCCTTTGTCAAGGCAGGCGGTGGGAGGTTCAGAAGTTGCTATAGCGAGCTATAGCACTGCTTTTTTAAACACTGTAACCCACCATTTTTATTACAAAAGCTATACTGATTTACATTCACAAGAAGCTTCTTCAATGAATTAACAGGAAAATATTACCTGAGATAGGAGCATCTTTGTTGTCGAATCTCATCAATGACTTCATTAAATCTCCTTGATAATGGATTGTCAAATTGTTGTAGCACAAGCTGAGTGGACATAAACCAAAAGTCAAAATAATGGGATAAGATAGTATCTAGTATGTCATTTAATTGGATAAACCCACACAAAAATTGGAAAGATTTTTTAATGGATGTGGAATATAACATCCGAATCCAAAGCATTAGTATAGTTAGGCACGTGCAATCTTAGAATAGACAAATAGTCAAAGAATTGCACACGAAGTGACACAATCAAGCTGTAAAGTTACATAAATTCAACAAGTCAGTATTTTTCAACAAAAGGGGAGTGACTGAGTGAGCATAGTAGTAGCATGTTGCGTGCTCACTCCTTTGCTATCTCCAGTGGCGGCCGCAGGATCCTCCGAAAGGTGGGGCGAAATTTTCTAGTATGTACTGAGATATTGGCCTTGAATAAACTCCTTTACCTAAGCTACGATTTTCAACTTAGCAGTGGATTATAGAAAAGTAGGCTTACATTTGCTTTGTTGCTATGATAGTTGTTTCTCGTCATTCATTGGAAATTCAGGCATTTGTCATATTTAGGAGTGTAAACTTATCGAAATTCAATCATGTTAAATTCAAGGCTTTTGCATATTAGCTAAGATTGTAAACTCACCAACTTTATAATATCTTTTGGTTCCCAAAGACATGATAGAAATTGTGATTTGAATATGTAGGTTACGAAAATACAAATATTGCATAAAGCTTTACAAATTCAATTCACATACCCCAAATTCAATTAATAAATTTCATTCTCAAAATCACATACACAATAATTAAAACACAAAATTTATTCTCAAAATCAAAACTGTAATGAAAATTTCACAAAATTTATTCTCATAATCAAATCATAATTTCACCAATTTTATGGGGTTTAATTAGTTTATAGCTAGATAATTTGTATATAGTAGGGAGCTCGAGAAGTGGGAACATAATTAAATAAGGGGTAGAAACATAGAGAGTAGGTGCAAGTTGAACAAAGAATAAAAAAAACTTTTTTGAGGGAGGTGATTATTTTTTTTTAAAAAAAAAGAGAGGCTAATTTCACCAATTTTATGGGGTTTAATTAGTTATAGCTAGATAATTTATATATAATAGGAAAGTCGGGAAGTGGGAATATAATTAAATAAGGGGTAGAAACAAATAAAGTGGAGTGTAAGTTGAACAAATAATAAAAAAGCTATTTTGAGGGAGATGAAATTTGTTTTAAAAAATGAGGGTAGGGGGACTTGAACCCCCAACCTTTGGTCTAAGGTTAGTTTCCTTCCTTCCCACTAACCAACTAAGCAAAGTAGACTAATTGATTCTATATTCATCCTAAATTTACTTATTACAACACTTCTATATATATAAATTATTTTTTATTTTTTTTTCCAAACCCCGGGACACGTGGGTCGAAAGGTGGGGCGGCCGCGTACGCCCGCCCCACCCTGGGGCCGCCCCTGGCTGTCTCCCTCACCCTGGTAAGCTATCAATATATTTCTACAAACAATACATATAGGCTCCTATATTCAGACTCTGACTATCAACTGAATTTCATAAGTCCTTAATGCAGGTTAAGTACAAGACAATCAAATATGCTATCTAATGAGGAAAAAAGAAGAAGAAATCAAATGGCCATCGAAGAAGGAAACACAACATGCTGTATCTTGTAACTTTTGTCCTATCTGCGCTCAAAGTCGCTTGAGATGCTTCAGGATGATGTTTTAGGAAGTTTATCGCAAAAGATAATTCACGTTGACCCATCAAGTGCTAAAATAAAATTTCACTTGGCCCAATAAACAAGAAAAGTAAAGCACCTGATTAGGAATTTCATCAACCGCAGAAGTGCCGAATAATTGCTGCACAATATGAGGATCCACAGAACCTCCAACATATATTAAGGCGTCCATGCCATTCTCAAGCAGGTAAATACCTCCATCACTTACATGCTCACTTGATGGTGGGATCGGGGTAGGGAGAGTTGATTGATCGATTTCCTGTTCATTCAGAAGCAGAAGGAAGAGGTACAAAGGTCATCTTAGCAGGCTTCTTTTTGAAGCAAAGTGATAATCAAGATAAACTGGAAAACATGTACATTTGATGCAAGATCATGGACAGCAATCATCCTAGGATACACCAGAGGAACCGCCAATGAAGCGGAAACAGAAGAAGCATAAGATATCCA
Source organism: Persicaria maculosa (assembly GCA_963922045.1). Classification (NCBI taxonomy): domain Eukaryota; kingdom Viridiplantae; phylum Streptophyta; class Magnoliopsida; order Caryophyllales; family Polygonaceae; genus Persicaria; species Persicaria maculosa. Next base: position 23,614,921 of record OY998259.1, on the reverse strand, counting down.
TAAGGAACAGTTATCTACTCTCCCTTCAGTTCGCAGGCCAGTGCTTTTCATTAAAGCTGTACAAGAAAACAGCATCAGCATCATGGAATCAAGCAGTGAAAATTCATAAAGTACGTTAATTCGCTCAAAATACATCTACTTTGATAATTAGACAATATGTTTGGCTCAAAACTGTTACAATTCATTGAAATGGTTAAGTTAATCTAGTCAAATGCCAGCTTTTGCACATCAATTAATTAAACTGATACCAACACTAAAGTTTAATTTTTTTGCAAACATATTTGCCTAAAATGGTTTGCAGGAGTGAAACAGATTGCCTAGTCAGAGGCAGGCATACCTAAGGTGTATAGAGGCAGAAGCTTTAGTCCTTCCGGGATATTGAGTTGTTCAGATGATGATCCTGTTGCACAAAATTTCTTATATGAATACAGAATGTTGATGCAGTTATTTTTCACTTGTTCACGGACTTGCATCTGAGGAGCTCTTGGGATCTCAGTTGCCGCTGTATATTGGCAAGAAAGAAACATACTTAGTTTTTCTGAACACTAAGGAAAATTTAAAGCGTTCATGCTCATTAGATAAAATCAAACAGAATGTATTAAAGGAATAACCTTGCTTCAAACGACATCCAAGTTGAGCATCCATGTCTGCCGAGCAAAAAATATTGAACAATTTACTGGTGCATGGAAGTGAGAGAGTAGACACTCGAATTCTTCTTTGACCATAAACAGTTGTATAAAGAAGGGCACACTGAACAGAAGAAAACCTTTAGTTTGAGAAAGGGTCATTTATTTCAACTGCTATCCAGTACTTGTGGAAAAAGCAGATATCATACAATTCCCAGACTGCCGGTCAAGGTATAAGAACTGCCTGAATCCATTCTACAAAATTAGCAAATATTTACCTGAAAAGAACACTCTGAACCATCTTGTAGCTTATCATCGATCATTAAGGTAACCATTATAGTTTTATCAGAGTCAATCTGCAGGCAGCAGAAATCAGTTACAGTAAGAAAACAAACCTAGCCTTAAAACATGATAAACAAACCTAGCCTTACAACATGATAAAGATAAAAGCCACCTAAAAGAAGTGATAGCTGAAGATATCTTCTCCACAAAACAACACTTCCTGAGATTTGGTTGATATAGGTCAATGACAGTGGTGGAAAAAGCGTACTTCCTCAAATTTAGAGGAAATTCACTTTATTGTATTTGTTTTATATATATATATATATGAACTCATTTGTCTTTACTGACTACCATAAGAATAAGTTTATGGCAACAAAACTAAAGCCTCAATAAAGAAAATAGAGATATACTACATGCAAAATGGAAAAAAGAGTGGATAGAAGGAACACTAACTCCAGGCATATCAATATCTGTTGGAATACGTCTGCAGAAGTTTCCAAGATATTCCTGAACTTGAAGCCCCTGATAGGAGGGGAAATCAAAACAAAAACAACCATTTCAAAATAATTGAGCTTGCGTTATTAAAAATGTATGTAACATATAATAGATCCCAGGAAAAACAGGGTACAAAACAAGCAAGTTTTTTTTTTTTGTTTTTGGGGTGGGGGGGGTATTTGACTATCTACACAATTTCCTAGTAATCTTGACAAGTCTATTTGAAGGACAAACAAACCCTTTTTTATTACAGAATCTCAATTAGCAACCAAAACCACCTCTAAAAGAAAGGACTGGATTGTGGAAACTCCAACTCCTGCCCAAGTGTTGGGTTTCATCAACTCCAACTCCTACGTGGAAATTGATAATTTAAAATAAAATTTTATATTGACTTTACTAGGTGATGGTCAAATATGGCACATAGCACATAATAAGAGCTTACGATGTAAACTTCAGATTTTTTTTTGCCCTCCGCATTGACAAATGTTCAAGATGTCACAAAACATAACCCCATTACCCCCAAAAGATGAAAGCAATCCATGAGCAATTTGAGATGAAAATATAGAATAGAATTACTTGTTAAATACCTGACTGCACCTCACACGCATCACAGCTTCAAAACCTTGAGGCCTTGTCACATTCCATCTCAGATCATTATAAAGCTTTGCAGCATCAGAGACAGCAGAAAATGGGAAATAATAATAGACCTAGATGTAACAGAAAATTAGAAAGAGAAAAAAGACAGAAAAACAGGTGAAGTAAAAGGAGAGCAAAAAACAGGATGGGAATGTGTATTTTTCTGCACTTACACAGTTACATCATTCACAAAGAAACCATGTCATTCTACTAAATATCATCCACTAAAACAATTACCCAACTGCATAATTGCATACAATGATAACACAAATAACAAGGGAATTAAGTATTGGACAAAAATCAACCGGCCTGAGCTACGATATCTCGCCAAAATTAAAATTAGTATGGTATTCATGTATTTAGATATAAGCATATCCCTGGCATGACTTGTAATGAACATTATACAAGTGCTGGGATTTCATGACTTCATCTTTTCCCTATATCCAGTCCATACCTTAAAATTTACTTTTACAAGGGACAATGGACAGAAAACTGGTAGCATAAAAGACTAAACAATCCAATCCGGATTTTAGAATCTTAAGATCCTTCGATACACCATTTAAACTAAACCAGATTGAGTCAAAGATCTCCCAAAAGTAGGATACTGGGATTAGTCTGTAGGGCCTCACTAGAATCAGTAGGATACATAAAAGATCTTTGATTATACAAGCAATCTTTTCGATTCTTAAAAATGACAATTATTACAGAAACGTCAAAGTAATACCAATACCATAGTTGAGAGCCACAAGTGATGCTCAGTCGGCTGTGCAGATTTATGATCCTATTCTACAACCTAACTTTGACAATCCCCAATCAATTTGAAGTTAGAATGTCAATCCTAGTAAACTTGGATGTATGCAAATTGTACTTTGTTTATTGACTGTCAAGAACCATTAGATAACTGAATGAGTTAAACAATGATAATATCTGCAGTGGAGCCATCAAGACGGGAAATGGGTAATAAACTTTGTAGTCAAGAAAATAATGCCATCATTCAAATGTATCCAACTACTTGTAAAAAGAAAACAATGTCCACATAGGATAAATAATGACATGCTGTCGGCACATACCTGTCCTCCAGTGGTTCTAGGTACAACAGAGATAGAAGCAATGTCCACATAGGACTGTGTTGTTAAGAAAACATCAACACAAATCTGGAAATTAATAAGATTAAACCACATCATCAGTGAAATGAACAAGAACCCAAGTCTGGACAAGAAAAATTATATTACAGCTATAACTTGATAAGAAACTTTTTAGTTAAAAAGTAAAAAGATGGTAAAAGAGTAGGCCAAGTTCAAGGTCACCTGATATTCAGCTAACTCAATTGCCATCTCCCTGAAAGTAGTATCTTGAGGCTGGAGTAGCTTATCTGCTTCCTAAAGATCATCATACAAGAAATTACAGTATTTACAAAGAACAAGCACCCAGTCTAGATTTTTTTTTAAAAAAAAAAAAAAAGCTGCTACTTTAAGCTTATTACACCAATATATTTTTCACAAGTCAAACACAATACAAAAGGCAGCTTCAAAATTTCCAAACAAAATAAATCAGATCTTAATATCAGTGACAAGATTGTGGACACATTGACATTATCTACACATGGACAAATGTGTGTGTGTTTGTGTGTGTGTGGTGTGGGGGCGCTAAGAATGTACCTTCTCAACAGCAGTTATATTGGCTCTACCATCAGCTTCTCTGTTAGAAAGAGCACCAATTCCAATTGATGGCAAAACTGTCAAAAGAAAACTCGTATAATTAAGGTTGTTGGTGAAGGACTGCTCAAGTGCTCATAAATGCTATCAGACTTTTTTTCACCCAAAAGGATATCCTATCAAATTCAAACACCGATACTGACTAGATGTCAGGGCCTGATAATTAACTGCATAGCTACCAGAGGACTGTCCTCCCAATATCCAAGACCAGATCAGTGAAAACTCAAGTTTTCTCCACCAGATGACTCCTTGACATACATGATGCGTGTACTTTCAATCTTTGATTGGTAACACAACAAAAACTACATGAGCTCATAGAGAAATGCCTAAAAAAGTCTTCAATATTTTTTTTGGGTGGGTGGGGGTGGGGATGTTTCCTGAACTTTTAACACCATCAAAGCTTAATAAAATGTTTGCTCAAATTCTTTGGGAAGACAACACTTTCTCTACTAAAACGAAGGATGAGAAATTGAGAATTATTTCCTCTTGCTTTGACTGGAAATTTGGAACAATAAGATCTCTAGAGAAGGATAGAATCTGCACTCCGACCGTCAAAACCGTGTCAACAAGTGAAACAGTTGTTAAAAGCATAAATTCACTCTGTCTAGTTGCACATACACCCATGAAGCTTAAACATTACACATTAGATAACAGATCAGCTCTGAGTTCTGACAGATTGTTTATTTTTCAGAGATCATTCTTGCATGATAATTATTTTCAACAAAATGCTGGGGAGCAAAAGAGCTTGCCTGACTGAAACACAAGAAGCTTCCCTCCAAACTTTTTCATTGCAAGAAATGCTGCCTGAAAATCAAGAATGGAAAAAAATTCACACAATATTTCCTGACCAAACACCCAAACTAATGTTTTGTTAACCACAAAATCATTTACAAATTACAACATTCTATTGGTTTACTGTTTTTTGTGTGTGTGTGACAATATCAATAAAATACCAAGAGGCTGAAAGAATATGAAAACAATAAAGGGATACTGAGCATTACACAAGACAAAAATGTACAAGGATAAGAAAGTGCATAAACAAGAAATTAATTGATGTACATAAAAATTAATCATTTTCAACACATCTGTATATATACTAATAAAGCAAAAGAGTATTTCTCACATGTCGCATCACGCATCCTTGGACCACTGATACTTAGAGAAGTTAAATTATTACAGAACCTACTTATTTTAGTCAACTAACTTAGCCTTTAATATATCAAGCCATCATCTTAATTATGCCAACTTATTCATCTTCTTCTTCTTCTTTTTATTTATTTATTATTAGTATTATTATTATTATTATTTATACACTTTGTATAATAATAATAATAACAATTATAGCTTTTTGTTTCAACCAATCATTATTTATGCACTTTATAATAATTAATGCACTCCAAGATCACAAGATGAAAACAACAGGGCATTTTCCATTTATATAACCCATTAGCAAACATGTTATGGCCTCATACATCTCAAAATTACAAATTGAACCTATAATCACATAATAGTCCCTCTCCCCCATAATAATTGACATTTTGAAACAATGCAAAGGAATTAAGAAATTAAAAATGGACCGATAAAAGTCGGAGAATGGATCACTTTTTTGTCTTGTTATCTCTCTTAATTACGGCCACTGTGCAGTAAAGTGAAAGAAAATGGAATAGAGACTCTAAATCTTCCAACAAAAATTAACTCCGGCCAATGGAAATCAATTGATTTGTGTACATGTCATTTGATTTAATCAATTGATTTGTTCGTGAGTCAATAAATAAAAAAAAAAAAAAGTGGGTTATGTTCAGTTATTGATTTCACCTGATAAGCAGATTTTTGCCTAGATAATCTCAAAACGTCAAGTAATTTTGGACACAAATTCCTCTAAACGTCAATTAATTTGGGACGGAGGGAATAATAATTTCATTTCATGTACTTTTGGCTGTTTTGGGTCATGGAGCATTCCATAAGATGGGTTCAAATCAGCCTGATCGACATCATTATTAGACCCCAAAATCTATGCAGCAAGCAGGTTCCACTCAAAGATAAACCTCCCGGTAGCTTTTCCACTTTTCTTTTCCTTTTTTTGAAATTTGGACTTCTGCAACTGAAGGGGTGGAACAGGACATGTAATTAAGATACACTTTCAGTTGATCAGTGGCAGCATACCTTGACTGCTGCACCAAAGGCTGAATCAGCAGGCTTGCTATTCTGATGCAAGGTTGGAATGCTCTCTAGTAACAACTCTAAATGCTGCCGACACTAAATCACCCAAAAAGAATCCAATAATTAAAAACAATAAACCATCGTGTGTATAAAACAAGATCAAGAAGGGTAGGATCATGAAACAAGCTAACCTCAGAAAGTGGAACAATAATATCACTTTCAAGAGGAGTGTAAACATCTTGTATATCAGGAACTATGAGCATCAAAGGCTGCAAATTGTCAGTAGAGAGTAAATAAGTTCAAATTTCCAAGGCTTCAGCAGGGTCTTACATCTGTACAGCATAGAGCCAACACAAAATACTGCATTGATCAACAGTGAACCATTATGATTATCAATCACAACTGGTCCACAAGTTTATTTTAATATGGAGATACTGAATACTTTCAAAAAAATGCATTGTGAATCTTCATTGAAATAAAGTCGCTAAAATACAACTTTCGACAGAACAGCTATTCAAGCCTTCAAAAGTAAAAACCTAGATATAGTGAAAAAGGTCAACATAACACCCTTCAAGAGAAGAACTGTTTCACGAGCTTAAACGCCAATCTTTGCATCAACTATGAATTTGAGTACATAACTATGTAAGATTGAGCTTGCAAGTCATCCAAGAACTTTTTCAAAAGGAGAATGAGAAAGTAAAGATGGAGACAAACCTGCTGCAATGCACGCTTCAAATTGTAAAAATGTATAGTCAAATCAAAAGTTGCAACGCCTACCATTGTCCTAGGACCTTCCTGCATTAGAAAAAAAAAAGATACAAAATCCATAATTTTCATTCACTGGTTTAAAAGAATCATGAACATTTATTGACTGATAAATTTTATGAAAACTTTCACATGTCTTAGGTAATTAATAGTTTGCTAATATTTGTGAAAGGAGCTAAAACGACTAATATTGTTGATCAGAGGGAGTTGGACTTTTCACATCAGGTTTGCAAATTTCCCACAGCACGCAAAATTTTTCCACATTTCGCTTGGTAGCCCTAAGTTTTTCATATTTTCCGCCACGTGCTCAAACATGGAACTTCCCATATACCCCCATTAAGCTACCTTTATAGGAGGACGAACAAAATAGGCTGAGAGACAGAAATTTTAAATTAGCTGGATAGGAAAATGTGCAGAGACAACAGCTGGTGTCAGTGATGGTGAGCAGCTAGGCGTCAACAAGGATGATTGGCAAGGATGATCTAGGTCACCAGCCAGATTTTGTCAGTGATGGCGATCACAAACCTTATGGTCAAACGGAGGCAAATTATAACAGAACCTGTCATCAAAATGGTTTTGAAAGATCAATGGCTCAAACTGATCAAGGAGCAATAAAGGCAAACGGGGCCCAGAATTATCAAATAGTTTTGGTCTCAGGAACTGGTTATGTTACTGCTGTCCTGCAGATATGTGTTCAGTTAATTTTGCTCAAGGAGCATTGAAATTAACTGTTGTATAGTGCTTGATTGGGGTGAAGATTGTAACTTCTAACTAATTAGCAGCCTAGCACCCCTACCCAGTTTTAATACCTCATTACATTGTCAGTGCTCAAGAAATGGTTTCTTTATTTCGTTAATAATTAGGGATTTGATGTCTCTCAGCCTCTTTTGCTCGTTCTCTTTCAATTTTCTCCATCCACTCAGCCTGCTCCACTCCTTCAATACCCCGAACGAGTCAAGAGGATGTTTCTGAATCCGGTTGAAATTATAGCTTTCCAAATTCAATGTTTCCTGCCGCATTCTCCAATATCCAGTTTACCCCAAAGCACACTTGTAGGGCAAAGCTAACACAGATATCTCCACACATCTACTTTACAGTAGATAATCCACTCAATTTAATCTTATGTGAATCACATCTCTGTCACAAGTTGTGAATACCATATTGGGGTTGGTGGGCTTGGGGAAGAGGGAAAGTAATTGACCAAGGGAATGCAGAATATTTCAGAGTTTAAACTTACTGGGAGATCGCCAATAACTTGACGGATGGAACTACAAGCTGCCGCAGTAGCACCAGTCTGTATTGCATTCATGGAGACATCAACAAGGAAGAAGAACACGGCAGGCATTGGATCACGCACCTGATGAGATACAAGAAAGAGCGGAGTCTAATATTAGTCTCAAACATTATATAAACCAGTTTTCACCTGTATAAAGACTAAAAAGGGTCAAATACTGTAAAGCACTTGAAACCAAGACAATATGAAGAAGGTGATAATCTACCACTTCACCACCAATACTCTTACATCTATGATCCTGTACTCATCACAAGGACTCTTATAGCTTGGCAAGGGGTGTAACGCCTCATGGAGTTTGGTCTTTTAGCAATATTTTGGGCATTCAGACATTCAGGAATTAAAAGGCAAGTCCTTGAACTTCAAGAGATACCCCTCCAATTTTACAAGATCATTTGACACACGTACCTTCTAGTTCAGGGGAAAATGAAAACGGGCTTCATCTTCAATAGACATTGAAATTTTATTGTTTCTGCAGTCCTTATATCTTATTTTTATGGAGGTAACATTTGGAATTATCCGTAACATTAAACAAAGGATGAGATTATATATTAGTCAAACTAAGGATTAGTTTTACAGACAAATGGTTCAATAACATCTCCATTGACTAACCATGTATTCTTCGGGAGCAACAAATTCAACTGTCCCCCTGCATAATTCAGGTCTCTGATCAGCATCACTACGTCGACCATCAGGCCCTAAATTGCATTGATAGTCAAGTGGAGTTTCATCTGTGTTGCCTGCAAAGGAAAAACATTTGAAAGAAAAGAGGAAACAAGTAAATAAACACCAAACACCTTACAAAGACTCACTCTCAGTTCCATAATATGAGATCTTACTACACCCATGATCCATCGCAAAAAGTGATATAGTTATAACTAGACCTGCCAAAACGTAACCCGACCTGAAAAACCCAACCCAAACACCCGGAAATTTTTGGGTCAAGTCCCAGAAATTTGGACCCACTAATTTTTTTACGACCCAAACCCGAACAACCCGGAATTTTCTGGGTCAACCAGGTTTGGGTTCGGATCCGGATCGACCCGGACAGGTCACTATTTGTTTAAAAAACGCAAACATGTCCATAACCCACAAAAGCAGATAATTTGTGACATATAAACTTTAATGTGGCCCCCACTATTTTTAAAAAAAATGTGGTCCCTTTTATATAAAGCACCTAGTTTTTTTCGGTTAGTACATACTTTTTTTTATAAATCAGCTGTTACTACTTCTAATACTACGGAGTAATGTGGTTTTTTTTTTTAGTTCATGATTTTATTTATTTTCTTAATATAAAATTATCTATTTATAATTTATACACTAAATAATAAGTGTTTTTTCTACAGATTATTTTGTGACTAGAAGTCAGTTATTTTTATTTACATCTTTTAAATAAGGTTAAAATAATAATACTTTTTTAAACAATCAATGAGATTAATTCAAAACATATTTTTTTTTTTAAATGTAGAGTTACAAGGATATCAATTTTTTTTAGAAATTAATGGGATTAATTCATAACATATATCTTACTTAATGGTATAGCTCATTTCATTTTCGGAACTAATAATGTTTCACCAATAAAAAATAATATATGTTACAATCATTAGAGTGTATGGGGATTGTAGTAGTTTACATTATTCTTTTAGAATTTCTCTCTTCAAAGTATTGTAGGGTGAAGTTGCACCATTTAGTTTTAATGTTTTCGATTTATTATACATTCATCAATTCGCGAATTTAATTTGATTAAAAAATGAATAAAATTGACAAACCCAAAGTCGACCGGAAATCGGGTCAAACCCGGGTTTGGTTCGACCGAGACCTACCCGAGACCTGTTTTACCACAAACCCGAAGTGACCCGAGACCCATTTTCCTGTTAGTTAGAACACTACTTCATTGAAAAGGTTAATTTTTTACCAGCAAAAACAAGCTTTAAAATGAGCAATGAAAAAAATGTCACAATGTGCCGATTCAATTTTTTAAGGCGGAAGTTACATTACGCCTTTAAACTTGAAACACATCCTACTTTAATTCAATTGAAACGAATATATATTTCACTGCATAAGAGACAACCATTCATGCCTTCTTTCTGGAAATATAAAATAGGCATAGTGCATTATCAAATGTCTCTTGATTAATTGACATATCTATGTCCTCACCCAAAAAAAAAAATTGACATATCTATGTGTGATTTTGCAAGCATAAAAAGTTGGATGTAACCACTGCCCGTAGTTTTCCTACATTGATATTGATAACATCCCATAGGTGATAGTTCATACACACTGCGACTAAATAATGAAAGGGTGTTAGTCATAGGGGGGAAAGCTGTATGCAACACAAGCACTTATTGGAGTAACTATTTTACCCACTAAGTACAGTGGCAACAATGAGGAAGAGATGGCTGATGGAAACATGAAGATTTAATGGGAGTAAAAATGTTACCCACCACTAGACTACTCTAACAGTTATGTGATTTTTAACGCGCAAAAGTTTAAGGAGAACATTAATATAAGTGATAAAAAGAGGAAAAGTTTCACAAAGCAAAACCCCCCTCTTTTTATCCCATCACCACATGACCTTAAGGTACTTGAGGGCAAAAAAACAGCATGTAAGAGATAGCAGCTTACCATGCAGGAAGATGAAGTTAAAGCAGGAAAAAAAATGGCATGCGTAACTAAAAGAGATAGCACCTTACCACACATGTTACAGATGAATCGTCTTCCCTGATCAATAAATTTCATGAAAGGATTTATGTAGCCTCTGCAACGGGAACACCGCACTGGACCACTTCCCCCAAAATCAACTATCTGTAAGATTACTATTTCAAACACAGTCAACCCTTGATAAGAATTTGAGAGATCATGGACAAAAAGCATCTAAAAACAAGACAACAACAAATGACATTGGAACACAACAACAAAAATAAAAATAACATTAAGGAGTACAGATGTTTTCTTTCTCATTTCTGAAAAAAGTTGAAAAGAGGACAAATTATAGGTTATATCACCTCAATGGGCTCTTCAGATGGATGTGGAACAGCTAATGGCTGAACCAATAGGGCCAACTGCATCCCAGATGAACCCAAAAGATCAGAAGTACATGGGATCTGTTCAAAGAATCCAAAACAAATTTCAGATTGTTAAAAAAACATAATTCTTAGTGCCTATTCTTATTGAAATGTCCCAGTAGAAAGGTACCTGATTCATTGTACACCTCATGTGACGAGGACTGCAATTTCCAGCATCCTGAACGATATATGTGCTTGTAGCAGGCTACACAAAAGTAGAATTGGAAATGAAAAATGATAAATCATCTCAAAAGTCAGACAATAACATCACATGCTGAAAGTAATTACAAGATCACACAATATGAGAAAAGATAGAAATGATGATGAGATACGCTAGCAATATAAGAGAAGATGCTCATGAAATAGAGAAAATTAAACCAATAAAAATCTCATCTGTAATAATGATAGTACATTTACTACTGTTCCAGAGTTCTGGACTCAATTACTCTACAGGATATTTAGCAGAAAACTCACTGGAGGAGGATTGGCCTGATTGTTCTGACGGGTTTCATGCAGGATTATTGATGAATTTGGAGAAGGCCGAGGCACCTGGTTAGGATCAATTCTGTTTGATCCACCCACTGAACCAGTCTGACTCTTATTTGGCATTGTACCATTGGCACGTGGGAATGATGGTGGTGTTAAATACATCCCAGATGTTGCTCCAGAACCAGGGAATGATGGGGCAGCAGCCTGAAAAAACAAAGTTTAACCGTCAGGAAAAAAAAAAGATATCGAAATGGTAAACTTTTATAGGCAAAATGCACACTAAAAATATACAATACTATCTAACAGTCATTTCCCAGCATCAGTTTATCTAGCAACATGAAAGGGAAAGGATCAAAGGTATGGAGCCCAAAACGTGTTACAAAAAATTAAGAGAACATGAGAAGGAGATTGAGATCATTCTTTTTCTATGATTATCCTTGACACGTCAACCAAGGCCAATCATTTGCACATATTAGCTCTAGGATTCATCACTCTGTCAATGTTCAAACTCTGAATCTAAAAGGTAGATGGCACTTACTTAAGACATCAATCAAATTGCATTTAGCTCTAGAAAACAAAGCAGCTTCTCAATGATTACCTGGTGTTGTTCTGTCTTCCATGACTGTGATCCAAAAGGACTTGCTGTTAGTGGCACAAATTGAGGGGCGGCAGGAAAAGGAGCAGCTGGGCTCATTGATGAAACTTGTGAAACTGTTCCAGAAGAAGTACTGTTCACATTTCCTGGAAAGGGAGGCCTAATTGAAGCCTGTGAGGGAGTCCTAACAAAAGCCGCACTTGGTTGAGGCCAAGTTGGTGGTTGTAGACCTCCAGAAAGAGGAAAATGTGGAGCACCAGTGGGAAATGAAGGAGGGACATTACTCATTGGACGAGATGCAACAGTAGGAGGAGCATTAGCAACTGGACCAACAGATGGAGGAGGAGAACCCATTCCACTAGGTCGAGCACTTGAAGGGGGAGGTGCTGCTTGAAAACCAGAAGATGGTGAGGGAAATGCTCCCGGAGGAGCTGCTCCTACAGGACTACTTATGGGAAATGATCCTTGTGGGGGCCTTGAAGATGCATTTTGTGGAGGTTGAATGGGAGCTGTTGTGGCCCTAGCCACAATACCAGGTGGTGGAACTACTGCCCTCGGAACAGTTGAAGGTCCAGGAAAACTTGCAGGCGGACATGCATTTTGGAATGGCGAGGCCTGGCCAGTGTGAGAAGGCCTAGCTGGACCAACCAAAGATGATGGTGGACCTTGTGGTATAGCACCTGATGGCGGATTGACATTTAAATTCTGGAAGTTCTGAGACAATTCAGCAGTTCTTTGAAGACCGGGGTTATAGTTGGGAAAAGGAGGGCCTGAAGGTGGACTGCCATGCCTAGGTGCCCCTGATGAGGCTGGAGCTGCCATATTTTGGCAAAACTGTCTCTTTAAAATTAAATAAAAATTCTCTATCTCGGTATCCCCCTGTATGTCAATTGTCACATTAGTAAAAATCTCAGTATTACTAATCAATGGGGGGAGCAATGTTACAAACCAGAAATATGTAAATTGATGCACTTTTGCTATTTTCCTTTTACACTCCCACGGATTCAACTATCATATAATGTAGTATCGTTAGGCAATCGAGATTGTGGGTTAAGATAATCAAAGCTCATCTACAGCTCACTAAAACCCTAAACTGGGGTGATTTATAATATTCACAGAAGCAGCAGTCAAGCAGATATCCATGATCAATTTCCAAAACCATAAAAAAACGCTCTGATTTAAACCTAAAGGAGCGAAATGGCAATGGGAGCATAGCGGCCGAGAATCTAAAACGGGGAGTTTCTTAGAATCTATTAGGCAAATTCGATCTACGACTACAGGAAATGAATCCAGAATCTAAACTCTAGATAATAGGGAGAGACGAAAATAAAGCGAGATGCTTTCGACAGAAGGCGAACCTTGATGGCAATGGATGATCAGGGGGAGGAGTTCAATAGATCCGAGTGATCAAGGAGATAATCGCCAAAGAACTCAGAATTTCTTCCCCTCTGTTAGGAAGAGAAAGAGCCTTGTAGTTGTGTAGTTGTGAGTTCGTGCAACTGACAGAGGAGCTTTTACGAGTACGGAACCGTAAAGGAAATTAATCCCACCCATTAAAAACAATTTTGACAAATTTGATAGGTTATTTAAAAACGTTCCGACTATATACACCGCAAATCATGCACGTCCTTAAGGACGTGCATGATTAAAAGGCTTGCACGTCCTTAAGGACGTGCAATATTAGACACAAGGCCTGCACGTCCTTAAGGACGTGCAATATTAACCTTGTGATTTGCGGTGTATATAGCAACACCCTTTAAAAATCGGATTTCTATCCTTATCTCTTTTTTTTTTTTAATATACAAGAAAATATTCGAGCCTGATTCTCGAGAGACATGTCCTTATCTCATTAGTAAGTTCAAACTTTTATCACCAAAAAAAAAAAAGTAAGTTCAAACTTTTAATTTTCTTGAAAAATAAGTTAGAATTTTAAATGAGGTACTATTTATGTATTTGAAAAAAATGTTAAAAGAATTTTTATTTTATTTTAATTATAACTATAAACTTTTGGATATTGGGAGTAGATTAGAAACTGATTCTCGGTGACTACAACCTCCCACCAAGCTTCTTTGTGACAGAGGGACTGCAAGAGTGGGTATTTGCTAATGTTCAAAAGGAAGACCGATGGAGTGCAGTGTTTGAAACCATGTTATGGATGGTTTGGAAGGTTAGGAATGAACGGATTTTCCAAGGCACTGACTCGATCAGAGGGGTGATAAACAGAGTCTGGAGGTCAGTGTCCTCATACGTCCATGTTAAGGGAAAGAGCAAGGGTCTGCTCGGTTCCGAAAGACACGAAAGCGCGCCGCTCCTGGAGTGGATTCCGCCGGCCGTGGGTTGGCTCAAGCTCAATACGGATGGTGTTTCGAAAGGGAACCCAGGACGTGCTGGTGGTGGAGGCATAATTCGGGATGAGTACGGCTACTTCAAGAGAGCCTTCGCCTTCAAGTGCGGAGCTTGCGGGGCGAATACGGCAGAAGCTTGGGCTGTGTTCCATGGGTTACAGCTTGCAAAAGATATGGGGATCACAAAGCTTGTGGTGGAGATGGATAGCGCGACTACCTTTGATCGACTTAGTAAGGAAGAGGACGAGATTCATGCCGATCGACAGCTGATCAATCGATGCCGGCAGCTCATCCGAAATGAGCCTTGGGATGTATCGCTTAGCCTGATTCGAAGACAGGCTAACAGGGAGGCGGACTTGCTTGCAAACGCGTCTCTTGATTTAGCAATCCCCACTGTTACTTTTGAGGATATCCCTGCTTGCCTCCAATTTGTATCCTCCCTAGTCCCTCCTAATGGGATGTCGAACTAAGCATCTTGTCTTTTAATAAAACAGGGCTTTGCCCGCCGTTGCACCAAAAAAAAAAAAAAAAAAAAAATCGTTAGGTCATGAGTTTGAATTTTCTCCCCTGTTATAATGGTCTGAGTATTTTTTTTTGTTAGTCATTTTTTATAATCCATATTGACGTCTGATTGTCGTTTTCTTTTGGTCTCTCAATTTCCCAAAAAATGATGTCTACAATTTCGAATTATTACCTTGATAAATATATACACGCGAAAACTAAATACACCGCAAATCCAATAGATGAGAGAATTGGAGACAACATGGTGTCGCGTAAACTCGTATGTGGTAAACGCATGTTTAAAATGACATGGTGATATCGGGCCGAGTAGAGACGGATCCTTTTTTATTTTTTTAAATCCAAACCCCAAAGGGGAATGGTGAGTAAATTCATAGAAAAAGATATAAAACCAAGAAGGCTAATATAAACAAGCAAACTTCATGAACTAAACCAACACATCCCAAGAGGTATGTAGACCCCTTTGGCGATAACTAAACAAATCTATGACTTCGACCACAAACAAGGGACCCGAAGTACAGAGCTATAAGCAAACAAACAAATACCCAAGTAGTTTAAATTGTTTCGACAATAAGCAAAGGAAATACATCATGCAATAATCTGAAAATATGCGTCAAAATAAGACGAGCTAGCACCTCCTCTTTAGGGATAGGGGTGACAGTTGCACCCCGATCGAAAATAAAAGGCAGAATGGTCATAGATAGACCATTTTTTTGACCTTGCACAAATAGCACACGGATGGGGAAAATTGCAAAAATAGACACTTTTTTAAAATTTTGCACAAAAGTGCCCATCACCACACCTTTTATAGCCGGTTTGGGCGGGAAAAAAAATTAAAAAAAAAGGGGGAAAATGTCATACAGTGGGAGGCAAAAAAAAAGGGGATAATCATCATCACACACTCTCTCTCCATTTCACTTGTCTCTCTCTTCATTTCAAACAAAAACGTAAGCATGAAGGGAAGAAGACACCGACGATTTCGAAAGGGGGGGAGGCCGAAAGATCCACCGTTGTCGGAGTGTCGAGGAGAAGCGAAGAACGACGGTGCTCTGGACTGTAAAGGTACGCCCCCCTTTCCATCTCACTTCTCTTCTCCGTTTTGTGCGAACATTGGTTGTGGGGTGTGTGGGTGAAGGCACTTGCTATGGGGTTTAGAGATTGAATGTCAATGGTGGGTTGAGTGATGGGTTGTGGAGGGGTGACAATGGTGGGTGCGATTGAAGGATGAGGAGGGCGGTTTTTGGGTATGGTTGGGGAAAATTGTCGGTTAGGGTTTAGGAAGGCTGAAGAGGGTAGCAATAGTGGGAGTTGAAATTGGGATATGAGGATGTTTTGGTGGGCGATTGAAGAAGAACGATTGAGGTTTGAGTCGTGTTTGATTTGGAATTTTTTTGTTTGAAAGAGAAATTGGGTGACATTGGTTTTGAATTGGATGGTAAAGTACGTCATTCATTCGTACATCTTCGTTTTCTGCAGAATCTGCATAACTTAAGTGACAAGGGTAAATGCACTCCTGACACATGACATTTTCAAGGTGACACGTAAATGTTGATATTTAAAGGATATTGTCCTAATCGATCATTTCGATCTGAAATTAAGCAACAACTAGAATCTAATATGAACTTGAATAGTCCTACGAATACCACATATTCCCTTTGATGTCATTCTCTTGTTTGTTATTTCAATTTCATTGATTGTTGGACAACAATGTCGTTTTCTGTTTTAATTGGGCTTGTTTCTGAATAACCATTCCGGAATGGCTCACCGGAAAGGACTTGTGGGTAGTACTCATAGGTCCCCGGTTCGAAACCCGGAATGGCCGCTCTTTATTTACCTATTCAAGGCTTGTTTCTGAATTATAAATGAGTTTTGACATACCGAGGTCAATCGATGTTGCTTTAATTTCTGAACGCTTTTGTGCACCTTAGTCCATATGAGTGATGCTAAAAACCTAATCTCTGCAGATGAAAGTGTTGGAGAAGGTCGTCAATAGACTGCGGGTTGATAAAGAGATAGGAAGAGCCGAAGAAGAAAGAGAAAGGGATGCTAGCACTTCTTTAAACATTGATGCAGAGAAGGAGGGTGATGTTGGGAAAGATGGAGCTGAAGACAAACTTGTCGATGAAAAGGAAGGGGATGGGGGAGGGGGCACGAAAGGATGAGGAGGTAAGTTTGTTTTTTGGTGACATGATGGTTTATGTTGAGTGACATGGGAAATCGAGGATCTATTTTAAAGTTTGAATTTGTTTTTCAGACCGTTTATGTCGATGTGGTTACAACGATTGCACCTGAAGCGGTGGAGAAGCCCCTACAATGATAAGGTGATAAAGCAAGCTCTTATGGTCTGTCGAAAGGATGGTGTCGAAGATGTTAGCAAGGAAGAGGATGTGGAGGTGCTTGTCAAGGATGGGGGGAAGGGTGGAGAGGACCCGAACATGGATGTTGAGGTGACTGCGATTTAACAAGGAACAACGATGGGGAGGCTGAGGACAACGACCACAAGGGCGGGGAGACGGAGGGTACACATGACTACTTTATATCAGAGCTTGTTTTTCTTTTCACTAGATGGTTATGAACATTGTTGTGATTGTACTTTATGAACTTCATTGCTCAAAGCTTGTAGGATGTTATGATATATGTTGGTCATAAGTTGTGGTATTTTATAACATTGGTTGGTTAGTAGATGTTAGTCTTCAATGAACATCATATGTAGTTGGGGTTTCTTTATCCACGTACTTGTTTTTATAATGTTTGGGTCGAAATAATAGTGACACGTGAAATCCGTCATGTGACAAGGGCATACAAAGAGGTGACATGGGTGATTTCCTTAGGAAAATGGCAGACACAGTCAGAAATGTAAATCAGCAAATTCAAACAGGTGACACGTGAAATATGTCATGTGGCACCGTACAACTCCAAATCATCCTAATCTTCTTCGAGCTTCACTTCAAAACCTTCGTCCTCATCCGAGACCCCAAAGTCGATTGTGGGGGTTGGCCCATCGTCATCCTCCTCCTCGCTGCTAATGGATATCACCTCCAACCCCCGGCCTATGTCACCCATGTCACCTGAAGAGGTATCCGTGTCACCCAATTCAAAACCTTCATCCTCATCCGAGACCCCAAAGTCGATTGTGGGGGTTGGCCCATCGTCATCCTCCTTCTCGCTGCTAATGGATATCACCTCCAACCCCCGGCCTATGTCACCCATGTCACCTGAAGAGGTATCCGTGTCACCCAATTCAATCACATCCAGATCATATACCCTGTCACCTGAAAATATACCTGTGTCACTTGATTGTTTACCACTTTACCCGTAGTGTCCTTCGTAACCAGCTCCTTGCTCTTACCTAAGACCTTGGTCACCTCTCCCCCAACATATAACACAACATCTAGAGACACAGGGTCTAGTTATGCCTTACCGTGTGCCCCAGCATTCACAATCTCAGCCAAATCGTCCACTTTTTGGGAGGAGGGTGGCCCACTTAGGTGTTCTTCCCCAGCAGAGCGTTCTTCCTCAACAGGTTGCTTTACTTCGAAGCTCTAATTTTGCAATGGACCGACATATATCGCAAGGGGCCATGGATCTTCTCCACACTTTGAGTTCGGAAATTTAAACCTCTTGAGGTCGTCATCAACAACTATCATGATCGGATGACCCCCTTATTTCGAGTTCGGTACTTACGCCAACGCCCACTCTGCATATGAAGCACCATCGCCGACCTTGAGCCTAATTTGGTTTTTCAAAGAGATGAAGTCGATGTCCTGTTGTATAATGATATTCTTGTGCACCTTCACACCCACATACACCCATCTGCCTCCCTCAACCATCCAAGAACCATGGAAGATGAGAGTGACACATACCAAGGTGTTTCCACCTGAAAAATGAAACCAAGGATGATAAGAAAGGTTAAGGGGTATCAAATGCCATAGATGAGGACTACTTCGTCAAAAACACTTACCCCTTTCATTTGTCAACAAAGGTTTCTGGAGGATCATATTGACACGGGGATTTTGATCACTCACAGAGGCATAGTCTGAAGCCGACAAGTGCTCTGCAATTGGAACTGAAAGCCGGGAGCTTGTCTCCCATGGTGGAACGTTCCCCATCGCTTTCTGTTGCATAACTTATGGGAGAAGGGAGAAAATGAAAAGTCTCTCTCCTCATCCCTTTTATAGCATACAAATGGTAAAAGGTATAACAACATCACATCACCTATCACCTCACTCTCTCTCCAATTTTTGGCTCCAAACCCACTCCCTCCCTTTCTCCTCTTCCCTCCTCACGTGGTCCCTCTTTTTTCCTGACCTGCAACCGGCTCTTTGGGTAACAATTTTTATTTGCACAAATAGCACCCTAGCACACTTTTACATTTTTACAAAACTTGGTCTATCCATGCAAACCCATTTCAAAATTGGTCGATCTATGCAAAATGCCCAAAATAAAATTTAACATACATATTCGTCTCGTCGATAGTTTCGATTTGATATATTATAAGCTCAAATCCGATATCTGAGCAAAAAGTTATAAGCGTTTCAATTTTCAGAACTGAACATATGTAAATTAATTATTTCCTACGTTATTTATCAAACTGATATACTTTTGTCGTAATTGTATCATTTATTAAACTCCATATCTTACTCCGTAATAATATAATTATATCCAAGTAATGCAAATTAGGAGGTTATATTGAAATATTTGAAAACCATAAAATAAAAGCATGCAAGATTTATATATGTTTTTATTCTAGTTACATATCCATATTAATATCGATGATTTTCCAGAAAATAAAAATTAGGGTTTAATTTTACAGACAATTTTTTTTATCGTAATTTTCTGCCCCTTCAATCAACAATTTCAGGATCCGTCACTAGTACCGAGGGGAGGTCCAACGAATTTATGGTCAGAACGCCCACGCCCAAAGGAACATGGCACCACGTTATTAACAACGTGGTAATTGGATGATTAAGTCAGCTCAAGGGACACGCACACGTCGTTTTTGACGTTGTGTCGCGTTTTTAAGGACGTGGTACTACGTCTCGTTAAAATGGCGGGAAAAAAAACGCTACTCTCCTCCTATGTTGAGCACGACACCGAAGTTTCAGAGCGATTGCGAGAAAGCGACTGAGCGATTGAGAGAGCAATTGAGAGAGCGACAGATGAGATGGTTGCATCCGAAAGTACCTATCTCGCCGCCACCACATGAATGAGTTGCACATCATTAGGCAAAGGTCAATTGAGGGGATGTTGCTTTTCAAGCTCATCTCGATAGGTTTCGAGCCCTTCGCATAGATGCGGGTTGACCATTAGACTTTGTCTAGATGTTATTCAACGATTCTTGTATCATTATTATGTGCTTTCAATCAAAACGTCAGAACATCGTATTCAAATATTTTTTTAAATTCTACTTTTTCCCTAATGTCGACGAGGTCGACATTATAAATACAACTCAAACTAGTTCCTCAATAAGACATAAAAAATTCATCAACATAAAAAATTTCATCAACACCCACCAGTGTGCCAAGTCCTTTTGAACGTGACTGAAATGCCCGACCCAACCCATCATGCCACGTCCATTCCAACGTGGTGCACATTACTAACGACGTGGTTGCTCTACATTGATGAGTGATAGAGGGAGGGACATAGGATTTGGACCCAACAAGGTTGAATTGCCTCCGACACCCTATTTTAGCAGGTTATCAACCAAGGGTCTAAATGTCGCTTATCGGGGTCGTATCGATAAGGAGAGAAAATGATATATCGAAGATAAATCGAGATATGTCCGATTTATCAAATTAGCTATTTTTTAGTCTAAATTATTATATTTATACACTTCTACAAAAAATTGTTTAAGTAGTAAAAAATTATACTTCAAAACTTTCAAATAAATTTGAGAAAATAATATTTAAATTGCAAAATGTATTAAATATCATCATTCATCGTTGACCATTTTTATGCATTATCCGATAACTTTTAAATGAGATACTCTTATCGTATTGGATTCCAAATATCGTCCATATATCCGATATCAAGCATCAAGCACCTTAATCCAACACCATAACAAACACATCAACCGGAAACCGTCCATTCACTTGTGATACCAACCTAGCTACAATGTGAGCCGCAATGTTGTTCCCTACTCTAGATGAACACAGATAACCTACTGTTGGAGCTAAAGTAAATCAATCAAAGCCAGAAGATCATAGTGTTCTAATTGTTTCCTCCACAATAGCTGCTCCTGATCTTTCTGATGTTGCACCCTTGCCTTTGTGAAACAAAAGTGTAACTTGATCGAGGAAGAGTTGGTGTCTCATCTGATCCAATTGCTGCCGCTCTTTTTCCAACTGCAATTCCATATCCTCGTAGCGACTAAGCTTATCTTGGAATTCTTCCATCTGCCAGGAACCCAGGTTTCCATACAAGATTTAACCTCTTTGCACACCCATCTACGCGTTATATTGAAACTAGCATTTTGTAAATAAAAAGCAAACCTGGACTTGAGTAATGCTAGTAATGATATCCTCCACAATATCTTCTTCTCCATTGAGTAGAATTTCTGCTTCTCCTGCTTTGGCTTCTTCCACGCCAACAGCATGCAACGTCAATGCATCACCAGATTCTGCAATAAAGAATGATTTAGAATCATTTGCTTCATCCATAAAAACAATAATCATTTGCGATAGCTGCCAGCTCACAATGTGCAAACAATACATAAGGGACCCTTACTGTGCCCAGTTCCTATTGCATGAATGGATCGAGACGGGAGAACTCCTTGAGCTGTTCCAGTATCAGCATCATGCAAGGCTGCTACTGCGGCTTCTGCTGCAGCTTCAGCAACTTCAGTTCCAGCCAATGCAGACAAAAAAGCAGCCTAAAATAGGAATAAGATAAGCAATCTTTCATGTAAATGATTATAAATACTCCTCTATTTAGAAAATAGATGGCAATTTTTAGCCTTTTGTTCAGGAAAATATGCGATTTTAAGTTTACTATGCAGTTAATTATGGGTGAGTCCTGAGATTGTTATAGAAGATTGCACATGTTGAGGATCTTGCAAACTCTACCTTCATTAGCTCGCCAAGAGGTTTGTAATTAAAACACGGTAAAGTTTAGGAAGACTTATGATATTCTAGTTCAATCAGTAACTTCCTTATTAAGTGTTTCAAAAAATAAAATAAATTTGAAAGAGGTGATATGATTTATGCAGCAAATCCATACTACAATTACTACAATATGAAAGAACAAATACCTGAGCCATAATTGGGTTGCTTGCATCAGCCAGTGGTGTAAGGCGAACCTTTTTAGCTGAAGATTCCATCGTTGTTTCAGTATCTTCAAGGTCTCTAATTTGTAAATTATTATCTTCGTCTTCAACTTTACAAGGGTCAACATATTGCTCTCCAAAAGGAAGCTTGATAAAACGGGCAACGCATTCTTTATCAGTCCTACCACCACCAACATGCTCTGCAACACGGTTCCAATTTTCACCATAGTGCATAAGTGCTTCCAGAAGATGCAATGTTTCTTTCTCGGTCCAGTTAGTCTTCACATTTTCAGTGATCTCAACCCGCCTGAATTCGGAATGATTAAGACCAACTCGGTAATTCCCACGTACATAACATCTTGCACAGAGAACCAAGTCATACTGGAAAAAAGAAAAAATGTGTTGAGGGAGAGCATTAACCGTTATCCATACATGGGTAAGAGCTTGATAAATCTAAAAAACGCTATCATATTCCTATAGTATTATCTTATGAACAGTTTTGGGGGTAAATTGAATCTTTGGTACTGAACTTGAACTTTGCAGGTTGCCACATGATCATCCCTAACCTGTATTTTGTTCTAACTTCCAATAAGATATATGTTACAAAACTGGTCCTGATTTCTCAATCATGCAGTCAAGAGTTTGTAAATAAGACCATCATGAAAAACCGACCATTGATACAATTTACCCATTGGACCAACACTAGCATATAAAATTTTAAAATCAATGGAAGGGTCAATCTGCATTTTAAAATCAATGGAAGGATCAAATTGGGCCTCTGGACATTGTAAATGCCAAAGATTATTATGATGTGACCCCAACAGTTATGAACCAATTCCCCAAAAAATACCTGCTATCCCAAGTTTTTTTATAGTAATGTGTAAAATATCCTAAAGGTTGAGAACAAAACGTAAACATTACCTATTGGTCCAACAAATACAAATACAAACATAAAAATGATGGAAGGACCAACTTTGCATTACTTTCCACAAGTTCGGGCGTTCAAACCATAAAAGCTAGTTACTATCATCATGATATGCACCAAAGACTAAGGACCGACTCCAAAAGATACCAGTTACCCAAGTTTTTTTTTATAATCATGTGTTGCTTTTCTACATGTAGGCATTCAGGAAGGAAACAAAAAAGTGAGGAAGAAAAAGAGAGTACCCAGACAGAAAAATAAAAGAGAGGAAGAAGAGAGAGAATACCCTGTCAGAAACAAAACAAGCAATGGTACATAACGACTTGCAGCCACTGCAGAATTTTTTCCCCCTCACAGAAGATGCCGATTCAGCTGAATCAATAGACTTGGAGGGGGTGATGTCTTTGTTGTCGTCCAACCGAGGAACTACGGTTTGTTGTTGTTTGGTAGAAGGGGAGTAATTAATAAGACCCCAAGTCTCAAGAAAATCAAAGACTCTTCGGATAGAAACAACATCACCTATAAGAATCCTTCGTACTTCTGTGAAAGTGATTCTCGTGGCGGGATTCACTCTGAATTTTTTTATGATGGAGTTGCGAAGGTATTTGTAAAGAGTGGGGTTCTTGAAAGCTGATGTACTATCAAAGAACTCTGGCAATGATCGAACCTCGCAATCATGAATGTTATTCCAGTCGAACCATTCTGCAATAACAACAACAGCAAAACACTTTTAAAAGAAACTTCCTATTTGAACGGTGATAAAATCTCTCTATTGAGAATAAGGAAGAAAAATAATAAGAAGAAAAAAAAAAGCAAAAAAAGATATACTGGAATAGCTTGGGATGATGATAAAGTCCGATTCTGAAAGCTTCTTCAGTGGAAGAGCGGCAGCATCTGACTCAGGAGGTAGCTGCACTCCAGTGCCGGCAACACCATTACTTTTGACAACGGCGCCACCATCACCTCCTGCTTGTGTTGGGTTCAGGGATTTGGTTTCTTGGACCAGTGTGTCTGTCACCATGACACTTTCCTGGGGCAGCACTAGGATTTTGATTTAGGTTTCTTATACGAACACAGAATTCTTCTAGGTAATGGTGAGAACCTTCTTAAGCTTTGAATTTTTGGAGTGTCAACATTTCAATGTCTTCTCTTGCTTTTGTTGAAATTGCAACATATTCCTCGAACTCACACTATTGGGGAAAACCCACAAGTTAACACTGGATTAGAATATAAGAAGAAAAAATATGCAAAGTTTCAAAGGCTTCGCAACCAGTGAGGTAAAGAATGAAATAGATGCAAATGTTTCAGATGAGCTGAAGTTACCTTCAAATAGAGCTACTCAAGTACTCCTAATGATTTCAAAATGACCCAGGAAAACACAATTGTAACAGCCTATTAGGCTATTAGTCTATGCTGAATGATGAAGAAACCAACTGAAAAGGCATGTCTTTAGTCTTTACCATCAGAAGATATAAATCTGGGCTCTGGGGGAAAGGAGTCTTGGTATGGGTATTGTTATCAATTTGATATCCTCATATCTATAGCCGTGTTTGGTAAAAATTTGATATCAGTATCACTAATATCTATATCAGGTGTTTGATATGTGGGGATATGGACATCAATTTGATATTATCTCGTTTGAAACACATTTGATATACTAAAAAATTGGGGTATATCATTCTCTTCTATTTTTCACTCCCTCTTCCTTTTTCATCTTCTCCACTTCTCCAAACCAAACAAAGGTATCAAACTCATACCCATATCTTAATATCAATATCAATATTTCTCATACCCATATCTTGATATCAAATATTAATATCGATATCGATATCTAATATCTTGATATGGATACCAAAAAGGCCTAAGAAAGATGAAGATTTTCAGCATGAATGAAGACAACTTGATTCGCAACAAGAAACAAAGCTCATGTCTACCATTCAACCTTGCATACTGCATTCAAATTGAGCAAGCAACAGTGGAAACTACAAACAGTAGAAAGGAACTCCAGATCATAGGGTTAATCCATCAACATGAATTTTCAGCAAACAAAAAGTAGCAAGGTACCCCAGGTCACAGGCCATCTGACGAGAGAATTTCCAGAACCAAGCAGGGAACCGCATCAATTGAAATCGGACATATAAATGCCTAATTTGTGCGAAATCTAAACATACAAATGTCGAATGTTTGGTTTAAAGTCCAATTTCCCCATCCAATTGTCCAGATTGCAAAACAATAACAAAACCCTAATTCGTACCTTGCAATGGATATCGAAACTGTGTGATTCGTGGAAATTGACCCTCGGCTCGAGTTCTTCTCCCAACACGCCGCCTTCCAGCTGCTCGCCTCCTCCTCCAATGGCGACCTCCGGTGGTGCCCCGCCTCCAGTCGCGGCGTTCGGCGGTAAGTTGTTCCCAACTGGTGTTCGCTGGTATGGTCCGATGGAATCTCCTCCCTCTCCTGTTGTGGCCGGGGTAATAATTATTTGGGAAATTTACATAAAACCACCCCTTAAATATAGGGTTCTTCACTTAACCACTTCTTAAATTTAAAATTACAGAAAATCGATCTTTAAATAGTCTCCATTAACAAATCACCACCCTTCACCTATTTTTGTTAACCTAGCATTAAATATATTATATTTCAAAAATATTTTTCAGCTTAAAATATGAGTTTGATCCATTTTATTTGTTATAGATAGCATTTTCTATATAAAAAAATAATTAACTTCATATATATTTGGGAATTCGAATGCCTTTATCTCAAAATGTTTGTAATTTTTTAAAAAAATTAGGTTATCGATTAATCGTATAACTTAAATATAATTATAGATCTTTTTTAATTTTATCAAAGGTTAATTATTGAATGACAATATTTAAACTACAAATAAATAATAATTTTAAGGTTATTTTTAACTTTATAAATTTAAATTATGATTTCTAATCATATATAATTAAAAGAGTAATTTACATAATATTTTAAAAATTTATAAACATTTTCAAACACAAATTGGGATAATAATTCTAAACTATATTTATTATTATTTTTAAAAATAAATAAAATGATCCCTAAAATATAATCTAGCACTAAAATTCAAAATTTAAATGTATTTATAATCAAATTTGAGTTTGAAAATATTAAAATATAATATATTCGAAAATTTCGCCTGGTAACCCTAGGGTTTCGCGTAATTCGCGTGATAAACAAATGTTTTAGATATTTCGCCTGGTAGCCCTGAGGTTTCGAATTTTTTTGTCTCGCGCCCACAAGTTTGACTTTGTCCAATAATCGTGTTTTAAAGTTATGGGTGGGTAAATTATGTAATATTAATCAAAGTTGTGGGAGATTTTCACAAATACTCACTTTCTCCATTCCTATCTGAGCGAGAGGATAGCAGATGGAGAAGAAGACTATCGCAGACGAGGAGACGAAGTGCAGAGGCGGGCCGACGACAACTAGTGACTCTAGAGGGGCGGCGACGGGTTAGAGAGGGGTGGCTGCGGCACGGGCGGTGGCTCTACGTTGTCGGTGGAAGCGATTACCTTCTCTAGATTCACGGTGGCAAGGGTTTGCACAAACTAGGTTTTCCAGGGCTCGATTCACGGTGCCGATAATGTGTGAGCGGCGTATGCAAGTTCATTAATTAAGAATTCAAGAAGCCGAGAAGCTGGGTACGAAAGTCTGAAAAGTACTTCTCGATCTTTGACATCTAAGAGAGCCAGAAGGTAGAGTTGGCCGCATTGTATATGCAGGATCGCGCTGATGTTTGGGTCCAGGGATACCTATTACAGAGGAAGGGAGTTCGCTGGAAAGATCTTGCTGAGGCGGTTTGCATTAGGTTCGGAGAGAAACTTGGAGCAGAGGTAGTAGAAGAATTCAATAAGCTTGAACAGGGGGAGGATCTTGAAGAATACAAAGAAAGATTTGAAGAATTGCGATCTGGAATGCTAGCATACAATTCGAATTTGCCGAAAAATTATTTTGTGTGCAGCTATATTAGTGGATTGCGACCTGAAATTAAATCATTGGTGAAGTTGGGAAGGCCGGTCGATTTAGCTGCAACCATGGAATTGACTAGGCTCCATCATGAATCTGTCCAGGCAATACTCAAGGTGAGCAAGACGCAGGGAAGGTTTCCAGTTACGGGGTCAAGCACGTTTAAACCACCAGTGTATGCTCAGGGGAGTGGATCCCAATTCAGTCAATCGGCGGGGCAATCGTTTGCCAATCGAGCTCCGTTGCCTGTCAAGAATGGGGGAAATCAGTTCACAGAGGTCCGAAAAACACCGGGATTATGCTATAGGTGTGGAGATAAATATTTCGTGGGTCACAAGTGCAAGAAGTCCACGGTGAACAGTTTAATGGCTTCGGAGGAGGATCAGGAGGTCAGTACAGAGGCTTTGGGCGTGACTGAGAACGTCAACGACGAGGAGGCGGTAGCAGAGGATAGCTTGGCAGTGTATGTGCACGCTGTGATCGGTGATGAGTTGGCCAATTCGATTAGGGTCAAAGGCACCGTTCGGGGTCGAGAGATCACTATCTTGGTCGATAGCGGAAGTACCCATAGTTTTGTGGATCCGAAAATTGCGCAGGAGATGGGTTTTGAGTTACAAAAGGCAAGGCTTATGATTGTTGAAGTTGCAAATGAAAGTAAGGAACTGTGTCAGCAGGTTTGTCCAGATTTTGAGTGGGAAATGCAAGGGGAACGCTACAGTTTCAGTATAAGGGCCGTCGGTTTGAGGGTGGTATGCAGTTGAAAACTTAAGCTTAGTACCCAAAGCGGCAAACAGTTCCTTCCAAAAATGGCTAGTGAATATGCGATCCCGGTCCGAGACAATGTCGTTGGGCATTCCATGGAGCTTGTAAATGTTCTCTAGGAACACTTGTGCCACCTGAGCCGCTGAAAATGGATGTGATAAAAGCAGAAAATGGCCATACTCCGTGAGCCGGTCTACTACCACTAGTATTGTGTCCTTTCCTTTCGATCTCGGAAGACCTTCGATGAAGTCCATTCCAATGGAAGACCACGCTTGGGAGGGCAAGGGCAATGGTTGCAGCAGTCCCGGATATGGAACATGCTCCGACTTGCTCCTTTGACACACATCGCATTCTTCCACAAATTTCTGTACAAAGACCTTCATGGCTGGCCAAAAGAAGATGTTTTTAATCCGTTGATAGGTCCCCTGCACTCCGGAATGACCCCCCAGCGCTTCCGTATGGAGGGCCGTGGTAAGCTGATGTCTCAATGTGGTCACACTCCCCACATACAACCTGCCCTTGTACCTGAGAATTCCATTTTCCCACTTATACTTGGATTCTGAATCAATTGCAGCTGCTGCAATTTTATCTTTAACCTCTAAATATCCCATGTAGCTGGCTGAGATTTCTTTCATCCAAGTGGGTTGCACCACCTGAATCGCAAGTGACCTCCCAACACCACTTGACTCCGTTACTGGCCTCCTGGACATAGCATCCGCGGCACGATTCTCCAACCCTTTTTTATATTCAATGGAATATGACAGACCAAGTAGCTTCCGAACATCCTTCTTCTGCAGATGTGTTGATAAACGCTGCTCAAGCATATATTTCAAGGCCTGCTGATCGGTCCTTATCACGAAGTGAGTTAATTCAAGATAATGCCGCCATTTCTCCACGACTAGCAGAATGGCGAGCAACTCCTTCTCATATGTTGATAGTAGCAAGTTGCGACCATGAAGAGCCTTACTCAGAAATGCAATTGGTCTCCCCTTCTGCATCAAAACCGCCCCAATGCCTTCGTCACATGCATCTGTCTCCAGTTCAAAAGGCAAGGTGAAGTCCGGCAACCCCAGCGTCGGAGGCGAAGACAACAAGGATTTGAGCTGTTGGAATGCACCCTCCTCGTTCTCACTCCATCGGAACCCATCCTTCTTAAGCAGCTCCGTAAGTGGCCTACAAATAACCCCATAGTTGCGGATGAATAGCCGGTAATACCCCGTCAATCCAAGGAACCCCCTGAGCTCCTTAACACTTCTTGGACTTGGCCAAGATATCATAGCTTCCACTTTCTTTGGGTCTGTAGATACCCCCTCTGCTGATATAATGTGACCCAAGTATTCCAAACTTCCCTTGGCGACTTCACATTTCGACCTTTTCGCAAACAGGGTATGTTTTCTCAACTCATTCATCAAGGCTTGGAAGGATGCTGGGGCGTTCATCATTCCCTTGTTCGATTACATATTTACATATAAAATCTTTCTTGTTAGTTTCAACCTTAAAATCATATTTCAATGGGGGTAATGGGGGGTTTGCGGTGGTTGGCTTGGTGGGAGCCTAACCTTGCTTTTGAAGTTGTGGAAAGGCCTGGTGCGGCGGTACGACAGTGGATGAGGGTTAGAGAGGGGAAGTGTGACGGTGGATGGTGGTATTTGTGAAAATATACCACAAAATTTATTAATATTACAATACTCACTCCCCCATAACTTTAAAACACAATTATATATTGGACAAAGCCAAACTTGTGGGCGCAAGGCAAAAAAAATTCGAAAATCCAGGGTTACCAGGCGAAATATCTAAAACCTTTGTTTACCACACGAATTAGGCGAAACCCTAGAGTTAACAGGCGAAATTTTTGTAATATATTTAACAATAACTTGATGAAAATAGCTTCCCACAGTCGGAATCAGCCATGTTCATGATCCTCACACGACGAATTCGCAAGGAAAAAGCCCTAATTGCAAGCCAGAAAGAGCGGTGGAAATTCCCTCCTGTTTCAAATTTTTTAGTGTCGTCATTTGTTGGTTAGTTTTGGTCCTTATAAAGAATTCAGATTTGATTAATTCGATTGAAAGGCGTAAAACATATTTTTAAAAGGAAAAAGATAATATATAAAACGTAAAAGATAGATGTTGATAACTGATAAAGTGATAGAGTAAGTGACAAAGGAATGGAATTGCCTTTTGTTTTCCCGGATGGCCCATTAAAGTAATCAGACTCAAGTGGGCTTTTGCACAGCCGAACTAATAGTTCCCGCTTCCTTCTTCAACTTGAAAAAGGGTCCTGTTTCATTAACTCCATTCGACTCTTGTCCAATTACGAGAGTCACATATATATTGTTATATATTGTTACATATTCCCTGGGCCAACGAATAAGACAAGCGGCGACAGTGGTAACACCCAAACAACATAACCAAAGGGAGGAGGAGGGGTGGAATAACACAAATCAGACAAATCAATATGAGATTTGGGGGAAGAAAACACAAATAGGTGAAAACCCCCAAACAATTTGGGGTTTTAGATGAAGATCAGAGACTGATTAATTAACCAAGGGATAATCCGATTGCGGATTACACCCAAGAGCACACCGAAGATGGTGGTGGCGACGCCACTAGGGCAGTGGGCGGCGACCAGCGGGCCGAAGCCGGTGTCGGATGGCTTAAGCCATGGTTGGAACCCCTCGCCCACAGAGAAGATAAAAGAGGGGAAGGGTGGTAGGCGACGGCGGACGCCGGAGATAGGAAAGGTGATGGCAGAGTAGGCCGGGGCTCCCGGAGGAGGTGTACAGGCTCCCGAAGGCGATGTATAGGCTCCCGGAGGAGGGTTACCACTTACTAGAGAATGTACCGGTGTGGGTGTTGTACGGAGAGCGTTTCAGAATGAGAGCGTTTTTTTTTAAGCTTGCAGTTAAAACCTCTAGGCCTATTAGTCATGCTATTGTGCATCACAACCGCATCAATAATCATACCGAACTTTTCAAAGTAGGCCTTGAACTCCTCCTCGGTTAGATTATCAGTTAAACCTCCTACCAAAATATTCTTATGCCTAAACTGATTGCCACTGTTAGTACTCGTGCTACCAACATTAGGCCTTAACTTATTGTCGTCGTAGTTAGTAATCGTGCTACCAACACTACTTCCTCGGTTGATTGGGTGAAATTGATGTTGCTCGCTTCTTGGAAGCGCTCTTTTCACTTCTACCTATACACACAAGTGGTGGAATAAAAGAACAATTCATAATCCAACCAAAAGCAAATATCTTTTTCTGCATACAAAGCAGTTCAATTAAACATTCATGATTCAAGATCTCGACTTTTTAACGGAAATCAGGGCTAGGGTTTTAGAAGGAATGGAGATAAACAAATAATCATACCGTCTTGCCTAAAATTTAGTGGTGGTCGGACAATGCTCTGTCAGAAGAGGACGGATCAGCGAAGTTTACAAAACCGAAACCTCTAGGGATTCCAGTCATACGATCTTTAGGGATGGTTGAGAATGAAATCTCACCTTACCGACTAAAGCAGCCTTTCAGGTCAATTTCAGTGGTATTCCGTGAAATTCCACCGACAAATAGCTTCCCACAGTCAGAATCAGCCATGTTCATGATCCTCACACGACGAATTCGCAAGGAAACAGCCCTAATTGCAAGCCAGAAAGAGCGGTGAGAATTCCCTCCTGTTTCAAATTTTTGAGTGTCATCATCTGTTGGTTAGTTTTGGTCCTTATAAAGAATTAAGATTTGATTAATTCCATAGAAAGGCGTAAAAGATATTATAAAAAGGAAAAAGATAATATATAAAACGTAAAATATAGATGTTGATAACTGATAAAGTGATAGAGTAAGTGATAAAGGAATGGAATTGCCTTTTGTTTTCCCGGATGGCCCATTAAAGTAATCAGACTCAAGTGGGCTTTTGCACAGCCGAACTAATAGTTCCCGCTTCCTTCTTCAACTTGAAAAAGGGCCCTGTTTCATTAACTCCATTCGACTCTTGTCCAATTACGAGAGTCACATATATATTGTTATGTATTGTTACATATTCCCTGGGCCAACGAATAAGGCAAGCGGCGACAGTGGTAACACCCAAACAACATAACCAAAGGGTGGAGGAGGGGTGGAATAACACAAATCAGACAAATCAATATGAGATTTGGGGGAAGAAAACACAAATAGGTGAAAACCCCCAAACAATTTGGGGTTTTAGATGAAGATCAGAGACTGATTAATGAACAAAGGGATAATCCGATTGCGGATTACATCCAAGAGCACACCGAAGATGGTGGTGGCGACGCCACTAGGGCAGTGGGCGGCGACCAGCGGGCCGAAGCCGGTGTCGGATGGCTTAAGCTATGGTTGGAACCCCTCGCCCACAGAGAAGATAAAAGAGGGGAAGGGTGGTAGGCGACGGCGGACGCCGGAGATAGGAAAGGTGATGACGGAGTAGGCCGGGGCTCCCGGAGGAGGTGTATAGGCTCCCGGAGGAGGGTTACCACTTACCAGAGAATGTACCGGTGTGGGTGTTGTACGGAGAGCATTTCAGAATGAGAGTGTTTTTTTTAAGCTTGCAGCTAAAACCTCTAGGCCTATTAGTCATGCTATTGTGCATCACAACCGCATCAATAATCGTACCGAACTTTTCATAGTAGGCCTTGAACTCCTCCTCGGTTAGATTATCAGTTAAACTCCGACGAAAATCTTCTTATGCCTAAACTGATTAACATTGTTAGTACTCGTGCTACCAACATTAGGCCTTAACTGATTGTCGTCGCAGTTAGTAATCGTGCTACCAACACTACTTCCTCGGTTGATTGGGTGAAATTGATGTTGCTCGCTTCTTGGAAGCGCTCTTTTCACTTCTACCTATACACACAAGTGGTGGAATAAAAGAACAATTCATAATCCAACCAAAAGCAAATATCTTTTTCTGCATACAAAGCAGTTCAATTAAACATTCATGATTCAAGATTTCGACTTTTTAACGGAAATCAGGGCTAGAGTTTTAGAAGGAATGGAGATAAACAAATAAACATACCGTCTTGCCTAAAATTTAGTGGTGGTCGGACAATGCTCTGTCAGAAGAGGACGGATCAGCGAAGTTTACAAAACCGAAACCTCTAGGGATTCCAGTCATACGATCTTTAGGGATGGTTGAGAATGAAATCTCACCTTACCGACTGAAGTAGTCTTTCAGGTCAATTTCAGTGGTATATATTCCGTGAAATTCCAACGACAAATAGCTTTCCACGGTCGGAATCAGCCATGTTCATGATCCTCACACGACGAATTCGCAAGGAAACAGCCCTAATTGCAAGCTAGAAAGAGCGGTGAGAATTCCCTCCTGTTTAAAATTTTTGAGTGTCGTCATCTGTTGGTTAGTTTTGGTCCTTATAAAGAATTCAGATTTGATTAATTCGATTGAAAGGCGTAAAAGATATTTTAAAAAGGAAAAAGATAATATATAAAACGTAAAAGATAGATGTTGATAACTGATAAAGTGATAGAGTAAGTGATAAAGGAATGGAATTGCCTTTTGTTTTTCCGGATGGCCCATTAAAGTAATCAGACTCAAGTGGGCTTTTGCACAGCCGAACTAATAGTTCCCGCTTCCTTCTTCAACTTGAAAAAGGGCCCTGTTTCATTAACTCCATTCGACTCTTGTCCAATTACGAGAGTCACATATATATTGTTATATATTGTTACATATTCCCTGGGCCAACGAATAAGGCAAGCGGCGACAGTGGTAACACCAAAACAACATAACCAAAGGGAGGAGGAGGGGTGGAATAACACAAATCAGACAAATCAATATGAGATTTGGGGGAAGAAAACAAAAATAGGTGAAAACCCCCAAACAATTTTGGTTTTTAGATGAAGATCAGAGACTGATTAATGAACCAAGGGATAATCCGATTGCGGATTACACCCAAGAGCACACCGAAGATGGTGGTGGCGACGCCACTAGGGCAGTGGGCGGCGACCAGCGGGCCAAAGCCGGTGTCGGATGGCTTAAGCCATGGTTGGAACCCCTCGCCCACAGAGAAGTTAAAAGAGGGGAAGGGTGGTAGGCAACGGCGGACGCCGGAGATAGTAAAAGTGGTGGCGGAGTAGGCCGGGGCTCCCGGAGGAGGTGTATAGGCTCCCGAAGGAGATGTATAGGCTCCCGGAGGAGGGTTACCACTTACCAGAGAATGTACTGGTGTGGGTGTTGTACGGAGAGCGTTTCAGAATGAGAGCATTTTTTTAAGCTTGCAGCTAAAACCTCTAGGCCTGTTAGTCATGCTATTGTGCATCACAACCGCATCAATAATCGTACCGAACTTTTCAAAGTAGGCCTTGAACTCCT
Source organism: Persicaria maculosa (assembly GCA_963922045.1). Lineage (NCBI taxonomy): Eukaryota > Viridiplantae > Streptophyta > Magnoliopsida > Caryophyllales > Polygonaceae > Persicaria > Persicaria maculosa. Next base: position 23,580,657 of record OY998259.1, on the reverse strand, counting down.
CCTCGGTTAGATTATCCGTTAAACCTCCTTCGAAAATCTTCCCAAGCCTAAACTGATTGCCACTGTTAGTACTCGTGCTACCAACATTAGGCCTTAACTGATTGTCGTCGCAGTTAGTACTCGTGCTACCAACACTACTTCCTCGTATGATTGGGTGAAATTGATGTTGCTCGCTTCTTGGAAGCGCTCTTTTCACTTCTACCTATACACACAAGTGGTGGAATAAAAGAACGATTCATAATCCAACCAAAAGCAAATATTTTTTTCTGCATACAAAGCAGTTCAATTAAACATTCATGATTCAAGATTTTGACTTTTTAACGGAAATCAGGGCTAGGGTTTTAGAAGGAATGGAGATAAACAAATAAACATACCGTCTTGCCTAAAATTTCATGGTGGTCGGACAATGCTCTGTCAGAAGAGGACGGATCAGCCAAGTTTACAAAACCGAAACCTCTAGGGATTCCAGTCATACGATCTTTAGGGATGGTTGAGAATGAAATCTCTCCGTACCGACTAAAGTAGTCTTTCAGGTCAATTTCAGTGGTATCCCGTGAAATTCCACCGACAAATAGCTTCTCACAGTCGAAATGAGCCATGTTCATGATCCTCACACGACGAATTCGCAAGGAAAAAGCCCTAATTGCAAGCCAGAAAGAGCGGTGGAAATTCCCTCCTGTTTCAAATTTTTGAGTGTCGTCATCTGTTGGTTAGTTTTGGTCCTTATAAAGAATTAAGATTTGATTAATTCCATTGAAAGGCGTAAAAGATATTTTAAAAAGGAAAAAGATAATATATAAAACGTAAAATATAGATGTTGATAACTGATAAAGTGATAGAGTAAGTGATAAAGGAATGGAATTGCCTTTTGTTTTCCCGGATGGCCCATTAAAGTAATCAGACTCAAGTGGGCTTTTGCACAGCCGAACTAATAGTTCCCGCTTCCTTCTTCAACTTGAAAAAGGGCCCTGTTTCATTAACTCCATTCGACTCTTGTCCAATTACGAGAGTCACATATATATTGTTATGTATTGTTACATATTCCCTGGGCCAACGAATAAGGCAAGCGGCGACAGTGGTAACACCCAAACAACATAACCAAAGGGTGGAGGAGGGGTGGAATAACACAAATCAGACAAATCAATATGAGATTTGGGGGAAGAAAACACAAATAGGTGAAAACCCCCAAACAATTTGGGGTTTTAGATGAAGATCAGAGACTGATTAATGAACAAAGGGATAATCCGATTGCGGATTACACCCAAGAGCACACCGAAGATGGTGGTGGCGATGCCACTAGGGCAGTGGGCGGCGACCAGCGGGCCAAAGCCGGTGTCGGATGGCTTAAGCCATGGTTGGAACCCCTCGCCCACAGAGAAGATAAAAGAGGGGAAGGGTGGTAGGCGACGGCGGACGCCGGAGATAGAAAAGGTGGTGGCGGAGTAGGCCGGGGCTCCCGGAGGAGGTGTATAGGCTCCCGAAGGAGATGTATAGGCTCCCGGAGGAGGGTTACCACTTACTAGAGAATGTACCGGTGTGGGTGTTGTACGAAGAGCGTTTCAGAATGAGAGCGTTTTTTTTTTAAGCTTGCAGCTAAACCCTCTAGGCCTGTTAGTCATGCTATTGTGCATCACAACCGCATCTATAATCATACCGAACTTTTCAAAGTAGGCCTTGACCTCCTCGGTTAGATTATCAGTTAAACCTCCTACGAAAATCTTCTTAGGCCTAAACTGATTGCCACTGTTAGTACTCGCGCTACCAACATTAGGCCTAAACTGATTGTCGTCGTTGTTAGTACTCGTGCTACCAACACTACTTCCTCGGTTGATTGGGTGAAATTGATGTTGCTCGCTTCTTGGAAGCGCTCTTTTCACTTCTACCTATACACACAAGTGGTGGAATAAAAGAACAATTCATAATCCAACCAAAAGCAAATATCTTTTTCTGCATACAAAGCAGTTCAATTAAACATTCATGATTCAAGATTTCGACTTTTTAATGGAAATCAGGGCTAGGGTTTTAGAAGGAATGGAGATAAACAAATAAACATACCGTCTTGCCTAAAATTTAATGGTGGTCGGACAATGCTCTGTCAGAAGAGGACGGATCAGCGAAGTTTACAAAACCGAAACCTCCGGGGATTCCAGTCATACGATCTTTAGGGATGGTTGAGAATGAAATCTCACCGTACCGACTGAAGTAGTCTTTCAGGTCAATTTCAGTGGTATCCCGTGAAATTCCACCGACAAATAGCTTCCCAAAGTCGTAATCAGCCATGCTCATGATCCTCACACGACGAATTCGCAAGGAAAAAGCCCTAATTGCAAGCCAGAAAGAGCGGTGGAAATTCCCTCCTGTTTCAAATTTTTGAGTGTCATCATCTGTTGGTTAGTTTTGGTCCTTATAAAGAATTCAGATTTGATTAATTCGATTTAAGGCGTAAAAGATATTTTAAAAAGGAAAAAGATAATATATAAAACGTAAAAAATAGATGTTGATAACTGATAAAGTGATAGAGTAAGTGATAAAGGAATGAAATTGCCTTTTGTTTTCCCGGACGGCCCATTAAAGTAATCACACTCAAATGGGGTTTTGCACAGCCGAACTAATAGTTCCCGCTTCCTTCTTCAACTTGAAAAAGGGCCCTGTTTCATTAACTCCATTCGACTCTTGTCCAATTACGAGAGTCACATATATATTGTTATATATTGTTACATATTCCCTGGGCCAACGAATAAGACAAGCGGCGAAAGTGGTAACACCCAAACAACCAAACCAAAGGAAGGAGGAGGGGTGGAATAACACAAATCAGACAAATCAATATGAGATTTGGGGGAAGAAAACACAAATAGGTGAAAACCCCCAAACAATTTGGGGTTTTAGATGAAGATCAGAGACTGATTAATGAACCAAGGGATAATCCGATTGCGGATTACACCCAAGAGCACATCGAAGATGGTGGTGGCGACGCCACTAGGGCAGTGGGCGGCGACCAGCGGGCCGAAGCCGGTGTCGGATGGCTTAAGCTATGGTTGGAACCCCTCGCCCACAGAGAAGATAAAAGAGGGGAAGGGTGGTAGGCGACGGCGGACGCCGGAGATAGGAAAGGTGATGACGGAGTAGGCCGGGGCTCCCGGAGGAGGTGTATAGGCTCCCGAAGGAGATGTATAGGCTCCCGGAGGAGGGTTACCACTTACCAGAGAATGTACCGGTGTGGGTGTTGTACGGAGAGCGTTTCAGAATGAGAGCGTTTTTTTTAAGCTTGCAGCTAAAACCTCTAGGCCTATTAGTCATGCTATTGTGCATCACAACCGCATCAATAATCGTACCGAACTTTTCATAGTAGGCCTTGAACTCCTCCTCGGTTAGATTATCAGTTAAACCTCCGACGAAAATCTTCTTATGCCTAAACTGATTAACATTGTTAGTACTCGTGCTACCAACATTAGGCCTTAACTGATTGTCATCGCAGTTAGTAATCGTGCTACCAACACTACTTCCTCGGTTGATTGGGTGAAATTGATGTTGCTCGCTTCTTGGAAGCGCTCTTTTCACTTCTACCTATACACACAAGTGGTGGAATAAAAGAACAATTCATAATCCAACCAAAAGCAAATATCTTTTTCTGCATACAAAGCAGTTCAATTAAACATTCATGATTCAAGATTTCGACTTTTTAACGGAAATCAGGGCTAGAGTTTTAGAAGGAATGGAGATAAACAAATAAACATACCGTCTTGCCTAAAATTTAGTGGTGGTCGGACAATGCTCTGTCAGAAGAGGACGGATCAGCGAAGTTTACAAAACCGAAACCTCTAGGGATTCCAGTCATACGATCTTTAGGGATGGTTGAGAATGAAATCTCACCTTACCGACTGAAGTAGTCTTTCAGGTCAATTTCAGTGGTATATATTCCGTGAAATTCCAACGACAAATAGCTTTCCACGGTCGGAATCAGCCATGTTCATGATCCTCACACGACGAATTCGCAAGGAAACAGCCCTAATTGCAAGCTAGAAAGAGCGGTGAGAATTCCCTCCTGTTTAAAATTTTTGAGTGTCGTCATCTGTTGGTTAGTTTTGGTCCTTATAAAGAATTCAGATTTGATTAATTCGATTGAAAGGCGTAAAAGATATTTTAAAAAGGAAAAAGATAATATATAAAACGTAAAAGATAGATGTTGATAACTGATAAAGTGATAGAGTAAGTGATAAAGGAATGGAATTGCCTTTTGTTTTTCCGGATGGCCCATTAAAGTAATCAGACTCAAGTGGGCTTTTGCACAGCCGAACTAATAGTTCCCGCTTCCTTCTTCAACTTGAAAAAGGGCCCTGTTTCATTAACTCCATTCGACTCTTGTCCAATTACGAGAGTCACATATATATTGTTATATATTGTTACATATTCCCTGGGCCAACGAATAAGGCAAGCGGCGACAGTGGTAACACCAAAACAACATAACCAAAGGGAGGAGGAGGGGTGGAATAACACAAATCAGACAAATCAATATGAGATTTGGGGGAAGAAAACAAAAATAGGTGAAAACCCCCAAACAATTTTGGTTTTTAGATGAAGATCAGAGACTGATTAATGAACCAAGGGATAATCCGATTGCGGATTACACCCAAGAGCACACCGAAGATGGTGGTGGCGACGCCACTAGGGCAGTGGGCGGCGACCAGCGGGCCAAAGCCGGTGTCGGATGGCTTAAGCCATGGTTGGAACCCCTCGCCCACAGAGAAGTTAAAAGAGGGGAAGGGTGGTAGGCAACGGCGGACGCCGGAGATAGTAAAAGTGGTGGCGGAGTAGGCCGGGGCTCCCGGAGGAGGTGTATAGGCTCCCGAAGGAGATGTATAGGCTCCCGGAGGAGGGTTACCACTTACCAGAGAATGTACTGGTGTGGGTGTTGTACGGAGAGCGTTTCAGAATGAGAGCATTTTTTTAAGCTTGCAGCTAAAACCTCTAGGCCTGTTAGTCATGCTATTGTGCATCACAACCGCATCAATAATCGTACCGAACTTTTCAAAGTAGGCCTTGAACTCCTCCTCGGTTAGATTATCCGTTAAACCTCCTTCGAAAATCTTCCCAAGCCTAAACTGATTGCCACTGTTAGTACTCGTGCTACCAACATTAGGCCTTAACTGATTGTCGTCGCAGTTAGTACTCGTGCTACCAACACTACTTCCTCGTATGATTGGGTGAAATTGATGTTGCTCGCTTCTTGGAAGCGCTCTTTTCACTTCTACCTATACACACAAGTGGTGGAATAAAAGAACGATTCATAATCCAACCAAAAGCAAATATTTTTTTCTGCATACAAAGCAGTTCAATTAAACATTCATGATTCAAGATTTTGACTTTTTAACGGAAATCAGGGCTAGGGTTTTAGAAGGAATGGAGATAAACAAATAAACATACCGTCTTGCCTAAAATTTCATGGTGGTCGGACAATGCTCTGTCAGAAGAGGACGGATCAGCCAAGTTTACAAAACCGAAACCTCTAGGGATTCCAGTCATACGATCTTTAGGGATGGTTGAGAATGAAATCTCTCCGTACCGACTAAAGTAGTCTTTCAGGTCAATTTCAGTGGTATCCCGTGAAATTCCACCGACAAATAGCTTCTCACAGTCGAAATGAGCCATGTTCATGATCCTCACACGACGAATTCGCAAGGAAAAAGCCCTAATTGCAAGCCAGAAAGAGCGGTGGAAATTCCCTCCTGTTTCAAATTTTTGAGTGTCGTCATCTGTTGGTTAGTTTTGGTCCTTATAAAGAATTAAGATTTGATTAATTCCATTGAAAGGCGTAAAAGATATTTTAAAAAGGAAAAAGATAATATATAAAACGTAAAATATAGATGTTGATAACTGATAAAGTGATAGAGTAAGTGATAAAGGAATGGAATTGCCTTTTGTTTTCCCGGATGGCCCATTAAAGTAATCAGACTCAAGTGGGCTTTTGCACAGCCGAACTAATAGTTCCCGCTTCCTTCTTCAACTTGAAAAAGGGCCCTGTTTCATTAACTCCATTCGACTCTTGTCCAATTACGAGAGTCACATATATATTGTTATGTATTGTTACATATTCCCTGGGCCAACGAATAAGGCAAGCGGCGACAGTGGTAACACCCAAACAACATAACCAAAGGGAGGAGGAGGGGTGGAATAACACAAATCAGACAAATCAATATTAGATTTGGGGGAAGAAAACATAAATGGGTGAAAACCCCCAAACAATTTGGGGTTTTAGATGAAGATCAGAGACTGATTAATGAACCAAGGGATAATCCGATTGCGGATTACACTCAAGAGCACACCGAAGATGGTGTTGGCGACGCCACTAGGGCAGTGGGCGGCGACCAGCAGGCCGAATCCGGTGTCGGATGGCTTAAGCCATGGTTGAAACCCCTCGCCCCCAGAGAAGATAAAAGAGGGGAAGGGTGGTAGGCGACGGCGGACGCCGGAGATAGGAAAGGTGATGGCGGAGTAGGCCGGGGCTCCCGGAGGAGGTGTATAGGCTCCCGAATGAGATGTATAGGCTCCCGGGGGAGGGTTACCACTTACCAGAGAATGTACCGGTGTAGGTGTTGTACGGAGAGCGTTTCAGAATGAGAGCGTTTTTTTTTAAGCTTGCTGCTAAAATCTCTAGGCCTGTTAGTCATGCTATTGTGCATCAAAACCGCATCAATAATCGTACCGAACTTTTCAAAGTAGGCCTTGAACTCCTCCTCGGTTAGATTATCAGTTAAACCTCCTTCGAAAATCTTCCCATGCCTAAACTGATTTCCACTGTTAGTACTCGTGATACCAACATTAGGCCTTAACTGATTGTCGTCGCAGTTAGTAATCGTGCTACCAACACTAATTCCTCGGTTGATTGGGTGAAATTGATGTTGCTCGCTTCTTGGAAGCGCTCTTTTCACTTCTACCTATACACACAAGTGGTGGAATAAAAGAACAATTCATAATCCAACCAAAAGCAAATATCTTTTTCTTCATACAAAGCAGTTCAATTAAACATTCATGATTCAAGATTTCGACTTTTTAACGGAAATCAAGGCTAGGGTTTTAGAAGGAATGGAGATAAAAAAAAATAAACATACCATCTTGCCTAAAATTTCATGGTGGTTGGACAATGCTCTGTCAGAAGTGGACGGATCAGCGAAGTTTACAAAACCGAAACCTCTGGGGATTCCAGTCATACGATCTTTAGGGATGGTTGAGAATGAAATCTCACCGTACCGACTGAAGTAGCCTTTCAGGTCAATTTCAGTGGTATCCCGTGAAATTTCACCGACAAATAGCTTCCCACAGTCAGAATCAACCATGTTCATGATCCTCACACGACGAATTCGCAAGGAAAAAGCCCTAATTGCAAGCCAGAAAGAGCGGTGGAAATTCCCTCCTGTTTCAAATTTTTGAGTGTCGTCATCTGTTGGTTAGTTTTGATCCTTGTAAAGAATTCAGATTTGATTAATTCGATTGAAAGGCGTAAAAGATATTTTTAAAAGGAAAAAGATAATATATAAAACGTAAAAGATAGATGTTGATAACTGATAAAGTGATAGAGTAAGTGACAAAGGAATGGAATTGCCTTTTGTTTTCCCGGATGGCCCATTAAAGTAATCAGACTCAAGTGGGCTTTTGCACAACCGAACTAATAGTTCCCGCTTCCTTCTTCAACTTGAAAAAGTGCCTTGTTTTATTAACTCCATTCGACTCTTGTCCAATTACGAGAGTCACATATATATTGTTATATATTGTTACATATTCCCTGGGCCAACGAATAAGACAAGCGGCGACAGTGGTAACACCCAAACAACCAAACCAAAGGAAGGAGGAGGGGTGGAATAACACAAATCAGACAAATCAATATGAGATTTGGGGGAAGAAAACACAAATAGGTGAAAACCCCCAAACAATTTGGGGTTTTAGATGAAGATCAGAGACTGATTAATGAACCAAGGGATAATCCGATTGTGGATTACACCCAAGAGCACACCGAAGATGGTGGTGGCGACGCCACTAGGGCAGTGGGCGGCGACCAGTGGGCCGAAGCCGGTGTCGGATGGCTTAAGCCATGGTTGGAACCCCTCGCCCATAGAGAAGATAAAAGAGGGGAAGGGTGGTAGGCGACGGCGGACGCCGGAGATAGGAAAGGTGATGCGGAGTAGGCCGGGGCTCCCGGAGGAGGTGCATAGGCTCCCGAAGGAGAAGTATAGGCTCCCGGAGGAGGGTTACCTCTTACCAGATAATGTACCGGTGTGGGATTTGTACGGAGAGCGTTTCAGAATGAGAGCGTTTTTTTTTAAGTTTGCAGCTAAAACCTCTAGGCCTGTTAGTCATGCTATTGTGCATCACAACCGCATCAATAATCGTACCGAACTTTTCAAAGTAGGCCTTAAACTCCTCCTCGGTTAGATTATCAGTTAAACCTCCTACGAAAATCTTCTTAGGCCTAAACTGATTGCCACAGTTAGTACTCGTGCTACCAACATTAGGCCTAAACTGATTGTCGTCGCTGTTAGTACTCGTGCTACCAACACTACTTCCTCGGTTGATTGAGTGAAATTGATGTTGCTCGCTTCTTGGAAGCGCTCTTTTCACTTCTACCTATACACACAAGTGGTGGAATAAAAGAACAGTTCATAATCTAACCAAAAGCAAATATCTTTTTCTGCATACAAAGCAGTTCAATTAAACATTCATGATTCAAGATTTCGACTTTTTAACCGAAATCAGGGCTAGGGTTTTAGAAGGAATGGAGATAAACAAATAAACATACCGTATTGCCTAAAATTTTGTGGTGGTCGGACAATGCTTTGTCAGAAGAGGACGGATCAGTGAAGTTTACAAAATCGAAACCTTTGGGGATTCAAGTCATATGATCTTTAGGGATGGTTGAGAATGAAATCTCACCGTACCGACTAAAGTAGTCTTTCAGGGGTGGTTAAATGATTTTCATATTTAATGGGTGATTTTTTTGTAAATTTCCCTAATTATTTTTAGTAAAATTCAAATGGAAGGGATATTTAGTCTTTTAACGTGTCATTTTACAAACTAAAGATTTAAAATACTATACATGGGTAGATCGATAGACGAGAAAAACTCGAGGGCCAAATAGAGTAAAAAAGACGAAACAAAACTTAAAAAATTAAAACAATCAATAAAGCAAATAATTTGAGACGCAAGATGATGAAACATGGGATAAGGGTTAGAATATATAGCGAGAACATTGCTAAAAACACCAATAAAAGTAGTGTCGTCAAGAAGCGTGAGAAGTAGCTCAATAAGAGACTCCTGAAAAGTATATAGAGAAGTGCAAATGGATAGATAATGTTCCCTCTATATAAGAAATGGATCTTCAATGACCTCGAAGACAACCACGAAAACAAAAAACGCACAGGCACATGCACATCTTTTAATATATCTTTTATTATATATTTTTTTATATAAGAAAAACCAACTGGATTCGCACCATCAAGGTCATGCCCCCCCCCCCCCCCCCCCACCCCCCAACACACACAGATATATGTATATTTTTATTATTTATAGAGGTTAGCTAAATGTAAGTCTTTTAGTTGGGGTGTTTAATTGAAAATAACATTAGTTAAAGAATGATTTAATACATTCTGGTATCATAATATATATTCTTATACAATGATGTAAATGACTGCGATCTATATTTATATTTGGTTTAAACTACAAGGTTAATAAAATTGTATTTTGGGTAATGAATTCTCTCACTGAGTTTGTCACTCATTACCTATTATAATACTACCTTGTAAACCAATAGTCGTATAATATAAATTGTTTGATGGATCGAGTAGGCAAATTTTTAATTGTCTAAATAAAACATAATCAAATCCCGATTAGTAATTGTGCTACTATGTATGGCGCGAGCCAATCGACGCAAGCCGGTTTACCTGGTATGTAACTCTTGTCAGTCGGGTCACGTGCTCGAGATTTACCATCGAAGATGGGTTCCTCATCATAGATACAAAAACATAATCGGTTACCTCCACCTCCACCATGGCACCACCCCCTTTATTCGTTTTTTTTCCTTTTCTTTTAATAGCGAAAAAAGTGGAGACTCTAACCCTATTAAAACATAATCGATTAGTTGACATCTGATGGCTCGTTTGAGTCCACAATCTGATATGTCTGCTAGCTAGTGTTCTTCAGAGTTCTCTGTGTGCGTCGTCCCTTTGACCGATCGTTTCGTTTGTCTCTTTGGCTTGTGATTTTCAATGTACGATGACTTGTACGTTTCTTTTGTAATTTTATTTATGCTATTTGCTTCTACAATTTTATTTTTTTTCTGTCTTTTGCTTCAGTCATTTGTTTCTATCATTTGCTTTCAGCTGTACATGGTGGTTAGTTCATCCACCGACATATCCGGTCTCTCAGTCTCTCTAGGCTTGTCTAGTGAACCAAATTCTTATTTTGCTTCAAAAAAACATCGGTTGTTAATGAGTCTTCATGGTTATTGGGTTTTTTTATAATAAGTGCATTTCCAAGTTTATAATTGAGAAGACGAGAGTATCCTGCAAATACACAAGTGGCTCCATGAATTTGAAATGCTTATTTTACGGAGCTAACGTGAGAGTAAAATAAAAAATATTACATCGTTTAGGTTAGACCTCCACCTAACTCTTTTAAACTTAAATTTGATGGCTCTTAGCTACAGTCACGTCTTGCATCATTTGGGTTTGTTATTAGATATTCAAATCGTGAAGTTATTACCTTGGGAGTAGATGTAATAGTTTGGAAGGAGGGAAAATTTGTAATTTTGATTGATTAACTTGAGATTACACAGCTTGTCCTATTTATACAATATGAGAAACAAAGACTTGTTCACAAGCCACTTGGTTACAACTAACTTTGGTCAAACAATGTTGGACAAAATATGATTTTGTTGGTGAGATGGCAAAACCTTTGTGAGAACGTCAGCTTGCTCAGAAGAGGTAACAAAGGACAAGCTCAACAACCCATACAAAACTTTGTCACGGGTGAAGTGACAATCTACTTTGATATGTTTGGTCCGTTCATAAAATATGAGGTTGGTAGCAATTTGTATAGCCAAACGATAACACAGAACAGTGTCACGGGTTTGATAGGGTCAACAGAGAAGTCTTGAAGAAGACGAACAAGCCAAGTGATCTCAATTGCAGCGTTGGCCATAGCCCTGTACTCGGACTCAAAGGAGCTGCGAGAGATAGGGGTGTGCAGAAAAACCCGACACGACTGATACGACACGAAAACAAGACGACACGACACGAAAAAACACGAAACCAAAAAGACACGACACGATAATGACACGAACCGCTAAAACACGACATCAAATGGTTCGGATACAGTTCGGGCAAATCCCCTTCTCGGATACCCGACACGAATCGCTTAATTATTTTTTTAATTTATATATATGGTAATTTCAATACTAGTATATTTACAATTTGTAAAGTGACAATAAAATACAATAACTCAATTGGTAATCAGGTGACAGGAAAGTAAGTGGTTTTGTAATTAAGTGTCCAGGGTTCGATTCCCACTGGTGGGGTTTTTATTTTTTCCCTCCCAACTTCTGCTTTTTTTTTACAAAGAAACCCTAATTAAACTCTTCAGCAATGAGAAAGGCTGATCCCACTTCCACCCTCCCTGAACATTAGAACAACCTTCACTCTCAGCCTCCCTGAACGCCACCACCTATCCAATACCCACCAAAATTTGAAACCCAAATCCAGCAAGAAGGAGAAGAAGGGGGAAAACACTAGATTTCGAAACCCAAATCCAGCTAAAAGGAGAAGAAAGGAAGAAAATTCGGATGAAGGTTGATGAAATCGGCACTGTTCGGATAAAGATGAAGGTAAGTGGAGGTGGTGGCAGCTTGGGCGTGGTCGGAGTTCGAGACCTCATGTTCTCTCCCTTTCTTTCCTGGTTCACTTCAGATCTATTACACCTCGACTCCGCCCCTCCTCCTTCCTTTCTTCCTCCCAATCCCACCTCCTTCTCTCCACCACCTCCACCGTCTCCGCCTCCCCTCTCTTTCTTTCTCATCGCGCTCCCCCTTCGTCGGATTGCATCTGCTCAATTTCAATTTTGCTTCAAATTCGATCACTGGAAAAAAGCTCATGGTTCGTGTCGGATAACCAGGTATCCGACACGGATCCGAATAGATTTTTCGTGTTGGATACCCAGCTTATAATGGTTCGGGTACGGTTCAACCTTTTTGTGCTAAACGGTTCCGGGTACTCGACAGTCCGACACGATTATCCGGTTCGTGTCGGGTACCCGGATATGTCCACCCCTAGCGAGAGACAACTAATTGTTTATTGGACTTCCAAGTAATGGGGGAATAATCAAGGAACACAATATAAACGATAACAGACCGCCAAGTCATTGGACAAGAGGCCCAATCAGAATCGGAAAACGCTTTGAGAACAGGGGAGGAGCCATCATTAAGAAGGATACCTTGCCCTGCACTGCCCTTGACATAACGAAGGGTGTGTAGCAAGGCATCAAAATGAGTGGAATGAGGATTCTGCATAAATTGACTCAATGTATGCACAACATAGCAAAGATCAGGACTAGTATTTGTTAAGAAATTGAGTTTGCCAACCAGAGCACGATAAATGGATGGATTAGAAAGTGGAACACCATCTGTAGCACCCAATTTAAGATGAATAGGCAATGGAGTAAGGGTTGGTTTAGCAGAATCCAAAATACCAGCATCAAAAAGGAGTTCTTTGGTGAATTTTGCTTGAGTGACAGCAAAACCATTGGATAAATGACTGATTTCCATGCCTAGAAAATAATGGAGCTCTCCAAGATCTTTAATGCTGACAGTAGAATGCAAAAAAGCTTTGAGGCGAATAATCTCAGACAGATCAGAACCTGTTATGAGCACATCGTCAACATAAATGAGCAAAATGTTAATATGAGAGCCACTATGTTTGATGAAGACAGAGTAGTCATTTTTAGACTGAATGAATCGAAGCCCTTGTAAAGTGGTTGTAAGCTTATGGAACCATTGTCGCGAAGCCTGTTTGAGACCATAAACTTTTCTTCAAGCGGCACACATGATGGTTTGGCTTAGGAACTCCCTTTGGCATGACCATAAACACCTTTTCATGTAAATCTCCATCAAGGAAGGTGTTGTTGACGTCAAGCAGATGAATTGGTTAGTGTTTAGATGCAGCAACGTCCGAATTGTGGTCACTTAACCATAGGAGAAAAGGTCTTATGAAAATCAACTCCTTCCCACTGAGTGAATCCCTTAGCCACAAGACGGGATTTGTACCTCTCAAGAGTACCATCTGACTTCAATTTAACCTTAAAGACCCAACAACAACCAATAGGGATTTACCATGTGGTAAAGGAATCACATCCCATGTCTCATTCACAGTTAAAGCCTCAGTCTCCTTATTCATAACACAAACCCAATTTGGATCATGAGATCGAGAAGCTAATTTGTAAGAAGAAGGTTCAGTATATGAAGAAATGCGAGTAAGAAAAGCAAAGTGAGAAAAAGGGAGAAGTGAAGGATCGACCGCATTAATCATGGCAGTGGAGGAAGGTCAAAAGTTGCACACAAAATCCTTTAAGTAAGCAGGAGAATTAAGATTTCTAGCTGATTTTCTAAGAGGTTGAGTAAGGACATAAGATGATGGAATGTCATGGTAGGTTGTCAAATGTGGGAGGTGGGGAAGAAGTGGATGATGGAGTGGTTGTAATTGGTGTGAATGTAAAATCAAAGTCAATATTAGAAGACAAAGCAGGCAATGTAGTATCTCGAGTTGGTGGGTTATGATGAAAAGGAAAACGTGATTCATGAAAAACAATGTTCCATGTGTGGTGTATGCGTATGGTAACCATGTCAAGTGCTTTATACCCCTTCTTGCCAAAGGTATAATCGATGAACACACAGGGATTGGCTCGAAGATGAAATTTATCAATGGTATGAGGATATTGGAAACAAAGAAAAGGCATCCAAATGTCCTTATCAGTCAGGTTCTTTATGGAACAAAAGAAAGTAAGGGGATTGAAAATTAAGAGATGGAAGAGGTGTGCTGTTGATAAGGTATGTCACAACGAGAACACTCTCTCCCCAATAAATGAGAGGCAGATTGGACTGGAAAAAGAGAGCACGGGCAACCTCAAGGAGGTGCTTGTGTTTCCTTTCAACAGTCCCATTCTGTTGGGGGTGTATAGGGACAATTGGTTTGGTGAATTATGTCTTTGGAAGAGAAAAGTTGAGAAGCACGTGAACTACAAAACTCAGTAGCATTGTCAGATCTGATGACTTTGATTTCTAGAATTAAACTGGGTGACAACCACCTCCATGAAAGATGATAACAGGGAAAGAGCACTGCTCTTATTCGACATAAGAAATGTCCAGGTGGTTTTGGTATGATCATCAACAATGGTCCAAAAATATTTGTGACCATTGTGGGTTGGGGTATGGAAAGGTCCCCAAATGTCAACGTGTATATGATCATCAACAATGGTCAAAGAATTTTGTTGCTACTTAGCTTTAGGACAAATCTTGCACAAATGTGAAGGCTTAACATTGCCACCGACAACACTAATATGTTTCAATTGAGAAAAAGGTACATGACCTATACGACGCTAAAGTTCAAGCAAATGAGAAGAAAGGGTGGCCGAACAAGCAAAAGGTTTATTCAAGACAGTATAGGACACATCTTTTGTCAAAGGACTAGATCCATGCTTACAATCAAGAGACATGCTCTAATACCATGTAATAGTTTGAAAGGAGGGAAACTTTGTAATTTCGATTGATTAACTTTAGATTACACAGCTTGTCCTGTTTATACAATATGAGAAACAAAGACTTGCTCACAAGCCACTTGGTTACCACTAACTTTGGTCAAACAATGTTGACCAATACCTCAATGGGAGGTACAAGTAACAACAATTTGATTCTCTTCGCTGTAGCCCTTGCCTAAGGTTGTGTTCGGCTGCACTAGGAGATTGTGTAGATTATTGAGATTTTCGTAGATGTTAATAGATGAAAATAGATTGTGTAGATTAATGGGATTTCAGTAGATGTAAGGAGATGGAGATTTATTTTGACAGAAATCTCGAAAAAGTGTTTGGTTAGCATAAGATTGTATTGTATTTCAAAAATGCGAAATGACCTTTATACCCTAAAATTATTAACCCCCATATCCAGTTGATGCCCCCAGTTGTTCCTGTTCATCCTCGTGAAACACCATAGCAGATTTGGGGGTTTTTTTATTTTGTTGGTGTGTTTAACCAAATAAGCTCAAATTGGTAACGGGAATCCGTCAGGGAGGGCGAAATGGAGGTGAATCTCCTCTGATTTGAGGTGGAGCAGCAAGATATGGGTTCATCGACACTGTTCGTGAACAGTGGACATGGCTGCTCGGAAGTGGTGGTGTGCCTGGATGCTGGGCAATTCTTCAGGGGCCGCTACCGTCACCGCTTGTCCACACACTGGAGGTCCAACCTTTGACTTCAATTCGAGAACATGTGGGTTTGAATCTACAAATTGGTGTTAACCCTAGACCGAATTCGACCCATCGCTTCCCCACCGGCCGTCGTTGACGAAGAAAGAGGACATTAGAGGGAGGGAGAAGATGAACATGCCTTGGTAATGGGAGAAGACGACAATGGAGGCATCGGGGCTCGGTGTTCTCCAAATCTGAAGCGTTGCCTGATATGTGAAGAGGGGCAAAATTGGAGAAATACAGGATCTCCAAATCTGAGGAATCCCCAAATCTCCACAATCTTGCCCAGGCAAGATTTTTTTTTCCTCCATTTTTCATCTCCTGAAATCTAGTTAATCTCCCTCTTCTTGGTGCAGTCGAACACGCTTGGGAGGAGATTGTTTAATTTTGAAATCCCCAAATCTTCTAAAATCCCCTCTTTTATGCCAGTCGAACAAAGCCTAAATATGGTATGGGGTTGTGAGAGCAAGGGAGTAAGGTGTTATTAAATTTCTTATTTAAGGAGACAACTGGACAGTTGTCAAACCCTTACTAAGAGATTGGAGCTGCCATCGGAATATAGATCTCACACAGTAAGATACTAGATTGTTGGTTTCTTCTTTTAATTTTGTATATGTTCGTCATATTTTCAGGGAAACGAATGATGTTGTCGATCGGATTGCTCATTTGGATCACAGTATCCCTACCGATAATGGATTGCGTGTTGATTCAAAATCGTGGGTTCTCATATGAAAGAGCGCTCTAGGATGACGTTATCTTAGACATAGATAGCTCGATTCTAATGTATTTCATGTTATCCTAAAAAAAAAGAAATAAAATTTAACAAAAATTGACGGTGTAAATCACAATATAGTAGAGAAACCTACGTCAAACAACTCAAACTCCCAAAATCAATTGAACCCTCCGTTTGGTAATGCAAGTAGGTTTTCAAATCGTTTGGCTTTAATATTATATATTTTTAATTAAGATTAGAATAATATTTTAATTTAATTAGCTTTTGGTATCAGATTTTTAACATCTAATCAATCACCTCAACCTTTTCATAACCTTTCTTTTTACATTAACAATTTTTTTCCCATCGACTAATGGAGTATTAACTACTTTAATAGTAGATGTATCAAACATCTTACTAGCTTAATTTAACATTTACTCCGTATTTAACACATAATCTATCAATTTTAACTACGTACTCTATGACTACTCTCTACCCCTCAACTACATGACCATCAGTCTATCATCCGTCATCAATCAAATGGTAAAAGTCCAATTTTTTTCTATCCCGATAATCATGTGTAACCGTGTAAAGATGATTAGGATAGTCTTCTTACATCCTAATTTTTGTCTAATACTCCCTCCGTTAATTAAAACTTGACGTTTTACTATTTACGCACGCTTTTAACTATAGGAAAAATGACTAAAAATAATATGAACTATCGACGGTGAACCAAAAACAATACGAACTTAAAAAACTACAAATTCATATACAAACTATAACACATTAAACCAAAATTAATACAATGACCATTAATTTAAAATAAAAAACTAATTTAGACTAAAAAAAAATTAAGAAGAAAGTTTGGTAAAAATTTATAAAATTGAGATTTAAATATTTAATGTTCCTCTGCCCAAACCCAAACCCAAACCCTTCTGGGCCTCTGGCCTTCCCCGCTTCAACAATGGCAACACCGCCACCACTCACAATTGTCGACCGTCATTTGTCAATGGTGAGTGAGTTCAATTCCTGGAATTAGACATCAGCGTGCATCACCGCCACAGTAACCTTTTGCCCTATGGTGACAATTCAATATATATGGAGTAACCATCGCCCTCTTCAACCTTGCCGCCCAACAAACCTCCACCGAATCCCGGATCTGAAGAACTAGTTGTACGTGCCTTCTCCGCCGTCTTCAAGCTCACTGACCACCAAATTCCATGTTGTGTCACCGTGTACGGTGGCAATATGCACCGCGTCGGTCGACAACCTTCGAAATCAAGTGATTCCTCTTGATTTTATGATGCGAATTGGAAGGTGATAAATGGGAAGATGATGAATATTGATTCCTCTTGATTTTACAAAGTTTTTATCAAACTTTCTTCTGAATTATTTTTTTTGGTCTAAATTACTTACTCCGTATTTGTTTTCAAATTTTGGACATTGCATTAATTTTGGTTTAATTGGTTATAGTTTGTATATAAATTTGTAATTTTAAAAGTTCATATTATTTTTGGTTCACCGTCGATAGTTCATATTATTTGTAGTCGTTTTTCCAAAACTATATTAAATATTAAATTTTTTAATAATTTTTTAAAATAATTTCATACTTATTATTATTAAGTATGAATTTACAAAAACAAATATAAAAAAAAGTTAATATTTTATATAGTTTTTATCATTTAAAAATCAATATCAATATCAATTCATCAATCAATATCTAAAATATCTAATATATATAATACTAAAACAGATGTGAAAGATACACGTGGCAGCCTCACCTTAAACCAAGGCTTACGTGGCAGTTTTTCATTAAGTGTGGCCCCACCTATATAACTAACAGAATTTAATCAATTATTAATTAAAATAAATTTAATGATAATTTAACAAATTTACTAGAATATTAATTTCTCCAAAAAATTTTTTACCCATTTGAATTAAAGATATTTAATTTTTTTGATTAAATTAACCAATTAATTACTTTCTATTGTAAATTTTATTTATTTTTTCTCATTTATTTTGTGTTAAAACTTAATATCTTTGTTATTTAGAAGATCACTGCCCAAATTGAATTGGAGGAAGCCTGACGTGTTCGAGACGAAGGCACGCTTCGAAAACAAAGTGCTCAAGAAACGGGGATCCAACATTATAATCAACCACTTTTCAGACGCTAAGTTAGATTTGTTGCTGGGTGATGACAATAAGTTATCCATTGATGGAATCTTGCTTCTTGATGCACATCTATTGCCGCAGTGACTTCTCTCGATGCATATGCCGATCCAGCATTGTAGTCGATCATTGCCCAGGTTGAATTGGAGCTTTATCTTGATGCATATGTAGGAACGTTGAATTGGTGTTCTTCACATCACTGCTAATCTCCCAAACATCAATGATTGTTGAATTGTGTGAGTTTTACTATTTGATTCAAACATAGCAGTTGTTAAAATCCATCTTTTTTCTATTTACAAACAAAAAACGATTGTAATCTCATTTTACCCGTTTTTGGTAAGATTTATACTTATCTCGAAAATTAGGTGGGATTTTTTCTACTGAATTATTTATAAAATGATTTTTTTAAATCTAATTTTTTCCTATTTACAAATAAAAAATATTGCAATCTCATTTTACCCGTATATGGTAGGATTTCTAATGCTATCTCAAAAAAATTGGTGGGATTTTTACTGCTGGATTATTTATACAATGATTTGTTAAAATACAATGTTTATCTAATTACCAAAAAAAAAAAATTACAACCTCATTTTACAGGTATTTGGTAGGATTTATGTTATCTCAAAATTTTAGTGGCATTTTTATTACTAAATTATTTACAATAATTTGTTAAAATCCAATATTTATCCATTTACATATAAAAGAAGCTCATCATATATCTCTACTAGAGTTGATCTTATCGTGAAGAATGATAGGCAAGTTCATTTTTATATGCATTGATTTTGCATATTTTGTTATTAGTTATTTGTTTTACCACTTTTAATATTGAATTCTTTCACAAGAATCGTATATTGAAGTGACCTGTTGTTTCGAAATTATTTAAACAACTATACATATACCCATCAATATGGAGCTGAATAGATACATCATTGATATATTTCAATTTCTTATTGTAAAAGATGTTGGACATAAGTTTTAAATCATATTTCTTATTTAACTATATTTATTGACCTTATTTCTCAATATTACCATTAATTATAATTTCTTTTATTTTACCTCGTGAACATGCATTAATATTCTTTACTTTTATATGTTTAACTTTTGTTGTGTGTAGATAAGAGAATATTGTCAACTTTAATTTAGCCGATGTGACAAAGTTGTATATAAATCCGTTTTTTTTTTCTGACACTAATGCATATCAAAGAAGGTCATGTGTGCCTTATTTGACTTATTTGTTGTATCTATTATTACTTAATATACCATCTTAATATGAACTATATTTATTTTACAGGTTTTTCTAAACCCGACAATACCGCCAAAACCAAAACTGTGCGACGACGGTATGAATTCTCCAACATTGTGGATTAATGAAGTTATCGCGTTCTATATAGCACACTTTTAATTATTGATCGAAGATGTGAATCGAGTGAGCAAGACCAGTTTAGTATATTTATCATTTTGATGTTTGGATTTAATATTATTTTTCTATATCGTTTTCATATTATCATAATATTATATATATATATATATATATATATATATATATATATATATATATATATATAATGTAGATAAATTATGATAATATCTTTTAGAACAACATAATATATTTTACAAATCCCGTGCGTGACGCACGGGTACTGTGCTAGTATAATACTAAAACAGAGGCGTGGAAATCCTATGTGGCGGACTCTGGTGCGATTCGCTTACATGTCGTTCTCTGGTGCAATCTGGCCCGGGTTTTATTGACACGTCAATGAATGATGATCCAATATATTTAAGTCACGTCAGACGATAACCCCATCTATTTATACACATTTCATCCTATGTGTCTAATTTAATTAATGATTAAATTTAATTTTTAATATAAATTTTCAACATCATATCTAAAGTGGTTACAAAACCTATCATTTTTAATATAAATATTCATTAGAAAGCAACAACCTTTCTAAAAAATCTATCATAACTTCATTCATCTTATCTTAACCATACTATATATTTAACCAAGAAAATTTATATCAAATTTTAAATTACATATATTTTTTATAAAGATATTTTTTATAAAGATAACCATCCTCATAATTATTTTCAACCACCCTCAAATAAAAAAATTTAAATTATCTTCATTTACTGTTTGCTTACATTAAATATATTCTGTAAACTATTTTCCAATCATCTTAAATACCATCAACTCATCAAAGCATATACAATTAAAATATCATGCGCGATGAAGCTTTTAATATTAGTTCATGATAAGATTCCATCATTCATTCATTCCCCAACCTTAATTTTTTTTTTCCAATTAATTCATTACAAAATAGGGTTTTAAAACAATAGATAAATCTTTTTTGGAAGAATCAATAAACAAACCTTCCATTATTTAAAAAATCAGTCAACAATCTTATACTACCTCCGTTGCAAAATATAAGGGCTTTTGCTTTTTGGCATATTTTTTAATGAGCTAAAAACTCCATAAAATATTAAATTTTTATTAAAATTTTTTACAGTATTAAATTTTTAGATTTTCAACTAAAAAATAAAGTTTAATAAAAAAAATTCTACATACATTGATTAAGGGAAGAGTGCAAAATTTCATTCTTTTAAAGAGTATTGTTGATTGTATGAATTTTGTCTCATAACTTTACATTCTACCAAAAAGTAATTAGGTTTATGTCATAAATGTAAGATAAGATTTTATTATTATTTAATTAACTATATATTGAACATTTAAATCTTACCATCAAAATAGATAAAACAATAGATAAATCTTTTTTTGGTAGAACCAATAGACAAACCTTTAAAGATAGGTAATACTTCTGTAGGTTTTGGTTTATGATTTTACAATATTATTTTTTAATTTTCAAATGGCTTGATATAATAATTATATTATTTAAAAACTAATCAAGGGTCTCAAACCTTGATTCTAGCTTTGTTTTCAGTCCGGTAACATTAATCTATAAAATGATTTAATTTTGCAAGTATTTATGTCTTACAACTACGAATAGCTATAATTTCATAAAAAATATTTATGCCGGTAACTTAATTTTAGTTTACTTTATGTTTATTTGATCACTTCCATACAAAGATTTCAAGTCAATTTTTTGAATCTTTATAATTTCATATATAAGAATAATAATTTAAAAACAATTGATATAATAAAATACAATTTATTAAAAACCATCAAGGACGCGTGTAATTTAAATACTTCCACACACCGTTCTATTTTTTATTTTATTTTCCAATACACTTTTTAATAAGTTAAATTTTATGTAAAAAAATATTATTTTAAGTCCATCTGTTTTAAAATGGAGGTAATATTAACTATTGAAAATATTGAGTTTAGATCGGATGGGTAGGATTTTCTAAACTAAACTCAATGTGATAAATTTAGATTGATATGGAAAAAATCAAGCTAAAACTTTATAGATTGATTCATGGAAAAAAATCTCCATTTATTATTAAATAATAAATTTATTTTATAAAATATCACTAACGAAAACTTATTAAATTATATATATATATATATATATATATATATATATATAGAGAGAGAGAGAGAGAGAGAGAGAGAGAGAGAATTAGTTTATATATATTCTATTAAATTATTAAACAATCACATTAGCCAATAGAGATGATTCAAATCAATAAGTGTTTATCTTTAACAAATAATTAATTTATAAACCAAAATTATGCAAATATTGCTCACGTACCAAATAATTTTGTTTATCTTTAAACAATAGAAATAATTTAAATCAATAAGTGTTTATCTTTAACAGACAATTAATTTATAAACCAAATTTATGCAAAAATTGCTCATGCACCAAATTTATGCAAATATTGCTCACGTACCAATTAATTTATAAACAAAATTTTTACAAATATTAGATCCATTATACATATTGCTTTATTTAGCGATAAAATAATTTTATTTTATGGGAAAAAAATTAAGAAAAGAATAATGAAATTACATCATACAAATTTGAAATTAAATGCCCTTAATCCGGCCTATAGATTAATTTTTACCATTAAGTATCCATATATATATATGAAATTAAAATGTCAAAATTAATATTTATATAATTTTTATGATCTTACACAATTTGTGAATAATATTTATATAATTTTTATGGTCTTCAAAATAGTGTATAAATAGTAGTAAACTGTAAAGACCGGGAAATTTTAGAATATTAAATTATTAAAATACTGATTTATAATTATCTCGATTTCTAAGATTCGGACATTTTCAGAAGTTCCGTCCTCAATCAAAATAATTTCATTCTAACTCTTTTCGAAAAAACCCCGGCAAAGTTTTATTTTAAAGTCCAATAATTCCATATGTTTTTGCGCGCTTTATGAATTTATCTCGTCTTCTTATACCGTGTCTCGTACAATCTTTTACGAATACTATTACTTATTGACATTCAAAAGCTATTATTTCATCTTAAAATTTTAGTTATTTTGGGAGAGTTTTAGATAAGGGATGGAATGGTGTTGGGGTAAATTTGGTTCTATGTGCAGTTGGCCAGATTTGTTGTTCTGTTGTGCCATTCAACACTTTTCCCTCTACATATTGTCTGCAATCAGAAAACTCACAGACCCACAAAGAGCAATCCTCTCTCTCTTCCAATTACTCTCTGTGTAAGCCCATCTCCTTCTTTTTATGTTCTTTGCCCAGAAGGAAAACAAAGACAACCTCTCCTCCTCATTTCTTTTGCCTTCAAAACTCCCCTTTTTCTCTCCCCTATGTTCTCTTCAAGAAGGATGTAAAGACCGGGAAATTTTAGAATATTAAATTATTAAAATAGTGATTTATAATCATTCCGATTTCTAATAATTGGGAGGTTTGAAATTTCCGTCCTTGAGCTATTGGGTTTATTCTAAATATTTCAAAACGAGTTACGACATTACTTAGTTAAAAATTTAAAATATGCTTTATCCCGCTTCCGTATACGAAAATTTGAAATAATATTTGGAGTTCTTTATAAAGTTCGGAATTTGAAATTTGAAAATCTTTGTTTAGTTGGGTCGGATAAGGTCGAGAGAGTGGGTTCTGGGATGTATATTCCGGGTATTCTTGGCCCAAGCTTGGGACCACTTCCTTGTTTCTTTTGCTCCCCCACCGATTTGCCCAGTAGTAGGAGTACAGTACTCCTTCTTGTCTTCTTGCTCCCAGTAGTAGTAGGAGTACAACCCTTCCAGCTTGTTCCTTTCTTGTTTTAGTTAAGCAACTTCACTCCCTTCCATCCTCCCCTCAAGCCTTACCTCCCCATTCGTGGCAAGATGCCCTGCAACCCACGCCGATTTGCTCCAAAGACAAATTTCAGAACCTCACCTCTCTTCCTTTCACTGTAGCTCTGCGTCCCATCTGATTCAAATGGCAAGACCACAAGCAAGCCCCCTTCTTTTATTTGCCCTCAGCAAGTCCCTTTTCTCCATTTCAGTTACAAACCCATCATGTACACCCTCCCTTTCGATCTGTCTACAGCCACACCTCCATCTTCATTTTGTTCCTCTTCCACTTCAGATTCAGCAGCCCATTGTTCCTTGTTTTCGATGGAAATCGCCGAGTTGCCCAGGAGCCAAGCCCTTGTTCCACTGACGAAGAGCCGAGCCCACCTCCATCCGAGCACAGTCGCTACACCGACGCCGAGGCAGACTCAGAAGCACCTCGGAGCCTCCAACGTCGCCGCCAGCCCCTAGCGCGCCCCTGTTCCGTCGCAAGGTCGATCTCCCCCTTCTTTTCTTCGTTTTTCAACCCAAGACCTCATAAAGGTCCATCTTTGCTCACTCGTCTTCCTCCCAGGCCACTCCCTCTCGGAAATCAGACTCCGACGACGCCAAATCGTGCCTCCGACGAAGATTTCGGCGTTACTCGACGACCTCGGTAATCTCTCTCTTCCCCCTTCCCCTTTGCTCGCGTTTGAATTTCTTTGCTCGAGTTGTGGTCGGGATCCGGGTCCGGTCTGATTGGGTGAGGGTAGGGTCGGAGAGGAGTCGCCGGATGGGCCTGGGTTCTTCTTCTTCCCCTTCGTTCTTTTCCGCCGGCGGTCCGAGCTTTCCTTGGTTGGGAGAGACGAGCTGTGGGCCCCTTCTTTTATTTTCTTTCCTTTCTGATTTGTGCAACTGGAAAAGTGGGCCTGGTTTGGGCTTCAGAATTTGAGGATTCGAGTCTTCTCATTTCTTTCTTTTATTGGGTACGGGTTGTGGGCTAGAGCATCAGATCCGGTTCCTCTTTTCCTCTCGGGTCTCTCTTCTTTTCTCTTGGGCTGAGATTTGGGCTCGGGTTGGGGAGTCTGATGTTTGGGCTTGATGGGTTTTGTTTTACAAATTGTTAAGTTGTTGTTGTGTTATATATTACATGTTATGAGTATATGTTATGCTTTATAATTAGTTACTATTATATGTTATTTTGAATTTTGGGATAATATATATTTTCTGAAAATATTATATATATTATGTTATTATTAGATGTGTTAAAAGATGTGATTTTTGGTTTTTGGTCTATAAATGGGGTTTATAAGATGGATTTAATTTGATGATTATTTTAGACAAATATTATTTGTAATTTAATTTAAAAAGGGGTTTTCAAGCTTTAGGGGTTATCTCTCAAATGATTTATTGTTTGAAAACCAAAATGCCGGAATTACTTTAATGGTATAAATTTACAAGTTGATTAAAGATTTAATGTTTTATAAATGAGTTTTGGCCAATTATGATTTGAGAAAATGTTTTGCATATGAGTTGACTCAACTTGATATTTAAGAGTAGGAAAACTTTGGGAAATGAGTTTGGAAATATTGTTGGCGAGATTTATCGATGGTTTTGATTAAATGGTTTTGGTTGATGTCGATCGTATCGGAAGGGTTTTAGAAATGGTTTTACTATCGGTTGGTTTTGAACATACTGAGAACTTGGGTTTTGTGCGAGTATGAATGTTGGTCCATCGTCTTATGACAATGACTTGATGATAGGTGTGTATTGCTAGTGGATTACTCTGGACTTGCATTTGGGCCCTTGCTTCTGTTATCTTGTTGTTCTGCATCTTCAGGTAAGTTCCCTAGGGGGCTTACTCAGGTTGGACATTCATGCATGTTGTTGCATTTTATGTTAGGTGTTGCATATGCATAAAAGCATGAACATGTAGTATCCTGTTTAGGTTGCACCAATTGAATGAGCATCTGCTTACTTTATGCGTTTGAAACAGAACGACCGTTATCTGTGATAGTCCTAGAGTCTTTGCTAGGGTCATAGGGTAGCCCAGCCTCATCGGGTACCCTGAGTCAATCGAGTCATGAACTTCCTTATATTATGAGATGCCCGCGGGCTTTATTGTGGAGCGGGTTAGGCATGCGTGCCGCCCGATTATGATGGAATGCATTCACGAGCTGGCCAGTCTCCGCCCTATCGGAAGAGGGTGGAGGTAGGAGAGGGATATGCCATTTGGCATTGGCTTGGGCCCTTTAACGTATTTCTGCACATTATTATACCTAGGGGCATGCTAGTGTGTTTGACTTTCATACTGCATTAGAGCATCTTTATTAGGTATAGCACATACTATGTGGCCTCAGCGAGGACTGCCGGTCCCGCATGAGTGGCTCGATCTGACTCCTTTCCCTGTTCTTTTTTTTAAGGTATTTTCTACAGATTTTGAGTGTTCGATGTCTATATGACGGGGTTCCTTTTGGAGAATCGAAGAACCTAGTTAATTCTCTAACTTGGTATAAATGGCAATCATTCGCTTATGTTTTGGTTTTGACCCGGCTCTACCGTGACACTTTGTATCCGAGGCGCCTCCTCTGTCCTCCTGAGCACCACCACTTCTCCCGGGTTCCGCCCACTGTCGACATCATCATTCCCCTCCCCTATCTATTTCACGCCAGCAGCAGCAGCATCGACCACCATGTCCTCCGGCGTAGACGACGCCGAGCCGAACTCAGGAGCCGCTAGGGGAAACGCCGCCCAGCCTCGCTCTCCCCTGTTTCGAACCGAGCCACACTTCGTTCTCCGTTCGAAGTCCTGTCGAACCAAGCATCCCCAGCAACAACATCTCCCTTCCACTCCTTCTGGGAGCAGCCGGCAGCCAAGCGAGAGCCCAGCCATCCGCCGCCGCCGCCAGCGAGCCGCTTGCATTCCCTGTCTTTCCAATCAAGGTTTTAGTTTCGTTTTATCTCGATTTCGATTCATATTCCCTTCGATCTCGCTCTTACTCCTCCTACTCCTTCCTAGAACCTTTAGAGGACGATCCCGGCTTCGACGGAGCCGAATCAAGCCGACCAGACCCCCTTTCCGGCGAAGATCTCGAGCCTTCGGTGAGTCTCTTCTCCCCTCTTATTCGTTTCTTTTCGTGTCCCATGGTCATCGGAAAAAAGGGTGGTTGAGTGAGGGTGTCGATCTGTGAGCGAGGGAAGGCCGCCGGAGGCCCTGGTTCCCTTCTCCTTTCTTCCGATTTCAGTCGTCAATTGAAGGAGCCCTGTTCGTTGTTGAAGAAGGCAAACTCCGGGCCTTTCTTCCTTTTCATTTGGCGGGTTGTGGGCCTAATTTTCCGGGTATGGGCTCATATCCGGATCCATCTTTCCCTTTCATTCCTTCAGCTGTCATTTGGGTGGATCCGAATCCTCATTTCGGGTTGGGATCTCATTTCTTTCCTTCTGGGTTGGGCCCGGGTTTTGTGCTGTGGTTTGGGCCGGCCATATTCTTTCGTTTGGGCTGGGGTATTGTCAAAGGTATTAATTGTATTTGTTTTATGCTTTTATATGTTATATCGATATTGTTTATGGTTTTATATTATGTTAATTCTAGGTATGATATTATTGTTGTTATATTAATCCTGACCTTATAAAAGCATATTTCTGAATTTATTAGTTTATATTAAAAAATATTTGCAAGGTAAACGTTGTTTGAGATATATATTATATGTGATTTTTAGGACTTTAAAATATGGTTGATGTTATGTTAATTATGTATAGTGATAATAAATTATTTAAAAAGAGAATCCCAAGTTTTCGGAAATGTCTTTTAATGATTTATTGTTTGAATGGCAAAATGCCGGAATAATTTCTATGGTATGATTTGAGAAATTGTTTTAAAAATGAGTTGACTTAACTTGAGATTTAAGAGTTTGGAAAACCTTGGAAAATGAGTTTTGAGATATTATTTTAATATTCAATATTAAAGAAAGGAATTGACGGAACTTGAACTCTTTGCGCTTGAAGTTATGTTAAAAGTGTCATTTCAAATGTCGGGATTTTGTCTTGGCTTGATGATGTTGATTTTGAGAATGAAATTGGAAGAACGATGTTGGTTGATGTTGATCATATCGGAAAGGTTTTGGAAAATGGTTTTACTATCGGTTGGTTTTGAGTATGTTGAGAACTTGGATTTCGTGTGTATGGATGTTGATCCGGTAGCTTATGGAAATGGCTTGATGATAGGTGTGTATTGCTTTGGACTTGCGTTTGGGCCCTTGCTTGTGTTATCCTGCTGTTTTGCATTTTCAGGTAAGTTCCCTAGGGGGCTTACTCAGGTTGGACATTCATGCCTGTTGTTGCATTTTATGTTAGGTGTTGCATATGCATAAAAGCATGAACATGTAGTATCCTGTTTAGGTTGCACCAATTGAATGAGCATCTGCTTACTTTGTGCGTTTGAAACAGAATGGCCGTTATCTGTGATAGTCCTAGAGTCTTTGCTAGGGTCATAGGGTAGCCCAACCTCATCGGGTACCCTGAGTCAATCGAGTGATGAACTTCCTTATATTATGACATGCCTGCGGGCTTTATTGTGGAGCGGGTTAGGCATGCGTGCCGCCCGATTATGATGGAATGCATTCACGAGATGGCCAGTCTCCGCCCTATCGAAAGGGGGTGGAGGTAGGAGAGGGACATGCCAGTTGGCATTCTGTGGGCGCCTTAATTGTCTTTCCGTATATGAACTAGGAGCATGCTAGTGTGTTTAACTTTCTTACTGCATTAGAGCATCTTTATTAGGTATAGCACATACTATGTGACCTCAGCGAGGACTGCCGGTCCTGCATGAGTGGCTCGATCTGACTCTTTTCCCCGTTCTTTTTTTTAAGGTATTTTCTACAGACCTTGAGTGTTCGATGTCTATATGCCGGGGTTCCCTTTTGGCGAAACGAAGAACCCGGTTAATATCCTAACTCATTATAAATGGTAATCACCCACTTATGATTTGATTTTGACCTGGCTCTGCCGTGGCATTTGTATATTTACCTTGCTTCCGCTTTACTTTCGTTTGAAATGAATTCCACGACATAGTCTTAGGACAGGTTAAGGGTACCCAATGGCCCTTCGAGGTTCTAAGGGTTTGAAATCCCTCTTTCTACTAATCTTAAATGAGTTTGAAATCTCGACCCGTACTTGGATTGCAAGATCCGAACAAGGGGTTTTATCCCTTGAAACGTAACCCGGAAATCATAATTTTGGGCCGTTACAAAGATGGTATCAGAGCTGAGGTTGTGCAATTCGGGTACACAAGGGTCGAGTGTATGTTTGTGAAAACCGCCCATGAATTTCAAATGATTTGAAAGTGTTTTAAAGGGGCAAAATGAACTTAAGATGTCTAACCGAAATTGGACTAAGTACTGAACTTGACTTGTAATAAAAAAGGAAAACCGACTAAAGAGGGACCGAGTGGATAGAAAGGCGTTAGACCATCCCTATTGGATGTAGTTGGGAATGGGTAGGCAAATATCAGCTTGTTCTTTACAGATGGGTTGGGAGACTCAATTGAGATCATTATGAGTGTTATTAACTGATTCTGCGCTGAGTGCTTGCTATGCTAGAGATCTGATTTGGATGCCTTAACTATGAAATGTACATTGACTTACCTGTGGAACAGCCCCTTCCGCTATGTTAACCACTTTTTCGATTCTATCGGATCTTTTTCTCGGATGCTAATATCTTTCACGAAAATTGGGTTGGTAAACACATTGTGTCGGGAATCATGGTTGGATATTAAGGCTGTAAGAGTGAGTATTGGAAGTTCTTGCTGTCACTTTGAGTCAGAAGTAAGGTGTTTCTGGGGCTGTCTTTCCTTATTCTTATGATGACCAACCAGTGTTTTCTTGCCATGAAGAGTCGTACCGGAGTCCCACGGGAAAGAGGGGTGATAAGTCGGTTGGGAAAGTCAATGGTTGCCCTTAGGGATCTCTGTCCGGTTATAATGGTGACTCTCTCTGAATTGCATGACATGATTCTGTAATCTTCCGCGTGTGCCTCGCAAATGATCATTAGTATAAAGCTACCCATGTTATGCCTTGCTTTCCATCATGATTATATGTTGTCATAGCATGTCTACTTGGCTCATTGTATTGCATGATTGATTTGAAGTATGAACCATATGATATGAACCAACCTGATCGTTATCTTCTCTTGAATTAGGTTCATGATAGTGTGATCAACTCCTCTTTGTATGAATGCTTGTAGATGATCGTCTTAGCATGTTGGATGATGACGTGTCAGTTCCTATTACCCTTTTGTGACAAAAATTTATAGTATGCCCATCTGTTTTGCATCCGTCAGATTAATTAATGTTTATTGTTTTGCAATTAGTGTTGTTGTGTGATTACTTGCGTTGGATGGAGAATAGGTGGTACAATTGAGTCTTGAGAGATGCACGTTTTATCCTAGTATGTGTTGATTTGAGCTCATGTCCCCGTATTTTAATCATATGTCCATCACTTAAACTCGTATTATACATCGTTAAACCTTCCTCATACTTCTATATTGTTGGAATGTGATTGAATTGATTTCTTACGTGTCGCCATGATTAGTTGCATGCATGTATCGTATGTTATGTTGAGCATTTAGTATCATGTAGGATCCTTAGTTGTGACTCGTGTGAATTATATCTTGGTTGCATTATTGCTGATTCTCTCTCGAGCTAGGTCCCTGATAGTGTGGTCCTTCCATCCTTCTATTATCTTAACGTGTCTTACTCATGCAATTAGATTGATGTTAAATTCGATGACCGAATTGCTTTCTGCAATGGTAGGTCCTAGGATGCTTACATGTTCTCACTCGGTGGCATTCCTCTATTACTATATGACATCTTCTCGTACTTGCATTAACGTATGGCTTGACACCTCGCATAATCACACACCACGTTATATTATGATTTCTCACACGCATGACAAATGAATTTAGTCGAGTTACCTTGATTGTGGTCATGATTCGATATGTGCTAGTAGTATCTTGTAGGGCTTATGATTTCTAATATGACTCGCTAAATGATTACATGTTGTACCTATTCTATGATGTGATAACTATTGTACATTTATATGTGTACTATGATGGTTCGTTCTTAGCATGATTATAATCTATTGTCCATGATGTCCTTCTTGTTACTTTTGATGATGCCCCATGTTTCGTGAACATCCTGTTAACCCCCTTTTAATGACTCTTGACTGTGCTTGTATCACATCATGTGTTGCTAGTATCATGTAGAACATGTGCTTTCTAAATGTATCTCGTCGTATGATTACGTGTCATGCTTGACCTATTATATGACAAGTGTGTTAAGATGAGATAGTTATTATGATGCTCTTATATGTTCTCGTATGATACTTAATTTGCTTGCTACGATATACCACGTCATGCTATGTTTGAACTCAATTGTTGATGTGTGCACCATGCTCGTGCATTGTCCATATAAATGATATATTGTCATCCCCATTAAATATCACATGACTTTGAATCTTGCATGATCATTATTGGTTCCGCATATCTTGCTTGAAGTTGTTAGGCACCTCTGCTTCCATGGAATAATAGACTGTTAACTTGTCTCGCATGCATCCGTGTAGGACTCGATTGTGTCTTTGGAATGAATATGAACGTTGTCCCCCTTGAGATAGGTACATGTTAGTGTGGATTAGTGCAATTGATACGTTCCATGATGAATGCGTGTTACTTGTCGCGATTATAACCTAATAGACTTTCAGAAGGGCATTGTTGCTATTCCCGGGTCGAAGTCTTGTCTTTAGTCTTGTCGTTCTTAACCTTGGTCTAAGTTTGGTTCCGAAAGGAACATTGGGTTGTCCGCTCTTGTCACTCCCCTATCTTTGCTAACTTGGAGTCATGCGCGATACATTGGGTGAGCGACTGCTTGAAAGAGAAAAGAAGTTGCATAGCGATAGAGCAGTGTGGCGGAAGCGTGGGCCCATAACCCACAAGCCTCATGATCGACGATGTTGGTGGGACAGTTATGTTTCAAGAATTGCGGCTATCGAGTACGATATGACTTGCAGGCGGGAGTGTCCTCCGTTTGAATTGCTAACCTTTCTGAATATGTTGATAACTATGTTGCACTGCTTTGATGGTGACAATTATGTGTTGATGTGATGGTTTGGTGATGAATATTGCCTGATTATCCATTGTCTATGATGATACGATTCGATGCCTTATAGTTTTATCGTGCCATGATGTCCTAATGCGATGACACTCTGAGTTGCTAAGCATGATCTAAATTCCGTTACTTGTAAATGTGAACTACAAATGCTGAGAAACTTGAATTGTTTATTTGATAAGGTTTTGATGAAACTTGCTAGCCTAATTTGATGATGTTCATATATGATGTTTGCTATAAATATTGAGCATGATAGTAAATTGAGACTTCTTGATAAGATTGTAATGATTGAGGATGTATTAACGATGCTATTATAAATGCTAGCTAAAATGATGCATGCCTTAGGTGTTATAATTTTGATAACTGCTTCCTTTTTTAACATGTGGGGGAGATCCTCTTGTAGAGTGGTCGGAGGGCAGTGAAAGAGTTTGAGTCATTAGGATGCTCGATGGTGGTGTGAGGTAGAGTTGATGTGAGGATTGTTGGCTTAGGTAAGACTGAGTGAGCTTTGAGATTTATGAGAGGCAATGTTGGTGGTCCCGAGGAGCTTCTAGGGGATGCTTGTGACGCTCCGGGTGGTACGAAGAGTGTAAGAGAGGGCTCGTGAATATTGAGGACATGGTGTTAGAGGGTACTTGGGTGTGAAGTTAGAGATAGGAGTTGGGTTATTAGAGGTGGATGGTGTGGTAGTGATTAGTGGAAGGAGGGGTAAGATTTGAGCATCGAGATGAATTGGGATTTCTTTGGAGATTTTTTTTTTCTGAGTTGGCGTTGGCGAGTCTAGAAGAGGATTAGTCTTGGCTTGAGAGTGGAGATGGGCGAGTGGGGATTTTGTTTTATTTTGACTGGTATGATGTGAGAATTCTCTTGATTATGTGATTTATTTATATTTGCTGGCATGATGCTAGATAGCAACCATAATGAACCTGATATACGATGATATTACATAATGATCTGCAATATTGAACTCTAATTGACAGTGACTAGTGTTATCATGATATATTGATGTTTTGCTATCCTGTTATGTTGTTTAGAAGCATGTTAGGATGTGTTGTGATATGATAATATATGAGATCATGATGTGTTATTTTGTGGAAGCATGATGTCTTATTATGAAGTAGTAAGCATGATATTATATTATATGGTCGGTAAGCATGATTATGAATATGTAAATGATGAATGTGGCTTGGGACATGAATATGATTGGTTTATATATGAATAATGGTGTCTTTTAGGGCATATTGACATTTTGATGATTTATATACTGTTTGATCTTTCTTTTTCTGAATCCTAATAGCATGTTTTTGTTGTGTTGATATGTTAACATGATGAATATGTTCTACTTGTGTTGCGATATCGATATACGAATGTGAGATTTGATGTGTACTGACGTACTAACCCCATAACACCTAACCCGTTGATTTTTGGACATGTGTGCTTACGTGATGAGTGATGAACATTTGATTATTCACTTGTGATGCCTTCAGTATGATATAGGTATACCTTATGATTCTTAGTATGTTGAGGATTGTTGTTTCCTTGGTACTTGAGACTTGTTGGCATGTTTATGTTCATGTTAGACGGTATGTGATGGTTCGTGACTATGATATGATGTGGGACTTGCCATGTGTGAGATGGCTTATGGTATTATGCTTATATAAGCGTTGATGAGACTTTGATTTTGGTACTTGTTGAGTTGTGAATGATGTTGCATGATCTGGAAACTAGGAAGAGAATATGGGATTAGCCCTTAGAGGTGGATGATTCCACCTCTGAGCTTCTGAAATTGATTGATTGTTATGCGGGAAACTGATTTGGTTTTGGAAGATTTTGACGAAATTTTGATCGAAAGGATTTTACTTGTTTTGGTGTAAGGTTGCTTGGTTAAACGTCTTACTTAAAGATTTTGAGCGGTTTGAAAATGAATTATTTGGAATTTTAAAGAATAGACGTTACCGAGAATTTCAACGATTTTGAGGCCAATCTTTTTCAATTGCGGAATCCCTCTTGAAACTTTTCAACCCGGGCTTATATTATAACGCCTCGCGAAGTGGATACAAGTATTTTATAGGGGCGCATATAGAATACTTGCTAAGACCTAGTGGGGGCGCTATAGTTACTTTCGAGTTATGATATAACCGAAAGGTCGTGTTAAGGGTGCGGTAAGGACCCATATCACATACTTTCTCCGACAATTTGGAATGTTATGATCACGTCAAGGGTGATGTGAGTATCTCATACGGGCCCTTATGAGATGCTTACAGAATCAATGGCACGATCCTTGGACTCACCCATTTAAAACTTCATCCCCGTGTTTTAGAGTGATTTTAGTCTCGGGGACGAGACTTGTTTTTAGAGGTGGATGATGTAAAGACCGGGAAATTTTAGAATATTAAATTATTAAAATACTGATTTATAATCATCTCGATTTCTAAGATTCGGACATTTTCAGAAGTTCCGTCCTCAATCAAAATAATTTCATTCTAACTCTTTTCGAAAAAACCCCGGCAAAGTTTTATTTTAAAGTCCGATAATTCCATATGTTTTTGCGCGCTTTATGAATTTATCTCGTCTTCTTATACCGTGTCTCGTACAATCTTTTACGAATACTATTACTTATTGACATTCAAAAGCTATTATTTCATCTTAAAATTTTAGTTATTTTGGGAGAGTTTTAGATAAGGGATGGAATGGTGTTGGGGTAAATTTGGTTCTGTGTGCAGCTGGCCAGATTTGTTATTCTGTTGTGCCAATTCAACACTTTTCCCTCTACATATTGTCTGCAATCAGAAAACTCACAGACCCACAAAAACCAATCCTCTCTCTCTTCCAATTACTCTCTGTGTAAGCCCATCTCCTTCTTTTTATGTTCTTTGCCTAGAAGGAAAACAAAGGCAGCCTCTCCTCCTCATTTCTTTTGCCTTCAAAACTCCCCCTTTTCTCTCCCCTATGTTCTCTTCAAGAAGAAAATCAGCATCATCACTCAGTCCTCTTCCCAACAGCTCCAACGCAGCCAACGTCTCCACCCCTAAGCTCTCATCGAGCGCCTCCGAGGCGCCTCCTCTGTCCTCCTGAGCACCACAACTTCTCCCGGGTTCCGCCCACTGTCGACATCATCATTCCCCTCCCCTATCTGTTTCACGTCAGCAGCAGCAGCATCGACCACCATGTCCTCCGGCGTAGACGACGCCGAGCCGAACTCAGGAGCCGCTAGGGGAAACGCCGCCCAGCCTCGCTCTCCCCTGTTTCGAACCGAGCCACACTTCGTTCTCCGTTCGAAGACCTATCGAACCAAGCATCCCCAGCAACAGCATCTCCCTTCCACTCCTTCCGGGAGCAGCCGACAGCCAAGCGAGAGCCCAGCCATCCGCCGCCGCCGCCAGCGAGCCGCTTGCATTCCCTGTCTTTCCATTCAAGGTTTTATTTTCGTTTTATCTCGATTTCGATTCATATTCCCTTCGATCTCGCTCTTACTCCTCCTACTCCTTCCTAGAACCAGTAGAGGACGATCCCGGCTTCGACGGAGCCGAATCAAGCCGACCAGACCCCCTTTTCGGCGAAGATCTCGAGCCTTCGGTGAGTCTCTTCTCCCCTCTTATTCGTTTCTTTTCGTGTCCCATGGTCGTCGGAAAAAAGGGTGGTTGAGTGAGGGTGTCGATCTGTGAGCGAGGGAAGGCCGCCGGAGGCCCTGGTTCCCTTCTCCTTTCTTCCGATTTCAGTCGTCAATTGAAGGAGCCCTGTTCGTTGTTGAAGAAGGCAAACTCCGGGCCTTTCTTCCTTTTCATTTGGCGGGTTGTGGGCCTAATTTTTCGGGTATGGGCTCATATCCGGATCCATCTTTCCCTTTCATTCCTTCAGCTGTCATTTGGGTGGATCCGAATCCTCATTTCGGGTTGGGATCTCATTTCTTTCCTTCTGGGTTGGGCCCGGGTTTTGTGATGTGGTTTGGGCCGGCCAGATTCTTTCGTTTGGGCTGGGGTATTGTCAAAGGTATTAATTGTATTTGTTTTATGCTTTTATATGTTATATCGATATTGTTTATGGTTTTATATTATGTTAATTCTAGGTATGATAATATTGTTCTTATATTAATCCTGACCTTATAAAAGCATATTTCTGAATTTATTAGTTTATATTAAAAAATATTTGCAAGGTAAACGTTGTTTTGAGATATATATTATATGTGATTTTTAGGACATTAAAATATGGTTGATGTTTTGTTAATTATGTATAGTGATGATAAATTATTTAAAAAGAGAATCCCAAGTTTTCGGAAATGTCTTTTATTGATTTATTGTTTGAATGCCAAAATGCCGGAATTATTTCTATGGTATGATTTGAGAAATTATTTTAAAAATGAGTTGACTTAACTTGAGATTTAAGAGTTTGGAAAACCTTGGAAAATGAGTTTTGAGATATTATTTTAATATTCAATATTAAAGAAGGGAATTGACGGAACTTGAACTCTTTGCGCTTGAAGTTATGTTAAAAGTGTCATTTCAAATGTCGGGATTTTGTCTTGGCTTGATGATGTTGATTTTGAGAATGAAATTGGAAGAACGATTTTGGTTGATGTTGATCATATCGGAAAGGTTTTGGAAAATGGTTTTATTATCGGTTGGTTTTGAGTATGTTGAGAACTTGGATTTCGTGTGTATGGATGTTGATCCGGTAGCTTATGGAAATGGCTTGATGATAGGTGTGTATTGCTTTGGACTTGCGTTTGGGCCCTTGCTTGTGTTATCCTGCTGTTTTGCATTTTCAGGTAAGTTCCCTAGGGGGCTTACTCAGGTTGGACATTCATGCCTGTTGTTGCATTTTATGTTAGGTGTTGCATATGCATAAAAGCATGAACATGTAGTATCCTGTTTAGGTTGCACCAATTGAATGAGCATCTGCTTACTTTGTGCGTTTGAAACAGAATGGCCGTTATCTGTGATAGTCCTAGAGTCTTTGCTAGGGTCATAGAGTAGCCCAGCCTCATCGGGTACCCTGAGTCAATCGAGTCATGAACTTCCTTATATTATGAGATGCATGCGGGCTTTATTGTGGAGCGGGTTAGGCATGCGTGCCGCCCGATTATGATGGAATGCATTCACGAGCTGGCCAGTCTCCGCCCTATCGGAAGGGGGTGGAGGTAGGAGAGGGACATGCCAGTTGGCATTCTGTGGGCGCCTTAATTGTCTTTCCGTATTTGAACTAGGAGCATGCGCGTGTGTTTAATTTTCGTACTGTATTAGAGCATCTTTATTAGGTATAGCACATACTATGTGGCCTCAGCGAGGACTGCCGGTCCCGCATGAGTGGCTCGATCTGACTCCTTTCCCCGTTCTTTTTTTAAGGTATTTTCTACAGACCTTGAGTGTTCGATGTCTATATGCCGGGGTTCCCTTTTGGCGAAACGAAGAACCCGGTTAATATCCTAACTCATTATAAATGGTAATCACCCACTTATGATTTAATTTTGACCCGGCTCTGGTGTGGCATTTGTATATTTACCTTGCTTCCGCTTTACTTTCGTTTGAAATGAATTCCACGACATAGACTTAGGACAGGTTAAGGGTACCCAATGGCCCTTCGAGGTTCTTAGGGTTTGAAATCCCTCTTTCTACTAATTTTAAATGAGTTTGGAATCTTGACCCGTACCTGGATTGCAAGATCCGAACAAGGGGTTTTATCCCTTGAAACGTAACCCGGAAATCATAATTATGGGCCGTTACATAAACGATACTCCGTAAGTTTTAATTAACCGAGAGAGTATAATTTTATTTTTAACTCCAATTTTGTTTCTTTCCAAAAGGGCTTCACCCTTTATTTCCGATTCGTTGGTCTTAGACCATCCGCAACCATGGGGAAACATTTTTCCCCTTTTTCCTTCCCTCTACCTATCATAACTTTACACCTCATTTATTTTTTTGTTTAAAATTATTTTCACTTTTTCTACCTCTTTCTAAAAGGTTTCTTCCACAACCATGGGAAACCTCTTTTACCCCTTTCAAATTTATTTTCACTTTTCCTTTTCATTTGCATATCTTTTCCTTTATTATATTTTTATCATCATATATTATTGTCAATTATTTTTATTCATAGTTTTATAAATAAATAAAAATAGCAAGCACTTGATATAAATATATTTTATTACATCTAGATTAAAATTAACAAAGTTAGAAACATTATAACATACGTAAATACTAATCGAGCTACCTATAAATTCGGATCATAGCCTTGGGCATTCGGGTGTTGAATGATTGTTAAATATTTGTAACATCACGTGAAATTGAGAATTTTTTAGAAGAATTGGATCAAAAGGCATATTTGGAATGGGTGGGTTATTTAGATTATTGTGATCCTTAGTGAGAATAAGTGCAACTACAATAGATCAAGATGTGGGTATATATAGGGTAAAATTGAGCTCAAATTATAGAGAAAAATAAAATTAAACCAATGAGATATTTTATTTAAAAAAATAATGAAATATAAATATATTTTCTATTTCATTTTACACATGTGTACAATTAATAAATATGGATGGAAAAAAAAATGTTACTTTTTCATAAAAGAAAAAGAAAAATAAAATTAGAACAAGGAAAATGTCACCTCTTTCTACCAAGGTAACCCTTCCATCCCCTTAGACCCACATCCATGAACTTATCTTTTATTAATGAAATCTCATGGTTGCTCATGCTCTTACAGTAGCTGTGAGTAGTGTTCCAAACTTCCAAGTTCCAACAGATTTTGTCTAGTGTTGGAAGAAAGAAGTACTATGTTCAGATTGGCTTCAAAATGGCCATCCCCTCAGTTGCAGAGTTGGCCATTGTCACCCTCCTCAACTACTTGAATCCCATCTCTCTCAATCAAATCAAGCAAATTCACGCCGTACTCATCACCGCCGACCTCAAAACTCCTCCTCTCCTCGCTCGACTAATCGAACGCTACTGTGCGCTCTCGCCCCAATCGGCCGCCGCCCCCACCTATGCCCATCGCATTATCAATTGCCAGGAGGACGGCCAACAGCTTTTTCTCCTCAACACTCTGATCAAATCCAGCCAACCCAGAGACTCCCTTCTTCTTTTCTCCGACTGGGTGTCCAAATCTCGTCTTCCCTTTGACGAGCACACCTACATTTTCGCTCTAGGCGCCTGCGCTAGATGGGCCTCCGAATCGGCCTTGATCGGAGGGAAGCAGATACATGCTCGGGTTGTGAAAGAGGGGTGGATGTTGAATCTTCAGCTGGCAACGACTGGTATTCATTTTTATGCGAGTAATGGGGACATGGGTTGTGCACGGAAGGTGTTCGATGAAATGCCTGTGAGAAACACTGTTTCATGGAATGCTTTGTTAGCTGGGTATTCCGCACAAAGAGACCAATGTGATATGGACAATGCCAGGGAAGCTTTGATGCTTTTCAAGGCCATGCTGGCTGACGGAGTTGCCGGGTTAGACCAACAGCTACTACCATGGTCTCTTTGCTTTCTGCTTCGTCAAGATTGGGTGTGTTGGAGACTGGAATCTGCATCCATGGATTCATTGGGAAAACAATTCACGACCCTGAAAACGATGTGTTTATAGGCACTGGTTTGGTAGACATGTACTCCAAAAGCGGGTACCTAAGAAGTGCATTGGCAGTGTTCAATGGAATGAAGGCGAAGAACGTGATGACTTGGACTGCAATGGCTTCAGGACTAGCACTTCATGGGAATGGGAAACAAGCTCTGAAGCTACTAGATGAGATGAAGAGTAACAATGTGTTGCCGAATGTGGTCACCTTTACTAGCTTGTTTTCGGCTTGTTGCCACGCAGGGCTTTTGGAGGAAGGCCTCCAATTATTCCATAACATGGAGAGCAAGTTCGGGATAGAGCCTAATCTTCAGCATTACTGCTGCATCGTCGACCTCCTTGGTCGAGCAGGACACTTGGAGGAAGCATACGAGTTCGTAGTAGGGTTACCGATTGAGCCTGATCCTGTGCTGTGGAGAAGCTTGCTTAATTCATGTAGGCTGCACGGCGATACTGAATTGGGGGAGAAGGTCGGAAAGGTCCTAGTTCACATTCTACCGTCGTTGAACCTTGATGATTCTGGAGCTCCTGGTCAGGACCTCATAGCTCTATCAAATGTATATGCCATGGCAGGGAAGTGGAAGGATGTAGGGAAGTTAAGAAAGAAGATGAAGATTAAACGCACTGAGCTGAAACCCGGTCATAGTTTTGTGAAGTCCAGTTTTGTTTGAGCTTTAATTAGATATCTTGTGTCTCAACTTCTTAATTCAATTTAGCAAGAAAAATTGACCTTTTTTCAATCCTAAGCTGGGATTTTTTTTTAAAAGGTAAATTTATAGAGTCGTAGCTGTAATTATAAAAGAGGGTAAACCATACGAAAATGCCACCAAAAATAGGCTAACGCCTACAACAACCCATTAAGTGTGCGATGAGTCCCAACCCTAGAGGAGCAAACACTCCCGACCGCTCCATCTCGAAAAGAGAGGGTCACAACTACTCCATCTATACCCAAAAAATCTCCAAAGTAAATCTTCTAGCGCACTACTCTATCTACCCACAAATAAGAATGACCATGGGTCGGGTGGTGGGTAGATGAACCCCCATTTCACCCGAACCACCATGGGTGACCCATCACCCTGTTGGAGAAATGTTCATGTGGGGGGTTTTTAAAATGTGTCTTTTGAACTTCTTTTAAAGTCCCACATTGAATACAAAATGGGTTGAGGGGGTTGCTTTTAAGGAGAGGTTGTTGAAAGGGCTATTGAGAGTTGGGATAGGAGTCACACACGCGCGCACCACCCCCGTCGATCCGTGTTCGTGACGTGTTTTACGTCGGGTTTTAATTTTATCAATTAAAAGGCCTCAGATAGTGTTGAATTAGGGTTTTGACTAATTCAGCTCTGTCAAACGTTTTTGAAAAACTGTTTTGTTTTTTCCGAGATCTCCGCAAGGTGGAGCGTCTTTCCTTCTGGTTTTAAAACCGACGTTTCTCTTCAGTTTTTCAACACAGAACACGATCTCCTCCTTCTCTCTTCTTCTTCTTCTGTAAACCGTTCTAGGTCCTGGGTGGTTCCATTGCTTTGCCGGCGAGTGCACGCCTGAGAAGCCACTGTGTATCCTTGGGGGGCGACGTCAGTAGCCGACCTGCACTGTGGTGTCGGGGCGATTTCGCTTCTAAGGTAGTGGTCTCCTTTATACCACGCCACATCTTTTAAACAATTTCAAACACGGGTTTTCACTGATCTTTCGAAGCGGTTTTCACAATCAAATTGAGGCTACATTCGCAATTCGCACCAACAATATAGAAGCGAAATCCTTTGTTTCTGCGATGGAGTTTCAGTTCTTCAAACCGCTCTTGGATCTGTCGAAATTGGAGCCGCTGGATGGGACCAACTACAAGCGATGGTCGCAGAAGATGGTCATCTTATTCGAGCAATTGGAGATCGACTACGTCCTCCTTCAGGACGCCCCTGCGGCTGTGGCAACCTCATCTTCCACCACTGTCGGCGACAACAAGGCTGGAAAGACCGTCGTTGTTGATGACGATGGTGATGCTGTCGACAAGGGTAAGAAGGTTGCTGATGATGACCTCGCACGGGCTAAACAGTACGAGTCCGACAATAAGTCTGTGCGAGGCCATCTTCTCAGTCATGTCTCGAACCCTATTTTTGATCTGATCTCTGTTCATAAATCTGCATAATTTATTTGGGATCTGCTGGAGAAGAAATATGGGGCTGGCGATGCAGGGAAAAAGAAATATGTAGTTGGAAAGTTTATGCAGTTCAAGATGGTCGATGATAAGCCAATCACGGACCAGGTGCACGAGTATGAGAATTTGGTGGCTGACATACTCTCCGAGGGCATGAAGATGTGCGAGATCCTGCAGGCGAATTTTCTTATCGAAAAGTTGCCTGACTCGCGGGCTGGATATCGCAACCATCTGAAGCATAAAAAGAAGGATCTGACCCTAGAAGAGCTCGTCAGTCACATGAAGATCGAAGAGGCTAATCGCCTCAAAGACAAACCTAAGCCTAAATCTTGTCCGCAAATCACATTTTGAATAAGGTACCTCATAAGAAGCTTGGCAAAACACCTTATGAACTTTGGAAAGGGTATCTGCCTAATATGAAATTCTTAAAGGTGTGGGGGTCTCTAGCTAAGGTGGGGTTACCTTCGTTAAAAGTTGATACTATTGGATCTAAAACTTTTGATGCTATTATGATTGGTTATGCTGAAAACAGTGCTGCATATCGTTTTATGTGTTTGAGTGATCGTACCTTGTGTGAATATCGTGATGCTGTTTTCTTTGAGCATGTGTTTCCTTTAAAGAAATATGCATTGCCTGCTAATGATTCTTCATCTCATGATGCATCCTCATCCATGCCTAATACTATTGTGCCTAATGCTCATGCTGATCATGATGAACCTAGGAAAAGTAAAAGGAGTAGGAAGGAAACTAGTTTTGGTCCTGATTTTGTGACTGCTTTTCTAGTTGAACTAAATGATTTAAATGAACTAGATGAGACGTTCATTAGTCTTCATATGATAGAACATGATCCTAAGACCTATGATGAGGCAATAAGTTCACTAGATGCTAGTTTCTGGAAAGATGCTATTAACAGTGAGATAGAATCCATTATGTCTAATCACACATGGGAACTAGTTGATATGTCTAAAGGAAATAGAGCCATTAGTTGTAAGTGGATCTTTAAGAAGAAGCTTAAAGTGGATGGCTCAGTGGATAGATATAAGGCAAGACTAGTTATAAGAGGATTCACTACGAGATATGGCATTGACTTCTTTGACACTTATTCTCCTGTTACAAAAATTGCTTGCTTTGGCTTCTAGCCATAAAATGCTTGTTCATCAGATGGATGTTAAAACTGCATTTTTGAATGGTGATCTAAATGAGGAAATTTATATGGAATAGCCTCCAGGGTGCATTGTTCCAGGACAGGAAAACAAAGTGTGCAAGCTACAGAAGTCACTGTATGGACTCAAGCAAGCACCAAAGCAATGGTATGAGAAGTTTCACACAACTATCCTAAGCTTTGGATTTGAGGTAAACGGATATGATGTCTGTGTCTATTCTAAGAGGTTTGGTGATGATTGTGTGATTATATGTTTATATGTGGATGACATTTTGTTATTTGGATCACACATAAATGCTATAAACACAACCAAACAGTTTTTGTCATCTAAGTTTGAGATGAAAGACATGGGTGAAGCTGATGTCATTCTAGGAGTTAAAGTAACTAGAAAATAAAATGGCTTCATTTTATCACAACCTCATTATGTAGAGAAAATGTTGAAAAGGTTTGATAAATTCGATGTTGTGCCAGTTAGAACTCCTTATGATGCTAGCATGCAATTGAAGAGGTTAGCTCCACTAGTGGGAGTTTAATGTTTCTAATGAATTATACTCGGCCTGATATTGCATATGATGTTAGTAGACTCAGTAGATACACCCATAACCCCAGTAGTGAGCTTTGGATTGCACTTAATAGATTATTAAGATATCTTAAAGGCACCTTTGATTGGGGTTTACATTATGTGGGTTATCCCCATGCTTTAGAGGGATACTGTGATGCAAACTGGGTCACTGAGAATGATGAGGTTAGCTCCACTAGTGGTTATGTGTTCACTTTATGTGGTGGTGCTATATCATGGAAGTCATCAAAACAAACTTGCATTGCTAGATCAACTATGGAATCTGAGTTCATAGCATTAGATTTAGCTGGTCAAGAGGCTGAGTGGTTGAGAAGCTTACTGGCTGACTTACCTTTGTGGGGGCATAAAACCCCAACTATTTCTGTACATTGTGACTCACAATCTGCTATTTGTGTAGCTAACAACAATACTTACAACGGTAAGAAGAGACACATACGGATTAGACATGAAGCTGTGAGACAGCTGATTGCTACCGGTGTCATTTGCTTGGAGTATGTGAAGTCCGAGAGGAATCTGGCAGATCCGTTGAAGAAAGGGCTGAATAGAAGGGTGGTCCTTGAATCGTCTAAGGGAATGGGGCTCAAACCCACGTGAGCTGAGATACACCATACCCATTCCCAGGACAGGTGTATGAGAAATGATGAGTCTAGAACTCTTAATGAGTCCATAGCCTAGAGTTGGGTGGTCCTATTGAGAAGGACTTGATGGATTCACCGAAAATTGTAGAGGTTGAGCCATGTGCTCTTAATGATACCATAGCCCTACAAGGGTGGTCCTATTGAGAAGGACTTGATGGAATCACCTACGAGAGTGTGAAGGGTTAGTCGCCTTCTATGGAAGACTAGGGTTGTGTTTCTAGAGCACTCTTCAGCACCCAAGGTATGAAATGACTATTACAGTTGACAGTT
Organism: Persicaria maculosa; assembly: GCA_963922045.1. NCBI lineage: Eukaryota > Viridiplantae > Streptophyta > Magnoliopsida > Caryophyllales > Polygonaceae > Persicaria > Persicaria maculosa. The sequence goes on along the minus strand of OY998259.1, from coordinate 23,536,561 downwards.
AGATCGCGGAACCATCAGGGCAGTGATGAAGGTATGTGCTGTTAAGGTCAACTCGCGGGTCTGGAAGTTCAAGATTCGTTCACTTCTATGACAAGCGAGATACTTAGCGTCACTATGTGTTGGTTCAAGATTCGTTCACCAGCATTTAAGTACTTTCTCCACGAAACCAGCTCAGAACGATGTTTTTGTTTTAAAAACCCCAGTTCCTCACATTTGTGGGGGATTGTTGGAGAAATGTTCATGTGGGGGTTTTTCAAATGTGTCTTTTGAACTTCTTTTAAAGTCCCACATTGAATACAAAAGGGGTTGAGAGGTTGCTTTTAAGGAGGATTTATTGAAAGGGCTATTGAGAGTTGGGATAGGAGTCCCACACGCGTGCACCACCGCCGCCGCCGCCGGTCCGGTCTGTGACACGTGCGCGTGCGGTGCTGGTCACATTTTAGGTCTGGTTTTAATTTTATCAATTAAAAGGCCTCAGAGAGTGTTGAATTAGGGTTTTGACTAATTCAGCTCTGTCAAACGTTTTTGAAAAACTGTTTTGATTTTTCCGAGATCTCCGCGAGGTGGAGCGTCTTTCCTTCTGGTTTTAAAACCGACGTTGCTCTTCAGTTTTTCAACATAGAACACGATCTCCTCCTTCTCTCTTCTTCTTCTGTAAACCGTTCTGGGTCTTGGGTGGTTCCATTGCTTCGCCGGCGAGTGCACGTCTGAGAAGCCGTTGTGTATCCTTGGGGGGCGACGCCAGTAGCCGACCTGCACTGTGGTGTCGGGGCGATTTCGCTTCTAAGGCAGTGGTCTCCTTTATACCACGCCACAGCTTTTAAACAATTTCAAACACGGGTTTTCACTGATCTTTTGAAGCGGTTTTCACAATCAAATTGAGGCTACATTCGCAATTCGCACCAACACACCCTACCCAACCCACCACTCATATCCACTAAACCGAAACCAACCTCTATATAGATATATATTATTAGATCATTACAGATAATGAATTAAACATAAAATAATTAAAGGTAAAATATTTATCAATAAAAATACAATTTAAGTTATTATATTGGAAAGATTATTTCTTATATATGAAGTATATAAAAAAATAGTTGTGTAACCAATTAAGATATAAAGTTGAATATTTATACTAAAAATTAACTAGAGTCATCAAATAATGTGAGCACATAAGATGTCGTGGATAAAATCGCATCCCCTAATTCCACCACAAAAGATTTCGGGTGGGCACTAAAAAAGGCTTTGTACTTCTGTGCCCTGAAAACGGAAGTGTAAATGGACACTTAATTTATGCCTTCCGTTTTTAAAACACGAGAATTCTAAATATAAGTTGTACTTCCGTTTTTGAAAAACGAGAGTACAACTTTTTGTTTTGCCTTTCGTTTTTAAAAAACGGGAGTTATAAAACTGGGTTGTACTCTTGTATACTCCCGTATTTAAAAAACGGAAGTACAATTTTAATTACACCTCCCCTCTTTCAAACACGGGAGTACAACTTTTTTATGCTTCCCGTTTTCTAAATACGGGAGTACAATTTTTAAATTATTTTGAAAAAACAAACGAGAGTTTGATTTTAACTTTTTTTTTAAAAAAAAATTAGAAACACACATAACATTAATAAATAAATTGTAATGGTTACCCACGTCCTTGCGCGTTTTGTTAATAAATTATATTTTAGTATATCATATAAGAGTAAGTACTCTTCTTTACATACTGTTTAATATTTTTTCACTTATTTATCCAATAAAGAGTAAATAACCAAATTTATTGCATAAGTTACGTTTTGATATCCTTTAATATAATGTTTTATAAATATTTGATTTTTTTAATAAAAATTTGTTAATATAATTAATAAAAAAATCAAATAATAATATGAAATAAATAATAACTAAAATATAATAAAATCCTTAAAATTCAATTAGTTACATTTTGATAATGATTTGTGATACTTTACAACAACATATATATTGATCCGAACAAACTCAGCCAAAATTATGTTAAATTTGTATAAAAGTATATGTGAGATAAACTGATACATTCTCAAACATTTAACTTAAACAGAACATAAAACCTGAATAATTTAGAGCCCGTATAAAATAACGGGGATTCAATTTTGCTCACTAACTTAAAAGGTATGGTACAGAGGAAGAAAAATAAATAAAAAAATAAAACCAATCAAAACTTTAATTTTAAGTGAAATTCAAAACTTATCTTTGAATGCAAAAGAAAGGTTTATTGGCTTTTGCGAACCAACATTTAAAACTTTTGGTTTCTTGTAGATTTTATTACATCATGAGTTTAGAATAAATTAAACTCAACGATCAACAATACTAAACCATATTTATATCATTTCATCGACATAACAAACTTACTCCCAAACTAAAGAGACAAAAATAAATTTTTCATAGAGTTGCAAGTTTAAAATATTCTAATAAGGACGTTATACAAAAGGAATTCTAAAACAGACAACATCCAACTAATATGTCTACATACTAAACTACAAATTTAGAGTAATCAACATAATAAACTACTCTTGGGAGTAGTAGCGATGCTGGCTAGGTCCTACTTGCTGATGTTGGGATGGCATCCACTCTGGGGCGACACGCGGCACTGGATCATCACCCATCAACACACGATGCAATAAAGCTATCTCATCTGCGGATGTACCCTCACCACGCTCGTGTAGCTCAAGAACCATGATAACAGCATGTTAACGACACTGCATCAATATTAGGATGAATGACAACCAAAATTCATCTATGTGTTTATATAACATTATAGATATGATATTTATGGGCGAATGAATTTAAACTTTACCTCCTCAAGATCTATCATCGGGGGGGGGGGGGGGGGGGGGGAATTGACGCACAAGGGGATCTGATGTGTATGAGCTCGGTAGAAGAAATGGTTTACCATGTCGAATGTGATAATCAAAGTAACCATTAGAAACCTCCCATGGAGCCAAAGACAATGGGCACATGGGAGGTTTCTAAAACTGACATTCATGGCCATCCCGATCGTCCCATAAATCATATTGGTCACTGTAGGCAGGAATGTACGCATGTGGGTTGTTTGGCCTGTCTACTTCATAGGGCTTGAATGGTGGAAGGGGTATATGCTGGACCCGTCCAAACTGACGAACAACATGATCCGAATAGTAAGGCTCATACACTCCCATATTGCCGATGACCCCTCTGTAGAATGACACTGATTCTGGCCCTTCTAAATTCTGAACAGGTCTCTTGTATGGTCACCAGCACACATTATCCACTTTTAGTGTGTCAAACCACTTTCTATATGTCACTAGTCTGTTAAGGTGCTTCTTCACCTTTGTCCGTTCAATGTCGGGTGCAACCCCAAATGGCAACACATTACCACCATCATCCTTCACATTAAGTTTGACAGATGTACACATGAATGGAAAATAATGCTATATCCACATTAATATCAAACCACTTTCTATATATCACTAGGCTGGAGGAAAGACGGCTTCTTGCCATTAGCACTTGAGGTCTCTTGGTTCACGACATTGCTAGGAGTAGCCTCTTCGGTGTTCATATCCTGGTTAGCAGTTTGCTCTGCATTGATTTCCTTCTGAGGATTCAACGGTGCTCCCGTTTCCTTCTCGGTCAGAACAACGACCGTCTTTCCTGCAGCCTCAGTTGACACTTGGTCCCCCTTCTCGTTGGAGTTGTTGTCACGAATGCTCATGCCATGGGATCCTCCTTCCTCTTTCGCATTGAGCACCACAAATCGAGACCTAGAGGAAGAAATGAACGAAGATCCCTGTTGTCTCCTTTGGGGATTTGGCCCCGAGGCCACCTTGGTCTTTCCTTTCGATTTGTCTTTAGACGCTTGTTCCTCCGGGTTCTCTCCCTCGTTGGTCTGTTTATTCTGTATCTCCACCGACTTCCCAGCCTGGTTTGAAACCCCCCTCGCCCTCTGAGTATGCTTGTTTGGCTTCATGCAGCCTCCATACAGATTATTCTCCATCTCTGCGAGCATTGTTTGTCCATGGCTTGCATGGGGATTGTCAATTGTAGTCTCCTCCACGTGAATCCCCTATCTTGTTTATAGAGGGAACTTGGTCTGTTCATGGCCAATCTTTCCATAGTTATAGCATAACAAACGAATACCCTCATGTTGAATAGACTAGAGTCTCCCACAGAAGTGAAATTTGGATAAAAGGGGTTTGGTGATATCGATCTCGATTCCCAACCTAACAAATTGACACCTGTCGGCTGCTAGCGTTGTCCTGTCCACCCTTAGCACCCTCCATATTTTTTGAGTTATCCGTCGTAAGAAACCATCATGGAAGTACTCCAAGCTCAGTCTTGGTATGCGAACCCATGCCGTAAGAGTCGTGCTTTGGTCGTTCCAAGGATCAAAGTTGGAGACCCATCGCCTTATCATCAGATAATTGTCGCCAATCATCTAGGACCCTTGTGTCAAAACATGATCATAGTCTTTCTTATTGGTGAACTTGGCCACATAGCAAGCATTTTCAATGTCTACCAAAGTTAACAAACCCCTTAGCATCCATTTTTTCTCTAGCCACCATTTCAGTTGGATATACCCCGACCTTTTGTCAAACATATGAATGATCAGGGAGTGTGCCCACGGGCGCCTCAAATCCCTCTTCTCTGCCGCCGATAGTGTGATAGTAGGGCAGAGAGGTCGTCTTCAACCGGGGACGCCTCATCATCATCGGTGTCGTAGAGTTCAGGCATGTCTATCCTGATTGATTGATTAGGGTTTTCCATAGATTGAATCAGCAAATTGGCAACTGTGCTCGCGTAGGATGTAGTCGGCTGTGGAATCTCCTTCGAAGTATCTTTCGGATCTTCTGGTGTGTTCTCTTGCGCAGGTGGGGTTTCTTTGTGTATCGCCTCTCCCATTACTGTAACTGTGGGCCGGGATTAGGGTTCTCAACCCTCACATGATTCGACTGAGTATCTATCTCCATTGCTACTGAGCGTTGTTTTGTTGCGACCATCGTTGATGAGGCCACAGTCAGACGGCAAGCCCGACGGCCGTACCATCGGAGCCGGCCACTTGGTGGTGTATTTCGAAATACTTTTAGGCGGGATTAAGGTTTCACTCTCTCCAAAAATCACTCCCGAATCTAAAGGGAAAATACCTTGATTACTAGATACCCCTTCCGCTTTCTAAATACGGAAAACAAACAATTATTTTGTACTTTCGTATTTAAAAAACGGAAGGCAAACTACTATTTTGTACTTCCGTAGTTAAAAAAAGGAAGGCAAACAACTATTTTGCACTTCCATATTTAAAAACCGGAAGGCAAAAAATAGCTTTTCTCTCTCGTGTTTTAAAAACGGAAGGTATAAAGTTGATGTGACCTTCTGTTTTTCAAACACAGAAGTTATGTATAATATTTTCCAAACAATAAAAAAATAATTAATATAGCACAATTTCCGTTTTCAAAACACGGAAGTGCAATTTCTTTTTGGGTGCCCCACCAATTTTTTTGTGGTGCGGTTAACAACCCCTGATAAAATAAGTGAGAACATTATCTAATGTGACTTAAATCTATTGGATCATTAATTAACGTATAAAAAACAGTTGGTTCATATTACACTAAAGAATGACACATAGACAAATTCATTTAAAACCCAAATACTTAGAATTAAATTCAGACAGGGGTTGATTTTAGAAGCTCCGAAGAAGATGATAGGTTTGTGATCATCAATCTGGATGACTGAATGCACCTCCCATCACCATAAAATTCAAGTCTTCGGGGGGATTCCAATGTCGTTTCCTCTGGTTTATGAACCAATTGTTGATTTGCTTTTCGTCTAGTCCTGTTGCCTTTGCTAGTTCCTCCTTGTCTGATTCCTATAGATCCAAATTCATATAATATATGATCAATTATGCAATCAATCAACCAATTGGATAGATAGGTATAGATAGGTATATTACCGAAGGATAAGGCCAATTGCAGTGTAATTCCCACCAGTTGAGCAGTTTGAGTCGTGCCTCATTGGGAAGCTTTCTCACCTTTCTCTTCTTAGAAACATCTCGCTTGAGGTTGGTTAAATAGCCACCGTATTTCCTAAAGAGATGAGTCTTCAGATCTCGATCATTAATTGAACAATTCATTGCTAGGATGTTGTTGATGTCATGATCTTTTTCACACGGATCGGTATCCTCTAGGCGTTCATCTAGTTATATATAGATCAAAGAGGGTCAGAAATGAGGTACAATTACATCATACCAAACACTTGTTTATTCTATATATGTTCACTTGTTGTAAATTTATACTGCTTAATAATAAGTCTAAAATTTTAAATGAAAATTAGTTTTTTAAAAAGTTAATATTTTATATACCTCTGTTAGAAAATATGTCATACCAATCATAAATTGGTGTAGTGGTTGAAGGGTTATATTAAATATCAAGAGTGTTGAGGTTTGAATTCTATTGGAAATATGGAGTCACACTTGTCAATGGGACACAATACCCAATTCAGATGTAAGAATGATTAATAAAATTTCATAAAATTATTTAAAAATTAATATTTTATATACTTTTTAACCCTAACAAATATGCTCAAAAGTGAAAGAATTTATATTTTTAAAAGGAGAAAGTATAATTTTTACAATTTATACAGGATTATGTATATGCATATTGCACTATTTTTCAACGGACGAATCTTAGATCCATTTCAACTACAACACGATACATGTCCAGTAATAATTGCAAGTTGTATAAAAATACACAGACGAATGTCCGTTGTAAAAAAATTTGAAGGATGAATCTTTGATCCGCCCAAATAGATTAAAATGAAAAAAAAAACAAAGACAGAGAGAAAAACGCAGCAAAAAAAAAACACAGGATTCACCCTTGGTATATTAGATGAAAAAAAAGCATAAAGCTGAAAGCTAAAAGACAAAAAAAAAAAAAAAAAAAAAAATCTATGGGTGAAATGGATTCACGGTATTACACCTATGTTGGGTGCAAATAGTCTCCCGTTTATAACCAAAGTAGACATTTCTAGAGAGAGGGGCTCCTCCCTCTCTCTAGAATTTGTGTAACCTTCAAGCCAATCATTTCCTGTTCATCCATTCTTGCCTAAACCAAGCTGTCACGCACACACTTCCACAAAATGATCCACAAATTAGGGTTTTCCATAGATTGAATCAGCAAATTGGCAACTGTGCTCGCGTAGGATGTAGTCGGCTGTGGAATCTCCTTCGAAGTATCTTTCGGTGCTTCTAGTGTGTTCTCTTGCGCAGGTGGGGTTTCTTTGTGTATCGCCTCTCCCATTACTGTAATTGTGGGCCGGGATTAGGGTTCTCAACCCTCACATGATTCGACTGAGTATCTATCTCCATTGCTACTGAGCGTTGTTTTGTTGCGACCATCGTTGATGAGGCCACAGTCGGACGGCAAGCCCGAAGGCCGTACCATCGGAGCCGGCCACTTGGTGGCGTATTTCGAAATACTTTTAGGCGGGATTAAGGTTTCGCTCTCTCCAAAAATCACTCCCGAATCTAAAGGGAAAATACCTTGATTATTAGATACCCCTTCCGCTTTCTAAATACGAAAAACAAACAACTATTTTGTACTTTCGTCTTTAAAAAACGGAAGACAAACAACTATTTTGTACTTCCGTAATTAAAAAAAGGAAGGCAAACAACTATTTTGTACTTCCATATTTAAAAACCGGAAGGCAAAAAATAGCTTTTCTCTCTCGTGTTTTAAAAACGGAAGGTATAAAGTTGATGTGACCTTCTGTTTTTCAAACACAGAAGTTATGTATAATATTTTCCAAAAAATAAAAAAATAATTAATATAGCACAACTTCCGTTTTCAAAACACGGAAGTGCAATTTCTTTTTGGGTGCCCCACCAATTTTTTTGTGGTGCGGTTAACAACCCCTGATAAAATAAGTGAGAACATTATCTAATGTGACTTAAATCTATTGGATCATTAATTAACGTATAAAAAACAGCTGGTTCATATTACACTAAAGAATGACACATAGACAAATTCATTTAAAACCCAAATACTTAGAATTAAATTCAGACAGGGGTTGATTTTAGAAGCTCCGAAGAAGATGATAGGTTTGTGATCATCAATCTGGATGACTGAATGCGCCTCCCATCACCATAAAATTCAAGTCTTCGGGGGGATTCCAATGTCGTTTCCTCTGGTTTATGAACCAATTGTTGATTTGCTTTTCGTCTAGTCCTGTTGCCTTTGCTAGTTCCTCCTTGTCTGATTCCTATAGATCCAAATTCATACAATATATGATCAATTATGCAATCAATCAACCAATTGGATAGATAGGTATAGATAGGTATATTACCGAAGGATAAGGCCAATTGCAGTGTAATTCCCACCAGTTGAGCAGTTTGAGTCGCGCCTCATTGGGAAGCTTTCTCACCTTTCTCTTCTTAGAAACATCTCGCTTGAGGTTGGTTAAATAGCCACCGTATTTCCTAAAGAGATGAGTCTTCAGATCTCGATCATTAATTGAACAATTCATCGCTAGGATGTTGTTGATGTCATGATCTTTTTCACACGGATCGGTATCCTCTAGGCGTTCATCTAGTTATATATAGATCAAAGAGGGTCAGAAATGAGGTACAATTACATCATACCAAACACTTGTTTATTCTATATATGTTCACTTGTTGTAAATTTATACTGCTTAATAATAAGTCTAAAATTTTAAATGAAAATTAGTTTTTTAAAAAGTTAATATTTTATATACCTCTGTTAGAAAATATGTCATACCAATCATAAATTGGTGTAGTGGTTGAAGGGTTATATTAAATATCAAGAGTGTTGAGGTTTGAATTCTATTGGAAATATGGAGTCACACTTGTCAATGGGACACAATACCCAATTCAGATGTAAGAATGAATAATAAAATTTCATAAAATTATTTAAAAATTAATATTTTATATACTTTTTAACCCTAAAAAATATGCTCAAAAGTGAAAGAATTTATATTTTTAAAAGGAGAAAGTATAATTTTTACAATTTATACAGGATTGTGTATATGCATATTGCACTACTTTTCAACGGACGAATCTTAGATCCATTTCAACTGCAACACGATACATATCCAGTAATAATTGCAAGTTGTATAAAAATACACAGACGAATGTCCGTTGTAAAAAAATTTGAAGGATGAATCTTTGATCCGCCCAAATAGATTAAAATGAAAAAAAAAAACAAAGACAGAGAGAAAAACGCAGCAAAAAAAAAACACAAGATTCGCCCTTGGTATATTAGATGAAAAAAAAGCATAAAGCTGAAAGCTAAAAGACAAAAAAAATAAAAAAAAATCTATGGGTGCAATGGATTCACGGTATTACACCTATGTTGGGTGCAAATAGTCTCCTGTTTATAACCAAAGTAGACATTTCTAGAGAGAGTGGCTCCTCCCTCTCTCTAGAATTTGTGTAACCTTCAAGCCAATCATTTCCTGTTCATCCATTGTTGTCTAAACCAAGTTGTCACGCACACACTTCCACAAAATGATCCACAAATTGGGCGTTTACCCTTGTCGTTGTGTAGCTTAGATTTTAAATCTCCCATGGTTTGGGTCTTGTAATGGCTGGTGCGCCAATTTCTTTCGTTGTTTCCAAGTCCGGCGCCGCTTTGCCCCGGTGGTCCTCCTCCCCTCGTCTAATCTCAAATCCCGTCCACAAACGTGTCTTCCCCGAGTCGGCTAATCTTCTGGCTCCCGCCACCGCCAAATCAATCTTTTGGGTGTTGGAGTGCCTGGGTCACGGCCGTATGCCGCCGGTGTTGCCCCAACCTCTCCTCCTCGCCCCTAGCTAGCGCATCCGAGGCCTCTTGGTCCCCCTCGCATCCTCCGTCTTCAGTCTTCGCCCGTCTGCCGATGCTCGCCCGATGCTCCATCGGTGGTTCGAAACCCCACCGTCTTCCTTGGGCTGCAAGTTGTATTGTACTGGTGGCTTGTGTTTGCTGCCATCATCGTACTCCTTGGCGTGCAAGATATACTTTCACCTTTGCACGCAAGGTCTGACAACCATGGGAAAAGAAAAAAAGTGTCTGGTTTTTATATAATTTTATATATAATTAATTGTTTGTTATATATAATTTATATACAAACTAGTTTCAAACCCACCCGATTTTATCAAGAACCCGAATCGGGTTCTTGATATTGTCCCAAAAGGGTTTTGAGTATAACCACCCGAAAGGATTTGAGAAAATCCCGCAAGGGCTTGTCGATACTTTTGCAGGTGAAAGCTTGTTGCGTTTTGGTCGAGCAGTTTGCGGCTCTATTTCCGATGTTCTAGGAGATCTTCTGCTTGGTTGGGGGACGTGGAGTCTGTAGTCGGGTTTGGGTGGGGTCGAGGTGGTGCGCTCAAAGGCGACTCCGTATTCGGGATAGAGTTTTCCTTAGAGTTCGTTTGCACTACCCACAGGAGTTAGTGTCCTGCTGTACTACTGGTCCGCGGTGCTACTGTTCGGTGGTGCTTGGCTGCGTTCTTCGGTGGCTTCCTCAGCTTTTCAGGTGTTTGGTCTTCTGGGAATGTTTGTTGTAGAGTTTATTTCTGTTTGGTTCATTATGCCTATTATTTGTATTTCTGTTTTTAGGTTGCTCTGTTAAACGGTTCACCGTCTGTCGACTTCGGTCGGCCTCTCGATGAGTCAGACCTTCAAATTTTTACCTAATAAAAAAAAAAATAGTCTCCCGTTTATAAATGGAGGGAGAGGACTCTGAACTGGAGGAGTATACGATATGATTGCACGTGTAAAATTAACTGCCAAATTTATTTTGGTGGGAAAATTAACTGCCAAATGAATTTATGACAATTTAACCAAAGCGCCTGCACAACACAGAGACTAGTTTAATTCGCCCACATCAGAACCTACCAGAACCCAGCCTTTTCCAACATAAATACTCCGCTGCATGGAGACTGTATAACACAAAACCCAGGCTTTATAATTTATACTTACTTTTATTTCATTTTAGCCCTTTAACTTTTATTTATTTCAAACTAGTCCCTAACCCTTTCTCACTCTTTGATTTTGTTCCGTAACATTTTTTTATATATTACAGTACTAATTGAAAATTAGATGAATACATTTCATTTTTTTTTAAATACAATTTTGACGTTGGCTATATCACATAATAACTGCTCTATCAGTTTACTTGTACTTTTCATTTCTAATTCACACATGTTTTTTTTATAATGATGAAAACTATACAAAAATATTTTTGTTAATTAAAATTTTATAAGATAAAAAATAAAAAAAAAGATTATATTTTATGTAATTTTATTATCCTTGAAAAATATGCATAAATAGTAACAAAAATTAAAAATGAAGGGTGGAGTATTTTGAAACAAATTGAAGATTGGGGTCTGAAATGAAATTATAGTGATTCAATGGGCCACTCAAAAAGCAACGGATAAACGGACGGTTAAAATATATACTCCGTACTCCGTAGCACTTAAAATCTTACCCGGCCCACCTATGCCTGAAATGGATCGTTCTGCAGTCTGTTGGTTTTTGCACAAAATTATGAAAAATACTTTCTATAGTGCTACCAAATAATTCTTATTATGGAAATCATACATATACATACATATATAACTGTCAAAATATAACCCGATCCGGTCGACCCGACCCGGACGACCCGATCCGAACATCCGAAAAATTTCCAATCCGAACCCGGAAATTTTGACCTGAATTTTTTTTTCAACCCAGTGACCTAATTGACCTGGTAATTTTGACCCGATTGACCCGGTTGATTTATAATTAAATATAATTAATTTTTTAATATATAATTAAAATTTATCACAAAATTATCAAATCATGATTTTTTTTTTACTTTAAAAAATAAAAAATTGACAAACCCGAAATCGACCCAAAATGACCCGAAATCCGGTCAAACCCGAGTTCTAGTCTACACGAAAATACCCGAGACCCGTTTTACACGAGACCCGAAGTGACCCGATCCGAATGACCCGTTTGAGAGGGTCTATATATATATATATATATAAATTTTAAAGTAATTAATTAAGATGCCAAGAGAGAGGTTAATACATAAATTGAACTATACCATAAGGGAAGAAGCCATTGGTGAGGATGTTGAGTTGAGATTCAATCCCTTTGAGGTATTCCATTGCCTCTTTCACCGGCCTTTCTATCTCCTCTTTGCAGTTTCTTAGTACATCACAATACGCTTCCTGTCATTTATTTCACCCCCAACAAATCATGTATATATACATATAATTTAATTAAAACTTGACATTATATATAATTTATAAACATATATACCATAAATTGATCAAGTTGAGGATCTGTAGGAGCTTTGGAAGAACTATGCCTGGCTTCAATCTCCTGAAAAGTCGCCACTAGACATGCCTCCACCTCCGAAATATCCAAATCTTCCACCTTATATTAGTTTCGTCGATCGATCCACATAAGAACATACATTTTTTACAAAAAAATCATAGTTAGTTTTTTAAATAAAGTAAAAACTAAAAAGAATCAAGCATAGCATGTATTGTTTTTTTTTTATTGTTGTTGATTTGAAATGTTAAAATATTAAAACTTGTCATTTTAAAAATCTACACAGTTATTAAGAAAATAAATAAAAATACACTTATAGTCCTAATTAATTATTACTCTACTTTTTTACTTTATCAAAAATTACAACTAACAACTATCTAATCATTATAAGGACAATTTCGTAAATATACCATGAATTGATCAAGTTGAGTATCTCTGGGAGCTCCATAAGAACTTTCCATAGATTCAAACTCCTGTGATGTTGATGGTAGACATGCCTCCACTTCCGGAAGATCTAGAGCTCCCACCTTGTAAGTTTCAATGGATCACAGAAGAACATAATTTTTTAAAAATCCATAGTTGTTTAAATTATTTTTAATGAAATTAAGGATTTTTTTAAATAAAAATATTCATAGTTAGTTTTTTTGAATTAACTATTTCAAATTTGATTGTTCAATAATAAAATCTTATCGATATAAGTAATAAACTAACTTAATAAAATCTTAATGACTAATGATCAATCAATTTGAGGTAAAAAAAATTATAATAATAATTAACCTATTAAAATTTACGTTAATATTTTAATTTTTCTTAAAAAAAGTATTTTTACTTCTTATTGATAAGTGAAATAACTTAAATGATAAAAATTAATTGTAGTCAACAATTACGATGGATATATAGGATGACACATAGATAAAATAGATGAGATCATTGTTTGATATGGTTTAAATATATTGGTTCATTATTAATAATTGGTGTCTCAAAAAGAGACGGCTTAAATTGCATCAAGAAAAAAACACATAGACAAATTTGACCAGAATCCGACACATAGGATTTCAAGGATGTTTTAATATTATAGTAATGTATACCTTAGTTGAGATGAATGTAATAATATATTCTCAATATAAGTATAAGGCATTAATTTTATATAATATTATATAATACTCCATCATTAATTAAAACTTATTTACGAACGCTTTTTGAGGTGTTAAAAAATATATAAAATATTAACCTTTTCATTATATTTTTTTTAATAATTTCATACTTGTTACAATTAAGTATGAATTTATAAAAATAAATGTATTAAATAATAATATCATATATATATTTTTATCATTCTAAAAAAACGTGCATAAATAGTAAACGACATTCTGTCTATATAGATGGAATGAACAAACCAACCATGAAGTGATCAAGTTCAAGATCTTTTGGAGCTCCAAAATATATTTGCCTAGCTTCAAACTCGTGCCATTTCGCCATCAGTCTTGGCTCCATCTCCTGTGGAGCTCCCACCTATAATTTCGATCACAGATCGATGGAATTAAGAAGACAAATCAACAAATTCTCATATATATGAACTATGCAGAGAAAGAGTAGTTGGTACCTTAAGGCATTGTATGTAAGAATGGAGGAGGCTGGAGAACTTGGGATGAGAGAAGATCTTTGCTTTCAAGGCTTGCCGGTCATCGTCCGCCGGAGAAGGAGGTAACTTGTGATTCTGAAGCAGAATCAGAGAGGCTAAAGAGCACATGCTAATGTTGTAATTAGGTTGATGTTGATCACTGCAACTGTAGCAGTTGCTGTTTTTGGGGCCGTTAAGATTAAACATATATAGAAACTAGATAGCAACAATCAAGCTTTTCAGGGTGGGAGATGGATCTGAAAACAACCCCTCTCCAATGAAGATTTTAAACTACCAAAATCCAAGTTATAATTAAAAGCCTCAACTACAACTATATGGGGTAATGTGGTTCAGTACGTGGATGAAGTTTTTAAATTTAAATGCCGTCTTTAATTAATTAAATTCTGTTTGATTCTCATTCATTATCACATACGGATCGAGTATTTATCATTCTTGTCTCAGCCCTGACCTTGTGATTAATAATTTCATAAATTTTGACAGGCCATTCAATCAATATTTTTTATTTCAGATCGACCATGTGAAGTGCCATTTATTAAGTTAGTAAGCATTTATTTTTCGAAAGGAAATTAATTAGTGTGCTTCCAAACGATGCTTCACTTCTCATATAGGAAGCCAAGATTGAGGTAGAAAACAAAGAACAATTAAAAAAAAAAAACAGAAAAACTAGAAATCGAAATCAAAATAAGCGATTTTCGTGGTTCAGTCAGAGCCTATATGCCCACGGAGCCTCAATTAACCAAGCGACTCGAGGTCATAAATCCACTAATACAAAACAAGTTGCCAAAACAACCTTCGTCAAAGGCAAACTCAAGGTATACAAGCAGATCTACGAAAATAGTTACACAAGAGACAAAGTAAAAGCAAGATAAGGAAGAAAACTCTCTAGATCTGAAGAGCACCGTACCAGAAACCCCGGAGCTGATGTTAGGACATATATAAGATGTCCCTTGTACAGATTGGCATTCATTCATAATTAATCAAATGGAATTCTCTCTTAAACAATTGGTATCAGTTGCTTGCGATCTTCGGCAATCTTCGGCAATGGCGGAAGGTACACGCTTCAAGGTGACAAAAAAGGTGGATTCGCATCTTCATCAACTTCAACAGTTTTTACCGACGACGCACGAGTAATTACATGAGACAATTCAGAAGCAAGATGAGCAGTGCAAACTCCTACAAGAACAGCAACAAAAGATCATCGATATGAAGAAGTCAGCGGAGGAGTATTAGAATCGAATGGAGCAATTAGTTGCTCAGATTGGGGAGTGGATGCGTTTGTTGTTGTTGAAGGCAGATCGACAATTCAATGTTGAGAATCAAGAAAAGACACCACCGCTGGTCAATCGGGAAATTCCAGAGGACACGAATGCCTATAGACCACCTCCGATGAGAAATGAGGGATTTCTTGCCGGACAGGGTCGCTTTCCCAAAGTCGATTTTCCTCAATTCGACGGGAAGAAACCCCAGAGCTGGGTTAAAAAATGTGAAAAATATTTTTCACCCTTTGGGATTCAAGAGCACCAGAAGGTTGAATTAGCAGCAATATATATGCAGGATCGAGCTGACACATGGATCCAAGGATACCTTATGCAGAAAAGGGGAATTCGCTGGAAAGAGATGAGTAAGGCTTTGTGTTGCAGATTCGGAGAGAAACAGGGAATGGACATCGTTGAAGAATTCAACAGGTTGAGCCAATCCTCCGATCTTGAAGAATACAATGAGAAGTTCGAAGAATTGAGGGCAGGTATGCTCTCTTACAATCCCCATCTTCCTGAGAGTTACTTCATTACAAGCTACATTAGTGGTTTGAAGCCCGAGATCAAACCTCTAGTGAAACTTGGTAGGCCGAGGGATTTAGCTGAAGTCTTGGAGTTGGCTATATTGCACAATGATGCAGTGTAGGCCTTGGTCAGGATAAACAAGAATCCATGGAAGTCAGGAATGGGTGGGAATCAAGAAATTACTCGGAGTAGCTTCAACGGCTCTAAGACTGCTGAAGACTTCAAGAAGGGTCTATGTTTTCGTTGTGGGGACAAGTACTTTGTGGGGCACAAGTGTAACACATCGTCTGTCAAACACTTGTTGATGCAAGACTAGGAAATGGTGAAAATGACGAGACACTAGGGCATAATTCCTTACCCGAAGAGGGGTTAGCTGAGGAACAAGAAGGCTTTGTTAGAGCTCTAACTGGGAATGGAGCTGATACATCAATCATGGTTAAAGGATATGTAGGTGACAGATTGATCAACGTGTTGATTGACAATGGATCAACTCACAGTTTTGTCGATCCTTTGATTGCTAAAGAAGCTGGATTCAAGCTGACCACAACCAATTTAATGATAGTTGATGGCTTGAATAAAAGGAAGTTGTTTTGCAGGCAGGAATGTAAAGGATTCAAGTGGGCAATGCAAGGAGGTAGTTATTCGTTTGACCCTAAGAGCATTGAAGATAGGGGAATTTGAGCTCTTACTAGGGGAGGGGGGGTCAATTGGATGAAGAACTACAACCCAACCCTGTTTGATTATAACAAGATCACCATTGCTTTCTCCAAGGAAGGCAAGATAATGGAACTGCAGGGTATTGTGGATGATGATAAGAAAGCCATGGTAAGGCATATTATAGGAAAGGAATTACAGTGCTTGGCCAGGGATAGTGAGCTCGAGATGGTGGCAGAGATTGCTCAGTCTTTCCAATTGTTTGCTCAAGAAGTCACAGTTCCAGTTGAAGTTCAGGAAGTGTTGAAACAGTTTGATGATATATTTGCTGAGCCCAAGTACTTACCCCCTGAAAGGGGGTGCGAGCATAATATTCCCTTGAAGCCAGGAACGCAGTCAATTTCCTCCAAGCCATACAGATACCCTCATGGACGAAAAGATGAGATCGAGAAGCAAGTGAAAGAGATGTTGGCATCATGCCTCATTAGGCATAGCCAAAGCCATTTTGCTTCACCCACCTTGCTTGTTAAAAAGAAAGATGGAACATGGATATTTTGTGTAGATTACAGGAAGCTAAATGATGCAACTATCAAGGACAAGTTCCCCATTCCAAAAATTGAAGAATTGCTTGATGAACTCCATGGGGCAACTGTGTTCTCAAAGCTGGATCTTCATGCTGGTTATCATCAAGTTAGATTAGCTGATGGTGACATTCATAAGACTACCTTTCGTACTCATAATGGACACTATGAGTTCAATGTCATGTCCTTTGGTTTGACAAATGCACCAGCTACCTTCCAGTCCCTTATGAATCTGGTGTTTGCTGAATACTTGAGGAAGTATGTGCTTGTTTTCTTTGATGATATACTCATATACAACACTTGCTTGTCTGATCACGTGAGTCATCTGAAGGAGGTGCTTGGGAGCATGAGAAAGCATCAATTATATGCCAAACTCTCTAAATGCAGTTTTGTTGTGCATAGAGTAGTGTACCTGGGCCATGTTATATCAGCTGAGGGGGTTGCCACTAATCAAGCCAAGATAGAAGCTATAGTGAAATGACCAATTCCTAAACCTGAGAAGGAGTTGAGGAGTTTCTTGGGGCTAGCTGGCTATTACATGCGCTTCATCAAAGACTTTGGGACCATCTACAAGCCTTTGAATGATTTAGTGAAGAAGGAATCTTTTCAGTAGACTGCAGCTAGTAGTGAGGCTTTTCATCGAATTAGAAAGGTTCTTTCTTGTCCTCCAGTGTTGGCCCTTCCAAAATTTTCCCTTCAATTTCAAATTGAAGCAGATGCCCGTGAAGAAGGCATTGGAGCAGTGCTTATGCAGCACGGTAGGCCACTTGCTTTCATCAGTAAGGCTCTCAGTGGTCAACACATTTTGTTGTCTACATATGAGAAGGAACTGCTAGCTATTCTATGTGCAATTGAGAAATGGCGTCATTACTTGGAGCCTAGCCATGTTGTCATTATTACTGATCATCAAAGCTTGAGACATTTTCTAGATCAGCAGGTCACAACTCACCTTCAGAAAAAGGGAATCAAAAAGCTTCTTGGCTTACCTTACTCCATACAGTATAGAATGGGCAAGTGTAATTTTGTAGCTGATGCTCTATCTAGGAGAGGGGTATCTATAAATCACACAGAAGCAAGCTCATGCTTTGCAATGGTGGAAATCAAGCCAGCTTGGATGCAAGAAGTCACAGACAGCTATATAGATGACCCCGAGATTGAGAAATTAGCTCCTAGGGCAACTATTGACCCTTCCTCTCACTTCAAATGGCATGGTGAGGTACTGAAGTACAAGAATAGAATGGTGATTGGACATAAAGTGGAATTGAAAACCAGGATTGCCACTGCTTTTCATTCAGAAGCCATTGGAGGGCATTCAGAGATACGTGCTACCTACCATCGAGCAAAAGCACTGTTTTATTGGCCCTAGTTGAAGCAGTTCATTGAGAATTTTGTCAAGGAATGTGACATATGCCAGCGTCACAAGCATGAGACTGTGGCATATCCAGGTCTTCTACAACCTCTTCCGATCCCAGAGACTCCTTGGCACTCAATTGGGATGGACTTCGTGGAAGGACTACCCAAGTTAGGAGGATTTGATGTTATTTTGGTGGTGATAGACATACTCACCAAATACAACCATTTTCTTCTACTAAGTCATCCATTTTCTACAACACAAGTAGCTCAAGTGTTCATGGATCATGTTTATAAACTCCATGGACTTCCTAGTGACATCATTTCAGACAGAGACAAAGTGTTCACGAGTCATCTTTGGAAGGATTTATTTGCAAAATTGGACACCTCACTTAAACTGTCAACTGCTTACCATCCACAAACGGATGGGCAAACTGAGAGGGAAAATCAATGCCTTGAAGCTTACCTGAGATGTATGACTTCGGCAATGCCAAAACAATGGGCAAAGTGGATTACTTTGGCAGAGTGGTGGTACAATTCTTCGTATCATACAACCTTGAAAATGTCACCATTTCAAACCTTGTATGGGTACCAACCACCACAGTTGGGACTAAGTGCAAGCAGTGTGACTACAACTTCAGTAGAAGACTAGTTTCAGGAGAGGGAGAATGCATTGGGAGTATTGAAATCAGGCTTATTATGGCTCAAGAAAGGATGAAGTTTTTTGCTGATGCTAGAAGGTCTGAAAGAACTCTATAGGTTGGGGATATGGTCTATCTTAAGCTGCAACCTTATAGACAAACCTCACTGGCACTTAGGAAATGCTTGAAACTAAGTGCGGAATATTATGGCCCTTTTGAGATTATCAGCAAGGTGGGAGGGGCTGCTTACAAACTCGCATTACCCGTTTGTTCAAGGTTACATCCAGTCTTTCATATCTCTCGGTTGAAGAAGAGGATCGGCTCATCCATCACAGCTCAACTAGCTCTACCCACTACAGATGACTCAGGGTCTTTTGTGGTAGCACCAGAGGCGGTTTTGGACACCAGGGTCCAACATCTAGCAAATGGTGATCCAGTGGTGGAATGGCTGGTGAAGTGGGTTAACCTGCCTATTGAAGAGTCTACATGGAAACCGGCAGGCCACATCTTACATCAGTTTCCTGATTTTTCATTGAATTAGACCTTGGGGCAAGGTTTTGGTAAGGGAGGGAGTGATGTTAAGACATATATAAGATTTCCCTTGTACAGATTGGCATTCATTCATAATCAATCAAATGGAATTCTCTCATAAACTCTCTCTAAGCTCTCTTTCTCTAATCAGTTAGGCCAACTACAACTCAGGAGCCTAACAAATGGGTCAGATCGTCGTTGAAGAGTCACCAGAGAAGAAGGTTTTTGCCGAAACAGGGACTGGAACTTCTTCTTCTTATTCTTTTTCTTCCTTTAACTAGATCTGGAGTCTCTGTGTGAGATTCGCTCCAGATCGAGCTCACAAGCTTCGTCTCCGCTTTCGCAAACCCTAGCTTTCTCATGTCTCTCTCACCTCAGAGCTTCTCTCTCCTCTCTCTTTTGTGAACTCGGAAAGTGAAGAGCCGAAAGTATTAACCCTAGTCGTAGCTTCGCTTATATATGAGAGCTTTGAGTCGAAACGTATGTTGTGTTCGAAACACTTTAATTAGGAGATAAGCTAAAGCCTAGAGTAAGCAAAGCTGGGTTGGGATTCTGTATAGACCAAGCCTAATCAGATTATATCCGAGCCTACAAGATCATACATATATATATATATATATATATATATATATATATATATATATATATATATATAACATTACTATAACATATATGAGCATAAGATGTTAAATCCTACACTTCTAATGTATGCTAAGTAAATGTATAAGTATACATTATACATATGGATATAATACTTGATACCTTGGTTTAACTTAGCGTATTTAACCATCCAATGTTCTTAGATCAAACACTTGATTAAATAGACATTTTAATTTGCCCTTCTGTACACAGTTTCACTCTATAGTGGATTTTAGAACTCGAGACACTCTGCCTTATCATTGGCCCAGTACTTGTTAACTAAGGCGGTTCTCCAAGTTGGAGAAAAACCCTGCAAAACACAAATTTATTAGCTGGGACAATTACTTTTGTCCCAAAATCAGTGCATCACCTAATTTTATTTTCTTTAAATCTAGTTGCTTAACTGCAACCATATTTTGAATAAAATGAAAGCGAACATCAATGTGTTTATTCCTTTCATGATATATGAGATATTTGCACAAGTATAGTGCACTTTGGCTATCCATATGAATAACGGGTTTAAATGGCTTTTTAAGGATTTCCTTAAGAATTTCCTTTGAGCCATATAACCTCTTTTGCCGCTTCAGTAGTAGCCATATACTCAACTTCAGTGGAGGACAAAAAAACAACTGATTGTTTCTAAGATTTACATGAAACACAGTTTCATGCCCCACGTAATGTAGGAGGCAGTAGTGGACTTACAAATTGCTAGCATAATCAGCATCAACATATCCATATAGTTTATCAATAGAATCATGCAAACCATACCGATGACATAGATTCTTAATACCATCAGTATATCTAATGCGGGACGAATGTCATTGGCAATTTCGCCCTTCCCAAACTAGTGATAAAAATCCAAACTTAAACACACAACCAATAGATTAGGCAATCAATCAATTGATAAACTAAATAACTACTAATATAGCAAGAAAGTCCGGGGTCGAACCCACAGGGAGAAGCGATTTCCTATTCAATAAGTCTAGACAAGACTCTTTAAAGAAAAAGCAATAGCTTTTAGACAAATAGCAAATATAAAAGTAACCAGATTGCAAATCACAAAGCAAATTGATATCAAGATAGAAAGAACATT
This sequence comes from Persicaria maculosa, assembly GCA_963922045.1. Classification (NCBI taxonomy): domain Eukaryota; kingdom Viridiplantae; phylum Streptophyta; class Magnoliopsida; order Caryophyllales; family Polygonaceae; genus Persicaria; species Persicaria maculosa. The sequence goes on along the minus strand of OY998259.1, from coordinate 23,515,336 downwards.
TCACCTGTAATTCTCTGACAATGGTTGGAATTCATGATCCTCAGATTAATTTATCAATTATTCATATTCTTAGGTCTACTTAACTACAGTTGAGAGATCCGCATAGATTCACTCATCTTATTCGATATCACTAAAGAAGAGCATTAAGGACTCAAGTAATCAAGACAATTGGCACATTGAATCTATTCAATCAAGACTAATAGGCGCATACCGAACTCAATCTTAATCAAATATGCTCAACATAGATCAACTGAAATCATCCACTACAAAGACAAAGAGACATCACTATCATCAATACCTTTGTTTGCTATCAAGAAAACAACAACGAATTCATAGCTAGAGATGCAATTCCTAACATGTTGATCAGACATAGAAAAGAACACAAATATAAATTAAGCACAAGATGATAACTAAGAACATGACTAATCAAATAAACTCAAATCCCCACAATCCAGACAACCATGTCTTCGAATCACAGACGAAACTATAAGTTTAGCAACTCATAGGCCAATTGTCTCTCTCTCTCTCTCTCTCTCTCTCTCTGATGGTGTTCATAGTTTCACACAATAGCCTCTCTCACAATGACACAATGAAAAGAACTGAAAAACATCCTAAATAAAGTCCACAAGGGTCGGCAAAACCCTAGAGGAAAATACTAGCAATAATATAAATTAATTGTTTCCGGATCCAAAACCGCGTATTCGGGATCTGGGTTAACGGTGGGCGCTGTGCAAGGGGCGGCGGGCGCCGTCTCTACAGTGCTCGTCGTTCCTCATTTTCCTTCAACGAATTCCAATGTCGTGCATCCTTGCTCCTCCTTAGCTCCCATGTGCTCCAAAACATGCTTCTTATGCTTTTTCCATAGTCCATCCAAGGTTGGAATGTAATTCTGCAGAATAAACACTGAAAACGCATAGATTCCGAACTCGAATACTTCACAAGTAATAAACGGAACTAGACTCAGTACATAACAAAATCAATACCTAATAGCAATAAGAAATACCTATAATGCCTATATGAAATATGCATTATCAAATCCCCCCACACTTAACTCTTGCTTGTCCTTAAGCAACCATAAGGAAAAACATCATCTACGCATCCCACAGGAAATCTTTCACAACTTTACTCATCAAAAGCAACATCATCAATAGTGAAAATATAACCAAACATATAAACGTCATAACATGTATATATGGGATCAAGTTGCTTGCATGCTCAAAAATCAATCTTACCAAGGATAAAATGTGTATCTCTCACTCTCATGTGTTTAGGCTTTAAGAATACACTCACCTCAATTCCATATACAAGCATCAACTACAATATTGACATTTATATCACAAAATCTCCACCGGATACGTCAATGCCAAAATAAAAACATCAAGAGGACTTTCGCTCAATGGAAACCTTCATAGAAGATTCCATTCGGCGGGGTTGTAATGGGGCTTGGTAGAAACATAAGGGCAAGGAATTGTAGTTGGTCATGTGGTGCAATAAATTCCGGGAAAATAAGATTCCTAAACTCCCAACATAACACAAACCAACTCAAATATATCAAGCTCACAAACGCACAACATCTCTCAATATTATCAAAATAACTCCAAAAATCTCATATCTCATCATCTCATAAATAGTGCAATCTCAACACCCAACCAATGTATCTCATAACCAACATAAATCTCAATTCTTCCTCATTATGCAAACATAATATAAATGACTCTTTATTCTTTCTCTTTTTTCCTTTTTTTTTCGGATTTTTTTTTCTTTTTTTTTTAACTTACTTTTACCCCTAGGTGAATTTTATTCTCCCTAGGTCCAAGCTTTTTTTTTTCTTGAGCCACAATATATGAAAATCAAATGCATAAACATGAGGGACTAAATAAGCACATAACATTACATCTTCTCAAAATCATAAACCATAAACTCACACTTTAGCTTCATTCTCCTCAATCTCCAAAATAGATTCCATAACCCATTTAAAATATCATTTTCCCCCGGAATAAGGGTAAGGCTCATCATAGGCTAGGAATAATAATTTTGTGGAGCTAAGAATAAAAAGGCTAAAGGCTCAAATGGGCTTCAAAGCAAGATATAACATAGGATAGATATGGATAAATACGTGGCTAAAGGTTTGCCTCTATCATTTGAACTTATCAAGCATTGAATATGTATATAATTGGCCTTGAAAAATAGATAGTCATGACAATACTCAATGATAAATGCATAGGAAGAGTATATCACACAAGAAAAGCAAAAGGAATAAAGATGTATCCCTTATAAGGCCAAAAATATCTCAATGGGACAAATTTTTGTTGAATTCCAAGCATACTCTCAAACTTAGATCATACATGCTCAATTATATATGCTCAATCATATTTCACATCAAAACCAATTTTCAAGATAAGATCAAATCATTCCAGAATTCCATGGGATTTATAAGATCATGCCAGGAAAAACTCAAATCAAGATGGGTATCCTTGACAACACAATATGCAAAACAAACAAAATAAAATCACTTTTTTTTCTTCTTATTTTCAACAATTTCTATTTTTTTTTTGACATTTTATATAACCCAAAAGAAATAACATAATGGAAATAATCAAAGACTCAAAAACAGAAATTCAAAGACAAAAAGAAATTCAAACATGCACTTACCTAACTAATTCACTTCAATCTCCCCGCCCCACCCCCCACACTTACATGTTGCATTTTCCTCAATGCATAGAACACAAAAAGGAACAATGAAAATATAAAAATAAAGGGTTTGAAAGAAGCAAATGACTGACCAATTACTGTGAAGGCGGGGTCTGGGTTCCAGACCGCTGATTGATCAAATCCATCAAAAAGAGACAAATCTCATGTAAATGCTCAATCTTCCCAACCAGAATCGCATGGGACTTAGTAAGCTTCATCACTTCATCTGCCTGCCATTTGATGTCCATGTTTTGTGCCATGTTTTATATTAACTTGTATACCGATTTCTGCATACATTTGATGCATTTGGGTTAGAATAGTACATAATCTATGTAGTTTATGCTTATTTGCCAAATTATGGAGTCTACACTAGTTTCTGTTTAATTTCGCAGAAATCGGACGCACTTTGGAGCTTAAAGGAAACTCGTGAAGAAGCTAATTAAGGATGGTGCGGCTGGAGAAAAGACCATTTTTCAGCATTTATCATTCTGAGTCAAGTTCTAATGTCTTCATGAGAGTTGTATCCCTCGAAAGGAGCTTTCCAACACATATTCATATGCGTCAATTGGACGAACGAGGACTCAGGAAAGTGCGTTTCAAGAACAGAGCAGAATGGTGAGAACTGAGGATAGGTCGAAATCGACCAAGCAACTCGATATCGACCTAATCTTGGTCGAAAATCCCAGTATCGACTCAAATCGACCAGGAGACAAGAAGGCAACTCGATATCGACCTATAGTGGTCGATATCGACCAAATGCTGCTCGATATTTCCCCAGGAGCCGAGATCGAGTGAGTTGAGACGAAGCTGAGAAGATGACTCGATATCGACTAGACGTGCTCGATATCGACCAACATGCAGTGATGAAGTCAAGGTCGATTCCGAGTTCTAATCAAAGTTCTATCTAAAGTCCAATGGAGATATTTTCAAGAGAAGATTCCTTACACATGAAGACTTGAGAGATATTTTTATCTTTTTATTTATCCTAAGGGTGGAACAATTAATTACCCTATAGGATTTATCTTGTTTTACTAATTTAGATTTATCTATTTCCTAGTAGAATTATATCTTTAGATATAGGATAGATAGATTTCTTCCTTGGATAGCAAGGACTCGAGTCTATAAATAAAGCCCTTGGGGCTAGTTTTTATTCATTCCAAGCTAGAGGAGGGAAGTAGCGAGTAGGAGAGAGAGAGAGTGGAGGCCGAGAGTTGTTGTGTCCTGCGAGAGCGGATTTGGCTTCGATCGGTTGTAAGCTTTATTTTAGTTTATTAATGCAAGTTTATTTCCTTTTATTATTGATGTCTTTTCCTGCGATGAAAAGCGAATAGTCTACCCACTTCTAGGGTCGGGGTGAGCCCAACGATAGCCAAGCGTGTTTGAGGTAAAGATTCGACTTTTATTGTGCTTTGATCATCCACTACCTTTTATATGTTTATTACCTATTAAATAGAGATTCAGATTAACAACTTGGATTATAAATATAAAATTGGTAGATACAATTAGGGTTTCTTGAAAGAGTTGTCTAATTGTTGGGAAAGGCGAAAGCTTGTTCATTTGATGTGTTTGCATGATTATTTCTCTTATTCTTGCCTGATGCATGTTTGGTTATCGTTGTTGCAAACCCCGATCTTGGAAGTTTCTTTCATACATAGTTTATTCCGAAATTCGCAAGCTTTGTCTTTTATTTACGTTTCTGTGTTTGCTCGATTTCGACCACCTACTAGTCGATATCGACTTCTGATTCTCGATCCCGAAAGATCGCTGCTCGTTTGTGTTTCTGCAGGTACATGTCGATTTCGAGCTGACTGGTCGATATCGAGGACTTAGGTCGATATCGAGTGGTCCCCTGAGGTCGAAATCGACGTGAGATTTATCTGCTACCTGAGATCCGCTGACACGCTTCCTCGAGGATCGATCCTGACTTCCTGTTGCTACATCGGGAGGAAGTCTTGTAATTATTTGCGTGGGCAAGATCTGGTTTGATTTATATTTCTATATTTTGAACTCGATTTCCTCCTTACATCACCACTCTTCAAATTCAGCAAATTTCTTCTCCAAGCAGGTAGTGTGCGAGGTATCCTGAACCGTAAGCGGCGTCATCTCGATCTACATATCTTCAACATCGTTCACATGGGCCATACGGTCGTTAGTCTTCCGAAATTGAGTATCAATAGGAACATGGCTTTGACGGAAGTCAACTAACTTCAACCCCATAAGTATAATAGTAGGAAGATACTGATGAGGAGACTGCAGAGGTTCGGATAACCACCTAAATCTCTCAATGACATATGGTAACTGCAGCTTTTCTAACATTCGTGCAGACACAAGAGCATCGATGTCCCACGTATAAGAGTGACTCACAGGCTGCAGTGAGCTCACATCAACACCATAAAATATTGCTAAAAGTGTGATCATGCCTCTAAAAGGGCCGACAAGAGGAAAATTCTCGCTGCGCTGGCCACGAACCCTATCACACATATTCAGAAATAGGAGTACCCAATCCGGTACTATTGTAGACTCAGGAATCAGGCAATACAAGAGATCAATCACACCAGGATCAACAATAGTAGTGCTTCCAGAATCATAGAAAGTGGAGCCCAAAACTCGTAGACAGAGACGAAGAACAAGATGGGTAAGCATATCATCAAGCCTGAAATCTTTATAGTTCTCAGGCGTTCCCGTCAGTTTCCTCCGAATCTTCGCTGCATCAAGAACTCGCATGGCATTGTTCCACTTCCCAGAGCACTTCTTTCTAACACCAAAAGCAACACTCATCGCCGCGTATGATGAATTACAAGATCTTCCTTACAATCGAAAACGAACATCCTTGGGCGATATAACCTCCAACGTAGTGAGGAACTCCTTCACCAAGCAGGGGTAGGTGGGAGCTCTTTTACCAATGAGATCACGCAACCCTTCATGTGCCATTAATTCGAGCACTGACTCAAACAGGCCCAATCGTCTCAAGGTAATCTCGTCAAAGAACATAGTGGACGTGTAGGTGCGCGTTCCAAGTGCATTCTAGCATAGCACATCATTAGTATCAAAGTAAGATGGCACCTTGTTCTTGATAGAGGAAGACAACATAGTGTACTCGAAGAAAAACCGAAGAAAATCACCAAAAACGACCAAAAGACGGGTTCACTGTAGAGGCGGCAGGCGCCGTGGTAGGGGCGGTGGGCGCCGTTAACGCAGAACCACGAATCCGAGTGAAAACGTTGGGGAACCGACGTCCACTCCTCCAAACTTCCAATTTCTCGAACAACTTGGTTTCAAAAGGGTTCTTTTGTGATAAGTAAGGGAATGGAATGGCAAAGATTGAATTTTGTGGATGTAGGGTAGTAGCGGAAAGTGGTTTGGTGGATTGAATCGATTGAAATACAAGGCTTTAGGTGGTCGGATTGGATTCCAGTAGGCTTTTAATGTTCTTGAGATTTCTCTTGAGCAAGTTCAATTAATCCACAAATAGGGAGATATATTATATGGTAAGTAGGAAGGAAATCTATCAAAAGGTAAAAGGAAAATATTAGTATAGATATAATAGAATAGAAATAGATATAAATCTAATCCTAGGAAATAAAGAAACTAATCCTAAAGAGAAATATCTAATCCTAAAACATAATAGAAAATAAATAAAAGAAAAATACTAATCCTAAGAATAATAAATAGGAAATAATCTAACCTAACATAAATAGGAAATAATCTAATCCTAAGACCAAAAATAGAAGAAAATAATCTAGTCCTAAAAAAAATAATTCAGAAAATAATAAAAAAACATAAAGATAGAACTCCCCTTTCCAAAATTTACTAAAATTTGGATTCGTCAGGCGGACACCGAGGCGGCGGGCGTCTTGGTAGGGGCAACGGGCGCCACAGAATGCACTCCGTCTTTGTAATCAACTTAAAACTTAAACCCAATATCGGTTTCACTTACCGTAACTTCCAAAATCCGTTGACACGATTGATCCTAATTTATTGAATTGAAAAAAAAATGCAAAAGAAATAGAAATACTACCTAACTACCTTGGGTTGCCTTCCAAGAAGCGCCTTTATTTCACGTCTTTGGCTCGCTGTGATGCACTCTTGATCAAGTTATTCCACCAAGATCCCCCCACACTTGTCCTTTTCTGAACGAGGGGTGAAACTTTAGGAACTTTTCCGACATAGCCATCAATAACATCCTTCGATTCCTCCTTGGCATAAGTAACTCCGGGAGGTTGTCCTGCAATTGCAAAAACCTCAGCAGTATTAGGAATCGAATTTCACAGGGAATGGCAATAGAATCATTTGAATGAGACACATTTTCATGCGACTTAAGCAAATTCTAAATTTTCTTTTCAATTTCTTTCCCTAATCCAGTTTTATCTTTGTTAGAGAACTCAAGATTCATTGATTCAGCAGAAGCATCTAACAAAGTATTTGATTCATTCCTATGATTAATTTCATTATAGTCAAGAACATCTACAGAATCATTGGTAGAAGAAACAATAGGCTCAGATATAGAAAATTCAATCTTTCTACCCTTAAATTCCATAGTTAGTGAACCTTCAAAACAATCAATCTTAGTTTTAGCCGTTCGCAAGAATGGCCTTCCCAAGATAATTGGGGTTTCAGGCGTACCTTGTTCCATGTCTAGAATTAAGAAATCAGCTAGAAAAATCAAATCATTTACCTTTACCAACACATCTTCAACAAATCCTCTAGGCTTAATACTAGAGCGATCAACGAGTTGTATAGTAATACCAGTTTCAGACAATGAATTGAGACCCAAAAACATATATAAGTTATAGGACATGACATGAATTGAAGCACCTAGGTCTAACATAGCTTTGGTGAAGCTAGCATTGCCTATCACACATGGTATAGTAAACATACCTGGATCTTCGCATTTTTCAGGCAATCGTTTCTGAAGCAAAGCAGAAACATTTTCGCTTAAACTTACCTTTTCCTTCTTTCTCATCCTTTGCTTGAGCTTCATCGTGCATAACTCTTTCAAAAATTTCGCATAGCGAGGCACAATGTTTATTAAATTAAAGAGTGGAATATTTACCTCACAATGAGCAAATGTGTCATAAAGAATTTGTTCATCTTCCCACTTATGATCAGATCTTAAGGCATGAGGAAAGGGTGGTGCAGGTCTTGAAACCTTAGAAGACCACCCTTTGGAAGCTTTCTTCGGGGATTGAACAACGTCAGAAGTCGGATCCGTCAAAGGAGATGACGGCGGGCGTCGTGGTGAGGGGCGACGGGCGCTGTTTACGCAGTGCGTCTCCAATTCCGTCTCTTCGTCCAATCAACTTCCTCTCTAGGCCTCTCTTTAACATTCCTAGTGGGTGTATTCACTTGTTTACCTCCTCTAAGGATCATGGCGCTTACATTTTCCTTTTGATTCACTACCACTTGTGATGGCAACTTTCCCGAATCTTTCGCTTTCAATTCACCAATCTCCTTAGCCATTTGACTCAGCAACTTCTCTTGAACACTCATCTTATCCAATAGCAACCTCAATGTCTCATCTCTGTCATCTTTTTGAGTCACTCATCTTGTCCAATAGCAACCTCAATGTCTCATCTTTTTCATCTTGTTGAGTGTTTCTAGGACGATTCTCATATTGTCCTCTTTGAAAAGGAACTTGTTGCTGCTGGCCTCTCCCATAGAATCCACTTTGGTAGTTTGAATTGTAGCTTTAATTGTAATTGTTACCAAAGTTGCGGCGAGGTCCATAATCCATAGCATTCACTTCAGCGGTGCCCTCCTGAATCAAGGGATACTTATCATTCGGATGAGTTGGATCTCCACAAACTTCAAAAGGTCTAGGCTGATGGGGTTGATTCATTTGCATAGCCATCTTATTCACGATCTCCATAAGCCTATCGATATCATCCTTGTGTCCATCTTTGTAGCTATCCAACTTATGAACTCCTCTAACTCCTTGGTGTCTCCCATATTATTGTGATGCATTAGCCAATCCTTCAAAAATCTGCATTGCTTCCTGATAAGCTACTTTAAAAACAATTTATAACAATTATAATTTATTTACAGAAAATATTAAATATTAAATAACCATAATAATATATAATAGTCTAATAACTAACATAAATCATCACATATAATAACATAACTTAACAATAAAACAACAACAATTAACATCTTCAGCCCAACTGAATAACCCGGACCCGCCCAACAAGGAAAAGAAGGAACCCAAAATGAAGAAAGGCCCGGCTTGCCAAACCCAAAGTAAAGAAGAGGAAGGCCCGGACAAGTTGACCCAGAACCAAACCCTTACCCGGATCCCATAAGAACAGGATGCCCAAAGTCTGAAATGAATAACCCAGCCCGATCTAAAATCGGATCCAGCCCATTGGAAAAGAAAGAAAGAAGGAAAGGCCCATAATCATCCTGTCTCTCCCAAATCTGCAGGACAGAGCTCTCTGTCGGTGCTGAGAAACGAAAAAACGGAAAGAGAAGCAGGCTCTACCGGAGCTGGTTTCGACCTCATCCACTCCCGTCCTCACCGATGTCCTTTCCCGACCCCATCCCACACACACGGATTCAAACACGAGCAAGGAAAGAGAGATAATGAAGAGCTCGCCGAGAGAGATTGATTTCGCCGGAAAAGAGGGTCATTAAGGCTCCTTTGGTTCGTCGGAGACGGAGGCAAGGAGGGATTGGTCTAGGACGAAAGGAGGGGTTATAAAAGAGGACATTTACATCGTTTTAGATCAAAGGAAGGAAAAGGGAGGATTACCATCCGAATTCGAGAGAAACCAGGAGAAGGAGGGCAGGGAGAGCTCTGCGTCGGTGGCTCCGAAGTCAATCGAGCTCATTGAGGATGGACAAAGGTCTAGTGTTGCTGCTCGGCTGCTCTCCTCGGTGGGTTTATCCAGAAAACAGAGGCGTGAAAAGCTCCAATGAAAGTGGTCTCAGTGATGGTGGCGCTCGGCTTTGGGGCTCGGTGAAACTGGACACAAATGGGGCTTATTTCTTGTGGTGATTAAGAAGACAACAAGGGTAGGAGGAGAGAGTCTATGGATAGGATTGTTAGGGTTGTGAGGTACATTATATAGAGGGAGAGGGGGCAAGACTCAGGAAGGAGTCCTATCCTAACATTGACACAAAACAAAAAAAATGCAAGTTGTATTGTGAGGCAATGAGGCAGGCCTGAGGCCTTAACCGAAGTTCTGTGAGAGAGAGAGAGAGAGAGAGAAGAGAAGAGAAGAGAAGAGAAGAGAAGAGAAGAAAAAAAAGAAAATAGGAGAGGAGTGGTCCCCATGGCACAAATTTGAAAATCCCAACGCTCGACTTCAATCCCGCTCGCTAAACGAATCCCGACACTAGACAATCAAAATCGAATTTGTAAATCATTACCGGAATTAAATTAATTTATCAAGACTCGCAACTCGAAAGCGGAATCAATTCCGTCAAAATCAAAATTCTCAAACGATGCCGGAAGGATTTTAAAATCAAAACTTGGTGCTCGAGGACGGGTTTTCTCCCATTTTTACAAATTAAATAAAATAATATAATTTAAATTTAAATTAATAACAGAATAATATAAAACATATTTGGCCTTTACAATTACAATTACATTTAAATATATATATATATATATATATATATATATATCGTTGAATAAACCTTTGTAATCAGTTGAATAATACAAGGTTGATTGATACGTTATTCGTTGAAACATAAAGAATTATTTATTTATATGTGAGATATTTTTAAAATTGTAATCACACACACGCGAGCGCACACACACACAAACACACACATATATCGTCGAATAAACCTTGGTAGTTGATTTAATAATACATCATAAAAGGTCAATTGATGGCAAACACCAAAGGGTTCCGGTGCCATCACTAGACTATCTGGCAACCACGTACCAATTTTTGCAACTAGGTGGTGGTGAAGTGGGAGGAGCGGGTGATGGCGACGCTTGAAGGAGAGATCGAAGTTGGTGGCGATTTGAAGGAGAGATCAGAGCGGGAACTAGAAAGGGACGGCGGTGGCAAAGATTTCAACCCGGCAGCGACAATTGCAACCCGTCGGCAACAATTGCAACCAAGGGGAAGAGTAGGTGGAGAAGGGAGCATAATTGTGGCGGCGATTTGGATGAGAGATTGGCGATGAGGAAAATCGGGTGGCGACATCACACCCCCTTCGGGGGGGGGGGGGGGATTTGGAGTCCTGCATTAGATCTGTGTGTGCTGGTTCTGCGTTAGCTCTGTTCGACCATGTTCAGATCGAGGTTGAAGACCATGAAATCACTAGATCTGGGCATTTCGGATGAAGAAGATGGATTGTTGGTGGGACAAATCGACCCTTGCTCTTCAGAGGGATTCAAGGGGACGAAGAAGATAGATTATGGTTTGGTGATGAAATTCCATCATTATTTGGCAAAAATGAAGAATTATTCATAGGTATGTGTCAAATTAGATGTCGCCTTTTCGAGATTCAAAATTTGTAAAAAGTGTTCAGAAATTTCTCAATTATTTGGACCTAATTAGTAGAGATGAATGGTGGACTATGGATACTTTGACACATACCGATGAATAATTATTCATCGGTATGTGTCAAATTAGATGTATGTTTTTCGAGAATCAAAATTTGGGAAAAAGTTTTCAGAATTGGTCAATTATTCAGACAATTCGGATTCATTGTCTATCTGTGTGAAATTAGATGTGAGAAGTGATTACATGTGTACTCTTAGTTATGGAATACAATGTAGTTATACGAAATTATTCAACTAAAGGATTATGCATGCATATATGGTGTAATTAGTTGGTGGAATAATCAAACATATATGCGAGTGAATGATCAATCATATACGAGCGAATAATCATCCATATATCATCGAATAATCATTCATAGAAGACCGAATAATCAACCATTTGTAAAGATTAACAAAAAAAAATCTGGATGCGTGGAGGGGTACACACTCGCCTGATTTGAGAAAGTAGCCAATAAATCACGTGGGGCCCACCGGTTTTTATTTTTTTTGTAAAAAGTTAAATGTTCCAATTTATCCCCACCGTCCATCTCAACTCAATCAAAGGCCCAGATATGTCAACATGATACATGTTAAGAGGTGTGTACACCAGAACTAATTTCTATATATATGTATTATCAGATCATTACATATAATGAATTAAACATAAAATAATTAAAGGTAAAATATTTATCAATAAAAATACAATTTTAGTTATTATATTGGAAAGATTATTTCTTAGATATGAAGTATATAAAAAAAAAATAGTTTTGTAACCAATTAAGATATAAAGTTGAATATTTATACTAAAAATTAACTAGAGTCGTCAAATAATGTGAACACATAAGACGTCGTGGATAAAAAAAAGTGAGAACATTATTCAATGTGATTTAAATATATTGGATCATTAATTAACGTATAAAAAACAATTTTTTCATATTACACTAAAGAATGACACATAGACAAATTCATTTAAAACCCGAATACTTAGAATTAAATTCAGGATGATTGAATGCGCCTTCCATTACCATAAAATCCAAGTCTTCGGGGGATTCCAATGTCGTTTCCTCTGGTTAATGAACCAGTTGTTGATTTGCTTTTCGTCTAGTCCTCCTCTTTCTATGATTCCTATAGATCCAAATTCATACAATATATGATCAATTATGCAATCAATCAACCAACATGGATAGATAGGTATATATAAGTATGTTACCGAAGGATAAGGCCATTTGCAGTGCAATTCCCACCAGTTGAGCAGTTTGAGTCGCGCCTCATTGGGAAGCTTTCTTACCTTTCTCTTCTTAGAAACATCTCGCTTGAGGTTGGTTAAATAGCCACCATATTTCCTAAGGAGATGAGTCTTCAGATCTCGATCATTAATTGAACAATTCATCGCTAGGATGTTGTTGATGTCATGATCTTTTTCACACGGATCGGTATCCTCTAGGCGTTCATCTAGTTATATGCAGATCAAAGAGGGTCAGAAATGAGGTACAATTACATCATACCAAACACTTGTTTATTCTATATATGTTCACTTTTTTAAATTTATACTGCTTAATAATATGTCTAAAATTTTAAATGAAAATTAATTGTTTAAAAAGTTAATATTTTATATATACCTCTGTTAGAAAATATGTCATACCAATAATAAGTTGATGTAGTGGTTGAAGGGTTGTATTAAATACCAAGAGTTTTGAAGTTTGAATTCCATTGAAGTGGGACACAATACCCGATTCAGAAGTAAGAATGACTAATAAAACTTCATAAAATTATTTAAAAAATAATATTTTATATACTTTTTAACCCTAAAAAATATGCTCAAAAGTGAAAGAATTTATATTTTTAACAAAGAAGAAAGTATAATTTTTACAATTTATAAATGATTGTATTATATGCACTGGAAATATGTGTTTGGTGTTTGGTAACCCAGCTGAAGTTTTCATAAGCTAGTAAGGTGTTTGGTAACCCAGCTGATAGAGTAGCTGATACAAACTAGCTGATCAGATAAGAGAAAATGAATAGAATTCTGAAAAGCTTGCGCTTAATAGCTGTTGAAAATCCAATTTCAAAAGCTAACTAAATTAAAACCTTATCTTTAACTTATTTAAAACTATAAATTATTAAAACCAAAAACTCCGAAAAGCTACATGCATTGCCAAACGGACCCTTAAAATCTTACCCGCCCCACCTCACCTATGCCTGAAATGGATCGTTCTGCAGTCTGTGGGTTTTGCACAAAATTATGAAAAATACTTTCTATAGTGCTACCAAATAATTCTTATTATGGAAATCATACATATACATACATATAGACATGTCAAAACAGAACCCGATCCAGTCGACCCGACCTGAACGCTCGAAAAATTTCTGACCCGAACTCTGAAATTTTTTTTGACCCGGTAATTTTAATCCGATTAACCCGGTGACCCGGTTGATTTATAATATTAAAATTTATCGCAAAATTATCAAATCATAATTTTTTTAATTTAAAAAAGAAAAAATTGAAAAACCCGAAATCGACCCAAAATGACCCGAAATCAGGTCAAACCCGGGTTCTAGTCTACACGAAAATACCCGGGACCCGTTTTACACGAGACCCGAAGTGACCCGACTCGAATGACCCGTTTGACAGGTCTATATATATATATATATATATATATATATATATATATATATATATATATATATATATATATATATATATATATATATATATATATATATATATATATATATATTTTAAAGCAATTAATTAAGATGGCAAGAGAGAGGTTAATACATAAATTGAACTATATATACCGTAAGGGAAGAAGCCATTGGTGAGGATGTTGAGTTGAGATTCAATCCCTTTGAGGAATTCCATTGTCTCTTTCACCGGCCTTTCTATTTCCTCTTTGTAGTTTCTTAGTACATCACAATACGCTTCCTGTCATTTATTTCACCCCCAACAAATCATGTATATATACATATAATTTAATTAAAACTTGACATTATATATAATTTATAAACATATATACCATAAATTGATCAAGTTGAGGATCTGTATGAGCTTTGGAAGAACTATGCCTGGCTTCAATCTCCTGAAAAGTCGCCACTAGACATGCCTCCACCTCCGAAATATCCAGATCTTCCACCTTATATTAGTTTAATTCGTCGATCTCCACATAAGAATATACATTTTTTACAAAAAAAAAAAATCATAGCTAGTTTTTTAAATAAAGTAAAAAGAATCAAGCATAGCATGTATTGTTTTCTTTTTTTTTTTTATTGTTGTTGATTTGAAATGTTAAAATATACTCTCTCTATTAATTAAAACTTGTCATTTTAAAAATCTACACACTTATTAAGAAAACAAATAAAAATACACTTATACCCCTAATTAATTATTACTCTACTTTTTAACTTTATAAAAAAATATAACTAACAACTATCTAATTATTACAATGACAATTTGGTAAAGTGAATGACAAAATATCTAAAATGACAAGTTGGTAGACATGCCACCTTGTAAGTTATAATTAAAAGGCTCAACTATATATGGTAATGTGGTTCAGTGGATGAAGTTTTTAAATTTAAATGGCGTCTTTAATTAATTAAATTCTCTTTGATTCTCATTCATTATTGTATACGGAGTATTTAATTATCGTTCTTGTCTCAGCCCTGACCTTGTGATTAATAATTTCATAAATTTTGATAGGCCATTCAATCAATACAGTATTTTTTTATTTCAGATCGACCATGTGAAGTGCCATTTATTAAGTTAGTAAGCATTTATTTTTCGAAAGGAAATTAATTAGTGTGCTTCCAAACGATGCTTCACTTCTCATATAGGAAGCCAAGATTGAGGTAGAAAGCAAAGAACAATTAAAAAAAACAGAAAAACTAGAAATCAAAATAAGCGATTTACATGGTTCAGTCGGAGCCTATATGTCCACGAAGCCTCAATTAACCAAGCGACTCAAGGTCATAAATCCACTAATACAAAACAAGTTGCCAAAACGACTTTCGTCAAAGGCAAACTCAAAGTATACAAGCAGATCGATCTGCACAAATAGATACACAAGAAACAAAGTAAAAGCAAGATAAGGAAGAAAACTCCCTAGATCTAAAGAACGGGTCAGATCGACATTGAAGAGTCACCAGAGAAGAAGGTTTTCGCCGGAACAAGGACTGGAATTTCTTCTCCTTCCTTCCTTTAACTAGCTAGATCTGGAGTCTCTGTGTGAGATTCGCTCCAGATCGAGCTCACAAAGCTTCGTCTCCGCTTTCGCAAACCCTAGATTTCTCATGTCTCTCTCACCTCAGAGCTTCTCTCTCCTCGCTCTTTTGTGAACTGTCGGAAAGTGAAGAGTCGAAAGTATTAACCCTAGTCGGAGCTTCGCTTATATATGAGAGCTTTGAGTCGAAACGTATGTTGTGTTCCATCGAAACACTTTAATTAGGAGATAAGCTGAAGCCCAGAATAAGAAAAGTTGGGCTGGGATTCTGTATAGAGCAAGTGATACGTTTGAGATACCCGATCCTTCGCCTGTGGGCTCAGAACCAAGAACCACGCCGTATATTTGCCCGATTTTGCAATGCTCTTTGATATCTCTCAGAATTAGCGACGGAAGAGACAAGGGACATCGAGCGAGTAGCGAAGGGTGTGCGGGTGCGCGCGGGAGTCGCCGGACGCGGGTGCGCGAGCGCTGAGGCGCCTGGGCGCGAGAGCCTGCGAAGGTCGAGTGGTGTCTGCGTCTCTCTCTCTCTGTGTTGCGACTATTTTGGAAATCCAGCGACGAGTTCTGGGTTTGGATTGTGTTTGTTGAATGCCGATTGAAGGGGGTTGTGTTTGTGATTGTGTAAGAGCCGAAAGAACCAAGAACATATGAGAACTTGAAGCTTTAGGATTGGGGATCGAGGAACCTTTTTAATCCTAAAAAAGGTTCCTCAATATAATTCCAATCTAATTTTATTAAATGAAAGCAAGCGTTTAAATAACAAAAGTATGGATTCTATCTTTGCAAAAGATAGAGTTTTGGCTTAGATAAATAAATATTAAATCCTAATAAAAATAATAAATAAATCTTAGATAAATATTCATACTTAGTGGTCAAGGAAAATATCTAAAGGGATAGACTTTCCTTTTCCACTTTTATTCACATAACTAAGTATTACTAAACATAAGACATTCCATATATAGCTCCAACTAACATATGAGTTACTAAATAGGGAAAGAACCTAAAAACTAATAATAATAATGATAATAATAATTAAATAAGTTAAATATTTATTCTTCAATCCATGGTGACGTCTTATTCTTCCTCTTGAGGATGACACTTTTTGCCGTCACTAGCCCTCGAATCGATCTTGAGAGCTCGCCTGGATCAAGATCATTGTTTGACCCATAGAAGGCCATCTTGATCCACATCAGCAAGCCTAATCAGATTATATTCGAGCCTACAATCATAGATCATACATATATACACATATATCCTATATATATAACATAACTATAACATATATGAGCATAAGATGTTAAATCCTACACTTCTAATATATGCTAAGTAAATGTATAAGTATACATTATACATATGGATATAATACTTGATACCTTGGTCTACCTGTTTAACTTAGCGTATTTAACCATCCAATGTTCTTAGATCAAACACTTAATTAAATAGATATTTTAATTTGCCCTTCTAATCTAAGTATCAGATCTATAAAAAAAACATAGTTTCACTCTATAGTGGATTTTAGAACTCTAGACACTCTGCCTTATCATTGGCCCAGTACTTGTTAACTAAGGTGGTTCTCCAAGTTGGAGAAAATCCCAGCAAAACACAAATTTATTAGGTGGGACGACTACTTTTGTCCCAAAAGCAGTGCATCACCTAATTTTATTTTCCTTACATCCAGTTGCTTAGTTGCAACCATATTTTGAATAAAATGAAAGCGAACATCAATGTATTTATTCCTTTCATGATATATGAGATCTTTGCACAAGTATAATGCACTTTGGCTATCCATATGAATAACGGGTTTGAATGGCTTTTTGAGGATTTCCTTAAGAATTTCCTTTGAGCCATATAGCCTCTTCAGTAGTAGCCATATACTCAGCTTCAGTTTTTTTTTTTTTTTTTTTTTTTTTTTTTTTACAGTAGGCAAACAGTTGGAGCTATTTACAAAGAATGTAAACGCGCTCCGGGATCATCCTGACGGATGATCCCGGAGCTATATACTCAGCTTCAGTTGATGAAAAAACAACAAATGATTGTTTCTAAGATTTACATGATACACAGTTTCCTGCCCCACGTAAAATAGGAGGCAGTAGTGGACCTACTCCCTCCGATCCACAAAGGATGTCGTTTGACTTTTTAACACGTATTTTAGGAGCTAAAAACTATATAAAATATCAAATTTTTTAAAATTATTTTTTTACAACTTAATATTTGTTGGTAATAAGTATTAGATTATAAAAAAATAATAATAATAAAGTTAATATATTATATAGTTTTTAGCTCCTTAAAATTTGTGTTAAAAAGTCAAATGACATCCTTTTTGGATCAGAGGTAGTATTTTTTATTAAAAAAAATGGGACGGGGTGGAGCGGACTTCAACGGTTCAACCTGCCCCTAGTTACGTGTTTGCCAGTAGATGAAGAGAAAGCAAAGATAAGTATGGTTCCAGTTTCAATTTTTTAATGGAAAACAAAACAAGCACGAAAAGAAGAGAAAGTAGGGGTGGGCACAAATCCCGTCCCGTCCCACATTCTGTCCCGATCCCGGTGGGATTTGAAAAAAAAACATTTCAATCCCGTCCCATAAAAAATAGGCGTAAAAAATACACTACAAAATCAATATAAAATAAAATTCATAAAATACATATTGACTAAACCAAATCTAATATCATATAAATATAGATTAATTCATAAAATTAATCTATATGATCAAACCTTACTCAATTGTATAAATATTGATTATATAACCTCTTATATAAGCCGATAAAATAAGATCAAATTTGATAAATCTAGCTTACCTATATAAACTCATATGAACACTAAGTTAATTGATTGTTGAATAATAAAATAAAAAAATAAAAAAATAAATAATAATAATAATTTTTCTTTTCGAATCTTTTTATATAAAAAAAACCTAATTACTATTTAGCTTCCCAACCTGGGTTGAAATCACCTATCCTCAACCTTCGATAGGTTTTTTTTTTGTTTCATGAAGAGGATTTGGACCCGCCCAACCGGGCACACTAACTCTTCGATAGTTTTTTTTTTATTGTTTCATGAAGAGTAGTTAATCTATTATTTCTATCAACATTTCAATTTATCAAACACGGGTTAATGTCTATTAATTTGATGTTTTTTTCTTAATCGATTTTTTTTTCTTATCAACTTTTTACCTATAACTAAACCACAATATATATATTTATGTTTTTAATAATATTTCATTATAATATATATCTAATTTTTTCCTCAATAAAGTAAAAACATGGAAATTTTTATAATGTGAACTGCGAGATCAAATATACTCCGTATATACCTTCATCAACATGCAAGATGATCGACAATAATATTGAGCAGTGACGGCCGCAGGAGTCGTCGAAAGGTGGGGCAAAATTGAATTATTCACATTTGTCTTCACATTAGAATTATCAACATTTGCAATTACATTGCGAGGAGTGGATGAACCAACATTTAGCACTTTGTTGATTCGAGCAAAATATTTACCCATACCGAAATCTCTAATAAACAATGAAATAAACCAACACTTAATTGATTTGAAATTCAAATATTTGATGTAGAATCTTCTTATATTCTTTGCTCCGAATCAATTCGAATTTCAGCATTTTAATTAGGAAAATTAGATGAAAATAATACGAACTATCCACTGTGAAAAAAAATGATACGAACTTTAAAAATCACAAATTTATATACAAACTATCTAATATTAAATCAATATTAAAATAAGGTCCATCATTTGCAAACCAAAATTAATTTGAACTTAAAATATAATTAATAAAAGATTTGGGTCAAAAATTGTAAATTAAATGATGGAAAATGCAAATCCCTGTTCATCTCCTTCATTCCAGTGAGATGCTTGAATTGATCTGGGCATCGATCTCCTCCCTCGATCTCTTGCTCTCGGTCTTAATTAGTCTGCTATCTCTCAATTACCAATTGTACAATCTATGGGGCTCAGATTTCACACCCATGGACACACGCCTCTCTCACGCACAATCTTGACTTTTCGTCCTCTCTCGGATCTCAAGATCGAACAGCTCCCATGGCTACCCCTCGGACTCCGACTCAATCTCGATTGATCCCTCTTATCCCCACGCCCTCCTCCTCCTATCACCTTGCAATTTTCGAGCCCGGGCGAAGACGGAGCCTAAATCAAGTCGCGTATATGTAGAACCAAGAGGGTCGAAAGGTGGGGCGGCCGCGTACACGCGCCCCACCCTGCGACCGCCCCTGATATTGAGTACTTCTGACCCAAAATTTGAGTACAGAATAAAGTAAAAGCAGGGAAAGGCTAAGGGTGTAGAATAGATGGGATGGGACGAAGATAATTAATTAAGGGTTTAAAGATAAAATTGGATAGTAATTACCATTATTAATTACGTTTTTTTTTTCTTGAGGACGATTCATTACTTTTTATTTTATTTTATGACATGGAAGGGGTGGTAGTCTACCACCCCGGTATGCTAAACATGGTCCATTAAATAGTACTAACTCTGTTCGGAAATAAGTGTCATTTGACTCATGTTTTTTAAGGAGCTAAAAACCACTCCCTCTGTCTTATATTAGGTGTCGTTTGTCTTTTTATGCTTATTTTTTAAGACGCGAAAAACTCTATAAAATATTATTTTATAATAAAATTTTTATAATTAATTTATACTTATTACTAATAAGTATCAAATTATATAAAAAAATTAATTAAAAAAATAGTTTATAGAGTTTTTCGCTCTTTAAAAAGCGTACTGAAAAGTAAAAAGACATTTAATTTGAGACGGAGGGAGTATATAAAATGTCAAATTTTTAATTAATTTTTTAAAATTAATTTTATAAATATAGTAGTTATAAGTTTAAAACTATTTTACAAAACAATTAAAAAAGTTAGTAATATTTTATATAGTTTTAGCTCTTTAAAAACGTGTCGAAAAATCAAACGACACTTATCGGTGAACTGAGGGAGTAATTAGTACGCGTACTTTAAGATCCGGTTTCTAAATTCTACAATATAGATTTATTTATTTTAATTTTAATCAGGAATATAAAAATAATTTGAAAAATTATAAAAAAATAATTATTATGATTTAGAATACATACCATTGATTTCACTTGAGTACGTAGTAAGGTTAGTGAATAGTTAGTTAGGATGTGACGGTTATTATAATGGGTGGTTAATAGAATAGTAGCCGATATAGTTTTTTTTTCAACGAACACATATTGACAATGGTGGAGCCAGGATTCTCGGTCAGGGGTGCTAGAAAAATTTCGTGAAATAATGTTTTTTGAAAAATTATAAAAAAAATAATTATTATGATTTAGAATACATACCATTGATTTCACTTGAGTACGTAGTAGGGTTAGTGAATAGTTAGTTAGGATGTGGCGGTTATTATAATGGGTGGTTAATAGAATAGTAGCCGATATAGTTATTTTTTTCAACGAACACATATTGACAGTGGTGGAGCCAGGATTCTCGGTCAGGGGGTGTTACACAAATTTCGTGAAATAATGTTTTTTGAAAAATTATAAAAAAATAATTATTATGATTTAGAATACATGCCATTGATTTCACTTGAGTTCGTAGTAGGGTTAGTGAATAGTTAGTTAGGATGTGGCAGTTATTATAATTGGTGGTTAATAGAATAGTAGCTTATATAGTTATTTTTTTCAACGAACACATATTGACAGTGGTGGAGCCAGGATTCTCGGTCAGGGGTGCTACAAAAATTTCGTGAAATAATGGTTTTTTGGGTGTATACTTACAAAGAATATTTTTTAAAAAAATATTGAAAAAATACTAAAATTGTGATTTTTCGAAAAGTTTTTTTTTGTATTTAAATAGTGGTGAGTAACCAAAAAAATAGAAGAGAAACAAACAATATTGAAAGAAAATGTTAAATGTATAATTTAAACATAAATATGACATTTTTAATGAAATACTTGATAGAAACAAAAAATATAGAGAGAAATGAAGAAGAATTAACATTATAGTAAAACAAAGAAAAAGTGAAGGTGTTGAGAATTGAACCCAAAACCTTTAAATATCATTTAAACAAAGAAAAAATGAACGATTTTAATTCTCCTTCCATCATTCCTTCCTTACCACTTGAGCTGGATAAGACTCTTATTTCAAATATCATTTAAATATGTTATATTACCTTAACAAAATACTAAATATATGCAAAAAAATTTAATTTAATTTATATTTTTTTTTTCGCCAGGGGGGTGCTCGAGCACCCCCAAGCACCCCTTGGCTCCGCCACTGCATATTGATAGGGGTGAAATGGAGAGTTAAGTTACTTGAGTTGGTGAGAAAGGGGGGAAAGGGGTTGTTGAATACACGGGTATCTTTTACTGGACACCGAAAACAACTCAAATCCGATTATATCAAACCAAAAAAATCTTAGCATTTCCTGTAAAATACCTAGAACAACCTAAGTATTTAATTACTCAATAATTAATAACGGACGTTTAGCATGTGTATGGTATACTTAAATATAATTTTGTACTCCCTCTATTAAAAAATACATGTCCTTTGACTTTTTTTACATGTTTTAAGACACTAAAAATTATATATAAATGTCAATTTTTTTGTTATTTTTTTTGAATTTCATACTCCCTCCATTTTAAAATGTAAGTCATTTTAGTAACATTTTGACACGTTTTTTAACGAGATAAAATTATATAAAATATTAATTTTTAAAAAATAATATTATGCATTTTATGCATCTTAAATTATGCCTAACTGAATCTATGCTATCACACGTCCAATATAATTAGTTAGAATCCTAAAGTGTATATTCCGTCTCCATCAACATAACAAGTATAAATGCAAAGTCTACTTAAATTATATATGTTATGCATCTTAACTAAGCTAAATGCAACCTATTATGCCTAACTGAATTTGTGTTATCACACTTCCAAGATAATTTTTTCATATCAATTAATGGTCCCAATTCTTTTCATCCACGTTATCCCATCATGGGCTAACCTTATTTGGTGACTCCATTTAATTTTAATTATAAATATTTAACCGTATATCTTAATTAGTTATGAAACTTATCTTTTTATACTTCATATCTAACATATAATATTTCCAATATAATAACTCAAATTGTATCTATTAATAAATATTTTATCTCAATATAAATAATTAATTATACTTATATACATGTGTTGGACAAAAATGTGCAAATAATTCTACAACACATTTTATTTTATTTAAAAAATTTGAGTTCAACCCCTTTTGGTTATCCTCGTGATTCGAAGTCATACCACAATATGAGTGGTTTTTGTAATTTGGGATGCGCCCGAATGTTTGCGAGTTGTCTACGTATCTCTAGGAAGAGAATCAAACCTCACTTAATTCCTAATGTTTGAGTTTGTGTATTTTAACATCTTAAATATTTTCATGCATCACCTGAATCAATTGAGCACACCTTCTCGGAAGGGTTTTCCAACCCAATGGCTATCACTTACACGGAAAAATCATGTGTATTTAATTTAAATATAATTTTACCCTCATTTTTATTTTAAAAGTGAATTTAGTGGTTAGCGATTGTATCGACATATTTTTGAGATTTAATACCGGAGCACGCGTGGGGGCACAGGGGCAAAGGGGACCGGGGAAGGGAGGTGCACTTTTTGCTCATATGTACATATTGGTAGACAAAATGATAAAATGCTACTCCAGTAAATGCCCCATAGGTGCAGCTAAATATGGAAATTTTTAAAAAAATAAAGGTGAGTGTACGAGTAAAGCCCAATACTTGAAGGGGTCAATCGAAATAAAATAGTACATTATGGGCCTGACATATACAAGCCCAAATCTCAAAGCCTCATTTAATTCCGAACAGGCTGTCATTTGGGTTGTTTGGCGCTGAAGCTTTTTGGTTAGGTGAAACTGATTGTGTAGTTGAATGTTCGAAACTGAATGATTACATATGTAAAATATATGTTAAATTAAACCTTCGATAAGTTAACTATGTGTTTGATCAGCTTATTTGATAAGGTAATTGATAAAAACTACCTGATAAAAGAGGAGAAAATGAATATATTTGTATATCTAAAAAAAAAAGCTCTAAAAAGCTTGGGACATATTGCTGTTTAAAATACAATTTCAAAACATTAATTTAAATATAATCTTAGCATTATCTCATTTAAAACTATATAATATTAAAACAAAAGGTATTGAAAAGCTACTTGTGTTGTCAAACACACAATCTAAAATCAACCATATATATATATATATATATATATATATATATATATATATATATATATATATATATATATATATATATATATATAAAAGGTTATTTCTTAAAACTACCTCAATATTATATACAATGTTTATAATATTTATAAAACTTTTAAAAACGATTATATACGATATTCAAAATAATAATAATAATAATAATAATAGTTAGTTCAATTAATATGCCAAAGATAATAAATATATATTATTAAATAATTTTTTCTTTTCCATGACAAATTCATTATGATATTATAATATTGTATTATAATCAATATATAATTAATAATGTTACAATTAATTGAAAATAAAGAGATAAAATGTTGATTATTAAGGTAGATTTTAATTAAAATAAATAAATAAATATTATTGGTAAAAGTAGAGGTATATTACTAAAAATAAAAATAGTCGTAGTAGGATAGATACATTTACACAATTTTTTCTTTTGCATAGATATAATTTTACATAAAAGGATACAATTTTATAAAAGAAAAGTTTAAACTGCGTGCTTTTATAATTATTAATTACATTAAAAATGAATTTTTAAATAATATTTCAATCAATCGAAAAAGAAAGGGATAAATTGTTGACTAATATGATAGATTTTAATTAAAATATAAATATAATTGGTTAAAAATTAAAATAGAGATATATTATTAAAAATCAAAGTACGTATAGATTATATATTTAATCAACTAAAAAACATATAGATAGAATATGGTTTGTTGATGACTTTCCACAAATTATACTAATATATTATTTTAATATTATATATATAATTTTTGTACTAGTGAAATATGTTATGTTAAGCAATCATATAAGGTTATAAAAAGTTCAAATAGTTGTCTTCCAAATTATTACGAGACGTACGTGCGCAAGCCTTAAATATTAAATACGGCGCTTGATCATCAAGCTTTGTCGCCCGAAGAGGAGGACTAGCTAAGGTTTGAATTTGTGATCATCTTTTTCATGATTGTATAATATATGTTGTTTATTACAAGATATAGGAGATCAAACACATGTTGAGTGTGAACATGATGGGCTCGATCGACCCATATGGATTTCTAGAAGCATATATATGGACTCGCTGTTGCGGACGTGAAAACGTATGTGATAACTCCACTCCCTTGATGAAAATTGAAAAAGGTTTTAAAGGCTTTGACACTCAGTTTGTGTCAAAGGTCTTGAAGCTACAACCATATTGATGAAATACAAAACCTGTACTTTATGTTTATATTATGTCCGAATATTATTATATGTTATTTCCAGATATTATTATATTTTATACACTAACATATGCAGCAAGTTTTTGAATAATATTTCCTTCCTTGGGCTGAATAACGTGAAGAATAAAATCGGAGATTTTGGCTTCAGAGTTTCCAAGAATAGTAGATTGTGAAGATTACCTCTAGTGCCATGATCTGTTCTAGCCGTTAAAGAAGATCCTTAGGCGCCGATTTGTTCAATATAAAGAAAAGGAAGAAGGGAAGACAGACACACATTCGTTGAACCCAAGCATTCATACACTCAAGCCTTCAAGTCAAATCTGTCTTCTTCGTGGGTTCTCTGCTAAGTTCTTAAGAGTCATTTATTTTGTTTCAAAGCATTTGAGAGTTACACAGTGAGCTTATAGGATATATTTCGAGTGAGTGTTATACTCAAGAGTTTGTAACTCAGGAAGTGGACACTAGGCGATTGATTCACTAAGTGTAAGAGGATTGTACTAGATAACTGAGAGAGGTGGGGCTCTTCTAGATTGGTCTAGGACTCCAAGGGAACGTGAGTTGACTAGATTGCAATTGTATAGGAGAGAGGTTTCTCGGTGAGCTATTAGGATCCTAAGTCTTGTGAATCAATAAAAGCCGGTTGAATCCTAGGGTTGTGGAAGAACCCTAGGCGGGGACGTAGGCCAAGTTCGTGCCGAACCTCGTAAACAATTCATTACGTCCTTTACTTACTGCTTTACCACATTTCCGCACTTGTTTCGAACTGTATAACTCTGTTGTGATTCAGGTTTTCCAGAAAAAAGAATTACGTCTAATCTCAAAGGGTTTTGCAAGAGCTTCAAAAGTCTTGAGATTATCTGCGAAAATCCGACATACTCTATTCAACCCCCCTTCTAGAGTATCTTTATATTACTTTGTTATACATTATCGAATCTTCAATTGGTATCAGAGCTTTACTCACTGCTTTTGATCTAACAATCTTGTGAGTTTTGATCATGTCTGGTGAAGCAAGCGGAGGATTTGCACAAGGAAGGTCCACTAGTAGACCACCACTCTTTGTAGGAAATAACTTCTTCCACTGGAGATCCTTGATGAAAATGTTCATTATAGATCAAGATCTGGAACTTTGGAACATTATAGAGAATGGTCCGAAGGTTCCAGAGAAAGACGGTCCAAATGGAACCAAATTTGCAAAGACTGAGGCTGAATACATCCAAGCGGATTTTGAACTCGTCTCCAAAAACTACAGGGCTATTAACTTACTATATTGTGGTCTTAGCAATGATGAGTTTAACCGTATTTCATCTTGTAGGTCAGCTAAAGAGATTTGGAACAAGCTGGTTATCACCTACGAAGGAACTAGCCAAGTGAAGGACACCAAGATCAGCATCTTCCTTCGAAAGTATGAACTTTTCAAAATGAAGCCTGATGAGTCTATTAAGGCCATGTTCACACGGTTCACAGAGATCACCAACAACCTTGACTCTCTCGGCAAGAGCTTTAAGAACGTTGAGAAAGTGAGAAAGATATTGAGGTGTCTCCCAAAAGACAAATGGGGCCCTAAAGTGACAGCCATAGAGGAAGCCCAAGATCTCACCACTTTGCCTCTTGATGACTTGCTTGGGAAGCTGATCACACATGAGATGATTCTCAATGAAGACGATGGAGAACTCCTAGTAAGCACTAAAAACTTGGCGCTCAAGTCTAAGAAGGATGAGCCCAAAGATGTGTCTGATTCTGAAGATGAGGATGACGATGAGGATGATCCTTTTGCTCTTATCACAAGAGGCCTTTCTCGAATCCTCAAAATGAAGAAACAATTCAACAACAAGGATGGATCAGAGTCTTCTAAATTTCGAGGTAAGTCTCAATACAACAAATATGACACGAAGACTAAACCTTTGTCTTGTTTTGAATGTGGTGAAACAGACCATCTTGTGAAAGACTGCCCTCAAAAGACGAAGAGCCGGTCCAAGAAAGGCGATAGATGGAAAAAGAAAGCCATGGTCGCAACTTGGAGCGATTCTGACTCAGAATCCGATGATGAGAAGGCCAATGTCTGTCTTATGGCCTCAGGAGATGAATCCCACGATGAGAAGCTTGAGGTAACTGTAAGAGAACTTATGGCAAGTCCAAAAGAGGTATTATCGAAATTCCTTTCTAATATGATTGCCAATGAAGAGAAACTTATTGCCCAAACTAACACTCTTATTAAGAAAACTGTGGACCAGGAAAGAACTATTGAGGATCTGTCTATGAGGGTCAAAAGTCTTGAAACTTCTTATTCAGGTCTTGACATTAAAGTCAAGACTCTTGACTTAGAGAAATCTGAATTCAAGCAAGATCTCTCCTCTCTAAGAAGTGAACATCATGACTTAGAGAACGAGAAGATCTCCCTGAATAATAAGATTCAAGACCAACACACAGCCCTCATAAGTTTTACTAAATCCAAAGGGACTCTTGATAGGATGTTGGGTGAGCAACAAAGTTCTCTAAACAAAAGTGGTATTGGTTACAATCCAATATTTTTAAAGAAGCAGCACAATACCACTTTTGTAAAGGCAAAAGGAAGCGGAACCTCTCCTATATGTCATCACTGTGCGAGAAAGGGACATGTAAAAGAGACCTGCCCATAAAGAAGAAAGGATCCACATATCATTCGCAATACATTTCATGTTCATTTGAGAAAAGAACGGATAACGCAAGTTTGGGTCCCCAAAGGCACTATTTTACCAAATATGGTTTATCCCAATAATGGATCTAAATTTGCTTATTGGTCTAGCCGCAAAGGTTGATGTTTGTTTTGTAGGAGATCACCAAGGTGAAGGAGCAAAAATGGATTATTGATAGTGGATGCTCGAGACATATGAGGATTACCTGAGATGGACTTCAAAGGTATTGATATGTGCAAAGCATGCACACGAGGTAAACAAACACGTAGCTCTTTCAAACCCAAAAAGGTTGTAAGTTCTTCTAAACCCCTTGAACTTTTACGTATGGATTTATGTGGTCCTATGCGAGTCAAATCTCCCAATGGTAAAAAGTACATGCTTGTTGTTGTTGATGATTTTTCTAGATATACTTGGGTTGCATTTTTAAAAGAAAAATCAGAGGCCTTATTTGAGTTTTCAAAACTTTGTAAGGAGTTGCAAACTTTAAGAAACGAGCCCATAGTGTCAATTCGAAGTGATCATGGTAGGGAGTTTGATCAACTTCAATTTGATTTGTTTTGTGCTAAATATGGCATCTCCCATAATTTTTCTGCTCCTAGGACACCTCAACAAAATGGGGTTGTGGAACGTAAGAACTGCACCCTAGAGGACATGTCCATGACTATGCTTTTAGAAAATGCATTACCTAAAACCTATTGGGCTGAAGCTGTTAACACAGCTAACTATATTTTGAATCGTTGTCTTATCCATTCTATCTTAAAGAAAACTCCTTATGAACTTTTCAAAGGCCGCAAACCACTTATATCATATTTTAAACCCTTTGGCTGTACTTGTTTTGTTCATAACAATGGAAAAGATAACCTTGGGAAATTTGATGGGCGTAGTGATGAAGGTATGTTTCTCGGCTACTCCCCAAGTAGAAAAGCTTAAAGAATCTTCAACAAAAGGACCAAGTTAGTTGAGGAAAGTATACATGTTATATTTGATGAATGCAATGACGGTTCTTTGAGTGAAAGTGTTGCAGATATAGATCTTAACATCCATACATAGAACGAGGATGGTGATGATGCCGCTATCAAGAACACAGAGAAGATGATACGTTTGGGATCCCCGATCCTTCGCCTGTGGGCTCAAGATCAAGAACCCCAAACTGTTGATGGCCCGATCTTGCAATATTCTTGATATCCTTGTTGTTTAAAATTAATTACAATAAAGACTTTGAACTATTCTGAAAGAAAAGAAAACAAACAAACAAAAATTAAGGGAAACAACAACGGAAAAGACTAGTAACGGCGACGGCGCTGTAATGGCCGTGGGGCGGCCAAAGGAGCCGCGGGGCGGCCCGGACAGTGGCGACGGTTCTGGCCAGACTCAGCGACAGCTTCTCTGATCCAGCGACGGTTTCTCAGGATGGGTTTCTCCTTTGTGTGTGGTTTGGGATTGTGTTTGGATCTTGATTTGGTATCGGATGAGCAAGAACATAAATTGATTGCGAAGGCTTTTGGATTGGGAATCGAGGGAACCTTTTAATCCTTAAAAGGGTTCCTCAATTATAATTCCAATCTAATTAAATCAATGCAAATACAGGAGTTTAAATAGGGAACTATACCAATTCTATCTTTACAAAAGATAGAGTTTTGGTAACTGAAGATAAATCAAATAATCTAAAGATATGTAAATCTTTCCTAAGATAAGTAAAACTAACTAAGGATAGAAAATTAACAACATGGTGGAAAAGGAATTACCTAGATGAGATATTTTCCTTCCACCTTATTATTTCCTAATTGCATAAAATAAATATATCTAATTAATTAAAATTCGAAATTAACTAAATAAATATGTGGAAATTCGTCCGAACAGTGACAGCTGTAAAGATGATGAATTTCGGCCATCCTTGAGGTCGATTCTGGAGAAACCTTCAACAGCAAAGTTGTATATCTTTTCGTCCTCGTTCCAACAAGGTATGGTACGACCTCATCCGATAAATATGGACTCCGAACGACCCATTTTACTGAGACGTCGATATGCTGTCAACCCATTAAGAACGAACTCAAACTTGAACATTAGATCACCTTGCTCCTTTGAACCTTGTTCTATGGTGGAGCCTTCTTCCTCCTTTTGAGGATGACACTCTTCGCCATCAATGGCCCTCGAATCGGTCTTGAGAGCTCGCCTGGATCAAGATCATTGTTTGACCCACAAAAGGCCATCTTGATCTGCATCAGAAGAGGAACATGCAGGATCAGATTCTCAACACTGAAGAATTGGCCCAAGGTGTTGAAGCTTCGTCCAAAGCCCTTGGTGACCAATCCAAAAGTGTTGAAACGTTAGAAACTGCTGTAACTGCACCTAACAGATCCATGGAGTCAGATGTACCACAAATCAATCCTGCTGGTGTGACGAATCAAGGAGCTGAGACTAGCAAACGAAAATTCAAATACTCCTCATCACACTCATTAAAGGATATCATTTCTGACCCTACATCTAGTGTTCAAACTCGTTCTAAACTTAAAGATCTTTGTGCTTTTCATGCATTTGTTTCTCTTATAGAACCAAAGAAGGTAGATGAGGCCCTTCAAGACCCAGACTGGATCATTGCCATGCAAAGTGAGCTTAACGAATTTTAAAGGAACAAAGTCTGGACCTTGAAGCCTAGGCCAAAGCATCAATCAGTCATTGGCACACGTTGGGTATTTCGAAACAAGCTAGATGAGAATGATAAGATCGTGAGGAACAAGGCAATGCTTGTTGCTCAAGGCTACAATCAAGTGGAAGGTATTGACTACGAGGAGACTTTTGCTCCCGTAGCCTGGCTTGAAGCCATTCACATATTATTAGCATTTGCATCTTTTATGAGCATAAAGTTATATCAAATGGATGTCAAGTGTGCTTTTCTTAATGGCTTCTTAGAGGAAGAAGTCTATGTGGCTCAACCCCCAGGTTTTGAAAGTTCGGAATTTCCTAATCATGATTACAAACTAAACAAAGCGCTATATGGTTTGAAACAAGCCCCAAGAGCTTGGTTTGAGCGCTTGCCAAAATAGCTTTTAGAAAATGATTTTAAAAGGGGGTTGATCGATAAGACTCTTTTTATCAAGACCAAAGGAAAGGACATTTTGGTTATTCAAATATATGATGATATATTGTTTGGAGCTACTAACACATCTTTGTGCAAGGAATTTTCTGACATTATGTGCAGTGAATTTGAGATGAGCTTGATGGGAGAACTCAACTTCTTCTTGGGATTACAAGTTCATCAATCTAAGAAAGGGATCTTTGTCAATCAAAGCAAGTACAGTAAGGATCTCTTGAAGAAGTTCAAGATGGATCAATCCAAAGCAGCCAAGACACCCAT
Source organism: Persicaria maculosa (assembly GCA_963922045.1). Classification (NCBI taxonomy): domain Eukaryota; kingdom Viridiplantae; phylum Streptophyta; class Magnoliopsida; order Caryophyllales; family Polygonaceae; genus Persicaria; species Persicaria maculosa. The sequence goes on along the minus strand of OY998259.1, from coordinate 23,484,413 downwards.
GAGCTCAACCTTATCTCTAGATCAAGACTAGACTGGGAAGAGTGTCAATCAAAAGGAGTATCAAGGGATGATTGGATCTTTACTATATCTTACGGCTAGTAGACCTGACATCATGTTTAGTGTTTGCATGTGTGCTAGGTTTCAAGCTGGCCCTAAAGAATCTCACCTCGTGGCTGTGAAGAGGATCTTTCGATATCTCAATGGCACTAAGGAGCTTGGCTTATGGTACCCAAAGCAAAAAGATTTTACATTAATTGGGTATTCTGATGCAGATTTTGCAGGCTATAAGGTGGATAGGAAGAGCACGTCAGGATGTTGCCAATTCTTAGAAGCATCCTTGATCAGTTGACACTCAAAGAAACAAAACTCAGTTGCTCTATCCACTGCCGAAGCCGAATACATAGCAGCTGGAGCATATTGCTCCCAAATCCTTTGGATAGCTCAACAAACGAGAGATCTTGGCATCAACCTCAAAGGTATTCCCATTAAGTGTGACAATACAAGTGCCATATCAATCACAAAGAATCCTGTTCAGCATTCAAGGACCAAACATATTGATGTGAGACATCATTTCATTAGAGACCATGTCGAAAAAGATGATGTGTCCATATCTTTTATTTCAACTGATTATCAATGGGGTGGCATCTTTACTAAGCCTTTGGCAGAGGACAGGTTCACCTTCATTAGACAAGAGATTGGAATGCTTAACAGGGATGCACTTTCGTAGGGGGAGCTTTCCCTTTACGAAAGATAAATTCTACTCAATGTCAAGACCTTTGAGAATTATGTCAAAGATTGTGAGCTGAATGGTAGAGCACATATAACGGATCATATATTTGGTTAATATCTTATTAGATATTTGATCAAATATAGTTTTTATGATTTTTAACCTTCTTTATGCTGTACACATCTTATTTTCCAAAAATTCTTATATCCGAGATTTTTTTTATTTATGGAAAATATATTTTCGGAATTATTCCCTCTTGAATTGAAGTGTGACAAGATGGTTTGAAATTTGAATTGTTTTGGAAATCAATTTTTTTTTCAAAATGGCAGTGTGATGATTACCATCCTTGGAATCCTAAACCCATCCCATCAACTTAACCCTCTCACCCTTTTTAAACCACACACTTTACCCCAATTTCTCACCTCTCTAGATTTATCTAAACCCTCTCTTAAACTCCTTCTTCAATCTTTTTCTGAAAGCCTAGTCGAATCTCATCCATGGCACCCAAATCTAAGAAGACCTCCACACCCAAACGCCTTGGTGCTACCCCCAAGGGACGCCAGGCCATTGTTACTTCCCCTCAACCCGAACCTACTCCTCAAGCCATTGTCCCAGCTACTATCCCGAGCACCATCCCTAAGAGCACTATTGCTGAAATCATGCGGTCCCTAAAGCGCCCGACGAAGAAATCACTGTGTGCCAAGAAAAAAGGGAAAAGGAAAATCATTGCTGAGGAAGAGGAGGAAGAGGAGGATTTTGATGAGATTTTGGAACGAGATGCTGCAAAGGAGGTCGAGGAAGAGGCACAGAGAAAGAAAAAGGCCGAGGAAGAGGCTGAGCTAGCAAAGAGAATAGCGGAGGAAGAGGCTGAGAAAGCCAGAAAAGAGGACGAGGAAGAGGCCCTAAGAGCTGCTGAGAAGGAGGTTCCCACTGAAGAGGAACCAGAGGAAGAGGAAGAAGAGGACGACGAGACTGAAGACGACGAGGATGCTAAAGGAGACGATGCTGAAGGGTCCACTGAGGAATCGGGGTCTGAGGATGAAGAGGATGAGGAGCCAGAACCTGTTCCCTCTCCTTCTCCTCCTCCTCCTCCCCCGTCTCCAAAGAAGCGCAAAGCCCCTGCAACAAAGCCACCATCTCCCAAGCGCACAAGGAAAGGCACTCTCGGAAGCCTTGACGCGCCTGTCAAGAGGACTGCTCCCACAAAGGCTCGCAGGAAGAACGCCGATCTGCCTGCACTTATCCAGGTAAACCAATCCTTGCCCTCCTCCTGGTTTGAAAATGCTGAGATGGCTTGAAAGTGGGTAGATGAGTTTAGAACTCGTAAGATATGTTGTTCTGATTTCATTGATCTTGAGTTTTTGGAAGCTTTGAACCTACCTTGCATCTCTCTCCTCAAACAAACCTCTGCCTGGACCCTTCTAAACCTTGAATCTGTTTACTATCCCCAACTCACCCGTCGGTTTTACATAAACCTCAAAGCCAAACACAATGCTGATGGTTGGTCTTTGGAATCAGTCGTCAAGGGGGTTAGAATCACCTTCAACTCCATTGACTTCGCTGATCTCCTTGGCCTTCCTAGACCTTGTCCACCCTCTCCTGAAATCCCCACAAAAGAACAGTGCGTTGCTCTTGCCTGATTCAAATACCTGCTCCCCGAAGCATCCAATAGCACCACAAAACAGCTTACCCACTCGTCCCTTACTCTCGAGGCAAAAATCATCTTCAACATCATTGTGAGATGCCTCTTATCCCGAATGAACTCTGGCTCCCTCCTAACTGATAATGCTATGGTCCTTTTATACCGAATTTTGAACGGCCATGATCTTGATCTGGCCAATACCATACTAGGATCCATGGCTCACACCCGCAAAGCCAGAAAAGGAACTCCCCTCCCCTTAGCCAACCTTTTGACCCATATCTTCAAAGCTTCTGAAATCGATTTCAAAAAAGAAGAACAACAACATCATATGGGTAAATTTGACTCCAAGAGCTTTGAGAAGATTGGCATCACTCAGTCCCCCCAAGGGACTTGGAGTCTTGCCTCTCCATCAAAAACTTTTCCCACTGCCTTTGCCATTGATGAGCGTATGGACAACCTGGAGTTGGGCTTGGAGGAAGTTTGTCTGGATATCAAGGAGCTGCATAGAGAGTTTTCGATGGAGATGAGCGGGGTGTCTAAGCTGTTGCACGAGCTGAGGGTGCTGTTTACGGATGATGCTCTTGATGATGAATCTTAAACCCTAACCTACCCTACCCTAATCCTCAATCTGAACACTGCTGATTTTTTGGATATTGGTTTCAAACTCTTGGTTACTGTTTTACCCTCCTCCCTTTTTTGAAAGACAAAAAGGGGGAGATGATCTACTGATGGTTTAGACTTTAAATCTTTAAAACAGTTGTGAACCAAAGGTCTTGGAAGACCTTGTTTTGTTTTACTTTTGGTTGGATGTTTTTCGCTTTAAAATCTTATGATCCAACATTTGTCTAACCCATGCAGGTACTTAGTCCGATTTTTCTTATGATATATCTGCTTGACTAAGTTGCAGGGATGCACAGGTTTTGTCTTTCATCAAGGGGGAGATGGATAACTCCACTCCCTTGATGAAAATCGGAAAATGTTTTAAAGGCTTTGACACTCAGTTTGTGTCAAAGGTCTTGAAGCTACAGCCGTGTTGATGAAACACAAAACCTGTACTTTATGTTTATATTATGTCCGAATATTATTATATGTTATTTCCAGATATTATTATATTTTATACACTAACATTTTTGAATAATATTTCCTTCCTTGGGCTGAATAACGTGAAGAATAAAATCGCAGATTATGGCTTCAGAGTTTCCAAGAATAGAAGATTGTGAAGATTACCTCTAGTGCCATGATCTGTTCTAGCCGTTGAAGAAGATCCTTAGGCGCCGATTTGTTCAATATAAAGAAAAGGAAGAATGGAAGACAGACACACATTCGTTGAACACAAGCATTCATACACTCCAGCCTTCAAGTCAAATCTGTCTTCTTCGTGTGCTCTCTGCTAAGTTCTTAAGAGTCATTTATTTTGTTTCAAAGCATTTGAGAGTTACACAGTGAGCTTATAGGATATATTTCGAGTGAGTGTTATACTCAAGAGTTTGTAACTCAGGAAGTGGACACTAGGCGATTGATTCACTAAGTGTAAGAGGATTATACTAGATAGCTGAGAGAGGTGGGGCTCTTCTAGATTGGTCTAGGACTCCAAGGGAACGTGAGTTGACTAGATTGCAATTGTATAGGAGAGAGGTTTCTCGGTGAGCTATTAGGATCCTAAGTCTTGTGAATCAATAAAAGCCGGTTGAATCCTAGGGTTGTGGAAGAACCCTATGCGGGGACGTAGGCCAAGTTCGTGCCGAACCTCGTAAACAATTCATTGCGTCCTTTACTTACTGCTTTACCACATTTCCGCACTTGTTTCGAACTGTATAACTCTGTTGTGATTCAGGTTTGCCAGAAGAAAGAATTACGTCTAATCTCAAAGGGTTTTGCAAGAGCTTCAAAAGTCTTGAGATTATCTGCGAAAATCCGACATACTCTATTCAACCCCCCTTCTAGAGTATCTTTATATTACTTTGTTATACATTATCGAACCTTCAGTATGGATTCCTCCTAAAATCCCACCCGAAACTCCATGAAAGATCAAGAAAGAGGGAAGAAAGAAGAACACAGAAAAAATCTGTTTGAGTTTGTTAAGAATTCAGTTGTTCTGCTTTACACTGTTGGTTGGCTTATATAGCCGAGTTACCAAGTGATGAACGGTTTTTAGTCGCGTAAACCGTATCAAAATAAATTCGAACCTACCTAACTAATATAGTGTGGTAAGCACGAGTCGATCCCACAGAGAATCAAGTTATTCCTAAGTTAAGTTTATTTACCAATTAATAGGAAACGGGGGGTTTTGATTGATTGGAATAAGAAAGAAAATAAAATAAATTATAAACAAGTTAATGGAGATAACGATTAATAAAATAGTTTCATCTACAAATATCCACTATAGTTGGTTGAATTGATATTGTAACTTCCTCTTGTCCTTTTAGTTTTTCTATGAATGTCCTTGTCCCAACCTAATATAGTTACTAGTCCAACCAGTCCTAGAAACCCTTATCAATCGAACAGTCCCTAAAGAAGGATTTAACCCAATTGATAGCTTTAAGTTCAGAGATTAACCAAGGTATTTGCAGTCCCTAAAAAAGGATTTAACAAGACATTCAACTTCCTACTCATTCAATTAGTTCAACCAGCCCTAAAGGAACAAGTTTGCCACTTAGGTTAAGGTTCACAATCAGGAATCTACAAAACCTTAGCAATTGAATTGATTCTAACTAGTTGCGCGGGCTAGAAAGAATACAACAATAGACAATCAAGCACAAAGAAGTCGAAACATTCAATATAGGAAATAAGGAACAAGATTCAGAAACTCACAATCAATCCAAATAAAGCTTCAAATTGTAGACGAAACGGGAGAGTTTAGGTCTCCATAAAAATAAGACAAAACACAATTAGGGTTTAGGGTAAAGTACATCACGGTAGTCGGCCGTATGTTCGGCCTCCCCCTGCAACTATGCCGTATGAATGTATATATAGTAGTATGTTATATCCTAATTCTATCTATGATAATTTATATATATAATATTAATATATGAAGCTATCTATCTACGATACTAATCTATCTATTTAATTATATTAACCAAAGCAATGCAGCACTTGTTGACCGGTGATCAAGCAAACATCCTGGAGCCGCCTTCCTTGTGAAATTCATTAACCCATCCATAGTTGATTCGTAATTTCAGTAGCATCATTCTTCCAAAAGTACTCCGTAGCATGCAATTGGCTCCGACCTCATATAATTTGTCCAATGTAATTCATTCCGAATTCGCTCCAAAATACCTGAAATCAATAAAATACGAATGTAGACTCCGAAAACCAAATACTAACAAATAAGTTATAAAACATGTAAATATACTCTAAATTAATATGCAAATCTATACTAAAAACATAACTAAAATAGACCCTATAACCAAGTGATCAAGAGAATCACATTTACAAGATCAATTACCAAATTGTCCTTCTTCTCATATACTTATATATCCCCCTTCAAGTTGGATTAGGGATGGACACTAGGCCTAACTTGAAAGCAAGATATTGATGTTGAACTTCACCCAAGGGCTTGGTGAAAATGTCAGCCAACTGATGTTGAGAACGAACAAAGAAGCAACTAAGAAATCGTGCCTTCAGCTGTTCCCTGACATAATGACAATCTAGCTTGAGATGCTTAGTTCTTTCATGAAATACCGGGTGCTCAGCAATGTGTATTGCGGCTTTGTTATCATAATGTCAAGCAATCGGCTTAGAAATGTCACACAGCAAGTCTGAAGCCAATGAATCTAACCACACCAATTCACTAGACACGTTAGACATACTCCGTTATTCAGCTTCTGCAGAGGACTTTGATACGATTTTTTCCTTCTTAGTTTTCTAGGAAATCAATGCATTTCCAAGGAAAACACATAAACCAGTGACTGATCTACCACTGAATACACAATTGCCTCAATCTGCATCACAAAATGCAGTGTAGGAGATCTCATTATTGATGCGATACAACAATCCCAAATCAGGAGATCCATGAAGATATCTTACAACATGGAGGGTTGCTTGTCAGCGTGGTACACGAGGAGAGGCCATGAACTGACTGAGCTGTTGCACACAACAAAGGAAATGTCCGGGCGATTCATGTTCAAGAACAATAACCGACCCACCAATCTTCTATATTTCTCAGCATCCTAAATTTTATCTCCCTCGTCAATGGATAACTTCATCCCCCTTTGCATAGAAAAAGAGGCACTCTTACAATCAACCATATGAGTGTATTCAAGAATATCCTGCACATACTTTCTCTGATTGAGTAAAGTACCATGTGCTGATCTGGATATTTCTAGACCCAGGAAATAATGAGCTTCTCTAAGATCTTTGATTTTATAAGCTTTGTGTAAAGCAAGGTTAAGAGCTTCAATTTCTACCAAATTGTCCCTTGCTACCAGCAAATCATCAACATAGACCAAAATCACAATCAATCTTTCACGAATTGATTTGGTGAACAAGCTGTAATCATAAGAACTCTGAACAAATCCCAACTGCTGAAGAAATCTACATAACTCTGCATTCCATTCTCGAGAGGCTTGCTTTAATCCATATAGAGATCTTTTAAGTCTACAAACTTGAGAAGATGAACCTTTGTCATAACCCTTAGGAAGCTTCATGTAAACTTCTTCATTTAAAAAACCGTGCAGAAATGCATTATTAACGTCTAGTTGATGCACAAGCCACTTCTTCAAAGTAGCTAAAGCAAGCAACAAAACGCACTGTGGTGAATTTGGCCACTGGTGAAAAGGTATGATGATAATCCTTACCCTTCACCTGATTGTAACCCTTAGCAACCAGACGTGCTTTGAACCTCTGAACTGATCCATCAGGCCTAAATTTGATTTTATACACCCATCTACACCCAATAGCTTCATGACCATGAGGTAGCTCAGTGAGCTCCCAAGTGTCATTACTGTCAAGTACACCAAGCTCCTTTCTCATGGCTTCAACCCATAAAGGATCAGCAACAACTTGTCTGTATGTTCGAGGTTCAGGTGTGGCCATGACATGAGCTAAAGAAGCAAGATAAGCTGAAGAATAGTAACATTGATCAGACAATTGTGTGACCACAAAGGACTGAGACTGAGTTGCTGGCATCTGAGAAAGAACAAATTCCACAAATCTAGAAGGCAACTGATGTTGTCTATGAGATCTTCTGAGAGGAACAATAGGAGTAGAATTCTGAGACTGATAATCAGATGATGCATCAACTGGTTGAACTGAAGAATGAGAGCTTGATGAGTTATCAACAATCTCATTATTCTGACTTGCACCAATTGAGCTATCATCAATTAATTCAATAACATATTGAGAATTCTGAAAATCTGTAGCAGGATTAACCAAAGGCAAAACTTCAAGAATGTTTTCATCTTTCATCACCCTCTTATCAACATGTTGGAATGGAAATATATTTTCTTTGAAAAAAACATCTCTACTGATGATCACCTTGTAATTCACCAAGTCATACAACATGTATGCTTTTTGACCAATTAAATAGCCTAACAAAACACATTTGTGAGCTTTAGCACTAAATTTGTCTTTAGGCATGTCTCTTGCTAAAGCATAGGCTAGACATCCAATCACCCTCAAGTGATCATAAGCTGGAGGTTTGCCATACAACCTTTCAAATGGTGTCTTCCAATTCAAAACTGCAGTTGGCAGTAAGTTGATCACATGAGTTGCTGCCAATAGACAGTACCCCCAGAATCTTAGAGGAAAATTAGCATGAAGTCTTAAGGCACGGACAGTCTCTATGAGATGCCTATGTTTCCTCTCAACCCTACCATTTTGTTGAGGAACATAAGGGGCTGAAAGCGGGTGAACTATGCCGTTGTCTTCAAAAAACTGTTGAAAGTTGAAGAATTCAGTCCCATTGTCACTTCTAATTTTCTTAACTCTAACATTAAACTGATTCTCAACCATCAAAAAAAAGGTCATGACAACAGAGCTAGCTTGACCTTTATTTTTGATCAATTGAGTCCAAACAGCTCTACTATGATCATCAAGAAGGGTGACAAAGTACCTAGCTCCAGTTCTACCAGGTACTTTGTATGGACCCTAGAGATCAATGTGCAACAATTCAAAACATGCACTAGCCATTGAATTATTTGAATCAAAGGTAAACATGATGTTTAGCAAGAATACAAGACTCACAACTGAAATCATCAGCAACAATGCCTTTACAACCTGGGACATGAGCCATCTTAGTCACTGAGGCATGTCCCAACCTAGCATGCAATACTAACTTACTAGGACTTGCGACAACATTATTAGAAGATGACTCATTATTAGATCTATATACATTTCCCTTGGCTTCAAGGCTTCTTGACAACTTCTTGTGCACTTCAACAGCAACATCTACAGGCTCAAGAGTAGCCCTGAACAACCTGCTGTGTATTCTATCTCTAGTGAGAACTTCTTGACCCTTCCTAAGGTCCTATAAAACACATTTTCTTTTGTGAAAAATGACACCCACCTCAGAATCATCAATCACTTTTCCAACGGATAACAAGTTGATCTTGAATTCAGGTATAGAGAAGACATCATACAACACCAACCCTGATGCAAGATGTATATCCCCAACCTATGTGACCAACTTAATTGAACCATCAGGTAAAGACACTTTGACATGAGTCATCAATTTCCTTTTAAACTGTAATAACTGATCATTAAACGCCATGTGATATGTACCCCCACTGTCTATAATCCATACATTCCTATTCTCACAATGCTTTCTAGCAATACTCAAAGCAAAAGCATTACTGAGAATACTGAAGGTAAGAGGCTTACCAGCAAAATGGGCTTCTAAACTTGCAATTCCTTTGCCTTTCATTGCCCTGATCACTTGTTGAACAACAGAACTGATGAGATCCTTATTGTCATCAATACTGTTGCAATTCCCAGCCTCTAATAATGGAGATTCATCTATCTCCATATCTGCAACATTTGCTTTGGCACCAGTTTTCCCTTTTGGTGCTTTAAACCACTCTGGATATCCGATTATTTTGAAGCATTCATTCTTGAGATGGCCTGTCATCCCACAATGTGAACACTTCTTGTTTGCTTTCTTAGTAGCTCTCTCTTTCTTGTAATCTCTCTTGACACCAGTCAGTTTATTGGTAAAAATGCTTTCGAATCACTGCTACTTTCTCCCGTGGTCCCTGTACCTTTCTTGTCCACTTGTTGAACAAGATACAATGCTCTGTTCAACGTCGGCATTGGATCCATAGCAAGAATATGGTTTTTAGCGCTTTTATATCCTCCATTCAGTCCCATAAGAAACTGAATCAATTTGTTTCTATCCTCCATTTCTGCAACCTTCTTGTTCATATCACATGAACATCTGATGTATGCTCCACATGTACACTGTGGCTTCCCTTCAAGGCTGAAGATCTCATCCCACAACTTTTTCAATTCACCGAAATAATCCACAACATCCATGTTTCCTTGATCCAAATTGCAGAAATTCCTCTTAAATTGAAATAACAAAGGACCGTTCGAAGGAGCATACCTTTCAATAATCTCATCCAAAGTTGCTTTGCTAATTCCGTGTACATAAAACTTTCGGATATGTTTGGCGCTATGGAATTCAAGATCCAGCATCTGATCATGTAGTCGCACCGCTTCCACTTCTACATCTCTATCGGATTCAAGTCCTCTTGACGAAAACTGCCATCAATGAAACCAAGCTTGAGTTTGGCCCTTAGCGCCATTTTTACTCCTTGGCTCCAACTCAAGGAATTCGTTCCATGAAGACGTTAGCCACCAGCTGCGCTCCTGGATGATCGGAATTCGACAAACTCAGCGGATCATTCATGTTTTTGATGTTTCCGATTTCGTGCCGAATCCTTGTACCTAGCTCTTCCATTGTTCTTCACCAATTCCTTTAGATCTCGTCTCCACGGAGCTTCAATCGATCGGATCGCCTTCCTAAAGCTCTGCAACCATGAAAACGTATAGATTCCTCCTAGAATCCCACACGAAATTTCCATGAAAGATCAAGGAAAAGGGGAGAAGGAAGAACACAGAAAAAATCTATTTGAGTTTGTTATGAATTCAGTTGTTGTGCTTTACACCATTGGTTGGCTTATATAGCCGAGTTACCAAGTGATCAAGAGATCACATTTAAAAGATCAATTACCAAATTTTCCTTCTATCCATATACTTCTACAGGACGCGGGTCAGGCTAAGCCCGCTTAATGGATTGGAAGTCGTGTTCAAGCCCGTTCAAGAATGCGGGTGCAGCTAGCCCGCGGGTACCCGCAAAAAATGTTGGATAATTAAGTTACTGTTTTAGGTATAAGTTACTGTTTTTTTAAATTGAATAATTAATATTACGTTACTGTTTTTTTTAAAAATGAATAATTATAAGTTACTGTTTTTTTTTAAATTAAATAATTAATATTAATATTATTTATCACATATATAAAAAAAAGTTATATATTAATTAATTTTTTTAAAATTTTTTTTAAGTTACTATTTTTTTAAATGAATAATTAATATTAATATTAATATTATTTATGACATATATATATATAGGATCCAGCTCCCATCCTGTTGCAATCAAAACTGTACTGTGCATTTGGGTTAATTTCAACCATTGAAATTAATGAATGGCTAGGATTAGTTTCTAATCTTTTTTTTTTTAAAAAAAAAACTGTACTGTGCATTTGGGTTAATTTCAACCATTGAAATTAATGAATGGCTAGGATTAGTTTCTAATCTTTTTTTTTTTTTAAAAAAAACAAAGTCTGCCTCCCCATTAACTCCTCCCATATAATTATAAAAATGGTAAAAATTTGATTCACGTAACTGTATTATTCTCAAGGATCAAAATTGACCGATTTTCCTCTAACCAATTAAGTTATCACTTCAAATTAATCAAATCAACTGCAACTCAAAAACGTTTTATGCCTCTATATATATTTGTTACGGAATTTGCCTTCAATAGTGTTTCTGTTAAAACTAATCAATGGAGGCTTCTTCGATTTGGATCCCTCAAGTAGGTATGGAGTTCGATTTCATAGAAGATAGATGGATGTTTTGGCTACCATATGGAGGTAAAATGGGTTTCAATGTACGAAGATAGTATGAAAACAAGAACAAGGAGGGTAGCTAGATGGCTCCATGGTATTAATATGAAGGTATATATGAGCCTACATAATCAAATTGGGATGGGTTCAATAACTCATAATTTATTTATACTACTAAAAAGGTATATATGATATGCACCAGCTTCGTGGCTGTCATACCTTGGAGGATAGCTAGATGGCTCATTTTTTAAATCCCTTAAGCTTCGCACCTCCTGAAAATGCCTTCTGCCAAAGTAGTCTGATTTTTCATCATCTCGGTCTTGTAATGGATCCCTAAAAGGATCAAACTTGGAAACGCTGGTGTCCCACCTCCTTTTGTCTGCATTTTATGGGATTGGGACATTTATGCCAGGAAACTCCACAGTCATTTTTTTTCGTGGCTGACGAGAGGGTTTCTCGACCAAATAAATTTGTAGTCAAGACCCCGCTATAGGATAGTGGAGTCAGGTTCGTCCTCAGGAGAGAAGTCAGCGGTTCTAGGTTTAGTGTGTTTCGGGGTTCAGAGATAGCGGGAACAGGTGGGAGGTTGTTGTCGACGTCGGCTAAGAATGGGTCGATGTCGAGGGGTGGATAGGGAATGGTGGTTGGTCTCGGGTAAAATCTGTGCAGAATATAAATAAAGAAATAAAGTAATAAAGGTGCAAACTTCCAAGATAAGGGATCACCGAAACGATAATCAAACACATAAAAGATAAGATAGAATAGTTATGTAATCACATCAAAGGAGTAAGCTTTCGCCTTTTCCAACAATTAGATAACCCTTTCAAGTAACCCTAATTGTATCTACCAATTTTATGTTTATAATCCAAGTTGTTAACCTGAATCTCTATTAAATAGGTAATAAACATATAAAAGACAGTGGATGATCAAAATATAATAAATATCAAAACTTTACCTCAAGTGTGCATGACTATCATCGGGCTCACCCCGACCATAGAAGAAGGAAATTAGAAAGCAAATATCATAAAAGAAACTAACTTTAACATTAAAAATAAAACTGAAACTTACAAAATCTTCCAAACGTTCATCATCTCTCTCTCTCTCCTCCTCCTTGCGCCCTCTCTCTCTCTCTCTCTCTCTCTCTCTCTCCCTCTCCCTCCCTCCCTCCCTCCCTCCCTCTCTACTCCTTCTCCTCCTCCTCCTTGCGCCTGAAGACGACTTGGCTTGAATTATTTAAAATCAGCCCCTAGGGCTTTATTTATAGGCTCCAATCTAAGCTATTCTAGGAAGGAACTATCTATCTATATCTAAATTTATCTATCTAAAACTTAATGATTAAATTTGGAAATAAAATAAATATATCTAAAAGAAAACTAGGATTATTGTGGATAGATCTTCCTTCTCTTGATAGAACTTGATGTCTCTTGATAGAATATCTCGAATCTTGGCTTGCAAGTAACTCACATAACTCGGACTTCTCCTCGATCTCGGACTCGGACAGCTTCTGCAATCTCCTCGACGTCGACCAAATTCCTCGACATCGAGTAGAATTTGTTGTCTCGAGTGGTCCTATGCTCAGCTCGTGCTCGATCTCATCCTCTGGAGCAAACGTCGAGCAAAAGTTGGTCGACGTCGATCAGTTTGGTCAACTTCGAGTAACTCTGCCGGCTTTCAGCATTCTGCTCCGTTCTGGAAACGCACTTTTTCGAGTCCTCGTTCGTCCGATTGACGCATATGAGTATACGTTGGAAAGCTATTTTCGAGGGCTACAACTTTCATGAAGACATCAAAGCTTGATTCGGAATGATGAATGTCGAAATATGGCATTTTCTCCAGCTGCACCATCCTTAGCTTCTTCATGACTTTCCTTTAAGCTCCAAAGTGCGTCCGATTTCTGCAAAATAACAAAAACTTGTGTAGACCTCCTTATATTACAAATAAACATAAACTACATAGATTCTATATTATCCTAACCCAAAATGTATGAAATGCATGCAGAAATCGATATAAAAGTAAGTATAAAACATGGAAAATTAGGCTCACAACAGTGGCTCAACATGATCAATTTCAAGAATTTCCCCATCTTTGTGGTCTCCTTCCTTCCTACTCTCTTCGTCAGCAAATATGGTAATCCCTGAAGGCTGGTCTGCTTCTTCTGGCTCTTTAAAAAAATGCAAGGTTCAAAAAAAAATCCAGGTAAAAAATAAGTTGTGCCTACATAGGCAGGTGTACTAGGGAAGTAAAAGGCATAAAAAAGAGTCAATCGGCTAACTTAACACAACGAGGTGCACTGTATAAAAAAATGACATTGTTATAATAGATATGTATGAAACAGAAATTTATATGCTCCACCCCTCACAAAGTCGTATTCTAGTTTCCAATCAACAAAAAGAAAAGCTCACCAAGGCCAACAAAAAGAAAAGCTCAATAGTTGGACACCAACCATATCACATTGCCTTAGGACCTTAGGAAGTTTCTATTTATGACACAATTAACAATTTTTAAGACATTAGCCTACGCGGGATTTGAACCCGCATCTTTGTGCGTGAGCACAATGCTCCCCCATTTGAGCTAATAGGCTTAAATTATTTTGACAAACGGAAAAACTCACAAGGTCCAAGTTCAAACCTCATCAGTTGGGTCACTTTTCAGATTCTATTATTCCTTATCAATTCATTTTCAACTCTCGTCTTTCTTGAATGATCAAATTGTTGCATTACTGTATATCAGTTCCTTCTAAGAAATAAGTACATCACATCAAAATATAAGATGGTCATATATAGAGTTGTGGTATGCTATCCAACAAATAATTGAAAACGGACATAAAGAATGTCTCAAGGCTATGGGAAGTTATGCATCAATGATAGCAAATCAGCAAAGTTCAGTTACCAAAGTTATGCATCAATTGCTAACTAAGATTTCTCATCCTCTGTTCTATCTCTTCCACAAATAAGCAAAGTTCAATTTCAACAAGTCCACAAATCAACAAATTCAAACTTGCAAAACCCAAAAATCTTAGTTAGCAATTTGTATGCTCTAGGGTTGTAGATGGTAGAAGCCAGACCGAAAATCAACAAATTCAAGCTACGATCACCAAATTGAAACAAAAAAAACCCAAAAATCTCTAAATTTCGACATATGAATCCATTCAATTCCCAAAATTCAATCACAAATCTCGAATTTCCAAACCCATAAACCATAAATTTCTGAAACCCCAAAGTGATACACATACCGTTCACCATCGCACTGATGGAGCGAGAGCGAGAGAGATGGACTGATGGAGGAGCGAGAGCGAGAGAGATGGACTGATGGAGGAGCGAGAGCGGGGTGGGTTGCGGCGGTGAGGAGCGAGAGAGAGGGAGACTGATGGAGAGAGCGAGAGAGATGGACTGATGGAGCGAGAGCGGGGTGGGTTGCGGCGGCGAGGAGTGAGAGAGAGGGAGACTGATGGAGAGAGCGAGAGAGATGGACTGGTGGAGCGGCGAGGAGCGAGAGAGCGGGGTGGGAGCGCCGGAGCGGATACTATCGGATGAAGAAAGGCTCTCTCTGGTGGGATTAGTTAGAGTTCTTTTTTTTTAAAAAAAATATTACAAACTAATCCCATCCCTTGATGTAATCGGATGGTGAAAATTTGACCAACGGGAGGGTGCAGTTAATTTTGCACTGGATGGGAGCCAGATCCATAATGATATATTAATTACTTTTTTTAAAAACTTTTTTTTAAGTTACCTGTTTTTTTAAGTTACTGTTTTTTTAGGCATAAGGTACTATTTTTTAAAAAAAATTGAAGAATTAATATTAATATTATTTATTACATATATATAATTATATATTAATTTTAATAAGAAAAAGGCGGGTACCCGTTGCGGACCTAGCGGCCCGCACGGCGCAACGGGTTCATTGCTCTGTCCACACCCGCGCCCGCCGCGGGCGTGGGCTGGGCCTAGCAGTCCGCATGGGCTTCGACCTATATCCAAGCCCGTTCGTAAATGCAGGTGGGCGGTGACGATGTCATAGAAAATAGGCCATATAATAAACACGGAATATGACGTCATAAATGGTTCACCCAACGCAAGGGGATGGTCGGTCCTACCATTAGTACTACGCGAGCAAAGTATCTAATCGAGACCGGAGGACTAGGCTTAGCGTTTCCGAGGAATATTAACCTTCGTTTCCCTCGCAACTCAAACCGAGTATAAGAATCAGAGTGAACTCTCCAAAATATCTCGTAAGCCTCCGAAGTCTTAGCAAGCAGCTCGCTGGCTCAAGCACCTCGCCTCTAATGGCTCCACGTGTATTGCTTATGCCTCTAAGCATGTGGGCATGCGCTACACGTGTCCTACATAGAACCACGAGGTTGCCAGCCAGTTGCTCGCTTGGTTTACCTATAAATACCCCCTTCCGATCTCAGAGTAAAGGATCCGATCCCGAAGATAGAAAAACATAAGAGCTCTGATTATCCCCCAGACTTAATACCCCCGGAGTTGAGTTTTAAAGATCCTCGGTCGGAGAAGAACGTTTCTTGGGATAACAATCCCGCCAAACTTCCTCTATAGACGACGATTGAACAGTAACATAATTTATCGCGAGTCAAACTCATAACCCTCATCGCTTGGACTAATAAAGCATACACTCTGATCATCATCCTGTCAGGCTAAGGCTTGCAGGTATTTTAAAGCATTATTTCGTCACAAGTGAGGTAATAAGTATAGGCGAAATCCCATGAACGCGTCAGGCGGGGCGGACCGAACGGGCCCACCCGCGTTTGCCTAGGTCTACCCTTGCCCTAGTGGTAAGGGTGAGGTAACCCTTATAAGAGGTTAGGTCCAGGGTTCAAATCTCATTCTTTACACATTATATGTAAGTATTGGATGCTCAAGCCTTTATTAGCTTGGGTGAGCCTGCCTGGTGGCTTGCTACGTAGCTTACCGGTTCGTGTCATTTGTAGGCTAAAGCTCGAACCCGTGGGGATTAGTCAATCGACAACCTCAGAACCCCCACAGAGTTTTATGAAAAGTACTGGCATATTGTTGGTCCTAGTGTCACCAAAGATGTTAAGGATTTTTTCGCCCACGGTAAGATACTTAAATAGATATATATATAAAGCATACTTTCATCATATTAATACCCAAACGTGATAATCCAACAACAACAACAACAAATCAGTTCAGGCCCATTAGCCTATGTACAACAATCTACAAAATCTACAACAATCCTAATTGCATAAGATAAACAAATATATAAAGCATACTTTTATCATATTAATAGTACTCAAATGTGATAACCAACAACGACAAATCAATTTAGGCCCATTAGCCTATGTACAACAATCTACAAAATCTACAACAATCCTAATTGCACACGAAATCTTTCACTCCTTTAGAGGTAAAAGGGGAAATAGGATTGGATGGCAATTAAATTAAATATAGAAAAAGCATATGATATGATCAACTAGCAATTTCTGTTCTTGGTTATGGACAAGTTCAATTTTGATCGACCTAAAGTTTGTTGGTGGTTTAGACAGTGCATTACCACAGTGTCATTCTCTGTGTTGTTTAATAATCAACCAACTGACATATTCAAACCACAAAAAGGGCTAAGACAAGGTGATCCTATCTAACCATTCCTATTCATCTCATCCATGGAAGTGCTTGCTCATAACCTTCAATATGTAGCAGATAAAAGTATAGTAAGAATCAGATTGGTATATCATGAACAAGAAATGGTATGAAAACATCGTTCCTATCATTCGCCGATGGCATCATTATTTTTGCTAACACAAACCAAACTGCATGCAAACAAATTACTATAATTATCAATGACTTTTGCACACTATCATGACAAAAAAATAATTTTACAAAAATATGCATTCCAAGTTACAAAGAATATATCCATAACTACAAAAACCATGATTCAAAATAGTGTGCTTGGTATAACACTGTCAACCAACCTTGAAAAATATCTAGGGTGCCCAATTATCAATCGTAGAGTCAATCAGGCAAGCTTTGAGGAGGTGGTGACAAAATCAATACAACAACTATCTAAATGGAAGGTTAACTCGCTTTCACAAGAAGGGAGATACGTGCACATTAATCAAAGGAAATTTATCAACAATCCCTACACACAATGCAAAGCTTTATTCAACCAACAAATATATACAAAGAACTAAACTAAATTAATAAGAACTTCTTTTGGAATAAGGGGCCAAAACATAAACCTCTCATCAGCTGGACCGAGGTGTGTAAGACACTGCGAAATGGCGGATAGGGGTATTAGAAATGCAAAAGATATGAACATAGTATTACAATTTAAGTTATTATGGAAAATTCTGGCAGAAACACATCAAACCCTTATGTGAGAATAATTTCATAAAAGTATTTAAGAAAGCAACACATTCTAAACTATGTGAGTAATGGACAATCCTCACGGCAATGGAAAAAAGCTATTAGTCTTATTGATGAATTTAAATCATGGTTACGAACTTACGATGGTTGGCCGGTTATGGAAAAAGCATGGCTTGATAACTGTCCTTTAGTGGGATTAGTGGAGAATATGAGTGGGCTTAATATGGAGACTAGTCATTATATCACAAATGAGAATAAATGGGATAAAGATAAACTACTTTTGGAACTCACTAATCATACTGACATTAGTATCATAACTAAAATTGTGAATATACCCATTCCAAAGAATAATTTCGGGGATATATTGTGTGGGGACTTAAGCGATAAAATCGGTCATTGAACCTCCCAAAAATAATCTCAAACTCAACAATTAGTATTAGTGGTAAAGTAGAGGTCGATCCCACAAGGAGTGCATGTGACTTTATGAATGTTATTGCAAGAAATGAGAAAAGAGAGAGAAGTAGAGAAAATAATTGTATGAAAACAGTATATAGCAGGAGTAGCAATGATGATTGATTGTAAGAAAGCAATAGTATGAAACGTAGTTCCACTCACATTCGCAACAACGGTGATTTCCTGATCCTTGGGCTTTATGTTAGTTAAGTTACATTGGTTTATATAAATTACTCTAGGGTTTGGTTTGTGTACATAATTAGGTAGACAACCTATTCGATCACCAACTAACTCGCTTACTCTAGCTAGAAGAAGGGGGGTAGCAATAGGTCCCAAACAAGTAGCACATAAACATCATCTCTCCCATATCATTGATATTCTCACCTAGTTGTTAGCCCAACCACCGCTTCCACTAAAAGAGACAATTTCTACCTATCAATCCTCCTACATCATCAAGATTCCCGAACCGTTCCTGTAAGATGTGCTGGGTACTCATGGATTAAATCCTGCAATAGGAGAATGAAGCTATAAACCTAGCGCGATGTGAATCTATCTTAGAAGTCAATTAAGACAAATCAGCAACATATACATTATCGAAACAAAGAGAATTGAAATAACTTAATAGTATTAACCTTGGATATATCAACCCTCACATTCCATCAACCATGTCTTGAAATGCAAGCGAAACTAACAATGAGATTAGTCACCCGTGCCTTACCTCAAAAGGTCTGACGAATGAATTGAAATGATGTGTTCTGAGTTGTATGAATGATGAGTGCAAAAACCCTAGAAAACTAACCTATTTATCGTGGTAGGGTTGGACCCAAAACCCTAGAAATACCGGCCAAAATGGATAATATCGTATCTCAAAAGATGAAAATAAATCTTTAATGGATAAGCTATCAGAAGATTACGTAGATCCGATGTTATCCATCCAGCAGCTGCCGCCGACTCCTATGGACGGGCGCCAATTTTCAGTATGCCCAGAGGCGGGTGCTGCTCAGGGTTCGCGGGCGCCAACCCTCTGTTCCTTGGATCTCTTGGCTTGTCTTCACTTGAGTCCTCGTCTTGGCTTCATTGTAGCTCCTTCTTGCACATTTCTTCTCTTCTCCTCAACCATCCTAAACAGCTCCAGGGCTTCAACATTTCCCTCTTAAACCATCCTCTGACTTCGGATCCACGAATCTGCACATTTAACCATAAAAACATAGATTCCGAACTTTGACCACAAAATGATAGAGATGCGAAACTAGAAAAACATATGAAATGCAACCTAAAACTATACCATAAAATTACCTAGAATACCTATACAAAATATGCACTATTAGGAACCTAGCAAATTAAAAATGGCTGATCTCGAAAAAATCGGCAATAGTTATGATAAATACCAAAAGGGGCATTTCGTTATAGATTGCAAATGGATTTGGGAGATAGGCACATACCTACGATTAAGAACTTTATTTGGAAAGTGGCCAAAGACGGGATACCATCCAATGCAAAACTCTTCGAAAGTAAAATTACTGTACCCCAAAATTTTACAATGTGCAATCACACGATAGAAGATCTACATCATTTAATTTTTGAATGTCCAATCACCACTTAAATAATAAGGATGATTAAGGCTTCCCTAGTAGTTAAAACCCAACGATTGAAAAATTTAAACGTTAGTGTAGCAGATGGTTTCTCTCTGCTTAGAAAGGAGGTGGATTTGAAGGATTTTGCTACCCTTGCTACAGTCTGGGTGAACATTTGGTATTTTTTGAAATAAAAAAAATCATTAAAAATGAAACTTTGAATAAAACAAAAATAACAAAATTTATAAGGTCCCAACTGAATCAACGGAAGGACGCATGCAATTAGGAACTTGACTGTGGAGGAACCTGATAAGATAACAACAGTTGGACACAATAGCCGGAACCCTCACAAAAGGAAAATGAACATAAAATGGGAAAGACAATGCATAAATTGGCACAAGCTCAACTCTGATGGATCGTTGCGACCGAATGGTGAGGCATCATATGGACTTTTGATCCAAGGCAACAAGGCCGACATCATTAGTATAGGAATGGGTCGGGCATATGCTCGTTTGAATAAGTGATTGATGGTGAGGCCAAAGGACCCTGCTTAGGCATCTATGAAGCAAAGAGACTCCGTATTGGGAATTTGGCAATTGAAGGAGATAGTTTATGCATTATTAATGCATTAAAAAGGACTTGGTCGTGTCTGTGGGAGATCGAGATAATCATCTCAGACTCTCAGTGCGATGTGCTTTACTTTGATCACACCTGTATTTCACATATTTTTATAGAAGGTAATCATGTATCTGACCGTTTGACTCTTTTGGGTAATTCTCTCTCTACTGAGAACATTTTCTCTGATTTAGAACTGCAAGTTCTCATATGTCAGGATGCTCTTAGGTGGACTACGACTAAAGCATAGGAGTCTCAATTTTTTTTCTTGTTAAAAAAACGAGAAATGAGTTTTCTAGTAGGATAATTGTCATGTAGAGAGTGTGTGATGTAGGGGTGGGCATGAGATAAGACGGGATGGGACGAGATTAGGGTCATCCCGCATCCTATCCCGCGTATTTTTAGTGTGACAGGATTGGAACGGGATTTTTTTTAAATCCCACCGGGCCTTATCCTTACGGGACGGGACGGGTCTTGTCCCTCGTTAATTTTTTTAAAGAAAACAATTCCGAAAAATAAAAACCAATACAATAGCAATAGATTTATATTACAAATTCAATTTCCATAAATATTCTCATATACATTTATGTCCATAGAAAGTACGGAGTGTTGCAATTACAATTACAATTATAGTTGAGTGAGTCGTACCAAGTATTACAATTAGTAGGGGTGAACATGGGACGGGACGAGATGAAATTGGGGTAATCCAGCGCCCCATTCCGCGTATTTTAAGGGACGGGATCGGGATGGGACGAGATTTGTCCCTCGTAAAAAAGGTTAAAAACAATCCAATTAACTAAAAAAATAGCAAGTAGAAAGGTGCAAATTAAAGTATTACATAATAATCCCATTACAAATAGGCAGTAGCAAGTTCCTCATAGAGCTGCCAACACCAACGATATAATATAAATATATTCTTATATGTTTTTTTTAATTTTAATTGTTTGTATATATATATATATATATAGGCAAATGTTCAAATGTAAATTTAATTTTTCATAGGGTATAAAATGTTTAAGGTGTAAAATTGTCTTAATGAGCCTAATTTTTGTAAGTAAATTGCTAATGGACCTAATTTATAAGTGAATGAGCCTAATTTAATTAGTAAAAATTCCAACCCCATGTGCCCCCTTGCCCCATGCGTGTGCTCCCCTGCCTATGTGCGCCCCTTCTCGGGCCAAGTTTTTTTTTTGGTTATCTCCCAGCATTTTTTTTTTGTGCTGTCACTTTACGTTGTGCAAATATAACTTGATGTTGTGCACATATAACATTATGTTGTGAATACATAATAATTTCTTATGGGTAAATAGGTAAATGAGCATATTTCAATTATAAAAATTTATAATTGAAATATGTTTAATTTATGGGTAAATGAACCTAATTTTATGGGTAAATAAGTAAATGGGTCTAATTTTATGGGTAAATGCACTTTTTTTTTTCCTGTTTTCAACATTTTTTATTGTGCAAATATAAAATGCATAAATAAAATGATAAAAGTGCAAGAATAAAATGACGATGTGTATGAATAATAATATGAAGTGCACAATTAAGATTATTGTTAATGTGCCTTGAATCATTTTTTTACTGGCGTCGCATCGGGGGGTCTGGGGGGCGGAGCTCCCCGATGGTGGCCACGCCCCTTACGGTATGCAATATTTATTTTAAATGGACTTATCGTCTATCTGTTTTTTACGTATAACAATTTCAAATTAAAGTGCATAAATAAGATTAAAATGTGCAAATATAATATTATTTTGTGCAAATATAACATTATATTATGCATATATAATATGCTTTTAAATTAAAGTGCATAAACAAGATTAAAATGTGCATAATTAAGGTTAAAAAGTGCATAACTAAGATTATGATGTGCATGATTAACAATTTGGGATTGTTGTGTTCTTGTCTATTATATAATCTATGAGGGATTTGAACCCACATCTTTGTGCAAACGCATATTGCTCTACCAATTGAGCTAATAGGATAAATTGTGATTTTCATGTTAAAATATAAGAAACTTAATCGACCTAAAACATATCGCAATAAAATTCTAAAATCCAATTAGCTCATGATCCATAAACAATTTGACAATGCTATGAACGTGAAATTAGCTCCAAATCAAACCAACAACACAACCATATCATCAATTTCAGTCAATTTGACTTTTCGCAAAAAACCTCAAATTCTAAAATATATAGCAATAAAATTCTAAAATCCAATTAACTCATGATCCACAAACAATTTGACAATGTTATGAACATGAAAGTAGCTCAAAATAAACCCAACAACACAACCATATCATCAATTTCAATCAATTTGGCTTTTGGCAAAAAAAAACCCAAATTCCGCTCCTAAATCAAACCTTAGGTTTTCAATCTCAATCTAAATCATTCAAACAATCTAAATAATTGTAATAAACGAGTTTAGGGTTAGAAATCATACCAAATTCGAGTTGCAACAAGGATAAAAATCGGGATTTTCTAATGGTTTCGAGCCAAAAAGGCTGAACAGCAATAATGGGCAAAATATAATGGCTTGATTTGGTGGTTGCTGGGCACGAACCAAGGGGGTTCGAGCGGGTAGGGGCTGGTGGCCAGAGGTGGCTCGTGGGTGGCGTGGAGAGTGAGGAGAGAAGAAGCGATGTGGGGGCTCGACTGGGCAGCAGGTGGCTCGAACCAAGGCAAGTCAGGGCTTAGGGGGTGCGCACAGGGGTGGGCTCCAATGCGGCTAGGCGCTGGTGGCCGGAGGTGGCTCGAGGTGGGTGTGGGTGTGAGAGGCCGAGAGTGAACCTATGCTGCCTGCTGGTGCACGTTTTGAAAATTTGGGCGCGTGTATTAATTCCACAAAATTTTACACTTTAAACATTTTACATTTTAATATATATATATATATATATATATATATATATATATATATATATATATATATATATATATATATATATATATATATATATAGAGTGTGGTTCCAGAGTGCAGACCCCTTATAGTATATATTATGCACAAATCTGGACCGCTGATTAAATGGAATGGATGACCATGATTAAAAGGATTTTTTCTTTTTCTTTTTATTCAAGCTGTGGGGCCTGCATGGGTAACTACAACTCTCCCTCTACTCTCCTTTGTGCAGTGCGTGAAAGTGAAACTACACCCACCCCACCATTCTTTTTTTATTTTTTTTGTAAGCCGTTGTTTTTTAATTATTTTTTTTAAATATGAGTGATTTTTTGGTGGAAATCACTTGATTTCATTTGTTTTTTAAATTTGTCAATTCAACCGAATAATGTTTCACATACTACCGAATAATGTTATGTTATTTTTTCATTCAATTCAGATGAAAGTTTATCAATTTCACTGAATAATTTGTTATATGCTACCGAATAATTTTTTTTCCCATCAATTTCAGATAAAAAAAATCCAATCCCCTAAATAATACTTACGATTTATACGAATAATGTTTCACATTTCACCGAATAATAATTCGCTTCATATTTTACTGAATAATAATTCACATTTCACCGAATACTGTTTAGTTATACTCATGCGATGAAGATTTTTTTTATATTGTTTTCAAATCGAAGACTCCCTTACTGGCGAATAATGAATCAGATTTCACCGAATAATTACCCAAACTAATGATCACTATTGACTTAAATTCAATACATATGTCTGAATAATTGATGAATAATGAATCGAATTATACACATCAAAAACCTTAAACTAAATTCGACAAGGATCTCCTAATTGACGAATAAAGTACTCCGGCGACGTCGAACAGGCCATCGGATTGCAGGCCTTGCCATTCTTCATCATATGTGAGTGAGCTGCACGCCGGCAACCATGGCAGCATCTCCTAATTATGCATCTCCTAATTATGCGTCCAAACTAATTAAATTATTGTAACTAGTATTGCATATACCTAATCAATCGCAAAGCAACCATAGCAGCATCCAGTGAACGCTCGTGCTAAAGGATTCCGGCGAGGGGAGGGTCGGAGAAGGGGGCGGATGAAGGAGCTCGCCACCGCCCATATCTGGCGGCGTCGCCACCATCTCCCTCGTCTTCGGCCTGAATTGCACCTCTGTCTTCCCCGCTGCACTACTTTCCGTTGTCATCGAGGATGTCTTCGTCGCCTCCGTCCGAAATCAAGCCTCGCCTCACCGCTGAATCACCTCATCGCCTCCGCCGCCTTGCCTCCCCGCCGAATCTCCTCCTCGCCTCCTCCACCAGCGCCCCCCCGGACTCCGGCTCTCCTCTTTGTCGCCTCCTCCACTACATACCACCGCCTTCTCCGTTGATCAGAAACGCCACCACACTCCACCGTTTCCGCCTTCGCCGCCAATTGAGATTGAAGAATGAATCGACTCCAAATATAGGTACAACGAAGAACGCCCAGATTTTAGGATTATATTGATTCTCTCACGCGCTCCACGCTCAACTGAATGGGATTGAAATTTTTTTTTCAATTTTTTTTTCAAATCACTGAAGACACGTGGCATCATCTTATCCCTCCATTTAATATAGATCAAAGGCTCAGATTTGTGCACAAGGTACACCCTAAGGGGTGTGCACAAGTGATTCATACTATATATATATATATATATAGAGAGAGAGAGAGAGAGAGAGAGAGAGAGAGAGAGAGAGAGAGAGAGAGAGAGAGAGAGAGAGGATGGATCAAATGTTTACAAGTCTTATTGTGTTTTGTGTTAACAAATATAGGTCGTTGATCGAATCAAAATCGAAGGTTGTGATTAATCCTGAATTTAAATAATTTATTTTTAATAAAAAAGAGAGAGAGAGAGAGAGAGAGAGAGAGAGAGAGAGAGAGAGAGAGAGAGAGAGAGAGAGGATGGATCAAATGTTTACAAGTCTTATTGTGTTTTGTGTTAACAAATATAGGTCGTTGATCGAATCAAAATCGAAGGTTGTGATTAATCCTGAATTTAAATAATTTATTTTTAATAAAAAAGTGGGACCCACGGGGAAAGCTAATCCAATCTCACAAAGGAAGTGCGTGTGATGCACAGGCATGTAACTGCTCGAATTCTGCAAAGAGAAAATCGTGGGAGACGCTTAATTTTTTTTTTTTTTGCCAATTTACTCCAATTTCCTTTTTGAAAAGATTTTTGGTCATACAAATCAAGATCATGATCTATTAATCTGGTTTGCAAAATCCTTGAAAATCTGTGGCAGTTTCATCCAAGCGAACGGTGAAAAAGAGAAAGATTCATCAAAGTTTTTTAACTTCATAATTTTCCAAGTATTCATCAATATTCGGCAAATTTTATCAAATATTCAACACAGTCACTCAATTATTCATCAAAGTTTTTGTTAAAATTTATCAAATATTCATCACAGTCACTCACATATTCATCACAATTACTCAATTATTCATCATAGTTTTTGTTAAAATTTATCAAATATTCATCACAGTCACTCAAATATTCATCACGATCACTCAAATATTCATCACAGTTACTCAATTATTCACAATTTCCCAAATACTCATCAATATTCGGCAAAATTTAAGAAATATTCATCACAGTAACACAATTATTCATCAAAGTCAAGAATCATTTCACCAATATTCATATCACGTCCCCCGAGTATGAAACATGACCTATTTCGTACTAGTGACTCAAAATTCTACAATATTCATATCAATACAACAAATATTCATCAAATTAATCCCCTTTCAACTCCCCTCTAATGAAAATTCGCGTTCATCCCTAACCCGAGGCGAATTCGATGGTGCGCTACAATGGCGTCATCGTGGTGTCCCTTCAAGCCGCCTACAGACTCCGCCGACTAGGTTCACTTACAGGCGTTACAGCCAAAGGTGCGACTCTCGGATGAGCACTATTCGCCGGAGTCGCCCTCTAATTTCGCCGGAATTGCCCTAGTATGAGATGCGATGAAGAGGGTGAGAGACGATTGTTTTCTAATCGTCCAAAAAAAAGGGGGATTGGGTTGGGATATCACGCGCGCGTGTTGGGAGAAAATGGTAGTTTTTATCTTTTCATATTAAAATTAATTAATTTCGGTAATTAATCTCGTCCTTCCAATTGCAATCAATCAACCACTTATATTTATTAACACAAAACACATTAAGGGATGTTTACACATGACCTAACCTATATATATATAGGGAGTGGTTCCCTTGTGCACACCCCTTAGAGTATATCTAGTGCACGAATCCGGGCCATTAATAGAGAGTTGATGGATGGCTAAGATTAATTAGGTGTTTTTGATGTTTTTTTAATTAAAAAACGTGGGACCCACCAAAAAAATTACTTACCTTCATTCACGCGCTGGTGGGTGGAGATATACCTGCAGATTTCAATTGTGAATTTGTGATAAAGAGTAAGTTGATATGGGGACTACCAAGTTGATATTTATTTTATTCTGGGATCCATTTAATTTGGTTTTTCACCCTAAGTATCCAAAATTCAAAAACCCCAAATTTCGTCGAATAAATGTTCACATTTCACCGAATAATATTTCACATTTCATCTTTTAATCATTGTAGCTTCTCGGTGGGACCTATCTGATTTCGTTTTAAAAATTTGATAATTTCACCGAATAATGATTCATATGCTACCGAATAATATTATGTTATTTTTTTCATTTAGTTCAAATCAAAATTTACCAATTTCAATGAATAATTTGTCACATGCTACTGAATAATGTTTTGTTTTTTATTAATCAATTTCAGATAAAAGAAACCTCAAATCCCTAAACGATACTTACAATTTACACGAATAATGCTTCATAGTTCACCGAATAATGTTTTACATTTCACCGAATAATATTTATTATGTTGTTTGTCAAACTGAAAACTACATATACTAACGAATAATGAATCAAATTTTACCGAATAATTGACCAATTCATTGTCACTAGTATCTAAAATTCGACATATTCGCCTGAATATTTGACGGAAAAAAAAAATCAATTGCACAAGAGTGATTCATACCACACTCAATTAGATATGGCAATTTTCAAAATCGAAGGTAAAAATAGAATAGGAATTAGAAACTGTGAAGCCTTCACCCGGCCATGGCGGATCCTACCGCCTCGACTACCATCGGAGGCAGCGAACCAGTGGACCATTGTCGCCTCTCCCATCGCCACCGCTCCCCAAGACCCAGCACTTTCACCACGCCCAGAGCCCCTCTCTGTAATCACCACGCCAGTGCCGGCCTTCGCCGTCGTCGCTCTGCCCAAATCGCCTAGGAGGTCCGCTCAACAATAGGAGCGGCTACCGCGCGGGCCTTCGCCGTCGTCGCTCTGCCCAAATCTTCGTCGTCTTCCTCCCCCTCGCTCCCGGCGGATCTGAGAACCGCCATCGCCGGCCTGCCGGATCTGAGTCTCTTAGGCTCCACCGGAAATGGGGCTCCACGGAGATGAAGAAGGCGCCAACATCACCACCACCGCGGTGTCACCGCCCAGAAACTCAATTCACCTTCAGTTCGATCCTCTTCGCCGACGTCGAGTCCGATATCGCCACCACCGCACTGCTCAACCTCGTCTTGACCGCCGCCTTCGATCACCCATGGATCTCCGCTCTGCTTTCCACCAGGAGAATGACACAACTGATTGAAAAAGGGGATCGCCCATGGTTCTCCGCACTGCTTTCCACAGGAGGACGACGCAACTGATTGAAAAAGGGAGTTAGGGTTGAATTGAAATACACGCGCATCACATTGTATTTGGGCCTCTTTTTTCCATTTTCTTTAAAAAAAATATTAACGTGGCTTAATCTTAGCCATCCATCAAAATCAGATCAAGGGTTCACAACGGTGCAAAAAGTACACCCTAAGGGGTGTGCACAATATACCTACTCTCTCTCTCTCTCTCTCTCTCTCTCTCTCTCTCTCTCTCTCTATATATATATATATATATATATATATATATATATATATATATATATATATATATATATATAGGGTCGCGCTCCGGTGAAAACCAAAATTGCGGTAGAAACCCGTGAGGACCGGCTTTTTAGCTCGGTTCACTTGCTTTATAGCCCGGTTATGAATAGAACCGACCTATAAAGTCACAAATTTTAGCCCGGTTCTGAATAAAATCGAGCTATAAAGTCACTATATAATTTTGAAACATTAGCTTTTTAGCACGATTTTTCGGTTTGACCGAACTATAAAGTCATGTGTTATTTTAAAATTGGAGTTTTTAGCATTGATTTTAGGTTGAACCGAGTTGTAAAGTCACCGTGTGATTGAGGTTTTTAGCACGGGTTTCAAAAAAACCGAGATATAAAGTAGTCCTCACGGGTTTTTACCACAATTTGAGGTTTTCACCGGAGTCAATCCCTATATATATATATATATATATATATATATATATATATATATATATATATATATATATATATATATATATATATATATATATATATATATATATATATATATATATATATATATATATATGCGGGACGAGACGGGATATGCGGGATGCGAACTCTTCGTCCCACGTAATTTTTGCAGGACGGGATTGAATTTTTTTTTTCTAAATTCCACCGGGATCGGGATGGGATGTGGTATGGAATATGATTTGCGGGATTCGTGCCCACCCTAGTGTGATTTGTATATAGGTATTAGTAGTATAATTGATTTTCATGAGAAGATACAATATTTTGATGGCCTTTCCAAAGACTATTCATTATTGGGGTACGCACTTAATGGAATTAACAAGTAGTAAAGGATATCAAGAGGGGGAAAGTTCCTCTATTGGCAGTTCTTAGTACCAAATAAGGCTGTCACATTTTTTTTACTACACTCATTGTTAGTTGATAATTATTAATTAGTAGTGTAGCTTTCGAAAAAAAAAAAGATAATTAGTAGTGTAGTTTTGTGAAATTTTTGTGTAACAAGTGTTTAGGACAAAACCTTATGGCGGGATAGATATTGTCATAATACATGTATAGAGCGTGCGATGTGTGTAATTAGGGTATTAATAGTATATGCACCCATAAAGTGTAATTGTAATAGGCATCAGAGTGATCAATGACCCCTTGTTTGAGTGGTAATTAAGGGAGAGGTAACCCTTATAAGAGATTAAGGGTTCAAATCCCATTGTAATTAGTGTGTGCTCAAGCCTTCATTAAATTAGGTGAGCCTACCTGATGGCTTGCCGCGTAGCTTACCGGTTCACATATATTCTTTGTACGCTAGGACTCAGATATGTACAGATTAGTTGACAACCTCGGGACCCATACTAAAAAAAAGTAATCAAATCCCAATTACCCTTTTTTCTCCCTTAACCCTAACCTCTCTCCTCTTCCCTTTAATCGTTCTTCCATTTTATTGGAAACTCGATCATCCCTGAAATCTTCTCTATTCACCTCCTTCTTCCCTTATAACCTTTTCTAACCTTCTCCTTTCTTAATCTCTCCACTCCCTTTCAATTCCATATTCTCTATCAGAGGCATAACAATAACATAAACGGGTAGTGATGATCTTTATAATTACGACGATAAAAAAAAACGACTCTTTGAATGAAAATATATAGATTCTGCATAAAAATAACAACAACCATAAGTTGTATAGGAAATTAATGTCAAATTCAATCATACTTTTATCATCTATTCATCTTAATTTTAGGTCGATCAAATGTGTTGAAAGTTTGTTCTGAACCCCCTTCGACGACATGGTAATTAAAAGAAATTAAACAAGGTGAATTGAATTATTAGTGCAGATGGATATGATATCCGGAATAGGTGCACGTACGCACTCAATTAATTCAAACTATTTGCAAGTAAACAGGGTAATTAAGTGTATCACTAATTACGCATTCATTACATTTTTGATCCAAAGTAATTACGCATTCATTATTTTTGGTCGAAATTAATTACGCATTCATACCAATGTTCATCATCTTCAGCAGGTTTCACATCACTACGTACATCAGCGCCAACCTCCCACTCCCACGTACTATCCTGTCCCTGTAGTACTATTTATTAATCCATCAAAACCTCATTATTGAATTAACCTCCCCCTCCCTCCTATTTTGGAAAAGTCTATATTTTTTCCCCTAATCCCCTAATGTAAAAATAAACATTTATACTACCAATTAAATTGCACATGGGAGAATAAGACGGTTCAATTCTCGTATTGATAAGTCGCACCCTCCCGTGTTTTGTATGTTGTATGTTAACGACACGTTACCTCGATCGTCTGTCGATTCTTCGGTCTCTAGAGTTTCAGGCTTAATAAAAAAATTCTCATATTGATGAATCCCGGGGGCCATATAACGTGGAGTTCTAAGTCGAACACACAACACAAGTAGAGTTTCATCCTACAACCAATTGATAATATGAGGAGTAGCCACCAACTTACATATAAGCAGACACAGAACTAGGGGTGGACTGGGCTTTGCTGCAACCCACCCCATTAATTCATAACATATTTTTATTAGTACTGTAAGAGCGCATCACAAAGTTAGTATAGCTCTGTTGGTTTATTCCTGTTATAATTCGGGTATAGGATTCGGGTACACGCTTGACTCAATTTTGATGATGGATCCACTTCCTGATATGTGGATCAAGTATATTTTTTGTTATCTCAAGAAGAAAATCAGAGAGAGTAAGGTCGGTACTGGATCTGGTCACACTGAGGGGGTTTCTATGCACATTAAGACTTCTCATACTGGTGCTAAGAGTTCTGGTTCAAATTTCGGAGGATCAGGCTCAGGATCCACTGGTTCACAGACTCCTCACAGCAACAAAGGGAGTTCTGATAAGGACAAAGGCATATCTGACATGAAACCTCTCTTTTGCACAAATTGTAAGAAAACGAACCACACAATAGATCGATGTTACTTTATTATCGGTTTTCCTCTCGGCTATGCTGAGAACAGGGAGAAAAGAGACACTGGTGAAAAGAAATTTGCAGGCTCAGTTGGTCAAACGCATAAGCATGAGTTTTCAAGTGATCAAATTGCACATATAGTTGCTCTGTTGCAGTCCACATGTTCATCTTCCTCGGGCAACGAACCTATTGCTGACGACTTCGCCGGGTTCTCAGGTACTACCTTGTCCCAACAAGTTCTTGATGGAAAAGTTTGGATTGTAGACATTGGTAATAGCGGACACATGTGTAGTGATCCTCATTTGTTTAGGGATCATTACAAGCTGTCCAAGCCTTTCATGGTCATCCTAACCACTGGTTCGACCACAAAGATTACTACTGCAGGGACTATAGGTGTTGTGCGAGGGCTAACACTACACAACACTCTCTTGGTTCCTGATTTCCGTTGTAATATGTGTTGTGAGCCTAATCTGCCATGTTTTACTGTGACTTTTATATCGATTTCTGCATGCATTCATTCATTCGGGCTAAGATAGTACAGAATCTATGTGGTTTATGTTTATTTGCCAAATTGTGGAAACTACACCAGTTTCTGTTTAATTTCGCAGAATTCAGAGCATTTTACAGCAACTCTAAAGAAGGTCAGAAAAGCTCGGAAAGCAACTACAGAAGTCCAGGATCCGAGAATACAGAACCAAGCTGAAGCCCAGGCTACTCGATCTCGAGTGGACTTTACTCGATCTTGAGTAGAAAGTCCGAGCAGCCTGGTCGGCAAAGCCTGGTCGAGAGAGCTGAGCCAGACCAACCCGACTTTCGGAGCCTACTCGATCTCGAGTACCACTTGTCGAGATCGACGACGCCTCAGCGCCACACCCGGAGTCGAGAAAGAAAGCTGATCGAGAAGCCGAGGACGAAGACGCCGAGCACAATCCTACTCGACCTCGACGAGACCTTGTCGAGATCGACGAGACAACCAGCGCCTGTCCGAGTCCTTGCCGAGGAGAAGCTACTCGACCAGAGAAGACCACACCCTACTCGACCTCGACGAGACCTAGTCGAGATCGACGAGCCCCGAGTCCAGATCCGAGCCTGTCAAGTAGAGCCACCCGAGAAGACCCAGTCGACATAGCCAGTCTACTCGAGGTCGACGAGAGCTACTCGACATCGACGAGCACCAGTGAACCAAGTCCGAGTCTGTCGAGCACCAGCTAGCCGAGACGACGAAGCCGAGCCAGTCAACCATACTCGAGATCGAACAGACCCTTGTCGAGATCGAGTAGACCTCCAGAGCCGCGTTACTCGGTTCGACGAATCCTACTCGACTTGGGATTGCTTGGACGCGAAGATTGTTGACTCTATCCGAAAAATCTATCAAGATCTACCATGAAGAAGAGAGTTCTATCCATTGAAGACCTTTTAGATATAATTCCTATTTTTGGATTTAATTATGTTATGTCTTTTATTTATCTTTAAAGCTTTTAGATATAGTTTTAGTTTTAGATATAAATCTTCTATCCTTGGATAGCGAGGATTAGAAGCCTATAAATAAGGCCCTAGGGGCTGGTTTTTCATTCATTCCAATTCAGACACAATTCAATTTCAGTAGGAGAAGTAGTAGGAGAGAGAGAGAGTGAGTGGCCAAGAGGAGTTGGTGAAGCGAGAGCGGAATTGACTTCCTTTGGTTGTAAGCTCTATTTTATTTTATTAATGCAAGCTTATTTTTATTTTATTATTGATGTCTTTAATTATGATGAAGCGCGAGTAGTCCACCCACTTCTAGGGTTGGGGCGAGCCCGATGATAGCCATGCATATTTGAGGTAAAGATCCGACCTTTATCATGTTTTGAGCATTTTCCTACTTGTTGATGTGTTTATTGCCCATCTAATGGAGATCCATGCTAACAACTTGGATTATAAACATAAAATCGGTAGAGACAATTAGGGTTTCTTGAGAGAGTTGTCTAATTGTTGGAAAAGGCGAAAGCTTAGTCCTTTAATGCGAATTATATGAATATCTGTTTGGTTCTACCTTATGCATGCTTGGTTATTGTCGTTGCAAACCCCAATCTTGGAAGTCTTTTTACATTAAGTTTAGTCGAATCCCCCAAAGCATTTGTTTTTACTTTCTTTTATTTCGTTTTACTCCCTGCCCTCGTCGATCTCGACCAGCCCCTGGTCGACCTCGACTACTGATCTTCGACCTAGAGTCGCCGTAGCTTACTTGTGCAGGAATCGATGAAGACCAACTCGACTTCGACAGACCGTACTCGATCTCGAGTAGACCCCAGTCGAGATCGACCACCCTTTGCCGAGCTGTTGCACTGTGTTCGACTGTCCGATCTTCTGTCGAGTAGCTGTACTCGAGATCTAGGACCCTGTTGTCGACTTTTGACCGTGAGATTACTCTACTGCCTAGGATCCGCTGACACGCTTCCTCGTGGATCGATCCTGACTTCCCGCTGCTACATCAGGAGGAGGTCTTGTAATTATTTGCAAGGGACGGAATCTGGTTTGCTGTAATTATTTATATTTTATTTGCATACTCGATTTCCTCCTACCAACAAATTGGCGCCGTTGCCGGGGAAGCTATCATTCGCGCCTTAGGTAGTTAAATCTCACGTTTCTCTTGAGTTAATTTGCAGATATATGCGCCGTTCTGGTCAACCACATGAGTTTGACGCCTTAGATGATCCGGAACGTGTCCTACACATCCATTCTAAACTGAAAAGAGCCATGGCAGCCGCAGAAACACAGGAGCAGCTGATACAGAGGCTTACAAGGGAGCTAGCCGCAAAGGATACCACTATCGCCAATGAAAGGGCAGCGAAGGAACAAGAGAAAGCAGCAAGGGAACGGGCAGAAGCTAAACTTGTGTTGCGTAGATGGGAACATTACGCTAAATCGCCCAAATCAACAATGACAAGTTGGTTCGACAATGTCCCCTTCTATGAGCCAGTCAACATCGACTACCTGGACTCGACATGTACACATTATGGAGGAACTGATCCAGAAACACTAGCCGAAATCGTCTGTACCACAGAAACCCAGGTATGTCCTTCCTCTATTTCGATATCTACTTCACTATCTATCTTTGAAGAACCTTTGGAAGGATCCCAAGAAGAAGAAGAGCCACCAACGCAAAATCCGGACGTCGTTGGCCATGGTGCTTCAAGGTCGCTTTTGCCTTATAAGGTGAAGGCTATCCCTGACGATTTTGAGCAACCGATGTTCATATTCAAGTATGGGGTCCTCGCAAAGTGGCACGAAGCTCCGCATGATGAGGTAGAAATATCTCTTCCCACTCCACCGTTTTGCTGTGGTGGAGACGCGCAAACAAATCAACCAATGGAGCGGAAGAGGTATGATGATGAGGTATGCAAATTTCCCTTATATATTCCTTTATGCATGCCAGCTGGAGCCCAGGAGGATGAATGGATGAAGCCATGGAGCGTTCACTCAGGGAGGTTTAAGCTTCTTCACATGATGCCCCTGTATGACATCCCACGCTTCCCACCACCGGAGGAACCACCAGACCCACCTATACCTCCGGACAAAGATGAGCCAGGCTAATGCGCAAACGGAGAAGTCGGCCTAGCGACTTTAAAATCTAGAGCATGTATATAAGACTTTATGAATTTTTGGGACTTTTTGAACTTTTTGGTTTTTGGTTTTTGTTTTTGTTTTTTGTTTAATGTCTTCATGTGGATAGTCTTGTTCTTTTGTGCAATCTAACACTTTTAGGTCGGCAAGCATATAAGGATCGCAAAAAGTGGAAAAAAAAGGAGTCCCTGAAAACCAGTCAAAATCGACGAAGGCCAAGTCGATTTCGACAAGGAGGAGAAGCCCAGAAGTTACTCGATCTCGAGTAGACGTACTCGACATCGACAAGCCCAGATGCTCCTCGACTTCAAATTTCACCAGACGCTGAGAAGTCTACTCGATATCGAGTAAGGAGTACTCGATATCGACAAGCTAGCTACTCGACCTGCCCAATTTCGCCTTCCTCGATGCTTTATCCTGTGAGTTCCTTCCTTTACTCTTGTTTTTACTTGTTTTTATACAGTGAGGACACTGTAAATTTTAAGTATGGGGTGGGGGAATGGCTTACTTTATGCATATTTGCTATATTTGATCATATTTGACATAAATGTGCATATTTAGAAGTTATTACTTTGAATTGCTACATGGCTATTTTGGAATTCATTATTAATTTATGTGCTTATATGCATGATTTCCAAAAGTTTGAAAAATGACCCCATGACCCCCATTGAAAATTTTGATTAATGTCATGGAAGCTTATATTGAACTCGACGATGCAAAATTGGATTCATTAGAGATATAGCATGAAATTGCCTAGTAAAGGGAAGTCACAATAAAGTGCATTATTTCTTGAAAACCATGAAAGGAGGTAAAATTTGAAGTTGCTTTTGACATGTTGCATGATAAGAGGATGGAGGACTTTATATTTTCCATATAATGCTCATTGTTTATAATCCTAGCCTTACCTATGCTTATGCATTGCACAAAGCCATAATATGCCTTATTTCATATATTGCTCCACATGTTCTAAAACATTGCCATTCTTTACCTTATCCGGGGATTATGTTGAGAATGATATTACATTATGGAGATGCTATATGGTGTTTGTGATGTGTTGTTGTTATCATTATTGGAGTTTGGCGAAATTGTTTGAAATATATGGAAAATTTAATGAGTGAAAGAAAATCTGATCAAAGATCGACCCTGCTCTCTCAGATAATAGTTTGGAGAGATGGGACACCAGGTGAGGAGTCCAAAGCACTAAGTATCCGGGGCCATTCATGATACCCATGTTTGCGACTCGCGAGAAGGCAGTGCTGAGGTTAGAGAGGTAAAAGCATTATTATTGAGAAAAAAGCATTATGAAAGGTGATGAATGTTATGGAGAAAGAATGTGGTATGAAAGTTTGGGAAATACTCCATTTCCCCGGATCATTAGCACCACAATGCCAAAAATTGCCCACCTTTAGCCTTTTACCAATCCACTCCTTATTTGAGCTTAATTTAAAGTCTTCTTGATTATCAATGCTTTGTCACGAATGAATGTTTTGCATAACCCTCCTTTTGTGAGTAGATGTTGCTTTTGTATATTTGCACATGCATGAATCTGTGACACTAGTACCTTTTCGAGGATGGTAATTGAATGCAAGGGATATATGAGAATGAATCTGATATGTTGAGAGTTTTGATTTCTTCCCCTGAATGACAAATAAAAGTATTGCTTGAGGACAAGCAAGCTTAAGTATGGGGTGTTTGTTGTGAGCCTAATCTGCCATGTTTTACTGTGACTTTTATATCGATTTCTGCATGCATTTCATTCATTCGGGCTAAGATAGTACAGAATCTATGTGGTTTATGTTTATTTGCCAAATTGTGGAAACTACACCAGTTTCTGTTTAATTTCGCAGAATTCGGAGCATTTTACAGCAACTCTAAAGAAGGTCAGAAAAGCTCGGAAAGCAACTACAGAAGTCCAGGATCCGAGAATACAGAACCAAGCTGAAGCCCAGGCTACTCGATCTCGAGTGGACTTTACTCGATCTCGAGTAGAAAGTCCGAGCAGCCTGGTCAACAAAGCCTGGTCGAGAGAGCTGAGCCAGACCAACCCGACTTTCGGAGCCTACTCGATCTCGACTACCACTTGTCGAGATCGACGACGCCTCAGCGCCACACCCGGAGTCGAGAAAGAAAGCTGATCGAGAAGCCGAGGACGAAGACGCCAAGCACAATCCTACTCGACCTCGATGAGACCTTGTCGAGATCGACGAGACAACCAGCGCCTGTCCGAGTCCTTGCCGAGGAGAAGCTACTCGACCAGAGAAGACCACACCCTACTCGACCTCAACGAGACCTAGTCGAGATCGACGAGCCCCGAGTCCAGATCCGAGCCTGTCAAGTAGAGCCACCCGAGAAGACCCAGTCGACATAGCCAGTCTACTCGAGGTCGACGAGAGCTACTCGACATTGACGAGCACTAGTGAACCAAGTCCGAGTCTGTCGAGCACCAGCTAGCCGAGACGACGAATCCGAGCCAGTCAACCCTACTCGAGATCGACCAGACCCTTGTCGAGATCGAGTAGACCTCCAGAGCCGCGTTACTCGGTTCGACGAATCCTACTCGACTTGGGATTGCTTGGACGCGAAGATTGTTGACTCTATCCGAAAAATCTATCAAGATCTACCATGAAGAAGAGAGTTCTATCCATTGAAGACCTTTTAGATATAATTCCTATTTTTGGATTTAATTATATTATGTCTTTTATTTATCTTTAAAGCTTTTAGATATAGTTTTAGTTTTAGATATAAATCTTCTATCCTTGGATAGCGAGGATTAGAAGCCTATAAATAAGGCCCTAGGGGCTGGTTTTTCATTCATTCCAATTCAGACACAATTCAATTTCAGTAAGAGAAGTAGTAGGAGAGAGAGAGAGTGAGTGGCCAAGAGGAGTTGGTGAAGCGAGAGCGGAATTGACTTCCTTTGGTTGTAAGCTCTATTTTATTTTATTAATGCAAGCTTATTTTCTTTTATTATTGATGTCTTTAATTATGATGAAGCGCGAGTAGTCCACCCACTTCTAGGGTTGGGGCGAGCCCGATGATAGCCATGCATATTTGAGGTAAAGATCCGACCTTTATCATGTTTTGAGCATTTTCCTACATGTTGATGTGTTTATTGCCCATCTAATGGAGATCCATGCTAACAACTTGGATTATAAACATAGAATCGGTAGAGACAATTAGGGTTTCTTGAGAGAGTTGTCTAATTGTTGGAAAAGGCGAAAGCTTAGTCCTTTAATGCGAATTATATGAATATCTGTTTGGTTCTACCTTATGCATGCTTGGTTATTGTCGTTGCAAACCCCAATCTTGGAAGTCTTTTTACATTAAGTTTAGTCGAATCCCCCAAAGCATTTGTTTTTACTTTCTTTTATTTCGTTTTACTCCCTGCCCTCGTCGATCTCGACCAGCCCCTGGTCGACCTCGACTACTGATCTTCGACCTAGAGTCGTCGTAGCTTACTTGTGCAGGAATCGACGAAGACCAACTCGACTTCGACAGATCGTACTCGATCTCGAGTAGACCCCAGTCGAGATCGACCATCCTTTGCCGAGCTGTTGCACTGTGTTCGACTGTCCGATCTTCTGTCGAGTAGCTGTACTCGAGATCTAGGACCCTGTTGTCGACTTCTGACCGTGAGATTACTCTGCTGCCTAGGATCCGCTGACACGCTTCCTCGTGGATCGATCCTGACTTTCCGCTGCTACATCAGGAGGAGGTCTTGTAATTATTTGCAAGGGACGGAATCTGGTTTGCTGTAATTATTTATATTTTATTTGCATACTCGATTTCCTCCTACCAACAATATGATCTCAGTAGGGGAGTTAATTAGATAACTTAATTGCTTTGTTCTTTGAAAATTGGTGAATTGGTAAAGGATCTTTTCTTGCTAGAGTCTCATACAGCTGGTCAAGTTGCAGCTCACACTTCTCATGCTCAAAATAAAGTGTCAAATGTGGCAGATGCTTCTACTTGGCACAAGAGGTTGGGTCACTTACCTCTTCGAAGACTTCAAACTTTGCCTTCTATTTAGTTGAGTAATGTTTGTAGTACTAATTTACAGTCTTGCTCTATTTGTGCTTGTTCCCGATAAGCACGTTTACCATTTGCTTTAAGCTCAATCAAAACAGTAGCTATTTTTGAATTGGTTCGTGTGGATGTTTGTGGTCCATATCATGTGTCTACACATGACAATTGCAAGTATTTATTGACGTTAGTGGATGATTGCACACTAACCACTTGGATTCAGTTATTGCCAAACAAGGTTGTTGCATTCACTAGTTTGAAAAAGTTCTTTGCTTTTGTCCAAAGGCAGTTTAGGAAAGAAGTTAAATCGATCCGAACTGATAATGCATTGAAGTTAGGAGGAAGCAAAGAGTACTCTCAATTCCTTCTGGACCATGGAATTATCCATTAGCGGTCTTGCTTAGCCACTCCACAGCAAAATGGAGTGCTTGAACGAAAACATAGGCATATCCTAGAGGCCGCAAGAGGGCTCATGTTCGAATCTGGGCTTCCTAAAAGGTTTTAGGGTGAGAGTATTTTCGTTGCTTTCCATATTATCAATAAATTGCCCAACAAACTCTTGAATATGCAGTCTCCGTTTGATGCTTTACATCACATACCCCCTTCTTATGATTACCTTCGTCGTTTTGGATGCTTATGTTTCGTATCCACTTTGAAACATGGGCGAGACAAGTTCGCAGTCAGAGCCTCACTATGTGTACTTCTTGGATACCTTGGTGGTACAAAAGCATATAAATTGTTTAATCTTGAAACTCAAAAGATATTGGTATCTCGAGACGTAGTGTTTCATGAGCAAGTGTCCCCCCTTCAAATCTCTTCCTTCATATCAAAACACTGACTCTCCAGGTTTTGTACTTGCTCCTCCTGATCCCTCATCTATTTTGGATTGTGATGATGATCACACTGCTCCTATCAGCCCTGTTTCTTCAGCGGTTGCTGATGCTCCTCGCCGGTCATCAAGAGAGTATCATCCACCTGCTTATCTCTTAGATTACATATGTTCTCAGTGTACTGATCTGGCTTTCTGTTTCCATACTATCACTTCCAATTGTTTTTTTCCTTCCGCTTCAGCTCCCGCTACTACTCGACCTGATCATGAACCTCTTACATTTGGGGAGGCTTGTGAGTTTGAGGTTTGACAGAGAGTTATGCAAGAGGAACTTTAGGCCTTGGATACCAATGCCACTTGGGAGATCGTTGATCTTCCAAAGGGGAAACGGGCGATAGGTTGCAAATGGGTTCATAAGGGGAAGCGAAAGGCCGATGGAAGTATAGAGAGTTACAAGGCTCGTCTTGTGGTTAAAGGGTTCACTCAAAAGGAAGGGGTGAATTACAATGAGACGTTTTCTCCGGTAGTAAAAATGCCCACCGTTCGGACCCTTGTTTCAGTGGCACTCTCGAATCTCATCTGCTTTAAGGAGTCGTGGTTACATACAGTCTCCCAGTGATTACTTTTTATTTTCTAGAAGGTACAATGGCTTGGTTACTTTTGTTGCAATCTACGTCGATGACATATTGTTGTCTGGAAGTGATACTGTTAAGATGCTCAATTTGAAGGCGTTCCTTGATGCTGAGTTTCAGATCAAGGATTTAGGGGCATTAAGTTACTTCCTGGGCATAAAGTTTAATTATCAAAGTTGTTGATGGGTTGTTATTAAGCCAGTAGTGTTTTATCAACGATTTGTTTATGGATTTTCCTTGCCCAGAGACACTTGTGGTCAATCCTCTTGAGCCTTATCTTTAGCTCACTTCCACGGATGACATTTTACTCGACAATCCCACTATGTATAGACGTCTTATAGGCAAACATAATTTCTTGGTCCACACTCGTCTGGACCTTGCCTTCACTGCCCAATTTTTGAGTCAATTTCTCAATGCTCCTCGAGTCCCTCACATGGATGCTACTCACCATATTTTGCGCTACCTGAAAGGGACTGCTTCGAAGGGGCTATTGCTGACTAAGACTCCCAACTTCACTCTCCGCGCGTATTGTGATGCCGATTGGGCGAGTTGCCCATTCTCTCACCGATCGGTCGGTGGATATGTCATATTTCTAGGATCGTGTTTTCTTTCATGGAAGTCTAAAAAGGAACAGAGTGTATCCCTATCGTCCGCTGAGGCAGAGTACAGGTCCCTCCGCAGGGTATGTACTGAAATCGCTTGTTTTACCCGGTTGTTAAGCGAGCTTGATGTTCCAGGCATCACTCTGGTGCCAGTCAAATGTGATAACCAGGCTGCAATCTACATCGCTCGGAACCCCATGTTTCACGAGTGCACCAAGCACATCGAACTAGATTGCCATTATGCTCGGGAAAAGCTTCTTGAAGGGCTTATCTCGCTGCATCACGTCCCCTCTCATGCACAGCTTGCAGATTTCCTAACAAAAAATGTTCTAGGGTGTCATCTTCGGCCATTGTTGCGCAAGATCGGAGTTGTTAATTACCCACCTCCGTCTTGAAGGGGGGGGGGGGGGGTGTTAGAATTCGGGTAGAGGATTCGGGTGCAGGCTTGGCTTGTTCGGGTTGTTAGTTTTGGGCCTGTTTTGAATAGTTCGGGTTGAAGTAAGAATTCATTTTCCACAATCCCAGATTTCCCTCCATATCGCTCTCGTCCTCTTCGTTTATCTCAATTACAGATCTAGCTCAAATTCCAGATCGAATTCGAAGTCCAACAATTCCTTAGGGGTAGAGAGGGCGATTTGCCAAACCAACCCTGGTTCAACTCCCACGTGGCCACCGTTGTCCCATATGCTTTCATTTTTCACTTCTGATGTTTTTTCTCATGTATGTGTGTAGGTGTGTGATATTAATAAGTTGTAAAAAATTTAACCCTCCTCATTATGTTTTTTTGTGTGTGATATTAATAATTTTTAAAAATTTGTTCATTAGTTTTTTTTTCTATGTATATATATATGTGTGTGTGTGTCATACATGATATTAATCACTTAAAAAATTTATTCATTCCTAATTCCGTACCTGCATATATGTGTGTGTCGATTTTTCATTCCTAATTCCGTACCTGCATATAACGTTCGATGTGGAAGAAACATCAGTCACATCACAACACTTATATTCCTGGTTTACCCCTTTACCACTAGCCCACGTGAGGTCATGATCAACATAATACTAGAGATACCAATGCGCGCTATATAAATCCCCATCATTTTTGTCCACCTCTAACCTCTCAAACCCTCCCATTGACACAATTTGTACTACACTAAACATAACTCCTATCATGTCGCCTTTCGAGTTCTATAGAGCCGGCGGCACCGGTACTCATCCCTTCCCAATGGGTTCATCTCATGATCAACCCTGCAACACGGGCCTCTCCCTCGGTCTCGCGGGCTTCGAGGATGCTGTAAACAACAAGCTTAAGGTCCACAAACAAGCATTTGTGGCCTTCAAGTTCGACCACCTCTTGCCGCCACCTCTTTCTTTGGGTCCGTCTTCCTACACCGCTAACGATAAAAACACCGCTCCTATGAAGCGCTCGCCGACGAC
The DNA here is from genome assembly GCA_963922045.1 of Persicaria maculosa. Lineage (NCBI taxonomy): Eukaryota > Viridiplantae > Streptophyta > Magnoliopsida > Caryophyllales > Polygonaceae > Persicaria > Persicaria maculosa. Next base: position 23,442,042 of record OY998259.1, on the reverse strand, counting down.
TTGTGATGATCAGGACAAGGATTTTGGCGAGGGTGGCCGGTATTCCGGGAGGCGCCACAATGTCGAGGACGACGACGATGAGGGGGAAGCCAGCCCCTGCAGAAAGAAGTTGAGGCTCTCCAAGGACCAATATGCTCTTCTTGAAGACATCTTCAAGAAACACGCCACCCTCAATCCTGTATGTTTATCAATCTCCGCATAGTTATTTTTAATAGTGTGCATATATACATATACAGATATGAATCGTTGATTAAGAAGATCAACGTACGACTGGGATTTAAAGAAACTTTTGAAGAGTAAAACTATTCGTCTGAAACAACATGATTATTCATATAAATAATTATGTTGCAACCAACGAATAATTTTTATATGAAAAGACAGCTAATACATATGAATAATTATACTATGCCAGATGAATAATTATATCGTTATGTATAAATAGTTAATTTATTTACAATTTACATCGTAACTCGTAAGAGATGTTTCTACAGGAATCATTCCACACATATATACACACACATGCGACATAATATAATTATTAATTATATTATTATTTATACATATGTATTAACTATCTTTTCATATAAAAGTAGTAACTGATTATTCATATAAATTATGTACTAACAATCATGTTTTTTTTTTAAATCTCATCCATTAATCTTCTTAATCTAAGCTCTAAAATTCTTCATAATTTATAGAAGATCGATGTTTGAATTGAATCCAACCTCTCTAATCTCTCTCTATATATATATCCTCTCTTGAATTAAGTACTAATCTTGTTTTAATTAATTGATTGAATCCATTAGAACGAAAAACAAGCACTGGCAAAGCAACTTAATCTACGTCCACGTCAAGTGGAGGTGTGGTTTCAAAACAGAAGAGCAAGGTATATATATCTTTCTATATCAAGTACTATCCGTCTGTGAAATTTATAAGTAATTCAAGTCATATTCATATCATAAGAGCTATTTATTTTCAATCTAAAATTGAAAACAAGACTTAAAAAATACTATACGAAGTATCTAAAATCATTAATTTATATATGATCGAACATATATATATAGGACAAAGCTGAAGCAAACGGAAACGGAGTGTGAACTCCTGAAGAAGTGTTGCGAGAGGCTATCCGAAGAGAACAAGAAGCTGTACAGGGAGCTGCTGGAGCTCAAACTAGCCGGAGCCGGAGCCGGAGCCGCCGCCAACACCAACACCCCACCAGCGGTGTACATGAACATGCCTCCGGCAGCCACCCTCTCCATATGCCCTTCTTGCGAAATCAACGAGCACTGCCATCCTCGCAAGCCACCTGTGCTTGCCTCCAATAATGCTAGCTAGTTAGTTCGATCGAGCCGAACCCGAACCAGAACGAACCAGCCTTTGTTCATCCGGCCCACACTCCTCCGCTGCTTGTTAGTTACTTCCAGCACGTCTATCGTATATTTATTTTGGGAGTTAAAATTAATATATATGATTAATTAATTAGGCTTAAGTTTTTGTGTCACAAGTTAATCCCGTAGATTAATAGATTAAACCTTTGTGTGTGTGATCGATCGACCCGTATCAAATTGTAAATGTGTATGTGTAGCTTTATCAAGCAAATTAACTGTGGGGGGAGCAACTTAAAGGCGGTGAATTGATTGATGAAAGGAATTAAGTGTTCTAGCGGCCTGTGATGCATTTGTTATGTGGGTCCGTTCTAGTCCTTATGGTCAGGCTTGGTTGCATCTATGAAGATGGGGTTGACTAGGATCACGATTGAGGGGATAGCTTGGTCATCAATTCCATCAAAGGATTGTGGATTTGATTGTGAAAAATTGAGATAGCGACGTCAAATGTTCTAATCCTGATTTGAGGCTTCGTTGAATGGTGCTTCTCTCGTTGGTTATTGAGAAACGAGAGATTCTCCATTAGAGAGCAAGAGTAAGCTCAAAGACAATCGAACAAAATTGGTTACAGCTGAGCTACCTTACCTCTATTTATAGAGGAAGATATAGCTTTTGTATATTTACAGAATATAGCCATAAGTATATAAAACATACATAATATATCCTATATACATAGTGCTATTACCCCCACCCTCCCTAAAGTTGGATCCAGAATGTCAAAGACAAGACCCAACTTGAGAGATAAAAATCTGTGTTGCTGCTCCCCCAAAGCCTTAGTCATTATGTCTGCAATTTGGAGATTGATTGAGACATGTTGAGTAAGAAGAAATCCTTCCTGTTGCTTCTCTCGGACAAAGTGACAATCTATTCTCGGGTGCTTTGTGCGTTCATGAAACACTGGGTTGGCAGCCAAGTGTTGAGCAACTTTATTGTCACACATCAGAGGAATTGGAAGAGGAACTGAAATGTGAAGATTCTGAAACAAGCCCTGCAACCACACCATCTCACTAGCAGTGTATGACCTGGATATGTATTCTGATTCAGCTGAGGATTTGAACATTGTGACTTGCTTCTTTGTCTTACAACCAATCAATGAATCTCCAAGGAAAATGCAGTAGCCTGACAAAGATCGAGAAAAAAAATGGACAAGCCTCCCAATCTGCATCACTGTATGCAGTCAAGTGTAATGCAGACTTTGAAGAATAAAAGAGACCTGCATTAATGGTCCCTTTAAGATATCTGAGGATGTGAAGAACTGCTTGGTAATGAGGGATTCGAGGAGCACTTAGAAACTGAGACATGTGTTGCACTGCATAAGACAAATCTGGCCTTGTCATGTTGAGGAATAAGAGCATGCCAACCAGTCTTCTATATTTTTCTGGATCATCAAGTAGCTCTCTTTCATCAAGAGACAAGCTGAGCCCTCTAGGCAATGGAAATTTAGCTTCTTTGCAATCCAGAAGCTGCACATCTCTCAACAAATCAATGATGTACTTCCTCTGGTGAATAAGCATTCCATTAGCAGATCTGGATATTTCCATGCCTAGGAAGTATCTCACTTGACCAAGATCCTTGATTGTGAATTGCTGATATGTGATGAAGTCTTTGCTTTGTCAAAATAATCTCAGCTTCATCATCTCCAGTGATTAAGACATCATCAACATATACCAAAGTTGTGACTAATCCCTTCTGTACTGGTTTGATGAAAGGAGAATAATCTTGTTTAGACTGCACAAAACCAAGAGAAATAAAAAAACTTTGTCAATCCCACATTCCATTGTCTGCTAGCTTGTTTTAAACCATATAATGACCTCTTGAGAAGGCAAACTTGACCAGGTTTTGCCTTATCATATCCATCAGGTGGTAACATATAAATTTCTTCATCTAAATATCCATGAATAAATGCATTATTTATGTCCAATTGATGGATAGGCCAGTTTTTCTATAGTGGCTAAGGCTAAAATGCTTCTTACAGAAGTAAATTTAGCCACAGGTGAGAAAGTATGTTTATAATCTTTCTCTTTGACTTGGTTGTAGCCTTTAGCTACTAACCTAGCCTTGTATCTGTCAATGGTTCCATCAGGTTTGTATTTAAGTTTAAAAACCCACTTGGAACCAATTAGAGTCTTATCTTTTGGCAAATCAGTCAATTGCCATGTTTGATTTTTCTCTAGAGCCTGCAACTCTTTATCCATAGCTTCAATCCATTTAGGATCTTTCTTAGCTTGGTTAAAGGTATGAGGTTCAGGAATATTTACAAAATTAACAAATGAAGTAATGAATTCAGACGAGAAACTATCAACATTACCAAGTATTTAAGACAAAAAAAAATAAGGACTCTGAATTATGTCTTATAGAAGGACATAAAAAAAAAATCCTTGAGTTTAGCAGGAGGGTTAGAAACTTTCACAGACCTCCTTTGTTGAACTACTTGTTGATCTCTTACTAATTCAGGTACTTTTGAATGTGCATTTTGTGAGATATCACCAGATGCACTCTAACTAACAAATGCAGGTAAGCTATCATTAACAACTTCATGAACACTGTTATCATCAAGGTCATTATTACTAATAACAGGTATATAAGGGAGATTAGAAGAATCAATATGAATATTTGAATATAGATCACTGCAATCTGCTGGATTAACCATTGGCAGTTGTACTTTAGGAGTTGAAACACTAGAATGTACATTGGACTTAAACGGGAATTGCTCTTCAAAAAATATCACATCCATGTTGACAATGTACTTTCTAGTGTCCAAACAAAAAAGTTTGTAAGCCTTTTGGGTAAAAGGGTATCCCACAAAGATACACCTCTTAGCCTTTGGACCAAACTTATCACTCTTATACCTGGGATCAAAGGCAAAAGCCAAGCATCCAATGGTTTTAAGTTCATCATATGAAGGCACTTTACCAAATAAAATTTCATGAGGTGTCTTCCACTGTAACACATGTGAGTGGCTTTTGTTTATCATAGGAGTTGCAGCCAATACACAGTCTGCCCAAAACTCAGAAGGTAAGTTAGCATGTAACTTGAGAGACCTTGTAGTTTCTACAAGGTACCTATGTCTCCTTTCAACCTTACCATTTTGTTGAGGAGTGTAAGGAGCACTCCTTTGATGAATTACACCTTTTGAAGCAAATAAATCAACACAATCCTTCTTCAGAACCATTATCACTTCGAAAACACTTAATAGAGGCATTGAATTGAGTATAGACATAAGAAATGAATGAAGATAACAAGGTAAACACTTCAGATTTTGATTGCATCAAAAAAGTCCATGTTACATGACTCTTATCATCCATGATAGTTAAAAAAAAAAGAAGCACCATAAACACTCTTAGTCCTATAAGGACCTCATATGTCAAGATGAACAAGATCAAAGCAATTAACAGACACAATCTTGTTAATAGGAAAGGAAGATCTATGCATTTTTGGCTAAAACGTACACATGTTTCACACTTAGGCAAATGAGAAACATTACAAGGCAAAAAAATCCAAATGCTCAATCTTACTTACAAAGGCATGACCTAATCTAATATAAAGTTGTAACAGTCTAGCAACATCAGAAGACACATTGGAAGCCAAGAAATCCTTATTCATAGACTGCAACATACTCCTATTGAGCTTAAAAGGAACCCCAGAGGATGCAATGACCTTATCAGTTTGCAATCTGTAAAGGCCATTGAGCTTGAAGCGTGATCTAATGACCTGGTTACTGCCAAAGTCCTGAAAATACCAATTACCAGAAGTAAACACAATAGCTAAAGAAGAATTTTCTACCAACCTAGGCACAGAAAGCAAGTTGTGTTTAAAGCTAGGTACCAATAAAACATTATGCAAAACCAAATCATTAGTCAAACACAAGGTGCCAATCTCTTTCACATAACATGTGTTACCATAAGGTATACCAACCAAGATAGGCCTACCAAGTAACCTTTTATCACTCAACAAATGAGAAAATGCAGTCATGTGATCAATTGCACCCGTATCAATAATCCAATCCTTATCACTAGTGATGGATGCAAGCAAAGCCAAGTCAAAAGATTGAGAAGTACCTGCCATGTTGGTAACTGTGGAGCAATTGACTTGGGGTTGATTATGCATAGCTCGAAAAACCTCTTGACAAACTGCATTGATAAAAAATTGATCAATCTTTCCAGCCCGAGCTCCTTCCCCATCAGTCTGTTCCAAAGGATCACCAACCTCACCACAAGCATTGTTAGTCGATACTCCTCCTTTTATTTCTTTAAACCAATCTGGAAATCCATGGAGCTTAAAGCAATTATCCATCATATGTCCCTTCCATTTGCAGTGAAAACAAATTCTATCCTTGTTATCCTTACGAAAATCCTTTTTCTCACCCTGAATTCCCTTTCTATTTGCAGCTAAAGCCATATTGTCAGTGCTAGTGCTTGCACCATTAACGACCTTATCAGGATTTCCACTCTCAACCTGAGACACCAGATAATATGCCTTATTCAGAGTTGGCAAGGGATCCATATCCAAGATGCTATTACGGACTCCATCAAACGAATCTCAAAGCCCCATCAGAAATTCCATCAAACGATTGCGTGCTTCATCGTCATTAACCTTCTTCATCAAATTACAAGAACAAGCCACTAAAGCCCCACAAGAACACTCGGGAAAACCTTCAATACACTATAACTCATCCCAGATACGCTTCAATTTATTGAAGTATTCAACAATGGTCTTACCATCTCGAGACACCGAACACAACTCCTTCTTGAGTTGGAAAATCAATGGCGCATTAGTTTGCTTTCACAGACCTCGTCCCACCAATGCTCAGCAGATTTGACGTACATAAAACTCTTTGAAATCGTATTGACCATCGAATTGATCAACCAACATCGGACCATATAATCGGCTCGCAACCAGCGCTGCAACTTCTCAAGATCAATTGGACGCCCACAAGAACCGTCTATAAAATCGATCTTGTTCTTTGCCCCTAACCCCAAACGAACTCCTCGGCTCTAACTCGGATAATTCGTCCCATTGAACTAGAACGCGATCAGCTGTGCACCCGGATTGTCCGAGTTTGCAAGATTCAAGGGATCCCTCACATTACTATGCGAATTATCCTCAGAACGATGATTCCTCAACATCGAATTCCCTTCTTCAGACATCCTCGCTCAATCAATTCGCAAGAATCCAGTAAAAATAGAAACAACAACACACGATTCCAACACAGAATCACAATACCAATAAACAGAAGAAAACGAATTACAGAAAACCAAAACCACGAACCAGAAGCTGACCTTCACACCAAGATCAAGCCGTTCGCTTTGATATACCATGAGAAACGAGAGATTCTTCATTAGAGAGCAATAGTAAGCTCAAAGACAATCGAACAAAATTGGTTACAACTAAGCTACCTTACCTCTATTTATAGAGGAAGATATAGCTTTTGTATATTTACATAATATAGCCCTAAGTATATGAAACATACATAATATATCCTATATACATAGTGCTATTAGTTATCAAGAATTTCGTACTCTCGTCCGCAATTGGACGCTATTAGTTATGGGTTGGATTGGTACATTACCAATTTATTTTTTCGTTTACCATGTACCAATCAATTTGAATTGATAATCGTAAAACCTCTACCATTACCAACCATCGAAGAAGTTGTACCAACTTAATTGGTTACCAATTAAGTTGGTTGGTACGTTGGTAATGGTAATTTACCAACTTTTGAGTGTTGAGATAAAAACATGCAAATACAATACGATTTAATTAAAACGTAAAAATTATTCCAACACTTAGGTTTTCGTCCGAACCGATTATATTTGAGGACGAAAGCAACATAAAACTTTAAAGTTATTACAAAGTGTTTAAGCACGTACTAAAGCAAAAACAACATAGTAGTACGAAGGTACCATTCCAAATAATGCTATAGGTTTTCGTCTTAATAGAGGTCGATTTAGTATGCCTCCCTTGATTAAAAACATTTTCTGAAGGAAAAAAAAGTTACAAAAAATAAAAACAAAACTTAAAACAATTACAAAATAAATTAAAAAAATAAAAATAAAACTAGATATACTTGGTTTGGTAGGAATTGGTTGTTATTACCGTACCAATCAATTTCAAATTGGTTGGTAATGGTAATACCAACTTTTTCATTCTCATTACCGTTACCGTACCAAGTTTTGGAACTTGGTTCGGTATACCGAACCAATTATATTGGTAACCAATATAATTAGTTACCAATTATATTGGTTTGGTTTTAATGGTAATTTTTCCCTGGCCCTACTATTAGTATTAGATGATGGAATACTAGGGTTTGACGCTACCTAAGGGGTCGTTTGGTAACGATATCTAGATATTAAGATATCGATATCGATATCGGTATCGATATCAAGATATCGATATCGGGTGATATCTTTGATATCAAGATATCGATATCGGTATCAAGATATCGATATCGGACGACAGGGCCGCGCCAACGTTTTTGAGGGCCCTGTTCTAAAAACAACAAATTAAGGCTAAAACTAAAAAACAACTTTACCAAATAACCTGAATTTGGAGATATATGTGAATGAGAGCCATATTAAAAATTTGAATTGAGCGATGGTGAATAGATTCTCGCTGATTGAAAAGGGGGGAAAGCACCAAACATAAGAGAGAGGGAGTAGTCGAGCAGAGAGAGTGTGAAAGAATTGTAAGGGAAGTTGGAACTTATAATCGAAATCGATCTTATCTTCCCGTTGTAGTTTTTTACCCTTACAATTAATGAAGTTTGGGAAATTAAAAGAAATCGCACGCTTGATAGTTCCATTGATGAAGTATGGAGAATAGAAAGAAGATGAATCGCCCCTTGTCCTTTAACTGATGTTGAAAATCGGAAAAATGTATTTGGTATTTAGGTTTGATTTGCTTTTTTTTTAAAGTCAGTAGTTTATTTTTTTTTTTAAAAAAATAATTGGTAAAATTGTTTTTAATCTTTGGCCTTGATTTCTGGACCGTATTTCACTAACTAAAGGAGAGTTAAATGTAGACTATGGACTTTTATTTCATACTCCCTCCGTCCAAAAATACATGGACTTTTACTATTCATTCACACTTTTTTAGGAGTTAAAAACTATATAAAATATTAATTTTTTATTATTTTTTTTTAATAATTACAAACTTATTATCAATAAGTTTGTAATTATTAAAAAAAATTAATAAAAAAGTTAATATTTTATATAGTTTTTACCTTCTTAAAAAAGCGTGCGTGAATAGTAAAGGCAATGTATTTTTGGACGGAGGTAGTACTATTTTACATACCCGAAAAATATACGGGGCCCTAAAATTTTGAGGGCCATGTTCGGAAGAACCACCCGAACATGTGTCTGTCTAGCACGGGCCTGTCGGGCGATATCGATATTAAGTGATACCTCCCAAAAAATGAGTATATCAAAATAGGGCATATTTATGTCTAGATATCAACTGATATCGATATATGGCTATTACCAAACACAGATATTAGATATCACTTGATATCAAATGATATATTATGCATACCAAACACTACATATCGATATCAGTTAAAGTGATATCGATACCTAACCCTACCTAACACTAGATATCAGATATCGGGATTGATATCCGATATCTGATATTTAGATATCAATACCAAACGATCCCTAAATCATTTCATTGTTAAAAAAAATGGATGATGAATCCCTGGTCACAATGCAAGCTAGTACGTATACTGAGTACTAGTAATTAATGATTGACTACTCGCAACGTGCATAAATTCAATTAAAATTTTCAGGGAGCCTCTGAACTTATTACTGCGCGACCCAACCGTTCAGGGAGTCTCTGAATTTATTCAATCACTGTAACACATTCTTGATTACTCCGTACTATTCAAAGTTTAAGCAATTGACGTGACTAAGTATAACCCACCCCACCGGCTAAGTCAATACACTAAATGCAACCAAGTCACTAGAAAAACCTTACTACTCCGGAGTGCTAGTAAAATATAATTTTTAAGAGATGTAAATTTAGTTAGCTAGATAATGTTCGAATAAGGGGCAATTTCCATATAGGCCACGAAATTAGGCTATATTAGTAATCCGTCTCCCACCCTCTCCGTATTTGGAATTTGTCCACCGAATTTTTCGTCATGCTGAAACCGAAACACACAGAAAACCTTACCACACACGCATTCTCCTCTTCATCCTAGCTGCTGTAAATTCATCGATCGACAAAGTAACGTTGAATTGCTGTTGTTAATTGCTGAATTGCTTCTACTACGCAAGCATATCGACAAAGTAAGCGATCACAGCAGAAGGTAAGCGTGGTCGCTCGTTTTTTCCTGTAATTTTGGACTATTCTTCAGCAATCAGAGTCGAAATTTTGATTATGCTATTAATTGATTACAGATCTGGTCTGATGTGATCGAAACTAACAGATTTTCGGTTTGCTGAAACACGGATTTTCGATTTTTCTGCTACAAGTAACGTTCCAACAGATCTGGTCTGATCTGTTATGATCGTTTATATTGTTTCTGTTGTGATCTCTTATAGATCAATACTTTCTATCAATTTATTATAGTTCAACACTTTCTGTTGTGATCGTTTATATTGTTTCTACGAGATCTGCTGAAACTAACAGAATACCTGTTTTTTTAATTGCTAGTAAAAGTGTTTTTGCAAGTATATGTTTCGATTTTCTATATAACATTAGCATGTGGAATGAAACTATCGTTTTCGATTGCTGAAACTGTGGAATAACATTATCTGTTTTTTAGTTGTTTCCAACAGCTCTGTTTTTTAGTGTTTCTGCAGGTATATGTTCGTTTTTGCGGAAATGCATTCCAATTATATTTCAATTACTTTAATACTGTCAAACAATCAATTGCAGGAGGGTAGAAATGTCATCAAACATTGTAACTGTTGTGTATGGGGGAAAGTGGAGAGTTGTTGAAACAGGATTACTGTTCGATGGAAACATTACTTCAAAGGCTTTTGTGCTAGAGGATACAATCACTTTATTAGCCTTGAGGGACAAGGTTTGCAGCAGATTCAATGTTGATGAATCAGTTGAATTGGAATTCAGCCATTTGCACCCCTTCAAGACATTGAGAGCACCACTTAAGGTAGATTCTGATGCTGATTTAAAAGAATTCTTGTTGTTGAGTAAACTGGATGGAGTGAATTTTTCTGTAGAGTTGTGTGTCACAAACACCTTGCCATTGGATATTGTTGGCCATGAGTTTCAATTTACTGCTGAAACTGTTGAGCTTCCTGAAACTGATGAGAGATATAGCACCAATTTGGATATAATAGAAAATGTCTCTATTTTTGATGAGAATCAGGATGTGCCACAAGACGATATGGATGCTGACAGATTTTCATATTCCTCTAATGCTGAAAACAGTGATTCATTTTCAGATAACTCCAATGATGGGTATTGGAATGAGCGCTATGAAATGATGAATAGAAAAGGGAACACAGTTGATGAAAGGGGTGCTGGAAGCTCTATCACGGACAGTATTGTCAACCGTGTCACTCAATGCCCAAGGGTTATGTATGTTGGAAAAACATTTGAATCTAGACAGGCAGTAAAGGATGCTCTATACATTATGTCTATGACAGACATATTTGGATTTGAGGTTAAAAAATCAACACCAAAATATTATAGAGCAGCATGCATAAACAGAAATTGTGGTTGGAGATTGCATACAAAGAGAATTTCAGCTATTTGTCATGAGGTGATATTGTATAGAGATATACACACATGCACATGGGATACAAGAACAAGACACTCCAGGCATGCACCATCCAATGTTATTGCAGGCCTCATACAGTCAAGGTGTATACTGTTTCAGCAGTCAGTTTTCAGCATTTTAGTTTCAGCTTTCATTTCAGCACTATATTTATTGTTACTGATTTCTGTGTTTTCAACAGTGGATACACCCCAAAAAAAATTATTGATAAGATGAGAACAGACCACAAGATCTCAATTACTTATTGGAAGGCATGGAAGTCAGCACGAATAGCTCAAGTGAGGGAAAAAGGGTCGCCGGAATCAAATTTTGCTGCCTTGCTGTCATATTGTCACATTCTTATGGAGAAAAATCCAGGAACAATAGCTCTCATTAAAACAGACAGTGATGAAAGGTTCGAATACTTATTCCTGTCTTATGGACAATCCATTAGAGCATTTCCCATCTTAAAAAAGGTATGTATATGTACATAATAATTTATAATTTAGCAAAATTATGGTGATTTCAGTATTTAAATTGTTCCCGTCTTATTTGCAGGTTGTTGTAGTAGATGGCACATTCTTAACAGGGGAATATAAGGGTACATTGCTTGGAGCAGTTACACAAGATGCAAATATGAAATTATACCCGCTTGCTATTGGGATTGTTGACACAGAAAATAATGCATCTTGGGAGTGGTTTTTCCAGCAACTCAGTAAAGTTATACAACCTACAGATGATTTGGTGTTTGTTTCTGATAGGCATTCCAGCATTTCTAAGGCCATCAAAAAGATATACCCTAGTGCTACCCATTGCGTATGCATGTGGCATTTGAAGCAGAACATCCAAGCAACTTTCAAGAAAAGGCATCTTGCAGACATGTTCCAACAGGCTGCTGAAACCTACACTGTTGGTGATTTTGCACACCAATTTGACCGTATAAAAGAAGAATGCCCAAGCCTAGCAACATATTTGATATCCGCGGGGCTGGAGAGGTGGGCAAGAGCGCATGCAAAGGGTAATCGGTATAACATGATGACATCCAACAACGCTGAAAGCTTAAACTCAGTTTTGAGTGGTAAAAAATTTTTGCCCATTCTTGCACTGTTGGAGTTTTTTAGAGATAAGTTCACAGAGTGGTCTCAAGACAGAAGGAAGTCTGCAGCACTAAATACACAGAGAGTCGCCCCTGCAATAATGAAAATGATCAAGGAATTGCAAAAGGATGTCGGTGCATACACTGTAAAGCACTTGAGTGAGTCTGTATTTGAGGTTACTGGAGAAGGTACGCGGACTGTTGTTGATCTTTCAGCAAAACAATGCACCTGTAGGGTGTTTGACATTCAAAAAATCCCGTGCGTACATGCTCTGTCGGCGATAGTGTCTAAAAGGCTTGATGTTGCAGATTTTGTTGCTGGTTTCTACACAAATGAAGCTTGGATTTTAGCACATGCTGAACCCATATATCCAGTCCTCCCTGATGATGAAATAAACCTTCCTGAATATATTAAATAGATTAAGTGTTACCCCCCCAATGTAAGGAAGAGGTGTGGTCGACCTCTTCAGAAAAGGAAACTTTCCAAGGGAGAGTTTGTGAGAAGAGCAAAATACAGTAAGGAATGGCTTCAAAGGGAGCACGGGAAGAGTTCAAAAGCTCAACACCAATGAAGCTGGCTACAGAAAAATGTGCTGATTTGAATTTTTAGTTCAATTTTACACCGTTTCAGCAATTTGATATGAATTTTACGAGATGCTTTGTGTTTTTTTTAATCATTTGTACTCTGTGTCATTGCTTTGCTATATCATATTGTTTTTAGTTCATTATGTTTACCATTTATTGCTATGCTTAAGCTTTGTTCTAGGCAATCATCTCTGTTTCAGCATGAAAAATGTGCTGAAAACAAATGTCCTGGCGGAAAATGCTGAAAATATAACTTGAACAACTATGGCACCTTGACAGACGCAATAAGTACCCTCTTTAAAGATTATATTTCTGATTTTTGGTTGACTTATACACTGTTTCAGCAACACAGATATGGTGAATTATTTTGCTGAAATCCTTGCTGGAACATTTGCTGAAACAAACTAGTAGAAAACAATGCTGAACCAGAAATGCACACATAATTTACATTAAAACATTAGATAAAATGTCAATTCCAATGGCTTCAAAGAGTGCCATTGAAAATGCATCCAAAATGATACAAAATACCAACAGTTGTCCAGAATATCCCACGGAAATACATCTAAACCACAGCTACGTTAGAATGTCTTGAAATCCCTAAATCTGATAGACGGTGTTACACACAAGATGCTATTAACTAGAATTTAAAGCTCCGTTTCTCTTGAATCAAGTCTGAGACCATAAGTTCTCGGTATCGAAAGATTCTTTCATTGGTAAACTTCCTGACATCTCCCCCGAACACCAGCGCCTCGATTGCTTTCAGTACAAAGACCCCACAAGATGCGCTGCAAAAAATGAAACAAAACATATTGATAACAAGCACAACAACATAATGCTTCTATACCCCGTTGTATCGTGCACTAGATCGGGGACCTTGTTAATGTGGAATGTAGACGGTTGAAAATTTGGGATCACACCAGCCTTATCCAAGTGAATTGGCAACCACTCAGCCATCCCGCGCAGATAATCAACAAGCTTTTCAGCAGACACAATGTAGTGGTTGAAGTCATATGCATTTATAACCTTTTCAGCAAGATTTATCTCCAATGCAATCCAATGCTCATTGTCTATGTTGAAAGGGGTGTAGACCAGTTTTGCAGACTCCCAACTCTTGGGATAATCACTAGGATATAAGCCCAGGAAGTAGCTAGCAGTGAAATTTTCAACAGGTGTTGTTTCTTCGTAAGATGACGTGCATTCTGGAAGATATTTTTGATGAAAAATAGGATCCATCACGACAATGCCTTCAAAACTGCTAGGATCTTCACTGACTCTCTTCCTCATGTGAACCAGTCCAGCTTCAAGGTGCTGAAACAGTAAACAGTGTAAGGTGCTGAAATTCATATAAACAAAAATACATACATAGTTACATTTACCCGAAAAAGGATGCTGTAAAGAAAAACAGTTTCAGCATACTTACATCTATGTCAAGCCAACCATCCTTCTTAACAATGCTCTTAAAAAATGACTTCTCTTTTCTGGATCCCATTAAAAGTACTGAAAAATCCCTGCGCATATTATTACAAGATTTAAAAATCGGGTCAGAGCACTCGAAATATATATATATATATTGCTAGAGCACTCGAAAACACACATGGAAATTTAAGATGGACATACCTTGAGCTTTTAACACATTGATACATGAAGTCATGGTCAACCTTGCTGAGCAATGATTTTTTTTCAACATGCTTTGGGATCCTTAACTTTTCAGCAACAAACGGGCTCACCAGAAAACTACTTGCTTTTGGAAGACGCTTTGAACGCCTGAAGTTTTCAATTTCTTCAACACATTTAGGGTCTTTGGAAATTGTATCCCACTGAATGCATGGCTTCTTCACCAAGTCTTCATCGTCACTTTCACCATCACTTAAATGTATTGTTTTTCCAAGGGGTGGGGTCATTAAGTCACCAGCAACATCTTTGCTTGCAGCATCTTTTGTTGCTTCAGCATCACCCATTTCAGCATCTTTGTCTAGTTGCCCATGAGGTGATGCTGCTTCAGCATTAACGTTGGTTTCAACAACTTCATTTTCAGCAACCTTCGTTTCAGCAACCATACTTTCAGCAACCTTTGTTTCAACAACTTCAATTCCAGCTGCCTTGACTTCAGGACCACCAACCACCTTCCTCACCCCAGCAGAACCTCCATCATCTAAGCACAGATCTCCACCCTTCAACTCGAAATCAGAGTCGCGCCCTAAGTCAACCGCATATACATGCCCTGAAGATGAGTCTAATGACCTCTGCCCTTCAACAAGGGTAACAGGAATGATCTCATTAACAGATGCTGAAACATTGGTACCAATTGGTTGACCTAGAATCTCAGTAGGTACCTCTTCCCGAATTTCATCCAACACCTCCTTCACAGCCTTTGAAATTGCTGGATCACAAGTTGCAGCATTGGATGACTGGGTCTTAAACTGCATTGACTCTTGCATTGTTAACTTATTTTCTAAGGAATCTACCTTCTTCAGCAGATTATCAACAACATTCACCAACTTTAAACATCCTGACAAACGTTCCTCAAGCATCTCCACCCTCGCAGCTAAATCAGAGACTCTTTGAGGCAACTCTTCAAGCTTATCTAACCTCATCTGTATTTCTTTCAACCAGCTAGGATGTCCCCCTTGTTTGCTGAAATCATCAGTCTGAGCGCCATCCACATTCTTCCCCGCTCCTTCCAAGTGATCATCTCTGGCAACGTTCTCAGTGCCTTCATTGTTTATGTAGTCATCAGTTTCAACATTCATTGCATCGTCCCCTCCTTAAGCCACACCCCCTTGGGGGCCTCTGCTACTCTGTCATTAGCATCATCGTTCCCACCCTTAAATAATAAAGATTCCTTTGCAGGTGCAGCTTCGATGGCCGACCTCAATGCAGTTTCAGCAACTCGATGAAAGGATGGACATGCAACTTCAATTGGCATAAACAAATCACTGGAATCTTCAGAAACAGATTTACCTCTCTTACGAAATACAAACCTAGGTTTCGCAATTGCATCTTCAACAGCTGGTGGTTTCTTTGCAGCTGACATCTTCTTACCCCTTGTCTTCTTTTTTCTAATAAAACCAATTTCATCAACTTGTTTTGTTGAAACTAAACCAGCAGACCGACCTCTCCGTGTTGGCGTAGGTTTGCTTGTTTCAATCTTCTGTTTCTTCACCAATGGCGGCGCTTTACTCACAGTCTTTCGCTTCTTCGAACCTGCAGCACCTCCACTTTCCTTGCCACCTGACTCTTCATTCACTTCTTGTTGTTCTTCACCTTGGGTTTCAGCAGAAGGTATATCCAATGATAAATCACCATCTGCATAGCAATTGAACCGTCTCCAGTATGCTCTTGTCCTAAGTCTCCAACAATCATACAGCTTATCTGCCTCAGGTTGGGAAAATACAGGTTCAGTCATGTGATCAAGAATGGGGTGAGCAACTTCATCTTCAAATACCATTCCTGGGGACCTTGCAAACTCCCCAAAGGTTGGGAACATGGGTGCCTAAACAACCAATAATATTAACACACAATAAGACAACTGAAATTATAAAAATGAAATTAATAAAAAAAAGAAGATTGTATGAAGATAGATCTGAGACAAGAATAATACCACATCGCCATCAAACAACTCTTGCGCTTCAATGTAAGTATGTCGTAACTTACACTCCCACCGAAGAGAATATGGATCACCCACACGAACTTTGAAATCGCAAAGGAACTTATCAGAAATCACCGGGAAAGCCTCCAATATCCAAGCCTACAAATATAGCCAAACAAGCAAATGCTGAAACATACAATTGCTGAAACACAAATATTGCTGAAACATAAATGCTGAAACAAACAGATGCTGAAACATATATGCATGGACTTAAATTACCTGAAAAGCATAAATATATCCAAACAATTCATATGATGGTCTCGGATCAGATCGATCGCAATCCAGGACCTTCTTTAAATACTTCACAACCAAAGAATAAGACAACCTCCCCCATGGATACAGTTCACATTTCGCTGGATTGCATACAAGAGCAGCATGATCTTTCTTAACACTTTTAGACCGCTTGAACAATAATATCTTCTCGATAATCAACAGCTTTGCCATCTGAAGCTTCTTTGTAGACGATTTTCTACATGTTTTAAATGCCTCCAACAACTCATCATAGGTACACTTTGACTGCTCCCGCCCCAGAAAATGAGACCATTCAAATTTCGCAGGCGGTTTAACTTTAGTATCAATGACAGGAAGCCTTGTAATTGCATGAAACTCTACCAGAGAGAAACGAGCAACTAGACCATCAACCTTGAACCACAATTCATGCAGCTTATCACTCTTAATCAAACGTAGCATCATTTGATGAATCAACTGAAAATTAAGTTTCATCTTATCTCTTTGAACAAAGACCCATCCAAAGCAGCTTCTCCTCAACAACTCAAAATCAGATTTGGACAGATGTTCCTCTATAACATCACAGACATCTGGGGCGCAGTAAACATTGGATTTTGCACAAAATCTATCCTTCACAGGAATGCAATACTGCAATCTCTGTTAAAAACACACATTCATAAACATGAATAAACATAAAAACACACACAAAGGGGGATAAGGTATGGAAAAAAAATATACTCACATCGAATTGACATTTATATTCTTGAAGATCACTTGCAGAGGCATTAACATCTAAAAAACACAGACAAAGAATACACAACAACCGTTTCAGCATGAATAGAGACAACTGCTGAAATAGGTCTTTTACATATTATGCTGAAATATGCATTTATGCTAAAATCAAAGACAAAGTACCACATGCATGTATACATTTCATACCAAAACACAACAAAGGCCTGGAAAAGCATAAATACAAAACTTTAGAACAAAAACGACACACCTCTGCTTGAAGAATTGGATGAACTGCTACCTTCAACTGAAGGAACCTTCTCAGATGAGCTTTTCTTCACTGCAAATCAGATACATTCGATATCAAACATAGTAATAAGGGGGGAAAAACGACAAACATGCATAAACGACATAAACACAGAATACAAACCGTCATGTGCGAAATCACTTCTAGTTTTGCTGTCAACCACGGCAACATCAACTCCTTCCCTCTCATCGGAGTCCTTGTTCTCTAAAAATCGACAAAAATTGAAAAGAAATGTCAGTTTCAACTTCAAAACAAGTACAAAATTAAAAACACAGATAACACACCGCCATTTGAAGGATCGCTTGAATGTTTATGGTCGATTGCACCAACAGCAGGTCCCTCGAGGTCGCCGGCGACTTTGTTCTCTGACATTGGAGCAGAATCGAAGAAGAATCGTCGGTTTTAACCGCAAAAGTCGCTTGGGAGAGGATGGAGAAAAGAGAGCGAATCGTCCGAGAGAAGCCAAGACACAAACAGAGTGAGGAGAGAGAAGGCGGTTTCCAGCAAAAACCCTTATATACGGGGGGGGCAATTTTGTCCAAAAAAATTTACGTGGACAAAAAGCCCAATATGACGGAGTTGGGGGACAATAGCTAAATTGGGGAGAAAATTTGCGCCTTCGGCGCAAATTTTCTCTTCGAATAATCATATTGTTATAGACGAATAATTTTTCTCTATAAAATTTTCAGTAAATCTCAAGTTAGCATTGATCTTTTTAAACCAATGCTTTAGAATTGTTCACAAATTGCACCATAATTGAATTGGTGTTCATAAATAATCTATATATAGGATGAATCCAGTGTAAATTGTGAACAAACTGATTATTCATAAATAACACCATCATTATTCATTTTTTGTACGTAATATAGTTATTCATATGTGCTAATTGTTTTGGGTCAATTTGAAAAATATCCAAATAAGTTGCTCTAATTAGGGGAGTGTCAAAAAATTTGTAAAAATTGGTAGAGTGTTCATCCCCTTTGCCCCACAGGCCCCCCTTCGCGTGTCCGGTTTTTTTTTTTTCCTTTTAAAATTTTTTTTTACACGTCAGCATTTTCTGTTGTGCAAATATAATCCGATGTTGTGCACTTATAATATTATCTTGTGCAAATATAACTTTATGTCGTGCAAGATTAAATAACCTCATGGAAAGGATATGTACATTGCATTCATATATCTTATTTACACATAAGCACATCGCTCTACCATTGACCTAAGAGACTTTTAAAGCTCAATTATTACTAGACCATTGCCAAAGACGATGCCGCTAACATCGACGTTGTCGACGTCGATGTTGCTGACACCGACATTCCTGACGCCGCTGACACTATGACATTGCTGACACTGTCACCACTAACATTGCGAACACCACTGACATTTTTCATGTCAGCGCTGACGCCGACATCGGAGATGCTGACGTTACTGACGTCGACGTCGAAGATGCTTTTTTCCGTGTCAGCACTTTTTTTTCGTGTCAGCAGCACTAACGCTGATATTGCTGATGCCGACATCGAAGATGCTGACACTGAGGTTGACGTTGCTGATGTCAACATCGGAAATGCTGACGTTGCTGACGCTGGCATCGACGCTGTTGAGAGCGGCGTCGGGGATGCTTTTTTTCATGTCAACGCTTCTTTTTTTCGTGTCAGTACTGACGCTGACGTTGTTGACGCCGACATCAGAGATGCTGACGCCAACATCGGAGATGCTGATGCTGCTGACACTGATGTCGAGGATGCGACGCTGCTGACGCCAACGCCGGTGATTCTTTTTTTTCGTGTCATCACTTCTTTTTTTTCGTGTCAGCACTTTTATTTTTTGTGTCAGCACTGATGTCGGCTGACGCCGGCATCGATGCTGCTGAGGCCGACGTCGAAGATGCTTTTTTTTGCGTCAGCACTTTTTTTGTGCCAGCACATTCAGTTGGGCATCCGTATTTTTTTTCTTCGTGTCAGCACTTTCTAGTGTGCAAATATAACCTGATGTTGTGCACATATAATATTATGTTGTGCAAATGTAACTTCATGTTGTGCAAATATAATGTTTATATTATATTTGCTTAAACAACTTTATAAAAAGGATATGCACTTCATTTATATTTTAAAATTGCAATAATATATCTTATTATTGAACATTTATTAGACAATTTTATAAATTACTAGAATTATTATAAACTTTAGCCTATGTGGGATTCGAACCCGCGTATTTGCGCACCATTGAGCTAAAAGGCTTTTAATTATATTATAACATAACATTCAGATAAACAATATAATCCTACAACAAACTGATGTAAAAAGAAAAAAACATCGCTCTACTGAAAAGACATGAAGCTGAACAAGTTCTAATTCGCAAAGAAATTTGAAGAAACAACCAAACCTTATACACATACAGTTCAACAAACTCCTTAAAATGCTCCAAAAATTATGAAATCAATTCATAAAAGAAGCAAAGGTTTTCTGTTTATTTGTATCTTTTCTTTCTGACAAAAAAAAACATATACATCTACTTGAATTGCACAAAAAGAGACAATTTCAGCACATAATTAGAAATAAAAAAGAACCTATACATTCTAACAAAAAAAAAACTTATACGTCAACTTGAATTGCACAAAAAAGACAATATCAGCACATAATTAGAAATAAAAAAGAACATATACATCAACTTGAATTGCACAAAAAGAGACCATGTCAGCACACAATTAGAAATAAAAAAGAATCTATACATTCTAACAAAAAAAAAAGAACATATACATCAATTTGAATTGCACAAAAAGAGACCATGTCAGCAAACAATTAGAAATAAAAAAGAACCTATACATCAACTTGAATTGCAAAAAAAAAAAGATCATCTCAACACACGTATCTTTTCTTTCTATTTATCTATCTTGAAATCAGCATAGTTACACAAATTATACAATATATCAGTAGCTTCTAGCATGAGCAATAACATGTGAACAGTAAATGCCAAATCAATATAAAACACAGCATAACTAACAAGGAAATTCATACTTTATAGGGAGAATGGGATAAATATAGCATAACTAGCAAAGCAGATTACAAATCCTTCCTATGTTCTCACATAACCAAAAAAAGAAAAAAGAAAAAAGAAAAAAGAAAAAAGAAAAAAGAAAAAAGAAAAAAGAAAAAAGAAAAAAGAAAAAAGAAAAAAGAGAAAGTTAATTTAAAAAAAGTGAAAAAATAAAATGTTTATGTTGTGAAAATATAACAATTTGTTGTGCAAATATAACATTATGATGTGCACACATAACAATCTGTTGTGCAAATTGTTAGTGCTGACAGCCTGACACCGTTATTAGGGTGTGTCAACAACATTGTTTTTCCCCCTTAATTTTAAACAAATAATGTGACAAATCATATTCCTCCAACAATAAGTCTAGTAAAGAGTTATGCAAGTCTAAATCTTAAAAAGATGACATTAGAATAGCACTAAAAACAATTCCACCTCAAATTTTCATTTGATGAACAATCAAGATGCATCTCTAAAGTTAGCCTACATTTGTGCATGTTTAGAAGGCAAAAAATGAAAAGGCTTCATTTTAATTATTCCCAAGTTCCCAGAAACATCCATTTTATTGTTAAAGAAAGACCTTATCACCAAACAACATCAAACAACCCAAAATGCATATAATTTCAGCATACTATCAGATGAAGTGATGAACAATTACTACAAATAAACAAGAAATTATACATCTACTTGAATTGCAGAAAAAGAGACCATGTCAGCACACAATTAGAAATATAAAAAAAAAAGAACCAAAGAATCTGATATAGGTCAATATCAGCACAAATAGAAAAAGAGACCATGTCATCACATATTCACGCGCATGCCAGCACATATTCACTCGGTGTCAACACCCTTAGACCTTGAACTAGACTAAACCAAAGAATCTGATATAGGTCAATGTAATCTGTTTGCAGTGTCAGCAGACTAACACAACAACAAAGAAAATCAGTATAAAACATAGCATAATTAGTAAGAGATATTTTACTAAAGAAAGCATTTCTTTCCAACAAAAAAAATTCAGAATGAGTGCTTCTGAGAACTGTAATAACATCAACTGAAGCTTCAGAGTCATATACATTAAGCTTACACTAGAATGGCTTATAAAAAAAGACAAATAATTGAATGCGGACATACAACCCACCCAAAAAAATTGTAACCTATGATGTGCACAAATAACAATCTGTTGTGCAAATTATTAGGAGTGTCAGCAACATTAGCCCCAAAAACCAAAGTAGGTTCCAGATTTCATATAAATTCATAAAACCAGCGTAGCTTCCAGATTTCATATAAATCAACATCAAAATCACATCCAATACTCAAATTGCATTTCTAAAATCATGAAATTAGCCCCAAAAACGTAATTGAGATGAAATACCGAAATTGGAGATGGAGACACATATGTGGTGGCTAGAAAACCTCAATAGCAGCAACAAGTACCAAAAAAGAACATATACATCAACCTGAATTGCACAAAAAAGACCATGTCAACACACAATTACAAATAAAAAAGAACATATACATCTACTTGAATTGCACAAAAAGAGACCATGTCAACACACAATTAGAAATAAAAAAGAGCATATACATCTAGTTGAATTGTACAAAAAGAGACCATGTCAACACACAATTAAAGTAAAAAAATAACCTTTATATTATTATAAAAAGGGGGAATTACTAATAAATAACCCACTTTGATATTTGGTTTGCAAAAATACCTCGGTTTGAAAACAATTGTATTAATATATGAAAATTTGCAAAAATACCTTATTTAATTATCAAAACTACCAACCACCCCGAAAAATTCGGAAAATTTTTTTAAATATTTTTGGTAATTTTCATTTTTCTTATATTTTTTAATTATATTAAATAATTAAATAAAAAATTTGGGATTAAAAAAAGAAAAAGAAAATTCCCAATCCAAATCCCTACTAACTGTTAGCCCCGACCGACCCAGTCCAAATCCCTAACCAAAACACACAAGAGCAGCCCCAACCCTAAGTCTCCGGCGCTCAGCCCCAACCTCAATCTCCGTCGCTCGGACCTTAGCCCGCGTCTCCAGCTCCGTCGCTGCCCTCACCGTCCGTCGTTGCGCATACTAACTGCTTCTTTTGGATGTGTTGTCCTTCAATTTCAGTTTCAATTCGGTAATGGTAGGATTGTCTTCCCATCTTCACTAGTTATGTTTTTGGAAATTCTTTAAGAAAAGAAAGCCTAATGCGTTGTCGTCGTAGTTGTTGGAAAGTTGCGTCGATTGCTCGGTTGGGATCACGATGTCGAAGGCGATGAGGATGAGGAGGGAGATAGAAGTTGGGATCATCATCTTTGATGTGTTTGATCTAAAGAGTTTGTAACTTCTATATAAGTTTATTAATAAAGTGGGCAAATACTGTCAATTAATTGAAAGTTGAATTAAACTAGTAGCTAGAATTGGTCCGATCGATGGACCTATTATGAGATATTGATATTTGCTTGGTGGCCATCACGTTAATTACACTACTGATGAATTTGAATCAATGTCAGTTCAACGATCAGTCGCTCATAACAAGATACGTGTGTGTGTGTATTAGAGAGAGAGAGAGAGAGAGAGAGAGAGAGAGAGAGAGAGAGAGAGAGAGAGAGGAGATGAATGTAAGTGGCCGTTGTATGCATAATGTAGAGATTTGAGATTAGGAAGCACTAACTAATTACTGTAATGTGGTTTTATTAAACGATGTAATTTAAGGGATAAATCAACTGAATCTTAAGAGAACTACCAATTGCATCCAAGTTGCTGCTAAAACACCCACGACTGTAATTTCTGTTTTTATGATGTTTGAAGGATATTAGTGCATAGGAATAGTCCCCTATATATCTTGCTGAATTTTATGATTTTGATTTTTTTTATATTCAAGCACAAGGAGTAGAGCCCGTTCAGGATGTCGTACAAGAAGCAGGAGGGAAGTATTATACTCGGTCCAGAAAGAGTGAAAATCCAGGGAAAGAAGTCATTACACAACAGATACCTCGAGCGAAAAAATATGGGAGGCTCCCTGATAAATACGATGTGGATGTAGTGACATGGAAGACGAAAAATAGAAGTGTTCAAGGGGTTTCAGAATTACTGGATTGGCTTGCGTTAGAGAGGTTAGTGACTTATTTTTTGTTCGTATGTGATGGCGTGCAAAATATAGTTGCTTATATTTATGTCACTGGTTTGATGTGTTAGCCCCGATTGCCGATAAGGCCCGATGGGAATTTCCCTCAACAAAGGATTCTTTAAGGTCCTTATAGAACCACAAGTGTGGTTAACTTTTGAGGTAAAATATATATTGGTATTGTAAATCTAATTTAATCTTATAACGATTTTTCATCTATAACGTTGAATGACTATCAATCAGGTATGCCTTAGCACATGGAACAAGTCATGTAATTCCTTCGTCAACTAGTCCATGAACAATCAGATAAGCACAAGAAGGTGGTAGTGCAAGACTCATGCTGGGCAGCCAACCTAGAGAAGGAGTATATTATGTTGAAATATTGTGAAGGAGAAATACGTACCACATCTTTATGGTAAGAGCTGGAACGACATCGAGTTCATTTATATTCCATTCAACTTTGAAGATAAACACTGGGTGGCTCTACAAATCGACCTCAACAAGTGGTGCATAAATACGTACGATTCTAATGTTGCTCTTAACCGGGAGAGGGAGGTGAAAACTCTTTTAACTTCGGTTATTGAAAAGCTTCTGATGGTGTTGGAAAGATATGAGCCTCTGGCAAAGAAGTATGCACAGTTTGGTAGATCTCCTTTGAGTGTCAACCGAGTGAAAGGTTTGGAAACAAACGAGTGTGTGCAAGTGCATCTACCAACCTTTTGATGTATTTTTATGAAGTATTTCAACCTATAATCCTTATTACTCATGGTGTCAATGGATTTGTAGGGGGGATTGTGGGGTGTACATGCTCAAATATATTGAACTTCTAATTGCTGGTAAAGACGGAGTTGTTGGATGTTTCAGACAAGAATGTTGATTTGTTTAGGAACGAGCTGGCACATAACATCTTCAACTGCAAGGGGAACAGGGGCTAACAATATTATCGCGCAAACTTAGATGGTTCGTTTAGCCTAAGACTTTATCTATTATCTATTGTTTTTGTTCGACATGATTAGGTTCATGTGGTGGTGTTTTGGATACTTATGGTGCTTTTTGTCTGTTTTTGGAGTAGTTTAGCTTAGTACCTACTCATAATTGACCCAAGCTTTTCCTCATTGTTTACAGAAAATCAATCTCTCAACTATGATTGTTTTGGATTGTTCTTGTGTCATCTCAAACTTAAGGTTAAGGGAAAACACTTCCTTCTCTTTCAAAGCCTTGAAAATTGCTAATCGGGCTTGATGTGTTTTACTAAACGAGCTGAGTTTGAGAATGTGAAGCTCGATTTAAACATTGGCTCGGGTTGACTTTAGTTTGTATTTTGTAACATGTACAAAATTTCTCCAACATTACTATGCTTGTGAGCAAATAAGAGATGATTTCAGTAGGGTAAAAGGCAACCTATTCTCATATAAAATACTTATATTCAATATTGACAAGGTGTCATCTGACATTAAAAAAAACACCGTTAGGCTCAAGATTCTACTGTCCATTGAGATTCGAATTTGTTTAGTTAGTTGGATAATCATCAACTCTAGTAAAAAATATACCTATGAACCTCTTACTTTCGCATTAGTTTGAACAAAGATTTAAGAATATAAAGTTTAGATTTTGTTAGAGGCAAGGGTGGGTAATGTATATTGGAGGGAATATCTAGTAGGAGGCGACAATTAAGCGGTTAGGGTTAATAATATAGTTGTTATGATTTAGGTCAAAACCGTATCTTTACTCAATCTCCCGCCGATTTTTGATCATATCCTGTCAATGTTCATATTTGTGATTGTCAAGGACAATATTCATCCTGTTAATGTGATAATATTATGGTTTCAAAATATATATTGACAATCCTTTTGTAAATATGGTTAATAATCCTGAAGATATGATTGGCCGTATCTTCATTGATTCTCTCCCCGATTATAGCTTCAATCCTGTCAAAATAAACCTACAACCTTGTCACTATCAACATCATTCCTGTCATTCTAAATAAATAACTTTGTTATCTTGGACAGACCTTTAATTTATAGTTATGGTATGGATAAAATCGTATCTTTATTCTCTTCCCTATTATATACTCCATCCTGTCATTATTAATTGTCAGGTTTGTCATAAAAAACCCTATATCCTGTCAAAAACAAATTTTATTCATGTCACTTTTGATTCTCTTACTAAGTCAATGATTTTCATCCGGCTAGTTTTATTATTCTTAATTTTCCGAGAAAAAAATATTAAAAACATTATTTTAATATATATTTCATTTTTTTAAATATTTTTTTTACTTTTCTTTTAATTCATAATACTCCTTTTAATGATTTTTTACATTTAAATTTAAAGGTAAAATCAGTTATTATTTTTTAGCACAAATGACACACCTATTCTATTTTTCATATTCTCAGAAAACAGGTATACTTTTACAAACCGAACACCGATTTAGTGTATTTCTGCAAATCGGCTAAAAAAAAGAACCTACACATCAACTTGAATTGCACAAAAAGAGACCATGTCAGCATACAATCAGAAATAAAAAAGAATCTATACATCTACTTGAATCGTAGCGCGATTTCCTATCCGGAAAGGTATCATAATAGAGAATCCGACACCGAACGCATGATATCACTTCTACCGAAACATATGGTCCACTTCAAATACTATCCACTTGGATTGCAACAGATGAATAAATTGTGTGCTGACATGGTTTGATTGTGCGCTGACATGGTCTAATTTATTTGCTGACATAGTTGTAACGGCCCAGAATTATGATTTCCGGGTTACGTTTCAAGGGATAAAACCCTTTGTTCGGATCTTGCAATCCAGGTACGGGTCGAGGTTTCAAACTCATTTTAAGATTAGTGGAAAGAGGGATTTCAAACCCTAAAAACCTCGAAGGGCCATTGGGTACCCTTAACCTGTCCTAAGACTATGTCGCGAAATCCAATTCAAACGAAAGTAAAGCGGAAGCAAAGTTAAGATACAAAATATCACGGCAGAGCCGGGTCAAAACCAAAACGTAAGCATATGGTTACCATTTATACCAAGTTAGAGAATTAGCCATGTTCTTCAATTCGCCAAAAGGAAACCCCGTCATATAGACATCGAGCACTCAGAATCTGAGGCCACATAGTATGTGCTATACCTAATAAAGATGCTCTAATGCAGTACGAAAGTCAAACACACTAGCATGCTCCTATGTATAATAATGTGCAGAAATACTGTAAAGGGCCCAAGACAATGCCAAATGGCATATCCCTCTCCTACCTCCACCCCCTTCCGATAGGGCGGAGACTGGCCAGCTCGTGAATGCATTCCATCAAAATCGGGCGGCACGCATGCCTAACCCGCTCCACAATAAAGCCCGCAGGCATCTCATAATATAAGGAAGTTCATGACTCGATTGACTCAGGGTACCCGATGAGGCTGGGCTACCCTATGACCCTAGCAAAGACTCTAGGACTATCACAGATAACGGCCGTTCTGTTTCAAACGCAGTAAGTAAGCAGATGCTCATTCAATTAGTGCAACCCAAACAAGATACTACATGGCATGCTTTTATGCATATGCAACACCTAACATAAAATGCAACAACAGGCATGAATGTCCAACCTGAGTAAGCCCCCTAGGGAACTTACCTGAAGATGCAGAGCAACAGGATAATACAAGCAAGGGCCAAATCCAAGTCCAAAGCAATCCAAGGCAATACACACCTATCATCAAGCCAATTCCATAAGCTACCAGACCGATATTCATACATACGAGACCCAAGTTCTCAACATACTCAAAACCAACCGATAGTGAAACCGCTTTCCAAAACCTTCCCGATATGATCAACATCAACCAAAATCATTCTTCAAATCAAACCACATTGAGAAAATCGTATCAACCATATTTTCCGAATTCTTAAATCTCAAATTAAGTCAACTCATTATCCAGACAAGTTCTCAAATCATACTTGGTCAAATTCCGACATTAGTCATTTAAACCTTAAAACCAATCTCTCAAAATCACATTATAGAAATAATTCCGACATTTTATTTCAAACCCTTGACTTTAATGTTTCAAGTTATTTAAGACACTGATAACCATTTCCAAAATAAATCCATCTTTATAAACCCCATTTATAAAACAATACTACCAAATTACTTTATCATTTCTAAACTCATATCACAAAATACATATTCCACATACTATTCTCTTTAAAACAATTTTATAATATATACTAATTTTAGAAAATCCATTTTTATAAAACAACAACAATAATAATAATGACTAACAAAATAAATTACGAACCATATCATATAACCATGTAAGATTATAACGGACAAATCATATAAAACACCAACACACACATAACCTTACAATTTAAACCCAACTCTCAAGTCCTTAGAAGGAAATCAGGCCCAAACCCTCACTCTGAAACCCGAAAAGCCCAAAACCAATCCCTCAATCTGTCAAAGAAACCGGATAGAATAGAAAAGGAGGTCTCCCTCCCAAAAAGAAAGAACAGAATGACACATACCAGCGGAAAACGGGGAAAGAAGAAGAAAATCAGGCCGCCGGCGACTTTCCCTTGCCCACAACCCGAGCTCCCCCGTTCACCCACTCTCTTCCGACACCCAAGGAATAAGAAGAGCAACCGGACAAGGACAATCGAGGAAAGAAGAATCTCACCGAGGTTTGAAGTTCTCCGCCGGAATAGAGAGTCGTCGAGCTCGGTTCGGCCTTGTCGATGATGAGATCTCGCCGTTCAGCACCTAGGACGATGGAAGGGGGGTTAAAGGCCCGACTGTACACAGATTCGAGTCAAAAGAAGGGGAAATCGAAGCTTACCGCCGGCGGATCGGAAGATAGGGAAGCGAGGAGCGAGGGCGACCCGATGTCGGCGTTGGCGGCTCCGGGGCTCTGCCTGCTTCTTCCAACGACGTCAGATGGAGGATTTTTGGAGATTCTGCTGCCGGGTGCTGCTCGTAAAAGGAGGATGGAAGTGAAGCAGTTGCTGCTGCTCGGGGTTTCTCGGCGGAACAGGGGCGACGGAGGTGAACGTGGCTTCGAGGGCTCGGCGTCTGACTTTGCATTCGGATAACAGGGCTAGCAAGGGCTTCGGCTGCTGCTCAGAAAGGACGGAAGCAGGGAATGCCGGCGGGGACGTGGTGGTCCGACTGCGAAAGGGGAAAGGTGATGCTGGTGTCAACTGTTGCTGCTCGTTCAGAGAGGAAGAGGAGGCGAATGCGGTGCCGCTGTTGGTCTGGAACGAAGTGAAAAGGAGGGAGTTTGTGGCTAAGGATGTAAAGGAAAGAAGGGCAAATGGGTTTGCTGGGAAAACAAAGTGAAAGAGGGGAGGAGGCGTGCCTTCTGAAATCAACAACAGGAGGGGGGGTGTTGTATTGAACCAAGTAAAAGTAAGAGAGGGGAGAGTGGGCTCTGCCTAAAATTAGATTTAAAGTAATAGGGGAGGCTCATATTTGTTGATGTTTAGCTACTGCTACTACCGAACAAAAGAGGGGAAGGAGAAAGTGGTGTGGATGTTTAGCTACAATGGGAAATGGAAGAGCTGTTGTTTGACTCGTATATGTTGAATTTGGAATATCTGGAATTAAACCCTTGACCTCGTCCCAATTTGAAAATTTAAATTGGATTTCCAAAACCGAATTAATTGATCTGATAAAATCATGCCGGAATTCATTTTAAGAGATTTTAAATAATCCAATTTCAATTCATTTTTAATTTTTAATTTTTTTTTTGAGAATTAGGATTTAAAAATCCGGGCCTTTACATCATCCACCTCTAAAAACAAGTCTCGTCCCCGAGACTAAAATCAAAACAAGGTAGGGGATGAAGTTTGAAATTGGTGAGTCCGAGAATCATGCCGCTGATCCCGTAAGCGCCTCATAAGGGCCCGTATGAGGTCCTCACAGTACCCTCGATGTGATCATAATATTCCCAATTGGTCGTAGCAAGTATGCGATATGGGCCCCTACCACACCCTTACTTTGACCTTTCGGTTATATCATAACTCGAAA
The DNA here is from genome assembly GCA_963922045.1 of Persicaria maculosa. Classification (NCBI taxonomy): domain Eukaryota; kingdom Viridiplantae; phylum Streptophyta; class Magnoliopsida; order Caryophyllales; family Polygonaceae; genus Persicaria; species Persicaria maculosa. Next base: position 23,412,173 of record OY998259.1, on the reverse strand, counting down.
GCAACTATAGCGCCCCTACTAGGTCTTAGCAAGCATTCTATATGCGCCCCTATAAAATGCTTGTATCCACTTCGTGAGGCGTTATAATATAAGCCCGGGTGTGAAAATTCTCAAAAAGGGATTACGCAATTGGAAAATATTGGCCTCAAAATCGTTGAAATTCTCGGTAATGTTTCCTCTTTAAAATTTCAAGTAACTCATTTTCAAACCGCTCAAAATCTTCAAATAAGATGTTTAACCAAGCAACTTTACACCAAAACAAGTAAGATCTTTTCGATCAAAATTTAGTCAAAATCCTCCAAAACCAAATCAGTTTCCCGCATAACAACCAATCAAATTCAGAAGCTCGGAGGTGGAATCATCCACCTCTAAGGGCTAATCCCATATTCTCTTCCTAATTTCCAGATCATGCAACATCATTCACAACTCAACAAGTACCATAACCAAAAGTTTCATCAACTCTTATATAAGCATAATACCATAAGCCATCTCATACATGGTAAGTCCCACATCATATCATAGTCAAAAACCATCACATAACTGTCTAACATAAACATAAACATGCCAACAAGTCTTAAGTACCAAAGAAACAACAAGCCTCGACATACTAAGAATCATAAGGTAAATCTATATCATGCTGAAGGCATCACAAGTGCATAATCGAATGCTCATCACTCATCACGTAAGCACACATGTCCAGAATCAACGGTTTAGGTGTTATGGGATTAGTACGTCAGTACACATCAAATCTCACAATCGCATATTGATATCGCACACAAGTAGAATAGATTCATCACGTTAACATATCAACACAACAAGGTCATGCCATTAAGATTCAAACAAAGGAAGATCAAACAGTATATAAATCAGCAAAATGTCAATATGCCCTAAAGGACATCACCTTAACTCGTCACAAAACCATATAACGACCATTTAGAAATCATGCACCATTATCTCATATATACAAGTCACGTCCATACTTCAAGTCATATTCATCATTTACATAATCAATAATCATGCTAGTCAACCGTATGCTACAACATCATGCTTACTACCACATAATAAACATCATTATCTTATAGTTAATACTCATCATTACTTCTTATATCATATGACATCACGTCCTAACATGCTTCTAAAACAACATAACAGGATAACAAGGCAGTAATATATCATTGTAACACTTGTCACTACCAACTAGAATTTAATAATGCATATCAACATGTAACACCTTATCAGGTTCATCATGGTTGTCATCTAACATCATGCTAGCAGATATAATTAAATCACAAAATCGAGAAAATTCCTCACATCATACCAGTCAAAATAAAACACAATCCCCACTCGCCCATCTCCACTCTCAAGCCAAGACTAATCCTCTTCTAAACCCGCCAACGTCAACTAAGACAAAAATTCTCCAAACAAATCCCAATTCATCTCGATGCTCAAATCTCGCCCCTCCTTCCATCAAGCACTCCCACACACCATCCACCTCTAAGAACCCAACTCCTATCTCTAACTTCACACCCGAGAATCCTCTCATACTATATCATCAATACTCACAAAAGTCATTCCCCACACTTCATATACTACTCAAGACATCCCAAGCATCATACCCTGCTAACCACATGGATCCCTCTCTAGCGTCTTACCTCGTAATACCATCGATCATCCTAACCGCCTAGAAGTCTTTTACCACTCATCAACCACTCCACAAAAGAACCCTCACCCACAAGTTAAAAGAAGAAGCAATCATGGACATTATTGCACATAAGGACCACATCATATCAACTAGCATTTATATCAATAGCATCATTAGTTCAACATTAAACATTGCAACTGCGTCGATAAATCTCAATTTACCGTCATGCTCAATCATTATTACAAATCATCATGTACATTAGACTGTAAGGCACCGAATCATATCATCCTAAACAATAGACAATCAGACAACAATTATTACTAAGTCAACACATCAACACCTAAATGTCACCATCAAAGCAGTGCAACATAGTTATCAGCATGTTCAGAAAGGTTAGCAATTCAAACGGAGGACACTCCCTCCTGTAAGTCATATCGTACTCGATAGCCGCAATCCTCGAAACATACATGTCCCACCAATACCGTTGATCATGAGGCTTGTGGGTTATGGGCCCACGCTTCCGCCACACTGCTCTATCGCTACCCAATGTATCGTGCATGACTCCAAGTTAGCAAAGATAGGGGAGTGACAAGAGCGGACAACCCCATGTTCCTTTCGGAACCAAACATAGACCAAGGCTAAGAACGACAAGACTAAAGACAAGACTTCGACCCGGGAATAGCAACGATGCCCTTAAGAAAGTCTATTAGGTTATAATCGCGATAAGTAACATAAATTCATTATGGAGCATATAAATTACAATAACCCACACTAACATGTACCTATCTCAAGGAGAATAACATGCGTGTTCATTCCAAAAGGCACAATCAAGTCCTACACTGATGCATGTGAGACGAGCTAACAGTTTATTATTCCATGAAAGCAGAGATGCCTACTAATTTCAAGCAAATTATGCGGAGCCAGTAATGGTCATGCGGGGTTCAAAGTCATGCGGTATTTAATTAGGGTGACAAATATCATGTATATGAACAATGCACGAGCATGGTACACACATCAACAATTGAATTCAAACATAGCATGACGAGGTATATCATAGCAAACAGATTAAGCATCATACGAGAACATATAAGAGCATCATAGTAACTATCTCATCTTAACACACTGCTCATATAATAGGTCAAGCATGACACGTAATCATATTACGAGATACGTTTAGAAGGCACATGTCCTACATGATACTAGCAACACATGATGTGATACAAGCACAGTCAAGAGTCATTAAAAGGGGGTTAACAGGATGTTCACGAAACATAAGGAATCATCAAAAGTAACAAGAAGGACATCATGGGTAACAAATTATAATCATGCTAAGAACGAACCATCATATGACACATATAAATGTACAATATTTATCACATCATAGAACAGGTACAACATGTAATCATTTAGCGAGTCATATTGAAAATCATAAGCCCTACAGGATACTACTAACACATATCAAACAGGAACAAAATCAAGGTAACTCGACTAAATTTATTCTAGCATTCATACATCATGCGTATGTGAAATCATGGTATAATGTGGTGTGTGTTCATGTTACGTGCCAAGTCATACATCTGTGCAAGTACAGGAGGATATGATAGAGTAATGGAGAAACACTATCGAGCGATAACATGTAAGCATGCTATGATTAACCAATACGAAAAGCAAATCAATCATCGAATTCAACATCAATTATCTTGCATGACTAAGACATGTTATGGTGATAGAAAGAGGGAAGAACCACACTATCAGGAACGTAGCTCGAGAGAGAATCAGCATTACAACCGGACAGAGATCCCTAAGGGAAACCATTGACTTTTCCCGACTGACTTCTCACCCCTCTTTCCCGTGGGACTCTGGTATGACTCTTTGTGGCAAGAAGACACGGGTTGATCGTCACAAGAATCAAGAAATACAGCCCAGAAACACCTTACTTTTGACTTAAAGGGACATAAGGAACCACCTTCCAATACTCGCTCAGACAACCTTCACATCCATACATGATTCCCGACACAATGTGTTTACCAACCCAATTCCCCGTGGAAGACACTGACATCCGGGAGAAAGGCTCGATAGAACAGTCAGGGGTTAACAACATAGTGGAAGGGGTTGTTTCACACAAGCTGGGCTTGACCATATGGAAATAAGGGTACTCCCGCTATCCCGTTTATACAGATCAGTCAATACACAACTCATTGTTAGGCATACCAAATCAAATCTCTACCATAGCAAGCACTGAGCACATAATCAGTTAATAACACTCAATAGTTAAGGCATCCAAATCAGATCCCAACCAATCTGTAAAGAACAAGCTGATATTTCGCCTACCCATTTCCAACTACATCCAATAGGGATGGTCTAACGTCTTTCTACCCACTCGATCCCCTCTTTAGTCGGTTTTCCATATTTTATAATAAGTCAAGTTCATTACTTAGTCCAATTTCGGTTAGGCATCTTAACTTCATTTTGCCCTTTTAAAACACTTTCAAATCCTTTGAAATTCATGGGCGATTTTCCAAAACATACACTCGGCTCTTGTGTACCCGAATTGCACAACCTCAGCTCTGATACCATCTTTGTAATGGCCCAGAATTATGATTTCCGGGTTACATTTCAAGGGATAAAACCCCTTGTTCGGATCTTGCAATCCAGGTACGGGTCGAGGTTTCAAACTCATTTTAAGATTAGTGGAAAGAGGGATTTCAAACCCTAAAAACCTCGAAGGGCCATTGGGTACCCTTAACCTGTCCTAAGACTATGTCGCGAAATCCAATTCAAATGAAAGTAAAGCGGAAGCAAAGTTAAGATACAAAATATCACGTCAGAGCCGGGTCAAAACCAAAACGTAAGCATATGGTTACCATTTATACCAAGTTAGAGAATTAGCCATGTTCTTCAATTCGGCAAAAGGAAACCCCGTCATATAGACATCGAGCACTCATAATCTGCAGAAAATCCCTTTAAAAAAAAGAACGGGGAAAGGAGTCAGATCGAGCCACTCATGCGGGACCGGCGGTCCTCGCTGAGGCCACATAGTATGTGCTATACCTAATAAAGATGCTCTAATGTAGTACGAAAGTCAAACACACTAGCATGCTCCTATGTATAATAATGTGCAGAAATACTGTAAAGGGCCCAAGACAATGCCAAATGGCATATCCCTCTCCTACCTCCACCCCCTTCCGATAGGGCGGAGACTGGCCAGCTCGTGAATGCATTCCATCAAAATCGGGCGGCACGCATGCCTAACCCGCTCCACAATAAAGCCCGCAGGCATCTCATAATATAAGGAAGTTCATGACTCGATTGACTCAGGGTACCCGATGAGGCTGGGCTACCCTATGACCCTAGCAAAGACTCTAGGACTATCACAGATAACGGCCGTTCTGTTTCAAACGCAGTAAGTAAGCAGATGCTCATTCAATTAGTGCAACCCAAACAAGATACTACATGGCATGCTTTTATGCATATGCAACACCTAACATAAAATGCAACAACAGGCATGAATGTCCAACCTGAGTAAGCCCCCTAGGGAACTTACCTGAAGATGCAGAGCAACAGGATAATACAAGCAAGGGCCCAATCCAAGTCCAAAGCAATCCAAGGCAATACACACCTATCATCAAGCCAATTCCATAAGCTACCAGACCGATATTCATACATACGAGACCCAAGTTCTCAACATACTCAAAACCAACCGATAGTAAAACCGCTTTCCAAAACCTTCCCGATATGATCAACATCAACCAAAATCATTCTTCAAATCAAACCACATTGAGAAAATCGTATCAACCATATTTTCCGAATTCTTAAATCTCAAATTAAGTCAACTCATTATCCAGACAAGTTCTCAAATCATACTTGGTCAAATTCCGACATTAGTCATTTAAACCTTAAAACCAATCTCTCAAAATCACATTATAGAAATAATTCCGACATTTTATTTCAAACCCTTGACTTTAATGTTTCAAGTTATTTAAGACACTGATAACCATTTCCAAAATAAATCCATCTTTATAAACCCCATTTATAAAACAATACTACCAAATTACTTTATCATTTCTAAACTCATATCAAAAAATACATATTCCACATACTATTCTCTTTAAAACAATTTTATAATATATACTAATTTCAGAAAATCCATTTTCATAAAACAACAACAATAATAATAATGACTAACAAAATAAATTACGAACCATATCATATAACCATGTAAGATTATAACGGACAAATCATATAAAATACCAACACACACATAACCTTACAATTTAAACCCAACTCTCAAGTCCTTAGAAGGAAATCAGGCCCACACCCTCACTCTGAAACCCAAAAAGCCCAAAACCAATCCCTCAATCTGTCAAAGAAACCGGATAGAATAGAAAAGGAGGTCTCCCTCCCAAAAAGAAAGAACAGAATGACACATACCAGCGGAAAACGGGGAAAGAAGAAGAAAATCAAGCCGCCGGCGACTTTCCCTTGCCCACAACCTGAGCTCCCCCGTTCACCCACTCTCTTCCGACACCCAAGGAATAAGAAGAGCAACCGGACAAGGACAATCGAGGAAAGAAGAATCTCACCGAGGTTTGAAGTTCTCCGCCGGAATAGAGAGTCGTCGAGCTCGGTTCGGCCTTGTCGATGATGAGATCTCGCCGTTCAACGCCTAGGACGATGGAAGGGGGGTTAAAGGCCCGACTGTACACAGATTCGAGTCAAAAGAAGGGGAAATCGAAGCTTACCGCCGGCGGATCGGAAGATAGGGAAGCGAGGAGCGAGGGCGACCCGATGTCGGCGTTGGCGGCTCCGGGGCTCTGCCTGCTTCTTCCAACGACGTCAGATGGAGGATTTTTGGAGATTCTGCTGCCGGGTGCTGCTCGTAAAAGGAGGATGGAAGTGAAGCAGTTGCTGCTGCTCGGGGTTTCTCGGCGGAACAGGGGCGACGGAGGTGAACGTGGCTTCGAGGGCTCGGCGTCTGACTTTGCATTCGGATAACAGGGCTAGCAAGGGCTTCGGCTGCTGCTCAAAAAGGACGGAAGCAGGGAATGCCGGCGGGGACGTGGTGGTCCGACTGCGAAAGGGGAAAGGTGATGCTGGTGTCAACTGTTGCTGCTCGTTCAGAGAGGAAGAGGAGGCGAAGGCGGTGCCGCTGTTTGTCTGGAACGAAGTGAAAAGGAGGGAGTTTGTGGCTAAGGATGTGAAGGAAAGAAGGGGAAATGGGTTTGCTGGGAAAACAAAGTGAAAGAGGGGAGGAGGCGTGCCTTCTGAAATCAACAACAGGAGGGGGGGTGTTGTATTGAACCAAGTAAAAGTAAGAGAGGGGAGAGTGGGCTCTGCCTAAAATCAGATTTAAAGTAATAGGGGAGGCTCATATTTGTTGATGTTTAATTAGCTACTGCTACTACCGAACAAAAGAGGGGAAGGAGAAAGTGGTGTGGATGTTTAGCTACAATGGGAAATGGAAGAGCTGTTGTTTGACTCGTATATGTTGAATTTGGAATATCTGGAATTAAACCCTTGACCTCATCCCAATTTGAAATTTTAAATTGGATTTCCAAAACCGAATTAATTGATCTGATAAAATCATGCCGGAATTCATTTTAAGAGATTTTAAATAATCCGATTTAAATTCATTTTTAATTTTTAATTTTTTAAGAATTAGGATTTAAAAATCCTGGCCTTTACAATAGTCTAATTGTGCGCTGACATCTACATATTCAGTACATAAAGAGATCCCATCTTTGTTGCAAGAATCAGCAAAATAGCGAAACATATGTACATGGTGTATAATTTAAGAAAATGATGTCTCAACAAATGAAGAAGAAAAAGGAAAGCAAACAACAAACTGAAGTTGTAACCCTGCTGATACACATATTCAGTACATCCATACTGCTGACATACATATTCACACTTGAATTCCACAAATCAGATAACTCAAACAGATGCATACATGCCACAAAAATTTGAAGAGAACAAGAGCACATCAGCGAGAACAAAGAGTGGCATAAGAACACAAAAGAACATAACACAATAAAGAAAAGATGGATTTAGTACCCTAATTCATTCATGTGCGAAACTTGGAAAAACACACAGATCTCACCGGATTTCAATTCCGTCATTTCTATATTCAATTGATTTATTCAGGTGCGAAACTGGGAATGAACACACAAAAATGAACACACAGAAAGACGGGAATGAAAACACAGAAAGACACTGATCTCTCCGCTGAGATGAACAGAGACGAACAGTGCCGGATTTGAATTCATTTGCCAGGAATGAACAAACAGAGACAAACAGAAAATATCTCACCGATATGATGTCGCTGGTCAGTCACCATCGTTAGAAATAGCCAAATCTCGCCGCTGGATCCCGCCACTCTTGGATCTCGCTAGATCTCGCCGACCAGTCACCTAGATCTTCGACAATCGGAGCGAGGAGGAGGAAAGGGGGAGAAGGTGCGGCGGTGGAGCGAGGAGGAGTGAGGAACGAGGCGAGGTGCAATTCCAGGAAGAAGAAAGGGGAGGATGAAGACGATCGGAATAAAGATAATTAGGGATTTGAAAGTTAGAGTTTTAATTTTATTTTTTATTTTTCTTCTTTATTTTTTATTAGGTTAATAAGAATGGACACTCCACCAATTATTACAAAAACTAAGACACTCCTTCAATTAGAGCAAAAATTTGTGCCTTCGGCACAAATTTTGTCAATAGTTTTTTCATATAAAAAGCATTCACCTATTGTAATATGATTATTCGTAATTATTCATATGAGTTGTGTACGAATAATCCTGTTTTTACATACGAATATTTTTGTCTCTTCAAAATTTTCCTTTAAATCTCAAGTGTTAATCTTTTTTAAGCCAACCTTTCATATTTGTTCACAAATTATTATTATTATTATTATTATTATTATTATTATTATTATTATTATTATTATTATTATTATTATTATTATTATTATTATTATTATTATTATTATTATTATCCTCTTTCAAATTAATAAATCCAACTCTACAAGTTTTAAAAACACAATAATAATAATAATAATAATAATAATAATAAATATTATTATTATTATTATTATTATTATTATTTTTATTATTATATGAATGTCTTACATAAAGTTAGTTGGGAGCCTCGTAACAAATTGAGCCCCAACACCTTTTTGAATAGTAAAACCAACTCTATAAAATATGAAATCGCCATTAACGGACGGCGACCCATGGCTCATCGTAACCAACTGAACCCGCATTAGAAAACCAATAGCATCGTCTCCCAATTCACCAAAGGTGGAGAACGCAAAAGCCATGAAGCAATACCCTTTAACAGCACAAACATCGGCGTACTTCTTCTTCTTCATTTCAGTGGCTTGAGAGACCGCCTTGCCGATTACAAATGAGTCATTGGCTCTGGTCGTGAACGGTGAAGCCCCGACCACATCGGTACAAGTGTCTCTCCCCTTGTCCCACCCATAAACCAGCAGATCACCCGGCCTCAACTCAACGCCATCGTCACTACTCATACCTGTATGCACTTTCTTCTAAATTGCAATGCTCGCTTTATAACAAATGTCTACCAAAACATCGCTGATCATGTTATGTCGGTGCTTAGAACCGATGCCTCGACTGCAATGTAAAGCATGGTCTCCACATGGGCCTTGGCCCTAAACCCTAAAGACTTAACCCTAAACCCTAAACCATACTGTACATCACATGTTCTTTTGGCTTCTCATTAGCCCCTTTAGGATTTGTGCTTCCCTAATCATAGGGTTTTTCTTTTGGTTACAAGTGTCTATGAACTTATTTTAATAGTGGTTACAATGTTTTTGTCCCCTTTTTTTATAGTGATTACAGGGTCTATGACCTTGTTTTAACAATGGTTACAACGTCTGTGACCTTGTTTTTATTTTGATTACAACGTCTATGATCCCCTAACCCATTCAGTTATTAGAGGAGAACTGTCACCACATGTATTTTGGCTTCTCATTAGCCCCTATAGGGTTTGTGCCTCCCTTATCGTAGGGTTTTCCTTTGATTACAGTGTCTTTGACCCTTTTTTCATAGTGGTGATAGAGTTTATAACCCGTATTTTATTTTGGTCACAACGTCTATAGGGTTTTCTTTGATTACAATGTCTATGACCTTTTTTTAATAGTGGTGACAGTGTCTATGACCCGGGTTTTATAGTGGTGACCAGTGTTCTAAAATCGCGCCTAGGCGCCGCCTAGGTGCTAGACGGGACGGGACCTAGGAATTTTTAAGCCTAGGCGGACCTCTAGGCGGAAATTCGTCCAGGAACCGCCTAGTCCCGCCTAGGCGCCGTCTGGGCCCGCCTAGGCACCACCTAGTCCAACGATTATTCAATTTGAGCTTCTAAGCATATGATTAGTTGACTTAGGGTTGTTTTATCCCCCATGTCGGGATGCATTTGCTTTTCAGTCGAATTTATAGTTTTGGATTTTAGGAGGTTTAAAGTTGTTAGTCAGACATGTACTTTTGTGTTTATTTACTTTAGTGTTAGTTAACTACTACAAATTTGGGTTTATAAGTGATATTATGGATTATTATTACATTATATGAATTATTGACAAGTGTTATTCGTCAAATTATAAGGAAATAATCAAGTTTGTTCTAAGTCCGCATAGGCGCCGCCTAGGCACTCGCCTAGCCGCCTAGGCGCTAGGCGACCACTCGCCACCTAGCGACCGCATAGCGCCTTTTAGAACATTGGTGGTGACAATGTCTATTATCCTGTTTTCATAGTGGTGACAGTGTCTATGACTCTCTTACCCATTCATATATTGGTTACACGTGTTCTTTTGGCTTCTCATTAGCCCATTTAGGGTTTGTGCTTCTTTAATCATAGGGTTTTCCTTTTGGTTACAAGTGTCTATGACCTTATTTTAATAGTGATTGCAATGTTTTTGTCCCCCCTTTTTTTTATAGAGAGATTACAGGGTCTATGACTTTGTTTTAACAGTGGTTACAACGTCCATGTCCATCTTACCCATTCATATATTAGAGGAGAACTGTCACCACATGAATATCGGCTTCTCATTAGCCCCTATAGGGTTTGTGCTTCACTTTTTCTAGGGTTTTTCTTTGATTACAGTGTCTATGACCCTTTTTCATAGTGGTGGCAGTGTCTATAAAGCTGTTTTTATTTTGGTTACAGCATCTAGAGGGTTTTCTTTTTTATTACACTGTCCTTGACTTTGTTTTTATAATGGTGACAGTGTCTATGACCCTATTTTTATTTTTCTTACAGCGTCTATAACTCTCTTAGCCGTTCATGTATTAGAGGAGAACTGTCACCACATTTATTTTGGCTTCTCATTAGCCCCTATAGGGTTTGTGCTTCCCTTATTATATGATTTCCCTTTGATTACAGTGTCTATGACCATGTTTTTATAGTGGTGACAGTATCTATGACTTTATTTTTATAGTGGTGACAACAATAGTTACATTTTTAATTTTTTTTATTGTGGTGACACTACTATAAAAAAAATTTAGAAAACAAGAAATTAGAAATTAGAGAAGAACTGTCATCATTTGTATTTTGGCTTCTCATTAGCCCTTATAGGATTTGTGCTTCCCTTATCCTACGGTTATCATTTGGTTACAGTGTATATGACTATTTTTTTATAGTGGTGACAGTGTCTATGATCCTGTTTTTATTTTGGTTACAGCGTACTTATGGATTTCTTTTAGTTACAACTTCTATGACCTTATTTTTATAGTGATGATAGTGTGTATAACCATGTTTTTATAGTGATGACAGTGTCTATAACCCCATTTTTATTTTGATTACAATGTCTATAACCATGTTTTTATTTTCCCATAAATTTCAACCTCAAATAACCCACCACATTAGCCTCACTCACCACATGATTCCACCCACCCCACTACCTGCCAAATAAGTCAAATCCATAACAAAGCAATTTAAAAAGAAACAAACATTAGTAGCTTTTTAAAAAGCAAGGTAGGAAAATCAGATTGAAATTAAAAGTTAAACCATGGAGTCCCCTCTTTGTCAAGATTACAATTAGGGCTGTGCAGAAAAATACGACACGGTTGACACGACACGAAACCGCAACAAAACGATACGAAAAAACACGAAACGATAAAGATACGACACGATTATGACACGAAACGGTAAAATACGATAATAATCGTGTCGTGTTCGGATCGGCATTTTTCCCTTGTCGGGTATCCGACACGACACGATAATATTTTTTTTTTATAATCTTAGTTTTCTGTGATAATAGATATATTATAAATGTCTATGAGTATCACGTAACTTCATTTGCCCAGGTGGTTGGGTGTGCTCCTCGCGTGCGCGTGAAAGATAACACGTCTAGGGTTCGAATCTGGATACTCTAATTTTTTTGTTTTTCCATCCTTTCATTCTTTTTTTTTTTTTACTGTCCAAGTGTCTAGGGCTTTTTTGAGGGGTCTTCTTCTTCCATTTTCCAGACTCGGCCGCCACCCACATCAGATCCACTCCAGACTCGCCGCCCTTCCGACATCTCGAGCTCTCCTCTCCGGCTCTCCTCAGTCTCGTCTCGAGCCCTCCCTTCTCCTATCCGCTAGCCCCAGCCAACAGCTCGGTAGTTCGCCTCTCCTCTCCGGCTCTTCTCAGTCCTCACTCCCTCGCAATATCCTCAGCCCACGGCTCGCCGGTTGCTCTCAGTCAGCCCACGCCGTCGCCGTCGCCTGTCGAGTCCTCTCGTAGTCTCTTTCTTCAGATCTACATCCGGCGCTTCAGATCCGACACCTAAGGTCGTCATCAACCTCGCTCTACGCTCACTTCAGATCCTGTAAGTTGTTTCTAGGCTCTAGGTGCCCGACCGATCGTTGTTTTCCAATTTGTGGTTCAATCGTGGCTCGTGAGTGTTGAATTAGAGAATGTGGCATGTGATGAAAAGGTGGCCTGTGGGTGTTTTCCAATCTGTGCTCAAAATTGATGATGTTTTTCAATTTGTATTGTAGAGCTATTATCAAAATTGATCGGTGTTGTTTTCCAATTTCCAAAATAAAAAAAGTTTTTCCCAAATGTCGTGTCGTGTCGTGTTATACGGGTATCCGACACGAAATCGTGTCGTGTTATCGTGTCGGATACCCGGTAGTTATCATGTCGTGTTCGGATCGGCACTTTTCCCCTTATCGGTTTCATGTTTTTGTCGTGTCGTGTCGTGTCGTATCGGATACCCGGTTATGCACAGCCCTAATTACAATGCCGAAGAAGTCATGGTCATCTCTGAATTCAAACAGGCGGAAATGAGCGAATCACCTGAAATTGGCTCCACAAACGCCTTGCTCTTCAAATATGTGCTTTAATATCTAAAGCTACTATCCCAAATTTACTGTTTTCCAACATTGCTTGCTATCACTTTTTGGCCTGCGGCTCTGGAAGGTGAACCGGAGACGATGGCTTGCGCACCGATCGGGAAAGCGCCGACGGCAATCATGGAGATATTGAAGGCGAAGAAAGGCAGTCTCCGGCAGATCGAGCTCTCTCCGGTGGATAACTTCGTGTACATCTACAACCCGTCGGAATCGGTGGAGCTGATGTACTGTGAAATCTCCGAGGGAGGCGGCGAGGATTATGTGTGGGGGAGCGCACGAAACACAGTATGGAAGGATGACGATCAGGAGGATGGTATTCAGTTGCGGGAGCGTGGAGATGGAAGGAAGAGCGCCGGTGATTGGTCACGGCGATGCAGGAGGAGAGGGAGGCAGTTGTTTAGGTTTTGATTTTAGAGAAACTGCAAATGGGGACGGAGGTGTGAAATTTGGGAGAAATAGGGACAGGGGCAAAGTTGGAAATTGCCGACACTGACCTAATTTTTTCCTATTTTTGTTCTATGGCTTAATTTTTGACCAAAATATGGACATTTACCAAATTCACCTAATAAAATAAGAATGAAAACTTCATGAACCACTTCTTTATAACTTAATGAACCAATTATTGATAACATAATAAACCACTTCTTGATAGTTTTATTAACCACTTCTTAAAGCTTCATGAACCACTTCTTTATAGTTTCATGAATCACTTCTGTATAGCTTCATGAATAACTTCTTTATAGGTTCATTAAACACTTCTTTATATGTTCATTAACTACTTCTTCATAGGTTCATGAAGCCCTTCTTTATAACTTCATGAACCATTTCTTTATAACTTGTGAACCATGTGAATCACTACAAATAAAAATGACTGAACCCCTGTGAATAAAATTGCTAAACCACTGTGAATAAAATTGCTGAACCACTATGAATAAAATTGCTGAACCACTAAGAGTAAGCGCGCTGAACCACTAAGTACTTGTGAACCTTATGAACCACTTATTGTTATTTTTTTTCAACAAAACATATACAAAGTGGGTGTCTATGGATAGATAAAATTAAATTACACCCAAAAATATATTTTTTATATTTTTTTAATAAGTGAAAATGCCAAAAAAAAAAAATTAAAAGTCCATGTCAAGCATTTTTATACGTGTAGTTACTTTTTCTAATTAATTAGCAAGTTGGGTGGATAGACGCCTATAATTAATTAGTTTTGTGTGTTAATTAGCGCATGTTCAACTGAGAGTGTGGGTGTTACTAATTAATTTACATAAGTGTTGCTAATTAATTTGGAGAGGCGCGTCTCAACTGATTTGGCATTAACTTTTGGACACGTGGACCAATCAGCGCGCTTCTTTCCTTCTCACTTTTGGAGAGCTGTGTACTGTTGTGAGGAGGAAATCAAGTATGAAATATAATAAAATAAATCAAACCAGATTTAGGCCCACGCAAATAAATACAAGACTCCTCCAATGCAGTAAGAGAAAGTCAGGATCGAATCCACGAGGAAGTGTGTCAGCGGATCCTAGGCAGCTGTAAATCTCACAGAAAAGCAACAGAAAACAGAAACAAAGGAAGACAGAAACAAAGCAGAAAAGAACAAACAAAAGCAGAAACAAAAGCGAGGACACAGAAGTTGGTCAATATCGACTAACTGTCCTCGATATCGACTACAGATGTCGACAACAGAAACTCAGCAAAGCAAACAAACAACTCGACCTAGACAAGTTCTACTCGATATCGAGTAGAGGCTACTCTGTATCGACCAAAACTCCTCTGTATCGACTAAGAATGCAGAAAACGTAAATTGCAATTTCTCGAACCCAAAACCCAGAATTCCGACGAAATAAATCAATATAATAAAAGACTTTCAAGGCTAGGGTATCAACACCACAACGATAACCATGCAAAGTAACACATAAGGGCATAAAAGATCATGCTTTTCATCAAAATAACTTTCGTTACTAACAAATAGGCATATAGAGGCTTTCGCATAAACCCTAATTGTTACTAACCCTTTTCACATAATTAATCCAAGTTGCATTAAGATCACTTTCGTTTCAATAATACAAACAAGGATCACCTTCAACTTTCGCAAAAGAATCATGCTCATAGGGATAGAAGATGAATTGCATAACAAGATCTGACCTTTACCGCATCACCTCACATGTTCACCGTCGGGCTCACCCCAGCCCCAGAAGTGGGTGGACTACTCGCTCTTCATCATCAAGAAAGACATCAAATAACAAAAGAAACTAACTTGCATTGAATTTAAATAAAGAAAGCTTACAACCCACAAGACAAATCCGCTTTCGCCTTTCCACCTTGCTTGCTACAAACTCTCTCTCTCTCTCTACTCCTACTTACTTGAATGGAATTGATTGTGTTTCTGAATGAATGAAAAACCAGCCCCTAGGGCTTTATTTATAGCCTTCTATTCCTTGCTATTCAAGGATAGAATCTTCTATCTATATCTACTTAAAAGCTTAAAGATAAATAAATTGCTTAAGAGAAATAAATCTTTAAAGGAAACTATATCTAAATAGGCAAGACGTCTTCATGTTGATAGATCTTCCCTCCATAGATAGAATCTCGGCCAACTCGACTTCCTTCGTGCCCAAGTAATTCCAACTCGACTCGGACTGCTCACGTCGACGCGTTTCCAGAAACTGGGCTACTCGATATCGACAAGGGTACTCGATATCGAGTACCGTGGTTCGTCGACTATGGTGGCCTGGCTTCTCGGGTAGATCTGCTCGACAAGGCTTGGACTTGTGGGCTCCTTGGCTCCTCGATCTCGACTAGATCTCCTCGAGATCGAGTAGAGGTGTGGTCAAGGATGCGTGGACTGGTGATGTCGAGGACTCCTTCCTCGGCATGGACTCGAACAGACACGGTGCTGGTCCTCGATCTCGACTAGATCTCCCCGAGATCGAGTGGGGTTCTGCTCGGCATCTTCGTCCTCGGCTTCTCGGCATGGCACAGCTTCATCGATTCCGGGTGTTGCGTCTAGGCTTTGTCGATCCCGACAAGCTGTACTCGAGATCGAGTTGGCTTTTGGAGTTGGGTTGGTCTGGCTCTCGACACTGCTTTTAGTCGACAAGGCCTGTGCTCGGACATGTTCGTTGAGATCGAGTAAGGTTCACTCGAGATCGAGTAACCTTGGCTCTCAGCTTGATTCGACTGGTTCCGCTGCTTCTTTGACCTTGGACTTCTGTAGTGCATTTCCGAGCTTTTCTGACCTTCTTTAGAATTGCTGTAAAATGTCTCGAATTCTGCGAATTTAAACAGAAACTGGTGTAGATTCCATAATTTGGCAAACAAACATAAGCTACATAGATTCTGTACTATCTTAGCCCAATTGCATGCAATGTATGCAGAAATCGATATAAATGTTCCTGTAAAACATGGCAGATTCAGCTCACAACAAACACCCCATACTTAAGCTTGCTTGTCCTCAAGCAATACTTTTAATTGTCATTCAGGGGAAGAAATCAAAATTCTCAACATATTAGATTCATTCTTATATAACCCTGCAATCAATTACCATCCTCGAAAAGGTACTAGTGTCACAGATCCATGCATGTGCAAATATATAAAAGCAACATCTACTCATAAAAGGAGGGTTATGCAAAACATTCATTCGTGAAAAAGCATTAATATCAAGAGGACTTTAATTTAAGCTCAAATAAGGAGTAGAATGGTAAAAGGCTAAAGGTGGGCAATTTCTGGCAATGTGGTGCTAATGATCCGGGGAAATGGAGTATTTCCAAACTGAATTTCATACCACATTCTTTCTCATAAGATTCATCTCCTTTCATAATGCTTTTTTCAATAATAATGCTTTTACCTCTCTAACCTCAGCACTGCCTTCTCGCGAGTCGCAAACATGGGTGTCATGAATGGCCCCGGATACTTAGTGCGTCCGACTCCTCACCTGGTGTCCCATCTCGCCAAACTATTATCTCAGCGAGCAGGGTCGATCTTTGATCGGATTTTCTTTCACTCATTAAATTTTCCATATATTTCAAACAATTCCGCCAAACTCCAATAATAATGATAGTAACACAACAACCATATAGCAATCTCCATAATGTAACATCATTCTCAACATAATCCCCGGATAAGGTAAAGAATGGCAATATTTAGATCATGTGGAGCAATATGAAATAAGGCATAGTATGGCTTTTGTGCTGCATAAGCATAGGTATGGCTAGGATTATAAACAATGAGCATTATGTGGAAATATAAAGTCCTCCATCCTTTTATCATGCAACATGTCAAAAACAACTTCAAATTTTACCTCCTTTCATGGTTTTCAATAAATAATGCACTTCATTGTGACTTCCCCTTTACTAGGCAATTTCATGTTATATCTCTAATGAATCCAATTTTTGCATCGTCGAGTTCAATATAGCTTCCATGACATTATCAAAAATTTCAATGGGGGTCATTTTTCAAAACTTTGGAAAACATGCATATAAGCCCATCCATAAATCAATAATGAATTCCAAAATAGCCATGTATACGCAATTCAAGAAATACTGCACAAATAATGTCAAATATGATCAAATATGCACAAAGTAAGCCCTTCCCCACCCCATACTTAAACTATACAGTGTCCCCGCTGTATAAAATCAAATAAAAACAAGAATAAAGGAAGGAACTCACAGGATAGGTGTGCAGAGCCTCTAAATTTCGAATGGAAGCACCTCCTGGCCGAGTATGATCTTGCTTCTATCCATGGACCTGAAAAGTGTAGAAGACATATACCTACATCTCCACATCGGCAAGTTACCTTTGATGATGAGCTTAACCACTATGCTTGTCCTGGTGTGGATTGGGATGTGGGATCGGGGTGGATTCGGTCTAGTGCGTT
The DNA here is from genome assembly GCA_963922045.1 of Persicaria maculosa. NCBI lineage: Eukaryota > Viridiplantae > Streptophyta > Magnoliopsida > Caryophyllales > Polygonaceae > Persicaria > Persicaria maculosa. The sequence continues at coordinate 23,394,302 of OY998259.1, read as the reverse complement.
CCTTACATCTTTTTGCGGGTCAAGTGTGGTTGGTGCGGATGTATTGTGTAGGTAGGACTTTTGTGGGTAGTAGTATCACCTTTTTTCGTAAGACTCTTGGTATGGTCTTACTTTATGTTACCCCTTGGCATTCGCCATTATCTATATATTTACCTATTCAGACAATAGAAAAACTAAAAGTTTCAAAACAAAAACAAAAGCAACAAAGTCTCAAAGGTCCTAAAAAGTCTATGTACAAGCTCTATAGATTTTATAGTCGCTAGGCCGACTTTCCATTTAGCTCAAGGTGGCATCTGTAGGGCCCATGTAGCCTGGGCCTCAAATAAGACTCCATTCTTGTCCATCAGTTGTAATCCTCCAGAATGGATCTTGTTCACCACGAAAGGTCCCATCCTCTTCTTGTTGAATTTGTTAGGGAACCAATGATCCTTTGATTTAGAGACATAGAGCTTGTCTCCAACTTCATACTCCTTGGGCTCATCATTGGATATCCTACATAAGCGCACATACCAAGGCAAACCTCTCCCATGTATAGATAAATCTTTAATGGAAATAGGAGAAGAAAGATCCATACCTTGGCTTACCTTTGCAGAGACGGAATCGGGGACCATAGTGTTTGGTCGATCTCGACTAGGGCTAGTCGATCTCGACAAGTTTGCAGGTTCTGGTGGAGGGCTGCTCGAGGATGCAGGAGTCGATGAAGGGGAGGGTTGGTCGACATCGAGTGGCATACTCGATCTCGAGTAGGATTCTCCTTCTGGTGTCTTCAGTGTCGAGGAAGCAGGAGCTGGGCCAGCGATGTGGTGGTCGACATCGAGTACCGTACTCGATCTCGACAAGAGTTCAGGCTCTGGAGTCGTCAGCGTCGAGGAAGGCGAAGCCGAGGCAGCAGGGTGGTGGTCGATCTCGAGTACCGTACTCGATCTCGAGTAGCCCTCAGCTTCTGTGTTCCTGCTCGATGACGCTATTGCTGGTGGAGGCTTCTGTTTTTGGTCGAGATCGACTAGGGTCCTCGATGTCGAGGAGTCTTGGTCGATCTTGACCCCATACTTGGTTCCTGTCAAGGCATCCGAAAAATAATTAGTCCATAACGACGTACCTTGGTTTGTGTCGATTGGATTTTCTGCGTCCTCTTTTAGGATTGCCATGACCTCCTCCACCTGGGCCTCCATGTCCCTTTTTTCCAGCTCCTCAGGGGTCATATTTCTTACTTTGGGTTCCCCGCAGGTGATGTAGCCAGCTGAGATAGATTTTACCTCTTCCATTGGACCTGTATGCCTTTCAGTTTTATTAAAGGAATACTCAATTACCTCATCGCTGATGTTGAAGGTGAGCACTCATTTCCTTACGCTTATGTTGGCATCCACCGTCGCCAAGAAGGGTCTTCCTAGAATAATTGGACAAGCAGGATCTTCTTGCATATCAACAACTAGGAAATCAGCAGGGACAAAGAATTTACCTACTTGTACTGGCACATTATCCACCATGCCTGTTGGAATGACCACTGTGTTGTTGGCCATGTAAAGTCTAGCATCCACAGGCTCTAGGGCACCTATCTTAATCTTGGACCAAATTGTTAAAGGCGTTATACTTACACTAGCTCCAAGATCACATAAGGCATTAATTTTGTATGGACCAAATCCAATGGTTATAGCAAACTTACCTGGATCTGGCCTCTTCTCCAGTATGTCCAAATGGCTGCATTCCTCTGTAATTTCAGCCATCGATCGCTTTTTGCTCAGAATCTCCTTCAGGAATTTGACGTAGGATGGCATTTCATTGAGAGCTTTTGTGAAAGGGATGGTGACATTGAGCTTCTGAAGCATCTTGATGAAGCACTGAAATTTCTTTTCTGCCGGGTCCTTTGGAGATTTTGTGGGGAAAGGCAGCTTCTTTTTCTGATTCGGAGCCAGAACAGACGTTGGAGGTGCTGCAGTTTTCTCGATCTCGGGCTGACCGTCGTCGATATCGAGTACACCCTTGTCGATTTCGACCAGATTGGGTGATGTCGAGTTGCTGTGCAGTGTAGACGAGGGTTTTTGAAGTTTCTCCTCGAGATCGACGAGGCCCTCCTCGAGATCGACCAGGGTTTGGTCGATGTCGACTAGCTGCTGGTCGACTTGCTGGTCTCCTTTGTTCGGCTGCTTTCCAGCTTCTGGCACTTGCAGTTGATGGCCGCTTCTGAGTTTTACAGCAGCGATGTGTCCAGTCTTTCCCTTAGGATTTGGTTCTGAAGATCCAGGGAGCGCACCTGACTGTCTGGGGATTCCTACTGCTAGCTGACCAATCTGTGTATCAACTGATTTTCGCCATATATCAATTTCCCCAAGCCTAGCGTTGACACCTTGCATCTGAGTGTAGACGGAGTTGAAGGACTGCTTAGTTTCTGAGTGATTCCTCCGTATTTCCTCCAGGACTGTCTGTATATCATCCCTTTTCTGTTCCCTTTCCGGATGTCCTGGAGCTCTGTAGGGTGGGGGGTTCCTAGGGACACCTTGGTTCCATTGTGTTTGCTGAAACCTTTGGTCCCCCATGTAGCGATTGGGACCCCCTGCGTAAGCTATCTCCTCGTGGTGCTCTGCTAGCCTGACTTGCTCTGTGTGTGGGCACTCAGTAGTGGTGTGCCGCTGCGATCCGCATTCAATGCAAGGCTGGTTGACAGAAAGATACTTTACTTGCTTAAGGAGCTTCTTGTTCTGATCTCTGTAGTACTGTTCCCTTACATCAGGATCAATCTCTTTAGGAGGCTCATAGAGGGGCATGGATGGTGCTGGCCTGGCGTAGGGGTTCTCCTCATAGGTTGCAGTAGACCCATACTTGTTGTCATAGTTAGTGAGCTTGTCTAGCACACCCCATGCGTCAACTGGCGGCATCGTTAGATACTCATAGCGAGTATACTGGTTGATTCTGTCCTTAGTGACTTGATCAAGAGAGTTGAAGAAGATCTCCTGAATGACGTAGGGTGGCTGACCATGAGTAGGGCAAGATCGCAGCAGTTCTTTGTAGCGTTCCCATGCCCTTGCCAGCGGTTCCCCTTGCTTCTGTTTGAAGGCGGTGATTTTTTGGCGGAGAAGTGTTGTCTTGGCAGGTGGGAAGAATTTATTCAGAAACTCTTGCTCTACTTGGGCCCATGTTGTTAGGGATCTTGGTTTCAGCCCTTCAAGCTACTTTAGTGCAGGTCCAGCGAGAGACCAGCGAAAAGCCTTCATCTTGACATATTCCAAAGTTGTACCTTCAGCAAGAGTACGGCACATGTCAGAAAAATTTGTAATATGTTCAAGAGGGCACTCATTAAATCTACCAAAAAAGGCATTATTTTTAAGCTCTATAAGAAATTGAGTGCGAATTTCAAAAGAGTTTTCAGGGATAAGAATCGCCGATTCAGGCACGACGAGAGTTGGGTGCATATAGTCCTCTGCCGTGGTTGGGTATTGGGCAAGCTCAGCTTCTGCTTGTTCCCTTGCTGCTTTCTCAGTGGCGATAGCAACATCTTTAGCGGCCAATTCCCTTGTAAGCCTTGCGATCAGCTGTTCCTGTGTCTCCGCAGCTGCCATGGCTCTTTGCAGTTTAGCTCTGATGTGTAGAAGGCGCTCTGGTTCGTCTAAGCCGTCAAACTCAGGTGGTTGACCAGAACGGCGCATACACCTGTAAATTAACTCAAAGAAAAAGTGAGATCTGACTACCTAAGGCGCGAATGATGGCTTCCCCGACAACGGCGCCAATTTGTTGTGAGGAGGAAATCAAGTATGAAATATAATAAAATAAATCAAACCAGATTTAGGCCCACGCAAATAAATACAAGACTCCTCCAATGCAGTAAGAGAAAGTCAGGATCGAATCCACGAGGAAGCATGTCAGCGGATCCTAGGCAGCTGTAAATCTCACAGAAAAGCAACAGAAAACAGAAATAAAGGAAGACAGAAACAAAGCAGAAAAGAACAAACAAAAGCAGAAACAAAAGCGAGGACACAGAAGTTGGTCGATATCGACTAATTGTCCTCGATATCGACTACAGATGTCGACAACAGAAACTCAGCAAAGCAAACAGACAACTCGACCTAGACAAGTTCTACTCGATATCGAGTAGAGGCTACTCTGTATCGACCAAAACTCCTCTGTATCGACTAAGAATGCAGAAAACGTAAATTGCAATTTCTCGAACCCAAAACTCAGAATTCCGACGAAATAAATCAATATAATAAAAGACTTCCAAGGCTAGGGTATCAACACCACAACGATAACCATGCAAAGTAACACATAAAGGCATAAAAGATCATGTTTTTCATCAAAATAACTTTCGTTACTAACAAATAGGCATATAGAGGCTTTCGCATAAACCCTAATTGTTACTAACCCTTTTCACATAATTAATCCAAGTTGCATTAAGATCACTTTCGTTTCAATAATACAAACAAGGATCACCTTCAACTTTCGCAAAAGAATCATGCTCATAGGGATAGAAGATGAATTGCATAACAAGATCTGACCTTTACCGCATCACCTCACATGTTCACCGTCGGGCTCACCCCAGCCCCAGAAGTGGGTGGACTACTCGCTCTTCATCATCAAGACAGACATCAAATAACAAAAGAAACTAACTTGCATTGAATTTAAATAAAGAAAGCTTACAACCCACAAGACAAATCCGCTTTCGCCTTTCCACCTTGCTTGCTACAAACTCTCTCTCTCTACTCCTACTTACTTGAATGGAATTGATTGTGTTTCTGAATGAATGAAAAACCAGCCCCTAGGGCTTTATTTATATCCTTCTATTCCTTGCTATTCAAGGATAGAATCTTCTATCTATATCTACTTAAAAGCTTAAAGATAAATAAATTGCTTAAGGGAAATAAATCTTTAAAGGAAACTATATCTAAATAGGCAAGACGTCTTCATGTTGATAGATCTTCCCTCCATAGATAGACTTGATAAATCTGGATAGAATCTCGGCCAACTCGACTTCCTTCGTGCCCAAGTAATTCCAACTCGACTCGGACTGCTCACGTCGACGCGTTTCCAGAAACTGGGCTACTCGATATCGACAAGGGTACTCGATATCGAGTACCGTGGTTCGTCGACTATGGTGGCCTGGCTTCTCGGGTAGATCTGCTCGACAAGGCTCGGACTTGTGGGCTCCTTGGCCCCTCGATCTCGACTAGATCTCCTCGAGATCGAGTAGAGATGTGGTCGAGGATGCGTGGACTGGTGATGTCGAGGACTCCTTCCTCGGCATGGACTCGGACAGACGCGGTGCTGGTCCTCGATCTCGACTAGATCTCCCCGAGATCGAGTAGGGTTCTGCTCGGCGTCTTCGTCCTCGGCTTCTCGGCATGGCACAACTTCATCGATTCCGGGTGCGGCGTCTAGGCTTTGTCGATCCCGACAAGCTGTACTCGAGATCGAGTTGGCTTCCGGAGTTGGGTTGGTCTGGCTCTCGACACTACTTTTAGTCGACAAGGCCTGTGCTCGGACATGTTCGTCGAGATCGAGTAAGGTTTACTCGAGATCGAGTAACCTTGGCTCTCAGCTTGATTCGACTGGTTCCGCTGCTTCTTTGACCTTGGACTTCTGTAGTGGATTTCCGAGCTTTTCTGACCTTCTTTAGAATTGCTGTAAAACGTCTCGAATTCTGCGAATTTAAACAGAAACTGGTGTAGATTCTATAATTTGGCAAATAAACATAAGCTACATAGATTCTGTACTATCTTAGCCCAAATGCATGCAATGTATGCAGAAATCGATATAAAAGTTACTGTAAAACATGGCAGATTCAGCTCACAACATGTACCTGAACCCGATCCTATATATATATAAAGAGCGGCCTTCCGGGGTTCGAACCGGTGACCTATGGGTACTACCCACAAGTCCTTTTCGGTTGAGCCATTCCGGAATGGTATAAAATATTTACCATTGACTGAGTATTAAGCAGCACAAATTGGGAATCTAGGTATACAAAAATCTTAAAATCTCTTTCTTCACACTTCCGACTATTTTTTTTTAAATTGAAAAAATAATACTATATATGTAATTGGCAGGAAATTGGTTGGTAGTAAAATTAAGGCGAAACTAATTAAAATAAACCAACCTTTAAGGGGGTGATAAAAATATATCTCTATTTTTCAAATGTAAGATAAATATCCCGACATTTATAGGTGGTGTTAAAATAATATCCCAACAATTTTATCTAAAAAAAAAATGATGACATGGTGCCTACATGGAAATTTTTTTTATAAAAGGCACAACTAATAAATAAAAACCATGGGTTTCTTGGATTATTTTTTATAAATCAAACCCGGTTTTCTTAAAACTTTTTTTTATTAGTCTCCCTCACGTCAATATCTAGAATATTATAATTAATCGGTGTTTGCTTGAATGAATCAGTGTTTGCTTGGACTAAGAAATTGAATTCAATATCTAGAATATTACAATTAAAAAGAAAAGGGACGAAATTCAACTAAATTTTACTGCTTTACCTAAAACATATTTCCTTAAGGAAATCGGGTTTAAGAAAACCGGGTTTGATTTTTTTTAAAAAATCCAAGAAACCCATGGTTTAACAAAATTATATTAATGCTGATTTTTTTAGAGAAAATTTGAGCCGAATGCACAAATTTTCGCTCTAATTAGAAGAGTATCCTAGTTTTTGTAAGAATTGGTAAAGTGTCCATTCCTATTAACCTAATAAAAAATAAAGAAGAAAAATAAAAAAATAAACTAACCCTATCTCCCGTTATCTCCTCCCGGCTCTGTTCGTCCCTCAGATCTAAATTCGGCTATCTCCTCCCTCACCTTCGGCTATCTCCGGCTCTCTCCTCCCTCACTTTGGCTCTCTTCTCCCTCACCGTCTCCCTCACCGCCATCACCACCTATATCGCGCGTCGCCGCCACTGAAATCGTGTCCACCAGCAGAAAACGCCAATGGTGAGTTCTTCAAAGTCTGAAGAGGCGGAGATGGTGAGTTCTTCACCAGCGAAATCGAAGTCTGAAGAGGCGGAGATGGTGAGTTCTTCACCAGCGAAATCGAAGTCTGAAGAGGCGGAGATGGTGAGTTCTTCAAATTTCGATTCTATTTCGTCATATGTCAGTAAATCGTCTCTCATTCAATTTGCTTGTTTCTTTCCGTTTGATTCGATCCTTCGTGCGTGCCTGTAACTGTCATAGAACTCCTTACTTTCCACAACTTCTTCTTTTTTATTGCATAACCATGATTTCCCCTTTCAATATCTAGGTTCACATCTGGATATCCTCATAAATGCCCAAAACTTCAATTAAGTCCAGAGAAAGGTTTATCGCAAAAATGATGCTGATAATCTACTATATCTGCTTTATGATCAGGTGCCATTTTTATGTGAGATATATTGGTGAGCTGTTTGTTAATTTTTGTTTCAAATTGAAGGAAATTTAGAAGAATTGAACTAGGTGCGGTTAAGAGCAAAACTACCCCTATCCAAGCTAAGATATGCAATTGACTATCTTGCTCTAATCCTTTTGATTACTTCTTGTCTCATACTGTCAGGGTAGACCTGCATATATCATACTTCTTGTCTCTTACTTTCAGTGTTCAATCTTAAGTGATATGGAGCCAATATGTGTTTTTACATGTTTTACAGCTTTTTTTTTCATCATTTCACCTGAGGCATTTGTTGCTCTCATATATACTGACATGGTCTTTAATTGTGCTGACATGTTCTCTTTTTGTGCTCGAATCTGCATATTTAGATCTGAATTTAAGGATTTGCTCGAATCTGAAGTCGACGGACTTGCAATTTGCTCGAATCTGAATATAGGCCTTTGCTCGAATCTGAAGTCTGCATATTTAGATTTGAATTTGGTTTTTAATTGAAAAGGTGTAAAAGAAGCCATTGTTGTTACTGCTAGAACTTGCATTATTTTGCAGATATACACTAGAATGGTTGTTTTGTTTCTTATTCATTGTTGCAAACATCTAGCAGTAGTTGTTGTAGTTGTGAAGCTTGTAAATGATGACATCTTCAATGCTGACATCTTTCATGATGACATCTTCAATGCTGACATCTTCTGAATGGATGTTTCTAGTAACTTGGGAATATTTAAAATGAAGCCTTTCCATTTCCATTTTTTTTTTCTTTTTATAAGGTTGTTGTGTTAGTCTGCTGACACTGCAAAAAAGATGACATTGACCTATATCAGATTCTTTTCCCTCATAATTGTGAGTGCTGACATGTGAACAATATATGATTAGATGTGCTTGAATGTGCTGACATCTTCTGGAAACTTGTAAATGTTGATATCTTCTGGAAATAAATGCTGACATCTTAGCATATTTGAGGTGGAAAGCTGATTTTTTTTGTGCTGACATGAGTTTTTAAATTATTAAAAACCATGTCATCAAGCTTAATTTGAAACTAGAGATGCTTGCCTAGAATGCATGCGGTCTCGGTAGAAGTGATATCAAGCATCCGGCGTTGGATTCTCTATTATGATACCTTTCCGGATAGGGAATCGCGCAACGGTTCAAACTCACCGCTATGCCGTGACCTATGGTCTTTTTTGGCCATCGGAGATCATTTCAGGGCTTAAAATTGAGTTTTTATGTTTTTTTCGACAATATCAACAATTTTGTTATTTTATTTTTATTGCTTAACAACTAGGGTTTGGTTCCACTTTTCCTATTTAATAATGTGTTTGTATATTTACATTGAAGTGCCTTGTGATTTCTGACTTATCTAGAGATATTAGCTAGTAGCTTTACAAAATTTAATTGTGTGCTGACATACTTCTTTTTTATTTTTAATTGTGTGTTGACATGTTTCTTTTTTATTTCTAATTGTATGCTGACATGGTCTCTTTTTTGTTAAATTCAAGTTGATGTATATGTTTTTTTTGTCAGAATGTATAAGTTCTTTTTTTATTTCTAATTGTGTGTTGACATTGTCTCTTTTCGTGCAATTCAAGTAGATTTATAGGTTCTTTTTTTTTTATTTCTAATTGTGTGTTGACATGATCTCTTGTGCAAATATAACATGCTCAATTCCAATGTGTAATTAACTTGATTTGGCATTTGTATGAAATTCATTTAGTACTTTAATGTTGTAACGGCCCAGAATTATGATTTCCGGGTTACGTTTCAAGGGATAAAACCCCTTGTTCGGATCTTGCAATCCAGGTACGGGTTGAGGTTTCAAACTCATTTTTATGGTCAGTAATAAAGAGGGATTTCGAACCCTGAAAATATCGTAGGGCCGTTGGGTACCCTTAACCTGTCCTAAGGACTAACTCGCGAAATTCATTTCAAACGGAAGCAGGACGGAAGCAAAATTAAGATACAAAGCGCCACGGCAGAGCCGGGTCAAAACCAAAACATAGGTGGATGATTACCATTTATAATGAGTTAGAGAATTAGCCAGGTTCTTCGATTCGCCAAAAGGAAACCCCGTCATATAGACATCGAGCACTCAAATCTGCAGAAATACCTTTAAAAGAAGAACGGGGAAAGGAGTCAGATCGAGCGACTCATGCGGGACCGGCAGTCCTCGCTGAGGCCACATAGTATGTGCTATACCTAATAAAGATGCTCTAATGCAGTACGAAAGTCAAACACACTAGCATGCCCCTAGGTATAATAATGTGCAGAAATACTGTAAAGGGCACAAGACAATGCCAAGTGGCATATCCCTCTCCTACCTCCACCCCCTTCCGATAGGGCGGAGACTGGCCAGCTCGTGAATGCATTCCATCATAATCGGGCGGCACGCATGCCTAACCCGTTCCACAATAAAGTCCGCATGCATATCATAATATAAGGAAGTTCATGACTCGATTGACTCAGGGTACCCGATGAGGCTGGGCTACCCTATGACCCTAGCAAAGACTCTAGGACTATCACAGATAACGGCCGTTCTGTTTCAAACGCATAAAGTAAACAGATGCTCAATCAATTAGGTGCAACCTAAACATGATACTACATGGCATGCTTTTATGCATATGCAACACCTAACATAAAATGCAACAACAGGCATGAATGTCCAACCTGAGTAAGCCCCCTAGGGAACTTACCTGAAGATGCAGAACAGCAAGATAACACAAGCAAGGGCCCAATGCAAGTCCAAAGCAATCCAAAAGCAATACACACCTATCATCAAGCCATTTCCATAAGCTACCGGACCAACATCCATACACACGCACCCAAGTTCTCAACATATTCAAAACCAACCGATAGTAAAACCGTTTTCCATCAACCAAAATCATTTTTCCAATTTCCTTCTCAAACCCAACATCATCAAGGCAAGACAAAATCCCGGCATTAGAAATGACACTTTTAACATAATTTCAAGCTCAACATCAAATAGTTCAAGTTCCGTCAAATCCTTTCTTTGATTTTGAATATAAAAATAGTGTTTCAAAAATCATTTCTCAAAGCTTCCCAACTCTTAAATCTCGAGTTAAGTCAACTCAGAAAATCGACAATTCCTTTAAAATCATACTTAGTCAAATCCCGACTTTAACATTTAAACATAAAACCAATTTCTCAAAATCCTATTATAGAAATGATTCCGGCATTTTATTTTCAAAATCCCGACTTTAATGTTTCAAGTAATTTAAGACAATGATAACACTTCCAAAATAAATCCATCTTCACAACCTTATTTATAAATCAAAATCCACGAATCATTTCACAATTCCCAAATTTGCATATTTAAGTCATCATCAAAATACATATTTCAAATATTATTACTTTTACAATAATTTCATAACATAAAATAAATTCCAGAAATATATACTTATTTATCACAAAATAATAATATATTCGAAATAATCATAACAATAGTCATATAGCATAACATAACAATAGAATAAGTACTGTAACAACAATAACCAAGGCCCAGAATTTAGGCCCAACCGAAACACCAAAGCAGAAAACTCAATTGAAAGAGACCAGGCCCAGAGCTAGCCCAACCCGGAATATTTAGGAAAAGAGAGATCCCCAACCCGTTTCAAAATGATATGACCCGGTAGTGATTCGGACCCGGCCCAGGCAAAAGAAAGAAAGGAGAAGGCCCGACTCTTCCTAAATTCGGATCCAACATGACCCAGCCCAACTCTCTTCTTTCACTCTCACACTTCCGAATTCAACCAGAATAAAGCATAAAAAAAAAAGAAATGGGGCCCACCCGGGTAGAGATTGAAGGCTGGCGACGCGGGGCCCACAAGGGCTTCTTCATCCCCAAAAGAAAGAACAGAGCGATATCAATCGGCGGAAAACGGGGGAAAGAAGAAGAACATCAGGCCGCCGGCGACGGTTGTTGGCTCCGACGTCTCAATTCGACATCCAGGGACACATAAACGACATATAAAGGAGAAAGCGAGAGAAAGAGGTTCTCACCGAGGAAATCGAGTTCGCCGGAAAACGTCGTCGGAGCGCGATTTGGGATTCGTCGGAGTCGGAATCGCCGGTCATGGCCTAGGACGTTTGAACGAGGGTTAAAGGTGAGCCTTTTCGTGGTTTCAAGTACGAATGTGGAGATCGAAAGCTTACCGAGGCCAAATCGAAAACAAGGAAGCGGAAGCCTGTGGTGGTGCTCCTGGCGGCGTTCCTGAGCTCGGCCTTCGTCTCGATCGTCGGATATCGACTACTGCTGCTTGGAAACGGGGGAGGAGGAGATGGAGGCTCCCTCTCCTCTCGGCGGAACAGAGGACGAATGCTCCTCGGCGGTACTCGGAATTGGAGGGAGATGGATGCGTTGCTGGGAGCTCTCGATGGGGAATGGGGGTGCTGCGTATTTCAGAGGAGGAGGAGTGCTGTAGAAATCAAAACAAAAGCAAGGGGAGGGCTGCAGCAAAACACAATTGTTGAGCTGTTGGATAAGATCAAAGGAAGGAGACAAAAGAGGTGAGCCGTGAAGAAGGAGGGCTGCAATTGATGGTTAGAGGGGGGAGAAGACACGTGAATAGTGGTCCCAAGTTTGGTCAAAAGAATACTCGGAATATAAATCCCGAAACCCGCTCTGTCGACCTTGTCCGATCCAACTAAAAAGATTTTCAAATTTCAAATTCCGAACTTAATAAGGAACTCCAATTATCATTTTAAATTTTCACATATAGAAGCGCGATAAAGCATATTTTAAATTTCAACTAAAAATTGCCGGAACTCGTTTCGAGGTATTTAGATAAATCAATAGTTCGAGGACAGAGTTTTCAAAACCTTCCGAATTTTAGAACCCGAAACGAATATAAATCACTATTTTAAAAATTTTAATATTATAAAATTTCCCGGCCTTTACAAATGTGTGCTTTCTTTATTTTTTCTTGTCATTTTTCGTAATATTCTTGATTGTTAAGTCATCTTTTTGAGATTTACATCTGCATAGCTCTTTACTAGACTTATTGCTGGAAGGAATATGATTTTTCACATTATTTGCTTAAAATTAAGAGGGAATAACAATCTTGCTGACATATAGTGTCAGCAGTTTCAATTTGCATAACAGATTGTTATATTTGCGTAACAGATTGTTATATGTGCATATCATAAAGTTATATTTGCATAGCAAATTGTTATATTTGCACAACATAAACTTCTTATTTTTCACTTTTTTTTAATTACCTTCCTATTTTTTCTTTTTTCTTTTTTTTTGGTTATGTGAGAACATAGTAAGGTTTTGTGATCTGTTTTGCTAGTTATGCTATATTTATCTCATTCTCCCTATGAAGTATGAATTATCTTGCTAGTTATGCTATGTTTTATATTGATTTGGCATTTATTGTTCACATGTTATTGCTCTTGCTAAAAGCTACTGATATACTATAGAATTTGTTAACTATGTTGACTTGAAAATAGATAAACAGAAAGAAAAGATATGTGTGCTGACATGATCTCTTTTTGTGCAATTCAAGTTGATGTGTATGTTTTTTTTATATTTATAATTGTGTGCTGACATGGTCTCTTTTTGTGCAATTCAAGTTGATGTATAAGTTCTTTTTTATTTCTAATTGTGTGCTAACATGACCTCTTTTTGTGCAAATGTGTATACAAATGTGTACTGTTTATTAGGAGTTCCTACTTTTTTTTTTCTCCTTTTTTGGTTGTGGCGTGAACATAACTCTTATTTGTTTATTTGAATGTTATGTTATAATATAATTAAACTCCTTTTAGCTCAATGGTAAAGCGATGTGCTTATGCGCAAATACGTGGGTTCGAATCCCGCATAGGCTAAAATTTATAATAATTCTAGTAATTTACAAAATTTTCTAATAATTGTTCAATACTAAGATATATTAGTGCAATTTTCTAGTATTTTATAATTGCATATTATACTTTTACATTGCATATCATCAATTTATATTCGCATATTTTAATCTTATATTTGCATATCATCAATTTATAATTGCATATTATACTTTTACATTTGCACAACATCAATTTATATTTGCATATTATAATCATACATTTTCACAACATCAATTTGTATTTCCCCAACTTATTTTTATTTACTAAAAATTAAAATCTAGGTATTAGATATCAATAATCTTATATATGTACAACGTGAATTAATTTATGCATATTTTAATCTTATATTTGCATATCATCAATTTATAATTGCATATCATACTTTTACATGCATACTTTTACATTTGCTTTTATATGATTAGTCGTTGATGGACATTTATATGATTTGTCGTTGATGGACATTGATATAATTGCATATCATGCTTTTATAATTGCAGATCATTCTTTTATATGATTTGTCACATTAAGCTTAAATGTCAACATTTAAGCTTAAATGTTGACATATAGCTTAAATGTTGACATTTTAGCTTAAATGTTGACATTTTAGCTTAAATGTTGATATTTAGTCGTTGATGGACAAAAACTTTATCTTTTACCATTTCTTTTATTAGATGATTATAGAAGTTTGATATTCTCATCTCATGTAATATGATATAAATTTTGGGAATGATCTTATTTGTAAACTCTATCTTTTATTAAATGTTGACATTTAGCTTAAATGTTGACATTTAGCCGTTGATGTGCAAAAGCTTTATCTTTTACCATTTCTTTTATTAGATGATTATGGAAGTTTGATATTCTCATCTCATGTAATATGATATCAATTTTGGGAATAATCTTATTTGCAAACTTTATCTTTTATTAAATGTTGACATTTAGCTTAAATGTTGGCATTTAGCTTAAATGTAGACATTTAGTCGTTGATGTGCAAAAGTTTAATCTTTTACCATTTCTTTTATTAGATGATTATAGAAGTTTGATATTCTCATCTCATGTAATATGATATCAATTTTGGGAATGATCTTATTTGTAAACTTTCTCTTTTATTAAATGTTGATATTTAACTTAAATGTTGACATTTAGCCGTTGATGTGCAAAAGTTTTATCTTTTACCATTTCTTTTATTAGATAATTATAGAAGTTTGATATTTTCATCTCATGCAATATGATATCAATTTTTGAAATGATCTTATTTGTAAACTTTATCTTTTATTAAATGTTGACATTTGGCTCAAATGTTGACATTCAGCCGTTGATGTGCAAAAGTTTTATCTTTTACCATTTCTTTTATTAGATGATTATAGAAGTTTGATATTCTCATCTAATGTAATATGATATCAATTTTGGGAATGATCTTATTTGTAAATTTTATCTTATATTAAATGTTGACATTTAGCTGAAATGTTAACATTTAGCCGTTGATGTGCAAAAGCTTTATCTTTTACCATCTCTTTTATTAGATGATTATAGAAGTTTGATATTCTCATCTCATGTAATATGATATCAATTTTGAGAATGATCTTATTTGTAAACTTTATCTTTTATTAAATGTTGACATTTAGCTTAAATGTTGACATTTAGCCGTTGATGTGCAAAAGCTTTATCTTTTACCATTTCTTTTATTAGAGGATTGTAGAAGTTTGAGCTTATCATATCATGTAATATGATATCAATTTTGAGAATGATATTCTTTGTAAACTTTATCTTTTATTAAATGTTGACATTTAGCCGTTGATGTGCAAAAGCTTTATCTTTTACTATTTCTTTTATTAGAGGATTGTAGATGTTTGAGTTTCTCATCTCATGTAATATGATATCAATTTTGAGAATGATCTTATTTGTAAGCTTTATCTTTTATTAAATGTTGACATTTAGCTTAAATGTTGACATGTAGCCGTTGATGTGCAAAAGCTTTATCTTTCACCATTTCTTTTATTAGAGGATTGTAGAAGTTTGAGCTTATGTAAAGACCGGAATTTAATTAATATTTACAAAATATCCGTAGGATAATCCGAATATTATCCTCCCTTATGATTATGAAAACCCGGAAAATTTAAAAAATTTTATGCCTAGCTTTACATGGATTTAATGACGGAAAAAATATGCCCAAGCCACTTTTCTCGTATCTTATAAACGTAACGGATTTTAACGCTTCGCGAGCTTGGGTTTTACATTATGTTAAAGAGGTCATCCACCCAAATTGCCCAACATTGATCCACCAAACCCTTGACTTGTGGCTTGCTTGTGAATGTAGACATTCAACCACTCCCATCTCTTCATCCCATCACCCCCCATGCTTTGACTCATGAAGCCAACCACCCCTCTCCTCTATAAGCCTGACCCCAAGACTCATGAGGAGCTCATCCAAAGAAGCCCCACCGTCACTTGAGAGGAGAGAGAGAGAGAGAAGGAGAGCCTTGCTCCATTTTAGGTCCATTTTGGACAGCCTTCACAAGAAATAGCATAACTCCCTCCATACTCATCCAAATTGAGCAAACTCGGTGTCCATGGATCCGTCTTGAACCCAGCTTTCCATACATATCTCAAACACAAAAATCCAAGGTCTTTTGCCCAGCCAAAATCGTCCATCTTTGAAGCTGCAGAAAACTGTTTTTGAAGGGTCTTGAGAGTTTGACTTGATTTCTTGGTAAGAACCCTTCCTTTCTTCCAAAACTGAGTTCCAACATGTTTTATAACTCCTTTTCTTCAACTTTGAGTAAGAATCTAAATCATGTTTTGGGATTTTTGGTGACAAAATGGCAAGGTGTTTGAAAGGTGTTCCGAAGGACTCCCGAGGGTGTTCTTGAGTCGTTTGTGTGGGATTCTTCGAAGGTAATCCCTCATCCGCCTTCCCTCTCTCTAGGAATAGATCTTGTGTGCTTGGAAAGGGCTTAGGAAGTGGAGCCTCTATGTGTTTTTGGTTGCGTTTTGTAGCAAACATCAAGAGACAAAATGGATATATGTGCCTCTGTAATTTGGACTTTAATTCCAATCCAACGGTCTGATTCGGCTGAAATCTTAATATGATGTTCATGGGAATGTTATCTATCTGTCCTTCAAAAATTACGGCAATCCAACGGTTGAATCAAGAGTTATTATAATTTTAGTAACCAGTGTTTATAATGACTCGGTTAGAAAACTTGGTTAAGGGAATGCTAAGAATATGGTTAAATATGTGATGGCATAACCGAAACTTAGAGCATATAAAATACAGAAATGAAGTATACCCATAACTTGACTTATGATCCGATAAGAAGAAAATCGATTATGTGATAATACGATATAGATTACAACTGGTTAAGTCCGGATCACTTAACCAAATTGTGTAATCTATAGAATCGTGAACCTCATGTGGATGTATGTTGATTATTAGGTTGGGTACCATGCATTAGAATACCACCTAATGAAAGCTTAATGAAATTAATAGGCTCTTGTTGATTGGATCCTTGGTTGTGCACTTTATTGCTTGCTTATTCTCCGGACTCCAGGTAAGTCCCCTGGACTTACTCATGATGGATTTATGTGATACTCTTTGTCTTATCGAGAGTCTTCATGCATCACGCAACCTAGTAACATGTTAGGAATATAAACTGGTAATATGACGTAGGATGAACTTAGTAAATCCAACGATTCATATGTATGCTATGTGTCTATGGTAGGACGGCCGTCAAAATCTGAATAAATGACTTATACTCGATGGAACACGAATGAAATGATGAAAGGCTTATGATGAGAAAGAATGAGTATGTTTGAGAAGGATGAGTATGTTTGAGAAGGATGAGTACGTTTGAGAAGATATTATGGTGATTATGATGATGATTATGATGATGATACGGACCCTTGTGTGTTTATTTCGCATTTATATATATCTATACACTTGCTTATGTGTTGCATTTTAACATTCATGTAGTTTAAGTATGCCTCTTTATATGGCACGGAGTGTGCATATTTCCGATGATTGACCCCGATTTATTTCTTATTTTTTAGATTCAGGTACCCCTTACCCGATATGACTTACTGATGTGGATGGTTGTCGGGACAGACCTTTTGGACGATTAGAGTGAGGGAGGCGCTTGACATTCGCACTCTTTTTCTCATACGTTTTATCGTTTTGACCCGGCGTGGCCGTGGCATTTTGTTGTATTTATGATTTCCGCTTTTATCTCTGTTCGAAACGTTTTCGCGATAGTCTAGGACAGGTGAAGCCTCCAACGGGCTTACGATCTTTTCGGGGTTCGCAATCCCCATCTTTTGACAACTAAATCTTCCGCTTAAATGAACCTAATAATAACTCGTACTCGGTCGTAAGATCCAAAGCTCACGGAAGAAGATCAAACTTCTTCTATAACGTTCCCCGATAATCTAGTATTCCAAACCTTATTTACCTTCTAAGTAGGTTTATGGAGGTTAATTCGGGTACTTAAATTTCGGGTCGTTACAAAGTTGGTATCAGAGCCAAGGTTGTTCGACCTGAGTACGCACGAGTTAAAAAAATTAATTTTCAAAACCCGCCCACCGTTTTGGAAATTTTCAAGGATTTCGAAGTGTTTAAAGGGCAAAGATGAAAACCCTTTGGAAAATGAAAATGGTTAGGATCTTTATAGACGAGAGATAGGATCGACGGGTAGAGACAAGGAGATAGGCATCATTAGAGATGTAGAAGGGTCCGGGTAGACTGCCTAGCTTTTCCTTACAGACGGGCCTGGAAGACTCCAAGGGAGCAACCAAGGTGGTTGGAGCAGGATAGGATTTAGAGGCGGGCTCACCAAGCTATCCCTCGAAGGATAGCTATCTAGTTAGCTTCTGTGCGATATAAAACTGTGCCTGCGGGCCACCCCCTTGAAGGGATGTAATTATGTGAGATGAATGTGCCTGAGGGCCGTCTTCCTTGAAGAAGACGTTTTATTTAATTGTATATTGAGTACAGTTAAATGTCCAGTTGTCAGCATGGTCGACACCCAGATTATTAGAGGACGCGGGAGACCACGTGGCCGAGGTCGTGGCCGCATTCCCGAGACAGAGACAGAGACTGAGACCGATGTTGAGGTCGAGATCCCCGGGCAGCACGAGGGAGAGGCTGATAGGCAGCAGCAGGGATCAGCGATAGAGAGGGCATTACTTGCGTTGCTAGAGCGAGAGAGATCAGCTGGCGTCACCGACTGGGTGAAGAGACTATCACAGAGTAGCCCGCCTATCTTTCAGGCCGGACCCGGAGAGGATATCGAGCAGTTCTTCAGAGGACTCGAGGGAGTTTTCAGCTTGATTGGAGTACCCGATGCGGAGAGACAGAGGCTTGCGGCTGGGCAGCTTAAAGGAGATGCTTATGACAGATGGCTTGTCTACTGTGATGATCGTACTGCATGGACCTACGAGGAGTTCAGGAAGTTGATGCTGAGAGAGTACTGTCCATCTGGGACACAAGCAGCATGAGAGGTTGCATTCTTCAGTACCCGCTATGACCCACGGCTATCTATCTCCGAGATCGTCTGCCAGTTCAAGAAGGAGCTCGTCTATTGTGGAAAGGTCTGTAACACCGACGAGATGCGCATCCGCATGCTTTCTATGAGGCTTCCGCCAGACGTTCTTCTGATCTCTACTAGCATGGAGGGAATGACATATGACAGATTTCTAGAGATGATCCTCCGCTATGACCAGCAGCTACGTTTGACAGCTGCCACGTCTTCAGCTTTCCGCACTTCATCTGGCGGAAAGAGGCCACGACCCGCGGAGCACAGATTTGATAGGGGCCTAGGGAAGGGGTTAGCGAGAGGAGGATCGACTAGCGGGACCACTTGGGCCATTCCAGCTGTACCTGTATCATCCTACCGCGAGGCTAGAGTGAGAGCTATTATCTGCCACAGCTGCCGCGAGGAGGGCCACTACCAGACAGACTGCCCTAGGAAGTTCATTTCCTGCTACACGTGTGGAGGGGTAGGACATCGTGCTATCATGTGCCCGCAGGGCGAGAGATCTTCAGTCACTCCTGCAGCTTCAGCTTTACGCCTTCCAGAGGCACCGAGACCCGCTCAGATTTCTTATGCACAGGGTCAGGGGAGGGGGACTCCCTTGGGAGCTGGCCGAGGAGATAGTAGCTACGGAGGTGGTCGAGGAGACAACAGCTTTAGAGGAGGACGAGGCCGATGTGGAGGTCGAGGTAGAGGTAGTGGAGGAGGTCGAGGCGGCCGAGGATCTTACCAGCATCAGCAGACACAGTCGTCGGCAGGGTCGGCAGGACCCGGCCAGGGCAGAGGTTCTGCACAGCTGGCAGCGATAGCTGTAGACACTGATTTCTTACCACCCCCGCCGCCCCGCGCGTTCCCGATGCGGAACGGTGATTCAACAGCTCCGACTTCCATAGGTACGATATCGTTCTGTGACTCTACTCTTCGCATTCTATTCGATACCGGGGCAACCCACTGCTTTATAGCAGATTCATGCGTAGCTAGATTTAAACTTGTATGTTCGGTATGTCCCGCATTAGTAGTGCGTATGGCGGATGGGGCTAGGGTTAGGACGGGGCGTGAGATCCTAGGATGCCCCATTCGGATAGGAGAGCGAGAGTGGCCCACTGACTTGATAGTCATGCCACTGCGGACAGACGAGATGATCCTGGGGATGGATTTTATGAACTTCTATGGGGCAATCCTCAACCTGAGGACCCGTACAGTTTCCATCCTCGCGGAGGATGGGACTGAGCACGAGGTGTGGGGGGACGACCCCAAACGGAACGGAGCCCAGATCAGCGCCGTTCGAGCGGCGAGACTTCTAGACCAGGGATGCACGAGCTACTGGTGTTATGCTTTAGAGGTGGATCGCGAGCGACCCAGCCTGACAGATGTCCCCGTTGTTAGTGAGTTTGCTGACGTTTTCCCAGACGAGCTACCAGGACTTCCGCCACAGCGAGATGTTGATTTCGCTATACAGTTGGAGCCGGGCACCAGGCCGATTTCGAGGGTCCCGTACAGGATGGCGCCGACGGAGATGGCCGAGCTAAAGGCACAGTTGGAGGAGCTAGCTGGGAAGGGCTACATTAGGCCGAGTGCTTCACCGTGGGGAGCACCGGTGTTGTTCGTGAAGAAGAAGGATGGGTCGTTGAGGCTATGCATAGATTACAGAGAGTTGAACCGGGCTACGGTGAAGAATCGTTACCCGTTGCCGAGAATAGACGATTTGATGGATCAGCTGCAGGGAGCTGTCGTCTTCTCGAAGATAGATTTGCGTTCGGGTTATCACCAGCTGAGGGTGAAGGCAGAGGACATCCCGAAGACGGCCTTCAGGACTACATACGGACACTACGAGTTTGTGGTTATGCCGTTCGGGCTAACCAACGCGCCAGCCGCCTTCATGGAGTTGATGAACAGGGTGTTCATCGATTTTCTTGACAGATTCGTGGTGGTATTTATCGACGACATCTTGATCTACTCGAGGAGCAGAGAGGAGCATGCTGAGCACCTGAGGATTGTGCTGAGGATTCTGCAGAAGCATAAACTGTTCGGGAAGTTTAGCAAGTGTGAGTTCTGGCTCTCCGAGGTGATGTTTCTTAGTCATGTTATATCCGCAGCAGGGATATCAGTAGATGCATCGAAGGTTGATGCTATCGTTGCTTGGGAGATCCCCAAGAACGTTAGAGACATCAGGTCTTTTCTAGGTTTGGCTAGCTATTACCGACAGTTCGTCGAGGGCTTCTCCAGCATAGCTAGGCCGATGACGCAACTGACGAAGAAGGGAGTACCCTTCGAGTGGAGCCCGGCGTGCCAGGCCAGTTTTGATCTGCTGAAGCAGAAGTTGACATCCGCGCCAGTGTTAGCACTACCAGAGGGGACGGAAGACTTCGTGGTCTACACGGATGCTTCGAGTTCAGGTCTAGGTTGTGTGCTACAGCAGAGGGATCGGGTCATCGCTTACGCTTCACGCCAGCTGAAGCCAGGGGAGGAGTCATACCCCACGCACGATCTTGAGCTAGCCGCAGTGGTACATGCGCTCAAGATCTGGAGGCACTATCTGTATGGCACGTCAGTGAGGATCATGACCGATCAAAAAAATCTGAAGTACATTTTCACGCAGAAGGAGCTGAACATGCGTCAGAGGAGGTGGTTGGAGTTGATCAAGGACTACGAGTTGGAGATTGAGTATCACCCGGGGAAGGCCAATGTGGTGGCCGACGCCTTGAGTCGGAAGACTCGTCAGGAGATTGTTTTGTCCAGATTGACGGCTCGACCTGAGTTACAGCGGGATCTGATCAGTTGTGGGATAGAGGTCTGGTCACAGCGAGAGAGTGGACAGCTGAGTTTCCTAGAGGTTCAGTCAGAGTTGATGGATGAGATCCGACGAGCGCAGACAGAGTGTCCGCGGATTGCCGATATCCGACAGCGCATGGCCCAGGGCCAATGTAGGTCTTTTACCGTCCGAGATGATGGGATGCTGATGTTGCAGGGACGAGTTGCTGTGCCTGATGTGCACAACCTGAAGCAGAAGATCATGATAGAGGCACATTCCACTCCTTATTCGGTCCATCCGGGATCGAATAAGATGTATCAGGACTTGAGGAGGACGTTCTGGTGGCGCAGGATGAAGACTGATGTCGCTTTGTTTGTAGCGCGATGTCAGGTCTGCCAGCAGGTGCGGATAGAGCACCAGAAGCCCGGAGGGATGACACGATCACTTCCTGACCCTGTGTGGAAGTGGACGGATATCACGATGGACTTCGTGACAGGATTGAGGAGAGATGTACGAGGCTTTGATGCGATTTGGGTGGTGGTCGACAGGTTGACCAAGACCGCCCATTTCATTCCGATTCAGGAGACATGGCCTGTGTCTAATTTAGTCCGAGCTTTTATACAGCATATAGTGAGGTTGCATGGGGTTCCCGAGAGGATAGTATCTGATAGAGATGGCCGCTTCACTTCGAGATTCTGGAGGCATGTGCACGAGGCTCTGGGGAGCAAGTTGCATTTCAGCACGGCCTATCACCCGCAGACGGACGGGCAGAGCGAGAGGACGATTCAGACGCTAGAGGATATGCTGAGGGCTTGTGTTTTGGAGTGGGGAAACCTTTGGGTTCGACATCTTCCCCTAGTAGAGTTCTCGTACAACAACAGCTATCATTCATCGATCAGGATGGCTCCTTTCGAGGCGTTGTACGGGAGGCGATGCAAGTCGCCTATCTGCTGGGATGAGCCTGCAGACCGAGTGGGAACACTACCACAGTACGTGCAGGAGGCGACAGATCAGGTCAGACGGATCCGAGAGCATCTGAGGGTTGCACACGACCGACAGAAGAAGTATGCTGATAGGCGCAGGACTGAGTTGGCCTTTGAGGTTGGAGATCATGTCTGGTTGCGAGTGTCACCGACGAGAGGGATCCGACGATTCGGGATGAAGGGCAAACTGAGCCCTAGATATGTGGGCCCCTTTGAGATCCTCGAGCGAGTGGGAGAGGTTGCTTATAGAGTTGCTTTACCGCCCCGTTTGGCCGGTATACACGATGTCTTCCACGTGTCACAGCTGAGGAAGTACGAGCCATATCCGAGTCACAGATTGGACTACTCCGGATTAGAGATAGCACCTGACCATACCTTCGTGGAGCATCCGATTGCTGTTCTTGACCGACGGGTCAAGAAGCTGAGGCGCAGAGAGGTACCGTTGGTACTTATACAGTGGGCTAGGAGAAGCCCCGAGGAGGCCACTTGGGAGACAGAGGAGAGTATACGGGCGAGCTATGGAGATGTATTAGATGAGTTGCTAGCGTCGTATGTACAGCCACGTGCAGATATAGCTTTGACTGCGTGAGTGGCCGGTGAGTACCTGGGAGGGGGACCCTTAGCCGTACTATGTGTGATTGGGTGTTTATCTCTGTGATTGAGTGCGCATTTTCTGTGATTGATATGCGTGGTGGGGCCCATGAGCGGTCCTACATGATGTGATTATCATTGATGTGTGATACTTTATGATATATGACTGATATGATATCGTTATGATTATGTGGTTGTTGTGAGTATGGTCGATAAATGATGGTATGTCGGAATATTGAACCTAGGAAAAGGAATAAGGCTTAGCCTTAGAGGTGGATGTTAATCCACCCTCTGTTTTGATTGAGTCGTAGTGAGATCGTGTGTTTGATCCTTAGAGGTGGATAACCACCTCCCGAGAAGGAGATGAGTCGAGACTAGAAGTGTCTAGGTCTAATGTCGAGTCGGGACGCCAAACACCTTGATTTTGAGATTTAGTTCGGAAATGAGCAATTTAAGGTTCCAATGTCCGGGTAAACCTATTATACTTCGCGAAGTGGATACGAGCTTTCCACGGGGGCACTCGTGGAATTTTCGCTAAGACCGAGCGGTAGTGTGATTATCCTCTCGAGTTGTGATACTTTCAAGGTTGAGGCGAGATGTGATGGGGGCGCCCATCACATGCTTGATGAAACCTTCGAGATTATTACGGCCGTGACAAAGGTGGCGTGAGATTCTTGGACGACGCATCCAAGATGATCGTGTGCCTTTTGTTACGATTCAAGGAATCAAGTTTTAAAACCTTCTCCGCCGGTTTAAACCTCTTTGTCTCGGGGACGAGACTTGTTTTTAGAGGTGGATGATTGTAAAGACCGGAATTTAATTAATATTTACAAAATATCCGTAGGATAATCCGAATATTATCCTCCCTTATGATTATGAAAACCCGGAAAATTTAAAAAATTTTATGCCTAGCTTTACATGGATTTAATGACGGAAAAAATATGCCCAAGCCACTTTTCTCGTATCTTATAAACGTAACGGATTTTAACGCTTCGCGAGCTCGGGTTTTACATTATGTTAAAGAGGTCATCCACCCAAATTGCCCAACATTGATCCACCAAACCCTTGACTTGTGGCTTGCTTGTGAATGTAGACATTCAACCACTCCCATCTCTTCATCCCATCACCCCCCATGCTTTGACTCATGAAACCAACCACCCCTCTCCTCTATAAGCCTGACCCCAAGACTCATGAGGAGCTCATCCAAAGAAGTCCCACCGTCACTTGAGAGGAGAGAGAGAGAGAGAAGGAGAGCCTTGCTCCATTTTAGGTCCATTTTGGACAGCCTTCACAAGAAATAGCATAACTCCCTCCATACTCATCCAAATTGAGCAAACTCGGTGTCCATGGATCCGTCTTGAACCCAGCTTTCCATACATATCTCAAACACAAAAATCCAAGGTCTTTTGCCCAGCCAAAATCGTCCATCTTTGAAGCTGCAGAAAACTGTTTTTGAAGGGTCTTGAGAGTTTGACTTGATTTCTTGGTAAGAACCCTTCCTTTCTTCCAAAACTGAGTTCCAACATGTTTTATAACTCCTTTTCTTTAACTTTGAGTAAGAATCTAAATCATGTTTTGGGATTTTTGGTGACAAAATGGCAAGGTGTTTGAAAGGTGTTCCGAAGGACTCCCGAGGGTGTTCTTGAGTCGTTTGTGTGGGATTCTTCGAAGGTAATCCCTCATCCGCCTTCCCTCTCTCTAGGAATAGATCTTGTGTGCTTGGAAAGGGCTTAGGAAGTGGAGCCTCTATGTGTTTTTGGTTGCGTTTTGTAGCAAACATCAAGAGACAAAATGGATATATGTGCCTCTGTAATTTGGACTTTAATTCCAATCCAACGGTCTGATTCGGCTGAAATCTTAATATGATGTTCATGGGAATGTTATCTATCTGTCCTTCAAAAATTACGGCAATCCAACGGTTGAATCAAGAGTTATTATAATTTTAGTAACCAGTGTTTATAATGACTCGGTTAGAAAACTTGGTTAAGGGAATGCTAAGAATATGGTTAAATATGTGATGGCATAACCGAAACTTAGAGCATATAAAATACAGAAATGAAGTATACCCATAACTTGACTTATGATCCGATAAGAAGAAAATCGATTATGTGATAATACGATATAGATTACAACTGGTTAAGTCCGGATCACTTAACCAAATTGTGTAATCTATAGAATCGTGAACCTCATGTGGATGTATGTTGATTATTAGGTTGGGTACCATGCATTAGAATACCACCTAATGAAAGCTTAATGAAATTAATAGGCTCTTGTTGATTGGATCCTTGGTTGTGCACTTTATTGCTTGCTTATTCTCCGGACTCCAGGTAAGTCCCCTGGACTTACTCATGATGGATTTATGTGATACTCTTTGTCTTATCGAGAGTCTTCATGCATCACGCAACCTAGTAACATGTTAGGAATATAAACTGGTAATATGACGTAGGATGAACTTAGTAAATCCAACGATTCATATGTATGCTATGTGTCTATGGTAGGACGGCCGTCAAAATCTGAATAAATGACTTATACTCGATGGAACACGAATGAAATGATGAAAGGCTTATGATGAGAAAGAATGAGTATGTTTGAGAAGGATGAGTATGTTTGAGAAGGATGAGTACGTTTGAGAAGATATTATGGTGATTATGATGATGATTATGATGATGATACGGGCCCTTGTGTGTTTATTTCGCATTTATATATATCTATACACTTGCTTATGTGTTGCATTTTAACATTCATGTAGTTTAAGTATGCCTCTTTATATGGCACGGAGTGTGCATATTTCCGATGATTGACCCCGATTTATTTCTTGTTTTTTAGATTCAGGTACCCCTTACCCGATATGACTTACTGATGTGGATGGTTGTCGGGACAGACCTTTTGGACGATTAGAGTGAGGGAGGCGCTTGACATTCGCACTCTTTTTCTCATACGTTTTATCGTTTTGACCCGGCGTGGCCGTGGCATTTTGTTGTATTTATGATTTCCGCTTTTATCTCTGTTCGAAACGTTTTCGCGATAGTCTAGGACAGGTGAAGCCTCCAACGGGCTTACGATCTTTTCGGGGTTCGCAATCCCCATCTTTTGACAACTAAATCTTCCGCTTAAATGAACCTAATAATAACTCGTACTCGGTCGTAAGATCCAAAGCTCACGGAAGAAGATCAAACTTCTTCTATAACGTTCCCCGATAATCTAGTATTCCGAACCTTATTTACCTTCTAAGTAGGTTTATGGAGGTTAATTCGGGTACTTAAATTTCGGGTCGTTACAGCTTATCATCTCATGTAATATGATATCAATTTTGAGAATGATCTTATTTGTAAACTTTATCTTTATCTTTTATTAAATGTTGACATTTAGCTTAAATGTTGACATTCAGCCGACATCAGCGACAGCCAAAATGAGCGTTAGCATCTCCGATATCAGCGTCAGCCGACATCATCGTCAGCGCTGACACGAAAAATGTTAGTGGTGTTCACAATGTTAATGGTGACAGCGTTAGCAGCGTCAACATCTCCAATGTTGACGCCAGCAACATCAACATCAGTGTCAGCATTTCCGATGTAAACGTTAGCAGTGTCAGCATCTTCGATGCTGATATAAGCAACGTTAGCATCAATGTCAGCATCTTCGATGTCGGCATCAGCAATGTCAACGTCAGTGCTGCTGCCACGGAAAAAGCATCTTCGATGTCGGCGTTAGCATCTCCGATGTCAGTGTCAACGGTGTCAGGAATGTCGATGTCAACTACATCTCCAATGTCGGCGTCAGCCGACATCTCTGATGTCAGCGTCAGCAGCATCAGCATCTTGAATGTCGGCGTCGATAATGTCAGCGTCAGTGCTAACACGAAAAAAAGAACTTTGACCTGGGTTCCAAGCTCAAAAGCTTAGAATCCCAAAATAGTAAATATTTGTCTTTTTTATTTTGTGTTTAATAAACATACAACTTTTATATGACTTTCCCTTTTTTGATATTAATGATTAGTCTAGTAAAATGAACATAATGTTCATGGGATGACATTTGAAGAAACACACTTGTGACATATTACTAAAACTAATTGTTTTCCATCCAGTAAAATGAACATAATGTTCATGGGATGACATTTGGAGAAACACACTTGTGACATATTACTAAAACTAATTGTTTTCCATGTAGGATATTTCATATGCATGGGTGTGGTTAAATATTTTGTATGGGTGGGGTGAAATATTTAATGGTTGTGAAAAAAGGTTCACATGTGCCTTACATCTTTCACCGTGAAAAAACACACCAAATTGGCAAAAGTTGATGGTTTTTATTCAATTTAGACTAACTTGAGAGGTATAAGATATTTTTTTTTATGTTTTGGCCTCTTATGATTTATACTACTGTATCTTTTTATAATTAAGGGTTTAAGACATTATAAAAAACACACACTAAATATTTTTATATTCTTTAGCTATATAGGGTTTATACATTTAAACTTTGTATCTTTATCAAATTGGTCTATAATTTAAACTCATGAACTCGGTTTTTTTAGGCAAAAAACTACAAGGTTTCTTTTCTTTGTCGGGTGGATGTTAGGAGGAATGTGGAAGTGGCCGATTTACTATTCCTTACTAAATTTGAAGTATCGATCGTTTTAAGAAAAGACTTCACCATGATAACCAAATATTTCGAAGAACGACATGAAAATAAGTATGAGCAAAATGATATATTAGTAAAAAAAATTAGCGTGTCGAGTATTTTGTTTAAGACATTAAACTCGGTTGAAAATATTATAAAAAAAAATCCCAATACGGTTCGGGAAAAACACTAGTTAATCTTTAAATGAAAAAAAAAAAATCTCATTTATTATGACTTGTTGTTAATTTTTTTTTTTATCATTTTCGAAACGACTGAGAGCCTTGAATGACTTTCATCTTTAGATTGTTCAAAAGTACTGCAGTTTTCTGATACGGGGAGTACCGAGTATTTTAAAATTTTGTTTTGGTTTTAGTTTTAGTTTTTGTTTTATTGAAGCAACACCGATGTGAGATTGGCGTTCCAAGGCAACTAGTACAATTAATTGTTCTGTGTGTTTTTTTTTTATTAAGTAAAAATTCGACCGTCGAACCTAAAATAAAAATACGGAATTTTCGCCAAATATCCCTAAAGTTAAGCCTAATTCGCATGGTGTACAAAAATTTGACATATTTCATCATATGTCTCTGAGGTTTCCATTTTTTTGCCAAATATCCCTGAAGTTTTTATTTTTTTGCCAAATGCCCCTCTGTCGAATTTGTTAACGTTTTTTTTATTGAAAATAAAAATAAAAATAAAATATTATTTCATTATTATTTTTGTAAGGTATTATTTGCACAATATTATTTAATTATGGTAATTAAATTATCTAATATTATTTACACAATACCATTTCATATTACATTTTTTAACCAATGGAATTAATTCCCTTTTTTTTATAAAGTTAAAAATTAATTATACAATATTATTTCATTACGTATTAATTACACAATATCATTTCATGCTATTTGTTTAAACAATGAGATTAATTCAAAACTTTTTTTATAAAAAATACATAGTTCCAAATATACGAAATCTTTTTTTTTCCAAAGCAACTAATCTCTCTCTTTGTGGGTGTATAATGAAAACTATTTTTTTATATAATAATCTTAATTTTTGGAATTTCACACAAGCAACCCAATCTACATAAATTTTCAAATAATAAAATTTTTAAACATTTTTTTAACCAATGAGATTTATCTATTCTAATTGTTAAATGAGAAATATTATTGCTTAGATGACATAATCATTTTAATTTCACAATTTCCTCACAATCAACTGAATCTTGAAAAAAAAATTAAACTAATGAAATTTGTACACATTTCTTTAATCAATCTATTTATATCTAAATACTAATTAATAAGCATTTTTTATTAGGTTTTATAACCACATTTATTTTAGGATTTCAACTCAATCAACATATTTTACTTAAATCTTAAACTCGTGTAATTTTTACACATTTTTCATAAATATTTTTATTATTTTTTACTTAATTATCAAATATATTATTTTTTTGTATTTTATGTTAACGTTTGATAATATTTTATTTAAATTTATCATAGTAATTTTTTATAATTAGAAAATTTTGTTTTTATTCTCTAAAAAGAAAAATATGCGTCATGGTGCGGGAATTGTACTAATTTTCAATAAAAAAACGTAAACAAATTCGACAGAGGGGCCTTTGGCGAAAAAATAGAAACCTCAGGGGTATTTGGCGAAAAAATGGAAACCTCAGGGGCATCTGGCGAAATATGTCAAACTTTTGTACACCACATGAATTAGCCTTAACCTCAGGGGCATTTGGCGAAAATTCCGATAAAAATATAAGGGTGTTCGATCATAGTGTGATCAAGGCATCATGGTGAATGGGCTCTCTCTCTCTCAGAACCATTTCGAAATGACTCACCGGAAATGACTTGTGGGTAGTACCTATACGTGTTCGGTTCGAACCCCGGAATAACCGCTCTTTATTTACCTATTCAAGGTAAATGGGCGCTGCCGCTGCACCGTGCAAACATATAATATGAGAAGATAAGTAATTAAGTGTCACACATAAAATTATTTAAAATATAATTTTAACTTAAAATAATTTAAAAAGTATATATATATATATATATATATATATATATATATATATATATTTGTATTTCATAAATTTATATTCACATTTTTATAATTTTTTACCATTAGAAATTATGTTTTAAAAAATATAAAAATTATAAACTAATATAATCGATCTTTTAATTATATATTTTTTAAAATATATTTTTTAATAATAAAATTTTAAAGATATGTAAATATAAGCGTATGAAACACAAATATAATTTTTTTCAATATGTGAAATTATACCTCAAATAATTTTGCAGTGCAGGTTCACCTTGTGTACGTTGCAGGTAGAGCTATCGAATTCCCACCCGACCCGAATGCTAGGGCTAAATGCCTGAAAATTTTGACCCGAGATTTTTTTTTTACCCGAACCTAAATATTCGTTATTTTTCTAGATCAACTGGATTCGGCCCAGCTAACCCATTTTGTTAAAACAAAACTTTGACTAATTCAAAGTCAAGAAAATACCAAACTTTTAATATATTATTAAAATTAATTGATTTATTATTATATATTATTAAAATTATTCACGGAAATTCCAATTTAGTGTTTTTTTATAATTACAAGCACTCAATCTTTCTTTTTCAAATCAACTTTTATATTTATTTGTATTGTATATTACTCCATCCGATCGGTAATATTGGATTTTTTATCTTTCAATGCGTTTTTTAAAAATCTAAAAAAAACTCTACAAAATATTCAATTTTATTATTCAATTTTAAAAATAATTTTATATTCATTACTAATCGGTATGAAATAATTTCAAAAAATTAATTAAAACTTTGATATTTTATAGAGTTTTAAATTTTATTAGATATCATGAGTAATAGTAAAAATCAAATATTTTATAACAGAAATAGTATATAATTACCAGTGTTTGAACTTAGGATGACATTTTCTAATAAGTATAGGGCAGAAAGAACAACTTAGCAGCCAAATCTTTAACTTTAGCATTTTGAAGTTATTGCAAAGTCATCAAAATATGATTTTTTATTTTAAAAAAATTGACAAACTCGAAATTGATCCGATTTGACCCAAAATCAGATTAAACTCGGGTTTGAGTTAACCCGAATCTACTCGAGATCCGTTTTACCTAGAACGCATTTTATCATAAACCTGAAAATGACTCAACACTTGTAATTTTAGCATCTATTTGACAAAAAAAAAAATACACACGTATCCAAGAAATGAAACTATGACAAATAGGTGACAAACGGGCTGCTGATAAAGAAAATTCAGCATTTATTATGACCAACAAAAATTTCATTATCTCTTTGACAAAGAAAAAAAAATTCAGCAACACTAAACACTTGTAATTTCAGCATCGCTTTGACAAAAAAAAAACAATATACACAGGTATTCAAGAAACGGAACTATGATAGATAGATGACAAGCTCTAAGTTCCTTGAATTTTAATTATGATTTTTTTAAAATATGGATTTAATTTCTAAGATTTGAAATTTTTTAAAAATCTCCATCCTCGAGCAGCTAATTTAATTTTAATTGTTTTAAAACTGATTTTGGCCTTATTTTGAATTTTGATTAAAAAATGGATTTATTTCCGCTTTATTATTTCGCATTTGAAAATTTATAATTCATTCCGAAACCTTGTTCGGGATAAGGGCGGGTTTTGAGATTTATTCATTCGGGTATTTCTTTTGACCCGATTTGGACCACATTTTCCCATCCCACTAGGCCAGTTTGACGTTCTAGACACAGGTGGCTTTTTAGTCGTCGCCTGAATGCACTTCAAGGGACGAACAAAGCATGGGTCGTCACTTACAATAGGACCGGATGTATACCCATCCAAGGGAGCCTTTCAGGAGATAAATAATTAGTAAGTTCGTCGCCTGAATAATAAGTGGAGGTTGACAACACTATTGACCATCGATAAACATGGTCATTCAACAAGGATTGTCAGGTGCCAGTCGTGCCATCATCAATCAAGGGACGAACATATATATGTTCGTCTCTTGATTCAACTGTACTTTAAAAAAAACATGTGACTCCGTACGTGTTTGGCATATCATCTTCTTCGATCCGGTCAGTGGGGTTATTTCGCATCCTCTATTCTAGATAGTGAGGGCTAGGGTATTTGACATCTCTTCCTCGACCTTGATCTCCTTCCTTGCATTGTTATTCACTCGCCCTCACGCTCGATCAGGTGAGTCTTCTCCTTCCTTGTTCGATTGATCTGTTTGATTATTTGCTATTTGTTTTGGTTCGGGTTGAATTCCAGATCTGTGATTCCAGATCTGAAACCCAAATCGGCCTAGCCTCCATTGGTTTCATCTAGATCTGTTTCCTTTGAGCTAGCTGCTACTTCTCCTTGCTTGGGTGGCTTCTATTGCTCCATTCGGTCTATTAGAACCTGTATTTGTTGGAGAATGAGAAAATCCCCAATTTCATCAAAAGTGAACTGCATTGATTCTCCTTGGCTTGGGTGGCTTCCATTGCCTTTTTTATTACAGCACATACACACACTTTGAGCTAGCTGCCACTGGTCACATATGACTGCAGTTGGGTGGCTACGGCTTGCTCAATTCGGGTGCTCAGTTTGATGGCTTTTAATTTTGTATTTCAATATTTGTTTTGGATCAATGTGCATGCAAGGTTTCTTCTAAAATTGGTCTTAATTTGGTAGATTATTGATCTGCTATGGAGGCATTTACAACCTTGTTTCTTTGATCATGGCTACTCATTTTTAAAATTGGCTTATTCATTAAGCATAGCATACCATGTTGCTTTAATGTGTTATCACTTACTCTTCCATGTCTTGTACATCATGAATTGTCCGGTTTTTCTTATACTCCATGTTGTTCCGTCCACAGGCATGTCAGACACTTTCGGTAGTTGGCCGAGCGGTTGTCCAGAAAAGTACCTATGGTTTGGAGGGGATGAGCCATACAAACGTCAGGTAAACAAATTGCTTTTAATTTACTTTGTAATGAAGGTAAGAACTGATTTTGGTGGAGATGAATGTAATTCATTCATGATTGATGTTGTTGGAGATGAATTTTTTGGCCTTAGCTTCTTTGTTCCCTCATTTTATTTTTATGTTGTTGGAGATGAACTTCTACACATGATTTTGTTGAGTATCTTATTGGGTTGATTGAGGTGGTTGCGTACGTATGTTATTGAGTTGATTGTTGGTGCATTGTATTTCTAGATCGAATGTTGTTTTGTTATAGGAATATTCATTTTCTAGAACATGAATGTTGATTTGTTCCTTTGGTGCATATGACTCTTAAAAGGAACTTATTTGCCTTTAAATCATCATGATACATTGTATGAATACATATGTTAGTATCCTCGTAAAATGACAGGATGATTGCATCTATATATAACGCCATGCTTATGAATATAATGTCATGATTCATAGTGGACTCCTTATAGTGAAGAGACGGAGGAAGTACCGCGGGGCAAAATGAAGAAGAATCATGTCCCGGCTGTTGATGAGGGTGATGCAACCAGTAGCGAGAACCCATTGCTCCGTCAGATGGTAGAAATCAACCAGGATCTAACCGAGCGCAACCAGAATCAAATTGAGCGGCTGCATGAAGTGGAAGAACGCAACCAGTGTTTAACGGAGAGCAACCGGGAGCTACCTGAGACCAACCGAGATCTAACTGAACACAACCGTCAGATGGGAGAACGCCTCCTTGCATTTGTGAAGAAGTAGGCATGGCCTTCACCTTATGTAATCGTGTCTTAATTCATGTAATGTTTTCGTTCTCGTCGTCGGATTTGGTAACAAGGCAACTAGACTGTTCTAACTTAAGGCTTTTGTATCGTATTGTAGGGACTATGTCGGTTTCTTGAACATAACCTTTCGGATATCGGTTTGTTGAACTTAGCATCAAGTAAAGTGGGCTTTGTATCATATGATTCATATCTAATTGTTGCTTCGAGGGTGTTATATTTGACCTACAAAATACAATGTGTCGTTAAATTTGTAAAGATCAATCACATAGATCCAGCCCGATTCAACAAACCCAAGTTTCAGCAGTTGACCAGACGTTAACCTCATTCAAGGGACGAACAAATATTTGTTCGTCGCTTGAATTCAACTTTTCAAACCACCGCATTAATGAATGTGTACTTGTTACCTTAAATGTTTAAGGTTGTTGTGTTGGGTATACGGGAGCAGTAGAGTGCCGAGCTTGCTCTTCCTCTTCATCCTCTCTTTCATGGTGGATCTTCAAAAAAAAATTGCACAAATTCTCCCAAAATTTGTTACATTTGAAGAAGGATTGGTTACATTTGAGGTTAGTGTTGTGAAACGTTTTTAAATCATTTGTGTATTCTGATTATATATATATATATATATATATATATATATATATAATATAGCAAATATGTGTTTATGTTGTGCTAGGGTTGAAATTGTTGAATTTTTGGTACTTTTGAAAAAGAATGAAAATTGGAGCAAGGATTGACATATGTGTATTTGTGTTGATTCAAATATGTAATATATAGTATATATGTGTGTTTGTGTTGATAGAAACTTTAATTTGTGAAATTGGGGAGAATGAAATTTGGATATGAGATGTTTGACTAGTTTTCGACAAGAATGAAATTTGTATGCAATGATGATTTTTTTGTTGGTGAAACTAAATTTTTTTAAGAGTTTATATTTATTGAATTTATGGTGGATATATTTCTTAATAGGGAGTGGTTTGTGCAAAGATGATGGATAAGAGTTGGATGCAACTTCCATTTCGATCTAAATAATGCGTTGATGGGATAATCGAGTTTGTGCGAATTGCCCATGAGATTGAGAAAGCAACAGGGAGGACCCATTTTCATTGTCCGTGCAACCATTGTCATAATGGTCAAGCCCCAGTGACACCTAGACAAATGTTTTCACACTTGTATAGTAGAGGTATGGATCCATGTTATACAGTTTGGGACAAACATGGCGAAGCCCCGGTTTCAGCGACTTTCTCCCTTGCCAGAACGCGATATTTGGAGCAAGGGGCTTCAAGTTCTTCTAGCGTTGATCCGGTGATGAACATTCTTCATGACAACTTCCCGTATCATGCCGGATACGGGGCAGGTGATGATTCAGTTCATTTTGAGGACGTGGTGGACGACGATTATGAATAATATGAGAGACTGTTAGTGGAAGCTCGAACTCCGTTGTTTCACGGATGTAAGGAAACTATTTTGAGCGCTGTTTTGAGGGCAATGAAGTTAAAGGCAAAACATGGGGTGTTTGATAAGTTTGGGGATGACAAATGTGCGTGGATCAATGACATGCTTCTGCAAGGTCACAGCTTCCCTCCAGATCGGAAAAGGGTTCGCAAGGTATGCAAGGATATCGAATTGAGTTATGTGGATATTCATGCTTGTCAGTAAAATTGTGTGTTGTTTTATAAGAGGTATTCGAATCTGGAAGTGTGTCCCATATGCCATACTTCAAGATGGAAAACACAGGTAGGTGATGATGGATGCAAGGCCGCTAGGAAAGTGGTAAATTACTTTCTTTTGACTCCTAGGCTGAAACGCTTGTTCATGTCCAAAGATGTTGCAAAGCAAATGCGGTGGCATGCCTCACGGGTGAAAGATGATGGATGTTTGAAACATCCTGCAGACGGGGAAGCGTGGAAAGAATTTGATAGACTGTACCCTCATTTCTCTCATGACGCGAGGAATGTGCGGCTTGGTCTAGCAACTGATGGATTCAATTCATTTGGGAATATGACAACTTCACACAGTACATGGCCTGTCATTTTACTTCCATATAATTTACCACCATCGATGTGCATGAAGAAGGAGTTCAACATGTTGACATTGCTGATCCTAGGTCCGAAGTCACTTGGGAAGTGTCTAAGTGTTTTCCTGGAGCCATTGGTCAACGAGTTGCTTCAATTATGGCACACTGGAGTCTGTACGGTTGATCGTTACTCGCAATCAACTTTCAAAATGAAAGCATCTGTGTTGTGGACTATTAGTGACTTTCCTGGTTTAGGGATGCTAGCAGGGTCAGCCACTAAGGGGTATAAAGCATTCCCTAATTGTTTGGATGATATCTCATCAACATTCGAATGCGGGAGAATGGTCTATGATGGTCACCGTAGATGGCTTCCGTTAAACCATCCTTGGCGGACAACAGGTCATGCTTTTAATGGGAAATCTGAGCTATGGTCAAGGCCGCTTGACGTTGATGGGGAGGAACTCCTAGCACGAATTGATAGGTACAAAATTCTTTCTATCATTCTTTATATCATTTCCATAAATACATCAATTCTTGATATCATTCTTTCTGTCGTTACTTTCATTTCTATCATTTGTTTTATATCAGTTGCACGTACCCCACCCTCAGTTCGCACGAGCAGTTCAAGGCTCCGTACAATTCTAGAAATATAGTTTGTTGGACTCATAGATCCATATTCTGGAGATTGCCTTATTGGTCGTACACGAAAGTGAGATATTGTCTTGATGTCATGCACATTGAGAAGAATGTGTTTGACAACATCATCGGAACAATTTTCTGTATTGAAGGAAATTCCAAAGATGGTCCCCAAGCCCGCGCAGCATTAAGAAAAAGAGGGGTGCGGAAATCTCTACATGCAAGGGGTAATGGTCAACTTCCTCCTGCACCATACACAGTCCATTCAGATTATCTTTAGGAGTTGTTTGAATGGTTTGGTGATGAGAAGTATCCTCATGGTTACGTTAGATGTTTGAAAAGTCATGTAGGTGTACGAGAGAAAAAGTTTGTCGGATTGAAGACACACGATTGCCATGTAATGCTTCAACGTCTTCTTCTAATCGTAATCCGGTCGTACTTACCAGTTTCCGTTGTGACGACTTTAGTGGCCCTATGCAAATGGTTTCCGTTCTATGCAGCTTTGAAATGACTTTTCCTCCTCAATTCTTCACCATTATGGTCCATCTCCTAGTTCATCTTCCTCGCCAAGTGTTTCTCACGGGCCCTGTGCATTACACCTGGATGTATCCAATAGAACGGTGCATTTTTTCCTATCATCTTTAATTCCGTTTAATTTATACCTTATGTTCATATCCTCGCATTGAAATTACACCCATCCTATTTCAGACAACTTGGCTCATACAAGAAATATGTCGTCAACCCTAGTTACCTAGAAGGGACCATTACCACACGTTACATCGCAGAAGAGGCAGTGACCTATTGTAATTTGTACTTGGAGGTTGGAGAAGGTCAGCAAGGGACATCAACCACTACTCCTTATGTGTTCGATATTTCTGTTGTTTCCGAGCTTGTGCGCCCACAAGGCTATAATTCACGTGACTAAGTGGAGAGGATTTTCTAAACGCTCATTGGCAAGTCTTACTTAACTGTAAGGAAGTGTCATCCTACTTAAACACACACGAGGAGCTCTACACACAACATTATCTAGATCACAATGACAAGGATCGCAGGTTGCATTTCCATCGCTATTTCATCGGATGGGTAAGCATTCTTCTTATTTATGTTATTCATGAGTTAATGACATTGTTGTCATCGTTGAACTAAGTAATGGACATTTATTGACATATCTATGGACAACAAAGAGACGAGGCTATATATGTTCAACTAGCGATTCTTAATTTGGCGAGAAAACCCCAACTCCATAGGATTTACTCATCATGTGTTGTGAATGCGGTAAAGTTCGTGTTGTGGAACAGAGATAGAAAATTGCTTGCCCAAAATTGTGGAGTGAAGGTAAGTACAGAGGACACCGACTATTATGAGATCCTTGAAGCTGTGGTTGAACTGTTGTATGCCAACGACATGCCAGTGACGCTATTCAAGTGCAAATGATATGACACTGATCCCAATAATCTCGGTATCACGCGTATGGTCGATCATGGGTTGTTATCTATTGACACGAATAACAGTTGGTATGATGATTCTCCATTCTGTCTGGCAACCACGGCAAAGCAAGTGTTCTATGTTGATGACTTAAAGGTGGGCGATGGATGGAAGGTGGTCAATGTAATGTCACATAGGAACATCTATGATGCTAGAACCTTGGCGATAATCGAAGGTGATATCATTCCAGGCGGAGATGAAGCCTATCAAGAGGACGCCCCTGCCATTACTAGGCATTTTAACCTTGTCGTTGATCTCCAGCTATTCAACCATGTATAAGAGAGCGACAATGAAGAAGAGAGCGAAGATACTGAAGCGGAGGAAGACTACGAGGTCGAAACTGAAGACGAAGCCTCTAAAGAGGATGGGATTGAAACGGAAGGCGAGGACGGTGAAGACATCGAGGACGGGGAAGACCTCGAGGACGAAGAATGAAGCAAAACATATGATCAAGGCCGAGATTTCTAAATTTCGTTTTAGATGAAGATGTATGAATTTCTAATTTCTGTTTGAGATCGAGATTTGAGAGGCCGTTTCAAATCAAGATACATTGGTTTTAGTTTTATATCATATATTCGTTCTAATTTTATAGATAATCGATTTAACCAAATACCAGAATTTCATATTTAAATATATAAGTGGTATAAAAACTAAAAAAAATCTTACAAATATTAAATATATGAATTTATATTTATACGAGTTCATATTTTTTTTTATACCTAATGTTATATTTATAAAAGTTATATTTTTTTATATAACCTTTATAAAATTTATTATCAACACCTACAAAGTTACAAACATATAAATACCATATACACATAAATAAATTGATGTATTTGGCAGGATAATATTCGGCCCAAATTTTCAGTGAAATTTTTTAACTCTAGATTATTCAAGGGACAAACATAACCTCCGTTCGTGCCTTGAATGAATTTCAATTAGGCGGGATTCCCCCCCAATCTTTTCACTGTGTTGAGGACGTGTCGTTCGAATGCCCACTCAATCTCTCTCATTTCTCAAGACCCTCTTCACACCCTCTCTCTCTCATTCTGAAACCCCAAACTCTCTCTCTCTCTCTCTCTCTCTCTCTCTCTCTCTCTCTCTCTCTCTCGATTCCTCTTCAAACCCCAAACCCTCACGACCGATACCTCTTCACTCTCACCATCACCACCTCCGATTCCGCCCTCCTCATCTCTCATTTCTCTCGCCATCAAACCCCAAACCCTCTTCACACTCACTACCACCGAGCCCGACCTCCATCATGCCACCAAAAAAAGGCAAAGAAGGTCCATGTTCGCCAAAGGGTTACTCCACCACCTTCGAGCCAGGCCACCACTCCACAACCGGCCACCATTCCTCGGAGGTCACCTTGGGTGCCAACTCAGCCCGCGTCACCACCACCTCCGAGGCCAACTCAGCCCGCGTTACCACCACTTCGGTGGAGCCATCGGAAGCCACCACCCCTGAAGAGACGGCTGGTACGGGGTGGCTCTTCCTCGTCGACAACCATGGCCTCCTCTCCAACACTGACAGACACCACCCAACAGGCGCCTCCCCCTCTTTCAGTGGCTGCATCGGAAGATGAGACCACCACCCCTCTGGACTCTTCTTTGTCTGTTGGTGGCATACGGGCTTGGTCAACCACCCCTCCGGCCTCCTCTCACTTAGTCAGTGCCTCACGGGATCCGTCGACCTCCCCTCCACCCCCTCCTTTGTCCATCGGTGGAGAACAGGCTGAGGAAGAACCCCAGGAAGTCTATCTACCAATCAGAGGTTGTTTTTTTTTATAATTTAAGAGGTTTGAGGGTTATTTGATTCCCCAATTTTTATAGGGTTTATCTTTGTTTGATTATTTCAGAGAGAATATGGATTTTTGGGGTTTATCTTTGTTTTAGGGTTTTCTGATTCCCAAAATTTTAGGCTTTGTATGTGTCTTTTCTTATCTAATCGTTGTCCTCATCATTTGTATGGAAAGGAAGAACTGTGGTGAGTAACAAGACTATGCAGATAGTTAAGGTTACTAGAAAGATAAAAATTTTGCGGTCGGAGTTCCATGGAAACCCCGAGCTCAACCAATACAGTTTTCTAATCAAGGATATAGGGACTGCTTTGAAGACACACGTGCCAATGCTAGCCTCCTCCTTTGAGCAGCTTGAGAAGAAGCACAAGGATACGCTTGCCGTTTACCTAGATGTAAGCAAGTGTTCTCTTCCCTTGTACTATTTTGTCTGCTGGTTTACAGGTTGTTGTCAATAAATTCAGGTGTTTATTTTGCTAGATTGTATAATGTGTTATGAGATTGGTATTTGCTGAATTTTGATAATGTTTTAGGAGTTTTGGGCGTGTGGTAGTTGTTGTTAGTTTTAGGAGTTTCATAGTAGCTTTTAGTTTTGTATTTGATGTTAGTTAGTTGTCAATTTCTTAGGAGTTAATGTTAAAAGTGCAGTTATACTATGCAAAGTTAGTTAAAGAGTTTGTTAGAATTCAGTGGATGAGATCACTTGTAGTGTCACATGTGTAATTGTATATAAATACATAAACTCTCTTCACTGTCAATTCAACCAGTTCACTTGTAACAAACTATGAGGAAATAAAGAATGGTTTTCCCTCTTTCATTTTCTTCATTTTCTGCTCTT
Organism: Persicaria maculosa; assembly: GCA_963922045.1. Taxonomy (NCBI): domain Eukaryota; kingdom Viridiplantae; phylum Streptophyta; class Magnoliopsida; order Caryophyllales; family Polygonaceae; genus Persicaria; species Persicaria maculosa. Next base: position 23,354,111 of record OY998259.1, on the reverse strand, counting down.
CATTTCACCTTCATCTGAGATTGATCTTGAATGTTTCACAATCTCAATTCGTCATCAGTTAAATACCCTTTGCTTTCTTCACTTGCATTCTCACTGAATGGTAGTTAGTTGTTCACTTGCATTCTCATACTTAGTTTTTCTGTGTTGATAGTAGCTTTTAGTTTCGTATTTGTTGTTAGTTAGTTGTCAATTTCTTAGGAGTTAAATACCCTTTGCTTTCTTCACTTGCATTCTCACTGAATGGTAGTTAGTTGTTCACTTGCATTCTCATACTTAGTTCTTATGCGTTCACTTTGCTGATAATGAATGATAGTTAGTTGTTCACTCAATGATAGTTAGTTGTTCAGTTTGCTTTCTTTACTTGCATTCTCATGGTCTGATAATGATATGATAATTTCATTTTCACTGAATGCAATAAACTGTTTTCTTCACTTGCATTATGATAGCTAGTTGTTATGTGTTCTGAATGCAACAAACTGTTTTCTTCACTTGCATCTGTTCATTTTCACTTTGCTTTACCCATCTCTCCTGTTCTGTGTTCTTCACTGGTAATTGATATATATAATTGCATTCTTATTTATGTAGACTATGTACGTTGTATCTCCTGATGATGAAAAATTGAAGAAGTATATTGAGACTCGGGCAGCATCAAGATACCGCAGTTGGAAGTACAAGTGTCATTCCCACTTCTTGAAGCATGGTCCACCCATACCTCTTGAGTTCAAACTCCGTCCTGAGCAATGGCGCTACCTTGTGGAGAAGGAGTTCCTCGCCCTGACAAACTGGTTAGCTTTTTTGTGTATTTTTCATTCAACTGTTTCCATAGCTTTACTGTTGTTCTCTGATTTTTAAATGTTCTTGTGTCTTTGGAGGAAATAAGCAACTGCAACAAGCTCAACAAAACTAAGAATCTCAAGCCTATCAAGCACCACTCAAGGCCTAGACCTGTTTACTACCGGGCAGAGCAGCTGTACAAGGACGGACACTTGGCCCCTTTTGTGCAAGCTTTAGTAGACGAATACCTCCAGGACGGTGAAGACGAGTTGACTGTGGTGAGTGTGTACTGCCGGTTTAGCTATCTCTGACTTCTAAGATGTCATTGCTGAGTTCCTTGGATGATTTTATTGTGTAGGATGCTAATGTTTTCTTTGTGTTCCTAGGAAATTATGCAGCAGGCAATTGATGACTATGTGAGATAATCGTCAAGGGCTTTGAAGAGAGGAGGGGCACTTCTGTACGAGGTAAACCAAGTTAGGATAAGGCTTTAAAATGAGTTTAATAATTGATCAGTTATATATATAACTTGATGATTATATATATTATCATTACTATCAGTTATATATAAAACTATATAAGGCTTCAAAATGAGTTCAATTATATATAATTTCATTCATCTCAAACTGAGTTAGGAATTTTACAATCCGATTTTAATCACTTTACATTATTTAAGAGCTACATGACACCATGAATTCCAACTGAATAAGAGCATGGAATCCATTTGATTTTAGGAACTTTACCATCATATTTTAGGAACCAATGTCATACTGTCATTTTCATGTTATCAATCTGATTTTTTTACTTTTTTATATCTATGTAATTTTCACTTTCTCTGCCTTCATTTAGGGATGGGCGCCGCTGTAAGGAAGCCTCCAAGGAAGCGAGGGGCTGATTGGTTCACTCTAGGCCCGGCAAAAAGACAAGAGTTGGAAGACCAAGCCAGGGAGGCTAATGAGCGAGCAAGGAAGGCTGAGGAGGACGCCAAGCTAGCCAATGAAAAATATGATCAGATGAAGGAAAAAATGGAGCACTTTGAGAGGCTGATGGATTGACACTTCCCTACCGAAGTGCAGGTTTGAGCACTTGGCGATCTAGGTAGGTGACAATTAACAAGAACTTGGTTGCAGCTTGCACAACTTCTTTGCATCACAAAATGCAGCATATATGCTGTTAATTTTTATTAAACTCAAGCCACAAACCTAAAACGACTAAACTTCTATTAATTGAAGCCATAAACATTTTGAACCCAAAGTTGAACCCCAAAACTCTCAGGGCACTACAAACGCTGTCCGTTGAATGGTCTGAAGGAGGTTCAATAACCAAATGTTCGTCACGTAAAACTTTGAGAGACAACATGACCAACCAATTCAAATGTTCGTCACCTAAACACTTTGAGGGACAACATGAATAACCAGATGTTCGTCAAGACACAACATTAGTTCACCTTATGTTCGCCCCCTCAGTTATCAAGACACAAACTTTAGTGATGGCCTCAACAATATCATGTCTGTAATAGCCTCGTGGGCCGTTGACTTGGATGTCAAACAAGGGACGGAGGTTCAATTGGTCCGTCTTTTAAGTGCTCTAGATGCGCTCTACAAGGGACAAACCTCAGGGGACGAATGTACGTGCCTAGAGTTATTAGGCGTCCAAAACCCTCTTCAGGAGACGAAATTTGCCCGTATCTAGAACATCAAACTGGCCTAGTGTCCCCTCTTTTTGACTTAATTTGCCCTGAACTTCTTTTTTTTTTTTTTTCAAATGTGGGCAAACACTCACACGCTTTATCTTTTTTTTTCCCCCACACTTCCTTACTAGCTTTGACAATCAAACCCTACACAACCCATGCCAATTTCATAAACCCACACCCCTCTCTTCCAGTTGATTCAAACACAAATGTTTTTCCCTCAGTCTCAACAAACATAACTACACAAATTCCTGACCCCTTCTTTCTTCTATCAAGCTTTCCCACCCTCACCCATTTTCCATTCAACGCGCACTCCTTCTCCTGCTTCCTTTTCTTTTGTATCAACACCAGTAACAGAAACAACAAACAAACCTAAACACACCAAACACTCCCTCTTTTCTACCTCCCCTCATTCCCACTGGTTTGGTCGAGAACCACCAGCAACACCACCATCTCCTCATCTCCGCCTCCTAGCTGTGCTGCCACCATCGTCGTCTTCATCCCCTCCCAGCAGCAGCCCCATCATATTATCCTTCCTCCTCTTATGAAAACCGAGAGCGACACACTTAGCCCTCTGTTTCTCGAAGCCAACAGGGCCGGTAGCACCACACGTCCTCCATTCCTTTCTTTCTTCTTCGTGTCCATGTGACAACAGTAACGACCTCAGCTTCTTCCTACGTCGACACACCCCAGAAGCCGCCTAGAGAGCCACCAAGCCACAACCCTCTTCTCGTGCCCCTGTTTTCAAATCCGAAGAGCGGTAAGATCCTTCTTCACTTCCTTTCGTCCATAAATTGCATAAAGATGGACCTTTAATCCTGTTCCCTCGTTCCTAGACCATCTACTACAAAGATCCAACTCCGACAAGGCTAGACAAACTCTTATCGAGCATTTCCAGGCGAGTTGAAAACTTCAGTCAGCTCCTCTGATCCCCTTCTCCCTCTTCCTTGGTTGCGTTTGAACCTTTTTCTTGGTCATTCGGTGTCGGGTTGGGAGATTGGAGCAAGGCCGTCACCAATGGCAGCCCCCTTTGATCCTCTTCCTCTTTTCCTCTTCCATCGAATCCAGTGAGAGTGCACTGACAAAAAAATACGGACAACATATACGCACTAAAAAATGCAGACAAACAACAATCTGCTGAAAACTTGTAAATTATTCAAAATATATGAACTGAAAAGGACTGAATTCAATTCACCCAAAGTCATAAACTCGCCCAACCCAAAGTCTACAAAAATGAACCGAAATGACCTAAAGGTTGAAACCAATTGCAGGTGGTAAGCTCATACTACCATCAGATCTGAACATATCAGCTCCAATTAACAAGATATTTGATAATGCATATTTTAGATAGGCATTATGGATAGTTTTAGATGCATTTAGAACGGTTTCTTGCATGTTTTATGGTTAATTCACATTATTATTGTAAAGACCGGGAAATTTTAGAATATTAAATTATTAAATTAGTGATTTATAATCATTTCGATTTCTAAGATTTGGGAGGTTTGGAATTTCCGCCATTGAGCTATTGGTTTTATTCTAAATATTTCAAAACGAGTTCCGGCATTATTCAATTGGAAATTTAAAATATGTTATACTCTGCCTTTATATTCTGAAAATTTAAAAATAATGTTCGGATTTCATTTATTAAATTCGAATTTGAAAAATTGAGGAGTATTTTAAACACGTCGGGATAAGGTTTAATTATCGGGTATTTTGAGATTTATTCCGGGTATTTTGAATCCTTGCTTTGGGACCACATTTTGTCTCTTTCCCCTCCCTTCTTTCGGGTAACAGCCTGCCTACCTAGCTCTACTTCTGATTGCTTTTGTATTCATTCTCCTCTCTGCCAGTACAACCCCCTTCAGTTGTTGGTTTCAGAAATCAGAAGTCACGCCTCCCCTCTTTCACTGTTTTCCCAGGAAACTCATTTCCCCTTCTTTCCTTCACATCCTTAGCCACAAACTCCCTCCTTTTCACTTCGTTTCAGCGCCACCCCCTCACCACCACCATTGATAGTCGCCGGCAGCAGCCATTAGCGCCGCCAGCTCCATAGCCGCTCTCGGTTCTCCGAGCCACCACCGTCTCCGTCGTTGAAGAAGCGCAGCCCAGTAGCTCCTCTATCTTGCCGAGGAGAACACCGAGCCCCTCTGTTGTTCCAGCCACCACCTTTCCTTCCGTCTCCTGTCGCCATTTCCGAGCCAGCGGCAGCTCAGACTCCGTTGAGCCTCCAGGAGCCTCGTCGGAGCCCAGTCGTCGACCGTCGGAGCTGAGACGCGAGCCGCATCAGTCCCCGTTCCGATTCGCAAGGTCGGTTGTCGATTTCTCTTCATTTTCAATCCTAAACGCCTAAAAATCCAACTTTAACTCCATACCTACCCTCCCTAGGCCTCAATCGGAGTTTCTTCCGCGTCGATTTCAGCCGGATCCGCCGTTTGAGCCGGAGATTTCCCCTCGGAGTCGGAAAACCTTACCTTGGTAATCTCTCTCTTCCTCGCCCCTCTTTACTCGCGTTCGAGGCTTTTGGGGTCCTGGGTGGTCGGAATTTCGTGTTGGTCGGGATGGGGAGAGTTGGGGTCGGGAGAGGCGTCGCCGGAGAGAGCCTGGGTTCATCGCCATCTTCCTCCCGTTTCCATCGTTTTGAGTAGAGCATGTTCATTAGGGGAGGCGATGCTCCTTTTTCTTTCTACATGTTGGGCCTATTTCTTCTGGGCTCCATCCAGATCCGGATCCCCTTTCTTCCGGGTTCCCTTTCTTCAGATTCATGGGAATGGGTTTGGGATTCGGGTTGGGCTTAGATCCCGATTCCCTTCTTCCCTCAGATGCGGGTATGGGCTGGCTTCTGGGCTTGGATTCGGGTTCTATTCTGGGATCTCATTTTCGGATCTGAGGGTTGGGCCTGTTGGGTGTTCTATTCTTATTGTTTGTTATGCTATATGATTATATATTTTGATTATCCTTATTTAAATGCTAGATGTATTATTATTGGTTGTTATCATATTATTTCTGATTTTATGGAAAGTATATTTCGGAATTTTATATCTTATAACGCTATTTTGGAAAATAATATTATTTGAATATGTGTTATGCGATGTTTAAATTTGTGAAATTAGGAATTTGTAAAGTGGTTTATTGGCTTGGATTTATAATTTGTAAAGAGGATTTAAATTCGATATTTTATTTAGTTATGTAACGCTTGGAAATTATTTAAGAAGAGATTTTCAAGCGATTATTAAAAAAAATATTTTATATAGTTTTTATATCTTATGAAAGCTTACACAAATACTGAATGAATTATAAAGTAAACAGACGGAGTATCATTTTTAGTCTAATTTTATAATCGATATGAAAAGATATATACTCCGTTCCATACCGGCCAACCCTCTTAGTTTTTTTTTTTACCGTGGGCAAGAAGTGGATCGACAAGCGATCCTGAAGCCATCCGAAGATGACTTGTTAGACCCTACGCAGAGGGTCGTCGAACAAAAGAAAAGAAAAAAAATAAAAACAACAACAAAAAAACTAAAACAACTGGAAGATTACAACTCTGATGTCTTGAGATCTTGTCTTGATTCTTGATATCTGGGCTGCTGTTGAGACATCTTACATGCAAGCCGAGGAAAGTTGATTCTTATTATCGGGCAATTTGGGTGGGATTGGGTTTGTATCTGTTTTGTTTTTTTTTTGTTTTTTTGTTTTTTTTTTGGATGGGTTTGAACAGAGTTGAGGACGAGGGTGTGGGTTGGTGCGGCGGGGAGGCGCCAAGGGTTAGGGAAGGGGAATGTTTTTTCACACTGAAGAGATTTTGGTAATTGTTTTTTGGGGCTTTCGATTTGGGAGCAGGAGCTCTTCAATCGGATTGTGTTTGGGGTTATGGGTAATATGTCGGCTGAAATTTGTAGTTTGGCTAGGTTTCCAGCAGGAGGGAGGGAGAGCATGAGGGAGGAGGAGCCGGACATGTGGTGGCGGGTTTATATCTAGGGTTTTCACCCAAGCAGGAGAAAGAGTTTCCAACACAGAGATTTTTGTTGGCTAGGGTTAGGGAGAATATCCCGTAAAGAGGTTGGAGGCGAGGTTGTGGTCGAGAAGGAGATCAGATCGAAGCAAAAAGGAGCGAGGGGAGGGATAACCTGTGTGGGGGAGGTTCCGGCTCTCTGAGGAGGCGCCACCGCAGGCGGAGACGTGGACGGAGGGCACACAATAGAAGGAGATCAGGAGGCACCACCGCAGGCTCGGCGTCAAGGGCTAACCAAGCACGCTGCAGAGGAAGGAGAATAGGGGCAGTGGGCCAGCCACACCGGCGGTCGGAGAGGTGAGTCATCAGCAGCGGCGGCGGCGGCGGGTGGAGTGAAAGGGATACTAGGATTTTGTTTTGAAGGTTTGGGTTTTATCCTCTTTGGAAGAGAGCGTATTTTGGGCCTGACAGCGGGAGGGTGACCTGAGGGAAGGAGATTCCGCCGGGAAGAAGAAGCAGAGGGCGGCGCTAAAGAGGCGGCGGAGATTGGGGCTAGGGTTTTTTGGAGAAGTGTTTTCTGGGAGCGTTTTTTCGGATCCTTCTAGGTCTGATTTTATATTATCTCTCGACATCTGTGTACTCCTAAAAAAGATGGGGGGTTAGGTTTTAAATCAGCCGAGCAAATTAATATTGGTATACAAATGAAACTTCTTTGGAGAATTATGGCTAATCCTGATAATATTTGGTCAAAGGTTATTACAGATAAATATCTCTCGACAGAATCTCTAATGGAAAGAGGCAGCTTCAAAACCTCTTGGCAGTTTGGCAGACTTCTTAATATCAGAGATATGTTCTCTAAAGGTCTGCTATGGCTAGTGGGTAATAGGAAAACCATAAATGTATGGTCTGACATTTGGGTAAATGCGCAATGTCTTCAAAACTTTCGGAATGATCATAATCCTAACTTAAAAGTTTGTGATTTATTTACAAATACCAACTCTTGGGATATTGATAAATTAAATAGTATATCCCCCCCTCATATTGTTCAAGCTATTACTAATATCCATATTCCAATAATTGATATTCCAGACAGGTTAATTTGGATTTATAGTAGTGATGGAAAATTCTCTGTTAAATCCACATCTTCTATTTGTAATGCAGGGAATACTAAGAAAATTTCGGCAGACTAGATTTGGAAACTTAATATTCCTCCGAATATGAAAAATTTTATTTGGAAAATTATTTTAGATATCCTACCTACCACGACCCATCTAACTAGATATATAAATAGAGTTCCTAGTACTTGCTCTCTTTAATTCTGATAAAGAAGATACAAATCATTTATTGTTTAATTGTCGGATCACCAGATCTCTTATTCAAAATCTGGGTGTTAAGTTGGGAAAATGTTATAATATTCCAATTCTAACAAGTAATGTTTTGGAAAATATTTTAAATACTAGAGCTCTTAATATAGATTTTACAGACTTATGCCATTTATGGCATTCTGTTTGAGAACTCAGAAATAGAATTATTTTTCGCAATACTTCGGATACAGGTATTATCTATGCTCTAACTCAAACTATAGACAAAATTTCATGTTGGAATAAACAACAGGTAAAAACAAAGTTACCTAAACGTGTTAGACCTCCTGACAAATTAATTTGGAAATGCCCTCCTATAAATGTCATTAAGATCAATGTAGATGCTTCGGTGAAAATTGATACTCAATCGCAGGTTGGTTGTATTGTTAGGAATAATGATGGTCTAGTTCTTCGGATTCATAAATGTAACGTTAGGATGAGTTCGGTCATTCTAGCAGAAGCTTTTGCAATTTATACAGGTATAAGACTGGCAGTGGAGATGGGGATTCGTAGAGTAATAGTTGAAAGTGATTGTGCAATCATCGTCAATGCCATCAATCAAGTGAACAATATACCATGGGAGGTCGCTCAAATAATCCAAGAGATCCATTCGTTAAGCAAAGATTTTGAGAGCGTCACAATTCAGCACTGCTATAGAGAGGCAAATGGTGCAGCTGATTTTCTTGCTAAATCTCAATTGAATTGTACTTTTATTTTGAGTTCCTGTTGTTGTGAGTTCCAGAACATCATCTTGCGAGATGATCATGGATGTCGTTAGTACATCCAATTTATTGCCTACTGTAAAAAAAAAAAACTTAAACTATTAAGTAGAATTTTCAACAACAACAGACGTTTTAGCTTTTACTTCCCAATTATCATAACTAAGAGATTCAAAATTCTGTTATAATATTAGTATTATTATATGCGTGGATATACATGAAAATTCTAGTGGTGATTAGGACCCAAGACTTGTAATCTCTATAAATATGGCTCTTTGTTAGTCCTAATAGATGACCAATTTCTCCCCTCTTTCTCGATCTTCTCTTTTGGTTATTACACGTTATCAGCACGATAGTTTCTAAAAGCTAAAACCTTAATTTCTAAAAGTTAAAACCCTATTTTTTTCCGATTTGCTGTTATGGCTGCACTATCACAAACTTATTGCAATTTTCTATAGAATCGATCCGAAAATCCACCGCTCCCCATCAGATCAACTCCAGAAAGATTAATAAACACAAAGGTTTCGTCTTTGATTCGCTTTTTATACGGTACGTGCGTTCAGTTTATTTCTAAATTTCATGCTCGTCTTTGATGTGTTCTTGACAACTTGTGAACTCTCTGCTTACTGTAATTGATTACACTGTTCATGGCAAGAATTAATTAATGTGCTTCATCATGTTCTTTTACGTACTTGATTGAATTGATTCTATAATTGATTACGGAATTTTGATTACCATTAACAATACCAATTACTCTGTAATTAAATTTTTTCGTAATTGAATTATCTTGTTCCGTCATGAAATTGATCTTGCATACAAAATTCCTCTTGAATTCTGTTGGCGCGATAGCGAATGTAGGTCTCAATTTTTATGAAAACCCGCTTGAAAGAAATTTGTAAAAACCTAGATTTTGATTGTGTTTGAAGGATATGGCGTGGTATAAAGGGAAAATCAGAAACTGTTTTTCAAAACGTGGGATAAGTGTTGAATTAGTCAAAACCCTAATTCAACCCTATCGGAGGCCATTTATTTGATAAAAATTAAAACTCGACGTAAAAGGTGACCAGCACCCCACCGCGCACGTGTCACGAACACGGACCGACGACGGTGGTGGTGCGCGCGTGGAGACTCCTATCCCAACTCTTAACAGCCCTTTCAAAACTCCCCCTTAAAAACAACCTCTCAACTCTTTTTACAATCAATGTGGGACTTAAAGAAGTTCAAAAAACAATTTGGAAAAAAAAACCCATATGAACATTTCTCCAACAGTCAGTCCCCCACAAATGTGAGGAACTGGGGTTTTTAAAACAAAAACATCGTTCTTAGCTGGTTTCGTGGAGAAAGTACTTAAATGCTGGTGAACGAATCTTGAACCAACACATAGTAAAGGTGAGTGCCTCGCTTGTCATAGAAGTGAACAAATCTTGAATTTCCAGACCCACGAGTTGACCTCAACAACACATACCTTCACCACTGCCCTGGTGGTTCCGCGATCTAACTGTCAACCGTAATGGTCATCTCATACCTTGGGTGCTAAAGAGTGCTCTAGAAAGACAACTCTAGTCTTCCATAGAAGGAGACCAACCCTTCACACTCTCGTAGGTGATTCCATCAAGTGTACCTTACATAGACCACCCTTATAAGGCTATGGTATCATTAAGAGCATAAAGCTCAACCTCTACAATTTTCGGTGAATCCATCAAGTCCTTCTCAATATGACCACCCAACTCTGGGCCATGGACTCATTAAGAGTTCGAGACTCGTAATTTCTCATACACCTGTCCTGGGAATAGGTATGGTGTATCTCAGCTCACATGGGTTTAAGCCCCATTCTCTTAGACGATTTAAGGACCATCCTTCTATTCAGCCCATTCGTCAACGGATCTGCCAGATTCCTCTCGGACTTAACATACTCTAAGCAAAAGACACCGGTAGCAATCAGATGTCTCACAGCTTCATGTCTAATCCGTATGTGTCTCTTCTTACCATTGTAAGTATTGTTGTTAGCTACACAAATAGCAGATTATGAGTCACAATGTAGAGAAATAGTTGGGGTCTTATGCCCCCACAAAGGTAAGTCAGCTAGTAAGCTTCTCAACCACTCAACCTCTTGACTAGCTAAATCTAATGCTATGAACTCAGATTCCATAGTTGATCTAGCAATGCAAGTTTGTTTTGATGACTTCCATGATATAGCACCACCACATAAAGTGAACACATAACCACTAGTGGAGCTAACCTCATCATTGTCAGTGACCCAGTTTGCATCATAGTATACCTCCAAAGCTTGGGGGAAACCCACATAATGTAAACCCCAATCAAAGGTGCCTTTAAGATATATCAATAATCTATTAAGTGCAATCCAATGCTCACTACTAGGGTTATCGGTATATCTACTGAGTCTACGTACTAACAGCATATACAATATCAGGCCGAGTATAGTTCATCAGAAACATTAAACTCCCAATTATTTTAGCATACTCATTTTTGGACACACCAATTCCAAAAATTTTCTTCAATTGCATGCTAGCATCACAAGGAGTTCTAACTGGCACGACATTAAACTTATCAAACCTTTTCAACATTTTCTCTACATAATGAGGTTGTGATAAAATGAAGCCATTTTTTTTCTAGTTACTTTAACTCCTAGAATGACATCAGCTTCACCCATGTCTTTCATCTCAAACTTAGATGACAAAAACTGTTTGGTTGCGTTTATAATATTTATGTGTGATCTAAATAACAACATGTCATCCACATATAAACATATAATCACACAATCAGCAACAAACCTCTTAGAATAGACACATGCATCAGATCCGTTTACCTCAAATCCAAAGCTTAGTATAGTTGTGTGAAACTTCCCATACCATTGCTTTGGTGCTTGCTTGAGTCCATACAGTGACTTCTTCAGCTTGCACACTTTGTTTTCATGTCCTGGAACAATGCACCCTGGAGGCTGTTCAATATAAATTTCCTCATTTGGATCACCATTCAAGAATGCAGTTTTAACATCCATCTGATGAACAAGCATTTTATGGCTAGAAGCCAAAGCAAACAATGCACGAATGGTAGCAATTTTTGTAACAGGAGAATAAGTGTCAAAGAAGTCAATGCCATATCTTTAAGTTAATCCTCTTATGACTAGTCTTGCCTTATATTTATCCACTAAGGCATCCACTTTAATCTTCTTCTTAAAGATCCACGTACAACTAATGTCTCTATTTCCTGTAGACATATCAACTAGTTCCCACGTGTGATTAGACAAAATAGATTCTACCTCATTGTTAATAGCATCTTTCTAGAAACTAGCATCTAATGAACTTATAGCCTCATCATAGGTCTTAGGATCATCTTCTACCATATGAAGAGTAATGAACGTCTCATCTAGTTCATTTAAATCATTAAGTTCAACTAGAAATGCAGTCACAAAATCAGGACCAATACTAGTTTCCTTCCTACGCCTTTTACTTTTCCTAGGTTCATCATGATCAGCATGAGCATTAGGCACAACAGTATTAGTCATGGATGAAGATGCCTCATGAGATGAAGAATCATTAGCAGGTAATGCAGATTTCTTTAAAGGAAACACATGCTAAATTAAAATAGCATCACGATATTCACACAATGTACGGTCACTCAAACACATAAAACGATATGCAGCACTGTTTTCAGCATAACCAATCATAATAGCATCAAAAGTCTTAGATCCAATAGTATCAACTTTGAACGAAGCTAACCCCACCTTAGCTAGACACCCCCACACTTTCAAGAATTTCATATTAGGCGGATGCCCTTTCCAAAGTTCATAAGGTGTTTTGTCAAGCTTCTTATGAGGTACCTTATTCAAAATATGATTTGCGGACAATATAGCTTCCCTCCACATATTATCTGGCAAACTAGAACAAGAAAGGATAGCATTCATCATTTCCTTTAAAGTTTTGTTTTTTTCCTTTCAGCAATACCATTTTGTTGTGGGCAATAGGGAGCTGTAAATTCATGAATAATGCCGTTTTGTTCACAGAATTCTCTCAAATAATGAGTGACATATTCACCGCCTCTATCAGATCTAAGCCTTTTAATTTTGTGATTCAATTGGTTTTCTACTTCAGCTTTATACACATAAAACAAGCTTTTTGCTTCATCTTTAGACCTAAGCAAGTATACCTTAGTATATCTAGAATGGTCATCCACAAATGTGATATAGTAGAGCTTGCCACCTCTACTCTCAGTGTTCTTAAAATCAGCCAAATCAGAATGGACTAACTCCAACAATTCAGTTGTCCTTTCTAACACCGTTTTACAAGGTTGTTTATGAAATTTGGCCTCAACACATATTTCACATTTGCTATGGTCATGGTCTCAAGCACATATAGAAAATCAACCCTATAAGTCTTTCCTATAAATTCTCCATATTTGGTTAAAACCATTTTTCCAGCATCAGTCACTTGCTTAATTCCAGCTATCTCAAGCAAACCACATGAAATCAGATTTCGGCGCAGAGAAGTAACATAAAGCACATTCACTAGGGTAAGAGACTTCCCTCAGGTGAGCTTGAGTGTAACCTTCCCCTTACCAAGCATTCGAGAGATGCTCGAGTTGCCCATGTAGATCTGGACGATGTCTATAGCTTCCTCAAACTCAGCAAACAGGTCCTTGTTGGCGCAGAAGTGTCAAGTAGCTCCGCTGTACAGGAGCCAATCGACCTAGCTGCCCACATGGTTTACCTCAGTGATTATTGCTATCAGCTGGTTGTTGTCCTGGACAACGTTGGCTTGCTGCTGGGCTGGAGTTGCGGGCTTGTTCTGCTGCTGACCTTGGTTTTGGAGATCAACCCGATTGCGACACTACCAAGCCTTGTGGCTTGGCTTTCCATAAACACAGCAGCCGATTCCAGTCCCTCCCTGTTTCTGCTGCTCGTCTAGCTGATTGCTAGATTTCTTTAACTTCTAGCCCTTCTTTGGTTTCATGTTTGGCTTAGAACCTCTAGGCTTGTTTCCCTGCTTGGACCTATTAGATTTCACAGAGGACTCAACCAAATTAGCTTTCACAGTATCAGCAGATTTAGGCTTAGGTTTGTCCTTGAGGCGATTAGCCTCTTCGATCTTCATGTGACCGACGAGCTCTTCCAGGGCAAGGTCCTTCTTCTTGTGCTTCAGATGGTTGCGGTAGCCAGCCCACGAGTCAGGCAACTTTTCGATCAGAAAATTCGCCTGCAAGACCTCGCACATCTTCATGCTCTTGGAGAGGATGTCAGCCACCAGGTTCTCATACTCGTGCACTTGGTCCATGATTGGTTTATCATCAACCATCTTGAACTACATAAACTTCCCACAAGCATATTTCTTTTTCCCTGCATCGTCAGCCCTATATTTCTTCTCCACCAGATCTCAAATAAATTTAGCAGATTTATGAACAGAGATCAGATCAATTATGGGGTTCGAGACATGGCTGAGAAGATGGCCTCGCACAGATTTGTTGTTGAACTCGTAGTGTTTTGCTCGTGCGAGGTCATCATCAGCAACCTAGCTTCTTACCCTTGTCGACAGCATCAACATCACCATCATCATCGATGACGACGTTCTTACCCTTAGCGTCTGTAGCGTGACCGACATCAGCAAGGACACTGCCGAAGGTGGTGGAAGAAGCGCTCTCCGTAGCAGCAAGGGCGTCCTCAAGGAGGACGTAATCGACCTCCAATTGTTCGAAGAAGATGAGCATCTTCTGCGACCATCGCTTGTAGTTGGTCCCATCCAGTGGCTCCAATTTCGAGAGATCCAACATTGGTTTGAAGAACTGAAACGCCATCGTAGAAACAAAGATATTTCGCTTCTAAATTATTAGTGCGATAGCGAATGTAGGCCTCAATTTCTGTGAAAACCCGCTTGAAAGAAATCTGTAAAAACCCGTGTTTTGATTGTGTTTGAAGGTTGTGGCGTGGTATAAAGGGAACCACTGCCTTAGAAGCGAAATCGCCCCGACACCGTGGCGCAGGTCGGCTACTGGCGTCGCCCCCTAATGATACACATCGGACTTCTCAGGTGTGCACTCGACGTCGAATCAATGGAACCACCCAGGACTCAGAATGGTTACAGAAGAAGAGAGGAGAGGAGAGAACGTCTGAATGTGTGTTGAAAACTGAATGGCTCGTCGGTTTTTAGAACAAAGAAAGGGACGCTCCACTTGCTGAGATCTCAAAAAATCAGAAACTATTTTTCAAAACGTGGGATAAATGTTGAATTAGTCAAAACCCTAATTCAACCCTATCGGAGGCCATTTATTTGATAAAAATTAAAACTGGACGTAAAAGGTGACCAGCACCCCACCGCGCACGTGTCACAAACCGGTGGCGGTGGTGGTGGTGCGCGCGTGTGGGACTCCTATCCCAACTCTTAATAACCCTTTGAAAACTCCCCCTTAAAAACAACCACTCAACTTCTTTTACAATCAATGTGGGACTTAAAGAAGTTCAAAAGACACTTTGGAAAAAAACCCCACATGAACATTTCTCCAACAAATTCATCTTGTTTAATTCATTCATGTTTTATATACATGTTATGATGACATGAGTACTATACATATATTATCTATATGCTTTAATGTATGTTTTCATGTTGTAATCAATGGCCCAGATTAAAAAGGTTTTTTTTTAAATGCAAATCAAGTGGCCCCGCACACATGTTAAATAAAATCTCCCTTAATCTCTATAACTGGCGCATGTAGAATGAACCACCGTCATCTTCTTCATCTTCATCTTGTGGAGCGGCGGAGAGGAGACTATTCGGCGAGGAGGAAAGGCGGAGGCGATTGAGAGTTGATAACTCCACTCCCTTGATGAAATTCGGAAATGGTTTCAAAGGTTTTGACACATAGCTTGTGTCAAAGGTCTTGAAGCTACAGCTGTGTTAATGAAACACAAAACCTGTATTATTTACATATTATTTCCGGATGTTATTATATGTTATTATTATATATATTTCCAGATATTATTATATATATTATGCACTAACAATGCAGCAAGAATTTCGAATGAAATCTCCTTCCTTAAGCTAAAAGATGTGAATATCAAATCTGGTGGATCATGGTTTCGAAGTATCCCAGAATAGAAGATTGTAAAGATTGCCTCTTAAGCCGTGGTCTGTTCTAGCCGTTGAGAGAAGATCTTTTCTTTGAAAGAAGGCGCCGATTTGATCTAATATAAAAAAGGAGATGAAGAAGAGAAGACAGACACAAGTGTTGAACGAAAACCTCATTGATCTACATCGCACACAAAGCCTTCAAGGCAATCTGTCTTCTTCGTGTACTCTCTGCTAGGTGTTAAGAGTTGTATCTTTTGTTTCAAAGCATTTGAGAGTTACACAGTGAGCTTAGAATATATATTTCGAGAGAGTGTCATACTCGAGAGTTTATAACTCAGGAAGTGGACACTAGGCGATTGATTCACGAAGTGTAAGAGGATTGTACTAGATAGCTGAGCGAGGTGGGGCTCTTCTAGATTGGTCTAGGACTCTAAGGAAACGTGAGTTGACTAGTTTTCAATTGTATAGGAGAGAGGCTTCTCGATGAGCTATGAAGATCCTAAGTCTTGTGAATCAATAAAGTCAGTTGAATCCTTGGGTTGTGGAAGAACCCTAGGCGGGGACTAAGCCTTTAAGGAGCCGAACCTTGTTAACAATTTGTTGCGTCCTTTACTTATTGCTTTACCATTTTTCCGCACTTGTTTCGAATTGTATAACTCTTTTGTGATTCAGGTTTTCCAGAGGAAAGAATTAAGTCTAATCTCAAAGGGTTTTGCAAGCGTTGCAAAAGCCTTGAGATTATCAGCAAAAAGTTGTCATACTCTATTCAACCCCCCCTTCTAGAGTATCTCTATTATACTTTGTTATACATTATCGAACCTTCAATTGGTATCAGAGCTTTACTCACTGCTTTTGATCTAACAATCTTGTGAGTTTTTGATCATATCTGATGAAGCAAGCAGAGGATTTGCAAAAGGGAGGTCTACCAGTAGACCACCAATCTTTGTAGGAAACAACTTCGTCCACTGGAGGTCCTTGATGAAAATGTTCATTATAAATCAAGATTTGGAACTTTGGAACATTATAGAGAATGGTCCGAAGATTCCAGTGAAAGTCGGACCAAATGGAACCAAAGTCGCGAAGACCGAGGCTGAATTCATCCAAGCGGATCTTGAACTCGGCTCCAAGAACTACAAGGCCATTAACTTACTATACTGTGGTCTTAGCACTAATGAGTTTAACCGTATTTCATCTTGTAGGTCGGCTAAAGAGATTTGGGACAAGCTGGTTGTCACCTACGAGGGAACCAGTCAAGTGAAGGACACCAAGATCAGCATCTTCCTTCAAAAGTATGAACATTTCAAAATGAAGCCTGACGAGTCTATTAAGGCAATGTTCACACGGTTCACGGAAATCACAAACAACCTTGACTCTATCGGCAAGACCTTTGAGAAGAGAAAGTGAGGAAGATATTGAAGTGTCTCCCAAACGACAAATGGGGCCCGAAAGTGACAGCCATAGAAGAAGCCCAGAATCTCACCACTCTACCCCTTGATGACTTGCTTGGGAAGCTGATCACATATGAGATGATTCTCAATGAAGACGATGGAGAACTTCCAACAAGCACTAAGAACTTGGCACTCAAGTCTAAGAAGGATGAGCCCAAAGATGTGTCTGATTCTGAAGATGAGGATGATCCCTTTGCTCTCATTACAAGGGGTCTTTCTCGAATCCTCAAAATAAAGAAGCAATTCAACAACAAAGATGGATCAGAGTCTTCTAAATTTCAAGGTAAATCTCAATACAACAAATATGACAAGAAGACTAAACCTTTGTCTTGTTTTGAATGTGGTGAAACATACCATCTAGTGAAAGACTGCCCTCAAAAGAAGAAGAGTCATTTCAAGAAAGGTGACAAATGGAAAAAGAAAGCCATGGTGGCAGCTTGGAGTGATTCCGACTCAGGAGACTCAGACTCCGATGTTGAAAAGGCCAACCTTTGTCTCATGGTCTTAGGAGATGAATCCCACGATGAACAACTTGAGGTAGCTGTAAGAGAGCTTATGGCAAGTCCAAAAGAGGTACTATCGGAATTCCTTTCTAATATGATTGCCAATGAAGAGAAACTTATTGCCCAAACCAACACTCTTATTAAGAAAACTGTGGACCAGGAAAGAACTATTGAGGAACTGTCTATGAGGGTCAAAAGTCTTGAAACCTCTTATTTAGGTCTTAACATTAAACTAAAGACTCTTGACTCAGAGAAATCTGAACTCAAGCAAGATCTCTCGTCTCTAAGAAATGAACATCATGACTTAGAGAACGAGAAGATCTCCCTGAATAAGAAGATTCAAGACCAACAGACAGCCCTCATAAGTTTTACCAAGTCCAAAGGCACTCTTGATAGGATGTTGGGTGAGCAACAAAGTTCTCTAAATAAAAGTGGTATTGGTTACAATCCAAGGTTTTTAAAGAAGCAACACATTACCACTTTTGTAAAGGCAAAAGGAAGCAGATGCTCTCCTATATGTCACCACTGTGCAAGAAAGGGACATGTAAGAGAATCCTGCCCCTATAGAAGAAAGGATCCACATATCATTCGCAATACCTTTCCTGTTCACTTGAGAAAAGAACGGATAACGCAAGTTTGGGTCCCCAAAGGCACTATTTTACCAAATATGGTTTATCCCAATAATGGATCTAAATTTGCTTATTGGTCTAGCCACAAAGGTTGATTTTTGTCTTGCAGGAGATCACCAAGGTGAAAGAGCAAAAGTGGATTATTAATAGTGGATGCTCTAGACATATGACTGGGAAGAGGTCTCTCTTCCATGATCTAAAGAAGCAATCCACTGGAACAGTCACTCTTGGTGACAAAGGAAAGTGTGACATCGTTGGTATCGGTAGTGTTGGGAGTAATCCTAACCATAGTATTAAAAATGTTTATCTTGTTAATGGTTTGAAGTATAATTTGCTTAGTGTTTCTCAACTATGTGATAGTGGTAATGATGTTGGATTTAACAAGAAAAGATGTCTAGTGCGCAGAGAATATACAGGTGAAATAGTTCTAACTGCTTATCGCTATAAAAACATCTATGTTGTGAATGCTGAGCAAGTGGCACAAGGAAGCTTAACTTGTCTAAAGGCTTTGACGGACGATCCAAAGCTCTAGCACAGGAGACTCGGTCATGTAAGCCCACACACACTACAAAAGCTTGTGTCCAAAGGGCTTGTAAGAGGACTACCTGAGATGGGCTTCAAATGTATTGATATGTACAAAGCATGCACACGAGGTAAACAAACACGTAGCTCTTTCAAACCCAAAAAGGTTTGAAAGTGTTGCAAATTTGGATCTTAACAGCCATACAGAGAATGAGGATGGTGATGATATTGCTACCAAGAACACAAAGAAGAGGAACATGCAGGAACAGATTCTTAACACTGAAGAATTGGCCCAAGGTGTTGAAGCTCAGTCCAAAGCCCTTGGCGACCAATCCAAAAGTGTTGAGACTTCAGAAACTACAGTAATAGAGCACAACATATCCATGGAGTCAGATGTACCACAAATCAATCCCGTTGATGTGACAAACCAGGGAGCTGAGACTAGCAAGAGAAAGTTCAAATACTCCTCATCACACTCTTTAAAGGATATCATCTTTGACCCTACATCTAGTGTTCAAAATCGTTCTAAACTTAAAGATCTCTGTGCTTTTCACGCTTTTGTTTCTCTTATAGAACCAAAGAAGGTAGATGAGGCCCTTCAAGAGCCAGATTGGATCATTGCTATGCAAAGTGAGCTTAACGAATTTGAAAGGAACAAAGTCTGGACCTTGAAGCCTAGGCCAAAGCATCAATCAGTCATTGGCACACGTTGGGTATTTCGGAACAAGCTAGATGAGAATGGTAAGATCGTGAGGAACAAAGCAAGGCTTGTTGCTCAAGGCTACAATCAAGAGGAAGGTATTGAGTACGAAGAGACTTTTGCTCCCGTAGCCAGGCTTGAAGCCCTTCATATTTTACTAGCATTTGCATTTATATGGGCATAAAATTATATCAAATGGATGTCAAGTGTGCTTTTCTTAATGGTTTCTTAGAGAAAGAAGTCTATGTGGCTCAACCCCTAGGTTTTGAAAGTTCGGAATTTCCTAATCATGTTTACAAACTAGAAAAAATGCTATATGGTCTGAAACAAGCCCCAAGAGCTTGGTATGAGCTTGGTATGAGCGCTTTGTGCAAGGAATTTTCTGACATTATGTGCAGTGAATTTGAGATGAGCTTGATGGGTGAACTCAACTTCTTTTTGGGGTTGCAAGTTCATCAATCTAAGAAAGGGATCTTTGTCAACCAAAGCAAGTACACTAAGGATCTCTTGAAGAAGTTCAAGATGGATCAATCCAAAGCAGCCAAGACACCCATGAGCTCAACCTTATCTCTAGATCAAGACAAGACCGGGAAGAGTGTCAATCAAAAGGAGTATCGAGGGATGATTGGATCTTTATTATATCTTACTGCTAGTAGACCTGACATCATGTTTAGTGTTTGCATGTGTGCTAGGTTTCAAGCTGACCCTAAAGAATCTCACCTCGTGGCTTTGAAGAGGATCTTTTGATATCTCAATGGCACTAAGGAGTTTAGCTTGTGGTACCCGAAGCAAAGAGATTTTACACTAATTGGGTATTCTGATGCAGACTTTGCAGGCTATAAAGTGGATAGGAAGAGGACGTCGGGATGTTGCCAATTCTTAGGAGCATCCTTGATTAGTTGGCACTCAAAGAAACAAAACTCAGTTACTCTTTCCACTGCCAAAGCCGAATACATAGCAGCTGAAGCATGTTTCTCCCAAATCCTTTGGATAGCTCAACAAATGAGAGATCTTGGCATCGACCTCAAAGACATTCCCATTAAGTGTGACAACACAAGTGCCATCTTCATTACAAAGAACCCTGCTCAGCATTCAAGGACCAAACATATTGATGTAAGGCATCATTTCATTAGAGACAATGTCGAAAAAGGTGATGTGTCCATATCCTTTATTTCAATTGATTATCAATAGGCTGACATTTTTACTAAGCCTTTGGCAGAGAACAAGTTCACCTTCATTAGACGTGAGATCGGAATGCTTAACAGGGATGCACTTTCGTAGGGGGGGCTTTCCCTTTACGAAAGAAAACTTCTACTCAGTGTCAAGACCTTTGAGATTCATGTCAAAGTTTGTGAACTGAATGGTAGAGCACGTATAACGGATCATATGTTTGGTTGGTATCTTTTTAGATATTTGATCAAATATTGTGTTAATGGATTTTAACGTCTTTATTTGTTACCTATTCGGGAAAATCTTTTTTATTGCATGTTATCCGATTATATTTTTATTTGTGGAAATTATTTAAATCGGATAAACATCTTGCCTTAATCATTAAGATTCGAATGGCTCCTTATTTAAAATTTGAAATTGTTTTAGTAAGTCTGATTTTGGTGACTATTTTCATGCTTGTCCCTTTGTTCAAAGACAAAAAGAGGGAGATAGTTAGACGTTAGACTTTAAACTGCTTTGAACTATAGGCTCTTGGAAGACCTTATTTTGCCTTCTTTTGTTGGATGCTTTTTATCATTGGTTTTGAACTTATATGATCCACCATTTGTCTAACCCTTGCAGGTACTTAGTCCGATTTTGCCTTATAATATATTTGTTTGACTAAGTTACAGGGATGCACAGCTTTTGTCTTTCATCAAGGAGGAGATTAATAACTCCACTCCCTTGATGAAAATCGGAAATGGTTTCAAAGGCTTTGATACAAAGCTTGTGTCAAAGGTCTTGAAGCTAAAGTTGTATTGATGAAATTCAAAACATGTATTTATGTATTTTATTTTTATATATTATCTATGTATGGTTTTCGAATATTATTATACATATTTTATATGAAGAATCAAATCAGGATGATTATGGCTTTGCAGTTTCCATCTTTAGAAGATTGCGAAGATCCATCCTTGGCCATGATCTGAAGTAGCCGTTGCACAAAGATCCTTCTTTCAAAATGGCGCCGATTTGATGGAGTATAAAAGGAGATGAAGAAGAGAGAAGAAGTACAAGTGTTGAACACAAACATCATTAAACTACAACGCACACTCAGCCC
The DNA here is from genome assembly GCA_963922045.1 of Persicaria maculosa. Lineage (NCBI taxonomy): Eukaryota > Viridiplantae > Streptophyta > Magnoliopsida > Caryophyllales > Polygonaceae > Persicaria > Persicaria maculosa. The sequence continues at coordinate 23,332,465 of OY998259.1, read as the reverse complement.
TCAAGTCAATCTTTCTTCGTGTACTCTCTGCTAGGTGTTAAGAGTCCTATCTTTTGTTTCAAAGCATTTGAGAGTTACACAGTGAGCTTATAGGATATATTCTGAGAGAGTGTTATACTCGAGAGTTTATAACTCAGGAAGTGAGCACTAGGCGATTGATTCACGAAGTGTAAGAGGATTGTACTAGATAGCTGAGAGAGGTGGGGCTCTTCTAGATTGGTCTAGGACTCCAAGGGAACATGAGTTGACTAGATTGCAATTGTATAGGAGAGAGGCTTCTCGGTGAGCTATTAGGATCCTAAGTTTTGTGAATCAATAAAGCCGGTTGAATCCTAGGGTTGTGAAAGAACCCTCGTTAACAATTCGTCGTGTTCTTTACTCATTGCTTTACCAATATTTCCGCACTTGTTTCAAATTGTATAACTTTATTGTGATTCAGGTTTCCCAATTGAAAGAATTGAGTTTACTCTCAAAGGGTTTTGTAAGCGTTTCAAAAGTCTTGAGATTGACAGCGAAAAGTTAGCATACTCTATTCAACCCCCCTTCTAGAGTATCTTTATTCTACTTTGTTATACATTATCGAACCTTCAGTCTTTGTCTTGATGAGTACTAGATTACCTTTCAGATTCTCTCTCTATGGGGTTCTCTCCCTTTGTTTTCCAAAAAGCTCTTAATATAGTGAGATTCCCGGATTTTATAGTTGTGGTCTCATTTCCCCCCGGGACACATCGATCTATTTATTTTGTAATTTGTCGTATTCTGACCACCACGTGTCATTCAAGTAAGGACACGTGGGAGGGGGGCATGTTGGACACCTTGTCTTTATTTCTCATGGTATCTGTCCGCGGACCTCTGTGGTTACTTAGTCCGTGATTGGTTCTCAGTTTTTCCTTTTTTCACGCCTTCTCCATTTTCTGATATTTTCAGGGCATCATCACAGCTCCTCGGTCCTTGGAGGGAGCCGAAAGGTCACGCAGCAGACTGATCCTGTTCATAGGTTTCATTGCCCTTTCCCGTTTAGGTTTTGAAAATGGGGGAAACTAATGGGCTCCGATTAGGCCTAGTTGGGCCCTGCCCTTCCTGGCTCACTTAAATGATTGATGGGCGTTGATGCCGGGACACGTGTATTGATGACGAGGGAGGTGAAACGCTAGTTGAGGAGGCCTATAAATAGAGGCCTCTTTTCCCCCTTTCTTTTTACCGTCTTCGTTTTTACTGCCTCTTCCTCTCGTCGTTGCAACCTTTATTCCGATCACGCTCAGGTAAATCCTCATTGCTTCTTTTCTTTGTTTTCTTTCCCTGCCTTGGAAGCCCTTGTGGTTTTATAGGTCTCTTCTTTCTGTCCTTTATCCGCAGACCGGGGCAAAGTCTGAGTGTTTGCCTCTTTTTCTTCTTATTTGTTCTAGGTTATATCTTAATGGTTATAGGGTTATCCAAACTTGATTTCCCCATGTCGAATTCTCAAGAGAGTTCGGATAGTGTTCGTGTCACCAGTACCTGGTCCCTGATAATGCATATTTTATATAGGCATTATAGGTAGGTCTTAGGTGCATTAGAGAGTTGTATTGCATGTTTAATAAGCTTATTCATATTATTGGTCATTTGGTATTCGAAGTGCAAAATCTACGATTTCTAGAGTTTATTTGTAGGTTATAAGATCCTGCCTCGAAAGGTGGAGAAAGAATGGAGCAAAATGGACAAAGACGAGCTAAGGAACAAGAGCGGGAATGGAGAACATGGAGAAATCCCATCTTTAAGGTTCTGAGAAGTTGGAATTAGCTTCTGAGGTCTTCATGAGAATCGTAGTGCTTGGAAAGAGCAATTTTGGCGCCGTTGCCGGGGAAGCAAGTTTATTTCTTTGTTTTGTGTGTTTATTGATTTTTGGGTCTTTTGTTTTGTTTTGTGTCTTTCGAAAAATTTTAAAAAAATGTTGAGGTTATATCAAAATCAGGGAGAATCTTTCCACCATTACTTCAAAAGAGTGCAAGAATTAGTGATTGAGCGTCAAACACGGGATTTCAATGATAGTGAGTTAGATAAGGTGCTTTGTGTTATGGAGGGTGCGCTACCTGAAATAAGGAAACTCATGGGAGAAAGGATGCAAGAACATGGCTGAGCTACTTAAGGAAGAGTCGCCACTACACGTCACAGCGCCCGTCGTCACACACATGGTGCCCGTCGTCTCTGCAGATTGCCAAAAGGTAAGGATCCCAACCGAGCAAGAATATTGGGAGACGCATGGCTTCTCTGATGATGACTGGGATGAAGAAGAAGATCTAGTACTTCTTGAAGCGGAGTCTCATGAGTCGACGCGTGGGGTTTCATCTATTATGCCTTCTTCTCCATTATCTTTTACGTCTTCTCCACCATCACCCATTACTTCTCCTTATCCATCACCCAGTGAAGTTGAAAGCCCAATGCCTATTGGAATGGAGTCTCATGAGTGTACGCATGAGGATCTATATGTTTTGGTTCCTGATTCACCCGAAGAGCTCATATCAATCGCGCCAGTCATTGAACAAATTTCAGAGCCGATTTCTGTGGCTCTTGAGCAAGGTAATGAAATTTCTAACACTTTTGTGGATTATGGTGAATATTTGGATCCCTGTGAGCATTACTTCTACAAGACGCCAATGGAATTGTGTTGGTGGTCTTATATACCCTCTGGAAAATATCAACCTCAGGTAAGTCGGAAAGTGTCAAAGCTTCTATACAAGGTATCCTTAATTGCAAAGTTTTTCATGTTTAGTGTTCATTCAAATTTTGGTTGGTCACAAGAATTTGATTTGCTTTTAAAGGCATTAACAATGTCTGAATGAGTCTTAAGGTAAGGACAAAATTAATAAACAGTCGAGTCTATGACGTTAACCAAGGACGCTTCTTGGGAGGCAACCCATGATTTGTTCTCTAGTTTGCAAGTTTTTCAATTCCTAGTTAGGTGTTAAGTCTTTCAAATTCAATAAAATGATAGAGTTCCATATAGATATGTGTTTTTGGAGGATTCAAGCTCCTATTTTGACTTTGGATCAGATTGATAATTGCATGATGCTGACGCTGGCTCCTAAGTCACATAAAGCATTGAATTTGTATTGACCGAATCCAATAGTTATAGAAAACTTACCTAGATCTGGTCGTTTCTCTAGTAGGTACATCTTTCTACATTTCTCTGCGATCTCAGTCATCGACCGCTTCTTGTTCAGGATGTCTTTGAGGAACTTTACATATGATGGCATCTCGTGAAGAGCTTTTGTGAAGGAGATGGTGAAATTGAGCCTTTGAAGCATCTTCACGAAACGTTGGAACTTCTTCTCCGTTGGGTCCTTCAAAGTTTTCGTTGGGAATGACAGCATTTTCTTCTTTGGATGTGCTGGAGTGTGGTCGACATCGACTACAGGTTGGTTGACGTCGGCTGGGGGTTGGTCAACATCGACTACAGTAGTCGACTTCTGGGTGGGTAGTGCGTTATGGTCGACGTCGACTATTGCGTCCTCGATGTCGAGTAGATTCTGGTCGACATCGACTGGTTTGCTCGACGTCTAGTACTCTTCTGCAGCTTCTTCCACCGTGTTTTGCTCGGTCATTTGCATTTGACGCCCACTCCTTAGGTTCATGGTGACTACCTATCCTGTAAATTTACATTTAGGGTTAGGTTCCGAGGATCCAGGGAGCGTACCTGATTGTTTGGGGATGGATGTAGCCAATTGACCAATCTGGGTCTCCATAGTCTTCCGCCAAATGTCAATCTCCCTAAGCCTAGAGTTGATGCCGTGCAGCTGAGTGTGGATGGAATTGATGGATTGCTTACTTTCTGTGTGATTCCTCCGCATCTCTTCAAGAATAACATATAGGGCATCTTTCTTACTTTCCCTGTCAGGGTGACCAAGAGCTCTGTAGGGCGGGGGGTCTCTTTGGTAATGGGGTTGGCGATAATGGCTCCAGTTTTATTGCTGATGTTGCCCCGAGTAATGTCCCCCCACATAACGTGCCTCTTCGTGGGTTGCTGCAAGCTGTACTTGGTCGGCGTGTGGGCACGCAGTAGTGTTGTGCCTCACAGACCCACACTCTAAAAGCCTTTAATTAAATTAGTTACTTCTATTATTTTATGTAAGTAGAATTAATAAGTTACAAGGATTATATCTCTTCTAGATTAATTCTTGTACACCAAGTTATTTAGATTATATCTTATTTAGCAATTACTTACCTTAGGAATGTTTTAATTATCTTTAGATAGAATAGATCTATCCAAACCCCTTTCTTTTGCAAGGAAGGATTGGCTAGATCTCCCATAGCTTTTCTATTTAATCATACACATGTACTTTGAATTTCTCAGATTGAATAGAATTGAAGAAACCCTTTATGGATTAAGGGTTCTTCGATTTCAATCCCAAAAGCCTTATATTGCTCTTGTGTTCTAAGTCTCTCGGTACCACAATTCTCACCATCACCATCGTCCTTTACATTCACCGAAACCAGACACACCCCATCCCCCAAGGAAGCCAGCGCAAGAAGGAACCCAGGGACTTGGTGACGCTCGCGGCCATCCTCGCTCACATCGAGCGCGGCGCGTCCCGTAGCCCTATGCTCTCGCTTCCATTCTCGCTTCCCTCTTGCTCCAGCGGCGCTGCTCGTGAACCCCGGCTCTCGCTCGCGCGCACTCGCACCCGCTTTCGCCCTCGCAGTCGCTCGACGCCGCACCCTGATCAGCATTGCTCCTGCGCTTCAACGTCACTCGCTCCTACGACTCTCGCCTCGCTACCAGCGATCGCGAGATATTGGAAGAGCATTGCAAGATCGGGCAAATATTCAGCTTGGTTCTTGTTCTTGAGCCCACGGGAGAAGGATCGGGTATCCCAAACGTATCACTGGAGGAAAGAACTTTTTAAGGAACAAGTCCCTTAGTTCGTTCCACGTGCGAATTGATTGTGGAGGCAAAGCCTCTAGCCACTGTGAATCTGCAAGAGACCAATGGAAAGCCTTTAGTTTAAGATATTCTAGATTTGCATTATCTGCAATAGCCTCACGTAAATCTAGAAAGATTGTAACATGTTCTAAAGGGCATTCAAAAGGTTTCCCCTGAAATTCATTCCTCCTAATTTCTTAAATAAAAGAAGGACGAATTTCAAAGTTAACACGCGGGAGGACGATTGGTGATTCTCGAACTTCCAGAGTAGGATGCAGGTACTCATTTGCGTTTGCAGGGACCTCGTGATCAACCCTTGCTTCCTGCCTTTGTTGATCCCTTTGATATTCTGCCTCTCATTGGGCATATTTTTTCTGCCTGGTGGTGAATTCCTCTACCTGCCTGCGGAGTTACTCAAGCTCCTGTGCCGGTGTGAGCTGAACCTCATTCTCGTTGTTGGTTGTTGACATGAGTCTTCTTCTTAGCCTTTGATGAAGATGGAAGAATCGTTCGGGTTCCAAAATACGATCAATAGGTGTGCGATCAGTTCTTTGCATGCACCTGTCAAACAAAAAGAAAAAAGAAAGAGTAATAAAAAGGGTGCGATTGAATGCTTCCCCGGCAACGGTGCCAAAATTTGTTGTGGAGGGAAATCAAGTATGCAAATATAAAACTATATGAAAGCAAACCAACTCCTTGTCCGAGCAAATAAAATACAAGAAACCCTCCCATTGTAGTGGTAGGGTATTTAGGATCGTATCCACGAGGAAACGTGTTAGCGCTTGCCTCGAATCACACCTCAAATTCGACCAGAAGAGTACTCGATGTGGAGCAGAAGTACTCGATATCGACTACTGCCGTCGACTAAACCTGTAACTACATAACAGAAAACCAAAAGAAGCTGATGTCGAGCAGGTGGGTACTCGGCGTCGACTACCAGTACTCGATGTCGAATATGGAGTTGTTGATCTCGAGTAAGTCAGTGCAGATAAAAACATAACCTTGTTGTAGAAATAAAGACAGAAGAAAACACAATCGATAGAATTCGAATTCAATAAACTAAAGCTTCCAGAATCAGGGTTTCAATGCCGCAATGATAACCATATAAGAATCATGCTAAAGGTATAAAAGATCATGTCTTTTCATCAAATAACTGTTGTCATTAACAATTAGAAAGATAGATGCTTTTGCATAAACCCTAATTGTTACTAACCCTTTTCACATAATTAATCCAAGTTTGCATTAAGATCACTTTCGCTTCAATAACATAAATAAGGATCACCTACGACTGTCGCAGAAGAATCATGTAAATCAGGGATAGAAGATTAAATTTTAAATCGCAATAAAAGTTGTACCTTTGATGCATTACCTTACATGGCTACCATCGGGCTCACCCCGACCCTATAAGTTGGGTGACTACTCGCTCTTCATCGTCAAAACACAAATCAATAACATAAAAGAACTAACTTGCATTGAATCAAAACAAAGCTTACAACCGAACAAAGCTCCGTTCTCGCCTCTTCAACTCCACTCGGCCAAAGCTCCAAATAAAACTCTAAATTGCCTAACTAATGTTTGCTCAATTGCTTCAGAATAGAATGCCTAAGAACCAGACCCTTGGGCCTTATTTATAGTGCTCAAGTACTTGCTAATCAAGGAGAGAACAATTCTATCTATACCTATATCTAACTATCCTATTTCCTACGATATAAATTTGGTAAATATATCAAATAAATCAATAAAATTACCTAAAGTAAATAAAGGAATTACTAAAGTGGATAGATTTTCTCTTCTCTTGATAGAATATCTCGTGCCTTCACTTGTAAGCAAGCTCCTCACTCGAATTTCCTCTTGACTTCAACTCAGACCGATGCCAGGGTGTACTTGACATCGAGTAAAGTACTCGACGTCGAGTAGAATTCTTCTGCTCCTCGGATTGTGCTCGATCTCGTCTATGTTTTTGCACTCGACAAGTACTTGACATCGAGTAAAGTACTCGACGTCGAGTAGTTTCTGGGCTCTCGAGTGATGATGTACTCGACTGGATGATTTCGACCAAATGTATTCAACATCGATCAGTCTGGTCGACGTCGACTAGTCCTCTCGAGTAGCATATTTCTTGTTTTCTGCTCGATGTGTTCTAGCTCAGATCTGTTTGACCTTGGACTTTCTGTAGTTAACGTCGAGCTCTTCCATGGTTTTCTTTCCTTCTCCGAATTTCTTGTAAAGTGTCTCGATCGATTTCTGCGAAATTAAACAGAAACTAGTATAGAGCTCTATAATTGGCAAATAAGCATAAACTACATAGATTCTGTATAATTCCATCCTAAATGATATGAAATGCATGCAGAAATTGATATAAAAGTTAATGTAAAACATGACAAAATAGACACATGATAGAGGATTTTAAGTCGCCTTAACTCCTATCAAATAAATCCGACTAAACTAACTAATGTAGTTTGGCAAGTACGGGTCGATCCCACAGAGAGTCAATGATTCGTATGCAAATCAGAGTGCGTCAACAAGAACAAGAAATAAAGGGGGGAATTTTGATGGTTTGAACTAACTAACTAAGAAACAATAGCAAGCAAAACAATAAGTAAAACAGATTAAGTGAATGAATATGAGTGGATAGCTCAGGTCAATCAATCTCAGCAATCAGGTTTTGTTCATTGATCATCGAAATCAAATAGATAGCTTCCTCTTGAATACTTTGTTGTGGAAAGACTAGGTCTTTTGAATCCAATTCCTTATCAAATTTAGTTAACAGGACAACCAGACCCTGAAAACCCTAATTATCAAACAATCCTGAAACTATCAAGATTCAATTCAACAATCGATGAAGTCTAAATGAAATCAACAAAGACAATCGACGTGCACAACCAGTTATTGCATCAATTGCAAATCAATTCTCTATACAAATCCCTAAATCAACCAGTTTCAGAGATTTATACTTTGCTACTCAAGAACATAGATAACTCAACCAGTAATTACCTATATCTAGCAATAGATTATCATGAAAAGACATCAGTTGATCAGACTAACGGAAATTCATGAAAACCCTAAATATTCACAGAGAATCAATAATATTCAAAGAGGAGTATTAAGAAATAGAAATCTCACAATAAAATTGCAAACCTGAAGCTTCGATTGATCTCCCTAAGCAAAGGAGTTTAGCGGTTCATGCTTCAAAAGAAAACCTAAAACTAATTTCAACGTGAAAACAATGTCTGATCAATTCCGTCTCTCCCTCCAAACCCTCATTATCTCCTCCTAATAATAAAAATAGGTCAAAGAAATAACAAATCCAAAATAACCACAAAAGGCTCAAAATGACATATGGAAAATAGGCCCACGTCCAAACCAACAAAAACTTGGTCTCGGCACACAAAAACTCGGGTGAGTTCTTTTTGTCCTGGGGCGAGTTCTTTTTCTGCAGCCATGTTGATGTCCCATTTTCGCTGTTTTCGAGGCCGAATTTGGAAATGTCGTAAACACAAAAGTTGTAGGTCTTCGAATCCTCTTTCTAAAAAGTGTAAGTACACCCCGATCCGATAACTACAGCCTTCGAACGACTCGTTTTAGTGCAGCGTCGCCAGCTTGGACAGCTTCAATCCTTTACATGTTTAGCTCCTCTCCTCAGCTCTCGTGCTCTTCTATTCTCGTCCAATCTTCCAACATTGACTCAAGCTTAGCTTCACCTCTTCACACTCACCTGAAATCACGTACAAATCTCGTAGATTCCGACTCTAATTGAAGCATAACCCAAAACATGAAAACTACTCTAACTCATGCACTTTACCATGTCTAAACCCATCTAAATGCAATATGTTAACACTACCTAAATGCGTCTGATCAAACTCCCCCACACTTAAACCTTTCTTGTCCTCAAGAAAACAAAACCAATCCAATCAAACATCCCACGGACACACCCTTCATGCATTCACCTTGTCAACGATTAAATCCAAAATCAAGTAGGAGACACAAGACAATAATCAACATCATCACATGTATTTGGACAACTCAAAAGCTTAGGCACATTTCAATCCAACCTCACCGGGTATATAAATGTTTCACTCTCACTCTTGTGTTTAGGCTAGTTCAGTTCCGCTCAAACTCAACCCAATGCAACTAAGCTACATAAAAATTGAAATCCACATCACGATCTCCACTGTGAGTGACATTACAAGGAATAATCATCATGAGGTCTTGTAAGGGTTGTAATGAGGCTCGGTAAGAAAATCAAGGGTTTGAAAGATTTAGGCTTTGTGGTGCTAAAAATCCGGAAAAAAGAGATCTCAACTACAACCGGAAAAACACTCACAACCAAATATTTCTTCAACCAAAAGAATTCAAACTTTAACTCCATCCACAAATAAAAACTTAAGCACAACTCTTGTCAACCAACTCACTCTTTGTTAATTCTTCTCTCTTGATTTTTCGATGATTTTTGTTCTTCTCTTTTCTTGATTTTTTTTCTCTTTACGATTTTTCCTCGACTTTTACACCTAAGTGAATTTTATCCTCCTTAGGCCCCGAGTATTAAGCACAATAATCATCCATATGAAGCTCAAAAGAGTACACCACCCATACGTAACTTCCAAATGCTCAAAATACTCCACTAATACACATTTTCACCAATCTTCTCCCTAATTCCCGGATAGGTTAAGGCTAAAATCGGCTAACAGACATTTTGTGGGGCTAACAAAAATGGGCTAAAAGGCTCAAGTTTGGCATCAAGCAGAGGATACTATGTAAGGTGGAAAGGGAATAACATGGTTAACAAAAGATTAATGCCTCAATCACATGAAAACCACAAGTAATAATCAAAATATACGGCCTTGACATAGATATCAATCTCAATTCTCAGAGGTAGTCACATTCGAGAGCATCACACATAAGAAGCAAAAGGACATCAATAAAGCATAGTCCCAATAAGACCAAAATAAACTTACAAGGTAAATTTTGTTGGATTTCAATGCCACCTAAAATGTAAGAGTTATACATGTTCAATCAATCCATTATCTCCTGCTCCAATTGACTAAACAAATTAGACAAGGATCAAAAATTTAAGCATATCATGGAACTTGTAATCGGATCAAGAATAAATAAATATAAGACAAGTGGTAAAGAAGGGGTCATATGATAAATCCTAAATCTAGAATGTCATGCATGCTATTTTTTCTTTTATATGATTTTTTCAGTTTTTTTTCTTTTTTCTTTTAAATGCAAGACTAAGAATAATTACCATGAAATGCAAAAAACAAGAAAGAAATATATACAATGCAACCTAAATACAAACATGTAAATGTTCCCTCCCCCACACTTAATTCACAAATTTTCCTCAATGTGAAAAATAAAATAAAAGGAGAAGAATACCTACGGAGTCATCTACATATCAAGCGGAGGTGATGAATTCAAGCACAATAGTGTGATAAGCCATTGCTCTTTCTCGTCTCGACCTCAAGGAGACACCACAATCTAATCTCTACAAACAAGAGACAAGGCAACACCAACAAGAAAATATTTGTTGTCTCGGCAAGGACAACTCATAATAACAATCGATGGTGTTAAACCACTTACAATAACACACAATAAAGCCACAAACATCAACAATTTGCAAATTGATAACAATTGAGCATACATTGATCAAAACTAAAATCAATAAACTCAACAACAAACTCTTATCAAGTTTAATATCAACAAGCAAGATCAATTCAAATGCTCGACTCATAATTCCCAAATTTGCAATTTAACTTAGGCATAGAAATCTCAATTCTCAATCACAAACTGCATCACTCAATTCATCCACAAATTCCTATCAACAAGTTCCTAATTCACCCAATTTGGCATCCCAAACTAAAAATTCAAGCCAAATCATAATTCAATCACTCTCCAATAACAAATATAAGCACAAATAAGATGTAATCTCACCCAAACAACCCTAAATTACACAAATTTATTCAATTTAATAAAACCTAGAAATTGAGGATTTAAAACCTTACCTTAAACTTCAATGGAGAAGAGAAAGGAAGAGGAAGACTGACCGGAGGTTGGGCTGGCGTTGGTGTACAAGGACGGCGGCGTCTGGTGACAGCAGGGGCGGGAAGGCGCCGGCCGCTGTGGAAGAAGGGAGAGATGGTTGAACGAGGTCGGGTGAGGGTCTGAGACTCGGACGAACTCTGGGCGACTTCGGTAGAGAGGCGACACGCTGCTGCTGGTCGGAGATGCTCGGAAGCGAGAGGCAGGCGCTCGGGAGAAGAAGAACTGCCAAGACGCGTTTCCTTTTTTTTTCTTTCTTTTCTTTTCTTTTTTTGGAAGACGCAATATAGCTCGGGTGGGGTTTCAAAAACTCGACCGAGTTCTTTACTCACCCGAGTTGTATCTCGGAATCCCCTTCGTCACTCGGTTTGGATTCAGGAACTCGACCGAGTTCCATACCCGAGTTTCCTACTGTAAATTCCCTGTTTTGGACGTCTTTTTTTTTTTTTGCTTCCGAAACCTACATGTTAGTATTCCGGAGATGCAAAAATACTAGAAAAATAACTAAAAAAAATAATAATAACAATTACCTAATAAAATTATGAAAAATGATAACATGAAATACTAACCTTGGGTTACCTCCCAAGAAGTGTCCTTGGTTAACGTCATAGACTCGACATTTTGGTTGTCCGTTTAAGACCTATTCGGACATCGTCAGCGCCCTAAGCAGCAAATCAAACTCTTGTGCACACCATCTAGGTAGGCGAGCACTACATACGAATAAGTTGAAGTCAAAGTATGTCCTAAACTCTTCATATGCCCGAGCATGACTCCCCGCCGCGGTTATGTAGAACCACCAATTCAATTCCATTGGCGGTATGTTAAAATAATGAGCCTAAGGGTCGACATAATCACCAACCTTCTCACCATTGCAGAGGATATCAATTCTTTGCCCAGGACCCACAAAAATCAGCTCCGAACTTGGTTCTTTGATAGGCGAGCTCGAGACAATCTCATCGAATGAAGGAGACAACAAATCAAATGGAATCTCATGTATCGAGTCATGACACTCCATGTCAGGAAGTAGTGTACTCTCCTCTTCATCGCTGAAGAAACTGTCATCATCTGCGAACATGTCCTCCTCCGCCAAAACATTATCATGCTCATAGCTCAAGGGTAGAGGAGGTAGCGGAGTAAACTCGGATGAACTCAATGAGGGGGAAATAGGAAGCACGCAATCACCTTCATCTTCATGACTTTCTGAGCTTCCCTCAGGTGTGACAAACAAGTCATTGTCACTCCCTAGGGTGTTCGTGGTGAGGCTCTCTATCGAGTTAACCACCGGTTGAGACGGTAGTTCACCCGCTTCACATGCTTGTATCTCATTCCCCACTTGGACCATTTGGTGCACTCGTTCATCTAGTTCAATGATCTGCTGACACAATTGCTCATTCTCCTCGGAGGAGGCCTTGGATAGATCCTTCAAAGGTGCGACGAAGTAATCCATTGGTTGAGGTTCCAGCGCGAATGACACTTCCTGCAACGCCTGATGACCCATGTAGCAGATAAGATCCCAAATTCCCGCCAAACCTAACCTTGCTAGACTACCACCGCTCATGTATATAGCACGCGCCTTTGTCTCAGCAGTCATCCCCTCTATAACGCAGACAACCATATCTCGCAAACTATCGTGGAAACCCCTCACATTGCGGATGTCCACACACCTCTGCAACCTAGTGAGATATAGGTGGAAATTTTCACCTTCGAACTACGATAATCTCAACATGTTAAACTATTAGTAGCATATGTGTTGTGAACCGTAAGACAGGTTCACAACAAAAGTTAGTATCTAAATTAACACACAAAAGCAAGCACACAAATAGCAATTTGACTCCCCGGCAACGGTGCCAAATTTGACAGAGGATTTTCAGTCGCCTTAATTCCTATCAAATAAATCCGACTAAACTAACTAATGTAGTTTGGCAAGTACGGGTCAATCCCACAGAGAGTCAATGATTCGTATGCAAATCAGAGTGCGTCAACAAGAACAAGAAATAAAGGGGGGAATTTTGATGGTTTGAACTAACTAACTAAGAAACAATAGCAAGCAAAACAATAAGTAAAACAGATTAAGTGGATGAATATGAGAGGATAGCTCAGGTCAATCAATCTCAACAATCAGGTTTTGTTCATTGATCATCGAAATCAAATAGATAGCTTCCTCTTGAATACTTTGTTGTGGAAAGACTAGGTCTTTTGAATCCAATTCCTTATTAAATTTAGTTAACAGGACAACCAGACCCTAAAAACCCTAATTATCAAACAATCCTGAAACTATCAAGATTCAATTCAACAATCGATGAAGTCTAAATGAAATCAACAAAGACAATCGACGCGCACAACCAGTTATTGCATCAATTGCAAATCAATTCTCTATACAAATCCCTAAATCAACCAGTTTCAGAGATTTATACTTTGCTACTCAAGAACATAGATAAATCAACCAGTAATTACCTATATCTAGCAATAGATTATCATGAAACGACATCAATTGATCAAACTAACGGAAATTCATGAAAACCCTAAATATTCAGTGCAGAGAATCAATAACATTCAAAGAGGAGTATTAAGAAATAGAAATCTCACAATAAAATTGCAAACCTGAAGCTTCGATTGATCTCCCTAAGCAAAGGAGTTTAGCGGTTCATGCTTCAAAAGAAAACCTAAAACTAATTTCAACGTGAAAACAATGTCTGATCAATTCCGTTTCTCCCTCCAAACTCTCATTATCTCCTCCTAATAATAAAAATAGGTCAAAGAAATAACAAATCCAAAATAACCACAAAAGGCTCAAAATGACACATGGAAAATAGGCCCACGTCCAAACCAACAAAAACTTGGTCTCGGCACACAAAAACTCGGGTGAGTTCTTTTTGTCCTGGGGCGAGTTCTTTTTCTGCAGCCATGTTGAAGTCCCATTTTCGCTGATTTCGAGGCCGAATTTGGAAAAGTCGTAAACACAAAAGTTGTAGGTCTTCGAATCCTCTTTCTAAAAACTATAAGTACGCCCCGATCCGATAACTACAGCCTTCGAACGACTCGTTTTAGTGCAGCGTCGCCAGCTTGGACAGCTTCAATCCTTTACATGTTTAGCTCCTCTCCTAAGCTCTCGTGCTCTTCTATTCTCGTCCAATCTTCCAACATTGACTCGAGCTTAGCTTCACCTCTTCACAATCACCTGAAATCACGTACAAATCTCGTAGATTCCGACTCTAATTGAAGCATAACCCAAAACATGAAAACTACTCTAACTCATGCACTTTACCATGTCTAAACTTATCTAAATGCAATATGTTAACACTACCTAAATGCGTCTGATCAACAGACATCGTGGATAAACCTCATCTTTAAGCTTTTGAGAACTTTGAATCAACTTCTGATGTCTTCATGAGAGTTGTAGTCATAGAAAATATCTTTCCAACTCATATTCATATGCATCAATCGGACGAACGACGACTCCAGAAAGTGCATTACAAGTTCAGTTTGTCGAAGTTGTCGCCACTACAAGCATGACGCTCACCGGTTTCGCTATTTTCCAAATCTGTGCGATGTGGCCCAATCATATCTTATGGAAACTCTATTTATCTTTTCTAGGGTTTTTTGGTTGACATTTATAGCCTTATTTGAGACATATTCTCAGTTGTTTGATGGCATCCATTCAGTAGCTTTTATTCATATTCACGAACTAAGATTGGGAGAGATGAGAGGATTGAAGTCTAGGGATTCAAGGTACGTTATGCATACCTAGGATTCTCGTGGTTTTGTTCTCAATTCAAGACTTGGTTGGTTGAATCGTGAGACTTGATTTCTATATTATTCCTTTGTTTATTTCATTATCCTTGTGCCTATTTCTTTGTTAATTCTCTCTTGATTAATTGCCTTGATTGAATTGCATCGTGCTAGGGTTTCAATTTATTCACAAGAATAATTAAATATTTTTATAGGAAACATAGTTGGGGGATTCCGCAAGGATGATCTTGATTGTGTAGGGTAATGACAGTTTGGGTGACCATTCTGCCGATACTTTGGGAATTTATGCTATATGTATGTTAAATCCTACAGGGTTAGGGTTTGCATATAGATGTAGAGGATTGTAATCTCCGCGAGGAATGTCAATCCATATGTACCAAAGTCAAAATAACTAATTGAGATTGAATAATTAGGATTTGAGTCAAGGATCGAGTAAAACCAACCGTTGTTGCGAATTGTAGATGAAACCACACTCTTCTTTTCCATCCTTTCTTTGCTCTTAACATCATTCATAGTTTATTTACATTCCTTATTGTTTATTTGCATTCTCATCTCATCTTTGTTTACATATTTGCATAATTAATAAATACACATTGCAATAGAAGTACTTGATTTTATGTGGGTTCGACCCCCTACTTGCACGCTATACTAGCTAGTTTGTTAGTTAGGGTTATTATTTCTCTGGCGAGGTAAAACCAACGACATTTCATCCCACCAGTCTACAATCGCTTCAATTGCCTAGTGGAACCCAACGATGTTGTATTTCATACATTAGTAATTCGATACTTTCTCTGGAGGGCACCTAAGAATTTTTAGGCACTCCCTAGACTCCGCCTAGGTGCGCCTAGTCTTGCCTAGGCGCCGCCTAGCCCAACAATTATTTAGGTTTAGCATCTAGGTAGGAGATTAGCCGACTTAGGGTTTTTTAGGGGTTTTTTTTATCCCCAGGTCGGGATGTATTTGCTTTTGAGTCGAACCTATGAGTTTTGATTTTAGGAGGTTTAGATTTGCTACTCAGACATGTATTTTGCGTTTATTTACTTTAGTGTTAGTTAAACACCACAACTTTCAGTTTATGAGTGATATTGTGGATTATTATTACATTATATGAATTATTAACTTGTGTTATGCGTTAAAATATAAGGAAATAATCAAGTTTGTTCTAAGTCCAACTATGTTCCGCATATGCACTCGCCTAGCCACCTAGCGGCCGCCTAACGTCTTTTAGAACATTGATTCTCACAATAATAATTAACACTACTAGAATACTGCAATTAGACATCATATGATTTAAGTCTGTCAAGAAAGCAACCGATGTTAAATTAATTTATTACATTAAATAATAAACTTATGATGTTAAAAAGACTTAGGACAACAGTCGAATTTTTTGACCGATTTTAAATGATTAGTTTGAAAAAAATTGAAACGTGCGCCAGATAAAATTTTGTAAGTATTTGAATGCCCGCCCTTAGAATTTTTTATAAAGACCCACCCCCTAAACTGAAGCTATTTCCTCAGACTTTAAGACCATGAGCAACCATGGGTTTTACTTACCTTATAGGTCTTAAAAAGTAAACCCATGGTTGCAAGCCAAACCTTAAGGGAAGAGGTTGGAAGGGGTTACCCCTTCCCACTAAGGTAACCTCTTCCACCAAAAGTGGCCCCCACCATTTTATTACTATATTTATTTGATGTATTAATTATTCAAATGTATTTATAATATATATTTGTTATTATTATTTTCAAATAATAATTATACCATTAATTTTATTTTATTTTTCTCCATAATTTGAGTATAATTTTTTCCTATATATACTTATCTTAACCTATTATATTGTTTGCACTTCTTTTTCATATTCCATTCTCATACATTAATGTAATTATTTTTGTTATTTGCTTATAATATAATGTTATTATTATTTTTATTTTTCATCTAATGTAATAAAAAAATATTAATATCAAGCACTTTTTAATTTTATTTATAAATAAAACTAATGAGATGGAAAAAGTAATGGAACAAGGTTACCCCATGGTTGTAAGGTAAACCTCTTAGTAAGAGGTATAAAAAGTACAAAATTATTTAAAGAAAAAAAATAAATAAAGTGTTAAATGATGATAAGAGGATGAAAATAAAAAAGGGAAGAGGTAACCCATTGTTGCTGATGCTCTAACAAGAGTCCAAATCTCTCATCTCTCCCCAACTCTCTGTCTCACCCTTCCCTGAATGTTACCGCCGCCACCACCGCCGCCTCCGCCGCCCACAGATCTGAAATTTCTTTCTCCCGAAACTCCAAACCTCACCACTATCTCTCTCTCCCCAAATCTCAACCCTTCCTCCCCTTCACTCCAAATCGCCCCCACACACTCCCGCCGGAGAAAAACCCTGCCTCTCTCATGGCTCTACCTACCCTACCTCCTCCGCCAGTGCCAACGCCAGCGAAGGAGCCAGATCCAGAGGGTAGGACTTGAACTTCTCCTTCCTATTAAACACAATAGCAGAAATTCCGAGAGCACTCATCAACAAGCACCACCGCGCATCTCGATCATCACCCCTTGTTTGCAAATCCTAATGGCGAGTTTCATTCTCTCGTTCAAGATATTTTACGGTTTGTCCTAATTTTGGTTTGTGCTTGACTTATCTTGTTGAACTCTTAGAATTTTACAAAACCCTAACTTAGGTTTCATCTTGTTTAGTGTTCATTTGCTTGATTAATTTCTTCATATGCCGATTAAATCTAGAGTTTTTGTTGTTTGATAAAATATGTTGGAACTAGATACAGTATAAGATCGATAAGAGCTCTTAAATGCAAACGAAATTTCTAGGTTTTATCTTCCCTTGCAGCTCATTGCGTGTTCTCTTATTAACATTTATAATCTTTCATTACCAATTACTTATTATCTAGTACGATTATTATTGATAAGCTGTTGCTTTCTTTTAATAGGCTTCCAATTACTGTTAATTAATAAAGTGTTCAATTTTTATCTTAAAAACAAAAAGTGCAACTTCTTCTCATGTTTGATAGCTTGTTTGAAGCTTGTGGTTCAACAAATACTCATGAGATAGTTCAAATGATCTATATTACTTTGCTTTTAAGCCTTGAGGGTCACAAAAAAAATCTGCAAATAAACTGTGTAATGCCTAAGCTATACTTGGATAGTGTGGTTTAACTTGTTGACACTAATTGTGGCAACATGCTTTTCTTGCACAATAAGTCTATTTTTTCCTTTCCAGTAAAAGCGAGATTATCTTAATGTTTCATTTTTGTAGGTGCACTTGAATCTAATTGCTCTAGCCTTGGAATTGAAGTTTCAGGTATAAAAAATTCTCAATTGTGAAAAATGGGCTTTATGAGCTTTTAATCTTTTGGTTATGTGAAGGGATAATACTAACTTTATAGTTACAACAATAATGTTTGATGCAATACTTTTTCTTTTGAGTTTTATACTTGTTATGCACTTCACATTTTGCTTACAATATTAACGAACACTTGTAGATGATGGATTAGACAAACTGTAGATACATTGACTAACCTTTCTTAGCGATAATCAATATATAATCATGTTTTTTTCAAAATCCTGTCAATTATCATTTTTGTGTGAATGTTACGATATCTATCTAATGAATCTATCTGTCATTCTTGATGCATATTTACTTTATTTCATCTTAGGTTAGTTTTTTGGTGTATTTGGTGGGCTATATTCTCATTAAGTTATTTAAGTTATTCAGCTCAGTGCATCATTTGGAAGTGGTATGGCCGACCATGCCGACACACCATGAAGTCATTCATGGAGCTAAGAAGGACGAAGGCGTCTGTTGATGGAATCCATAAAACCACACCATTATTAGATGGATATATTGTGTAAAGACCGAAAATTTAAAATAATTAATTAATTATTATTACTAATTTTATTTAATTTGATTAGGAATTTTTAGAAATAACCGTCATCGAGCGATTATTTTATTCAAATCCTTAAAAAAAAAGAATCCGGCATATAATTATTTTAAATGGACTTTCATTCAGATTTATTTTCGCTTGCTAAAATTTGAAAGTATAATATAATTTTATTATTTGATTCAGTTCGAGAATTCGATTTAAATTTGAAGTTTTAAGCTTTATATCTTTTGAGTCGGGTTAAAGTCGAGTGAGCGGGTTTCGGGATTTATTTTACTATATTCTATTTCTTTTCCGGGTATTTTCCTTGGGATCATATTCCTTATGTCTTCCACCTCAAATGTCTCGGTCTTTTATCCCTATTTCAATTTTAAAGTTATTATCAATTGTGGTATGATTTGGATAAGGATCATTTTGGTGTTTGGGCAATTAAAAAAAATTTGACCACTTTTCATCCTCTCCCTCTGCCTCACTCTATTACACCAACAGTTCAACCAAAGAACCCACTTTCCCCTTTCTCTATAATTGCCAGGAAAACCACCAGAGTAATCCAAACCCCTCATCGCCATTGTTGTCCTCTCCTCCTTTCCTCCATCTCAAAAATCTACAAGACAACCCCATTTATCCCTGAAATTTCCGAGCTCCAATCACCACCACTTCGCTGCCGTTCCTAGCCGCTACTGTGGCACCAGTCTCTCTCGCCGCCTCCCGAAACCGGAGCCGGAGCTGAGCACCACGACCGCTTCCCCTGTCCTCGAAGCCAAAGTCGAGCCCTTCAGTCTCCATTCCTCCTCTCCATCAAGCCCAGCAGCAGCATCGGCCTCAGTCTCCTCCGAAGTCGATGAATCCCGAAAACGGCTGAGCCATTTCCCTCTTCTTTCCATGTCTTCTTCATCTCGTGGGTAAGCTCTTCGCTCTCCCTTCTTTCACTGTCTAATGTCATAAAGATCGGAGCCCCAAGAGCTGCGATCGAGCCCCGATGCTTTCCTTTCCGGCGAAGATCCGAATCTCGGTGAGCCCTCGTTTCCCTCTTTTCCTTTTTCTTGCATTGAATCCTATGGGGTGGAAGCGAGTCAGGATTGAGAGCCGCCGGCAGGCCGGGTCTCCTCTTTCTCCTTCTTCTTTCTTTCTTCCGTGGATCTGAGCGGAGGTTAGAGGAGGGTCCGGTTCCTATTTCTTTAAATCGGTTCGGTTCATGTGTTTTATTGGAATAAAAAAAAAACCGGTTCATTTAAATCAGATTTAATGGGATGGTTTTGGGCCTATTATTTTGTGGGATTCTATTCGGGTGAGGGCTTGGGCTGGCAGGATCCGGATCCTATTCTTTCTTCTTTCTTTCATTGGGCGGGTCCTCAGCTAAGGTTTTGGGTTGGGTTTCGGTTGTGGGCTGATGGTTTGGGTTGTTGTTGTTATTTGTTATGTCTAAATGAGTGGTCACTTATATTATGTTGTTATATATGTTATGATTTTATTTAATTAGTGTTAGTTTATTATCATTATTATATTATTCCATTTTGAGAAAAATATATTTTCTGAAATTATGAATATCCGTCTTAAAGGATTTTAAAATAATATTATTCAGATATGTATTTTGCGATGTTTAAATATGTACTTTTGGGGATTCTAAAATGACTTATTGGCTCGGATTATAATTATGATTTGTGAAGAGGATTTTATTTTGACATTTATTTAGTAAGCATTGTTTGTTAAACTATTTAAAAAGAGATCTTAAGTTCGTAAATAATCTTTTAAGGATTTGTTGTTTGGAAAACCAAAATGCCGGAATATTCTGATAAAACAATATTTTGGGTTTACTTAGAAATTTGATACTTCCTCTTTATTTGGACAAGTATGATTTTGAGGTATTGGTTTTAAGGTTTAAATGTTTAATGTCGGGATTCTTTGTCTTGGTTTGATGATGTTGGTTTTGAGAAGTTTGGAAATATGGTTAGTACGATTTTATCAATAGGTTTGATTGGAAGGATGATTTTGGTCGATCTTGGCCGTATCGGAAAGGTTTTGAAAAATGGTTTTACTACCGATTGGTTTTGAGTATGTTGAGAACTTAGGTTCGTGTGTATGAATGTTGGTCCGGTGGCTTATAGAAATGGCTTGATGATAGGTGTATATTGCTTTTGGATTTCTTTGGACTTGCATTTGGGCCCTTGCTTGTATTATCCTGCTGTTTTGCATCTTTAGATAAGTTCCCTAGGGGGCTTACTCAGGTTGGACATTCATGCCTGTTGTTGCCTTTTATGTTAGGTGTTGCATATGCATAAAAGCATGCCATGTAGTATCATGCTATGATTGCATTTAACTGAGCATGTGGTTACTATGTGTATTTGAAACAGAACGGCAGTTATCTGTGATAGTCCTAGAGTCTTTGCTAGGGTCATAGGGTAGCCCAGCCTCATCGGGTACCCTGAGTCAATCGAGTCTATATGAGCACGATATGATAGCCCAGCACCATCGGGCAAGCGATGAGATGATATGATATGATGATGCCGTGGTTTTTGCACCACCACGAGGAAATTGCTATGCTATAGCACCAAACTGGCCAGTCTCTGCACTAACGGGAAGGGGTACAGAGGTAGGAGAGGGATATGCCACTTGGCATTGGCTTGGGCCCTTTACAGTATTTTTACACATTATTATAACTAGGAGCATGCTAGTGTGTTTGACTTTCGTGCTGTATTAGAGCATCTTTATTAGGTATAGCACATACTATGTGGCCTCAGCAAGGACTGCCGGTCCCGCATGAGTTGCTCGATCTGACTCCTTTCCCCGTTCTTCTTTTAAAGGTATTTTCTGCAGAGTTTGAGTGCTCGATATAAATGGTAATCACCCACTTATGATTTGGTTTTGACCCGGCTCTGTCGTGACACCTTGTATCTTAGTTTTGTTTCCGCCTTACTTCCGTTTGATTTGATTTTCGCGACATAGTCCCTAGGACAGGTAAAGGGTACCCAACGACCCTATGATACTTTTAGGGTTCGAAATCCCTCTTTATTACTGACCTTAAAAATGAGTTTGAAACCTCGACCCGTACCTGGATTGCAAGATCCGAACAAGGGGTTTCATCCCTTGAAACGTAACTTGAAAATCATAATTCTGGGCCGTTAAAAAGTTGGTATCGAAGCTGAGGTTGTGCAAATCGGGTACGCAAGGGTCGAGTGTATGTTTTGGAAAACCGCCCCTGAATTTCAAAGGATTTGAAAGTGTTTTAAAATGGCAAAATGAACTTAAGATGCCTAACCGAAATTGGACTTAGTAATGAACTCGACTTATAATAAAAGAGGAAAACCGACCAAACGGGGACGCGAGTGGGTAGTAAAGGTGCTAGACCACCCCTATTGGGTGTAGCTGGGAACGGTAGGCAATATATCAGCTTGTTCTTTACAAATGGGTTGGGAGACTCCAAGGAGATCATTATGAGTGTTATTAACTGATTCTGTGCTGAATGCTTGCTATGCTAGAGATCTAATTTTGATGCCTTAACTATGAAATGTGTATTGACTGATCTGTGCAAACGGGATAGTGGGAGTACCCTTGTTTCTGTTTGGTCAAACCCAGCTTGTGTGAAACAGCCCCTTCCACAATGTTAACCACTTGACGGGTCTATCTAGCGTTTTCCTGGATGTCAGTGTCTTCCACGGGGAATTGGGTTGGTAAACACATTGTATCGGGAATCATTGTTGGATGTTAAGTTTGTCTGAGTGAGTGTTGGAAGTTCTTGATGTCACTTTGAGTTAGAAGTAAGGTGTTTATGGGGCTGTCTTTCCTTTTTCTTATGATGATCAACCAGTGTATTCTTGCCCTGAAGAGTCATACCGGAGTCCCACAGGAAAGAGGGGTGATGAATCGGTTGGGAAAAGTCAATGGTTGTCTTTAGGGATCTCTGTCCGGTTGTAATGATGCCTTGCTCTTAATTGCATGACATGATCTTATAGCATCCTGCATATGCCTTGTGAATGACCGTTAGTACAGACTGCTCATGCTATTACATATGTGATTGATTATATTGCTTAAGACTCGTGTTGTGTCTTGCCTTCTATCATGACTGTATGTTGTTACATCATGTTTACTTAGCCGATTGATCGTATGATTGATTGGAAGGATTAACCTTATGATGAGAACCTACATGATCGTTATTTCCTCTTTGATTAGGTTCATGATAGTGTGATCAACTCCCCTTTGTATGAATGCTTGTAGATGACTGCCTTAGCATGCTGGGTGCTGACGTGTCATTGCTTATTATCCTTTTGTGACAAGAATCTATAGTATGCCCATCTGTTCTGTATTCGTCAGATTAATTAACGTTGGTTGTTTTGCATTTTGTATTGTTGTGTGATCACTTGCGTTGGACGGAGAATATGTGGTATAACTGAGTCTTGAGAAATGCATGTTTTATCCTAGTATGTGTTGATTTGATCTCATGTCCCCATATTCTAGCCATATTGCCCAATACTTGGAGTCGTATTATACATAGTTAAACCTTCCTCACGCTTCTATATCATTGTAATGTAATGTAATTGATTTCTTACATATCGTTATGATTAAATGCATTGCATCGCATGTTATGTTGAGCCATTAGTGTCATATATGACCCTTGAATGTAACTAGTGCATGCTATACCTTGCCTACATTATTGTTGAACCTCTCTTGAGCTAGGGTCTTGATAGTGTGGTCTCTCCCCTTTTCTATCACCTTAACATGTCTTACTCATGCAAATTAGATTGATGATGAACTCGATGATCAATTTGCTTTCTGTGATGGTTTATCCTAGCATGCTGACATGTTATCACTCGGTAGTGTTTCTCCATTACTCTATGATATCCTCTTATACTTGCATAGATGTATGACTTGGCACCTCACATGATCACACACCACACTATATCATGATTTCGCATACGCATGATATATGAATGCTAGGATGAATTTAGTCGAGTTACCTTGAGTGTGTTCATGTTCGATATGTGCTAGTAGTGTCTTGTAGGGCTTATGATTTCCAATGTAACTCGCTAAATGATTACATGTCGTACTTGTTCTACAATGTGATAGCTAATTGAACCATTTATGTGCTCTATGACGGTTCATTCCTAGCATTATTATAATATATCGCCCATGATGTCCTCCTTGTTACTTTTGATGATGCCTCATATTTCGTGAATATTATGTTGAACTCCTTTAAATGACTCTTGATTATGCCCATGCCTTATCATGTATCGCTAGCATCATGTAAGACCCATGCTTTCTAAATGTATCTCATCATATGATTACATGCCATTTTTAACCTATTATATGATCCTTGTTGTTAAATGTGATGATTACTATGCCGCCCTTATGCATTCTCGTATGATGCTTAGTTGATTATTATTATGTACCTCGCCATGCTATGTTTGGTCTCAATTGTGATATGTATACCATGCTCGTTCATTTTTCATATACATGATACTTGTCATCCTCGTTAAACCCCGCATGACCATTACTGGCTCCGCATAATTTGCTTGAAATTAGTAGGCATCTCTGCTTTCATGGAATAATTAACTGTTAGCTCGTCTCACATGCATCAGTGTAGGACTTGATTGTGTCTTTTGGAATGAATACGCATGTTATTCTCCTTGAGATAGGGACATGTTAGTGTGGGTTATTGTAATTGATATGCTCCATGATGAATTTATGTTACTTGTCGCGATTATAACCTAATAGACTTTCATAAGGGCATCGTTGCTATTCCAGGGTCGAAGTCTTGTCTTTAGTCTTGTCGTTCTTAGCCTTGGTCTATCTTTGGTTCTGAAAGGAACATTGGGTTGTCCGCTCTTGTCACTCCCCTATCTTCGCTAACTTGGAGTCATGCGCGATACATTGGGTGAGCGACTGCTTGAAAGAGAAAGGAAGTTGCATAGCGATAGAGCAGTGTGGCGGAAGCGTGGGCCCATAACCCACAAGCCTCATGATCGACGGTGTTGGTGGGACAGGTATGTTTCGAGAATTGCGGCTATCGAGTACGATATGACTTGCAGGCGGGAGTGTCCTCCGTTTGAAATGCTAACCTTTCTGAATATGTTGATAGCTATGTTGCACTACTTTAATGGTGACATTTATGTGTTGATGTGCTGACTTGGTAATAATTGTTGTCTTATTGTCTGTTGTTTACGATGATATGATTCGGTGCCTTACAGTTCTAATGTACATGATGTCTTGATGCGTTGATGCTTGAGTTTCTAAGCATGATCTAAATTCGTTACCTATAAAATATGAACTGCAAATGCTGAGAAACCTGAACTGTCTATTAGATAAGGTTATGATGAAACTTGCTAGCTTGACTTGATTATGTGCATATATGATGATTTTTAATAATGATTGAGCATGACGGTAAATTGAGATTTATCGACGCAGTTGCAATGTTTAATGCTGAATTAATGATACTATTGATATAAATGCTAGTTGATATGATGTGGTCCTTATGTGTAATAATGTCCATGATTGCTTATTCTTTGAACTTGTGGGTGGGGGTTCTCTTGTGGAGTGGTTGATGAGTGGTAAAAGAATTCTAGGTGGTTAGGATGATCGATGGTATTACGAGGTAAGACGCGAGAGAGGGATCCATGTGGTTAGCAGGGTATGATGCTTGTGATGTCTTTAGTAGTATATGAAGTGTGGGGAATGACTTTTGAGAGTATTGAGGATATAGTATGAGAGGGTTCTCGGGTGTGAAGTTAGAGATAGGAGTTGGGTTCTTAGAGGTGGATGGTGTGTGGGAGTGCTTGATGGAATGAGGGGTGAGATTGGAGTATCGAAATGAATTGGGATTTCTTCAGGGGATTTTGTCGAAGTTAGTGTTGTTGAGTCTAGAAGAGGATTAATCTTTGCTTGAGAGTGGAGATGGGTGAGTGGGGATTGTGTTTTATTTTGACTGGTATGATGTGAGAAATTTTCTTGATTTTGTGATTGATTTATATCTGCTGGCATGATGTTAGATAACGACCATGATGAACCTGATATGGAATTACATGTTGATATGCAATATTAAAATCTAGTTAGTAGTGACAAGTGTTACCATAATATATTAATACTTTGATATCCTATTATATTGATTTAGAAGCATGTTAGGACGTGCTGTGATATGATATATGAAGTAATGATGAGTATGAACTATGGGATAATGACGTGCTATTATGTGGAAGCATGATGTTTTATTATGTGGTAGTAAGCATGATGTGTATTATATGGTTGACAAGCATGATTATTGGTTATGTAAATGATGAATATGACTTGAAGCATGATCATGATTAGTATATATGAGATAATGGTGCATGATTTCTAAATGATTGTCATTCGATATTGTGATGAGTTAAGGTGATGTCTTTCAGAGCATGCTGACATTTTGGTGATTTATATACTGCTTGATCTTCCTTTTTCTGAAACTTAATAGCATGACTTTGTTGTGTTGACATGTTAACGTGATGAATCTGTTCTACTTGTGTTGCAATATCGATATGTGATAGTGAGATTTGATGTGTACTGACGTACTAACCCCATAACATCTAACCCGTTGATTTCTGGACATGTGTGCTTACGTGATGAGTGATGAGCATTCGATTATGCACTTGTGATGCCTTCAGTATGATGTAGATATACCTTATGATTTGTAGTATGTTGAGATTTGTTGTTCCTTTGTTACTTGAGACTTGTTGGCATGTTTATGTTTATGTTAAACGGTTATGTGATGGTTTGTGACTATGATATGATGTGAGACTTGCCATGTGTGAGATGACTTATGGTATTATGCTTATATAAGAGTTGATGAGACTTTTGGTTATGGTACTTGTTGAGTTGTGAATAATGTTGCATGATCTGGAAACTAGGAAGAGAATATGGGATTAGCCTTTAGAGGTGGATGATTCCACCTCTGAGCTTTTGAATTTGATTGATTGTTATGCGGGAAACTGATTTGGTTTTGGAGGATTTTGACGAAATTTTGATCGAAAAGATTTTACTTGTTTTGGTGTAAAGTTTCTTGGTTAAACGTCTTATTTGAAGATTTGGAGCGGTTTGAAAAGGAATTACTTGGAATTTTAAAGAATAAACGTTACCAAGAATTTCAACGATTTTGAGGCCAGTCTTTTTCAATTGCGGAATCCCTCTTGAAACTTTTCAACCCGGGCTTATATTATAACTCCTCGCGAAGTGGATACAAGTATTTTATAGGGGCGCATATAGAATGCTTGCTAAGACCTAGTAGGGGCGCTATAGTTTCTTTCGAGTTATGATATAACCGAAAGGTCATGGTAAGGGTGCAGTAGGGGCCCATATCGCATTCTTACTATGACCAATTGGGAATATTATGATCACGCTGAGGGTCCTGTGAGGATCTCATACGGGCCCTTATGAGGTGCTTACGGGATCAACGACATGATCCTCGGACTCATAAATTTCAAACTTCATCCCCTTGTTTTAGAATGATTTTAGTCTCGGGGACGAGACTTGTTTTTAGAGGTGGATGAATGTAAAGACCGAAAATTTAAAATAATTAATTAATTATTATTAATAATTTTATTTAATTCGGTTCGGAATTTTTAGAAATAACCGTCATCGAGCGATTATTTTATTCAAATCCTTAAAAAAAGAGAAGAAGAATCCGGCATATAATTATTTTAAATGGACTTTCATTCAGATTTATTTCCGCTTTTGCTTGCTAAAATTTGAAAGTATAATATAATTTTATTATTTGATTCAGTTCGAGAATTCGATTTAAATTTGAAGTTTTAAGCTTTATATCTTTTGAGTCGGGTTAAAGTCGAGTGAGCGGGTTTCAGGACTTATTTTACTATATTCTATTTCTTTTCCGGGTATTTTCCATGGGATCATATTCCTTATGTCTTCCAGCTCAAATGTCTCGGTCTTTTATCCCTATTTCAATTTGAAAGTTATTATCAATTGTGGTATGATTTGGATAAGGATCATTTTGATGTTTGAGCAATTAGAGAAAATTTGACCACTTTTCATCCTCTCCCTCTGCCTCACTCTATTACACCAATAGTTCAACCAAAGAACCCACTTTCCCCTTTCTCTATAATTGCTAGGAAAACCACTAGAGTAATCCAAACCCCTCATCGCCATTTCTGTCCTCTCGTCCTTTCCTCCATCTCAAAAATCTACAAGACAACCCCATTTATCCCTGAAATTTCCGAGCTCCAATCACCACCACTTCGCCGCCGTTCCTAGCCGCTACCGAGGCACCAGTCTTTCTCGCTGCCTCCCAAAACCGGAGCCGGAGCCGAGCACCAAGACCGCTTCCCCTGGCCTCGAAGCCAAAATCGAGCCCTGCAGTCTCCATTCCTCCTCTCCATCAAGCCCAGCAACAGCATTGGCCTCAATCTCTTCCGACGTCGATGAATCCCGGAAACGGCCGAGCCATTTCCCTCTTCTTTCCCTGTCTCCTTCATCTCGTGGGTAAGCTCTTCGCTCTCCCTTCTTTCGCTCTCTAATGTCATAAAGCTGAACCTTTATTCAATCCTCTCTCGTCCCAGGCTCAAATCTGCACGTTCCGACCGTCGGCGAGCCCCAAGAGCTCCGATCGAGCCCCGATGCTTTCCTTTCCGGCGAAGATCCGAATCTCGGTTGTGGGCTAATGGTTTGGGTTGTTGTTGTTATTTGTTATGTCTAAATGAGTGGTCACTTATATTATGTTGTTATATATGTTATGACTTTATTTAATTAGTGTTAGTTTATTATCATTATTATATTATTTCGTTATGAGAAAAATATATTTTCTGAAATTATGAATATCCGTCTTAAAGGATTTTAAAATAATATTATTAATATATGTATTTTGCGATGTTTAAATATGTACTTTAGGGGATTCTAAAATTACTTATTGGCTTGGATTATAATTATGATTTGTGAAGAGGATTTAATTTTGACATTTTATTTAGTAAGCATTGTTTGTTAAACTATTTAAAAAGAGATCTTAAGTTCGGAAATAATCTTTTAAGGATTTGTTGTTTGGAAAACCAAAATGTCGGAATATTATGATAAAACAATATTTTGGGTTGACTTAGAAATTTGATACTTCATCTTGATTTGGACAAGTATGATTTTGAGGTATTGGTTTTAAGGTTTAAATGTTTAATGTCGGGATTCTTTGTCTTGGTTTGATGATGTTGATTTTGAGAAGTTTGGAAATATGGTTAGTACGATTTTATCAATAGGTTTGATTGGAAGGATGATTTTGGTCGATGTTGACCGTATCAGAAAGGTTTTGAAAAATGGTTTTACTACCGATTGGTTTTGAGTATGTTGAGAACTTGGGTTCGTGTGTATGAATGTTGGTCCGGTGGCTTATAGAAATGGCTTGATGATAGGTGTGTATTGCTTTTGGATTGCTTTGGACTTGCATTTGGGCCCTTGCTTGTATTATCCTGCTGTTCTGCATCTTTAGGTAAGTTCCCTAGGGGGCTTACTCAGGTTGGACATTCATGCTTGTTGTTGCATTTTATGTTAGGTGTTGCATATGCATAAAAGCATGCCATGTAGTATCATGCTAGGATTGCATTGAACTGAGCATGTGGTTGCTATGTGTGTTTGAAACAGAACGGCCATTATCTGTGATAGTCCGAGTCTTTGCTAGGGTCATAGGGTAGCCCAGCCTCATCGGGTACCCTGAGTCAATCGAGTCTATATGAGCATGATATGATAGCCCATCACCATCGGGCGAGCGATGAGACGATATGATATGATGATGTCGTGGTTTGTGCACCACCACGAGGAAATTGCTATGCTATAGCACCGAACTGGCCAGTCTCTGCACTAACGGGAAGGGGTACAGAGGTGCGAGAGGGATATGCCACTTGGCATTATCTTGGGCCCTTTACAGTATTTTTACACATTATTATAACTAGGAGCATGCTAGTGTGTTTGACTTTCGTACTGCATTAGAGCCTCTTTATTAGGTATAACACATACTATGTGGCCTCAGCGAGGACTGCCGGTCCCGCATGAGTGGCTCGATCTGACTCCTTTCCCCATTCTTCTTGTAAAGGTATTTTCTACAGATTTTGAGTGCTCGATTTCTATATGACGGGGTTCCTTTTTGCGAATCGAATAACCTGACTAATTCTCTAACTTGTTATAAATGGTAATCACCCACTTATGATTTGGTTTTGACCCGGGTCTGTCGTGACACCTTGTATCTTAATTTTGTTTCCGTCTTACTTCCGTTTGAATTGATTTTCGCGACATAGTCCCTAGGGCAGGTTAAGGGTACCCAACGACCCTACGATACTTTTAGGGTTTGAAATCCCTATTTATTACTGACCTTAAAAATGAGTTTGAAACCTCGACCCATACCTGGATTGCAAGATCCGAACAAGGGGTTTCATCCCTTGAAACGTAACTCGGAAATCATAATTCTGGGCCGTTACATATTGCTTGGTCAAATGAATGGTAAGAGAGTAGTTTACAATGCCTTTCCCTTTATATGTTATTGTAGTAAACAAGCTTTTCACAGTAAATCAATAAAAAGTTATCAAATCTAAAAAAGAATTGATATATAATTTCATTGTTTTTGTTATTTTGGTCCTAAAACATTCCTGTTCATATCAATTTGTTGACATCAAATTATAAATTGTGTGCAGGAGATGGTGTGTTATTGTACTTGAAGCTCAACGGGTCGGATGTATCTAATAATGGGTCTGTAAATTTTTTAGGTAAGATACTATGAGCTTTCTTTTGGCGGTGTAGGACTGCTGACTTTTGGTCATTTATTTGCACAACACTTGTTATGTCATTGGACAAATACAAAGTGCTAAGTTTGTGTTTTTTGGACTTTTTCTCAGGATTAAGGAGCTTAAAGGCACTGAATTTGAGTTTTTGTGACATTACAGTCGCAAGTTTGCAGCACTTGAAAGGTTATTATCTTTTTACTATGCTAGTCAAGGATGGACAATTTTACAGAGCATTATCCTGATATTTTTGTTTATTTATTATACATATGCATAGTTGGTGTAAGCTATTATTGCAAGATAGGATATTGTGGACTATAAAGCAAATCAGGAGAGCTATGTCCACCACCATCTTTTATTTCTCCAACACAAAGAAGCGTTGCCTATGGTGTTGGATATATTAACATAGTGTTTCACCCCACCACATGTCACAATGTTGCTTAGTGGTGAAGAAATTAAAGATTAGTGGTGGAGAATTTATTGCCCAAAACAAAAGTTGTGGAAAATAGAGTGAAAATATTTTTTGTTTAAAAAAATCTGCTCGAGTTGATTAGATGACCAATTTTGTTCTTTATTGGAACATAACTTACAAATTTGGAGAGCTTGAACCTCATCTCCAGTGGAATTGGACATAATGGGCTGGCTAACATGTAAGGTCAATTTTACTACTATAAATCGTTACCCCCATCAGTAACTTCTGATGCGTAGTATAATCTGTCTTATCATTATAGTTCAGCGCCGAAAACATATGTTTGTGCTTTTTTCTTGCTGAAGTTTTCGTGTTTATATTCCCACTGTTTCATTAAAGCAGTGGACTTTGTCATCTTTCTGGTGAGGCTCTTTTTTATCAATTGTTCTAGTCTGCTCTGTTACTTAAAAATTGTGATCTTAATGGAGTTGAAGCTTCAATTTTATTAAGCACACCACATGGTATTGGTGGATAACGGGCTTTATTAAAGCAGACCATGTGATTTTGGGCCTAACTTATTCATTTTTCTCATTCATGTCATGTCCTTTCTCTCTTGGTCAATTGAGAGGTATACAATTTGAGGGCTTAAAACTCAAAGTAATGATTTTCTTAAACCTCATCTCCTTCAATCAAGGTTTATGAAATGAACTCAAATTTGTGTTTTACTTGTTTGAATGACTTACTAGTTCATTTTTATGTCGCCCTTTTGAATATTTGGAGTTTAGGTTTGTGCTTGTTTCACTTTTATTTGATTTCATGATTGGTGTATGAATTTTCACATTACGATTGAATTGATTTGTAAATTGACATTGTTTGCAGGAGATGATCCTGAAGATGTTGATTTTGAGCTAGATTAAGAGGGTATTGGTTGCCATCCTCTAAAAAGGTCCTTATGAATCCATTATTTCAGTTGTAATTTTAGTTTTCATTACTTTCTCCCTATTTTATTATTTCAGCTGTAATTCGGTGACATTTGGCTATTTTAGCTGTTGGTTTGCGGCTGTTTTTTGGGGCTGCTGCTACAGATGTTGTTTTGGGTTATTTATGGGCTGTTCCATGGCCTTTTTGGCTTCAATAACCACCATTGGTGCTGCTGCTCAGTCCTGTTCTGAATCTATGGTAGGCATCCTTGTTTGGGCAGCAGCAATATCCACCTTGTTTCGTTCTGAATCTATGGTGTTGTCCACTGTTTTTTAGTGTTCGTTGAAGCTTTTCTTCGGAGAATGATAAGAGCTATAATATTAAGGGTTACAAACTTCAAGCTCTTGCCTCCATGGTAGCATATTTTGTTATTTGAATCAAGTCCTTTGAAATTTGATATATTATGATTTAAAAGCACCCATCATTTGTAAAAGTGTATCTTTCAAGTACATATCCTAGATCCCACCACTGGGAAATGGAATGAGCATTATTAATGTGATATATTATGCGCTTGAACAGTAAAGGAAATGGAATGAGCGATGGATGATCTTAGATCCCACCACTGGGAAAATGGAATACAAGTAAGTTCTCTCTACACAATTGGTATGCTCTTCTTCTTCTTCTTCTCTTCTCTTTTCTGCTCGATCTTTCTCTACAATATATTTCTTTTCTGCTCGATCTTTCTCCAGACACTGAGTGCTATGTACATGAGACTTAAAGGTGTCAAAAGTCTGCTCACTTTGAACCCTCTTAAATGTGGCTAGAGTGAAGATCGTTTAGTAAACTGTGTGAAGCATTTATCATGTAAAATGCTATCGCCACTTGGTGACTTGGATGAGCTACCAGAGCCCCTTGTTAGAGAGATGACAGATGTTGGTAGGAGGAAATCGAGTATGCAAAATTATATATAAATAATTCACAGCAAACCAGATTCCGTCCCTTGCAAATAATTACAAGACCTCCTCCTGATGTAGCAGCGGGAAGTCAGGATCGATCCACGAGGAAGCGTGTCAGCGGATCCTAGGCAGCAGAGTAATCTCACGGTCAGAAGTCGACAACAGGGTCCTCGATCTCGACTAGGGTAGTCGACAGAAGATCGGACAGTCGAACAACGCGCAGCAGCAAGCACAGGGTGTGGTCCCTGTAGAACTGCTCCCTGACATCTGGGTCAATCTCCTTTGTTGGCTCATAGAGTGGCATAGATGGTGCTGGTCTGGCATAGGCGTTCTCATCATAGTTTGTAGAAGTCCCATACTTGTTGTCATATGCCGTGAGCTTGTCTAGCACACCCCATGCGTCAATTGGTGACATCGTCAGGTACTCATATCGAGTGTACTGATTGATCCTGTCCTTAGTGATTTGGTCAAGAGAGTTGAAGAAGATCTCCTGAATGACGTAGGGTGGTTGTCCATGAGTAGGGCAAGATCGCAGTTCTTGCAGCATATTAACAAATCTGGTAAACCTACCTGCAGTAGGATCTTTCTGTGTTTTTGAAGGGAAAGGCAGTGGCTTTTCCTGCTTCGGAGCCAGATCAGTTGTCGGAGACGTTGCAGAGTCGTCGACCTCGGCTTGCTGCTCCTCGATCTCGACCACGGGCTCCTCGACATCGAGTAGGGTGGTCGACCTGGAGTTGCTGGTCTGCGCAGCAGAGTCCGAGCTCAACTTCTGGTCTGTGTCGAGTAGCTGCTTATTGACATTGACCACGGGCTCATCGAGATCGACCAGGTTCTGCTCTGTCTCGAGTTGCTGCTCTGCCTTGTCTTGCCGTTTCCCGACCTCTGGCTCATGTAATTGATGCCCACTCCTGAGTTTGATAGCTGCGACGTGTCCGGTCTTCCCTTTAGGATTTGGCTCTGGTTGCCCAGGGAGTTGTCCGGATGGTCGTGGGACTTGTGCAGCGATTTGACCCATCTGTGTCTCGATTCCCCTTTTCCAGATGTCCAGCTCTCCAAATTTTGTGTTGGAGTTCTGGAGCTGATTGTTGATGGTGTTTGTAGCCTACAGGTTCTGTGCATGATTCCGACGCATCTCCTCAAGGATCAGCTGCAGATCATCCTTCTTTTGATCCCTTTCTGGATGTCCTGGGGCTCTGTAGGGTGGGGGATTCCTAGGAGGACCTTGGTTCCACTGAGGTTGATAGAACCTTTGATCTCCCATGTAGCGATTTGGACCCCCAGCATAGGCTGCTTCCTCATGTGTCTCTGCCATTCTGACTTGCTCAGTGTGTGGGCACTCAGTAGTGGTGTGCCTCTGTGATCCGCATTCGATGCAAGGCTGGTTGACAGATAGATATTTGACTTGCTTGAGGAGCTTGCGATTCTGGTCCCTGTAGAACTGCTCCCTGACATCTGGGTCAATCTCCTTTGCTGGCTCATAGAGTGGCATAGATGGTGCTGGTCTGGCATAGGCGTTCTCATCATAGTTTGTAGAAGTCCCGTACTTGTTGTCATATGCCGTGAGCTTGTCTAGCACACCCCATGCGTCAATTGGTGGCATCGTCAGGTACTCATATCGAGTGTACTGATTGATCCTGTCCTTAGTGATTTGGTCAAGAGAGTTGAAGAAGATCTCCTGAATGACGTAGGGTGGCTGTCCATGAGTAGGGCAAGATCGCAGTAGTTCTTTGTACCTTTCACATGCCTTTGCTAGCGGCTCCCCAGGCTTTTGTTTGAAAGCTGTGATCTTTTGGTGGAGGAATGCTGTCTTGGCAGGAGGGAAGAATTTTTTGAGAAATTCTTGCTCTACTTGTGCCCATGTTGTAAGGGATCTTGGTTTGAGTCCTTCTAGCCACTTCAGTGCAGGTCCAGCGAGCGACCAGCGGAAAGCTTTCATCTTGACATATTCCAGAGTTGTACCTTCAGCAAGAGTACGGCACATGTCATGAAAATTGGTAATATGTTCAAGAGGACACTCATTAAATCTTCCATGAAAAGCATTGTTTTTAAGTTCTATAAGAAACTGAGTGCGAATTTCAAAAGAGTTTTCAGGGATAAGAATCGCCGATTTAGGCACGACGAGAGTTGGATGCATATAATCCTCTGTTGTAGTTGGATATTGGGCAAGCTCATTTGCCAGCTGCCTCGCACGTTCAGCTTCTTGTTCCCTCCCTGCTCTCTCAGTGGCGAGAGCAGCATCTCTGGCGGCTAGATCCCTCGTAAGCATCTCGATCAGCTGTTCCTGTGTCTCTGCAGCTGCCATGGCTCTTTGTAGCTTAGCTCTGATGTGTAGAAGGCGCTCTGATTCGTCTAAGCCGTCAAACTCAGGTGGTTGACCAGAACGGCGCATACACCTTTAAAGTAACTCAAAGAAAAAGTGAGAACTGACTACCTAAGGCGCGAATGATAGCTTCCCCGGCAACGGCGCCAATTTGTTGGTAGGAGGAAATCGAGTATGCAAAATTAAATATAAATAATTCACAGCAAACCAGATTCCCTCCCTTGCAAATAATTACATGACCTCCTCCTGATGTAGCAGCGGGAAGTCAAGATCGATCCACGAGGAAGCGTGTCAGCGGATCCTAGGCAGCAGAGTAATCTCACGGTCAGAAGTCGACAACAGGGTCCTCGATCTCGACTAGGGTAGTCGACAGAAGATCGGACAGTCGAACAACGCGCAGCAGCAAGCACAGGGTGTGGTCGATCTCGACAAGGCCCTACTCGATATCGAGTAGCCTTCGTCTGGGTCGAGTGGGTCTGATCGAGTTCCTGCACACAGTAAGCTACGGCGACTCTGGGTCGAGGATCAGTAGTCGAGATCGACCAGAGGGTGGTCGAGGTCGACGAGGGCAGAAACTTAAAACGAAAACGAAAGGAAGTAAAAACAAATGCTTTGGGGTTTCGACTAAACTTAATGTAAAAGGACTTCCAAGATTGGGGTTTGCAACGACGATAACCAAACATGCATAAGTCAAAATCAAACAGATAATCATATAATTCGCATTAAAGGACTAAGCTTTCGCCTTTTCCAACAATTAGACAACTCTGTCAAGAAACCCTAATTGTCTCTACCGATTTTATGTTTATAATCCAAGTTGTTAGCATGGATCTCCATTAGATGGGCAATAAACACGTAAACAAGTAGGAAAATGCTCAAGACATCAATAATAAAAGGAAATAAACTTTCATTAATAAAATAAAATAGAGCTTACAACCAAAGGAAGTCAATTCCGCTCTCGCTTCACAAAACTCCTCTTGGCCACTCACTCTCTCTCTCTCTCTACTTCTCCTACTGAAATTGAATTGTTTCTGAATGAATGAAAAACCAGCCCCTAGGGCTTTATTTATAGGCTTCTAATCCTTGCTACTCAAGGATAGAATATCTATATCTAAATCTAAAACTATATCTAAAACCTTAAAGATAAATAAAAGACATAACATAATTAAATCCAAAATAGGAAAATATATCTAAAGTCTTCCATGGATAGATCTTCTTTTCTTCATGATGGATCTTGATAGATTAGGATAGAATCGGCAATCTTCGAGCCCAAGCAAAGCCAAACCGAGTAGAATTCGTCATATCGAGTAACATGGTTTCTGGAAGCTTCGTCGACCTCGACAAGGCTCTTGTCGATCTCGAGTAGAAATCTTGGTCGACTGGCTCGGCTCGTCGTCTCGGCTAGCTGGTGCTCGACAGACTCGGACATGGATCCTGGTGCTCGTCGATCTCGAGTAACCCTAGTCGATGTCGAGTAGAGAGGTTCTGTCGACTAGGTCTTCTCGGGTAGGTGTGCTCGACAAGCTCGGATCTGGGCTCCGGGCTTCGTCGATCTCGACTAACTCTTGTTGAGATCGAGTAGAGATGTGCTCGGCTTCTTGTCCTTGGCTTCTCGATCAGCTCTTCTCCTTGTCGGCTCCGGGTGTGGCACTAGGCTTCGTCGATCTCGACCAGGTCTTGTCGAGATCGAGTTGGGTTCTGGAGCTTGGTTGATCTGGCTCTCGACGTTGCTCCTGGTCGACAAGGCTGTGCTCGGACGTACTCGTCGAGATCGAGTAAGGGCTACTCGAGATCGAGTAGCTTGGGTTCTTAGCTTGATTCGACTGGTTCCGCTGCTGCTTTGACCTTGGACTTCTGTAGTGGATTTCCGAGCTTTTCCGACCTTTCTTAGAATTGCTGTAAAACGCCTCGAATTCTGCGATTTAAACAGAAACTGGTGTAGATTCCATAATTTTGACAAATAAACATAAATTACACAGCTTCTGTATTATCTTAACCCAAATGAATGCAATATATGCAGAAATCGATATAAACTTAAATGTAAAACATGGCGAATTAGGCTCACATCAAACATCTCATACTTAAGCTTGCTTGTCCTCAAGCAATACTTTTAATTGTCATTCAGGGGAAGAAATCAAAACTCTCAACATCTCAGATTCATTCTTATATATCCCTGCAATCAATTACCATCCTCGAAAAGGTACTAGTGTCACAGATCCATGCATGTGAAGATATAAAAAAAGCAACATCTACTCACAAAAGGAGGGTTATGCAAAAACAATTTTTATTTGACAAAGCATTAATAATCAAGAGGACTTTAATTTAAGCTCAAATAAGGAGTAGATTGGTAAATGGTTAAAGGTGGGCAATTTTTTTGGCAATGTGGTGCTTATGATCCGGGGAAATGGAGTATT
The DNA here is from genome assembly GCA_963922045.1 of Persicaria maculosa. NCBI lineage: Eukaryota > Viridiplantae > Streptophyta > Magnoliopsida > Caryophyllales > Polygonaceae > Persicaria > Persicaria maculosa. Next base: position 23,295,137 of record OY998259.1, on the reverse strand, counting down.
TCCAAACTGAATTTTCACATTCCTTCTCCATAACATTCATCACCTTTCATAATGCTTTTATCAGTAATAATGCTTTTACCTCTCTAACCTCAGCACTGCCTTCTCGCGAGTCGCAAACATGGGTGTCATGAATGGCCCCGGATACTTAGTGCGTCTGACTCCTCACCTGGTGTCCCATCTCGCCAAACTATTATCTCAGCGAGCAGGGTCGATCTTGGATCGGATTTTCTTTCACTCATTAAATTTTCCATATATTTCAAACAATTCCGCCAAACTCCATTATAATAACAACAACACATCACAAACACCATATAACATCTCCATAATGTAACATCATTCTCAACATAATCCCCGGATAGGAAATAAGGTAAAGAATGGGCAATATTTAGATCATGTGGAGCAATAATATGAAATAAGGCTCATCATATGGCTTTTAGTGTAATGCATATAAGCATAGGTAAGGCTTAGGATTATAAACAATGAGCATCATATGGAAATATAAAGTCCTCCATCATCTTATCATGCAACATGTCAAAAGCAACTTCAAATTTTACCTCCTTTCATGGTTTTCAAGAAAATATGCATTTCATTGTGACTTCCCTTTACTAGGCAATTTCATGCTATATCTCTAATGAATCTAATTTTGCATCATCGAGTTCAATATAAGCTTCCATGACATTATTTCAAAATTTTCAATGGGGGTCATTTTTTAAACTTTTGGAAATCATGCATATAAACCCATAAATCAATAATGAATTCCAAAATAGCCATGTATAAGCAATTCAAGGAAATAATGCACAAATAATGTCAAATATATCAAATATGTACAAATAATGCCCTTCCCCCACCCCATACTTAAAATTTACAGTGTCCCCACTGTATAAAATCAAATAAAAAACAAGAGTAAAGGAAGGAACTCACAGGATAACACATCGAGGAGAACAAAACTGGGTATGTCGAGTAGGTAGCTAGTCGATATCGAGTACGGTCTACTCGATCTCGAGTAGGCTCATCTGCGTCTAGTGGTTTCTGAAGTCGAGGAGCTTCTGGTGGCGTGGTCGACATCGAGTTGGCCTACTCGAGATCGAGTAGTGTCTGGGCTGCTCCTCCTTGTCGTCGTCGACTTGGCCTTCGTCGATTCTGACTGTTTTTCAGGGACTTCTTTATTCCACTTTTCGCGATCCTTATATGCTTGCCGACCTAAAAGTGTTAGATTGCACACAAAAACAAGACTATCCACATGAAGTATTCTAAAAGACATAAAACCAAAACCAAAAACAAAAACCAAAAACTAAAAAGTTCAAAAGGTCCCAAAAGTTCATAAAGTCGTATATACAAGCTCTAGATTTTAGAGTCGCTAGGCCGACTTCTCCGTTTGCGCTCAAGGACCATTATTGTGGGGCCTGCTCATGCTTGGCCCATCTCCTGGATCATCTAGGTCCTGATGGTAGTATGCAAGCTCAGCTGATAGGTGATTGCTTGCATCATCTCTCTTCTCTTTCCTTCTCTTCCTTCCAGCCTTTAGCTTTCGCAGATTTTCTTGCCATGGTGTCTTATCTCCCCTTAAATCATTGAAAATTTTATTTATGGACTAAGGGGGAGTAGAATTCATACCTGAACTTACCTGTTCGGACCCAAAACAGAAATTTTTGGGCTTGGGTCTACTCGATGTCGAGTACTGCTGGTCGAGATCGAGTACAGGGACCCCATACTTAGGCTCTTGGCAAGTTTCTGGCTCAGTGGAGGTAGTCGAGATCGAGGAAGGCTTGTCGAGCTCGAGGAGAGCGCTTGTCGAGATCGAGGAGGGCTTGTCGACCTCGAGTACGGTTCCGTCGCTTTCCTCCGCTGTTTGCTTGGTCCCGTGATCGCTGATGCTTTTCACCTCCAACCATGAAACTTCCTCCTTTGTAGGGCCAAAAGAGAAATCTAAAACCTCATCGCCTATGGTGAAGGTGAGTGATCTATTCTTGACACTGATTCTAGCATCTGCAGTAGCTAAGAACGGTCTACCAAGAATAATAGGGCTAGTAGGATCTTCAGCACAGTCAATAATAAGGAAATCTGCTGGAACAAAGAACTTACCAACCTGGACGGGGACATTCTCAACTATACCTGTAGGGATGACCACTGTATTGTTCGCCATATATAATTTGGCATCCACAGGTTCTATACATCCTATCTTGACCTTCCGCCAGATTGACAGAGGCATGATGCTCACACTTGCTCCTAAATCGCATAGAGAATCATATTTGTATTCTCCAAAACCCACAGTAACAGAAAACTTACCAGGGTCAGGCCTCTTTTCAGGGAAGTGGAGTACTTTGCATTCGCCTGCGATCTCTGAGATGGATCGCTTCTTGCTCAGGATTTCCTTCAGAAACTTGACATATCCAGGCATCTCTTGCAGGGCTTCTGTAAAAGGAATAGAAACATTCAGTTCTTGCAGCATATTAACAAATCTGGTAAACCTACCTGCAGTAGGATCTTTCTGTGTTTTTGAAGGGAAAGGCAGTGGCTTTTCCTGCTTCGGAGCCAGATCAGTTGTCGGAGACGTTGCAGAGTCGTCGACCTCGGCTTGCTGCTCCTCGATCTCGACCACGGGCTCCTCGACATCGAGTAGGGTGGTCGACCTGGAGTTGCTGGTCTGCGCAGCAGAGTCCGAGCTCAACTTCTGGTCTGTGTCGAGTAGCTGCTTATTGACATTGACCACGGGCTCATCGAGATCGACCAGGTTCTGCTCTGTCTCGAGTTGCTGCTCTGCCTTGTCTTGCCGTTTCCCGACCTCTGGCTCATGTAATTGATGCCCACTCCTGAGTTTGATAGCTGCGACGTGTCCGGTCTTCCCTTTAGGATTTGGCTCTGGTTGCCCAGGGAGTTGTCCGGATGGTCGTGGGACTTGTGCAGCGATTTGACCCATCTGTGTCTCGATTCCCCTTTTCCAGATGTCCAGCTCTCCAAATTTTGTGTTGGAGTTCTAGAGCTGATTGTTGATGGTGTTTGTAGCCTACAGGTTCTGTGCATGATTCCGACGCATCTCCTCAAGGATCAGCTGCAGATCATCCTTCTTTTGATCCCTTTCTGGATGTCCTGGGGCTCTGTAGGGTGGGGGATTCCTAGGAGGACCTTGGTTCCACTGAGGTTGATAGAACCTTTGATCTCCCATGTAGCGATTTGGACCCCCAGCATAGGCTGCTTCCTCATGTGTCTCTGCCATTCTGACTTGCTCAGTGTGTGGGCACTCAGTAGTGGTGTGCCTCTGTGATCCGCATTCGATGCAAGGCTGGTTGACAGATAGATATTTGACTTGCTTGAGGAGCTTGCGATTCTGGTCCCTGTAGAACTGCTCCCTGACATCTGGGTCAATCTCCTTTGCTGGCTCATAGAGTGGCATAGATGGTGCTGGTCTGGCATAGGCGTTCTCATCATAGTTTGTAGAAGTCCCATACTTGTTGTCATATGCCGTGAGCTTGTCTAGCACACCCCATGCGTCAATTGGTGGCATCGTCAGGTACTCATATCGAATGTACTGATTGATCCTGTCCTTAGTGATTTGGTCAAGAGAGTTGAAGAAGATCTCCTGAATGACGTAGGGTGGCTGTCCATGAGTAGGGCAAGATCGCAGTAGTTCTTTGTACCTTTCACATGCCTTTGCTAGCGGCTCCCCAGGCTTTTGTTTGAAAGCTGTGATCTTTTGGTGGAGGAATGCTGTCTTGGCAGGAGGGAAGAATTTTTTGAGAAATTCTTGCTCTACTTGTGCCCATGTTGTAATGGATCTTGGTTTGAGTCCTTCTAGCCACTTCAGTGCAGGTCCAGCGAGCGACCAGCGGAAAGCTTTCATCTTGACATATTCCAGAGTTGTACCTTCAGCAAGAGTACGGCACATGTCATGAAAATTGGTAATATGTTCAAGAGGAAACTCATTAAATCTTCCATGAAAAGCATTGTTTTTAAGTTCTATAAGAAACTGAGTGCGAATTTCAAAAGAGTTTTCAGGGATAAGAATCGCCGATTTAGGCACGACGAGAGTTGGATGCATATAATCCTCTGCTGTAGTTGGATATTGGGCAAGCTCATTTGCCAGCTGCCTCGCACGTTCAGCTTCTTGTTCCCTCCCTGCTCTCTCAGTGGCGAGAGCAGCATCTCTGGCGGCTAGATCCCTCGTAAGCATCTCGATCAGCTGTTCCTGTGTCTCTGCAGCTGCCATGGCTCTTTGTAGCTTAGCTCTGATGTGTAGAAGGCGCTCTGGTTCGTCTAAGCCATCAAACTCAAGTGGTTGACCAGAACGGCGCATACACCTGTAAAGTAACTCAAAGAAAAAGTGAGAACTGACTACCTAAGGCGCGAATGATAGCTTCCCCGGCAACGGCGCCAATTTGTTGGTAGGAGGAAATCGAGTATGCAAAATTAAATATAAATAATTCACAGCAAACCAGATTCCCTCCCTTGCAAATAATTACATGACCTCCTCCTGATGTAGCAGCGGGAAGTCAAGATCGATCCACGAGGAAGCGTGTCAGCGGATCCTAGGCAGCAGAGTAATCTCACGGTCAGAAGTCGACAACAGGGTCCTCGATCTCGACTAGGGTAGTCGACAGAAGATCGGACAGTCGAACAACGCGCAGCAGCAAGCACAGGGTGTGGTCGATCTCGACAAGGCCCTACTCGATATCGAGTAGCCTTCGTCTGGGTCGAGTGGGTCTGATCGAGTTCCTGCACACAGTAAGCTACGGCGACTCTAGGTCGAGGATCAGTAGTCGAGATCGACCAGAGGGTGGTCGAGGTCGACGAGGGCAGAAACTTAAAACGAAAACGAAAGGAAGTAAAAACAAATGCTTTGGGGTTTCGACTAAACTTAATGTAAAAGGACTTCCAAGATTGGGGTTTGCAACGACGATAACCAAACATGCATAAGTCAAAATCAAACAGATAATCATATAATTCGCATTAAAGGACTAAGCTTTCGCCTTTTCCAACAATTAGACAACTCTGTCAAGAAACCCTAATTGTCTCTACCGATTTTATGTTTATAATCCAAGTTGTTAGCATGGATCTCCATTAGATGGGCAATAAACACGTAAACAAGTAGGAAAATGCTCAAGACATCAATAATAAAAGAAAATAAACTTTCATTAATAAAATAAAATAGAGCTTACAACCAAAGGAAGTCAATTCCGCTCTCGCTTCACAAAACTCCTCTTGGCCACTCACTCTCTCTCTCTCTCTACTTCTCCTACTGAAATTGAATTGTTTCTGAATGAATGAAAAACCAGCCCCTAGGGCTTTATTTATAGGCTTCTAATCCTTGCTACTCAAGGATAGAATATCTATATCTAAATCTAAAACTATATCTAAAACCTTAAAGATAAATAAAAGACATAACATAATTAAATCCAAAATAGGAAAATATATCTAAAGTCTTCCATGGATAGATCTTCTTTTCTTCATGATGGATCTTGATAGATTAGGATAGAATCGGCAATCTTCGAGCCCAAGCAAAGCCAAACCGAGTAGAATTCGTCATATCGAGTAACATGGTTTCTGGAAGCTTCGTCGACCTCGACAAGGCTCTTGTCGATCTCGAGTAGAAATCTTGGTCGACTGGCTCGGCTCGTCGTCTCGGCTAGCTGGTGCTCGACAGACTCGGACATGGATCCTGGTGCTCGTCGATCTCGAGTAACCCTAGTCGATGTCGAGTAGAGAGGTTCTGTCGACTAGGTCTTCTCGGGTAGGTGTGCTCGACAAGCTCGGATCTGGGCTTCGGGCTTCGTCGATCTCGACTAACTCTTGTTGAGATCGAGTAGAGATGTGCTCGGCTTCTTGTCCTTGGCTTCTCGATCAGCTCTTCTCCTTGTCGGCTCCGGGTGTGGCACTAGGCTTCGTCGATCTCGACCAGGTCTTGTCGAGATCGAGTTGGGTTCTGGAGCTTGGTTGATCTGGCTCTCGACGTTGCTCCTGGTCGACAAGGCTGTGCTCGGACGTACTCGTCGAGATCGAGTAAGGGCTACTCGAGATCGAGTAGCTTGGATTCTTAGCTTGATTCGACTGGTTCCGCTGCTGCTTTGACCTTGGACTTCTGTAGTGGATTTCCGAGATTTTCCGACCTTTCTTAGAATTGCTGTAAAACGCCTCGAATTCTGCGATTTAAACAGAAACTGGTGTAGATTCCATAATTTTGACAAATAAACATAAATTACACAGCTTCTGTATTATCTTAACCCAAATGAATGCAATATATGCAGAAATCGATATAAACTTAAATGTAAAACATGGCGAATTAGGCCCACATCAACAGACGCTACCTAATCATTAAAGATAAGTGATAATTAAAATACTTTTGTAACTAGCTTCGGTCATTAATGCTTCAGAAATAGAATTCCTGCAGAATGACATAGTAAAGGCACTTAATCTGCATAATATTAGTGTATGCTTCTGTAACTAGCTTCTATTGTTCACTTCATCGTGCCTTGTCCACCATGTTTTCCAAGCAAGTTTGCATAGAATCAATTAACCTTGTTCTGATGAATCTTACTTAACTGGCATTTAAGCTTGTGTTTTTCTGTTGGCATCTCGAAGCTTCAAACTTTTCACATAAATCTTTATATCTATCTATCTATCGATGTTCGATCTGATTTAGTGTTAGGAACTTTATTTAGCAACTGATCTCTGAATGTGGTATGATTGTTGACTATTACTTGATTTGTCAGAGATGTTTAACGTTACTGCAGAATCGCGTGGGTTTTTGTACGTAAATGTGGATATTGTAGCTAGTTTAAATGTTCATTTGATGCTAACAAGTTCTAACTAGTTTGCTTGAACATTTTGGATCTTCTTTATCATAAGATTTTGTTGCTTCAATGGGTTGTGTTCACCTTGTACTTCTCTGTATTTCTACCAGGCAAACTTGATCAGCTTAATTTGATCAAGATTCAGAGAACAACAGTGGCAACACAAGTTCTGAACGAGAGAAAGAAGCAATGAACGACAAAGAGGAAGATCGTTGCATCTTGGCCTTGATATGCAACCGAAGAGTGATGAATTTGTATGCTTTTGTTTTTGCCTTTAGAGCAATATTTGAAGTCGGGATTAGCTTGAACCTCGTAAATATATCATTGTGCCCATTTTGTTTTTGTTCAATTGGAATGCGTGCTTTAAAGTACCCATCATTTGAAAAGCCCTATTTTATATCGAGCAAAGGATGTTGTGTATCAAACGAAAAACTATCGGATTATAAACGAACAGTGTTGTGCCTTAATAGCTATGAAATCAAACCATTATATAAAAAAGATGTTAGTATCATTATAGACATTGTCTGAATAATCTAAATGAATGTGTAACATATATTTTTACATCACAATGTTAATATAAATTGATATAAATTTCTAACAACAACATCTTTATAAAAATCTAAATTGATGTCCATATAATATTAATACATCAGTTATGTACATATTTCATACAATAGATTGTTTTAAAACAATAAAAAATCACAAATTATATGTATGAAATTAATATACACAAAATCAATATAATAAAAAAGATGTCTATTTTGATTTAATATATTAATTATTTTAAAAATATTGATGTAAATGTAAAATTTAGGCTTGGTGTGGACATTTTCAAAAACTTATAAATGAAAAATAATGATGGTTTAACAACAAGTGAACATGTCAAAAATAAATTTAAGGGGCTGATTTATATCTATATTCAAACCAAGAAAAGACATCGGCTTAAAACCGATGTGGAAAATTTGGTCTTTTACTACACGCACAAAGAGGTTGGAATTTTTTTTGAAAGACATCTGTTTACAACAGATGTCTAATTGCGTTTTTCTAGTAGTGTGATGGACTAGAAAAGTGTAGGTTTTGAGTAGAAGAAAACAAATCAAACAAACTTATTTAGGTATGGAAATTTTTGCGTTCTTTCATGCATCTTTTACACCAAAAATATACAAAATAATTGGATGGACGGATTGAGTGTTTGGATAAACTCGTTTAGGTTTTGTTTTGTTCTCGATTCAATTCGTATATATATTATGAAATGAAAAAGGCACTTATTGTGCAATTTAACGGATTTCATCTTTTCAATAATCATTTCGTTGAATTATATTGTACAACCTCACCACCTCTTATTTTCCATATTTTTGCACTTGATTCCCTTATTTTGAAATTTGCAAAAATCATACGCCATAGCTCGCCTCGACCTCAAGTTAACATGGTGAAAGTCGTATCCCTATTAAAAGCGTTCTTCATTTTCAGACTCTAAGTTAACTTGATAATTATATATGTTCGTGACATACTAACAACATACATCTTCGACCAAATCCCTTTGCCAACGATAATTCACTCTTCCCCTAAACAAATAACACATATTCATATCTACATACATAATATTCATACTAACGCAATATTCATTTGTTTCACCGTATTGTCCATTTTACTCGAACTCCATACCGTATTGTGATCAATAAGCATGCATGCGCGGGGGACTATTTGCCCAAATTCATCTCTAGCTCTCAAACTTGAATACCAAAATTAGTCATAAGATATATTAGTTGTCTTTCAAATTATAGAAACCATGATCAAACGGATCATTCATATTTCCTAATAAAACTGATCAATTAATAATGGTTTTATAAACCATATAACAGTACTAATATATTAAACTTTGAGGTATAGCCTTAACCCTCCATCTCCATGGTACGTTTAAAAGCATATGTAGGAGAAGCCAACATGGTTCAAAGAGATGGGGTTCGATTAAGTAGCCAACGGATGAGCAACGCCGTCCATGAAGGGGTCCTCCGTGTAAAGTGCTGATTGAGGGAGGTTTTGATTCTGATCAATGCCTTCCATCAACATAAGCTGCAAGTCTTCGGGGGGATTCCAATGTCGCTTCCTCTGGTTTATGAACCAGTTGTTGATTTGCTTTTGGTCTAGCCCTGTTGCCTCTGCCAGTTTCGCCTTCTCCGGTTCCTACCCAAATTCATACAATATATATATATATATATATATATATATATATATATATATATATATATATATATATATGATCAACGTACTGTGCAATTAATCATATTGACCAGGTACGTAGATAGGTAGGTAGGCAGACAGATTACCGAAGGATAAGGCCATTTGGAGTGCAATTCCCACCAACTGAGCAATTTGAGGAGGGCCGGTTTCGGAAGCTTTCGTATCTTTCTCTTCTTAGAAACTTCCCGCTTAAGGCTGCTTAAATAGCCACTGTATTTCCTAAGGAGATGATTCTTCAGCTCCTGGTCTTCAGCTGGTCGATTCGTCTCTCGAACACAATTGATTTCTTGATCATTGTGAGATGAACTGATATCCTCTGGGCGTTTATCTGAACACAGATCAGTTTAATTATCTCGATGAATGCATTCAGATTTGGGGATCAACTTACACAACAGTGTACGTGTCACAAATATTTGGGGGTATAATTAATCAATTAAGCTAGCTTGCAAATCTTTCAACTGTGATTTAAGAAATTTTACTACCTCCGTATTAAAATATAAGTTGTTTTAGTTTATAACACGCTATTTTTAAAGAGCTAAAAATCAATCTATAAAATATTAACTTTCTGATTTATTTTTTTAAATAATATTATACTTATTTTAAAAAATAAATAAGTATAATATTTTTAAAAAAAATTAATTAAAAAATTAATATTTTATAAAGTTTTTAGTTCTTAACTTAAATAGTGTACTGTCATAAAATAAAACGATTTATATAATCTCCCTAACGTGCATGTTGCGCATGCTTCTTCAATATGATCAGTCTCTAGCATTTAAATAACCTGTGTTTCATTTTCTATATACGAGTAGCTAGCACGGGTTTACTTTAAAAAAAAATTTGATACTCCGTACTATATATTTCATATATAAATAATAATTTATATTATTCATATTAATTTATAGTTTCAATCTCATAATTTTAACAATTTAATTTATCAATAACTTTATATTACTCAATTGATTATGAAAAAAAAAAGCTTACTTCTATTCAGTAATGAAATGAACAATAAATGACCAAAAAACCTACTTTACATATAGTATAAGTAAGATAAGATTATTCGGATCAGTTACTTAAAATTTTATTTCTAGTTAGTTTTTATTATATGGTTTACTTATTCGAACTAAATTTTAATAATATTAAAAATTGTGCTTAAAGAAGTACTTTTTTAACAATTGTGGTAGAAGAAGAGTTTTTTTTTAATTTGAAAAGAAAGAAAAAGCTTTATTCGGATCAGTTACTTAAAATTTTATTTCTAGTTAGTTTTTATTATATGGTTGACTTAGTCAAACTAAATTTTAATAATATTAAAAATTGTGCTTAAAGAAGTACTTTTTTAACAATTGTGGTAGAAGAAAAGTTTTTTTTTTTAATTTGAAAAGAAAGAAAAAGCTTACTTCTATTTCACTAATGAATGAGCAATAAATGGCCAAAAAGCTTACTTTACTATATAGTAAGAAGTAAGATAAGATAAGATAAGATAAGATAGTGATCGATAAAAGATTAATTAAAATTAGAGTTGCCAATTCGGTTGATCAGGTCTGGTTTGGGTATACACATTCGGGTTCGGTTAATGTCCGGTCATGTTATATGTCGGGTATATTGTGTGTTCGGGTCGGGTCGGGTCGAGTTCGAGTCAGGTAAGCTCGGGTCGGGTAAGTTTGAGTTAAAATAGATTTCGAGTTAGTCAGGTCGGGTTCGAGTTCGGGTCGGGTCATAGTTTGTTTTATTTTAAAATAATGAAAATTTTATTTATCTTAATTATTGACTCTTAAATTTTATTTATTTAGCTATATTATGCCTCATTATAAGTAATTCACATTATTAGTGTGTTTAAAAATGAGAAAATGAAAGTAATTACAAGGATGAGTCGGGCCTTGTTCGGGTTAGATCAGAGATGGGTCGGTTTGGGTCTATATTTGTTCGTGTTCATTCGGGCATCAGGTCAAAATGAGTCGGGTCGGGTCTGGGTTCGGGTTACACATGATACTAGATTTTTGGGTTTGGGTACGTGGGTCGGATCGGATTCTCAGGGTAGGCCAGATTTTGCCAACTCTAATTAAAATGGTCAATTAAGCAGATAATATTTCATGATATATAGGAAGTACAATTTTTTGAACCAGTGAGAACTTCAGAAGAAAAGGAAATCAACCAAAATGTAAAGGAAACCAAGGTGAATTCGATTGAACCAAAAATGGAGGAGAACAAGATCTGTGTTCACACTCATACAAAGGTTTGTTACACTCGGAAAGGGGTGCCAAAAACAGCTTTTATAGCTGTGTGTGTTCGGTTGTTCTAGCAACTAACACCCTTCACCGGATTTAAAGAAATGTCCCTTCTAACTAACACATATAAACCCATAGGCCCCCCTCAAGCTGGACTTGCCACAGGAGACACAAGGCCATGCTTGGAACGAAGAAAGGTGTGTTGATGAGCTCCCAAGGCCTTGGTGGTCGAGGATGTCTGCCAATTGCATTGAGGAAGAGACATGTCTAGTGGAGATAAAGCCCTGAGTGACCATTTCTCTGATGAAATGAGAATCAATACATACATGCTTTGTGCATTCATGAAAGATAGGATTGATTGCAAGTTGTTGTGCAGATCTGTTGTCACAAAAGAAGGTAATGGGAAGTGAATGCCTAGATCAGACAACAGGCCCTGCACCGAAACCAATTCACTAGAAGCAAAGGACATTGCACGATATTCACTCTCTGTAGAGGATTTAGAAACAACCTTTTGTTTCTTAGCTTTCCAGGAAATCAAGGATGAACCTAAGAAAACACAGTAACCAGATAATGATCTCCCTGTGTCAACACAATTTCCCCGATTTGCATTAGTATAGACATGTACTGCTAAAGAGGATGAAGCTGGATATGACAAAGCCAAATTAAATGTCCCTTTGAGGTACCTCAGTAGATAAATCATAGCAATCCAATGGGTTTGAAGAGGATTAAGAAGAAATTGGCTCAGCTGCTGAACTGCAAATGCAATGTCTGGACGAGTAAGAGTGAGATAGAGCAACCTCCCAACCAATCTTCTATAATCCTCAGGATTAGAAATAGGTTCACCATAATGTTGAGATAGTTTGAGACCATGTTGCATAGGGAATTCAGTAAGTTTGCAATTCTCCATGTTGGCATCTCTAAGAATATCCAAAATGTATTTCTTTTGATTAAGAAGGATCCCATTTGAAGACCTAGAGATCTCCATCCCTAAGAAATACCTTGCAGTGCCAAGATCTTTAATTGTGAATGCCTTATGCAGGGCTGCCTTGGTAGATTGAATTCCCTCAACTGAATTGCCTATTAAGAGCATGTACGTCATCCACATATACAAGAGCAACTATCATATAGGATCCCACTGACTTAATGAATGCAGATTAATCATAAGTAGATTGAGTAAAACCCAAACTAATCATGAATTTGGTGAGTTCTGAATTCCGTTGGCTGCTTGCTTGCTTTGAACCATACAGTGATCTGGTGAGCTTGCAAACATGACCAGTAGGAATAGAAAATCCATGGGGTGGCAACATGTATACCTCTTCATCTAGAAAGCCATGAAGAAAGGCATTATTGACATCCAGTTGACGTAGATTCCATCCTTTACAAGCAGCAAGAGCAAGAATAATTCTCACAGTAGAGAGCTTAGCTACTGGAGAAAAAGTCTGCTTATAATCTTTATCCTTGATTTGGTAGTAACCCTTTTCCACAAGTCTAGCTTTGTATCTCTCAATTGTCCCATCAGGTTTATACTTGATCTTGAATACCCATTTGCACCCTATAGCTTTCTTGCCAGGAGGAAGAGGGGTGATTTGCCAAGTATGGTTGCTGGTGAGAGCATCAAGCTCCTTAGTCATAGCTTGCTCCCACTCTAAGACACATTTGGCTTGTGTATATGAATTAGGCTCAAATATTCTACACATATTGATGAAGGAGTGAATGTAGTTTGGGGATAAGTGGGACAGATTTTGGATGGAAAAGACAGTAAAGGATTCAGAAGCTGAAGATGAATCTAAATGTCCTCTTGCAGGAAGACTGTTGCAGATGAAATCTTGCAACTTGGCAGGTCTGTGGGTGTGGCTTTGAAGACCATGATGGTTATGGTTTTGAACATTTGGGAGAGGTGAATTGTTAACAGAGGGGGATGAGTCCTCCACTGTATGAGAAGAACCAAGGGAATCGGAAACATGAGTATTGGTAAGAGAAGATATTTGAGGTGAAGTAAGAGATGGGGATGGGATATGAGAAGATTGAGGAGGAAGAGGAGTAGGTGAATTATGGTGATGAGATGGATCAGGATGAGTATAGAAGATGTCATAAGGATCTTCACCAAATGAGCCAAACCAAGAGGTTTTGGTAGTGGTTGAACTGATGTAGAATTCCTGAAAGGGAAAATATGCTCCTCAAATTTCACATGCCTACTAATGATGATAGAATGTATGTCTAGATCATACAGCTTGTAGGCTTTTTGAGAAACTTGATATCCAAGAAAAACACACTAGCTTCCTGGCCACTATCCCCAATTTATCCCTATGATCATTAGGTTGCACTGCATAACATAAGCAACCAACAACTCTAAGTTGATCATACCTGGGAGGAATTCTATACAGCATCTCAAATGGAGATTTACATTGTAGGATAGCAGAGGGTAGTTTGTTGATGATGTGGGTGGCACTGAGAATGCATTCACCCCAGAATTTAATAGGCAAACCTACATGAATTCTAATAGCCCTAGCAGTTTCAATCAGGTGTCTGTACTTCCTCTCAACACACCGATTCTGTTCATAAACACCTGGAGCCGACCTTTGATGAACAATACCCCTAGAACTGAACAAATCTACACACCCTCCCTGAGTAAACTCAGTCCTAATAAACTGAGCAGAAGTCTTAAAATGAGTGTCAATCATATTGAGAAAACCAGTGATATTTCTCAACACTTGCAATTTATCTTGCATCAGATACACTCAAGTAGATCTAGTATGATCATCAACAATGGTGAGAAAGTATCTAGCACCACACAAATAAGTAGTCCTATATGGACCCCAAACATCCATATGCAACAATTTAAAAGGGAAATATGTTAAAGACTCACTTTTGTCAAAACTCAGTCTATGAGCCTTAGTCAGAGAACAAGTGTCATAAGGGATATCTTTAACATCACTACACTGAATATTTGGCAAATGATGAAGATTGGCATAAGACATATGCCCAAGTCTAGCATGAAGCAACTATGCTTTATCAAGCTTATTACAACCAGAAATCACATGACTTAGTGAATGAGAAAAAGTCTTACAAACATTCTGATATCCTACAGCCTTCAAGATGTATAATCCTTTCTTCTCAAATCCTCTAGCCACCACATTCTTAGTTATAGAGACTTGTAACCAGCATGACACATCATCAGATGTAACCCTTAATTTCTGATCATGAGCAATCTTTGACACATAAAACAAGTTGTGCCTGAACTGAGGCACTAAGAGAACATTCTTCAAAACAAAGCTATCACTCAAAGATATAGTACCACTTTTGTTAACAACAATACAGATCCCATCAGGCAAGCCAAGATTAATAGCTGAATTCAATTCATGAATCTCAATGAAAATGCTGGAATCAAAAGCAATGTGATCTGTGGCACCAGAAACCACAATCCATGTATCACTCTCACCTTTATTAACACCAATAAGAAAAGATACACTTAATGTACCTACAAAGTGTGTCATTGCCTGATTAACTGAGCTATCCATAGCCTCCAACGGGGCTTTGCCCTTCATCATCTTCAGAATTTCATGAAAAACTGCATTAACCATTGCTTGATCTGGCTTACATGCATTCTGATTGTGATGAAAATGCTAGTCCAAAGGACTCTCTTGCTGATTACTCTCAAACTGAGCAGAAAACCTCCCATTGTACTCAGGCTTGTCCTCTTCCTTAGGACCCCTAAACCATTCTGGATACACAATCAACTTAAAACAATAATCCTTGGTGTGTCCACGTTCACCACAATGATCACACTTTCTCTCAATCTTAGCTCTCTTATAATCTTTCCTTCCTTGATCTGATTGCTTACCCTGATCAACAAATCTGTACTTAGACAAAACATTTGCCTCAATCTCAGTTTGACCATCCTTATTCGTCATGAGGATACTACTCTCCCCTTGAACAACAGAAGTTACTCCTTTGGATCTCTCGATTTGAACTGCCATCTCATAAACCTTGTGTAACCCAGGAGTAGGATCTTTGGACAAAACATTACCATGCAAATGTTCAAACACATCATTCAGTCCCAACAGAAATTTCATGATCTTAGCCTTTTCATCCCTTTCAACAATCCTTTTCATCAAATTGTAGGAGCATTGGTTAAGACCACCACAACTACAAGTGGGGATTGGGTCTAACATCTGAATTTCATCCCAAATCTTCTTCAATTTCTTAAATGTCTCCTCAATTGAAATACTAAAAGATCATTAGACTCATAGTATCTATCCTTAATCTCATCCCAAAGCTAGCTCCTTTGAGGACTGAACAGACTTGAGACTTTCACCAATCTCGCTATTCATAGAAATGACTAACCAGCACCTAACCATGTAGTCCGCTCTTAGCCATTTCTCATAATCATCATTATCCTCACTAGGACGTACGCAACTTCTAGTTATAAAACCTAACTTAGCTTTAGCACCCGAATCCATTCGAACACTCCTAGTCCAGCTTATGAAATTTGTGCCATTAAACAGTGTAGACATAAGATTCATTCCTGGATGGTCTGCATTCGACAAAAAATAAGGGTTGACGTGCACATTATTCATACCTTGTGCAAGATCTCCAAATTGCATTCCTTGATTACCGAAATGTAAAGGAAACCAAGGTGAATTCGATTGAACCAAAAATGGAGGAGAACAAGATATGTGTTCACACTCATACAAAGTTTTGTTACACTGGGAAAGGGGTGCCAAGAACAGCTTTTATAGCTGTGTGTGTTCGGTTGTTCTAGCAACTAACACCCTTCACTGAATTTACAGAAATGCCCCTTCTAACTAACACATATAAACCCATAAATTTACACCTTACAATAATAATAATAATAAAGTGAAAATTTGATGGAATATACCTTTTTTACTTTTTTTTAGGTAAGTATACCCTGTAGTTTTTCTTTTTACTAATTATACCTTTTTAGGGTGGATTTTACCTAAATATCCTTAAAGTAGTTTTTTTTATCTTTTTAAAATTAAAAAAAGTAAGTAGATATAGTCAAAGTAGTATTTTTTTACTTTTTAGAATTAAAAAAAATATACACAGATAAGATTGTTTAGATACAGATAAGATTGTTTATACGTACGATTTGTTTACGTTTTGATCAAGAAGACGCTACAATAATTGTAACCTATATTATTGTCCCGTAACTAATTTCTTGTAACCGTACTACAATAATTGTAACCGATATTACTATCCCGTAACTAATTTATTGTAACCGTACTTTTAATCAATATTGTCACATTATTGTAACTAATTCATTGTATATGCTTTGATTCTTGTAATTAATTACTTGTACCTACTTCTTCCATCAGTTATTCAATTAGCAATCTTGTGAATTGTTCAGGTTTCGATCAGTTGGTATCGGTTAATCTATGTTTAAATTCGATCGTTACTTTTTGCAGTCTTGTAAGCCTTACAATTTTATTGTCTTTCTAATCGTTAATCGGTATAATAGGTTTCTAATTCTTTTTTTTGGTTACAATTGCACACTTGGAAATTCTTGTGGACCCTTAGTCCAATTGCTTCGAAACATACTAATATTGTAACACTTTTTTTTTAAATTTTTTTGGTCACTGCATTCGTAATTTTCAATCCGCATTTGTAGGTTACACTTGAAAATTCTTTTGGACCGGAAGGGCATGTGGCAACTTTTGTTGTAACTTATTGTAACATTCTTTTATTGTAATTAACCTATTGTAACCAAATTTTGTTGAAACAACGATATTGAATATATTATCTTACAAGAAACCTAATTATTGTAGCCATTATGCAAATATGTAACGATCTACTATAATATTGATCTTACAAGAAACTAAATTATTGTATCCTACAAGAAACGACATTATTGTAACTAATTAATTATAACCGTATTTGTAATCAAAATTGTCATAGTATTGTAATTAATTCGATGTAACAAGAATCATGTTGTCGAAAGAATCAAATTGCGCAAGTTATAGGGGATCGAGTTCAGTCAAAACAGCGTAACGGTTTTTTTTTTTTGCCACACACCAAATTTTGTAACCATAATTAAACCAATTAATCAACAAATTTCAATTCAACATCACCGATACTTCAATCTTTAGACCACCTTCAATCACCAATACCAAATTTTAACTCAAAATCAAAGGCATGGCCACACAATATATGGAATATACCGCAATAATTATAGCACAGAGACATAACCACTTATCTTCAATCTTGTAACTTGACTTCAATTTACAATACTCATAGCGTCAAAATAAATAGATTGATATGGGAAGAAGCGGGTGTATTAAGTGAGTAACCTTAGTTTTAATCAGTTTAGGAAGAAGAAGCCACTTAAAATATACGATTTTAAGAAGTTAGTTTGCTTTTATTTCTATGGGCAAATCAGTCATTACACGGGAACTAGGGTTTCCTGGAGTTTATCCATTCCAATATAATAATATTATAACACCATGGGTATAATTACTCATAAAAAATTTGAAAAGGGTATATTTACCCAATTATCCCAATAATAAATCATAATTTAACTTGGTCAAGGAAAAATGCATGAACCATATATAAATTCAGCTGATATCATATCATGTAGTATGAATTAGTGTATATATATGATTAATTAGGGTTCCTATCTATATATATAGTCCAAAACTTCTAGATTTTATATATAGCTAGTAATCCATACAAAATAAATAAATAAATAAAAAGTAAGATGCCTAACAGGATTAATATATATAATTAATTAGATGGAGTTATGAATTGAAACATACCGCGGCCAGAAGGAAAAACGCGGTGAGGGCCGGTGAGAATGTTGAGCTGAGATTCTATTCTCTGGAGGAAATCCATCGCCTTTTTCACCGGTTTCGCTATCTCTTCCTTGTACTTTCCCAACACTTCACCGTACGCTTCCTGCATGTATATATATATATATATACATGTATACGGTAAAAAAAACCTTTTCCAAGGTAGCCATTAAACAGTGCGCGCAAGTTGGCCTTCAATTATATTAAGGAAATTTCGCGTGGCGTACATGAACTTTTACAAATTTTGCGTGGTATAAAAAGTTTTGAAAAATTCTACGTGGTGTCCACGAAATTTTGTAAAAGTTCACGTGGTGCTCACGAGATTTTTTAAAAATTGATGTGATAACAATAATGAGTTTTAATATTGAAAAATTAAGATTAAAAATTATATTATTGTACATTATTTGGAAAACACTTAACAAGATTGTTTATTAGTTTGAATCTTTTTAAAAAAATAATTTTTTTATATACATTTTCTTACCTATAAACTAACTAAAATTTTTTCTCAAAAATCTTACGTATTTAATATTTATTTGTTCTTAATATTTAAATTTTATTTAAAAGGAAATGAGGAAAAAATAATAAGAACTATGTAGTAATATTACCCATTTACAACGAACTAATATTAATAGAAAATTTGAAAATTACAAGAAGATATACACGCACACTTTTCCATATTAAACCAATTTTCATATGAGATAATTTGTAATACACAATCAAAAGTTTCACATTTTAATTAAGTATTAAAAATAGGAAAATAGTATGGCACCACGTTCTTAAATGCCCAATTTTAATTTTTATAAAATTTGATAAGTAAATAATTAGCTCTAAAATACGATTTATAAAATTAAATTGGTTAAATTTAGTTTTTACAAAAAAAAAATTGAATTTTGGAATTTATGATGTCACACCATGTTATTAATTAAATTCTTCAATCCCGGTTACTACGTCAAAAAATTCACCAAAAGATTGTTTCATCTGAAAGTTAGTTTAATGGGGGAAGAATGTCTATATCTTCTTTTAATTTTAAAATTTTGCATCAATTTTTTTCAATGGTGGATGGGTAATACTCCGTAGTTCTTTTTTCCCCTCATTTCCTTATAAATAAAAAGTAAATATTGAGAACAAATAAAAATTAAAGACTTAAGATTTTTGAGAAAAAATTTGGTTAGTTTATCTCTAAGAAAATTTATATAAAAAAAAAACTAGTTTTAAAAAAGATTCAAACCAATACCCAATCTTGTAGAGTGTTTTTCCAAATTATAATATACAATAATATAATTTTTAATCTCAATTTTTCAATATTAAAACCCATTATTGTTATCACACAAACTTTTGAAAAACCTCGTGGACACCATGCGAATTTTTTCAAAAGTTTGTTTACCACGCGGAATTTGTAAAAATTCGTGAGCACTATAT
Organism: Persicaria maculosa; assembly: GCA_963922045.1. Taxonomy (NCBI): domain Eukaryota; kingdom Viridiplantae; phylum Streptophyta; class Magnoliopsida; order Caryophyllales; family Polygonaceae; genus Persicaria; species Persicaria maculosa. The sequence goes on along the minus strand of OY998259.1, from coordinate 23,275,664 downwards.
GTATGTATGTATGTATGTATGTATGGAGAAATTAATTATCAAACCATGAATTGATCAAGTTGAGGATCTTTGGGTGGTCCGGAAGATGTTTGCGCAGCTTGGAACTGATCCTTCAATGTGGCGGCCAGCCCTTCCTCCATCTTGGGAGGAGCTCCCGATCCCACCTTAATTTTCCATCGTATGAACGTACAACACAAATTAATTAACAATTCATATATAAAAATAAAATTAATTAAAGAAAAAGGTAGGTAGTACGGACCTTAAAGCATTGTATGTAAGAATGGAGGAGGTTGGAGAAGTTGGGATGAGAGATGATCTTTGCCTTCAAGGCTTGGCGGTCAGCCGCCTCTACTAGGTCTCCGGCAGCGGCAGCAGCAGCAGCAGTCTCTGTCGTGGGCGAAGGAGAGTTTTGGAGTTGAATCAAAGAGACTAAAGAGGCCATGCTCATGTTATAATAAGGTTGTTTGTGGCCGCCGTCAAGTGTAAACATAGGAGATGATGAACTCCCGGCCATTTCCTTGCACTTGTCTTCCTTCTGATTCTTCTTCAAGTTGCTAGGAGCCACCTAAAAGATTGATTAAAAAATCCAATTAGTTAAGACATATGTTAATTAATCAAGGTAAATAGATGAACCTAAAAATTATAAATCAATTACTTTTATTAATAAATTAATGAAATCTTTTCCCAATCAACATGCTTAACCTAGTACAGTATCATTTTAGAAAATCCGGAAAAAAGAGAGAGAGGGGAGGGAGAAATTCACCCAAACCCTAGAAATTTAACTTTTCCCCCAAACTTAAAATTTATAATTCTTGATTTTATTTAAATGATTAATTATTATGCGTTTATTAATAAATTAATGAAATCTTTTCCCAATCAATATGCTTAAACCTATATATCATTTTAGAAAATCCAGAAGAATAAAAAAAGGAGGGAGAGAGAGAGAGAGAAACTCACCCAAACCCTAGAAATTTAACTTTCCCCCAAAATCTAAATTTATATGGCAGTTAGATAGATTACAATAATTCTTGATTTTAATTAAATGATTAATTATTATGATATTATACTTTATACTAACTCAGAAATGCAATAAATAAATTAGTAACTCGGGAATTGAATAAGCGGAATTGTTTCTAACTAAGAACGTACCAGAAAGGAGTGTTGAACCGTTGGTCCATTGGAGGAGACAACAACGACGACAGTGATGCAGTTGTACGTTGAGCAGATGAGTTCGATTTTAAGGAGAGACTTGCCGGATCCTTCCTGTATTTAATTTATCAATGAATTGAATGATCGATGTTATTTGGTCAGCCTGGATTCTGATTCTTTTTCTTCTTTCGATCTGTTCGATCGATCAATTTACCCAAATATATATACGGAGTATATAAATAGTTAAAATATATTATTTTTTTATATTTAAACCATTACTTTTGAGTTTAGTATGACCCCATATATGAATTACTCCACCCTAAACCGGAGTTTATCCTATTTTTTTGAATTTGTCGAGATGGAACTGTGTGTACTGTACGTAGATGAAGTCAATCAATCAATCCAAATAAATTATTTTACGTACGTAAGATTACCAAATAGTACGTGAATGGAAAAGTTGAGATGGTGACAAGAGATGAATGTTTCATCACAATGACAATGAAAGACAACAATATAGGTATGTGCCACGTTTTGTGTGTGCTTTGTATATGCACCACTTACCTCAGGAACTAGGGCTGCTCATCGGTTTAAAACCGGACCGAACAACCGGTTTTATAGAAATTGTAGGTAAATCGAAAACTGAACCTAAGATTTTAGGTTCGGTTTTATTTAGGTTCAATGTATTTAGGTTTGGTTAAGATTTCAAACCTAAATGAATCTAACTGATAATTTATTTTTATTTTTTTGTAACATGGGGTAATCTAATTGATAATTAAATATTATAAAAATGAAATGATTAATTTGAAACATTATATTCTAGAAAAAATTCTTAAATCTTAGGTTTGGTTCGATTTAGGTTCAATGTATTTAGGTTCGGTTAAGATTTCAAACCTAAATGAATCTAACTGATAATTTATTTTTTATTTCACTACTAGAAAAGCGTGTATATATCGGCGCTTTTCGATCGACACTTAACAATTTCGTCAACTCCATTTTTCAGCGCGCGGAAAAATACGACATTTTATTGGACGCTTTTAAGCGTCTAGAATAATGGACACTTAAATATGTCGATGGGCCTTAATATGCGTCGAAGTTTTCAGGCCCATCTAAGAAACTGATCGTATATTCATTCCGATAAAAAAATCAAGAAATATAAAAAAATTCCCCAGAAACTGCTTCTAGCTAATTTCCATTTTTGTTCCGCCCATCTAAATCCAAATTAAAACCCTAAACTATTCTCCAGTTCAAGATCTCTGAAAGCACATGCCCGCAGAGTACATTGGTTGAAATTTGGGATATGGAAGCCACAAATCTTGAAGATTCAACTAAATTGTTGAAATATTGACTAGCAATTTGAGTTTCTACAGAGATATCGACCGGGTAAGTGGTTGAATTGATCTAAAGTATAGGGTTTCTACTTTCCTTCAAAATCAAAAATTTAGTATACGGCTGCTTGAATTTAGAGTCTTCGATGGCTTTTGTTCCAATTTAGAATCGAATTTGTGCTTTTCGACAAGGATCGAAGGATACTGATCGACTGGGCAACTATTGCTGTAATTTAGAATCCAGACTCTTCAACATCGAAAATTTGCTTGAGAATCTCAAGTTTATCAGCCAGGTAAGTAGTTGAACCTAAACCAAAAGCTTTCATCTTTATAACTTTCGCTTAAGTGTTTGTATTAAAAAAGTCAAAAAATTTATTTCATTTTGTAAGAACAAAGGAGAAAGGGGATGGGAGAGGAAGAAAAACAGGAGTGTTATTAGGTGGGAGAAATGGGTTTATGTGTGGTGAAGGAAAAGGTCAGTAGAGGAGGAAATAAAAGGGGCTGAGATTGGAAGGGTATAGGACATGGGGAAGGTTTGCTTTACTTTGATTTTCGTGATTTTTTAAACAAATTAGAAGGGGGTTGCAGTTTGGCATTTATTGTTGTTGTGTAGGAAATAGAACAGGGGAGGGGTTGTTTGTAATTGCTTGAAGAAACGGAAAGAGACAAGGGAGATGCAGGGAAAAGAAATGGGTTTAAGAAGGGGCATGCCTAGTGTGAAATTGGTGGTCTGTTTGAATTTGGTGGGGGGAAGGAGATAAAAAAAGAAAAGAAAAAGGGTGGTCCCAATTGAAAGATTCAAAATACCCGAAAATAAAATTATGAAACCCGCTCTCTCGACTTTACCCGACCCAATTCAAAATAAAATTTCAAAACCGAAATAGTAATGAAATCCAAAAAATAATTCCAAGTCTCGGAATAAGAAAACAGATATAGAAATCCGTTGTACAATCCAATTTAAAATTATGCCGGAATTCTCTTCGAAAGAATTAGAATAAAATTTAATAGCCCGCTGACAGAAAATTTCAAAATTCTTGAAATCTTAGAAATTAATTAAATCAAATTCAACTTGAGATCAAATCATAATTTATAAAAATATTATTTTATATTTTAGGGTCTTTACACATTTAGACTTGGAATTGGTTGAATGTTGACCCAAATGTTTCGTCTTTGAATTCACAGTGATTGGAACTAAAACAGCCCTGGGAATTGCAAGTTTTTGATCCATCCCTAGCCACCTACAGTGTCAATTTATGCAATCTGGTATTCAAGAAGAGAGGTAATTATTGTTTTAAGGGTTTAGAATTACATTTTTTCAATTATGGAGGTTTTGCTTTCTTTTTTCATACTGTATTATTTTGCGCATTATATTGTTTTTATTGATTGATGCTTTATTATGTTATACACTTGGTTGGTGATTATTTGTACTTTAATTTTCATTTTTTTAATGGAAAATAGTATTTTTTTTTACAATAAAAGTTCATAGGTGGGTGTAAAAACTATTTAGTTAAGTGACCATGTAATGCTTCAAATATCAGTAATAAGCTAACTAAATGGTCATTTCTATATTATAATTTTTTTTATGTATTTTTAGGTAAGTAGTTAGAATTTAAAGTATTATAGTAAATCATTTTCTTATGTAGGTATGGATACAAGTTGGACCGAATTACCAAATAATCACCCAGATTATAGTAATGGAGTCATGAAGTTCATAGAGTTGGCTAGGGAAAATCTTGCTCAAGGGAGAACTCGATGCCCATGCAAAAAATGTAAAGTGGACAAGTGGGTCCTAATAGATGAAGTGGACAAGTGGGAGAACTCGATGCCCTTACAAGAAGTGGATTCATCACGGGAAAGGGGATATGCTTCCACGTATGTTGGGACATGATTTGGGAAGTACGAGTCAAGGAACCCTTAAAAGTCAACAAGTTGTTGTAGGCCAGGATGATATGCAAGGGTTGTTAACTGCAACTTTTGGTCCCAACATCCCTCCTTCCACCTATCATGTAAATAATTTGGATACACAACCAAATTATATTGAGGAGGAACCCTTCAATGTCCATACAGAACCTAATATCTCTGACCATTTTTCTTTCGAAGAGCCTAGTGAATCACCATTTATCAGTGATGAAGAAAATGCCAAGTATCAAAAGCTGCTTAAAGATGCAAACGAGGAACTCTACGCAGATTGTAGCTCATTTTCGAAACTGTCATTTTTTTTAAATTTGATGCATCTGAAATCTTCATTCCACTAGAGCGCAGAGTCTTTCAATATGTTGCTCAAACTTCTAGTTGATGCATTTCCGCAAATTATAGAGTTCCCAGTATCTTACTATGAATCAAAGAAGATGATAAATGACTTGGGACTTGGATATGAAAAAATTGATGCTTGTCCAAACAATTGTATCTTTTATTGGGGTGAATTATCAGCGTTAGATTGCTGTCCTATTTGTAATTCTTCGAGGTGGCAAAAGGTTAAAGGAAAAGAGGATGATACAACCGGGAGTAATGTTGTTAACAAGAATCAGCCAGCTAAGATTATGCGATATTTCCCTCTGATTCCAAGATTAAAAAGGATTTATATGTCATCTAAGACGGCTACAGACATGAGATGGCATGATAAAGATCGTGTGAAGGATGGGAAACTCCGACATCCGACAGATGCTAGAACATGGATAGACTTTGATGCCATGTATTCTGACTTCTCCTCTGAGCCTCGTAATGTACGACTTGCTCTTGCTAGTGATGGTTTTAATCCATATCGTCTCATGAATACTACTTATAGTACATGGCCAGTGGTATTAATTCCTTATAATTTGCCCCCATGGTTAGTTATGAAGCCGTCACCATTTATCCTCTCGATGATTATTCCTGGAAAATTAGGACCAGGAAATGATATTGATGTATACTTGCAGCCATTGTTGCATGAGTTGAAACTATTGTGGGAAGGTATTGATGCTTATGATGCTTCTGTTGGAGAATGGTTTAGATTGCGGGCTGCATTGATGTGCACAATTAATGATTTCCCCGCATTAGGTATGTTATCTGGTTGGAGCACCAAGGGTTATAATGCATGTCCAGTCTGTACAAACTCAACTCATTCATACATGTTTGGTGGTAAAATATCTTATGCTGGACATCGAAAATGGTTACCAGATGGTCATCCTTACCAATCTCAAGGGGAATTGTTCGATGGGACTTGTGAATATGGTCATGCTCCAATTCGTACATCTGGGTCAGAGATTTTGAGGCAACAAGAAGGGATTGATTATGTTTATGGCAAGAAGAAGAAACCTCCTGTAAAAAAGAGAGTTAGGCGAGCTACTGTCACTTGTACAGAAGGAGATGCTACATGTGATGAAGAGCATGCTACACTTTGGAACAAAAGGAGCATATTTTTTGACTTACCATATTGGGAGCATAACATGTTGCGTCATAATTTAGATGTTATGCACATAGAGAAAAATGTATGTGATATTTTGTTAGGAACTCTTCTTGATATGGGCAAAAAAAGCAGAGACGATGTCAAAGCTAGAAAAGCTATTGAAATGTTAGGGGTAAAGCCCCATCTTTGGCTTCAACCTCATCCGAATCGAGAGCCAATTATGCCTTCAGCTTCATACACCATGTCGTTAGTGGAAAAAGAGAGATTCTTAACGGTTTTGCAGAAACTGAGAGTTCCTGATGGGTATGGATGTAACCTTTCTCGATGTGTTAGCATAAAGCAGCGAAAGTTAACAGTCCTAAAAAGTCATGACAATCATGTGTTAATGCAAGACATCCTTCCTGTGGCTTTACGTGCATCCAGAGCTACACAAGTTATTGATTTACTTTCAAACTTGTCTTCATTTTTCAAGTATTTATGCTCTATAACTCTTGATTTAGAAGAACTGGATGCATCTCAAGCCTTGATTGCTCTTACTCTTTGTGAAATGGAAAAAGAGTTCCTTCCTTCCTTTTGTACAATCATGGTTCAGCTACTAATTCACTTGGTGGATGAGGCTAAGCTTGGTGGTCCGGTTCAGTATAGGTAGATGTATCCTATTGAAAGGTAGGTAAACCTAGATTTATGTAGTATTTTTCATCTGTGGATCTTTTTAATGAATTATTCATTGACTAAAAAATTATTATAAAGGTATTTGGCGCATTTGAAGGCATATGTCAGCAATAAAGCCCAACCAGAGGGGTCTATTGCTGAAGGATATATTCTAGAAGAGACAACCACTTTCTGTTCAAGATATTTAGAAGGAGCTGAGACAATTTTCAGCCGATCAAAGAGGATTGATGATGTTGTAGAGAACAATCATCAATATTTGTATAACTCTGGTGGTCGTGTAGTTGGAATGACAAAGCTTGTTTCCCTTGATGACCAAAGTTTGAAGCAAGCACATCGCTATGTTTTGCTACATTGTGATGATATGAATGATTTAAAAGTGTAAGTCAAAGAGTATGTTGTACATATTAATTTCATTCATAATTTGATTAATCATATATGGAACTAACTATTTGCAAAACATATGAAGTCGATTTATTCATCAGAAGCAACAACATGAAGGAAGAGTTCAAACCAATGAAAACATTCAAAATGAGTGGATTATACATGAATTTGCAGGCTGGCTTCAAAATCAGGTTATTTGGATTTTAGTACCATAGAAAATTGTCTAGTTAGGAAGTTTGGTGTTTTAATCTTTTTTCCTTTTTCTGTTTTCTTTGGTAACTATTAGGTGCACAACATATCTGACAGAAATGAAGAGGTTTTGATAAAGGCTTTAGCTGGTGGATTGAACAAATTTGCCAAAAGATTCAAAGCCTTTATGATCAATGGGTATAAATTTCACACCATTGATCGGGAAGAATTTCGAAAGACACAAAATTCTGGAGTTATGGACGAAGCAGATGGTCAAGCATATTATGGGAGGCTCATTGATATCTATGAGTTAGATTATTATGGCTCATTCAAAGTTGTAATATTTCAATGTGAATGGATTGATGTAAATAGGGGTTTGAGGGTATACGGGAAAGAAGGTGCTTGTGTCAACTTCTCCAAGTTGATGCATACGGGTCGATTTTAGCAAGATGACCCGTTCATATTTTCTTCTCAGGCTAAGCAAGTTTTCTTTGTTGAAGATGAGTTACAAAAGGGGTGGTTTCATGTCATTCGGACAAAGCCTAGGGATTTATTTGATTTAGGCAATGATAAACATTAGATTTATGTTATTATAAGATTGTTTTTATTATTTATTTTTAGTTTGTTTATTCGAGTCAAATCATTTCCTCTTAGTGAAACTATTATTTTATTATAACTTCTTTGTTAATGAAATTATTCTTTCATATACCTACCTTCTATTATTGCAAAAGCATAAGTCATATAGATTCTTATATTATGTCAACTTATATAATGTTATGACATACTAATGTTTTTATTTATCATCGATTTAGGAATACATGATGATTTATAGAAGCAAGAAGACAAGAACCAAAGGTGCTGATCAAGCTACAGAATCAGATAGGTCTTCACCCAGTGTGGAATTTGATTCAAGACCACATCAGGCTACTCACGTTGCACAAGAAAAGGGGATTTCATCGTATGGAACCTCAGGATTTAAGTCACACTCATCCACCAAAACAAAACAAGTAGGGGCAACAAAGGTAAACTCTAATATATCAAAGCCTATATTTGTTAAACCGGGAGCTCTAGCATCGAATGTAAACCAAAACATTAGGCCTCAAAAAGCAGGTAACACCATTCTGTTGAAGGAGAAAAAACCCATCCATCGACCCACTTCTTACAACTCCATCCACTAACCCACATCCTACCACTCCATTTAGACCCTTCACATCAAAAACATCGCAAAACCTTAAGCCTCCGAGTACAGTCAATGCAAACATAGATGCTAGATCCCTGCCAACTAAAGGGCCTCCAAAATCCACATTGACATCGCAATGTCAAAATCCATCACTGAATTTGCATCGTTCTTCCTTTCGTAAGCCTTCTCTATCAATGGATGGTAGCATTCAACACACAACAGTTGCAGTGTGTTCCAATTCGGCAATTCCATCTCAGCCTGAAGATCCATCGGGTAGATCATCTCAAAACATTGTGCACTCTAAGCCTTCTAAATCAGTGGGTGGTAGGATTCTGCACACCACAGTTGCAATGTGTGGCAATTCAACAATTCCATCTCAGCTTCAAGATCCAATTGGTAGACCACCTCAGAACCTTATGCACTCCATGTCCCAAAGGCGTTCTAAATCAGTGGGTGGAACGATTCCCAGTCCAACTAGGGACGATTCTTTTATAGATTCTGATGACTCTGATGCAACTGAAAATGATGAATCTGATGGTGATGAATACAATGGCGAGCCACTGCAAGACAATGGTGTATATGAGCCAGTACATGACAATGGCGTAGATGAGCCAGAACAAGACAATAGTGTAGACCCAGTTCCACTGAAAAAGTCAAAGCCTTCTAGACCTCGAACTGTAAGGTCAAGAAGTGCAGCCCCTAATTGGCCCAGCGATCTAAAATTTGATGAAAAGGATGAGGTTTTGACCGTAGGTAAAGTTTGTTAAGTTTTTCTTTTAATTATATATGTTAAAATTATCTTCGTTTATAGTTATTCATCTACTTTTTATTATTTGACATAGATACCGAAGGAAACCATAAAATTTTCAATGGGCCAATACAACCTCGAGATGTCGATAACTTGCTTGGAGATGGGGTTAGGTGCATTGTCAGTTTTAATGATCTCAACCAACCTATCCAAAAAGCTGGGAGCGTTCTTGTTAAATACCTTGGTTCATTGGCTAAGATTGAGAGGTTTTGTCCTATTGGAGAAGATAGTTAGCATGATGTCAATAAACATTATAAAGTGGACATCATTGAGTTAGTTCGAGTAAGTTTCTTGTAATTATATATGTGTATATATTTTAAATTGAATTTATTATGGTTTTAAGTGCATCCACCTTTGTTGAATATGGAATTGTTCAATGTTGCATGCAAAATTTGTAATCCCAGCTGGAAAGTTATTTGATAATGCAATACTCAGGCGTGTTTGTAAACACTGGAAGCATTATAAATACACCTTGAATAGGCTGAAATTTAACCCAGATAAGAGGTCAAAAGATCAAATTATCAACGATGTACCCCTTGGACATACACTTGACAATTGGATGCGTTTGGTTGAGTATTGGTATTCACCCAAGGGAAAGGTTAGTTCTTACACTTGTAGCTTTCTTCGTAATAATATATTTAGCAATACTTAAACAATTTATATTTTCATTGAGTACTTTAAAATGCTACAGAAAAGGTCCATTTGTGGAAAAAGAGGCACAAGCATCCCAAAGTCACGTGCACACCACCGGCTGCATAAGTTATGCTAATAAGAGAGCTGATTTTGTACGTTTTCTCCTTATATATATACATATTTAATAGTTTAATCTAATTATGAGCTACTTTATGTTACTATATTTATATGGTTTGTTCAAATTTAGGTTGAATCCAAGAGAAATCAACCGAGTCATTTATAGTTTTTTGAGTTGACACACAAGAAAGCTGAAGGAGGCTTTGTTGATAACACGATGTCCTCACAATTAATGGTACATGTTTGTTACATATGTCAATGATGATTCCATTTGTTGATTTTCTTAGTTTTCTTATTTCTTTCTTAAATCATGTATAAATATGTTATTGTTATTTGTCTTTCTCGTATGAACATAGGAAGAAGCTAATTCCAAAGTGGAAGAACTTGTTCGTACTTCTTCACCTTCCAAGTCTCGTGCAGAAATCGAGAACGATGTGTTTGACAAGCTAATGTATGAGGAAGAGAACCCTAAGAGACTAGTTGGATTTTGTTTTGGTGTAAAACAAAGCCATGTTTTTGGAGTGCATGGAATATTGAGAAAAAGAGGGTACGACTCTACCACTCCAACTTGCAACTCTACTGACATGGAAAACATGAAAGTGAAAATGACGAGTATGGAGAAGGAGAACAAAGAGCTTCGGGCAAAAGTTGATCAGAGCAATCATTTTTTGCTACAAACACTCAATGCAATTAGTGATGGCAAAGTGTCTGCTGAGTTCTTTAATGCTGTCCAGACGACATTACGCACGGCTAATTATCAGGTTGGATTCTAGTTTATGCTGCGTTCTTTTTGTTATATCTTAGAAGCTAATTTTTGTTCTGTTTGCAAAGTTTCTGCTATGTTGTTTCTGTTGTGTTATTTGCCACCACCGGTTTGAGAGTTTTTGCTGCGTTCTTTTTATTGATGACTTGTTCTTTCATTTTGGACACGTATAGTTGGTGGATTTGACTAGATTGTATGCTTTTAATACTTGTCTAGAAGCTGGTTTTTGTTCTCTTTGCAAAGTTTCTGCTTGTTTCTGTTGTGTTTGCCACCACCAGTTTGAGAGTTTCTGTTGCGTTCTTTTTTTGATGCCTTGTTCTTTCATTTTAGACACGTACAATTGGTGGATTTGACTCGTATAGATTGTATGCTTTTAATACTTGTCTATAATTTGATTCTTTTTCTATTTAACTTAAAATATATATTTGTATTTTATTGTGTGAAGGTTGGTTCAGCTGCAAGTGATCATAATAGTACACACAATGGATTGGACGATAATCGCGTGCCAAGGTCACCAAGCTTGAGAGTTTCCAAGACCTACATCATTTGGATTGGCAAACCAATTCGAATATTTCTTTAGTCTATATGCATGAATTGTTCAAGAATGCTCAGGTTCTAATTTTGAAGTTTCCTAGCTTGTTACGTACTTGTCTCAAAGACGAGTACGTAACAAGCTAGGAAACTTGCTATATAAAACATTGGACCTTTTGGCGCCAAACCATAATCGACTATTTTTTGTGTCGAAATTCTGGTGTGAAGCTTGCTATGTTTCGACACTCTTTAGTGTCCAAAAAATCTCGACACTTTTATGCGTCCAAAATGGCGTTTTTCTCGACGCTTTTAAGCCGGTCCAAAATTTCACATGGAATGAAACTAAAAGCGTCAAACAGTATTACTCGACGCTTAAAAAGGTCGAAGAAATCGACGTAAAATAGGGTGGACCAAAAATCGACGTTGAAATTACCGACGCTTTTCTAAAGCGTCGAAATTCAAAAATTAGACGCTTTTAAGCGTCGATAATGGCTCCAAAAAGCGTCCATTATGGCCGGGTTTTCTAGTAGTGTTTTTTTGTAAAATGGGGGAATCTAATTGATAATTAATTAGTATAAAAATGAAATGATTAATTTGAAACATTATATTCTAGAAAAAATTATTAAAAATACACAATATCTAATAATGAGTTATAACTTTTTTTTATGAGAATTGATTGAGCCTAAACTAGTGTCATATGTTTTTATTTAAATTCATAAAAGTTATAGGTTTGAACCGGAAAAAAATAAACCGAACCAAACCTAAAGCAGAATTTTTAGAAATTGAGAACCAAAAACCGAACCTAATCTCTTAGGTTTGTTCTAGGTCCGATTTGGTTGGCTTGATTCGGTTCAAAATTTTGATTTAGACCGAATTTTAAAAAGCCCTTCCAGGAAGATAAGAAGGAGGATTTCTAGTCAAGATTCACAAATTACATTCAGAATCTAGATACCCCAACTAGATACAATACATAAATGAAAATTCGGTGGAGCCCAACCAAAGCCCAATAGATTTGATATATTATTATATTTCAAGAACCAATGTAACCTATTGAACATAGGAAATGACTTCACATGGTGGAAAAACTGAACAGACATAAACAACATCTACGAGAAACTTGATAGAACATTAGTACAAGACCAAATCATGCAGTGATTTCCAAACATAGCAACTAGAAATCATGCATTTTGCTCATCCGACCATTGCCCAATATCAATGAATCTGAGTACCAATGAGAACAGAAAGAGTAGACCTTTGAAATTTGAAAAAATGTGGCTCCAAAAGAAAGACTATAAAAACATAGTAAAAAAAGCATGAAGATTGTGATATGAAGGATCTCATATATGTTTCAAGTGGTAAAAAAAATAACTCAACTTTTGAAAAGAGTCTCAAAGGAATGGAACAAAACAAACTTTGGGAAGATATTTCGATACCTCAAAAATTGAAGAAAAAATTGATGGAATTACAACAGAATAACAGTCACACACAACAAAATGAAAATAAAAAATGGCAACTAAGGCTCATTAACAAGAAGAACAAATTACAACAATACCACACAACATATGGGAGTCAAAGAGCATAAACAAAGCATCTAAGACTGTTAGATACAAATTCAGGATACCATCACAAAATAATAACAGGACGACTAAATAGGAAAATAATAAGAGAAATAGTCACTCAAGAAGGAATAACGATAATAGGTGAGGAAAATATCAAGAAACAAATCAAAGAATACTCTGAAAAAAGATTTAAAAAAGAACAAATTAACAACCAATTATTAGTAGAATACCTTAATCTGATCAACACAGAAATTACAAACGAATCTTCTTTATTGGAAAAGATAAATCTCATAGCCCTGATGGTATGATAGAGATTGTAGGACCATCGATTACCAAAGCGGTCAAAGGATTCTTTTCCTCAAGAAGGATATTAAGACAAATAATTCAAACTTTTATCACATTAATCCTAAAATAGGAAAACCCAAGAACAACAAACATTTACAAACCAATCAGTCTCTGTTCAACTATTTACAAGGCAATTGCAAAAATACTTGCAAACAAGATGAAATCGCTCATGGGAAAAATCATCCACGCCTACTACAAGGAGAATTCATATCAGATAAATCAATACAAGATAATGTGCTCATTGCACATGAAACATTTCACGTCTTTAATTAGAAACCGAAAAAAGAAGAAAGAGATGGCCAGATTGCAATAAAACTTTATAGGGAGAAATCATATAATAAAGTAGATTGGGATTTCCTAATGACAATTCTGGAAAATTTTGGATTATGCGAAATTTTTTGCCGATGTATCAAAGCATGTATCCAAACAGTATCATACTCAATTCTGGTGAATGATGAGCTGATAATGCATATTTCATATAGGCATTATAGGTGTTTCTTATTGCTATTAGTTATTGGTTTTGTTATGTTTTGAGTCTAGTTCCGTATATTACTTGTGGAGTATTGGAGTTCGGAATCTATGCATTTTTAGTGTTTATTCTACAAAATTACATTCCGACCTTGAATGGACCTTGGGAAGAGCTTAAGAAGCATATTTTGGAGCATATGGAGGCTAAAGAGGAGCTAAGAAAGAGCAAGGAGGCACGACATTGGAATCCGTTGAAGGAAATTGAAGAACGTTGGACACTACAGAGACGACGCCCGCCGTGATCCCAAATTCCGGAAACGCGGTTTTGGATCTGAAGACCATTATTTTATATTATTTCCGATTGATTCCTACTAGGGTTTGGCCGACCTTTGGGAGGCCTTATTAGTTGTTTTTCAGTTCTTTTGAGTAGAGAGCGGTTGTTTTGAGAGAAACTATGAAGTCAATTAGAGAGGGAGAGAGAGAGAGAGAGAGAGAGAGAGAGAGAGAGAGAGAGTTGGCTTATGAGTTGCTAAACTCATAGTTTGACCTATGATTCGAAGACATGGTTGTTTGGATTGTGAGGATTTGATTCTATTTGATTGTTCATGTTCTTAGTTATCATCTTGTGCTTAATTTATATTGGTGTTCCTTTCTATGCCTGATCAACATGTTAGGGATTGCATCTTTAGCTATGAATTTGGTGTTGTTTTCTCGATAGCAAACAAAGGTATTGATGATAGTGATGTCTCTTTGTCTTTGTAGTGGATGATTTCAGTTGATCTATGTTGAGGATATTCGATTAGGATTGAGTTTGATATGCGCCTATTAATCTTAATTGTGTAGAGTAAATGTGCTAATTGGTCTTGATTACTTGAGTTCTTAATACTATTCTTTAGTGATATTGAATAAGATGAGTGAATCTCTACGGATCTCTCAACTTTAGTCAAGTAAACCTAGGAATATGAATAATTGATAGATCAATCCGAGGACCATGAATTTCAACCATTGTCAGAGAATTACAAGTGAAATATTCTTTCTACTTTGATATATATTTGCTTTGTGATTTGCAATATGGTTACTTTTACATATTTGCTATTTGTCAATAATCATTGCTTTTCTATAAGAGTGTTTTTTTGGAGTTATTGAATAGAAAATCGCTTCTCCTTGTGGGTTCGACACCAGACTTCATCGTTATACTAATAGTTATTTGGTTTATCAAGTGATTGGTTGCCTAACATATTGGTTGTGTGTTTAAGTTTGGATATTATTACTATTTGGCAAAAGGCGAAAGTGCCAACGACGTTCGTCCTGCACCAAATTCTTGGTGCCGTTGCCGAGGAGAAGAAAGAAGTTTGCTTTTCTTTAACTTTTTCAATTACTCTTTACTTTGAGTCTGTTGTGTCTTTGTATGGTTCAAACTAGATCTTCTAATTCATCGCCTTTGTCTTTTGATCCCGATATTGAAAGATCTCTTAGGTTGAAGAGGAAGCTTGTGTTTGAGGCAAACGAAGAGATGGCAACGAACGTTATTGTTAATCCGCCAAGAAGGACTGTGAAAAACCTAAAGGAACCTGATTTGAGTGCTCAACCACTTGCAATTAGTCTTCCTGATCTTCCAGAGGGTTTAAGATTTGAGTACAATTCGAATTGGTCATCTATTTTGCCCTACTTTCATAGATTGCCTGGGGAGGAACCAAACAAGCACCTTGCTACCTTTATGAGCGTGTGTGATAGACTGGGACCCCAAGGCCTGTCTGACGACCAATTGATGTTGAGAGTGTTCCCCTTTACTCTAAAAGATGATGCAAGCGATTGACTTTACTACCTACCCCCAGAAAGCATTACTACTTGGGTGCAATTGAAGAAAGCTTTCCTGCAAAAGTACTTTCCTACAACTCGCCTCAACAAACTTAAGAAGGAGTTGTCCAGTATCGAGCAATCACCTACGAAGAGTCTTTATGAATATATTGAGTGGTTCAAGAAGCTTAAGAGTAGTTTTCTGCAACACGGTATACCCGAGGATGATCTAGTGTTGTATCTTTATGAAGGCTTGCTTGACACCGATAGGAATTTCATCAATGCTACTAGCGGAGGAGATATTTTGGATAAAACACCTCAAGAAGCAATGCAGATTTTTGAAGGGTTGGCTAATGCATCGCAACAATATGGGAGACACCAAGGAGTTAGAGGAGTTCATAAGTTGGATAGTTCGAGAGATAGACACAAGGATGATATCAATAGGCTTATGGAGATAGTGAACAAGATGACTATGCAAATGAATCAACCCCATCAGCCTAGACCTTGTGGAGTTTGTGTAGATCCAACTCATCCGAATGATAAGTGTCCCTTGATTCAGGAGGGCCCAGCTGAAGTGAATGCTATGGATTATGGACCTCACCGCAACTTTGGTAACAATTACAATCAGGGCTACAATTCAAACTACCAAAGTGGATTCTACGAAAGAGGCCAGCAGCAACAAGTCCCTTTTCAGAGAGGACAATTGTAGAATCGTCCTAGAAACACTCAACAAGACGATAGAGATAAGACATTGAGGTTGTTGTTGGACAAGATGAGTGTTCAAGAGAAGTTGCTGAGTCAAATGGCTAAGGAGATTGGTGAATTGAAAGTGAAAGAACCCTCAATGTAGGGCCCTCTTGTGCTTGACCCTTCTCCTGGATCATATAGGTCCTGATGGTAGTATGCAAGCTCTCCTGTTAAGTTGTTGGTTGCATAGTCTCCCTTGCCTTCCTTCTTTTTCTTTCTAGACCTTATTCTGCGCAGGTTAGCTCTCCACGGGGCCTTATCTCCTCTAAAATCATTCATATTTTTATTAATGGACTGGGGAGGAGTATAAATCATACCTGAACTTACCTTTTCATGTCCGAAAAAGAAATCTTCGGGCTCTGGGGTAGTCGACGTCGAGTAGGTGTGGTCGACGTCGAGTACAGGGACCCCATACTTAGGCTCTTTGCAAGTCAAGTGCTCAACAAAGGAAGTCGACTTCGAGTGCGCGTGGTCGATGTCGAGTACGGTGGTCGACGTCGAGTAGACCTCGTCGACGTCGAGTAGCTTTTTGGTGTTTTCCTCCGTTGTTTGCTTAATCCCGTGGTTGTTGATGCTCTTCACCTCCAGCCATGGAACTTCCTCTTTTGCATGGCCAAAAGAGAAATCTAAAACTTCATTACCTATCGTGAAGGTGAGCAATCGCTGCTTTACGTTGATTTTAGCATCTACGGTAGCTAGGAATGGTCTACCAAGAATAATAGGGCTAGTAGGATATTCAGCACAATCTATAATAAGGAAATCAGCGAGAATATGGACCCTATCTTCACCTTTTGCCAGATTTTTTGCCATGTATAGCTTGGCATCCACAGGCTCTATGGACCCTATCTTCACCTTTTGCCAGATTGATAAGGGCATGATACTCACGCTTGCTCCTAAATCACACAAGGCCTCATATTTATATTGTCCAAATCCCACAATAATAGAAAACTTACCAGGGTCAGGTCTCTTCTCAGGGAAGTCCATCATTTTGCATTCGCTGGAGATTTCTGAGATAGATCGCTTGTTGCTAAGGATTTCCTTGAGGAACTTGACATATGCAGGCATTTTCTAAAGAGCTTCTGTAAAAGGAATTGAAACATTTAAATCTTGAAGCATCTTAACAAAACGTTTAAACCTACCTGCAGTGGGATCTTTCAGCGCCTTGGAAGGGAAAGACAGTGTCTTTTTCTGCTTTGGAGGCAGAACAGATGTCGGAGGTGTTGCTGAGTCCTCGACGTCGACTGGGATGTCCTCGACGTCGACTAGATTCTCCTCGACTTCGACTACAAGAGGCGACTTCGAGTTCTGTTGTCGTGCAGAAGTGTTCTCGATGTCATGTGGCTGGTCGACCTCGAGTAGGTCTACTCGACGTCGAGTAGACTGGTCGACATCGACTACGTTCTGCTCGATGTCGAGTGGAGTCTCAGCTTCATCTTTCTTCTTTCCGACCTCTGGCTCGCGTAATTGGTGTCCACTTCTCAGCTTTACAGCGACGATGTGGCTGATTTGCCCCTTAGGATTTGGGTATGTATGCCCAGGGAGCTTTCCGACTGGTTGTGGAATCTGCGCCGCAAGTTGACCCAGTTGGGTCTCTATGTTCTTCTTCCAGATGTCCATTTCCCCAAATCATGCATTAAGGTCGTGGAGTTGGGTCTGGATGGCACAGTAGGATTGCTTACTTTCCGCTTGATTCCGTCGCATCTCATCAAGGATGAGCTGTATATCATCCTTTTACTGAGCCCTTTCTGGATGTCCTGGAGCTCTGTATGGCGGGGGGTTCCTAGGGGCACCTTGGTTCCACTGTGGTTGGTGAAATCTTTGTTCCCCCATATAGCGATTGGGACCCCCTGCGTAAGCTACTTCCTCATGAGTTTCTACTAGCCTGACTTGCTCCGTATGTGGGCACTCAGGGGTAGTGTGCCACTGTGAACCACATTCAATGCAATGTTGGTTAAATGATAAAAATTTAACTTGTTTTAGGAGCTTACGGTTTTGATCTCTGTAGTACTGCTCCTTGACATCCGGATCAATCTCCTTAAGAGGCTCATGGTGGGGCATGGATGGGGCTGGCCTTGGATAGGCATCCTCGTCATAGTTTGTCGGAGACCCATACTTATGGTCGAAGTTGGTGAGCTTTTCGAGGGTAGCCCATGCGTCAGCTAGTGGCATCGTCAGATACTCATATTGAGTATATTGGTTGATCCTATCCTTAGCGGCCAGATCAAGAGAATTGTAGAAGATCTCCTGAATGACATATGGTGGCTGCCCATGTGTAGGGCAGGATCGCAGTAGATCCTTGTATCGGTCCCATGCTTTTGCTAGCGGCTCCCCAGGCTTTTGCTTGAAAGCTGTAATCTTCTGGCGTAGGAGCGTTGTCTTGGCAGGAGGAAAGAATTTATTAAGAAATGTCTGCCTTACCTCAGCCCATGTTGTGAGGGATCGTGGAGTCAGTTCTTCAAGCCACTTCAATGCTGGACCGGCAAGAGACCATCGAAAAGCTTTCATCTTGACATATTCCAGAGTAGTACCTTCAGCAAAAGTATGGCACATATCAGAAAAATTGGTAATATGTTCATGAGGGCATTCATTAAATCTTCCATAAAAAGCATTATTTTTAATCTCAATAAGGAAAGCAGTGCGAATTTCAAAGTTGTTTTCAGGGATTAGAATAGCCGATTCAGGCACGACAAGAGTCGGGTGCATGTAATCCTCAGCAATGGTAGGATATTGGGTAGGATATTGAGAAATCGAGATTTACAATTAAAATATAAATAAAGCGAAGCAAACCAAATTCCGTCCCGTGCAAATAATTACAAGACTCCCTCCCGATGCAGCAGTGAGAAGTCAAGATCGATCCACAAGGAAGCAGGTCAGCGATCCTAGGTAGCAGGTGAATCTCACGAACGGTGATCGACCACAGGAGTACTCGACCTCGACTAGGTGGTATTCGACAGGGGTCAGTACAGTCGATTTAGAGCAACAGAAGATGTTGGGTGGTGGTCGGCGTCGACAAGCCATAAAGAAACCCTAATTGTATCTACCAATTTTATGTTTATAATCCAAGTTGTTAACATGGATCTCTATTAAATAGGTAATAAACATACAAAAGGTAGTAGATGCTCAAAACACAATAAAGATCGAATCTTTACCTCACACACGCTTGGCTATCATCGGGCTCACCCCGACCCTAGAAGTGGGTGGACTACTCGCGCTTCATCGCAATTGCAGACATCATTAATGGAAAAGAAACTTGCATTAATAAACTAAACAGAGCTTACAACCGATCGAAGCAAACTTGCTCTCGCTCCTTCACTCCTCTCGACCTCCACTCTCTCTCTCCTCTCTACTCTCGAATGTATGATGGAATTAATAAAAATCAGCCCTATAGGCTCTATTTATAATGCTAAATCCTTGCACCCCCCTTTCCTCATGTCTTAAGATCCAATCGTAAGTGGGAAGATGAACAAATTATTTATGACACATTTGCTCATTATGAGGTAAATATTCCACTTTTCAATTTGATTAAAATTGTGCCTTGCTATGAGAAATTCTTAAAAGAGTTATGCATGATGAAGTGCAAGCAAAGGATGAGAAAGAAAGAAAAGGTAAGTTTAAGTGAGAATGTTTCTGCTTTGCTTCAAAAACGATTGCCTGAAAAATGCAGAGATCCAGGTATGTTTACTATACCATGTGCAATAGGTAATGTTGGCTTCACCAAAGCTATGTTAGACCTAGGTGCTTCAATCAATGTTATGTCTTATAAATTTACATGTTTTTTGGTCTCAATTCATTGTCTAAAATTGGTGTTAATATACAACTCGCTGATCGTTCTAGTATTAAGCCTAGAGGAGTTGTTGAAGATGTTTTGGTAAAGGTAAATGATTTGATATTTCCAGCCGATTTTGTCATTCTAGACATGGAATAAGGTACGCCTGAAACCCCGATTATCTTGGGAAGGCCATCCTTGTGAACGGCCAAGACTAAGATTGATTGTTTTGAAGGTTCACTAACTATGGAGTTTGATGGTACAAAGATTGAGTTTTTTATATTTGAGCCTATTGTTTCTTCTGCCAATGATTCCGTAGATGTTCTTGACTCTAATGAAACTAATCACAGGAATGAATCAAATGGTTTGTTAGATGCTTTTGTTGAAACTGAATTTATGAATCTTGAGTTTTCTAACAAAAATGAAATTGGTTTAGAGAAAGATGACATTGAAAGGAAAATTGAGAATTTGTTTAAGTGGCATGAAAATGTGTCTCATTCAAATGATTCTATTGCTATTCCCTATGAGAAATCGATTCCTAACAATGTTGAGGTTTTTGCAATTGCAGGACAACCTCCAGGAGTAATTCATTTGAAGAAGGAATCGATAGATGCAATTGATGGATATGTCGGAAAAGTTCCTAAAGTTCCACCTCTTGTCTTGAAAAGGACAAGTGTGGGGGATCTTGGTGGAATAACTTGATCAAGAGTGCATCCCGTCGAGCCAAAGACGTGAAACAAAGGCGCTTCTTGGGAGGCAACCCAAGGTAGTTAGGTAGTATTTCTATTTTTGCATTTAGTTTTTCAATTCAATAAAGTAGGATCAATCGTGTCACCGGATTTCGGAAGTCACGGTAAGTGAAACCTATGTTGGGATTGAGTTTTGATTGATTTGGAAGAATGGAGACACGTTCTGTGGACACGGCGCCCGCCGCCCCAGCCACGGCGCCCGCCGCCTGTGTGTCCGCCTGATGAATCCGAATTTTGGTAAACTTGGAAGGAAAGTTTCTATCTTTTTATTATTGGTTATTTTCCGGCTTAGGTTAGTTTATTTTTATATATTTTTAGGATTAGATTATTTTCTATCTATTTTAGGTTAGATTGTGTTCTATCTATCTTAGGTTAGTGTTTTATCTTTTATTTATTTTCTATTTTATTTTAGGGTTAGATTTTTCTTTTTACGATTAGTTTCCTTATTTTCATAGGATTAGAGTTCTATCTTTATTAATTATATCTAGATCTAACATTTTCCTTTTGTATTTTTGATAGATTTTCCCTTCCAACTCACCATATATTGTTCTCCCTATTTTTGGATCAATCAAGCTTGCTCAAGGAATCTACAAGAAAACCAAAAGCCTACTGGAATTCATTCCAACTACCTAAAGCCTTGCGTTTCAATCGATTCTATCCACCAAAACACTTTCCGCCATCACCCTACATCCACAATCTTTTCCCATTTCATTCCCTTACCTATCACAAAAAAAAAAAAGCATTTGAAACCAAGGTGTTCGAGAAAGTTTAAAGTTTGGAGGAGTGGACGTCGGTTTTCCAACGTCTTCACTTGGATTCGTGGTTCTGCGTACACGGCGCCCGACGCCCCATCCACGGCACCCGCCGCCGCTACAGCAAGCCCGTCTTTTGGTCGTTTTGTGGTTTTTCTTCGAGTTGCATCATGTCTACTCCTACTATGAAGAGGCCCCATTTGCTGTCTTGGCAAGAAAAGGATCGTTGGCTTAAGCTTGAAAAGAGATGGTATGAATCCACCATATTCTTTTATCCCTCGACGTTGAAGAAATTGGGAATATTTGAGGAGGTTTATCGACTCCTGCGAGATAGGGGATTGGGTGATTTCTTGGATGTGTCTGCTTATACCTATCCGGCATTAGTGAGAGAGTTCTTGGCTACCCTGGATTATTGCTCTGATATGGAGATTCATTTTCAGTTGAGGAATCGAAAGTTCATGGTAACTAAGGATCTCATTGCACAGGCTTTTGGTGTTACTGAGATGCCTACTGATGCCAGATTTGGGGACAAGTTGGGTGCTCCAAGTCCTGTTGATATGTGGAAGGAGGCTGGTGCAGATTTCGCTGATTATGACCAAGACCGCCATGCATCTATGATTATTCATCCTGCGTTGAGGTTGTGTTATTTGGTAATCTTTGACTCTTTCCTAGGTGTGGAGATTTCGTCCATTGTTACTATGAGAGCCTGGAGCTATATTTGCTGCTTGACTTCGGGAGAAGTGCACATCCCTGACTGGGTTTAGCTATTTTTGGGAAACTGTATGGAGGTGACTAGAACTACTTATGTGAGGCCGGATCGCATTATTGTTTTCGGAGGTTTGATATCGCTGATTCCACTATGTCAAGGAGTTAACATAGTGAAAGGAGTTAACATAGTGAAAGGGGCTGTTTCACACAAGCTGGGTTTGACCACACAGAAACAAGGGTACTCTCACTATCCCATTTGCACAGTTCAGTCAAGACACATTTAATTGTTAGGGCATGCCAATCAGACTTTAGCATATCAAGCAGTCAGCATAGAATCAGTTAATGACACTCATAATCATCTCCTTGGAAACTTCCAGACCCATCTGTAATGAGAAAGCTAGTATTTTGCCTACCGTTCCCAACTACACACAATAGGGGTGGTCTAGCGCCTTTACGACCCACTCGTGTCCCCGTTTGGTCGGTTTTCCTCTTTTATTACAAGTCGAGTTCATTACTTAGTCCAATTTCGGTTAGGCATCTTAAGTTCATTTTGCCCTTCTTAAAATCCCTTCAAATCCTTTGAAATTCATGGGCGGTTTTCCAAAACATACACTCGACCCTTGCGTACCCGAATTGCACAACCTCAGCTCTGATAACATCTTTGTAATGACCCAGAATTATGATTTCCGGGTTACGTTTCAAGGGGTGAAACCCCTTGTCCGGATCTTGCAATCCAGGTACAGGTAGAGGTTTCAAACTCATTTTAAGATTAGTGGAAAGAGGGATTTCAAACCCTAAAAACCTTTAAGGGCCGTTGGGTACCCTTAACCTGTCCTAAGACTATGTCGCAGAATCTATTTCAAACGGAAGTAAAGCGGAAGCAAAGTAAAGGTACAAGTGTCACGGCAGAGCCGGGTCAAAACCAAATCATAAGTGGGTAATTACCATTTTACTAAGTTAGGATATTAACCAGATTCTTTGTTTCGCCAAAAGGGAACCTCAGCTCTGGTACCGTCTTTGTAACGGCCCAGAATTATGATTTCCGGGTTACGTTTCAAGGGGTGAAACCCCTTGTCCGGATCTTGCAATCCAGGTACAGGTAGAGGTTTCAAACTCATTTTAAGATTAGTGGAAAGAGGGATTTCAAACCCTAAAAACCTTTAAGGGCCGTTGGGTACCCTTAACCTGTCCTAAGACTATGTCGCAGAATCTATTTCAAACGGAAGTAAAGCGGAAGCAAAGTAAAGGTACAAGTGTCACGGCAGAGCCGGGTCAAAACCAAATCATGAGTGGGTAATTACCATTTTACTAAGTTAGGATATTAACCAGATTCTTTGTTTCGCCAAAAGGGAACCCCGTCATATAGACATCGATCACTCAAAGTCTGTAGAAAATACCTAAAAAAGAATGGGGAAAGGAGTCAGATCGAGCCGCTCATGCGGGACCGGCAGTCCTCGCTGAGGCCACATAGTATGTGCTATACCTAATAAAGATGCTCTAATGCAATACGAAAGCCAAACACACTAGCATGCTCCTGGTTCATAATAACGTGCAGAAATACTGTAAAGGGCACAAGACAATGCCAAGTGGCATATCCCTCTCCTACCTCTGCACCCCTTCCCGTTAGTGCAGAGCCTGGCTAGCCGGTGCTATAGCATAGCAGTACATCGTGGTGGTGCACGGACCACGAAATAAACATCATCATAAAGTAACCAATCTTGCCCGATGGTGCTGGGCTATAGTAACAATGACTCGATTGACTCAGGGTACCCGATGAGGCTGGGCTACCCTATGACCCTAGCGAAGACTCTAGGACTATCACAGATAACGACCGTTCTGCTTCAAACGCATAAAGTAAGCAGATGCTCATTCAATTAGTGCAACCTAAACAGGATACTACATGGCATGCTTTTATGCATATGTAACACCTAACATAAAATGCAACAACAGGCATGAATTTCCAACCTGAGTAAGCCCCCTAGGGAACTTACCTGAAGATGCAGAACAGCAGGATAACACAAGCAATGGCCCAAATGCAAGTCCCAAGCAATCCAAAAGCAATACACACCTATCATCAAGCCATTTCCATAAGCTACCGGCCCATCATTCATACACACGAACTCCACGTTCTCAACATGCTCAAAACCAATCGATGGTAAAACCATTTTCCAAAACCTTTTCCGATACGATCGACATCAGCCAAAATTATTCTTCCAATCAAACCCATTGATAAAATAGTACCAACCATATTTTCCAAACTCTTAAATCTCAGGTTAAGCCAACTCGTTTTCAAAACAACTTCTCAATCATACTTGGTCAAATTCCGACATTAATCATTAAATCCTTAACAAATTTCCCAAAATCATATTATTAAAACGATTCCGGCATGTTTATTTTCAAAATCATTTATAATAAATTTCGACATTAAATCACCAAAACACGTCTATTTTCACAAACCATATTTAAATCATCACACAACACCCAACCTTGTAATAACACTTTTAAAACAATTACATAAAAATAATTTCAAAACATTACTTCCATAAAATCAGAATTTTAATAAATCATAATACTAATAATAATAACCAAACAATTAAAGTCTAACCATATACTATAACATATAATAAAACAACTAATAACAACAACAATTAAGTACCCAAACCCAACAGCCCAAATCTCACACACCAATCTGATGCCCAACCCAAACCCACTAAATGAAAGATGGCCCGAGAGACTGAAGGGAGGATCCGGCCCAGACCCGGAAAACAGGCCCACACCCGAGAGGTTTAAGTGAACCAAAGGAATAGACCTGAACCGGCCGGTTTTCCTAAAAGAAAAAGAAGAACCCGGTCCGTATGAACCCGCCCCTTTCCCTGGATCTGTTGGCCGCTCTGAAACATAAAAGAAGACGGAGGGGAGGATCTCGCCGAAAGCGCTCAACGGAAAAGGAAAACGGAAGAAGGAAGGAAGAGATAGGGCTTGACAGATTCCTAGCTCCCACATCGCTCTCTCTCAGGTTCACTCCCCAGAAAACCCAATCAATAGACGAAAACGAACAATAAAAAGGAGGAGATCCGAGTTCTCACCAAGGCCGAAGTTCTCGCCGGAAGGAGTGTCGAGGTGGCCGATTCCGCTCCGATGATGATGGATTCGCGTTGCTTTGGACATAAGAGAGTGGATGGGTGAATAAAGTTACGTTTTTAGCGGGATTTCAAATCGAAAATATGAGATCAAGGTTTACCGACTTTGGATTGCGAGAGCAGGAGAGGAACGAGGGGCTTGCGGTGGCGGCGTCGGCGATGTTACTCAACCTTCTGACTTCTGGGAACGCAAGAAAGATAGAAGAACCTTTGAACACGGATTCGAGAAGAGGAAGGAAGGATCGAAAGGGATTACCACTTTCAAAACGGACAGAGGCGGTGATGGTGTCTCTAGCGGCGGTCGAATCCGGCTTCGATGGTTCAGAGGAAGTTTCTGCTGCTCGAACTCGAAGGAAGAGGGTTGAGGAATGGAGAATCTTCTACTCGGAGGAAGGCGGAGGTGCCCAGCTCGGAAAACGTAGGTGAGGGTGGGGCTGCCAGCGCTCACAAGGGGTGCTCAGGTGGTGCTGGCGATCGAAATCGGAACGAATCAGTGATGGGGGTTGCTGCAATGGTAGTCGCTTGGCTTGATAATCAAGAACAAAAGGCAAGAATTCAGTGATGGGAGGGTTTGTAGATTGGCAGAACATAGGAACAAAGGAGAAGCTGATGGCTGCGTCTGGCAATTCAACACAAGGGCTGCTGGGTTTTGTTTTGAAAATTGAAATGAAGAGGGGAGGAGATCTCCTGCAGATTATGGTGTGGAATGCAAATTGGCATGGGTCAGTTTTGGCATCTTGCCACACTTCAGGAAAAGCAAGGTGAGGAGAGTGTTTCTTCTGGTGGGTGTCTTTGCAAGAGACAGAAATGGGAGAGGATGCAGTGGGTGCTGCTTGTTGGTTATGAAGAAGAAGACAAGAATGAACAGCTGGGAATTGTGGGGAGGGTGAGAATCTTCCTCACGGGTTGGTGTTTTGTGTGTGAGAGAGAGAAATAAAGAAAAGAAAGAACATTACAAATTCAACAAAGGGTCCCCAAGATACCAATTTAAAATCCCGACACTCGACTTCAATCCCTCTTGCTAACGAAATCCCGACACTACACAACCTAAATGAATTTGTAAATCATTACTGAAATTAAATTAATTTATCAAGACTCGCAACTTGAAAGCGGAATCAATTTCCGTAAAAATCAAAATTCTAAAACGATGCCGGAAGGATTTAAAAATCGAACCTTGGTGCTCGAGGACGGGTTTTTATTCCACTTTTACAAATCGAATAAAATAATAATATATCTAATTAAAATAATATTTAAATAATATAAAATATATTCGGTCTTTACATTCATTCACCTCTAAAAACAAGTCTCGTCCCTGAGACTAAAATCATTCTAAGGCAAGGGGATGAAGTTTGAAATTGGTGAGTCTGAGGATCATGGCGTCGTTGATTCCGTAAGCACCTCATAAGGGCCCGTATGAGATTCTCACAGTATCCTCGACGTGATCATGATATCCCCAATTGGTCGCAGCAAATATGTGATATGGGCCCTTATCACATCCTTACCCCGGCTTCTCGGTTATATCATAACTCAAAAGCATTATAGCGTCCCGAAAAGTCCAAAAGAGTTTGAAAAAGGAAAGATTAACCTCGAAATCACTGAAATTCTCGATAGCGTTTATTCTTCCAAACCCCAGTTATTTCTTTTCAAAACCGTTCAAAATATTCAAATCCAACGTTTAAGCAAGCAATTTCAAATCACGAGAGGTGGAATCATCCACCTCTAAGGACTAATCTCATATTCTCTTCCTAGATTCCAGAATGGAATCAATCATCATTCTCAACTCAACACGAACAAAAGTAAATCAACTCATCAACTCATAACATCATCAGCCGCCTCCCATATGGCAGATCTCAACATCAATCATGATAATCTCAACCGCATAACATGTTTTCCCATAGCATAAATCATACCACTCTTTCAAAACACGTCAAAAGCAATAACAAAATCTCAGCATCATATCACGAGTCATAAAGTATATCTATATCATGCTGAAGGCATCACAAGTGCATTATCGAATGCTCATCACGTAAGCACACATGTCCAGAAATCAACGGGTTAAGTGTTATGGGGCTAGTAAGTCAGTACACATCAAATCTCACAATCGCATATCGATATCACAACACAAGTAGAACAGATTCATCACGTTAACATATCGACACAACAAGGTCATGCTATTAGGATTCATAAAAAGGAAGATCAAGCAGCATATAAATCATCAAAATGTCAATATGCCCTAAAAGACATCACCTTAACTCGTCACAAAACCATATAACGACCATTTAGAAATCATGCACCATTTTCTTATATATACATACAAGTCATGTCCACACTTCAAGTCATATTCATCATTTACATAATCAATAATCATGCTAGTCAACCATATAATACATCATCATGCTTATTAAAACATAATAAAACATCATGCTTCCACATAATAGCACATCATTATCTCATAGTTCATACTCATCATTATTTCATACATCATATCACAACACGTCCTAACATGCTTCTACAATAACATAACATGATAGCAAAACATCAATATATCATGATAACACTTGCCACTATCAATTAGATTTCAGTGTTGCATAACAACATGTAATATCAGTCCATATTAGGTTCATCATGGTCGCTATCTAACATTATGCCAGTACATTTTAATAGATCACAAAATCACGATAATCATCACCCACACATTTAAGAAGAAACAATCATGGACATTACTACACATAAGGACTACATCCTATCAACTAGCATTTATATCAATAACATCACTAGTTCATCATTAAACATTGCAAATGCGTCAATAAATCGCAATTTCCTGTCATGCTCAACAGTTATTGTAGATCATCAGATATGAACATAGTCAATTCAAGCTAACATGTTGCATTATAACTTTATCAGATACAATTCAGGCTTCTTAGCATATGTAGTTCACATTTTACAGGCAAAGGGATCCAAATCATGCTTAGCAACTCAGCGTAGCAACACATCATGGACAAGAAACAATCAGGCAACAATCATTACCAAGTCAGCACATACATAAAACATGCATTTATCAAGACTTGACTATACCAACCTATTCTCCACTCAACGCAAATAACACACAACAACATCAATTGCAGAATAATCAACAATAGTCAACCTGATGAATACAAATAGACGGGCATGCTATAGATTCTTGGCACAAAAGGAATGATAGGCATCAAGGCGTCATCAGCTAGCATGCTAAAGAGATCATTTACAGACATTCATACGGGGAAACGTTGATCACACTATCATGGACCTAATCCGGGAGGAAATAACAATCATATAAGTTCATATCATATGATTCATACTTACAATCAATCATACAATCAATAGGCCAAGTAAACATGCTATAACACATACAGTCATAATAGAAGGCAAGACACAACACGAGACTTTAGCAATGTAACTAAACACAACATGAGCTTAAACAATAAAATCATGACAGAAGGCAAGACATAACATTAGCAGCTTCTTACTAACGGTACATGCGGGAGATTACAAAAATCATGTAATGCAATTCAGAGAGAGTCACCATTACAACCGAACAGAGATCCCTAAGGGAAACCATTGACTTTCCCCAACTGACTCATCACATTTCTTTCCCGTGGTACTCTGGTACGACTCTTTATGGCAAGAAGATACTGGTTGATCATCATAAGAATAAGGAAAGACAGCCCCAAAAACACCTTACTTCTGTCTCAAGGTGACATCAAGAACTTTCAATGCTCACTCAGACAACCTTAATACCCATCCAAAATTCCCGACACAATGTGGTTACCTAACCCAATTCCCCGTGGAAGACACTGACATCCAGGGAAAAGCGAGATAGAGCCGTCAAGGAGTTAACATAGTGGAAGGGGCTGTTTCACACAAGCTGGGTTTGACCACACAGAAACAAGGGTACTCTCACTATCCCATTTGCACAGTTCAGTCAAGACACATTTAATTGTTAGGGCATACCAATCAGACTTTAGCATATCAAGCACTCAGCATAGGATCAGTTAATGACACTCATAATCATCTCCTTGGAAACTTCCAGACCCATCTGTAATGAGAAAGCTAGTATTTTGCCTACCGTTCCCAACTACACACAATAGGGGTGGTCTAGCACCTTTACGACCCACTCGTGTCCCCGTTTGGTCGGTTTTCCTCTTTTATTACAAGTCGAGTTCATTACTTAGTCCAATTTCGGTTAGGAATCTTAAGTTCATTTTGCCCTTCTTAAAATCCCTTCAAATCCTTTGAAATTCATGGGCGGTTTTCCAAAACATACACTCGACCCTTGCGTACCCGAATTGCACAACCTCAGCTCTGATAACATCTTTGTAATGACCCAGAATTATGATTTCCGGGTTACGTTTCAAAGGGTGAAACCCCTTGTCCGGATCTTGCAATCCAGGTACAGGTAGAGGTTTCAAACTCATTTTAAGATTAGTGGAAAGAGGGATTTCAAACCCTAAAAACCTTTAAGGGCCGTTGGGTACCCTTAACCTGTCCTAAGACTATGTCGCAGAATCTATTTCAAACGGAAGTAAAGCGGAAGCAAAGTAAAGGTACAAGTGTCACGGCAGAGCCGGGTCAAAACCAAATCATGAGTGGGTAATTACCATTTTACTAAGTTAGGATATTAACCAGATTCTTTGTTTCGCCAAAAGGGAACCCCGTCATATAGACATCGATCACTCAAAGTCTGTAGAAAATACCTAAAAAAGAATGGGGAAAGGAGTCAGATCGAGCCGCTCATGCGGGACCGGCAGTCCTCGCTGAGGCCACATAGTATGTGCTATACCTAATAAAGATGCTCTAATGCAATACGAAAGCCAAACACACTAGCATGCTCCTGGTTCATAATAACGTGCAGAAATACTGTAAAGGGCACAAGACAATGCCAAGTGGCATATCCCTCTCCTACCTCTGCACCCCTTCCCGTTAGTGCAGAGCCTGGCTAGCCGGTGCTATAGCATAGCAGTACATCGTGGTGGTGCACGGACCACGAAATAAACATCATCATAAAGTAACCAATCTTGCCCGATGGTGCTGGGCTATAGTAACAATGACTCGATTGACTCAGGGTACCCGATGAGGCTGGGCTACCCTATGACCCTAGCGAAGACTCTAGGACTATCACAGATAACGACCGTTCTGCTTCAAACGCATAAAGTAAGCAGATGCTCATTCAATTAGTGCAACCTAAACAGGATACTACATGGCATGCTTTTATGCATATGTAACACCTAACATAAAATGCAACAACATGCATGAATTTCCAACCTGAGTAAGCCCCCTAGGGAACTTACCTGAAGATGCAGAACAGCAGGATAACACAAGCAATGGCCCAAATGCAAGTCCCAAGCAATCCAAAAGCAATACACACCTATCATCAAGCCATTTCCATAAGCTACCGGTCCATCATTCATACACACGAACTCCACGTTCTCAACATGCTCAAAACCAATCGATGGTAAAACCATTTTCCAAAACCTTTTCCGATACGATCGACATCAGCCAAAATTATTCTTCCAATCAAACCCATTGATAAAATAGTACCAACCATATTTTCCAAACCCTTAAATCTCAGGTTAAGCCAACTCGTTTTCAAAACAACTTCTCAATCATACTTGGTCAAATTCCGACATTAATCATTAAATCCTTAACAAATTTCCCAAAATCATATTATTAAAACGATTCCGGCATGTTTATTTTCAAAATCATTTATAATAAATTTCGACATTAAATCACCAAAACACGTCTATTTTCACAAACCATATTTAAATCATCACACAACGCCCAACCTTGTAATAACACTTTTAAAACAATTACATAAAAATAATTTCAGAACTTTACTTCCATAAAATCAGAATTTTAATAAATCATAATACTAATAATAATAACCAAACAATTAAAGTCTAACCATATACTATAACATATAATAAAACAACTAATAACAACAACAATTAAGTACCCAAACCCAACAGCCCAACTCTCACACACCAATCTGATGCCCAACCCAAACCCACTAAATGAAAGGAGGCCCGAGAGTCTGAAGGGAGGATCCGGCCCAGACCCGGAAAACAGGCCCACACCTGAGAGGTTTAAGTGAACCTAAGGAATAGACCTGAACCGGTCGGTTTTCATAAAAGACAAAGAAGAACCCGGTCCCTATGAACCCACCCCTTTCCCTGGATCTATTGGCCGCTCTGAAACATAAAAGAAGGCGGAGGGGAGGATCTCGCCGAAAGCGCTCAACGGAAAAGGAAAACGGAAGAAGGAAGGAAGAGATAGGGCTTGACAGATTCCTTGCTCCCACACCGCTCTCTCTCAGGTTCACTCCCCAGACAACCCAATCAATAGACGAAAACGAACAATAAAAAGGAGGAGATCCGAGTTCTCACCAAGGCCGAAGTTCTCGCCGGAAGGAGTGTCGAGGTCGCCGATTCCGCTCCGATGATGATGGATTCGCGTTGCTTTGGACATAAGAGAGTGGATGGGTGAATAAAGGTACATTTTTAGCGGGATTTCAAATCGAAAATATGAGATCAAGGTGTACCGACTTTGGATTGCGAGAACAGGAGAGGAACGAGGGGCTTGCGGTGGCGGCGTCGGCGATGTTACTCAACCTTCTGACTTCTAGGAACGCAAGAAAGATAGAAGAACCTTTGAACACGGATTCGAGAGGAGGAAGGAAGGATCGAAAGGGATTACCACTTTCAAAACGGACAGAGGCGGTGATGGTGTCTCTAGCGGCGGTCGAATCCGGCTTCGATGGGTCAGAGGAAGTTTCTGCTGCTCGAACTCGAAGGAAGAGGGTGGAGGAATGGCGAATCTGCTACTCGGAGGAAGGCGGAGGTGCCCAGCTCGGAAAACGTAGGTGAGGGTGGGGCTGCCAGCGCACACAAGGGGTGCTCAGGTGGTGCTGGCGATCGAAATCGGAACGAATCAGTGATGGGGGTTGCTGCAATGGTAGTCGCTTGGCTTGATAATCAAGAACAAAAGGCAAGAATTCAGTGATGGGAGGGTTTGTAGATTGGCAGAACATAGGAACAAAGGAGAAGTTGATGGCTGTGTCTGGCAATTCAACACAAGGGCTGCTGGGTTTTGTTTTGAAAATTGAAATGAAGAGGGGAGGAGATCTCCTGCAGATTATGGTGTGGAATGCAAATTGGCATGGGTCAGTTTTGGCATCTTGCCACACTTCAGGAAAAGCAAGGTGAGGAGAGTGTTTCTTCTGGTGGGTGTCTTTGCAAGAGACAGAAATGGGAGAGGATGCAGTGGGTGCTGCTTGTTGGTTATAAAGAAGAAGACAAGAATGAACAGCTGGGAATTGTGGGGAGGGTGAGAATCTTCCTCACGGGTTGGTGTTTTGTGTGTGAGAGAGAGAAATAAAGAAAAGAAAGAACATTACAAATTCAACAAAGGGTCCCCAAGATACCAATTTAAAATCCCGACACTCGACTTCAATCCCTCTTGCTAACGAAATCCCGACACTACACAACCTAAATGAATTTGTAAATCATTACTGGAATTAAATTAATTTATCAAGACTCGCAACTTGAAAGCGGAATCAATTTCCGTAAAAATCAAAATTCTAAAACGATGCCGGAAGAATTTAAAAATCGAAACTTGGTGCTCGAGGACGGGTTTTTATTCCACTTTTACAAATCGAATAAAATAATAATATATCTAATTAAAATAATATTTAAATAATATAAAATATATTCGGTCTTTACAGTATCCACGAGGAAGCGTGTCAGCGCCCGCCTTTTCAGTTCAAAACTCCGTAGAAAATCAACCAGACAAACAGAAATAACAGAGAAAAGCATAAAATAGAACAAAGACATAAACTTGGTCGATATCGACTCCAGTAACTCAATATCGACTAGAACAGAAACTTGAAACTCAAAATTTGTGAAATAAATCAATAAAATAAAGACTTCCAAGATTAGGGTTTCAACACCACAACGTTAACCATGTAAAATAACACATAAAGGCATAAAAGATCATGCTTTTCATCAAATAACTTTCGTTATTAACAAATAGGAAAATAGAGACTTTCGCAAAAACCCTAATTGTTACTAACCCTTTTTCACATAATTAATCCAAGTTGTATTAAGATCACTTTCGCTTAAATAACACAAACAAGGATCACATTCAACTTTCGCAAAAGAATCATGCTCATAGGGATAGAAGACAAATTGCATCCAAAGATTGTACCTTTACCGCATCACCTCACATGGCCATCGTCGGGCTCACCCCGACCCTAGAAGTTGGGTGACTACTCGCTCTTCATCATGAATAAACTCATCAAGGATTTCAAGAAAATAAATTGCATTAAATAAACTAAAAGAAAGCTTACAACCGATCGAAGCCAAATTGTCTCTCGACAACTCCAACTTGCTCTCGGCCTAAGCTCTCTACTCTCTTACTCGACTTCTCTCTCTATTGGCTTTGCTTGGATTGATTGAATCGAATTGAATCCAGCCCCTAATGCCTTATTTATAGTGTTCATTCCCTAGATAATTAGGAAAGAAAACTATATCTATATCTAAATCTATCTATCTATATCTAAAGATTAAATTATGGAAATAAAAGAAATAAATCTAAAAAGGAATTATATCTAAAGTAGACAAATATCTCTTCCATCTTGATAGATCTTGATAGAATCTCCTCTTGTGGATATCTCCATTGGACTTTGGATAGAAATTTGATTAGAGCTCGGATACCCTCGAAATCGGCCACTGGTGGTCACTCGATATCAACCAGCCTAGGTCGATATCGACCTGCAATTTCTCAGCTTCTCTTCCTGACTCGATCTCGGCTCCAGGGCATGAAAATCGACCAACTTCAACTCGATATCGACTTGACTAGGTCGATATCGACCTGCGTTTTCCTGCTCCAGCTTCTGGTCGATTCCTGGATTTTGGCTCGATTTGAGTCACTCGATATCGACTTGGTGTAGTCGATATCAACCAACTCTATTCTTCTTCACTCGATTCTGGCTTCTTGAGGTGGAAATCGACTGGACTCCTTGATATCGACCAAGTGTACTCGATATCGACCAGATGGTGTCGACTCAATTTTCTTGTTTCTAGCTCGATTTGTCCTGGTTCCGCTACTCCTTGACCTCAGACTTTCTGTAGTTGACTTTGAGCTTTTCCTCCTTTCTTTGAACTGCTGTAAATTGCCTTGATTTCTGCGAAATTAAACAGAAACTGGTGTAGATTCCATAATTTGGCAAATAAGCATAAACTGCATAGATTCTGTACTATTCTAGCCCAAATGCATGAAATGTATGCAGAAATCGATATATAAGTAGATGTAAAACATGGCGAATTAGGCTCACAACAGTCTGCAGCGCCTCGATGATAAGAATGTTTACAATCTTGTCAGCCTACAATGGTGGGGCATGGTTGAGTGGGCCTAACGTCCAGATAGAACTTGGTGTTTTAAATTAAAGTCGGGACCAGGAGAGGAGCATCACAATTATCTATCTGCGGAACTACCATATTGCATGAGGATGTCAGATTTCAATCTCTATCACAACAAGTTTACATTAGATCCTGCGGAGAATAGTTGGGAGAACCGGTGTCCTGTTGTTGATGATGAGGCCACCGATGACGAGGCTGAAAAGCTCTCAAGTCTTCATAACGCCGTATTGATTGCCCTTCAAGACATCAATCAGCGGTCTGGACCCCAGACCCCGCCTTCACAGTAATTGGTCAGTCATTTGCTTCTTTCAAACCCTTTATTTTTATATTTCCATTGTTCCTTTTTGTGTTTCTATGCATTGAGGACAATGCAACATGTAAGTGTGTGTGGGTGGGGGGGGGGGGGAATGAAGTGAATTAGTTAGGTTAGTCCATGTTTGAATTTTTGTTTATTTTTTAATTTCTGTTTTTGTTTCTTTTTTATTTCATTTATGTTATTTCTTTTATGATTAGAAAATGTCAAAAATGAAATAAAAATTTGAAAAATGTCAAAAAATATGGAAAAAAATAAAGTGAGTCTTGTTTTGTTGTTTTGCATATTTGTGTTATCAAAGATTTCCATCAAATTTAAGTTTGTCCTGGCATGATCTTATAAATCCCATGGAATTCTGGAATGATTTGATCTTATCCTGAAAATCGGTTTTTATGTGAAATATGATTGAGCATGTATAATTGAGCCTGTATGATCTAAGTTGGGGAGTATGCTTGAGAATATTCAACGAAAAATTTGTCCCAATGAGATATTTTTGGCCTTATAAGGGATACATCTTTATTTCTTTTGCTTTTCTTGTGTGATTTACTCTTTCTATGCATTTAACATTGAGTATTGCCATGGTTATCTATTTTCAAGGCCGATTATATACATGTTCAATGCTTGATAAGTTCAAATGATAGAGGCAACCTTTGTAAAGGCCCGGATTTTCAAATCATAATTTTTGGAAAAAATGAATTTAAAACGGATATTTCGAGAAAAACTCGTTCTCAATTTAACAAATCGAACTCGAAACTCTTAAAGCGGATTCCGGCCAAAATTTGAAATTTATGCAAAATAGATTTTATTTCGCTTTCGTATGCCGACAATTGGGAAATGATGTTTGGATTGGAAAATTTAATCTTGATCGAGTCGGGAGAAGATCGAGAGAGCGGGATTCAGAATTTGATTATTTCGGGTATTTCTTTGACCAAACTTGGGACCACACCACTTCTTTTGCTTTTCTGAAGATGGGTTTTGTAATTTTCCCAAATTGTCTCAAACATCCCCATCCCCCAGGTCTCTCCTGTCTCCTCCCATGCCAAACCTCCCCTAATTGGTACCCTTGTGCAGACAAGCCCCATGCCACAACCTCCCTCTCTGATCTTGGTCTGTCTCCCTGCAGCAAAGAGAAGACAAACTCTCCCCTTCCTTCAAATTCAGAACTCAACTAAAGGATACCCATTCCATCTACCTATTCCCTCTGCTTTACACACAAACCCCAAACACACACCCATTTCCTTTGCTTCGTCCCTGTGCTCCAGTTCTGATCTCTGCAGCAGCGTAAAGGAAATCCAAACCCACCCCTTTTGTTTCCTCTCCATTTCAGCTCAAGCTCCCACACAAATCCACTCCACCCCCTTCTTTCATGGTCTTCAAAATCACAACATCCACACCCACAACCGCAGCCCCTACTCTCGAGTATTTCGAGCACCACCAAAGCGCACCTGAGCACCTCTCTGAGAACTCCCGAGTGTTGTTCCAAGCACCAGCTTAGCGCCACCACAAACCATCCACCATTCCGAGCCCTGGCACAACAACTCCCCTCTGTTTCATCGGGCTTAGGTGATCGCTCTTGCCTTCGATTCAACGCCAAAGCAGCATCCCAGCAGCAGCTCCTCGACGACCATGACGAGCCGAGCCGTCCAGGGGCAACCGGGAGCAGCCACAGCCGAGCGCCTCCCTCTTCCGTCCTCTGTTTTCCGACCGAACCCTTGGTGAGCCACCCTCCTTCCTCTTAAGCTCAAAACCCCCCTAATGTTCCGACTTTATGACATCTATTCTCGTTCTAGGACCACCCCACCTCCGTCGAGGCCAAGGCGACTCCGACGAGCACTCCGGCAACCTTCGAATCCGTCGGTGAGCGTCCCTAAACCCCTCCAACTCTCATTGTTTTCTTCCCTTCAAATCTCTATGTTGTTATCGTTCCTTGTTGCTTATTCGGGGGCTGGTGAGAGAGCGCCGACGAGAGAGAGGAGCGGGGACGAGCGAGCGGATGAGAGGTGCGCGAGTGAGCGAGATCCGGGTGCGAGGGGGGAGGGAGGAGCAGCAAGCGAGCAAGGCTGGGCGTGGATCGAGAATGACGCCGGGAAAGCGAGACAGCGAGCGAGGGAGGAGCGGGTCTGAGCGAGGATGAGTGGCGGCTTGCGAGCGAGAGATGGGAGCCCTGGTGAACAGAGAGAGTCGGGGTTGAATGGAGAAGGGTTTGGGTCGGATCCGGGTTATTCTTCCGGGCTATGTGGTTTTGAACCGGGTTGGGCTTTACCTTTCATTCGGGCTTTCTTTCTGATCTGGGCGGGTTCGGATCCTTCTGACCGGGTTGGGCCTGACTTCCTTCTTTGGGCTTTGGTTGTTTTATATTAAGAGGGTTGTTTTATGTGTTATGTTATGTTAGAATTTTACGTAATTGTTACTTATCAAATTATTAGTATTGTTGTTATTATTATTATTATTATTATTATTATTATTATTATTATTATTATTATTATTATTATTATTATTATTATTATTATTATTATTATTATTATTATTATTATTATTATTATTATTATTATTATTATTATATTATTCTATTTTGGGAAAAATATATTTCCTGAAATTATGATTATCCGTTTTAAAGGACTTTAAAATAATATTATTAAGACATGAATTTTGTGATGTTAAATATTTGTTTTTAGGGATTCTAAAATGATTTATTGGCTCGGATTATAATTATGAATTGTGAAGAGGATTTAAAAAGAGATATTAAGTTTGGAAATACCTTTTAAGGATTTGTTGTTTGGAAATCAAAATACCGGAATTATTCTATAACATGATTTTGAGGTATTGGTTTTAAGGTTTAAATGTTTAATGTCGGGATCTTTTGTCTTGGTTTGATGATGTTGGTTTTGAGAAGGAAGTTTGGAAATATTGTTGGTAAGATTTATCGATGGGGTTTGATTGGAAGTAAATGATTTTGGTTGATGTTGATCGTATCGGAAAGACTTTGGAAATGGTTTTACTGTCGATGGGTTTTGAGTATGTTGAGAACTTGGATTTCATATGTATGAATTTCGGTACGGTGGCTTATGGAAATGGCTTG
This sequence comes from Persicaria maculosa, assembly GCA_963922045.1. Taxonomy (NCBI): domain Eukaryota; kingdom Viridiplantae; phylum Streptophyta; class Magnoliopsida; order Caryophyllales; family Polygonaceae; genus Persicaria; species Persicaria maculosa. Next base: position 23,237,653 of record OY998259.1, on the reverse strand, counting down.
ATGATAGGTGTGTATTGCTTTTGGATTGCTTTGGATTTGCATTTGGGCCATTGTTTGTATTATCCTGCTGTTCTGCATCTTCAGGTAAGTTCCCTAGGGGGCTTACTCAGGTTGGACATTCATGCCTGTTGTTGCATTTTATGTTAGGTATTGCATATGCATAAAAGCATGTCATGTGATATCCTGTTTAGGTTGCACTAATTGAATGAGCATCTGCTTACTTTATGCGTTTGAAACAGAACGGCCGTTATCTGTGATAGTCCTAGAGTCTTTGCTAGGGTTATAGGACGACCTAGTCCCATCGGGTCCCGTCCTAAGTCAATCGAGTCATGAAACTTCCTTATATTATGAGATGCTAGCAGGCTTTATTGTGGAGCGGGTTGGGCATGCGTGCCGCCCGATTATAATGGAATGCATTCACGAGCTGGCCAGTCTCCGCCCTATCGGAAGGGGGTGGAGGTAGGAGAGGGATATGCCACTTGGCATTGTCTTGGGCCCTTTACAGTATTTTTACACATTATTATGACTAGGAGCATGTTAGTGTGTTTGACTTTCGTACTGCATTAGAGCATCTTTATTAGATATAGCACATACTATGTGGCCTCAGCGAGGACTGCCGGTCTCGCATGAGTGGCTCGATCTGACTCCTTTCCCCGTTCTTTTTTTTTAAGGTATCTTCTGCAGATTTTGAGTGCTCAATGTCTATATGACGGGGTTCCCTTTTGGCGAATCGAAGAACCTGGATAATTCTCTAACTTGGTATAAATGGTAATAATTCGCTTATGTTTTGGTTTTGACTCGGCTCTGCCGTGACACTTTGTATCATAACTTTTCTTCCGCTTTACTTTCATTTGAATTAAATTTCGCGACATAGCCTTAAGACAGGTTAAGGGTACCCAACGACCCTTCGTGATTTTTAGGGTTTGAAATCCCTCTTTCTACTAATCTTAAATGAGTTTGAAACCTCGACCCGTACCTGGATTGCAAGATCCGAACAAGGGGTTTTATCCCTTGAAACGTAACCCGGAAATCATAATTCTGGGCCGTTACAACCTTTTAGCCACATATATATCCATGTCTACCTTATGTTATATCTTGCTTTGAAGCCAATTTAAACCTTTAATTGTTAGCTACACAAAATTATTATTCCTGGCCTATGATGGCCTTACCCTTATTCCGGGGGAATTAAGATTTTGAGTGGGTTATGGAATCTATTTTGGAGATTGAGGAGAATGAAGCTAAAGTGTGATTTTATGGTTTATGGTTTTGAGAAGATGTAATGTTATGTGCTTATTCAGTCCCTCATTCTTATGCATTTGATTTTCATGTATTTTGGCTCAAAAGAAAGAAAGAAAAAGTTATCTTATGTTTGCATAATGAGGAAGAATTGGGATTTATGTTGGTTATGAGATATATTGGTTGGATGCTGAGATTGCATGATATGTGAGATGATGAGATTTGAGATGATGAGTTATGAGATGATTTTTTGAGTTATTGTTATGATGTTGAGAGATGTTATGCATTTGTGAGCTTGATCTATTGAGTTGGTTTGTGTTATGTTGGGAGTTTTGGAATCTTGTTTTCCCGGAATTTATAACACCGCATGACCAAATACAATTCCTTGCCTTTATGTTTCTACCAAGCCCCATTACAACCCCGCCGAATGGAATCTTCTATGAAGGTTTCCATTGAGCAAAAGTCCTCTTGATGTCCTTATTTTTGCATTGACGTATCCGATGGAGATTTTGTGATATAAATGTCAATATTTGAGTTGATGCTTAATTGTATATGGAATTGAGGTGAGTGTGTGCTTAAAACCTAAACACATGAGAGTGAGAGATACACATTTTATCCTTAGTAAGGTTTATCTTTGAGCATGCAAGCAACTTGATCCCATATATGCATGTTGTGACGTTTATAAGTTTGGTTATATTCTCACTATTGATGATGTTGCTTTTAATGAGTAAAGTTATGAAAGATTTCATGTGGGATGTGTAGATGATGTTTTTCCTTATGGTTGCATGAGGACAAGCAAGAGTTAAATGTGGGGGATTTGATAATGCATATTTCATATAGGCATTATAAGTGTTTCTTATTGCTATTAGGTATTGATTTTGTTATGTTTTGAATCTAGTTCCGTATATTACTTGTGGAGTATTCGAGTTCGGAATCTATGCGTTTTTAGTGTTTATTCTACAGAATTACATTCCGACCTTGAATGGACCTTGGGAAGAGCTTAAGAAGCATGTTTTGGAGCATATGGAGGCTAAGGAGGAGCTAAGGAAGAGCAAGGAGGCACGACATTGGAATCTGTTGAAGGAAATTGAAGAACGTCGGACACTGCAGAGACGGCGCCTGCCGCCCCTTGCACGACGCCCACCGTGAACCCAGATTGCGGAAACGCGGTTTTGGATCCGAAGACCATTATTTTATATTATTTCCTATTAATTCCTACTAGGGTTTGGCCGATCTTTGGAAGGCCTTATTAGTTGTTTTTCCAGTTCTTTTGAGTAGAGAGTGGTTGTTTTGAGAGAAACTATGAACTCAATTAGAGAGGGAGGGAGGGAGGGAGAGAGAGAGAGAGAGAGAGAGAGAGAGAGAGAGAGAGAGAGAATTGGCCTATGAGTTGCTAAACTCATAGTCTTGCATGTGATTCGAAGACATAGTTGTTTGGATTGTGAGGATTTGATTCTATTTGATTATTCATGTTCTTAGTTATCATCTTGTGCTTAATTTATATTTGTGTTCCTTTCTATGCCTGATCAACATGTTAGGATATTGCATCTTTAGCTATGAATTCGTTGTTGTTTTCGCAAACAAAGGTATTGATGATATTGATGTCTCTTTGTCTTTGTAGTGGATGATTTCAATTGATCTATGTTGAGGATATTCGATAAGGATTGAGTTCTGTATGTGCCTATTAATCTTAATTGTGTAGAGTCAATGTGCTAATTGGTCTTGATTACTTGAGTTCTTAATGCTATTCTTTAGTGATATTGAATAAGATGAGTGAATCTCTGCGGATCTCTCAACTTTAGTCAAGTATGCGCGCCTATTAATCTTAATTATGTAGAGTCAATGTGCTAATTGGTCTTGATTACTTGAGTTCTTAATGCTATTCTTTAGCGATATTGAATGAGTGAATCTATGCGGATCTCTCAACTTGAGTTCTTAATGCTATTCTTTAGGAATATGAATAATCAATAGATCAATCCGAGGACCATGAATTCCAACCATTGTCAGAGAATTACAGGTGAAATGTTCTTTCTACTTTGATATCTATTTGCTTTGTGATTTGTAATCTGGTTACTTTTACATATTTGCTATTTGTCAAGAATCATTGCTTTGTTATAAGAGTGTTTGTTTAGAGTTACTAAATAGGAAATCGCTTCTCCCTATGGCTTCGACATCGGACTTCATCGCTATCCTAATAGTTATTTGGTTTATCAAGTAATTGGTTGCCTAACCTATTGGTTGTGTGTTTAAGTTTGGATATTATTACTATTTGGCAAAGGGTGAAAGTGCCAACGACGTTCGTCCCGCTTCTCCCTGTGGCTTCGACACCGGACTTAATAGTAATAAGTATGAAATTGTTTAAAAAAATTATTTAAAAAGTTAATATTTTATATAGTTTTTAACACCTAAAAAAACGTGCGTGAATAGTAAAACGTCAAGTTTTAATTAACGGATGGAGTAATTTTTAGCTTCTTAAGAAGTCAAACGACATATATGTTGGATCGGAGAGATTACAAAGCATAAATCAATACCCAAGAATCTTAGTTTCATAAGTTTTCATCTTTCAATCTGTAATTGGGAGTAGAAACACAGAAAGATGACAACCATGAATCATAAGACTTTTTTATAAAGTTCTGATATTCACTTTTCCAATTCCAAATATGGCTAATTTCAAAATAATTCCTGTTTTAATTTGCACCATTTATAGAGAACGAAATCTAAAATTAAGGGATTTTGAGAGAAGAATTGCCTATTTAACATGCATTGGGAAGTCATAGAGCTTCGAAAGAAGTTACAGATTTTGCTCGAGCAATTGATGAAGACGATGGCTCTTCGATTACAAATAATTAAGAGGGTTCCATATTATGATTCGTTGAAGTCTCTACCTTAATTAGCGTTAACTTTTTAACAATAGTTGAAAATCAATTTAAAGTAAAACTGAATCGAAACGAGTGGGATGAAAACAGCCAAAACATGTTATATATAATGTGTTAACGCCGGATCGCCTCATTTTGATTGGCAATAAAATTCTTAAATAAATAAAAAATCATTTATATTTATAAATAAAATGATACAAAATTAAATCCAATCATCCAAAATAATCGTAAAAGACAATGTTACATGTTTACGTGTAGCACATTAGCACCCATGTTTAATGGGGTTTGTACTGTACTTATAAAATTTTAATCCATTTATTACACGAAATGGAAACCAAAAAGTTACTCGTTAACTTCATGGGTGAATATAGAGCAATCGTAACAGAAAAACCAACCCCTCCCCGGCTCTTTTTTTTTTTTTTTTTTGATCAAGTAAGAATTTGAGGGTCAGATAGGTCTAACATCTCGAGTGGCCGATAAAATCAGCAGACGGAGAATCGTCGAACATACAACATAAACTAGATAGGTGCAATACAAAAGTGAAAAGCAACAAAACTAGGCGAACAAATGAAAATAATCCTAATAAGTTTGGGACAGCATAGACTACATCCTGATGTCAAGCGCCATCAGACACCGCTGGCCAGTGGTACATCAGGACTCCCTGTGGGCAGTGAAGACGAATCTCCTAGGAAATTTTCGGATCATGAAGTCGCCTCGATACACACCGCCTCGACCCCAGCCAGATCCGACACCAGACGTCAAAGCCCTAACAAGAAAAAGAACGTTAAGAACACCTAGATAAGCAGCCGAGAACCACCTGAGTAAAAACGCACCGAACAACCCTTACGGGATTTTCTCGAGACCCTTATGGGATTTTTCAAGCCCTTGCAGGATTTAGACCCTTTCGGGGTTTTTTTTTTGGATAAATAAATTTAATTTTTCGATTAAGCTTGCGTTGCAAGCTTGAGAAAGATGGCTCCTCGGCTCCTCCTTTAGCCCATCCCTTGGTGGATGCTTGATATAAAGGAAGGAGATGCTTCACTGGCGTTGTGTTGGGAGTTAAGGTGATTACCCTTGGGGTGTTCATGCAGGTTGGCCCGATTAGGTTCAGGGAGCTTGTCGTTAGTCGAGGATTTGACGGTGATAAAGGGTATGTTGGTCATCCTGCTACACAATTGTTTGGGGGCCGGGCTGAAGCTGCTTCTAATGAGCCTAAAGTAGGGTGAAACCTTTAGTGTCGGTCTCGTAAGGCTGGCCCCTAGAGAATAGGGGCACCGCACGGGCTTCGTGCGTGCCGGCCCGTGACACTTTTGTTTGTTACACAAAATTATTTACATTATTAATTTATAATATAAAAAAAATTAAAATTATACTCCCTCCGTTCACCAAAACTTATCATTCTAACTTCTTTCATAAGTTTTAAGGAAATAAACAAATATACTATTATACTCTCAATTATTACACTACTTTTTAACTTTATCGAAAACTACAACTAATAATCTATTAATCATTACAAGGGCATTTTTGTAAAGTAGGGGTCAAAATACATAAAATGACATGTTTTGTTGAACAAAATTAACCCTCTAAAACCACATATTTTCGCGAACGGAGGGAGTATTTATATTTCAAACAATTGTTAGTATATGTTTATTAAAAAATATGAAAATACATGTTTTATAATTTTTATAAAATCATATTGCAAAATAATCAATCTTTAATCTATATAATTTCTCATCTTTTTTTTTTTTTAATAAACACACATTAACAATTGTGGATCAAAGCCCACAATTTTGATAAAGGGCCAGCCCAAATATACAAGCTCATCCAGTAATCAACGCTCAATATACCATTATCAGTGTGTTTGTGGCTAGGTGAGTTGTTTTTACAAGTCTATGTACACCACAAGGGGAGAGTCATCATCCTTGTCCACAACAAACGTCTTCGTAACCGACTTCTCGAGCGTAACAACCTCCACCTCGTACGTCCCATGGAACCCTCTGAACCCAAACCCGAACCCGTCACCGTCCTGTTCGTCAACAAGGCCATGAGCATAGGTCGTCCACTCCCTCTTGAGCTCGAGGAGCCTCTTCCCAGCCTCGTTGACATCGCCCTCTGCGTTCACCAGATGGGAGTTGTCTCTGCTCATAGACAGCTCCCAGAACCCCCACAGCATCACACCCTCCACGCAAGGATGTGCGAACGCCTCCCTCAGCATCGCCTCTAGGTCGTCCGCCCTCACGTACTCGTTCGTCGATGACACGTCGAGCTCGGTGAACCATATGGGCAACCCAAGAATTCCTAGCTTATCCAATGCAGAGCACACAATGGGCACAATGGGCCAATCCCGCCCACCGGGGCGCCCTGCCCTTGCAAGGACAGGATCTGTTCAATGTACTTCTCTGGGGTGGACCTCGTGTCATCTCCGTCTTCGACATGGTAATCATTGACGAATAGGATTGGGTCCGGGTCAAGCTGGTGGGCGGTCTTGAACATGTTCGCTCTTGCATCTTTCCCGAGCCTGTCTTGATAGAACGACCCATGTAGCATCTCGTTGTTGACATCGTAGTGCTTGAACTTTCCCTTATAACGGGTGAGAAGCTCTTTCAACCGGTTCTCAACAGCTGCCATGAGATCATTCTTGTTGAGAGTGCGGACCCATGTTTGGACGGTGCTATCGACTTCCCAGAAGATGCAATGGCCTCTCATTTGTATGTTGTTTTTCTGGCAAAAATCCACCATTTCATCAGCATCCTTGTAGTTGAGATTTCCCCTTTGTGGCTCTGTCCAGTACCATTTCAGCTCGTTCCCAAAGACGGCCCAGTTGAAGTTCTTCACTAAGAAACTCACGTAATCTTCATTGTCTAGGTTTGCCCGGCTGATGCAGGACCCCAATGGGAAGGAGTTTGTTGTTTGCTTAACCTTCACATAGGAGCCAAGTGAACAGCCACCTGTTGATCCAGTGAACTTCAGCACAACATCCCGTTTACGAATCTGCAAATTAAAAGCAACAAGAAAGTGTATATATATCAAAAACAAGAAAGATTTGATTGTCACTTCGGCACAGGCGGACAGAAGCTTATATACAATCCACCAATCTTATATACTAATGAAACAAATTCGGTAAATCACCTTATTGGCCTTCCTTTTCAAATGGTTAAACCTAGCCTGTCGATCCACAGCGAAAATCTGGAGGCCAGCAACCATCAAGTCCACTCCTGAACCTGGACCCTGAACATAAACCATCACCCTTGATGGTTGCTTCTCAAGTCTGAAAGAGCCTCCAACTTCATGCCATCTGTCACTACTCGCGTCAACTTGGCCACCATTCACCCACTGATTGTCCACACTGAGCGCAACGTTGACATCTGAGGACCAAAAGCGCTGTAACCTATTTTAACCCAAGCTGAAACTTGGTATGTCAGGAATAGTTTCAGCTGATCAGTTATAATCTGAGCAGGCCCCATCCAGGTCTGTGTACGATTCGTCACAAGGATGTATCGCCCACTTAGAGGCTCATGGGGTCCAAGACTGTCATCCGCCATTGGAGGCAGTATGTGCAGGGATCCAGTTCCCACGCTTTAAGTGCAATTACCAAGAGGGAACCACCCGTTAGTTCCACTTTTGAGATCGCTGTTTTGAATTATATTCACTCCATAGGACGGATTCTTTAAGAGACAGAAAACCAAAATGTGCTTAGACTAGTAACTGATGCAGAATAGTTTTGAAGCCAACAGAATTCGTTAGGAGTGTGACAAACCTCAATAATCGGTGGAGGTGAAGGAGGCGTCTTCTCTGCGTGCTTCACCACGAAAGTGTTGAGGAGGATGTCAGTGCCAGGAGGTGGTCCTTCCAAATAGATGATCACTCTGGAAGGTGATCCATTTATAAGGAATTTTCCCTGTAGTAGTGCCCAGTCGCTGTCGGTTGCCTGCACACTTTAAGACCACAAACATCCTTTATAGTTAGGTTGAGTTCATCTGAGCTTGGGTGCATAAGATCAAATAAAATTTGACTCCGTGAATTTGCGCACAGGAAACAAGCCTGATAACTGGTGAACCATAATAATACCAACGATACTACGATAAGAAAACAGGGAACAGAGCTGACCTCGCTACACCTACATATTGCTCGCGCTTATCAGGGTTTTGGATCCACAAAGTAGCTTGTACATTTGCAGAGGTAACATTGTTACCATATATCCTAACAACAGCAGTGGCCTCATAAATCCGCTTTCTCTGCACTCGCTCAGTGATCTCCTGCTGTATTCCATTCCATGTCTGTGTGCGATTGGTTGTCGCTGCAAAGACCTTGCCCGACTTTGGAAGAATTTTTCCATCAGCCAGAGAGGCATTTAGAGTGATGTTGCAGCCTCTTCCGGACCAGTTATTGAGACCATCATCAAACTGGGGGTTTACAATGATATTCTCATCAATATTTGCAACAGATCCTTCCCTCCTACGCTGTCATCGCATATATCAACACCCGAAGGAAAGAAATTTATCAGTTCAGGCATCTCAAAATAGTATGATACACACCAACACAACTGCATAAAACGAGAGACTGAAGGTAAGAAAAGAAAGATTCACACATCTGAGTCCATATTCGCGCCAAAATCTGCGCGTGACACTTCTGCAATTTTACAGGATCTCTGCAACAGAAGAAAAAACCATCCAAGATAAAAATCTATTAAAAAATTTTAAACTTATCCAAGCAGAGTAATAAAAACACTTCAAAACTATGAAGAAAAAGTGAGAATAAATACCTTGAGGGATGGATTGGTGGGCTTGCGAAGAAGACAGGATATGAAGCTTGAGAAGCACCATCTGAAGACTCTGCACATTATATAGGGCAGGCTAATCTCTCGATCAGAGCACGTGTTTCGAAGTTTTTTCGAAGTGAAGACTAAGATCAGGGATGGATTGAAGAACAATCCTTCTAAACTATATACTTTGATGCTATCTTTGTCTTGCAGATTGGAGGAATCATAGATGGTCGCCGGTGTCATTGCCATCTAGTTAGCTGAAGCTTGCATTGAAATCGAAGGTGTTCAATGCTTTATTTTGCTTTCATCTCAAGGCATACCCCAAGTGAAGTACCATTTGCACAAAGGGTAGGTGGAATGTGGGTTTTCAAACAAAATTCAACAATGTGACAATCATTCAACTAATAGTCTCAACCTCTTTCTTCCAGGGAACCATCCTTTCTTTTACGGACCCATTACTCTGAAAAACAAAAACACTTGCAGCTACAGAATCAAGCCTAGAACTCGCGAGTTCATTGGCTCTGAAATTAGAATCTGGTTAGAAGAATGAAAATGCACTTGGAACTTCATTTCCTGGCCATTCATGAATAAGGTAATGCACTTATGGACATGTAAATCACATATCCGAAAATCCGAAGGAATGACATGTGTGCAACACTGAAGGGATAATGGCAAAAAAATATTTTCTCGAGCAAGGCTTTTGAGTACAATGCAGTTTCGCACCTTCTGAGCGACAACAATCAAGTTCAATGTTTGATGCAGACGCCTAACATCTATTATAATCCAAACTTTGGTGGTGAAGATTAAACCTTGGCATTACCAGTAATCCCCACAGGAACATGTCCCTTCTTTGAAATGATGGAACCGAATCCGATCCCTCACTACAATCTCTCTTCTGTAAGTTTTTGAAATCAGTTTCATAAAGACATGGCAGTCTTCGCAGGACCGCAAGTTCTTCACAATCCTTATTCGAGACTCTGGTTTTGTCCTGATCAAGCCAAAGGCAACCGCCAGCTTCTCGCTGTGGTGAAGCAACTGAAATGCCTTCTCCTCGTCCTCAATATCAAGCAAAACCTCTGAGAGTTCAGGCTGATACCCTTCCACTTTCAACCGCTCCTCTATCTCATTGAGCTTTCGGTAAATGCATCTCGCTTCAGGGTGACTTGAATCCCCTGCTATAAACTCGTGCACCACTCCATCCACTTCGATCTTACTAGACCCCGGTAGTTTCGAAACCCCTCCTCTAATCATCGCTCTTCTAACATTCCCCTTATCTCTCCATTTCCCTGCAGAGGCGTATACATTACCAAGAAGCACGAGACTGTCGCAATCATTAGCATTCACGTCCATCTCTCGGATCAAACGTTCAGCTCGATCAGTGTCTCCATGGATCTTACAGGCCCAGATCAAAGATCGGCATAAAACTGCATCAGGTTGAATACGCATCTTCCTAATGAACTCCTCGGCTTCTTCCAACTGCCCTGCCCGTGCATACAGGTCTACTATGCATCCGTGGTGCTGAATGTTCGGGCGAATACCATATTTCCCTCTCATATTCTTGAAATACTCGTAACCTTGGGCAACCAACCCGGCATTCCTACAAGCTGACAGAACCGCAGTCATTGTCCTCTCATCCGGCTTCACCCTGAACCTCTCCATCTCCCCAAACAAATGTAGAGCCTCCTTGCACATCCCATGGCTGCCAAGGCCATGGATCATGGCAGTCCAAGCAAACACATCTTTGTACACTATCCCTTCGAAAACCCGCCTTGCAGAATCAATGCACCCACTCTTCGAATACATATCAATAAGAGCAGTGCTCACATTTGCCATTGAACCCAAACCTTTCTCCTCCGCAAGCCTATGCACCCTCCTCCCCACCTCTAACGCCCCGGTCTCAGCACAGGCACGCAAAACCGACACAACGGTTGCGTCATTCGGCTCAACCCCACTCCCCTCCATCTCACAGAACACCCTCAGAGCCTCAATAGCTCTCCCATTCCTCACACACCCATCAACCATTGACGACCAGGAAACAACATCTCTGTGAGGCATTCCGTCGAACACATTCTGTGCGCACCCGAATTCCCTATTCTCCGAGTACATATGAATCAAGGAGTTACACACATACCTATCCAATCCCAAACCGATCTTCCACACCAATCCATGAACCTGTTTCCCCGCCCGGGCGTCCCTCAACTTGCCGCAGGCCTTGAAAACGAACGGGAAGCTGAACTTATCCGGCCTAGGAAACGCGCATCCATCGTCCTGGGCGTGCATTGAGAGGAAGAGAGAAAGGGACTGGAAGGGGTCCGGGGCGTCGGAGTAAGCCCGGATCATGGTGTTCCAGTAGTAGGAATTGGGGGTTTGGAGGGTGTCGAGGATTAAACGGGCGTAGGTGGGATTTCCGGAAGGGGATAGGGCTGTGAAAGTGAAGAGCTTGGAGAAGGTCTCAGTTTGGATTTTTGCATCAATGCCGGTTTTGAGGAGGTGGGCGTGAAGCTGCTTCGCCTGTGACATGGTGGTTATCTCCATTGTTGCTCAACTAGTTTTACTGTCATCGCCTCTCGCAGTCTCGCTATCTGTCTTATATATACATTCTTGTGTGTGTTTGTTTGGGCCAAAGCCCAGAGTGAGATTAGCTTGGACTTAAGTGGGCCGGAATTCCTTTTCATATACAAAGCCCACCAACGCTCGTCTCCTTGTAGCCGCAGCTCGTATCAACTATCAAGCGGTTGCATCGGCTGGGCAAGTGAAGGAGATTGTTTAAAGGAGAAATCAAGGGTGTGAGAATAAGTTAGGGGTCGGACTCGAATCTCGAGACAAAAAAACATCGCCTCCGTTAATTAAAATTTCACGTTTTACTATTCACGTTGTTTTAGGTGTTAAAAACTATATAAAATATTAACTTTTTAAATAATTTTTTTCAATAATATCATACTTATGACTGCTAAGTATGAATTTATAAAAACAAATATAAAAAAATTAATATTTTATATAGTTTTTACGGTTCTAAAAAAACGTACAGTTAATGATAAGTTTTAATTAAAAGATGAAGTAATTTTTTTTTATCTTTCGCCTGATTTGATTGGCCATTATCAATCTACATCTGGACGTGTACTATTACTATAGAGAGATCCTTTAAAGGGAATGACTCTTCAATTTAGTTTTTTCAGATATATATTGCTAGTGAGATTTGAATCTATATTTCCGGATAAATGTTTAGGAATATAGCCTCTCACCTCAATAAATTGGTTGATGATTGGTAATTATAATATGTTTGATAGAGAGAGGTGGCTTGGGAATTAAGGGTGTGTTTGGTAAATGAAGGTTTATCTGTACTTGGAGTTGGAGTTGGAGTTGGAGATAATAAATAGTTAAAACTTAAAAGTAAGATTTTAATTTTAAATAAAACCTTGTGGAAATCTTATAGTGTTTGGTATTTATATGGGTCTTAAAGAGATTTTATAGATAAATGACGAAAATGGGCTTTTAATTAAAAAAAACTCATTAATACAAACAGGTCAATAGAAAAGAAATGAACAAGGGTAATATAGTTATATAGGGAGATAAACCACCACTTTGGGCTCAAACCAGGGTCGGACCTAAGTTTTGAATGACTTGAGGTGAACTATGAAAATAGGGCCCTAACACATAATCATCAATTTGTTTCAACGGAATTGGGAAATCGGGAATTGGGAAATCGTGGGACCTCAAGTTACTTCCACAGTTCTGAAAATGCTGAATGAAGGCTGGTTTCCGAACGATATTGGTGATGCTCTGCTAGTGCTTATTCCTAAGGTACCTATTCCGACTCGTCCGTCTCAATACCGCCCCATAGCCCTCCTAAATGTGATTTTCAAATTGGCAACAAAGATCATTGTTAATCGCATCAAGCCGATCCTTGGGGATCTTGTTTCCCCAGCCCAAGCGAGCTTCATTCCCGGAAGGCAGATTGTTGACAACATAGTTATTATTCAAGAGGCTCTTCACTCGATGGCTGAAAGAAGACGCATAAAATGGATGATGATAAAGGTGGACTTGGAAAAAGCTTACGATCGGATTCGTTGGGAATTTCTCCGTGAGACTCTATCACTTTGTGGATTCCCGACGAGTTTAATCGAGGTGGTCCTAAAATGTCAAACCTTAGGCCGCTTTGAGTTGTTGTTCAACGGAAGCAAGACGTCTAGATTCCGCCCGTCGAGAGGAATACGCCAGGGGGACCCCCTCTCACCCTACCTATGCGTCCTCTGTATGGAACGGCTCTCCCATATCATTGAGAATGCAGTCCGTAACGGGCGCTGGAAACCAGTGAAGGTGGGAGAGGTGGCGCTATCCCATGTCTTCTTTGCCGATGACCTCGTACTCCTAGGAGAAGCATCTGAGGAACAGGGCCGAGTGGTGAGGGGTTGTTTAGATAGCTTCTGCGCTATCTCAGGCGAAAAGGTGAACTATAATAAGAGTTGCGTGCTTTTCTCTCGAAATGTGTCAGCGACAATAAAACAGCGGATTAGTGGGGCAATCGCCATCCCAATATCAGACGAGTTCAGTAACTACTTGGGGGTTCCAACGGCGTGTGGAAGGATGTCCAAAGAAAGGTATAATTACCTTCTTGAAAAGGTCTCGTCTCGGCTCCAGGGATGGAAAGCCAGAACCCTCTCGTTTGCAGGGAGAGTGACTTTGGCTAAGTAGGTCCTCACTAGCCTACCCCTGTACACTATGCAATCCACTTTCGTCCCGAGGGATATCTGCGACGCCATCGACAAGAAGGTTCGGGGGTTTATCTGGGGTTCGACGTCGGAGAGCCGGAAGATTCACCTCCTGAATTGGGAGACAGTTACGAGTCCAGTCGAGGAGGGCGGCTATGAGAGCCTCTAACCAAGCCACACTCGCCAAGCTCAATTGGAGGATCCTTCAAACCCCAAGTGCTCTCTGGAATAGAATCATTCAGAGTAAATACTGTAAGGGCAGGAATGACGTCGACATGTTCACCAAACGAACAGGAGCATCGAGAACGTGGAGGAGTATTAGCCACGGGGCGGAAATCCTTACTCCAAACCTCCGCTCAGCAATTGGTAATGGAACCACAACCTTATTCTGGCTTCACCCGTGGTTGACGGAACGACCCTTAGTCGATATTGCTACAAGGGAAGTTCCAGAGGAGCTGAGTGGTGCGACAGTGGCTGAGATGTGGTCTAATGGCTCGTGGGATTGGGAGCTTCTCTCGCATTTCCTCCCGGCAGATTGCCTCTTGAGCCTCCAATCTTTGCGCATCACTGAGGACCCGGACACCACCGATAAGCTATTTTGGGGACTCACTACTTCAGGTACATTCTCGACCAAATCGGCGCTCCAAAAAATCTGTTTTTCTCCATCGGGGAGAGACTTGAATGGGGTGTGGAAGCACCTGTGGAAAATGCCAGTGCAGCAGAGAGCTCGCTCTTTCGCTTTCTTGGCCGCCCATGATGCGTTTTTGACGAACAATTTCAAGGTCCGACGCCACATCTCGTCCTCCGACGCTTTCTTGAGATGTGGAGCCTCGAAAACCGACATTCATCTTCTTAGGGACTGCAGCGAGATACGCTTGGTGTGGGTCACCTTGACTAGGAAGTTTGGACGTAGGAACTTCTTCACGGGGGCTGACATTAGGGAATGGATATTCGCTAACGTTAAGGGGGAAGATAGATGGGCAGCTCGGTTTGGGAACATGATTTGGCTAACCTAGAAGTGCAGAAATCGCCTAGTTTTTTTTATCACACTGAGGAACACAAGGATCTGGCGACTAGAGCAATGTCGTTCACCGACAATTACTTCACATCGCTCCATAACGCAGACCTGCCGACAGGACCACCAGCCCCTTCGCATGCCACACCTTTAGCCTGGTCGGCGCCTCCTGTCGATTGGCTCAAGCTCAATGTAGATGGGGCATCGAAAGGGAATCCGGGGCCGGCGGGAGGGGGGGTGTCTGCCTAGATTCATCAGGAGTTTTCCTCTTCGCTTTTAGCTTCAAATGTGGACGTGCATTGGCTCTAAGGGCGGAGCTGTGGGCAGCCCTCCACGGACTCAGGCTGTGCTCTGGAAGGGGCATCCCTAGAATCTTCTTGGAGTCAGACTCCGCAGTTCTATGCAAGCTGCTGGTAGGTTTGGATATTAGCAATCACCCTGACTACTACCTCATTAAAGAGATTCGGGATCTCTTGAATATGCCTGGTTGGGAGGTCAAAGTCGGACATGTTCGTCGCTCGGCTAATAAAGGAGTAGACTCTCTTGCCCAGTTTTCATTTACTTTAGATGTTGATTTTCAGGATTTCCATTCCCCCCCCCCCCCCCCCATTGTGTTTAATTCCCCATTTAGGGGCTGACTCTGTTGCTTGATTCTGTTTTTTGTTTGAATAAAACCCGGGGCCCTGCCTCGCATTTGCACCAAAAAAAAAATCAATTTGTTTCAAAAAAAAGTAGTTAAGTGTATATTACATACATAATGGTCAATATAAGCCATCTTTTGCTCGTAACCTGCAAATTCTTTATGAAGAACAACTAAAATTCACCTCAACTACAAATTATTCATCAAGAACAAATCATATAGGCAACCTATGCTCCTGATTCCTAAACAACAAGTTGTTCAAATTTCACAGATTTGTACTACTAAATTTTGCAGATTATATTCTAGGGCTTAATCGAAGTGTACAGATTTAGGATTACAAATTAATTAAAATCCTAATTCCTCAACCAGGAAACCCCGGTTCCTAAAACCTAATTCATAAACGCTAATTCCTAAATTTTAATTCCAAAACCCCAAGATAAGAAACCAATCAACCACTTGCAATCTTTTCCTTATTTTGCAAATTGGGTTTGAAAATTGAAGAACATGGAATAAATCAAGAGTAGTAAAAATACCTCGCTCTGCTTAGAGCCTCTTCGATTTCGCAGATGCCATTCTTCTGTTTCTTTTGCTCGCTTCTCCGTTTTTCATTAGTGGATTGTCTTCAAACCCCTTCTATTTACATTCTCGGTATTATTTTTTCCATTGGCAATATGGGCCCCCTGTTGGCTATTGGGCCTGAGACGAGCGCTTGTTGGGCTTCCCCTCGGGTCCATGTCTGGCTCAAACCTTACAAACCTTGTCCCAGGAGAGTTGTAAATTTGATGAATGGAACCTCTGTCTCCCCTCCTCCAAAACTCCATCTCCCCTTAACCTTGGTTTGCCAAACCAATGTTTGCATTTTTTTTTTTTCAAACCTTATAAACCCCCATCAAACCCTTCACCAAACACACCCTAAATCAATTAACCTGTATGTCTTTTTTGTCAAATTAACTTATACGATATCATATACACCTATATTGTAGATGTTAAAAACACTCAAAAGAGACAAACAAGTGTTATATGCATTATATCTAGTATCATATCCTATATTGTAGATGTTAAAGACACTAAAAAAGGGACAAACAGTTGTTATATGCATTATATCTATTAGTGAACGGGGGTAGTATGATCTTACAGGTATTATCACTCAATATACCCAAAAAAAGTGTGCATGTGCAAAAGTAACCATCCCCCTCCAAATTTTGCAAAAGTAGTCATTGGGCCCCAAAAATTGCGAAATTGTCCGGTTGTCAAAACCGCCCACCCAAGTAACAAAAGGAGAGGAAAGATAGAGCAGTAAATGTGTTGTAGATGGCCGGGGCATTAAATGCATGAGGGGAAGGAGAGATGAGAGAAGGGGAGTAGAGAGGGAGAATATTAAATGCAAAAGTAAGTCAGCAGTTTTTCGTAGAGGAGAGAGGGGACGGAGGAAGGGAAGGGATTTCCGATGTGTGTGAAGAAGAAGAATCTTGCACTCACCTAGAATATCTGTGCCCGGTTGTATCATGACAATAGCAAGAATATACTAGGTTTTTATTTTTTTCCATGTCATGCATGGCATTTTCCGTGACAGACTCGTTATTCTCAAAGCTCCTCCATGCGTCAGCAAATGGATCACCTCCGGTTCATGAAGAACTTGAAAGCATCCCAGTCCTAGTCATCAGCCAGAGGTGATCCATATACTTATTGTTGGATATCTTGGCACTTTGTTATCATAGACTTTGTTGGATTTCGTCGTGGACTTTGCTCGCTTTTGTTGTTTTTAAGACTGCACTTTTTTGTTGGTTTTAGGACTTTGCAATACAGCTTTTGTTGGTAGTAGGACTCGTAGCTTTGCTTGTTTGACTCGTGGACTTCATGAATTTCTTAACAAATTCATAGGCGTCAGAACATCTTTGGCAAGGAAATTTATTTTGTTGGCATGAGTTTACTTGTTGGTGGCACGTAAAACATCTTTTCTGGCACGTAAATTTTGTTTGTCACGTATGTTTGGACTTAGGTGCATTTCTGAGTCTCAATCAGTTATGGCATGCGTGTACTCGTCAATGGTACGCGTTTACTCATTGGTGGCATGTAAAATGTATTGACTGACATGTTAACATTTGTCATGTTTTGCATGTTCAATGAACTTGAAAGCATATGGGTTTTAGATGGTTCGGCTTCTCCTACGTACTTCACCCGCGCGTGATTAAAATAGAGCCCAAATTTGCATATTGAAAGCAAAATGCCTAGTTTAAAAGTTGAGAGAGAGAGAGAGAGAGAGAGAGAGAGAGAGAGAGAGAGAGATTGTGCATGGTAGTCCGATTACATAATTCAAAGCAAAATGTTGGCACCAACATTTAAAGTAGCTGACTATGAGGCACCATGTTCTTTGTAAACTTGGAACAAGAGTGAGTTACGTCCTCCAACCAGTTGAAAGAAAGAAAGAAAAGAAGATGGCCTTAACACTTTCAGTTGGGGATATGAAGAGGATATGGAGTAGTTAGGGGCGTAAAACTAAAACCGTGAGGAGAATTGTCCATCTTCTTATGATACACTATATGATGATGACGCGATATTAATTTGATGGCACGTATTCTTTATTGACTGGCACACAATTGATCATTGGGTTGTATGAGTTCCCGATTCTACTCCTTGGATTGGTAAATAAAGAGTGGCCATCCCGATTTCAGGATTCTACTTCCGGGGTTCCTGATTCTACTTCAATAACATCACTTCCACTATCTATCTCTCTCTCCTCCCTCTCTCTCATCCGCGAAAAGCTTCCCCCTTTAGTATTTGATGCCCACCTCTCTTCTCCACTCCCCTCCGTATTTAATGCTCATCCTCTCTCTTTCTTCCCTCTCTCCTCTACAACATCGAGCACCTTTTTTGTGAGCTATTGCCCTACAACCTGTACAACTGGTTGAAAAAAAAATTACAAAACTGACTTTTTACACCCCCCCCCCCCCATTGCAAATAATGCAGTGACACTGCTAGTTTTGCAAAGTCATCCTATAACTAGCTAGTATATTCTTGCAAATTAGCCATTGATAGGGTTGAGAAAGAGAAAGGAAAGGTATATTGAATTAGTAGAGGAAGAAGATGAAGGTCGGAGGGAAATAGGAGAGATAGAACGACGTAGTTAGAGTGAGTATTTTTGGTTTATTACTTGGATAAACTCCAATTACAATGTCTAATGTATTTATACCTTAATACCTTAATACCTAATATGTAATAAGGTAATTACACACTATGAGGGAAAATTTCACCATCAATATATACGACGGTAGGTGAAATATAGTCTTATCTCCAATCTCCTTCTCCGATACAATTTATTCGAAGAAACAATATGAGAATTCGAACTCTAAATTCCAAAGTCTTCTACGCTCAAACAAGCCAGGATGATTGCAATGGAAAAGGAAAGGAGGTTGCTCAGCATCTTTCCCCGTAAGCCATTATGACTAGAAAAAATAGCCTATCAAAAGAGAATATTCTATATAATATTATCTTTTGACCTATTATACGACTTTGTTGTTCCCACCGTAGGCTAAATTTCCTATAAATACTAATATAATTTAGAACTTTCACATCTCATTTCCGTCACTCGATTCTATCTTTAGTACATTGAGCAACATAATATTTATTTTTTATTATAATTTTGATGAATCTATAATAAAAAAATTAATGTTATTTTCTCAAAATATTATTTATGCAATGATAATTTAAATATGTCAAATATTATATTCATATCGAAGAACTCTAATATCTTTGCAATACTATAACTTTTATTTTTAATTAAAAATCATAACTATATAATAAATAGATTTATAATTGTATTGTTTATATATTTACATAAATATTAAACACTCAAAAATAAAGAAATAAATAAATAAATAGCATTTGACCTTCCAAAAGAGGAAGCCAAATTTAGCATTTTTTTTATGACGAGGAACTCACCTTTGGTGGCAAACCCCGAGCACGTGACCCAACCGGCAAGAGCCACGCACCAGGTAAACCGGCTTGCGCTGACCGGCTCGACCCATTGGAAAGGAGCAAGGCAAACCTTGGATTTTTAATCCAAGGAAAGGGGCGGAGGTAGGAACGGTTTGCGCTGACCGGCTCGACCCATTGGAAAGGAGCAAGGCAAACCTTGGATTTTTAATCCAAGGAAAGGGGCGGAGGTAGGAATCGAACCCGTGACCTCTTGACATCCCTCCCCCTTGCTCCTCACCAGTGAGCCACCCCGACTGGGGCATTAGCAAAAATTAGACCAAAATAGATTTTGACCTAAGGTGTGAGTAAAATTAGACTAAAATCCATTTTTTGACTTACCATGAAGATGCTCTCAGAAGTGAATGAATTAAACATGGACTTAATTAGCATTAAATAGAGATAATTAGGGTTTAATCGTGGGCCTTATTATAAGTAAATGATGAAACTCAGGGAAAAACATTAATGGTGACATTTCATATAGGTGTACCGTGTAACAGTGGAATTATTTAACCAAGAGGATCTGCGTTTACTGATCCACAGGCCCCGTAGATCTTCCATATTTTGAGAGGATGACAGGCTTTTTAGATGGCCTTCAATTATCAACCTGAATCAAACAACCCGCATCTTAAAATTCATCACTTTTTAATTCCTTAGTCCTACTTTTTTTTTTAAAAAAAAAAATAGCGAGAAAACCCATCATAAACTGACTTCGGCCGACAACTCCTAGACTTTCACCAAGGAAATGGGCAGAAGCAGGAATCGAAATCGCAGTGTGAATCCTCTGCCCCACAATCCCGCCCCACGTAATTATTTTGTCATTAAATTAATATTAAAAAAATTTAAAAAAATATGTTTAGCTTCTACATACTTAGTATAACATATTTGAAAAAAAAAATCTTAAAAAAATGAATTATAATTTTTTCTAAAAAATATATAGTAAACAACATCTTTTTAAAACTTTAAAAAAATCTTCCTATCTCTTCTGAATTATTATAATTTTTGTAAGTTGGTTTTTTAAGATTTTTTTTTCAAATATGTTATAATAAGTATGTAGAAACTAAATATATTTTTTAAAATTTTTTTAATATTAATTTAATAGCAAAATAATTACGTGGGACGGGGTTGTGGGGCGGGGGATTGGGGCAGAGGAATCACACTGTCGAAATCGGGACCTCCTACCTGCTCCCTTGCTCCACACCATTGGACCACCCGTTAAGAGCCCTTCATGCCACGCTCTTTCTAAGAATTATATATATGAGTTATTTCTGGTGTACACATGCCTTATTGTGTATGAAGAAATTATTATTTTGTTTTCTCGTAATTATTTGCCAGTTTTCACGTGATTATTTGTTTATAACAACGTAGTTACTCATCTGGAAACAAAAAGTGTAAAATAATGTAAATATCTTTTTAATGAATAATCACCAGTGCCACTGAATAATTACATTTCAACGAATAATCACACTGAATGAAATAGAAAAGGTTGTGTGGTACCTATGATTTATATATATAATTAAATTGAGATAACTTGATAGAATAGAAATAGAGATGTGTCCGAAACTGAAAATGGCCGTTCCTTAGTTTTAAAGTGGATGAAGTCAGAACAAGGCGTCAAGGTGAACAACCAATGTGAACTATCAACCAAAGTTTGCAACAAAACACAACTACAAACAATGACTTGAAAACTATATATCCATATATACATGAAAAATAGACGGTCACAAAGTCTTACTCGAACCGATGAATGAGGTTGTGTGCACGAGCGCACATACGTAAAGAACTTAGCATACTATTCAAGTCGATTAAGGTTCCGGCCATCATAAAATCAGTTGACAATATGAGGAGTAATATTTTTTATATGAGATGTACACATGTCATATCACATCTCTCAACACACTTTTTTCAAAAGTACTTGAAAATTAATCATCCATGAAACATTTTATTTTTATATCTTACTATTAGAATGTGGTTGTCCCACATCAAAAAATATTATGTATGAAATCCCATTAAATTTATAGATTATTCGTGTCTCACACACACAGACAGATAAGCACATGACCTTCTCCGGCTTATGACCTTAGTAAATAATTATAATAACATAAATATTTTAAAATCAAATCAATCGCATATTTTGAAGGCAACGGGGTTAATAAACAAAACTCTTACTCCATAAAAAGGGTAATATTAGAGAAATATAGAAAATATAATTACTCTTGTTTGAATAAGTAATTGTAAGAAAACTTTGGAGAAAATAATAATGATTTATGTACCTTGAACTATAAATAATCCACATTTGATCTCCAAGTGTTAATTTATACTCAAATAATTAAATAATACACTAATCCTGTAGGAGGGATAACGGAAGATATCCATATCAAGACTGATTCTAGCTGTCCCAGTACCCCACCTGGTGATGGCGCACCAAACGATGCGTTTATAGAGAGGGAGAGAGTGAGCCAGTGAGGTTCTTCCCTTTTCAAGTAATCTTTTTGGCCTCCCCAGTTGCCATCACTCTGAGAATGCACACATGTGGATGTGGACTGGCATGTGGATACCAATTCAAGGGCAACATTCATCATTTAAATAGAAAGGGGCCTGTAGGAGGAGTCATTCCTCACAATTCAAGTACACTAATTGTCTAATTCATTCCCATTTTTAAGCCTCCTCTCAAATGGGCTACTACTTCATCACTCCCTTAGTGTTTGTCCTCATCTTGATCAGCTTCACATTCACCCACACCACATTCATGGCTCAAGGTAGACCACCGCCAATCTCCACTACTGCACCTCAAATCCTTAAGGTACTACTAGCCTACTACTACTATATCTCTGCTTTTGCGGAATATACTGGGTTATTGTTGTTGTTGTTTGGGTCTATATATTTCATGACCAATATATATATATATGAAAATTGGCAGAGGACATTGATAGGGTCGAGGCCACCAAGGTGCGAAAGGAGGTGCAGCTCTTGCGCTCGTTGCGAGGCGATCCAGGTACCGATTGTGCCTCAACATACAACAACGCCCATCAAACCCGCGACGCGACCCCATCCTCTGGGCTCAAGGGGAGACAACCTATCTAACTACAAGCCCCTGAGCTGGAAATGCAAGTGTGGCAACTTAATCTTCAATCCCTAATTAGTTATTGTTGCTATATATTGAAATGCTTAACATTTCAAGATTGTACGGAGCATTGTATTTGCATCACAGTAACTGTAAGTGTAATTCTTTTATTACTGCAAGGAGTAACTGCATGCAACTGATGTTACCAAGAGGAAGGTGAACCACTTTTTTTTTAACCTCTTCTTTTTACGGGTGCATGTGAAAGAGACCGGAGAGTGTTCGTGTGCTCTGATTGATTTCGTATCAAACTAGGCATAAGTTTATCTGGGGATATTGTTATGATCAGAATGAGACAAATTGATTGTTGCAGTAAAATATTTCAAGTAAAATCAGATAGTAAAAATAACTTTAGGGATAGGGTGAGATTATATTGTGAAAATGACGAGTCTCCATCAGAATCTCAGATAGAAATGTCATACTCCACTTTAAATCTTGATAGATCTCCAAACAGCTACCTGGCAAAGAACCAATATGTGTATAGGGGCGGAGGGACGGGGCCATAAGGTGGCTCATGGCTTGAGCCCCTTCGGGCTCGAAGGAAAATGTAAAATAAGAAGGCCGATTTGCATAAATACACCAAATCGGTGTTCTGCAAAAGTATACCCGTCTTCTGAGAAGAGGGAGTCGGCAAGATTTCGGAATGATTATAGACAAACTAATTTCTACTAAATTGCACACAAACCCCTAACATACCCAACGATGTTATTCCCTTTCTCTCCCCCTGCGCCTGCTTTGATCTCCTCTCCACCGCCCTTTAATCTCCCTCTTTCTCTCATCGCCGCTGCCTTCGAGGTCCTCCCCCGACCGGGTGGTGTACTGGTCCTCCGAGGTCATCGTCGCACAGTGCCATCGCCAGCCACCTGGCCACCCTCGGCGCACGCGTCCAAGCCAAAACCCTAGTCGCCGCCATCAACTCCTCTCCACTCCGCCCCACCCGCCGCCGAGCAGACCTTCAGCGCCCAGCCGCACATCCTTGTCAGCTCCGCCGGCGTCGTCGACCCGACCTACTCCATCATCGCCGCCACGTCGACAGAGGAGTTCGACCGAATCTTGGCGGTGAACACCCTGGGGACATTCGCGTGCCTGAGGGAGGCAGCGAATCGGCTAAGAAGAAGCGGCGGGGGAGGATCGTGATGGTGTCGTTGTCGTTGAAGCGGAATGAGAGCATCAATTTCAATTGTCAAGAACTTGCAGGCATATTATCATATTGATACTCTAGATTCAAATTTGACTAGTATTTAGTTTCTCTTTTGCTTTATTTTTAGGGTTTGTTGAGAAGATGAGGTATATTGATGTTGAAGTCTAGTTTTGTTGTTATTGAATGACAATTGAGGGTGAATTTACATTGTTTGATTAGTTCTTGATCCAAAAGAATGAATGTTCATAATCACCGTGATTCTATTTCAGGCTTTTAGCAAGGGTATGAACATTCATTCTTGATCCAAAAGAATGAATGTTCATAATCTTGTCTATAGTCCTTATGTTATCGAAATAGCAAAAATTGGATAGGTGAGCCATTTGTGCTAAAAAAAATAGGTCATTTGTGCTAAAAAATAATGACTGATTTTACCTTTAAATTTAAATGTAAAAATCATTAAAAGAATAATTATGAATTCAAAGAAAAGTAAAAATATATATATATAAAAATGAAATATATATTAAAATAATATTTTTAATTTTTTTTATCGGAAATTTGAAAATAATAAAACTAGCCGGATGAAAATTATTGCTTTAGTAAGAGAATTAATAGTGACATGAATAAAATTTCTTTTTGAGAGGATATAAGTTTTTTATGACAAAGCTGGTAATTAATAATGACAGGATGAAGTATATAACAGGGAAGAGAATAAAGATACGATTTTATCCATACCATAACTAGAAATTAAAAGCCTGTCCAAGATGACAAAGTTATTTGTTCATAACGACAGGAGTAATGTTCATAGCGACAAGGCTGTAAGTTTACTTTGACAGTATTGAGGCTATAATCAGGGAGAGAATCACTTAAGATACGGTAATTCATATTTTCAGAATTATTAACCATATTTACAAAAGGATTGTCAATATATATTTTCAAACCATAGTATTATCACATTGACATGATGAATATTGTCCTTGACATCCCAAATATGAACATTGATATGATATGATGAAAAAAATTGGTGGGAGATTAAGTAAAGATACGGTTTTGACCTAAATCACACCCACTAGATTATTAACCATAATCGCTTAATTGCCGCCTCATCAATAGTGTTGTGCAGAAGTTGTGGTAATGAGCTTCAAAGATGTTGTACAGAAATGAAAATGACTATGAAGCAAAGTGGTGCCACTCAAGCAATTTGAATGGAATCAACAAGAACGCAACTTTAAGACCTTCCAAAGTTGAAGATGTTCAAAACAAAGTTTAGCTAATGGTCACACATCACTTCTGAATTTCACTATAACAAAAAAACTAACAATACATCAAAAGAGGGCATCACATCCCTAAGGACAAAACTGAATTGATTCTAACCGAATCATAAACTCCATCTCCCACTTCAGTTAGATTACAATAGCAAATTTATTTATGTTCCCTATGAATCTGCAATAGAAACAGACTTGTGCAGTGAAGGTTCATGGACTAAACTTGGAAGTTATGAATCTTTAGCCACTGCTTCATGCTCTTTTACATCTGAAACACCATTCTTCACTTGGGGCCTTTTCGAAGCTGTATGTGGAAATAAAGATCAAGTTAAAAACAAATTTTAAGCTAGTGAAAAAACCATCAATGTTCTTTAGTGTAAGTATAAAACTACCAAACATTGGAAAAACTCAATAGTTTTATGCTGAAGAGGATTACTTACACTTGAGATTGAGAGTAGAACCGGCAAGGCAAGTAAGCCTTGATTTTGTGTTAACTATAGCTAAAGGTGTTGAACTCTCTTTGACGGCAGAACGAATATCCCAGATACCTATAGACCCATCTGAAGATGCAAACGCCACCATATATGAATATTCAACATCAGCTTTCGTAGAAAGTCTAACTAAATAGCTTACAGAAATGATTTGAACTATATTAAAGATGAGTTGTACTAACTTTCACCTCTGCTTGAGAAGTAGATGTTTTAGGTTTCAACTTGCTTCTACTAGTACCCACATCTTCCATGCCATTTGAGTCATGTGACTCAACGATCCTCTTCTTTTTACCCTTTGCCCTTGAAGAACTTGCTTTCACCATCTTCCCTCCTCTTGTAATAGCCATAGAAGTTAGCCGGTTATCACTTGTAATCAAACCATCCACCATTAACATCTTCCATGCCATTTGTCGGAGCAGGAGTCCTGTTTTGGGTTCCCTTGTTTTATTTTTTTTAGAGTCTGCCACCATGATCGGCAAATATGTTCATAGAGGCATAAATTAGAAATCAAGAAGCAATATAATCAGACATCGGAAGAAAAGAAAGGATTTCAGAGATATGTTCCATTTTCCAGGATCAATTTCCTTCAAATAGACCGACGCAAATTCATACCTCGTCATCAAAGGCAAACAACAATCATTCAAGAACTCAAAGACATTTTTCGGAGGAAATAATTCTCCATGGCTATGCCTACATTCAATATCTCCATTATTAATTCTTGAGATCAAGGTTTCATTTAAGATATTCCGATTCAGACAGAGATTATTGAGAGGTTCGGAGAATAATTGGTAGAATGAGCAAAAGTATAAATCCTTGACCAAGAAAGAGGGAGGATTGTTTATTGGTGGTAATATACATACAAAAGCATATCATCAGTCAAACAACTACCAATCTGCAGCTACTGCTAGTGAGAATACAAGGGCATGATCCAGAATTAGCAATATTAGGGGAAGTCAAAACAGCAAAAAAGCCAACAGAAAATGATGGATTTTGAGCTATGTTTGGGATTCCTGGACAAAGACCAGTTTCAGAACAAAGCATTACTGTATTAGCAAAACCAAGCAATGGAAGTGGCCATTTAATACCAATTGAAGTTCTTAAAATGAAAATTAACTATAAGGGTACACCAAATCGGATGTCAGTTCTTCAACATTTCGGCATGGGAATACAAGGGCGCATACTTTTCATCTCAAATTGGAGTACAAATATCTATCAAAGAATGAGGAACTGAATTTTGTTTTCAAACAGTCTTTTTTTACCTTCGGGAAGTCGAGACTCGAGAGAGTTTCTGAGACTCGAGAGATTTTCTAACCAGACAAGTCGCAAGGTGGCCTAATGGAGTCGGAGCCGGAGGGTTGGTCTGCTCTTAGGGTCGAGGCCGGAGCTAGAGACTGATTGCGCCGGAATGCTCGCACAGCGATGGCGGGTGAGGGTGGCGACGGTCAGGCTGCACTTGTTTGTTCTAGTTAGGGATTCGGACTGGGCCAGTCGGCGGCGCCGATGTGTAGGCATAGCGACGGAGCCGCAGACGCGAGCTATGGTCCGAGCGCCGGAGATCTAGGGTTGGGGCTGAGCGTCGGAGACCTGGGGTTGGGGTCGACGGAGCCGGAGAGGGATAGGGTTGTGTGTTTTGGTTAGGGTTTGGATTGGGGGTCGGGTCTATCAGTTAATGGGGAGGGGATTGAGAATTTTTTTTTTACTTCGATATTTTTATTATTATTTAATATAATTTAAAAATATCAGAAAAATGAAAAATACTTAAAATATTTAACTTCTTTTGTTCCTGATTTTTTGGGGTGGTGGGTAGTTTTGATAATTAAATAAGGTATTTTTGCAAAATTTCATATATTAATGCAATTGTTTTCAAATCTAGGTATTTTTGCAAACCAAATATAAAAAAAAATATCAAAGTGGGGTATTTTTTATTTTATTTTTTTTTATTAGGAAAAAAATTTGAGACCAGACATATCTGGACCTCGATGACCGACAAGTTGGCAGATGGAAAATCGTCAAAAACAAACCAAAAATACAAAGATGGTGCAAACATACAAGCAAACGAGCTCTACAAAACGAAACAAAACACATACGAGGTCAAGGAGACCTGGATCTTTTTTTTTTGATTAGGAAAGAATTCGGGTGGGCTGGCCCTACTCGGCAGCATCCTTACGAATGAGGTCAAGGAGACCTGGATCATTTTCGATATCGACTCCTCGGGCAGAGTGGCAAAGGTGTGCAACCTTATCCGCCACTCTATTGCCCATACGAGGAACGTGAAAGAACACTACTTCTCTCACCATCGATAGCATGACTTGAACGTCAGAAAGGATTAGTTCTATCTCCCAAGGACATTTAGATTTTCCTTTTAAATGGTCCATAATTATCTTACAATCACCTTCAATATGGATCTTATCTAAATTCAGTCGCAAAACTAGACCCTCGTTTTGAGGGCAAGAGCCTCTGCTGTAAGCGGATTATGTTTGCCAAGTTGCTGATGGTGAAAGGAAGCTGGCCGACCAACCTAATCCCTAATAACGACACCGCAAGAACTGTCGCCATTAGCAAGAGAGGAGCCATCAAAATTAAGTGTGAAAGTACCCCTTGGAGGCTTGCGCCACTGAATCTTTTTTTGTTTGTTGGTCTTTTTTGAAAGTCCTCCCTGCTTGGGGCATACTGCGTCCTCAAATTCCGCCTCGGCAACGAAAGTTTTGTTCCAGGTATCTATGTGAGATTTGATCAGTCTTAGGACCGAATCTTTTCGTGGAATAGCGGTCTGTTCAAACAGGTGTTGGTTCCTAATGTTCCAAGTCGCCCACCAAGTGAAAGCTAGGTTAGACAGGACCGATGGTTGTAGGCTTTTCCCAAGAGCAGATAAAATGGGTCTGAAGTCCCGAGACTGGGCAATAAGATTAGCAATAGTTGATTGGTCTTGGGTTGGGAATTTGTATATTGCTTTGATGAATTGGCATTCTAAAAACAAATGGTCCTCGTCCTCGGGAGCCGAATTGCATAGGGAGCAAGTGGTTGGAACTGCCGAACCCCTACAAGCCAGCCTGGAGGCAGAAGGCAGGCCATTTTGTGCAATCTTCCATAGGAAATTCTTAACTCTCGGAGGTATATTGATCTTCCAAATCCAGGCATTACAATCGGTAGAAGGTAATGCCTGAGCTGTTATTAATTTGTAAGCACTGGCAGTGGTAAACCATCCCTCCCTATCCGGCCACCAGTATAGACGATCTTGTAGATTCGAAGAAGGAAGGGAGATGTCTAAAATCTCTTGTACTATACTAGTAGGCAGAAATCCTTGGAGTTTTTCACTCCACCACTTACCTCCCAAAATATAGTCACTAACAGTCTCATTTCGATTGAAAGATTGAGGACAATCTATTCTAGTCTGTAAGGAGGATGTTGTGATCCAGTTATCTGTCCAGAACTTTATAGAGCATCCATTTCCTACCGACCAAATAAGGCTTGCTTTAAAAGGTTCAATTAAGTCAGACAGCTTGGACCATTGCCAAGAGCTAGCCCCAGATCTTTTGTAATCAAAAATACTGGTGGAGCGTAGGTACTTATGTCTGATCAAGGATACCCAGATATTTTTAGGCTCTGTCAAGATTTTCCACAGAAGCTTCATCTGGAGAGCGACATTCATATCACTAGTTTTACGAATCCCCAATCCCCCAAATTGCTTCGGTTTGCAGATCCTATCCCAGCTAATCAGAGGCCTGTAATGGAGGTCCTTATTCCAAAAGAAAGATCGGTTTATCTGGTCTAGTTCTTTATGCAGAGCAGCAGGAAGCATAAATTTATGCATCACATGTAAAGGTTTAGCAGAAAGATTGGAGGTTATCAGGGTGACACGTCCTCGTTGGGAGAGAGCATTAGCCCTCCAATTTGTCAATTGCTGTTTGGATTTGCATATGATATCTTCAAATGTGGTGTTGGTGACTCTACCATTAATAATTGGGCACCCTAGATATTTTTCTATTGAATGTTCGTTTGTGATGTTGAGGCAGTTACACAGTTCCAGAATCCTATGATTCGGAATACCCTTGGTTGCTTTGAAGCTAGATTTGTTGTAATTGACCTTCTGGCCTGATACTTTGCAGTATGAATCGACTATCATTTTCACTTTTTGCCCTACATCCACGCAACCTTTAGAGAATATGATGATATCATCCGCGAAAGAGAGGAACGGAATCCGAGGCCCGTTGTACCCAATTGGAAAACCAATGTGAGTTATGTCAAGACTAGCTTCATCGGCCAATTTCCGAGCCAGAATCTCAGCACCTAAAATGAATAAGAAAGGAGACAAAGGATCGCCCTAACGAATTCCCCTTGTCGGAAGGAATAGCTTAGTGGGGACATTATTGACCAGAACCGAGAATGAAATAGACGTTATACATTCCATAATCCAAGAGGTAAATGTATCGTGAAATCCGAACTTTTGGAGCACACTTTTAAGGAACTGCCAGTCGACCCTGTCGTATGCTTTCCATATCTAGTTTTATTGCTAGCCATCCTTCCCGACCCCAACGACTTTTGTAGGAGTGGAAGATTTCATGGGCTATAAGGACATTGTCTTGTATAGCCTTGTCAGACACAAATGCGCCCTGCAACGGATGGATGAGCTTACCAACAACTTTTTTCATTCTATCGGTCAGAATTTTCGAAATTATTTTGTAGATATTGGAAAATCAACTAATAGGTCGGTAATGACTAGTAGTCGTTGGGTTGTCCGTTTTTGGGAGAAGAGAGATAAAAGTATGGTTAATTTGTCTGAGCATTTTCCCGGAGTGGAAAAACCCCTTGACTGCACAAATGACAGATTTTCCGACGATATCCCAATATTTTGTGTAGAATTCCGCTGTGAATCCATCTGGCCCAGGAGATTTGTTTTTTCCTAGGTTAAAAACCGCTGTTTTAATCTCCGAGTTAGACGGGAGTGCTATGAGAAATTTTTTTTCCTCTAACGAGATGGAAGGTTGTATTAAGCCCAACATCTCCGAAAGGAGTCTTTCGTCAATTGGTTCTTTCTTGAACCTTATCTCAAAATCCCTTTTTATTTCATTCTTAACATTTTCTTCACCCACAATCATCGTACCAGAAACGGAGGTTATGTTCCGAATTTGTTTCCTGTGTCTTCGACCCGAAGCCACCCGGTGGAAGTACACTGTGTTGGAATCTGAGAGTTTGAGGTGTTTAGTTTTAGCCCTTTGGCTCCAGAACGATTTTTGGAATAGCAAGAGCTTCTCTCTCTTCCTGATAACCCGCTTCTCCTTGCTGTGGAATGTTTGATAGTTTACAACATGTCCCGCAGATTGAATACGCAATAGCTCCGTATCCACTGCTTTTAACTGACGGAATATATTGCCAAAACTTATTTTGTTCCATTCTTTAGCCTTTTTTTCAGTATTTTCTGTTTGAAAATTAATTGAAACATTGCCGAGCCAGGGCAAGACGCTCGCCACGCCTGCTTCACAATGTTGCGAAAATCTTTCCGAAATAGCCAGGCATTCTCAAATTTGAAAGGCGGGGCTTTGAAGCCAGTGTTAGTTTCAAGGGAGAAGGAAATGGGGCAGTGTTCTGAAGAAGAGAATGCACCGTTATAGGTTATCATATTAGGGAAAGCTGCAATGATCTATTCGTGAGCAAGCACCCGGTCAAGCTTCTCTCGGATATTGAAGTTCTCCTCCGGGTTTTTCCGCCAAGTGAACGGATTGCCAAAGGTGGGGAGATCAATAAGTGAGCAATCGTTTTTGAAAGAGATAAGATGAGAGAACCTGGAGGTCCGTGTAGAAGCCCCGCCGAGCTTGTCAGTACTACACATAATCTCATTTAGGTCCCCAATCACAATGCACGGTATAGTGGAGTCATTTACAATCGTTTTTAGCGTTTCCCAGAATACATTTTTATCATTTGGGGTTGGTGGAGCATAGACGAAGAGAATCAGAATCGGAAACCTAGCATGCGAACTCTCCAATGTAAGACCGATGATGCGAGGTGCGTGGATAGCAATGGAAATATTATAACTTATTAACTGGTGAGACTTCCATAGGACTCCAATACCACCAGATCTCCCAGTGGACGACGACCACACCTCTTCATCAAATCCAATATTTCTCCACATCTTGTCTTCGGGAATATTTTCCGATTTGGTTTCTGCGAGCGCTATGATTTGAATGTGATCATTTTTACACATCGAGTCAATTTCCGTCCAGAACGTATTCCTATCCCTCGACAATTCCAGAAACAAATCTTCATAAAAAACAATTGAAGATAAAAGGACGAGATTTCCGAGTCCTTAAATCGAAGAGTTTTTGATGAATTAGTACTAAGTCACCCTTATCGGGTCGTTTGATATCTAGGCGTCATTTGCCTTACTGACAGGTCGTGCGCGGCCAATAGGCCCACCCCAAAGGACGGACATACACACAAGCTATAATCATGTCGGTCCAGTTAACCCATTTCGACAATTTATGCCAGTAGATGGAATGAGGAAGGTGCCAAACCAAATTCCAACAGCCCGTCTGCAACCCCTTGTGATGATCGAAATTACTCGGCCCCCAGCAGCATGGATAGGCAAATGAAAAATAGCTTGGGAGAGTAACCCAAGGCCACTTTAGACGCGGAAAAAGGTCCCAACTGAGAT
The DNA here is from genome assembly GCA_963922045.1 of Persicaria maculosa. Taxonomy (NCBI): domain Eukaryota; kingdom Viridiplantae; phylum Streptophyta; class Magnoliopsida; order Caryophyllales; family Polygonaceae; genus Persicaria; species Persicaria maculosa. Next base: position 23,205,779 of record OY998259.1, on the reverse strand, counting down.
CGACAAACTTAACCCAGAAATCCACAAAGGAACCAGACGTGGGCAGCAGAAAAGACCACCGGAGAGCAACCATGACAGCATACCGAAAGGGAAACCAAAATGTGGGTGGCGTCGGAACGGTGGTGAATTCAACATTCCAAAAGTAATTGCCGGGCCAAACCAAAATGGGCAACAAGGCCGAAATTTGATCAGGACACTAACCATGGAAACGCTTGTTGCTGCTTGCCGGCGAGTCGGAGCAAGCAGTGTCGGATTCATCAAGCTGTAACTTCCTCTTGCAAAAGGAGGATTTCGACATAGAAATAGAACCAGGAGAACCCGACTGCACAGCCACATCAGAGGGACCAGCCAGAGCAGCAACAGAAGATGCAACAAGCAAAGTGTGGTTTTGAGCAGCAACATCCGAAAGGCGCACCTCAGACAAATGAGCGAAATCTTCAAGCATTTTGTCGAGTGCGTCATTGGTGAAATCCGCTGGTAATGCCTGACACTCATGAATCATAGTCAGGTCCTCATCATAATCGACCATGTCGAGGTCGAACACCTCATAAAAGGTGGAATCGGATAGCGACAGATCATAGTTCGGAGAAGCATAGTTCTCAGAAGCCGAAGCAATCACTGGCTGTACACACGTTCCAGGAGCAGCAGTAATGTCAGTAGGAACCTTGGTTGCTTCAATAACCGGACCTGGGACCAGGGATAGATCATTCAAAGGTAAGGATGCAGCAGGAGCATGAGTTCCGAGCTCCGCAGGTGGCGCACCCACCCCAACGGCAACGGGAGCGCCAATGATAGCAAGGGCTAATGTATGATCCGGCACAACAGAAGAGGAGTCCCCAAGACTGTCGGACGACATGGAGTTAGAGGAATCGGAGGGATCATCCACGTTAGAGCCAAATAGAGCAAGCAAGGCCTCTTTAGAGTGACCAAACCTTGGTGGAGGAGCCTTTTTCTTTGAGGCGACCCTAGTCCACTCACCAACACCCTCAGATTCATCCATATATAGCAGGAGAAGCATCCTCGGCAACTTGATCACTCGGAATTGGTGCAGAGGTTGGAATAGGCAGGTTTGCAAGCCTAGTAGGGTCGTCGGCAAATTCATGGTCCGGAGACCCACAGGCGCCGCACCCAACAGAGATATCTTCAATCCAAATCGGATAAGAAACCAATTCTTCCGCCTCATTGAGAACTTGAATCCGGAATTCCCGGATCCGAGTAATATCTACCGAGGCACAAACTCTCGGATAGCGGAACCGAGCCCCATTCTTACCGAAAGCCGCAACTCTGATGACTTCACCAATTTTATTGCCTTCGATAAGATCAGACAATACTTTGTCACTGATGTATTTCACTGGTAGCCCCAGAATACGAATCCAGTCATCAAGAGTGGTGAGTGACTCGGTGAGAGGATCGAAATCGATTCTCCAAGGGCGGATAACCAGCATTTGCTTCTTGACGTGAAATGGTCTTCCCTGCCATACTTTCTTGCAATCCTCCACCAGATCGAAGCGGATTTCCATCCAGTTGTTCCTCATGGGAATGATTTGGAACCCTCCACTCAGGAATTTCCAATCGAACGAAATCTTCTTCCTGATTGTAATGATCGACACAGGGTCGCCGATGATGCTAGCAAAAACCGAAGTTTGGCTAAGGTTCAGAATGTTGTCTTGAACTCCATCAAGAACACCTTTCAGTTTCTCCAAAGTGAGGGATTGCCTCCTTTGTTTTTTCTTTTTTCCTGCATTAGACTGACCACTACACCCTCCTGGAACAGGAGTAGCATCAGCAGTGTTGTCGGCCTCGCTAGAAGGGTTTGGGCCCTTTCGGGATTTGGTTGGGAAGAGGACAGTATCCTCTAAACCCATAGGTTCCTTACCTGAGCGATGAGCGGACGATGGCGTGTCCTCCATGGAACACCAAATCAACAGACAGTTTGAGACACCAGAAAGAGAGTAGAGAGACATAGCAGATTGGAGGAGAACGAGGAGAAAGGAGAGCGTGAAGAAGGAGAGAGAGCAACCCCAAGCCCCAATTTATAATAACCCCAACCCAACTCCTCAAAATTGGGCAATAGCGGACACTCATGATCACACCGATAGATACAATCAAAGTCCAGAGCCCCCAAATCAACACTACAGATTCAGAACAGTGATAGCGCCTAGGTAGAAGGGGCCAAGGCGGGGGCTTCACAGGGGTTATAGGGGGCGGATTAGTGTAAACTAAGCGCTTGATCAGAGCAACAGACCGAAACAGCAGTGGATTCAACCGGCTAGGTCTAGAAGATCTGCACCTAGGTGAATCTTCAGAGGAAGCAATAGACCCTCTCTTGAACGACACGAGGGTATGAGAGCGCCCCAACCAATAATTACCCAGAGAGGCGAACAAGAGGTCGCGCCGCCAACCATAGGAGCTGATTTGGTGGCCGCCATCGCCAACAGGAGATGGATCAGAGATTCGATGAAGATTTTTGGCCTCAACAGGGTGATTTCCACTTAGGGCGCGTAAAGCGCGTTCTCCCTTCATTTGGGTGGAAAGATAATTAATGTTTTCTTCACTATCCCCACAGGGTATTTATTTTAAGGGTAAAATCCACCTATAGTCCTTGAACTTTGACCAAATGTTCAAACGGGTCCCTGAACTTTATTTTTGTTCATTGAAGTCCCTAAACTTTGATATTTTGTACATATTTGGTCATTCTGTTAGTAAGACGTTTGTTAAATATGTGTTAAATAATGATATGAAATCAATGTATTTTGGTATATTAATGGCATAAGTTAGGTTATATACATGTAATTGCCTGGTATTTGTTTTACTAAAGTAAAAAAATTATACCCCCTCCGTTAATTAAAACTTGACGTTTTACTATTTACGCACGCTTTTTTGAGATGTTAAAAACTATATAAAATATAAAATTTTTAAATATATTTTTTAAATAATTTCATACTTGTTACTATTGATTATGAATTCATAAAAACAAATTTAAAAAAAAATTCATATAGTTTTTATCATTTTAAAAAAGCGTGCATGAATAATGAACGACAAGTTTTAATTAACAGAGGGAGTATTAAATTAAAAATATATGTTTTTAAAAAATATTTTTTATAATAAAAAAACTTTCTATTTTCCAACTAAATGGTATAATTTTCGACGATATTTTATTTTAAAGTATTTTAGTGGCCGAAAATTTCTTATTTAATTAAAAAAAATTAAATTGTGTTTTGTTAAAAAAAAATAAACTCTATTTTTAATTAAATAAGGAAATTTCAGTCATTAAAATACTTTAAAATAAAATATTATTGGAAAATTATAAAATTTGGTAAAAAAATAGAAAGTGTTTTTGATAAAAATATATTTTAAAATATGCTTTGTTTTAAGAAAACTCTTTTGAGAAGAAAAAAGTTTAATTTTTTACTTTGGTAGAACAAATACCGGACAATTACAACTGCATACCCTAACTCATGTAATTAAGGGTCCGTTTGGTAATGACTAAAAGTAGCTTTTGAGAGCTGATAGAATATGAAAAGCTATAAAAGTAGTGTTTGGTAACAAGTAGCCTTTGGAGAAGCTGATGGAAATAAGTAGCTGATGGGAGCTGTTGGGAGCTGATGAAATGGGATTTTGAGCAGCTCCTCCACCCAAGCTGTTGAAAGCTTTTGGAAGCATTTAATTTTTTTTTAACAATTTTACCCCCAATTCCCTCCCTGAAATAACTACTACGCATTACCCCTATTCTAGCATACTTTACTGCTTGCAGACCAAAAAAACAAAAAAAACATACCTTACTGCATTTTTCAAGAAAAAATTTCATATTATTCGGTTCTTCCTATGGGATCAGTTTGGCAAGTCCTTTTTTAGCTATGCTTTCTACCATGTGTTATTGTGCAATTGATGTCAATAATGTATTTAATTAAATGGACATTTGAAAGGAAAATGGAATATAGACATGAAGGAATAATAAACACATTTGCCTACAACTGCTATGCCTTCAAATATTTAATGAAAATCTGTTTCAAACGAATATGAAAAGCAAACTAAATCAAAGTCATGTAAGTTTTCGAGTTCATCAAGTAGTTTGGGAAAAAAAACTCAGAATCATAACCAAAATAAATCAAGTAGTTAAACACGACGTCTTGCATTCCAAATCCTTAGTGCGATGGAGTCTCGTACTTCCTTCATTCCTTGTGGGTTCTCGTCTTCCCCTTCATCTTGGGATGATGTTCCTGCCCGAGCAAAATACGCTTGCGGATGTTGTTCCATACGTTGCAGATACTTATGATCTTCGGAGTACCTTAGAATGAAGTTGTGGAGAGCAAAACAAGCAATTATAATGTCAACTTGTGTGGAGATGTCATAGCTAGGCATTCCTAACAGAATCTTCCACCGCTTCTTTAAAACACCAAAGCATCTTTCAATACAACTCCGTAGCGACGAATGATAGCGAATGAACAATTCCTTAACGTTTGTGGGGCCTGACTTCTCGAATTGCGATGGATGATACTTAACTTTTGAGTAAGGGACCATATATCCTTGCTTGTCTGGGTAGCCCTTATCTACCAAGTAATATTTGCCTACATTATTACATACAAGTGTGAATTTATGTTCAACTTCAAGTCACTAGCAATCAATATATAAAAGTTTATCAATTAATGATGCTAACTCATACCTGATGGTGGATAAGGAAAGTTGAAGCCGCTTGTGCGTAGAGCATGATCAAACACTCGAGCATCATGTGCACTACCTTCCCAACCCGCTGATACGAAGGTAAAATACATATCAAAATTACAAACTGCCATGACATTGAAGGTACACAATCCCTTTCGCCCTCGATAAGGATATTGCTCTGCGGCGGGCAGACAAGCATTGATATGGGTTCCGTCTATGCATCCAATAGCTCCCTCAAAGTACTTGTATCTATCATCATTCAAAATCTTCTCATGTACTGTGGTAAAAAGTGGGTCGCTTGGTTGAAGTATATCTCGTGCAAGCCCTTGGAACCCATGTGAACGACCGACAATGGCTTCTAGGACCTCATGAACAACTCTACTAATGGTTTCACCAGAGCGTTGAAACCTTTCACAAACATCGCGATTCGATATGCCTAAAGCCATTGTATATAAGAAAACTCCAACTTTCTCCAAAATTGTCATATTTCTCGATGCACGCAACCCATAGTTCATTTCCAAATCCACACATAGTTGCAATAAAACATGTTTTTCCATACGAAATGCATTGATGCATCTACATCCGTTCTCCGCATTCATTAGTTGGTGCATCCATATAGATCCGGTAAAAGCTGAGGTATAGCAAGGTACCTTATATAGGTACTTGTAGTAGTATGAGGCTAATAATGTTGAATGTTCAGTAAGCCACATTTGTATCAATATCAACCTCCTCTTGTGTCGCCTACGAATGACATCCATCACCTACCTATATGCAAGCACCTGATCAACAACAAACGTTAAGAATGTACCATGAAATTGCAAGTTCATAAAAGAAATTACTGCAATAATCATGGAATGGCCTCTTCATTGAACAACCATCATCTCATAAAACCCAAATAGTATCCTAAAATAAAGATATAAAATGAGAACATGAGGCCACTAGAAAAATCCTACTCGAACTAGAAATAACGTGACTTATGAACTAATGAACATTGTTTCATCTTCTTCACTCATTCCCGCTCGATCGCATATATTGATACTTTAGCCATGCCAATCTTGCCGAGTTGCGACTAATGGCTAGAAACAACTTCCTAGCATCCTCCTTATTTAGCTCAGTAACACTGAAACACCACAATGATGATCCCTCAATCAACTCCCCGCTGGCTACCAACTCCTCAACCACATCCATTGCTTCTTTTAAAGTGTTTTTCTCTGGTGCAGCCGCTGATCTTGTAACATCTGCCTCTAAGAGTGCTACCATCTTTTGAGTTGCTTCCCCAACCATCCCAAGGTGTTGCTTGTAAAGGACGGATCCAGCTGATCTGTTCCTCTTGTTGCGTTTGCTTCCATCCAAGCTAGTCAAAGTTCCGGCTTTCCTCTTCCCCTTCTCAGTGGGTGCAGATGGAGCCATTGGTGAGCTCACTTCTTTGATGACATCCTCTAACACCATCCAATCCGGTTGGTTAAGATCAATATTATAGAGATGATCGTATTCCTCGTCACTTTCACTCTCATTGACATCTACTTGAGCATATATATCATTTGCACCCATAACACCGGTTGGACATTGATTCATAGATGGTGTCACGCAATGTTTCCCCGTGGCAACGACGCTACCAAATAATTGATCCCACTTGTCCTCCATCTCTGGTGGTATACCCTTCTTGCGAAATTTCTTGAAATCTGGATTTTCCTAAAACAAAATATGTAATAGATGACAATAAATTGTCATCAATTATGATTCATTAAGACAACAATGTGTTTAGGCAATACACATTCCAAACAATGCTCATTGTACCTTGATTTTTGTATCCCACCATTCCGAGTCCGCAACGATGGTTCCCTTCGTAGAATCCCAACCAAGACCAGTTTGACCATGTTTTAAATCTTTCCAATCCTTCCACAACTTTTTCATGTGGTCAAACTTGTGTTTAACTACCTCCCTATCACATTTCTTCCCCCCTTTCTCCTCAAATTGGACTGCAATATCGACCCAACTAAATGGATGTTCGATACCATTAGTCGATTGATAATCGAGACACAAGTCTGTGAAAGATCTCACCAACCCCTCGTTCCATATGTATTTAGCCTCTTTTGCTTGACCCTTACCTTTCGGGGCCATCTAAATGAAACACATAAGATTATAAACACAACATATTATACCTATAAACTCACACTATCATCATTGACAAGCATAACATAACTGTTTTCTTTGCACACGTATCCAACTATTTAGAGTGTAATATTTGACAAATATGAATAAAGATGTTCTTTGGATGCTTAGGATTGCACAGTGCAGTTTACAAGCAAATAAATGGCTAGGTACATTGAAAGATTGCAAATTGCACACCCTTGAAACTTAAAAGAGTCAACTCACAAAAACAGAGTAGGGACACGCACCTCTGTCTCTCTTTCTTCTTCGACACAACCACACAACAAGCAAAACAGTACGGATCAATTAACGGACACAATCAAAAACAGCAAAGTTGCAGTTTTTTATAGCCAACTACGATCCTCCGAAGCGAGAGGAAGAGAGGATGTGAAGGAAAAGAATCAGATAGAAAAGAAGGAAAATAAGGGCTATTATAAACATGAATCATAGTTTTAAATAAATTCCATGCTTAACCACTGGATGTTCAATACATACCTTGGTGTGAAGATGACAACACTTGGCCTCCTGGTTCCGCTCTATCTTTCCCACCAAAAACTACTTGAGAGTTGAGATCGACAGTTATGAATGACATTTGCCCGCCTCCCCAGTCGCGCCATAAGTAGAGGTTATGGGATGCGGTTACCGACCTTACCGCCCATAATGAAATTTTTTTATATTAGAAATATTAATTAATTTTGGTTAGGGACACGTGAATGAAAATCCAATATTCATACCCATTTTGGTCATTTTGTACAAATGAAACTACCCATCAGCTACAATTGCCAAACATCTAACGAGCTTATTAAAAAATCAACAGCTCGTTTCAACCTCTACTTTATTCAGCTACTCCATCAGCTTCAGCTACTCTATCAGCTTCAGCTACTTCTTCAGCTCGGTTTACCAAACGGACCCTAATACAAAAATACATGATTCCATATCATTACTTAACACATATTTGACAAATTTATTAAAGGAAGGACCAGATGTGTACAAAATCTCAAAGTTCAGGGACTTCAATGAACAAAAATAAAGTTCAGGGACCCGTTTGAACATTTGGTTAAAGTTTAGGGACCATAGGTGGATTTTACCCTTTATTTTAACTAGTAAATAAATGAATTAACTTATTTATTGAATTATTAAAATAAGAGGAGGGGTCAAGCTTTGGGCCAAAGCATTGTCTTGGGCCCAAAGGGTGGAAATCGGGCCCAAGAGTTGGCCTAACAGGCCCGAGAGGGCACCCAAGGCCAGACCCAACTTGCAGCGCACAAAGCAGAGGAAATCCGATGGTAGAGGCGAGGCGGCCGGGGGATGACGAGGAGTGGGAAGTGGGATGGCCGGAGGATAATCGGCGAGGACACCCCGCCAAACCACCCAACAGCAAGCAACGGAGGATAATCAAAGTGGGGTATTTAGTAGTAATTCCCTAATAAGAAATAAGTATTTTTTTGATAATTTAAGGATTAAAAAAAGTTAAAAAGAGTAAAAAAAAAATGCGGAAATTTCGCGATGTGCCCCTGAGGTATTGCAATTTTCGCGAGGTATACAACTCTTTTACATATTTCGCGCGGTACCCCTGAGATTTTCAATTTTTTCGCCCCGTGCCCTTCCATGTTAAATCTAACAGATTTTAAATGCTCCGTTAGTTTCAATCAAAAAAAAAGAAAAAGAAAAAAGAAAAAGAAGCGATAAAGAGAGCGAATTGGAGAGGAATGCTCGACGCTGCTCGAAGGTGGTCGCCGCCAAATCAATCGGAGTTGTTGTGCTACTCGAAGAAGAACGTTGCCTGAACGCTGTGGAAGAAGGGTGGTGGCGAGGCTGTTGTCGTGGGAGTCGAAATCATTCACTACCTGAATCCCCCAATCCCATAACCCAATTTGAATCTCTCAATTGCACAATACAGTCCCACCAACCCTTTCAAATCTCACATTACCGACTCAAATTTTACATATAATCCAACTCCACTCCATCTCCCCTTTTCTTTCTCTCTTTCAAATTCAAACCAACCCCTCATTGAAAAAAATGAGTTTCTCTCTTTCAAATTCAAACCAACCCCTCATTGAAAATGATGGGTTCTTGCATCAGCAAGTGCAAACCCACCAGAAAGAAAAATTCATCCAAGAAACAGGAAGACAATGAGAAAGAAGATCATGTCAATCGCAATGTTGTTCAGGTTGAAGACAAGCTCGTGATCGCTGCCTCAGAAATTCCGCCATTGAAATCTCCTCCTTCTCCTCCTCCTCAGAAACCCCAAAACCCTAACCCCTTTCTATCTCCCCTTCACATTCCTCCTGCTCTTCATCTTCACTCTCTCGCAGTACTAATTGCTCCAATTCGTCGTCCTCGTCGTCTTCTAATCCGTCCTTGTCCTCCGCATCTTCATGTGCTTCCTCAATCTCAATCTCAAAACACAATTCAGTGAAGCAGTGAGGCCCAAATCCCCGGCGAGCGTCCCGTGCCCTTCCTCCTTGATCCCAATAAAATCGCCGAAAAAGGTTTTGGAGTCTCGCCCCCTTCTCTGCAGCCCTACCACCACCACCCAGTGAAGCCCAAATCCCCGGCGAGCGTCCCCTTCTTCTCCTTCGCTCTCTTCTCTATCTTCGCTCTCTATTCTTCGCTTCTTGTTCTTTTTTCTTTTTCTTTTTTTTTAATTGAAATTAACGGAGCATATAAAAATCTGTTAGATTTAACATGAAAGGGCACGGGGCGAAAAAATGGAAAATCTCAAGGGTGCCACGCGAAATATGCAAAAGAGTTGTATACCTCGCGAAAATTGCAATACCTCAGGGTACCTCGCGAAATTTCCGAAAAAAACGTCCTTAGTTTAGTTGGTACGTTTAGCCGTGAGCACAATAGATATTTCTCAATCTCATATATAGATCAAGGGAATGTGCAGCATACTGAGCAATTATGTGCTTTAAGACTGTTTGCCTGAAACTCTAGTTTGCTAAAAGCTTGTGTTGATTCTCATGGCGAAATGATAATGACCAATTCGATCAACAATAGAGGGTAAAGTTGTCCTCTACTTTCATCCTTGTGGTTGGTTTGGGTATTTATAATTGCTCTCTGTATAAATACATACCTTCTTACAAACATTCATTACATAATGCCTCTTAGTTCTTACCTATAAACATATATAATATTCCTAAGAGACGGTGTGGTTGGTGTCACACTATACTTATTTGCTCTAGTCACTGGAGCAAAACTGGTCTTTTGAAGTGGATGGTTATGTATATAATATGCAGAAGAGGAGCGCAAACTTTTGATGATTGGAAAATATAATAAATTTATGAGTTACCAACCATGTGACATAGAAGGGGAACAAATCTCTGTTGGAAGCCAAATCTGATCTGCAATTTGAGCTAGAACGAGAATGACGAGAGGAGGAAGAAGATGGAGCGAAGTTTGAAATTGGAGTTGTCAGATTTTCATTCATTTCACTTGGGAGAGATTAGATCATCCACAATGGTGGTGTGCAAATGTGTATTTTTGGACATTTTTTAGCTTTATTGGTTGTTTTGTGTGTGTGCAAATGTGCACATTTGAGCATTTGATGTACAAATTTGAGCACATCATCCTCCCATGTGTGCAATTTTTATTTTACAAAAAACAAGACAATTTCATTGGTTTATTTTTTATGATTTTATTTTCCTTTTTGCTTTAAATGAATTGTATTTCAATGATGTGTAAAAAATGCACATTTTACCAATGGAGCAAATTGCTAAAAAATTATGCGTATGTTTACATATTTTGTATAAATGTGTACATTTTGCACAAAACCATTGTGGATGGTCTTACAATAAGGGAGAGATAGCCTTTTATAACAATCTTGAAAACAAAGAAAATATGGGCCGTCGGCCGACCCATACAAAATTTAACCCAAACTAATCATGTATACTAAGAGCATCCCCAACAGCTTATGTAAAATAGAGAAAAATAGGCAATTTTAGAGAAAATATAGGTTTTTTAACCCCAACAGCTTTTGTAAAACCATCTCTAAAATAGAGAAATGGGAGGAAAGAGAAAAAAAATCTCTAAATTTAGAGGAAGGCTTAAAATCTGTAAAATTAAATGCATTCACTCCTTCCCATGTCTACCCATTTATTCATTGGTTATTACATATTGATTTAATTAATTTATTGAAATTTTATTTATTAAATTATGAATTTATGCATTTATTATAGTGTATAATAAATGTATAAATATGTAAAATAGAGAAGCTGTTGGGGTTAGAGTATAAAAATTATAGAGATTTTGATATTTTTCTCTCCATAATAGAGAATTTTTAGATAAGTTGTTGGGCTTGCTCTAACAATCTCAAAGAGGTGTACTTTGTTGGTATTTGGTATTTACTTATTCTTTGCTTTAAACTGTATATATGCGAAAAATAAAAAGGATCACTTTGATTGTTTGTGATATAACTTTGAAAGTTGGTGAAAGTAAGTACTAAAATATTGTATTTTTGTATGCCAAGTGTACTAAACCAATAAAATCGTTTTACATATGCCTGAACTATTATTAGAATTGTCTATCTATACTCTAGTTTAGAACATCCTTTTAGATGAAAATTGATGTTATTTTATCTAACTTACTAGACCTAATTTTTTTCCTTTATAAAAAAAAAAGGTTTTCTATTCTATGTCCCAAGTCATAGGATAATAGTTCCAATTTGAAATTATATTTCAAATTTAAATTAATTTAGCTATTCTTTAAAAAAGATTCTTAGGGTCCATCGTGTTTTTTATAGAGAATATTTTCCTATTTAGTTTTTTAAAAGCATAGAATAGAAAGATCGTAAAAAAAACCTATAAAGATTTTTTTTTGTTGCCAATTATGTCATTGTTATTTGGTATTGATGTTTTTAATTGTATATAAATATTATTGTCTATAAATTTGACTGAAAAAACAAAATAGTCTTAAGTCTTGTAATTCTTCAAACATTATAAACTTAACATTCTTTTTTTTTATGGTCATAATAAATTAACATTCTTTTCTCCCCCCTCTTTTTTAAATGGATCATTTTGTTGACCGAAAAAACCAAATAATTAATTAGGGTGGGTTTGATTTCCATCATTATGTAAATATAAATATTTAATAATTATTTAATGCATTATGAAAATCATTACGTTAAATAATGAGTAGTAGTAATATTTTGGAGTAAATCAAAGGCAGATGTAGGATTAGTGTGACGATGTTGACCGACATTAAGCTAATAGGAATATTATCAACCGGCAACCGGTGGAGACGGTCTATATTTGATACGTCAGTGCTTTCGTAAGCAGATCTTTAATTTCAATTAAAAAAATTGATTACATTTTCTGTAACTAAAATTTAAAATCAGGAAGATGCAGTCGTAATTAGAGTGAGTGGCCGAGTGGGTCATCTTCCAAATTACTCGGCATATATTATACTCCGTAATACATGTTCGTTCCCTCGTATTCATTCATTCATTTAGATTACAATAAACAACTTATTAATTAAATACTCCACCAAGTTTTCTTGGTAGCCAAGGGAGAGATTAAGCCAATTAGGTGTTAATTTCCTGTTTTCTGATCAAATTGGTTAGGAACCAATTACGTTTTCAATACCTGATTAGCACGTAATCACTTTCTCTATTTTTTAAAAACATTTACTGTATTATTTTATATAGGATTATACTGTATAGTTGAGATGTAACACAATAAGCTTAGCATATAGGAAGTTGGGTGAGGGACATTTTAGTCAATTCACCTCACCAGACGCTCCTCTCCTCTTCCTCTTATAAAAGGCGTTTCTGGCGCCAAATGCAGTTGGAGTTTTCAGTTGTAACAAACACAGAAGCTTCTTGATTCTTCAATGGAGTTTTGGAGAGTTTTCTGAATTCTCTCTTGTTCAAATGGTATCAGAGCAGCGTGAGATCTAGCTTCGGTTGCTGCAATTATCGATTGTGGATCGTGTAAGTGTCGGAGATTTTTTTGCTTGATAATCTCCGGGAGTGGATTTTGTTTTCTCGAAAATGGCTAAGAGAGGTTCTTCTACACCTCAAAATCAAAGCTATGCTGATGCTATTAACAGAGCAGGCAGAGGACTTTTGTTAGTGCCACGCCACTAGCACCTGGCGCTGGAAACAGGAATTTTAATGGAGCCTTCAATGGTGGAATCCAATTTGGGGATCTGGCGGAAGGTATGACATCTGTGCATTACAATCCCCTATATTTGTCAAATTCTGACCATCCTGGTGCTCAATTGGTGTCGACGCTGTTTAACGGTACCAATTTCACCAGTTGGGGTCGTGGTGTTCGAATGGCCTTGGGAGCCAAGGCCAAGCTAGGTTTTATTACAAGTAGTTGTGTCAAGCCTCCAATTGATACTGAGGACTATGCTAAGTGGGAACGAGCTGATTACATGGTTCGATGTTGGCTAATAAACTCCATGGCCAGCGATGTTGCCGAAACCTTGATGTATGTTGAGTCAGCGAAGGAGTTGTGGGACGAGATCAGGGAGCGCTTTTGTGAATCTAACGATCCTTTGATCTACCAGCTCCGCCGTGATCTGAGTAATGTCAGACAGGAGAATTTGTCTGTGGGAGCATATTATGGAAAGGTGAAGAAAATTTGGGACGAATTGCAATTGCTTGATGCTGTTCCCAACTGCAATTGTGGTGGCATAAGTGGATATAGCTGTGGCCTTTTGAAAAAGATTGTTGAAAGAGAAGAGAAAGCCAAGATAATGCAGTTCCTGATGGGCTTAAACGACATATATGAGCCTATGCGCAGTAACATTCTATCTAAAGACCCCATGCCAGGACTCCTCAAGGTCTTCCAAATGGCTGTGCAGCTAGAGAGATCTAAGGGGGTCACTTCAATCCTTCCTACTGATGTTAATGCCATGGCTGTTAGTAAATTTCAGCAAATTGAGGCAGAAGCTAATGCTGTAAATAGATTTCGGAATGGTAAGCAATATGATAATAGACAAACTGAGCAAAGCCGCTTTGAGCAAGCTAAGAGAGAGTATAAGAAGGCTAAACTGGAACGCATTTGTTCATATTGTGGTGAGAGAGGACACACAAAGGACTACTGCTTTAAACTAGTGGGATATCCCGAGTGGTTTAAGGGTCCCAAAGAGGAGGATAAACCTCGTCAGACAGGAAGGTTAGCTGCTCAGATTGAGACTCCTGTATTTGACAGTCCTCTTGAACAGGTTCCGCAAGAGACTAAACCAGACCCTGCTATGGTAAATGCTATCTACAATGAAGTAGTGAGGATGATGAAAGGAAAATCTCACATGGACCATTCTGAGAGCTCAGTCAATCAGGCCTTTGTGCACTTTGCAGGTACCTTAAGTGCATCTTTTCTCATTGGTACAAACAAAGCTCATAACTGTGCCTGGATAGTTGATTTCGGAGCTACAGATCATATAGCTTTTGATTCTGGAATTTTTTTCTGAAATTATTCCATTCCAGCATGCTATTTCTTTGGGTTTGCCAGATGGTTCTCACATTGATGTGCACTCACATGGGACAGTCATTTTACAGTCGAATTTGGTGTTGAAAAATGTGCTTTATGTTCCTCAGTTTCAACACAACTTACTGTCAGTTTCTAAAGTGCTTGGTGATCATAAGTTGTTATTCAGTTTTGATGACAGATCTTGTTGGTTACAGGACCCTACAACTAAAGGGTTGATTATCAAAGGATGGGAGACTGCTAGCCTGTACAAGATTCAGATGCATTCATCCAAGCACCAGCAAGCTAAGTCATATCTGTCACAGTTTAACTGCAATTCCTCTTGTAATAAAGCTGATAGACTTCATATCATGCATGCCAGACTTGGACATATGTCTTTGTCCAAGATGAAACATTTGAATGTTTGTCCTACTGAGAATGTATCTCAGCTAGATTGTGATACTTGCTATATGACTAAAATGCATAGAATCAAATTTGCTAGAAGTGAGTCTCTAGATAAAGCTCCTTTTCAGTTGGTCCATATGGATCTATGGGGGGCATATAAAACTCCTGCTATGTGTGGAGCTAGATACTTCCTTACTATTCTAGATGACCATTCAAGGACAACATGGGTGTATCTGCTGCAGGACAAATTGCAGGTTTTGAGATGTATCTCTAGTTTTTTGAAAATGGTTGAAAACCAGTTCATGATGTCTGTTAAGTGTGTTAGGACTGATAATGGAACTGAATTCACCCAAAGGGGTTGTGTTGATTTGTTCAGTAGTCTTGGTATTTTGCATCAGAAATCTGCTCCTGGTGTTCATGAGCAAAATGGGAGGGTGGAACGTAAACATAGACATTTAATTGAAACAGCAAGGGCCATTAGAGTTTTTGTTGGGCTTCCTATCAGGTTTTGGGGTGAGTGTGTGTTGAGTGCCACACACCTTATCAACAAAATGCCCTCTTCTGTCCTAAATTGGAAGTCACCCTTTGAGATTTTATTTCATCACCCTCCATCCTATGATCAGCTTCATGTGATTGGGTACCTTTGCTATGCTTTACAGCCCAATGATCATAGAGATAAACTTGGAAATGTGGGGAGAAGGTGTATCTTTCTAGGTTACCCACAAGGACAGAAAGCTTTCAAGCTGTTTGATTTAGACAAGCAGTGTTTGATTATTAGTAGGCATGTGAAGTTTGTGGAATCTGTCTTCCCTTTCAGAAATTCTTCTTCTTCTCATGATCATACAGTGCCTCTATTTCCCACTGCTATTGATGATGCTGCTATTGATGATGATCATCAATTGGATAGTCCTTATGCTCATCAGCATACACCTTCTAACAACCAGTTAAATAGGTCTAATGACACTCCTGCTGAGGCTCCTGTAACCACAGTTGCTGATACTTCTCTTGTTGAGGCTCCTAGCAGTGGTGGCTCCACACAATCTCAAAACTCTACTGCCACATCTCATATTATTCCCATGCCTGACAATCCTCAACTTTCTCTAAAGAGAGATATTAAAATCCCATCTCGATTTCAGGACTTTGTGTATACAGGCTTGCCATCTAGAGTCACACCTACTGATTCCTGCTCACAGTCTTTTGCTGTCTTCTCCATTCAGAATCTAGCTCATTTAACTCCGGCATATATTCAGTCCTTTGTCAATATGTGTGCCACATTTGAGCCTAATAGCTATGCCCAAGCTAAGGGAGTGGCTCACTGGGAACTAGCAATGAAAACTGAGTTGAATGCCTTAGAAAACAACAACACCTGGTCTATTACACCACTTCCTGTTGGAAAGAAAGCCATTGGGTCTAAATGGATTTATAAAATCAAATATAGGCCTGATGGTTCCATTGAGAGGTATAAAGCAAGGTTAGTGGCAAAAGGATTCAACCAAGTTAAAGACAAGGACTACAAGCAAACATTTTCACCAGTGGCAAAGTTGTCCACTGTGAGGGTTATCTTAGCCATAGCAGCAGTAAAGGGGTGGGTGCTTCACCAGTTAGATGTGAATAATGCATTTATACATGGCTACTTAGAAGAGGAATTTTACATGATTCCACCTTTAGGCTATGAGATTCAGAAGGGCTGTGTTTGCAAGCTTAACAGGTCATGATATGGCCTTAAGCAAGCAAGTAGACAGTGGAATACTGAGCTCACAAGGTTTCTTGTTACTCTGGGATTTTCCCAATCCGAGCATGACTACTCCCTCTTTGTCAAAGCTAAAGATGCATCAATGATTGTGGCTCTAGTGTACGTGGATGATATGCTTCTCATGGGCAACTCTGCACATGAAATCAGGTCCACTAAACAAGCCCTGCACACAGCCTTTACCATCAAAGACTTGGGAGTGGCAAGGTATTTTCTGGGAATGGAACTATCTAGATCTTCATCACGAATTCTCTTGAATTAGAGGAAATATGTGTTAGATATTTTAAAAGATGCTCAGATGGAAGGGTGCAAGCCAGATTCCTTTCCTATGCAGCATGGCTCCAAACTCTCTTCCATGGAAGGTGATCCTATTGACAATCCAGAGGCCTACAAGAGGATTGTTGGACGCCTACTTTATCTCACTCTCACCAGGCCCGACATCTCTTATTCTGTTCAACAGTTAAGTCAATTCCTCCAAAACCCTCTTAAGCCTCACTGGCAAGCAGCTATGTATCTTTTGAGGTATCTAAAGGGCAATTTTAATCTTGCTCTTTCCTACCCAGCTTTATCTTCATTCAATCCATGTGCTTATAGTGATGCTGATTGGGGCAATTGTAGAGACACGGGCAGATCACTCACTGGGTATTGTGTATTCCTGAGTTCTTCCTTGGTATCTTGGAAGACAAAGAAGCAAAAGGTCGTGTCCAAATCATCAACAGAGAGTGAGTACAGAAGCATGTCAGCAGCTGCTAGTGAGTTGGTTTGGTTGTTTGATTTACTGTCTGATTTGCACATCAGTGTTCCTCTTCCCATTGCCTTGAATTGTGACAACAAATCTGCCCAAGAGCTGGCTGCCAATCCTATTTTCCATGAGAGAACAAAGCATGTCCATATTGATAGTCATTTCATTAGAGAAATGGTGCAAGCAAAGTTCATCAAGACATCACATGTTCCTTCTGCTCTCCAGGTTGCTGATGTTCTCACTAAAGCCTTAGGCGCTTCTCAACATCAGTTTCACACTTCCAAGCTTGGTCTAATCCTTCCATTGTCTAGCCCAGCTTGAGGGGGGTATATGGGATTATATTGTATAGTTGAGATGTAACACAATAAGCTTAGCATATAGGAAGTTGGTTGAGGGACATTTTAGTCAATTCACCTCACCAGACGCTCCTCTCCTCTTCCTCTTATAAAAGGCGTTTTTGGCGCCAAATGCAGTTGGAGTTTTCAGTTGTAACAAACACAGAAGCTTCTTGATTCTTCAATGGAGTTTTGGAGAGTTTTCTGAATTCTCTCTTGTTCAAATTTTAAGATAATGAAGATCTGCTCAGTGATGATCAGATGATATTATCTAGGGTTAGTACACGAAAGAAAACGTTAAAATAAAAAGTTAGGACTAAAAATATCAATAAAATAAAACAATGCTCATCAATTCAATTCACTCGAGCCAATAATGAAACGCATTACAAAAGAAGTTGTCTTTTTGTTGGGGGGAAATGTTAAAGTTGATTAACATATCATCGTTTTGTTTTACCCCTGACCAAAAAAAAAAAAACCCATCCAATTCACCCCTCTCTTATTCTTTTTTCTTAATTTTTTTAAAAAAATATTTTTTTTTAAATTCGGGGAGTGGGGAGTAGGACTGGACTTTTGGTCCGGTCCAAGACCAACAGACTAAAAACTCTGAGGACATGAACCGCGGATCGAATCGAAATGGGTAATATAACCCTGGATTTTCCGGTCCTCAGACCGGTTAGATCGAAATTCTACACTTGGATCAAATTCCCTTCCTACTATTGCCAACAACACAAGTTCATCTTCTTCTAAATTCTCAATCTCCACTACTAACTTTCCCACCAACAAAACGAACAAGTTTTTCACCTTTCAGTTCAGAGTTTCAATCTCTTTCTCACCGCGAGTTCATTTTCGTGGCCGGATGAATGAAGCCCCATCGATCTCCAGATCTCCGGGATGATGATGAACTCCAGCGTGATGGAGTCTTTCGAAAAAATCGATTCCCTGGCTTCTTCTTCCTGCTACTCTTCATGTGGCAAATCGGAGTTCAAGCGCTATTGCAGCGCGAATTTGGTGGGGCATGGACGATCTGAATTTGGTGGTGCCCAGTTTGGCAAGCACGAGAGCGTCGACGGTGGCGATTGGTGAGGGGCGACCGAGGGCCCACTAGCGAGCATGAGAGACTAAGAGAGGCGACTGATAAATTGAGAGGGGGGGGGGGGGGGGTGAGTGAAGACTAGAGAAGTGAAGAGAGACTGAGAGGCGTGAAACTTCAAGTGAAAAGAGTAGGTCAAGCTAGGCTTCGTTTGACCAAAAAAAAAACCATAAGCTAACTTATTGGACCTTTTGATTTTAATATTATATAGTTGTAAATGAAATAAATATAATATTTTAGTTGAATTAGCTTTTGGAATGATAGTGTTTCAAATGCTACTCACCGAAGCTTTTCGAAACTTATGATTTTCTATTCACAAGTTTAGCTACTCCAACCGTTAGATTTACCAAACATCATACTAGCTTATTAACATATATTTAACACAAATAATCCATTAGCGCGCGCTTCAGCTACCTCGTCAACTTCAACTACTCCATCAGTTTCAACTATCCCATCAGCTAGTATTTTGTCAAACGGAGCCCAAGTCACAACATAGGAGGTAGGCACGTACCTTCTTCTTTCTTTTTTACATAATACAATCCAATTTCAGTCTGACCTGGAAATTTCGGTATGGTCTAGTCTCTGGTTTGGACCGAAACCCGGAATCTACTTTTATCTTGGACCGTGAACTAGACCGTAATACTTCCGATCTGATCCAACTTTTGCTTGTCCAACCCTAGTGAGGAGGGACATTCAGGGGGCGGAGTGTTTCGACATAGGTGATCCCATTCGGCAAATCACCCAATTCGGATCCTTTGATCGACTCTGGTGGTCTCTTCGGTGTATGATAAAATTATTTTGGTTATAAATAAACATTGAAAAAAAGTTTTAAAATATTTTGAGATTCTACACCCTTATATTAATATGTTTATAAAATTTTAATATGACAATTCATGTTTTTAAAAAAATAAAAATTATTTTCTAAAATAATCGATATTTTAATTATATATATTTCTTTATCATACTTATTAATTACTACTTCCCCTGTAAATTACCTTGTAAATTATAGTAAAATATTTATAAAAAAAATTAATCGTGTTGTGTCGTACTCCGTATTACTTGTATTATCCAATAAGAAAAAAAACTCATATCCATATCCAACACGGTTATTATCGTGGTTTACCATTTCGTGTCTGATTCATGTGGTATCATTTTTAACCTTTCATTATCTATTACTCCTAACTACTTTACCTTTTTAAATTTGATTCTCCCGACGTAAATACATAATTACAATTCGATCAAATACTCCGTATTAGACAAGATGGTCCACATCTGACTCCTCCACTTCCCTCCATTTTTTCTGCATCTTTTACACTTTGAGTTTAAAATTAGGGTTTATTTTCTGTCTTAATTTGAACATGGAAACATCTCTAAAGTCTAAGTACATGACACATGTGGCACATTGTATTTCAAGGAAGCTTCCAATTTCAACTGCTCTACACCATTAAGTATTGACCGATCCTGGAGGCTGGAGCGCACAACGACGAATCTCAGGGGTTTTCCATTCCATCTCCAAGATTCCTGTTGATTGTAATTTTGGATTGCTGCGACTGCGATTCATCGAACCTTTGATTTGTTTAATCCATTCATCCGAGTTTGAACACTATCCCAACCAAACCAAAGGTCAAACCTTTAACCTCCCCCCTTTTTCCTACTGTAGCATTTTCCATTTACAATTTAGCGATCTCCTGTCAATTCTCTCACTTTTTAGGCATTCTCTGTTTCCCACTCGATTCACACCTTGTTGGTTTCTGTCTTCTATAGGTGTTTGTTGAATTTCTCTCTCCCCCTGAAGGTGTCCTTCATCTAGGATTTCCCTCTTTTCCGATTTAGGGTTTTGGGATTTTCCCTTTCCATGGATTTGTTTCCAAGTATTTCAAGTTGTCGAGATCGATTCGACTCCCGTCGTTACACCTTCGAAACCCTAAGTCCCGATCTGGATCCGGGGTCGGGGACAAGCTCCAGCGGCGATTCCCCGGAACTTCCCGATTACTACGGCGCTTGTCTCAGTTTCATCCACGATGTCCTCATGGAGGAGGAGGAATTAGATGACGCCCCTGTCGAATTTCCCGATTTCGGCGCTCTCCAGGCAACTGAGAAGTCGTTCTACGACGCCCTCGGTGAGCCTCATCCATCGCCGTCTGATCAATTCCGATCGTTTGTTGCTCGGAACGTTGACAGCTCCAAAGGCCAGGTTCAGTCTTTCCCCTTTGTGATTGATACTTCTGATTACTCATCCTGGTCGAATTCTCGAACTTTTGGCTCTGCTAACAGCTTTGAAGATGATCTAGTTGATCCAGTGGTTAATTTCCCTGTTAGCACATCTAGTGAAGGGAGTAGTGTATCTATCAATCAAGGGGGTGAGAGTGAGAGGCGGAATTCAGAAGAGGGGAAATTCTTGGATAGTGAAAGAAGGGTGAGGAAAATTCATCAAAGAGATGATGACAGTGATTGGCAAGATGTAAGAAGCAACAAGCTTCCAGCTTCTTATAATGATGAAGAAGGCGAAGAAATAGAGCAGTATGAATACATACTGCTCCGAAAGGATGAGAAGGATGATTTATCGGGTTCTAAGGATCAATCTTTACAATGTGAGGTGGATGCAAAGCCGGAGGATGATAGCAAGGGGAAGACAAAGGCGTCTAGGAGAAGGAGATCTCAGTCAGGTGTACAGAATGGAGGTGAAGAAGTGGTGGATTTAAGGACTCTCTTGAACTCCTGTGCACAAACTGTTGCAAACTTTGATATAAGTGGCGCAAATGACTTGCTGAAGCAGATCAGGGCGCACTCATCTCCGTATGGGGATAGCATCCAGAGGGTTGCTCATTACTTCGCCAATGGGCTTGAGGCGCGCATGGTTGGCACTGGATCGCAGCTGTATTTTAACATTGTGAATTCCAGAACCTCGCCGTCTGGTGTCTTGAAATGTTACCAGCGTTATATATCTGCAATCCCTGTTAATAGGATATCCTTTTTCGTGGCTAATCAGATGATAGCAAAGTTGGCTGAGAATGCAACCCAGGTCCATGTAATAGATTTCGGTATCTACCATGGTTTTCAATGGCCAAGCCTTATACAGCAGCTGTCTGAGAGACCCAATGGACCCCCAAAGCTTAAAATTACTGGAATAGATTATCCTGTAGATGGGTTCCGGCCTGCAGAGAAGGTGGAGCAGACAGGTCGCCGTTTAAAGGTGTATTGTGAGAGATTCAATGTGCCATTTGAGTATCATGCCATAGCGCAGGCTTGGGAGACGATCAAGCCGGAGGATATCAAGATTGAGAGGGGAGAGGTGGTTGTGGTAAATTCTCATTACCGGTCCAACACATTGCTGGATGAGACAGTTGAGGTGAACTGCCCAAGAGATGCTTTCTTGAGGTTGATCAGGAATTTGAATCCGGATCTTTTCATTCATGGGATTGTGAATGGATCATATAGTGCCCCGTTCTTTGTCACTCGGTTCAGGGAGGCGGTGTTGAACTTCATTTCTATGTTTGATATGATTGAAGCAACAATGCCGCGCGAAGATAAGGAGAGGCAGCTGATAGAGCGAGACCTACACGGGAAAGAGATTTTGAATATCGTAGCGAATGAAGGGATGGAGAGGGTGGTAAGGCCTGAGACATACAAGCTGTGGCAAGTGCGCACCCAGCGGGCTGGTTTTCGGAAGCATCCGTTGGATAAGGGCCTTGTGAACAGAGCAAGGGATATTGTGAAGGCGAGTTACCACAAGGATTATCTGGTGGATGAAGACGGCCACTGGATGATTCAGGGTTGGAAAGGTCGGATCCTGTTTGCAATCTCCTGTTGGAAACCGAAACCCACATAGATATAAATCTGTGAAGACTGAAGAGTAGTGAATATAACAAGTTTCTGACTTATCAAGCGTCTGAAAAATATCTGAAAGTGTGTAACGTCGACTGCCTGGGTTTCCTCTGATACGCGTTACTACATCCATTTTGATCCACTGGTGAGAAATAGATTGGTTGCTGACATAGTAAGAGATGTGAACTGAAGATTCTCTAACTTTGCAATGTTGTTATATTGTGTTCATATATATGACCATAGCTGATGATGAGCTTTAGATGAAATGTGTACTGAAACTCGTGCTTCGCAATTCGCAGTTGTATTGGTTTTTTCATTTGTGTATCATGGAATGAGACTAGGACTTGTTTCTGCAATTTCGATTGTATGCTAATTCTACCAGTTCGCGTCATTGGTTAGCGAGGCGTTGGGTGCACCGGAGTGAATCTCCTTGTAGATGAACATGTTAGCTCATCATAGTGTGCTACTGGAGATTCAGTGTGGTTTATTGAACATTCGGTTTCCAGTTTTATTAGATCATCTGTTGGACTTCCCTTGCAGTTAAAAAGGTGGTAAGTCAAGGTGAAAAGCAAAAGTAAACTGAAAATAAACACATGCTTTGTATTGGGGCCTTTTATTTTTTTTGATCTAGTGTATTGGGGCCTTTGGAAGTGATTCAGGTTAACAATGGCTTCCATTGATTCCACATTTGATCAACTTTCTCTGTCCCTTTTTTCTTTCCCCTCTTTTTTTTTCTTTTTTACATTAGGCAAAAAGTTGGATGTACTAACGACATCCATGATTATTTCGCAAGATGATGTTCTGGAACTCACAACAACAAGTGCTCAAAATAAAATTACAACTAAAGTGAGATTTGACAATAAAATCAGCTGCACCATTGACCTCTCTATAGCAATGCTGAAAACTGATGCTCTCATTCTTTCCCCTCTTTTTGGTTATTCAAGTTGGTTCGGGTTTTAATTGAGTTTATATTCAAGTTTTGATTTTTTACTGTCTCATTTTTTGATTAATTCGGATTTTAATTATTTTGGGTTTTGATTATTTCAACAATAATATTTAAAATTTTACTGTATCCTCAGTTTGAATTATTTCAAGTTTTGGTTATGATTTTGGATCTTTTTTGGATTTTTCTTTTTAGAGTAGGCAAGAAGTATGTCGACATTGCCTTGGCAATGGTCAACCCTGATCATCCATGTGGATAATGTTATAAAGATCCCGATTTAACGAGAGTGTATCCATGTTACAAATCATAGTAGTAGATCTAGCTATGAAATCAGCACATACTACTATTAGCTTCCATGTAACAATGGTTGAAACTTATCTTCTCTTGATTTCTTCAATCGTTTTGCTGATATCCCAAGGGACAACCGAGCATCCACTGATTGTTGAAATAACTTCTATACTATTGACTTCCATAATGAGATTCCTCAGACCCTTCGCGATTGCTAACTTGATGCCCATAAAAAAGGCAATTGCTTCTGTTTGAATAACTGAGCCAAGTCGAACTACCTGCAGGAAAATATCAATAACCCTACCGTCACTATCCCTAATTATACCTCCAATTGAACAAATGTCGGAGGATTTGACTCAGTCATCTACATTTAGTTTGTAGATCTCTCAAAGAAGTCTAGCCCAAGCCTTGAGGCGAGCGTTTCTTCTATTTGGTTTGGCGACCGAATTTATTGATTACCACCTTAACAAATCGGGTAAAATTATATCCTAACCATTTAATGTGGAATAATATGATGTACTGATTATTCATTAAAAATTTATATTATATATACAAAAATATTTTAATAATCAAGTATTAATAAACTTCTTTTTATATATTAAAAACTAGTATTGCATTAATTATCGTTTACCACCAGTTAAATTGTGATTATTTTATATCTATTACTATATATATTTATATGATTTTCTTTTTACATATCTATATATCTATATGCATATATATACACATACTACAACTAGGGATGGCAATGGGGCGGGGACTCCCCGTTCCCCGCGGAGAATCCCCACGACGTGGACGGGGATGGGGACGGGGATGGGGGCCAAAGTGATTCCCCGCGTGGGGACGGGGATAGTAGTCCCCACCCCGATCCCCGCCCCGTCCCCGTTGGGTACCCCGCGGGGATCCCCGATAGGGAGTATGAAATCTCCAATGTTGTTTATATCTTACCTAAGTTTAAATAGTTTTTCTTTTATTTTTAAACTTTTACCTTATAATTTACATTTATGAGATATTATATGTAATATTTATATTATATCTTTTACATAAATTTAATAATATCTTATAGTTTTCTATTAAATGGGGGGACCATGGGGTTTAAACGGGGAACCCGATGGGAAAACCCGCAGGAAATGCAAACGGGGAAAATTAAGCCGGGACGGGGATTTCCCGATGAGGACGGGGATGGGGACGGGGGGTATTTTTGATCCCCGAATGGGGACGGGGACGGGGAGGGTACTCCCCGCCCCGTTGCCATCCCTAACTACAACTACTGCATATCTTACTACAATACTACATGCATATGATGTGTTGTGGTAAGTTTTAGGGGGAAAAATTTCCGTAAAAATAAATGATTAAAAATATGTTGTCATAATTTATAAAAAGTTATTATAAGTCTCTCTCTCTCTCTCTCTCTCTCTCTATATATATATATATATATATATATATATATATATATATATATATATATAATCCATACTAAGAAAAAATATTAATAGATAAATATTTGATAAATATCCACACACACATATATTCTGTTTTTTGGTAGATTGAATTATTTATATCTAGAGTAATTTTTATTTTGTATTTCCATATGCTTTGATCTTTATTAGTTTAATTCTCACATTGTATTTCAAATTTATTGTTTTGTCACATTTTTAACATGATTTTTTATATAGACAATAGATATAATTATAGAATATTGTGTTAACATATTACCGTGCATGAGACCAGATAAATACTAATATTTTTATAAAAGAAAAGTTGGTGATAAAATAAATGTATTTATATAATTTTCTTTTTATATATAATTCTACATAGAATGATATATTTATATAGAAGAAAAGTTTAACATATATAATGTTATAATTATTAATTATATAAATAAATAGAGAGAATTAAGAACTAGAAGCTAGCTTTTTTAAAGAGTTTTTTTTTTGTTCAAGCTTGTCTTATTTTAGTAAATGAACGAGTTTGAACCGAGTTTTTTTCGAGCTCTAAGTAGTTTCACTTGGTCTTAACATATTAACTTAGAGAAAATTTCATAAATTCCATAAAATTCGAGCTATTCGAGCTTGAATCGAACGAGCCAAGCTTTCAACCGAGGTTAAAATCATATTAAGGCTCGACTTGTTTAAGTAAGCGAATGAGCTCGAATCGAGTTTTTTTCGAGCCGAGCTCGAACCGTTCAGTTCATATAACAACCCTATTAATATGAAAAGGCTCAATATTTTTTTGGGAAAACAAATTAAAATACCCCCACCTTTGGGGGTATGGTAAAAATATATCCTCAACTTTCAAATGTAATAAAAATATCCTGACCTTTGAGGGTGGTGGTAATATATTACCATGTGTTTTCTCACGGGTCAAAAATGCTAACAAGACACCCTACGCGGATTTTTTACAAGGGTTTTCTTGAACAATGTCCTTAGGAAAAAAATAAAGAGTTGGACCGGGTTCATACCCAACGCCTTTTCCTCCCTCATATCTTTTTCCGTGGACCGTGGTCGCCTCTTGAATTGTCTTCCAGGTCTTCTAGGTAACTCATGGTTCCGGCCTCTTCAATGTTAGTCTTCCTCCCTCGTTGTCGACTATCTTGAGCTGTCTCTCTCATATCTTCTTCCCCTTTGATTCGTTCACGGATTTGGGTGGCTAAGTTTTTTTTTCCCCTCTTCGTTGTTGTTGTTGTTGGTTTAGTTTTGTTGTCGGTTTGGTATTAGAAATAGTCGTGTTGTGTTAATTTGAGGCAATTTTGACCAGATTAGTTGCTTGGTTGAATCAATTTCGTTTTTCGGGTTTAATTTGTTATCGTTTTATTATTTTCCTAAGAAAACCGATCAAGAAAACCCAATTTTAGTGCTAATTTGTAAAAAAGGCTTCACGTATGTTGTCTTGTCAAAAAAAAATTCACGTAGGCTGTTTTGTCAGCATTTTTGACCCGTGAGAAAACACAGGGTAATATATTACCACCACCCTCAAAGGTTGGGATATTTTTATTACATTTAAAAGTTGAGGATATATTTTTACCATACCCCCAAAGGTGAGGGTATTTTAATTAGTATTTCCTATTTTTTTTTCTAAAGTATAAAATAGTTTCTTGCTCCCTTTACTAACAGTGGCGAAGCTAGTCCGTAATATAGGGGTGGGCGAGATTTAGGCTAAAAATTAAGTAATAATGAAACGAGCTTTGCAAAACTTTAAATAAATTTAATTGTGAAGGGTTATGTAAAAAAATTTCAAAGAGTTATCCATATTAGTAAAAGTGAAAGTGAATAAAATTTATAATTAGTTAAAAAAAATCAAGGAAATCCCTAATGAATGAATAAAATGGAATTCAAACAATACTAATTGAAATTAATTATTCTCGTTTTAAAAAGATCTTTGAACTTATATATAAAAAAAAGATAGTTAAAAATAAGTGAAGAAAATGTAAAAATTGGGAATGGAACCTTGGGCTCTAATAAAGAGGTAAAAGTTTTCCATCTATACTTTATCAACAAGGCAAAGTAAACTTTATGATCCATTTTCACTTCTAATTAATTTCTACCTTTTTTTATTTTTTATTTATAATTAACCTTTTGTATTTTTTTTCCGGGATTGGGGTGGGCTCGCGCTCACACAAGCCTACCCCTAGATCCGCCAGTGTTTACTAAAGGTATATATATCCTAATTAATATCGCGGTATGGGTATGGCGAGTTGGGATCTTCTACAACAATGGGTGTACCCTATAGTACACCACAAAATTATTTTTATGATAAAACAATGTTAAAAAAAATTCTAAAAATTATATTTAACTTATATACACTCATATTTATATGCTTATAAAATTTTATCATAAAAAATCATGTTCTAGAAAAATAGAAAAATCATTTACTAAAATAACTCATATTTTCATTATCTATAATATTTTAAACATGATTTTTATAATAAAATTTTATAAATACATAAATATAAGTGTATATAAGTTAAATATAATTTTTAGAATTTTTTTTAACATTGTTTTATCACAAAATAATTTTTTGGTGTACCATAGGGTACACCTATGGTTGTATCCAAATTCGGGTATGGCTAATCCTATCTTTAGGCTTGGGCCTTGGAACAAACTGCCAAGTAATTGAAGTCGTTCTTGGTGGGCTATTATTGATTTCAAAATTTTCAAAAACTAAAGGTTAAAAGTAAGAGGGCATAACAACAAACGAAATGATGTTCCTCTTTTCGTTTTTTCCAACATCAGTAAATCCAAAGGGGCAAGTAGCATCATTAATGGAGTATCAACCATATCCCAAAAAGTTGGCAATTATTTGGTCATATAGGGTATTTTGTAGCCTTCTTTTTTTTTTTAAGGAAAATGAAATTTCTCTAAAATAATCATGTAAAGTCTATTGATAAGATAGGTTCCATCTATGAAATGTAATTACACCCGAGTTCTTTTCATTTTTTAAAAAATAATTACGAATTACCTCGAGACAATAATAATTAAGGCGGCTGATTTGGGCGAGGGGACTCGGTCGGGACAACGGAATCAGTAGCTGGAGGCGGCACTCAATTGCAATCGAAGGTGGGATGCGTCAAATTGAGATAAAACGCTCTCTGCTCACCATTTGCTTACCAACTGGATCTGTAAACTAGAAGCAATCTCTTTAACATTATATTACCCACGTTCTCTTTAACCGTTGTTGATTTGCACTGAGCAAATTGAGCTAGAGCCTAGAAGCAATGTATTGCTGAAACTAAAACGTTGTCAAGGTTTGCTATCTCATCTTTTGATTGTTTATATTTACAAAAAAACAGATGGTTTTCCTAATGTACTCATATTTCAATAGCTACCCCATTTAAAAAATATAAATATATACGGAGTATAATTTATTTTGAAAAATAAAATAAAATTCTCTAAAAATCCAATTTTTTCCCCTAAAATGTTAAAAGAAGTTGGAGATGCTTTTACGGTTAATTATTTCATTAATATTCATATTGTTTTTTCTTTCTATAATTACATTAAAATATATAATGTCAAATTTGTATATCAATGCAAAATTCACTTTTTCAAAAACGAACATCTTTTAAAAAACGAACATCTTTTTCTAAAGCTTGTGTCTTGGTCAAACGCAAAAACTAACTACCTTTTCAATTCTCTTTTCACCAATCAAAACTTTATTTTAGAAAAATAAAAAGAAATACATATAATGATATTTTAGCATGTACTGTATGTAAAACTGGAGTATAAATTGTGACAACGAGGAATATATCATAATATGGGGAAGAATAAGAGTAGAGAGGAGACATAGAAAAGAGAGAATATATATCTCTATTACTTGTGTGTGTATCAAAGGA
The DNA here is from genome assembly GCA_963922045.1 of Persicaria maculosa. Taxonomy (NCBI): domain Eukaryota; kingdom Viridiplantae; phylum Streptophyta; class Magnoliopsida; order Caryophyllales; family Polygonaceae; genus Persicaria; species Persicaria maculosa. The sequence goes on along the minus strand of OY998259.1, from coordinate 23,176,841 downwards.
GAATTACAAGGCCTTTATATAGGCATAGAAGGAGATGGTTACAAAGGACAAGCCATAAATCAGGACCTTTGGTTTTCCACCATGTGGGAGTTATGGGAGGTCAAAGGTGGGAGGTGAAACATCCACCACCAATAACTTTATAACACTCCTCTTTGATGTACACCTCTAACATTATAAAAGTCTCGCTAAAAACCTCGCCTAGAAAAACCCATTGGGGCAAAAACTATGGCTAAGGGAAAAAGAGTACAAATGTCGATTGATACGCTTTGGTGATACTACCTCGTTAAAAACCTTGTCAGGAAAACCCAGTGGAACAAAACCTGATCGAAGGGAAAAAGAGTGCAGTGCGTATATTCTCCCCCTGAATCCAACATTCTTTTTGCAGCTTTCTCATTCCGATAAGCTCACCGAATTTCTTGATAATTCTGACTTCATGAGCTTCATGGTCGAGTCTGAACATTGTCTTTGATGTGTACAAGCCGAAATCTCTTCATATATTGCAATTGACATCGACGCGCTTGACCTATAAGTCTTGTTGTTAAGCTGCTTTTAATGCACAATCATAAGGTACTTCAGGACCCAGTGTGCCATTTGATCATTGGGGGGGGGGATCTAGTGTATTAAATGGTGTCTAAGTTGCCTCATTAAAAACCTCAACTTGGAAAAACCCAATGGGATAAAAACCAAGATTAAGGAAAAGAGTACAACATTGTATGGTACTTCGGGACCTTGTGCAATATCACCACTTACACGATTATATGTACTTCTGGTACTCTTATAAGGATCTTTAATCAAATATATGTGACGAGGCTTTGACATTAATGCTGCAGGCATTTTCAATCGATCTTTTTCATTTATAAGCATATGCAAGTAACACGTCCGTCATTTACATTTAGACCCAAAATTATATTCACTTCTGGTGAATTCATTCTCCATATAACCTTTGATAGGTTTTTGTGCAATCAATTTGGCTTTATATTTTATTTTGTACGAACACCCACTTAAAACCAAATGATGTTACGCTTTCCGGTGTTGGAACTACAGGTCCAATGCCATCATGCTTAAAGAACCTATTCTTGCATGAATTTCCTTTTACTAGCTCTTTACTATCATTTCGATGTCGACATCCATTATTCATTTGATGATCATCATATTCTCATTGACCCTTTCCACTTTTGGGGAATCGTATACCAAGAGCCTAGTTCTCTCCAACATTTCTGGTGTACTTGAGAACCACTTGATATTCATTGAGTTGGAGTTACTTCTGAAACTTCCAAATGAGCTAGTATCTGTGACTTTGTCACTTTCTTGGCCTTTGGTAAATGCTTTAAATAACATATTTTCTAAACCTTATAATCATTTCATTTAGTGAACTTCTGGTTCACTTGTATTTATCCGTGGATATGAAATGATAGAGAAGTTGCTTCTGTGCAATCTATTTCTTAATATTTAGTCTCATTTCCTCTCCCCCTAAATACCGAGCATTTTATCACCATCGTAAAGCTCTAGGTATTTGATATCAATAGGGACTCAAACTCCATGTATCATCCAACTTCTTTGTGGTCTCATTGTAGTTCCTTTGGAGGAGGTACATCTCGGACCATGTGTTGCTCATTCAAGACCTTTGAATGGCATGCTCTCTTCTCGAGATAATTAGGGAGATGTTATTGTGTCAAATTCGAAATGCAAACTAGCTTTCATGGACCCATTTGACTAACGACTCTTCTGGGTCGTCGTAAGCTACTTTATGCTTAACAGTGTGTTCGATAACATTCTCTACCTTATGTTTCATATGACCAAGTATCGAGGCATCTATAATATTGGAATTACACTGGTCTATATATGGTAGTGTTCCGTACGTGTCTCATTATATCCAATCAAGAGACATTAGAGACTTTGCATTTACTCTCAATATAGATGGTCTTATTGTTGATTTTGCCAAGATAATAGACCATATATGTTCGGTCACCCTTATTGAGGATCTTCAGGTCATAGGATCTTCTGGTCCCTCTTGGTGGGTGTCTATGTGAATTTCAATGATCCCGCACTTCATCGATTCACATGAGTGACCGGATGCCACAAAGAAAAAAAAATATTTTATCATTAACTAACTTCTGGTTAGTGATAAGTTTTAATGGGATAAATGAGTGTCAAATAAACTATATATATACATTCTCATTTCTGTAAGACTTGCTTCTGGCTAGTCATATGAGATATTGGTGTTCAGTACCATGTTAATTCATACATATGCGTCATTGTTACTTCAGGTAACAAGATCAATGCTCTTCTGGAGCTCTATGGTACTCATCTAGGTTTTTCCATTCAAAATTGTTTAAGAAAACTTCAAATTTTCAAAATTATTTGACACTTATAAAACCATTATATTCAACCATTGAACTTTGTATATGGTGATCCATTTATTTAGATGCCATTGAATGGGTATAAAAACCCACATTCCATGTACTTCTTCAAGAGTACAAGTGATAAGATTTGAATCATATACTCTTCTGGAGTTTATAAAATTCATATACTCTTCTAGAGTTTATAAGAATCATTCACTCTTCTGGATTTTAATAAAAATCCACCAGTAGAGTCTTCAGGCTCTTAGGTTGGTGTTGAAAAACTTCATAATCGTAGATTGTGCTAAATCTTTCTCCCAAATGTTCATTTTCCAAACAAAACTTTGTATTATACACTCATGATAAGTTGTTTCTTCGGGAAACACTTTGAGTTTTGAATTACAATAAGTAAAATCATAATAATTTTATTCAATAGAAAGCAACGAATAAATAAATAAAATAAATTTGTATTTGTCCACTTCAGGTGGAGTCATGGAGAAACTTTTCAATTTATCATTTTCTTCAAGAAATGATTTTATTTCTAAGATGATTCATTTGTCAACTTCGAGTGACAACTAGTCTCTATTATGTATAATCCGATCATATACTCCAAAAAGATGATAAGTTGCATCCAAAAATATAGTAAGTTGTCATATAAACATTGACCATATTTTTCAAGAAACCGTATGGTCGATTATTACTCACTTCAGGGAGAAGACAACTTGTATACAACCACTTCAAGGGTTATATCTATCTTTACTTTATACACATCGCTTCATGGATTATTTGTGCAACTTTAAAATAAAACTCATACAATTCAGGGTATGATTTTAATTCATCTTTCGGAGATTATACAAACTTATCATCAATTTTGTTCAAAGAATGAATATTGTCACTTCAGGGACAAATATGTATTGATGAGATAGTGAGACATTTTATGAATTTCCTTTTCATATACAAGTATACAACTCTTCAGGAGATGATTGTCGTTACTGTAGGAATGATTTAGAAGGATTATGTGTTCATTCTCTTCAAGGGATGAGTTTAGTTATTTCGAGAGATGGTCATAAATAAATAAATAGTTGACATAGATAATAAAACTATAAAACATAAATAAATGAAATAAAATTAGCATATTGTCAACTTTTGGTGACAAGCAATTAAACATCCCCCACAAATACATATTGTTCTTATATGATATTTATCGTCTACTTCTGGAGATCGATTTGACAAAATATGATAGTTTATTTTCACTCTTTAACTATACAAACCATCGCTACATTGATGAGTATAAAATTTAAAACTTTATGTACTGTAGGAGATAAGTTTCGTCAAGATATAAAAGCTAACATATTTTATCTTCTTCAAGAGATAAATTTATCACTTCTGGAATAATAGACAAATTAAACGATTAATATCTACTTCGGGAGATAATATTTATCATGGTATATAACCTAAAATATTTTATCTTCCTCAAGAGATAAATAAGAATTTCATCTTCTTCAAGAGATATCATAATTGTGTCTACTTTATCTACTTTAGGAGATGAACTACCACTTTTTGAATGATATGCAAATTTAACAATTTATATCTACTTCCGGAGATAATGTTTGTCTACTTCGGGAGACAAAACAAAAAACAATACAAATTGAAATGAATAATAAAACTGAAATAAATAAATAAAATAAAAAATAAGTTCATCACTACAGGGATGATTTTCAGTCTTTCACATCTACTTCAGGAGATGGTCCGTTCATCTACTTTGGGAGATGAGATGATGATTAGTCCGTTCGAGATGGTACAATCATCTACTTCTGGAGATGAGATGAGTCCATAGTCATCTACTTCGGGAGATGAGATGATTAGTCCGTTAATCTACTTTGGGAGATAAGATTTTATCGATTGTCCATCACTTCGGGGATGAGATTTAATGTATTGGTTCATCGCTTTGGGGATGAGATTAATCTGGTCATTGCTTTTATCATATCATCACTTCGGGGATGAAATTTAATGGATATAAAGTATCTATGTATACACATCCTCTTCAGGGGATGAGACTAATTTATTCAATTGATTCAACCACTTCGGGGATTGAAGTTACTTATTTGATTGATTCAACCACTTCGGGGATTGAAATTTGTTCGATTAATTCAACCACTTCAGGGGTTGATATAATTTTGGTTTACATATCATCTTCGGGGATGTGTTTATATACTTCACAAGGGCATAATGTGCAACCCTGGAAGTTTGGGTCTTTTCTGTAATTATTATAAAGGTACAAGCCAAACTGCAATTTTTGAAATTCTGGGGCCGATTTTATAATTTAGCCCAAATCTGCAACACAAAACCTTTCTTCCTCGTTGTGTTTGCAGAGACTCACCGCCGCCTTCAAGTGATTGTCCGTGACCGTGACCACCACTCCACCAGTGACTCACCGCTTTCCACCTCTGTCGATCTGCGATTTAAAAAATTCAGGCCTTTTGTAATTAACAAAAAAAACCTGTAAAACCTTTCTTCCTCGTTTTGCTTTCCACCTCTGTCGATCTACGATTTACAAAAACAATTTTGCAGATTTATGAGATCGGCAGAAGAGCAATAAGAGCAAGGTTCTGCTAGTCTTCAGAGGTCCTCTATGGATAAGAGACTATCGTGGTGATAACGTGTCATAATATGTGGAAAAATAAGAGTAGAGAGGAGACATAGAAAAGAGAGAATATTTTTAAAATTTTCACTATTCTCTACAACCAATCAAAAGTGTTTAAAAAATAAAAAAGTACACAAATCAATATACATCATTACAATACAAATCAATAGTTAGAAAATCTAAAACGTCCTTTATTATTGATCAAAATATACTTTCTAAAATACCTTGTATTTATGATAAGATGAAGTATATACGGTTGAGTTTTACTAGTTTAGCTAGTAGTAAAGATGATATTTAATATATAACCAATAAATCCCCTTTCACCCTACATTTTAGTTATTGTCATGGAAAATTTAGCAAGAGAACTACATGAAGAAGCCCTCTTGGAAGACCCCTTGATTGGAATCAAATTAACAAAAGAAGGAACTCCGATTCCTTTCCTCACGTTTGCAGATGACACAATTATCTTCACAAATGCTTCTCATAAGAGTCTCCTACTATCCAAAATATGATAAATAACTTCTCAAATTTGTCTGGTCTAGTGATAAACTATAGCAAGAGCTCACTTCAGGTTTCTGCGAATGTTCATATGACATTTGCAAGATCTCTAGCTCAACAAATGCGAATTCCAATGTCAAAAATGCTGGAAATATACCCAGGTATTCCTCTTGTTAGTGGAAGAGTTAAAAATTGTGTCTTTGAAGAGGCTATTGACAACCTTAAAAAACAATTATCAAAATGGAAAGCATCAACTCTTTCCCAGCCAGGGAGAGCTGTTCTTATTCAAGCTAATCTCAGGTCCAAGACAAACTATCTAATGCAAAATTTCTTATTACCGAAAGGAATCCTCAACCGAATTGATCAAGTCAATAAACAATTTTATTGGAATAAACTACAATCACAACGATATACCCCCTTTATTAGTTGGGAGAATATATGTAAACCAAAAAGTCAAGGGGGTCTTGGATTTAAAACTGCTGAAGAAATGAACATAAGCTTGTAGATGAAGTTACTTTGGAAGTTATATACGGACTAAAATAATATTTGGGCTAGAGTTATAAAAGAAAAATATCTCCATTCTGAAACAATTAGACAAAGGTCGAACCAAAACACTTCATGGCAATTTGGAAGATTATTGCAATTACGGGATCAATTCCACAGTGGCCTCCTTTGGGTCATCGGAAATGGGGAATCTATCGATGTTTGTGATGATGCCCGAAATATAAATAATGATATTAACAAATATCATAAATATATAAAGGTTCCCCGCTATACAAATAGACCCTTATAAGCATGAAGAATGGGCGAATACAAATCGAGGTACATACTTAAGGTGTTCGCGGACGATAAACCGCCCGTGACTCCAAGATGTTTGCCATGACACTTGGCATCCATGCCCCCCACCCACATGTCATGAGGCATGTGACACTTGGCATCCATGCCCCCCCCCCCCCCACATGTCATGAGGCATGTGACACTTGGCGACAAGTGGGCTTGCATGAAGAAGTCTTAGTACTATAAATAAGATGTCGAGGCCTCATTATCAGGGGTCGGAAACTGGAATCTCATTAGGCTTAGGCCGGATTCCCTGGCCTTGAGCCCCCCTTCTCAAGCGGGATTAGTCTCGGCTAGACCGACACTTGATGGAGCTCTGCAGGGAGGACGGTTGTCCGCAAATAGCTTGAGCTCGGATCGGCACAGGTTTGGGTACGCCGACAGTAATCTCGTCGCGCGTCTCAGGTAAGCCCGATCGTTTGAGCTCGCCCGCGTTCAACTTGATCCCGGAACCCGCTGACACGGGATTCTGAAAATCGGGTTTCATCAGTTTGGGATGACATTTGGATCCCTGATCAAATTCTAACTGATCACCAGAATCACCATGACCCCAAAATGAAAGTAGCACAACTAATCACTCCACAAAAACAATGGAATTTAACAATGTTAAATCAATTGTTCCCTCAACACATAATTAAAAAAATATTGGAAATTCAAACTCCAGGATGGGATATTGCGGATAAATTAATTTGGAAACCAAATCCCAATGGAAACTTTACAACTAAATCTACGACCAAAATAACGAGCCCTAGACAACAATATGAAACTGACTATAACTGGATCTAGAAACTAAAAATACCACCTATATTAAAGAATTTGGTTTGGAAGATAGCAATTGATGGTTTACCAACAAAGGCTAGGCTTAACAGGTACATTAATAGAGTCCCATCTCAGTGTTGCCTTTGTGACTATGAAGCTGAGGATTCTCATCATCTTTTTATGAAATGTCGAATCACTTAGTCAGTAATCTTGGGTTATGAACAACTAATGGGTAAATCCTTCCTTAGCTTAAGAGGAAGGAACCTGTCGATAGAAGATATTATGATGGTTAGACATGAAAACTCACATTTTGAAGATCTTTATTTCATTTGGCAAACAATATGGGAAACTAGAAATGAAATCATTTTTAACAACAAAAACTTGGAGGCTACAACCTCTATGGTTCAAAAAAATATATGTAATTAATATAACAAATTGGAGTTTGACAAATGTAAATATGGAAAAAAACCAAGTCCAAAACCAAAAGATCAAAAGCTAAATGGAACAAACCACAAGGAGCTATCCTCAAAATTAATGTAGATAGCTCGGTTAATTCCATTGGCGGGTGCCTTGTGGGGGAAGTCATCAGAGACTCCGATGGTCGGATTATTGATATTTTCATCAGGAGACAAGACAATATTCAGTTCTCCAAACAGAGACTTCTGCAGTCTGTGTAGGAATGCAGCAAGCTATCTCCAGAGGATTTCGAAAAGTCGTCATTGAAGGGGACAACCTGGAAGTTATAAAGGCGATTAGAGAAAGCAGTAATATCAAGTGGGAAATTATGCGTTATGTGGAGAAGATCAACCTACTCTCAGGTTCCTTTGATCATATCCAGTTCAAACAATGTTATAGAGAAGCAAATAAGGTAACAGATTATATCGCTAAAAGTAGGGGAAATTGTAATTTGTCCACTCTCTCTTTTAATAGGGATCTTTGTAACATCATCCAGCAAGATGATCAAGGAAGTGCCTTGCATTTTTAGCAAAGCTTTCCTAATGTGTTTGCTCACTGTAATAAATAAATAAATAAATAAATAAATAAATATATATATATATATATAGAGAGAGAGAGAGAGTATGGATCAAATGTTAACAAGTCTTATTATGTTTTGTGTTAACAAATCCTGTACATTGATTAGAGATGAATCAAGGGTGGAGATTAAACGTTTTTACTGATTTTTTTTAATTAAGGTAATGTGGGGCACATACCAAATCCACACCCATTTGCCAAACAAGTGCGTGGATCCAATTTTTTTTAACAAAACCCTAACCCAGTAATAAAAACTACCCATAATCCATTTCAGATCTGAACGCTCCTCCCTCACCGCAGCCCTCATCTCCATCGCTCGAATTCGAGGTCGGTGAAGGTGGAGGTCCCTCGCCTTACCGCACCTCCCATGGCCACCCTCGCTCGGATTCAGGTCGAAGCCACCCAAATCTAGAGAGGTTGGAGGTCCATCGCTTGGATTCGAGATGCGGTATTGGAGCCGGACTGCTTCCATTCCTGTGCGGTGGTGGCGATGGAGGACGATGGAGGCAAGGTTGGCGGGGCGGGTGAACCAAAAACCGGGATTCCTCTGGCTTCTCCTCTTTCTTCTCCGTCCAGGGATCCATGGCGAAATCGAATCCAGATGAAGAAATCAAGGTCGACGATGACGGCGATTTGTGGGCGATCGGTGGCTGAGCACATCGGAGGAGTTCGGTTTCTGATCGGCAGTTTCCGATCGGCGGTGGAGTGCGGTTTCTGATCGGCGGTTTCTGTTCACCATCGGTGGAGTGCGGTTTCTGTTCACCACCCCGCATCACCGATGCCAGCCCTGAGCACCACCGTTCTTGCCACTGCTTCTGCTCTAGATTACCTGCTCTCTCTCTCTCCTTCACTTGGTCCGACGGTGACCTGCGCCTCAGGTTCGATTTCGGTTGTGAATGTGAATCTGGAATTGATTTGTGAATCTGTTAATTAATTGACTCCGTTCTTAATGTTCTTCGCAAGGGGTTGAGAATTGCAAGTCCTTACAAGGTATCCACCATCATCGATTTCTTATCTAAATATCGTCCCTCTGAGCCCTGATTAGAAGAAGTCTGGTGTTCATGAATTTATCTTGTAAATATGTGGCCAATTCAATGTACGTTTATTGAAATTCAAACTTTGTATAAAATAGTAATTCAGGAGTGTGTCAATTATTCGGCAAGTTCAGAGTCACTATTTGTTGATAATTACAAATTATTCATTTGTAGAGGGGCAATTAGAGGTAGGTCTTCGTCTAAAACTGTTTATGAATTTATCGACTATTCGGCAAGTTCATATTTACTATTCGTTAATAATAAGGAATTATTCATATGTATGTGGATAATTAGACGTGAGTTTCTTGAAATTCAAACTCTATTTAAAATTGTTCATGAATTTATCAAATATTCAGCAAATTCAGAGTCATTATTCGTTGATAATTTGGAATTATTCGGTAATTCGTTTAGATCTATATTTTTCTAGTTTGGTTCTCCATTAATTTCACGTTCAGAGTCACTATTCAGCAAGTTCAGAGTTTATATTCATTGATAATAAGGAATTATTCATTTGTATATGGTTAATTAGATGTGGGAAATCAAGTATTATATATATATACTCTTTCAACCGAGCGAATAATTACTATGAACTTATCGAATAATTACTATCAACCTAGCGAATAGTTGAAAAATTGATCACCTCTTTTGCTATTATCTAAATGGTAACTCGTATTTACAGACGAATAATAACAATCAATTTAGCGAATAAATAGTTGCAAAATTGACCAACACGTACTTTTCCTATTATCTAAACGATAACTACTCTTTACACACGAATAATAACTTTAGGTTATCGAATAATTAATATCACCTTATCGAATAGTTCAAAGTTCAAACAGTGCACCACACAAAAAAACAACGTTGCGCTACCAAAAAAAAGCGTTACGCCACAAAGTGCAAGCAAAATCTGGAAGTTTAGAGTCATTATTCGTTGATAATCTGGAATTATTCGGTAATTTATTCGTAATTATTCATTGAACACACAGTGCAACCGAAATCTCCCCGAAAAAAAAATGTTGCCTCAAAAAAAAAATCCAACGCACGCGCTTCCTCTCCAGCAAGTTGGCTATAAAAGTGGTGGGGCCTACTCTTTTTTATTTAAATAAAAAGAGAAAATCTCAATTAATCTCACCCATCCATTTCTAATAAATCAATGGCTTAGATTTGTTAACACAAAACACAATAAGGGGTGAGTACACCTGACCTCAATTACTCACTGTAATTCAATCTGATCGGAATTCAAAGTTGGGGAAATCAATTACTCAAAGATGAGGACATCAATTACTCACTGTAATTCAATCTGATCGAAATTCAAAGGTGAGGAAATAAATTACACAACGAATGGAAAATCAATTACACAGCGAATAGTACTCAGCCTCGAGTGGAACAATTTGATCGGAATTCAATTACTCACCGTAAATTTGATAAACAACTAATATTGCCTCTTGATCGGAATTCAAAGGCCGCCTCCACCGGAATCACCTTCGGGTGAATCAGAGGCCGCCGGAATTCAAAGGCTGCGGCCAGTGGAATTCGCCGCCTCCAATCAAAGACAAAGGAAACTCGAAGGAGATGGCGAAGGCGATGGCGGGCGAAAAAGGATGACTCCGACGATTGCGGCGACAACGACGACGATGGCTTCAGTTGGATAGCAGAGGATGGTGAATTTCGGGGCAAAGGAATTCATGAATCCACCATGGGAGCAAGAAGGAGCAAGAAGGAGACAGCGATCTGGGAGGTTTGATATATATATATATAATCAATAAATCACGAGTTTAAATATTCTTTCCTACATTAATGGCTTAAATACCTTAACCCACCTATGGAAAAAAAAAGTAATATATAACTTGCCATTTAAGTGACATTATTGAGAGGATTAATATATGGGGGATTTTGCAAAATAGCCACAAAAATGGGCTTATTTTACGAAATAGACACGTTTTGGGACATTTTTGTGAAATGACCTAAATATAAACCCCTTCCCTTTGTTTCACGGGCCTTTCTCTCTCCTCCGACCTCTCTCTCTCCGCGCGCTCTCTGTTTCTCAATCCAGAACTGCTCAACGGTGATTGTGAGCGAGGCCGAGATCTATGGCTTCGGCGCCGGATCTGAAGCAATTCCGTCCATCTTCCTCCTTTCCTCCTTGTCGCAGCCGCTCCGCCTCGCGCCGCCTCGCACCCTCCCCCGGCCAGATCTGAATTCGCCATCTATGTCCAATTGATTCTGAAGTCGAATTCGATTAATTGATTCCAGATCTGGAATTCGATTAATTGATTCTGAGAGCGAGAATGTCGGAGCGACGGGAGGAGAGGCGTGAGCGTCGGCGACCGAGAGTTCTCGAGATGGAGATCGAGAGCGCCGGAGAGCGAGAATGCCGGAGCGAAGTCGAGCAACGGCCGAGCAAGCCGGAGGCCGGCGGCGGTGGCGTCGAGCGCGGAGCGGGACGGTTCCTCTTCGCAGAAATCTGAGGAAGAAGAAAGACTTTTGACTAAATTACAAAAATCACCCTACAAATATGATAAATTAAAAAAACTATCTATATTTTATTATGTGATACGTAATCTATTTTTTTTTTATTTTTTCACAACAAAATGTTATATTTGCACAACATACGATTATATTTGCACAATTTACGGTTTATATTTGCACGACAAAATGTTAAAAAAAATAAAAAATAAAACTAGACTTGCTTCAATTTATTCTGAATCGTTTACAATTTATTGAGAAAGTATGAAATTATATTGAGATAAAATAAGATCATGTTGAGAATAAATTCACAAGTCCCGATTGTCGTGCAACTCTTAAAACAAAGTTGTGCAATTCTTACAACAGAGCCGTGCAACTCTTAAAACAAGAGTCGTACAACTCTTAAAATCGAGTCGTGCAACTCTTAAAACCGAGTCGTGCAACTCTTAAAACAGAGTTGTGCAACTCTTAAAACAGAGGCGTGCAACTCTTACAAGAGAGTCGTGCAACTCTTAAAACAAGAGTCGTGCAACTCTTACAACAGAGTCGTGCAACTATTAAAACAGAGTCGTGCAACTCTTAAATAGTCGTGCAACTCTTAAAACAGAGTCGTGCAACTCTTGCAACATAGTCGTGCAACTCTTACAACATAGTCGTGCAACTCTTACAACAGAGTCGTGCAATTCTTAAAATAATATTGAGAGAAAATAAAATCATGTTGAGAACAATTTCACAAATCTCGATCGTTTTGCAAAAAAAACCTATTGTTGAACAAAAATAAGAGTAAGCTGTGCAAATATGACCCCATTCTATTTTTTTATTATTTTTTTAACATTTTGTCGTGCAAATATAAGAGGACGTTGTGCAAATTTAATCATAAGTTGTGCAAATATGACCCTAGTCTAGTTTTTATTTATTTTATTTATTTTATTTTTTTAACTTTTTTTTTATTTTTTTCTACATGGATAACAATTTTTTTTTACTTTATAATATTATTCGTGCGCATTTTATTCTAATTTGTACACTTTTTATTCTATTTGTGTCATCACTTTTTTCAAATAATTTTTTTTCCACGTCGGCACTTTTTTAAAGGTTTTTTTTCTTTTTTCCATCACCCAAGTCTAGTTTTATTTTATTTTTTATTTTTTTAAACATAATGGTATGTTGTGCTCATATAACACTTTGTTATGCAAATGGTATAATTTTATGTAGTGCAAATGTAATATTGGGGTAAAAATTTTACAATATAAAAATAATGGACAATTTTTGTAATTTCTCTAAATTATCCTAATTGATGGAACGCTGTTCATCGCCATCTCGGAGTCTCGGACGCTGTTCACTTCGCTCCGGCCTCGACACCGCCTCCCTCCCTCCGTCGCTCGCTCCCTCGCCACCGCCACCCTCCCTCCGTCGCTCGCTCGCCACCGCCTCCCTCCCTCGCTCGCTCATTCCGGCCTCCGCCTCCACCTCGCCGCTGCCTCGCTCGCTCGACGTCGTCCATCTTCCTCCTCTTCTCCTTATCGATTGCCGCCGCCGCTCCTCCTCCGCCGCAGCTCCTCCTCCGATCTGAGGTCGAATTCAATTTCCGATTGAATTAGATCTGAAGTCGATTGAAGTCCAGTTCCAGATCTGAAGTCAAATTCCTTCAATCGCCTTGCTTCAGATCGAGGAATCGAAGCTTCCTTCAATCGGATCTGAGCGGGGGAGGAAGACAAATGATGAACGACAGAGAGGAAGGGGGCATGAACGGGATTAGGTTTTAGGGGTATTTATTGTGGCCATTTTATTAAATTGTCCAAATACGCGACCATATTGCAAAAACGTTCAAATAAAGTGCCTATTTTGCAAATTTTTTGTTAATATATTGTATGAAGTAGACAAAAAGCATCACTTTTTGATAAAAATACTTTTAAATTTATTTACATATTCACAACCTTATGTTGTAAGAGACTAAAAGGAATGGGTTCCTACTTCCTAGCTATTCTAAATCGAAAGTGGATGTATATTTATGTGTCATTATGGGTGTGTATGGGCCAAAAAAAAAAAAAACAGTTAAAAAAGGGTTAAAATGTGGGTGTTAAAAAAAAAACAGTGTTTGGATGCTTAAATAACTCATGTTTGTTGTTTAAAAACAGGGTTAAAAAAAGCTACAACAAGCTACCTATTTGGGGTTTATTTGGTGTTTATTTGTTTATTTGGTTTGAAAGTATCATAATACCCCTAATAATAACCAAATATACACCACTTTTTTACAAATAAATACTTTTTCATCCCATACGGAGTTTATATTTTTTCATAAATTTTTAACTACTTAGTCTACTTTTACCAACAGTTTATAAATTTTACCCTGTTTACAATTTTAGCATGTTTATTAACTACGTCCCATACGAACCATATATGTATTGATGGCAAAATCTCATCTAAAACTCTATAGACTTTTTATAGGATTTTATAAGAGATGCTAACTTGACTATAGAGTTAAATATATTTTATAAAAATATTTTTAAGAAATAAAAAAAAATGTAGTGATCTATAGGATGAATAAAATATAATATATAAACATAAATTAAAAATAATATTTTTATTTAATCATATTATATTGCATACGTAAAATTTAAACTCTTTAACTTAAAAAATCAATCTAATAGTACTCGAGACTTCGTTAATTTTTGAGATATCCTTCTTAGATTCAAATGCTAATTTTTGAGATATCCTTCTTAGATTCAAATGCTAATTACTTGACATAATTATTCATTTTCATCATTGAGCTCCTTTTGCTTTTGAGATGTTCCATTAATAATCCCATCATACCTGATTCGTTCTTTTGAAATGATTATTGCAATACTTTAAAACAGATTTTCATCATTGGTCGAACTTTTTTTTTTGTACGATTTTTTTATTCTATGTCCTAACACTATTTTGAAAATATTTTTTAAATTTTAATTAGTTTAATTTTTTTAAAATTAGATTTATAGGGTCGGTTGTCTTATTAGTAATGACTAATTAATGAATCTTTTCCAATTTAGGGTTTTATCTTATACCCTTATGAGTTATGACATATGATAGAAAAATCATTTTTTTAATAGGCAGAATATTAATTTCATTATACTTACACGGCTACACTAAATAATTTGGCACAGAGATCGACTTATTTGTATCGGTCTTTCTATCCTATGCCCTAAGGGCATAAGATAAGAACCAATTCGGGAAAGATTCCCTACCAAAAATAAGTGTACCCTAAGAATCTAATTTGAAATTTGGCTAAAACAATTAAATTAAAGAAATGTTTATTCTAAAACGGGATCTTATCCTATGTCCTTGGCGTATAGGATAGAAAATTCGAATTACGATTCTTTAAACAGTTTTTCTATCCTATGCCCTAAGGTATAGGATAAGAAGGATAAAATTCTAAATTGGAAAAGATACCCAATAAAAAATAAACGATCCAAAAATCTAATTTAAAATTTAATTAATACATTTTAATTACTGATATATTTTTTTTTTCTAAATTGGAAATATGATAGAACAACCGTTTCTTAAAATTCTACTCTCCCTTCTAGTTTTGATTTGCCCCTATTTTTTAAGATTTTCATAGTTCCATAACTTTGAATAGCCTAAATTAGCCACTCGCTTAGAAACAATTAGATATGAACAAAAAAGAAACAATTAGATCTAATCTAACAGCACCTTGATTTTATCGAAAGTTGTCTTTATGATTTTTCATAGGTAATGAGTACTATTAAATATCTATATAATTACTTAATTCATAATACCTTACGTTTACGTAGCAGCCTCCCCATGTTTCACTCCTTTTCACCCAATCACGTTTTTTCTTTTAATTTTTAATTTTTACCCATTTACTAACAATCTATATCTATATCTATATATCTATATAACTAGTCTTATTACCCGCCCGTTGTGCGGTTTCTTAATAAACAAAGTGATGTTCAATTTATTTATTTTTTCTAAAATTTGAAGGTTATAATAGTTTGGTTGAAATCTTTGAATCTTTTCATAACAATAAACTAAATTAAGAGTATGTTTGGTGTAGATGAATATACAACATACTAGTGTATGCCCCGTCCCCTGCACGGGAATATGTTAACACAATACTATAAAATTATATTTATTATCTATAAAAAAATCCTATTATAAATATGAAAATAAATAAATAAATATGAATTACATTATGATAATTAAACTAATAACTGAAAATATAAGATTAAAATTAATCTAGATCTAAATAACTCATTCTCCTAAAAAATAATATAGATATAAATAAAATAACTATGAAATGATTAATTTTGATATAAATATTTCTTTTCACCAAAAATAATCGATAACACCTATCAAATATTTACTATTTATATATTAATATTTTTGGTAATTACGATCACTGTTCTAAAAAAACCCTTCAAGGCCCGCCTAAATCCCTTTACCTCACTCCTCCGCCAAGACCTTCAAGATCACCAAGACCCGCCTAGACCCCAAAGATCCGCCATAAAATTCGTCTATATGGCAATTGGGTGAATCTAATTTCTTTTTGGGTGGTTTTGCAAAATAGCCACGAAAATAGGCTTATTTTGCGAAATATCCGCGTTTTGGGACATTTTTGTAAAATGTCCGCTATATATACTAATTAAATCAGATCCCCAATTCCTAATCTATCGATCTCTCCAGTCGCGCTCTCTTGTCCTTGCGCGCTCTCTCGTCCTCGCCCTCGCCCTCGCGCTCTCGCCGGATCTGGATCGCGCTCTCTCGTCCTTGCACGCTCTCTCGTCCTCCTCTCCTCTCGTTCACCGCCGCTCTCGCTTGCTCCGCCACCCGCCGCCTCACATCCTCCCCGACCAGATCTGAATTCGAAGTCTATGTCCAATTGATTCGGCGACGCAGATCTGAAATTCGGCTAATTGATTCGGCAAATCAATTCAGCGTGGGGAGATCTGGTGAATTCGAGTTCCAATTAGTCGAATTACAGTTCCAATTAGTCGAATTGGAGACGGAGATCGAGAGCGGCGAAGAGCGAGAGTGTCGGAGCGAGGTCGAGCGAGCGACGGAGCGAAATCGAGCGGCCGGAGTGATGTCGAGCGAGCACCGTGGATCCGAGCGAGGTCGAGCGAGCCGGAGGCGGCGAGGCGAGGCCGGCCGGCGTTCTCTTCACAGAAATCGGGAGGAAGAAGAAGGAATTTTGAATAAATTATAAAACTTACCCCATAATTATGGAAATTAAAAAAAACTATCTATATTTTATTATGTGATCCATAATCTATATTTTTATTTTTATTTTTGCACAAAAAAATGTTATATTTGCACAACATACGATTATATTTGCACAATTTACGATTTATATTTGCACGACAAAATGTTAAAAAAAATAAAAAATAAAACTAGACTTGCTTCAATTTATTCTGAATCGTTTACAATTTATTGAGAAAGTATGAAATTATATTGAGATAAAATAAGATCATGTTGAGAATAAATTCACAAGTCCCGATTGTCGTGCAACTCTTAAAACAAAGTCGTGCAATCCTTACAACAGAGCCGTGCAACTCTTAAAACAAGAGTCGTACAACTCTTAAAATCGAGTCGTGCAACTCTTAAAACTGAGTCGTGCAACTCTTAAAACAGAGGCGTGCAACTCTTACAAGAGAGTCGTGCAACTCTTAAAACAAGAGTCGTGCAACTCTTACAACAGAGTCGTGCAACTATTAAAACAGAGTCGTGCAACTCTTAAAACATAGTCGTGCAACTCTTAAAACAGAGTCGTGCAACTCTTGCAACATAGTCGTGCAACTCTTCCAACATAGTCGTGCAACTCTTACAACAGAGTCGTGCAATTCTTAAAATAATATTGAGAGAAAATAAAATCATGTTGAGAACAATTGCACAAATCTCGATCGTTTTGCAAAAAATAACCTATTGTTGAGCAAAAATAAGAGTAAGTTGTGCAAATATGACCCCATTCTATTTTTTTATTATTTTTTTAACATTTTTTCGTGCAAATATAAGAGGATGTTGTGCAAATTTAATCATAAGTTGTGCAAACATGACCCTAGTCTAGTTTTTATTTATTTTATTTATTTAACGTTTTTTTTATTTTTTTCGACATGGATAACAATTTTTTTTTACTTTATAATATTATTCATGCGCATTTTATTCTAATTTGTGCACTTTTTATTCTATTTGTGTCAGCACTTTTTTCAAATAATTTTTTTTTCACGGCGGCACTTTTTTAAAGGTTTTTTTCTTTTTTCCATCACCCAAGTCTAGTTTTATTTTAATTTTTATTTTTTTAAAACATAATGGTATGTTGTGCTCATATAACATTTTGTTATGCAAATGGTATAAATTTATGTAGTGCAAATGTAATATTGGGGTAAAATTTTTACAATATAAAAATAATGGACAATTTTTGTAATTTCTCTAAATTATCCTAATTGATGGAACGCTGTTCATCGCCATCTCAGGAGTCTCCCTCCGTCGCTCGCTCCCTCGCCACCGCCACCCTCCCTCCGTCGCTCGCTCGCCACTGCCTCCCTCCCTCGCTCGCTCGTTCCGGCCTCCGCCTCCACCTCGCCGCTGCCTCGCTCCCTCGCTCGCTCCGGCTGCTCGCCTCGCTCGCTCGACATCGTCCATCTTCCTCCTCTTCTCCTTATCGATTGCCGCCGCCGCTCCTCCTCCGCCACAGCTCCTCCTCCGATCCGAGGTCGAATTCAATTTCCGATTGAATTAGATCTGAAGTCGATTGAAGTCCAGTTCCAGATCTGAAGTCAAATTCCTTCAATCGCCTTGCTTCAGATCGAGGAATCGAAGTTTCCTTCAATCGGATCTGAGCGGGGGAGGAAGACCGATGATGAACGACAGAGAGACGGGAGAACCGGTGGCGCTGTTGCTTTTGATGAAATCGATGTCGGCTAGACGCTAGATCAACAAGATTACAGGGGAGACGAGAGGCAGTGGCGCATCTGGCCACTAACCGGTGGCGCCAGAGGAAGAGCGGGGGGAGGAAGAGCCACCGGTGGCGCATCTGGCCGGATCGAGAGTTCCATCGCCATGGGGAGCGGAGATAGAGAGATTGAAGAGACGGGATTGGGGGCAACGATTACAAAAAAAAAAGTAAAAAAAAATTGAGAATTAGTATATATAGTGGACATTTTGTTAAATTGTCCAACAACGTAACTATTTTGCAAATTCGTCCAAAAAAAATGCATGTTTTGCAAATTCTTTCTTTCTTTTTTAGGTCTCGTCCATATGGTGTAATTTATATATAAATTAATCTTTCATTGGATAGATTATTTATAATCCAGATGGAGATACACTTATATGGAAATTTGTATATCTGTATTATTGTGTTTAATTATATTGATATAGTTATTTCCTTATATAATATTTACTCTTTTATAAGATATTCCATCTATTCAATTATCGGAGAATACATTAATACAATATTATAAGTAATTTAGATAGTTTCCAATAAATAAATAAATAATAATCTAAATATAAATCATTTTTCCACCAAAAAATTAGTTCATCAAATGATATATAATCTAATTATCTTTTATTTGTTTTCTCTCGAAATATAAATAAAATTCATATTTATAAGGTAAAAGGTTTTTTTCCCTAATATATCGTTAATTAAATCTCATATAATTAAATAGATAGTTGAATTTTAAAATATTTTAATTTTTTTTATTAAATATTGTATGTAGTATATATTTATTACGTTAGTTTACTAAAATATTTATGCACAGATAGATTGTGTTATATTGATATAGTTTTTTCCTTATATAATATTTACTCTTTTATAAGATTCTATCTAATTATATGAGTTAATGGTTAAATAAAATAATTATTTAATCATTTTTAATTATATAGATTAGAACTATCTAATTATTTTTAGGGGGGTTTTGCAAAATAGCCACGAAAATGGGCTGATTTTGCGAAATACCCGCGTTTTGGGACATTTTTGTAAAATGGACGCAATAAAAGGCTCCACCGTCTCTCCACAAGTGCTTTTCTCTCTCCTCCAGCTCTCCATCTCCGGACGCTCTCTCTTTCTCCCTCCCGACCTGCTCGCCGGCGATTGCTAGGATTTCCGACGGATTACCACTCCGACATCATCAAAGCGATTGATTGAGATGGCTCCGGCTTGAGGTACATCTCTCTTTCTCTCTCCGAATTTGTTGCAGTTCCTCATCCCGCACCTCATCCCGTGCCTTATCAATCGATCGAAGATCGATTGATAAGTAACTCGATTTTTGCTTCCGACTGTTTTTCTTATCAATCGATCTTCGATCGATTGATAACGGACTCGATTTTGTTTGTGATGGCTGCAATTGATGAACGAAATCTAAAATCTTGTCCTTGTTGTTTTACGTTTGTGATTGATATGTTGTTTTATGTTTTGCACATAACCTGTTTGATGAAATGCTCCAATAGGTCGAGTGACTGTATTTTTACGAGCCGAGGTTTCCTTATCAATCGATCGAAGATCGATTGATAAGGAACTCGATTTTTGCTTCCGACTGATCGATCTTTGCTTCCGACTGTTTTCCTTATCAATCGATCGAAGATCGATTGATAAGGAACTCGATTTTGTTTGTGATGGCTGCAATTGCTGAATCAAAACTGAAATCTTGTCCTTGTTGTTTTATGTTTGTGATTGATATGTTGTTTTATGTTTTGCACATAACCTGTATTTTAAGCATCAATTACTGGTTTTGATCGTTTTTTGCTATATGTGTGTGATTTTCAAGTCTGCAATTGAATATGTGCTTGTTTATGCTTATTTATTCTATATCTCTATGAAATACAGTCGAATCAAGTGATTACTGTTATGGAATGCCTCAAAATTTGCGCCTTTGGCGCAAATTTTGATTGATTTTTGAAGCATCAATTACTAATTATAATCGTTTTTTGCTATATGTGTGTGATTTTCAAGTCTCCAATTGAATATATATGTGCTTGTTTATGCTTATGTATGCTCGTTAATATGTTACATTGGTAAATTTTATTTCATTTTTGATGTATTGGATGAGATTTTGAAGTCTCTTTTTGAATCCATGCTTCTTTATGCTCATTCGAATAATGTGCTTGCACTTTAAATGTAACATTTCTATATCTAGATCAAATACATCCCGAGCAATGTGCTTACTCTATTGATCTAGTTGATTTAATGATATGCATTCCTCACTGTTGCATCCATTATTGCATTTGACAATAAAATGAACTCCACATTCCTTTTTACACTTTGATTACTCCATGTCAGCACTGCATTTGAATCATAGAAAATTTGCATCGGAGGTGCAAATTTTGATAGATTGTGTTTATAACTGGTGTATTTTATTCATATAGTTGATTGCTCTTGTCATCACTGCACTTGAGTCATAGAAAATTTGCACCTCCGGTGCAAATTTTGTAGGATTGTGTTCGTAAATAGTGTATTCTATTCATCTAGTTGATTTAATGATATGCATTCCTCAATGTTGCATCCATTATTGCATTTGACAATATAATGAAGTACTCATTTCTTATTACACTTTCATTGCTCATGTCATCATTGCACTTGAATCATAGAAAATTTGCACCGGAGGTGCAAATTTTGTAGGATTGTGTTCATAAATGGTGTATTTTATTCATCTAGCTAATTTAATGATCATGTTTGTTGCTGTTGAAAATTTGTGTCTTTGGCACAAATTTTCTCTTCTTGTATTTTCCCTCACTTCCATCTTGTATTTACATATTCACTATTCTTGTATTTGAACTGTTGATGCTGTCATCACTGTTATTTCCTTCTCTGTGCAGAGGTAAGTTAATTCTGTTTGGTCTTTGAAACTAAAATTCATATTTGATAGCTTATTAGTATGTCTGACATCCCTATTTTAATTCATTCCTTTTCTTCATTTGCCTTGATTTTCAATGGTGTAATTGGATTTCTTCTTTGCTCGACAGAGGGACTGCCTACTGCTTTTCGAGACCAGGAAGACCACCCTGCAATAGAAAGATTTCAATAGGAGAGTTCAAGAGAAGGATAAAGCATTCAAAATAAGGCTGTCAGCACAATTCTTTGCTTGCAGGATCACTGTCGATCAATTTTTATGAGTCGAGGTTTCGATCTTTTTTCTGTTGAGCAATTCTTCAAGCAGCGTCTTTGCACACTTCAAGGAGATGGGGCACTACTGAGCAATTTTGAACTTTGCCTGTGGATTCTTCAAGGAGCCTGAAAATTTGTAACTAATATCAGTGTCAGCGCTAATTGTTAGTGCTATATTTGTAACTAACATCAGTGTCAGCACAAAATATCAGTGTCAGCACTAATTGCTTGTGCTATATTTGTTTATTTCTTCCTTTGAATTATTGTGTGCATCATCTTTTCTTTTCTTTTGGTCTAGATTTTGGTTTTGTCTATATTTGATTACGAAGTTCTTTATCCCCCTTTTCACCCCATCATTGTGCGGGATTTGAACCCGCATCATTGTGTGTTATTCACATTTATGTTTTATCATGTAATAAGACAAGTTTGTGTATTCTTTTTTACATGTCAGCACAATTCTGTCATCGGTGCTCATCAAATTTTAGATTTTATCATTATTGTTTACTTAAAAAAACAATACCATGTTAAGAAACAACATGGTATTGCTTCTCAACGTGATATTCTTAACATGTTGAGCAAATTTCCACCACTAATTTAACTAATATCAGTGTCAGCACTAATTGTAACTAATATTAATGTCAGCACTAATTTTCATCACTAGTTGTGCAAAAATAAAGTATTGATGAGCAAAAATAAGAGCATGTTGTGCAATATGTTATTAAAAAAGTATGAAATTATATTGAGAGAAAATAAGAGTCTCGATTGTTGTGCAAAAATAACCTATAGTTGAGCAAAAATAAGATGATTTTGAGCAAAATTTCATCAATCCCCCATTGTTGTGCAATTATTGTCTATTGATGAGCAAAAATAAGATCATGTTGTGCAATAATCTATTTAAAAAGTATAAAATTATATTTACAAAAAGTAAGATCATGTTGAGACACAATTTCACAAGTCTCAAATGTTGTACAAAAATAAAGTATTGATGAGCAAAAATAAGAGCATGTTGTGCAATAATTTATTGAGAAAATATGAAATTATATTGAGAGAAAATAAGACCATGTTGTGCAAAAATAACCTATAGTTGAGCAAAAATAAGATGATGTTGAGCAAAATTTCACCAATCCCCCATGTTGTGCAATTATTGTCTATTGATGAGCAAAAATAAGACCATGTTGTACAATAATCTATTAAAAAAGTATAAAATTATATTTACAAAAAGTAAGATCATGTTGAGACACGATTTCACAAGTCTTGAATGTTGTGCAAAAATAAAGTATTGATGAGCAAAAATAAGAGCATGTTGTGCAATAATTTATTGAAAAAATATGAAATTATATTGAGAGAAAATAAGACCATGTTGTGCAAAAATAACCTATAGTTGAGCAAAAATAAGATGATGTTGAGCAAAATTTCACCAATCCCCCATGTTGTGCAATTATTGTCTATTGATGAGCAAACATAAGACCATGTTGTGCAATAATCTATTAAAAAAGTATAAAATTATATTTACAAAAAGTAAGATCATGTTGAAACACAATTTCACAAGTCTCGAATGTTGTGCAAAAATAAAGTATTAATGAGCAAAAATAAGAGCATGTTGTGCAATAATTTATTGAGAAAGTATGAAATTATATTGAGAGAAAAAAAATCATATTGAGAACAAATTCTCAAGTCTTGATTGCTGTGCAAAAATAACCTATTGTTGAGCAAAAATAAGATGATGTTGAGCAAAATTTCACCAATCCCTCCATGCTGTGCAATTTTACTCTATTCATGAGCAAAAATAAGACCGTGTTGTGCAATAATCTATTAAAAAAGTATAAAATTATATTTACAAAAAATAAGATCATGTTGAGACACAATTTCACAAGTCTCGATTGTTGTGCAAAAATAAAGAATTGTTGAGCAAAAATAAGAGCATGTTTAGCAAAAAATCCATTAATTCCCCATGTTCTACAATCATAGTTTATTGAGCACAATTTCAAAACTCTTCGATTGTTGTGCAAATATAATCTATTATTGAACAAAAATAAGACAATGTTGTGCAACATAACACTTCAAAATAGAAAAATACAAGGCTAGTGTCACCACTACTTGTAACTAATATCAATGTCAGCACTACTTTGGGACTTACCACCTAGTGTCACCACATAAACTTCAATAACAGAAAACGTCACCACATACACTTCAATATCAGAAAACACAAGACTAGTGTCACCACTACTTGTAACTAATATTAGTGTCAGCACTACTTTGGGGCTTAACCACATAGTGTCACCACATACACTTCAAAATAAATAAATAAAAAGCTAGTGTCACCACTACTTGTAACTAATATCAGTGTCAGCACTACTTTGGGCCTTAATCACCTAGTGTCACCACATACACTTCAAAATCAAAAAACACATTCATCTAGTGTACAAAACCAATTCAAGAAAAAATCACAATTCAAACACTAAAAAATAAAATTCAAACTAAAATTGCACATTTTAATCACAATTCAATTTGCCTACATGGGATTCGAACCCACATCTTTGTGCATGAGCACAATGCTCTCCCATTTGAGCTAATAGGCTAAAAGCATTCGACTAGGAAACTCAATAACTCCACAACCAAATGAATAGCTCCAAAACAAAGGCATTCAAAAGGGATGATATAACACTTTGTAATTATGATAGTTCTCATTACACAAGCGAAAATATCAAGAAAAAAGCTCATATGAATTTTAATAAAATTAAGCCTCCAGGAAGAGCCCAAGTGAGAGACAAAATCCAATTAGTAGCAGCAGCCAGAAGACACGCTCCCAAGCAAGCACATTTGTGACAGCAGAAAGTATGACACTACAAAAATATAGCCCATGGCATATCTCCATGGTTCATGACAGCACCACCAGTGAACAAATCCATCTCAATTACGACTCCACCAATAACACCACCAACCGGACCCTTCATTCAGCACAATCAAACAGATCAGTCCGGCCGATAAGAATCATCAAGTACACAACAGAGATCAAGTGTTTTCCGTAAAACAGATTTCCCAAAATCTATTTTCTGTAAAACAGATTTAAAAAAATCTGTTTTCTGTAAAAACAGATTTCCAGAAATCTGTTTTCTGTAAAACTGATTTCTGTAAAACAGATTTCCAAAAATCTGTTTTCTGTAAAAACAGATTTCTGTAAAACAGATTTCCAGAAATCTGTTTTCTGTAAAACTGATTTCTGTAAGACAGATTTTTGGAAATTTGTTTTCTGTAAAAACAGATTTCTGTAAAACAGATTTCCAAAAATCTGTTTTCTGTAAAACAGATTTCCAAAATCTGTAATTCAAATTGGAACTTTCATGAATCAAAGCATTCCAAAATCTTTAATCAAAGTGGAACTTTCATGAATCAAAAATATGTTTTCTGTAAAACAGATTTCCTAAAACCTCACTTGCTTTCATGAATCAAAGCATTGCATGTAACTATATCTTTGTGTTTCATTATGTGAAAAACAGCCACTCTTTGGGCAAAAAATCCACATTTAGCATACATGGATACAAGGTGCTTCAATGTCAGTACCTGATTTATGTGTATAACAGTGTATGCTTCTTCCTAAATTAATTTCAAAATAAACAAAGTTCCAAGTTCCTAAATTAACAGTGTATAACAGTGTATGAAAATCAAAGAGTTGCAAATCAAATTCAGTATAACAGTGTATGTATATCAGTGAGCAACAAAGGCATATCAGTGAGCAATTAGAAACAATTCAATATAGAAAATATTGAAGGAAACTCGACATCGCTCAATTTTTTACACCATCGACTATTCAGAAATCCAATTGTAACCTAGGGCGAATGAAATCGAACGAAATGGACAAAACCTAAGGCGAAATGGACAATAAAATCAACATAAACAAACTTAATCCAAAACCCTAGCACGACAAAGTCCGCAAAAAGAAACGAAATTGATACCTGAGCTGCTGGATGACGACATTGAAGCAAACGACGAAAACTCCGAACTTTAGCAAAGCAAGGAAGAACAATCGACCGAACCAAGCCGGAAAACGCACGACGAATCAAGCCGGATCGATTGCGTCGTCCTCGTCGAGCACAGGAGGACGACCTCCAGAGACGAAGGAAGATGGACGGCAAGGAAGAGGCGGCGAGAGGGAGGGAAGAGATGAGCGACGACGTCGTCCTCGTCGAGCACGGGAGAGGAGGAGCGTGCGGCGGCGACAGCGAACAGGAGGAGACTCGTCGCCATCGGAGCCGGATCCGGTGGAGAGAGAGAGAGAACAGATCGAGAAGGCGAGAGGATTTGGGAGATAGAAAAAAATGTCCGTACAATCCGAGAATAAGTATATATAGCGGCTATTTTTCTAAATTGTCCAAACCCGTGGCTATTTTGCAAATACGTCCAAATAAAGTGCCTGTTTTGCAAATTTTTTCTTATTTTTATTAGATTTCCTTTTTGACATGAGAAAGTTTTGCGAGACGCACTCACGCGCCGCCACGTAGGCAGATTTACTCACGCACCGCCACGCAGGCACCAATGCATTGGTTTTAGTATATGTATATAGATAGATTACTTAATTCAGAATACCTTACGCTTACGTGGCAGCCTCCCCATGTTTCACTCCTTTTCACCCAATCACGTTTATTTTTATTTTTATTTTTTACCCATTTACTAACCATCTATATCTATATATCTATATCTATATAATTACTTAATTCAAAATAACTTACGCTTACGTGGCAGCCTCCCAATATTTCACTCCTTTTCACCCAATCACGTTTTTCTTTTAATTTTTAATTTTTACCCATTTACTAACCATCTATATCTATATCTATATATCTATATAATTAATTAATTCAAAATACCTTACGCTTACGTGACAGCCTCCCCATGTTTCACTCCTTTTCACCCAATCACGTTTTTTCTTTTAATTTTTATTTTTTACCCATTTACTAACCATTGGGTTTAATTCAAAATATTTATCTGTGCAATATCTTAATTTAGAATACTTTTGATGATGTGTCTACACCTCTTTAATTTAAAATTTTTAAACTAATCACAATTTTCACTTATTATTATTTTTCCTTTTTCTCTTCATCTCTTTCAATCAGTTTCATACATTTACATTTTCCTCCTTTTATTTTTTTACTAATTTACTAACCATTGGGTTTAAATCAAAATATTGGATTAAATCTAATGTCTACTATTCTATATTTAAATCTTTATATATTACAATACTAATAATCTATATCAATATAATATTTTAATTAAAAAACCTTTTTATGGAGCCTAACTTTATGGTTAACATTTTTACCATTTTTTTAAAGATTTCAAGTCTACCTTCATTATTTTATTCATTAAAAATCGCGCCATGGCGCAGGAATTATACTAGTTAAGGTATAAAAGAATGATTTTTCTATCCTATGCCCCAAGGATATAAGATATATAATATGTTAAATTGGGAAAGATTCTCTACAAAAAAAGGTAAGCGACCCTAAAAATCTAATTAAAAAAAACGGATTTTTCGCCCGATAACCTCTTGGTTTTGGCTTTTTCGTGAGGTACACAGAACTTTAGCTTATTTCACGTGGTAACCCTGAGTTAAAGGTCAATTTCACCTCGTGCACATATAAATTAATTCACCGTTTACTTTCACCCTCTTCCCGTTTACCTCCTCCTTTCCTTTTTTTTTTTTTTTTTTTTTTTTTTTTTTTTTTTGATTAGGAAAGAATTCGGGTGGGCAAGCCCTACCCGGCACCTCCTCCTTTCCTTTGCTTTTACAAAAAATTAAAAGAAAATTCATTTAGTTAAAAAAAATTTGCAGGCGATAGAATGAGAGAACTGCGAGTCTGCGAGTGACGAGCGACAAACACCGTCCGAAGAAGGAGATCGATGAAGGTTGATGATGCTGGCGATGGTGGTGAAGACGGGCGAAGAAGAAGGGCGATGGCCCTCTACCATAACAGGCGAAGGAGGTGGAAAAGTCGAAAATCAAAGAGATGTCGATAAGGGGGACTAATTCGAAGGGCTAAGGATAGGGATGAAGATGAAGGCGATTTGGTGATAGATGACGACCATTAATCAAGGTAGTTGTACCAATTTTGCATATAATTTGAGTTTTTTTGGCCAATTCTAAAAATCAGGGTTTTCAAAAAAGAGGGCTTTGCTTAAATCTGGTGAAAGAGGGAGACGAAGATGACGATGCTCAAGGTATGTGTTATGTGTACCAATTTTGTGTATAATTTGAGATTTTTTTCCTGCCAATTCCAAAAATTAGGTTTTTCAGGAAAGAGGGATTTGCTGAACTTGTGCTGAGTTCGGGTTTCTTTCCAATTCTAAAGTGTTGGAGATTGACCATGCTATTTGAATATCAATTCGAAGCGATTGCCGCCAATGCTCGAATATTTGGGGCTCAATTATGAAATTTTGTGTTTGATTTAGTTTAATTTGTGCTCGATTTGGTTGAGTTTGTTCAATTTGTTCTTGATTATGTTGTTGGGGATTGTGTGGAAAGTAGCTACCTTCTGTTGGTGTATGGGAATCAGATGTCAATTTGTGCTTGATTGTGCTGTTGGAGATTTTTTCAATTAGGAGTTTCATTTGTGCTTAATTTTGCTGGATTGTGCTCAATATAAGATGCTGCGTATTTTTTGTGATTGATTATGCTCAATTTGTGGAGTTTAAGGAATTTTTTTTTGCTTGATTGTGCTCGGTTATCTAGTGGAGATTCATGTTTTGTTCGAGCCTTCTTATTTAGCCTATTAGCTCAATCGGTAGAGCAATGTGTCTAGACACATGATGTGGGTTCGAATCCCTCATAGACTATCTTGATAACATATACTATATAACTTCGCTGAAATTTTTTAATTTTTTGGCAAACTGATTGGAAATACATTGTTCATTCTCTTATGGCAAAAATTGTGTATGATATGAGCACTACAGACCACCTTGTGTGGAATGACTCATTTGACAGAAGAAAAGAAGTTCATGGATCAAACTATGAATATAACAACAGAAAATAGAAGAAGATTATAACAACAGAAAATGTAGATTATAACAACAGAAAATAGATGTTCCTTTCAAAACTGACAAGCAGCAGAAGAATGAAATCCTCACTCTGATCTCCTCTTTAAGCTGTATAATGACTACGATTCCATTTTAGGTTTCTAACTGATGATCAATATCAACAATATAGAAGATTTGATTGAATGAGATACTATTGCAGAGTAAAAGCACAAGAAAATAAATCCAAATTCAGACACACAAGTCAAGGTTTCAAGTGAAGAAAGATTGAATGGCATAGCATTTGCAAGGTCTATTCAACCAAGATATAGTATATGCTCTCAAGATATAGCCTATATGGGATTCGAACCCACATCATGTGCCTCGACACATTTGCTCTACCCATTGAGCTAATAGGCTAAATAAGAATGCTTGAAGAATGAGCACAACACCTTATAACAAGCAAATCTGAGTCCAAACAATTACAAATTGAGAATATACAAATACCTAACAGCTTATACAATGGACAATCAAGCAAAATTGAAGCATAGACAATTCCAAATTGAGCACACAAAAACACCCAACAATTTATATCAAGCACAATCAAGAAAAGTTGGCAGTTGATGCCCATACACCATCAGAGGCTAACTAATTTGAAGCAATCAAGCACAATTCAACTCTAAATATAACCTAATTCGAGCACAACTTTGAGGCAATCACATGAAATTGAAATTCAAACACCATAATCAATCTCAATCACTTTAGAATTGGAAAGAAACCCAATTGATCACAGATTTAAGCAAAACCCTCTTTTTTGAAAACCCTAATTTTTAGAATTGGCAAAAAACCTCAAATTATATGCAAAATTGGTACAAATACCTGGAATAATGGTCGTCATCTATCACCAAATTGCCTTCGTCTTCATCCCTACCCTTAGCCCTTCGAATTCCCCCCCAATCGGCATCTCTTCGATTTTCGACTTTTCCACCTCCTTCGCCAGTTATGGTAGAGCACCACCGCCCTTCCGCCATCGCCAGCACCATCAACCTTCATCGATCTCCTTCTTCGGACATTGTTCGTTGCTCGTCACTCGTCGTTCTCTCTTTCTATCGCTGCAAACTATTTTTTAATTAAATGAATTTTCGTTCAATTTTTTTGTTTAAAAGCAAAGGAAAGGAGGAGGTAAACAGAAAGAGGGTGAAAGTAAACGGTGAATTAACTTATATGGGCACGAGGTGAAATTGACCCTTAACTCAGGGTTACCACATGAAATAAGCTAAAGTTTTGTGTACCTCACGAAAAAGCCAAAATCACGAGGTTACCAGGCAAAATATCCGTAAAAAAAATGATAAACTAAATAAAAGTTATTTTTTTTTTCAAATTTAAAGTCTTATTCGATGCACTTGGGGTATAAGATAGAAAAATGGATCATAATTTATCCATTTAGTTGATTGGGGATTCCCCCTAATTAAAGATCGAAACCTATAAATACACGGCGGATTAAACCACTAGTTAAAAAAAACCTATAATTTAGAAATTAAATCCAAGCACCTACAATATTCTGAACTGATAAATATATATGATGGGTGTAACCAAAAGTTACAAACAAGCACCTACAATATTAGTATGAGTTAAAAGGGCAATATCTCACATATGAGTATAAAGTTTCCTCCACCAAACCTGTTAAGGGATCATACATAAATTACACTATTGGACTAATTTTACAGAGCATGTCATTTATCAAAGTTTCTTTTCCATACAATTTTAATATTTGAATCCCAAGTCTATTAGGGCGTGCTTTCCCCCACCTCCTCCACCTCCATTTTAAGGGGTGAAAGGGGTGGAGTGGAACCCCCTCCACCTTCCCCTCCCAAGTTGGGTAATTTCCTCTCGACTCCACCCCCTCCTTAGTACTTTATTACTCCCTCCGTACGTCCCACAATAGTTGTCTTTGGATTATTAATGCACGCTTTTTAATGAGCTAAAAGCTATATAAAATATCTATTTTTAATTAATTCTATACTTATTAGTAATATGTATGATATTATTTAAAAATATTTAATAAAATGTTGATATTTTATATAGTTTTTAGCTTCTTAAGAAAACGTGCGGGAATAGTAAAAGACATCTATGGTGGGACGGATGGAGTATGAAATACTCAATCTATTAATTAAAACTTGTCATTTTAGAAATTTACATACAGTACTTATTAAGAAATTAACAAACAAAAATACACTTATACCCCTAATTATTATTCTACTTTTTTACTTTCTTAAAAACTACAACTAACAATCATCTAATCAAAATAGCTAAAATGACAAGTTTTAATTAACGGAGGGGATAACATTTAATCTCTCATTACAACTGTCTTATACATACACATAGTGGCGCCTGTAGGATTTTTTTAGAGGGGAGGCTGAATTTTTGTTTCGGTATTTTTTTATCTTGGTATATATAATGAAAAAAAAAATTTAAAAATATTGAAAGAAAACCATAAATTGTGGTACAAATATGATATTTTATTACAAAAATTCATAAAATAAAATTTAGTAATTCTTTTCATATGTGTGTGTGTGTGTGTGTGTGTGTGTGTGTGTGTGTGTGTGTGTGTGTGTGTGTGTGTGTGTGTGTGTGTGTGTGTGTGTGTGTGTGTGTGTGTGTGTGTGTGTGTGTGTGTGTGTGTGTGTGTGTGTGTGTGTGTGTGTGTGTGTGTGTGTGTGTGTGTGTGTGTGTGTGTGTGTGTGTGTGTGTGTGTGTGTGTGTGTGTGTGTGTGTGTGTGTGTGTGTGTGTGTGTGTGTGTGTGTGTGTGTGTGTGTGTAGCATGATGAATACTTTTTTGAAAAATATTGAAAGAAAATTATAAATTTTTAAAAAAAAATATGTCATTTTTAAGTAGAAAAAATTGATAGGATTGAAAAGTGTGGCAAAAAAACCTCATAAATTGTGATTTAAATATGGCATTGACAGTAAAAAGTTTTCATAGGAAGAAAAATTAGAAGAATTTTTAAAAATACATATATAGCGTAATTGATACGTTTGGAATCCCTGATCCTTTGCATGTGGGTGCAGGATCAAGAACCACGTCGTATATTTGCCCGATCTTGCAATGTTCTTCGATATCTCCTGATTGGAACAATTAATCAAGTAATTAATATTCTTAATTATAGCGACAATTTTAAACTTAAAATAAATTCCAGAATTTAAAACAAAGTAGCGACGGAAAACAAGAGAGAAGCGAGTCAGCGAGAGCGAGGGAGCAAGTGTGTGTGCATCCGGGACAGCGCTCGCTGGGAACGACGTCGATAACTGGAAGCGCGCGAGCGAATGTGAGAGCGCGGACGCGGAGACGCCAACGCCAGGGAGGGCATGAGCGCTTGCGCGTGCGAAGCCGCGGTCGCTGCTACAGCGAGGCTGGTTGCAAGCGAAGCCAAGCGTCTGATTCTTCTTCTTGCGGCGGTTTAGGGTTAAGGGTTGTGTTTTGGTTTTCAGTTGGGAAAGGTTGATGGTGACGGTGGTGTGGATGGGTAAGTGCTAAAAGTAAATAGATCACAAGAGCACTGGAAGCTTTTGGGATTGATAATCGAAGAACCCTTTTAATCCCAGGGTTCTTCAATTCTATATTCAATCTAATTAATTCAATGGGGAATACAATGTTTAAATAGAAAACTATGCACCAATTCTACCTTGCAAGAGTAGAGGTTTGGTTTGCTTAAAGATAGAATTTAAATCCTAAAGATAAAGTAAACCTAATTAAGATATAAATTCAAAACTTAGTGGACAAGACTTCTATCTAGAGTAGATATAATCTTCCACCTTATTAATCCTATGTTACATGAAAT
Organism: Persicaria maculosa; assembly: GCA_963922045.1. Taxonomy (NCBI): domain Eukaryota; kingdom Viridiplantae; phylum Streptophyta; class Magnoliopsida; order Caryophyllales; family Polygonaceae; genus Persicaria; species Persicaria maculosa. Next base: position 23,144,300 of record OY998259.1, on the reverse strand, counting down.
AATAGAATTAATTAATTACTAACATAACTCGGCCCAAACACAAGAGGAATCGGCATGGACTCGAGGCCCACTCGGCATGTGTGTTGCTTACACTCGACATGTGCTTGTACCGAATGTGTACCAAGTCGAGTGAAGGCTTGTCACGGTGGATGTTGACGAGTCTTCATGAGCTCTGTTTGTGGACGGAAGCTCAACTTCTATGCTGGTGGCGTAGTCTTGAGCAAAGTGATCTAGGGTGGCCTGAATCCTTGCTCCATAGTTCCTTGGTAACGGACAAGAAGGGCTTTAGTTGCATCTTGAATCTTCTTGGCCCTTGCACGAGTGATAGGACAATCGAGGGGCACCTGTATATTGTCCTCAATGTCACCAGGAGTCATCAACATTTGCACTGCATCATTCTCCTCCACTTGAGTTCGATTTGTCCTCAAATCGTCGTCAGAGTCATCGTCAAGCACGAACAAAGAGAGGTCGGCGACGTTGAAGGTAGAATGAACACTGTACTTTGCGGTAGGGAGATCCAGCTTGTAAGCATTAGGACCCATCTTCTGAACCACTCGAAATGGTCCATCTCCCCTGGGGTCCAGCTTAGATTTCCATTGCTGCGGAAACCTTTCCTTCCTGAGATGCAGTCATACAAGATCACCAATGTTGAACTGCACATCCTTGTGATACTTGTCCTTCGCTGCCTTGTATTGAGCGTTTTTCCTTTCCAACTGCGCCTTGGTTCGCTCATGCAAGCGCTTGATGAAGTTCACTTTCTTAGCTGCATCCATGCTCTCCTTTTCCTTAAGTGGCCGTGGCATCATATCCACTGGGGTGAGTGGATTTCGACCATAGACCACCTTAAAAGGAGTCTGCTTGGTTGCTGACTGCCTAGACCTGTTATAAGCAAACTCAACAAATGGTAGGCATTCTTCCCACCTCCAGAGGTTAGTTCGCATCATGACTCTTAGGAGAGCCCCAAGAGTTCTATTTGTAACCTCAGTTTGGCCATCAGTTTGAGGGTGACAAAAAGTAGAAAATAATAGCTTTGTACCCAACTTAAACCATAGTGTTTTCCAATAGCAACTAAAAAATTTAGAATCACGATCAGACACAATAGACAATGGTAATCCATGTAAGCGCACAACATTTATATAGAAAAGCATAGCAACATGAATAGCATCATCAGTTTTGTGACATGGTATAAAATGAGTCATTTTGGAAAATCTATCCACTACCACAAATATAGAATCATGATCCTTAGAAGTTCTAGGCAAGCCAACAATGAAATCCATAGAGACATCTTCCCAGGGTGCATTCGAAATGGGTAATGGTTGGTATAGGCCATTTGAATTTGCCTTTGATTTGGCCTTAGCACTTGTGACACAACTGTTGACAAATCTTAGCACATAATTAGACATTTTAGGCCAAAAGTAATGTTCCTTTAAACCAGCTAAGGTCTTTTCAAAACCTCCATGTCCCCTAGATTCATGTATTTCTTGAGTTAACAGTCGTCTAATAGATGAAGATGGGATACAAAGCTTGCCCATCTTAAGCAAGTAGCCATTATCAAGAAAATAAGAATCAACTTCACATTTGGACACATATTGAGCATAAATAGTCTTAAAGAAACCATCAGAAGCATACAGTTCCTTTATCAAAGCAAAACTCAATACATGTGCATCCATATGGTTCAAGAGGACATACCTGCGTGACAGCGCGTCAGCTACCACGTTATCCTTTCCCTTTTTGTGGTGAACCACATAGTAAAAGGTCTCCAAGAACTCCACCCATCGAGCAAGGCGCCTGCTGAGCACTGACTGGCCTTTGAGGTACTTCAGAGCCTCATGATCCGAATGAATCACAAACTCCTTAGGCCAAAGGTAGTGATGCCATGCCTGTAAGCATCGAATAAGCGCAAATAGCTCCTTGTCGTAGGTAGAATAGTTGAGCTCAGCGCGGCCCAACTTCTCGCTGAAATAGGCAATGGGGCGCCTATTTTGAAGCAGAACTCCACCAATGCCAGTGCAAGAAGCATTACACTCGAGTTCAAAGGGTTGTTGAAAGTCGGGTAGTTGCAGCACTGGAGCATGGGTGAGGCAATCTTTGAGAGCGTCGAATGTCCTCTGATGTGCGTCTGTCCAGCGAAATGTTACATCCTTCTTGGTCAGCTCATGTAGGGGGCGGCAATGGTGCTGAAGTCCTTGACGAAGCGTCGATAGAAGCCAGCAAGGCCCAAGAATGAGCGGACATGAGTGGGAGTGTGTGACTGAGCCCACTCATGTATAGCGCGAACCTTCTCCTCATCTACTTTCAAACCAGATGCAGAAACAACAAAGCCAAGAAAAATAGTAGATTCAGAAGCAAAAGAACACTTTTTCAAATTGGCATATAATTTTTCTTTTTTAAGACAATCAAATACCAATATTAAGTGACTAAGATGATCATGCAGGTTCTTGCTATAAATTAAGATATCGTCAAAATAAACAACGACAAATTTTTCTAAGTATCTTTTAAGCACATGGTTCATAAGCCTCATAAAAGTAGAAGGAGCATTAGTTAAACCAAAAGGCATTACTAACCATTCATATAATCCATACTTAGTTTTAAAAGCCGTTTTCCATTCATCTCCCTGTTTCATCCTAATTTGATGATAGCCACTTCTAAGATCAATTTTAGAAAAGATGCAAGCACCATATAATTCACCAAGCATATCATCTAAACGAGGAATAGGGTGACGATACTTAATTTTTATTTGGTTGATTGCCTTGCAATCAACACACATGCGCCATGAGCCATCCTTTTTGGGGATCAAAATCACAGGAACGGCGCAAGGACTCAAGCTCTCTCGAACAAAGCCCTTGCCCATGAGTTCAGTGACTTGGCGTTGCAAATCCTTTGTTTCCTCAGGGCTAGCTCTGTAGGCGGTGCGATTAGACAAGGCTGCGCCAGGGATGAAGTCAATCTGATGCTCAATCCCTCGAATAGGCGGCAATCCTTGTGGTAGATCAGCTGGAAGCACATCTAGATAATCTTGCAAAAGAGAAGCAATAGGTGCAAGAGTATGACTCAAATCCACAACGTTAAGTAATACCTCTTTCATTACCAATGGGATGTGAGGTCGATGAACATTCCAGGTGATGGTCTCTTTTTGAGGTTGAGAGACCAGAGATCGTCGTTCGATAGAGCCTTTAAGCGAAGTAGAAGAAGGCGGCGTCGAAGCAGAAGAAGGCGGCGTCGAATCAGAAGAAGGAGGGGTGTACGTGGGGGCGGGTGCGGGTCCAGGGGCCGCGGGGGCGGTTACCTTGGTTGTGGGCGCGGGGCGGCTAGTTGAAGCCTCACGTCCTTTCTCCATCCGTTGGGCCTCCTTTTGAGCGTCCTGTTGTTGTCGCTTGCGTACCTATTCCTTCAAAACAACTTGAGGTGACAAGGGTAGGAGAGTAACTCTCCTCCCATCAAAAGTGAAGGAATATGTATTGGCACGACCATCATGTATAACAGAACGATCATATAACCAAGGACGAGCAAGCAAAATATGACTACATTCCATTCTAGCAACATCACATAAAATTTTATCATGATATGAACCAATAGAAATAGAAACTAAGCACTGTTTAGTAACCATAATATCAGATCCATCATCAGTAATACCATTTAGGCCATAGTGAGTAGCTCTAGGAGTAGTAGGCAAATGCAAGAAATCCACTACCTTTTCATTGATGAGGTTGCAGCAACTCCCACCATCGACGATGACGCTCAAGGTAGCCTCGCGAACCACACACTTGGTGTGGAAGATGTTCTCCCTTTGATCAGCCATGGGAGATTCTTGAATGTGTAGGACCCGACGATTGACAAGACAGAGAGTATCCTGAAAGCTGCTAGGGTTGATCTCGTCTTCAGGTTCAAACGTCTGGTACTCCTCCACTTCACTCGAAATTACATGGTCCTCGACAGTCTCCTCCTCATAGTAATGGTCTGCCAAATCATTGAGAAGGACCTTCCTTATCTGAGGGCATTGGCGAGAGACATGCCCAGAACCACCACAAGTGAAGCAGCGGATATCCTTAGTGCGTTCCTTAGATGGTGCAGCAACTCTCCTAGTTTCAACTTGATAACCCTGTTTAGGTGAGTTGGGAACTCCCTTTTGCTGCATAGAAGGGTTAGAAGTAGATCTGGATTGACTAGAAGAATTAAAGGGGACAAACCTGCGACCTTGTGAGGACTGGTCGGTTCTGGCCCTTTGCTGTTACTGTTGATCATATAGAAGCTGCGCTTTATGAGTCATGGTGTTAATATCTCTAATTGAATGAATAGCTAAAGGATTTTTAATAGAAATATTAAGATCAGCAAGAAACTGAGTACATAAACCACGTTCAGTAAGGTAAATATTTGCCATATGAGCGAGGCGTTCGAGCTCATCTCTGTACTCCATAAGGGAACGAGATCCCTATCTGCATGAAGCCAAACGCATCCTCATAGTCTCTGTATACTCCTTTGGAACATGTCTCTTATTTAGGAGATAGCGCAGTTGAGGCCAAGTTTCAACAGGTTGCTTACCTTGACGACGTCGGATTTCGCGAGTGCGAAACCACCAAGAGCGAGCCATACTTCTCAAATGTAAAGTAACAACCTCCAACCTATCTGTTTCATCATAACGAAGATGGTCAAGCAAATAATTAGTATGATCCTCCCACATAATATAAGCATCAGGATCATTAGCACCATCAAAAGTTTCTAGCTTAATCTTGACATCTCGTCGTTGGATAGCCTGTGCATTATCAAGTCTAGGAAGAACAAAATGAGGGTTAGGAATAACATCAAGATTAGGGTCTACCTCTTGGTAAGCGTCCTCAAAATGTGGCATATCGTTAAGATTAGCATTGTCACGACTATCCTCCCAATTACCTTTGGGAAAGTGTGGGTGCCCGAAGTTCTGGTGTTGTTGCTGATTCTGCTGCTCCTTATGGTGATGGTTTCCGTTAAAGGAAGATAGGATATCATCGTTGTCATTCTCACCATTAAAAGGGTTAGGAGTAGCAGATCTAAGTTTAAAATGCAATTGACCAGAAGAGGGTGGTTTACCTGAAGGAGCAGTATTACTCGTGGGGGGTGTATTACCTGACGGAGGCGGCCTACCACCTGGAGGTGTAGATCCAGAAGCCTCATTCTGCCTCAACTCCTCGAATTGCCGAGCAATGGCTTGACTGATCTGGGCACTGAATTGAGCATGTTCTTGAACCCAGTCGATAGCAAAACGATTGTTGGAATCCTCGAATTCTGATTTAGCAGCCAAGGTAGCGGCTTTGGCAGCTGAATCAATGATGAACTACATATTGGATGCAGAAATGGTAGTCGAGGGGGGGGGGTAGGGGAATAGCTATTGTCGTCTTTGTCGTTAGACATGTTCCTACAATATCAGAAGAGCAACAAGTAAACGGAGCAAAGACCAGAAACCAAGTAATGCAAGCCCTTTTGCAATATTGAAGATAGCAAGTAGAGATCAAATTGCAAATTAAATCAGCCATAAGCCAGAAAGCAAGGATAACAAGTATGAACAAGCGGCTAATGTGCAGAGAATAAAATAATACAATGTGATGCTCAAAAAGTTCAGCAATATGTAGTAATAGAAACGATGCAATCACACGAGTAAGCAAGTGCACACACTCCGTCAACTATTATCTGACGGTTGAAACACGGTTAAGAAAAAGAGGGGTGTGACCAAGGCTCCTGTGTCGGCACAACACAAAATCACACAAGTAGGGTTCTGTGTAATGCTTGAAACCAAATAGATCATCTAACAAGTAGCGAATAAAAGAAATAACAATATGCAAGAGTTACTAACTCAAACAAAGAAGGTACGCTATTCACTTTTTTTTTTGAATTTGCTCTCGGTTTTGTTTTTTTTTTGTCTAGCTACTGTCACTGTAAGGCTACTGTTATGACGACATAATTTGAGAAAAACTAACAAAAACAAAAATAACTAAGCTACGATGATCTAAAAGTAAGCAAAAATAAAGAAAATAAGGGAAATTAACTAGAAATCTGGAAAATATGGTTCTTTAGTGGTGCAAGTTCATAATATACTTTAATCCAAGAATCACATTCATAGGCATGATATGTAGCAAAAAGGAATAAAAAGCAAAACTTGCAACCAAAAACTCAATATCTTCCAAATCAGAGATCCAAACAAGAAAATAAACCTAAATAAAGTGCCAAATTTAAAGGGTGAAAAATAAAAATCTAAACTTTAAGCAGCGGTCATTGTGAAAAATAAGGCACGAAATAAATCACTCAATAAGGAATCAAGAGAGTAAAGAACTTGCATAAACCTGAGAATCCGATACCACTTGATACGTTTGGAATCCCCGATCCTTTGCCTGTGGGTGCAGGATCAAGAACCACGCCGTATATTTTCCCGATCTTGCAATGTTCTTTGATATCTCTTGATTGGAAAATTAATCAAGTAATTAATATTCTTAATTATAGCGATAGTTTTAAACTTAGAATAAATTCCAGAATTTAAAACAAAGTAGCGACGGAAAACAAGAGAGAAGCGAGTCAGCGAGAGCGAGGGAGCAAGTGTGTGTGCGTCCGGGACAATGCTCGCTGGGAGCGACGTCGATAGCCGGAAGCGCGCGAGTGAAGTCGAGATGCGAGAGCGCGGACGCGTAGACGCCAACGTCAGGGAGCGCGCGAAGCCGTGCTCGCTGCTAGCGAGGCTGGTTGCGAGCGAAGCCAAGCGTCTGATTCTTCTTCTTGCGACGGTTTAGGGTTAAGGGTTGTGTTTGGGTTTTCCGGTTGGGGAAGGTTGATGGTGGCGGTGGTGTGGATGGGTGAGTGCCGAAAGTAACTAGATCACAAGAGCACTGGAAGGTTTTTGGATTGATAATCGAATAACCCTTTTAATCATAAAAGGGGTTCCTCAATTCTATATTCAATCTAATTAATTCAATGGGGAATACAATGTTTAAATAGAAAACTATGCACCAATTCTACCTTGCAAGAGTAGAGGTTTGGTTTGCTTAAAGATAGAATTTAAATCCTAAAGATAAAGTAAACATAATTAAGATATAAATTCAAAACTTAGTGGACAAGACTTCTATCTAGAGTAGATATAATCATACGTTTATCTCACTCCTTCCTAAAAATAATAACCCAACTAAAACGTTAGACTATAGACCTATAAGTCTCTGCTCAACCATTTACAAAATCATTTCGAAAATATTAACAGATAGACTAAAATCAGTAATGAGTAAACTGATTCACCCCCTACAAGGGGCATTTGTGTCTGATAGGGCAATCCAGGACAACGTCTTAATTGCTCATGAAATTTTCCATTCATTTAAAACTAGAAAGGGAGCCGAGGGTTGGTTAGCAATCAAATTGGATATGGAAAAGGCGTACGATCGAGTTGACTGGGCATTCATTGAGTTGGTGCTCAGGAAATTCGGATTCCATGACAAATTCATCAAATTGATTATGGAATGTGTAACTACCGTTTCCTTCACGGTACTAGTCAATAATGGCCCTACAGAAGTGTTCCTTCCTACCCGTGGCCTCAGACAAGGTGATCAATTATCGTCATTTCTGTTTATTCTTGGGGCCGAGGTGCTTGCAAGAAAACTGACCATCGAATCCCTCATGTCCAGCAGTGGAATCGGCTTTCCATTCGGTCGTAATGGGCCAAGAATCCCTTTTTTGGCATTTGCAGACGATATTATCATCTTCTCAAAAGGAAACATATCGACGTGTGAAAAAAGTTAAAAATATAGTAGATTGTTATTGCCAAATATCAGGACAGAAAGTTAACTATCATAAATCGGCTTTCCAATGTACGTCTGGTATTCCAAGGTCCCGTATCTCGGATATTGAAGATTGCCTTAGCATTTCAAGCCAAGTAAAACTTGATAAATACTTAGGGTGTCCAATCACCAATGGTAAAGTAAACGAGAACACATTTGAGGATATAATGTCAAATACTAGGAACCAGCTGTCAAAATGGAGAGCAGATTCTCTGTCTCAGCAGGGACGAACAACACTGATTAATGCTAATTTAGCATCAAAACCCTTATACATGATGCAGAGTTTCATGCTTCCACCAAAAATGCATCAGAACTTGGACAAAATGAATAGATCTTTCTTCTGGAATAAAGACTCAAACTATAAGTCACTCATTAGTTGGGATAGAATTTGTAAGCCAAAGTATGCGGGGGAGTTGGTTTAAGAAAATCGAAACAAATGAATGAAGCTTTGCAATTAAAATTATTATGGAAAATAGTGGCAGAACCGAACAATATTTGGGCAAGGATTATCCAGTATCAATATATTAAGACGAACCACATACTAAACCATGAAGCGAAAGGAAGTGCGTCATGGCAATGGACACAACTGAGAAAGCTAATTCCTACATTCAAAAATGGATTGATTTGGGTTGTGGGAAATGGCAAAACAATCAAGTTTTGGAAGGATAGATGAGGACCAGTGCAGAACATGGCACAGTACTGCGTATGCCCACATAATATCGATTTGGAAGAAATGGTGGATTCATATATAGAAAATGGTAAATGGAGGTTGGATAGATTAACTAGTGTTCTACCTGTTGAGGTCGTGAATAAAATTTCAAATATTACTATCCCGGTCTCGCCAATTGAAGATAGATTATATTGGGAGCCAGCTAAAAATGGGTGGTTTTCGACGTCAAGTGCATATAATTTTGTTACAAAATCCTCACTAAACGCGATAGATAATAACTATCGGATTTGGAAACAAGATGTCCCACCTAAGTTAAAGAATTTCCTTTGGAAAATCTGTCAAAATGGCCTTCAACTGCATCAAGACTATCCAGGAGGGGGGTTGTTGTTCCAACCTCCTGCCCAATCTGTAATCACCAAGAGGAAGACGAAGTTCATTTATTTTTTGAATGCAAATATAATTTTTTCCTACAAAAATATGAGTAATAAGGTTAAACTTTTGGTCCAAGACTCTATAGGTAGAAATCGTGATATTAAACCAATAACGACAATCCTGTCAAATAATCTGAAAAAGAAAGAAAAGCAATGCTTGTCACTCAATTGGTGGACAATTTGGTTAATCCGTAATCAACTTGTTTTCAGAAGTGAAAAAGTGCCTTAAGTGGAAGAAGTAAAAATTAGGGCAGAGCAATTTCTGAAAAATTGGAATATGGCAAATACACATTGGCTTGAATCAAATGAAGGCAAAGAATCACATAAAACAAAAAAGAGGAACATGAAGGAAATGGGTAAAGGAAAAAATAATAAATGGAAAAAATCACCTCTGGGTTGGCACAAACTAAAATTTGATGGTTTTTCCAGCATACAGAGAGAGCACGAGCGGCTTTGTTATTAGAGACTGGGAAGGGCGGTCGGTTTCTACCGGAGTAAGGAGGCTTGGACAACAATCTCCTATCATAGCAGAAGCTAGTGCTTTACGTTTAGGTATTATTAAAGCTCGAGAATTAAATTTGGACAAAATCCTTATTGAAGGAGATTCTCTTATATATTATTATCAATTATCTCAAAAATGGAAAATGTTGTCCATGGGAAATTGAGATACTCATGTCGGACATTATTTCACTTCTGAAAGGGTTTAAAGAAGTATTCTTCTCACATATACTTCGCAATGGTAACTGCGTGGCTGATAGGATTGCCTTCCTGGGACGCAGTACCGATAACCCTAACTTACTAGGTGACCTAGGTCTGTTGGACCTCATTCGAAAGGATGCTCTCGGATAGCGCCCGGTGCGCACCCGAATTCATACCTTATAAAAAAAGGATTAAAACATTATTTTTTAGAAGGAATTTTCTTTTCTTAACCATTCATATATTCACATCGCTTTATACATGTAAAAATATACTGTATTCCCTAGTTTTGACTTTTCTAATTACGGAGTACACAAGGTTTAATTTGTGCAATTTATCATAGTCTTTTTTACTTTGACCGTACCAACTCTCCAAAATAAAATTCACAAGCAACATCACTTATGCAATATATATAACTCTTGAATTAGTTTAGATTTGTAATGTCCCAAGCTCAATCTAGTCCGAGACATGTGAATTTGATAGGGAAAGAACGGAGATTAGGAAGAAAGATTAGGGTTAGAGAGATTATGGATAAGGGAGAAGATGAAGTTTAGGGATAATAGAGAATAAGGGTTTAGAAGAAAAGTAATTGGATTTGATTATTCATTAGATAAGTTCCACGATTACAATTAAGGGTATATATACTAATACCCATATTATCTATAACCCTATTCATGACAATACCTACCCCTTATACAAGCTTTGTCCTCAAAGATTATGTGAATTGGAGAAAGTATTTAGGAAGCAATAAGAAACAACGTCTAAAATACTAACTATAAACAAGAAGCAATGAAGGCTAAAATACTATAATATACTGGGAACTATTGATCTACAACCTGGTTCCATCTGCCATAGCCTGATCTTCAAGCTATGATACCAATTTGTAATGTCCCAAGCTCAATCTGGCCCAAGACTTGTGAATTTGATAGGGAAAGAAGAGGGATTAAGGAGAATTTAGGGTTAGAGAGATTAGGGATTAGGGAGAAGATGAAGTTTAGGGATAAGAGAGAGTAAGGGTTTAGAAGAAAGAGTACTTGGATTTGATTATTCATTGGATAACTCCCACAATTACAAATAAAGGTATATATGTGATAATAGAGAGAGTAGAGAGGAGAAGGAGAGAATGAACTGATGTGTTATTGGGAGTCTTCAGGACTCTTTATATAAGAGTTTACATAGGGAACTAGGGTTTACTAGTGTTTATCCATCCCTAGTATAATACTAAAAGATAATCTCATAACACTCCCCCTTGGATAAACATCTTTAAATACTATCTTGTTACAAATCTCGCCTAGAAAACCCAATGGGACAAAACTAGGATCCAGAGAACAAATACATATGACATTTGATACGCTTTGGTGATCTACCTCGTTAAAAACCTTGTCAGGAAAACCCAATGGGACAAAACCTGATCGAATGGAAAAAGAGTGCAGTGCGTGTATAATCCCCCTGAATTCAACATCCTTCTCAAAGTCTTTTCATTCTTCTTGATAACGTTGTCTTCATGAGCTTATGGTTGAATCTCAAGATTGTCTTTGACCTGGAATTTCTTTATGATTGACTTGATGCACTTGACTTCCATGTATTGGTGTTAAGCTGCTTTGGATGCACAAGCATAAGGTACTTCAGGACCTATGGTGCCTTTCATTGTTGACCAAGGGGATCTATTGTATTAAATGGTGCATAAGTTTCCTCGTTAAAAATCTTACCTTGGAAAAACCTAGTGGGATAAAAACCAAGATTAAGGAAAATATATAGTACAACTTTGTATGGTACTTCGGGACCTAATACAATGTCACCACTTTCACAATTATAGGTACTTCAGATACTCTTATAAGGATCTTTAACCAATTGCATGTGACGGAACTTTGACAATAATGCTTCAGACATTTTCAATCGATTCTTTCCATTTATATGGGTATGCACCTACCACATCCGTCATTTCCATTTGGAGCCAAAATTATATCCACTTCTGGTGAATACATTCTCATATAACCCTTGTTAGGCTTTTGTGCAATCAACTTGGTTTTATATTTTATTTTTTACGAACACCCATTTAAAACCAAATGATGTTACACTTTCCGGTGTTGGAACTACAGGTCCAATGCCATCATGCTTAAAGAATCCATCTTTGCATGAATTGCTTTTTTCTAGCTCTTTTATTATGATTTCGATGTCGACATCCATTATTTATTTGATGATCATCATATTCTCATAGGCTCTTTCCACTTCTGGGGAATCATATACAAAGGGCCTAGTGATCTCTAACACTTATGGTGTACTTGAGAATCACTTGATATTCATTGAGTTTGAATTACTTCTAGAACTTCCAAATGAGCTAGTATCTATGACTTTGTCACTTTCTTGGCCTTTAGTAAATGCTTTCAATGACATATTTGCTAAACCTTATAATCATTTCATTTATTGAACTTCTAGTTCAATTGTATTTATCCGCGGATATGAAATGATAGAGAAGTTGGTTTCGTGCAATATCTTTCTTAATTGTCTCATTTACTCTCCCCCTAAATACCGAGCATTTGATCATCATTATAAAGCTCTAGGTATTTGATATCAATAGGGGCTCAAACCCCATGTATCATCCAACTTCTTTGTGGTCTCATTGTAGTTCATTTGGAGGAGGTACATCTCAGAACATATGTTGCTTATTCAAAACCTTTGAATGACGTGCTCTCTTCTAGAGATAATTAGGGAGATGTTATTGTGTCGAATTCGAAATGCAAACTAGCTTGCATGGGTCCATTTGACTAACGACTCTTCTAGGTCGTCGTGATAACATTCTATACCTGTTTGTTTCATATGACCAAGTGTCGAAGCATCTATAATATTGGAATTACACTGGTCTATATGGTAGTATTCCGTAGGTGTCTCATTGTATCCAATCAAGAGGCATTAGAGACTTTGCATTTACTCTCAATATAGATGGTCTTATTGTTGATTTTGCCAAGATGATAGACCATATATGTTCGGTCACCCTTAGTGAGGATCTTCAGGTCCATCATAGTGGGTGTCTATGTGAATTTCAATGATCCCGCACATCATCGATTCACATGAATGACCGGATGCCACAAAGAAAAAATATTTTATCATTAACTAACTTCTGGTTAGTGATAAGTTTCAATGGGATAAATGAGTGTCAAATAAACCATATATATACATTCTCATTTCTATAAGACTTGCTTCTGGCTAGTCATATGAGATATTGGTGTTCAATACCATGTCAATTCACACCTATGTGTCATTGTTACTTCAGGTAACAAGATCAATGCTCTTCTGGAGCTATATGGTATTCATCTTGGTTTTTCCATTCAAGATTGTTTGAGAAAACTTCAAGCTTTCAAAGACCATTGTCGAAGCATCTATAATACTCCATCCGTTCAGCAAAACTTGTTGTTTACTATTCACGCACGCTTTTTTAGAATGATAAAAACTATATAAAATATTCATTTTTAAAAAAAAAATTCTTAACAAGTTTGTACTTATTAATAATAACTACGAAATTGTTAAAAAAGTTATTAAAAAACTAGATATTTTATATAGTTTTTAGCTCCTAAAAAAGCGTGCGTGAATAGTAAAACGTCAAGTTTTGCCGAACGGAGGGAGTATTGGAATTACACTGGGTCGTCGTGATAACTTCAAGTTTTCAAAATTGGAATTACATCTTGGTGATCCATTTATTTAATTTAGATGCCATTGAATGGTATTGTCAGAACTTTCGTTGGTGTCATACTTCATATATGAGTCATTTATAATTTTTTTCAAGACATTTAGAATTAATCGTATAACAGACCTAGCTATAAGCCACAACAATAACTTTGGTCAAATGTTTAACCATAACCTCTTTCACACCCTCTACCGGAGGAGCATGCTTCGGGCAATGCTTAGAAGATAGGCAGGAAGCGGCCTTTTTACCCGGATCGTGTTATGTGGTTACTTTTATTGGTTGTACCACCCGAATGATAATCGTTCTGAACTTGATAAAAACTCACATTCCATGTATTTCTTCAAGGGTACAAATGATAAGATTAGAATCATATACTCTTCTGGAGTTTATAAGAATTATTCACTCTTGAGTACGTTTAATAAAAATCCACCAGTAGAGTCTTCAGACTCTTAGGTGTGTTTAAAAAATTTCGCAATCTACGAGATTGTGGTAAACCTTTCTCCCAAATGTTCATTTGTCAAACAAAACTTTATATTAGACACTCAAGACAAGTTGTTTTTTCAAGAAACACCTTGAGCTTTGAATTATAATAAGTAAAATCATAATCTTAGAGCAAATCATGTACATTTATTGGCATTTGAAAAACAGTACGAAGTAGATCTAAAACGATAAAGCATGCTTAATTATATTACAACCAGTTCACCCATAATCAATGGAAAGTGAATTAGTGATGAATGGATCAAAGGAATCATGCATGGATCAAAATAGATGAATGAAAAATTCAAACAAAAATAAAAAATAACGGCATGCACGTACATGGTGATGTGGAATCAAGTTCAAACCATAGTCAAATTTATCAATTTCTCATAGGAATTTCATAAATAACAATCATAAAGATGCTACAAAATCCAAGAGAAACATTCCACAAATCATGCATTACGATGATTAATTAGACCCCAAAAATATTTGATTACTTATACTCTATACCTTTTAACCGACAAAATCACAAACGAATAAGGTTAAACGGCAACATCGGAGATATGAATATTCATTACGTTACTGGAGGCTGAGAATATGATATATTGATTGTTCAAGTAAAAAAAAAATCAATTCAATCACTCCTAGGAGTTGACATAATAGTAATATTAAGAATTCGATCAATCCAATCACTTCAGATAATATTATAAATTCAATTTATTCAATCACTTCAAGGATTGAGAATAGTTTATCCAGAAGATATTACAGATATTGTAAATTCGGTTGATTCAATCACTTCAGGGATTGAGATTAGTTTATCCGCTTCAGGGGATATGGTAAATTCGATTGATTCAATCCCTGGGGATTGAGATTAGTTTATCCGTTTCAGGGATATTACAAATTCAATTAATTCAATCACTTCAGGGATTGAGATTTCCGCTTTAGGGATTGAGATTAGTTTATCTGCTTCAATCACTTCAGGGATAGAGATTAGTTTATCCGCTTCAGGAGATATTGGAAATTTGATTGATTCAATCACTTCAGGGATTGAGATTAGTTTATCCGCTTCAGAAGATATTGCAAATTCGGTTGATTCAATCATTTCAGGGATTGAGATTAGTTTATCCGCTTCAGAGGATATTGTAAATTCGATTGAATCAATCGAATTTTTAATATCCCCTGAAACGGATAAACTAATCTCAGAGGGAAGCCGGATCGAGAGGGACGAAGAGAGAGCGAGAATCACCAGGGAGATCGAGAGAAACAGTTTTCTCATATCTGGAAAATAACCAGGGAAGGAGAAGAAACAGTTTTCTCTGGCGGTCGAATGTGAAATTTTTTAGGGTTTTAGCAAAAATTTAGGGTTTTAGCTATCGTGCTGATAACGTGTGATAATAGAGAGAGTAGAGAGGAGAAGGAGAGAATGAAGTGATGTGTTATTGGTGGTCTTCAGGACCCTTTATATAGGAGTTTACATAGGGAACTAGGGTTTACTAGTGTTTATTCATCCCTAGTATAATATTAAAAGATAATCTCATAACAATATATACTAATACCCATATTATCTATTGCCCTGTACATGACAAGATCACCGTAACAATTTATGTGTTTCACCCGATCTTAATTACACTTAACTATTTTGAGTATAAATTCACATTAAAAAACTATATGTACATACCCTATATACTTCTATTAACATGTCTATAAACTTTTATTTTGAAAATATATGTTTTATAAAAATAAAAATATATTTTCTAAAATAATAAATCTTTTAATTATTCATAATTTTTAATAATAAAATTTTATAAACATATTAATAAAAGTGTATAGAATGTAAATATATACATTTTTTATAATTTTTTAAATATAAATTTATATATGAAACATGGTTTTTAGGATCGAGATCCTAATGCAGGATCGATGCAAGGATCTAGGATCGGATCGTAGAATCGGATCGTAGGATCGTAAGATCCTAGCAAAAAGTGAAAATTAAATAAAAAATCAAATATAAATAAGTCATACCAAACAAATACCTTAATTTTTAAACAAAACTAGTCATTTCCTCCTTTAAATAAACTAACTCCCCGTTTGTTTTTTGATAGGGAAAAGTAATGATTACCGTTATGAATATAGTCCATATTTAAGTTAAGATTCATTAATCAATATTCTAATCATTCCTCTTCTTCTTCCATTTTTCATACAAATGTGTTACCCTTCTATTTCCTAATTTGAAGGAGGGTAACTAATACCTTTAGGATGAGCTAATAATCCCCTCATCCTCTCCTCTAAACTCACAAAAAATGATGATTATATACATTTTATGTGTAAAATTTAATACCTTACATTTCCATTCCCTAGTTATCTAAACAAACGAGCCCTAAGTAACTAACATATGCAAATAATAACTCCTTAGCATTCATAATTGGTCAAGGATAATATGTTAAAAGGTATAATATGATACTTCAAATGTTTAAATAAGTCACTTAACATCCATAAATCAAACTAAAAATGGTCTAAGAAACAAGATTGACAAAAAAAAAAAAAAAACCCACATCCCACATCACATGATTGCTCTGGAATGTCAATGTGATAGGTGCTAACACTCGTAGACATTAGAAATTCCTCCTCCCATCTCTAGTTTGTAATGTCATCATAAACAATTTCAGCATCTCTCTCAAGGAAATCATCAACATTATCACCATCATTTATCTCGATAGCTTCATCTTCACTACAAGTTATGTCCCTAAAAATTAAAACAAATGATGTCCACTAAAATAGTCATGTTGAGATACACATTTTAGCTCCTTATTCTATACACTTTGCATATTTCGGGATGGGAATATGTCGAATTTATGTAACATGTGCTTATTTGCAAGAAATAGAGGTCTACATAAGTTTTGGTTTAATATTACAGAATTTTGGAGCCATTCCGGGACAAAACCAAGAAGCAAAGACGGAAACTGAACCTTACTCGATATCGAGTACCCTTCCTCGATATCGATCAAAGAGTCCGGGCACAGCATGATCGAGGACAAGCCTGATCGAGGAACTGAAGACGAAGCCAACTCGACTCCAAGACCCTACACGATATCGAGTAGTTTACTCGATATCGACAAACCCTGAAGCCATGCCCTGAGTCGAGGAAGACCACTTGATCTAGAAGCCGAGAAGAAGCCATACCGAGCACTAAAGTCCTCGATATCGAGTACTCTACTCAATATCGACAAGATCAGAAGCCCATGTCCGAGCCAGGTCAGGGAGCAGTTACTCGAGCAAGCCAAGCCAGCAGAAGTCGACGACGGAGTTACCCGATATCGAGTAGTTTACTCGATATCGAGGAGATCTTTTCTGGGCCGCGTTACGCGGTTGGGCTGTCCGACACGGTTTGGGCTTTATTGGGAGCTAAGGAGTCCGAGATCTATCAAGTATATCAAGATCCATCCATGGAGAGAAGATTTATCCACAATTGAAGATATTTAGCCTTTTAGATATATTTCCCTTTCAAGATAAATATTCCTTTTATTTAAGTTTTATCTTTAGAAATAGATATAGATATTGCTTTCCTTGAATAGCAAGGATTAAGCCCTATAAATAAAGCCTAGGGGGCTGAGTTTTTATTCATTCAATTCAATTTCAGAGAAGTAGTTCCACAGAGAAGTTTTAGGAGTTCAAAAGTTTTAGGATTTTGGCATTCTACGAAAGTTTGAGTGCCGGGATTGTAAAGACTTTGAATTTAGTTTATGCAAGTTATTTCTTTTCAATCAATGTCTGCGATTGCGATGAGGCGCGAGTAGTCCACCCACTTCTAGGGTCGGGGCGAGCCCGACGATAGCCATGCGTGTTTGAGGCAAAGATCCGACTTTTATCATGTTTTGAGCATCTACTACTTGTTATATGTTTATTACCCATCTAATGGAGGTCCATGCTAAAAACTTGGATTGTAAACATAAAATCGGTAGATACAATTAGGGTTTCTTGAAAGAGTTGTTTAATTCTTGGAAAAGGCGAGAGCTTGGTCCTTCGATGCGATTTACATAATTATCTGTTTTATTCTTGCCTTATGCATGCTTGGTTGTTGTTGTCGTAAACCCCGATCTTGGAAGTCGCCTTTCATATAGTTTATTTCGAACCTCGCAAGCTTTGTTCTTTACTTATTTTCGTTTTTAAGTCTCTGTCTCCTCGATATCGACTAACTTTGGTTGATATCGAGTACTGATATTCGATCGACGAAGATCGCTGTAGCTTCTCGTGTACAGGTACCCGAGATCGACGATAGCCTTCCTCGATATCGAGGAGAGTTACTCGATATCGAGTAAAACTAGGGAGCTGCTCCTGCTGTGTTCGACTTGTCCGATCTTCTGTCGACTAAATCCTAGTCGAGATCGAGCACTGAGGTCGACTTCTGTTCGTGAGATTTCTCCGCTGCCTAGGATCCGCTGACACGCTTCCTCGTGGATCGATCCTGACTTCCCACTCCTGCATCGGGAGGAAGTCTTGTAATCATTTGCAAGGGACGGAATCTGGTTTGCCTTACTTTATTTATATTTTATTGCAATTCTCGATTTCCTGCCTCATCAAATTGGCGCCGTTGCCAGGGAAGCTATCATTCGCGCCTTAGGTAGTTAAATCTCACGTCTACTTTGAGTTACTTCACAGGTGTATGCGCCGTTCTGGTAAACCACCTGAGTTTGACGGCTTAGACGAACCGGAACGCGTCTTACACGTCCACGCTAAACTGAAAAGAGCCATGGTGGCCGCAGAAACACAAGAACAACGAATTGAGAGGCTTCAGAGGGAACTAGCCACCAAAGATACTGCTCTCGCCACTGAGAGAACAGCCAGGGAACAGGAAGCTGAGCGTGCGAGGCAAGCAGAAGCAGAGCTTGCCCAATTCCCAACCACTGCAGAGGATTATATGCACCCGACTCTCGTCGTGCCTGAATCGGCGATTCGAATCCCTCAAAATAACTTTGAAATTCGCACTCACTTCCTTATTGAACTTAAAAATAATGCTTTTCATGGAAGATTTAATGAATGCCCTCTTGAACATATTACCAATTTTACTGACATGTGTCGTACTCTTGCTGAAGGTACTACTCTGGAATATGTCAAGATGAAGGCTTTCCGTTGGTCTCTTGCTGGTCTTGCATTGAAGTGGCTAGAAGAGCTGAAACCACGATCCCTCGCGACATGGGCTCAAGTAGAGCAGGAGTTTCTCAACAAATTCTTTCCTCCTACCAAGACAGCACTCCTCCGCCAGAAGATCACAGCTTTCAAACAGAAGTCTGGAGAGCCACTGACAAAAGCATGGGAGCGATATAAGGAACTGCTGCGATCTTTCCCTACTCATGGACATCCATGCTACGTCATTCAAGAGATCTTCTTCAATTCTCTTGACTAAGTCACTAAGGACAAGATCAACCAGTATACTCGCTATGAGTATCTGACGATGCCACCAACTGACGCATTGGGTGTACTCGACAAGCTCACAACCTACGATAACAAGTATGGGGCTACTGCAAACTATGATGAGAACTCCTATGCCAGGCCAGCCCCATCCATGCCTCTCTACGAGCCTTCCAAAGAGATTGACCCAGATGTCAGGGAGCAGTACTATAGAGACCAAAATCGCAAGCTCCTCAAGCAAGTCAAATATCTCTCTGTCAACCAGCCTTGCATCGAATGCGGATCACAGCGGCACACCACTACTGAGTGCCCACACACAAAGCAAGTCAGGATGGCAGAAACCCAGGAAGAGGTAGCTTATGCAGGGGGTCCCAATCGCTATATGGGGGATCAAAGGTTCTATCAACCACAATGGAATCAAGGTCCTCCTAGGAACCCCCCGCCATACAGAGCTCCAGGACATCCAGAAAGGGACCAAAAGAAGGATGATTTACAGCTCATCCTTGAGGAGATGCGCCGGAATCAAGGCACCATCAACAATCAGTTCCAGAACATCAATACAAAATTTGGAGAGCTAGACATCTAGAAGAAGAGCATAGAGACACAGATGGGTCAATTCGTGGCGCAGATTCCATGACCAACCGGGCAACTCCCTGGGCAAACAGAACCAAATCCTAAGGGGAAGACCGGACACGTCGCAACTATAAAGCTCAGGAGCGGGCACCAATTACGCGAGCCAGAAGTCGGAAAGCACTAAGACAAAGTAGAGCAGCAACTCGACAAAGAGCACCAGCAACTCGATAACGACCACACCTTGGTCAATATCGACAAAAATCTACTCGATACAGAGGACAGCCCAGCAACTCGAGATCGACAACTCTTGTCGATATCGAGCAACCCCTGGTCGATGTCGAGGAGAAATTGGCCGCTGTCGAGGACTCTACAACACCTCCGACGTCTGTTCTGGCTCCAAAGCAGAAAAAGACACTGCCTTTCCCTTCCAAAGCACTAAAAGATCCCACTGCAGGTAAGTTTAAACGTTTTGTTAATATGCTTCGAGAACTGAATGTCTCTATTCCTTTTACAGAAGCTCTGCAAGAGATGCCTGCATATGTCAAATTCCTGAAGGAAATCCTGAGCAACAAGCAATCACTCTCAGAAATCGCCGGCGAATGCAAAATGCTCCACTTTCCTGAAAAGAGACCTGATCCTGGTAAGTTTTCTGTTACTGTAGGACTTGATCAATATAAATATGAGTCCTTGTGTGATTTAGGAGCAAGTGTGAGCATCATGCCCTTATTAATCTGGCGGAAAGTGAAGATAGGAGCTATAGAACCTGTGGATGCCAAGCTATACATGGCAAACAATACAGTAGTCATCCCTACATGTATGGTTGAGAATGTCCCCGTCCAGGTTGGTAAATTCTTTATTCCAGCAGATTTCCTTATTATAGACTGTGCTGAAGATCCTACTAGTCCTATTATTCTTGGTAGACCATTCTTAGCTACTGCAGATGCCAAGATTAGTGTCGAACAGCGATTGCTCACCTTCACCATAGGCGACGAGATCTTAGATTTCTCCTTTGGCCCTGCAAAGGAGGAAATTTCATGGCTGGAGGTGAAGAGCATCAGCAACCACGGGATCAAGCAAACAACGGAGGAAGACACCAACACTCTACTTGATATCGACAAGCCGTCCTCGATATCGATCAAGGTGCTACTCGATATCGACCAACATTCCTCGACATCGACTTCCTCTGCTGAGTACCAGACTTGCCAAGAGCCTAAGTATGGGGTCACTATACTCGACATCGACCAGTCCTGCTCGATATCGACTAACCCTAAGCCCGAAGTTTTCTGTTTTGGGCCCGATAAGGTAAGTTCAGGTATAAATTCTAATCCTCCTCATTCCATTAAGAAATTTATAAATAATTTAAGGGGAGGCAAGGCCCCGTGGCGAGAAAATCTGCGGAAACTGAGAGCTGGAAAGAAAAAGAAGGGAGAAAAGGGAGACTATGCAAGCAACCACTTATCAGCTGAGCTTGCATACTATAATCAGGACCTAGATGATCCAGGAGAAGGGCCAAGCACAAGTGGGCCCCACATTGACAGTCCTTAAGCACAAACGGAGAAGTCGGCCTAGCGACTCTAAAATCTAGAGCATGTATATAAAACTTTTTGAATTTTTTGGAACATTTGATTTTGGTTTTTGTTTTTTGGTTTTTTAGTTTAGAATACTTCTTGTGGAAAGTCTTATCTTTGTGTGCAATCTAACACTTTTTAGGTCGGCAAGCATAAAAGGATCGCGAAAGGTGGAATAAGAAGTCCCTGAAAAACAGTCAAAATCGACTAGGCCAGTCGAGAACGACCAAGAGGAGCAACCCAGAGTTACTCGATATCGAGTAGGCCAACTCGATATCGACCAAGTCAAGAATCTCCTCGACTTCAGCATTCCACTAGACGATGACAGCCTACTCGATATCGAGTACAGTACTCGATATCGACAAGACCAGTTCCTCGACATGCCCTGTATTGCCTTCCTCGACGCGTTATTTGGTGAGTTCCTTCCTTTACCTTTGTTTTATTTGATTTTATACAGTGAGGACACTGTATATTTTAAGTATGGGGTGGGGGAAGAACTCATTATCATTATTATATGTTTTATTCTTGCTTTTGGTTTTACATGGCGAATTTTGAGTAAATTTTAAAATTGTTGTGCATAAGGCTAAACTCAAAATTCTATGAGACATCTCCCACTGCTTGTAAATTGTTCAAAGAAATAGTGTCATGGAAGCTTTATTGAACTCGACGATGCAAAATTGGATTCATTAGAGATATAGCATGAAATTGCCTAGTAAAGGGAAGTCACAATGAAGTGCATATTTTATTGAAAACCATTGAAGGAGGTAAAATTTGAAGTTGCTTTTGACATGTTGCATGATAAAAGGATGTAGGACTTTATATTTCCGTATAATGCTCATTGATTAAATTCCAAGCCTTACCTATGCTTATGCATTACACAAAAACCAAAATATGCCTTATTTCAGTCATTGCTCCACATGTTCTAAATATTGCCATTTTTTTTTACCTTATTTCCTATTCGGGGATTATGTTCAGAATGATGTTACATTATGGAGATGTTATATGGTGTTTGTGTTGTTGTTATCATTATTGGAGTTTGGCGAAATTGTTTGAAATATATGAAAAATTTAATGAGTGAAAGAAAATCCGATCAAAGATCGACTCTGCTCGCTGAGATAATAGTTTGGCGAGATGGGACACCAGGTGAGGAGTCCAAAGCACTAAGTATCCGGGGCCATTCATGACACCCATGTTTGCGACTCGCGAGAAGGCGGTGCTGAGGTTAGAGAGGTAAAAGCATTATTATTGATAAAAGCAATATGAAGGGTGATGAATCTTATGAAGAAGGAATGTAGAAATTCAGTTTGGAAATACTCCATTTCCCCGGATAATTAAGCACCACATTGCCAAAAATTGCCCACCTTTAGCCTTTTACCAATCTACTCCTTATTGAGCTTAAATTAAAGTCCTCTTGATTATTGTTGCTTTGTCACATGAATTGTTTTTGCATAACCCTCCTTTTGTGAGTAGATGTTGCTTTTAAATTGCACATGCATGAATTTGCAGCACTAGTACCTTTTCGAGGATGGTAATTGATTGCAGGGTTATATAAGAATGGATCTAAGATGTTGAGAGTTTAAATTCTTCCCCTGAATGACCATCCAAGTTATTGCTTGGGGACAATCAAGCTTAAGTATGGGGTGATTTGATGTCCACTAAAATAGCCATGTTGAGATACACATTTTAGCTCCTTATTCTATACACTTTGCATATTTCGGGATGGGAATATGTCGAATTTATGTAACATGTGCTTATTTGAAAAAAATAGAGGTCTACATAAGTTTTGGTTTAATATCACAGAATTTGGAGCCATTCCGGGACAAAACCAAGAAGCAAAGACGGAAATTGAACCTTACTCGATATCGAGTACCCTTCCTCGATATCGATCAAAGAGTCCGGGCACAGCATGATCGAGGACAAGCCTGATTGAGGAACTGAAAACGAAGCCAACTCGACTCCAAGACCCTACTCGATATCGAGTAGTTTACTCGATATCGACAAACCCTGAAGCCATGCCCTGAGTCGAGGAAGACCACCTGATCGAAAAGCCGAGAAGAAGCCATACCGAGCACTAAAGTCCTCGATATCGAGTACTCTTCTCGATATCGACAAGATTAGAAGCCCATGTCCGAGCCAGGTCGGGGAGCAGTTACTCGAGAAAGCCAAGCCAGCAGAAGTCGACGACGGAGTTACTCGATATCGAGTAGTTTACTCGATATCGAGGAGATCTTTTTTGGGCCGCATTACGCGGTTGGGCTGTCCGACACGGTTTGGGCTTTATTGGGAGCTAGGGAGTCCGAGATCTATCAAGTATATCAAGATCCATCCATGGAGAGAAGATTTATCCACAATTGAAGATATTTAGCCTTTTAGATATATTTCCCTTTCAAGATAAATATTCCTTTTATTTAAGTTTTATGTTTCGAAATAGATATAGATATTTCTTTCCTTAAATAGCAAGGATTAAGCCCTATAAATAAAGCCTAGGGGGCTGAGTTTTTATTCATTCAATTCAATTTCAGAGAAGTAGTTCCACAGAGAAGTTTTAGGAGTTCAAAGGTTTTAGGGTTTTGGCATTCTACGAAAGTTTGAGTGCCGGGATTGTAAAGACTTTGAATTTAGTTTATGCAAGTTATTTCTTTTCAATCAATGTATGCGATTGCGATGAGGCGCGAGTAGTCCACCCACTTCTAGGGTCAGGGCAAGCCCGACGATAGCCATGCGAGTTTAAGGTAAAGATCCGACTTTTATCATGTTTTGAGCATCTACTACTTGTTATATGTTTATTACCCATCTAATGGAGGTCCATGCTAAAAACTTGGATTGTAAACATAAAATCGGTAGATACAATTAGGGTTTCTTGAAAGAGTTGTTTAATTCTTGGAAAAGGCGAGAGCTTGGTCCTTCGATGCGATTTACATGATTATCTGTTTTATTCTTGCCTTATGCATGCTTGGTTGTTGTTGTCGCAAACCCCGTTCTTGGAAGTCGCCTTTCATATAGTTTATTTCGAACCTCGCAAGCTTTGTTCTTTACTTATTTTCGTTTTTAAGTCTCTGTCTCCTCGATATCGACTAACTTTGGTCGATATCGAGTAGTGATATTCGATCGACGAAGATCGTTGTAGCTTCTCCTGTGCAGGTACCCGAGATCGACGACAGCCTTCCTCGATATCGAGGAGAGTTACTCGATATCGAGTAAAACCAGGGAGCTGCTGCTGCTGTGTTCGACTTGCCCGATCTTCTGTCGACTAAAACCTAGTCGAGATCGAGCACTGAGGTTGACTTCTGTTCGTGAGATTTCTCCGCTGCCTAGGATCCGCTGACACGCTTCCTCGTGGATCGATCCTGACTTCCCACTCCTGCATCGGGAGGAAGTCTTGTAATCATTTGCAAGGGACGGAATCTAGTTTGCCTTACTTTATTTATATTTTATTGCAATTCTCGATTTCCTGCCTCAACAACAAACACCATCATTTTTTGAGAGTTCAAGGCCTCAGGCTTCACTTCACCGGTTCACCGCACCGCAACAGACTTGAGGGTTGAGAACTTGAGAAAACAAACGACATCTAGGAATTTTAGGGTTTAATGTCCCCAAAATTTAAAACAAAATTTAAAAAAAATAGAAATGGGCATAATTTCATCAAAATAACGACATGGGCTATGTAGAATAAAATTTGGATGGGCCTAATTTTACCAATATCTGAAATTACTAGGATCGGTTAGGATCGTAAGATCCTAGAGATCCTAGCCGATCCTACCGATCCCACCCTCGATTCTAGTATAAACGAGTATGTACAAGCGATCCGGATCATAACTTTCCTAGGATCGTAGGATCGTTAGGATCGTATGATCCGGATCGCGATTCTAATAACCATTGTGTAAATAATTAAGTGTAACACCAGGCACAGAACCAGGAATGAAAATCGGGATAGGCTAAAATCGTCTTATACAATGAACAAATTTTTAAGAGTTATTAATATCACATGTATAACACATACATATATATAAACCTAGAAAAAAAACTAATAAATCATATACACACACCCCTAGACAATAAACAAAATAAAAACCTGTGAGTTAAAAACGCTCCCTTTTGATGAGCGTTTTTTTTTTGCCGACGCCATCCTCCATGTCACAAACCCTTGCCCATCGGCCATCGGCTTCCCACAACGTCGCCACCTACTTGGCCTTCCATCACCCACCCTCTCCCGCCTCCGGGTGGGGCCCCGCCTCTGAAGCCTTTATCCTTGACCTCCGTCGCCAACCGCGGCCTCCTCCCCTAGCTGTTGCATATCCGGTGTTCCTTTTCGGCATTACCTTTGTTTCCAACCCTCTCAGGGTGTAGGCCCGTCGCTTCCTGCTACGGGCGTTTTGCCCTCGGTTCACCATCAACCATCGATTCTCCATCCATCATCACCACACAACGACCTCCGTCGGCCCTCCGCCATCAATTGTGTCTACCGCCTCTGATTGGCCCTCAGGTGGTTGTTAGATGTTTGGTCTGGCCTTCCTCGGCCTCGTCTGTTTCCATCGCCTAGGCTTCCAATGGTTTTTTCGCCACCGCACCGGCGCCTTCTTCGGCGTCCCAGCCCGTGTTCTGCCGATGCTAGTGCCTTCTTTGTTGAGGAAACATTAAATTAAATTACAATTTGGGGTTTCTTTTTTTAGTCCGCTTTTTCAATCGTTTTCTTGTTCATTGTTGCTCTTATTGGCTTCCTTGTGTCATTTTTTATCGTCTCTTTTGCCGGGGAGTAATCAATCGCGCCTAGTCTAGTTGTTTTAGGGTTGGGAATAGCCCATCCCCATCTTTCTTTTTAATTTCGTTTTCTTTGTTTTTGTTTTAAGGTTTATGCGAAGAAGTGATCGTCCTCTATACGAGCCATTCACCGAGCCCGGACGTGTTCTACACCAACGTCTAAAGGAAAGGCTTAGGCGAAAGATGTCGGAAATGGAAGCACTTCGTGCGGAGCTAGAAAGGCTTCGCAAAGAGAATCAAGAAGTGGCGCAGCGGGAAGCCGCCGCCAATCAAGCTCGTCAAAGAGAGATCGACGCCGCTAGGATAGCAAGGGAGGAGGCCGAAAATCTTAGGGAAGAGTTGGAGAGAATTCCAACCAATGCTCGCCAATACATGCATCCTACGCTGCGGGTGCCAGAGTCGGCTATCGTTCTCCCCAATATCAACTTTGAGATCAAGACTAGCTTCCTCACCATGGTGAAGCGGACTCCATTCGAAAGGAAACCAAATGAGTGCCCTATGGAGCACATGAAGGAGTTCAAGGAGATGTGTGATACCATAGCCGATGGAAACAATTTGGAGTATGTTCGCTTGAAGGCTTTTCGTTGGTCCTTAGTGGGAAAAGCCCTTCATTGGCTCGAAAGCTTGCCGCCGAGATCCATCAACACATGGGAGGAGCTTCATGATCTATTCATGAGCAAGTTCTTTCCACCAATGAAGACGACGGAGCTGCGCAAAAAGATCACGACCTTTAAGCAATTAAGGAATGAAACTCTCGCCGAAACTTGGAAGAGGTTCAAGGAGTTGATTCGCCAATGCCCTACTCATGGGCAACCACCTTATGTTTTGCAAGAGATCTTCTTCAACGGCATCAACTCGGCTACTAAGGATCGGATCAACATCCACACATCCTATAGGTACATTGAGATGCTTCCTCAGGAGGCGTGGGATGCACTTGACAAGCTCACGGACTTTGATACTACTTATAGGACTCCCACGAACATTGATGCGAGCCCCCCCCCCCCCCCCAATCGATGCCACTTTATCAACCTTCCGATGAGATTGACCCTGATGTGCGGCAACAATATATTGAGGATGAGAATAGAAAATTGAAGAAGCAAGTAAGGTTTCGCTCCAACAACAAGCCATGCATTGAGTGTGGGTCCACTTCCCACGTTACCACCGCTTGCCCACATGTCAATCAAGTGAAATCCGCTGAATCATATGGAGAAGTGAACTACATGAGAGGTCCTTATAGGAGTCAAGGCAACTACTACCAAAGGAACGAAGGGCAATCCAATTGGGGTAACCATCCTCCTCAACATGATCAACGACCCCCATATAGACCTCCAGGCCATGTGGAACGTGAGCAACCTAGGGATGATATGAGATCTATTTTGGAAGATTTAAGGAAGGGCCAAGCGGAGGCCAAGGCGGATGCTAGACAGTCCAATTTGGAGATCAATACGCAGCTGCGAGGCATGAATGTAAGGTTCAGGGACATTGATATTTGGAGGAAGAATGTTGAGACCCAATTGGGTCAATTGGCGGCTCAAATTCCAAAGCCAAGTGGCCAACTACCCGGCCAAAATGAAACCAACCCCAAATCCCAACATATCGCAGCCATTCAAACAAGGAGTGGGAAGGTTCTACCGGAAAGGGAAACGAAGGAGAAAGGAGAAAAAATTGGCCAGCCCAACACAGGCCTTGACGCCGACACCCCTGACCTCGGCGCCGACCCTCTGACGGCAAACCAAGCTACTGCAGAAACTGTTGTAAGCACACAGACCCTCGGCGCCGACACCCCTGACCTCGGCGTCGACACCTCTGAGATAGCTCCTGCACAATCCCTCGACGCCAACCCCTCTACTATCGGCGCCGATACCTCTGCAGGCCAACCAACACCTACACCTGATGTATTGACCACTCCAAAAGCCAAACCCAAGCTCCCTTATCCATCAAAGGCTCTCAAGGATCCAACCGAAGGGAAGTTTAGGAGGTTTGTAAAGGTTCTCTAAGGGTTGAATGTGACCATTCCTTTCACGGAAGCTCTTCGAGAGATGCCGGCGTACATCAAATTCTTGAAAGAGATCTTGAGCAATAAGAGGTCTATGTCGGAGATTTCGGAGGATTGCAACGCCGTCAACTTTCCGGAAAAGAGAGCTGACCCGGGCAAGTTCACCATCACCATTGGCCTAGGCGAACATCGATATCGAGCTCTATGTGATCTTGGTGCAAGCGCAAGCCTTATGCCACTCTCCATATGGTCTAAGATTAACATGGGACCACTAGTACGGTAGTACCCGTCAACATGCGGCTCTATATAGCGGACAACTCCTCGGTGGAACCTACCGGTCTGATGGACGACGTACCGGTAAGGGTAGGTAAGTTCTATGTTCCCACTGATTTCATAGTACTTGATATGCCTATAGATCCTATTGTGCCTATTATCTTAGGGCGCCCTTTCTTAGCCACGGTGGATGCGATTATCAATGTAAGGAAGGGTCTTCTAACTTTCCAAATTGGGGATGAGCTAGTTGAATTTCAATTTGACCCCAATCTAAGGGAGGTAAAGAAAACGGAAGTCAAGATGGTTTACACGGACATGGAGAGGACCTTCGCTCATGAGGAATCCATTCGCATACCAGCCACCGAAGAAGAGGAAAGCATTATTGAAGAGCTCTTAGCCACCCTTGAAGAGGATGAGAGCGAGGAAATTGAAATGGTCACTGTTGAACCTTCGGCGCCGACACCCTCAGCCTCGGCATCGACACCTTCAGCAGTGAGACAACGTGGAGAAGATGTGTTGCAACCGTCGATGCCAGCTTATGCATGATCGGTTCCTACACCTATTTCCGACATGGAAGCTTCTATTTCACGGATTGAAGTCGATCTTCTGGGAGAGGTAATGAAGACGGAGGAGGTTGAACCCATCTTAATCCCACAAGAGCCCTCCTTGACATTGAAGCCACTACCGCACACTTTGAGGTATGAGTTCCTTGGTCCTAACTCTACTTTCCCCGTTATTATTAATTCTTCACTTAGTGTGCAGGAGATAGATAAGTTGTTGGTTGTTCTTAGGACCCATAGGAAGGCTTTGGGCTATTCTTTAGAAGACATCAAAGGTCTTTCTCCCGCTTTGTGTATGCACCAAATCCACATGGAGGGAGGTCATAAGCCTTCCATCGAGCAACAACGGCGGCTGAATCCCAACATGAAAGAGGTGGTGAAGAATGACGCAGGGATTCCCATCTCGGATAGCAAATGGGTTAGCCCCGTGCATGTGGTACCAAAGAAAGGAGGGATGACCGTAGAGAAAAATGATAAGGGTGAGTTAGTGCCGAAGAGGACTACCACGAGTTGGCGCATGTGCATCGACTATAGGAAACTCAACAGCGCCACTAGGAAGGACCACTTCCCACTTCCCTTCATCGACCAAGTTCTAGAGAGGTTAGCCCAACATGATTATTTTTGCTATCTTGACGGATATTCGGGGTTTTGGCAGATTCCAATTCATCCGGATGACCAAGAGAAGACCACCTTCACGTGTCCTTATGGTACATTCGCTTAAAGGAGAATGCCCTTTGGGCTATGCAATGCGCTGGCCACTTTCCAACGGTGCATGATGGCAATCTTATCCGATATGATTGAGGATATTGTTGAGGTATTCATGGATGACTTTTCCGTATATGGTACTACTTTTGATGCTTGTCTAGCTAACTTGGCCAGGGTACTCAAGAGGTGTGAAGAGACAAGCCCTGTGCTTAATTGGGAGAAGTGTCATTTTATGGTGCAAGAAGGAATCGTGCTAGGACACTTGGTGTCCAAGAGAGGTATAGAGGTGGATAGAGCCAAGATTGAGCTTATTGAGAAGCTACCTCCTCCAATGACGGTAAAAGATGTATGTAGCTTTTTAGGGCATGCTGGATTTTATCGTCGTTTTATTCAAGATTTCTCCAAAATAGCTAAACCACTCACTAACCTATTGATGAAGGAAGTTGCTTTTGAGTTTTCTTTGGAGTGTCTTGATGCTTTTAATAGGTTGAGAGAAGCTTTAGTCACGGCACCAATCATGCAATCACCCGATTGGTCACTTTCATTCGAAATCATGTGTGATACAAGTGATTATGCCGTGGGAGCGGTTCTTGGACAGCGGAAGGACAAAAAATTGCACGCCATCTACTACACGAGCAAAACCTTGGATGATGTCCAAACAAGGTACACAACCACGGAGAAAGAGTTTCTAGCCGTGGTATTCGCCTTCGAGAAGTTCCGCTCCTACCTAGTTGGCTCGAAAGTTATTGTCTACACCGATCATGCCGCCTTGAGATATTTGATGAGCAAAAAGGATGCCAAACCACGACTTCTACGATGGATCCTCCTTCTTCAAGAATTTGATTGCGAGCTAAGAGACAAGAAAGGGGCCGAGAATCTTGTGGCCGACCACCTCTCTAGGTTGCCACCTAAGCACATTGAAAACTCGGAAAATATGGTGCCTATCGATGACTCACGGGCCGATGAAAGTCTCTTGCGCATAAAGGTAAGTAAGGTAAGTACATGTATCGACGCCGACATTCTGACCTCGGCGTCGAACCCTTTTATTTGTGCAGAAACTTTATTTCCTACAGGTACCTTGGCGCCGACACCCACACCCTCGGCGCCGACACCCAATTACACTGCCCAAGTTTCTGCAGAAGCTGTGCAGCACACAGATGCCTCAGCGCCGACACCTCAGGTCTCGGCATCGACACCTACAGCAGAACATAAAGTTGAATCGTTTGGAGCATCGGATGAGGTAAGTTTAGGTGAGGAACTCTTCTTTACTCCTTCTTCTAGCCCCGTTCATGATATTTTTCTTATTAAGAAGGCTAGTATACCTTGGTTTGCGGATTATGCTAACTACGTTGTAGGAGGTGAGATTCCGCCGGGTTTAACTTCACAAGGTAAGAAGAAGTTCCTACATGATGTCAAGAGGTATTATTGGGACGATCCTTACTTGTTCAAGAAAGGAAGTGATCATATTTTCCGTCGTTGCATTCCGGAGGAAGAGGTAGAAAGTATTATTCGTCATTGTCATACTCTCCCCACCGGGGGTCATGCTAAAGGTTTTAAGACCACCGCGAAGATACTTCAAAGTGGAAGCCATCGCTACACGAACTATGTCAATGGGCCCTTTTCCATCATCGGGCCCTTATAAGTACATCCTTGTAGCGGTTGATTATGTCTCAAAATGGGTGGAAGCCATCGCTACACGAACTAATGATGCTAGAGTTGTAGCTAAGTTTTTCAAAACTAACATTTTCCCCCGTTTTGGTGTTCCTAGGGTCCTAATTAGTGATGGAGGCTCGCATTTTATAGAAAGAGGCTTTGAGGCGCTTTTGACCAAGTATGGGGTACATCACCGGATAGCCACACCCTACCACCCCCAAACTAGCGGTCAAGTTGAGGTATCCAATAGGCAAATCAAAGCTATCTTGGAGAAGACCGTGTCAAGATCAAGGAAGGATTGGTCATCAAAGCTTGATGACGCATTATGGGCTTATAGGACAGCATATAAGACGCCTCTCCGCACCACTCCCTACAATCTCGTGTACGGTAAGTCATGTCATCTACCCGTTGAGTTGGAACACAAAGCTATGTGGGCTCTCAAGGAGCTCAATATGGATCTCGATGAGGCCAGAAAGAAGCGGTTTATTGACCTACAAGCACTTGAGGAGTTGAGGCTTAAGGCGTACGAAAATGCCGAAATCTACAAAGAAAGGACCAAGAAGTGGCATGATCGAAAGCTAGTGCCCAAGAGTTGAGGTGATAAGGTATTGCTTTTTAACTCTAGACTCCGACTATTTCCAGGGAAGTTGCGTTCAAGATGGAGTGGACCATTCGCGGTTCAAACGATTTTTCCTCATGGAGCGGTGGAGCTCTTAGATGAAAGCGGTGCTACTTTTAAAGTCAATGGGCACCGATTGAAGAAGTACTATGAGCATGCTACGTTTGAGGAGGATATTCGTGCCTCTTGGGCACTCATCCTCTCCGATTGATATAAAGGGAAGTATGTCGAGCTATAGACTTTAAATATAGCGCTTTCGGGAGGCAACCCGATTTTATTTTATTTTATTTTATTTCTTTTTCATTTTATTTTATTTTACTCTTGTTCTACTTATTTATTTAGTTTTTGGATTTCTATTAGGAGAAACAAGTACGGATAATTTCAAAAGGATTGCCCAAACAAGTTAAACCGGGTCTCGGATAATTGAAACAAGAGCGGGAAGGTAAGTGGATACCCAGGTATTTATTCCCATCCCTTACTCTTTTTCTCTCTCTCTCTCCACCCACGACAGACCCCAGCGCTGAAACCCCTCCCAGCGCGCTTGCACTCCTCGAGCCACCCACGACGGCTCCGGCCACCCCAGCCCACGCCGCTGCCACCGCCGGACTCGCCCTTGCCTGGCGCACCCGAGGAGCCCGCCGCCGAGCCGATCCAGCCACTGTGCAGGCGCCAGCAGCCCCGCAACCGCCCAGCTCTTTCTCCGCCACAACCCACCCTCTAGCTCTCTTTTCTTTAGATTTTAAGAGCAATTTCGGTATGATTCCTACCCTTAATCTGTTTCACTTCGTTGTTCTTGATTTGATTGATGATATTGAGGCAATTTGAACAACTTAGGGTTTTAGGAGTGCGAATTTCATCCAAAATTAAAGAATTTTTGTGAAGCTTTGGGGTGAAGATGACAATGGCGGATTGCATGAGTCATTGGGGGTTCGAAATTTTTTTTTTATTTACCCATCTGTCTGATAGCTAAAGGGGTTTGAAGGGATTACGTGATTTACATCTTGATAATGATTGCACTGTGATGAATTTGGGATGAGTTCTTGCTACTCTTGTTGGTTTCAAGATTGTATCTTTATCTCTTTGCCCATACCCATTATGCCTATCAAGTTCTAATCTTGTAGAGCATTTAGAAATTGAAGAACTTAACCAATTAAAGAGTTGGATTGTTAAGCATATTGGGTGTAATTTTTCGATCGTCTTGATCCAACATGATCCTACGAGTTTTAAGTGCATGATGTGCGTTTTTAGCCTCCATATGAACTGCTGAATTTTGTTCTTTAACATGCTATTATGTGCTTTTATGAATATTCTTTGCCAAGCATGTTTAGGAATAAGTATGGGGTCCCTAATTGCGTTTGTCTAGTCGGCCAGATTAAGGTGTTTTGGGAGGATTTTTAAGCTTCTTATGATACTTGTTTTCTCCTATGTTTAAGTTGTTTTAGTTTCTTGTGTTACTTTGCTTTTGTTTTTTGTAGGTAGTTTAATTTTCATATTTGGCTCCAATCCTTTGAGTTTTTACAGTAGCTATGCCATAGGATTTATTATGCTTATAATCTTTGACTTGGCTAGTTTATTTGTAGTTTTTGTTATGTCAATCTAAATGCTTTACAGTAGCTTCCTTATAAGCTTGATTGATTGACTTAAGATGATAACTAAAGGTTATTGCTTTCATGTAGATGGCACCTAAGCGCAAGCGGAGTTCTGGGGCATCATCTGAACCTCGTCGAATGGACGCCGTCAAGCTGCAAACTCCTACGGAAATCAAGGATTTCGACAACCTTCTCACACGCAAGTTTCGATGTCGATGGTACCATCGAGACGACATGGAGAAGTTGGGCTTCCATGGGGCTATAGTTGAGGCTTTTGAAACCATCAGCGCGCCCATTCTTCTGCAGCCTGTCGACATTCATCACCCCCACCTCACGGCTGAGTTCATGACCACACTCGAGATCCCCTCCTCTCCTACCGACAAAAGCCCGGTTACGTT
The DNA here is from genome assembly GCA_963922045.1 of Persicaria maculosa. Classification (NCBI taxonomy): domain Eukaryota; kingdom Viridiplantae; phylum Streptophyta; class Magnoliopsida; order Caryophyllales; family Polygonaceae; genus Persicaria; species Persicaria maculosa. The sequence continues at coordinate 23,110,462 of OY998259.1, read as the reverse complement.
CAGACTGGCCAACAAGGCATACTCTTTTACTCTAAAGCAGCTGGCTACTCATTTTGGATTTGAGCATTCGACAGCAAGCACCCAGCCCAAGCCTCACCCGATTTGGGGCTACATCTCCGGTGAGACGGACCTCTCCGGACACACCGGCATCCAGTCCTCGGACGTGGCAAACCCCGTCTTCCAAGTTATACTTCGGGTTCTTGGGAGACAATATGGGCAAGGAAGGACATCTCTCGCCTCATTCAGCCCGAGCTCGATTGTCTCTACAGGATGCTATTCAATGTTGAGCCTAAGCTAAACCTCGTCTATGCTTGGCTCAGACATGTGATTTACTACAGGAGCAACCCTGGATACATACAGATTGGCAGCATGATTACTCTCTTGACGAGAGCCCTGGGGATAGACACATCTCATTACACATCCCTGTCGACCCTCCGGTTTGATGCTGCATACCTAATGCTGAGCAAGACTTTGAGGAAGCAGAACAACACATACGTCTCCTATGCTCACCAAGTGCTAATCACCAAGGAGCATGGCGATCTCCTCCATCTCCCGAACTGGTACAAGGTATGGACAGGTAAAGACCCTTCTCCTACTACCTCTCCTGTAGCTGATCCGCTATTGAGACGGAGACCTCCACTCTTCGAGCACCCGGTGGACATCCCTGCAGCTGCTGCACCGCTCTTGGCGCTCACTGGACAGCCCTCCCACGCAGCAGCTGATGCTCCACCAGTAAAACCTTCTGGACATCCCTCCCACGCAGCAGCTGATGCTCCACCTATGGCGCCCACTGGACATCCATCTTCGCAGCCAGCAGCTACCCATGTCCCAAGTAGCCTCCTCATCGAAGACTCACCACCGAGGCACTTTGAACAAGGCCAAGGGAGCGGGAGTAACAACGACACTGCTGCAGCCCTTTACAGGATCAAGGGGATGGTATTCGAGCTACAAGACTACTGCAAGAGCATCGCATTTGAGATGCAACAGCAATACCGCAGCCTTGCTTTCCAGGTCCAAGCTATACATGATGTACTCCTCGAAGAGCGCCGAGCAAACGACGAACGATGGTGGGCAGCCGGAAGGTTCGTCGAGTGGCAATCTTCCTTGCACCGCAACCGCCCAGCTCTTTTTCCGCCCCGGACCACCACCAGCTCCTGGGTACACACGCAGCCGGCGATATGAGCGCAACTACGAGAATCCGGACCGGCGTGGAGCACCTTAAGCTATCCAGCGCCTTCAGTTACGGAGCATCAAAGTAAACCCCTTAACCTTTCCTCCTTTTTGGTTTTACAATGAGGACATTGTTGGTTTTAAGTATGGGGTGGGGTAATTTCTGGGCGACATTTTGATGTTCTTATTTGGTATTTTGATGCTCTTCTTTTGGGTACGGGTACTACTGATTTCTGGTGCTATGTTCGATTAGGTTCTGATTTACTTCTATTAGCTTCATTTGTCCAGGATTGCATTTTATTTAGTCCCAACTTGCTTGGGCTAATTCGGATTGTAATAGCTAGTTTGCACCTATTTGCATATATTAGTTATATAGCATATTAGTTCAGTTCTGCAGTTAGTATTTATTTAGAGCATCATGTTTGCATAAAGTAGATTAGTCTATTACCATGTTCTGCATACACCCATGTTCGAATTTATAAATATATATATAAAAAAAACCGGAAAATGTCTAAAAAAAAAAGTAAAAAAAAATGCATAATAGTTTAGTTTAGTTAAAAATACCCAACTTAGATGTCCAATGAGGAAATCTAATAATTGAGCTTGATCATGTAATATCCTAAGGCATAAGTTTGATGGTTTAGCCTAATTCGCTCAAAATGTTTTTATGTGAAATTTGACTTGCAAATGAAATTGAGCATATATGACTTTAGGATTTAGGTGATTGGAATCCAACATGTCCTAGTGAGTTATTTGGCCTATGGGGAATTGTTCTTTATATTTTCCCTTCTTTTTTATGTGTGTGATACTCTCCTTATGCATTACCTCTCGATATTGCGGTGTATATCTAAGTCTTGAAACCGCTATGAGATAACTAGTCATTGCATAATTTGATCAAATGATAGAGGCACTCTTTATTAGCCACCTTTTTTTTATCCTCTTTTACCTACCTTATACATGTTTCCTTTGCTTGCAACCACTTTGAGCCTTATAGCCTATTTTTGTAGCTCCCCAAGATTTATCTTAGCAGATATTTAGCCTTACCTCCTTATCCGGGAATTAGGACTTAGTGTTGGTAAAGATTGATGTTTGAGGAGTTTTAGACATATGATTTGGTTTAAGTGTGGAGTACATGTTTGGTTGGTATTTTATTTATCTCGCCACTTTATTGTAAAAGGAATTTTTGGCTCCTAAAATAAATAAATGCACATGAATTCCGAAAAAAAAAAGAAAGTAAAAAAAAAAAGAATAAATGAAAGGAAAAAGAAAAAAAATAGAATATACGAGAAGTTGTGCATGAGCCAAATTTATCCTTATTTATTTATGCGAGACATATTGGATATTTTGGGGTATTTGAAGAGTTATGCTATATTATATGAGTTTGGAAGTGTTTATATATGATGGAATTGTTTTGTTAAGTCGAGTTGGAAATTTAGGAGTCTTTGGTTCCCGGATTTCTAGCACCACATAACCTAAATGATTCCTACCTTTATTTTCTTCCCAAGCCACGATACAACCCGGCCGAATGAGTCCTTCTTTGAAGGCCATTGAGCCAAAGTCCTCTTGATGGCTAATGCATGTTTTGACATCTCGGTGAATTGATTGGTGATATTAATTGCAATTTCTATGTAGCTTAATGTCATAAAGGATTGAGTTGAGAGATGTACTTCAAGCCTAAACACATTTGAAAGGAAGTGAAAACACATTATTTCCCTTGAGTGGTTGGATTCTAGTTGCTCTGCCTAAGGTTACCGAAATATATGTGATGATGGTTCAATGCTTGTTCTTATTTGCACTTATGCTTAATTGATGTTGCTTTTGACTAAGGCGAAGACTTGAAGGCATGTTAAAGGTCTTGATCATAGTTTGGTTATTGCTTGAGCACAAGCAAGTCTAAGTATGGGGTGTTTTGATGTCCGCATATTTAGTCTTATTTTGCATCATGTTTTCATTCCATTTGAGTCATTTTATTACTTTTTGTGTTGGGAAAGTAAGGAAAATGTGTAGTTATGCTTAATATTGCAATATATGGAGTCTACACAAGCTTTGGTGGTGTTTTTGTAGGTTTTGGAGCTGATTTGGAAGAGTTTCGACGCACTTTAAAGCTTAATGAAAAATCATGAAAGCAATGGAGAAGCCAAGCAAAAGCAAAAAGTGGTGTAGCTGGAGAAGAGCCTTATTTTCGCCATCCATCACTTTGATTCAAGATCTGGAGCCTTCATGAGATTTATAGTCCTTGAAAAGAGCTTTCCAACGCATATTCATATGCGTCAATCGGATGAACGAGGACTCGGAAAAGTGCGATTGAAGACAGAGTCGAAAAGCTGGAGAAAATCAGAAGTTACTGCATTCGAACAGATACCTCGGCGCCGACACCTCAGACCTCGGCGCCGATACCCTGCGCACCAGCAAAGGATTCTGCGGGCTGTTTTATTCAATTAATGGGCTTTTTAATTAGGGTTTTCTTCTAAATCTCTTTTAGGATCTTTTAGTTAGATAGACTTGGGATATTTTATCTTTCTTTAGTTAGATTTTTATTATTTTTCCTTGGAGATTAAGTCTAGAATTTTTATCTTTAAAAAAAGCCAATTAGAGGCTAATTAGGGATCTATCGACACACAGCACTGACGGCAAAAAATTCCAGCAGCAAGTAGCGACGTTTTCTGGAGCTTTTTGGTTGAAGGTTTGAACGATAATTTGAGGATTTGATTTATGCAATTTAAGATTATGAATTCTTCCATTGTTCTTATGTTTTCCTTTGCAATGAGTGAGTAGTTCCCCCATCTTCTAGGGTTGGGGTGAACCCAACAATAGGCATGTGTGTGAATGAATGAATCTATATTTATGAGATGTTTTTATCTAATTCTACCTATGTGTTTAACCCTTGATGAAAATCTAGGGCATTCATTGTTACAATTGAATTCACCAAAGGAGATTGTTAACATTGATAGTAATTAGGGATTTTTGATGAAAGTTAAAAAGACCTAATTAAGAAAAGGTATAGTCAAATAAGTCTCTTATACGAAAGTAATTTGATTTGTTTGATTGAGATAAAAGCATGATTTCTTACATGATTCATTGATTTATACATGTGTTTGTTGTTGTGGTTAGCCCTAATCTTGGAAGTTCCTTCTCATACATTGAAATCACTTGTTACTTGAGCCAAATTCAGCGTGTTAACCATCAATTACAGCAGCCACTTTTGCCCTTATTTCCCCTATTTTCGACCATAAAAACAACTAGGATAGAACCGCTGACATACTCCCTTGGATCGACCTTGATTTCCACTATACTATAGAGGGATTCGAGCATTTATTTGATTGGAGTGAGCATAGGCATCGATCTCCCCGGCAACGGCGCCAATTTGACGTGCGTGAGGGGAGATCGATGCCTATGCTCACTCCAATCAAATAAATTTATGCTCGAATCCCTCTATAGTATAGTGGAAATCAAGGTCGATCCAAGGGAGTATGTCAGCGGTTCTATCCTAGTTGTTTTTATGGTCGAAAATAGGGGAAATAAGGGCAAAAGTGCCTGCTGTAATTGATGGTTAACACGCTGAATTGGCTCAAGTAACAAGTGATTTCAATGTATGAGAAGGAACTTCCAAGATTAGGGCTAACCACAACAACAAACACATGTATAAATCAATGAATCATGTAAGAAATCATGCTTTTATCTCAATCAAACAAATCAAATTACTTTCGTATAAGAGACTTATTTGACTATACCTTTTCTTAATTAGGACTTTTTAACTTTCATCAAAAATCCCTAATTACTATCAATGTTAACAATCTCCTTTGGTGAATTCAATTGTAACAATGAATGCCCTAGATTTTCATCAAAGGTTAAACACATAGGTAGAATTAGATAAAAACATCTCATAAATATAGATTCATTCATTCACACACATGCCTATTGTTGGGTTCACCCCAACCCTAGAAGATGGGGGAACTACTCACTCATTGCAAAGGAAAACATAAGAACAATGGAAGAATTCATAATCTTAAATTGCATAAATCAAATCCTCAAATTATCGTTCAAACCTTCAACCAAAAAGCTCCAGAAAACGTCGCTACTTGCTGCTGGAATTTTTTGCCGTCAGTGATGTGTGTCGATAGATCCCTAATTAGCCTCTAATTGGCTTTTTTTTTTAAAGATAAAAATTCTAGACTTAATCTCCAAGGAAAAATAATAAAAATCTAACTAAAGAAAGATAAAATATCTCAAGTCTATCTAACTAAAAGATCCTAAAAGAGATTTAGAAGAAAACCCTAATTAAAAAGCCCATTAATTGAATAAAACAGCCCGCAGAATCTTTTGCTGGTGCGCAGGGTATCGGCGCCGAGGTCTGAGGTGTCGGCGCCGAGGTATCTGTTCGAATGCAGTAACTTCTGATTTTCTCCAGCTTTTCGACTCTGTCTTCAATCGCACTTTCCCGAGTCCTCGTTCATCCGATTGACGCATATGAATATGCGTTGGAAAGCTCTTTTCAAGGACTATAAATCTCATGAAGGCTCCAGATCTTGAATCAAAGTGATGGATGGCGAAAATAAGGCTCTTCTCCAGCTACACCACTTTTTGCTTTTGCTTGGCTTCTCCATTGCTTTCATGATTTTTCATTAAGCTCTAAAGTGCGTCGAAACTCTTCCAAATCAGCTCCAAAACCTACAAAAACACCACCAAAGCTTGTGTAGACTCCATATCTTACAATATTAAGCATAACTACACATTTTCCTTACTTTCCCAACACAAAAAGTAATAAAATGACTCAAATGGAATGAAAACATGATGCAAAATAAGACTAAATATGCGGACATCAGACTTTCCTTGTGTTAGTCTGCATACGATTTAATTATCGTCCGTGAGGGTTGAGATGAGTGCTTGGGGTGTGTTTGAGCTATTATGTGGCTTGGGGTTGAGTTTGCGGGTTAGTGTACTATGTTGTTCTTGTTGTGTTGCAAGCTTCTTGTGAGCGATGTTGATTTGTCATGTTCGATGACATCGTGGTTGTGCGTTGACATCTGAAGGCTCGCTTGAGTCCATAATATGAGGTGTTCGCTGGTCCCCAGGGTTCTCTGTGTGCGTTGTCCCTTTGGCCGATCGTTTTCGTTCGTCGTTTGGCTTGTGTTTCATGGTGTAGGATGGCTTGTACTTGGATTTTTATTTATGTCATTTGCTTCTGTAATTTACTTTATGTCAGTTGCTTCTGTATTTTCCTTTATGTCATTTGTTTCCAGTTGTACATGATGGTTAGTCCATCTACCGGCTTGTCCGGTCTCTCGGTTTCTCTTGGCTTGTCTAGATAACCGAATCCTTATCTTGTTTCAAAAAATAAAATAAAAAAATAAAAAACCGCTTAACAGTCCAGGTGGGAATTGAACCTTGGCAGTTTGCAATGCATATATAATGGACTTAAGACCATCTACAATGGTATTGTGCAAAATACACATTTGCACAAAATGTGTAAAAATACACATCACTTTTTAGCAATTTGCTCCATTGGTGAAGTGTACATTTTTTACACACTATTGAAATACAATTTATTTAAAACAAAAAGGAAAATAAAATCTTAAAAAAATAAATCAATTAAATTGTCTTGCTTTTTGTAAAAGTTTTTGCACATGGGGAGATGGTGTGTTCAAATTTGCACAACACATACTCAAATGTGCACATTTACACATAACCAAAACAACCAATGGAGCTAAAAAATGTTTAAAAATACACATTTACACACCACCATTGTGGATGGTCTAATTACCAATGGTTTGGATTTTTGGGTGGGCTGAAGCAAAATCCAACCCACCTCTAAATCCGTATTTGTTTAACACTGAGTGTAACAGCCGGTCTTACATAGGATCCTCACTGCTCTTGAATACAGTCAAATTAAACCACGTACAACAACAAAATAAAGCACTAAGAGTCACATACATATATAACGCCATCGATCAATTGTGTTACATGCTAGATGCCAGAAAAATAAAATAAAATACGTCATATATTAGACCCTAAGCTTTATATTATTATTTCTTATATATGATAGTAATTAGAATCACCCTTGAAACATACAATAGTATTAGTAGAATATCAAATGAATTAAATATTCTAATTTAACTTTCCAATTTTTTGGTAATAAATTAATGCCTTGGCTCGGCTAGGAAGTTAGAACCGTGGTCAATGACGTCACAATTTGAATGATTTGCTAGGACACCCCGGAGTATTCATTAATTTGACGAGTGTTTAATTATAATTACTCGGCTATATTACTCAAATTAATTGATAAATAAATATACGTGAGCATGAACGATGCAAAAAATAGAACACTATAAGTCTATAACTGATGGAGTAATTGAAGTTAATAGGATAGTTAAAACTCGTGAATTAGGTGTGTTAAATATATACTCGATCTGTATTGAATTCAATTATTCATAAGTTAGTAAGGTATGTGATAGGTAGCAAGTGAAAAAGAAGAAAATAAATAATTTTGTGAATAGGAAAAAAAATTCTGAAAAATTTAAAGTGAATAGTTGTTGAAAATTCTGGAAAGTTTAAAGTGAGCAATTGCATTGGCCTCTTTAAAGACGTGAATAAGTCGAGCTTCCTGAAGGTGTCGAAAGCCCTCTAACTACATATCACATTTATTACAACATTAAGACAGTTCCTTTCGAGCTAGACACGCAACAAACCCATGTTTCAAACCTTAAAGACAACATATATATATCTCGCACAAAGTTAGAGCTTCCACTTAATTAAGCACATAACGAGGTGAACTCACCTCTCCACGTTCCACGCTCCAATAAATCATCTTTTCAAAGATTTCCGAATAAAAACCCCAAGTTAAAGAATACTACATCATGCCACAGAATAATTAATTAATACTGCACTTATTTGGACAATTAGGTGGGATATAAAGTTATTTTAATTGATAAGAACCCACAAAAAGAGACAGGCATATATCGGATGAAAGAACGCAGACAATTTGGCTGGTCTTGTGTGGTGTACCGTGTACTCACTCCCAGTCCCACTATGACAAGATTTATGTATTGTGAAATAGATAATCCCTATACCAACTCTCCAAATTTTGCCTCCTTCCAAAATTTTATAACTCTGCCCCCACTACTTAATACTTACTTTCAAACTAATCACACAATTAATTGGTGTAGATAGCACCCAAAAAAAAAGTAATTGGTGTCGAACTTATATGATATATATACATTTCTTAAAAAAAAATGATACACATATATATATACACACAGTAGCGGAATCAGGATTTCGACGAGTGGTGTTAAAAATATTGAAAAACCTTTTGAGAAGATTTTTTTTTAAATATTGAAAAACCACTAATTTTTTTAATTAATAGGATTGTGATGAATAATAATATAATAAAAACAAATAAATATATAAGTTAAACATAACATTTTCAATTTAAATAATTGTGAGAAATAATGATACAATAAAACAAATAAAAGGGAAAAGGTGAAAGGGGTGAGATTTGAACCCAAAATTTTTTGATTCTCCTTTCTTTCCTTACCACCTGAGTTAGATAGAACTTCTACTTCAAGTATCATTTAAATAAATTATATTACTTCAAAATAATAAATATATGCAAAATTTTATTATTTTTTTCCGGTCAGGGGATCCTCTAGAGCTCAAACACTCCTAACTCCGCCCTTGTGTGTATATACACACACATACAAGTTCAGCCATAAAAATGTTGTTGTAAAAAATAACATGTGAGTGGGGAAGCACCTTTAAACATGAGGTGACCTAGAGAGGACATCCATGCCAAAATTGACCATCACATGTATATAAGACACAACGTTATTAAGAAAATAATCCCTGATAAATCAAATTAATCTTACAGCCTTTAAAGCTAAATAGCATTATAAAAGTCGTTTTTTTTATATACAGATAAGGATTCGAAATATCAGATAACTCCAGTGTATGATAAATCGAGAGGCTGTAAATCCCTGTAATAGATAAACCATCAGCAAAATAAAAGGAAAATCAAACACAAAAAAAATGGATCTAACAAATCTAAACATATATAAATACAAGAAGTAATTTGGTCCAAAGGCCTTCGGCCTTTGGACCAAATACTAAATGTCCTAAAAATTTTCCTTTGCTAGTAAATGTCCAAAATTTTTTCATACTACCAACACTACCCCTGCCTTCTATTTTTCCCCCAAATCCTTCGTTTCATTTAGATCCCAAGCCCTTTCTCCCCTTTCTCTGTATTTCTCCCTCCCATGAGAATCGAAGAAGCGAGTACTGCACCTCCGGGATCAAATCCTTCGCCGTTCCCTTCTCCGATTACTCAATCAACACCGACACTTTTCCCGGAATTCCTGGTAATTTCAGCCTCGTTGTTCCTTTCGAAATCTGTTTTTGATGGAAATTTTGATGGAAATATCAGATTTTGAATTCGAATCTAATTTGATCGATTCCTCGCCTCTCGAATTTGATTGATTCCTCGTCGATTTGTTTTCTCCGACGCTGGAACCGCGATTCAATCAAGTTCGCCGATTCGACTCGATCTCGGCTTCAGATCGCTGTGGAGCCTCCAAGGCAATCTCCGACACCAGTGGATTAGTGGCGGACTGGCGGTGCACTGGTGCTCTCACCATCTCTCATCTGACTGTCTCGGTTCACGATAACACTCTCTCTCCGATCCGGTGGACTAGCGGTGTGCACTGGTCCGCCTGCACCGACAGCGGTGCATATTATCCTAACTCGTGCCTTCTTGAAGACGAAGTATATAAATTCAAGAAATTTGTTGGTGTAGTTATCTGTATTGCTGGGCTCATCATGGTAGTGTTCTCGGATGTCCCTGCTCATGAGTCATGACCGTGAGGGTAGGATCTCCTATTGTTATCGTTTCCCTTTTTTTTTATTTGGACTAAAGCTATGAAAGTGCCCCTGGAAAGTGATTGTATATTGAAACAAAAAGTTGTATTCAAGCTAATTGAGGTTCAATTCCATTTTGCTTCTGTTGCCCCATTTAATCATTTATTTTGGTTACAGTGATTGTATATTGAAACATGTAGTGGTGGCCTGTATATTGAAACATGTAGTGATTGTATATTGAAAGTGCCCCTGGAAAGTGATTGTATATTGAAACATGTAGTGGTGACCTTGTTTTTGGTATTCAGTGTACTAGGTTTTTCATTTGATTACAGTGTCTATGACCCTCTTTTTATTTTGATTACAGTGTCTATGACCTTGTTTTTCTTTGGTTACAGTGTCTATGACCCTGTTTTTATGTTGATTACAACGTCTATGATCCCCTTATCCATTCATTTATTAGAGGAGAACTGTCACCGCTTGTATTTTGATTTCTCATTAGCCCCTATAGGGTTTGTGCCTCCCTTTTCGTAGGGTTTTCCTTTGATTCCAATGTCTTTGACCCTTTTTTTATAGCGGTGACAGTGTCTATAACCCTGTTTTTATTTTCGTTACAAAATCTATAGGGTTTCCTTTGATTACAATGTCTATGACCTTTTTTTCATAGTGGTGACAATGTCGATGATCCGGTTTTTATAGTGGTGACAGTGTCTATGACTCTCTTACCCATTCATATATTGAAGGAGAACTGTCCACCTAATGTCTTTTGGCTTCTCATTAGCCCTTTTAGGGTTTGTGCTTACCTTGTCCTAGGGTTTTCCATTTGGTGACAACAATCATCTCTTAACAACGTACTGTACTTAACATTTTAGGGTTTAGGGTTTAGGATTTAGGGTTTAGGGCCTTGGCCCTAAACCCTAAAGACTTAACCCTAAACCCTAAACCATACTGTACATCACATGTTCTTTTGGCTTTTCATTAGCCCCTTTAGGGTTTATACTTCCCTTTTCCTAGGATTTTCCTTTGATTACAGTGTCTATGACCCTTCTTCATAGTGGTGACAATGTCTATAAAACTGTTTTTATTTTGGTTACAGCGTCTATAGGTTTTTCCTTTTAATTACAGTGTCTATGACCCTGTTTTTATAGTGGTGACAGTGTCTATGACCCTATTTTTATTTTTCTTACAAAGTCTTTGACCCTCTTACCAATTCATATATTAGAGGAGAACTGTCACCACATTTATTTTGACTTCTCATTAGCCCCTATAGGGTTTGTGCTTCCCTTGTCATATGATTTCCCTTTGATTACAGTGTTTATGACCATATTTTTATAGTGATGACAGTATCTATGACTTTATTTTTATAGTGGTGGCAACAGTAGTTACATTTTTATTTTATTTTTATTGTGGTGACACTACTTTAAAAAAATCTAGAAAACTAGACATTAGAATTTAGAGAAGATGTCACCACATGTATTTTGGCTTCTCATTAGCCCCTTTAGGGTTTGTGCTTCCCTTGTCATATGGTTTTCCTTTGGTTACAGTGTCTATGCCCCAGTTTTATAGCGGTGACAGTGTCTATGACCCTGTTTTTATTTTGATTACAGTGTCTATGACCTTGTTTTTATTTTGGTTACAGCGCCTATGACCCTCTTACTCATTCATATATTAGAAAACTGTCACCACATGTATTTTGGTTTCTCATTAGCCCCTAGAGGGTTGGTGCTTCCCTTGTCCTATGGTTTTCCTTTAGTTACATTGGCTATGACCTTGTTTTTATAGTGGTGACAGTGGCTATGACCCGATTTTTATAGTGGTGACATTGTCTATTATCCTGTTTTCATAGTGGTGACAATGTCTATGACTCTCTTACCCATTCATATATTGAAGGAGAACTGTCCACCTAATGTCTTTTGGCTTCTCATTAGCCTCTTTAGGGTTTGTGCTTACCTTGTCCTAGGGTTTTCCATTTGGTGACAGCAATCATCTCTTAATGACGTACTGTACTTAACATTTTAAGGTTTAGGGTTTAGGGCCTTGGCCCTAAACCCTAAAGACTTAACCCCAAACCCTAAACCATATTGTACATCACATGTTCTTTTGGCTTCTCATTAGCTCCTTTAGGGTTTGTCCTTCCCTAATCATAGGATTTTCCTTTTGGTTACAAGTGTCTTTGACCTTATCTTAATAGTGGTTACAATGTTTTTGTCCCTTTTTTTTATAGTGATTACAGGGTCTATGACCGTGTTTTATTAGTGGTTACAGCGTCTGTGTCCATCTTACCCATTCATATATTAGAGGAGAACTATCACCACATGAATATCGGCTTCTCATTAGCCCCTATAGGGTTTGTACTTCCCTTTTCCTAAGGTTTTTCTTTGATTACAGTGTCTATGACCCTTTTTTCATAGTGGTGACAGTGTCTATAAGGCTGTTTTTATTTTGGTTACAGTAGATATAGGGTTTTCTTTTTTATTACAGTGTCTATGACTTTGTTTTTATAGTGGTGACAATGGCTATGACAATGTTTTTATTTTGATTACAGTGTCTACGACCCTCTTACCCATTCATATATTATAGGAGAACTGTCACCACATTTAGTTTGGCTTCTCATTAGACCCTATAGGGGTTGTGCTTTCCTTATCATATGATTTCTCTTTGATTACAGTGCATATGACCATGTTTTTATAGTGGTGACAGTATCTATGACTTTATTTTTATTATGGTGACAACAGTAGTTACATTTTTAATTTTTTTTAATTGTGGTGACACTACTTTAAAAAAATCTAGAAAACTAAAAATTAGAGAAGAACTGTCATCACATGCATTTTGACTTCTCATTAGCCCCTATAGGGTTTGTGCTTCCCATTTTCTAGGGTTTTCCTTTGATTACAGTGTCTATGACCCTTTTTCATAGTGGTGACAGTGTCTATGACCTTTATTTTATTTTGGTTACATTTTCTATGACCCTCTTAGGCTCTTAACCATTCATATATTAGAGGAGAACTGTCACCACTTATATTTTTGCTTCTTATTAGCCTCTATAGGGTTTGTGCTCCCTCGTCCTAGGTTTTTCCTTTGGTTACAGTGTCTACGACTCTGATTCGATTTTGATTACAGCGTCTATGGATCTCTTACCCATTCATATATTAGAGGAGAACTGTCACCACATGAATATCGTCTTCTCATTAGCCCCTATAGGGTTTGTGCTTCCCTTATCATATGATTTCCCTTTGATTACAGTGTCTATGACCATGTGTTTATAGTGGTGACAGTACCTATGACTTTATTTTTATAGTGGTGACAACAGTAGTTACATTTTTAATTTTTTTTATTGTGGTGACACTACTTTAAAAAAATCTAGAAAACTAGAAATTAGAAATTAGAGAAGAACTGCCATCACATGTATTTTGGTTTCTCATTAGCCCCTATAGAGTTTGTGTTTCCCTTTGTCCTAGGGTTTTTCTTTGATTACAACGTCTATGACCCCCTTACTCATTCATTTATTAGAGAAGAACTGTCACCACATGTATTTTGGCTTCTCATTAGCCCCTATAGGGTTTGTGCTTCCCTTTTCCCAGGGTTTTCCTTTTATTACAGTGTCTATGAAACTTTTTTTCATAGTGGAGACAATGTCTATAAAACTGTTTTTATTTTGGTTACAGCGTCTATAGGGTTTTCCTTTTGATTACAGTGTCTATGACCCTGTTTTTATAGTGGTTACAGTGTCTATGATCATATTTTTATTTTGCTTACAACATATATGACCCTCTTAACCATTCATATGTTACATTTTTAATTTTTTTATTGTGGTGACACTACTTTAAAAAAATCTTGAAAACTAGAAATTAGAAATTAGAGAAGAACTGTCACCACATGTATTTTGACTTGTCATTAGCATTTTAGGGTTTGTGCTTCCCTTGTCCTAGGGTTTTCCTTTGGTTACATTATCCATGACCCTGTTTTTATTTTTATTTTACAGTGTCTATAACTATGTTTTTATAATGATGACAGTGTCTTTTACCCTTTTTTTTATATAATCTACACATTGATGAGTATCTCATACGAAGAGCCTCCAATTCCAAGGGTAGGCTTGTAGTATCCTTGTTCTCGGAGGCACGCAATGTCTCATTACCCTCTTGAACCATAGTATCATTTTCTCCATCCAGATCAGAATATAAATCATCATCATCGCTGTTCAGTTGAGTCACAGAAGGTCTAGTAGTAGAGACCAAATCCCTACTAGGTGATTGCGTAATCAGTGGAACAGCGGAGCTTTGACATAACAAACTTTCCGAAGATAGAGGGCTCCCAGGTCTGCTCTCATTCCTCTCAAGGATCTCCCTTATCTGAAAAGAACCCGAGCTAGAAGCCACTGCCGACTTTTCCGATGGTACTACAGACATGGATTCAGGGCTGCAAATGGCACAGTTCTTTGTCAAGATCGGTTCCTCGGTAAAGAATTTACCATCAGAACAACCATTTGGATTATTCCCAGCACTTTGGTCCAATGTGCTCGTCGGATGCCTACAGTTCCCTGAATAACAAGAAGCTAAACACTAAGATCCAACTCAAGTATACAGACAAGTCATAAAACAACAACAAACAGTTAGAAGGTACTCTGACCTCGTGATGAACTCCTAGCTTTCTGCACATGAAGGGATGCCTCTCTATGAAACATGATTTTGCCATTATTAACAGCTAGTACACAACAGTTCTTTGACAGCTTCTTTGCACAATACTTTGCCACATAAGCTGATGATCTGAACTTGTGATGTTTTCCGGATGTCCCGAGTATAAGCTTATCCGCCGAGCATGATTCCGCTTCTCGAACCAATACTTTCCCAATCGATGATCCACGACAGACTTTCAGCTTCAAATCCACCTATGTAACACAGTCAATTTAGCCCTATTTCACTCCAATTTGCACTACTCGGCTAAAAATCTGAAATTTTTTCACTCATTGTTCACAAATTAAGAGAGTTAGAACTGATTGACAACGTCAAATAAACCTGTTTCAAGTTGCAGAACCCTTCATACACAGTGAGCACTGAATCAAACGCCTCGACAACTGATAGCACAGGTGATTTTCCATCTGGATCCACTATTTCTATCGAATCCAAAACCCTAGATTCAGATGGGACCGAAAGGCGCTTCGAGGTCTCAGATTTATAAGCAGTAAATCCTCTTCGGCTCGTCGCAATCGACGCCACAGAACGGCGACGGGGGAGCGAATTCGAAGGTTGCCGCCATGGATTCGAAGTTCCTAATCCGTAGGTGGCAAATTGAAACGGCGGAGGAGATCAAACAAAAATTCAATTTGACAGTGTCGCCTGAATCGTACCGATTCCGCCGAGATCTGGCAATTCAACTTCCACCAGTGTCAGTCATGGTCGCAGGCCAGTACGCGGGGGGTGACGACGTCGATGACAACCATGGTTGCTCGGTTGTACAAAGGTTGCTGTGGAGGAAGGATCCATGGGAGAAGAGAAAGAGGTAAGTGTCAGTCATGGTTCCGTGAAAAATGAAGAAAGACGGGAATAAGGAGGCAGGGGTAAAATTGGAAAAAGTGGACATTTACCTAATATTGTAACCCTTTTGTCCTAGGGCTTAAATTTTGGTCACCAAAAGTCCTATTAGCAAAAAAAACCCTAAATACAATCAACCAGCCTAAAAGAAGTATTTATGAAATTTACTGATGATCATTAGACGTATTCATCGCACTCCTTAATTATTCAAGTCTTGTAATTATCTTTTATAACAGTATAATCTTAATGATTGATGTTATATATTACTATGTGTAGAAAAAACATATCAATAATGAGAGTTCAGTTCACACAGATTGAAAACTTTTATATACCACACAAATTTATACTTTCAACGAGCTGAAATTTAAGGAAATAATTAATCTGTGTTAGTAGCACACTATATATATGTATATGGAGTGAGAGGGTGATTGAAGCTGATGATTTTGGATTTCTATTTAAACTTACTCAGATTTAATTCATATACACTTTTTTATAATGATAAAAACTATATAAAATATTTTTTTTTAATAATTTGTAACAATTTATACTTTTTAATAGTAACTATGAAATTGTTTTAAAAAAATTATAAAAAAATGGATATTCTATATAATTTTTATCATTTAAAAAAAGCTTGTTTAATAGTAAAAATTCCGGTTGATTATTTGTTCAATTTTTGGACATGTTAATTGAATGTTCGAAAATTAAATGGTGTGGCACCATATTATTAAATGCATAAATATAATGTTTGAAAATAAAAACTAATTGTTAGTATAAATTGGATTGTAAGGTTAATTTACTAGGTTAATTAACTTAAATTTAGCATTTTGTATATATAAAAAAATTGAATGCTTACAGATGTGATGCAACGTCTTTAAAAAATTGATTAAAAATATTTTTTCATAGTTTTTTATCTCTTAAAAAGCGTGCATAAAAAGACTGTGAGGTATGTTTTAAAAGTTTTCGGTTGTATAAGAAAAACAAATCACATTGCAGATTCGTATCTCTTAAAAAGCATGCATAAAAGGACTAAGAGGTACTCCCTTTGTTTCAAAATAAATGTCACTTTACTATTCAACACATATTTAATGAGGTAAAAACTCTATAAAATATTTTTTTTAATTAATTTGTTTTCCAAAATTTCATACTTGTTATAGGTATGAAATTATGAAAAACAAATTAATTAAAAAATAATATTTTATAGAGTTTTTACCTCCTTAACAAAATGTACACTAAATCCAAACAACTTTTATTTTGAAATTATGGAAAACAAATTAATTAAAAAATAATATTTTCGGTTGTATAGGAAAAAAAACGGAAATTTCGCCTGATACCCCTGTGGTATTGCATATTTCGCGCGGTGTACAAAAGATTCACTAAATTCGCGTGGTACGCCTGAGTTTTATACAAATTTCGCGCCGTGCCCTTGATCAGTTAAAACTAACAGAGTCCGTTCATTGAACATTCTATCTACGCTCAGGAGTCAACAGCGAAGGGAGGAGAGGAGAGGAGAGACCGACTAGAGCCCAAGGCATGAACCGCCGGCGACGCGAGCCCAAGACCACCGGAAGGAGAGATGGAGAAGGAGAGTGACCCGGCCTGGGGAGAACTTGGAGAAGAGACCTCGACAAAAAAAAAAAAAAAAACTAAGGACTTGGAGAGGAGGGTTCGACGCCCAACTTGGAGGAGAAGAAGAAGGAAGCCCGTCCTTGAATCGGTGACAACAGTCGTCGGAGGCGTCGCTAAGGATGGTGGGGGCGCCGCTCCACTCGCCGGAGGTGGTGGTGGAGCCATCAACCAGGTAAGTCGATTTAGGGTTTGCTAATTGGGATTTCGATTTGCGTTTGCAATTTGGGGCTTCGATTTGGGGTTTCAATTTGGGATTAATTCGAATTAGGGTTGAGAATTTTCGATTGAAGAATTGTTGAACTAGTAAATTCATACTAAACTTTGATTAGGGATTGTTGAAATTCATACTAAACTGTACATATTAGGGTTTTTAAGGTTGGAATTTGGGGACTTAGGAGGTATGAATTTTCGAATTGGGGGTTTTGTTCGTCTACAATTGGGGATTTTAAAAAATCCTCATATTGGGTTTCAGTTTAGTAGTAGTACACATGGGATAGTGTCACAGACTTGAGAAAATTCTTTATCAGGATAGGTATCTCTATAAGACTATAAGGATATCTGAGAATTTCAGACTTGCCAGTTCTGTAGGTACCAAATTTATTTATGTGACTTGTTTTAGATGCACATACTGATGGTGTGGAATTTAGTTTTAGCACTTCGTGTTGATTTTGAACATATCATTAATTTAGATGTGGTGGTGTTTGTTAAATTCTTTTGACCTATTTATTTCAACGCTGTGATCAGAATTGGATGATAGTGTCATGGTACATTTTTCTCTTCTCTGTCTCAACCCAGAAGCTTCTGTATATAGCATATAGGCTAATATAATTGTATAAACAGAGGTTTCATAATCAGTCCTTCAACATTTCTAGATGTATCATTTTATTCCTCTGCTACTCCTTTTCTGGTCAATGGTTAAAATTTTCCTTCCGTAACTTAATTTTGCTTCTATACTAATTATCAAATATCAAGTGGTTTCTGTATGGATTTTTGAATTGGGGATTTTCAAAAATCCTCATGTTGTTGAATTAGCTTGTTAGCTCAAATGGGAGAGCAAGGTGTTGTACACATCAATGTGGGTTCGAATCCCACATAAGCTAAAAATCTTTGCTTTCATCTTTACATAAATATGTTCAAGTTTATTTTACAAATCCTTACTTTAGATTATTGCTTTTAGCTGTGTGAGATGTTTTGTGTAACTTGTTCAGGTTGAGTAAATATCCCTGGTTATGCAAAAAAAGGAGAAAGCTTGCGTGATCATGGATTTCTTAAGCTATAGGTGGTTGATGTCTAACAAATGAGCATAAAAAGTTTTTTCCCATCAAACCATGGATAGGTAGCCCACCGGACAATCCAATTAACTCAGAAGAAGCTTATCAACGGTAAAACTTCATCTTTCAGAATCTCATCAATTATTAACAAAGCAAGACATTTAGTTCACAACCCTAAATTTAAGAGAAGTAATAGACAACTCCAACACTCATCAATTCATTCAATTCCCATATAAATACATATGAACTAAGTAAATCTTACATAAAACTCAAGACAGACTCGTACCTGAATTAATTATGGAACTCATATGCTGATTAAACAAGAAGAGATAAAGGATGCATCAAATAGCTAGTCACTACCTACGTTATATAGTTAATCAGCCATGAAAGACCAGAAAAACTACAAGGCCCGTATCACCTTCCTCTTGTCATCAAGTGGTTTCTGTAATGACAACTTAATATGATCTTGGTTACTTAAAAACTACAACATAACCATATATAGACCATGAGATTTAAAAGCCTACGCGGGATTTGAACCCACATCGTTGTGCATAAGCACTAATCGCTCTACCGTTTGAGCTAATAGGCTTGAAAATTATTAGATATAATTAGAGATAATGCTCTTTTACACCCTATTCCTTTGAAATCATAATTAAACACGACCAGTAAACTCCGACAGTTTTCCATTAACAAAACAAAGAGGCTCTCACTACTCTTATGAAGTATCCTAGGTGAGGTGCAACAATGCATCGACGAAATCATCAAGAAGGGTAAGGTACATTGCCTTCGGTTTTGGTAAAGATCAGGTCAGATAAATTTCATATAAAAGTGCAGTATATAATCAACAGATCCGACCGTTGATGCAATGCAATGTTGCAAACAAACCAAGGCCAGTAATGGGCCTTGTAATGTGCGGTGATCCTCTATGGAATCGTCCCTAGGCGTTGGGAATGAGGCCACCATAGCCCTCAATTTGATCATAGCCTTTAAGATTGAGGCCTCAATCTGATCCTAGTTACTTGCAGTGACAGTAACTAGGACCTTTTGCTGCTCAGGCACAGCGCCCCGAGCAGGTAGGGTTGAAGAAGATTGCAACAAATAGCCAAACAGGATCAGAACAGATATAGAGCAATGTGCACTAAATAAATCCACTAATTTAGCAATCACAAAGATTAGAGCAAAGATTATTTATCATTCATGATTCATTATGATAATCCATAACATAACACAACCTGCGGAGTCAAAAGCCCATCAAGTGTGAATATTTACAAAGCATATGTAACCAACCAAAGTATGTAAGCATCATCACCAAAACCCCCATCACAAAATCAATTACGGGGTATGTTAATAAACAGTAGTGTGAACTAGGCAAGAATCTGTTGAATAAATCATTAAGATGTAAATGTTGAAAACATAAGGTGTGTGTTACCTTAGCTGCCTGTTTAGCAGTTCAAGGAAACTACCGCGAGCACCTGTTTAGCAGTTCGAAAATAAGAGCAAACAGACACAAAAAGTTATGTAATGAATTTATAAAAGATCTAATCAGTTAACTAAACGTTCACTCATACCCACAAGATTTGATAATCAGCATTCGAACTTCCAATTCGCTACTGAAATTTATATGGTAGCAAGTTCAGTGAAGAGAGAGAGGAGACATGCCTTAATTAATTCACCACAGATTCAGCAAATTGTTCTAGATGAGATACGGTAAAAAATAAGCTCACTGTGAAGAACAAAACATCACATCTCCATTATCAGCACTGAGCTTGTTGTTCCATGAATTCCAATTCGCACCTTAGCTCTGCGTTTTCTACATTCAAACTTGTTGTGTCCCTCTGAATATGTCAAAATCCATAATCAAAGTTTCAATCGCGCAAGCCCCAATCAAAGTTTCAATTGCAAACACAAACCCTAATTCGAGCTAACCCCAAATCGAAGTCCCAAATTGCAAGACCCAAATCAAAACCCCTATTTGCAAACCCTAAATCCACTTACCTGGCTGGCTGGCGGCTCCACCACCATCACCTCTAGCGAGTCGAGCGGCGCCTCATCCTTCCCCTTCTCTGGCAGGTCGAGCGTTGAAGCTCTTCTCCAAGGGCCGGTTCGTTTGGTGTTGTCGAGCCCTCTCCTCCAAGTTCTCCTCTAGGTTGATCTCTCGTTCTCCTTCGGTGGCCACGGGCTCTCTACGCCGGCGGTCGTGCCCAGCCATTCAGCCTCGAGCTCTCTTCATTCCTCACCTTTCTTCGTTTTTGGAAGACGGTCTGAGAGAAGAAGCAAGCGGCTTAACGGACTCTGTTAGTTTTAACTGACCAAGGGCACGGCGCAAAATTTGTATAAAACTCAGGGGTACCACGCGAATTTAGTGAATCTTTTGTACACCGCGCGAAATATGCAATACCACAGGGGTACCAGGCGAAATTTCCGGAAAAAAAAAACATTGCAGAATCGGGACAAATCAACCGCAATCACTGTTAGGCATGTGGGGCATTGAAATTTCAGCATATTCAATCACCACCGTGCACCTTTTTGCCTAATCTATGCACTCAATCGCTTCTCTGCGTTGCGTCTCTGTTGCGATCAGCATTGACTACCATCAATAAATTACCCATTTTTCGAATTGCTTTTCCTTTCCTTGCCAATTTCCTCGAAGCTTCAACCCCTTATCTTCTCGCCATCACTGTGTAGATTCCAGGTCCAGGTTCAGCTCCAGCTGCTGTATAAAGGTAAGCTCGGTTGAATTTCATTTCCTCCGTCATGGGCTTTCCCCTTTTCTTTTTCTACTGAATTCGCAAGGTCAAATCCCTAGGTTTCGGCTTCCAATTGCCATCTATCACTGTTCGAGTAATTTTTACTATTTAGGGTTTTGTCTTGGAATTTGGGGTTAATCACTTGTTCTCCCTTTGTTCGTCTAATTCCAGTTTTTAAACTTCTGCCTACAAGGTGTTCGATCTTTTGCCTGAGAGAAGAAATTCACTTGAGATCTCAAAGGCAGCTTTTTGGGTGAGATTTATCTGTTGAGTTTTTATTTGTTTTGTAAATCCAAAAGCTGTTGAATGGGTTCAATTGGATATTCTGAAACCACCATGTTCAACTTCAGTGAGGACCAACAAGATTCAAGCAGTGGAATCACTTCCGGTGACTATTTTGATATCAATGATTTTGTTAACTCTCCTGATACTAATCCCTCATATGATTCCAATCATGTTTTTATTCCAAATCAATCATCATGTTCTGAATCTTCTGAGCTCAGCCCAGGTGCTGGGGATAGCCCAGGAGCACCTGATTTCTCTGATGCTTGTCTCAAATTCTTAAGTGATATCCTCATGGAAGAGAATTTGGATGATAAGCCAGCCACCATACTGGATTTCATGGCTCTCCAGGCCACTGAGAAATCCTTGTATGATGCCATTGGGGAGTCATACTCCCTCCCATCTGATCAATTGCCACCATTTTCGGTTCCGGATGTTGAGATCCCTAATTATGATTCCAGTAGAGCTGGTCTTAGCCATGGGGGAAATGTTCATTCTAGCAGTGAAGCCACTGCTGAATCCATACAAGTGCTCCGAAACCCTTCCCTGCCCCCAGAAACCAGTTCTCCGTCTTCTGGGTCCACTAGCGGTGTTGATGATGCCGCTGTTGGGCTAGACACCTCTTCTTACTCTAGCTATTTGAGTGCAGAGATCACACAAGGCAATTTGGACTGGATTCAAAAGGCCTTGTCCAGTTTTACTCACCTCAGCAATCCAGAGGGACACAGATTGAGTAGTCGGGGGTTTGGGGGGGAAAGTGGAGCCTCTGCTGTTAGCCAATCTGTGGGAGGAAGGAAACTCCATCAGAGGGATGAAGGAGATGACGGTGAAGATGGGAGGAGTAACAAGCACTTAGCAGCCTATGTCGAGGAAGAGGTGCAAATGGAGCAGTTTGATGATATACTGCTCGGTAGAGAATGCAAAGGCGGGATTTCGTGTTGGGAGTCCTCCCCGGCCAAAGAATCCTCCTCTTCCAAAGAAGAAAGCACAACAACGGTGCAACCGAAGGGGAAGGCAAAAAGGTCCAAGGGCAAAGGGTCGCGTGGGAAGAAGCAGAGCAACAATGAAGACGTGCCAGACTTGAATCCACTGCTCACCCAATGTGCACAGGCAGTTGCAACCTTCGATTTCAGGGGCGCGAATGAGCTGCTTAAGCGTATCAGACAGCACTCTTCGCTTAATGGCGATGGCATCCAAAGAGTTGCCCATTACTTTGCAATTGGGCTTGAAGCGCGATTGGCTGGCACCGCAACACAGATGTACTCGGACTTCATCAACTGGCAGATCTCAGTTTCTTCCTTCATGGAAGCCTACAGAGCCTACGTCACAGCTGTCCCCTTTAAGAGGACGTCGTTTTACATGGCAAACAAGACTATATCAAAGCTGTCTGCAAAGGCTACACGAGTCCATATCATTGATTTTGGCATCTTCTATGGCATCCAATGGCCTTGCTTGATACAAGTTCTCTCGAAAAGGCTTGGCGGACCACCTGTACTTCGGATCACAGCTGTTGACTTCCCTGAACGTGGTTACCAGCCAGCAGCCCGGGTTGAGGAGACCGTGAGACGATTAAAAGGTTACTGTGAGAGATTCAAAGTGCCCTTCGAATCCCAATCCATTGCGCAGAATTGGGACACCTTACAACCCAAGGATTTCCAGCTCAGAGAGGATGAAACTCTCGTTGTCAACTGCTTGTATAAGGGCAGATCACTGCTTGACGACACGGTAGACGTGGACAGTCCAAGAGACGCTTTCTTGAAGCTAGTAAGGAAGCTGAAGCCGGATCTTTTCATCCACGGGATCGTCAATGGCACATACAACGCTCCATTCTTCACCACCCGGTTCAAGGAAGCCCTGTTCCACTACTCCTCAGTGTTCGACGTTTTCGAGGCGACCATGTCGCGTGACGACAAAGAAAGGCAGCTGATCGAAAGAGGGATGTACGGGAGGGAAATTCTAAACGTGGTGGCATGTGAGGGAACCGAAAGGGTGGAGAGGCCCGAAACGTACAAGCAGTGGCAGGTACGGAATCAAAGGGCCGGGCTGAGACAGGTGCCGCTGGATAGAGAGATTCTGAGCAACGCCAAGGCGATGGTGAGGGCTAACTACCATAAGGATTTCGTGGTGGACGAAGACAACAACTGGATGCTTCAGGCATGGAAAGGGAGGCTTCTGTATGCACTCTCCTGTTGGAAACCAACCTAAACTAAAAGATCACCACTTAATTTCTTAAATTGTTATTAGTGGGTATTTTGGATTTGTATTTGTAGCTGTTGATTCAGAATGTGTTGCAGTGTGCATCAGAGGTGTAATGTCACTGTAAAATAGACCTGCTTTTGAGTTTTCTTTCATTGATTTCATCTATCAGAAGCAAATAAGCTACATACAGGCCTAAGTTTGAGCTTTTGAATCTATTTTGGTTTATGATTTTCGTGAATCGTATGATATTCTGGTGTGATCGGGATTCACTAGACACCTTAAGGATTCATGTTCCGCTTTATTGTGGGTGGGAGAGTTTGTAGGCGTGCGCACGCAGCGGACGTTGAGGGTGAAGTCGGATTCGAGTCAGAGCTCGGGTTTCGCCCTGATTGAAGCACACCGCACACAGTATATGCATTTTGGTTTTTAACTGCCTTCCAACTGCTGTAACAGCCACGTATGACTCCTTTGCTGTTCTGGTCTATACTCTATTACTCTGGCATACAAATAACGGAGTATAAACTTTTATTAAGGGGAAAAAAAAAATTCACGGCTATAGAGACTAGAGCTAAAGAGCTTCGCTTTTCTCATTTGCTCTAAAGATAAAATCGCTTGCCTCGGTCCGACCAAGAAAGTGTTCAGTGGAGAGAGAAAGTCTGGAGAGGAGAGAGTGTGTGAAAAAGAAAAGTAAAGTTGCAGAGGAGAGAAAGATCAGTGAGGATAGGATAGACAGAGAGATGGAAGAGTCCTCTCTCCTCTACGACTTTACTGTTGTTGTTTCACTTCGAAGAAGAAACAATTGGGCGGGAGTTTATTTGCAGGTTGACGTGTAAGCAGTTGGTTTTAACTGGACACCCAAAGCAAAACGACATAACACATATTGGAATCGAGTGGACAAGAGTTATCGGAGAAACAGATTCTCCATCGACTTCGGATAGAAAATGGGCAAGTTTGCTTTTGATAAAGGTTATGCGAGAGGTGTCTCCCTCAAATCTGAAGCAAATTTACCCATTTTCTATCTGAAATCGATGGTGAATCTGTTTCTCCGATAACTCATGTCCAGTCGATTCCAATATGTTTCATGTCGTTTTGCTTTGCGTGTCCAGTTAAAACTAACTGCTTACATGTCAACCTGTAAATAAACCCCCACCCAATTGCTTCTTCTTCGAAGTGAAATAGCAACAGTAAAGTTGCAGAGGAGAATTGACATGGAAGCCATCACAATGAAGGTGAAGGACGAAGACACCAAAGCGGTGCTCCGGCGACGATTCACACCAGCGGCGCAGGCCGAATTCGAGCTCCCATGGAGATTCCGTCACCTTGAAAGTAGAGAGATAGAAGATAGAAATCAAAGAATAGCAAACTTCTTCAATGGAGAGAGGTGGAGAGAGGCATAGAGAGAAAGGGTTTTAGATGAGTGATAGTGATGGACAATAAATGTCATGTTGCTTTTCTTTCTCTCTCCACTGGTTGCAGCAGGTGAGGAAACTGGAGATTTTGAGGGGGGAGAGTTAGTTTTTGCAATATTTTTGGATAGTGGATTGAGGGTGCAATTAGGTCCGGGTTTCTGGGTTAGTTTTACAAATGCCCAAAAAACTTAACACGTTGACTTTTACTTTCTTATAATAGATAAATTATGAAAAACATGTTCGTACACGTGCATTTCTACAACACATGTTTGTTATAGATTGTGTTTGGCAACACAAGTAGCTTTTAAGAGCTTCTTGTTTAAATATTATATAGTTTAAAATGAAATAAAGCTATGACTAATATATTTTAATTAGCGTTTTGAAATTGAATTTTCAACAGCTACAACCTCAAGCTTTTCTTTTTATACACACAAATCTATTCAGTTTATCGGTTGTCGATTCAGCTAAGGTTACCAAACATATTACTAGCTTATTAATAGTTTAATTTAACATATATTTTACACAATTAATCATTCATCTTTAGCTAACCATTCGGCTCCACTCGGCTATTTTTCCCTCATCATTTAAGTAAAAATATGAGGTACATAATTAATACTCATCCTCTATCAACTAATTAAGCAAGTTTAGCCTTGTTTTACTACAGTAGTATTAAATAACCTCTTAGGCTTTTACTCGAGCATTTCTCTTTACTGTTTTCCAACTTAGTTGCTCAACTCCAACTTTGCTCCTTGAATCAAATTCCAAAAGTTATCAACAAACTCTTTGGTCATCTACCAAACATGGCCCTTTGAGAACTAGCTAGTCATATAGCTTGTCGATCAAGTGATTGTATGTCCATTTCAAACACTAAAAAGTAAATCCAACTATAAAACTGGAAGAAGAAAAAAAGATTCATAGCAACTCTTGACTTTATATATATTTCAAGTTCACATTAATCCCATGTCGCTTACCATTAACAACAAAATTTGGACTTGTCATCTCTCTCTCTTTGTTTTCACACATGTTAATATATGTTATGCTTTTCTTGCAAGAAAAGATTGCATAAAATACAAGTATTATATGATGCAGAGATTTACAGTACGACTAGTCAATAGTCATAAATCCAAAGACAACGACTTCTTAAATTGTCGTTAAGATACCCTTTTTTTTTTCCGGGTCTTAACAAAAAACATATCCTCTTTTTTTTTTTCTTTTTTTTTTTAATCTCAACATATCCTTTTTTTTTTCTTGTGCAGTGAGATCATTACATTACATCTTTGTATATTATTATTGACTCTATCAACACAGGGGATCATCTTTGGGATAAGGGGTAGCCCTTCAAACAAAAATAAAATTTAATATACATATTTCTCTTGTTGATAGCTTCGATTTGATATATTATAAGTGCTATAACGAAAACGATAAACAAACGAAGAAAGACACAGAGATTTAACGTAGTTCGAAAACGGTGTGCTACTTACATCCATAGGCAGAAGAATAAGGTTCTTTATTATGGAGTCAAACAAGAAACTAAGGTTACAAATTGTTAGGTTTCATTAGCCTAGTAAGACTATGAGCCTAGTCAGACTAGCTATGAGACTAAACCCAAAATACATAATAGCTCCAATTCATGATTTGAATCCTCTTAGAAACAGACGCATCATGACAAGTGTTAGACATTTCTCTGCCTCAGATTTGTCCTCGTAGGGGGACCCAGATTGCCCTGCAGGGCACCTCAATAGCTGGTGATGTTAAGCAAAAGTCAAAACAATGTAGGAACTTGCTCTCCGGAACTGGCTTGGTGAACATATCTCAGTGAGATTATCGACGGTTCCCACCTTCTTCACCCTGATTCTCTTTTCAGCTTGCTAAGTGCTGACTCACCTTCAGAAATAGCAGTCTTGTAGTTTGATGGAACATCATTCCCCCCCCCCCCCCCCTCCTCGGTCACTTACAAAGCATATCCCACCAGATCATCAACTTGTATCTCGCATGCCCCCTAATGTCAACTCGAGTAATAGTGTGTTAAGTTGATCAAGATGATCTCTGAGTTGTGTACCTTCTTGCATACGTTGCCTCAACAACCGTTGTTTTAGAAGCAAATTGTTCGTCAAAGACTTTGTCGTGTACAAACTCTCCAACTTCAGCCACAAACAGACAACATTTTCCTGATCAGCAACCTCTGTTATGACATCGTCTGCAAGACATAACATAATCGTCGAATGAGCCTTCTCCTCCAAAAGGTTGTACTCGACGATGGTTGTATCTACTCTTTTCTTGTCGACGGTTAACGTCGCTCATAAACCTTGCTGCTTCAGCAAAGCCCGCATCTTGATATGCCACATACTGAAAGAATATCTTCCAGTAAACTTGTCGATCTTCAACACAGATTCATACATCATTCTCGACGGAAATCAACAACCAAGAGCTTTGATACCATTTTGTACTTGGTGCGACAATGGTGTTTTACTTACGTCCAAAGGCAGAAGAATAAAATTCTTTATTATGGAGGCAAACAATAAACTAGGGTTACAAATTGTTAGATTTCATGAGTATATATAGGGACTCATGAAACCCTAATCAGACTATGGGCCTAAACCAAAAATATATAATAAACTCAATTCAAGGCATATTAACAACTTCTATAGTAATTATTGGTTGTTAAACTTAGTAACTTAATATTATAATTAAATCTGAAAACTTTAAATTAGTATGTTATATTAAAATGTTTAAAAACCGTAAAATAAAATAGAGGGAATTTGCTGAAATGAACCTTTAAACATCTTTGGTTAGGTAGTTAGGCTCTTTAATTATTTTTTTAGGCGCGTTAAACCCCTCTAAATTTTTTTTAGCCGCTTTCGACCCTTCCTCCCATTGCTGGTCCTCCTAGCCGCCCGTCGTTGCTCCTTCATCCTTGCGATTCCATTTTTCCTCTTCTCATTCAGTAATCGCTACTCTCTCTGATGTCATCCAAGCCAGATCGATTTTTCCTGGCTTCCTCCAATAACGGCTTGCGCAACTAAGCTCCGAACGCCAACGATGGAGCCATCCAATAGTTCCGTCGATCGAGTATCCCTTCGAAGAGGTAAGTCCTCCATCTTGCTTCCAATCCCTAAATGTCGTCGCTCATGTCGGTCGAACATTTGCCCAACTTTCCAGTTCTCTCTGATTCGAAATCGCTCTTTTTATTTATATCTGTTTGATAGATTATCGCCTCCCGTCCGATTTGTCTAGTTGATTTCTTTCTGTCACAATTCAACATGTAGTGTTTTTTTTTCCAGGTTTAATGATGTTTTTAGTTTATTACACATCTTATTGTGTTCAATTTTGATTTTTGTTTAGAATCTACAATTTGATGGATTTAGGGTTTGATTTGGGGCAAAAATGTCGAAATTGTGCTTTGACATGATAGATAATTGCCTTTTGCTTCTTGGATCCTATATTGATTGCTCAGATCAACCATTAATGCCATATGCTCAGTAGACAGTAGGAAATGCAAATGCTTAGTTCATATCATGCTCTTACTACGCGATGGTGATTGGGGACACTTGAATTGATAGATGAGAAGAAATTTTGAATATATAGAAGCATCAAACAGATTAGCATTTGAGGTTTATATAGCCCGTGGACAAATATTTTACAATTAGAATCTAGAAGCTCCCACGAGATGGCATTTACTGAACATATATATTATTTAGAGGAGAGCAAAAGGATGTGGTTGAGAGATTGAGAGGGGGAAGAGTTACCAATTGAAGATTTACTAAATTATTCTAGATGCAACATGTACTAGTGTTTGGCTGAATGCAATAAGCATTGATGCTAGTTTCCTCTTACTTTGCTTGCTGCTGGAATGTTAAGATCTTTGGTCTGAACAAACAAAGCCCAGTATGGTAAAGAAGATGAAAGATTACTGTTTGTAGGTCTTCACTTGTCTGGCTCTCTTTGATTCCCTTATTTCTCCAGTTAATTCCTTTCCATGGGTCATTAATGGATTGATTGATGTGAGTACGTATATACCCCCTTCTAAGAGCCAAGTGATTAGAGTGCCTTTGTAAAAGGATAAGAGCATTCTTTTCATGGTTAAGTGGCAATTTTGATTTGCAGAAGTTTCATCTAAGTGAGTTGAATCTCTGCCTTCCAAAAGGTTTCCTTGTTACGTACTATAATTGGAGAGGTGAAATTTTTATCAATATGGATTATCCATTCTTTTCCTCTAAACCTTATCATAGGTTTTTACTAGAAATATTTATGCCATATGTTGCATTTAAGCTTCTAACAATTTGTTTCTCTTTTGTAAAATCTATTGAATATTACCATGAAATGTGATGGAAGTTGCAACTTTTCTGGATGGAATCATACGTGTTATATGATATACATTGCTTGTTGCTGCTACATTTAATGTTTGATTCAACCTTAAAGGTACTGTGAAGGCAATTGATTTCTCTTTATTCAACGTAAAAGCTTTTAGTTGATGTTTGCACGTTATATGATATAAAAATGCAGTGAAAGCTTTTGGAATCAACCAAGTTCGAGAGGCCTGGGAGACCCCCAACAGCGAATGATAGGGGATCTCTTGCTTGGATTTAGAGCAGTCTGAGTGGAAGTGATGTTTAGACTTCAGGATCGTGTCGGTCCTCCCTCAGGTTTTGGTACTATATAGCGTGGTGCTGTATATAAATTGTCCTCAGCTTGTGATCTGCTAAAACATTCAAAAGCATACAAAGAAATCATTCAGTCTACTCAAATTGCTGCGTCTTGAAAGCAATGAGATTTTGATGCTGATAGACCAGGAGTGTTGCCTTTCACCTTCACCGGATGTGCTTGAAAAGTTTGATGTTTCTGGAGTTTGTCGAAGTTGCCTTTTGTACATGGAGTAGCAGAGGATTCACAGTTTGTGCCGTTTTCTCTTGTTTTATGTGGTTTAGTATGGTTGATCCCTTCTAATTAGGTCCTTTTTTCAATTATTTTTGGTCCTCCGATAGTTGTATCGTGATTAGTGATACTGTAATGTTGTGTTAAAATTTGATGAGCTGTGGATGTGCATCATAGAGGAGTGCCCTCATTTGTGTAATTTGCTATTTTAAAGAGTGTAAATCATTTCATTAATTATGTGCAATTGACAACCCTGTTGTTTTTTAATCAAGGGATAAGAATTCCGTACCTTGATTTACTTGTCTTTGGTTGATATATTTTTGAATCCTTCACCTATTTTCGCGATAAAATCTATGTCTTTTTGAGATGAAAATTTTAGTGGCCAATAAAATAGAAAAAATTTCTTGTCATCATTAACTCCTGAGCTTTTGATTGTAAGAGATTGTATTGCCTTTGTTTGGTGACACTGTTTTGATTCCACATTTCGTACTTCAATGTCACCGATTTTATAAAAATATCATCACAAATGATTGAGATCAATTAACTGTACTTACAAATGTGTCATCAATGAATAAAAGTCATCAATAAAATTGTCATCAATAAAAAGATGTCATCAATGAAGTGTAATTACGTATTAAGCGCATATGTCATCAATTGTATAAAAATATCGTCAACAAAAGAATGTCATCACTCATCAGTGAATAAAAGTAGAACGAATGAAAATATATCGATATACAATTTACTGAATTATAAAAGTGACATCAAACGATTTGATTAAAAAAGTAACATCAAAACACTACTTTAAAAAAGTGACATCACATTAAAGAAACAATGCCATCAGAACACTACTTTAAAAAAAATATCATCAAAAAAATTGACATAAAAAAGTGGCATCACATTAAACAAAAAATGTCATCAAGGTTTAAAAAAAGTGGCATTAAAAATGCGTCATCCAATCATTTCATTAGAAAAGTGGCATCAAAGTGAAAATAAAATATAACAAAATTTTGGCATCAAAACGGTAAAATACAGCATCACAAAAAACGGCATCACTAAAAAAAAATTGTATCAATAAAGAGTAATCGTAAACGTGTCATTAGTGAATGAAAGTATAATCGATGAAAATAAATCGATATACAATTGATTAAATTAAAAACATGTGGCATCAATCGATTTAACTAAAAAAGTGGCATCAAATAATTACATTATAAAAATGACATCAAAACACCATTTTGAAAAAGTTGTATCATATTAACGAAAAAAAATGTCATCAAAATACTACTTTGAAAAAAATATCATCAAAATACTACTTTGCAAAAATTTCATCAAAAAAATGGCATCACGGTAAAAAAATATCGTCAAAAAATTGACATAAAAAAAAGTGGCATCGGTCGTTAACAGTAAAAAAAATGGCATCAATAGTCAACGTGACATTACAATATACAAAAAATGTCATCAAATTTTTAAAAAAGTGGCATAAAAAAAGTGCCATCCAATCATTTCATTAGAAAAGTGGCATCAGAGTGAAAATAAAATATAATAAAATTTTGACATCAAAACGGCAAAAAAAAAACAAAAAATAAATCTAAATGGGTTGGTCAACGGTCAACGTTGACCGATCAATGGTCAAACGGTTGACCATTGACCATTCCACTCTATTTGGATAAGGTCTAGGGCAAAACTAATTAAATTAGTTTGGGGTCTAAGTGCCTCATTAAACATTCAAAAGAGCCTATCTAGCAAAATCACCCAATAAAATATACAAATCTGATTTATGTTTTTCTCTAGCTACTATATTAATTATTTCTTCGAAAACAATTACAGTAGAATTTAATATTCTGTTCGCCTAACTAACAGTTTCATGATTCTACACTATCCATCAAGTGGTAGCAAATACGGAGTATAAGCTTGGGAACCTTTTTAGATCCCATCCTTTATTTTTTTATTTTTTTTGGTGGGGAAGATCCCATCCTTTATTACAGGTAGCCCAGCCAAATTCAGCCCCCCTATTAAATGCACCTTCTAGAAGAAGGTTTTTTTTTAGGTTTTTAAATGTTAATAATTCTAAATAAATTACTCACTCCGTTCGGCAAAACATGTCGTTTACTATTCACGCACGCTTCTTTAAAATGATAAAAACTATATAAGATATTTATTTTTTTATAAATTTTTTTAACAAATTTGTACTTATTAATAATAACTACGAAATGGTTAAAAAAAATTCTAAAAAAATAGATATTTTTTTATAATTTTTATCTCATAAAAAAAGCGTGCGTGAATAGTAAAGCCGGTTCGTTACTTCGTTTTGTGCATATGGATTACAGTTTATTTTGATTTGGTAAACAGTCGAGTTATTAGATCTTTAAATTCTCTCAAATGTATTATGTTCTGTAAAAAAAACTCTTGAAACAGGAGTGAATAGAACTTGAATCATTTGTAACAACTCAAGGTGACACTCTTTTTATTTTTGATCCGTACTCAAGAACTCTCTAGCCTTTTATTAGTTAGTACTATTATTGTATTTGTAAAGGAGTGGATTAGGTAATCTGGGAACCATTTCGGAATGACTAATAGGAAATGACTTTTGGATAATACCCATAGATAGCCGCTCTTTATTTCTTATTTGAGGTAATTTGGGTTAGTGATTACATTTTACGTGATCAGCACTCTAAAATATGGAGTATATAAAGGAATAAATCAGACCCACCAATGATGTTTCATTACCCTTACAGTCACTAGGAAAAATGAAGTGATTCGAGGAAGTTTCCGTGTATTGTTGATGGGCAAACCCCCTTTCGCTTTCCTATATAATCGCTGTGTTCTTCTCTGTCGGGGATTTCAACTGCCAAGTACCCAATTGACCTTTTCTCCTCCCTTTCCATTGTTCCTGCTTCCAGGTAACCTTTTGCCCTCTTCAAGTCGCCTCTTCTGAAGTCAATTTCCTAAGATTTTGACATCTGAACTATCTAGGGTTTTTTTTCCTTGCTCATTTGAATTCATATTCATACATGTTGTCAATTTAGGTTTTGAACTGTATAATTGTATCAATGCTGTACTGATCCTTGATTTGGTGTGTTACTGATTTCATTTGTGGCAATTGGGAATTTAGGGTTTCGAGTGAACCTCTAGAATGGATGCTCTTCTTGTTGAAGGATATAATGAATCATTGGATTTGTTCAAATCCAACCCCCAATCAACTCCTATCTTCTTTGAAAATCAACATAGTTATGTTGATGAAGCTAAACACAATCAACCCTTTCAAAGTTATGATCTTGCTCAGCCTGATCATTTAGATCAGAAAACAAATCCAGCCCCTTTCTCCTCTATCCAAGTACCTGATTTTCCTGATGACTGTCTCAATTTTATCAGTGAGATTCTCATGGAAGAGGGTCTTGATGATAAACTTGGCAGATTCCATGATTATAGTGCCGTTCTCGCCACCGAGAAGTCATTGTATGATGCCCTTATAGATCCACTTGATCAATTCCCTTCATTCCCTGGTCAAGTTGAGTCGAACCCAGATCAGGATTATAGTAGCAATGGCTATTCCTTGGCTGATTCCTCCCCATTCCATAGCAATTCATTGACTTCTCCGTTGGAATCTAGTGTTCACTCTTCCTCCTCTTCATCCATTGACCTTGTTGGCGTTGAGCAAGATATACCGATACCGGGATTGCCTATTGATGTACCGCTGGTATCGGCTCTAGACAGTGATGATGAATTTGATTGGTTCAGTGAGGCCATCAAGCATCTGCCTGAAAACTGCGGTTCCAACTATGAGACGGGTGAGAATCAGATCATTGAAGGAAAACAGAACGGATTAGCAGGCGAGACAGAGAGGAGGGACAATCTGGTTGGTGGATCAAAGGGGAGGAAAACCCACCAAAGGGATGAAACTGATTACCAAGATGTCGGGAGAGGCCGCAAGTTGTTAGCAGCTTATGATGACGATTACGTGGAGATGGAGCAGTATGATGATGTGCTGCTCTGGAAAGATGACTCCTCAAAAGCCACTCGGAAGCCGAAGCTGCATAGTAGTCATTCAAAAGCATCCAAGGGTAGAAGAACTCGCGGAAAGAAAGAAACCCACAAGGTGGAAATTGTGGATCTGAGAACCCTCCTTATCCTGTGTGCTCAAGCAGTGGCAAGCTTTGATACGAGGAATGCGAATCAGCTGCTTAAGCAAATCAAGCAGCATTCATCACTGTATGGTGATAGCATCGAAAGAGTTGCATACTACTTTTCTTCAGGGCTTGAGGCTCGCTTAGGAGGGTCTGGATCACACCTGTCTGCGGATCCTGTTGTTGATAACCATGTATCATCCACTAATATACTGAAGTCCTACCGAACCTATGTTGAAGCGATACCCTTGAGACGGACATCTTATTATGTGGCAAACCGGACAATAGGAAAGATGACTGAGAATGCAACAACTATACATATCATTGATTTCGGTATCTTTTTCGGTTTCCAGTGGCCCTCCTTCATACATTGCCTCTCCAAGAGGGCTAAGGGTCCCCCTAAGCTTCGAATCACCGGAATAGGATTCCCGCAACGTGGTTTCAAACCAGCAGCTATGCTTGAGGAGACAGGGAAAAGGTTAGCAGGGTATTGCAAGAGATTCAATGTTCCCTTCGAGTATCATCACATTGCGAAGAAGTGGGACGCTATATCGCCAGAGGACATCAAAGTCAACAGTGATGAACTAGTTGTGGTGAATTGTCTGTATGAATCAAGAGCACTGTTTGATGAAACAGGAGAGGACAGCCCAAGGGATGCCTTCTTAAGACTTATCAGGAGCTTGAATCCTGATATCTTCGTTCACGGGATAATCAATGGTACTTTCAACTCTCCATTCTTCATGACAAGGTTCAAGGAGGCACTTTTCCACTACTCCACCATCTTCGACATGCTGGAGGTGACCATACCTAGAGAAGATCCCGAGAGACTGTTGTTGGAGCGGGAGTTGTACGGAAAGGCTGCACTGAACGTGATTGCGTGTGAGGGGGTGGAGCGGCTAGAGAGGCCTGAAACATACAAGCAGTGGCAGGTTCGTACGCTTAGAGCTGGATTCAGGCAGATTCCGTTAGACAGGGAGATGGTGAGTATGGTAAAGGAGAAGGTAAAGGCGAATTATCACAAAGATTTCGTGCTCGGGGAAGATGGAAGTTGGATGCTTCAGGGATGGAAAGGAAGGATCTTGTATGCCATCTCTTGCTGGAGACCTGCCTAGGACTACTACCAGTAGTTTATGTTAGTGCTTTTTTGTAAATATTTGATCATTGGGTGATTTCTGATTTTTATTTTTATTTTCAAATTTTGTAAGCTTTGGAGTTCTTGTATAGTTGTATGATTAAGATTTCGGATTTCCAGTTATGTGGTCACATTTCTCTTCATCTCAAAATGGGGTAAAATCTGTATCAAAGATCTGAACTGAAATACGACCTTGTTTCAATGACAGTACTGACCCTGAGCCATTGAACTACATGATGGGTAACATAACAGCCATCATCATCGAAACAGAACACCATTGGAAGGATGAAAAGCCAAAGTTGCAAGCACTGACGGAGAAGAAATATACATTGAAATGCTTATTCAATGACGCAAACAACACTATTTCCATTGATCAGAATCGGTCATTGAATCCATTGTACGACATGGGTAAGAAGATTAAAACTACAACGTGCATCAGGATGAATAATTTAGGATGACAAAAGACAGCAGATGAGATTAAGCTTTAACTGATGTTTCAATGGCAATCTCCTGAGAGTATTTGATGTTGTCTTCCTTAATGTTAGCCTCCATGAGCTCTGGGAATGCTTCTTTGATGTTGTGAATGCTCTCTAATGCATAATCTACATCCTTGGGCCTATGAGAGTTGCCCACCTGTTCACATAGTTGGAAAAAAGTTCAGATTTGTTTCAATTAAGTCCTGCAGATATGTTTTGTTTGCAACAGAGCAGCTTGATCTTACCAACACGGTGTGAAGGCCCGTGCGTTTTGCAGTCAGTAAATTGCGAATGCTGTCATCGAAAAATAGCTGAGACAGACATGATAGGAAATTAAGCATTGTTAAAAACTGGATAGCAACATTATAAGCAGCAAGCCATTAACAAATGAATGATTGACTATACCGTTCTTTGGGGATCAATTTCTGCTATCTTAAAAACCTGTTCAAATGCTTCCTCAAAAGGCTTGCAGACAATAGGTGTCTTAGGAAGCGTTAGATCGCTGTCAGGATTAGCAACATATTTCACAATATCAAAGTATTCGCGGCTGGCGCCCTCATTCTTAGATGAAATGCCCTTATCTGTTGGGTTCAATGTCTCGAAGCAAATTATCCCATCGAAGCAGTCCTCTAATCCAAGCCTTGTAAGGGCTCTCATGGCATGTCCCTTGTCTGAATTTGTAAAAACCTAGTTCACAAACACCAGTGCACCGTTAACGAAACACAAGAGGCCCAAACAAACAAAACCGACAGCGATAGAAAATAGACATACGATTTTGCGAATCGGGAGACTAAGCAACAGATTCTTCAGAACAGGGTCAGGTTTAAGCAACTCGTAGGGTAGCCTTCCATGAACAAAGCTGTAGAACAATGAACCCACTAAATCAATAACTCATTCTCCTTAACTTGTACAGATTGTTAGGGGCATTGAAAGGTAAAGCTGTACCTGTGATAGTCATCGTAGTCGAAGTCATAGCCGACAGCCTAGAAACATGAGGAACTCAAGCTGTTAGCTGTTGATTTTACTACTACAACTAACAAGCCAAATTTTTCAGAAAGCACACATCAGCGACATTACTTTGCTCAAGGTCTTACCTTCAAACCAGCCATGGTTGTACCATAATACTTGTAAAGTAGAAAGCACACATCAGCGACATTACTTTGCTCTATTCCAAGCTTTTGAACCATATATTCTAAGCACCGAGAAATTGCACAGAAAAAGCCGAATCAACAGTAAGAATCAGATAATTCATCCAAACATGATTGTGATTTATGAGCATTGATGACATTGATCATTGCTCACCTTGGATGTTACTGGAGCAATGTTTAGCTATGCCGGAACTTAGAGGATAGAGCGTATCATCCAAATCTGTGCAATTGAAAGATGAAATTCATTCAACTGCCAGTAATCAAAGATGAACTAAGAGCAAAAACTAATCTATTACCAAACATAAGACAGTCATATTTGGCCCGAGAAGCTTGCTCATTTTCGTATTCCATTTTGGTTCTTATCACCTTCAGAAAAGGAACTGCAGAAAGTGAAATTCATTAGCCCGCCAAGTAGACATGTTACAACCGCTAATTTCCAGCGTTTTATCTAACGAACCAATCAATAGCTAGAACTCAATTTGGTACTATTTATCACCTTAGAACAAGGAACTGTACGTAGAAAATGTACTTCAATAATCCGCAAGAGTTAATAAAAACTGCACGACTGCTCCGATTAATAACCAGGATAAATAAAATACTCGATTACACGATCGTCAACTGTGAGAGTATGATCCACCGACCAAAAAAAATCAAAATCAACGGGAGAAATTACAACTGCAAATGCAAGCCAAACAAACAAGAGGAAAACTGGGGAGAAATTGATATCCAAAGCAAAATCAACAGCAGCACAAATTATCGGCATTTCATCAACGGATTCATTCAATTTCAATACCTAGAATTCTGAATCCCTAAACATAGAAGAGGCCGCATCGGTTAAGATGGAACATGAAATGAGGGAAACTGAAACTAAAAATCAAATGCAAAAGAAGGAAAAATCAAACAGATGAGAGAGGTTTACCAGATCTGTGGAGAGAGGGGAGAGAGAGAGAGGTGCGTGGAGATGGGAGAACGGAAGAGATGACAGGAGGGTTTATATAAAGGGAAGAAAAATGGGGAGAAAGTAAAAGTTGGGTGTATGTGGTTGAATTGAAACTTGAAAGTAACAGACGCTTTCAAGATTCCAGAAGGCGTGGCGTAACATAGCCGACCCATCTCCCTCCTCTTTTTTTTTTTTTTTTCTCCCTTACCAGTTCAAGTGGGCAAAGCCCACTCTACATCTGAGTCGGGTTACTTTAGGCCCATTAAGGGGTTGACCCTTCCACTCACAAGCGTCTCCATGTTTCCACGGGGATTCGAACTTCGAACCTCGAGGCATGGGATGTAGCCCCATAACCATTACACCAACTTGTGATTGGTACCCATCTCCCTCCTCTCGTACCAATAAATAGAGTGAACATGACGCATTGCAATATTGCATTGCACTTCGTGTAACACACTAACACGTTATACAAAATTATTTTAGATTAAAATTATTATTACAAAAATTATACTCCCTCCGTTCGGCAAAACTTGTCATTTTAGAGTGTTAGTTTTGTTCAATAAAACTTGTCATTGTAGGTATTTTGCCATTCACTTTACAAAAATGCCCTTGATGTAATTGATGGTTTGCTAGTTATAGTTTTAAATAAAGTAAAAAGGGAGGGTAATAATTGAGGGTAAATTAGTACATTTGTTAATTGCCTTAAAACTTGTGAAATAAGCTAAAATGACAAGTTTTGTCAAACGGAAGGAGTACTACATAGTTTCTCTTGTTCCACTCTGTAATGATCTTAGCCATGAGGTTGTTTAGGAGGGAATTGGTTAGTTAGGCCATATGAACTAAGATTAGGCCTTAATAATTGTTCTATAAATAGGACATTGTACATTGAGGATGGGTATGCTAAAAATGAAACATATTTTCCCTCTCCAAATACTCTCACTCACCTCATCTCTTTCTTCTCTCATCTAGTCTATTTCTGTCCGAAAATTCTATCTTCTCACCTTGTCTTTCATCATCTATCCAAGAGCAACAGCTCTACTGTGTGGTCTCCGGTTAGGCCATAACATCTAATCTTCCATCCTCGCTAGGATGAACTTATATTTGCTTCATAGATTATTTAGGGTTGTTTTCTTTGTTTTACATTAGTCGATTAATTCATAAACTGTGGATTATTGTGTTTGTTAGTTGTATTTTGACGATTTGTTCGTTTGACCCTCTTTGTGCCCTTTTGATTTACTAAATTTGCATATGATATTTTGAATTTTTACCTTATATAAAAAATGATTTTCAAGGATATAGGATAATAACACTAATTTATAAATGTTTTTTAAATTTTAATTAGTTTAGTTTTTTTAATTAGATTCTTATGGTCGCTTATTTTTTGATAAGGAATCTTTTTCAATTTAGGGACTTATCTTATGCCCTCATGATACAGGATAGAAAGAACGATAAAATAACATGTCATTTTAATCTCATATACAATTTTTAAGAAAATCAAAAAATAAACTATTTTGCCCTCATGGTCTACCAGGAAAAAAAAAACTATTTTGTCATCATTTATTACACTACTTTTTATTTTATCGAAAATTACAATTAACAACCCACTAATTATTCTAAAGACATGTTCATAAAATAAAACATAAAATAACTAAAATGACATATTTTTCTGAACAAAATTAACATTCTAGAATGACATGTTTTGTCGAACAGATGAAGTAAATTATTGAAAAAGAGCTTGTCGAACGAGTTTTTTTCCATTAAAAAAGCTCGTCAAAACCGACATTCATGTGTCAACGAGAAGGAAGTATCGACAAACTATTTTCAAGCAAAGGAAAAACATTGGCACCAAAAATCGGCGAATGATCATGAATTTGACGAGAAATTGATCATACGTATAACAAGTCGATTTTGTTATTATGTGATTTTTCATGATCCGTTATTTTTTTATTCGCCATTCTCTTCTTCTTCCGTTTAAAATATATTTATCTTAATTGGGATTGGAATGCTTCTTATTTTATTTGGTTTTCTTTTGTATATTTTTTTATCATTTTTTTCATAATAATTAGTTTATATGTCGATTTTTTTTTATCAATATCTTAATAAAATATGCATGTTTAATGGATTTATTTTTTTTAATATCTTTTTAGATATTATGTTGTATGCATGAGGACATTATATTAGACGTCGAAGTAGAAATTTTCAGGAATTGGAGATAATATCATCTTTTGATTGATTATTTTGTAACAGAAAAACCCAAGAAGTTGAATTCCCGGAAATTTAAATTTCCTACATCTTCAAGGAAGTGCACTTACCTGATCCCCTCTTAGTAAGTTCCAATTTCACCCTTTTTAATAGGAAAATCAAACACAATTTCTCAATTTCCATAATTTTCAATTTACGAGAATTGAATTCTTATGAAGTTAACTTCCCGGGAACTATAGTTACAACGCTTAAAAAACGAGCCCTTATATTAGGTGTGGAATAATGGGAGAAGAATTAGAAGAGGCGCGTTTTGTGACCGAACAACTACAAGCCTTAACTCCCCAGCTGGTTCAATTGTTTTCACACCATATTCGTCTTTTTTTTTTCTCCACACCCTTAGTCATTTTAAATCATATCTGAATGTTGATATATTCCTTATAATAAAAAATTGATCCGCACAATCTAGAAAGACTGGAAATTTCGAGACAGATGGATATCATGGATTGAGAAGCTTTTAAATTTTGAAAATTTTCATTATTTTTGCTATTTTTTTAAATTACTTTCATATTCCCTTCAATAAAATTTTTAACATTTACACATCATTTTAAAGAGTTAAAAATTATATAAAATATTTTTTTGTAAATCCCGTACGCTACGCACGGGATTTTTAACATAGTAATGATGTATAAAACATAGTACTCGACTGAACCTTACCTTCGACTAATATGATACAAGAAGGAGCGATACATAAATTATTTTAACATGGTTTCATAAAGTAAAATAAGTCAACCACAATGCACGCAAATAATAATCAACTGAGTCATAACATCTGCATGCATATGTCCTCAACACAAGTTTCTACAAACTATACGTTGTGAAAAATAGAATACCTTGTTTGTGGTTTTTGTTCCTCGGATTGGAAGCCTCGTTATGAGCTTAGTAGGCGAGTGGGGGATGGGATAACTAAGTAACTAAGGTAATTCAGCTTTAAGAGAAGGGCAAAAATGTATTTTTTATCCAAATATTTCAACATAATTTTAAACTGACGGAAGTTAACATGTTGCATAACTAATTTGAAGGTGGGGTGATTAAAATAGGTAGTGGGGTTAGTGGGATAAAATTTGGAATATTTCAACATAATTTTAAACTGACGGAAGTTACCATGTTGCATAACTAATTTGAAGGTGGGGTGATTAAAATAGGTAGTAAGGTTAGTGGGATAAAATTTGGAATGTTAATTTAAAATAGTTATTTTTAAGGTGGAGGAATTAAAATAGGTAGTGGGGTAGTGTTAATTTAAATTTGGAATGCTAAATTTGAAAAATGAAGGTAACTTCCAGATTTTATGTATGTATAAGAAAAAATGGGGGAGTGGGGGGTGGGATAACTTCCATACTAATAAAAATTTAATAGTTATTATATTGCTAATATCAAAAAGAAAGAAACGTGGCTAGATAGTTATTATATTTGAAAAAAATACTTTTGAACATAAAGTAACGTGGCTCATATTTTTAAAATGTGTTCCAACTTAAAATTATTTAGAAACTTGGGTGGATGTTTTTATTTTTATTTCACACCTGTTGAATTTTCCACCACCCGTGATGTGTGCTGTTAAAAATATTGGAATCAAGTAACACAAACCGATACAAAACTAAAAGGTAACACAAAATCAAGTAATATATATTATTGATCACCGGCAACAAATATTCACGTGTATTTACAAGCTAAACCTAGTTTGTACAACATTTCAATTGTTCAACAACTCAAGGAGCATCGTTGGTAGCCATCGGCAACTTAAACCGACACATTGGGCAAGAGTTAGGAATAAAGGAATAAATCTTTCTCTCTACAGGGCCTTGTTCTTTCAACGATGGCTGCTTGAAGAATTCCAATCGAGT
The DNA here is from genome assembly GCA_963922045.1 of Persicaria maculosa. Classification (NCBI taxonomy): domain Eukaryota; kingdom Viridiplantae; phylum Streptophyta; class Magnoliopsida; order Caryophyllales; family Polygonaceae; genus Persicaria; species Persicaria maculosa. The sequence continues at coordinate 23,068,597 of OY998259.1, read as the reverse complement.
AGTGGCGTGGTCGACATACGGTGACGCTCGCATCTCCCTCGCTCTTCGCCGCTTGCAATTTGCGATGAGCTCCGTTACCTTGATCGACGACGGACGGCGGCGGCAAAGTTTCTCTTGATACCCCAGCCCCGAATCTGGCCTTGTTCTGCTTCCTTGTTTTCGTAGTTTCAGATCATGGGAGAGAGAGAGATTCTCTAGAGAAGGAGAGAGAAAGAAAACAGGTCCTTCAGTTTTTTCAGAAAGAAAGAGGGAGAGAAGGGGAAAAACGAAAATGATGAAAAAAATTGGAGAAGGCTCCACGTGGATAGCCTCTCTGCTCTCCAAAACACTCACCTTTAAGATATAGGAGGATATTCAATAATTGAGAAGTAATAATAAAAAGACTGATATTTTATAATTTTTAGTTCAATAAAATGCGGGTTAAAAATAAAATGTCTCTTAGTTTTAGTAAATTTACTAGTCTTATTACCCGCGTTCTTCGCGGTTTGTCAATAAACTATTTTCTTAGAAATTTACTGTTAGGATGGGAGGATTATTAGGCAGTAGAATGTAACACCTATGGCCTATAAAAGACATTGTATTCCCCTTTTCAGGGGCATTCATGAAATAACATCAAATTCCTTAGAGCAATTTTATCGGTGGTACTGTTTGAGATGCTAAGGTTAAAAAAAATATAAAATATTGAGATCAGACCTGTTCGGATGCTTGTGAGATGTAAAAATGGTATCGATGCTAATTTTGTTTTCAGATTTTAAAGCTGAAAAACGGACAGCTGTCGCGACGCCATAGGCCACCGCTAACGCGCATCTGCAGAGGGCAGGGACAGCTGTCGCGATGCCACAGGAGGATGGAGCAACGGCTGTGATTGAATGCAAGGGACGGCTGCAATTTGATCTGGCCGGTGTAAATTAAATTGAAATAATGCCAATTTCGCAATGTAAAATGTAAATTTTTTTTTTTAAAAAAATACCATAATACTAGATTCATTTTTCTCTACACATAGACATCAAATTTGAATATGTTTCTACGTAATTTGAAAAAAATGATTTATTTTGATATAATTATATTATAATTTTACTCGGTAAATTGGATCTTGGTCATTCGGTGTCCGATTGCTTATTATAATACCTTTCCGGATAGGGAATCGCGTTTCAGGGCTCAAATTAGGGTTTTACTGTGTTCGAAACTTTCTGGCAATTTTCGAAACTTCATACCGAGTCCATTTAATTTTTTTTTTGTTCATAACACACTTTATTGAATGTTTGGAGGAAGTAAAAATGTGGTCAAATCATTTGTCACATTGGTATAAATGATCTGTATAGATGAAGTGTGTTGTCCCGTCAAATATAGATGTATTGAGTAGTCTTGTCTCTTTAGTTGGATTGTGGTATGATTTTGGCTATAAAAACATATCATCACAACCATTTCAGAACACACCAATTCTTCTTCATCTTCTTCTCATCATGGATCCATCCCAAAATGAAGCTGATAATTTCTTCTTCTCTGGCTTGAGCAACATGTCCCTTTCTTCAGAATATGGGTTAGGCTATTACGAGCAACTTCTATCTTCAAACCCACAAAATCTTACCCCAGACACTGCTGGAAGTGAAAATTCACAACAATCCCAACCTATCCCAACTTATAGCACCCAACCAGGTGTCGATTCTAGTTCTCGAGGTCGAGGTCGTCTCAATGCTCGTGGGCGAGGTCGTGGCGGGGCTCGTGGTTCAGGCTGTGGTGAAGTTGGAGAAGGTGCCGATGCAATTCGTTCTTCTTGCTCCACTTGGAGTGTGGAAGACGATAATCTTCTCATTAGCGCTTGGATAAACATCTCGACTGACGCGGTCATCAACACCGACCAAGATTCAAATGCATTTTGGGACAGAATCGGAGCCTTCTATGAGAAGTATAGGAAGCCACACCAAGTGGAAAGAGATGGAAAAAAATGTAAAGCGCACTGGCAAAAAATCAATTCGAATGTAGCTAAGTTTGTTGGTTGTTTTCAGGAGGCAAGTCGAATGAGAGCTTCTGGTGAGGCGGAGAAGGATGTCATTACGAGGGCACATGAGCTTTATACTTCAAGGACTGATGGAAAGCGATTCAAAGAGGAGCATGCATGGGTACTGCTGCATGATGAGCCGAAGTGGAGTGTTGATTATTTAGATAAAATCAACCGTTACAATGCAAGTAGTGGGAGTTCGAAGAGATCTCGAACAACTGGTGGAGAGGATACCCCTGGTTCAGATACTCCCACGAGTGTCTTCGCCGTCAATCCAATTCAGCGTCCAATGGGCATCAAGAAATCCAAGAGAAAAGGAAAAGAAGTCATGTCATCCGATCAAGCTGCACAGAGAGAGGTTGTCGTCGAACAGGCAAATGAAGAAGCCGAAAAGTTCAAACAAATTTATGAGTTGCAGAAGATGAAGGAGGTTCGCAAGAGGGAGAATGTGTATGGGTACACTCGAGTGAAGAATATTGACTTGCTTAGTCAACTCATGGCAACTCCAAATCTTCCACCGGAAGGTGAGAATCTCAAAATGAAGTTATTCAAGGAGCTTGGGGAGGACTCTTTCCCATGAGAGATCAATGCTTAAGTGTATTCGTGTTTATGCATGTTTCCTTCAGTTAATGCATGTTTCCTTCTTGTAACGCATGTTTCCTTAATGTAATGCTTGTTTCCTTAATGTAATGCATGTTTCCTTAATGTAATGCATGTCACCTTCATGTAATGGAAGTTATCTTTATTTAAATTGTTGTGTCATTTTTAAAATTTGAATCTGCATGTGATAGAGAGTTGTCGGTTTGTGATAGAGCCTTGTCTACTCAATGTCAGTCTTCGAGATTCCAAATTCTGAAATTGCATGTGATAGAGAGTTATCGGTTTGTGGTAGAGCCTTGTCTACTCAATGTCAGTCTTCGAGATTCCAAATTTTGAAATTGCATGTGATAGAGAGTTGTCGGTTTGTGGTAGAGCCTTGTCTACTCAATGTCAGTCTTCGAGATTCCAAATTCTGAAATTGCATGTGACTTCTAAATTTATATATAAATGAACATTGCATACGTTGAAGAAAATCACACCACATCCAGAACTCAACCCTTCCCAAAGCACCAACAAATGGCTAGCCCCGATTCAGATTCTTCAAACACAAACCCTTTCCTTTCTAGCAGTAGCTCTGATGGAGACGGTGAGCTTCAAGCTTGCTTTGAAGCATGGAAAGCGGCTACTGTTCAAGTTCAAGAAACTTTTCAACAATCTGAAAGTTCAAGAACGAGACGTCGCCGCACCCACATTGAAAGAGGGAGGGAGAGGGACTTCGCTCAATTGTCAAGCGATTACTTCTCGGAGGTGTCAACCTACCCAGATGAGGTCTTCCGATGCAGGTTCAGGATGAGTAAGGGAGTTTTCAACCGCATCGTTCAACGTTTGGAATCGAAGATGGTGTACTTCCAACAACGACCAGATTGCACTGGACAGATGGGTATTTCTACGTTGCAGAAAATCACAAGTGCAATTTGCATTCTGGCATATGGCCTTGCTGCTAATGCTTCTGATGAATACCTTCGTCTATCAGGGGCCACAGCAAGATTGTGCTTGTCCCATTTTGTTGATGGAATCATCAACTATTTTGGAGACGAGTACCTTCGACGACCAAATGCAGCAGACATACAACGTCTGCTAAGCGTTGGAGAGTCTCGTGGTTTTCTAGGAATGTTGGGTAGCATGGACTGTATGCATTGGGCTTGGAAGAATTGCCCAACTGCATGGAAAGGTCAATTCGCGGGTGGATATCATGGCCATCCAACAATTATACTCGAGGCCGTTGCATCCTACGACCTATGGATATGGCATGCTTTCTTCGGAGTCCTAGGTACAAATAATGATATTAACGTTATTGATTGATCCCCTGTGTTTGATGATATTTTACAAGGTACAGCTCCGAATGTTAATTTCAATATCGGGGGACACGAGTACTCCATGGGGTACTATCTTACTGACGGGATCTACCCTGAATGGGCTACATTTGTCAAATCACCAAAGAGTCCTCAAGGAGCCAAAATGAAGTTATTTGCTCAATATGTTGCTTCCGCTCGCAAAGATGTGGAAAGAGCATTTGGAGTGCTGCAAGCTCGTTTCGCAATAGTTCGTCATCCAGCATTATCTTGGGATCCAATTTTAGTCGGGAAGATAATGAGAGCATGCATCATTTTCCACAATATGATCGTGGAAGACGAGCGAGAAGATTATAGTCATCATGGATACGAGATTCCACAATTCGAGGAAGGTGTAAGCGGTGAGGCTGCACCGGTTGACGACGATGCGTGGACGTTTTCGACCGAGCGCCACGCGAGTATGCAAGAGTATATAAAGAAGAGGCATGAACTTCATGATAATGTTACGCATCGCCGACTTAGGGATGACTTGAAGGAACATATTTGGCAAAAATTTGGATCCACACGTGGAGGCAATTAGATTTCGCAAATTTCGTATTATGTTTCGTATTATTTTTCGTACGTTACAATTTAGTTTATGTATTAGCTTTTCTGTAATTTCTTTTATTTTAATCAATGAAGTTTTCTATTTTATTTTGAATCAAAATTTTATAATTACAATTTAGTAATTATTAAATACTAATATAATATTATAATCATATTATAAACATGTTGGAAATAATTGTTATAGAAGGGTATATTCGTAAATTGAATTGGTAAAAAAAGATGGATTGTGGGATGCTAGGGATGCTATTGTTAAACTGGAAAAAGTGGGAAAGAGATGCTATGCTGATGTGGCGGAGAGAGATGAATAAAAAAGTAGTAATTTTAGTATCTTGAATAGTAACTGATAAACATGACCTTATACTCAGTCTAACTTCTCATCCCCTTCTTCTAAACTCTTTTCCTCATCCCCCTTTCCTTTCACTTCCAACTACCAGCACCGGCTCCGGCCATTACAATTTGGTATCAGAGCTCTCATCCTCGACGATGGCAGAAGGTACGCGTTTGAAGACTCGATCAGGCAGATGAACATTCGCTTCGAGGTGCAGACGCAGAAGACCGATTCACAGGCGCAGAAGACCGATTTGCAGCTAGAGTAGATTCAATAGCTGCTGATCAATTTCGGAAAGCAGAACGATGAGCAGCAGCTATGGAACAGAAGAAACAAACAACGATGGACAGAGTTCGTCGAGCAGATGCGAGAGATACGAACAAGGCTTGATGCGCTGACTCCCCGTTCCAATGAGACACCGTCGGGCCAGAACTCGGCGGAATCAGCCGGGAATCATGGGAACGATGCGTTCACTAGAATCTTGGGATCAGGCAGTAGAGATCATGAAATTTGGAACCCTAGCGGTGAGAACAGGCATTCGAAGGGTGAATCAATCCAGAACACACCAAGATCGAGCGATAAACTCCAGTTCTTGGTCTACGGATTCAAGAATTGGGGGTAATCGATTCCCTAAGTTGGACTTTCTAGCGTTCGACGGCAAGAAACCCCAGAGTTAGGCTCGGAAGTGCGAAAAGTACTTCAAGGTTTTCTCAATTGCAGACGGCAGCAAGGTTGAAATTGCTGCTATGTATATGACATATAGGGCTGATGTTTGGTTGCAGGGATTCCTAATCCATAATCCTACCGCTGAATGGAAGGATTTGGTTGACGTCGTGTGTCTCCGATTCGGGGAAAGACAGGGTATGGAGGTCGTGGAAGAATTCAACAAGTTGAATCAAGAAGACGACCTAGAAACATACAACAAAAGGTTTGAGGAACTCCGAGCTTGTATGCTGTCGAATAACCCAGCCATGCTGGAATCTTACTTCATCTCCAGTTACATAAGCAGATTGAAGGAGGAAATCAAATTGCTGGTGAAATTGGGACGGCCGGACACGTTAGCGACGATGTTTGAACAGGCAAGATTACACAATAATGCAGTTCAAGCCATTGTTAAACTCAGTAAACCACCGTGGAGAAGTGGATCAGTCAGCTGCCGGGGATTTTTATTTAATTCTTGTGTGTTTTTAGTGTTGATCTTGGTGTGGACCGTCTTATATGGTCCATACCCGTGCTACTAATTCTTCTTTGTTGCCGTTTGATTCAGAGATTGAAAGGACCCTTGCCGCTCTAAGGCGAGAAACTCGTGATCGCTTTCGCGAACTCCCTTTTGATCAAGAAGAACCTACAACAGAGATGGCTAACGACGCGAACCGCACTCTTAAGGAGCTTTCTGCTCCTGATCTGGCACAGCAACCCCTGGCAATCCAATTCCCTGCGCTAGTAGAAGGAGTCAACTTTGAGCTGAAGTCAGGGGTAGTTCATCTTCTACCCAAATTCCATGGGTTGAGTGGGGAGGACCCCCACAAGCATCTGTCTGAGTTCCATACGGTGGTTGCTGGGATGAAACCAAAGAATGTAACTGAAGATCAAATCAAGTTGAGAGCTTTTCCCTTCTCTTTGAAGGATGAGGCGAATAAATGGTTCTTCTATCTGCCACCTGGATCTATTTCTACTTGGGCTGAGATGAAGAGAGTCTTCCTAGAGATGTACTTCCCTGCAACAAAGCTCAATGGTTTGAAAATGTCAATCAGCAGCATTGAGCAGTACGCGACGGAGTCGATACATGAGTACTTTGAGCGCTTCAACAAGCTCTGCGCCAGCTGCCCATGCCATGGGTACTCTCAAAAGGATCTGGTTCTCTTTCTCTTCAATGGGCTGACTGATATAGAGCGCAAAACAGTGAATTCTGCTTGTGGAGGAAACATGCTGAACAAGACGCCTGCCGCATCTTGGGATGTGTTTAAGGAGCTATCTGAGGGCTCTCGACAGTTCAACAAGAGCCCTCGTGCTAGGGGTGTACTCTCTGTTGATGCTCCTGTGGCTGCACTTCAGACTTATATGGCAGAGGTAAAGGAGATGATGAAACAATTGGTCATTGATAGAACTCCTCAACAACTGAAAGCATGTGGTCTTTGCAATCAATTCACTCATCATATGGACATGTGCCCGCTTCTACAAGATCCTAATGTTGATTTGAATGTCATTGGGAATTTCTCTCAACAAAGGCCTAGGCAAGGCAATTATGGAAATACTGGGTATTTCAACAACAACAATTACAACAGAGGCTATCAGCAAGGCTATGGGAACTACCAAGCCTCTTTCAATCAGCAAGGGGGGCAACAGGCAAGGCCTCAACAACAATATGAACCTCGACAGGGAGGTCAACAGCATTCGAATGAGGATAATGAGGATCCACTACAGAAACTGTCACGATTGGTCATGAAGAATGAGAAACAACAGTCAGAGCGGATGACAAATCTAGAGAAGCAGCAATCCGATCGGATGACAAATCTTGAGAATCAAATGAGTCAGCTCATTCAAATCTTAAGTGCTAAGGGGGAAAACAATTAAGGAAAGCTTCCATCACAGACCATCGAGAACCCAACGAAGGAGAATGTCAATGTTGTAACACTTAGGAGTGGCAAGGAACTGATTGTCACGCCTCAAAAGGATGACAAGGAAATAATGGATGAGGAGATAGAAGTAATAGAAGAAGAAGACGGAATGCACACCGTGCGGCGGCCGCAGCAACCAAGCGGCGCCCGCGGACAATCAATTGTGTTGCGGACGCAGTACCCTGCCGCGCCTGCCGCCAGTGAGCCCGCCGCCACCTCCGTGTCAGGTACTCCTCTTCCTTCTTCTTCCCCTCTTCCACTTTCTTCTTCTTCTCCTCCTTCTTCCTCCTTACCTATGGAGACTCCAAAGCCGGTTCTGCCCTTCCCGGAAGCCTTGAAGGATACACGAAGGTATGAGAACGACAAAGAGATCTTCGAGACATTCAGTAAGTGTGAGGTAAACATCCCTTTGCTTAATTTGATCAAAAGCTGTTGTAGGAGGAAATCGAGAATGCAAATTGAAATATAAATAAAAGCAAACCAGATTCCGTTCCTTGCAAATGATTACAAGACTTCCTCCCGATGCAGCAGTGAGAAGTCAGGATCGATCCACGAGGAAGCGTGTCAGCGGATCCTAGGCAGCGAAGAAATCTCACGGACAGAAGTCGACCACAGGTTGTCGATCTCGACTAGGGTTAGTCGACAGAAGATCGGACAAGTCGAGCACAGCGCAGCAGCAACTCCTGGCGGTTTTGGTCGAGATCGAGTAAGGCTTACTCGAGATCGAGGAGATTCGTCGACGTCGGGTTGGCTTTGCCGATCACCTGCACACAGAAGCTACGGCGATGCTGGATCGAGAATCAGTAACTCGATATCGAGGAGTGCTATTCGATATCGAGGAAGACAGAAAGTAAAACGAAAGAAAGTAAAAACAAAGGCTTTGGGACTTCGAAAATAAACTGTATGTAAAAGACTTCCAAGATTGGGGTTTGCAACAACGATAACCAAGCATGCATAAGGCAAGAATAAAACAGATAATCATATAATTCGCATCAAAGGACTAAGCTTTCGCCTTTTCCAACAATTAGACAACTCTTTCAAGAAACCCTAATTGTCTCTACTGATTCTATGTTTATAATCCAAGTTGTTAGCATGGAGCTCCATTGGATGGGTAATAAACACATAACAAGTAGTAGATGCTCAAAACATGATAAAAGTCGGATCTTTACCTCAAACATGCATGGCTATCGTTGGGCTCGCCCTAACCCTAGAAGTGGGTGGACTACTCGCGATTCATTGCAACCTCAGACATTGATTGATTGAAAAGAAACTTGCATTAACTAAATTCAAATCCTTTACAATCTTGGCAATCCAACTCTCGTTGAACGCCAAAACCCTAAAACCTTCGAACTCCTAAACCGTCTCTGTGAACTACTTCTCTAGCTTGTCCATTGAATCCTCCTAAAATCAGCCCCATGGGCTTTATTTATAGCCTTCTACTCCTTGCTATTCAAGGATAGAATATCTCTATCTATATCTAAATCTATATCCAAAAAGCTTCATGATAAATAAAAGAAATAACAATAATAAATCTAAAAAGGGAATTATATCTAAAAGTCTTCAAGTGGATAAATCTTCTTCTCCATGATGGAACTTTGATAGAATTGGATAGATTCGGCAATCTTCGGCCCCAAGGAATCACAATCCGAGTAGGACAGCTCAAACCGCGTTACGCGTCTCCGGAAGATTTCCTCGATCTCGAGTTTAGTGGTCATCGACTTCAGTGGCTCGGCGTCTCGGGTTGCTCTTCCTCGAACTGGCTCAGACATTGGCTCCTGGGGTTCGTCGATCTCGGGGAAATAACTCGATCTCGAGTAATGGTGGCTCATCGACTAGGTTGCTCGGTAGTGTCGGGTAGCCTCTGCTCGATGTTGCTCGGACTGGTGCTTCGGCCTTTGTCGATATCGAGGAGGTAACCCGATATCGAGTAGTGTGTTGATCTGTGTCCGGCACGTGTAGCCAGGTCGGGTAGCTTCTCCGTGGCATCCTCGGGTAGGCTTTCCTCGACTCCGGGTTGTCTTTGGGGCTTTGTCAACATCGAGTAAGCAACTCGATCTCGAGGAAAGTGCTGGAGTCGGGTTGGCTCGTCTTCAGCTTCTCGACATGGGCTCCTCGATCAATGCAGGTGCCTAGACATGAGTTGTCGATATCGACTAACATTGTCGATATCGAGTAGATTTGGGCCTCCGTCCTTGCTTCTTGGTTTTCTCCCGAAATGGCTCCATATTCTGCAATATTAAACAGAAACTTATGTAGATCTCCATTTCTGACAAATAAACATAAACTACATAAATTCGACATATTCCCAACCCGAAATATGCAAAGTGTATAAAATATGGAACTAAAATATGCATAAAGACATGGATACTTTAGAGACATCAAATCACCCCATACTTAGACTTGCTTGTCCTCAAGCAATAACCAAACAATAACCAAGACCTACAACACATCCTTCAAGTCTTCGCCTTTTGTCAAAAGCAACATCTCAAGTAGTAGCAATGTAAGACAAGTGAATTTAACGTCATCACACATATATGAGCAATCCATGGGCATAGGCAATATAAATCCAACCTCACAGGGATAATGTGTTTACACTCAACTCTCAATGTGTTTAGGCTATGTAGATCATCTCTCTACTCAATTCTATATGCAATCTCATAAACCTTGCAATTTAAATATAAATCCACTTCGCAACCAATTATGAAAATGCAACAAGAATTATCAGGAGGACTTCGCTCAATAGAAGTCTTCAAAGAAGATTCCATTCGGCGGGGTTGTAATGGCGCTTGGTAAGAAATATAAGGATATGGAATTATTTGGCCATGTGGTGCTTAATAAAATTCGGGAATCAAGACTCCTAAATCTCCAACACAACTCAACTAAACCATAACTCTCAATCATATGCATCAACCAAACTCTCCAATTTATCTCAATGAAGTATGTAACCTTTCAAACTTCCTCAACCTCTCCAAAGTATGTATCTTGCGAACAATGAAAGAAATAAGGTAAATTTTGCTCATGCACTTTATTCACAAACATATATACTTTTTCTCTTCTTTTTTTGATTTTTTTTTTGAAACGAAAATAACATAAAATAACACTAGTGCATTTATAGGGTGAGCCAAAAATCCTTTTACATAATATGCATAGCAAGATAAAAATATAAAACCAACCCATATCTTAATAAATTCAAAAATCCTCCTTACTTGAAATGAAACACAAGCTCATTCCTTCCACAAACCATTATTTCACCCAACTCTAAGTCTTAATTCCCAAATGGGGGTCAGACTCAATTTGGCTAAGGATAATTTTGTGGAGTTTATAATAAAAGTCTCAGGCTAATGTTCTGACTTCAAGCAGGGATAATGCAGGGTAGGTAAAGAGAGGATAAAATTGGCTTTAAAAGGTGCCTCCATCATTTAATTCTCATTCACATCATCATATAAATGCATTGGCTTTGAATAACTATCACAACATTTAGAGATGCATAGGAAGAGTAAATACACTCAAGAAAGCAGAGGGAATTTTTTATGTTCTCCCTATAAGGCCAAAATTCTCGCTGGGACAATTTTTGTTGGATTTTAACCTTTAGCTTAGGATCATATGTGCTCAATTTCATCACAAGTTCACAATCCACATAAAAACAATTTCGAGGACTTAGGCTAAACCTTCCAAATATGCCATAGGATTTACATGATCAAGTCAATCATTATTTATCATCATAGGACATCTAAGTTAGGGTATAAAAACTAAAACAATGCAAAAATTAAACATGCATTTTTTTTATGTAACTAAAAACAAGACTAATGTATAACAAAAGACTTAAATGCATAAAATGAATGCATAACATAAAAATATAATTTCACCATGTAAAAACCAAAAGCAAGATTAAAACATATAATAATGATAATGAGCCCTTCCCCCACCTCATACTTAAAATATACAGTGTCCCCACTGTATAAAATCAAATAAAACAAGAGTAAAGGAAGGAACTCACCAAATAACAAATCGAGGAGGGCAGATCAGTGCAGGTCGAGTAACTGTCTTGTCGATATCGAGTACCCTACTCGATATCGAGGAAGGTGTCAGCGTCTGGTAGAATTCTGAAGTCGAGGAGCTTCTGGGTTTGTCGAGATCGAGTTGGCCTCGTCGATCTCAAGTAATTTCTGTGCTGCTCCTCCTGGTCGATTTCGACTTGGCCTTCGTCGATTCTGACTGTCTTTCAGGGACTTTTTCTTTCCACCTTTCGCGATCACTTTTATGCTTGCCGACCTGAAAGTGTTAGATTGCACAAAAAAACGAGACTTTCCACATGAAGTATTTCTAAACTACCAAAAAAAAACAAAAAAAACAAAACCAAAACCCAAAAGTTCCAAAGTCCCAAAAATTTAAAAAGTCTTATATACATGCTCTTGATTTTAGAGTCGCTAGGCCGACTTCTCCGTTTGTGCTTAAGGACCATTAGTGTGGGGCCCGCTTATGCTTGGCCCTTCTCCTGGATCATCTAGGTCCTGATTGTAGTATGCAAGCTCAGCTGACAGGTGGTTGCTTGCATAATCTTCCTTCTCTTTCTTCTTCTTCCTTCCAACTCTTAATTTCCACAGATTCTCTCGCCACGGGGCCTTACCTCCCCTTAAATTATTGATAAATTTCTTAATGGACTGAGGAGGAGTAGGATTCATACCTGAACATACCTTTTCGGACCCAAAACAGAAATCTTCGGGCTTGGGGTTAGTCGATATCGAGTACGGCTGGTCGATATCGAGTACAGGGACCCCATACTTAGGCGCTGGGCAAGTCTGTGGCTCAGCAGAGGAGGAAGTCGATGTCGAAGAACTCTTATCGAGATCGAGTAACACCTTTGTCGAGATCGAGGAGGCTTTGTCGAACTCGAGTTGTCACTGGGTGTCTTCCTCCGTTGTTTACTTGGTCCCGTGGTTGCTGATGCTCTTCACCTCCATCCATGAAATTTCCTCTTTTGCAGGGCCAAAAGAGAAATCTAAGACCTCATCGCCTATGGTGAAGGTGAGCGATCGATTTTTGACACTGATCTTGGCATCTGTAGTAGCTAAGAATGGTCTACCAAGAATAATAGGGCTAGTAGGATCTTCAGCACAGTCTATAATAAGGAAATCTGCTGGAACAAAGAATTTACCAACCTGGACGGGGACATTCTCAACTATACCTGTAGGGATGACCACTGTATTGTTTGCCATGTATAGCTTGGCATCTACAGGCTCTATGCATCCTATTTTAACCTTACGCCAAATTGATAAGGGCATGATGCTTACACTTGCTCCTAAATCACACAGAGACTCATATTTATATTCTCCAAAACCCACAGTAATAGAAAACTTACCAGGGTCAGGTCTCTTTTCAGGGAAATGGAGTACTTTGCATTCGCCTGCGATCTCTGAGATGGATCGCTTCTTGCTCAGGATTTCCTTTAGAAATTTGACATATCTAGGCATCTCTTGCAGGGCTTCTGTAAAAGGGATAGAGACGTTCAGTTCTTGTAGCATATTAACAAAACGGTTAAACCTACCTGCAGTGGGATCTGTCAGCGCTTTGGAAGGGAAAGGCAGTGGCTTTTTCTGCTTCGGAGCCAGATCAGAGGTCGGAGGTGTTGCAGAGTCGTCGACATCGGCCAACTTCTCTTCGATCTCGACAAGAGGGTCCTCGATCTCGACTTGGGTTGTCAATATGGAGTTGCTGGGTTGCGCAGTGGAGTCCGAGCTGGGCTTCTGGGCTTGGTCGAGGAGATGTTTGTCGAGATCGAGTACAGGCTCCTCGATCTCGAGTTGCCTCTGCTCGTTGTCGAGTTGCTGCTCTGCTTTGTCTTGGCGCTTCCCGACCTCTGGCTCGTGTAATTGGTGCCCACTTCTGAGTTTGATAGCTGCGACGTGTCCGGTCTTCCCCTTAGGATTTGGTTCTGTTTGCCCAGGGAGCTGTCCGGATGGTCGTGGGATCTGTGCATCGATTTGACCCATCTGGGTCTCTATTCCCTTTTTTCAGATGTCCAATTCTCCAAATTTTGTTGTGATGTTCTGGAATTGGTTGTTGATGGTGCCTTGATTCCGACGCATCTCCTCAAGGATGAGCTGTAAGTCATCCTTCTTTTGATCCCTTTCTGGATGTCCTAGAGCTCTGTATGGTGGGGGGTTCCTAGGAGGACCTTGGTTCCACTGTGGTTGATAGAACCTTTGATCTCCCATGTAGCGATTGGGACCCCAGCGCAGGCTACCTCTTCATGTGTCTCTGTCATCCTGACTTGCTCAGTGTGTGGGCACTCAGTAGTGGTGTGCCGCTGTGATCCGCATTCGATGCAAGGCTGATTGGCAGATAGATATTTGACTTGCTTGAGGAGCTTGCGATTCTGGTCTCTGTAGAACTGCTCCCTGACATCCAGGTTAATCTCCTTGGCAGGCTCATAGAGGGGCATAGATGGTGCTGGCCTGGCATAGGAGTTCTCCTCATAGTTTGTAGTAGACCCATATTTGTTGTCATAATTGGTGAGCTTGTCTAGCACACCCTAGGCGTCAATTGGTGGCATCGTCAGATACTCATTGCGAGTATACTGGTTGATTCTGTCCTTAGTGACTTGGTCAAGAGAGTTGAAGAAGATCTCCTGAATGACGTAGGGTGGCTGTCCATGAGTAGGGCAAGATCGAAGCATTTCTTTGTAGCGTTCCCATGCCTTTGCAAGCGGTTCCCCAGGCTTCTGTTTGAAGGCTGTGATCTTTTGGCGGAGCAATGCTGTTTTGGCGGGAGGGAAGAATTTGTTCAGAAACTCTTGCTCTACTTGGGCCCATGTTGTGAGTGATCTTGGTTTCAGCCCTTCAAGCCACTTCAGTGCAGGTCCAGCGAGAGACCAGCGAAAAGCCTTCATCTTGACATATTCCAGAGTTGTACCTTCAGCAAGAGTACGGCACATGTCAGAAAAATTGGTAATATGTTCAAGAGGACACTCATTAAATTTGCCATAAAAAGCATTATTTTTAAGCTCTATAAGAAATTGAGTGCGAATTTCAAAAGAGTTTTCAGGGATTAGAATCGCCGATTCAAAAGAGTTTTCGAGAATGCAAATTGAAATATAAATAAAAGCAAACCAGATTACGTTCCTTGCAAATGATTACAAGACTTCCTCCCGATGCAGCAGTGAGAAGTCAGGATCGATCCACGAGGAAGCGTGTCAGCGGATCCTAGGCAGCGGAGAAATCTCACGGACAGAAGTCGACCACAGGTTGTCGATCTCGACTAGGGTTAGTCGACAGAAGATCGGACAAGTCGAGCACAGCGCAGCAGCAACTCCCGGCGATTTTGGTCGAGATCGAGTAAGGCTTACTCGAGATCGAGGAGATTCGTCGACGTCGGGTTGGCTTTGTCGATCACCTGCACACAAAAGCTACGGTGATGTTGGATCGAGAATCAGTAACTCGATATCGAGGAGTGCTATTCGATATCGAGGAAGACAGAAAGTAAAACAAAAGAAAGTAAAAACAAAGGCTTTGGGACTTCAGAAATAAACTGTATGTAAAAGACTTCCAAGATTGGGGTTTGCAACAACGATAACCAAGCATGCATAAGGCAAGAATAAAACAGATAATCATATAATTCGCATCAAAGGACTAAGCTTTCGCCTTTTCCAACAATTAGACAACTCTTTCAAGAAACCCTAATTGTCTCTACTGATTCTATGTTTATAATCCAAGTTGTTAGCATGGAGCTCCATTGGATGGGTAATAAACACATAACAAGTAGTAGATGCTCAAAACATGATAAAAGTCGGATCTTTACCTCAAACATGCATGGCTATCGTTGGGCTCGCCCCAACCCTAGAAGTGGGTGGAACTACTCGCGATTCATTGCAACCTCAGACATTGATTGATTGAAAAGAAACTTGCATTAACTAAATTCAAAGCCTTTACAATCTTGGCAATCCAACTCTCGTTGAACGCCAAAACCCTAAAACCTTCGAACTCCTAAACCGTCTCTGTGAACTACTTCTCTAGCTTGTCCATTGAATCCTCCTAAAATCAGCCCCATGGGCTTTATTTATAGCCTTCTACTCCTTGCTATTCAAGGATAGAATATCTCTATCTATATCTAAATCTATATCCAAAAAGCTTCATGATAAATAAAAGAAATAACAATAATAAATCTAAAAAGGGAATTATATCTAAAAGTCTTCAAGTGGATAAATCTTCTTCTCCATGATGGAACTTTGATAGAATTGGATAGACTCGGCAATCTTCGGCCCCAAGGAATCACAATCCGAGTAGGACAGCTCAAACCGCGTTACGCGTCTCCGGAAGATTTCCTCGATCTCGAGTTTAGTGGTCATCGACTTCAGTGGCTCGGCGTCTCGGGTTGCTCTTCCTCGAACTGGCTCAGACATTGGCTCCTGGGGTTCGTCGATCTCGAGGAAATAACTCGATCTCGAGTAATGGTGGCTCATCGACTAGGTTGCTCGGTAGTGTCGGGTAGCCTCTGCTCGATGTTGCTCGGACTGGTGCTTCGGCCTTTGTCGATATCGAGGAGGTAACTCGATATCGAGTAGTGTGTTGATCTGTGTCCGGCACGTCTAGCCAGGTCGGGTAGCTTCTCCGTGGCATCCTCGGGTAGGCTTTCCTCGACTCCGGGTTGTCTTTGGGGCTTTGTCGACATCGAGTAAGCAACTCGATCTCGAGGAAAGTGCTGGAGTCGGGTTGGCTCGTCTTCAGCTTCTCGACATGGGCTCCTCGATCAATGCAGGTGCCTAGACATGAGTTGTCGATATCGACTAACATTGTCGATATCGAGTAGATTTGGGCCTCCGTCCTTGCTTCTTGGTTTTCTCCCGAAATGGCTCCATATTCTGCAATATTAAACAGAAACTTATGTAGATCTCCATTTCTGACAAATAAACATAAACTACGTAAATTCGACATATTTTCAACCCGAAATATGCAAAGTGTATAGAATATGAAACTAAAATATGCATAAAGACATGGCTACTTTAGAGACATCAAAAGCATTCCTAGATATGCTAAATTCTTGAAGGAACTTTGCACTATCAAGCGGAACCAGAAGCTAAAAGGTAAGCAAAAGGTGAAGGTAAGCGAACATGTCACAGCTGTATTTCAAAAGCGTATGCCTGAAAAGTGCAGTGACCCTGGTATGTTTGCTATTCCATGTGTGATAGGTGATACTAAATTTGACAAAGTCATGTTAGATTTAGGAGCATCTATTAATGTTTTGCCTTCTAATGTTTATCATGCTTTGGGGTTGGGACCTCTGAATGACACTCGGGTAGTAATTCAACTTGCTCATCGATCTACTATCTACCCGAAAGGGATTGTTGAAGATGTCTTGGTTATGGTTGACAACTTGATATTCCCTGCTGATTTCTTTGTGATTGGCATGGATCCTGGTAACAATGAAGGCCCTATTTTTTTGGGTAGACCTTTTCTGAAAACTGCTAGGACCAAGATAGATGTCTATTCAGGATCTTTTACTATGGAATTTGATGGTCAAAGAGTTGAATATAATATTTATGATTCCATGAAATTTCCATCTGATGATCCTTCTCTGTGCTTTGTCGATATTATTGATACTATGGCACAAGATTGCTTTGATTTGGAGTGTATTGATGAGATGGAAGTTGCTTTACAGGCTTCTATAGATGAAATTCCTAGAGATTATGTATTGTCATCTAATTTGCAGGAGGCTCCTATAGATGGAAGGTCATAATGTTCTGGCCTCTGCCTCAGGTGTGGGGACAAGTTCTTTATAGGTCACAAGTGCAAGCAATCCTCTATTAACTGTTTGGCTATGGAACCTATGGGGACCCCCGGAAATGACCTCATCCAGGAAGATGAGTGGTTTTCCAGTGAGCCAAGTGGGGGAACCGAGTCTAAGGAAGCCGGGGTATACGTCAATGCGTTGACTAGTTTTAATTCCCTTAACACAATTCGTATTAAGGCGAAGGTGCGTGGGAAGAACATTACGACCTTAATCGATAATGGGGCAACACACACCTTCTTGGACCCAAGGGTGGCACGAGACGCTGGGTTTGAGATTGACGTGGCTCGAGTTATGTCAGTAGTCGTCGTCAATGGAGCTAAGATGAAGAGCATGCAGAATTGTAAAGGGTTTGAATGGTCTATTCAAGGTCATACTTTCAAATTTGATCTTCGTCTCTTGGAGATGGAGGGATGTGAGTTGATCTTGGGAGGCGACTGGATGCGGACGTTCAAGGAGGTGATGCTGGATTATGAAAAGATACTGATTTCATTCAAAAAAGATGGGAAATGAATCGAGTTGAGGGGATTAACCGACGAGGCAGAGTTACAGGCCTTGTCCGAGAGCAATTGCAAAGGGTGATCAAGGCAGGAGAGGCCTTGGTCATTGCTCATGTAGCTAGCTTGACATCTCCAGGGGAGGTAGAGGAGAGTATTCCCACTGAGATTGTGAACTTATTGGAGAAATATGCGGACGTGTTTGCGGAACCGAAGGAACTTCCACCCATCAGGGACCATGAACATTCGATTCCTCTCAAACCAGGTATGCAGCCAGTGTGTGTTCGTCCTTACCGGTACCCTTGCTTTCAAAAGACAGAAATTGAAAAACAAGTTAAAGAAATGCTAGATCACTCCACAATATGACCGAGCTAAAGTCCATTTGCAACCCCCATTTTGTTGGTCAAGAAAAAAGATGGAACGTGGCGATTTTGTGTTGATTACCGGAAGCTTAATGATGCCACGGTCAAAGATAAATTTCCCATTCCTCATATCGAGGATCTCCTGGACGAGCTGAATGGGGCAAAGGTATTCTCGAAACTTGACCTCCGGGCTAGTTATCATCAAGTGCGTATGGCGGAGGAGGATATTCCAAAAATAGCCTTCCGAACTCACCACGGGCACTACGAGTTCAAGGTCATGCCTTTCGGCTTGACCAATGCACCAACCACGTTTCAAGCATTGATGAATGACGCATTTGGGCCATGTCTGCGGAAATTTGTCTTGGTCTTTTTCGATGACATTTTGGTATACAGTAAATCGTTGCAGGATCACTGTGGCCACTTACAATGGGTGCTACAGAAAATGAGGTAGCAACAATTGTATGCCAAGAGATCTAAATGTGCATTTGCACATGCCCATGTGGAGTATTTGGGCCATCTCATCTCTGGAGAGGGTGTGGCAACTGATCCAAGCAAGGTGGAAGCTATGACAGCTTGGCCCACACCAACAAACCTAAAGCAGTTGCGAGGATTCTTGGGGCTGACTGGATAGAGCCTGGAACCACATCAACATGGACTTTATCGAAGGCCTACCACGATCCGGGGGAAAGGATGTGATCTGGGCTGTGGTGGATCGGTTGACTAAGTACAACCATTTTGTTCCCCTTTCTCACCCCTACACAGCAGCCACGGTTTCCAAGGCCTTCTTGGATAACATTTTCAAACTCCATGGAATTCTGGCGAGTATTGTATCGGACAGGGATAAAGTCTTTGTTAGTCATTTCTGGAAAGAATTGTTTCACGCAATGGGTACCGAGTTGCATATGTCCACAGCGTATCACCCGCAAATGGATGGACAAATGGAGCGGGTTAACCAGTGCCTAGAGAGCTACCTGTGTTGCATGACACACACGAAACCACAACAGTGGATTAGGTGGCTTACGCTTGCGGAATGGTGGTATAATACCAACCTCCACACTGCATTACAAATGACTCCCTTTCAAACATTATATGGCTACCCACCACCACAATTGGGTGTGAATACCTCAAGAATCACCACGGATTCAGTGGATAGTTGGTTCAAGGAGCGAGCCACGATCGTCACTTAGCTCAAACTCAATCTTGAACAAGCGCATGCTCGAATGAAAGTGGGAGCTGACAAAGATCGTTCTGATCATTCGTTTGAGGTTGGTGATTGGGTGTACCTCAAATTGCAGCCCTATCGGCAGACGTCGCTGACTCGCTGGCGATCAGGAAGAACATAAAGCTCTGTTCTCGTTTTTATGGTCCTTACCAAGTCCTTGAGAGTGTGGGAATGGTCGCTTATCGCCTTGACTTGCCTAGCCACACGCGGATCCATCCAGTCTTCCATGTGTCTCAGCTCAAGCCCAGAATTGGTAAGACTACAACGGTGGCTACGGATCCTCCATTACTTGATCAATCCGGGGAGGTCCTAGTGCAACCCGGAGCCATATTGGACACTAGGGTCACATACTTACATGGCGGTGAGGCTTTGACGGAATGACTGATACAGTGGTGTAACCTCGACGCTGAAGAAGCAACTTGGGAGCATGTCGGCCACATCATCCGTCAATTTCAGCCTTGAGACAAGGCTTTTAAGGGGAGGGCATTGTTAGGATGGGAGGATTAGGCAATATAATGTAACGCCTATGGCCTATAAAAGACATTGTATTCCCCTTTTCAGAGGCATTCATGAAATAATATCAAATTCCCTATACTCGGTCTAACTTCTCATCCCCTTCTTCTAAACTCTTTTCCTCATCCCCTTTCATTTCACTTCCAACTACCAGCACCGGCTCCGGCCATTATATTTACTTCCGTTGTTATATAATTAAATTAAATTACATAAATAATAGTTATAAGGTATTTGCAAATAAACTTATCTTATCATTTTTATATTAATTCAGTACATTTATATTAATATATTATTTAGTTATACAAGTCATGTTTCAACTTTATTTTATGAAATTATAAAGTTTGAAATTGATTATTTGAAATACTATGTAAAAACATATATAAAATGATTAAAATCCCTACAATAGTAACTATAAAGTTAAAATAGATTGATAATAATAAAAGTATTATTCTAAGCTATTGTTCATAATTATTCGATTTAGTATAATATTAAGTTTAATTATTAAAAAAAATATATAATAAACCTTTTTATATTAAATAAAGATTTATTAGAACATTGTAAATCAATTTAAACAAAGTCTATATATGTTTCTGGTATATTTTATTTATGTACTGTATTCCCGTGTAACTTGATCTCACCTCTTTAACCAAGTCAATTAATTATTCAACCTATTTTAAATACCTGTCATCCTCTATGCATGTGTTCGCTTTTAGAAGAGTTTTCTTTCTCTGAATATGGAAAGTCTAATATGGAAAAAGTGAGGACAGATTCACATCATCAAGCCCTCGACTGCATTTCCTACCAACTCTTATGAACATCGGTCTAAATAGCTATTTGAGCCGAACGAGCTGAGCTTGACATGTTCAAGTTTGGTTCAATTGTTAAACAAGCTCGAGCCGAGCTAGACCTACTTTCCTTTTTATTCAAGCTTGACTTGTTTTAGTAAATGAACGAGCTCGAGCCGAGTTTTTTTCGAACTTTAAATAGTTTTACTTTATAATAACACATTAACCTATAGGAAATTTTCAAAAATTCCATAAACTTCGAGCCTAAATCGAACGAGCCGAACTTTCAACCGAACCTTAAATTATGTTCAAACTCGACATGTTTAAGTAAGTGAACGAACTCGAGTCGAGCTTTTTTCAAGCCGAAGCTATCAAAGAGATTTTTTCCCACCTGTTCGTCCAAAACTCCATTTAAATGTGTGAGTTTGTCTATCTAAATCCAAAATACGGTTGAGATAAATAGATTACGCAACGTCAACAACGACAAAAACAAGTCATATAATTAAAAAGATATCAAAGAGATTCTTAGATTCAGAAACAGCTTCAAGAACTCGGATTGTTCAGCCTATAAACAACAACGTTCCATTGTACAGCTCCTGTTTTATGCCATGGAGGGTAAATTAAAAATTGATCCCATGTACAATAACACCAAAATAATAATGGCTCGCTCATGTTGGGATCACAGCTGGCCCCAAAGGCGTTGTCGAGGACCCATCGTCGTCAGCAGCCTGGCTTTCGCTTGCCTGGCCACTGCTCTCCTCCTCATCTTGGAACCCTTGTTTGAATCTGTCGTAGTTAGTGAGCTCAGCCGACTTGAAGGGCCTCTCACCTAGAACTCGAATCAAGTCTTCTTGGTGAAGGACTTCCTTTTCGAGCAAAAGCTCGGCAATCTCGGCTACTTGTTGCTTGTGCTCCTCTACCAGCTGGACTGTCTTCTGATATGCCTTGTTCACCCATTCTCGTACTTCTTCGTCGATAATCGCACCTGTTTTATTACTGTATGGCTTTGACATCTCCATCCCGTCTTCCCTTTGTGGGAATGAAAGAAGGCCCACTCTTTCGCTGAAACCATAGACTGCCACTTGAGCGTATGTCATCTTTGTCACCTTCTCCAGATCATTTTGAGCTCCTGTTGAGATCTTTCCGATTAGAACCTGCACAATTCACGATAAAGTTAGCCGAAGTAAACACAATTCACGCCAAGTTTTACAGTACTTCCTTTTAACTACCCTTATCTTCTTCTGATAATTTGGTGTTAGATACATGGATTAAGTTGGAGCATTCTACTTCGCGTGTTTTCAGTTTAGTGCAGAACTAGCAGCTTAACTATTTTGAGATTTTCTGGGCGAAATAAAAAGCAGCAGCTTAAAAATTTATAGGACACCCTGCAAACTGATAGTGTTTTCAGTTAAATATAAAGGTATTTTATTTTGAGAAATAAGATACACTTCACACCTCATGGCCTTTCGACTTCCTTTGATGAGATGCCCTTTTTCACATGTACAGCACATATAATCTGTCCTCACTTTTTCCATATTAGACTTTCCATATTCAGAGAAAGAAAACTCTTCAAACCCCTCATTAGTTCATTCTAGATTTCTAGATATCAGTGATGTTACCTAAGGAAAACAACAAGACATACTGTGGCCGAACACATATAAATTGTTAAGCTATAACAACAGGTTCTTATCCTCACATTGGTCTAGGATAAAGTAAAGGCTGATGTTCTCAAATTTCAAATTGCCTAAGGAGTTAACCAATTCCTCTACCCCACTTCAAATCCTTTTCCCTTGACTAGTGTTTATACCTTACTATTCAGTGGCATTAGAAATAGTCAGAGATGGTTCAGAAGACCTACCTGCTCAGCAGCTCGACCTCCAAGGGTCATGCAAGTCATGTCAAAAAGTTGCTCTTTCGTCATGAGAAGATTCTCGCTTGGAACATACTGTGCAAACCCTAAGGCTGCAGTGCCACGGGGAACAATAGTCACTTTCAGCAAGGGCTCTGCATGCTCCAGGAACCACCCAGTGACAGCATGACCAGATTCATGGTACGCAACAGTCCTCCTTTCTAGCTTGCTAATTACCTGTATTACAAGGAAAACCACTTCATCATCAATGTAAGTGATATGAGATATAATGAAGAAAATTGGAGAAAGCATGAGTGAGTGCAGCCAATATTTAAACTAAACTTGCCTTGTTCTTCTTCTCAAGACCGCCAATAACCCTATCTATAGCAGATTCAAAATGATCCATTGTAACTAGTTTCCCCTCCTTCCTTGCAGCAATCAAGGCTGCTTCATTGCAAACATTCGCAATGTCTGCCCCAGCAAAACCAGGAGTAAGAGCAGCCAGTCTTTCAGAGTAAAATGATGGTTCATGATCAAGCTTGATCTTTTTCAAATAGATCTTAAAGATTTGCTCTCGCCCTTTAATATCAGGTTTATCAATGCTTATTTGCCGATCAAATCGTCCTGGCCTCAACAAAGCTTTGTCCAAGATATCAGGTCTGTTGGTGCCAGCCAGGACAACTACACCAGCTGTAGTTCCAAAACCATCCATCTCAACGAGTAGCTGATTGAGAGTACTTTCACGCTCATCATTACCACCTGAGAAGCCCCCACGGCCTCTTGCTCGACCAATAGCATCAATTTCATCAATAAAGACAATGCTGGGCGCACATTGCCTTGCTTCTTGAAACAGATTCCTTACCCTGGATGGCCCAACACCAACAAACATCTCCATAAAATCAGAACCAGATATGGAGAGGAAAGGCACACCTGATTCCCCTGCAGTTGCTTTAGCTAAGAGAGTCTTTCCTGTGCCTGGAGGACCTACTAAAAGAGCACCCTTGGGTATTTTTGCACCCAAATCCTCATACTTCTTCGGATTCTTGAGAAAGTGCACAAACTCCATTATCTCTTGCTTTGCCTCATCACATCCAGCAACATCTTTAAAATATATCTGTCAAGAAATATCAAAGATAAACCAGCGTCAGCATAATTTAAGGCCTTACTAAGCCTAAGTAGTAAGTAGTAGTACTAGGAACACCAAAGAAAATCAAGAGATGAAACTAACCTTGTTCTTAGCATTCTTATCCACCTTTGTAATTTGGGCTTTTCCAATGTTGAATATCCCACGAGCACCCCCCCGTCCACCAGTACCTCCAACGCCCAGCCCACCTTGCATTTTTCGGCCCATGTAGAAGAGGGAACCTAGAATCAAAAGGGTAGGTCCAAACCTCATCAACTCTTGGTACCACATCACTTCAGATACGTAGGTGACAGGAACATAATCATGAGGGTCCACTCCCAATACTTCCTGGGCTTCTTCCAATTTCTCTTCAAAAGATTCAACACTTCCTATATTGATATAGTACTTATATTGGCCTGAATTGCTACGTGAAGGCACACCACCAACCCCTTGGCCGTCATCCATCTGATTGCGAGGTGAGTTCCTCACATAAACTTTAGCAACTGATTTATTGGAGACAACAATATGGTCTACTAAGCCTGGTTCGAGAAGTTTGTTTTTGAATTCCTGGAAACTTATCTGCATAAAAATTACATAATCAGCAACAAAAGACTATAACTATCGTCCCCATTCTAAATAGTAAATAATAAAATTAATGTTAGCTATGCCAAATTAGAAACTCAGTGTCACCCGGTGGAAAGATAATACTCCCTCCATCTTGAAATTTAGGTGTTTTAGGCCTTTATTCTTGTAGGAAAATAGTCATTTTTAAAGATTTTGATTGGTTAAAAAATATAGTGGGTATTAAAAAAAAATATGAAAAAGTTAATGTGGAATGATGATGTTGGTTGATGGGTGAGTGTTTTATTAAAACTTGTGCAAAATCCTAAAACGACTTAAATTTTGAGACGGAGGGAGTAATAATTTTTTTTATAAAAAAAAAAAAACAGAAGTGCTACTAGCCACCCTGTAAAAAAAAGGGAAAAAAAGCCACACAGTAACAGGTTGATTTAGAAGAGTAAAAAACAATAATTGACATCACTGGGTCAGCAAATCCATAAACACAGACACACAGTTTAAACTTTAAAGCAACAAGGTCTTTGTATAATTCAGCACAGAAAGGACCATCTGCATCCACCAAATTCCCATGACCTAAGTAAGAAGCAGGCAGAAACATGTTATCAGTAAGACCTTTATTCATCCTGGCTTAATCTCACAAAGTCAATGTCTTTAAGCAAAAATAATATCTATAAGGATGTGACCATAGCATGATATATCTTGGCCTTTGTTTGAGCTCCCATCAACCGAAAATAGCATGATCTTATGATAAAGAATCCTAACAAACCTGTTGTTGTTCATTAGAACCAAATGGAAAGGTTGACAGCAGCAACCCAATTAGAAGGAGTGGTGTAAGCAAACTCTGCAAGTTTTTCATAAAGGCTTCTTGAAAGCTGCCTTGATCATCTGCACCTGACTCCTCTGCAAATATAAGACAAACCATATCATGAAAGATTGTCTATGTCAAACATGCATTCAGTAAAGAAAACATAATGTAACATCAACATTACAAAAACATACAATCTTTTTGGTTGAACACTCAACACAGACAATTTATCCTTTTATTCTAATAATACTGGGCCAATCTCTAGATTTATCTAGAATCAACCAAAGCCAACAATACAGAAATTCCTCAACTTCTCAACAATCAATCAGAAGAAACGCAATTAACTAAATTCAACCACCTGTCACAGACTAGCATTCTTACTAGTCATCAAATTGCAAACTTCAAGTCCATCTTAAATTAAGATCTAAGGTATAGAGGAACATTCTCGAAATTAACTAAATCCACACATCGAGCTTAGGTAAGCATAAGTAGCCCACTGACCTTTGGACTCCGATTTCTGCCCATCAGATTTCGGTATTTCCTTCTTCTCCTTAGGATAGAAGTTCTCATAATCTGAACACATTCAACCAAATCACAATACAACGTGGGATATAAGATTCGTAACCAGAGCAGCATACAAAAAACAATCAAACAAACATATATAAAAAATAAAAAATCAAACAAAACCTACTCTTTTTCTTTGGGGCTTCATCCGAGAAGAACCTCCTAAGTCTCGGGTTCGCAAACAAGTTAGCGGAATCAGATAAATTATGTTTCTTATTATAAGCTCCAATCGAGGCCAAATAGCCCCTCATAAACGAAAGCTGCCCTTCGAGCCGGTCAATTTGCTCGCCGATACACGCAGGGCCCAACTGCGATTCACTCGGCAACATCGGCCTCCCGCTACGCGCGCCATTGA
Source organism: Persicaria maculosa (assembly GCA_963922045.1). NCBI lineage: Eukaryota > Viridiplantae > Streptophyta > Magnoliopsida > Caryophyllales > Polygonaceae > Persicaria > Persicaria maculosa. The sequence continues at coordinate 23,042,717 of OY998259.1, read as the reverse complement.
TAATATTCTGCAAATCGAAAAAGGCAAAATCAAAACTATAAACTGACAGAAAAATCATACACCTAACCTAATACGCGACATGGAAGGTGGGGCTCTACCCTGAATCGAGACGAACGGGACAAAGAACGGCTCAGCTTTGAGAAAATCATGATGCCGGATTACAAATCTGAGTAGATCAAACAAAGATGGGATAACTTGCTTTCGATATGAAGCTGCTCTGATCGAGGAATACGAGACTGAATTATCGTCTATGAATACAATTGACAAGGGGGTCGGTGTATCCCATGGCTAGGGTTTTCAGAAGGTGAAAATTAAAAGGAGAAAATAAATTGGGGCTTTTGGAAGATATTTCTATTACTATGGGCGATCCAGAGTTAAAGTGCTGAACTCAATGGTTCCACGTAAACAGGCAAATTTAACTACGGAGTATTCAAGTAGATAAATTATAAAATATAAACTATGACCCCTTAACTTTGAAAATTCTTACAATTCAGCCTCTTTTTTCCAGAAGCTGTTACCTTTTTTTTTTACATAAAAAAAATACCTTTGGTCATTTTGAGAGTAAATTGCAAAAAATTATTATCAACAACTTCCTGAAATCTCTCTTTTTTTAAAGCAAGATAAGAATTCGGTTAGCTAAACAAGTCTAGCGAAACCGAGAGACCGAACAAGTCGGTAAATTAACTAACCGTCATGTACAATTGGAAGCAAAAAACTGAAGTAAATGATAGAAAGAAGATTACAAAAGCAAAAGACAAAATTAAACAAACACAAAGAATGTACAAGCCATCATGAAATCTCATTCAGAATGCATGATCATTTTTTGTGCTATTTGTTGTGATTTATTTATTGGTGGTTAAAAAATGCAGGTGATGTGTGTTGAATCTATGTAGTCTATAATTTTTTTTAGTCACACAACAATATCATAATTTATAATGTATTTTGTTCGAATTTTCAGGCTCGGAACTAAATGATAATCAGATCGACAATACTTGTCGAGATTGTGTGATATGCTTATGAATGTCGAGGTTATTGTATATGCATGTTTGTATCTACCATCCCTCGTCGATACACTTGGTTTATTTATTATCCTCGATGTATTATGGGACGGGCTTATCTATTTAAGCCTTTTGTCATCGATAATCGATCTCCCTCCCTTTTAAATCAATCTCATTTAATTTTATTGATTGACTATCGCATTTTAACGGGGTTGATTTTTTTTATCAGGTAATAATTCGGGTGTAAAAATCATGCGATAGCATCCTTACGGATGAGGTCTTGAAGACCTATATGAGTATAAATGTTGAGGCCCCTGTAGAGCGGCAAAGGTGTACAACCTTATTAGCCACTTTGTTGCTATTTTGGGGCACGCGAGAGAAAGAGACTTCTCTCACACTCGACAACAATTTTTTTTATATCGGACATCATCATTTCAATTTCCCATGGGTATGTAAAATTTGTTTAAACGGGGCTGATATATATAATTTGTGCATGAAGACTGGTTTTTAAGATAGATTTTGTAATTGTTTTTAAGTGAAAATAGACATATTTAGAATTTTCGAAGAATTAGTTGTGGAAACATTGTACGTATGTATATATTATTGCTCTAAAAAAAATATTATTGCTCTAAAAGGTAAAATCACCTTATTCTTTAAGTGAAAGCCATTTTAGTATCATCTCCATGCTTACTACTCCGCATTAAGATGCATATATGGCATTCCAACAAAAAAAAAGACTGGCAACTATAATTATTTTTTAATGTAATGTGGGGTTCGAAGTTATCGACAAATCTCCACAAAGTCGAGCTCTAGCCTGCAAAGGATTCAAATCAGTAAATCAGTCGACAAGCCATCAGACGGGCTCTTGTCCAAGCCAATAAAAACTTGAGCAGACTACGATCTAAACCCTTAATCTCTTATAATGATCGATCCCCTCTCCTAGCAAATGGTAATTGGTAAAACTAGGGAGAGATTAATTCAACACATGATTTACATAATTAAGGGTGTGTATGTCGTTTTCTATTACTGTGATGTGATAATAAACAAAAGCGGAAAGTTTTCTTTTCGTGCAAGTTTAGTGAGGAACCCACCCAGACAAGGCAATTTGCCAGCAAAGTTATGTTCTAATTTCACCAGCCATGATCCTTGGACTTTGAAAAAAAAAGTTTTTTTTTTTTGTGTGTGCTATTGTTAGAAATGATTTTATTTCAAATTTGATAAAATACCTCTCTTATAAAAAAAAATTATTTATCTATAATGATGATCGAGCATGCTACTGGTATATATTAGCTAGGTAGACATTTTCATTTTACTATTGTTAAAAAAGGTTATTTAACTTTGCAACACATTCTTCTTGAGAAATAAAAATCTTCGTAAAACACTGATTAAAAAAAACTTTTATAAAATAACAACTTTTTATTCATATTTTTTAATGGTTTCATATTTTTTTAAACAAGGCAAAGATTTGGGAGTGGTCATCGACCACTCAATTTCGTCTTTTTGAATGAGTCGGGAAATTGGTGGTCGGTCAAGAAATTTTTTCATGGGACTAAAAAAAAATTTGAGAATTTTTTCTAGAGGAGCTAAAAAAAATTGAGAATTTTTTTTGTATGTATGTATGAAAATTATTTTTTTTTGTTTAAATATATTAGAAAAAACCTTAAATTTGTGATTTAAATAGTCATTTTTAATATGAAAATATTTTAAAAAAATGAAAAAAATTATCTAAAAAATGATTTTTTTTATATGTATATATATAAAAAAAATGTTTTTGTTTAAATATACTGAAGAAAACCTTAAATTTATTATTTAATTAGGCATTTTTAGTAAAAGAAAACTTAAAAATAAAAATTATAAAAAAATGAGGTTAATGGGGTTTGAACTCATGAACCAAAAGTAATAAATACATATTTCTCTAAAGAGAGAGAAACTCTCATTTGTGTAACCCATCCTTCGGGATCTGAGTAACCAATCATTTCTATCCTATTTCTCTAGCCTAATTTCGATATCCAATCAATATCCGTCGGATCTTTATCTCTCCCGAATCCTCATGTTAGAGGTGTAGGCGGTGTTGATGACCGGTTTCTTCGGTTCTCCGGAAATCGTTCGCCTGCTGTGTCTCCTGGTTTGGGGATCGGCTTCTGGTTTTATCGACGGTTTGCCCCCCGCCTATGGCTACCCTTCTCTTCTCCGTTCATCTTGTTTTTGTCGCGTTCTGGTTCCGGGTGGGGCTCTTGGCTCCCTCCGTTTGTGATTTAGGTTGGGGTTCTAGTTTTTTTGTGGTATCCGGTGATCTCTGGTTGTCCGGCTGTCGTCTCCCTGTCGGTTTGTGGTTGCCTCCGTCCCTCACCGGCGTGCCTCCATCCCGAATCGGGGTTTGTTCTCTTCCCTGATTTTCCGTCTCCCTCCTCTAGTGAAATTAGCTTGGGGCTTTTGTCGATCGGTGGTTTCCGATCTCCTCCGTCCTGCCTGTTTCCTTGGTCGGTGTTTGGCCGGAGCTCCGATCGTGTTCGTGCTTCTGTCCTGTACTCCTGACGATCTCTTGCTGCCTTGGGCTCTAAGGACTTTCCTTGGGCCCGAGGTGGCCCGTTGGTATCCTCTTGGCCCGAATTTTGTGCTTCAAGCCCAAGGCTTTGCCCGAGGGAGCCTGACAAAAAAAAAAGGGGGAAATCCCCTCATTCTTGGGTTGCCTAAAGTTGACCGAGTTACTAAACCCACCCGAAAGGGTTGTCCAAATCCCAAAAGGGCCTTGATAATTCCCCGAAAGGGCTTGCAGGTGCGCTTTCTATGAGGATGGTTCACGACTCGTGTTTGATTGTTCTTGGCGGTTCTGATATGAGTTGGGGCTCGTGCGTCCGGTGTCGGGTTTGGCTGGGGTCGTGGCGGTGTGCATCAAGACGACTCCATATTCCAGAAATTTCCTTGGAGGTTCGTCTTCATCGCCCACAGGGGACTCCTGATGTATCGCTGGCCAGCGGTGTTATCTCGTGATGGCGCTTGGATCCGTTCTGTCTTCGCTGTCCCCAGCTCTTATGGATTATGATCGTCTGTTCTTCGAGTGACTGTTTTGTTTGCCGTCTTTGTATTGCACCATTTTATTATTATGATTGTATGCTTGACGGTTCGCCGTCTGCCGACTCTGTTGGCCTCTCGAATTATTACATGATAAAAAAAAAGTAATAAATACATCTCATTCAAAACTAATCCAAGTTATCTTTATCTCTAAAATTAGTAAAAATGACCAAAAAAATCCATAAAAAAAAAATCTCACACTTTTCTTCTAGACTAGGAGGGCTTTAGCCACTCCAAGCCTCCTAGATCCACCACTGTGGGAAATGATAACATCATGGTTCATACCGTGTCTAAGGTGAGTGATGGACGGTTTTTAGTCGCATAAACCGTATCAAAATAAATTCGAACTTACCTAACTAATGTAGTGTGATAAGTACGAGTCGATCCCACGGAGAATCGAGTTATTCCTAAGTTAAGTCTATTTACCAATTAATAGAAAACGGGGGGTTTTATGTGATGATAATAAGAAAGAAAATAAAATAAACTATAAACAAATTAATGGAGATAACAATTAAGAATAAAATTTTCATCTACAAACATCCACTTTAGTTTGACTAGTTGATCCTCGATTCTTCTTCAAGTTCTCTTTTCATCATATTATTGTTCCTGTCCTGATCTTGTGTAAATTACTAGTCCTACGAGTCATAGTAACCCTTACTAATTAGATAACCCTAACACGGTTAAGATTCAACCTAATAGTAGCTTTAAGAATAAGGATTAACCAGGATACATCCAACACCAAGCTACGAGTCAGCATTCAACATATAATTGATTCTCTATACACCAGTTTAGTCCTACGAGTCATAAAAAGGCATGATTGCTACTATGGATTAAGGTTCGCTACGAGGAATCTACAAAATCCTAGCAATAATCTCAACTAGTTGTACGGACTAGTAGAAATCAACAATGTTCACGAAAGAATCAATACGAATCAATAGGAGTAGAACAAGAATAAAAATCTCACAACATGAAACGAAAGAGTTTAGATTAGGGCTGATCATCGGCTCAAAACCGATCTGAACCTGGCCAAACCGAACCGAACCTAAAATCGAAATTCCCAAAAATGAAAACCGAAAACCGAACCTAAACTAATAGGTTTGGTTCGGTTTTACACCGGTTTGGTTTAGGTTCAGTTTGGTTATAACCTAATCGAACCGAAATTAAAAAAAATGCAAAATTTAAATAAAAAAAATCACACGGTCTGTAGTCCTGTATATCTCTTTCATTTCTCAACCACCAATTAATCAAATTTCCTAAATGGAATTTGGGGATATAGAAATGGAGATTTATTCAATCGTCATTGTCTCTCCGCCTCTGAATCTTAGGAGTCACGCCATGAAGCAATTCTCAGACATTGCTACCTAATTAGATCTTCAATTGAACCTCACAAATAGCCCCATGGCTGATTAAAAGAGAAATCCAAACCCTGGAGGAGAAGAAGATGAAATTGAAGAGGAAGCTGTAGAAGAAGATGGTGATTCTGAGTTCTCTTTCACCCGCCCAGATGCTTGTGTTGCCGATTTCTGTCGAAGAACGATCAGAGGAGGAAAAAGATAGAAGAAGACGAGAGTGAGAGAGGAATCAGAGGGCGAACGCGATAATGAGAAATCGAGAAAGAGAAGTCGAGCGAGAAGGAGAGACGAGAGTGAGGGAGGCCGGACTAACGTGCCGGAGCCGATGGGCTGGTGGTCGACCACCTTGTCGGCGGCGCACGGATCTGGGCTGGAGCCTGGAGTGGTGGACACTGGACAGAAGCGATTCAGCAAAGATGTTGAACCCTGAAGGCGAACTGGAAGAGTGACTGGGAGGCGAGGCGAGAGTTGCGAACAGAACCTAACCTAACTTTCCTCAAACAACAAGGCGTAAGGCTAAATTAATTTTTTTTTTAAAAAAAATCGGTTTTGCCAGTTTAACCGAAACCGAACCTAAAACCGAAAATTAAAATTCCCTGAACCGAAAACCTAAACCAAAATCCCTCGATTCGGTTCGGTTCCGGTTATTTCGGTTCGGTTCGGCCGAAAAATTCGGTTTGACCCGATTTTGATCAGTCCTAGTTTAGATCTCCATAAAAATAAGACAAAACATAATTAAGGTTTAGGAGCAAACTAGGTTACGCCCGTTACGGTCGGCCGTCTCCGTGTTTTGCCGTATGGCATGTATATATAGTATATGTAAAGTACTAATATCCTAATCTATCGATCTAATCTATACTATATAATATTAATATGGCGAAACTAATTAAAATAACTCGACCTTTAAGGGTGTGTTAAAAATATATCTCAACCTTTCAAATGTAAGATAAATATCCCGACCTTTAAGGATATGTTAAAAATATATCCCTACCTTTCAAATATAAGATAAATATATCAACCTTTATAAGTGATGTTCAAATAATATATAAAATAGTTCTCTACCAAAAAACACTAACATGGCATACATATGTGGCAAACTAAATTAATAAAAAAAATAAAATTTTAAAAAAATATATAAAAAATTAATAGAAGGGTTTAAGAAAACAAGTTTTTTCATTTATTATTTAAAAAAAATTCAAGACACTTTAATAATATTTCAATTTTCCATATTATTCTTCTTTGTTCAATTGTGCCATTTTTTTTACATAATTTATTTACTAAAATTCTAACTATTCTTCTTTCTATTTTAAATTTTCATCAAAAATGCGAAATTAGTTAAATGGTCCATTATACGAATATGGGTGTTATCCCTCAAATATAAAAATAATCTAAATAAAATATTAAACACTTGTAAATATATCATTTTTTATATATATTTATATTTTATTAATTTATTTCTTTCCCTTGATAAAAAAAGAAAAAGAAAAGTGGTTTAATAAAACAAGGTTTTTAATATAGAGTTATAAGAAAGTAGTGTGTATAAAATATAAAAGATGAAAGATATGTAAATCTATAATTTTTTTATATAGATTTTTTAAAGTTTTTTTATTAATTTTTTTTGTCATATATGCATGTCCTGATAGCTTTTTTTTGTACAAATTTTTTTGAGATATTATTTTAACATTACCTATAAAGGTCGAGATATTTATATTACATTTGAAAGGTTGAGATATATTTTTAACACTTCTTTAAAGGTCGGGATATTTATCTTACACTTTGAAAAGTTGGGATATATTTTTAACACACCCTTAAAGGTCGGGTTATTTTAATTAGTTTCGCCTATTAATATATTAAGCTAATTATATCTATCTACGGTAGTAAGTAATTGGAGCCATAAACCTTCCGTTTCTTCCCGTAAGAATTCACCGGCCCATTCATCCTTCGTAACTCGGCCCATCTCGATTATAATTTGTTGAATGTGAATTATTCCAAATTTCCTCCAAAAATACCTAAAATATATAAAAACACTAGTGTAGACTATGAAACCAAATAATACAAATAAGCTATAAAATATGTAAAAATGCTCTAAATTAATATCCAAATATATACTTAAAACATGACTAAAATAGACACTATCAGTGAGCCACCTTATTCACAACCCAGCTGACCTCTCTAAAGACAGGGTAAATAATAATTATGAAATTACATAAAAAAAATTTATTGACTTTTTAACTTATTAAAAAATATGACTTTTAACAAGGGTGGGAAAAAGTGTTAAAAAATGCGATCTTTTATTTAGCACGATACCCTAATTATTGTCTACCACAAAAAATAGGAAAAATAAAAAAAAATAATACGTTGTACAAAGTATCGATTTTGAAGCAAAAATAATACAAACGTTCAAAATGACGATTTTATATATATATATATATATATATATATATATATATATATATATATATATATATATATATATATATATATATATATATATATATATATATATATATACTACTCCATATTTTCATATTAATCAAAAATAATACCGATGTATTTCCAACCAAACTCGCCACTTAAACGTCGGAAATACATATGAGTATATGACATAATTGTTTTTGCCACCTTACCACATTTCTTTGACTAATTTGCACCTCAATGGTTCAATCCATGTTTTTCAAAATTTTGGAAAAAAAAAGAAGAAACTGGGTGTGTTTGTTTGCGGTTGTGGGTTATTTTTAAAGGGGTTGAGTTTATTTTTTTAGGTTGTGGAGGTGGATGTTATTTTTTAAGGTTGTGGAGGTGGAGAATGTTGTGGTTATTTTTTAAAAATAACCTTCTAGGGTGTTTGATTGGTATATTTTTTTAGTTTATATATAAAAAGACAAAATTGCCCTTACCAATTAGGGTTAATGCTAAACAAAAATCAGTGAAAATCCATAGCCACCATCACCCGTCACAATGAAAATCCATGGCCCAGCCTGCGAATGAAACAAACAACAACAAGCACAACAATCAAATTCATTAATCAAATTTTAGTCCTCAAGATGAAACGTTGATCCTAGAGGTTTCGACAATTCAAAATCTCAGCTCCCGGAGCCATTAAAACACCAAACAACTTCAATACAAACTTCGAAGATAGAGTGGAGAAGGAGAAGAGAGAGGAATTGAACATGGATTCGCTTAATCGAAGCACTTCCGGGGAGAATCGCCTCCTTGAGCTCGAAAACTACTTGAAGAAGAAAGAGTGGAATGTTGCATGAGTCGTGAGAAGGCAAGGGCACGAGATGGAAAGCCTCTTGTTGAAAAATGTCGATTGTCCAGCAACCTTCCATCCCCACGGTTGAGGAATAGACAGTTTTAACCACCCCACAACAACTCACAACCTCCCCCGACGTCCCCCACAACCTTCAGGCAACCACGAGCCCTTGCCGATTGTTTATTTTTTTAGCCCCCACAACTGGAGATAATCGGATGTCGAAAGTTTGCAGAGAATAGAGAGAAAGCTGAGAGAAGAGCTTCATCGGCGGTGCCTCTGGATTTGAGTGGATGAGTGATGACTCGTGGCGATGGGCCTCCGAATCCTCCAAATAAGTTGCAATTCCGCCCTTGACAGCAATCAGCAAACAATACGTGAGCAAGAGGAAGCTAGAGTGGCAGAGAATATAAATAGAGGGAAGAGAAGGGTAAATGAGAACGGGCGGAATAGAAGCTTTAAGAGCTCGGGTGTGAGTCATTGATGGCGGTCAAGGGGTGAGAGAGAAGGGTTTGAAACAAAAAAGTTGTGAGAGGTGATCAACAACGCAATTGATGGCGCTTTAACCCTCCCATCCGGGAGCCCAAATCTCCTCTAGGAGCCACCGACCCTCTCATCCCGGCTTCGGTCACCACTAGCTCGGCCCCAGACGCTCTACCCCAACTTCGGCCACCTCCGACTCCGGTTCCACCCGACTCTAATCCACTGTTACGCCACCTATACCTTGGTTGGGTGTGATGAAGAACGTATACCTGTAAAACCCACTTCGACTTCTAATGGTCGGATTTCGCTTAAAGTTGTGATAAATATTGGACAATATTTGTTGATTCCTAGTTCTTGTCTTCAAATCCATCTCCCCCCCCCCCCCCCCCCCCGTGTCCAATTGGCTCTCCAAACCGCAACCGACGTCCTTCAATTTGCACTTTCGCCTCCGCAAATGTTATCTTCTCCCTTCCGCTTTGGCTGGGTGGTCTTTTCACTCCCAGAGTGGCTCAATCTTTCCTTCTTCCGGCTACTTCCAGTGTTGCTTCCTGGCAGCGCTTGATCTGCCACCGTCCTTGGTGTTGGCCTCTCCGGTCATCCCTCACCAATGTTCTAACTCCCTCTCACTCACATCCTCCCTCCGCTTGGTTTTGCTCGGAGCCGCCATCGGCTTGGTCCCTCTGGGGATCCTCGGCGGCGATCCCCCACTGGTTGTCCTCCATGGCCCTCCTATCTTTTCATTACACTGCAAAGAGCTAGTCGGGCGTGACCAGCTGACCAAAAAAAAACCAAGTTTATATTTATTTATAAAACAGGTTGGAATTGTACCAAGTTGCTTGGTGGTATGGTTTTATGGCGTTAGGGGTAGCGGTGTTACTCTCCTCTGTCGACATGCGAGAGGTCGTGGGCGTGATAGAAACCCAAAGGATCGTTGACATCTTATAGTCCAAATATGAGGTTTCCACTTAGTTCCCCATGAATTATCCGCGTCGCCTCTACCAACTAACGGATGAGCTATCGCACATTGCCTCTGTTGCTTCATCGATAGTTCTAGCATGAGCCTGGAATTATACCCTTATAATTTGGTAGTTCTGCTTGTAGTTGTTGTTTGCATTTTGCTTGTATTGACGGGTTGTTCGTCATCAATTTGTCCGGCCTATCGACCCATTGGGCCTGTCTGGTGCGTCGAATTTTTACTTAATAAAAAAAATTGACGACGAGAGAACAAATTGGCAGCGTGAAAGAGAGGACGATACGGGTACAACGGTGATGACGCTCATGGAGGAGAGAACAAGAAGGGATGGTAGTGGCTAGATCTAAGGGGCTGACGTTGACGATCGAAAGTGGAATTGGTGCTTGGCGAAGTAGCTCAATGGATCTGGGTCTATGAGTGAATGTCAATGCTAGATCTAGCTAGATCTCAGTATTCATGAACAAATACGGAAGGCATGAGTTTTCCACTCTTAAATATTGAATCATTTGATTCCAATGACTTATTCATAATAATTATGTACATGATGAACTAAACTCTAGTGTTTCTTTAATAAATGAATCAAGCAAATACAAGTGAACCAGGGCGTAAGGCAAACCGAATCCATGAATCAACTTTCTCTCTGTCCTCATTCTCAACCTTCATTTCTTTTTCAATTTTGTGAAAAATATGGATAGAGGTGGCAAGTTAGTTAAAGATAGGTGGCGAGGTAGCAAAAACTATTTTATGTCACGTGTATTTTTGGCGTTCAAGTGGCGAGTTTTCTCAGAAAATACATTAAAAAATAAATTGGTTGTTATAAGAATTATGGAAAATGAAGAAGAACTATGAGAAAATGGAGATCAACTCAATTTTTGCCTTTCTTAAGTGAGGTTTACAAGCCTTTATATAAGCAAATGTGGGAGGTTAAAGGAGGTGAAACATCCACCTCTTAATGACTTTACACCACTCCCCCTTGGATGTACACCTCTGACATTACAAACTGTCTCGTTAAAAACCTCGCCTAGAAAAACTCAATGGGACAAAAACTAGAGCTAAGGGAAAAAGAGTACAGATGCCGTTTGATACGCTTTGGTGATATTGCCTCGTTAAAAACCTTGTCAAGAAAACCCATTGGGACAAAACCTGATCGAAGGGAAAAAGAGTGCAGTGCGTATATTCTACCCCTAAATTCAACATTCATCTTGTAACTTTCTCATTCTGATAAGCTCTTCAAACTTCTTGATAATGCTGACTTCATGAGTTGTATGATCGAGTCTGAATATTGTCTTCGATGTGTGAAAATTAAAATGCTTTCATGTATCACACTCGACTTCGATGCAATTGACTTCCTTGTCGTTGGTGATGAGCTGCTTTCAATGCACAAATATAAGGTACTTCAGGACCTAGTATGCTTTTCACCGTTTGATGCGGGGGATCTGATGTACAGATGGTGTATAAGTTGCCCCATTAAAAAACTTACCTTATAAATACCCTATTTGATAAAAACCAAGATTAATGAAAAGAGTACGTTGTGTATAGTACTTCAGGACTCAACACACTATGTCACCACTTACACAATACTTCAAGTACTATAACTCTATAAGCACCTTTTGACTTAATCGTGTACATATGACGAGGCTTTCATATTGATGCTTCGACCATTTCAAAATAATCGACCATTTTCACTTATATTCTTTTATTAATGATCAATTTGAGTATACAACTACTATGTATGTCAATTACGGTTAGAGTCGGTTCATCGATAACCAAAGATTATATTCACTACAAGTGAATATATTTTCATATCATACACTCTAGACTTTTATGCAATATATCTTGCTATATATCTTACAACTTCATTTCACTTATTGCGATTTTGAATGAATACCCACTTAAAACCAATGATGTTATATTTTCCGATGTTAGAACTACGGGCCCAACAACATCATGCTTAAAGAATACATATTTGCATGAATTCCTTCATTCTATCTCTTTTACCATCATTTTGATGTCGACATCCATGATTTGATTGATGATCATAAGATTTCCATGAGCTCTTTCCACTTCTGGGGAATCCCAAAGTGAGAGCCTAGTGATCTTCAACACTTTTGGTGTATTTGAGAATCACTTGATTTTGTTGGTTTTGAAGTTACTTCTCGAACCTCCAAATGAGCTCGCTAGTGCAATATACGTGACTTAGTCACTTTCTTGGCCTTAGTAAAATGCATTTGATGCCTTTTTTCCCCTCTAAACCATATAATTATCATTTGGTCTACATAAGTGTTGAACTTCTGGTTCACTTCCATTCATCCATGGATCCCAAATGATAGAGAAGTTGCTTTTATGCCATCTCTTTCTTAATATAGTCTCATTTCATCTCCCCTTAAATACTGAGCCTTTGATCACCTTTTATAAAGCTCGAGGTATTTGATATCATTAGGGACTCAAACCCCATGCATCATTCAACTTCTTTGTGGTATTTTAGTTAATTGTGGAGGAGGCCTCAGAAGTCAAAACATATACTCTCTTCTGAAGATAATTTAGGAGAAGTTATTGTGTTAAATTTGAAATGCAAAATTGCATGGACCCATTTGACTAACGACTCTTCTAGGTCGTTGTGAGCTACTATATGCTCCACAATGTGATTGATAACATTCTCTACCTTTTCATATGGCCAATGTGTTAAGACATCTATACTGGAATAACACTGGTCCATATGACGAGGTTTTATGTTCGTAGTTGTCTCATTGAACTCGATCAAGAGACATAAGAGACTTTGCATTATTTACTCTTTATTATAGACGACCTTGTTATTATTTTGCCAAGAGAACAAGCCGTACATGTATAGTCACCCTTATTGATGATCTTCCGGTCCTAGGATCTTCTAGTCCTTTTGGTGGGTATTTATGTGAACTTCAATGATCTTGCAAATCATCATTTTGCTTGAGCGACCAAATGCCACAAAGAATAAGATTTTATCATCAAATAACTTCTGGTTAGTGATATCATAAGTTTCAATGGGATAAATAAGTGTCAAAATGGTATGACACATATATTCAAAATCCTAACAATTGAACTTTGTACATGATGATCCATTTATTTCATCAGATGTCGTTAACTAGATATTTTCAGAACTTCTATTGGTGTCATACTACGTGTTATAAGAATTATGGAAAATGAAGAGGAACTATGAGAAAATGGAGATCAACTCAATTTGTGCCATTCTTAAGTGAGGTTTACAAGCCTTTTTATAGGCAAATGTGGAAGGTTAAAGGAGGTGAAACATCCACCTCTTAATGACTTTGCAACCTTGGTATTATTTTTTTTTGTTAATATGGGAATAGTTTGTATATGAAATCGTCTTTTTGAAAGTTCGTATTATTTTTGGTTCAAGATCAATACTTCTTATGTAATATTATTGGTCATTTTTCCTTAAAAAATAAACCTACGGAGTATTAAAATAAAAGAGAAACTAATTCGATCTAGATAAAATTATAATGTAGATAATTGTTTCAATAAAAATCTAAGAATAAATTAAACTTTTAACATTTATAAATAGATTAAAATTAAAATAGTAAAGTCTTATACGACGCGACAAACATGTCATAAGTGGGGTTTCAAAAGCCCAACCACAGCGAGACGATCCATATGAAGATGGTCCAACCCGGCCCAAGAGTTACTCGGGCAACCGCCCTGCTTTCAGTGCTTTGGCGCTCCCGAGAAGAGCGAAACTGAAGCCGATCCAGTTTCTTCCTCTTCGGAGCCGGAGGTCGAAACAAATTAACAATGGAAGCTACTTTGATTTGAATTCCATATTCGCTCCACCAGTTCTCTCTCCCCTCCAATCCCTCCCACAATTGCGGTTCTTCTTCACTCAGACTCGTACGCCCATTGAGAGCAGCACTATTGGTTGCTCCTGGAGTTTCATTAGGGCATTTCAGCGAACGATTTGAAGGCAGTGCGCACTTTATAGTTTATACTCTCTTCTCCGAAACTGCAAGGTAATTTTGTCGAACGTATCTCGTGCTTCGGCGAAATAATCTGCTTCAGCGAATCAAACGGTCACTCTCGAGCAATATCTGATTCCGGTAACCTAGTATTTGCCGCTGTCAGAAATTTCTCCTATCGGTTAACTCCAATTGACGTGCTTAGAGACAATCGCAGTTACAATGAACCTTTGATCTGATGCTAAACCCTACCTTCTGGAGGGATTCTGCAAGGCTTTGGATTGTCTTGCCAGTGTTGCTATTCAGCCCTGGCTTGCCGCATTCAAGTGTTCAGAACTCGGAATGGATTCATTTTCTGGATGGATAGAACAAAGCATTGCTACTGGTTGCGATGTCTAGTTGTATGCAATATCATGCTACATGATATACGCAAAGTACTCAGAGAAAGGTAGTTTCTGGTACTCTTCTAATGTGATTGTTCACATCGGCCTCATAGATGATTCAATATCCAACTTATTGGTGTTTCGTTGCAGTCAGAATGCTGAATTGGAGATTTGGAGGAAGCTCTTTGTTGGATGGCTTCGGAAGGTGGTATGTGTAGTAGTGTTGTACATTGTTTGCTAGTTGATATTTGATGAAGGTCTTAATAATTACTGGTTTGATGATCAAGAATCTGATATGTAAACATTTATAATGACTCACATCCAAAACTTTTTAGTCTGTGACTATTTTAATAGTTTAATTGTCCAAACCTATCCCAACTCTGACCCTCTAGCAAGAGTATGCTGCTACTTTGCGATTGAAGTTATCTGCGATATATGCATTTATGACTGTTGTTGTGTATGTTTTATAGGCATTGTGTAGTGATCACAGTATACTACTATAATTACACTTATTGTTATCTTCATTTTGAGCATTTGAAAAGCAGAAACAATTTGAAGCAGCAAAAAACGGGTCCACAATGCGTTTTATTGTCTTGGATGTTTCTGATGAATTACCTAAGGTTAAGATCCTGTGGTAAAGTGCATTAGAAAGCCCCTGTTATCTACCCATGCTCTTTCTCCATTGTCTGCAATGCATTTCTTTGCCCACATCTAGGTATCGAAATATTCAGAAATCTTTCTCTTTACGCACTGTCAAATTCTCTTTCCTGATGCATGGTCACCTGATGAAGATGCTTCTCACCACAACAACCTTATTTGTGAGCACTGAGTATCCCTAGACTGGAATGTGAATTAGGATCCTTCTTTGTTTGGTTTTTGGGCTTGTGCTAATCATTATTCCCATTCACCAAAATATGCAATTTTAGCTTATTGCATAATTTTTAAGGAAACCAACAAATATACTATTATACCCTCATTTATTACATTACTTTTTTTTTTACTCCCTGAAAAACTGCAAGTACCAATTACTAATAATTACAAGGGTATTTCCGTAAAGACTAAAATACCTAAATTGACATCTTTTTTCTTAACAAAAGTAACATTCTAAAATGACATGTTTTATTGAATGGAGGGAGTGTAGAGTATACAAATATGCGTGTTGGGCTTTATTTAATACAATGAGCCCACATTTATGCTAGTTTTTAGCCTATTCAATACTAAATTCGTTATAAAACTCTCTTATTTTCAAGAATAGGATATATTTGTTTTTGTCCTCAGCCCTGAAGGGCATGGAATCATACACCTAGACCCCAGACACTTCTTCAGCGTGACTCACTGGGTTGATGTTGTTGTAGACCTGAAGTGAAGGGTCAGTCGTGATTTCTGAGCTTCGTTTTTTTTTATTTCTAGTAAGATCCTGAAATTTTGTAAATTTGGTATTTTCTTGAAATTTTTTGATACTACAAAATTTCATGGGATGTTTCTTGGTTGTCCTCAAACTCTAAGATTCATCTCATGACTATCCTCGACCTTTAGGAACTAATTTTCCCTAGCATTTATGTTTTTTTTCAATGGCTAACAGTGAATCAATGAAAGATGAACAAACTCTTCATTTACAATGCTAAATATGTTTATTAAATTTTCCTCACTGTACGCTTTTGTTCTATTTCTTGAAAGTGATGCTTTAATGTATTTGTAACCTTCCCATATCTATCCAACATAGGTGTACAATGCTAAAAAATTCTTTGCAGAAGTTAACTTCCTCAGATTCCTTGTGTCATCAATATGGTCATGGCTTTTGCTGGGAGAATCCATTAGCATTCACTTTGTGAGAATTAGGTTCAGTGTGAAAAAAAAAAATCCAAATTCTCTGTAGACGACCTATCTGGGAAAGGTTGCCTGCATTGTGCTTGCTCTATTCAGGGGATGTTGTTTTCTGAAAAAAATCTCGCACAAGTTTGCATTGCTTGATGAATTGAATGTTTGCTCTTCTTCTCATGTTTTAGGGGAAACATGTGGTCTATATGCCACTGTTGACAATATGGCCTTCCTTGATTTTTTGTCCAGTGAGATTCAAATGCATATCATTAGGGATATGTCCATTTCCGTGTAGTTTTGAAATCCTTTGATGTTCAAAGATGCATTCTCCTCAATTTTGATAGTCAGGAGATATGCAGTGATTTGCTGACCATTATCTTTTGTAAAACATGGTTTATACTTCGATAGATGTCGTAGTTTCCAGTTGGCAAGAAAGCTTATACATTGTTTTGGCTGCTCTGTGGTTGCCATTGGAATTCATTTTGGTGGGTCTGATCTCTCTTTCTTGTCTCATCTGTTTCATTGACCATTAAATGCATGTATCTCTTCTTGTAATATCATTCACATACCACAATTTTTGTCCTCTACAATAGCGAGGATGAACCTGTTATGGTGGTTATTATTCATGGATTTTGTTTTGAACTTCTCTATTTGTGTCCAATCCATTTCTTATCATGCCTTGTTCTTTTTTTCTTGAAATTGTAGCAACTTGCCTGCGTACTTGCAATAGACTGATTACACATTTGAAACCTTTCTTTCTCTTTGCTTTTCAGGCACATCAAGGCTGTTAATCTCTCTTCCATCATTGATGGGCCTTAGATTTAAAAAAAAAAAATCTCTTTCTACTTTGTCTATATTTGTCAGTCATCCATTGGAACTGCAAGATTCTTATAGATAATATATACTCCCTTTTAATATATACACACAAACACAAGAAAGGGAAGGGTTGCCGAAACAAGCACCTGTCTACACTTTTCAAGTCACATAAAAAAGAGTGTGTTTTCATACTCCCTATGTTTAGCATTAGTGTATGTGTATATACCTATGTAACACACTGTATAATTAAGCTTATAAATGTATATTTAATCTCTCTTCCATCATTGATGGGCCTTAGATTTTTTTTAAAAATCTCTTTCTACTTTGTCTATATTTGTCAATCATCCATTGGAACTGCAAGATTCTTATAGATAATATATACTCCCTTCGTCTCAAAATTTAAGTCATTTTAGAATTGTGCACATGTTTGAATAAAACACTCACCCCTCAATCAGTATCATCATTCCACTAACTTTTTAATAAATTTTATGTTTTTTTAATACCCACTACATTTTTTAACCCATCAAAATCTTTAAAAAGGTCAACAACACACAAATCCATATAAATCATTACTATCCCCTACCTAGAAAACCTAAAATGACATATATTTTTATACAACTAAATTAGTCTAAAACGACTTAAATTTTGAGACGGAGGGAGTAGTTGGTAACTTAAAAAGATGCCTAGAAAATATTAGCTCAAGACGATTTATACAATTAGATTAATTGTGGATACAATGATGCTTGATAATGGAGCACATTTTTATCAAACGCAAACTTGTTTATCTTCTTGCCATACTTTGCTCTTGCTAGGCTAACTGGCCAAGTAGATTTTGGAGTTTACCTTTTTACTAATCTGTTTATTTGTATATTTATTTTTTTATTTATTGTAGACCTTTGACTGTGCGTGTGCATCCTAGTCCTATCCTTTGCAAACAAAATAAAGAAAAACAAAGGAGAAAAAGACACTTTGTTTTTGGAAATTTTATTTCTAGTATGCTAGCTTGTAATTTACCAAGTCAATGTGGTGCAAGTTAAGGTCATCTATGGCCAGAAGAGGTATGGGGAGGGGGGGTGACTGGACGAGACCGCAAAAGGCTTACCAGGGGGCACTTAAAAATATTTCATAGATCCACCTCTCAACAAGATTTAAGCCAAGCCTTGAGCTTAGAAATGTTGTTAGGTGGCCTATATAACCTTTAGGAGAGAATGATGGAACAATTGGTGTTGAGTGGTTTTATATACCTTTTGCTTTTGAAGAAGAATTCAAATGTAGCAGAAATTCTGCCTATTTAATCTACTCTTTGATAGATAAGCTATGTGTGATATCTCTT
Organism: Persicaria maculosa; assembly: GCA_963922045.1. Lineage (NCBI taxonomy): Eukaryota > Viridiplantae > Streptophyta > Magnoliopsida > Caryophyllales > Polygonaceae > Persicaria > Persicaria maculosa. Next base: position 23,024,289 of record OY998259.1, on the reverse strand, counting down.
TCAATTTGTTGTAAGCAGTGCCCCCTCGTGAGCATCCTTGAAATGGAAATGTGTTTTGCATAAACAATATAATGTTGATTCTTGGTCTTTGGTTTGCTTCTTAATATTCCGTTCTTGTGCTTCATGTACTGTCACTGTACTCCCTTGTTTGATTTGCATTCCTTGCTAATGATTTTGGATTATACGCACTGTTAACTCATTGTGCTCCTACTGATTCCCCGAAACCTTCTTCCTTTTGGTGTGATATTTTATCTAATACAAGGAATTATTCTCTTCTGTTTATCCCACATGTAATCTGTCAAGCTTTCTTAAAATTGACCTTGCACAAACCAAGTTTGGAAAAAAAATCCTTGTAATTGATGGTTCTGTTAGGTAACCATTACTGTCATATTTTGACATTAGATGACACTTCTTGTTACGACAGGTAGTTTCAGTTTGTGACAGATAGAACAATGAAAAATTCCGTTCTCATTTGAGAAGTCCTTGTCATGGAATGTATGGATAAGAATTCCTCGGGAGTGAGAAATAGGTCCTATTTAGATACTAGATAGGTATATTTCTACCAAATCCACACCCATGTAACCTAATTTGGAAAATATTCCCACCGTAGGTTATAAAAGTCTAAGAAAATAGCCTACCAAAATGTTATATTCCATAAAAGATGCTCATTTAGCTTACCATCAAAATTTGTGATTCCCCTCATAAGCCAAAAATTATAGGCTACAAATCAATTCAATGACCCTAAAAAATTCATGTTACATCGAAAACATTTGTGTATTTGATGCATTTTAATATCTGATCAATGGTATTAACAAAAAAAATGTTAGTTTTAGGCTTTAATACATTTCAATAATTTGTAGTTTCATTTTTTGCACTTTATGTTTTTTTTAGAACTTTCAAATTTATTATTGGTCCCAACTAGATATTTATATCAAATGTGGCTTTTATTAAAAAAATTTATCTTCATAAAATATCGTTTATTGAAGAGCATATAAATATCTTTAAAATGTACAAACTACCTTAATTATGATTTTTTTATCAAAGTAAAAAATAATTTTTTAAATAAAAGCCACCTTTGATATAAATATCTAGTTGGGACCAATAATACATTTGAAAGTTCTAAAAAAACACAAAGTATAAAAAATGAATCTACAAATTATTGAAGTGTATTAAAGCCTAAAACTAACAATTTTTTTTGGTTAATACCATTGATCAGATATTAAAACGCATCAAATACACAAATGTTTTCGATTGAATATGAAATTTTTAGGATCATTGCATTGTAGCCTATAATTTTTGGCATAAAGGGAAATCACAAATTTTGATAGTAAGCTAAATGAGCATCTTTTATGGAATATACCATTTAGGTAAGCTATTTTCTCATACTATTATATAACCTACGGTGGGAGATGCCCTAAATCAGGTAATTTAGGATCCTAGTTGCTTAAATGGTTCTCCCTTGTCAGTTGCTATTATTAATATGTTCTTTTTTTTTTCATTTTCGTTCTAGTGTTTATACAATTGTATCCATCAATATGCTGTTTTAGGCCATTTTAAGTTCCATATGAATTACCATTTGATAACCATTAGATTGAACTTGCAGTGTGGTTTGTTGTTTACTGGATATTTTGCCTGCTTAAGTTTTCGTGTGTATGCTGACCCGGTATGGAGTGGGTATTGTTACCAACTTTGTACCTAATCTACTGGAGTACTGGGTATGAGTTGGATCAGGGATGGATATGAGATGAACCAATCCATTGCCACCCATAATTAGTGCTCTGATGCTCCATACGTGGCATCCTTGGGCACATTCACTAGCGTTTGTAGTATTTGTTTAATTTGATGCCAAAGCAAGGCTGTGTGGAAGCAATTGAAAACGTGGAAAACAAACAAAAAGTGAGAAATCTTAGTACGAAGAAATCAGAATAGGTTCCTCCACCTCTTCTTCTTAATGGCCACAGTCCACACATATCCAATCCATAACCATCACCCATATCTTCAAATTTTTCTTTCTGAATTTCTAGTTCATGTCTGTGCATTAAACAGCACATCTCTACATGCATCAAATTTCATGAACTGCCATTGATGGAATTTTTCTTTTTTTTTAAAAAAAAGACCCTCCTTGTAAACTCAGTGGATTTACTTGGGGGAAAGGGGGGGCTATGTTGCTAATAAAATAGAGAAAATAATGTTGATATGGTCAGTATAAGGCATCTAAAGAAGTACATAAACAGTTTTCCTAGGGTGCCACTTGGCTTCCCTTGAACCCCAGGAAAAAAATGATATTACTCTCTCTGTACTTTGATTTATCATCATTTGAGCTTCTTTGTGTGTGTGTTCTGATGAGGCGGGATATGCACATCTCTAGGTTGCACCTTGATGGGCAACCCGTGTTTGGGAACAGGGAAAGGACCATATTGGATTCCATCTTCGTCACCAATGACTTTCCACCTGCACAAAACACACAGATAACCCATAAGAAATACGACATTAGAGTCATGGTAGTATATGCAAGTTTCGTCCTCATGATAGTTTTAATTTGTCACATTCCGTTTATTTATATGTTTATGCATGAGCACATGAAGGTATCGTACTGGAAAGTGGAAATGTTAGCTTGAGGTACTAACACAGTGGCCTTCATGCTTGCAGGCAATGTCTGCATCCGACGCATCCCATTACATATGCACAACACAATGAATCTTTAAGCTCTCAAAAGGTGTGTATGCCTAACCCCACTTTGCATCATTTACATTGTTTTTGTTCATAGTACCATAACACATTGACTCTATTCGAGATATTTACAAGCTTATGGATTGTAGGGCTAGAAAGGTTACAACACACACAGCCTTTAGAGAGATATCCCCACTGCACAACTGTGATAAACACATGTACTGTTTATTGCTGCCTACCCCAGAAAGTCCACTGCGCTTCATAATCGGTGCCCACCCCTTTGTCCTGTATTAGGTGCTGAGTTTGACTAATGATAATTATAAATCTGAAACTTGAGTGAAAGATATGAAATTCCTGGGCCATATCCCCAACTACAAGCCCTCTCCCCCATGTGTTTATAGTGACCTCCTCCATTGGACCATCTGTCTCCAGAACCCAAGGAACCCCCCACCCTCATGGCCACCCGAAAAAGTAGGTGGTCCTTGGCAAAGATAAATGAGTAGGTTCCTTATAGTCTTATACTATGCACACTTTTTCGGACCCTTTTTTTCCTCATATCCAAATAATGGTGGCCTTATATTTCACTTTCAAAATCTTGTGAGGATTTCATACCTTAGGTTTGAGAGTGACTTGAGGTGCGAAGAGAGGACTCGTTGACACGTCCTATCTCCTCGTGTGCTTATCTCAATGTTCAGCAATCACACACAACTTCAACTGTGTGACCTTAGCTTCTAAACTAGTGAAAACATGATCCGACCCAGAAACCCAACCTATGATCCAAACATCACACTCCACCCTCAAATGACCCGAACCTCAAGCATGACAAATACTTATGCATAATGCATTCATGGATGTTAGATGACAGCATTCATGGGGAAGTAGAGATCGATCTACCTGTAGGTGGTGGAGAGATGGTGGAGGAGGACCAGCATCTCGAGCTTGGCCAGCTCGCTCCCTGGACACGAGTGCACTCCCTTCCCAAATGGCATATACGTGTTTGGCCTCGGCGGTACCTGCAAATTAACCCACACACCATGCCTTTATCACTCTTGTATTATTAGTTGATATTAGATACTCATTAGACTACACAAACTAACATACAAGGGGCAAAAATAACTATACACAATACACATGCATACAAAACTAAGATGATTAGTTTCACAGGCGTATTGTGATATGTGCACGTGGATCCAAAACATGGTCACGTGAGTCTGATTTTGGGGAAAGATTGTGAAGAATCAATCCTTTTGGGGGTCAACTGATTTTTGGGTTAACAAGATTTCTGAATGCAAGTTTTTGAGAACGACAGTGGCTACTGTCTTGTTTAGATCAGTCCAACCATTACCCAGTTTGAAATTTTGATTTAATTTGATCCGATAATACTAGTTTTTTGTTTTTATTTGTAAAATAATATTATACTATATATATGGATAATGAAGTTTCTAATCACAATATGAAATTACTAAACCTATAATCTGATTTTAAAGTATTTTTTATTCACAATTCTTTAAGAGCTCGTTTGGTATAAGCATATATGGTAAACGGAATGAAAACAAATTTTGTATTGGAAAATATATCAAAATGAGAGAAGAATGCTATTTTTTATATGAAAAATAAGATTGGAGAGGTAATAATTAAAAGAATATACGAGAATTGACTCCCCTATTTAAATGGGTGGTTGAAACGGGAGAAAACAAAACTAATTTTGTATAAAAAGTTGGAAGAAGAGAGTAATTATTAAATTTTTTAACAATTTGCTCCATTGGTGAAATGTACATATTTGCACAAGAGGTGTAAAAATACATCACTTTTTAGCAATTTGCTCCATTGGTGAAATACAATTCATTTAAAACAAAAAAAAATAAAATCATAAAAAAATAAACCAATGAAATTATCTTGTTTTTTGTAAAAGTTTTTGTACATGGGGAGATGGTGTCTTCAAATTTGCATATCACATGCTCAAATGTGCACATTTGCACACACCCAAAACAACCAATGGAGTTAAAAAAATACACATTTGCACACCACCATTGTGGATGGTCTTAGAACCTGCCTAGGTGTGACATCTAGTATGTATAAAACCGAACCAAAAGTTGGGAATCATTTAGGGCGATGAGATGAGATTACCTCGAATCGAGACGGGTCGAACTTGTCAGGGTGAGGGAAGAACTTAGGAGAATGGTGAATGCTACGGAAGAGCGGGAGGACCTTCCAACCCTTGGGCACGACGTACCCTCCAAATTCGACGTCTTCCACAGCCTCCCTAAAGGTGAACGATAATATGCTTGCCCTTCTTAGCGTTTCTTGTATCACCTTCACCCCAATTCATTCACATTTTCAATTATAACGCATGTATTATAAAGCTACTCCTTGCTTACTGCATTATAAAACAAAGTCAAAAGTATATACCCGACTGGTCAACGGCATGCACTTGGTATCCTCCCACGTAAGCCCACGCCCTCCCGCATCCACTCTTTCCCTGATTCCTTCTTGCTCCGCCTGCACGCCATTTTTATTTTATTTTATTTTTACATTTTTAACAGGATCTCTAATTGTGTCCAATTTGAAGATCTCTTATTTATTTATTTATTATTAAAATATACGGATAAGTGATGGTTGGTCGGTAACATCCTGAAAGTAGTAATTTATTTTTGTCAAAAAATTTGTGATCCACAAACGCCTCAATAAATATCAAAGCCTACAACTTTGACATTTTTCCACGTTTGGATTCACTCCTTATTCGTAATTGATACGGATCTTGTGGATTGCTCTCGAGTCGACCAACAATTCGAAATTAAATATTTGCCCTTAATTATTATTATATATTAATATTATTATACGGGTACTCTCTCCATAATATCTCTGGCTTTAATCCCCAACTAGCTAATGAAACCACTAATTGCGTATTCACATTTTTTTTATATAAAAACCTATAATTCAATGTAAAGATGATAGTAAAACATATGAATCAAATCCGATTTATTTATAGTTAGCATTAGTAGTTAAGAAACAAGGAAAGGAACAATTACCGTGAGAGCGTGGAGGAGGTCGGGATGGTCGTGCAAGTACTTGAGAACCCAAGTGAGGACGCTGGCGGTGGTGTCATGGGCGGCGAAGATCACTCCGATTATGTTGTCTGCGATCTGGGCGTCGCTCAGTTCTTTCCCATTTTCCTTGTATGCATTTTGGCGGGTTGAGTTCAGTAGAACTCCCAACAGCCCTCCTCCATCTTCAACCTCCTTTCTCCTCTTTGCTATCAGCTTCTTCAACGTCTCATTCAACTGCTTCCGGGCCTTAAATTATACACAAACACACGTGGATTTATTACGTCATTCTTTTGAATATGAGCTGTCACCTCAAAAAGGGTATACTTTTGGATCAAATTTATTCACTCAAGTAACCTTGAGTTATGTAATTTCATTTTCATGTATATGCTTTTTCCCACTTTTTTTTTTTCCCTTTATGAAGGGAGAGTGCCATTTGTAGTTTGTTAAGAGTTATATATATATATAAATACCTTCATGGACCTGTGGAAAGGAGTTCCGGGGAGGTTCAAGGGCATGGAATTGTAGCCTTTCTCCAAGCTCTGATATAGCTGCTTGATCTTCTCCACCTCCACTTCCTCTCTTCCTCCGAACACCGATATCATGGCCACATCGAATGCGTACTACAGTTCGAAATAGCTCAATACTAAAAGTAAAAGGAAATTAGTTTGATGGATTAGAGATGTATGTATATACCTTCTTCATTTCTTGGAGAGTGTTGATGGATTTGTTCTCCCAAGAAGGAAGGAATCCAAGAACAATCCGCTCGATCTTAGGCACCGAAGCAGAGAGATTAGAGGGAACAAAGGAGGACTGGAGCAGCCTCTTGAGCCTGGAATGGTAGTCACCCTGGTGGAAGAAGAGTGCCTGGGGCCCAATCATCTTCTCCTTGCTTGTTGGATATGTTGGCTTGAAGAGATGTGCTTTGGTCACCAGCACCACCTTCGCCGCTTCCGGGCTTGTTATCATCACACATGGGCATCCAAGAATATGGGTCTTGAATATATCCCCATACCTATATATACAGTTATACACACACACACACGGAAACTTTTATAATTAAACCTATACAAAAATTATATCCTAATATGGAATATGAGAGTATGTACGTAGAGACCTCTTTTGTCTGGTGGAGAAGAAGGAATTGGGGTTCTCGGAGTAGAGGCGGAGAGTCTCTCCGATATAAGGCAAACCCATGGAGCCTGGAGGGAGGCGGTGGTGGTGGCGGCGCCATTGGAGAACAAAAGGGTAGATGCATATAAACACCAGCAGCAAGGGGACCAACATAAGGGCGATCAAAGATGGAGGGTGAGGGAACAAGAAAAGGAGAGATAATGAGGAAGCAGTCATGAATGACGACGACGACGATGATGATAACAATGATAGAGAGGATACGAATCAGGATGGAAGTTGAAGCTAGCTAGCTAGGTGGCAGAAGATGAAGAGAGGAGGTGGGTGATGGGAGAGGGTGCAGTGAAAGATGAAAGTGGTTGAAGGCTGTGGGGTTTATATAGCGAGAGGCAACACAAGGGTTAGATGACAAGCGTCACAGGAAAGGTCTCAATCCATACCTTACCCTCAAAACTTCCACATGTCATTCTCAAAGGCCTTAATATATATTAACTATCTAGCTATAATATAAGCTAAGCTCCCACCTAAGTAATTATGGATGGTTCCTCTCTAATTAATCACATGCTATGGTCTAGTCTTTTATGCGTCTAACTATGACTCTTGTGTAGCATGGACTAGAAAAAGATCTTATAAATAAGTAAGCATCAACATAAATTATGCCTTATTTTAAAGATTGATTTGTTTAGATAAACACACATACATTATTGAAAGATGCATTGAGAAAGAGATGAACTTATATAGCAAGTTGAAGAGCGAATTGACAGTGTATGTGTAGAGAAAGAGTTATCCGAGAGTAGAGCCAAGGGAGGCATTATTGGGTAGCTAGACCGATGCTTTCACTATAGTTTCCGCACTATCGCAATCACGATCACCAACTTGTGATTGATGATATATGTGTGTGTTGGTTCTTTTGTCGAATGTGTGAAGATTCAAGGTGTCTTATTACATGTCCTCCTGCTTTAGGGAGTGAGGAATCGTATGTTTCCAACTTTTGTTCATGCATTTTATAGCTATACCCAAGGTGAACACCCAACAAAGTATACCTTGGGTTACCCTAAAAAAATATATGTAAGGAACCGTTAAATTGGGAGCATAAAAATCGATGAGATAGAATATATAGATCGAATGTGAAGAGTTGGGTTTTTCATATAACAATCTTGATTCTAGATCATCTCTTTACTCTTACACGTACAAATTACGAACATAATTTTTGACTTTTTTTATAAGGAAATAATTGGAGAACCAGACATACTTAGCACAATGAGAGGTTGACAAAGTCGACAGACGGCGAACCATCAAACATACAACAGTGCAATATAAACAGTGGCAATCGCACAGAAATAGGAGAACAAGCAAACGTAACCCAATACGTTTGGTACAATGTAGACTAAGATCCGAAGCCAGACGCCACCAAACAATGACACTGCTGGACAACGATACATTAGGAGTCGATGTGGCCGGTAAAGACATTAGGAGTCCATGTGGACGATCGTCCAAGGAAATTTCCTGAAGATTTTTTTTTCCAGGTAAAAGATCCAATAGAAAATGCTAATATAAAATTGATAAAAATAACATAATAGCTATTATTAAAAACAACTTAATATTATCCTAATCACGCAAAATCTTAATTTCATCCAAATCTTTCAACATAATTTCGATTGATTATGGTCCCCCAAATCCCAAACTCCAAAGGGTAGAAATTGTTTTCCTACAATGATAAAGTTTTGAAATCTATATTATAATACTAAAGGAGAAGTCGCCTGCGACATGTGGCAGCTTCTCCTTTAAAGTAGGGGTTTTTAATTTTTTTTTGGATTTGTTAATTAAATAATTGTATATTTAAGTAATTAAAGTATTTATTAATTAAAGTATAGAATTTGTCAATAGGATTTTGCCGAATATCTGGTGGTTATGATTTTGGATCAGGTCAAGTGGTTAATTAATTAATTAATTTTCCGATCGGTTACGATTGGATCATGTTGTTACGATTTCATTTCATTTTCATATATATACTGATACTACATAATTGATTGCAAATGAATTTAGCCGGTAGTAATTGATTCTCTAATTGAAAGATGTAGAGGAAGGTAAGGTTGACGTACGTAGACGTAGATTTTATTTTCAACCGAGCTATCCACAATGACAAATATTAAAGGTAGTAGTAATAGGAAGCATCGAAAAAAAGGTACGTTAAATATTATTTTAGTTTATGCGCTTGTGAGATTCATTTCGTTTTTGATTGAGTTAAATCAATTGATGATGGAGTTGTTTAATCACGTATGTGCACATTAGTTTAGTTTATTTGTTTGTGCGGATTAGTTTAGATCGTTATGGAATTCATTATGGAGTTTATGCGTTTGCACTTTGAATTAATCTTTTTTTTTTTTCAGATGATGAAAACGTTGAGTGTAGCACTCGAAAATTTCATTACCTAGACGAGTTACTACAACAACACATAAACACCACACGAATCCGATGGAATATTATGGTTCGCGTATTAAGAATGTCTAGGTCCCTAAGCTACAATGATCCTGGAAAACTTCATTCGATTGACCTGATTGTGATAGATGAAAATGTAATTGTTGTTAAATATTTATTAGTTTGTTTGCACTGTCCGATCTAATCATGTATTTGAAATTAAAGGTGTCAATTAGGTTTTGGTCTCGATTAGATTTTATATGTTGATGTGGTGTCTTCTCCTTTAATATAGGAATATTAACCAATTAGGTATTTTTCAATTTTTAAATAAACTATTATTTATTATAAATCAAATTACTTATTTAAATATGTAATTAATTAATTAATTAATTTGTCTCTAAATCTTAACCGATTGATTTTCTTTTTAAAATTCTTTTTATTAGTTTCATTAAAATTATTTTGAATCGGATAGTATTGCAATTTTGAATTTGAATAACAATTCAAATAAACTTAACTAACAAACAAAATCTAATTTTGGTTTTCTTTTTATTACTTATTATAAATCAAATTACTTATTTAAATATGTAATTAATTCATTCATTCATTTTTTCCTAAATCTTAACCAATGGATTTTATTTTTAAATTTCTTTTTATTAATTTCATTAAAATTATTTTGAATTGGATATTATTGCAATTTTGAATTTGAATAAAAATTCGGATAAACTTAAATAAATTAAAAAATCAAATTGGTTTTCATTTTATTATTTATTATAAATAAAATTACTTATTTAAATACATAATTAGTTCATTCATTCATTTTTTCCCTAAATCTTAACCGCTTGATTTTCTTTTTAAATTTCTTTTTATTAATTTCATTAAAATTATTTTGAATTTGATATTGTTGCAATTTTGAATTTGAATAAAAATTTGGATAAACTTAAATAACTTAAAAAATCTAATTGGTTTTCTTTTTATTATTTATTATAAATTTAATTACTTATTTAAATACGTAATTAATTAATTCATTCATTTTCCCCTAAATCTTAACCGATTGATTTTATTTTTAAATTTATTTTTATTAATTTCATTAAAATTATTTTGAATTGGATATTATTGCAATTTTGAATTTGAATAACAATTCGGATAAACTTAAATAACTAACAAAATCTATTATGGATCTTTTCAACAAGATTGATATACAAAAATACCCTTGTGTCTTCAATTCTATAAATTCTATCATATTTCCATCAATGTGTCTTCCTCACTATAAGTTTTTATTGATCATTCTAATTTATTTTAAATTTCTTGCAATCTTGTAATCGATCTAATTTTTAGCATTTTATCTTTCTACTTTGTTTGTTTGTTTATTTGTTTGTTTATAATTTATTCAAATTGACTCTTAATTAGTATGTGCATGCAATTGTTTGTTTATAGGATAGTGTAAAAGTAAAACTTTGAGAATCGACTTGATTTAGTTCAATTTGTGTTTTTCTACCCCCGCTCAATAACTTTATAGTTTTCGAGGTGAGTAATGCACAAATTTGTATTCTATAAGTATAATTTACAAATTCAACTATTAATGTCTTTCTACGACCTTTTATGTAAAGGCTCGGATTATAAAATCATAATTTCTCGGAAAAAGGAAAATCAAATGAATTTAAATGCGGAATTTAACGAAAAACGCATCTAGTCGGATTTTAGAACTCTTAAAGCGAATAGTTTTATAAGTTTCGCAAATTATAAGAATTCCTCCTCTTCCTTCTATACTATATTCAAAAGCCCCTTTTATAATACAATGGTCATTTCCATCCATTAAAATATATGCAAATTTCAAAAATTAAATTGTTAGACACTTTTGGGAATGATAGAGATAAAGATTGGAAGGGTGGGTTGATGTTGGGTTATTTGGGGAAAGATATTTGACCATCCATAGAACCCCTCTTTCCTTCAAAACCAAACAAAAGCTCCATCTAGCCTCCTGATTTTCTTTGTCTGATCTTACCACAGTGACCCAAAAGCATGGAAGAAACAAAAAGTCCAAAGCCCCCCCTTACATCTTACCCACTCACTCTTTGCCCTTTTCCCTTTACTTACACACACAACCCAACAGCTCTTAACCCCTCTGAATTTGCCGAAGGACCTCTGCAAGGGTCACTTTTATTGTTCAAAAATCAGAAGTACAACACTTCTCTTCATTTCACAGCTTCATTTCAAGAGCACACCCCTTTCTCCCCATTTCCTCCACTACACCACCACCACCAACACCTCCTACGCCGCAAGTAGAGCTGGCAAAATCTGACCCGACCCGAAAACCCGACCCGACTCACCCGAACCTGAACCCGACCGACACCCGAAAATCTGGAGTTATTCATAACCCGAACCCGAGACCGAACCCGACCCGAACTTGACCCGACTCGACCCAAACCCGACCCGACTATGAACCCGACCCGACTCTAAACCCGACCCAACTTTGAACCCGACCCGACTCTCAACCCGACCCGACCCGACCCGAATTGAAATGGTTATTTAACCGAGTCAAAATCATTTATTTTAAGTAAATTACATATTTAAGTATGCAAACGAGTCAAAATCATTTATTTTAAGTAAATTACATATTTAAGTATTCAACCGAGTCAAAATCAACCTAATTATCCAAACGGGTCGAATATGATTCGACCGAAAACTCAAACCAACTATACCGCTATATCCACTTTGATTCGAAACTCAAATGAGACCGACCCACCTCTTGACCCGAAACCCGAACGAGACCGACCCGCTTTGACCCGAACCCGAATGGGCATGACCCGACTTAACCCGAAACCCGAGCAATCTAAATTTCATTATGACCGAACCCGACCCGAACCCGAACCCGACCAATACCCGACCCGACCAGTACCCGACCATAAATTTTACCCGAGTTGACCCGACCCGAGCAAGACTGACCCGAACCCGACCCGAACGACCGACTTGCCAGCTCTAGCCGCAAGGAGCCATCGCCTCCGCTGACCTGAGCGCTCCCGAGTCACACCCGAGGACCCCAAGCCTTGGCCCTGTTCTCGAGATCCAGGCCGAGCGCTAGCCGAGCACCTTCGCTCGAGCACACCCACCGGCCACCTCCATTCCCTTCGAGTTGCGCCAGCACTCGGACGTCCAGAGACACCGCCAGGCAGCGCCGAAGTGGGGATGAGCCGCCGCCCAGATCCGGAGACGCCGACGCCACCTCCCCGAGCCCCGGCCCCTGTTTTCCCCGATACTCCCGGTAAGACTCTCCTCCTCCTCTTTTCCGATCGGGAGCCCCAAAGGTTTCACCTTTCTCACACCCCACCTTCAAATCAGGTCCGACGAAACTCCCCGTGTCACCAGCGAACTCCGGCGAAGTCGACGCCCCTCGGTGAGCTTCCGAAACCTCTCCTTTTCAATCCTAGTTCCGATTTCGTGCTTCCTGGTGCTAATTGATCGAAAAGAGAGAGTGAGAGCGGGTCGGAGTGAGTACCGGCGAGATCGAGAGCGCGAGTCGAAAGCGAGCACTGCAAGGTCGAGCGAGAGGGCGGTGAGAGCGAGCGTGATCCGAGAGAGAGAGGATGAGACGAGAGCGACGAGCGAGCTCGGGGACGGAATCCAGGGAAGGAGGACGGAGGAGGAAGCCCAGGCCGGCGGCGGTGTCTCCCTTCGAACAGGAGAAGAGCAGAGGAAGGAGAAGACTAGGCGCGCGGACCCCGCTCTGCCACGTCGGAGCCAGCTCAGCTCGGGCCCCACCCTTTTCCTTCTTCTGAACTGCCGAGAATGAGAGAGAGAGCTGAGCATGAATTTGAGTTGGGCTGGGTTTGTTTTGGGCCGGATTGATCTGATTTAGAAGGAAAATGAATTGTGGGTCTAATTAACAAATGTATTTCGGTTTTGGAGGGTAAACAAGTGAGCTGGTGTTGGTATCCTACAAATAAAAGGGGCTGATTTTATGAAATAAAAAAATTATTGGGATTTTAAGGGATTTGGAAATGCTTTATGAAAGTGGTTAATAAAAAGGTATTTAAAATAATATATAGTGTTATGTGAGATTTAACACATAAAATATTATTTTGAGATTAAAGATATAATACTATGGTGATTAAAACAAATATAATATTATGAGACTTGGATTTTAGAAAAAGGAATTTGATGAACATTTCCCAAGGACGGAATTTCTAACTAGTCAACTTGGTTTTCAAAACGGGTTTCGGGACTAACTCGGAATTTATGTGCTCGATGACTAACTAGCATGATTGGTGTGATGATTGTCTAATATCATGATTTGTGCGGACTAAGGGCATGATTGGTTGACTAATAGCATGGTGAAATGTTAAGATTATTTATCGTTAACTTATGCGTTGAGATATGATGAATATGATGCACTTGAGCTATGTGATATGCAAATATATGGTTATGAACACATGAATGTGGCCGAATGGAATGATGAGAATGATATGGTCATGTGGGATGTGGCAATATGATGAATGGTTGAATTTGACGGAACAATGATTGTGTGCTTGGATGATATGCTTGAGTGCTTGGGTGATTAGACGTAGACTTATACATATATGTTCTGATGTGTATCTAGGTGATACCTTGTAATTATGAATGATGTATGCCGGATCTTCTATTTTGCTGTTCTGCACCGCCAGGTAAGTCTCTTCGGAGCTTACTCAAATTGAATAGAGCTATTCCCTGCTTTAGGTGCATGATATACTAGGTGTTGCATTCATGATCAGCATGCCATGTAGTACTAGGGATGGCAATGGGGCGGGGACTACCCATTCCCCACGGGGAATCCCCGCGACGGGGACGGGGATGGGGATTTTAAACGGGGATGGGGACGGGGATGGGGGAAAAAGTGATTCCCCGCGCGGGGACGGGGATGGGGACGGGGATAGTAGTCCCCACCCCGATCCCCGCCCCGCCCCGTCCCCGTTGGGGATCCCCGCGGGGATCCCCGATAGGGAGTATGAAATCCTCGATGTTGTTTATATCTTACCTAAGTTTAAGTAGTTTTTCTTTTATTTTTAAACTTTTACCTTATAATTTACATTTATGAGATATTATATGTAATATTTATATTATATTTTTTACATAACTTTAATAATATCTTATAATTTTCTATTAAATGGGGGAAAAACCATGGGTTTTAAACGGGGAACCCGGCGGGGAAACCCGCGGGGAATGCAAACGGGGAAAATTAAGCGGGGACGGGGATTCCCCGATGGGGACGGGGACCCGACGGGGATGGGGACGGGGGGTATTTTTGATCCCCGAACGGGGACGGGGACGGGGACGGGGAGACATTTTGCAAACGGGGACGGGGACGGGGAGGGTACTCCCCGCCCCGTTGCCATCCCTATGTAGTACCATGCTAGGTTGCATTGATCGTTGAGCATTCTATTTCTCTATGTGTATGTAAACAGAACGGCCGTTATCTGTGAAGTAACTAGAGTCATTGCTAGGGTCATAGGGTAGCCCAGCCCCATCGGGTACCCTGAGTCAATCGAGTCATGAACTTCCTTATATTATGATATGCCTGCGGGCTTTATTGTGGAGCGGGTTAGGCATGCGTGCCGCCCTATTATGAATGAATGCATTCACGAGCTGGCCAGTCTCCACCTATCGGAAGGGGTGGAGGTAGGAGAGGGATATACCACTTGGTATTCTGTGCTAATGCCTTATTATTATTTTGCACTTGATCTTAGGAGCATGTTAGTGTGTTAATATTCCGCCATGCATCTAGAAGCATCCTTATTAGGTATAGCGTATATGTGTGCTTATGGTTGGGATGTAGAGCTAAGTGGGCATCGATCTGATCCCGCCCCATATCAATTTTTTTAGGTATTATTTATGTTCATCCTATCGGTGCTGTTTGCTTATTGCGCGGGTCATTTTGTCGGCGGAGAGTGAGCGCTGGAGTATAGACTTCACCAGACTCTGATTATACTTTTTCGGATTTACACTTTAGACTCCGTTTTGACCCGGCTCTGCCGTGGCACACTTTTGTATTATACTTGTTTCCGCTAGTCGCATGATTTCTGATTTCCACGCTTAGATTACGACAGGTACAGGGGACTTCCCCGGGGATTCCAACGATCCCTTCGATTTTGGGTATGAAATCCCCCTTGAAAACATTAAAGTAAGTTTTGAAACCTTCAACCTGTACTCGGGGCGCAAGGTCCTAACGAGGGGTTTAATCCCTCGAAACGTAACTCGGGAATCATAATCCCGGGCCGTTACATTTTAACTTAATGTGGAGGGTTTCATTTCTCTATTGGGATAAAAAAAAAATTCTCTATATTTTCAAAATCTTATTTCTTTTTCATTAAAATAAATATTTACGCGAGTTAAAGATGTTATAGGTAATCCAATTCGACCAGTTATCGATTCTCTTGCACTCACATTTATCTAAAAATTAATATCTATATGTTTGTAGTTTGCCGTTGTTGATGTGAATTCCCATCTCTTCCTTTATTATGTTTGATTTGAAATACATGCAATTGTTAATGAAATCTCTTTTAATATATGTGTGTGTGTGCGCGCGGTAAAAACAAATCTCAACTATTTATACCAAGAGATAAAAACAAATCTCAAGTATACCTAACAAATCACAATAAACAAATTTACTAAACAATTTCCAAATATAAATAATACATGTTCATTTACGTTGTTCCACAATATAATTGATGATAGATGCATTCAAAGATGACAAATGCATTCGAAGAGAAGAAGAATAAATTAAAGAAAAAAAAAATTCAACTCTAAATAATAGACATTTCATATATAATTTAAGATTATTTTTACATACATGCATTTGGGTACAAATATTAATCAACAATGGGATAAAATTTGTCTTTAATTACAAATTTTCAAAGTTTTTGTACTATTAACTATATAATAATTAATAATATTTAGATGTGAATAGTGGTACTTAGGGTTCGTATGGGACGGAGTTAATAAACCGACTAAAATTATAAACAAGGTAAAATTTATAAACTGTTGGTAAAAGTAGTTAAAATTTTAAGCTGCAATATAAGCTGCGTATGGGGCACAAGTGGTTTAATTTTGATATATGAATTTAGTAGTTGTGAAAAGGGTGTTTTGATTTTTTTAGCTTAATAATTTGGGATAACCTTGATAAATTTTACAACAATGAGCAATCCTACAATTACACATACAAATGTCTGCGATGACAACGTCGTAATAAGGGTGGTTAATCATCGATTAGTCGACAATTTTTACAACAATAGACACTCTTACAATAACACGTACATTGTCTGGGATTGGTACATCCTAATAACGGTGGTTATTTATCCATTTCGAGATGCCCAAACAATGTCTGCGATCTCATCTCGCAACCTCTTCATAACATCACTTGGAGCACCACTTGGGCCGTCGACCCCAGCGGTATCAGCGTCTGTAGAGGCGTTGTTGGGCATGGGTTGTTGCCTTGAATTGTTGTCTTCGTCGTCCGAAAAATGTTCCGAGTGCAGGCGAATAAAGTTGTGAAGTGCCATGGTAGCTAGGATGATATCAATCTGTGTTTCTTCATCGTAATTGGGCATTGTAGACAACACCTTGAATTTCTTCTTCCACACGCCAAATGTACGTTCCACAACGTTACGTAATTGCGAGTGTCTGTAGTTGAATAGCTCTCGCATATTCCCTGGTGCCACACGCTGGAAGTGGGTCAAGTGGTAGTACGACCTTGAGTAAGGTACCATGTATCCGTCACGACAAGCATATCCCTTGTCGCATAGATAATACTTGCCTGAACCAAACTCAATCAAAATCAAACGATATATGACATGTAAAGCTATGTAGTTCACAAACATACCGCGTGGGGGGTGTGGAAAATTCATGTTCGGATCGTTGGTAGCACTGTCAAGTACCTTCGCATCATGTGCAGATCCTTCCCATCCAACCAGTGCGTACGTGAAAAGCATGTCGAAGTCCACCACAGCTAGGACATTAAACGTTACGGTCTGCTTGCGTCCTCTGTAGCGATCTTGGGTGTCCTCCGCGATGGTTGCTTCTATGTGGGTACCATCTATTGCTCCGATTGCATTCTACAAAAGGAAGTACATGGATGAAACCTTCATCTCCCAAATAGGTTGTTTAGTGGTTTCACGACAATACGATACATGTACCTTGAACGGCATAAACCGTTGATTGGATGAAATACGCGATGGTATTCCGCTGAACGTTGGGTCACGAGGCTTCAACATGTCTCATGTTAAGCCGATTAAGTTCTGCTTCCGACCTGTTATTGTATCCAACACCTGATGGATTGTTCGATTGACTGTCTCAGGCGAATGTTGGAAGTGCTCGCAAATCACTCTAGTCGAAGCCCCTTGTGAAACCATATACAGAAACATTCCAACCTTTTCATGGATGGGTATGTTCCGTGACCCTGCTAACCCATAGCGGTTTCCCAAGGTATTGCAAAGCTCCCGAAAGCATCCGGTTTCCATTCGAAACATGTTGTAGGATCTGTCAAGATGCCCCTCCATAAGTTGTTCCACCCATTCCCTACCTCGACCGCGAGCTGTATAGCAAGGTTCCTTGTGGAAATGGATGTAATAGTAATGAGCAACGCAATCATCTACTGCTTGATTGTCTAATTCAAAGGCGATAATACGTCGCTGTAAGTTCCGTGACCGGTTGATGATATCTATTGCACTCCCTTGTGCATCACTACTCTCCCCCATAAGCGCCGACCTACGCTAGTTTCATCATGAGTTAAAATCAAAAAGAGAAACACAAATTCAAATAACACCACTACAGCACTGCAAACATTAACACAAATACAAATCATTCATTACAACATAAGCTAGTTTCATCACAAGTTCAAAGCATGTAGCACAAGTTCAAATAATGCATCACAAGTAAATAGCCTCCATACAATACAACTCAGAAATAGCTAAACACATTCAGAAAGAGTTCAATTAATGACTACAAAGGGAAAGGAACACAAGTAACGTCGAACGCTAGACCATCAGCTGGAGGTGGATTTACCCTTCTCATATGAATGTTGCAAAAATGCAAGGCGTTCCTCGTTTGAGCGAAGCCATAGTAAGGTGTGACGCCACTTCTCGTCCATATTGCGTAACAGAGAATCCATCCACAATGCACTAGTACTATCAACGACGCCCTCATCAGCCATTTTTCCAAGTAGTTCGAGTCCCTCATCAATCGATGGTGGCAATTTTCCAACAGCTTTTGCAATTGAAGACGCCTCCTGCTCTAACATTGCAATCATCCTCTCACCACGGGATGCTGATTGCGACAAGTGTGAATTCAACATTGCAGCTCCTCCAGACCTACGCCGCTTGCTAGACTCTGGTCGCCCAGTTGGTGCGAGTGGGGCACCCGTTGGAGGCGTACCCGTCACCGGGGATGCATTAGGGGTATCCCCTTCTGGCGTACCTTCATCCACATATGCACTCCTTTGAGGTTGCGTTTGAGTGCCTAAGTTGTCCGGTGGAGTCTGAACACATCCCTCGCTTAGTAGACTAGTGAAATTCTGAAACAAGGTTTCACCTTCCTCGTCGACATTGAAGTCATTCAGAGCAGCCCCTTCGGTACCCACTGAATCACCATCCAATTCCACAGTAGCTCTCCCAGGAACGCGAGTTGGATTCATAGAAG
This sequence comes from Persicaria maculosa, assembly GCA_963922045.1. Lineage (NCBI taxonomy): Eukaryota > Viridiplantae > Streptophyta > Magnoliopsida > Caryophyllales > Polygonaceae > Persicaria > Persicaria maculosa. The sequence continues at coordinate 23,005,363 of OY998259.1, read as the reverse complement.
GTGACATTGCCATTCGACCCGTTGCGACGGTCTTCCCAAACAACCTATCCATCAGCTCCTCCCAATCTGGATCCATGCCCTTGTGCCTAAACTTGGCGCATTCTTTTTTCTCCTATAGCCGAGTAAAACAAAGTAATCAGGATTTCATTTTTGCACAACTATAAATCCAATAAACCAAATCCATCTATAAAGGAAAAAGGCTTAGGCAAAACCTTGATTTTCTTATCCCACCACTGCTTGTCAGCCATTATTCTTCGATTCACCGGATCCCAACCTAATCCAGTTTCATGGTTTCTTAGCATCTTCCAAGCCGAGTACTCGCGTTTCAAACCTTGGTACCTATTCTTCATTACCACAACCATCACTGTACGACCTATCTTTTTGGAAAATGCAAGTGCCAATTCATCCCACTTAAAATTGCTTGTCGGATTCGTGTTCTTGCGGTAATCCAACAACAGTAGAACCATTTGTTTAAGTACGTCGTCGTTCCAAGTGAAGGAACAATTGCTCGTGTTATCGGTATCTTGTGAGACATCCATTTTCTATCCAGTTGGTAAGAATAAAATAAAAAGAGAACATACAAAGATCAAATGAGAGAAAATATCCAAACAAGTTTATCAATCAAACATCAAGAGCTCAATAAGAAAGTCTCAATGGGTATTATATCCTGTCAAGATTTTCTAACATTATGGCAAAATCCAATTGACAAGGAAACAAATAATATATTTGCATGCCACAGGTAATCTCCAAGTCCAAATAGGTAAAAGAAGAAGAAGAGAAAAAGATGGAAAAAACAAAGAGGCTATGTGAGAATGTTTTATGAAAGGTACATTTATTTTTCCAGATAAGTCTTAAAATACATATCAATAATAATCAATATGCATACAGATCCCACAACCCATATATTTTATCTTCTGTGTTTATTTACCCTCTCAAGAACATATGGTGGTGAATTCTAGCATGAAATTAACAAGGCCAAAGGAATAGAGTTAACTCTTAGCTGCAATAAACAATCTAATCCACCAAATCAAGTTAATCAACTAAAAATATTATGGCAGCTCTCAGTGTCAGGGAAGCAACAGCAATCTACAAAATTAACTGATTGAAAATGGGGGGATAAGCATTCCCAAAAGGCATTTTGAACAAGTATACCTGGCTATAGCTTTATACGAAGCATCTCTCGGAAGGTATCTTCATTGCCATAAAGGGAAGTTTACAGATATGTCAAGTGCAAAGAGAAGTTTACCTTGCAGTAACAACAACAACAACCATCAACTGTACAATAACAACAACAAAAACGAAATCCACAATTTCTAATTCAATCCAATTTCAACAAGTTTGAAATCAACAATCAATTCCTAATTCATTCCAACACCCACATTTTCGCACAAATAAACACCCTATTTCGCACACATTCGAAATTAATGGATCAAGGTGAGTGACATACGTACCTTAGTGATCTTCGTTCTTCGTAGCCCTCACAGCCGCCTCGGAATAACGCCGGAGCAACCCTTAATTTGTCTCCTGGCGCTGGTTTTCGTCTCCTGCGGCAGATGGAAGATAGATGGAAATAGATGGAAGATGGGAGATTGATGGAAGATAGATGGAAGATAGATGGAAGATGAGGGAGAGTTACATACCGCCGGTTTTCGTCTCCGGTCCGGTTGAACTTCGTCTTCAGCGCCACAGATGGAGATGCCGCCGATCCTCTACTCCTAAGAGAGAACAACCCTAAGCGCTTGTCCTTTGGTAAAAATCTGGGCGGGTTGTGAATTTGCATAAATATGAGGGGTAAATTTGTAATTGTAGAAAAATAAACCCCTAAATAAGCTGCATTGGCCGGCTTTTAATTAAACCACAAATTTTAACCGGTTTCTTACTTTTTTTTGCTCCCATACCACCATTAAACCAGTTAAATTGTTTAACACCTCCAAGATTATAATTTCAACCGGTTACTTCTGGGCAACCATACACACCCTTAGAGTTTAGAGTTTATTTAGAAAAAAAATATACATTTTCTAATATTAAACATATTAATTTTAATAAAAGACCCGCACAAAAGTGCGGGTACTAGACTAGTTGTTTTTCTAAAGAAATAATTATTGTAGTTTGTTAAGTATCGTCCCTTAAGTTTTAGTAGATAGACAGACATCCTAAAAACGTGTAAAATTTGAATTACAGTAGAGATTACGGAGGAAAGCTCCAAATTTGATTCAACAGACACAACTCTTTCTGGTGGTACAGACGTTTTATTTCTGGGGTAGTCTCAACATTAGATGGGGCTTGAACAGGCTGATTTGATGGGCTTCTGACCATGAGTCCGATTCATGGGGTCGATGAGGTAAATGTAATGGGCTCATTAGAGAAAGAAGACTTCTCCTTGTTCTTGTTGGGCCGAGGTCGTTTGTAGGGGCCCATGTGTAGGATGGTGAGACATTAGTATTTTTTGATTAGTAGATCTGACAATAGATGTCTATTACTATTTATGCACGTTTTCTTAAGAAGTTAAAAACTATATAAAATATCAATATTTTATTAAATATTTTTAAATAATATCATACATATTACTAATAAGTATAGAATTATTTTAAAAAATTAATTAAAAAATGAATATTTTATATAGTTTTTAGCTCATTAAAAAGCGTGCATGAATAGTCCAATGACATTTATTGTGGGACGGAGGGAGTATGAATCAAGAACCTTTTAATTACTATCCACAAGTCATTTTCAGCTGAACCATTTTGAAATAATTGGTCGACACTTGAGTTTTTCCCTTGGTCGACATTGGGCCATTGTTTAACAGCTATATAATTTCCAAAGATGAACCATGGACCTCCAGTTAGAACAGGTTCAAAATCCGACTGTCTTTTGAAATGCACAATCAAGTAATTGTTTGGAGCATCAATAATAGGATTAATAGACATTGGGCCACTAGGATTCCAGATTTGATGCAGCAGCCTGCGCTGTAGAACTGGGAAAGCCACAATCCTGCCGAGTGCTTTGATCACGACGGAAGTTCGCCAAGCAGTTTCCAAAGCATCCATAAATTGCACATATATGGTTGGATAAAACAACTCTGCCGACAGAGTTTGAATCTTGCATAATAAGCTTATGTTTCCAGGAAGTAGAAGGATTTTCATGAGATTTGGAAGAAGAGTAAGATGGATTTGGGGGAGTATCAGCCATCAAAGTAGAAAGGGAAGGGTTGCTGAAACCATTCCGGAATGGCTCACGCACGCCAAGCACAAGGAAGGGTTGCTGAAACGGTAGGTCATCCGACGTGGGGGCACGCACGCCAAGCACAAACTAAAACCAATTGGTGTTAGGTGGGGTAATCCACTGACTTATATGCGAGACTTGGATTCATTTTCTAACCAATGTGGGACAATCCCAACTCATGTTATCCACATAACACACTGTATAATTAAGCTTATAAATGTATATTTAATCTATATATATAGACTACATATTATATAATACTGTATACTATAATATATACTGTACATATAACATCATCATCATTAATTGCGGGACATGATTTACTATTTTTTATTTTGAAATCCCACCGGGAACAGGACCGAGATTTATGCCAAATTGCCCATCCCTACCTTTTACAATGAGTTTCATAAGTTTTGGGAGTGACAAAATATAGGGGTACTGTGTCGCTTTTAAGATTAAGGATCAAACAAGTGATTTTTTTTAATCATATAGTTAGCGACAATAACTTGTACATTGGAAATTTATTATCATATAAAATAGTTAATTTTTATTTTAAATTTTTTGTTGGTAGAATTAGAAACAAGTTAATTTATTTATATACAGTGAAAGTGATCTCTCCCTCTCAAGTCTCTAGTAACAAGAAAGCTCATTGTTGAAACTTTAGCAATTGTACATAGTTAAGCAAAGCAACAAATCAATCAAATAAATACATAAATTAATAAATGCACACAAATCACACAAACAAAAGCTTCCCACCACCAAAAAACAAATTGCTAGCAAACAAGGATGAAAGACGTTTAGAAAGTGAGTGATCTTGCAAATCCAATAGAAAGAAAAAAAAAGGGTCAGTTCTGATTTTGTGTTCTTATTGCAGTTTCTGTATATATATGTGAAGCAACAGAAAACAGTAGCCGAAAATTACAGTTTCTCTTTTCTTTTTGTTTGTTCTTTCTTTCTTTTTTCGCGGCTGCACCGGAGCTCGTTTGTTCTTGTACCCTTGCAGTTTATCTCATTCCTCCCTGCCTCGGATTCCTCCTACATTATTCACACCAATCAATCGGGTTTTCAAATATGTGATCGACTCACTCGACACATTAATATTCGGGTTTGAAATAATGGTGTCGATGACTAGCTACTACTACATTTGGGGTAATGAGATGAAAATATTCGATGTATTTAGATCGGATTGAAAGGTACATTGATTGAGTTGTGATAAATTTGAGATTCGGGTTGAATTCGAGTCAGATGGAAGTGTGAAAGACACAATAATGGTGTTAGATGAGGCCTCCGAGAGGTGGTTTTCAAAATGTGCTGCAATGCAATAGACAAGTCCAACCTATTGAAAGCAACGTAAGTCTCTCCTTCTTCTTGTTTTTTAGGGAGAGTGTGGATAGATGGGGCCAAAGTTAGGCTTATTTTACAACTACTTCTGCTATCAAAAATTAACACTCTTTAAAGGGTTTTAATTTTTAAAGGGTGAAGTGTAAATGTTATTTTCTCAACCTTTTGAAGGAGGTTCGAACCTTATAACTTGTTTAGTTTAGAGTATAAAATATGTTTGGTTGAATTAAAAACGAGAGAAAAATGACACATTTTTTTCTTCAGATATATGAGTTCGAATTCTGAAAATAATGGAGAATTGTTACAACTTGTGAAAGAACTTTATCCTTTAATATTGGATCTAGATCCGGTACAAATGAATGGGTTCATACCAAATATTACCTCTGCGTTCTTTTAGATTTTGCATGTTTTTTAAGAATCTAAAAAATAGGGTAAAATATTAACTTTTTTTTTTTATCAATTATTTTCAATAATTTGATACTTATTATAGTAAAAAGTATGAAATTATTTAAAAAATTTAATTAAAAAGCTAATATTTTACTTTTAAAAATTTCTTTAAAAAAGTGTAAAATCTAAAAAGACTTGGGGCTCGTTTGGTATTAATATCTAGATATCGATATCGGTTGATATCTTGATATCAAGATATCGGTATCGGTATAATGATATCGATTTCGATATCAAGATATCGATATTGGCCATCGGGTGATATCTCCCAAAAAATCAGTATATCAAATTAGCCTAATATTGATATCTAGATATCAAGCGATATCGATATCTGACGATATCAAGTGATATCTGGGTCATACCAAACACTAGATATCAGATATCGGGGGCTGATATAAGATATCTGATATCTAGATATCAATACCAAACGGGGGCTTATATTAAAAAAACGGAGGGAATAATAAAAAAAAAACATATTTCATAATCTTTTTTTTTATGACGAGGAACCCTGAACACGTGATCCAATCGGCAAGAGTCACTTATTAGGTAAACTGGTTTGCGCCGACTGTTTCAACCCACTGATAATCTATTTCGTTTCAAGGAAAAATAAAATATCCGTGCGATAATTTTTATTACAACACATCACTAAATGACATATGTGCGGTGGACCGGTGGTCGTCGGACAATCTCAAATGGTATTCATAAATGTGGTTTGAGATTGGTTAAACTTAGTTAATCCAAATAGAAATGATCCATATATGATTAGTAAGTCTTACAATTTTTCCTTGTTTTCTCCCCAACCAAACACGTTCTTGTGGGGGTTTTATCATTTCTTAAAAAAGAGAAATGGTCACTTTTTGTCTCATGGATCTTAATAATGAAAAAGGGTTTCCAATTCAAGGCCAAAATCCAACGCCATAAGACAAATTTCTGACTATTGAATAGGACTTACCTATCTACATGTACACATGATCTTTATGATAGCTAGGTAGATTTTATTTGGTTTTGTGGGTTTTCTATCTTTTTCATGCTAAGTTCAAGAAATATAACCGTTGGGTACATGGGTTAAAGTTATTTATGCTTACATATTAATTAGGGTATATTACATAAAATCACCCACTAAATATTGATTTTTTCACCTAACCACCCGCTAAATTTGAAATTACACAAAACCACCCGATAAATATGATTTGTTAACAAATCACCACCCAACCAAAAACATTCATCAAAACATCAATAAAAATGACTAAATTACCCACACTTTTTAATAAAAGTTTCTTTTCATATTCATTGAAACACCTCATACTTGTAATTAATCTAAAATAAAAGGTATTTCTTTATCCTGCTGCCATAATTCATACACCAACAAAACCTTGAATTTGCAAAATTTCAGTAAATATGCACCTAGTGTGTACAAATGCGGATTTTCAATCCCTAAAAGAGGTATATTGGTAATTTACAAAAAAAATCAAAAGATCTTGACAAAATTTAATCATGGGCGGTGATTTATTAACAAATTGTATTTAATGAGTGGTTTTGTGTAATTTTTAATTTAACGGGTGGTTAAGTGAAAAACTTGACACTCCCTCTGTCCGATAATACATGGGGCTTTTAGCTCATTTCACGTTTATTAAAGAGACATATAACTAGTTAGTTGGAAAAAAAAGAGGTAAATGGGAGTAATATTTAGTAAATGGGATTATTGGGTGACTCACTTAAATCTCATCATTATCATTAGAGATTAAAACTTAAAACCTTTGGGTATCCAAATTGAGGGTAAATTTGGGATTAAATTTTAGGGTGAAATATACTCTTTGCCCTCATGGGTATAGTGTAAGGGCAATTTGCTAAAATAACCCAAAAACCCAAATCACTTTGCACCCCCTATCCACTATCTAAACAAATTGTAAAATCTAACCCCTCCCCCTCCCCCCCCAAAATCCCCCGTTACCTCACCTGTTGCAACTAGTGGGGAGAGAGAGAGAGATAGAGAGAAGCAACAGAGCATTTATTGTCTATCCCTGTCACCCATCCAAAACTTTTTCTCTCTATGGCTCTTTTCATCGAAGAGCTCAATTGAAGAGCTTATTAATTCTTTGATTTCTTTTTCTTCTATCTCTCTGCCTTCGAGGGTGACATGATCTCCATGAGAGCTCGAATCGGCCTGCGCCGCTGGTGTGAATCGATGTCGGAGCACCGTTTTGGCGCATTCGTCCTTCTCACCTTTGTTCTGATGGCTTTTCCAGGTCAATTTGAGGCGAGTGGATGAAAGATTTGGAGTAGAGGAGGTGGAATCGAAGTGGAGGAGTCTTCGTAAAGGCTTGGTGAACCGCTTTGTTTTTTTATTTATTATTATTATTGGTGAATGAACAATAAATCAACTTTTCACTCTATGGTTTCTTACTGGACACCCTTTGGTACTCTACTGGACATCCAATGATTTCCTACTGGACACCCTATGGTTGTTTCATGTCTTGCGTGTTGTTCAATGTTTTTTTGGTTGTAGTGTCGTCGTCCCCCCTAAGCCCAGACGGTAAAAAAAAAAGAAAGGGGAATTAGTGCATTAAATAAGGAGAGAGAGAGAGAGAGATGAGTGAAAAGGCAACGGTAAGGTCGCAGAGGAGAGAGGACATAGGGGATATGTCGCAGAGGAGAGAGGACATATGGGATAAGACACACACACACAGAGAGAGAGAGAGAGAGAGAGAGAGAGAGAGAGAGAGAGAGAGAGAGAGAGAGAGAGAGAGAGAGAGAGAGAGAGATGGTAAGGGACCATTAATATAATTTGAATTAAATCTTAAGTTTCAGAGAAAAACCATCGAAGAAGAAGCAAGTGGGATGACGTTTATTTGCAGGTTGACGTGTAAGCAATTAGTTTTAACTGGACACCCAAAGCAAAACAACATGACACATATTGGAACCGACTGGACAAGAGTTATCAGAGAAACAGATTCACCATCGACTTCGGATAGAAAATGGGTAAGTTTGCTTTAGATTTGAGGGAGACATCTCTCGCATAACCTTTATTGAAAGCAAACTTGCCCATTTTCTATCCGAAGTCGATGGTGAATCTGTTTCCACGATAACTTTTGTCTAGTCGATTCTAATATGTGTCACGTCGTTTTGCTTTGGGTGTCCAGTTAAAACTAACTGCTTACACGTCAACCTGCAAATAAACCTCCGCCAATTGCTTCTTTTTCGATGGTTTTTATCTAAAACTTAAGATTTAATTCAAATTATATTAATACCCCTCTCACTGTCACTCTTCCATCTCTCTCTGTCTTATCCTCACTCATCTCTCTCTCTCTCTCTCTCTCTCTCTCTCTCTCTCTCTCTCTCTCTCTCTCCCTCTCCCTCTCTCCCCCCTCTGCAACTTTACTTTCCTTTTTCAGCCCTCTCTCTCCTGTCCTCTCTCACTGATTTTCTTTCATCTGTAGACTTTCCCTTGCTTCTCTCTCTCTCTCTCTCTCTCTCTCTCTCTCTCTCTCTCTCTCTCTCTCTCTCTCTCTCTCTCTCTCTCTCTCTCTCTCTTCCGCCTCCCACATTCTCTCTCTCTCTGTCTGGTTTTGTCCAGGTGTCAAGCAGTGGAACCTAATACCCCCCTCACTTACTTGATACCGCCCCAACCCTTTACCCCCATATCCGGTTTTGCCCAATTTCAAACCGGATTGGGTTAACCTTGTAAAGAAAACGGATATTTGACTTACTTTGTATAATTTCCTCTATGGTGTAATCATTTGGTGGAGCCAAATTTAAACTTTTATTTGGAGTCAAAAAAACATTTGGACTGAGGGAGGATTTAGAAATACTCCTAAGAAAATAGAGATGGGAACAACAATTTTTCTTTAATTTTACTTACTCTGTACGGTAAAAAGAGGGCAATAACTCGTACTCCTTTTAGGGTAATAATTACCTTAAATATTTTGATCTTTATTTCTGAAAAAATATCAAAGGCTAAAAGTCCATGTATATGTATTATCGGACGGGAGTATTTAGTGAGTGGTTTTCTGTAATTTACCCTATTAAGGGTTCGTTTGGCTATACAAGTAGCTTTTATGAGCTTTTAGTTTTAATATTCTATAATTTTAAATAAGTTAAATATAAGATTTTTAGTTTAATTAGCTTTGAAAATTGGATTTTCAACAACTACTCATCCCAGCCTTTTCAAAACTCTACTGTATTAATTTTCTCCTATCTCGTCAGCTAGTTTGTATCAGCTACTCCAGGGACGGAGCCAGAAAGTTTTGAGCGGGGGGTCACCATAGTAGTCGACAATAAGATCGAGAAAAAAATCGTAAAACACAACGTGTTCGATAGTACAAACTAGTGTTAACCTATGGTTTCAAAAATACTACAAATATATAAAACGAAAATAAGGATAAAAAACAAAAAATAAAGATATAAAATGCAATAAATAAACATTGCATTATTAACATGTAATAATGTATAACTAGATATAAAAATTTTAAACTTGCGTAACTTCTTACCATATTTTCAAAATAAGTAATATAACCTATGGTTTCGAAGCTCTCGAGATGAATTATAATATGTGAGTGTCAATTTAAGTAAACTATTAAAGTATTAGAGTACATTGAAATAAAATTAAAATGATTAATACTGCTGTAATTTTCAAACATTTATAACTTTTTACTCAGATGTCGGATTATGGCGTATTATATATCAAAACGAAGCTATCGACAAGGAGAATATACCTAAGTAATTTTTCGGATGAGGGGGAGGGTCATGTGACCCCCTAGGACCCCCCTAACTCCGCCTCTGAGCTATTCTATCAGTTGGGTTACCAAATATCTTGCTAGCTTATGAACACTCTAATTTAACACATATTTAACCCATTTAATTTATCAGCTTTATCTACCTTGTCAGATTCAACTACTCATTAGTTCCGTGTTACCAAACTGACCCTAAATAAGTATTAATTATCCAGCTATCTTTTCAATATAACTATGTAATTTATGACCTTTTTTCATGTAAAGGATCCAATAGAAAATGCTAATATAAAATCGATAAAAATAACATAATAATTCTTATTAAAACAACTTAATATTATCCTAATCACACAAAATCTTAATTTCATTCAAATCTTTCAACATAATTTAGGACTGATTGTGGCTCCCAAAAAGCCCAAAGGGTAGAAATTGGTTTTCTACAATGATAAAGTTTTGCTATTTCATAGATTTCAAGTTAAGCATTTTTTTAATCAGATTTTTAGTCTAAAGAAATAATTGTTGTACTTTGTTAAGTATATTCCCTTAAGTTTTAGGGCATAAGTATGATATTTTCACCTAAAATTAAGTAATACTTGAAAGTATATTATTGTTATAATGATATTTGACTTTTTATAATTTAATAAATATTAAATTGAAAAGAAAATTAAAAAAAAAAAATCATATTTTATACATTTTTTTTGAGAAAATATTGTACACAATTTTTAATTTTAACGATATATACCAAAAAAATATCAAATACTTTATATTTAATAACCTCAAGGGAGTAGTTTATTTAGACTACAAAAGAGTCAACACCACATATTAGCACTTTGATTGACTTTGAAACCACATTGTCTTCCACCCTAAAAAAAGGTGCTCAATATATTTACATAAAACTTTATATGTTGAATTAATTTTTAGGTTTGCAGAGTCGATTGACTTTTTTCTTTTTGTCTGAACACCAAATAAACAGCTACTCACGTATGACGTATGTATGGAAGAACAGCGCGCGGGAAATAAACAGCTCCAAAACTGACAAAACCTATATATAAATGAATAAATCAGATGAGATTAAAATGAATAAATGCAAATAGGGAGAGTGGAATATCGGTAAATGAGTAATTGAAGTTGGATTGGAGGGTTTCTTGTTGGCCCTTTCTCCCCTTCCCTCGATGCCCTCTTCTCTTCCCCTCGATTTCCACTCTCAAGTCAAATCATTCCATTTTATTCTACACTATACTAATTGCTCCAAATCAAAATATATAAAATATTAATTTTTAAAAAACTAAAAATTATATAAAATATTAATTTTTATACATTTTTTTAGTATATTTCTACTTATTAGTATGAAATTATTTTTAAAAATCAATACAGAAGTTGATATTTTATTGATTTTTTTTAATTTATTAAAAATATGTTAAAATTTTAAATAATCTATATTTTGAGAGAGGGAGTATATTCTTCGATAAAATACACTCAATCCGTTTCAAACTAAAAGTCGTTTGTCTTTTTCTGCACGCTTTTTGAGGAGATAAAAACACTATAAAATATTATTTTTTTGATCAGTTTTTTTTTATAATTTCATACTTAGTAGTCATAAGTATAAACTTATCGAAAAAAATTAATTTAAAAAATAATATTTTATATTGTTTTTACCTCCTTAAAATGCGTGTAGAAAAGTTAAACGACTTTTATTTTGAAACAGAGGGAGTATCATTTTAGAATGTTAAATTTCATTAGAAAATACTCCCTCCGTTCGGCAAAACTTGTCATTTTAACTCTCCACACAATTTTTAATAAAGTTAATAATTACACTCATTTTTACTAATTTACCCTCATTTATTACTCTACTTTTTACTTTATCAAAAACTACAACTCACAACACATCAATCAAATCAAGGGCATTTTAGTAAAGTAGAATAAAAAATACCTAAAATGACAAGTTTTTTCGAACAAAAACAAAACTCTAAAACGACAAGTTTTGCCGAACGGAGGGAGTATGTTATTTTTAAATATTTTGATCTTTACTTTACGAAAAAGTATTTATTATGATTAATGGAATGTGAATTGTATTTTTCTATAAATTAAAAAAATAGCTTAAAAAGGATAAAATAGCTTGAAAAATGGAAAGAGTATGAGTTTCAAATAGTAAATGGAAATTTACATAAAATCACCCTCTCAAAATAAATATAAGTTATACAACAAAACAAACATTTTGGTTATGTTTGTCATAAATAAAAATTACAACTCAAATTACAATTAGTGTTGAGAGATGTGAATGAGATAAAAGAGTCCCACATCTAAAACCTCACTAGGCTTAAGTGCTACACTACTAGCACACAAGCGCCTATACACATGATCCCCCGGTCACGATCTCCTTGTTGCTTATAAGCCCTTGCGTGTTCCACGTATGACGTATGTACCCAAAGTTGATCTCATTTTTAGTTCAAAACTATGTCATTTTAGTGCGAAATATGGTCGGGGATTTATTTTTTATGGATTTAAATAAATTTTATTTTTCAATGTTTGCTCCACCATTGATCTAAATAAGCAACATATAGTTCTCCAATAAAAAGAAACTAGTACAGTTCCCGCGCCATTGCGCGGTTTATTTTTAAATCATAATAATATGACAAATTAATTTTATTGGTTGAAAAAAATACAATTAATGTAAACCATTTAGGGTTGGTTAAGCTGGAAATGAACTGTGAGAAGTACCCAAAGGTCCCTGGTTCGAATTCTGTCTCAGGTGGCCACTGAAGGGTTTACCTAGTTTTTAACTTCATAGCTCATGGGATTAGTCGGGTACAAGTAGCAGAACCCGGGGATACCCAAGTAAATTCAAAAAACTATAATAAATGTAATGATAACATCTCATTAAAAATGATATAAACCCCTTGGTTAGAAAATATAGAATATATTGAGAAAAAAACTATAATTAACGTGATGATGTCACACCTTCAAACTTACTTTTCATTAAAATTATATATTAACATTAATATTAATATGAATTCAATATTTTACATTGAACCACTGGTAAGAAAATGGAGTTTATAATGAATTGAAAAAAAATGATAAAAAAATCTTTGCATAAGGAGGCGACATGTTGTAGTAGGATTATAGGTTTAATATTCAATTTGTAGAAATGAAGAAATTTTATTCATTTTAAAATTTGAATATTAAACCTTTGCATAATGAAGCAATTTTGAATATTAAACAAAAGACAACTTTTATTATTTTATTTAACATGTTAATTTTTATTTTATTTTCTCAAAAACTAAATAGGTTAGAAGTTGGGTAGATATAGAAAGGAAGGTATTAAAATAAAATTCACGTATTTTCTTAAAATAATATGTTAAATGAAAACTTTAATCTATAATCGTTCAACCATGATCATATTTTGGATAATTTAATAAGATCATTATATTTTGATGTATACAAACAAAAAATTTGAATTTTTTTATGTGTATATAGATAAATTAATAAAATTTAACGCGTGTGCGTGTGTGTATATATATATCTCCAATTATGCCTTAAGAATATTGTCTAAAATTAAATAGAATAACCTATAATAAATTAAGATATATATGGAAATATTGAGATATATGGGTAAATAATAAATAGGTTAATTGATTTATCCTAATTAATTAAATTATTAAGAAAATACACTTACCTAAAATAACTTGGCATGAAATGGTGACACTTGTCAAAATTGCTTCTCATTTAAAGTATAATATATAGAATATAGATAATATAGATATAGATAGAATCAAACTAAACAAGGTTCAGAAAGCATAAATTTATCTTATAAGACATTTATATTCATACATATTATTATTATTACTATTTTTTATTTAGTATTTCTATTAGATTTAATAATTTACCAAACCAACAAGTATATTTTTGCAAATGAATTAAACCAACTAAAAATCCTAATATAACTGCTATCTTTACCATTTGACGCGGAGAAAATTCCCTAAAAAGGCTAAAAACATTATTGTGTATATAATTAATTAGTAACTAATTTACCTAATTCATGCAACTTATAGATAGAGTTGAAGCATAGGTGAACGTTGGCTTTCACTTTTTTTCACCCCAAGAACAGAGCATGCGCAAAACGACACCGTTCCTTTTAGCCTATGTAGACTTCTCAGGGCTCGTAGGTTTTTAAAATTATTTAATTTCCGCGCAGTAAAAGAGAAAAAATTAAAAAATTAAAATATTAATTACTCTCTAAAAAAAATCCCTCCTACAAAAACCCACCACCACCCTTCTCATTTCTTCCGGCCTCACTCACAAATGGAAGAAACCCCCCAAACAAGAAGGAAAAGATTAACGAGGCCCGAAACGACGCCGTTCCACATAAACGACCACCCGGACTTGCTCCTGGAGGTGCTGAAGCGCCTCGACGCGCGCTCCCTCGGCGTGGGCGGGTGCGTGTGCCGCCTCTGGAGCGCGCTCGCCCGCAACGACGTCGTTTGGGAGCACCTATGCTTCAGCCAAGCCGCGCCGCCGCCGTCCCGAGCCGCGCGCGCCCTCGTCATCTCCCTCGGCGGATACAGGCGGCTCTACATGCGCTGCGTTCAGCCGGCGCTGACCTCCCTGCGGCGGCGCCGACACCGGCGAGCCGACGCCGAGCTGACGCGCCGAGTGTGGACCCGCCACGGCGCCCAGCTCTCCCTCTCCCTCTTCTGCGTGGATTACTATGAGCGGCTCGGGGGTGCGGCTGGGATCCGCAGCGACGCGTCCACGCTATCTCTCATGTTCCTCTGCAAACCAGTTAATGTTTGATTAATTAAGGTTATTGATTTTTTTTTTTAAATATATACTACTATAATATAGTTTGGTGATTGTTGGAGTTGGGAATTAATGAGGAGGTTTGATTGGTTCATTGGATTATTTTTTTAACCTGATTTATTACATTATTTTTTTTTTTTTTTTTGGTGAAAGTTATTACATTAGTTTGAAGTGTACCAAAGTAACTAATATCTCCAATCTCCATTTTCTTTTCTTTATTTATTTATTAAAAAAACAGAGATTTAATTTGAAAGACTTAAGTCTTACACTTAATCCATGTAAGTGAATTCTCTTGGACGAAAATTTGAAGTTCAAAATAAAATAAAAGATTATTAGTAGAGATAAAAGTGATCTAGATAGATGAGACAACCAGTTATATAATTCGCTATCCTAAAAATGTGAAAATTTTCACTATGCCAAATTACATCTCAGACGACGGACGAAAATCGTCGCCTGAAAATCATTTTCGCCACTTGATGTTTCAGGCGACGGATGTCCGTCGCCTGAACGTCTGTTCGTCCAATGCCATCCCTAGAAGTTCCAGGAGACGGATGTCATAAGGTCCGTCGCCTGAGTACCTTTAGGCCACCAAATGTACGTTCGTCGCCTGAATACCTTGTCAGACCTCAAGGGCTTCTCAAGCCCGCCCATTAACTCTTAGGCAACGAACTTTAAATTTCAGACGACTAATCCAGTCCATCGCTCTATAGTGGGCTCGGAATTATAAATCATTATTTAATTTAACTTAAGCGACGGACCTATACTAAGTTTATGGTCGCTTGAATGGGAGAGTGATAAAAGAAATTGCTTCAAGCCACCAACGGGAAAGGAAAAAGTCCGTCGCCTGAAATGGTTCACAAGAGGGCAAAACATCCAAGCGACCTGTTTGTTAGTAAGTTCGTGGCTTGATTTTGTTTAAGCCACAAGTATTTAATTATATTCGTCTGATGTTCGTCGCCTGATTGCGTATAGATTTTAAAAAAAATAATCGCAAATCGCTTTTTGCCCCTTGTTTTTATACCGAAAATTTGCAGAAAACCTGTGCATTTGTTTTTTTTTGCACGAAACCTGTAATTCAATATACGAACATACAATCCACACAACTCAAAGAGATTCCAAACAGACAAATTATATACACAAACACGAAATTCCATCATTCAATCCACACAAATCCAAACAAATTCAATATCCCTACAAGGACATTAACAACCTGCAATTCAATGCTTCAATCTAGACAAACACAAAATACAACCCGCAATTCAATCTACACAGCCACAAAATACACAAGCAATCCGAACAATATATGCCAAAGTAGTAGACAAGTCCAAAAAGGTGCGTTATAGGATAGAGGATGGTTGTGTGATACCTTCGACTACTGGGAGGAGGGCTGAGAAGACACAAGAGGAGGGTTAGATGGTGCAGACGGTTGTGCAACTGAGTTGAATGACGGCTACGATCACGCAGCTCCACCTAGGAAATCACAAATCTTCTTCTCCAAGTCTGACATGCGCGACTCCAGCGCTTCATTCACAGCTCTAACTTGCCCCACTTCCTTCTTTGCTTCCGCAGCCTCCTCCTTTGCTGCTGCAGCCTCCTTCTTCGCTGTTGCAGCCACATCCTTTGCCCGCTGAGCTTGTAGCTTCGCTTCCTCCACCTCCTTCTGCCTCTCGTCCGCCCTTGCAGTCCACGGTCCCCCCCTTTTCTTTGCAGGCCGCTGACCAGCCGCACCCATGCCTTCAAGAAAAGGATATAGTCATACACTCAAGTATAACACACAAATCTGTTTATAAGTAGAACATATCTATATATGTAAGTTTTCAATTTTGAGGTACACAAATCTGTTTTAAGTATATTATATCTATGTAGCAAGCTTTGAGGAACACAATATGTTGCAAGTTTTAAGTTGTATTGAAATGATGATGTATATATGCAAGTATAACACAATTTGTTTTATTTCAGTTTATGTATTATCCAAATAATCGAATGGTTGTATCTATATATGCAAGTTTTATTTTTTTTTCCCAGATTATGAGGTTAGTTCAATAAAGGATATACCTCGGACTTCGGTTCCCCTTCTCTCGCCGAAGCATTCCATGATCATAGCTGTCTGTTTTTCGATGGGGATTGGGTCCAATTGGCTAGGGTCGTCAGCCTCTCCTTCCTTAGGTGCTAGTTCCGCCGCAACAAGTGCCTTTAATTTTTCCTGTCAAAAGAAGTCAATTAGCCCAACGGATCAAAACTAAATTAACTTGACCAATTAAGTAAAATTTGAACAGAAATAAATGGATTTTCAGGAGCTAAAATGGATTTCAATGCAATAGAAAGACAAGAGGGGAGAATCTGAAAATATAATCTGTACAGTCCTGCAAATATAATAATTCAAATGTAATCATGAATACAAAGTCATGCAAATATAACTATTCATACATAATCAGTAAAACTTTATACCATGATCCACATTAAAGCCTTGAAATCTATCAAAACTAGTAATATAAGTATATAACTATACAAAATCAGTAACTTAAAAATCAGTAACTTAAAAAAAAATCAGCAAAGCAATGAATTTGCAAAAACTTGAACTAAGCATCACACAGCTCTCTCGTTAGATCAAGTTTGAATGATTGCAATGACAAAAGAAGATGGGAGCGTGACAACAAGCTTTCCTTTGGATCCAAGACACAACAAGAACACCAAAAGCCGAAACTACACAGATTGCAACTTTCAATTTGATTTCAAGTGCAGCATCTCAAAAACATCGATCAAATACGTCCATATCCAGTTGTGAAAATCAGAAATTTCCATTCTAGATAAAAACCACTTCATTTAGAACAAGCATTTAATCGAACAAGTAGTCTGCAAGCAATGAAACATTGAAACCAGCCTTCTAGTGCAAAAACATCAGACAGACTCACAATTGAGAGCAACATTTTCAAGAAGCACAAAAACAAAAAAGAAAATGAGCAGTTATATCACCCACCTTCAGTAGAGTAATTCATATTTTAATCATTCATATAAGTTTCATATATTTGTAAAACTTGCTGATTTGATACATGCATATATAATCATTCATATAAGTTTCATATATTTGTAAAACTTAATGATTTCTAAAACTTAGCTTTAGTTTTATAAGTTATAAAAGTTTTATAACTTAGGTATAATTTTAATTTTTATAAAACTAACCGTCATCATAAATCAAAGGGTGAGTTATAGACTTACACCACAGTCCCTTGCATTTAGACACTTTTCGTAATTATTGATGCAAGCTCGTGCCACTCCTGCGCGGTCACGCTTTTGAATAAGCTCTTCAGCTCGGAAGCTCATGGGAACGGGGCCGCTATGGTGGTTGATGGGATTTGGGTTTTTGGTTCTATTCATCTTGTTTCTCTCGCACATAGCCTGAAAGAAGAAAAGAATGAAATTATCGGTTATAAATGTGTGAAAATATACGAATAAGTTCAGACAACACACAAGGTACAGATATAACCTGTTTTGCTTCGTCGAGAAACTCATTGTTGACCAAGTATATCCACTGCTCAGGGCGCCGGACAAACTCCAATGGAAGTTCCTCTCCGTATTCCTTGAAGTGCATATGGCAGTCATATTTCCATGCCGAATAGGCTTTGCTCGCCTTCTTCTCCAGGAACTCCGTCATGGGATCTTTTTTCGATTTGTTCCCCGGTAACTCCTCCGGTAACTCCTCCAGTAACTCCTCCATGGGATCTGGTTTTGGAAGTTCATAATAAACCAAGAAGAAAGTAGGTCACAATTAATCTTGATGTGTAAACATATGTATACAAGTAACTTATAAAAGTTTTGTAAACAAAATTTTGTTAATTTAAATGTATATCTATGTGTAAGTAACTTATACCTCCAGGTAATCCTTCACTATGGCCTGTTGCTTTTTCGTGAGTGCCACAAATGTCGAGGCCATCATGGGGACTTTATCCCTGACAGCACACCCAAGGTCCCTAATGAATGTGCTATACATATCCCGGGTGCCAGGCCCCTTGTGGAACATAGAGTACTCAATCTTGAGCCTCTCCCCCCCCCCCCGGTCGCCTGCATCATATGCGCAGTCTTGTTGCTCTTAATTATGCGCACCTTAACTGGAAACCATATGAATCAGAAGCAAGCCATATGAATCATATGAATGAATCAGAAGCAAATTAAGAGTCAAATAAACAATGTGTGAGAGAAGCAAAGTAGATAGAAACACAAACCAATCCACCAAAAACACAACCATTTAACCCATTGCAAACTTTTAGAAATCAGTACTCTTAAAAAGTTTTAGAAATCATGAGTACTTTAGTAGACCACCTAGAGTTTTGATCAAGTGAAGTAATTTAATGAAAGATATACAGTGGAACACGCCTAAATTGATTTGAATGTTACCCAAAGTACATAGGCATGATTGAAGACAAGGAAATTACACACTAATTTTGCCCAAATAGCCACCAACAAGAGTATACCCATTATCATTATTCACTAAACATAAGTTGATACGGCGGAGGTAAAAACCAACAGGTTCCTTCATAGATGCATAGATTTTATAATACAAAGGTGGGATTCCTAGATAACTTCTCTTAATAGACAAACCCATAACAAAAAAACATACATAGAAAAACCCAAACCAAAATCAATCCACACACTCACCATTCTTGCTCCTACTTCTGATGGAGCGAGGGAACTCCGGTATGCTCAGTGTTTCGAGTGTAAGGGAGACGATGGCCTGGTCGTCGAGAGGAGGCGGCACTGGGGTTGTCGAGGGAACTCCGGTATGCTCACTAGGGTTTGGGGTTGTCGTAGCACCAGGGGCTGAAGAAGAGGGCCTTGGAACCTCGTCATGCAGTGGTGGAGGCGTCGGCGTTGGTGCAGTCGGCGTTGGTGCAGACGAGGACGAGGGAGAGGGAGATTTCCTCTTCAGGGTACTCTGAATGAGCTGTCGGGCTTTTGGAGGCATTGCAGAGGTCAGGCCGAGTGAGAGATGAGAGGAAGGGCGAGGAGCTGGGTGACCGGAGATGGGAGAGAGAAGAGGCGGTGGGTGACCGGAGATGGGAGAGAGGAGAAGGAGGCCGAGTGAGAGGTGAGAGGAACGATGGAATTTGGGGCTTAGGGTTTCACGGTGAAATTGAGAGGGAATTTGGGGCTTAGGGTTTCACAGTGAATTTGGGGCTAAGAGTGGGCCGGAACTCTCAATTCTCGATTTATATAATACGCCCCATTCAGGCGACGGATTTTGACCAAGTTCCTCGCCTGACAATTCTCTAGGCCATCACAACCATTAAGTCCGTCGCCTGAATGGAAATTACGAGGGAAATTTCGAAATTTCAGTGAAATTGAGAGGGAATTCTTATTTTCGACTAGGGCGTCCACATACACAAACTCCGTCACTTGAAATATTTTTACTAAAAATGCTCGTAGGGTCCCAGGCCACCATCACCATTTACGTCCGTCGCCTGAATATACTCAGGCCACGGTGATTGACTAAGTCCGTCACCTAAGTACTTTTAGGCCATGAAGATTGACTATGTTCGTCGCCTAGATCCCTGCAAAGTTTACAATGCCGAGTTTGTATATGCTTGTACTCCCTTTATATGTCAAGTAGGTGACAAATGGTAATGCATGAAGACTCATAATGCACATATATGACACATAAATATCTTAAGTTATAACCGAGGATCGTGATTACAAGAGGTCAAACATATTGTCAACCATCAGTGTCAGTATCCACATTCTCTACGTTAACTTGTTCTTCTTCGTTCACTTATTGTTCTTCATTGACTTCTTCTTCTTCTTCTTCTTCTTCTTCTTCTTCTTCTTCTTCTCCGTCTTCATCCTCTTCTTCCTCTTCTTCTTCTTCTTCTTCTAGTTCTGCGGCTTCATCGTCTTCTTCTTCCTCCAAGGGAATATCAATGTGGAGATTAAGACCTATACGTTATGAAAACATGTGAGAACCAAAACGTATAGTTTATAAAAAACATCTTAACTATAATTCTAAGTTATAAACTATAAGTTATAAAAAAAATATTAAGTTCAAACCTTCGAAACTAATCATTGGGCCCCACTCTTGATATGGTTCTTCAGGTTCAGTGGAAAGATTATCCCCACGTGTCGCCAGTGTTCGAGGATCGTAAACGCCTCTATGGAACATCATGTTCACTACTTTTCATGTCTCACCCGCCTTTGGATCATCTACGTAAAACACTTGCCTTGCAGAGAGTGCAAGACAGAACTGGGAGTTCTCATACCAGCTAGTGTTCGTGTCCACCGAAAGCAAGCCCAGATCTAGCTTGGTGCTACTATTTTCAGGATCAGTGTCAAACCACCTGCACTGGAACAACACAACTGGCATGCGAGTAGCATATAGTAGTTCAACCACTTGCTCGAGTACCCCGTAGTAGCGTGTATCTGTTGTTTCCACCATCACCCCTGAATTTTGCGTCCTCAAACCTTTATCTTTTCTCCATGATACAAACTTCACCCCGTTGACAACACAACTAGAGTACAATTTGCATTGCATTGGCTTTTTTTCCAAGTTGAGAACCTCATGTTTAAGAAATGTGTCTCCGTTCTCATGCAACTGAGCTGCCTATTTGAAAGAACATGTCAGTATAGAGTTTGGGAAAAGAATACCTTATGTTAACAACAGAACCTCACACATCCTTACCCATTTGTGAAAACACTCGAGAAAATGTCTTCTGCGCCTCCCCTCATTGGACTCTGGATATTTCTGCTCGTACATCTCCGCATGTGCTGTCATGAAGAAGTCAACATCCTGGCAATCAGTTAACACTTGCCAGTGCGCCTCTGCAATCATATCATCACCTAACCCTTGGCCACGAGTGATTTCACCTTGTGGACACACGAGTTTAGACACAACATTAGTGTCGTAGTTCGAGGCCTTTGTAGCATTTGCCTCTTCACTACCCTCATTTTGTAGCCCTAGGTATAGGTTGCAGTATGTAGCCTCTTTGAGCGTGTAACGCTCGGCAATAATCCCCTCTGTGTAACGATAACTTTTGACGTCGGCCTTATAGTCGCCAAGTTGCCTAGAAAAATCAACCCATTATGATGATGTCAAACCAGAGCCAATTCAAACAGGGACTTTGAAAGTATTAGCATACCTTTCAATTGGATACATCCACGTATAATGCACAGGTCCAGTTTCAAGCACCTGTTGCGGCAGGTAAACCAGAAGATGCACTATGATTGTGCAAAAGTGTGGGGGATAAATCATCTCCAAGTTGCACAGAATCTGCACTATCTCATCTTCCATCTGACGTACATCCTCCCTCCTCAGCTCCCTAGCACACAGTTTCTGAAACCATTTCGATAGCGCAACCAATGTCTTTGCAACACTAGGTGGAAGGTATGCGCGAACGAAAATGGGAAGCAAACGCTGGAACATGACATGACAATCATGGGTCTTCAAACCAGTGAACTTTCTCTCTTGAATGTTGACCTTGTTGTGCAAAGATCCGGCGTTATCCGGCGTACCCATGCGGATACTTGACATCAGCGAACCACTCGAATATCTCTGGTATGTCCTCCGGCTTCACTAAGAACGGCGCATGAGGGAGTCTTCCATCTCTCCTTGGTGCCTGGCTTTTTCGCACCCCTGTCTGCTGCAATGCAACTCGAGCTTTAGGACCATCTTTTGTCTTCCCGTCAATGCTAAGAGTGGTTCCGATAATGTTATCAAATACATTCTTCTCAATATGCATAACATCCAATGCATGTCTCACTCGAGTATATTGCCAATACGGCAATCTCCAAAAAGCGCATTTATGAGTCCAGCATACCCTATTAGTCGCACTGTACGGGGCCTTCAAAGCAGGGTGCGAGCTAAGGACAGGGAAGTTGATCCTGTTGCAACAGATACGAGAGTAGTATAATGAGATGGATGGTGTATAATTTTCAAGTAAAGTAAAGAAGGAAGAGTGTATGTATAACAATCTCTTACCGATTTAATTGTGATAGAATTTGCTCCCCTGTCCAAGAATGAGGTCGTCATCTTTCCTCGCATTGCCCGTTGAATGCCATAGCGGCGGATCTCCAAGGGTGGTTTCGCGAAAGCCATCTTCGGTGCCCATCATAAACCATTCTTCCCTATTCATGCGTTGCAGCCGTGTTGTCCAAGCAAGCAGGGCACGCTTTATACCCCTTTGTTGTCATTCCTGCCAACATCCCTAGACCAGGAAAGTCGTTGATAGTCCACAGAATTGCTGCTTTCATGGTGAAAGTAGACATCGAGTGCCGATCAACTGTACACACTCCAGTCTCCCATAGGTGCAGAAGCTCATTGATCAATGGCTCCATGTACACGCTAAGACACTTTCCAGGAGACTTCGGTCCCGGAATCAGCAACGCCAGCATGTTGAATTCCCGCTTCATGCACATTGATGGAGGCAAATTGTAGGGCATGACAATCACGGACCAGATGCTATGGAGACTTGACTGTTGCCCAAACGGATTGAACCCATCACTGGCAAGTGCAAGCCTAACATTCCTCACGTCATCAGAAAAATGCGGATACGTTCTGTCGAATTGTTTCCATGCCTCACCATCTGCAGGGTGTTTAAGCCATTCTGAATCTCTCACCCGCTCACCATGCCATCGCATTTTCTTCGCAATGTTCAGCTCCATGAAGAGTCTCTTCAGTCTTGGGGTCAAGGTAAAGTACCGAAGGACCTTTCTTGGAACCCTTCGACCGCTGTTGCCCTCGTCAGTCTCCCATCTCGAAGTGTTGCACTTAGGACATGATTCTAGCTGTGCGTACTGCTTGTAAAATAGTACACAATTGTACTCACAAGCATCGATCAGCTCATACCGAAATGCAAGGTCCTTAATCACACTTTTCATCTTCTTCCAATCAATTGGATATTGGTTTTCTTCTGGCAAAAACTTTGAGAAGTGTTTGCAATTCAGATCCATGCTTCTATCTGTCCATCCACACTCTGCCTTCAACTTCATGGAATCTAGACATGCCTCCAGAACAGTCCACTTGATGCGGGGATACAATGGTGTTTGAGCCGCCTCTAGAAGCCTCTGATATTTCATATAATCATCATCGACGACATCTTCGAACGCGGGTTCTTCAGTAGTCTCGTCAGCATCCATGTGTGCATTGTACCCAACATGATAAGGAAAGGCATCATGTAGAATATCCATAACAGGACCATGATCAGAGGAAGATGCCCTCTCATCCAACATCTGATTTTGTCTCTGGTCATTTCTCATATCAGCTGGTCTCTCTCCATGTTTGTCCCAAACTGTATAACAAGACCACATCTTATAGCGGGCCAAATCTGAGTGCATCTCATCTACGGTTACCCATTCGTTATTGTGACACTTTCTACACGGACAAAGGAAATGAGTCGTCCCACTCCTAATCGCATACGCTCTCACAGCTTCCATAAAATTAAAGAATATTCCTATTTGATAGTCCGCGTGAGCGTGAGGGAGTTGCATATAACTTCTATCGCCCATTATCGTCCTGTCAATATCAATTTCAATCTCTAAAACACATTCTCAATCCACATTGTAAAATGCATTCTCAATTTCAACCTCAACCTATACAAAATTCTCAATCGAAAATACATTCTCATTCTCATCATCAATTCCAAATCCCATTCTCAATCTTGAACATATTCTCAATCCATATGTTCAATCTAAAATACACTCTCACCATCAACTTCAAAACCACATTCTCATTATCACATCATTCTCATCATCAATTTCAATCACAAACATGTATTTCAAAACCACATTCTTATTATCACATCATTCTCAATCAAAAACCTAATATATAGACATATACGTAATCAACACAAAACATCAACATAAATAATCCATTTTCCCATAACCTATCTTAATTGAAACCACATTCTCATTATCACATCATTCTCATCATCAATTTCAATCACCAACCTAATTTATAAACATATTCATAGAAAACATAAAATATTTTAACATACCTTACTTAAAAATGGAGGAATGAAGTTGATAAATGGCAAAGACCTACCTAGAAGGTGATTAGGGGAGTGAAATGGCGAAGAGATGGACAGGGAGGAGACAAATGGAGAAATGGGGAGTCTCTGTAATTCGTGATTCAAAAGAACAATCAGGCCACGGACATAGCCCTAAGTTCCTCTCCTGAGTGAACAGTATTAAATGACATCCAACCGCCTTACTCTTTTGGCATATCTCAGGCGACGGAGATAGCCCTAAGTTCCTCTCCTGAGTGAACAAAAATAAATGTGCCAACTGGCTTGCTTTTTGGCCCTAACTCAGGCGACGGACATAGCCCTAAGTTCCTCTCCTGAGTGAACATTATTAAATGTCACTCAACCGGTTTACTTTTTTGGCATGACTCAAGCGACGAACATAGTACTAAGTCCCTCTCCTGAATGAATAGTATTAAATGAACCCCACTGGCCTACTTTTTTTCGCCAGATGGCCTATTTTTTGGCCTAATTCAGGCGACGAAAAAGCATAGTTGGGCCCTATGTTCGCCGCCTGAATCCTATTCTGACAGAGGTTGTTGGGCTCTAAGCTCTAGCCACCAATGTTCTTCATTTGTTCGTGGCTTGAATATGTTCGTCGCCTGAATCAACGTTCAAGCGACCAACATTGTTCCTTTTGGTCGCCCAAATAAGATTTCAGATGAGTTGGGAGGCCCCGTCAGATAGGCGACCACATTCGACAAGTCCGTCGCCTGGGGGTCATTCAAGCGACGAACGTTCTTGGATCCGTCGCCTGAATTGCAATCTGGCATAGTGTTTATATGTTTGAAAATTTCATAACATCTAATCGAGAGTCATACATAATCATCTCCACTTCTTAAGGATAGCTTCAAACGTCGTGTAATGCATTAAGTATACAAATGTTATCACCTTCCAAGTTCTTAATATCGAGTCTTGTTGCTTCTTTTAGGCCAACTCCTATGATAGAATTGTATGGGCATCTTTTGACCTTCAAACTAAGAACCTTGGCCCGAAGGGTGGACACAAATCTCGGTCTCGTTTTGATCCTCGTGGAATTTGAAATAATAGTGAACTTTTTTATTGGACATCATAAAAAAAAAAGTGAGACAAGGCGTGTGGCAAGAATTCATTATCTCGCAAACCCCAACCACCAATGTGTTGACCATCAATATGTGTGTGTATATATGTAATGTGTATTTATATATATGGAAAATTATAAAATAAAAAAAAGATTATAAATATATGTGTGATGTATTTAAAAATCGCAAAATATATAATAAAATAAGGCTTGTCCTGTCCCAAATCCCAATCTTGTACCGCGCCCACCCTGCTTAATCCCATGAGCATAATAAATCACAAAACCAAAAGAGGTAACTTCACTAGGAAGGAGAGATTTATCGAAGACGAGCTTCAACGAATTAGATTTGGGTTGAATCCTCAACAATATGTGTCTGGTCATCTATGAAAATACACGAGGGTCGGTTCATAGTTTTATTTTAGTTGGTTTGACTTTTGAGACCGATTCAACTTCTAGTTTCAATTTTCTGTTATGTTTTGATTTGGTCTATTAGAAAGGGTTGTTAGAAGTAAAAATTATAGTTTGTTCGGATATAAGCTTGGCTTCCGAGTTTTATAAAAGATTGGGCCTATTTTGTGATAGAATTTTAGTAATAGGTTGGGCTTTGTATTTTGGGCTTCAATATAAAAGGTCCCATTCTCTTGTAATCGGATACACAAGACAATTGAGCAAATTCCATTTTCCCTCCAATTCTCCTCCCATCAAAACCTTGAGCTTTGCTCAATTGTGCAACTGAGATCTCGCTCCAAATTCAAATCCAACATGGTATCAGAGCAGATCTAGCGACCTGATTTGATTTCGTGTCTTGATTTGGATTTTTCGTACTGATTACTGCTTGATTTCTCAAGGATTTTGCTATGGCTGATGAACAAGCCAAACTGGATCCAAACGATCCGTATTTTCTGCATCCTAGCGATCATCCAGGTCTTATTCTTGTCACTCTTCCTTTCAGTGGCAAAGGATACGGAGAGTGGCGTCGATCGATTCGGATGGGCTTGTTAGCGAAGAACATGGTTGGTTTCATCAACGGAATGATCACGTGTCCAGCTGCAGATTTTCCAAAGTTCAGGCTATGGGAGAGGTGCAACGATATGGTTTTCTCTTGGATCACCAATATTCCGAGTCCCGAGATAAAACAGAGTGTGATTTACAATGATACCACACATGCTGTGTGGGGTCAACTTGATTCAAGGTTTAGCAAGGTTGAAGGTACGCTGATGTACTCGATTCTGCAGGAGCTGGTCACCACGATGCAAGGTACTAGCTCATTTCCTGATTATTTCACTAAAGTGAAGATTCTATGGGATGAATTAGACAGTATAAAAAATCTAGCATCATGCTCTTGTGGAGGATGTAGCTTCAATTATGCGTCGAAATTCAGTAAGTATGAGGAGAATCAAAAGATTATGCAACTTCTTATGGGGTTGAATGAAACTTACATTGTGGCACGAGTCTCTATCTTGATGATGGAACCTTTGCCAGATGTAGATCGCATATATTTTTTTGCTTTCTCAGGAGGAAAGTCAGAGGGAAAGTGAAAT
Organism: Persicaria maculosa; assembly: GCA_963922045.1. Taxonomy (NCBI): domain Eukaryota; kingdom Viridiplantae; phylum Streptophyta; class Magnoliopsida; order Caryophyllales; family Polygonaceae; genus Persicaria; species Persicaria maculosa. The sequence goes on along the minus strand of OY998259.1, from coordinate 22,978,230 downwards.
CACAGGTGGATCTGGCCAAAGTGAAGGAATATCGATGCACGGTAAAGCATCAAATTCTGGATCTAGAAGCACTCCATCTGGATTTAGTTTTGGTAATTCAATGATGCCTATTTCTGGAAAGGGAAATTCAAAACAGGAGAAAGGGAAATATGAGCGAAAACCTTTGTTTTGCACAAACTGCAAAAAGACAAATCACACCATAGATAGGTGTTTCTTCATCATTGGATTTCCACCTGGCTATGCAGAGAATAGAGATAATAGAGACAAAAAAGATTCTGGTGATCGAAAATTGGCTGTTAATGTGAATCAGAGTCAGAAAAATGAGTTCACTAGTGATCAGATAGCTCATTTGGTGGCATTGTTACAATCTTCTGGATCTTCTTCACGAGGCAAAGAGCCAGTTGCAGACGATTTCACAGGTTTTTCAGGTACAACACTATCTCAGCAAGTTCTAGATGGACGTGTTTGGATTGTTGATAGTGGAGCCAGTGGACATATGTGTGGTGATGTTGATTTGTTCAAATCATTCTATAAGTTGTCAAAGCCATTTACTGTCACTTTGCCTACCGGGGAAGCTACTCAGATAACCACTGCAGACACTGTAGAGATTGTGCAAGGATTGACATTGCACAATACTTTATTAGTACCTGAATTCAAATGCAATTTGATTTCATTGTGGAAGCTGATCCGGGAGCTTAATTGATTCGTCTTATTTATTGCAAAGGGTTGTTATTTGCAGTCTCCTTCCATGAGTAAGCCAATGAAGATTGGTGAGATGGTGAAAGATCTTTTCCTGTCGGGATACAAGGATACATTTCAGGTTACTGCACATTCTCATGGTGTTTCAAATAAAGTGTCAAGTCTGGTGGATTCCTCTCTTTGGCACAAGAGGTTCGGTCACTTACCTCTCAAATGACTTAGAACTTTGAAATCTATAAGAATGACTGATGGCTGTAATTCAGACTTGAATTCTTGCTTGATTTGTGCTCGCTCAAGGCATGCCAGATTGCCTTTCTCTTTAAGCTCTATTGAAAACCAGATTTGCTTTTGAGTTGTTGCATATAGATGTTTGGTGTCCGTATCGTGTCCCTACCTATGATAATTGCCGTTATTTTCTAACCATGGTAGATGATTATACTCGTACTACCTGGATTTAGTTGCTGCATACCAAATCTGTTGCTTTTTCTGTTGTGAAACATTTTTTTCCCATGGTAGAGAGACAGTTTGGAAAGCAAGTTGTTGCAATCTGAACTGACAATGCTATGGAGTTAGGAGGTAGTGCTGAGCATACTCAGTATCTTCTAGACCATGGTCACCAGACTTCATGTGCTGCCACTCCTCAACAAAATGGAGTAGTGATGTGCATGTTTTTAGTTATATTTTCCCATATGTTTTGATGTCAATTTGAGTCATTTTCATAGGTTTTGCATTAGGTTTAGTGTCTTTTGCATGTGTTTTCATATTTCATGAGAAATAGTTGTCTACACTAGATTTTGTGTGTTTTACAGGATTTTGGAAGTTGTTTTTGAAGAAACTTTCAACATTGAAAAGAATCGGAAGAGAATAAGGAGCGTATAGGAAAAAGAACGGAAGCAATCAAAGTTCAAACGAAGGAGATATGGGCATTTTTTCGAACCATACCGACCCTGTACCGACCCCACCTGGGTCGGTAACGAGGCCATTTCTGGACCAACGAGACAGAATGAGCAACATTGAGCATACCAACCCTAAGGGGGGTAGTTACCGAGGTCCTCTGCATCGGTATGGGCCCCAGCGGACCTGATTTATTCGGATTTAATTATTTTTACCCCTTTTCTTAGATAGAATTTAGATAAAATTGATTTATTTCTTCTTACTAAAATAGAATTAAATTATTTTAGTGTAAATAGAACATTATGTTGAAACCCTAGGGGGATTCTTTGGAGACTTTCAGCCCTAGGGGGCGTGAGATACGTGTGAGAGAGACGTTAGTTTTGTGACAGATTTCAGCGAAGGTTTTCGACGTTTTGAAGTTTATGCAAGGTGTTTTCTTTCTTATTTCTTTTGTTTATGCTTTCTTTCATGAATTGTGAGTAATTCTTATCTTTTCTAGGGTTGGGGTGATCCCAACGATAGTTATGTGTGCGAATTGCTATGAATTGATGAATTGATTGGTTTTATCTATCCTTTGTGCTTAAGTACTCAACGAAAGTTGGGGAAATTCCTTTTTGCAATTAAATTGAAAGATTGAATTGTGAATTGGATAGTAATTAGGGTTTTGAAACGCAAGTTTGATAACCTAATTAAGATTGTTGGTAAAGTTTATTAATTTGTGAAAATAAATTGATTGCTTTGCTAGGGTTGATGCAAGTTGACCTATTTAATAGATAAAAACATGATTTTTACTTGAATCATTGCAATGCATGCATGATTATCGTTGTGGTGATCCCTATGCCCTAGACTTTTCATATTATTGATTTTATTCCAAAAATTCAGCAACATTAAACCCCCATAATCTCTATCTTTTCATCGCTTCTTGCTACTCTTTGCCCTAAAACAACTAAATAAAGAACCGCTGACTCTCTCCTGTGGACGATCCTGACTCTCTACATTATAGCGGGGTCTTGACTATAAATGTATTTGGTCGAGAAACCCTCTCATCAAGTGGTAGAGCACAAACATCGTCATATCTTGGAAGTGGCTAGAAGTCTTATGTTTGAGTCAAGCTTACCAAAGAGATTTTGGGGTGACAATGTGATAATGGCAGTACACATTATCAATAGACTTCCCAGTAAATTGCTTTAGATGACATCTCCATATGAGAGACTGTATGGGTGAGCTCCTTCATTTGATTACTCCAGGTGTTTTGGATGCCTTTGTTATGCTTCCACCATGGCACATGGACGAGATAAATTTGCTTCTCGTGCTTCACCTTGTGTCTTGCTAGGATATCCTAAAGGGAAGAAAGGATATAAGCTTTTCAATTTGGAAACCAAACACATCATTTTGTCTAGAGATGTTGTGTTTCATGAGCACGTCTTTCCCTATATTTCAACACCTTCTTCCACACTTGATGATCCTCCAACCTTCTCGTTTCCTCTTCAAGACAGTGCTCAAGATGATTACACGGATGGCTTGTCTGTGACAAATTCACCTTCTCCTCACATTGTTGCTCAACCTTCTCAAACTTTGTTGTTAGAAGGTCTTCCCGAGATCACCATCCTCCCTCCTATCTTTCTGAGTATGTCTGTTCCAACTGCAATTCTTCTGAGTTTTGCTTCCACACCATCACCTCTAATTGTTATTTTCCATCTGCTTCTACTCCTGTCATTACTCGGCCTGAGCATGAACCTTTCACTTTTGGTGATGATTGTGAGTTTGAGGTGTGGCAATCTGCTATGCAAGAGGAGTTTAAGGCTCTTAATGCAAACAAAACCTGGGATTTTGTTGAGCTTCCTAAAGGCAAATGAGCAATAGGTTGCAAGTGGGTTTATAAGGTGAAGAGGAAGGCAGGTAGGACGATTGAGCGCTACAAAGCCAGGATGGTGGTAAAGGGGTTTACCCAAAAGAAGGGAATCGATTATAACAAAACATTGCACCAGTAGTTAAGATGACTATTGTGAGAGCTTTGGTTACAGTTGCCTTGCAAAGGGACTGGTTGGTGATGCACATGGATGTGAATAATGCATTCTTGCACGGCCATCTAGACGAAGAAGTATACATGAAGTTACCTTCGGGTTTGGTTGTTGCTGGTCACAATAAAGTCTGTCGTCTGAGGAAACCTTTGTACGGGTTGAAGCAGGCGTCCCGACAATGGTATGCACGACTATCTGCTGCTTTGCGTAGACGGGGTTATACTCAGTCTCCCAATGATTATTCTCTATTCTTCCGCAAAAATCATGGCAAAGTTTGTTTTGTGGCCGTCTACGTTGATGACATCTTGGTCAATGGGAGTGATTCGCATGAAATGCTTAGCCTCAAAACATTTATGGATGCCCAATTTCGAATTAAGGACTTGGGTGAACTTAGCTTCTTCCTTGGCATTGAGTTCATCAAAGTCTCAGAAGGATTGTTAATGAGCCAGCAACGTTTTGTTCATGAACTCCTCAATGAATTTTCTTGTTCAGAATCAGCAGTTGTGAGCCTCTTGGAGCCTTATCTGCAACTCACTTTTGTCGATGGTGAATTGGTGGAAGACCCTTCCGTTTATAAACGATTGGTGGGCAAGCTCAATTTCCTTGTCCATACTCGACCTGAATTGGCTTTTACAGTCCAATTTCTTAGTCAATTCCTCCAAGCTCCAAGGCCTGCTCACATGGCAGCTGCTTTTAATGTCCTTCGATACCTGAAGGGGCTACTAAGGGTCTCCTTCTCACAAAGAGCTCGAATTTCACACTCCGAGCCTATTGTGATGCAGATTGGGCAAGCTGTCCATTCTCCAGACGTTCAATTAGTGGATTTGTGATTTTCCTTGGCTCCTGCCTGTTGTCATGGAATTCGAAAAAACAACAAAGTGTTTCACTTTAATCTGCTGAAGCTGAATATAGGTCTCTCCGACGGGTTTGCACTGAAATTGCTTGGCTCACAAGGCTGTTGAGTGAGCTTGACGTCCCCAGGATCACTCTTGTGCTAGTGAGGTGAGACAACCAGGCTGCAATTTACATTGCAAAGAGCCCAGTTTACCATGAGCGCACTAAACACATTGAACTTGATTACCACTACACCAGGGAGAAGCTCATGGAAGGATTGATTTCATTACATCACGTTGCCTCTCGTGACCAGCTCGCCGATTTCCTGACCAAAAACGTCCCTAGGTGCCATCTTGTTCCTTTGTTGAGCAAGATTGGAGTTGTGTCTCCCCCACCTCCATCTTAAGGGGGGTGTTCGGATATAAGCTCGGGTATAAGCTTGGCTTCCAAGTTTTATAAAAGATTGGGCCTATTTTTGTAATAGGTTGGGCTTTGTATTTTGGGCTTTAATATAAAAGGCCCCATCCTCGTGTAATCGGATACACAAGACAATTGAGCAAATTCCATTTTCCCTCCAATTCTCCTCCCGTCTTCTACCTTGAGCTTTGCTCAATTGTGCAACTCAGATCTCGCTCCAAATTCAAGTCCAACGTATTTGTCTGGTTAACTAGATTAGTACGTAGGTGAGAGTGTTGTATATATAAGGAAGTTAGGAAAGAGTTAATAGCTTGATACCTATATCTTTTTAAATCTTATTTCTTCGTTCAATACAAAATGGTTTCTCTAGCTGATCTATAGATGGTCCGATGGAGTAATGGATTAGCCATTAAAAATCAAATTCGATCCCTGGGATCTTTATGGTATTAGAGTGAGGGAACAAACACAGAGTGAGAGAGAATTGAATTGAGTAATCGATGTCACAAAAGGAGAAGATGATGAAAACAATGCAAACGGTTCACAATAAATAACGTAGATCCATGGCACGTTCTAAGATGATCCAATGGCGCGCGCTGACGAATTTAGATTCCCATGGAATTTCTCTCTCCAATGTTCAATTCGACGTCATCAATTTCATCACTTAAAGCAAGCAGATTTGAATGGCTTTTGGAGCCAAGATGAATGTAGGATTTGTCAATGGCTCGGTTCCGAAATCAATAGACAAATCAACAGATCTACAGAGGTTGAATTGGTTTCCTGTGATCGGATGGTAGCTTGTTGAATCTTATACTCAATGGCGCCATGTCTCGCTAATTCGTTCATATATGCAATTATTCAATTAGAGAGCTTTGGGCGGAGATCGTAGAGAGATACCATAAGAACAATGCTCCCGTCATCTTTCGATTGAAGCAAGAAATGATACGACTCATGCAAGGAGAACTGAATGTGACTGTATGTTATACAAAACCGAAGAAGTGTTCTCATGATATACAAAGCTTGAATGGAATTCCACAATGAAATTATGGAGGATCAAGATCACTTGATGCAGTATCTTTTGAACTTGAATGCATTTTAATATTTTATATTGTTTTTATCACCATAGACTGCTTAAATAGTCCTAAACTAGTGTAATACCCGTGCCTTGAAGGCACGGGCGTTTGATCCATTTTAATTTGAATATCATTTTATATATCTATATCTATAATATATACTATATTAATATATACTTGTTTATAACAAAAATATGTATAAAGTTTTTTTTATAGTTTATAAGTTAGTTGGAAAGAGATACTATACAAATTTTTAAAATAATTTAATAAGGTAAAGTAGTAATAATACTCAAACACACCACCTAATATAATTGAAATAAATATATAATTACTGTCATTAAGATAAATCTAAAAAGGAAAATATAAGCTCCCATACAAAGATTAAAAAAATCATAAGCACATGATTGTGCGAATACTTTTGAAGTTATGTATATATACATAATTTATTCATTATTTTCATTAGAAAGATGGCTAGAAAGAGAGAGAAATTAATAGTGAAAATAAAAGTAAGATGGTAAAAATAAATAAAAAATCCTGAAAAGTGGAAAAGTGATCTAAGAAGCCTCATCCAAGATGTAAAATAAGCATTAGTAATGCTTGTAAGTCTTAAAATATTATTTATTTTTTGATAATCATTTAAGATGCCTAAAATAAGTAAATTGTAAGAAAAAAAAACTTTTTTTTGGCTCTAACTGATTTTTATAATTAAATTTTGAAATGGAGTATTCACAAATAGATTACTTTTCCTAACTTCATAAAAACAACTTTTGCAAGCCTTAAAATATTGAAATTATAATAAGAGCCTTCTAGGTTGTATAAAATAAATATAGATGTAAAATATCATTTTGAATTTTTTTCCTTCAATATTTGAAGCCAAACACCCAGAAATTAATCTTAAAAGAGTGTTTATTTATTTATTCAAATTTCACATTTGCTTTTCTAAAAATTCTTCAACTTTTGTATGCAGATCTTAAAATGTTCTTTTTTTTACTATTCATAATAGTCATTTAAGATATTTAGAATAAATATAATTTCTATCTGAAAAATCTTAGGTTAAAAATTTAAATAGATGTCATGTAGAATGTGTAGAGTTAGTATAAATTTATTCATTTTCAATAATTATTTTTTCTACAATTTTTGAAGGATAACATGTGCAAAAATAATCTCTTCTTAAAATTAATGACGTTTCGCTTCCATCTCCAAAATGCTAGCAGAATTAGTAATATTAATAGATTATTATTATTAGATTTTTATTTTGACATTTGAATTAATTGTCTAGACATTTTTAATACGATTGTGATGAATATAATATAGGAAACAAATATTTAAACTTCCCTTAATAACATCGATTAATAAGAAAAAAAAACTTTTGATTAAAAAATTCAACTTTAATTTACAGAGCGACACGTCAGCAAAATGCTAGCAGAATTAGTAATACTAGTCTTATTGCCCGCGTGTTACGCGGCATTTTAATAAATATTATTTTATTATATATAATGTCCTTGATTTTTTTATAACTAAATTATATGAAGATAAAACTTAATTTGATTGAAAACTTTATAGGAAATCAATATACAATCCATTAAAATATATTAATTAAATAAATAACATCATTAACAAATTTAAAGCTAAAAATAAACAAAATTGTGTTGCAGCTAATAAACATGTATAAAACTTAATAAAATAAAATAATCTATCCAAATATATTATTATTTAAAAATTCAAGTTTCGTCTATGACTCCACTAATAAATTTACAATAAAATAAATATTTCTATAAATATATGGATACCTATTTATATTATTATAAAATTTGATTTGAAATACCAAAAATAATTCACTAATACAAACTTATAAATTTTAGAGTTATACATAGTTTGATTTAGTAGTAAAATAAAGTCAAACTTTATATATATATATACACACAGAGTATATATATAACTATGAGAATAGATGTACATAGCACATATGATAGAAAAGTTTTAATTAAAATTTATGACTTTTGTATTAATTAAGAAATATCTTAAACCAATACGTAGTAATAGATATAGATAGATTATAAATCTTTCTTATATTGAATAAATACTCAGTTGCTAGGAAGTTCCATTTATTTTAATAGGTTAGGTTAAATCAATAAAGATAGAGTAAAAATATCATTTATTTTAATACTTTTTAATATAGTATTTGATTCAATTATATTTTTTTTGTTAATTTAAGTGGACCTTGTGACTTAAAGATATAAAATCATTAATTGATTAATTAATTAATGTGGTTAAAAGATATGAGTCCAACACATAACTGAATTCCACCCGAGATAAACACGTGGACTCCGGTCCAAAGTCTCTTTTCTACTGTATATATAATATTATTTATATAGATTATTAAATTATATTAAAAGAATTAAAACAAAATTGATATTAATAATACCTATTTTTAAACACAAGTAATACTGTATAAGTATTTGTATATATATGTGGCTAAAAAATGGCTAAATTAAGGGATTTGCTTCAAGTAATATAGGCTATATATCCCTTTCAAATATAAAAATATTTATTTTAATTTTTAAAAAATTTGTAAAATTAGGCTACCAAATCCCAACTTCATGAATCATTGTGATTTGAATCCCCATCAGTAAATTACCGAATTTAATATATTGAGATGAAATCAAACTAACAAAAAAAAATTATCTTTTTTTAACATATTAAAACCTATAAAAATTCTACTTTAGCTAATTTCATCAGGTTTTGTACGTGCATAAAATAAAAAGTCCAACTCCATGAATCATTGATTTGAAACCCCATATCAATAAATTACCGTAATGTGAATTTAATATATTGAGATGAAATCAAACTAACAAAAAAATCTTTTTTTAACATATCAAAACATATAAAAATTCTACTTTACCTGCTTTCATTAGGTTTTTTTACGTAGATATCTAATTAACATATTGAGGTCAAATATTTATATTAAAATGACAGAATTTGTAAATAATTAAGATATAAAGTTGAATATTTATATTAAAAATGATAGATTTTGTAACCAATTAAGATATGAAATTGAATATTTATATTTAAAAATAATACTCCGTAGTAATCAACAATTGAGATAGACACGTAGGATGACACATGTATAAATAGATGATATAATCGCCTGACGTGGCTTAAATATATTGGATCATCATTAATTGACGTGTCAAAGACCCGGACCAAATTGCACCAGAGTACGACACGTAAGCGAATCTCACCAGAACCCGCCACATAGGATTTCCACGCCTCTGTTTTAGTATTATACTAGTTTTATTTCCCGCGAGCTTCGCGGATTTTTCATAACTTTTATTTATATAAAAATAAATTTAAAAATCTAAATAATTTTGAAAATATATAATTCTCACACATTTTTATTTGTGTATATATATAAATATCATACAACTTTTTTTATATAATTAAGGTATTTCAATTAATTATCCTATATTTACGCATGTTTTCTTAGGTTGATAAAAAAAACTATGTAAAATATTAATTTTTTTATATAACCTTATACTTCTTGGTACATAATCTTTTAGCTATTATTATTATTATTATAGATACTTATAGTTTTGTATATTATACTTGATATATTACCGATTAGGATAATAGGTAATTTGTATATTTATTATAATCCGATAAATAACAAACTCTTTTTTGTTATCAACCCGATTTATGTAATAGAATGATAGATTAAAGTTAATTTATTAGGATATAGTTATTTTTCATTTATTATTACTCAAATATAAGTAGAAAATGGGAAGTGTTTTATAGATAATAAGATGGCGTACATTCATATAAGTATCTTTTAATAATTAGGTTACCTTTTATGTATGTAATACCATTTGGTGTTAGTTTTATTATAATATGTAAGTTCTATCATTTTACTTAGTTAATTTGTATTGAATAAGTAAAAATCAATTAACTAAAAATATGAATTATACTCCGTAGTAACTAATCAATATATCCATAAGGTGCTTATAATTATAGTATCTTTTATTAATTTTGTTTAAAAGGGAAAAGAAGGTCCACAATTTTTATTTATTCAAATATAAGTATAAAATCTTATCAACATCTAACCAACTAAGATACGATAATATTTTATTATTTAAATTATTTTTCATTGTTAATAAAGATGAACCATATTAAATGATGTGGCTAAAAGATAAGATTTCATTAATTGACGTGGCTTAAATATATTGGATCGTCATTAATTGACATGTCAAAGACCCAGGCCAGATTGCACCAAAATACGACACGTAAGCAAATCGCACCAGAACCCGTCACATAGGATTTCCACATCTCTGTTTTAGTATTATATATTGAATTGATGATATTGATATTGATATTGATTGATACTCCCTCCGTCTCGAAATAGATGTCGTTTTAGACTAGTTGAGTTGTATCAAAATAGATGTCGTTTTAGGTTTTCTAGGTAGGGGATAGTAATGATTTGTATTGATTTGTGTGTTATTGACTTTTTAAAAGATTTTGATTGGTTAAAAAATGTAGTGGGTATTTAAAAACAATAAAATTTATTAAAAAGGTTAGTGGAATGATGATGTTGATTGATGGATGAGTGTTTTATTAAAACTTGTGTAGAATGCTAAAGTGACTTAAATTTCGAGACGGAGGGAGTATTGATTAATAGATGATAAATTTTGTGAAATGAACGGATTACCCATTGAGTATTATTTTTCACAATTTTGAAAATTTGGGTTGATTTTTGCAACTACCCCCAAATTGTTACGTACTATTTTTGGCGATTTTCCCTTTTAGTTTATCCTTTACTTCAGAGCTCAGACGTCCGTGAACTTTGTAGGTTCGTTCAGTCGTTGTAGTTTCTACTCGGAGATGTCGAGAGCAATGGATCCTCGTCTCTGGCACAAAGTCGCCGCTCTTTCTGGTAAAATCTCTCTAATCTCCACCCAAATTGTTCGATCTCTACAGTAATCGTCATCTGAACTGGATCCGTTGTCGTTGCTTGATCGAAAACAGGAGTAGCAGCTCTTGGATTGGGCACCTATGGCGCCCACGGGTTCAAGCCCCAAGACCCTTCTTACAAGCAGGCAATTAAACCCTAACCTATCCTCTCTCTCAAATTCTCCATCTTTGGCATATCCGATCTCGTTTTCTCTCTAATTTCGGGTGTTCGAATGCAATTTCATACTCTTGTTCGCCTAATTTTGATTTTTGGGGGCGGCGTGTTGTATGCAGGTTTGGCAAACGGCTTCGCTCTACCATCTGGTTCATACGGCGGCACTTTTATCTGCGCCGATCACTCGCCATCCCAACATTGTAAACCTTTCTCTTCCCTGTTCGATTCATTGGCGGTGATGTTTAATCTCCACATTTACAGTTCTGTTTAATTTTTTTTGCCCCTTTTGTTTGTAGTTTGGAGGGCTTTTGACAACTGGCATCCTCGCTTTCTCTGGAACGTAAGTATCAATTCCGGCATTATTGTACTCGAATTTTACAAGAGCTTATCTTGATCTGTTCGATTCGTATAAGATCATATAGAATCTTGGATACAATTGCAGAAGCTGGTGTGTTGTTTGGAAATGTGGGAGAGACAGATTTGAAATTCATTTAAAATCCTCTCGAAACAAGCTTGTGAGAAAGAGTGACGATATCCCAAAGTCTTTCCACATATCATCTTAGCTTATTAAGAACTTATGAAGGCACATTTTTATTTTTAAATTCCGAATCTCAAACTCATATTGTAAGCTCTAAAAGTTAGTATCTTTCTGGATCAATTGAGCTTTGAAGTTCCAACAGATAATCACACTTGTTCTTTGCAGAATATGTATGTGTGTATGATAGGTTATTTTCTCGTTTATAAGTGCTTGCAAATTCTTGATCTAATTGTTCTTATCTTCATGAATTTGTGTATCACAATCCGTGTGCTGATTCGAACATTTGGTTTTCATTACCATTTATTCTTTTGGAGTAAAGAACTCATTAGAACTTTGGATTTAGGATGATGCATTGAGTTGAGCACTTCATCTGAAGTTTAAACTAGGGTTTTGGTTTCCCCACCTTATCCCGGGATTGTGATGGCGTTTCTTCTACCATCTATCGGTTAAAAGTTTGAACTGCATAAACACTTCCTCCTCAATTAAGACTGTTTGGGTTTCTTCAAGAGTTATTACTGATGGGAAATGGTATTTGCAGGTGTTATGCTGTGGCATACCTAGAAGACAGAAGATATGGGAGATTGGCGCCGTTTGGTGGCTTTGCATTTATCGGCGCTTGGGCAACCTTGCTCTTCTGAACCCATGATACGAAACAAACTCCCGGGATTGATTGATTGATATAACATGTATCCGAAATATGAACTGGTAGACCTGAGTTCAGTTCAGAATGACCCCTCGTCGGGTTTGGATTCGGGTTCAGCTTCAGTTAGCCAAACACTTCTGATGGAGTGATGGGACTCCGATGAATGAAGGAATTTGCTTGTAGTAAAGTTCCTTTGTACCAATTTGGCTCTTTGCATTTCAATAGCTTTTTTTGTATAATAAAAACTTACCCCCCTACAAACCACTTATTTATAGAAAATTGATATCTTTTGTTATCTATATTTTGTTAGTGATTCACCATCCAAATTCTTATTGATGTTATTAAATCATATTTTGGACTGTATGTTCAACGATTTTGTAGTGTTTAAAATGAATAATTATTTAAAAAAATAGAGAAAACTAAATTTAATATCATAAAAAATATTAATAATGTTTGAATATTTATCAAGTGGCAAAAATGTAAGCAGTCTTATGTAATTAAAAAATTGACTTATATGAACACAAAAACAAATAAATAAAGAACAAAACTAATTAATTATCTGCTAGTACAATTCCCACGTCATGTCGTGATTTTTAATAAATAAATTTTTAATAACATAACAAATTAATATTATACAATATTAATAAAAGTTAGGATAAAATAATAAAAATAGACTTGAAATATTTAAGAAAATGGTAGAAATGTTTACCATAAAGTTAAGCTTCGTAGGTTTTTAAACAAGCCAAGCTTGATCAAAAAAATTTCGTTGAGTTAATATATTATGACCAATTCAAGTAGACCTGAGCTCGAAAAATATTCGGCTCAACCTCGTTTATTTTCTAAACAAGTCAAGCTTGATCAAAAAATAAAGCTCATTTAAAAATTAGGCTCAGGTCAAGCTCGTTTAACAAAGGAACCAAACTTGAATATGTCAAACTCGACTCATTCGGCTCAAATAAGAACTCATTCCCATTATCATTTACAAAATAAACTATTTGGGGTAATTTTGTAAATAGATATTTCACCAAGCGACCTTATTTCCTCAAATTAACACATCCGAAATGGTGTTCCAGAAATGGTAAATCTCTTATTTACATACAACACCCTATATAAATAATATAATACAGAGTATAGTTTATCACACAATCTTGAGTTGCAGAAATCGGTCAGAAATTTCAAGTGATCAGCAATCTCATAATCTCATTACAGTAACTCCAAACTCATAGTTGAGCGAATTCAGGGTTTAAAGATAAACTGTGGAGATTTACCCACCCTTGCCAAAGTCGAAAGGTGATATACTGATAGGCCGATGGGATAGCAGAAGAGTGCAAGTGATGCACCTTCGACAGTCAATATTACCGCGGTAATATGGTTAGTTTTCTGATCTGACTTTCGCAAGCCGCGCCCTGATCTCTTCCATTTCTTGCTCGTCGTCTACACCCTCTGCCACTGCTTCTTCCTGCAGAAAAATCCGAGACAAAGCTTGGTATTTTGTTCTCTTTACCCGGAGAAATGGACGAGAGTTCAGATAAGTACAATGTTTTGCTTAGTGCTTACTTCTTGGGCGCTTGCTGCCTGAGCCAGTAACTTCCCCTTCTCCTTTCTAGCTGCGACAGGAAGCTGTGCTGCGGTCTCACCTGCTAACTCGGTTAGGACCTTGTCGACCTCTTCCTCGGTCTCCTCTTCTATGTCTTCAGAGTCAAGTGCAGAGTCCAAGGCATCGTTGACAAATTCTTCAATAACACCAGCCTACCACAATCAACAAAGAGAACTCGTATAGTGGATGTGCATTTTCTGGTATACAGTCCCCACTATTTACGCCTTTACTGGCTATCAGTGATCCTGGATACTCTTATTTTCAAGCTCGAGGAGATGACATCTTACAGTTTTTCTTAAGTTGAAAAAGAGTAAAAAACCATTTTGAAACCAACATTTATTCTTCAGCAACACACCTAATCATTATAACAGTTGTCAATATGTCGACATTCCAGCTTTCATGTTGAGAAATAGGCACCTTTGGGAAATGGGTTACCAGATCATAAATTTCCAATTAGCTATATGCATGAAAGCATAAAAAATGTAGATTAAGATATGAATCGTTTATTAGCTATTCTCATGCTGGTCTTGAGATGTATAGTATGATGTCATATAGATAGGAGCATCAAGTTCTTGTCAGCAATATGCAGTGTAGATTCCATCAAGTTATTTTTTCCCTCTTTCTACGTTTTCGTATTTACTGCACACATCTTAAATCTTAATAATGCTGGACGATATGGGACAATCACTTCTTGGGTAAAAAATGAAAATTCAGAGCCAAATAAACTACTTTACTCTCATAGCTGCCTTGAGGTGTATGTATGATATGACAACACATATTGTGGCACATCAGCACATATAAGTGTATAGCTATGATCACTGATCCTTATCTTGAAATGAAAGAGCTCATAAGGGTTCGAACAAAGATACCTTGGTCATTTCCTTGCTGAATTCTTGAATTGTCACTGCTATTTCTGGAGCTTTCATAAGATTATTAACAAGTTTCATCACCTCTGCACTCTTAGATAGATGACCCACAGTACGAGCGATAGCTGCAAGTGAGGAAAACAAATGTTGAATTGACACACAAATTGAAGAGGGGCGGGGAAGTTTTGATGTTTGAACTACCCAAAGTATTTTGATAATCCGACCCTGTCATATACCTCTAAAAATTCATTTTCAAGATAATTCTATTTCAGATGAAACGTAAAGTGTTTAGGTGAGTTAATTCTTTTGAACACATTCTTGATTTCTGCCTTTGGCCGTGTGTCAAACAATCTAACCCAGGGCATATACCTCATCTTTTTGCAGGTTTTTCCAGTATACATAGATGTCACAGCAAAAAAAACTGGCAGCCTATACAGTACACAAAAGTTTCATTTATCCTAAAGCCAAACGTGTATAGCAGTAGCATGCATCATAACAATCCTATAATAAGGTGGATGGTCAAAAGCTGAAGTCATTTTCACTAAATGACAGCCAAAGATACAATATTTAAAATGCATTTCATTTCAGTTGATAAGTAAAATGAAAAATACCATATCTTTTTTCTCCAACCATCTTGTTGAGAATGTGAAGAGACAAAGTGTCCCACATTGATTATACAAACAAAGAAGCCATAGTATATAAGCTAGTGGGTTACCCCACCTAATGCCAATTGGTTTTAGGATGGAACCCCGCTCGGCTTATGTACTAGGCTATTAGCGCAAGGGCGCACGTGTGCACACGACCCCCGATCCCGAGTCCCAACGGACTTCAGTATGGTATCAGAGCAGAAAAGCCAAACGGCCCGACTCTCGATCCTGGGCTAGCTAAAAAGAGAATGAGATGCTAGACCCGATGTCCAAGTGTCAACTAGAGGCGAAAGACGACCCTAGTTGCACTTGCGGGGGCGTGTTGAGAATGTGAAGAGACAAAGTGTCCCACATTGATTATACAAACAAAGAAGCCATAGTATATAAGCTAGTGAGTTACCCCACCTAATGCCAATTGGTTTTAGGATGGAACCCCGCTCGGCTTATGTACTAGGCTATTAGCGCAAGGGCGCACGTGTGCACACGACCCCCGATCCCGAGTCCCAACGGACTTCAGTATGGTATCACGACCCTCGATCCCGAGTCCCAACGGACTTCAGTACATCTTCAACTAATTCTATCAACAACTTATTAGACCCATATATTCTGAACTGAATAGTCCGTTTTCTTTAAAACCATGTGTTGGCTTGAATATGAATACATTTACTTCCACATTTTCAACCTCTTATCAACATCAAAATCAAGTCACATCCAGTCAAAATTGGAAGCGAATAATCAATTTTACATACTACAGCTAAGCTTATGCATCTTTATTGTTCTTTAACCTTTTTTCAGGTCAAGTGATGCTGGTATTATCACGTCTAGTTCATTTTATTCGACGTAAACCCGAAACTAAGTATTTTTCCTTGGACCGATCAAGGTTAATGACACAAGGAACAAATAAATAGGCAAAGTATTCTAAGAAAGTACAGGGAGAAAAAGAAGAAGATGACCACCAAAGGATAATCAAACAAAATTAAGTATGAATCTAAAAAGTATGAATATTAAGCTAAATAGAGGAGTTCCTGCAAATTACACAAGGCCAAATCATGTTCATAATGCTAAATAAGTGCAAAACAGGAAGGAAAAAAAACAAATAACTGAGAACATAAAATAAAAGCAAATATCAACTTCAATATGATAAAATCTGAACTTTTACCATGATGTAATTTACCTGAAGAACCAATTTCCAAAAACATCAACAGAAGCAACACATCCACAAACATATAAAACACAAATATTTTGAAATTTCAATCTTGGAATGATTGAGGATAACAGGGTCTAGATACAACGAACAAAAAGAGCATTCAATAAGATACTCCGTATATAATAGTAAGCATTTATACAATTAAAATATGGATAATAAGAGCTTAAAAAAAGTATACCAACACTTTCTCCAAGGTGCATTGATATTGAATTTAGCTGAGCTTTATTCTCATATAAGCGATTCACAGTTTTTCTTGAGCTCACAATTTCTCTAGCAAGAGCCTAAACATTATTCAAACAAACCCAGGAAACAAATGTCAGAAATAAGAGCAACCCCAACCGTTCTTGTAAAAATTCTCTAATATAGAGATGAAAATACCAAAATCTCTAAAAAAATTACACTCAAACTCCAACAGCTTCTCTACTATACAGATTTCTGCATTTATTATATACTATAATAAATATAGAAATCTCTAATATAATAAATGCATTTATTATGGAAATTAAGTAAAAACAATCAAATCTAAATTATGAGACCAAAGAAATCAAAGAGAAATAAGTGAATAATCTACCACAATTGAACAACAATTAGCTGAAGAAATCATTTACAAACAATTGATCAAGGCAGTACGTAAACGCAAGGCAACGATCAAATAGGAGTAAGATGACATTACTCAAAAGTCAAAATCAAGAAAAAATATTATTAGAACACAAGCAATATATAAGACTTTAACTTGCAGGAATAAACAAAATACAACAGCAAGGCTAAATGTATTAGTCACGAACAACTGAACAAGGCAGTAAAAGGAAAGCAGCATTCGAAAGGCAGTACGCAAGGCAGCAACCCCGATTCAACCGATAAACCATGCTGTAAATCAGTGGAAAAAAAAATCTGGGGCCCTAATTGCAATTGAAAGGCAACAATCGATCAACATTGATTTCGAACAGCAATTGAGGAGCAATCAAACAACCCTTATAAATCAAACAAAAAATTTCAGCAAAGAACATTAGGAGCAATCGAACAACAACAACAATTTGAACAACAACACAATGGTAGCAATCGAACAACACCGTTGATTTCGAATAGCAATCGATCAACCTAATCGAACAACCCTAAATAACGCTTTTAATTACTAGAATAGCAAATCGAACATGAAATCGAAAGAGGTACTCGAACCCAAACCGAACATGGAGTGCCCTAATCGAGCCGTTGGTGAAGAGCGATTGAAACAACCAAATTTAGAGACTGCAAATCAAAACCCTAAATCTATCAAGCTCAAGGCATCCAGTCGGAATTCAATTCAATCAATTTAAGGCTAGCCAGAATTCAATCAATTTCTATTGGGAGGTGTGAAGCATTTAATTTTAGCATTCAACTATCTTCCTCCAAATTTACAGATATTTTTTTCTCTCTCTCTTTGTGTTTCTCTATTTCACAAATTGGTTTGCAGGAGCTATCGGGTTAAAAAATCCCTCTTTTTCTCTAAATCTCCCCATTTTCTCTATTTTACAACTACTGTTAGGGTTGGAAATTAACAAAACAAATGGATCAGTGACTATCAATATTAATATAAACCTTAACCTATCCCCAAATTCCAGAGACTTTCCTTTATGGATCCGTGATATTGCAAAAGCTCAATCCCGAAATGTTAGAGTCCCCAATCATTACGTAGTTCTTTTCCATACCACTTGCAATCAACAAATATTCCATAGGCAGGTATGAGTAAGTACCTTGGCAGATCCAATATCGTTTCGCTTGGCAGCCTCCCTAATCGCCTTCTGAACACTCTTCTCTTCTCTCTGAATATCTAGAAATGCCAAAAGGGGAAATTTTATAGCAGCAAAATCCTAGCAAATCAAAATAAATTTACACCCTGTTTGGATGGTGGAATTGGAGGTGTGATTGGAAAATAAACTTGGTGTTTGGTTGGATAATTGAGGGGAAGGGAAGAGATCTCAAATTAAAATAACTGCTAATAACTGCTCAATTGGATGGGATTTTACGCTCCATCAAAAGGGTGGAATTTGATGGGAAAGTGAAATCCTTCCCCTTCTCTTCCCTTCCTTTCTCTTTCTCAAATTCCCACCCCTTCATATCCCTTAAAAAAAGGGTTGCCAAACAAAGCATTAGTGAAGAAGAAATTTGAAAGAGATCGAAGCATGAATGCCTCGGATTTGGCGTTCGATGTTGCGACATTCCTGGCGTAAGCGCCTCTGCCAATCCCTCAACTGCTGCTGAGGATTGGGCTTCGGAAGCAAAATACTCTTCACCTTCTCCATCTCAATCTCTTCCTCGCTCGTATGAAGATACGAAGCCTATGAATTAAGGCCTGGTGAAACAATTACTACAATTACAGTCTAATCAGAAATTAAGCCTATGAATAAAGTCTAATCAGAAATTTGGCCATTAAAAACTCCATAGACCGAAACAATTACTACAATTACAATCTTTATTATTCAAGCGGACTCAATTTAGGTTTAGAATTCCAATCTCTACAATTCCTAAACCCTAATTTTCATAAAAGGGCATAAATTTCAGAGAGGACATACCTTGTCAACCACCGTCGATCCCATCATCGCCGGAATCCACGCACCAGTCTTCACCTCCAGTCGGCACCGGTATCGATAAAGCTTCTCGCCTCTCTGTCTCCCTCGCCGGTGGAGATTTCTCTTCCATGTCGCCTACTTACCTTCTCCGTCTGCTGAATCGGGCTTCTCCTCTTTGTCGAAGAGCATTTTCCTTTCTTTCTTTTTTTTACACGCGTTTTCTATCGCACCGAACGGCTTTGTGGTTGGTACGTGGTATGAAAATTTGCGTATCACCAATTTGTGATTGGTACGTGGTAATCACCATTTTTTTGTGGTTACCGTACCATGTCAACCCTAGTTGCGGAGCATGAGTGTGCTTTGATTTTTTTTTTTATTTTTACGTATAGGTTATGACTCCGCATCCTAACGCGGACCTCTCTCCGTAAAGTCTTGCGGACGGACGTTTTATCAATGACCTTTTAGGGCGTGTTTGACCCGATGCCGGTGAGATCTGTAAGAGGGTAGCGGAGTTTGGTCCGCATGGGTAGTCGTGGTTACCACCACGTATCAACCACAAGTCGTGGTTACCGCATATGTGGTAATCACGACTTGTGTTTACCATCGGTACATTACCATGGTTATCAAGCTGTAATTCTGTTTTTATTTCTTTGAAACCCCTTGGCTACCTTCCGGTAGCCATCAAAGTTATGGAATGAAAAAATATGGTTACCAAAAATAATATAGTTACCACCTATTAAAAGTTCAAATAAATCAAGTTCGCAACCTAAAGTACAAACCAACCAAGTTCAAAGTCTTGAAACAAATCAAGTTCAATTATTCAAACATTCAAAATGTTCCTGTAAGTTCAAACAAAACAAGTTAAAAGTCTTCAAACATTCAAAATGTTCATACTGTTTTTAGTAGAAAAATTAGAAATGACCAACTTAGGTCAAAATCAAAACACAAAATATAAATTAAAAACTTAAAGCTTAAAGGTAATAATAATAAAACATTAAATAAAAAAATAATATATATACTTGGTAACTATGATATTCAGATTTCATTACCATTACCGTACCACATTCACGTAGTTACTACCAAGATGGTTACCACCACGTTGGTTACTACAAGTTTGGTTACCAACATAGTCGGTTTGTGGTTGGTATGGTAATTTATGTACCATTTGTCAGCTCTATCCGCAACTTAGTGTGGACTTTTTTTTTTAGCAGCCTAAAAAAACATAAAGAAACCAAAAAAAGGAGTGCTTTGATTTTTTATTTTTTTTTTTACATATAGGTTAGGACTCTGCAACCTAACGCGACCCTCTCTCCGCAATATCGTGCGGACGTTTTGTCAATGGCCTTTTAGGACATGTTTGACCTGATGCCCGGTGATGTCCGCAAGGGGTAGCGGAGCTCGGTCCGCAGGGAGTTGTGAAGCTTAGCGGTGTGTCCAGTAAAAATGAACGGTGTATTTATCAAACCCCCTTTTTATAACAAAATAAACAGAGAGAGGGGCATGGGACAAATTTGGTATAAAGCTCAGGGGCACCATACGAAATATCTCAAACTATTGTACACCTGGTGAAATTCTTCTTACTTCAGGGGTACCTCGTTAAATTTCCGAAAATATAAAAATTGTCTGGTAACTGGTAACTGGTAAGAGCTCTTCCCTCCAACAACAAAAAGAAAAAGGAAAAGAAAATATTTTCCTTACACTCCTCTTATCTCACTTTGGGGGAAAAAGCCCCAAAATCTCCAATCTAGGGTTTACCAATCTTACAATCTCTACTCGCCCAATCGGGAATACGAAATTCAGACATAAATCTCTGTTCTTCTGCTGCTGAATTGCTCGAGGATAAGTTTTTTCCTTTCAAGGATCGATGGGTCGCTCTCGCGCTGTCAATCATTCGGCCGACGATGACTCTAGCCAGAGGTTTGTTTAAACTTGGAAATTGTGTTGTCCTTTTTGATTGAGAATATGATACCGGTTGACACATAGAATTTCACCTGAAATCGGTGAAGATGGTTGAAATAGTAAGGCTCCTCTAGGTTTCAAGATAGAGAAACGGAGTTCACTTCTTGTATTGATTGAAAGAAAGAATTAGAGATTTGAGTATATATGATAGAAGGAGAGATTTAAAATGTGATTTTTTTCATACATTTCAGCAACTAAATCAATTTGGGGCTAAATGAGATGACAGTGTGAGCTATTAGATCAAGTTTGTAATCGAACATATCAATTATTCCTAGCTTGATCAACTTGATGACAGTAATAACACCAGCAACTCCTAACTTATCATTTTTCCTGTAACAGTAAATTTAAGTATGGCAGTGGCTTTAATGGCGTCCTTTTTTTTTTTAAAAAAAAATTCTGTGAACTTCAATTAATTTGGTTTTTATAAGAGCCAGTCTAAGTTAACCCTTTTAGGGCTTGGTGAAGTTCTATTCAAATATAGTTTCTGGAATATAGGATGGCTATATATAAAGCAATATCTGCTGATTTCTTTTTGCCCCTTTACAGGGCTTGCCAAATGAGTAACTAGTCCTTACTCATGTGTCCATAGATTGTATAAATACCTATGACAGATGCTCATTGCAGTTAGATCAAGAGTAGAATTTCTGAAATATATGTAGCATCTATGGTCAATTTTATTTGGTTGATGATCATGAAATGCTGTTTTCTAAGAACCTTTACACTTCTTTACTACCATCTTTCCTGCTTCCCAATTTTATTTGGTTGAGGAAGATTCAATTTTCATTTTTAATAGTGGGGGGCAATCCACTCTAGAAGAACCTTTAGGGATGTTTGATTACCATATAATTTATTATTCATTTTGTTTGTGGTGATACTGTCCTGGTAAGATATTTAAAGTGCTGAAAGTTTATTACTATGTTGGGTTTTCTTTATTCAAATTATTATTCATATAAAGCTAGAGCTCATGAATTTGGTTTACATGTTGGACTGATCTATTCATGCCAATGGACGCATTGTGCTAGATTTATCTTTTAATTTACATTTTCACATACTCCTTTCTTAACCTGTGCAATTGGTCTAAGTTCAAAATCTAATGATGATTAACAGTTAGTATTTACCTAGGGAAATTGATGTGCTGCAATCAAGATTAGTTGAAATAAAACGTTTTGCTGCATATCCCGTTGAAGAGAATGCTGTTCAGTATGGCTAAGGGACTTTTTGATTTTAGTTTGTTACTTATCCCATTTATTGCCTCCAATTGAATGCTGCATTATTTTAGCCATCTCGTGTATTTAGGCGTTTCCTTTTTCTGGTGATCATCTCATTTCTCCATGGTTTTACCCATGATTTGTAGAGATATAATGTTTTTGGAACCTGGCTATTTGATTTTCATGTTATTTGCATTTATTTCTGCAGTAGGTCGAAAAGGAAAAGGACGGCCTCAAGTGCAGATAACATGGACTCTACAGCAACAAGTATTGTTCTATGACTCAAGATTAGTTGAAATAACATGTTTCCACCTTCAGAAGCTGTAGAGAAGTCACGTTTTCTATGGTTACAACATTCTTAATTTGTTTGTTTTGATAGTCATCGGCTTTATATTTCCATTCAGTTAGTTCTGTTTTTAGTTCCGACCCCCCAGACCCTGCTTTATCGCGGGATACACTGGGTTGGTGTTGTTGTTGTTGTTGTTGTTGTTAGTTCTGTTTTTACATTATGTATTAGTCATTCACTTGAATTCCCTCATTTATTATTATTTCTTGCTGCTGCTTTGAAACCAAAGTGGAAGCATGATTTGATTTTTTTTGTTTTTCTTTCTTATTTGGAATGTTATGTTTGTTCTTTTTATGCATTGTGAAACTTATTGACTAGCCCATATATTGTAGAGCATAGAGGTATCCTTGCCTTTATTTGTGTGGTGTTTGCCCCTGTTCTTTGTTATCTTGACCTTTTACCTCTGTTCTTGCTCTTAATTGCCATGTGTACCAGATCTTATATTTTATACTGCTTTCTTGATGTAGTTGGTCAAGTCATGAGTGATGGTAAGAAGGCTTTGTACCACTGTAACTACTGCAACAAAGACATATCAGGAAAGATTCGGATTAAGTGTGTGATGTGTCCCGACTTTGATCTCTGTGTTGAGTGCTTCTCTGTTGGAGCTGAAATTAAGCCTCACAAAAGCAATCATCCATACAGAGTTATGGTAAGTTATCCGAATACAGAAAAAGAGGTTGTTATTACAATGAGCATGTTGTATAAGTCTTTATCTGCGTAGATTAGATTGTTGATCCGAATTGGTTCCGGAGCACAAAACTTGCCTTCATCCAAGAGAGAGGGTATAAAATAGCATATTCTTTAGGAGATGGAAGAGGGAGAATGGAGAGATGGGAGAGAGAGAGAGAGAGAGAGTGAGGGAAAAGTGAGATAGAAGAATATGATATAAATATGTTGGCCTGTAGCATTAGAATGTGGATTACATTCATTGTTAGAGTCTGTATATTGTACATTTGCCACACAAATTGGGTGAAAATTTCTATTTCTCTCAAGAAAAAAACCAAAGGGATACATGCACCAAAAACTGCAAAGTTAGTCAGTGATAGAAATACTTCTAACAATTGTCAAACTTGGTAATATGACTCTTTTTTAGTTAGATTTTCCTTATGCACAGTTGATTAGTGGGTAGTCATTTTCTTCTCTTAGGCGTAAATGAAATTGGATTTATCTTTCATTAATTTCTTTATACGGAGTATATGATTTGTATTATGTAGAATTGTTTTATTAGTCATTTTCTTCTCTTAGGGGTAATGAAATTGGATTTATGTCCCTAAAGAAGAAACTATGCTAACTTTCATTTATCTCTTTATATGTGATTTGTATTATAGAATTGTTTTATTTTCTTTCCATTTCCACATCTATTTAGTGCAAATGCATTTACAACTTTTTTTCGGATGACCCTCCATCATGCACGCCTCCAAAGAGGAGGTAAATCATGGCATTGCGATGTCAATGCTAGGAATCAAAAGTTGTGAGCATTGGCAATGAGGTCCAATCTTTGCCACCACAACATGTGCACTAGTAATGCAGCTTTTTGCTAGTATTCATCGTGCCTATTGACTTTTTCCTTCTTGCTTTGAAATTGGATCTCTTCGACATTTTGTCTGTTCTTTTTTGAAGATTATCATTTCATGCTATTGTCGGATGTTGAACAGCTCTCATTTCGGAGATTAAAAAAGAGAGGGTATAAAATAGCTGAAGGGTTGTATTTATTTTGCAGGATAATTTGTCCTTTCCTCTTTTCTGTCCTGATTGGAATGCAGATGAGGAAATGTTACTTCTTGAGGTATATCCATCTCGTTGCTCAAACTTGTGTTTTCCTATGAGTTAAACATCATATTTCGTACTTTGTTGCATTTGTTTCTTGATTTGATATAGACTATAGTGCATTAGATTCTTGGTCATGGACTTCGATTTGGTTGTATTTTCAGGGAATTGAAATGTATGGACTAGGTAATTGGGCTGAAGTTGCAGAGCATGTTGGAACCAAAAGCAAAGCTTCATGCATTGACCATTACAATGCGATATATATGAACTCTCCATGCTTCCCTCTTCCGGTATGGTTGAATGTTATTCTTGTATTTTCTGGGCCCCTATGAAGAATTGATTTTCTCATATTATTTATTTTGTATGCTGGTAGGACATGTCTCATGTCGTTGGAAAGAATAGAGAGGAACTCCTTGCTATGGCTAAAGAACAGGGTGATCTAAAGAAAGGTTCGTTCATGATTGAATAATTAATTTGTTATTTGGTTTCGTACATGCAAGATGTCAAGACGCAAGAGATAAAACTTAAATTGGACAAAGTAGGTAGAAAATAAAAACTTTAATGCTACTTGTGTTTTGTTTGGCCTGTTCAATATTTCAAAGGTTTTAGTGGAAGTATGTCTTACAATCCATTTCAATTCTTCATTTTGTTTTTTCTATGCTATAACTTTGCTCTTTATATATGAATACCTCACTATGCTGATTTATTCTTCCTATGCTTTGTTCTAACTGTCATGTGGGCTGCAGCTGGAGAAGGCATGCCAAAGGAAGATCCTGCATTGCCTGCAAAAGTCAAGTGTGGCTTCTTGACATTATTTTGATGATTGCATTTTCTTGGTAATGTTGCTTATTTACTAAATTAGTGGTGCTGATTAATTATTAGGGTTGAAGAGCTTCGAAAAGACGTGTCAGTTGGTAGATCTTCAGGTATTACATTGTGGCATATACAGTTCCTTAAAAAAAATGGATCATTTTTTTTGCTGGACTTGTTGAATGTGGATTTCTGTTTTTTCGTTTGATTGACAGAGGCGGGTCTTGGGGCGGGTTCTATGGCTACTGAAGCAAAGGCTTCTAATGCTGCAGATGTAAAAGATGATGGTGATGGATGTAAAGTTGAAGGTATGATTGATTCCTCAGGTGCTGTATTAGTGTCTAGCTTAGTAAAAAAAAAAAAAAAAAAAAAAAAGCTCACATGTTTAAGTGAATCTTATTGACTTATTTTAAAATTGACCAGGATAACCTATCTAACCAATTGCTGCTGTTTTCTCAGAACAAATCTCGCATTTAAATTAGTATATGAGATTAGAAAACTGTGACACTTGCTATGCAATCCTGACTCCTCTAATAGAAATGTGTTCATAACTTCTGGCAGACCGAAGCATCGGAGAGAAGAAACCTAGGATATCAGGCTCAGATGGGCCTTCACTCGTAGAGTTGAGTGGGTACAATCCCAAGAGACAGGAGTTTGAGACTGAGTACGATAATGATGCTGAGCAACTATTAGCTGATATGGAATTCAAGGAAACAGACACCGAAGCTGAACGTGAACTGAAACTCCGGGTGTTGCGCATCTACTGGAGAAGGTTTATAATTACATTCGTCTCTTTAAAATTCGGTTTGGTGCTAAACATGTGTTAATCTTAATGTCTGAAAAATGTTTGTTATCTCGATGAAAGTTGAAACAATTGGATAGGATTATGAATGAATGAATAGCAGATGGAGAAGTATTATGCAACTGTATGGAGTAAAAGCCAAAACAGATGTTTATAAAAAGCAGTATTTGTAGCTTCTGAGAAAGGCATGTGGCATAGGAATCCTAAATTGCATAAACTAAACTGTTAGAGATCCCATAGAGGTAATGAGTGGATTATCAATGATGTGAAACAGAGGGCAAACAAGAGGTACAAACATGCCGCAATACCTTAGGCTTGGGGAAAGACTAAAACATCCTTGGCTGGCTCCGAGTAAATACAAGCTTTGAGTCTCTCTGATGTAATATTGGCGTACTTGGGCATTTTCTTCCTATATTTTACTTTTGAAATGTATGATTCTAGTTATATGCATCTATTATGAACTTATGAATTCAGAATTGCTTTCATATATCACAAAGAATATCTACATTTAGTTTTCTTTGAATGGATTCCATGTGATATATACATAAGTTAATTGTTAAGTGGACTTGATTCTAGGCTTGAAGAGAGGAAGCGCAGAAAAGATTTTATTCTGGAGAGGAACTTGCTGTATCCAGATCCTTTTGAGAAAGGCCTATCTCCTGAGGAGAAAGAATTATGTCAGCGGTACAGAGTCTTCATGCGATTCCATTCAAAAGAGGAGCATGAAGAGCTCCTTAGAACTGTCGTTGAGGAGCATCGCATTCTTAAAAGAATACAAGATCTGAAGGTATTGTGAAAACTATGCTCATGTTTGACTGCATTTATCTGTTGCTTGGCTTGATTTTATTAAGAACCGAAAAAAGAAACTGGAAATGACTTCATAGCAATGGTTATGTCATAGAGGAATTTTATTAAGCAAGTATAATAATCAAATGAGTTTACATCGTCAAATTTTCCCTAAAAGCCAACACTGGCTAATAATATAACAGGATGCGAGAGCTGCTGGCTGTCGCACCTCAGCTGAAGCAGAACAATATATTAGTCTCAAGAGGAAAAGGGAAGCTGAAGAATATGCACGGCGTGCAAAGGAGAGCACTGAGGCCGGCTCTGGGGGTAAAGCCTTACCGAGCCCACATGGTGTTAGGGGATCTGGATCCTTCTTGGAGTCTGGTGGCAAGGACTCCTCGTCAACCACCACTAGCCATGCACTTCCGAATCCCCTTGATGAGTGGGATATCACTGGCTTTCCAGGAGCGGATTTACTATCCGAAAATGTGAGTATAAAAAATTCCTCTTATTATTGAATACCACGACCTATATTCTCTGTGCAAAAGTTTCATTCAGTACAAAATGAAACACTTTATCCACCAACAAGTGCTGGCTGCATACTTTGGAGCCTTAGAAATTTGGAAAAACAACCGCACTATTAGACTAATAATGCAGTTTTCTTACATAGCTTAGTTCTTCATTGGTTCACTAACTCCTTTCAAGATCCCTATGTGCAAAAATTTGGGTGCATCAGGAATCGGGATGAATCTAATCTGTCGCTTGAATGCAGGAGAAACGACTTTGCAAAGAAATGAGGATATTGCCCTCACATTATCTGAACATGCTGCAAGTTCTGTCTGTGGAGGTGATGAAAGGTAATGTCACAAAGAAATCAGATGCATACCCTTTGTTCAAGGTTGACCCAGCAAAACTTGACCGAGTTTACGACATGCTTGTGAAGAAAGGAATAGCTCCACCATGATTGGATCCGCACCCCATCTCCATCGGCTTGCAGCCTTGTAAGATAGCGTGTTTTATGTAAACAATACTGTGCACTATGCTAATCTTTCCAGTAACATCAGATTATATACAGAAAGGGAAAGATAGACTTAGGAAATTGCTTGTTTAATCCCTTTGGGTAGAATTTTATTAGGGGTCTTCAGAACAGAAATAATTTGGCATGTTTCGTTGGTTTATCAGTAAATTATTAATCAAATGTTGCTAGTTTTTAACATCTTTGTATGTGTTTTCTAGATTCTAGTTGATGATATGGAATTGTCCTCTTAATAACAAAAGGCTGCAACCGATGCATTTTGATGGAACCTTACACCTCGAGGATACAGAAACGAATCGCTCGTCGTTACTCTTACATTTTGGATGGTATGTATGATACATTTTTTGATGTAATGTGCTGTTACACCTTGAGGATGCAGATGCAGAGATGGATCATTACTCGTCACCGGCGAGGTCTCCCCATCTGACATTGTATTTAGCCGCCAGGTAGTGAGCTCCGACTGGACCTCTGCTGCCGTAAGGATAGAGCTCAGGCACGATCCTTTTCTCTTCGAGCTCCTTCAGTAATGGCGTGAATAGCACCCAAGCTGCATCAAGCTCGTCACTTCTAATGAACAGCCGTCTCTCTCCTTCTATCGCATCCAGGAGCAGCCTCTCGTATGCGTCTGGTATTTCCTTTGCATACCTTTGGGGTTTGCAGAAAACCGATGGTTAGAACCGGATCCAAATGAATGCAGTTGCGTTTTTTCGAAAGCTCACCTTGTGCTATAGAGAAGGTTAAGGTCGCTGCGGTCTAATCTCATTCCCAAGCCCGGGACCTTGTTGTTGATCTTCAAAAACAGTGCTTCATCTGGCTGCACTCGGATCACAAGCTCGTTCGTGGCCTTGTCTAGATCGGTTCCGAAGTTCTTCTTGTACAAGTTACCAGGGACATGTCTGAACTGAACTCTGATCTCTGCTCTGCAGTTTTTGTCAAGAGTATTCACAGGTCACTCTATGACTCTTAAAACCGATTCAGTGACGAAACTCAGCTGCAAAGGTTGGAGAAGAGTACCTTCTCGTGTGAAGCGCTTTCCCGGCCTTCATTAGGAACGGCACTCCATCCCAGCGAGCATTGTTTATGAACAACGCCGCAGCTGCAAATGTCGGAGTTATACTGCCTTTAGGTACAGTTGGGTCATCCGTGTAACCCGGGTACGACTTACTGCCCCTGCTGTGGCCCTTGTACTGGCCGACAACCACATCGTCAAGTAGCAATGGTTTCATAGACCTCAAAACTTTAACCTATACCGAATGATAGAACTGTCATTGACAACATGATAATGCATTATCGTGTATAGCTCATACTCGAAGAAGAGAGAGGAAAAAAACCTTCTCATTCCTAATGTCCTCCGCATCTAAGCTGACGGGAGTCTCCATTGCGAACAGCGCTAGAATTTGCAGCAGATGGTTTTGCATTATATCCCGAATGATTCCGTAGTTATCAAAGTATCTGCCAGGAAAATTATGGTTCCATTATAAGTGCCAAGCAACAAAAACACATTGGTAATATGGAAACCTACCCTCCGCGTCCTTCTGTGCCAAAATCTTCAGAGAATATGAGCTGGACATTGCGGATGTAGTTCCTGGACCAAAGAGGCTCAAAGACGAGATTTGAGAAGCGAAGCGCAGATAGGTTCTCGACAAGCTCCTTCCCCAAGTAGTGATCAATCCTAAACATATGCATTGTCTGCATCAAAGCAATATCCCTTAAGAGTAAAAGATTCATCGCATGGCATAGTGCTGTGGATACCTGAATATTTGCTCCTCGGTGAGATACCGCTTCAAGCTGCGTGTTAGCTCTCCGGATGATACTGAGTCGCGGCCAAATGGCTTTTCAACTATGACTCTAGTCCACCCTTTCTCTGAAGAAGCTCTCAGGCTAGCACATCTTACCGCGTCGACAAAAATGTTCGGGGGAACAGATAGGTAAAAGAGCCTATTTGGCAGTCTTCCAGCCTAGATAAAGCAGCAATTTCAAGACGAATTACAATCACTTCTTGTTGAACGACGTCTTTCCTTGACAGGTCCTTCGTAAAACAATTGCTACGCAACGACTAGGAATCAACAAATGTTAATACTGGAGGAAGTACTATGGATGGGTTACCTCTTTTTGTTTAAGCTTGACATCAAGTGCAGAAAAGTTGTCCTCAGAGTTGTACTGTCCAGAGTGGTAGAAGCATCTTTGTAAGAACTGGTCCATTTTGTCGTCGCAGTTTTCCCTGTGATTGCTCACTATGTAGCAATGAGTACCGATAGTGCAGAGAATAAACAGTTAAGTCACTGGAGGGGTTTGAGTACCTCTTGTCAATCCTACAGGTTAAGGTTGTGCTGATCTTGTTTCTCAATTCCTCATCACTCATTTTAGTTCGCGCATAGCCAAAAACTGTGAAATTCTGAATGATACACAAGGGGGAAAAAAATAGATCAGAGATATACAGATATATAGTACATATGGATCATTTTATTGGTACTAATGCACACACCTCTGGTAAGCAGCCCTCGTAAAAGAGAGCAAAAAGTGCTGGGAAGATTTTCTTCTTGGCCAGGTCTCCTGATGCTCCAACTACGGTTATGCTCAGAGTCGAGTCTCCTTTGCCCGGGTTATTGATACTAGGAAGCCCGTCTTCCTTCTGTGGCTTAATCAGCTCACTAGCCAGAGGGCTTCCAGGCAAATCTGAATAGAGCCAGAAGTTCAACAATTAATCAATCAGTATCCGCTATCCGTGGAAGGATTAAGACAGGTGAAAGATGATACAGAAGGATTGCAAATTCACAATTGCCATGATAATTCCAACATAATAGTTCAGCAGCTATGAAATACGGTTGTGCTCCTGGTAAAGGTGCTACAATAGCATGTAGGAGATTGTCCTCATTCAAATGTGGTTCTAAGGTCGGTATCCAACTTTTAACACAAAAGCGATAATGTGTAGGGCTTCATCCCGCCCTTATAAACCCTCATTTTCTCTATGATAGTCGGAACAGATTTCCAAAATTCAAACATCTACTCTTCATTCAACATTATTGCATTAACAAAGTTATCAATTCGGGTTGATAATGGAATCGTTTTCTAGCACCAACTATCTCATCCCGAACTCCTCCAAAGCTAAAGGCCAGGAACTAGTTTGCCACTAGAAAACGATTCCATTAACACTAAAAGGGGCTCGGAACTATTAACTAAAAAGGTTTGAAGCTACACTTTTAGCGACTAGAGCTGTCAAAAAACAAGAATAATTCAGTATGAACTGTCAACTATGAACTAAACTTGCTTTCATCAAATCAAATCAAATCAAATCTTCAATAATTCACATTTATCAAACAAATCTTCTACCACTAGTTGATTTGTGGTGACAATTTTAGCAAATCGCTAACACAGCTTTGCAACAGCAAGTTCTAGAGACAAATAAGACAATAGAAATCGAGAATCCAGGATCTACTCATTTTACAATTAATCTTCAACAACAAAATTTGTGCCCATGAGGATAGCTTATTAAGGAGTTGCCTTTTGACAAAACAACAAACTGAATGTTTAATCATGTCTCAACCTGTCATTGAACAAATTAGTTCAGTAATCCTTATTTATTTATTTATAATATATATAGTCTGCTATATAAAGGCACCAGACGATTACAGCTTATTGGCCACAAACAGTTCTTAGTTTAACCATAGATTAGGATTAAGAGCTTAACTTGGTATATTATATCACTAAACAAAAAGTGCCCCACAAACATGTAAAATTAATTGATTGATTAAGCAAATAATTAATTGATTAGGGGCTTATTTTATTACATTGTTTATTGTCAGGCATCACAACAATCCCAACAAAGATAAATAATATATTTGCTGTCATGAATACATGATGCTCCTAGGACCACCAAATTAATATCATATTCCTTAATGACACAATAAGCATGATTATGATTGTGTTACCACATTGCCAAACACACAGAATCTTCAACATTAGAATTAGACCAATCCTACCACGGTCCAGTACGGGCTGGAATCCGATTGAGTCGTAAAACAACTCTATCCGACGATTTTTCTATAATTTGGAAAAATTAATTGAAGTTTGGATAGAACTGTTTGACTAACTCCACCGGATCTCAATCCACAATGGTTCTCTACTCAATAAAAGGAACAAACAAATCTTGGATCAGAATTTCATGATTTGCATCAGTTCTCATAGAATATGTCAATCAATGCAATCTCATCCACTTGCCTCTGAAACTCAATTACAGCAACAACAAATCCCGCTCAGAAAGAGTCCGTTGTCGAGTTATGCAAATTGATTCTACAAATCTAGAATGATCTAAATAGCAAAAGATCATTTACAAAATAGAACTCGTTAGCAAATACTTGCTACTTGCTAGTAATTTCTTGCATTTTCTTACCAAATACTTATTCAGCAATTAATCTTGAAGATTCTTGAGTAACTTATCAACTAAAAAAGGGGATAAAACTCACCATTAAGGGAAGAAATAGCCTTCAGAGGATGCCCATTTGTGCAGTTCAATTTGAACTGCGAGGAAAAGATCGACCCATGAGGAATCCGGGAGACCCATCTGCAAGAACCGGAGCTCCAAGGAGCAATGGCGGATCTCGGAGAGGGATAAAGGGTTTTGGCTGAGGAAGATGAACAATTGCCCACATGCCCGGTGGCCATAGAATCCAATCTTGCACAAATTGAAGTGCAATTGAAGATCAATGCGTTGAATTTTGAAATATGTTGTTTTCTATTTTGGGAGTTTTGGAGGTTTTGTGTGAGATATTTCTTAGAGTTTCAGAAATTTCATTACTATTATTATTATTATTATTTGGATATGGATGATTAATAATGCATGCGCAATTTGCAGCTCATTGATTTGGTTTTCAGGTGCAACGGAGGTTACTCTCCTTTCAATGTCACTTATTGAACCTCATCTTCTATGTGAGGCTGTGGTGGTTTTTCTTTTTCTTTTTCTTTTTTTTTTTCGGATTATTTTTTAGAATAAAAAAAATTTGTTTTCATGTGTGTATAATACTATAATAATATATAGAACAAGGTTAGTTTACGTATACGTATTTGTTTCATTGATAATGATATATTAGATTTTAAATTGAGAATTATATCTCGTAACTTTTTTTTTTGATTAGGTAAGAATTCGACGCACCGGACAGGTCTGGTGGGTCGAGAGGCCGAATGAATCGGCGACGAATAAATCGTCAAATAAGTTGAAGACATAAAACAACAAAAGGCAGAATCGCTAAATTACAAGAGTGCAGTCATAGGTGGAGACTAGCATAAATGATGCAAGAACATGAGCAGTGTGCAACAACTCATCCGTCAGTTGGTAGAGGCAACGCAGGGTACGTATCTCTGGGGAACTAAGTGAAAACCTCATATTTGGACTCTGTCAACGAGCCTTTAGGTTTCGATCACGTCCACGACCTCTCGCGCGTCGACAAATAAGAAGAAACACCACTCAACAAACCGCTAGACTCGAGAGCCACACAACCCCAACACCAGGCAACTCAGCAATCCGCCAAACTACCGATCAAATACAAATTTTACTCATTCTAATTTACCCCTTTTTTTCCTCCTTGCTTTGGGCCCAAGGATAAGCCTTGGGCCCAAAGGAAAAGACCTGGCCCAAACTCCGGGCCACTGGGGCCCAGAAGAAACCCGAATGGCAATTTCGCAGGGAAAGAGAAGAGGCCAGCCAGCCGAACAACCCCTGCAGCCGACCAGACGCCAGCCAGCCAGAACGCCGTGGATGGAGGCGGGCACAACCAGGAGCATATCGGGAGGGAGGACGCCCAGGGGACACCACCGGCTAAACATAAGCCGAAATCGAGAAGACGCCAAACACGAGCGAGGATGGAGGAAGGTACCAAGGCACTAGGCAGAAGACGAGTTCGAATGAGGACAGCGGAGGCCACACCGCCGGCGAGACCAGAAACGTCTAAGCCGAGACGACGCCGAACACCCGGACGCGAGGGCACCAACGAGAGCCAAGCCCCAAATTGGCAACCGAATCGGAGAGAATAGGGAGCGGGAACTCAAAATCAACCAAATGCAAGATCGATTGATGCACGAGGAAGGTGGATTGAAGGGGATAGATCCGCCATAAGAAGAGACTAGAATCTCAATTGGGGATTTGATGGTTAGGGTTTTCAAGATTTGGGGATTTCACAAAACGGGAGTTTCTCTTTCCTTAGAGAGAGAAACCCCCACTTTTTTTGTTTTGTTTATATCTCTTAACTTATTATAGGTTGAAATGTATAATTCTCAATTTAATATTTAATTTTCTTGTATGTATACACAATAGATTTTAATACATATATATACCTATATATATATATATATATCTCTAATGAGAAATAACATTTGAGTGAGAAGATGAGAAGTAAGCCTTATACCTAGACCTGTCAAAAC
The DNA here is from genome assembly GCA_963922045.1 of Persicaria maculosa. Classification (NCBI taxonomy): domain Eukaryota; kingdom Viridiplantae; phylum Streptophyta; class Magnoliopsida; order Caryophyllales; family Polygonaceae; genus Persicaria; species Persicaria maculosa. The sequence continues at coordinate 22,944,004 of OY998259.1, read as the reverse complement.
ACAACCCGACCCGGTCGACCCGACCCGAACGCCCGGAAAAATTTCGACCCGAACCCGGGAATTTCGACCCGGAAATTTTTTCGACCCGAACCCGAAATACCCGGAAATTTTCTGGGTAATCTGGGTTTCGACCCGATGACCCGATTGACCCGGTAATTTTGACCCGATTTACCCATTTGACCCGGTGACCCGATTGATTTATAATTATATATGATTAATTTTTTTTATGGAGATTCCAATTTACTACATTTTATAATTACAATCACTTGATCTTTCATTTTCAAATCAACTTTTATATTTATTTGTATTGTGTAATACTCCGTCCGATCGATAGTATTTGATTTTTTATTTTTCAACGGACTTTTTTAAGAAGATAAAATTCTAAAAAATATTAAAACAATTTTATGCTTATTACTAATTGCATGAAATTATTTTTTAAAAATTATTTGAAATTTTATATATTATTACATTTTATTAAAAATTACGAGAAATAATAAAAATCAAATATTTTAGATCAAATATAGTATATAATTACAAGCACCATAACTTATGAACAACGTCTTTAACTTTAGAATTTTAAATTTATCGCAAAATTATCAAATCATGATTTTGTTTAATTTAAAAAAGAAAAAATTGACCAACCCGAAATTGACCCGAAATGACCCGGTCAAACCCGTATTACCCGGGATCCGAAAATACCCGAAACCCATATTACCCGGGACCCGTATTACCCGGGATCCGAAAATACCTGAAACCCGTATTACCCGGGACCCATATTACCCGGGATCCAAAGTGACCCGAACCCGAACCCGACCCGAATAACCCGTTTGACAAGTCTACTTATACGCCTTAGATTAAAATGATTTTTTTATATGGATATAGGAGACATACCTAATGAGAAATATATCAATCTGAATTCTTTCTTTATCATTATCAGGTTTCGTCATTGTCATGACATGTTTGTTGTCTTTCATTTCTAGTACCAGTATTATTTTCCCTTCAAAGTATTTTTCTGTCTTTGGAGTATGGTTTTTGAAGCTCATCCAGAATTTTTCAGAAAAACTTAATTTGGAGAACTTTATTACAGTAAAAGGTACTTCGTATCCACCCCTTATACTTATAATTTCAGAAGCAATGTTAGTGTAAAATATTGAGCCACGTGGCTCTTCTTTAACCAACCATTGGCACAAAAGAAAAAGAAAAAAAAAGGTTGTTTATCCTGAAGACCCACGTTCTCCGCCCACCTTCTTCGTTTTCAAGTGAACGCAGATGAGCGTTTCCATGAACACCATTAGTGAAAAGGGAAAAGGAGATGGTGGAGACTGGACGATTACAACGATGTGGCGAGAAGATACCGTTCGTTGAGACGTACGATGAGGGCGAGCATAGGCGGTGTGAGGTTAGCGGCACTAGCGACGGGTTGCATGTGCTAGCAAGTATGTGTTCGATTTTTTGTTTTGAAATTCCGAAATTTGGGGTTTAGGGAGTTGTATTCATGGATTTTGTGATTGAATTTGAAGAGGTTCATGGGTGTGTGAATCAATTTGGGATTTTTTTTTAAATTCCAAAATCTAGGGTTTTCATAATTTTGATAAATTGATCGTAAAAGCTCAAATTGTTTTGTTCTTTGCTTGATTGTATGTGGATAGCTTAGTTATTAGATTTGTTGATGGGAATTGGGGTTATGTTTTTTTAGCATCAACGAAACAATCATATTAATGATTCAAATCATGCAAAACAATATCCAAAACCTAGCTAATTCGATAGAGCCCCTCCTGTATGCACACAAGGTGTTTGATGAAATGCTTATAGGTATATTTTGTGTTGATTCATCTAAGTTTATAGATAATACCTTCAAATTTTATTTTGTGTTCGTTTATCTATGTTTTTAGGGGAAATGAAATTGATTCATACTATGAATGTTACTCTTTCCAGCAACCTTTAAGAGGACTCTTTAAATGCTCACCCTTCAAATTTTATTTGATGTGCTCTCCATATTCTTGAAGACGTGCCTATTTTTAGTGCTCTATTCACTTAGTTTGTTTCATTTAAGAGAAGAACCACTTAGGTTAAATGCTAAGCTATCTCAGGCTTGTGTGAGAGGGCTCTCAAACATCCTCCAATTTGATTACCTTTAAAATTTATTTTGTGTTGATTCATCTAATAATTTTTTTTTTTCATAAGTGAAGTTGTTCTAAAAATTCAACTTTGATTTTCTCTTTTATGAATGAAAGTTGTGCATTTAGCAAATGAGAGGTGTTCTCAAATCTCAACTTTGATTATGAAATTAGGACAAAAGGTTATTGTGATGTCTTTGTTCTAATTTTTGATGTAAATTGAACTAAATTATTATGAGTTGGTTGAGCTGTTTTCGTGGTTCAGAGTTGCTGTTGTTTTCTTCTTCAATCAATGTGGTGTTTGGTTCATTTCCTTTCCAGATTTTACTTCTGCTTGTTTTAGTTTTGGATTCGTTTATTGTTGCACCCATTCTGTCCATTGGGAGGTGCTTCGCTTTTATTTGTTGATATGAGTACATATTTCAATCAAAATTGAATTTGATTGTTCCATGTAAAATGCTAGGTTCCAATCATGCCTTCTCCTATACAATTATGTGGATATCATATATGTTGGTGATTCGAGGGCTATTTTGGGTTGATTTCTTTGGGTTTGTGTTGTTTGCTGAATGTTTGGAAGATAGCAATTCCCGGCTGATGTTGTTGAACCTTTTGATGCAGATTGTTGTTGGTTCTGCTGGGATGTGAATGGAGAACATGTTGTTGGAATTTTCAGCATTTTCACCTCACGGAAAAGGCTAATTTAGGGATGTTCTAGAGCTGTTCTGGTCTTGAAATTGTCTATATTTTGGGTGATGTTTCTACATAAAGTGATGTTGAATTTTCTGTCATATATATGATGCAGCCTCCTATAGGGCGATTTAGCTGACTTCTTAGACGAGACTTGCAGGATGAGATGTACAGTTATTTTGGAGTTGTTTGAGTTCATGTCGCAATGGTTGTGTTGGTTGTTTGAAGTATGTACTTCAACTACACTTGTGATCTATGAATCGATTATGTTTGGTAAGGATAATCACTTTGTATCCTTACCAAACATAATCATGGAATTTTGACTACAAGTTCAGCCTAGAACAGGAATACATGGTAATTGTCTACTCATGGAATTTTGTTTGTGGTTCAAGTTGTGAACAACTTTTGTTTGATGTTTGCTAAGTAATATAAAAAAGCTTTCTACTATGGAATTGATTTTAGGATATTTCTATTGATAGTCTTAGGCTCTAAAGGGAGACATGATGTGGTGTTATATATTATGCTTGCTATTGTGTTGTATGCCTTGATTGGACATACATTTTATTCAGCCTGATTCACAGGCATGGTGTGAAATATATTATGGCGATAAAATTTAGGTTTCAATATTAAAGACAATAGGAATAACAAGGACCAAAATATTTTCAAAAAAATATATAAAAAGAATAGTCTATTAGAGGGGAAAATGGAGTATAATTGAGCTCCAATTAAAATACACACGACCTTAAAATGAGTAAAAACATAAATCATTTATTTTCTGCAGCCCATTTCACAAGTATGGTGTGAAATCTATTATGGTTATGAAAATTAATTTTCAATATTAAATACAGTGGGAAAAAAACCAAAAATATTCGATGTTCAACCTATCATATATTTAAGCTTGGAGCTTTGACAAGGGTTCCAATATATTTTCGTTGGAATTTTTTAGGGCCGAATATTTAGATAGCAATGCATAAATTGTTTACTCCATTGATGAAATTTGTGAAATTGAAGATTATAGAAGATTATAAATTGTGATTTGATGAGTTTAATCATTGCAATTAAGTATTTAATCATTGTGATTTGATAAGTTTAATGTTATGACCTCTTAAGGTTCATACTTAAATATAGAATACTTTTTTCTAATTAAGGGTCCATGACATCACAAAAAACAAACACTAAATATCATTATTTTATTCTTTAGCTATATAGGGTTTATATATTTAAACTTAAGGTATCTTTATCAAATCGGTTTATAATTTAGACCAATTTAAAAGGTGTAACATTATGTGTAATAGAAAAAATATCATAGAGGATCCAAACTTAATTTTCTTAAGCCAAAAACTATAAGGTTTATTTTCTTTGCCTTCAATTAGGACGGATGCTATAAGAAGTGTGGAAGCGACCGCTTTGTCAAAGTATCGATCATCTCAAGAAAATAAAATTTCAAAGAATAACATGACAAGATACATGGACAATATGTTAGTAGAAAATTGACGTGTTGAATATTTTGTTTAATACGTCAAACTTGATTGAAAAGATTATGAAAAATCCGAACAAGGTTCGGAAAAATAACTAGTTTTTGTTAATACGGACAGATTTGCATGGAAGAAATTAACCTTAAACTGATTTGACCAAAAAAAAAAAACCTTAAACTGATGGATCCTTTTTTATATACGGAGTACCAAATTGGGCGAATTCAACAAAAGTAGTACGCGTTTAAACATTCAGCGTGTTAGATCCAAATTGCCATCAGATCAAATTGACCGACCCGAAACGTCTCGTTGACTCGAATTACTCACTAAGCAAAGCAATGGGTCTGTACTATTCAAATTACTGTAATTAACTCCCCCGTAAAGCTATAGACTTAGACTATAGCCCACCTTGACTTGGAACATACCCTTCCAAAAATACTAAAATACCCATGTCCCACCTATTTATTTAATTTTGGTATTTTAAATGGTGGATTTTTTTATATATTTTTTTTTGATCAGGTAATAATTCGATGGTCATACAGAGCTGGCTCATCAAGAGGCCGACAGAGTCGGCAGACGGTGAACCGTCAAACATACAATCATAATAATAAAATGGTGCAACACAAAGATGAAAAACCAATAGTCTCTAGAAGAACAAGCGAGTCTAAATCAATAGAAGCTGAGGACAGCGAAGACAGAACGGAGCCAAGCGTCATCAAGAGATAACACCGCTGACCAGCGGTACATCAGGAGTCCCTTGTGGGCGATGAGACGAACCTCCAAGGAAATTTCCGGAAGATGGAATCGTCATGATCACTGGCGGATTTAGGGGTGGGCTCGTATGGGCGCGAGCCCACCCCAATCCCGAAAAAATATACGAAAGGTTAAATATATAAAAAATAAAAAATAAAATAAAAAGGTCTAAATTAATTTAGAAGTGAAAATAGATCATAAAGTTTACCTTGCCTAGTTGGTAAAGTATAAATGAGGAACTTTTTCCTCTCTATCTAGAGCCCAAGGTTCAATTCCCACTTTTTACATTTTCTTCACTTATTTTTAACTATCTTTTTATATATAAGTTCAAATATCTTTTTAAATTGAGAATAATTAATTTCAATTAGTATTGTTTGAATTCTATGTTAGTCATTCATGGGGGGTTTCCTTGAATTTTTTTTAACTAATTATAAATTTTATTCGATCACTTCTAATAATATGGATAAATCTTTGATTTTTTTTTACATAACCCTTCACAATTAAATTTATTTAGCCCCCGTTTGTTTTTTGGTAAGGGAAGATAATGATTACCTTTATGAATATAGTCCATATTTAAATTAAGATTCATTGATCACTATTCTAATCATTCACCTTCTTCTTCCATTTTTCATACAAATTTGTTATCCTTCTATTCCCTAATTTGAAGGAGGGTAACTAATACCTCTAGGATTGGCTAATAATCTCCCCCATCATCCCCTCCAAGCTCACAAAAAATGATGATCATATACCTTTTATGTGTAAAATTTAATACCTTACCTTTCCATTCCCTAGTTATCTAAACAAACGAGCCCTTAAAATTTAGCAAAACTCGTTTCATTATTACTTAATTTTTAGCCTAAATCTCGCCCACCCCTATGTTACAGTCTGGCTTCGCCACTGGTCATGATGCACACCGCCACGACCCCAGCCATACCCGACACCGGACGCACGAGTCCCAACTCCAATCAGAACCGCCAAGGACAACCAGAAAAACTGCCAATAACCATCCTCGTAAAGAGTGCACCTGCAAGCCCTTTCGAGGATTCATCAAGACCCTTTCAGGATTTAGACTACCCTTTCGGGTGGATTTTCACTTTGTAAGAATAAATATAGATAAAAGTATATCTATATTTATCAAGCTTCCTCTTTTTTTTTTTCGTTTGGTCTTCGGGCTGCCCCGGGGCCAAGGCAAAACCTTGGGCCCGAAGCACAACCAAACAGGCCTGCCATGGCCATGGACGGATGACACACCGAAGAAGAAGGCGAGAAGGCAACTCCGGCAGCAGCAAGGCCCCCAAAGCACCTAAACCCCAACCCGGTAACCCCAAACAGGCTGACGAAATCCCCAAAAGAAAGATGAAACGGGGAGGGCGGCGGCGGAACCACCCACCACCACCGAACAACCTCGATCGAACTCAAAGGAAGAGAGAGATGAGGCAACCACAAACCACCAAGAATCCCAAGCAAGATGGAGACCTAGGCGGCGCGGACGCTAGAGGAGACTCAAGATGACGGATGCGCACCGGGAAGGAAGACGGCCGGAGAACGAAACAAAATCCGGCCACCACACCCACCGGAATGGAGGAGGGAAGACGATCGGATTGGAAACCCCATGATTGGAGAGGAGATTTGCCAAAGAAAGATTTGATGTGGAGCAATTCCTCAAAACCCCGAAGGGTGAGTGCACAAGAGAGAGTTTCTCTCTCCCTTAAATGGTGGATTTATATATCATCGCCCTTATATATAAAAAAATAAAATACTACGTATATTCTCTTTTTTTTATTCGAATACTACGTATATTTTCTGACAAGACTTTATATGTGCACTTAGTTTAAAAAGGTAAAAACTATATACTACTAATATATTAATTTTTTAATTAAATTTTTGGATTAGCTTGCCTAAGTATGGACAAGGCTTGGATTCTCAACCCAAGTTTTACTGTGATCCATCGATCTCTTCCTTTCTTGGATCGAAACGAGTGGAAGATTTCGTGTGCTATGAATACATTGTCCTGTATTGCTCTATCTAATATAGTATAAATGTTCCTTGTAATGGATGTATTATTTTTCCCTATTGTCAATTTCATCATGTCTGCCAATATTTTCGCAGTCGCCTTGTATATCGAGCAAAGGTTGATTGGTTTGTACTTCCTCCGTTCCAAAACACACGTGCTTTTGCTTTTCGACATGCTTTTTAAGGAGTGAAAAACTCTATAAAATATTATTTTTTTAATAAAAACTTTTTTATATAATTTGATACTTATTAGTCTATAAAATATTATTTTTTTTAATAAAAACTTTTTTATATAATTTGATACTTATTAGTAATAAGTATCAGTATTTTATATAGTTTGGAAATTTCATTTGGGAAAAAGCGGATGACCCTATGGAGAACGCGTTCCATGCGCCCCCATCCCCCACAGCCAAAAAATCTCTTCAAACCCTAAGCCCCAAATATGTTCTTAGCCAGATTCCGGTGAGATTCCTCATCGTTCCGAGCCATATTCTTCTTATTCTGTCTGTATTATGCTCTGGGGAGGCTACCTCCTTGGTGAATCGAAGCCGGACAAGCCATGCTCATCCTGATGTTGTGGTGGTGAAGGGCTGTCCTTGGATCTGTGGGTTTTCTTCATGGATTCCGCTTGGGTCGTGGGTTGTTCAGGGGTTCTTTACTCTAGCCAAAATGAATTTCAAAAGGCGGAAAAAACTACTTGTTTATGGGGATGGGGCTGCTGTTCGACTCGGGCTGGGCTTTGGTGATTGCGGTGTCGGCGTTTACGCGAGTTTCTTCTCCTTCTCCTCTCTTAATCTCCTTGGATTAGGGTTCACAATTCCCTCTTTTAGAAGTGATTCGAACAAAATCCCTTCTTTTGGGGGGCAAGTCTTGTTTTCCTCCCCTTTAATCTGAATATGTTTTACAATTTTGTTTCATTTGCCTTACTCAGCGAGGTCCCGGTGCTTCAACACCTCTCTAATCTCCATCTCAGTTCTGTATTGATTGTAAGCTATATTTTCCTATTTGCTTTGAGAACCTTATGGTTTCTTCCATTTCTACAACTCACTAATTGTGTGCTTGGTTTATTGTCTGACATGGCTCCTCCTATCTCTGTCAAAGAGAAACAAAACATGGTAAAGGACGGTGCTCTTTCACTCAACAAATCCCGAAAGGGCTACAAATCCCTAAAGGGCAACAAAACCCGAAAAAGCTACAAATCTTGAAAGGGCAACGAGATTAGTGTTGATAACTCGGTTGCTGAGGGGGTTATGTCCCCCTTTGATGCCGGACGCAATTTGGTGAGTGCTCACTTCCTCCCCTCTCGTATGAACTTTGTCTCAACCATAATCAAATGGTGTACGATCTATTCGGCTGTTGTCTCACATTCTCTTATGGCGTCGAGGTGCTATGAGCCTTTCAATACCCCTAAAATCCCTCATGATGCAAACCTGGGTTCGTATGTCTCGACCTTTCCTAAGATCTCAGTGTACGCAGCTACTGATGATGTTATTTTCGGTGACGGTCCTGAGCTCTTTCAGTCTCTATTATTGTTGTGGGGATTTGTTAGGTGTGTCTTTGAGGAGCTGATCATTTGCCTCTTTCAACCATCGATTGCTCTGCTATACACCCTTGGTTTATATGATGTTTTTACTGCTCTTTCTCTTGTCTCCTTCGTTGCTCCTGGCGTATCACTCTCGGGTGTGCGTGTGTCTGAGCAGTAGGAGGCTGGGATGTCGCTAGAATCAGAACCAAGAAAGCAGTCTGGTATGTTAGGCAAAACCGTATTGACATCGCTCATGCTGAAGGGATTGAGTGATAAACTATCTTGGAGGGATCTTCTCTTGGTCTCTATTAAATTATTATGTACATCCTATTTTGTTTGCAGACAGAAATTGTGCAAATTATTCTTTTGTGGTTCACTAGTTGTTTATTGTTGTAAGGTCTATTTGTTTATCTCTGCAAACTCTATTGTTGGAGTATTCAAACTTGGGTTTGAGTTTGAAGAAAGTCAAAGCCTAAGGATATACATAAGCAATGCTCTCCCATGTGCTTTTTCGATTATTGCACATTTATTTATGCCTTGCTTCTATTTTGGTCATATTGTGATCGAACTTGATATTTCTAAGCCTTGGAACATTGCTATGCTCAAACCTCGCCTGACAGGATTTCTTCCGACCGATTCCTTCATGATTTTCTAATCTTACCTTTTAAACAAGCATATAATGTCTAGTAAATCTAATTGCCTTGTTATTACTTGGTTTGGTAATTATGGAACAAAATGGACGGAGTTCCCATGTTTCAAATCTGTACATCTTCATGGAAAAAACCCCCCCTCAAAAGACTCAACCGCCCGCATAGTAGCTTCGTTTTATTGCGGCTTATACCTATGGCCATGAGTTATACTCACTTCCCTATTGGTGAATATGCAGTTTTGTTTTGGCCTGATAAAAAACAAAGTGTTAGTTATAAGTCATTGAAAAAACCTTTCACAATCAAATTATATTCCCAAAACGGATTCATTGTAAATTTGCCTTTCGATATGAGGACTCTTAAATCTCGTCCTTATATCTCTGCTGGTTATAAATGAAGATCACTTATTGGAATTGTAGAGGCATAAGGAAAAAAACTTTTTGGACTGAAGTTAATACTTTGTGCAAAAATGAACATATTCAAATGATGGCACTAGTAGAGACTAAATATGAATCCATTCCTGAAAACGATATTTGGAAAACCGCAGGCTTTGATGAGGCTATCTGGTCCCATGCTACTGGGCGATCGGGTGGGCTTGGTATATTATGGAAAACCCACCAGTTATCAAATGAAATTATTTCAGTGGAATTGCACTTACCTCGAATCATAGGTTTACGTTATGAAAATGTTAATGATAGGTTTATGACTCTCATTCTATTTGTGTATGCCCCTCCAGTCCCTCATGAGAAAGACCCGTTCTGGCAAACACTAACTTCAATTGTGAATGATTCGCCTTACCCATGCATTGTGTTAGGAGATCTGAATGAAATTTTATGTAGTGAGGACAAGATGGGAGGAGCTGACTCCCGTTCTTCTCGGTTCACTAGACTTCTAAAATTCAAAAATGATTTTCACTCATGGATCTCCCTACTTTCGGGAACCCATTCACATGGAGAAAGAATCGTGATGAGGATAACAATATTCGGGAAAAATTAGACTGAGTCCTAGTTCATCACCAAATCCTTCATATATTCCCCAACCTAATTACCAATAATGGGGCATTTTCATCATCAGATCACTGTCCCATATCAATAACACTCGAGAGTACTACAATTTTCAAAGCTCCTCCTTTCACGTTTGAGAACAACTGGCTTCAAATGAAGGATTTTCGTAACATCGTCAAACAATCCTGGCGAGCATCTTGCTCAAGCTCTACTATGTTTCAACTTATTTTTAAACAGAAAATTCTTAAGAAAAAAGCAAAGGAATGGAATAAGTACACCTTTGGAAACATATTCCATCAATTGAAAGAGGTGGAGAACGAATTGTTTAAAATTCAATCAGCAGAATCAATAAATAACCCACATAGAACCAACAGTAAAGAACATTGCCTTCTTAGAAAAAAAAAAAGAAAAACTACTCCTATTTCATAAAACTTTTTGGAATCAAAGAGCCAAAACAAAGCATCTCAAGCTTTCAGACTCTAACACATCGTATTTCCATCGTGTTGCCTCCGGGCGAAGACATAGGAAACAAATACGCAACATAACTACGACTGAAGGTACATTAATAGTTGGAGAGGAAAATGTCAGAAATGAAATTAAAAATGATTTCGAAAAAAGATTCAAAAAAGAGTCTATCGATGACAGACTGCTAAATGAAATGTTTAACCTAATCCATCCCTCTATTACTACAGAGGAAAATGAATTTCTCATTCGACATCCGTCTAATAATGAGATAATTAAAATCTGCAGTGTTTGGTTTGGGTAATAATAAATCTCCAGGTCTTGATGGAATTACAGTCGAATTCTATAAAAAAATATTGGGATATCGTTGGTGTGTCTATCACTAGAGTTGTTAAAGGTTTTTTCCACTCCGGAAAAATTCTAAAACAAATAAACCACACATTTATTTCACTACTACCGAAGCGAGACAACCCTTTTACTACAACTCACTATCGTCCAATTAGTTTATGTTCAACACTATATAAAATCATATCAAACATTTTGACAGAAAGAATCAAAACAATTATCGGCAAACTAATCCACCCTTTACAAGGTGCGTTTGTGTCAGACAGAGCTATTCAAGATAATGTTCTGATAGCTCACGAAATCTTCCATTCCTTTAGATCGCGGGCGGGTTGTGAGGGATGGTTGGCGATAAAAATAGATATAGAGAAAGCGTACGATAGATTCAATTGGAATTTTACAAAAAAAAAAAGATTTTAGAAAAATTCAGGTTTTACCCTACTTTCATCACTTGGGTGATGGAATATGTTACGACTGTTTTCTTCTCAGTGCTAGTTAACAACGACCCTTCTGACATGTTCTTCTCCTTTCACGGTCTTCGCCAAGGGGATCCTTGATCTTCATTCCTGTTTATCCTAGGAGCAGAAATCTTAGCTCGAAAACTCTCAGCATAAACAAATGTGGTAAATAGTCCTATACTCTTATTAGTTTTACTTTTGGTAGAAACGACCCTCGGGTTCCTTTCCTATCATTTGCCGATGGCATCATTATTTTCACAAGAGGTAGTAGTGCCGCGAGACATAAAGTTAGATCTATAATCGATTCATACTGTAAGGTTTTTGGACAAAAAGTTAATTACCATAAATCTAGTTTCCAAGCAACTAAAGGCATTCCGAACTCTAGGATATCAGAGCTTAATGGTTGTTTAAATATTACGAACAAGAACTCGCTGAAAAAATACCTCGGATGTCCGATTATTAATGGTAGAGTGAACCAAAACACTTTTGAAGACATCATCTGTAAATCTAAAGAACAACTAAGTAAATGGCGTGGCAATGCCTTATCACAATAGGGACGTGCAATTCTAATTAACATAAACCTCTCAGGTAAACCGCTGTATACAATGCAAAACTTTTTATTACCCTCATCAATACATAAAGAACTGGATCAGATTAATAGGATGTTCTTATGGACTAAAGATCTTCAACATCGTCCACTTATTAGTTGGGATCGGATTTGCAGACCGAAAAAATGTGAGGGAATAAAACTTAGGAAATCAAAAGAGATGAAGGAAGCTCTTTAAATGAAATTACTATGGAAAATAATGGTTGAACTAGATAATGTCTGGGTCACTCTAATCAAACACAAATACATGCACTCGGCTAACATCCTTGAATACAGAAAAAAAAAAAGGAGACTCCTCATGGCAATGAGCCAAACTAACAAACAACTCTCATTGACAACCATCAAATTTAAGTTAAGGCTAATTTGGATAGTCGGAAATGGGTCAACCATCAAATTTTGGACGGATAATTGGATAACAACTTCTTCTTTACAGGCTAGGGAACAATGCCCCCAAATAAATAACATAGAGAAAACTGTCAGTGATTACTCATGGGTGGAAGATGGTGGAAGGAAAAACTTAACAATGTGCTACCAAATGACATAGTCAAAGAAATCCTGGACATCCCACTTCCCGTTTCTCCCATTGAGGATCAGTTGTATTGGTGGCCTGACAGAGTGGGCTAGTTCACCACTTTGAGTGCATACAAATTAATCACAAACCAATCCTCTCTAAACTTAGATAATAACGCATGCATCTGGAACTTGGATGTTCCGCCGAAGGTCAAAATTTTATTATGGAAATTAAGTTTGCCAGAATGGCCTCCCGATTGCGTCTAGGCTTGCCCAATGTGGGACCTCTGTTCATTTTACTTGCAGTTTGTGCAACGGTGCGGTAGAGGATGATGTTCACTTCCTGTTTGAATGTCAATATGTGCACTCTCTCTTCCATCTCCCTACACACGTAAATTCAACCATATGCAGTAGGATAAACCAATCACGAGATATAAAACACATCATGTCCTTCATTGGAAACAACCTTACTTCTGTGACCAAGGTAGAGCTTGCTTTCTTTTGGTGGATGGCTTGGTACATTCGAAACCAATTTGCGTTTCGACAGGTCCTCATCACTCACAGAGACTATTCTTTACGCACTATTAGAACTCACAAGGAAAATTGGAGTAAAACTTCTCTGTTTGAAAATAGTCTTGACGAGGACCCCCGTTTACACAAACAAAACTCCAATCACACAAGGAAGAAAAAGATGCATGATAAGATTACATGGCACAAACCCCCGATGGAAACCCTCAAGTTAGATTTTGATGGATCCCCAATTTCAAATAATGACAGCTCGGCAGGAGCCATAATTCGAGATTGGGAAGGCCGGCCGATACACATTTGTTATCAGAAACTTGGTAAACAAAGTCCCTTGAAAGCAGAAACTCTTGCTCTTAAGTTGGGAATCCAACATGCGTTACAACTACGTATTGATAAAATCCACATTGAAGGTGATTTCATGATAATCATAAACCACCTGAACAAAACAGCTAAATGGACGTCCTTGGGAAATTAAATTGATATTATTAGATGTTAAACTACTACTACTATCGACTATGAAAGAAGTTTTCTTCTTTCATGTCCTCCGGTTAGGCAATAGAGTGGCGGATAAGGTTGCACGTCTTTGCCACATTGCCTGGGGTGTCGATATTCACAACGATTTTGATCTTTTAGACCTCGTCCGTAAGGATGCTGCCGGGTAGAACTCGCTCGCCTGAATTCTTTCCTAATCAAAAACCAAAAAAAAAATTATATAGTTTGATACTTATAATACTTCTTGTTAATAAGTATTATAATGTAAAAAAATTTAATTAAAAATGAGTATTTTATATAAATTTTAACTCTTTAATTTTGTGCTCAAAAGTCAAACGTCTCATATTTTCAATCGGATGGAGCATTACTAGATTCCAGAATGGCTCACCAGAAAGGACATGTGGGTAGTACCCATAGGCCCCCGATTCTAACCCTGGAATGTCCGCTCTTTATTTACCAATACAAGGATGGAGCATTACTAGATTGTATACTTTTGAGTTGTAAACGTGGGTAAGAAAAAAAAAATACTACTATCAAACATGTCAATATCATCTTAAGAAATTACTCCGTATTTGTTAGCTCATTGGTTTACGTTGTTGATTATGAACCGCAATACTGTTTTATTCCTAAATAAATCAAAATTATTTTTATTTAAATATATTCCATGCTATTTTCCATTAGACATTTCTAAATTTCCATTATTTGAAATAATTGTCCTCCAAATTGCCCCACTGGCCCAATAAAAATACTAAACTACTTGTAGAAAATGAAGAAAGGTGACACAAAGTGACATGAAATTATGAAATAAACACATATATTCTCAAGAGAGATGGCATCTTTTAAAAGAAATTCCATAAACTAACATGAAAACCTTCATAACTCAAGGTACCAAGCTAATAAAATACAAGATTACTTTAAAAACTCAAAACTACTTTTTTTTTTTAAAAAAAAAATACAGTAGAAAGACATGGTCAAGTTAGTTGAATGGGTCTCTCCTCTCTACCCAACCCCCAAACCTCACATGACTTGAAGCTTCCCACATTGCTTCCTTATGTCACCCCAAAAGTTCACTTCTCTAATCTCTCTTTTTTTTTCAACTAATTTTATCAATTTACCTAACTTTTTTATATTGTTTTTTTTTTCTTTTTGGAGGGCCCAAGAAACATTCAACATTTGCACTTATAAATAGATCACTTGCCCTATCACTCTCTCACTATCTCCCCTATCATTCCATTTGATCAAACAAACCATCAAACCCTCTGCCTATCTCCTTTCAACAAACAAAGAAAAAAACCCAAAAAAAATGGATGTGATTAGGCATCAACAAGATCAAATGAGCACAAGATTTGAAACTCAGAGCCAATTCAGCTTCTGGGTTTCAAAGAATAGGGCAGTTTTAGCCCTCCAAGCAGCTTCTGTGTTCTTCTTCTTGTTCATCTTCTTGTCTTTGAGGATGGATTTCTCTGCACTCTCCATCTCCTTGCTCAGCCTCAACCTGGGTAGGACCCACATGTTCATCCTCTGCAATGGGATTGTGGCCATTCTTGTCAAGGGCTCAGTCCTTGCAGACCCACATGATGATCACTATCAGCAGGATGGTGAAGCTGCTGAGCAGACGAAACCGAAGAGCGACAAGGCTTCCTCCGTGGAAAATCCTATGGAGCCGGAGAAATCGGTTCTGGGTATTGTTGAAGAAAAGGAGGATGAAACTGCTCTTGGGTGTGCCTTGATTGCTGAAACAGTGCAGATTGATCAGCAGTTGGTTCAAGAAGATCAAGAAAATTTACAAGAAGAAGAAGAAGAAGAAGATGGATTTGAGGAGTTGAGTGTGGAGGAACTAAACAAGAAATGTGATGAGTTTATTAGGAGAATGAGAGGAGTTATCTCCAATGGTAATCTGTCATTGTGAGATGCTTTTGGCCTTTTCTTTTTTGGCCCATTTCATCCTCTTTTAATTTTCTTTTTTTTTGGATTGTGAGTTAGGGAGAGAGTTTGAGTTCTATCTCCAATAGAGAACTTAGATTGTTATGTAAAGTGATATCTCTATCAAGTATGGATGTGAAGCTACATTTTCTATGAAGCTTTATGGTATAAAGTTAGTTATATATTTGCTATATCAAGATCTATCTATCAAGGAAAGATTCAGTGCGAAGTCATATTATCGAATCAATTTTTGCGAAAATGTTTTAATAATGTGCTAAATAAATTTATAAATTGACAATTGCAATTGAATAAGGTGATGGAGATACATGACCTCAAACCATGAGAAGTCATGTACTTGTAATCTAGGCATCTATAAAGCCTATAAAGTATCTTTATTGGTGCTAAAAAGTCTATAAAGTATGCAATAACTCATCTGCAAACAAGCTATTGGGATATGTTTGTAACATTGCCAAATACCAAATACTAAAGGATTTTTAAGTCAATCAAAAATCTTATCATCAATTTAAGGTCATATATAAAATAATATATAAAAGGTACTATATAGTCTATATGTGGGGCAAAATAACATGAGAGTGAAGAAAGTGAGATGATTGGAGTTACATAAACTTTTGATTTTATATTATGTCAAAACCTTTGCTTTCAAAGGTGGCGTGCAATTTGATTATTCGTTGAGCCATTTTGCTATCTCTAGACAAGGAGGACCCACCTTGCCTCCCCTTATTAGTAGTTATAGACTTATAGTATTTGAAGTTGGTCTTTTTTTTCCCTTCAAATTTTACCTTGAATTTCAATGTTGGAAGGACAAAATTGATTCAATCTTTCTCAAACTTTACCCTTCAAATTTTGCATAATTTTAGTTGCACACATTTTCTCTAACGAGTATATCATTATATCACCGTTTGTTATTCTATTTTTTTTCTAACCAAATCATACAGAATGTGCATTTTGTTTAACAACTTGGATTAACTAATTTTTTTTTTAAACAGATAAGTATTTTTTTTAGGAATAGAAAACCGTCTGAATCACATTTCACGCCCAAAATAAAAAAAACAATTTGGAACACCATGAAATTTAAATATAACATACCTAAAATTCCAAAAAATAAACCGGCCAATCGAAATCCAACTTTAATTTGGAACCACTGCACAACAAATGGCACAAATGAAGCACTAGATAATTTGGAACATGCCAAGCAAAGCTTTTGGAGATATCCTTTACAAAAAGGGGAAAACCACAGTAGAAACAGCAAAAAAGATGGGCTCAGTAAGAGACCAAATCATCAATCACCCTCTTTGTTGTGTGTGTGTAGGTGTGTGTGTGGGTGAGAGAGAGATGTGTGAGTGTGTGTCACATGACAAACATAGTTCAGACAATATCAATACACCCGTGGCCAATCCACAGAGGGAATATATGATCAGCACATATATCATTTTCTCAGGGAATTGAATTTCTACAAAAATCTGTTTGGGGATTGATAATTTCACAGCTTGAAAGCTGGTTTAATTACCACTTTGCAGTTGTTCTTCATTAATTTGTCTGATCCAATCTTGATTTCTCCTGTTTCATACATACATTGAACAAATCAAGATCAGGGTTTTGGTTCCTTGTATCCAAACAAAGAGGATAAACAACAAAGGGTTCATTTGCAGAGAAAAAGACTGTAAGGATGAACCCAAAAGGCAAAAACAACACATTACTGACAAAAAAAAAAGTGCAGTTAACTGGCAAATGGTCTTCACCAAGACTAAAACTTTCAGTGAAGATGATTCATTTGGAATGCAGATAAATTAACTGAACAATTGTATCTGGACATTTCAGATTGAAATTAACCCCTTCTTAATTCAAAGGTGCAGTACTGAAATAACCAATTTGATCAGTCAAGGTGGTAGCATTGTACAGTTGATGAACTTCGCTTAATAGAAGTCATTTTCAAATTCAAGCTCAAACAGGCAGAAAATGGCAAAATAAGGAAATTCATAGGTTTAAGAAGATGTAATAGATATTGATGTAGTTGTCGACATCACATATTCACATAATTGATATAGATAAAGTTTTAGGTCATCAATTCAAGGTAGAGGCGGTAAGACATGGCACGATCGAAGAAACCCTATCCGACTAAACCGAAAATCTAGCATCATCGCAATCCAAACTAGAACCCAATCCATTTTGATTTTGATTCGATGTCTGAATTGACCGGAATACAAACACACCAAGGGTTTGTATTGTGTCAATCTTGAGTTATTATATTTTTTTCGGATATTTCGCGAGGTACCCCTGAGGTATTGCAATTTTCGCGAGGTGTACAACTCTTTTGCATATTTCGCGTGGTATCCCTGAGGTTTCTAATTTTTTCGCCTCGTGCCCTTCCCCGTTAATACTAACCTATTTCCGTTAGTTTTCAATTGTGAAATTAAAAAAAAAAAAAAAAAAGAAAGAAAGAGAGAGATCCGCCCTACTACCCGTCCCTAGATCCCATTGATTTCTCACCAGATCTCCCTCCCTCTTTGTCTCCCTCGATCGCCGATCCGCCATTGCCGTGACCTGCTCAGTTTCGCATTTCTCCTCAATGAGCTTACAACACTCTTGAAATCACCAAACAAGGATAATTAGATCAAAATCGATCGACAATCCCAAAACCCTATGATGCGGGACCATCCAAGACACCTTCAGATGATGTCCTTCTCAAGAGGAAGAAGAAGGCTCCACCATGGGAGAAGGAGCAAGCTTGACCATCGTGACGTTTACATTCGTTCAGGACATTTGACAGCTTTTCGACGTCTCTGTAAAATGGGTCGTACGGATTCAATATTGATCGGATTGAGGCGTGCCATACCTTGTTGGAACGAGGACGAAGAGATCTACAACTTTGCTGTTGAAGGTTTTTCCAGATTCGACCTATAGCTTGGCCGAAATCCACATTCTTTGAGCTGCTGCTGGTTTTGACGGGATTTTGTTAACTTTTGGAACATTATATTTATTTCCTATTTAGTATTATTTTACTTAAGTTATTTTAGGAAACTTTAAGATTATTTTAATTAATTCCTATAGTTGTTAGTTTTATTAAAATCAGCCCATTCGGCCCTAGTTAGGTCTATATAAGCCGAATGCCTCCTTTGTAATCATTCACGTTGAATTTTATGAGAAAAGCTCTCTTTTTGTGTGAAACACAATGAGTGTTTGTCGATTGAATAGAGCTGTGCTCTTCAATTGCAACTATTGGTATTGATCTAGCTTGGTTTGCTTTGTGTTCATCAACTTCGCAAGATTTGGTGATCCTAGTACCCACGAGCCCCCTCCTTGTGCCTTCAAGTTGTCCGCTTGATTGTGTAGGGTTGTAGAGGCGGGTTATATAGTCATTGGTATTGGTTCCTACCTTCTACGGAAGCCTGGGGTCTCTATCTTGTTCTATATAGATCGACTCAGTCCTTATCGGTCGTGTCTTTGCATCAATTTCGAGTCTTTACAGCTTTCTTGAATCGAGTCTTTGTTTCTTGTCGAGTCTTGCATTGTTCTTGCTTATTCTTGCTGCGTTTCTTGAGTTCTTGTTCGAATCTTGATCATCTTGATTGAGTTTCTTGAGTCTTGCTGCGTTCTTGGTATTTCTTGAGTCTTTCTTGTTTAGTTCTTGCTTGTTGTCGAAGATCGGACCACCCTGCGGCTAACCCCGTATCACCCTAGAAATCATCAGATCAGGCGAGAGATGGCGGTTTGAGTTCCGGTGGATTTGGGGGCCGAGTTGGATTTAACGGGGGCCGAATCGGTGGATTTGGGGGCCGATTCGACTGAGGATTTGAGTTCCGGTGGCGAGTCGGCGGAGGCGGGAGGTGGCGGTTGTTGTTGGGGGAGAGAGGAAGGGAGAGACTTGAGGCGGCGGAAGCGGGACTCGAGGTGTTGGGGGAGGACGGAATCGGAGACGCCGGATGTAAAGGCTCGGATTTTTAAATCCTAATTTTCAGAAAAATGAATTTAAATCGAATATTTTAAGAAAAACTTGTCCTAAATTTAATAAATCGAACTCGAAACTATTAAAGCGGATTCCGGCAAAATTTTAAAATTTATGCAAAGTAGACATTATTCCGCTTTCATATGTCAAAAATTCGGAAAAATGATATTTGGATTTCATTATTGAATTCGGAATTTGGAAATTTAAAAATCCCTTTTGAGTTGGGTCGGATAAGGTCGAGAGAACGGGTTTCGAGATACTTTGGGTATTCAAATATATCTTGGGACCACTCTCAAACTCCATTTTCTTTAAATTCTTTCTTTATTTCTTTTCCTCCTCCCCTCTCTCTCTCTCTCTCTGGCTGGACCTAGGGGACCTTGCCTGCCAAATTGAAATTCAGAGCTTTGAGGTTTTTGTCTTCATCTACACTCACCCTACTGGCATTCTTCATCAGCTCACACCCTCGAGACGCATAAGATGCACATAATCGCCTCCTGCCTCAGTCTCGATCTTCATCCACAGAAGAAAACCCTACACTCTCTCCTCTCACTGCTCTCTTCCTCTACAGCTCTTTATTCTGCCTAAAGAGGTCTCCATTGGAGCCTTGTAAGTTCAGACAAAACCCATCCCCCAAATCACCGAGACCGCCTTCACCATCGAAACCACCTCCTTCTTCCCATTCCATCCCTGTTTACCGATTCAACCCAGCAACCTCTTCCTTCTCCGTTTCCGAGCAGCAGTAGCAGAAGCTCTTGCTCCCCTGTTTCAACCGAGAACCTTGTTCCTCCATCAAAGAGCCGCCAAGGAGCAGCCGGCGCCGCCGAGCCGCCACCTTCTTCCTCCTCCTTCCTCTGCGAGCCGCACCCAGCCGCATCTACCCACCCCCTCGGACCCCACGATAGCAGTAGCAGCAGCGACCAGAAGCATCGACGAATGCCCAGGAGCTGCCGGAGGATCCGCCGGCGCCGTACGCGACCCTCCCTCCTCTGTCTTTCCGTTCTCAGGTCGATTTCCTCCCTCGTTTCGATTCCGACTCGATTCTCTCAAAAAAGTGCATCTTTAATCGCACCTTCTGATCTCTATCCTCGATCCAGGCAAAGCTCGCTTGGATTCCGTCTCCAACGAAGCTCATCGACTCCCATGGACGTTTTCCGGCGAAGGGTTCAACCTAGGTGAGCTCTCCTTCTTCCCCTCCTTCTGTGTCGTTCTTCTGGGTTTAATTGCTCGATCTTGGGGGGAGGTTGGGTGAGTGAATCGGGATTGATTGCCGCCGGAGATTTGAGTTCATCTCCTCCTCCTTCTTCCGTTTTCCCTTTCCGTCAAAGATCTGTCTGTTCTGATTTTGGGAGGAAGACCCGTTCGTTTCTTTCATTTCGGATTGGGCCTGGACCTCAGATTCGGATCCCTTCCCTTCTTTCCTTTCGGATCCGGGTCGCCCTCTTCCCTTCTTTTGTCTAGGTCCGATTTAAAGGTGAGGCTTGGGCCTATTTTTATGGATCTGAATCCTTCCTTTTCAGGTTGGGCTCGGATCCTCTTTTTCGGGTCAGGCTCTCATTCCGGGTTGGGGTATAAGTGTTGGGCCTGTTTTCCTTTCCTTTGGGCTTTGTTTGAGATTGATAAATTTGGGTTATATAATTATGTTACCTCATGTTACGTATTATGGTTTTACTTATGGTTGGTGGTTATCATGTTATTATACTATATTATGGTTTAAATATGAAATTTTAGGAACTTTGAAATAATATATTTGATATATTGATGATAAACTATTAAAAAGGAGACTTTCAAGTTTTCGGAAATATCCCTTTAAGGATTTTGTGTTTGGAAAACCAAAATGCCGGAATTATTTTTATGATGTGATTTTGAGAGGTTGGTTTTAAAGTTTAAATGTTTAATGTCGGGATTCTTTGTCCTGGTTGATGATGTTGGTTTTGAGAAGAAAGTTTGGAAATATGGTTGGTACGATTTTATCAATGGGTTTGATTGGAAGTAAATGATTTTGGTTGATGATTGATCGTATCGGAAAGGTTTTGGAAAAATGGTTTTACTATCGATTGTTTTGAGTATGTTGAGAATTTGGGTCGTGTGTGTAAATGTTATCCCGGTGGCTTATGAAAATGGTTTGATGATAGGTGTGTATTGCTTTGGACTTGCATTGGGCCCTTGATTGTATTATCCTGCTGTTCTGTATCTTCAGGTAAGTTCCCTAGGGGGCTTACTCAGGTTGGACATTCATGCCTGTTGTTGCATTTTATGTTAGGTGTTGCATATGCATAAAATCATGCCATGTAGTATCCTGTTTAGGTTGCACTAATTGAATGAACATCTGCTTACTTTATGCGTTTGAAACAGAACGGCCGTTATCTGTGATAGTCCTAGAGTCTTTGCTAGGGTCATAGGGTAGCCCAGCCTCATCGGGTACCCTGAGTCAATCGAGTCATGAACTTCCTTATATTATGAGATGTTTACGGGCTTTATTGTGGAGCGGGTTAGGCATGCGTGCCGCCCGATTATGATGGAATGCATTCACGAGCTGGCCAGTCTCCGCCCTATCGGAAGGGGGTGAAGGTAGGAGAGGGATATGTCAGCATTGTCTTGGGCCCTTTACAGTATTTTTACACATTATTATAACTAGGAGCATGCTAGTGTGTTTGACTTTCGTACTGCATTAGAGCATCTTTATTAGGTATAGCACATACTACGTGGCCTCAGCGAGGACTGCCGGTCCCGCATGAGTGGCTCGATCTGACTCCTTTCCCCGTTCTTTTTTTAAAGGTATTTTCTGCAGATTTTGAGTGTTCGATGTCTATATGACGGGGTTCCCTTTTGGCGAAACGGAGAATCTGGCTAATAACCTAACTTAGTAAAATGGTAATTACTCACTCATGATTTGGTTTGACCCGGCTCTGCCGTGACACTTGTATCTTTACTTTGCTTCCGTTTTACTTTCGTTTGAAATAGTTTACGCGACATAGTCTTAGGACAGGTTAAGGGTACCCAACGGCCCTTCGAGGTTTTTAGGGTTTGAAATCCCTCTTTCCACTAATCTTAAAATGAGTTTGAAACCTCGACCCGTACCTGGATTGCAAGATCCGAACAAGGGGTTTCATCCTTTGAAACGTAACCCGGAAATCATAATTCTAGGCCGTTACACCGGAGTCGCCAGCGTCCTCCGCTAGGATCTCCTCCCCCGCGAGTCGCCAGCGTCCTCCTCGACAAAATCGACCTCCTCCACCATGACTCCTTCTCCTCCGCCACCGCCAGACGGTTCCTCCCCGCCTCCGCCGCTACTAGACACCGTCATCGTCTTCCGCTCCTATACTCCTCTCCTCGTCGCCCTCGCCGGCACCGCCTTCCCCTTCCCGGCTGACCTTCCTCTCCGATTCTTTCTTTCTTTCTTCCTTCCTTCTTTCTCAGTCCGTTCTTTCTTCGCTTCTCTCTCACAGTCCGTTCATTCTTCCTTTTTTTTTTTTTTTTTTTTTTAATTTCACAATTGAAAACTAACGGAGATAGGTTAGTATTAACGGGGAAGGGCACGAGGCGAAAAAATTAGAAACCCTAGGGGTACCACGCGAAATATGCAAAAGAGTTGTATACCTCGCGAAAATTACAATACCTCAGGGGTACCTCGCGAAATTTCCGTATTTTTTTTAATATCGATCAAGGGTTTGTATGGTTACATTGCTTGATATTGGAAAAAGTGTATAATCAAGTATAAAACGACTTTTATGCTTAAGCGAAATAATGTACAATTAAGTAAAATAAAAATTAACTATTTTATGATCTCTTTTTCAACTATTTCCATGTTTATTTCCTTTTACAAACAGTATCCCTCCTATGATCAATGGAGTTTTTCTTGTGCTCCGTTCTTCGGCAGCGTCCTCAACTTATTAGGAGTAGTTCTGATTAGGTCGTCTTGTTGTAGAATATACTTTTTTTTGTTTCGTTGCGTCTGTTTTCTATTTGTATTGTATGTTTAGGCGGTTTTCATTTGCCGACTCATCGGCCTCTCGAGAATCAGGCTTACCTGATCTCAAATCTTTACTTAATTAAAAAAAAAAGAGTTCATCTTGTCCTTTGACGTGATTATCCTCTTATTACTTTCTCTTAGCATCCCAAAACCTTCACACTTTGCAAAATCACTTATCCTCTTTTGGTATAAGATCTTATAACTAACTTAATAGAATGAAAACAAATTTTGTATGAGAAAATGTATTGAATATAAGTTTTGTGAGTTTAGATGAGAGAAGAATGCTATTTTTTGTATGAAAAATAAGATAAGAAAGGTAATGATTAGAGAAGTATATGGGATCTGTGATGCAGAGCGATGGAGGTGTGGACATGGATGTCAAACATTGAATTCAAGTAGGCTGGCAGAAATGGAGGGTTGCGTCAGGAGTCTTATGTGACAGAAAAGTTCCACTCAAGCTCAAAGTAAGTTCTACAGAGTGGTGGTGAGATCGACTTTATTATATGGGGCAGAGTGTTGGGCGACAACTAAGGCACAAGAACATAAACTCTTGGTGACTGAGATGAGGATGCTCAGGTGAACGTGTGGATTTATCTTGTGCGACAAAATTAGAAACGAAGCTATCCGAGAAAGAGTAGGGTAGGAGTGACTAGTGTCCAGGCTAAGTCGCGGGAATCGAGACTCCGATGGTATGGGCATGTGCAGAGGAGGGATCCGAGTGCGGCAATGCGGAGATGTGACAACTTGGCTATCAAAAGCGTTCGTCGGGGCAGAGGGCGTCCAAAGAAGAGTTGGGGTGAAATGATTAGATATGACCTGACCGCTTTGGGACTTACTGAGGATATGACACGCGACAGAATGCAGTGGAGGAGTGCTATCCGAGTTGACGAACACTAGTCGGGTGCAGCGTTTTCCGTATCATGCTTCCCTTCTCTTCTTTCACCACTTTCTTACGTGCATCTTTTCCGCTGGTTTTATTTATTTATTTAGTTATTTATTTATTCTAAATTTCAATTTGTAGAATGTACACTATCATCTTTTATTGTTGTCTTGTCATGAGTCACTAGGAAACATCCTCTCGATCTAGTCAGGGTAAGGGTGCGTACATTTCGACCCCCCAGACCCTGCTCTGAGCGGGATATACTAGGCTTGTTGTTGTTGTTGTTGTTGTTCAAATGTGTGATTGAAAAGGGGAAAACAAAACCAAATTTGTATGAAAAGTTGAGAAAAGAGTAATGATTAATTTTTTTTTAACAATGTATCTCGAACTTATGGAGGGTATAGTTAGATGTTGGCTAGGAGGTTGGGTTAGCTTGTGGTGTTAGCCTTAGCTCGGTTAACTCTAGTTCAGTTTAGGTGTGGTTAGATGTTGGTTAGAGGTGATCAGAACGATATATAAATAGGAGTTGTAATAGCTTGCAAGTTGGTTGATCAATTTACAGAAAATCTCCAACAAACTTTTCCTTGCTTTCGCCCATGGAGGAAACTCCCTGATCTGTGTTTGTGTTGAATCTAGTGGAAGAAACAACCTGAATTGTTGTTTCATCATATGGTATCAGAGCCGAGGTTCGGCTAAGGTGCGGTGTGGTTTGGGTTCCTGGTCTAATTGGTTGGTTGGCCTTAAGGCTTATGTCGTTAAGCGCAACTGGCAAATATTGCGTGGTCACGCAGTTGCGCTTGAGGGGGGGGGTGCTGAGAATATGAGTTGTGGAAAAATCCCACATTAATTAAAAGGTGAATCCAAACCTTGTACATAAGTGGGTGGACTACCCCACCTAATACCAATTGGTTTTAGGATGGAACCCTACTCGGCTTGTGTGCTCGGCTTGGCTATAAGCTTTTTGATTTGAATACTCACAAAGGGTTTGTAAGTAGAGATGTGGTATTCAAAGAACAAGTGTTTCCTTTTAAAGGTCAGTTAGACAGTGATCTTGCTTCTGGTGAGCAGAGATCATCATCTTTGCCTCCAGTGTTAATTGGAGAAGAGGATGTCATTGTCAGTCATAATGTTTCTAGGATGCCTTCAGAAAGAATGAGTGATTCCCCTCCTATTCACATGTCTCCCATGATTGAGGTTGAAGAGCAGACTCCATCTGTTGTGGTAGCTGATTCTTCACCATCTACACAGACAAATTCTCATAGGGAGTCTCCTGATTCAGTTAGTTAACCCCTTGAAAGACATATGAGGCGCATCATACGACCTGGTCGTTTACAAGACTTTGTTTATCATGGACTGCCTTCAAGACAGGGTGATCTCAGTGACAATTCTTCTGTGTCTTTAGCCTTTTCTGTCGTCAGTTCTCAAGATTTAGTTGGTTATTCTCCCAACTATATTCATTCATTGTTTCATGTGCTCTCTGTCCCTGAGCCGTCGTCATTCGCACAAGCACACAAGAGTCATGAGTGGAGGGAGGCCATGGCCAAATAGATTGACGCTCTTGAGAAGAACAACACATGGACTGTAACACACTTACCTTCTGGTAGGCAAGCAATCGGTTGCAAATGGATATTCAAAGTGAAATTTTGTGCTGATGGGGAGATTGAGAGGTATAAAGCACGCCTTGTTGCTAAAGGGTTGAATCAAGTGAAAGATCGAGATTACAAAGAGACCTTCTCACCCGTGGCTAAGTATGCTACAGTTCGAATTCTTTTGGCTTTGGCTTCAGTCAAGGGGTGAAGTTTACACCAGTTAGACGTGAATAACGCCTTTTTGCACGGATAGATTGAGGAGGAGGTGTACATGAAGGCTCCTCCAGGTTATGGTATTGCCTCTGGGAAGGTGTGCAAACTTAACAGATCAATCTATGGTCTTAAGCAACCTAGTCGGCAATGGAATGCTGAATTGACCAAGCATTTGGTTGGCTTGGGTTTTAGACAATCTCGACATTATTACTCACTCTTTGTTTGGGCTTTTGATGGGGCCTTTACTGTGGCTTTGGTATATGTTGACGATGTGTTGATCACTGGAAGTGATGACAATCCGATTGCATATGTGAAGCAATCCTTGGACAAGGCTTTCACTATAAAAGACTTGGGTCTAGCTCGATATTTTTTGGGTATGGAGATCTCTCGATCTAAGGAGGGAATACTTCTCAATCAACATAAATATGTTGTAGACTTGCTATCAAATGCTGCTATGATGAATTGCAAGCATGCCAAGTTTCCTATGCAGAGGAATTTGCATTTGAGGGTAAATGATGGAGATTTGTTGGAGGATCCGAAATCTTATTGACAATTAGTAGGGCGCCTGTAGTATCTAACCATGACTCGACCGGATATTGCATATACGGTGCATCAATTGACTCAATTCATGGTGAATCCTCGAGCTTCTCACTTGAGAGCTGCTCTATTTTCGCTCAGATATCTAAAGGGGATTGTACATTATGCTCTATTTTATCCGAGCTCCAGTTCCTTGAAGGTACGTGCTTATTTAGACGCTGATTGGGGCTCATGTAGAGACACGAGCAGGTCTTTAACGGGCTACTGTGTATTCTTGGGTGATTGCCTGGTATCCTAGAAAACCAAGAAACAACAGATCGTGTCCAAGTCGTCCACAGAAAGTGAGTACAGGAGTATGTCTCAAACTAGCAGTGAGGTTGTTTGGATCAGTGGCATCTTGGATGATCTTCATGTGGCTTGTCACACCCCAATTCAGTTGTTTTGTGACAACTAGTCAGCTCTTCAATTGGCAAACAATCCAGTGTATCATGAACGCACAAAGCATTTGAGAATCGATTGTCATTATGTCTGAGATCTTGTTCATGAAGGGCTTGTGGTTCCTGCTTTTGTACCTACACATCTTTAGTTGGCTGATTTATTCACTAAGCCGCTTGGTTCACAACAACACTTCACATTGAGTTCCAAGTTGGGACTTGTCTTTCATGTGACGCGCCCACCTTGAGGGGGGTATATGGAGGGTATAGTTAGATGTTGGTTTGGAGGTTGGGTTAACTTGTGGTGTTAGCCTTAGCTCGGTTAAATCTAGTTTAGGTGTGGTTAGATGTTGGTTAGAGGTGATCAGAATTGTATATAAATAGGAGTTGTAATAGCTTGCAAGTTGGTTAATCAATATACAGAAAATCTCCAACAAACTTTTTCTTGCTTTCGTCCATGGAGGAAACTCCTTGATCTGTGTTTGTGTTGAATCTGGTGGAAGAAACAACCTAAATTGTTGTTTCTTCATAGAACTATAAATAGATTACATTTATTTCGTTTCTGACGAAACATCAAATTATAAATAATATTTAATCATATGCATAAACGGGTTCCCGCTATATAAATTAACCCGTATCAGTTAAGTAGTGGATTTTCCCACCATCACCACATAAACCTATTATTTATTCACATGCCCATCAAGTGACACCTATGGGACACTTGCCCCAAAGTGACATTTGTCACCCACCTCGGGACACTTGTCGATAAGGGCACATTGGGTTGGCCTATAAATATGGGTCAAGACCTTGGGACTAGGGGTCGGTTTTTGGATGGCTCGAAGAGCCTTCCCGAGCGGGATTCGTCTCGATCATCGGGAGCCGACATTTGATGGAGCCCTGGGAGGACGGTGGTCCGCGGATGGCTTGAGCTCGGATCGGCACAGGTTTGGGTACGCCGACGGTAACCCCGTCGCGCGTCTCAAGTAAGCCCGATCGTCTGAGCTCGCCCGCGTCCAACTTGATCCCGGAACCCGCCGACACGAGATTCTGAAAATCAGGCTTCGTCATTGGCGCCGTCCGTGGGGACAGTCTCACGCTAAGAGGTAAATTAAGATTAAAATTAAGTATTCATCGATTTAACTTCGATCGAATGGATTTTTCATGAATGGGAGTTCAACACTCAACCTATTTCTTTGCTTTGATCGGTCTTGTGTTTCACCTAATTATTTTATTTTTAATCGTCCTGATCAAGCAAATGGTGGTAGATATATAAATGTTTTTGGGTTTGATTCGATACAAGCATGCATCAGGATTGCTAGATTATGATGAATATAAGCAAATTCATTTTTATGCTATATGCAATGCTAGCAGTGCAATCTTGATCAAAACTTAATGAATGCACCGAAAGTGGGATCTCAATTGGTAGATTAATTGCTAGGGGTGTGCTTGCTCCCCTTCCCATCTAAAACATGCAAGGTGTGCTTGTACAGAAGAATCCTTTGGATTGAGTATTATTGACCTATATTTGTTTAAAGAAATATGAAATTTGGAACAGAATAAACAAAAAATCATGATACTATCTTAAGACTTTGTCTATCGGAGAATATACAAAGCTTGTTCCATGTTTTATCATATATATGCAAGTTGATCGGAAAGTATATATATACAAGGCTTCTAATATCTTACTATCATGTATATATATACATGTTTAACTGTCTTATATACATGTTTTAATGTCATATATATATATATATATATATATATATATATATATATATATATATATATATATATATATATATACACACACAAAGCGAGAGGAATGAAGCGTGTGCATCCATGTTTTACTATCATAAGCCCCTCGGCGTAGAACCATGCTCGCGGAGGGCCTCCCATCGAACCTTGTGGTTGTGGGTTCGAGCCCCAAATTGTTTAAAAGTATATATATGTTGCTCATTTACCTGGGGCTGCATATTTGATTTATTCCTCGACTTATATATGCGGTTGTATTGAAGTTTATTTGAATTTATTTAGTACTGTGTTGGGGCTGTTCATTCAAACGTGTGCATCACCTCATACGCTCATCAAAGTAAGTTTCCAAGTAGGTCTGTATGTATAACATTGATGGACAACAGGTAGATGCGACCTTAAATGGTCAAACATACAAATGTTAATCAGAATTAGTGATTTAGCAAAATACAAGTGCGATGGCTATATATGCATTTTGGTCTATGCGACAAGGGCAATCGACATGGGTTTTTATAGGTTTTCTGTGGCCCAGCTC
This sequence comes from Persicaria maculosa, assembly GCA_963922045.1. Classification (NCBI taxonomy): domain Eukaryota; kingdom Viridiplantae; phylum Streptophyta; class Magnoliopsida; order Caryophyllales; family Polygonaceae; genus Persicaria; species Persicaria maculosa. The sequence continues at coordinate 22,914,596 of OY998259.1, read as the reverse complement.
GTTACTATCATATCTGCGTGGACAACTTATATATACTTTATAAGTCCCTAGGATGCTTGGCTCCGCGTTGGGCCTCCGATCGAATCTGCATTCTCGGAGATGATATTTTATATTAAGTCCTAGGACGCTGGAGCTTGGCTCCGCGTCGGGCCTCCGATCGAATATGCATTCTCGGAGATGATATTTTATATTAAGTCCTAGGACGCCGGAGCTTGGCTCCGCGTTGGGCCTCCGATCGAATCTGCATTCTCGGAGATGATATTTTATATTAAGTCCTAGGACGCTGGCGCTTGGCTCCGCGTTGGGCCTCCGATCGAATCTGCATTCTCGGAGATGATATTTTATATTAAGTCCTAGGACGCTGGAGCATGGCTCCGCGTCGGGCCTCCGATCGAATCTGCATTCTCGGAGATGATATTTTATATTAAGTCCTAGGACGCTGGAGCTTGGCTCCGCGTTGGGCCTCCGATCGAATCTGCATTCTCGGAGATGATATTTTATATTAAGTCCTAGGAGGCTGGCGCTTGGCTCCGCGTTGGGCCTCCGATCGAATCTGCATTCTCGGAGATGATATTTTATATTAAGTCCTAGGACGCTGGAGCTTGGCTCCGCGTCGGGCCTCCGATCGAATCTGCATTCTCGGAGATGATATTTTATATTAAGTCCTAGGACGCTGGAGCTTGGCTCCGCGTTGGGCCTCCGATCGAATCTGCATTCTCGGAGATGATATTTTATATTAAGTCCTAGGACGCTGGAGCTTGGCTCCGCGTCGGGCCTCCGATCGAATCTGCATTCTCGGAGATGATATTTTATATTAAGTCCTAGGACGCTGGAGCTTGGCTCCGCGTCGGGCCTCCGATCGAATCTGCATTCTCGGAGATGATATTTTATGTTAAGTCCTAGGACGCTGAAGCTTGGCTCCGCGTCGGGCCTCCGATCGAATCTGCATTCTCGGAGATGATATTTTATATTAAGTCCTAGGACGCTGGAGCTTGGCTCCGCGTTGGGCATCCAGTCATAGAGCTTGCCTCCCGGATCAAGGATTCCTTTAAGTCCCATTACGCTGGAGCTTGCTCCGCGTCGGGCATCCGGTAGAGCTCGCCTCCCGGATCAAAGATTTAAACTAAGCCCTCGACGCTGGAGCTATCGCTCGCGGAGGGCCTCCGATCGTAGCTCGTATGCTCGCAGAGATAAACTCTTAACGAGTATAAACTAAGCCCTCGACGCTGGAGCTATCGCACGCGGAGGGCCTCCGATCGTAGCTCGTATGCTTGCGGAGATAAACTCTTAACGAGTATAAACTAAGTCCTTCGACGCGGGAGCTATCGCTCGCGGAGGGCCTCCGATCGTAGCTCGTATGCTCGCGGAGATAAACTCTTAACGAGTATAAACTAAGCCCCTCGACGCTGGAGCTATCGCTCGCGGAGGGCCTCCGATCGTAGCTCGTATGCTCGCGGAGATAAACTCTTAACGAGTATAAACTAAGCCCCTCGACGCTGGAGCTATCACTCGCGGAGGGCCTCCGATAGTAGCTCGTATGCTCGCGAAAATAAACTCTTAACGAGTATAAACTAAGCCCCTCGACGCTGGAGCTATCACTCGCGGAGGGCCTCCGATCGTAGCTCGTATGCTCGCGGAGATAAACTCTTAACGAGTATAAACTAAGTCCCTCGACGATTGAGCTATCTCTCACGGAGGGCCTCCGATCGTAGCTCGTATGCTCGCGGAAATAAACTCTAAATGAGTATAAATTAAAGTCCCTCAACGACTGAGCTCTCATCCGCGGAGGGCTTCCTGATTGAACTACGAAAGGCTTGATTCTCTTCCCAAGAGATACGTAGGCAACCCACTAATAAGTTGGGTACAACCCAGACCAAACAATCTTACTTAAAACATTACACCAAAAGTCTGATATATGTAAGACAAAGTACAAATGCATATGTTGTCTCGTTTGAATCGAACCCTAGCTAAGACTCATCTTAACTAAGGTCCGAGGAGCTGTGCCGAAACATCAAATTATAAATAATATTTAATCATATGCATAAACGGGTTCCCGCTATATAAATTAACCCGTATCAGTTAAGTAGTGGATTTTCCCACCATCACCACATAAACCTATTATTTATTCACATGCCCATCAAGTGACACCTATGGGACACTTGCCCCAAGCAAAGTGACATTTGTCACCCACCTCGGGACACTTGTCGATAAGGGCACATTGGGTTGGCCTATAAATATGGGTCAAGACCTTGGGACTAGGGGTCGGTTTTTGGATGGCTCGAAGAGCCTTCCCGAGCGGGATTCGTCTCGATCATCGGGAGCCGACATTTGATGGAGCCCTGGGAGGACGTTGGTCCGCGGATGGCTTGAGCTCGGATCGGCACAGGTTTGGGTACGCCGACGGTAACCCCGTCGCGCGTCTCAGGTAAGCCCGATCGTCTGAGCTCCCCCACGTCCAACTTGATTCCGAAACCCGCCGACACAGGATTTTGAAAATCGGACTTCGTCAGTTTCTTTTTGCGTTTCCAAAATTTAAATCAAATGAACCTTAAATATTAAATTAGAAGGTACAAAACTACAAATGTAGCTCATGGTACTACTCTAATACATGTCACCACTACTTGTGACATACTCCGGTATTTTATAGAATTGAAGTGACATGCAATTGTTTGTTAACCTATGGTATTTTTTTTATATATGTAATTTCAAATTTAAAGGTCGAATGAATAAATGAAAAAAATGTTAAATAATGATTGAATTTCTATAATTATTACAAATATAAGGATGATTAAATGAAAACATGCTGATAATGTATTATTACTTATAATATAATTATAAAATATTATAATATAATGTATACTATTATATAATATGAGGTCATCCAAACAAATCTTAAATCCCACCTATTTAATTAAACTATGTATTCTCATCCTTAAGGATTTAACCCTACTTAAATTCTTCGTTTCGTCTATATACACCGCAAATCCGCACGTGCACGTCCTTATTAACGTGCTTGCACGTCGAAAATAATGTGTAGGTGGGTTTGCAACCACCGTGTCTGGACGTGCATGCACGTTTTTTTTTTTTAAACGTGCTTGCACGTTGAAAAGGACGTGCAATATTGCACGTCCAAAGAAACGTGCAAAACTGCACGCCAATTTGGACGTGCAATTTTGCACGTCATTTTCGACGTGCAAGCCCGTCATCTAAAATTGGAGGCGACGTGCCCCTTCGTCTCCACTTCGTCCCAAATCATTGGAGGGTTAGGGTTGTCGGCGATGACAAGAGAGAGAGAGAGATAGAGATGGAGTCGGAGAGAGAGATAGAGCTAGAGATGGTGGTGGTGCCAGTGGAGGCGGATGCGGTGGTGGTGCTAGTGGAGGCGGAGGGTGGTGGTGCGGAGGCAGCGGAGGTGGTGGCGATGGAGGTGGCGCAGATGGAGGGTGGTGGTGGTGGTGCGCAGGCGTAGATGGTGGAGGGTGGTGGTGCGCAGGCGGAGATGGCGGAGGGTGGTGGTGGTGGTGGAGCGGTGGCGGAGGCGGTGGTTCCGGTGGAGGAGGCGGTGGCGATGGAGGTAGTGGTCGGCGATCAGCCGGAGGTGGTGGTGTCGGCGTCAGATCCGAAGGTGGCGACATAGCCCCTATTACCGCCGCGGAAGCGGCAGAATATAGAGGTGTCTCCTGTCCCGACCCCACCGATATGTTATTTGAATTATTTATTTGATTTGATTTAGATTTATAGTTTTACAATATAGTTTGATAGATTATAATATAGTTTTATAATATAATTTGATAGATTATAATTGATAGTATATAGTTTTTATGATTTGTTATATGCTTATAGTTTATAGTTTTATGGTTTGATAGTTTCATGATTTGTTATATAGTTTGATAGTTTTATAATATAGTTTTATAATATAATTTTATAATATAATTTGATAGATTATAATTGATACATTACTTGTATGTTTATAGTTTCAAATATAGCTTGATTCTGCATCCTCCAAAACAATGTCCGACGTAGTTCGATATATTCCGTCACACTTAGAATCGCTATGGCCGAGTCGCAAGGCAATCGTCGTCTCCAAGTTTGCCAGGTACGGATACGTTTCATATAGTGCAATATATTCCATATGCCTTGCGTTATGTTTATATTTCCACCCATGTTATTACAGTTTCGAGACTTCACCCCTGAGTTCTCGGACCCAAAGGTTTGGAATGACCGTAACGAAATGGTTACGCATTTCAAGGACTTGGGTCTGAAACACTGCATGATTTTAGTAATCAAGCGGTCTTGGACGGGGGCGTCAAACCGTCCAGACGGGGCTCTCCTTGCTTGCGAGCAGTATGGAGAGTACCGACCACGCAGGAGGAAGCTCCGAAGCACGCAATCGAAGATAAACGGATGTCCATTCTCTCTACACGGGCACGAAGGCTCGCCGGGTCACTGGGTTATGACAGTAACCCACGGTGTTCATAACCACGGGCTTCCCACCAGCTTGAAGGGTCACGCCATCGCCGGACAGATGACAGAGGGAGAAAAGAATATGGCTAGGTGGATGAAGGAAATTGGTACTCCTCCAAAAGCCATTGGGTACGGATTGAGGCGGCTGGATGAGACCAGCGTCACGTCATCGTGTTCCCTTACCAACACGCTCAATAGGATGGTCGCCGAACATAGGGGTAGTCGGACGATGACCCAAGATACCCTGCATTGTCTGCGGGAAAGAGGGTACTACTACGACGGGTCACTGGGTTATGACAGTAACCCACGGTGTTCATAACCACGGGCTTCCCACCAGCTTGAAGGGTCACGCCATCGCCGGACAGATGACAGAGGGAGAAAAGAATATGGCTAGGTGGATGAAGGAAATTGGTACTCCTCCAAAAGCCATTGGGTACGGATTGAGGCGGCTGGATGAGACCAGCGTCACGTCATCGTGTTCCCTTACCAACACGCTCAATAGGATGGTCGCCGAACATAGGGGTAGTCGGACGATGACCCAAGATACCCTGCATTGTCTGCGGGAAAGAGGGTACTACTACGAGTTCAGACGCCATCCAGATGACGACGACGTCTTGAGCGACCTCTTCCTAGCGCATCCTGACGGGATACAGCTACTTCGAAGGTTCCATTACGTCATCATATTAGACAGCACGTACAAAACAAATGCGTAAGTTACTTAATTACGATTACATTATTACACATCTATCCAATTATAAAGTATTGTATATGTAACATTTTTACACTTGCAGATATGGGATTCCATTGTGCGAGGTGGTCGGGTTCACACCCTCAGGCCATACTTACTGCATCGCATATGCCTTCATGTCGCACGAGAACGAAGACACGTACGCTTGGGTGTTGCGTCAGCTTCAGATCTTGCTTGGGACGGTTCAGCCTCAAGCTATTATGACTGATCGGGAGCTAGGTCTCTTGGCGGCACTAAATGTTGTCTTCCCCAACGTCCAGCATCTCCTTTGCTGGTTACACGTGATGAGAAGATGCGAGGAAGCTGCTCTGAAGATCACAAAGAATTTACACCACGCTGGCATCTTCAAAGGCAACTGTTGGGGGTTGTTACAATCGAAGTCGGAGGAATCATTCAACCGACGTCGTCGGGCGCTACACGCTGCATCGCACCCATTCCCAGGTTTGGTGGCGTATTTAGAGGCGGTGTGGCTTCCGTACAGCAGGAACATCGTACGATGTTACGTAGATAATGTCTTCCATTTCGGCACTTGTACAACAAACAAGTACACCTTACTTCATATCTCCCATTACAATATGATATGACATCAAACGTTTAGTGGTATGAACTTCAATGTTTACGTGAAACTGTTTACAGAGTTGACGGTCAACATAAGGTTCTCAAGGAGGCACTGCACTCATCGGCTGGTGACTTTCGCATCGTGATCGATGCAATCCATAGAGTCAACAATTGCCAACTGTATGAGCTGCAAACTGCTTTGGAGATCGACCGCTTCAAATGGCCAACGACGGCGTATAAAGTCAACCTTTTTGATGAGGTAAAGACTTTAATCTCCAAAAAGTGCTTCTACTATCTATACAAGTTGTGGCAGGATGTCGTAAACCAAAACATTCCTTCGGAATGCACGGACCGATATTGGAGGGTTTGTTATGGGATCCCTTGTGTCCATGAGATTCAGGCATACGTCAATTTCGGTACTCCAATACCCGCTGAGGACATCCACCCGTTTTAGATGGATTTGTCATGGACTAACATCAACGACACCCCACTTCGTATGAGCTGTCATCTTCATACATGACTTCCAACAATTTATGCGACAATGAGCTCCACCCACCCTCATCTGCAAGCGCCCGATCGAAAGAGAGGCCTCGGGGGTCGAGGAATGCTTGCAGAACCAACTCGTTGCCATACGAGGAGTTAAGGGAAAGATTTGAGAGAGAAGAAGCACGTGCTGCTCGACATCGTCCACAGGCGACCTCAGCTCGACGTGGACGTGATGATGTGTTCGGAGGGTTCAACTGGGGTCGAAACAACGTTGATCCCTTCATGCTCGGACATATTGAGGATGTGAGGGACACTATTGGAGATGGTCATTGTGGCTACCGTGCTTTGGCGTCATTGACATCATCGATCGGCAAGTCTGCTTTCCCGGGACTCAAAACGTTATTATGCAATCACTTGGAGGATCACGCCGATCTCTACGCCGGTTGTTATATGGGAGGGTACCCATTCCAGCAGTTCGTCGACAACCAGAGATGGGCGGGACCTGTGCATGGTGATAGGAGACAGTGGATAGTGCTACCCATCATGGGTTTAGTATTTGCAACGGTATATGAGATTCCTCTCGTCGTCCTAGCTTGGCATCATCCGTTCACATGTCTCCCCATGACCTCGCCGACACCTGCTAACAACCCTCAATCAGCAACCCTTGGTTTAGCCTGCATCGGAAACCAAGACTAGTTTACCTATTCTTGATTTTCATCTATATGTCAATACTCTAACTCTAATTTTCTGTTCTCAGAGGTCTGGTTGCTTCCTAACTCCTAACACTTCTATTCCGCCACCTGTGCCAGAATGAGTTGCACATCATCAATGTACCGAGCGTCGAAGGATGGGATACTTCTTTTCAAGCTCGGTTTGACAGATTTCGAGCCTTACGTGTCGAGTCTAGTCGCCTTTTACACTTTGCCTAGATTTTATTCCACCAGTTTATTACAATTATGGATGTAAACCTTTTTTTTTCCGTTCCTTGTAACATTATTCGCATATTATCTGAATGAAAACCTTAACAATTATTGCTTCCATTTTAATTATTACTTGACAATTAAACTCACTAATGCTCGGAATGACTTAGACCCTAAATCCTAAACCTCCACTAGCTAAACCCTTCAATTTCTTTCAATTAACCCTAAAAAGCCCTCGGTAAACCCTAAACCCTAAGTAGGGTTTGCACGTCACTTAAGACGTGCAAATATTGCACGTCGTAAACGACGTGCATGCACGTTATTAATGACGTGCAATATTTGCACGTTGTTAAAGACGTGCAAACCCTAGTTTGCTAACGGCGTGCACAGTCCACACTTGCACGTTAATAAGGACCAGTGGCGGATCTAGTATCTTAGAGCTAGGTGAGCGAAAAAATATTTACCATTGAAAAATGAAACTTTAATAAAGCAAAATACAATTCTTATATACATATATATAATAATAATAATGATAATAAATAATTTTATTTGTGAATATGCTCTATTGAAATTGAACTATGACCTCATGTCGGTTCGAAATGATCAATGGCAACGATAATGTATAAACTTAAAACGTGACTCTAGAATTTAGAAAATAGTCATTACTAAAAAGAGAGTTAACCGGCAATAGGCATATGGGAAAACAGATTAATTAAAATTAATAAAAACTATGGCTAGAGAATTTGGAGTTAGTGAAAGTGGTTATTGGCTAAGTGCGGTAGTAATTAATTAATTAAATTAATTAAGGGATAGAAGAGTTTCAGTCTTAGTACAATAGTAATAGAGCAAAGGTGTATGGGCTTCATCATGGGTGCGCTTAATTATGGGCCAACGAAAATAAAATTAACCCAGCAAATTTATTTTTTTCAAACTACCCCAATTTTTTTTACCCGGCAGTTGATGGGTTTGCTAACCCAACCATCCGCCACTGATAAGGACGTGCATGCACGTTATTTTCGACGTGTAAATCCTTAATGATCATTTGCGGTTTAATTAACAAGACCCTAAATTCTTATTTTAAATATAAAAAAAATGGATACCAAAGTACCAAACCCTTATTAGAAGGCTCTAGAAAAAGTGCAAAATAGCAATTTCCAATTTTGCCCTTGTATTGGTGAAAATAAAAAATGATAAAAATCGTCCATAAAATCACAAAATGACCGTTCATTGCCCAAAACGCACCGTATTCCCATCGTTCTCCCCCTCAAATTCGGCGGCCCCTCTCTCATATCTGGTCTTTTCCTCTTTCCCGGTGGATTTGAATTCGATTCAGAGGGAAGGAACCGAAACTTTCCTACTTCTTTCTCCGCTTACCTTCTGCTAATCCACCGCTGTAATCTTACTCCCGACTTCGGATTCATCTGTTTGAATCTGCACAGCTGGAGCTCTTGAACAATCTAGGAACTAAAACCGGCTTTCCATTTTCAGTTTTTAAGTTTTTTCATGCTCTACTTTTGGGGCGGAAATCAGCGGTTAGGGTTTCAGGAGCGGTTCTTTTTTCGTTCAGGTTAGTGAATCGATTTTGTATCTTTCCTTTTCTCGTCGCTGCTTTATTTGTTAGGGTTTGTGGTCTGCTGATTCGTGTTTAAATTGATTTTGACTGTGTTCTTGATCTTGCAAAGACGAAGTTCGTCCCGTAGCTCTGAGAAATTATCTTTTGTTTGCTTGTTTTTTCATCTGAAATGTTGATTTGGCTGTGACGGATTTTAGTAATAGCATGAGCGTTGATCTTGGAGTAATTTCTTGGACTTTGCTTGGTTGATTTTTATCGGTTTGAGTGTTTTGCGAGTGTAGCGTTCAAATCTGAATTAATCTATGTGTTGGAAACTTGGAATATGTAGCTTATGCAGTAGTTATCACTTGGAGCAAGAGCTTGGTTTTTGAACTGGGTTGGTTTCTGCAACTGAATGTTGTACTCTATGAGTTACTTGGGTGTTTACAGTAGATCTGTAGCTTTACTGGCAATGAATTCTGTAAATGTTTTGTTAATGGACTGGAAACACACATCTTATGAGACTGGATTCTTGCTCTACAGGGTATCTGCTATTTGAATGTGTTGTTCACTTGATCCTGTAGCTTTACTGGCATTAAATTTATAGGTAATATGAAGAAGATTGTGGACTTTTGAATGGATTGAAAGCAGAATCCAGATTATACTCGACAGTTACTGTGAAGTTTATGTGGACTTTTGTAGCATATGGGGGTGTTCAATGGGCTGAAATGGTAATAGAACAGTTTGGTCTTGGATTTGATGCTAACCCAAGGTTTCTTATAAAACCAAACTAATGTGATTTTGTGCACCATTTGTGGCATTATTCTTTTGTTGTCACTTTAACTTTGTTCTGACTGTGAACTTTGTGCTCAACGTTCAAGCTTTATTAAGATTTCCTTGTGCCCTTGCTTCCGCAGAAGATGCAATCTAGTTTTGGTGTATCTATAGGTCCAGGGGAAGGCTGACACACTCAGGTGCTCTTGAATGACTTGATTTGGCATGGGTAAACATTAAACAATATGGAAGTTGGAGAAGGCAAAATATGTAGTGGATAGACATTTTAGATGGTATCTTGTGCATTGGAAGATTCTATTATAGTAGGGATGAATTGTGAAACATGCATACAAAAGAGAAGAGAACTGCAAAACTTACCCATTGTGATAAAGCTAATTGGTAATGTCTAATAGAAGACTCGTTGATCGCAACTATTGCGAAGGGATTGGTTTTGGTTTGAGTTGGGTCTATACAAGTAATAATTTAGAGCATAGAAAACTTGGGAGCATTAGCATTGCTTGATGTTTTTAAAGTTAACTATGGTGCTTCTCTAACACAATGTTATCCCACATACATTTTGGTTCAAATTTCTATATGCAGTTTTGTTCAGATTTTAAAGTAAGCTGTTTTATGTGAATCAGGGTCTAACAGATACAAAAAAAGCCAAAAATTCTTCGACCTGAGTCTTGGTTTACAATTTACATGTTCATGAAGCCTTTCTATGCAAAAAACATAGCAGATTGTAAGGTCTATTTCTATATAATATGAAGGACTACAAGGAGTGCAACAAAGACGAGGCTGTAAGAGCAAAAGAGATTGCAGAGAGGAAATTTGATGCAAAAGATTTTGTAGGGGCAAAGAAGTTTGCAGTGAAGGCTCAAGACTTGTATCCTCCGCTTGATGGCATTTCTCAAATGGTGGCAACTTTTGATGTGTATGTGTGGGCTTCTACAAAAACAAATGGTGAGGCTGATTGGTATAATATGCTTGGTGTCACCCCTTCAGCTGATGGTGAAATAATCAGGAAGCAATACAGGAAGTTGGCTCTCACACTTCATCCTGATAAGAACAAATCAGTTGGAGCTGAGGGGGCCTTCCAGTTTATTTCGGAAGCTTGGAGATTGCTCTCTGACAAAGACACGAGAGCATCATATGATCAGAGAAGGAGTTCAAACGTGAGCCACAGCAAATCAACTGTTTCCCAGGCTGGTACAGCGCCGTCTAGGGCTAATAGCTTTACTGACAAAGACACGAGAGCATCATATGATCAGAGAAGGAGTTCAAACGTGAGCCACAGCAAATCAACTGTTTCCCAGGCTGGTACAGCGCCGTCTAGGGCTAATAGCTTTACTGACTTCAGCAAACCAACTGCCTCCAAAGGTAGAGTCAATAATGAAGCTTCCTGGGGCAATACAGCGCATGGAAGCTATTTTAACTTCAGCAAATCAGCTGCACCCAGTGGAAGCGTCAACAATAAAGCTTCCTGGGGCAATACAGCATCTTCTGAAGGCTATTTCAACTTCAGCAAATCAGCTGCTTCCAGTGGAAGCGGCGACAATAAAGCTTCCTGGGGCAATACAGCGCCGCCTGGGGTTATAGGCTTTAACGAGTACAGCAAATCAACAGCTTCCCGTTTTAGAGTCGATAATAGCTCTACCTGTGCCAGTAATTCGTCTACTTCTGGAACAGCTCAGAAAGCAAACCCAGATTCTTTTTGGACTGAGTGCAGCAAATGCCATATGCGATATGAGTATCTCAGAAAATATCTTAATCAATACTTGTTCTGCCCAAATTGTCAACAGGCCTTTTTGGCAGAAGAGAGATCCGCACCGGCTTCAAGCAGTTCATTGAACTCTTCTCAGCAGCAAAGATCGGATGCTATGTCAGGAGCCTTTGGTGATGGCAGTAATGAAGCTAGTTTCCAGCAGGCTCCATTCTCACAAGGTACCACTTCGAAATTTGTTCATGCTGCAAGTGGTGTCCAGCAAAGGTATGGAAGGGCTGAAGGAGAATGTGAGGAGGCATTAGCAGCTAATTGGCGAGATGAGGACATCAAAAGGAAGTATAATGCTTCTGAGAATGCATCCACCGAGTACATCAATTTTGCTAACAAGAAGAGAGGCATTGAAGAGGCTGGTTTGAATAGTTTCAGCCAGAGATCACTAGGCGCTGAATATAGCACATCAACTGCTTCAATTAGGCACGGATCATCGGAAACCTTTCAGATGAACAGAACAAAAAATGTCTATGGTGTAAGGGAGTTAACCCAGAATCAAATTCGTGAAATCTTAATAGAGAAAGCAAAGGCAGTGATTCACAAGAAGATCAGTGAGGAGGTGTCAAGCATCATGTCAAAGGATGCAACCCTAAGAGATAAAGCAGAAGAGAAGGCTCACCGTGACTACAAAGGAAAGAAACATGCAGAAGTGTTCAATCAGAAAAAAATTCTAACTTCCATAGGTAGAAGTAGTAATGCCATGCCTGGGAATGACATTTCAGCTGCTGATGATGCAACCTCGGAATCATTGTCAATCAGTGTACCGGATTCTGATTTTTATGATTTTGATAAAGATAGAACTGAGAACTCTTTTGAGGAGAATCAGGTGTGGGCTGCATATGATACTGATGATGGGATGCCTCGGTTTTATGCAATTATTAAATCTGTACTATCCCGGGATCCATTCAAGGTCCAAATCAGCTGGTTTAACCCGAAATCAAACACTGAGCTGGGTTCACTGGATTGGGTTGGTTCAGGATTTGCGAAAACTTGCGGTCATTTCAGGGTAAGCAGATATGAGATAAGTGATTCATTAAATTCCTTTTCGCATACTGTTAAGTGGTCAAAAGGTGCACGAGGACTAATTCATATATTCCCAAGGAAGGGAGATGTATGGGCCTTATATCGGAATTGGTCTCCGGACTGGAATAAGGATACGCCAGCTGATGTTATTCACAAATATGACATGGTAGAAGTACTTGAAGACTATGATGAGGAGGTGGGCGTTGTTGTTACTCCATTAGTCAAAGTTGCTGGCTTCAAGATGGTATATCGACATTTGGACCTTAGTCAGATCCGGAGAATTCCAAGAGAGGAGATGTTTCGGCTCTCTCATCAGGTTCCTAGTCACTTGCTTACCGCTGAAGAGGCCTCTGATGCTCTCAAGGGCTGCATGGAGTTGGACCCAGCAGCTGCACCGGTTGAACTCCCAGACGTGATAGCTGATGTAAAAGGCGATATCATGGAAGCAGCAAATGATGATGAAAATTTGACTGACCAAGAGAAAGCGAGTGAAAAATGTGATGCATGCCAGTAGAAATTTTCAGTAACCAGTTTCTCAGTACACAGATGAAGGTTCCAACCCATGTCTGAAACTCCTTCCATCAGTATTTTTTGGTTGCCATCTTTCACAGCCCGGCATAGTGCAACTGACTTCAGTTTCTGTCTTATCTCATCATTTGAAAGGTCTAGACCCGGAATGCCCTTTTTGTAGTCGGAAAGCTTTGCCTTTTGAAGTCGCGCGCATCTGTGAAGCATATCACATTTGCTGCTCCGGAGAACCTTTTCATCTCCCAACTTTGAAAGCTTCCATGGAGCATTCCTTCTTAACAGGTTAGGTTCGTTAAGCCATGCCTGCGTAGCTGCGTAGTTGAAGTGATTTTTTGTAGAATTGACTATTCTTAGCATTTTGTGTTCACATACTCTTTTGGGTTGATGCTGATATAGAATTGGATGAATGGTATAGCATAGTTTGGACTTCACAGCATGTTCTATACATACCCGGGCTATCTACCAAGTCGCCTGTAAACTCTTACAAGTGAAAATCATTGCCTTTTTCCCTACCTGATTTATAGTCATTTTTTATGGGTCTCGTTTCCTGTCGAGCTCTTTGAGTGCACGCTTTTATACTAGGGACTCGAATGGCGGTCCAACATATGTTGTCTCGACAAATGAACACTAATAGTTTGGTGATAAGTTTTCGTGTTTCCTGTTCCATAATTTGGTCTACTATGTAAGATGAAACTATCCAGTATCCTATTTGCTTTGCACGTGTTCTGTTGAAAGAGGGTTTTCCTTGAATTGGTAAATAAAGATCGGTTATCCGGGGTTCGAACCGGGGACCTTTGGGTACTACTCGCAAGTACTTTCCAGTTGAGCCATTCCGGAATGGTTGGAAGAGGGTTTTCCAATGACTCGTGAGTCACGACTTGGCCTCGTAAACCCGAATACGAACTCATCCTAAACCTGGCCTTTATTGGAACCCATGACTCGAAAATTGATCCGAAAGCTGAAACTGTAAACCCAAATTGCCTGGAACTCAAAACAAATCTGACCCCAACCCAACTCGAAACAAATTGCATATATCTAATTCGGTGGGGAAAAAAACAGCTCATGGATCAATATCCGAAAAACGCATACAATGCAGACAGACTTGGAGCCATCATGTTTCTAACACAAGACAGTAATCAGCAAGCAAAAACACTAAGCCTCTATCAATCCTTTAAAAACAGTAGCAATCGAGGATTTTCGTTGTCAATAGCGCACAAGCAACTGTATAAGAGCTCGAAGAACAAAAGCACCTCGTATAGTTGTACGAAAGTCAATGGATGGTATGTGATCGTGTAACTAGAAACAACAATACCGTCAAACCTTGGAAGTTACAAAACAAGCACAGCTGATGAAGATTTACCGTCGGTTTTGGTGATACATGGAAGCAAACATCAAGCACAGCTGATGATCCCTTTCATCGCCCCAACCACCCCAGCCCTTGAAGCCAGGTTGGTAACCTGGTTGATGCGAGTAAGTATCGACCTCCCAGTTCGGGTTGATGTTCGGAACCTTGTCAATCTCTCCAACTTGGATGTCAACCTGGCCATTGTCGATACAGGCATCCTTCTTTCCTTGGCCTTGGTGCAAGCCACACTTTCCAAAATGCACAGCACTCGTCCTAGGCCCTCGTAAGGTGTATACAGGCTTTCCGAATGACGGGAAGACAGTAGACCACATTGTTATATCCCAGTTGTACTCGTCGAAGTAACAGAACTCCCTAGCTTTCAAATGGATTTTAGTCCACACTGCTCTGTCAAATGAGTAGCCCACATTCCCCATTCTCTCGGCAATCAGAGACTCCGAATGTTCTCCTCTAGATTTGACATCCCACGGCGCTAGGTTGACAGCGAAACAGCTGGGACACTTTTTCGGCTTCAGTTTGGCAAGCAGCTGCAGATTACGATAGGCATTCGGAAATATAAAATGGTCTTCTTCAATGAAAAGTATATGGCCTGAATGGTGGCGAGTCTCCTCTAATCCGTCCCAAATGGTGTTCATCATCCACCACCAATGATGCTTCAATGACACAATCTTCGGAGACCGATGGGTCCCATACTGATCAGGGTTTCCCTTACAGTTTTTCTCAGCCGGGTCATCCTTATCCTTGCAGTCCTTTGGGGAGACCCCAGGAAAGCTATCAGCAAAGATATGAGGCGAGTAAGGTGCAAAAATCTGCTTAACTTGGCAAAACCTGATGCCTTCAACAATCTCATTCATCTCCTCAAAGTACCCATCATGGCTGACTATAAGCAAGGTCTCGTTTATCCCTACCACTCGCGACAAGCTCTCAATGACTACCTTAAGATACGGAGGACGGTTGTGAACATACAAAACAATCACAATGTGATCTTTATCTAGCTGAGGATAATGTTCCAAATTCCTAGGGGGCAACTGATTTCTCTTTTCTAATCTCCTAGACATTGCATTTTGCTTGAGGAAATTCAGGTTATGTACAGCCAGATCACCATCTACATCAGAATCAGACCCAGCTGCATAATCTGACCCTAAATTGGGTCTAAAGATAGGGAAATACAAGAACACAAAGAGGGCAGCCACAGAAATAGCAAATATTAATCTGCCCAAACCTATATTTCTAAAATGGGGTTTCCTACTAGGAGCCATGACAGATACAGCTTAAATGAGTCTCTCAATTCCTACCATTGAGATAGCAGGTGCAAAATATAGAAATTACCCAAATCTTAACTCGACAAACCTACAAAATTTCAAGGGGTTAGCAACATAAAGAGCTTCAAATTACCATGTGGGTGGAGACCAAATCAGCTCCAGATGAAGAAACGAAAGTCAATCAGGGGCAAATATCCAAATCAGTACTCAAACAAGCAGCTTCAAAATCTCAAACGGCCAAACCAGGAACTGGTAAAATCTTCAAACAGGACCCAAAATCTGATCTGGGTTATGCCTGATTGCACTGATGGAGGCTTCAGCTGAGCTGAAGATCTGAGATTTGGGGAGGTGGGTTTTGGGGAAATCAGTGACTTGCGCCCGGAAAAGAGCTGAATCTAGAGATTACTTTTCAAAGTCTTCAGCTTTAGAGGAGCAGCAAATAAATCTTCAAACCCTTCAGGCTTTAGCTATTTGGGATTTTTGAGAGAGGGGTTGGTGAAGTAGAGAGAAATAGACAAGCTTAGACCTTGCGTTGAAGTAATGTATATGTAATAATAACAGCTTACTTGTAAATTGCAAAGGAATATTAGAGATCTAAATACCCCACAAAAAAACATTTATTTTACTATTTTTCTGATAAAAAATTACTAAAAAGGAACACTAGAGTTTTTTTTTTTTAATCTATTTTTTCTCTTATAGAGTAATTGGTGTTAATTAATCTATTTAATCTATTTTTTCTCCAGTCAATCAAGATATGATTACTTTGTGAGTTGCAAAATTTATGAAGAGACATAACTACACAAAAGCCCTGTAATTTAGGTAACTTGACATAAACCATATTACCACGCCGTCTGTTAAATTATATTCAATTAGTCAATCAAGTTAGTTTTATTATATGTTTAAACGGTTTTTCGTCTGCTGATTTTGTCGGTATATTGAGATGTTAAGTTTGTCTGACCCTTGAATTCTTACCTTGTTAAAAAAAATATATATATATATATATATATATATATATATATTCAATCGTATATTCAGAATTGTTACTTATACTCACTTTACAAATTACGAGTAATATGTTAAGAAAAACAAAGATATGCTCAAAATATCTTAAAGGAAACATAAAGTAAAACAAAAAAAAATATGTAAAGAATGACATAGGTCAACTGAAAGGATCGCAACTAGATTTTGTTTTAATATTTAGGTCAACTGAAAGGATCGCAATAAGATTTTGTTTTAATATTTAGTAAAAGATGTATGATATAAGTAAGCAATTAGAAATAGTCTTTGCCATCTAGAAGTATACCAATTTTAGGTTCTTGCATTTATATGTTGAAAATACTATTCCAATACATGTTCATTCAGATAGATGCCATATTAATGGAGTAATTGGCACTCTATGTATAACAATCTAAGTCAAAATTTATTGAATTTTGATATTTTGTAGTTTAAAAACCAAACCTCAAAGTCCAATTAAAATATATATTTTTTCTCAAAAATAAAAGTGTATTTAACACTTGACGTAAATTTATTTATTTATTTTAATAATATTTTATTTCTAATGTAAATATTGAGGGGAAAATAATAATTTAAACCTCATAATATCTAAATGAGATTTATAAGCCTATAAAAAATATATATATAAGCCTATAATATCCAAGTGAGATGCTTTCATTTTTTTTTATTAATGGAGTCGAGTTCGACTAGGCCATTGGACCATTTTTTGCATAATTATTTTAATGAGCCTAGTGGGAGCATGACCCAAACCCTTTTTGATTGGGTAATTGTTGTGTAATGCCCTACACAAAGCATGAGCATGTGATCCATGTCTAGTTACATTAGCCCATTAGGGTACAATATTAATAAGTATATAATGCTCAAATTTAAAGAGAGTGAGACAATAAAATGCACAAGATCGAAGTTATTTTGAGAGAACTAGGGAATCAAATACTTTATACTATGTAAAGAAGTTATTTTCACTACTAATTTTTACCATTTTCACCGCTAACCATCGCAGTCTACAACGGTGGATATGATCCGATATGTGAATCGGTTCAAATTAACCGCAAGTACGATGGAATAATTTTCCAACATTGCGGGTAAAGGAATAACAAATTATTTATTTTTTAATATATATTTAACAATATTTCCAACGCTAAATAATTTTCCAATAGTATAGACCTTTGAAAATGTTCATAAAAATACCTCCAACATGGAAATAGGTTTCCAACACTTTTCACCCTTGGAAAATATTTTAACATATTCTACCCTTGGAACATGGCCGTTGGAATAACCTGCATTTCTAGTAATGACCTGAACTCGATTTGTCGATGACCCACAAGCACCAAGAGGCCACCGCAAGTTGATGCGGGGGCCTGGATCCGGTCCTGTTTATTTCATTGCACCATACAACGATGGGTTTGGTTATTCATAATTAACTCACCTCACCGTGTGGTGGTTAGCTGTGGAGATAGTAAAAATTAGCGGTGTAGATATCCGATCAGGTAAGATATCTAGAGATAGGGCTGGGCAAAATATGGATTGGACCGGAATCGGACCGGGATCAGACCGAAATTTACGGTATTTGGATCGGACCGGAACATTACGGTCTGATCCACGGTCCAATATATTTTAAAATCCGGGTTCCGGTCCAAACCCGGGACCAGACCGGAATTTCCGGTCCGGACCGAAATTGGACCGGAACCCATGTTATGCTAAAAAAAAAAGAAAAAAAAAAGAAAGAAGAAAGACCTAAAGGGAGCTACGTCGTTTTGTGCATTTCATTTCTTTCTTGAGTTTCTTTCTATCGCCTTCAGTCTTCACCTTCACCACTCAACACACCAGCCGGTCAGGTCCAGGCGTCCAGCGGCTCCAGGCGTTTCTCGGCGGTTCCAGGCGTCGAGCGGTTCTTGGGGGGACCACACTCTATTCCAGGTCCAAGTCCCTCCTCGGCGGTTCCAGGCGTCCAGCGGCCGACCCTCTGATCTCGGCGGCTCTCAGTTCTCCACCGCCCTCAACCTTCTCCACCACCGTCACACTTCGCCGCCAATCACCAGTAGGGATCCCTTCCCCCTCTCTTCTCATATTTTTATGTATATTTCCAAATTTCAGATCTAGGGTTAGATAAATTTTTTGGAAGATAAATTTTTTCAAAAATTTTCAGATCTAGGTTTCGATTTTAGGGAATTTCGATTTGTACTTAAAAAAAATTAGTAAACGATTTGAATGAGCGAGCCTAGATTCAATTTTCAGATCTAGGTTTCAATTTGTACTTTATAGATTTTAACTTTAAGTTTAAACTTCAATCTAATTGTAAGTTGAACTTGGTTGGATTTGTCGTTGTTGTAATTTGAAGGAATGAATGGATGAAATGTTTTCACTTGAATTTGGGTTGTACAGTAGTAACAGAACTACGAATTGCGTTTTTTTTTTCCACTCAAGTGCAAACAGGGGCCATAGGAAATTACGGTCCAACCAGTCTTTCCGGTCCGTGGATCGGAAAACCCGGGACCATATTTCTCGGTCCCGGTCCGATCCGCGGTCCAAGTCTTCAGAGTTTACGGTCCACCGGATCGGACCGGGACCGGAATGCCCGGTCCGGTCCAGACCGGATGCCCAGCCCAGAGAAGACAATTTTTTTTTTCATGTTTTCAAAGAGCTAAATAATGAATTTTGGGATTTCATTGTTCATTCATATTTTGTATAGTTTATTCATTGTTCAATTAATTTTTTCTTTCTTTTAACGAACCAAAATGAAAGCGTTTAATTTAAAATAAATAAGTAAAAGTTTTGAAGAAAATTTAGTGTGTTGATAGTTGGTGTGGAAAATTAAACAAGTTATGTAAAATATATTTATCAAATTTCAAAGATAAATAACATATTAAATTTTTTAGAGACAAAAATTATTAGTGATAAAATTACAATGATAATATATTAATTAAAAATATATGTTTAAAATAAGTCCTCTATAACTATAACATTTTTCAAGTTTATAGTATTTTTTTTATTTATTTTAAACCTAAACACGTGCATTTCTAAGATTTTTTTTCGAAATATTCATTAAAAAATAAAAATTTATTGATAAATTCACACATTTAAACTATTTACACAAATATATATAACGCGACCTCAGGCCGCGTTTTACTTTGGAATTTTTTTTTTTAAAAAAAAAAGAAGAAGAAGCAGCCTTCAACAGCTTATCGAAGGTCGGCCGACTGGACACTCGACGGAGAGGGCATCTGGAGAGTGATGGCAGTGGGCGGAGGACTTCTGGAGAGTGATGGCAGTGGGCGGAGGAGGTAGCCAACGTCTCGCAGGTGGTGGTGGACGGATTTGGGGCGATTTGGGGATGAATTGTAGATCTGTGTGCCGCTGGCGGTGCTGCCTTGGTGGAGCGCCGGAATGGGGAAGAAGAAGTCGATGCTGCTGGCGGTGCTGCCCTGGTGGAGCGCCGGTATGGGGAAGAAGAAGCCGATGCCGCTGGCGGTGCTGCCCTGGTGGAGCGCCGGTATGGGGAAGAAGGATCCGATGCCGCTGGCGGTGCTGCCCTGGTGGAGCGCCGGTATGGGGAAGAAGAAGCCGATCTGGGATTTGGACGATGGAGGAGGAGGCCAGACAATGATGGAGGCGGCGTTCAGCTCCGATGGCCAAGGTCTCGCAGGCGGTGGTGGGTGGCGTTCAATTGAAGGTAGTCGGTGGTTTGGAGCTCTGGCGAACCTCTCCGGCGATTGTCCCGACCGGCCTTCGAGAAGCCTTCTCTGGCCAGTCCTCTTCTTCTTCTTCTTCTTTTTTTTTTTTTTTAATTTTCAAAGTAAAACGCGGCCTCAGGCTTCGATGGTAGGAGAAGGGTGGAGGCTCAGGGATTCGCGGGAGGGAATTGGTTAATCTGGAAAACGTCGGAAGTCACGGTAGTGCCCATCTCTCTTCGGGAACAGAACATCACCGTCGAACTTCGTCGTGTAGGAGAGGAACCATGGATCCTGTCTGCTGTTTATGCTTCCCCGACACCGGCTCGCCGACTTGAACTGTGGCAGAACTTGAGAGAATTTGCTGAAGCGAATAACAAGCCGTGGTTGTTAGCGAGAGATTTTAATGCCACATTGGGACCTCATGAACGAACATAATCGTCTGTGGGATCCAAGAGGGAGTCTGCTCGATTTAGACAACAGATTAATGAACTGCAGCTGATGGATCTTGGATTCAATGGCATCCCGTACACTTGGAGTTATGGGAAAACCTTGACCACATTCAAGGCGGCGAGACTCGATAGAGCTTTGTGCACTACAGAGTGGAACTCTATATTCCCCAATGCTAGCGTGCACCACCTCATAGCCCCTCATTCGGACCATGTGCCCATTCTAATCTGTGTGAATGGAGCTTCACCAGTGGTCGAGTCGGATAGGCCATTTCGGTTTCAAGCGGCCTAGATGTTACACGAGAATTACAATGAGTTTTTGCAGAGCAATCGGAGGCGAGACGTGGGTGCTTGCGAAGCGTTGTCCAGTTTGGCTGATGATCTGAAAACCTGGAATCGCGAGGTCTTTCGGAACATTTTTAAGAGGAAGA
The DNA here is from genome assembly GCA_963922045.1 of Persicaria maculosa. Classification (NCBI taxonomy): domain Eukaryota; kingdom Viridiplantae; phylum Streptophyta; class Magnoliopsida; order Caryophyllales; family Polygonaceae; genus Persicaria; species Persicaria maculosa. The sequence goes on along the minus strand of OY998259.1, from coordinate 22,893,579 downwards.
GACAGCTATGGAAGCGGCTAGAAGGGATTCAGAACAGGCTGTGCCAACGAGTTTCTCGCCATTATCTCCGACTTGAATCAGAGGTCACTAGCGAGATGCAAGAGGTATTAGCCCAGGAACAAGCTCTATGGTTCCAAAAATCTCGGGCGGATTTCCTAATCGAAAGGGATCGAAACACTAGATTCTATCATTTGTCCACGCTAAAGAGGAGGAAGGCCAATCGCATCACGACTCTCCTGAACGACGATGACACCTAGGAGACTGAACCGGTCAGATTAAGGAATATGGTGAAAACTTTCTTCAAAAAGCTCTATACAGAGGAGCCGTCTGCAGCAGGGGAAAGAAACCGAGTTCATCAAGCTATCTCCTTTCCGCCTCTGAATAGCAGCCAACGATTGAGCCTTGAGCAGCCCTTTGATCAGAGAGAAGTTTGGGAGATGGTCAAGCTAATGGGCCCCTACAAGGCACCAGGACCGGACGAGTTCCCGTCGATCTTCTACCAGCTGAATTGGGAGATTATAGGGAATCAGGTCAGCAGCACAGTGCTCCGTATGCTCAATGAGGGCGAGTTCCCGGAAGACATTGCAGAAGCGTTGCTTGTCCTCATTCCAAAGGTGCCCACTCTGACTCGCTCATCGCAGTTCAGACCTATTGCCCTGCTCAACGTCTTGTTTAAGATCGCTACAAAAGTGATTGCCAATAGAATTAAGCCAATCCTAACCGATCTGATCTCGCCGTCTCAAGCAAGTTTCATCCCCGGAAGACAAATTATCGACAATGTGGTTATAATCCAGGAAGCGCTTCATTCGATGTCGGACCGGAGGCGTCGGAAATGGATGATGGTAAAGATTGATCTAGAAAAGGCCTATGACAGAATCAGATGGGAGTTTCTTAAGGAGACGCTAGGATTATGTGGTCTTCCGGACAAGCTTGTTGAAGTAATTTTGAAGTGCCAAACCCTTGGCAATTTAGAGGTTCTATTCAATGGGGATCATTCGTCTAGCTTCCGGTCGTCAAGGGGGATTAGACAGGGTGATCCGCTCTCTCCCTATCTGTTCATGCTTTTTATGAAGCGACTTTCCCACAGTATAGAAAGTGCAGTTCGGAGAGGAGCATGGAAACCGGTTAAAATTGGCGATGTATCCTTGTTGCATGTTTTCTTTGCCGACGATTTAGTGTTGTTAGCGAAAGCTTCGGAAGACCAAGGCCGAGTGATAAGTGAATGCTTGAATCATTTCTGCAGCGTGTCTGGGGAAAAGGTGAATTACCTTAAAAGTAGTATATCTTATTTCCTAGAAATGTCCTAGTAGTGATGAAGCAAAGGGTCAGCCAGATCCTCTCTATCCCCATTTCGGAGGAATTTGGCAACTACCTAGGTGTACCCACTGCCTGCGGTTGTATGACGAGTGAAAGATACAACTACCTCCTGGATAAAGTGTCTTCAAATCTTCAAGGATGGAAGGCAAAAACACTGTCCTTTGCCGGTAGGGTGACGTTAGCCAAGTCAGTACTTACAAGTTACAAGCCTCCCACTGTACACAATGCAATCCTTCTTCGTGTCCCGGACTATATGTGACTCGATTGACAAGACAGTCCGCCAATTTATTTGGGGTTCATCGGTAGAAGAAAGGAAAGTACATCTCCTTAGTTGGGAGACAATTACGAGGCCAGTGGCTGAGGATGGGCTTGGAATCCATCCAATGAGGGCCGCTAACCAAGCCACTTTGGCAAGGCTCAGTTGGAGACTTATTAAGTCCCCTTCAGCGCTTTGGAGTCGAGTTATAAGGGAGAAGTACTGTAACAGAAGGTCGGATGTGGACATGTTCACCAAACGAACTGGAGCCTCAAGAATTTGGCGAGGGATCATCCACGGAGAAGAAATCCTCACGCCTAATCTAAGAACTGCAGTCGGGAATGGGACCTCTACATTATTCTGGCAGCATTCATGGCTCCAAGAGCAGCCCTTGATAGACAGCGCAACGACTCCTATACCGGAAGAAGAAAGTGGGGCTACGGTAGCGGAATTGTGGGCAAACAACTCCTTGAATTGGGAGGTTCTCTCCCAGTTCTTGCCCGCAGAAATTCTGTTGAAGCTCCAATCAGTTTTTATTTCAGAGGATCCTACGGCGAGAGACAAGCTCGTCTGGGGGCTGAATAGTTCGGGTGTCTTCTCTACATCCTCGGCCATCCAACGGCTGCTGCAAAATCCAACGTCGGGCATGTCGGACAGTGGATGGTGCCGCTTATGGAAGCTGCCAATACAGCAGCGCGTCCGGGCCTTTGTCTACATTGCCACCCACGATGCTTTTCTTTCAAATGGAAACAAACTTCGGCGCCATCTGACAACGTCGGATGCTTGTCCCAGGTGCTTTGAGTCGGAGACGGGCATACACGTCTTGCGGGATTGTGGCGTCATTCGGCAGGAATGGGTTAAGCTGATTGCTGAACATGGAATAAGTGACTTCTTTGAACACCTTCCATTAAGGATTGGATTTTCGCCAATATCCGAGGTAATATAAAATGGGCTGCTTTCTTTGCTAATATGTTATGGCTCACTTGGAAAGCGAGGAATAGATTTGTCTTTGATTCGGTTGAGGAGCACAAGGGGCTTGCAGGGAGAGCTAATGCCTTTACCTCTATATATAGTCAAGCTTGGCGGAGTGCTGAATTACCTCTCGGTCCTCCTCCACACATTGAGAGCTTGCAGGAGACATGGACAGCACTACCGGGTGGTTAGGTGAAGCTTAACATCGACGGTGCATACAAAGGAAACCCGGGTCTTGCTAGTGGTGGAGGAGCTTTCCGCAGGAACTCGGGGCCTTTCCTCTCGACCTTCACTTTCAAGTGTGGTTTTGCTAGTGCATTGAGATCGGAATTATGGGCGGCGTTACATGGACTGCGAATGGGCATACGAAGGGGGTACTCGAGACTGATAATTGAATCTGATTCCACTGTTCTATGTGGTTTACTTGGATCCAAGCAGACTACAACCCACCCGGATTTCTACCTAATAGATGAATGTCACACCCTCATGGCCCGGGAGCATTGGACTGTTTCAATCTCTTCTGTCCGACGGCAAGCCAATGGGTTAGTTGATACACTCGCTCAATGGGCTTTAACTTTAGATTCAAATTTTGTTGAACATGTTAGTTTTCCCGTTGCTTTAGAATCTGTCATGGGGCCTTCCTCTGCTGTAACCTCGGTTTAATTGTTCCTTCAATAAATTGCGGGATTACCCGCCTTTTGGATCAAAAAAAATAAGGTTGTTTCAATAAAAATAAGTAAAAATTGTGAAGAAAATTTCGTGGGTTGATAGTTGCTTTGGAAAATTAAACAAGTTATGTGAAAAAAATTGTATAATTTTATTCATCTATTAATGTGAATTATGCGGTTGTGTAGCCCATTGTGTATTAAAACTAACTCTATACTTAAAAAAAAATCATTTTTTCCCCCGAAAACTATAAGGAATTTGGTGTATTAGATCTTATTACCCAACTCTGACCCAAAAAAAAAAGATCTTATTACCCAACGATGAGAGTTAAGAACTAGACCTGTCAAACGGGTCATTCGGGTCGGGTCACTTCGGGTCTCGGGTAAAACAGGTCCCATGTAAAACGGATTTCGGGTATTTTCGGGTTGACTCGAACCCGGGTTTGACCGGGTTTCGGGTCGATTTTGGGTTTGTCAAAATTTTCTTTTTTTGATTAGGAAATAATTCGAAATCAGATATACCTGAATCTCGATGGCCGACAAGTCGGCAGACGGAAACCCGTCAAAGGTCAAAAGATACAACGAAAACGAAAATAAAAAGCGGTGCAATACAACAAGTGGAAACGCACCCTACAAGAAAACGACTCAAGGAAAATTAAATTTAACACGAAGGGGACGTAGACTACGGACGAAAGCCAAGCACCGTCCTAAAAGAGCACCGCTGGCCGACGATACATCAAGAATCCCTGTGGGTAGTGAAGACGAACCTCTAGGAAGCTCCTTCCCGAACACCGAGTCGCCCCGTACACACTACCTCGATCCTAGTCAGACCTGACTCCGACTGCCAGAACCCCAACATAGAAGAAGAACCCCAAGCCGCACCAGAGCAGAGACGCACGCCACCCGAGCAAAGCAAACCGCAAAGAACCGATCACAACGGACCGATCAAACCCAAATGAGATTTAATCCAAACTCTTTAGAGCAATGTTTCGAGCCCCTGTGAGATTTTAAATGCTGATATGAGATATTTTGTTTTCATTTTAAATTATTACCCTTTTAATAATTTTTAAATTATTATTTTCTCGGGTCGACTTTGGGCCCGAGGGAAGAGCCTTGGGCCCAAAGAACACAAAATGGGATGAGTCCCCAAGCCCGGGCCACCTTCGGGCCCAAGGCATGCCCAGAACTGAAGGAGGCAGGAAAATGGCGACATAGCGCAGGAAGCCTCGAACCAACAACTCGAACGAGCACCGCTTGACGAACGTTGCTGAGAGCAGGCCGGAGGTGACAGGGTCGAAGATTTATGGGGACCGACGGCGACACGAGGCCGACGAACGGACCACCAGGCCAAGGCGGCCAACAGATTGGGCAAATTAAAGAGAATTTGGCAGATCTGAGGCTCCCGGAGGAGATTTAGGGCTCCCGAAGGAGATTTAGGACTCGAAGGAGCGTTTTGAAAAAGATCGTAATATCCAGTGAGAATTGGGGATGTACAACACTGGTTTTCTTTATTTTTTTCCATATACTCCTTGCTAAACAAGGACTAGACATCTTCGAGTACACCGATGAACCCGGAACCCGGCAAGAAGGCGACAGAGAGGGAGGCCGACACCAGTAGTCGGGAAGCGCTAGAACCACCACCACTGAGAGCGAGCGCAAGAACCGCCACCACTGGCGGCGGCGAAGCGGATTACAAGGCAAAAGATCGGACGCTTGAAAGGAAGCCGCCACTACGACAACGAACGACCACCAACGCCACGGGAACCAGGGCGGCAGACAAGACTAGCAGCCATAGATTAAGATTGGGTATGAAATTTGGGGAGGAGAACAAGATTTTTAGGGAATTTGTTTTGAAGAGACTGATTTGCATATCCAAGGTTGGGGGCGCGTGGGACAATGCCCAGCGCGTTCTTCACATCCCCTTGGACCCAACATTTGTCTAACAACGTTGATGACCACACATGTAATTTCATTTTTATTTATTTTTATTAGGAAAAAATTCGATGTCAGATAAACCTGAACCTCGAAGGCTGATAAGTCAGCAGACGAAAAACCGTCTAAACAAACACAAAATACAAAGATGGTGCCAGATACAAGCAATAACACTCGACAAAAGCGAAACTAAAACCAAACAGATACAAAAACGTATGATAAACCAGCATAAACAATTAAAAGAAAATATAATGATTCAAAAAGGTATAATAAAACGTAATATTATAAATAGATACACGCAAGGAATCTTAATCTATTCACACTATTCTTACAATTGTTTGAATTACAATTAAATAACAATATAATAATTCAAAATGTTTAATAAACGTAACACTATAAATAGATACATGTAAGGAACCTTAATCTCTTCACACTATTCTTTTTGTCTAGTATTTACACTGTCACACTTAAATGACAATAAGACGATTCAAAATGTTATAATAAACGTAACATTATTAATAGATACACATCATATGGAAATCTCAATCTCCATACGTTACATTCTAAAATCTAGACGTTGCAAATATTAGTTTATTTTTTTTAAATTGGAAAATAGATTTCATCTTCAAATTATTACGAGTACATATTGAAAAAAAAAATACAAATGAAAACAATGACTAAGCAAATTAAGCAAATTGAAAACATAACATTATAAATAGATACATGTAAGGAAGCTTAATCTCTTCACACTATTCTTTTAATAGTGTATGTATTTACATTGTCACACTTAAATGACAATAAGATAATTCAAAATGTTATAATAAACGTAACATTATTAATAGATACATATCACATGGAAATCTCAATCTCCATACGTTACATTCTAGACGTTGCAAATATCAGTTTAGCTTTTTAAAATTGAAAAATAGATTTCATTTTCAAATTATTACAAGTACATATTGAAAAAAAATACAAATGAAAACAATGACTAAACAAATTGAAAACGTAACATTATAAATAGATACATGTAAGGAACCTTAATCTCTTCACACTATTCTTTTAATAGTGTCTGTATTTACGTTGTCACACTTAAATGACAATAAGATAATTCCAAATGTTATAATAAACGTAACATTATTAATAGATACATATCATATGGATATCTCAATCTTCATACGTTACATTCTAGACATTGCAAAAATTAGTTTTATTTTAAAAAAAAATGGAAAATAGATTTCATCTCCAAATTATTAGAGTACATACTGAAAAAAAAAATACAAACGAAAACAATGACTAAGCAAATTGAAAACAATGACTAAAATAATTGACTACTAAACATGCAATTTATTATCAAATCAACTTTACCTTATTATATGTACATTATACCTTGAATAAGTAAATAAAGAGCGGCCATTCCGAAGTTCGAACCGGGGACATATGAGTACTACCCATTAGTCCTTTTCGATGAGCCATTCCGGAATAGTTTTATATGTACATTATACCCATGAGATAAAAAAAACACAAACGACTAATTTTGAAATGTTTTATTTACATAACCTTAAATTTTAATTAAAAAAAATCAACTTTATTAAGGCTGTGAATATTGTGGATTAAAATTGCAAATTATTCACTCCATTGCTTTGGCTTCAGACTTTGAATACACCCATCTCGAAGAAAATTAGGGTTTGATTTGATTACTAAAATTATTATCTTGCCTTTGCTTTCTCAGTGTTTTGTGGGTTCTTGGTTTTCTGGATTACTATATAAACTAGGTTTTTGATTGAGGCCTAAAACTATGGTTTTTCCCCCTTTTGTTGTTTTCTATTGATTGTCTATAAATGATATTCAATTTGTATGCAGCAGTTCATTCCATTTCCATTTCATTGTAGCCTCCCCCTTTTTTCTCCCTTTCAGAGCTTTTGCTGTTCAAATCAATTCTAGGTTTTGCTGTGTGTGATTCCTCTTTCGATCAAGCTTTCGCCTTTTTGTTGTTTTTTGGGTTGAATTTCTCGTAGGGAGGGTCTGTGTTGTTGTTTCTGATTTTTCGGGGGAGGAGAAGATGAGCGGTGGCGGTGTTCATGGGTTTAGGGTTTCGACAATCCCTAGCAATGTGAGGAAGATGATCCAGAACATTAAGGAGATCAGCTGCAATCACAGTGAAGAGGAGATTTATGCAATGCTTAAGGAATGCGGCATGGATCCTAACGAAACCGTTCAGAAGCTCCTCCTCCAAGGTACGGTGTCTCTCAGTGTATCCGCCTTTTGACTTCTTTTGATGCCTTTTTTCGATCTTCTGTCACATTTTGTTGATTTTTCGTTGATTGCGATTTGTTCTCTACTTGAACTTTAATTGTGGGAATCGATACTCCTAATTAGGGCTTGTGGATTTCACTCCGCTGTTCATGGTAACTTAGGGCTTGTTAATCTGTTTGTGTTTTTCTCTTTCTATTTGCTTCTGATTAGATAGGTAGTAGGTAATTATTACTTATTAGATTCTTTCATTAGTGTTAGAATTTTTTTACTAGATTTTGATTTGGAAACTGGATTTAGAGTGATAAAAGAGGCCTCCTTGAATGTAACCTTGTCAATGGCATCCAGGACCACGATGAAATCAACGAATATTCTGATTAATTTTGTTATTTATTGTTTTATTTGATCATTCATCTGCTAAAGCAGAGAGGGGTTTTTTTCTTTTTCAATTGCAGTTTTCAGGAACGGGAATTGTAAAATGGTTTATGTAGGTTGTAGATGGGGCTTTTGTGTGTGTTAGTGTTGTAGTTTACTTTCTATGAATACTGAACACTATTCAATAGACTCATGGTAATGTGGGTGGCCTATTATGATCCGACAGATACCTTCCATGAAGTAAAGAGGAAGCGGGACAAGAAGGTACTCTTTTCTTCTTATGTTTTATGCTTGTGCTTCTAGAAAAATAATGTTTTTAGTGGGGAGACATGCTTTTCCTGATAGTATTTTTATCTTAGACCTGAGACTTTGTCTTATATCTCGCTTGCGTGCATTGCTTTAGAATCTGAACAATCGGGAGATTGTGGATACAAGGTGGAGGTCTGGTCCTCCTGGTCGGGTTGGTAGAGGAGGTCATGGAAATGTTTCGGCTCATCATCCTGGTGAGTTGATAAATGCTGTTGCTAGAATTTTACTGGCATATTTTTTATCTTAAATGATCAATTCTGCTGAATCATCTGCCAGTAACATCCTTAAATCAGTTAATATCAAATGACTACTTTGGGAAAATTTATACTCCAAGTGTCCCAAGGTTCTCGGGATTTTTTTCTTCTTCTGTTTTTACGCTCTTTATGCAATGAGGGCTTGTTTCTTGACTTCTCGTTCTTCACTTCTTCGACATCCTTTCCTTCTGTTCAACTAAGTTTCCATGGCTCATATTCTACAATGTCTCTTATTTTTTCTGTTAAGTGCTTTTTTGACAATTACATGTTTCTATTAGATGCTGGTGGAGGAAAACATTCCGTTTCTTCAACTGAAAATGGGATTAAGCAGGCTTCAGAAAGTCCTGTTTCAAACTTACCTGCCCCTGCTGCTAAGGATGTCAAGATTAAAGAGACAGCTTCTGCTAGGTATTGTTCTATCTGTTCCGGGTTCCCATTATTGTTTTATGATTGTTTTGTCCAGTAATTTATGTTCACGCCAGTTTGCTCTTTGATCTCTCTGACTCAGCTGTCTAATGGTCCAATTCACATTGCTTCAGGCAATGATGCTTATTAACTTACCTCTTGTATTTATAGCATAACCAGTGCAAGGCACCCTGAGGTTTCATCAGCAGAGCAGTCACTCGGAGGTGCTACAGAAAGTTCTGTGGTGGCATCAGGACCCGGAACTATCAATGAAAACGTACAGCCTCAGCCGAGCTCCAGTAAGAGCTTAGATCCTGCAGCCTGGACTTCAGGTGGTCACCGTTCAACTTCGGATCCTGTACTTGTACGGTCCAAGGAGTCTAGGCCCCCAGGAGCAATTGGTGCTATTAAACATGAAATTGGAAGCCAACGATCTCGTGTTGAACCAAACTCTAATGCTTCTGCTGAAAGCAAATTGAATGCTGGTATAAGCATCAAGTTAATGTTATAAATATTTTTGGGCTGTTTCTTTTCATTTTTCATTTTAGCTGATTTTTCACATATCTTTCTCCCTTAAAATTTAGCAGCTCATGACATGAGAGGCTCCTCTGCACATGCAAAAGTGGGCAACAAGGCGCACGGAACTGGCAAGAACCAGCATGCAGAGTTCTCAAGGCCCTCCTCCTCCTCAGGTCATGCTGGCTCATCCAGTCGTCCTTCCTCAAATTATGGTAATCGCTCACAGCAAGTACTTGGTCCACCTAAAGGTATCTCCTTGGTATTTTGATAACAATAAGTTTGCTTGAAGGTTTTTTTTTTTTGTTTGTATTTGTATATTGTTTTTGGTTATATTTGTCTATTTTTGGTAGCAAGTTCTTAGATGTGTCTTTGTTAGGACCGATAATCACCTTGGGTCATTTTACTCTTTAGGAGGATTGAGTAATTTTATCACTGCTGGACTTATGCTCTGCTTAAATCTAGACACTTTATATTTTGTGTGGTGAACTTAAATCAACTGAAAGGGCAAAGCTTTTTCCTTTTTGTTATTCAATTTTTGTATGTTATTTGTGGCTTTGTGCTAGATAGCTTTTTCCTTTTTGTTATTCAATTTTTTTTCATGCATGCATTCTGCAGGGATCAACAAAGAGTGGAAGCCCAAGCCAATCAATTCAACCAATGTTCTTGTGTCAAGAACCTCTGCTGCACCTGAGCAGTCGTATGCTGCTCCTGAGCAGTCTCCAGCTGATGCAGCCAAAACTGGTGAACAGGACATTGCAGGACATGATGACATCTCTGGTTCAGAGGAACCTGCCTCCAAAGTAGAACAGGAGCTGGAAGGTTTACATATCAGAGATGCTCAGCATGTTATTATTCCAAACCATATCCATGTTCCTGAAGCTGTGAGGACTACTCTAACCTTTGGAAGCTTTGAAGCTGCTGTGGTGATTGGTATGTTAAAGGGTTCTGAACATACTTCTGATTCATGTCAAGTTATTGAAGATTTAGCAGTTGAGCAGGCTGTCAGGTTTGTGGCTTTGGCTTTTCATGGAATTTGATCATCTGTTATTCATCTATTCCTTATTGCACTTGTAGTCTATAATGTTTGTAGAAGGCAGGACAACTATAAAATATAAATGCAGTTCCCATATTAGGGGTTCATGTTGGTATTATGCTTTAGGGTTCATATTTTTGGTTTCTCTAAGGAAAGGTTTTAGTTGATGAACATACTTCGGACACACTCTTTTGATTTGCTTAGGGGAAGGGTGCCTAGTACATCTCGACCTCCAAACCTTGCTTTTAGCGGGATTACAGTAGGTTGATAAATAAGTATTCAATCGGTACATACCCCATCATTTCCACCTATAAGAGGGTCAATTTTTGTCCTGCAACCATCTTCGGCATTTGTTTCTTGTACTGAAGCAATGGTTGGGATTCAAGGCCAGCTCATCATTGGTAATATAGAGTAATTCATTCGAGAGATTGCTCATCACAGTTCCTTCATTTAGGGTCAAAGGATGTCTCTTTTCAGGTCTACATTATTGCAGGACCAAATTGGATGTTAGTTAAAAAATTTTAGACTACCCCTTTTGTTGATGCTATAGAGGGTATTTAAAAGAGACCATGAGATTTTTTTTGTAAAGGTAAATATACTGAAAGAAAGGTGTTGCTTACAAAAATACACGTCCCTTACGAAGGGAGTTGTGTTAAATAACTTCTTTTTTTTCTCTCTAAGCCAGAAATTAAGAATTGATATCATTAAGGCATTGGATGATGTCTGAAAGGATGATGTGTCTTTTGTGTGATATGTTCTTGCTCATATGTTCAAACTGTACTGCTTGGCTGCTTGACTGTGTGGACTAATTTAGTGGGTTGTTATGCCATTTAATTGGTTTAGAATTGCTGGAAAAATCATCATTTTTATTCATAGGACACATTAGTTCGTAATTGGATATTGTTTTTCATATAGTAGTACTCGTTTAGCACGGGCCTCTGGTTGATAAGCCCTAACAATTATTATGTACAAAACTACTAATGTATTGATAAAATCATTTTTTTTATGTGTGGGCTCCAGCAATGACAATGTAGTGCCATCTTCTGAGGAAGAAGACTCTACTGATCATCCACAGTCTACTCATGTACCAGAAAATGTATCTGTTGAAACTGATGTTCCATCTAGCTCAGTATCAGGCTTTGATAACTCAAAAGAGACGTCTAGCTTCCCTCAGGATCCTGTGGTCCAGGCAACTCCTGCTTATAGCTTTCCTGTTGTTCCAGCACCAGTGGTGGAAAACACAACACCAGTTGATAGCTCAGACAGTCAAGCACGTGATGCTTCTAGAGCTCCTAGTTTTGTTGTAAGTTATCATTGGCTTTCTTACCTTCCAATACTAGATAATCTGTTTGAATCTCTAAAGATGTTCAGTTTTATCCCTTGATTTGTTTGGATTCTTCTGCGTATTCATGCATTTTGACCTTTTTCAGGTGCAGCAACAAATTGATCCTGCTACTGCTAGCTTTTATGCACAATTCTATCGGTCCAGTGAAGGTGATGGGCGAATTTCTCCTTTTCACTCATCTGGAGTTACCACCAAGAACAATGCAAATGCTGCTTTGTTATCTGCACAAACCTCCGAGTCTACACAAGAGGTGTGTATCGTTAACTTGGTACAGCACATATGCTTCAGCTTGTGTGAAATTGAATTAGTATATCTTCTTTTGATCCCAACAGATTTTCTGAAACCGAAATAGTTTATCTACTTTTGATCCCAACTTTGCTGGCTTTTGGAAAGTGATGTTCCCAAGTATAATTATTGATCTTCTTCTGGTCAATGCCAGAATGACTGGCAGGGCACCAAGATAGGGTACCTTTTTTTATGCTCAGAATCGATGTTTTGACTTTTATACTCTATCCGTATAAAAAAATGTGATGTTTGACTTATTTGCATGTTTTTTAACCTAAAAACTCTATATAATATAAAATTTTATACTCCCTCCGATCCACTATATTTGACGTTTTAACCAAAAGCACAAGAATTAAGAAATGATTGATAAGTAATTAATCCCCATGAAAGAGGGAGTATTACCGATGACTAATTACTCATCAAATTAATGTTGGGCCACAAAATCAAATTTACATGCATGTTCACACTTGAAATAAGAATTAATTAGTCATCAAACATTAATTGCTATGTACTCCAGAAGCCACACTTATCAAATTACGGAGGGAATTGCAGCAACATTTAATTGGTAATGGAATGCTAAAAGCCTTCCAATTAAATGAGATAGGAATGAATTATAGCAACACATTTAACTCTCTTGTAAAAACGTCATATAATTTGGATCAAATTAGTAATGCTAAAACGTCAATGTTTATGGATCGGAGGGAGTAATAGTTTTTAGATGATAGTATTAAGTATGAAATTATAAAAAAAAATAACAACATATTTATACAGTTTTTATCATTCTTAAAAAACATTCCGAAATTAAAACAACAAGTATTTTGAGACGGAGGGAGTATTAGTGTAAGACTTTAGGTTTTCTATGTTTTGGCATAGCTGACTCATGTGTATATATAAATACAACATTTGAACACACCCTGTTCTACCACTATTTGAATCTACTACCATTAATACCCGCATCACTCTATTCCATAACTGAATGATTAGAGACTTATATCTCTTTATCCTAACCTTTGCACTGCCCCTCAACATTTCTTGAATATCATTCCTGTTACTTCTTGCGACCATGCCATCTCTACCACCAACATCATCAATAGCACAATGTTTCTTTTCCTTCCACTGCCGCTATTCGCATTTCACTACCAAGGCCAAGGTCCGTGTTGCTGCAACCTTGCCAACATCACTGCTGCAGTGCTGCTGAACCTAACTTTACTGTGCTGCCACTAGTGTATCCATATTGCACTGTTGCCACATTTAGCATTGTCTTGAATCCCATTCTTAAAAGATGTGTTGACCAATATGCCCTTGCTACAACTATTGAATACTAAATGCTTGCTCATACCCGATACATTTTCCTTGCAAGCTCAGTGTTGACCACTATGCCCTTGCTACAATTGCCATTGAATACCAAATGCTTGCACATACCAGAAACATTTTCCTGGCAAGCTCAGTGTTAAACTTCGCTGTTGACTGCTGTTAATGTTGAACTCTGAATCAGGTGAACACATGATTTGATGGACAATATAAAGTAAACACTAGGCGCCTGATATTCTACTGATGCTTTTTAATAGTATTCTTAATAGATTTATATTTAATATTCACAAAATGTTCCTCTTATCTTAATTTATGTGCGCTCCAATAACAGGGAGGAAACCCGATGGCAATGTCTACTAGAGGACAAGCTCCTGCAAATCAAGCTGGTCTAATGCCAACCAATATGGCTTTGGCTCAACAAGCACTCCCTGTATTTCGTCAGCCACCTGGGCTGCCAATGCCTCACTACCCTCCCAACTACATGCCATATGGGCACTATTTTTCGCCTTACTATGTTCAGCCCCCAGCCATCCACCAATTTTTGGGTAATAATGCATTCCTTCAACAAGCTCAGGCTGGAAGTGTTTATCCGGGTCCACCAACAGGAGCCGCTGCTGGGGTAAAGTATCCGCTTGCTCAATTCAAGCCTGGTAGCAACTCTGGGAATCCTACACATATGGGTGTCACTGCCAATTATGGGCCATATGGGACATCTCCTGTGGGGTACAATACAGGTTCAGCTGCAGCTGCTGGAAACTCAACTAATGAGGATCTTGCTGGATCACAATACAAGGAACATAATGTGTACACCGCCGGACAGCAGGTTAGTTTTCTATAAACCCCCTCCCCTCAAAAAAAAAAAGAAAAAAAGAAAAAGAAGGAAAGAAAACAAACAAAAGATTTAGGGTGAGAGGAAAATTGTACATGCATAGACGCATCACGCATGTTGCGTGTTGGTTTATCCAGTCATTGTTGGATTCTAAAAACTAGTCTGGTGCCAATATTGTAAATGCCCCAGTTTACTTGGGAATAAAACTCTCTTACAAAGAAGACTGCTTGGGGATGTGCATCATGTGCAAAGGCTGCCGTTTGGCATTTTTAGGCGTGCTGCAACTTGCAATTAGGCACTTTCTATATATGTCAATGAATTCCAGTAGGTTTCTAAAATAAGAGATGCATGCCTGCTTTTTGGTGGATGAATTCTAAATGTTGTTGTGCTGGTTAATTTTGTATTTAGAATTTGACATAAGTTGAGCTTTTAGGTTCACCATATTTTATTGGCATGCTTTGTTGCTTCTCACTGTTGTTATGCTTGCTGAACTAGCCTTTCATCTCATTCACTTGTCATCTAGCATATTTTAGTAAAGCCTAGTTAAGTCATTGTATTTTCTTAGCCATTTCTTCATTTGGTTTTGATGTTCAGTTCATGTGACCAGCGCCTCTCAATTGCCTAATTTATTCTGGTTTTTATATATGGATCTGTTTTCATGGATACCTTCTCTGACACTGGTGTTTCGTTATCTTTGCAGACTGAAGGATCCGCTGTCTGGATTACCGCACCTGGTCGTGACATGTCTGGTTTGCAGGCCAATTCTTTCTACAATCTGCCTCAGGGCCAGCATATGGCTTTCACACCCCCACAGGCTGGTCACGGCTCTTTTGCTAGTATGTACCACCCTGCACAAGCTGTGACAGCTGCGAATGTTCACCCTCTTCTTCAGCAGTCTCAAGCAATGTCCGGGGCTGGCGAAATGGGGGGAGCAGCACCTGGAAGTGTATATCAACAACCTCAGCATCAGCATCAGCATGCAACACAAATGAACTGGCCGAATAACTACTAAAAAGGAAGTTGGGTTTTATCTGTTTCTTGTAAACCAGAGTGGGTAAACTTATGAATCCAAGCTGTCTTGGTAAGTTTTGGGAACTTGAAAGCAAGTTTTGGGGTTGGAAATTTGGCGAAGATACATGGGGTTGGATGGTGAGAGTGTAAAGTTGAGACCAAAGAGTGGAGGCTGGAAAATTAGCTGATGATATCTTCCAGTTACATGGGTGCGGAGATTTATATAATGAAACACTCTTCACCTGTGACTGATTTGACAAATGTTAAACGAGTTGAAGTAGGTATTCTCAGTTTTGCATTCTTTCTGTTGCTATATGGTTTCTAAGCTGAAGCTTTGGTTTAGTGCAAGGATGTGTTTATCTCCTTTTCAAGGTTTGCAGGACTCCAACGAGGTAAGTAGGTAGAAAGAATTCACTGAATTTTGCTTCTTTTATTTCTTTCTGCCATCTTACCTGTAAGGTGAAATTCTGGATACCAAATGAAGATGTCCATGAACTGTTTCGATCATTGAACCGTTGCAGTAATATGAAATATCCTTATTGCTAGATTTTTGCCTTTTTAGCTGAAAGTACCGACTTCTAACCATAGTATGCACTCTTTTCCTTGATGCCTTTTACCTATAATGTTGCGGGGAATCAGGGATTGTTCAGTTTTGTTACCTTGCTTGATATGTCAAGCAGCGGTGCTTATTTTTTATTTAACTCTGATATCAAGTGCCGTGTTTGAAGTTTGAACTGTTCATCTCTCTGCATTTTCTAACACTGGCAGTTACACAGTGATGTCGGATACACGATGAATCTGACAGCAGTCGCAAAGTCTCTCTCTGTGTGTGTGTTTCTAGGTGTAATAGTTCATATATGCCTGATGAATTGGATTTGACAATACCCTCTGCAGGTTGTGAATTGGGATAATTTTTCAGTCCATTAGCAGTTCTTGTATCTAAACTCAGTGCACGTCGTGTAGCGACAAAGCATGGAAGTTTCTTCTTCTTTATGGTATTGTTGTTGCATATGTAGCGATTTATCTCTTGCCCGTCGCATATTAATGGCATGTTTTTCTCCTCTTTTGGATGCTTTCTGAATCATGATACGAGTTGATCCATGATATCCGACTCCCTGTCGTCAGTTTCGTAGTAAGGTGGGCAATGCCTACCCACTATCCCTCCATGTTGGTTGATTTGGGTTGGGAGAACTACTGACTTGAATTCGATTAGTCACTTGAATGAAGCATGAGATGTATGAAACCCATCCGTCCACACGACAACGTTATTTCACATGCGAAACCTGCCCTAATGGATGCTGCTAACACGACAGCATCAGTCCACACGATGTATCAAACTAATTTAGAACTGCTAACACATTTACGATTTTGGTTTTCGAATTGATGGGTTGGAAAGTCATCATGTCTAAAAAAACGTGTATGCATAGTAAATGACATGATTTTAATTGAGAGTAGTAAAAAAACTGAATATTAAATGACATGTTTTAGAAAAGTTTGTATGATTTGTCGAGAGGCATAATGCGAGAAGTGATCATGCCTCCAGATGGGTTGAAAGGTGAAGCATTGGAAAGGTGTGGATGCGGCCGAATGTGTACTATACAAGGCGGCAAAAGAGACGGAGGACCACCTATAGTTTAGGTGTCTTGTTGCCGCTGAAATCCAAAGACATGTTTGGAGGTGGGCTGGATTAGGAGTGTTGAAGGTTGGTTAGAATGGTTCGCAGAGAACCTAAGAAGTAAGCACCGTTTTCCAATCTTCCAAGGTAAGCTTTTGGCTCTTTATGGAACGATATATTTCACACGAATGGCTCGGAATTGGGCAATATTTCATAACGAACCGAGTCACAGAGGGAAATTGGATGGTGCCGAAGAATGACGAGATAGACGCATGTGCAAGGCCTTGAGGTTTTTTTTTTTTTTTGTTTGGGGGGGGGGGGGGGGGGGTTAATAAAGCATTAAGCACATTTTTAAGCTTGGCTCGTTCGAATTAAGATCGAATAGCTCGAATTTTATGGAATTTTTAAAATTTCTTTTAAGTTACTAGTACAATGAGCAAGTAGAACGGTTTAAAACTCGAAAAAAGCTTGGTTCGAGCTCGTTTATTTTCAAAATAAGCCGAGTATGAGTATATCTTTAAACTCGAGTCAAAATTTAGGCTCGGTTCGAGCTCGTTCGGATCCTAAATGAATTTAATAGTATGAAGTATGAACCAGCAATACTTGGCTCGCTTGACTCGAATAACCACCCTAATTCGAAGGGTGCTACGTCTACACACTATAGTCACCTAATCCGTCCGATTGACCGCTTCACTTTTTTTTTGAAAAGGAAATAATTCGAGATCCCAGACAACGATAGTAATATGAGAAATCGAGAGGCTGAGGGAAACGGCAGACGAGTCAACCGTCATGAAACAGCCGAAAAAAAAACAAATAAAAAAAACTCAAATACAAAAGATCTCAGCAAATAAGACCAATAGAGAGAAAGTCGAAGAACATCAGGCGATGACAGCGAATGCCGGGAGAATGAGAAAGTCGAGAGACTGACATGCCGTCTCGACGCCGGGGAGAAAAGGCAGAAGATTGACCGCTTCACTGATTGAGCAGTCAAACAGTAAAAACTAACGGTAAATGTTGTTTTCTACAGTAGTAACGGAGTAATTAAATTCATCGTCGCGTTGAACAACTCGTGATTCGTGAAGAAGAAAAATTCAGTGTTTCACTCGGCACAGTTCACAGCACACAGAGAGGCCTCTCTCTATTTGTACGAATTTCAGGTTTTCGAGCTTCGAATGCAACAGGTTTGTTGGATCAATCGATCTTCCCTACTCTGTTATTCCTTCCTAGATCTCTCATTTTTCCTGATCCTTTGGATTCCCTTAATTCGCTCCAACAATATGCATCTGGAAATGCGGATCTGTATCAACCTAATCGCGTTGTGCACTTCCGCGATTGGATTCCGTTGTCTTTCTGCGTTTTCTTCTTCAGATTTTCAGATGCTCTGGGCGTTCCCGATTGGATTCTGTTGATATAGTTTTCTATATATGTGCTATTTTTTTCAGATACTCTCTTGATGGTGTGTTTTTCATTTTTGGCTAATTTGAGTTTCTCTCATCGAGGAATGTCGAACTAAAATTGTTGTTCATTTGCATTTTGCTTCGCTGTTCAGAATTAGGTTTAGAGGTGTGGAGTTTTGAAGATGCAGGGACGGTCGCCGTTTCTGAGACCTCCGAACCTGAGGCCGGAGAATCTAGGTCAACATGCTCTCGCTATGATTGGGAATCTCTGCTTTGCAGTTTTTGTTGTTGGAGCGTTGATCGTCACGATTATCGCTGCCACTTATGAGCCTGAGGATCCACTTTTCCATCCCTCTGATAAGATCACCAGTTTCCTGTCATCAACCTCCAATGCCACCTTTCAATCCGACAACACGGTGGTGAAGACGGGGGAGGATTTCATGGCTGCTAATCAGACGGCATTCACCACTTTCATCAACATAACTGATCTTGCCGGGCCCAATGAGGCCGGTGAGATGTCGAAATCTGACTGTGAGAGTGAAATGGGGAAGCCTATTGACTGTAAGGACCCGGAAGTTTTCCATATGATGATGAGAGCCACTATTGAGATGTTCAAGGACACACACTTTTACCGATTTGGAAAGCCAGTTCGTGGATCAGATGATTATAACTGCGACATGGCGTGGCGGTTCAGGCCCTCGAATGGGAAGGCGGCGGGATTTTACAAGGACTATAGGAGGTTTGTGATTTCAAGGTCGGAAAACTGCACTCTTAGTGTGACTAGTATTGGGGATTACCATACTGGGGTTAATGCAAGAAAGAGGAAGAAGAAGCAGCAGCTTTTTGAGAAGGCCGGACAGGAGGGTGCAGACAACTTGCCTGTTCTTGGAGAAATAGTTAATGATACTCTCCCTGTTATTGAATCAGAGGATGCATTCAAGAATGGGAAGTACTTGGTTTACTCGGGTGGAGGTGACCGGTGCAAGAACATGAATCATTATCTCTGGAGCTTCCTATGTGCACTTGGGGAGGCTCAGTATCTGAACAGGACATTGGTTATGGATATGTCTCTTTGTCTATCATCAATTTATACCAAGAACAATCGGGACGAGGAAGGGAAAGATTTCAGGTATTACTTCGATTTTGAGCACCTGAAGCAGTCAGCATCTGTGCTCGACCAGTCTCAGTTCTGGGTGGATTGGAATAAGTGGCAGAGGAAAGATGATTTAGCTCTTCACCTAGTGGAAGATTTTAGGATCACGCCAATGAAGCTGAAGGATGTAAACAGCGCTTTGATAATGAGGAAGTTCGGAACAGTTGAACCCGACAATTACTGGTATAGAGTCTGTGAAGGGGAGGCTGAATCTGTAATCCAGAGACCATGGCATCTTCTATGGAAATCTAGGAGATTAATGGATATTGTTTCCACCATTGCAGCTAAGTTGAATTTTGACTATGACTCTGTCCATATCGTTAGAGGCGAGAAGGCAAGGAACAAGGACTTGTGGCCGAATCTTGACAGGGATACCTCGCCAGACGCCCTTCTATCGAAACTGCATGATAAGGTTGAAGAAGGAAGGAATCTTTACATTGCAACAAATGAGCCTGACACGTCTATCTTTGATCCCTTGAAAGACAAGTATACCACTCATTTTCTTGACGAGTACAAGGATCTTTGGGATGAAAACAGCGAATGGCACTCAGATACAGCAAAGATCAACGGGTCTCCAGCTGAATTCGATGGTTACATGAGGACATCTGTTGACACAGAAGTGTTTCTGAGGGGTAAAAGGCAGGTTGAGACTTTCAACGAACTGACAAACGATTGCAAAGATGGAGTAAACACATGCAGCACCAGCTCATCGCGGTGATTACACAAGGAAACAAGGTGTGCTTGCTACAAATTCATCCAACTACTCTTTAGATTTAACCATTTTTATTTAGCTGGTTGAATGTTTTTATTCATATTTACCTTTAGTTCTGATGGAAGATCCACACTGAGGAGCAAGCTGTCAAGTGTCCTGTAGAAATTACTTGATGCCTTTCCCATTTGGATGTTGTTAGGGTCCACTTCCATTTGATTCTTTGAACTTGTTGTATTATCAGTTTGTCACTACTCATTAGTGAATGTTTAATGTCTTCTATTTATTCACACTAAAATGCACTACCTAATGTTGTAGTGATATATTAAGTGCTTTAAAGTTGACCATATCTGCACAAATCATTCCATATTTTAGTGATAAATTTACAGCTTTCCTCCTGTCTGCTTCTCTGTGTTTGACTTGCATCATATAGTCTTGTGATTTAAACATGAAAAGTAGTGTGGAAATATATATACTAATGATGAAGTTTGATCAAATTTCTCTAAACCTACCAATACCAACCCCATGTTCATGTCATCCAAAGCCAGTGAAATTGACACTTCCCAACCTTTTCTTTTTAATATTTTTTGCCAATTTAAACTAGAAGTTTCATTTGAAAAGGGAGAACCACCAGTGACAATTTTTAAAATTATCATCTGTGAAAAGCTAAAGCATTTGTGTGGATCAAAATTTGTGAAATATTAAAAGTTGCAGCATACAATGCATCATGAAGCTCATATCATTGAAGCTGAAGCCAGAAACTCCAATGGAACAACAAAAAGTTTTCGCTTACGATTTCTAGAGAATACGGACACATCACACATGTAGAATACGGACACATCACACATGTATCCTTTCATCAAACTATGGCGACTCTCGTTCAGATTGACCTTTCCTTATGTGTGCGTCTTATTCGTTTAACATAAGCTTCTGGTAAGTTTTGACAGCAACCCAGTGACAGTGAATTTTCTGTATTTGACTTCATATAAACCCTTAGGTTAGTTAAAAAGCTATCATACAAATAGCTTTTTTCCCCTTTCTTTTGGGTTATCTGAAATCATCTCTTCTCTTTTCCTTTCTTTGTAGAGTTGGTAAAATATGAACAACTGTTACATTATCTCCACCCTGAACTGAAGTAACTCCATCGGATCTGAATTTCATATATTTACACATTTGTAAGAATCAGAATTCAGAACTTGAAGTTTGTTTAAATTCAAGACTAGAAAGGCTCACATTGGGATTGGGTGGTGAACTTGTGATTGATTATCAATCATCATTCCTTTCCTCTTTTCAGACATGGGAATTGAGATAAATTAGATAATGATACCAAATCTCAGCTACCTACCTCCAGTCTCATCTTTGATGGGGTCTGGTCTATACGCACTTTTCACCCACCTCCATGGCTCCATCCCAGCTACACCTATACCTTTAAGAGAATCTAATACAGTGATTGATGGAATGATGGACTGATAGTTTTAAATCAGGCCATCAGGGTAATCAGTAATGTACTAATGCTTGCCCATTGTTTCAAATATGTTCTCTAACGTTTTACGGAGTAATTGATTTACACCACTGACTTTTTTAAAATCTCGTGGGTACACGGATTTCTAATCTAGCAAGTTGAAAAGGTAAATTGAAGTAGCTTTTAGGTTATGGGTAGCCAAAGTTGTTAGGGTAGTTGAAGCTAATAGATTGGTTGTGTTAAATATATATCGAATTAAATTGTTTATAAATTAGTAAGATGTTTAGTAACCCTATTAGGTAGATATACAAATAAAGTGACGAGATAGCTAGCCAACGCAAGTCAATTTCCACCAAGAAATCAGAAAATGTACCTGGATTTGGCATTGGTGAAGATGATAAGAAAACCACATTTCAGCTGCAGTTTATATATACAGACAAGAACTTACACGGTAACCAAAAGGGCTCATCCACCAAACTAACCATCTCTTCTGTACATTGCTGATGCTAACCATCACTAATGCTACTTACTCTACCATCTACACACACAGGCAAAAGACCGTCCAGATTGACATTGTTTCGATTCAGTTCAAGTGGGTTTTGTATAGTGGAAAGCATCAAAAAGCCCTCACCAAACATGGCAATGGGTGTCCTCTTCAGGGGCCATTAGAGGCGTCCTACAAAGAGGGCAGGTGATGTTCCAGTAGTCCATCCATTGCTCTAAGCACCCCTTGTGGAAGACGTGCCCGCACGAGAGGTCATTGATCTCCGAATCCGGGTCAAACCCGCTAAGGCAGACCGCACAGTCTTGCTCTTCAGTCTCGTCTTCCTGCTCTTCTTTCTCCCCCTTGCCCTTCTTGCACACTGACTCAAACCTAACAGCTGGTGTTTTGCTCCTGAACTCATCAAGGTAGGAGTCAGAGGGGGCAATTCGGCTTGAAGCTGGGTCCTCATCTGCGTTGTCTGTGGACGTGAAGGCCGAATCCAAGGGGACTCTAAGGATGAAGAGTAAGGCGCGGATGAGGTATCCGAAAATGGTGAATGGCACTGCGGTATTCACCAAGATTACGCATAGAACGCCTTCCGACGGGCTTGGAAGTGTGGCTAGCCCCATTGTAAGAAAGGGTAATCTGTGGAAAGTAGCAAAGCAGGGTAAATAATCCAGTGGTATCATCAGAGCCAGTAAAACCTAAATGTTTTGCAATTTTTTGATACAAAAGCTAAGGGGGATTCGAACTCATGATCTCATGTCACAGATATATCATGCTTGCAAATTGAATTAACAAACATGAAGTACCAAAATCACTATGTAAATCAATAATTTTCCTGAGAAAATATAATGAATGATGTCATCTGGTCAAGGGGAAAACTTTATCATTATCATGATGATACAGCTGAAACAAAACCCAATTTGGTAAGGTCAAATCCAAGAATCTCTAGTGCTTTTGGGTGTTTGGATTGGTAGCTCAAACAATTCAAGAACTATAAGCTGAAGGAAACCAAATCTCAAAAAAAAACACCCAATTCATATCAAATCAACAGAAGACAATGGAAAACAAACAAAAACAGTTAAAACACTTCCAGAAATGGAATCAGCTCAATGCATTAAAGATCTAAGCACTTCCAGCAAATGAACCAAATTGAGAAAGACACAACCTTACCAAGACAGATTCAGATTTCCTTAATTAGGAGCAAGGGCAAAAACAAATAAATGAAACCCAATTGATAAAGAACCAGATCCACCCAATTCAAGGGTGAGAGAGAGGGATTATTGAAACTTACATGGAGATTATCCAAAGGGGTGGGAAAATTGATCCGGGATTCAGATAAAGGAAATAGAAGTGGGAATCATCAAAGGGGAGAGAACCAACAACTGGGTTTGGGTAATTTGTGGGAGGTGGGAGAGATGAGATATTGGATTATGGACACACAGGAAAAGGGGGGCTTGGCAGGAGGAGCTTTATAGAGAATGATTTACAGAGACAAGTAGTGAGCAAAACCCACCCACATCTTAGATTTAACCAGGGTTACTTGCTTTAACTATGGTTATCTGTTCCCTATCTTAGATTTAACCAGGGTTACTTTTGTTTGTACATCATATAGGTTAGGGTAAATTACACAAACCACCCTTTAAACCGATTTTTTTTTAAAATCCACCCTAAAATTATAAAAATGTATTTATAAATTTGATTTCCTTTCAATTTCAAATAACTATTTACAGTAGGGGTGGGCACAAATCCCGCAAATCCCGGATCCGTCTCGGTCCCGTCCCGGGCCCGTCCCGATCCCGGTGGGATTTGAAAAAAAAATATTGAATCCCGTCCCGCAAAAATTATGCGGGACGGGACGAGAATTTCTTATCCCGCAAATCTCGTCCCGTCCCACATATATAATATTATATATATAAATATTAATTAAGTAATATATGTATATATATATATGTATATGTATGCATTTATACACATTGTATACTTTATAATTACTGTTTTTTAGTAGTTTGTATATACAGTGTATTATTAGTGTATATATACACTTTTATGCCGTGTGTGCACTGTGCAGTACGTGTATATATATACTCTTATATACTGTATACATATAAACATATTACCGTTACCGTATATATATACAGAATATATATATATTGTGTGTAAATTATATGTATAATATGTACAGTGTATATATATAAGTAAAATCATAAAATATAAAAAAAATATTATAAATCTATATATGTTACGCCTTAGAAAACCGCAAAATATATAGTAAATTTAGATTTTTTTTATAATGTTTTTTATTTGAGGGACAGGGCCCGTCCCGTCCCGTGAGGGACAAGGCCCGCGCGGGATTGAAAAAAAGATAGTGAATCCCGTCCCGCAAAAATTACGCGGGACGGGACGCGAGACGACCCCCATCCCGTCCCGTCCCGTCCCGCGCCCACCCCTAATTTACAGTTGCCAATTAAAAAAGCTCTCTTTTTGAAGAGCTTGGAAAACCTTCAGGGGCCTGGAAACATCCACCTCCGTCAACCACGATGGTTCAGGTATGGTCTCT
Organism: Persicaria maculosa; assembly: GCA_963922045.1. NCBI lineage: Eukaryota > Viridiplantae > Streptophyta > Magnoliopsida > Caryophyllales > Polygonaceae > Persicaria > Persicaria maculosa. The sequence goes on along the minus strand of OY998259.1, from coordinate 22,869,128 downwards.
CCATCCCTAACACCCCTCCTTCGGGAACCTAAACCTCCTTCGGGAGCCCAACTCTCCTTCGGGAGCAAACAATTTCGCCTCCTCGTCGCGATGAACCTCGGCTTAGGCCGCCCCTTCTCCTCCCGGTCGGCCATCCCTTCTCCGCCTCGTTCGGGTGTGCTATTCGAGTTCATCTACTCGGCCTCGGTCTGATTTGGGTTTGAATAGATCTTCTTGAACAAATCTGGAATGAACCAAACAGATCCTGGAAATCTCCCTTCGGGGCTGCAAAAACTCCCTTCGGGGTCTTGAATACGAGGTTGCGATTGCGGCTCCAAATCCCTTCGGTGTTGCCGATCCCATCAATTGGAGACCTAATCTCCACCCCACCGCTCCGCTGGTCTGTATTCGGTCTCTCTTTGATGTCCGATGCCAACTCCGGTCGTCTTTGATGGCGGGTTTCATTCCCTGGAGTCTTGGTTCTCTCCTTCTCCTATTGTAAACCGGCCTTCTTCTCTAGTCGCAACCCCTTGTAGTCGTAACTCAAATACTGTTCTCCCTCTCCGGGTCACTGTGCGGCGTTTCGGAGTCAACCCTTCGGCTTTCGGCTTTGATCTCGGCGCTCCCATCTCCCTCCTTCCGCCGATTTCTCCGTCGTCACCACTTTTTTCGCCATCGCCTCCTTCTGGCCCTGGCGTTGGCCGTGGACCCCTGATCTACAAATCCTTGGCCAGGTTTCGTCGCCGGTGGAGTTCCCCGGTGCCGGATCTGTCCTATCGGCGATGTACCCCTGTGTTGGCCTCGGTCTCGGCCCTCACGGTGTCCCCTCTTCCCTCCAGGCTGTTGCCGCCCCCATGGCCGTCGGTGTCTATGTCGGATCGCCCTTCCGGTGCTGGTTGTCGACCCTTTGTTGGCATTCGGTTTCCTTGGGCCCGAGGGTTGCTGGATGGGCTCAAAATTTGTTCTTTGGGCCCAAGGATTATCCTTGGGCCCAAAGGAGCCCGTTTGGAAATAAAATATAAATAATTAACTATAAGCAAATAATTTCCGGAATTTTCTTGCGCTCTTTGTCCTCTCGCGGTCGTGCTTCATTTTCTCGGGTTGGTTGGAGTTCTGTCTGCTAGTTCGTGGTTAGTTTCGGTTGAGGAGCAGTTCTGCGGCCCTGGTTGATCGAAGTGATCGTGTTGGTGGTGTTCGTGGTCTCCGAAGATCCTTCATCTAGGTGGAGGGAACGTCGTGTGATCCACACTTCCCCAGGAGTCGTCTTTGCCCTACGTGGATTTCTGCTTCCCTCTTTCCGGCGGCGAGACATCGTGTCAGCTGTGCTGTCCCATGCGCTCGCTATCCACTTCTCCACGCCGGTTCTCCATCTTCTCGCTGCTGTGTCCGCTTGTGTGCTTAGGGTCTAGGGTTTTCCGGGTTTTTTTAGTGTAGTTCTTTTGATGTATTATGTTATTGTATTCTGTTTCCATGTTGTTTTTTCTTTTGCTATGTTGTATGGTTAGACGGCTTGCCGTCTGCCGACTTTGTCGGCCTCTCGAGGCCTGGGCCTGTCCGGTCTCGAATTATTTCCTAATCAAAAAAAAAAAAAAAAATTTACAGTTGCCAATTTCAAATAACGACGAGTTGCCAATTTCGAAAAATTAAAAATTACTGAGAAGTTGTCCGATATGGTTTTATTTAAATCACGAAAGGTTTTGACAAAAATCCCAAAATAGTAGGTAAAACTTCCAATAGAGTCTTGATAAAGTCCCGAAAGGGTTTGAGTAAACCCACCAGAAAGGGTTTGACTAAATCCCGCAAGGGCTTGTCGATATTCTTGTAGGTCAAATCTTGTTGGCGTTTTGTTCGAGCACCTTGCGTCTCTGCTTCCGATGTTTCTAGGAGGTCTTCTGCTTGGTTGGGGGGACGTGGAGTCCGGAGTCGAGTCTGACTGGGGTCGAGGTGGTGCGCTCAGGGCGACTTCGTATCCGGGATAGAGTTTCCTTGGAGTTTGTCTGCACTACCCACAGGAGTTGGAGTCCTCCTGCTGTACTGATGGCCTGCGGCAGCGGTGCTACTGTTCGGTGATGCTTGACTTCGTTCTTCAGCGGCTTCCTCGGCTTTTTGGTGTGGGTCTTCTTAGGACGTCTTGTTGTAGAGTTTATTTCTGCTTGTTTCATTTCGCTTGTTATCTGTATTCCTATATTTTAGGTTGTACGTTTGACGGTTCGCCATCTGCCGACATTGTCGGCCTCTCGATGAGTCAGACAGTTCTGACCTTCGAATTTTTACCTAATAAAAAAACTATTTACAATAATCTTTATGTTTATAAATATTTAATTATCACTTCATTTATCAAAGTTAGCCTTTTATAAAAAGTAATTAACCAAAATATTTAATACATAAAGTGAAAAAAATAGTAAAGCATTTTTGTACATAAAAAGAGTTGTGACTTATTCTTTCAAAAAATAAATAAATTTATAAGTGACTCATGAAACACCCACTCCAAATTGCATATCCTCCAAATACGACCCAAGGGTTTTACCAACCGAAGAGGCAGCCGCTTTGGACATCAAGCGCCTCCAAATCGAATCGACAGTTATGGGTCGGAGAGGTGTTAGAGGAGCACTCGGACAAATTCACTCAAGGAGGCAGGACAATGACCACTAAGAAAAAAAGTTAACCACATTCGTAATATAGTCAATTACCTCCTTAGCGATGGCCACTGCAGCATCGCTAAGAGTGTCCAACAAATGTTGGCCCATCTTTCCACATGAAGTGCCCTTCAGAAAACTTCTACTTCTATCTAAAACCAAATTCTTGGAAACATGTAAGGCATCACAACCAATAGGCTTAGAAGGCAAATAAGGCGCCGGAGAGACCGGATGTTTGTCAACAAGGTCTTTTAGGGTTTCATCAGTCTGAGGAGCAACACCTAAAGACGTGAGAATACGAATGACTGCATAAAAATGGCCATCACCAACCTTTCTCTTGCATAACTTAGCGGACTGCTCCTCGTGTCTCCTCTCACTACCACTAGAAGAGAGATCAAAATTAGTGGACAACAAATCAGACACTAGACGATGCATACCCCCAGGCTCCTTCTACATCCAAATAGCCTTTCTGCCTTTGAAATATTATCCACCTGTAAACTTCTCATCAGCCCTAAACGATTTTCAGCACTAGTTTATGACTTGTACCTATGATGGATACAAAGTAGCATAATAAAGACGCAAATCCACACTGACATGTTGGTCGAATAAGATGTAACTCTATCAAGTGAATCTTTGAAAACTCTAATAAAGGCCAATCTACACTTCCAAGGGATACTCTTAACAGTGTGAACTTTAGCAGTAAACACCATTTCTAACAAAGCGACATCAAAGGGGCACACTGATCGTTCAAAGCGGCTATATCATCCAAAGACCCACTAATACCAAGAATAGGACGAGGCAATCTGTGTATGAAAAAGGCAACTGTTCCGTCCACATTCAATGGAGCTTCAACCACTTCTCCATCATGAAAGCAATTATTTGCCACCGTATGAGTAACACAACAATACCCACAAAACCAAAGTCCAAGCTGCTTAAGAACCGATTCAAACATACAAAAGATGTCCACAATCGATGTAGATCCGACCGATGACGGATTTAGGGAGCTCGAGGGGCTAAAACCCTCTTTAACCCATAAAAACATTGATAAATTTTTTATATAGTTTTATTTATTTATTAATTTTAGGAATAAAATTAATAAAAATAGTAAGAAATCATAACAATAACTTAATTTAATTGGTAAGAAAGGGTATTTATTTTTTTATTAGGTAATAATTCAAGGATCAGACAAACATGGCTCCTTGAGAGGCCGACGAAGTCGACAAACGACGAACCGTCAAACATACGACGTAAAATAAAAAATGGTGCAATACAAAAAGCATCAATCAAACAGCCTCAGTCGAACAAACAATCCTAACCAAAAAAATTTGAGGACAACGTAGACTAAACCCGGAGCCAAGCGCCACCAAGCGATGACACCGTTGTGTAGCGGTATGATAATGCATATTTCATAAATGCATTATAGGTGTTTCTTATTGCATTTAGATAGGAGTTTTGCATATGTTTTGTTCTAGTTTCATATCTTTCTTGTGAAGTATTCGAGTTCGGAATCTACGCGCTTTTAGTGTTTATTTGCAATTTTACATTCAGACCTTGGATGAGATCTTGGAGGAGCTTAAAGGACATGTTTTGGAGCATATGAAGGTTGAGGAAGGAGCTACAAAGGTGCAGGGAAGCACAATGTCGAAGCTAAAATGAGAAGTGGTCACTGTCGGGACCAGCGCCCGCCGGTATCCTAGCGGCACCTGTTGCTATCCCGCGATCAGCAAAGTCGAATTAAGTCCGAAGATACTTTTATTATATTATATTATATTATATTATTATTATATTTTCTAGGGTTTGCACGACTCTATTTAGGTTTTATTCTTTCATATTCAGTCATAAGACACATGAGGGTTAGAGAATGAACACAATTAGAGAGAAGAGAGATTTGTGGTCTATGAGTTGCTAAACTCATAGTTTCGCCTGTGAATCGAAGACATGGTTGAATGATTTGTGAGGATTTGATTTCAATTAGTTATTTATGAGTATATTTATCATTTTGTTCTTATTGATTATATTTGTGTTCCTTTCTATGATTGATCACCATGTTAGGAATTGCATCTATGCTATGAATTCGTTGTTGTTTTCTAGATAGCAAACGAAGCCATTGAATTAGTGATATTTCTATGTCTTTGTAGTGAAAGATTTCGATTGATCTATGTCGATAGATGTTGTTAGGGTCGATTAGGGTTGCTCCGATTTGTCTCCTAATTGTATTGAATCGATATGCCAATTGGTCTTAGAACATGAGTGTTTAATGCTATTCTTTAGTGATATTGAATAAGAAGATTGTATCTTTACGGATCTATCAACTTTAGTCAAGTCAACATATGCTTAGGAATATATATTGAATCAATCATAGGATCTTGAACCTCAACCATTGTCGAGAATTATAGATGAAATATTTTCTCTATCATATTATCAATACTTTGCAATCATCGATCTCTTTACTTTACTTTGTTATCAATTTGGTATAAATCATTGCTTTTGTCATAAGAATCATTGTTAGAAACATTGCATAGCAACCGTTCTCTCTGTGGGGTTCAACTCCGGACTTCATCGCTATACTAGTTTGTTGGTTTATCAATCTATTGATTTACTAATATATTGGGTTTGAGCTTTGAGTTATGATATTATTACTATTTGACAAAGGACGAAAAAGCCAACGACATTCGTCCCGCACCACGGTACATCAGGAGTCCCTGTGGACGATGAAGACAAACCTCTAAGGAACTTTTCGGAACACAGAGTCGCCTCGATGCACACATCTTTGACCCCAGCCAGACCCAACACCGGACACTAGAGGTCCAACTCAGACTAGGACCATCAAGAACAATCGAAAATGCAGTCGAGAACCATCCTCATAAAAAAAGGCACCCGAGAGCCCTTTCGGAATTTTATCAAGACCCTTACGAGATTTTTGTCAAGCCCTTTCGGGATTTACGCATTACTTTAAATTTAAAAGTGTTTAATAGATGGTTTTAATATAAAATATATAAAAAAAACCAATTTTTTTTCTTTTCTCAAAGACCTTGGCGTGCAAGGTAATTGGATACCTTGCACGCCAAGGAGGCCACAATGTACGGGAGAGGATGGGACAAGCAAGCCAGGCTTGCACGACAAGGAGGAGGCCGGAGCAGGAACGACGATAGATGGGGAAGACGCCGGGCAGAGCCAAACGAGCACACCCCGAAGCGAAGTGGCAGGATCAGGAAAGGCGACTCCGAGCCAGACGACCACACGTCTAAACCTTCAAATCGGGCAGTGATGAAGGTGGCCATAAAAAAACCCCAAATCGAAGGGTTGAAGTGGGGGAGGAGAAGGGCGACGGTCGCTACAGAAACTGGAGGGTTTGAGCGAGCAAGGCAAGGGCATTGTAAGCAAGAGTTTCGTGAAGGATGAGAGAGAGAGAGAGAGAGAGAGAGAGAGAGAGAGAGAGAGAGAGAGAGAGAGAGAGAGATGGACGGACCCGAAGTAGCAGGGACACCCGAACGACATGGGATTCGGCGTCCAAGAAACCGCCAACTAGAAGGGTTATGATTCGCTGAAGGGTCAAATGATAACCCTAACTGCACACTGATGGCTCAAGCATCGGACGCGAATTATACATCGGAGCCCTTAAGAGGGGCGAGTGCTGGGAGGAGGAGGATGATCGACGACGCTTCGGAGGCAAAGCGGGGTTGGATTCTTGCGGATAGCCCGAAACATGAACCGGAATGGCAGAATGGTCCGATTCTAAACCAGAGGTGTGGATCGCCTGACCAGGGGAGTACAAAGGTGAAGATTTGCCCAAAAATTGGATTGATTAGGAAGAGGAATTCGCGGTTCCCAAATGAGAGAAACTCTCAAGATTTTTATGGAAAGGAAGAGTATTTATTACTCAGAGATCATGGGTCATGGGTGTAAACATCCTTAACTTCACTTTTTTATAATTTTTATTTAACTTAGTTTTTTTTTTTGATAAGGAAAAAATTCGGGTGGTGGTTAGCCAACCCGAGAGCATCCTGAAGGATGAGATCACGAAAATCTGAAAGAAATACAAACACGGAATACAACAAAAGAAACACCCAAAGCAAGCCCGGAAAAACCCCAAACTCTAAGCGAACAGAACATCGAGAGGAAGGAAGCCCGACGTGGTGGAGTGGATAGCGAGCGCATGGGACAGCACATGCTGACACGATGTCTCGCCGCCGGAAAGACGGAAAGCGGAAATCCTCGTAAGGCAAAGACGGCGCCTGGAGAAGTGTGGATCGCATGACGTTCCCCCCACCTAGATGAGGGATCATCGGAGACCTCAAACACCACCAACACGATCACTTCGATCAACCAGGGCCGCAGAACTGCTCCTCAACCGAAATTAACCACGAACTAAACGACGGGCACCCAAACAACACGAGGAAATGAAGCACGGTCGCGAGTAGGGCGAAGAGAGAGAGAAGATTCCGGAATTTATTACTAATATATACTGTAGGTTAATTAACAATTTTTATTTTTTTGATGACAAAACAACCCTTATTAATCCAAATAGCTTATCATACGTGTTTTCATATACGGAGTAGTACTTTTTTACTGTATTAGCTTGGGCCCGGGTCAGCAAAAGGATGAATCCAAAGGCAAGACTTGGGCCCGAATGACTGAAGTCAGGCCCGAAAGATTGAAGTCGGGCAGATGAAGAACAGGGACGCCGGAAGTGATGCAGCGCCAGCCCCCAGATGAGGAGATGCGAGTTGATCGATGTGAAAGGGATACCAAAGGACTCAGTTGAAACAGCGAACCAAAGCCAAGTCGTCGGAGGGAGGCCGATCTAGCCCAAACCCCGGGAACCCAGAACGAGAACGCTATGAGAGAGGCCAACTGAGCATGGACGAGGGTAGGAGACGAGCAGCGAGAGCCATGAAGGAACCGAGGTCCCAACAAGGAGGCCAAAATCAAGGGGACGATAGTTTAATATTTGCTTCAATATTTTTAACTTAGTTTATTTCTCTAAAAATGACTAATTAAATCAGAAATTTAATATTTGCTCCAATATTTTTAAACAAAATCATTCTTTTACATATACATACAACTTAATTTTGAATTATCTCTTTCAATCATCCGTTCTTCTTCCTTTTGTTACTTAACATTTGCTTGATGACGATGGTATTGATGGATTATGCGATAGTACGTGTGTAAATTTCAATGAAATTAGTAGATTTCCTATGAGGCTATGACACGGTTAAGAAATAGCGCATAAGTGCATGTTCTATTTTCTTCAAAATCGGTTTTAATTTGAATCCTTGCTCAATAGAGTTCATCTTCAATAGTGTTGGTTTTGAACTTTGATTTCTCACTTTTAATCTTATGTTCTTCTGACTTTTGTTACAAAATATTTAATTGATAGTGATTATGTTGATTGATTATGGTGTGTTATGTCGATTATTTCAATGAAATCAAATATCTCGTGACTGGAGAGTGTTTTTGTTCTTGCATAAATCTAGGTTTCTTCTGATTTCTTGTCTTCTTGCTGTTTAATTGCTATATGAATGTCAATTACTCAACACATTTCATGTGATAAGTTAAGAAAAAGTGCATAAATATTGCACATTCTGATGATGACTAAAGAGCGACTGTTTCTGCATAAATCCAATTTTTCATCTAATTTCTATTCATTTGCATGTTTGATTCCTAACCCGAAGTTTATGAGTCTACTGTTGAAAATTTAATCGTGAAAGTTTCACATGGTTGGTTTCCCATCTGTTTGATAGTTGTTAAACAATTACAATATTAATAATTATTAGACAAGTATAATACAATATCATTTTGTGGTATGCTCAAGATTTGATTTTTCCCAACCCCTGTAACATAGGTTGATTGTTATATGAATACAAATTACTTATATCATACTACAGTAGTGTAATAGCTTTATTTTTTTCTTTTCCATTTTAAAAATATTTTAATTTTGATTATTTTAAGTGAGCACATTGAATTATTTGAATATGCATGAGAAGATTAGTAATGAAGATATTTAGTGAGTGGTGAATTCCTACTTTGAGCACAATATTGTTTCTCATCTAATTCAGTTGATCAACAAAGAAACGCTTTTGGCGAAACCCTCTCTCCTCTCTCCTCTTGGAGAGAGAGTTTGAAACCCTCAAAAACAAAACCGACTTTGGTTAGCAAATCTCCTCAAATTCGCCTGGATTCATCACCCAATTTCATGGTGATCCTCATTTTTTACCCTAATCATCTCCCCAAATCCTTACCTAAAAAAAGCACCAATTTATATATTCTTTATGGGTCTTCGGTCCAAACATGTGTTTTTCGGTTTGTGGTGTACCCCGGCTTCTTCCTCCTCCGGTTGCGCTCGGAGCTGTCGTCCGTTGGTGGACCCCTCGCCGGCCCCCTCCTACGCCGACCTTTAGCTTCCTCCCGCTCACACATGTTGGGCGGCGCTGCTGTTGGCTTCGTACTGGTGGTTTTCCTCCCCATGGTGTACCCCTCACCGAGTCTCCTTCTCCTTCCTAGCCGCTGCCGCCCCCATGGCCACCAGTAGCTCAGTCGGAATGTCCACCCGTGCGCAGCGCGCGTGTGCTCTTGCTTCCTTGGTCTCTTCGGGTTTCCCTTGTGTCCAGGCTGGCCCGCTGGAAGTTTGGGGTGCCCGAAAGTTGTGCTTTGGACCCAAGGTTTTGCCTTGGGCCCGAGGCAGCCCGAACAAAAAAAAAACAAATATATATTGAAAAACAAAAGCTCGAAAGGGTCTGACTAAATCCCGCAACGACTTAAACTAAACCCCGAAAGGGTTTGACTAAATCCCGTTTGGAATGGACTAAATTTCTGTTGGCTCCCACAAGGGTTTAAACTAAATCCCGTATGGGCTTGAATGAATTCCGGTTGGCTAATTCTTTTGGCGTTTTATGCACGAGCAGTGTGTGGCTCTACTTTTGGCATTTTTCTGCTTGGTTGGGGGTGTGAAGTTTGGAGTCGGGACTGGCTGGGGTCGAGGTGGCGCGCTCAGGGTGACTCCGTATCCGGGAAGGAGCTTCCTTGGAGTTTCGTCTGTACTTCTCTCAAGAGACATATTCTTGATATACCGCTGGCCTGCGGTGCTACTGTTTCGGTATTGCTTGGCTTCGTTCTTCGTCTTCGTCTACAACCGTTGAGAGAAGTTCTTTTCAGATCGTTTGTGTTGTAGATTTATTTTTTATTGTTTCATAGCGTCATTTTCTATTTTCATTGTATGTTTAGGCGGTTTCCGCATGCCAATTCGTCGGCCTCTCGAGAATCAGGCTTGTTTGATCTCGAATTCTTACTTAATAAAAAAAAATCAGTTGTTCAACTAGTTTATCAACAAAAGTATCAAGGAGATAATCCACAAATCTAGATTTATCAAGATCCGCCACGAGAACCACCACCATTTGGGATGACTGTCCAAATTCTCAGCGATTTTTTATTTATCAATATTTCTTCTCTAATGGAGATATTGTTTGAGTCACTTTTTTTAAATCAAACTTGTACATAATTTGATGTCATCTTGTTCTTGGTATTCAGATAATTTACAAGATTCAGTTTGATGATGTGATATTTAAAGAAATTAAGAACACTGAGCTCGAGGGATCAAGATTCAGAAATCTCGATTAGACGATTACTTATCTGCATGTTGATGTCCATATATAAAAATTATAAAGTGGTCATAAAAATGAGAATCATTTTGAGGAGGCATATGAAGAAACATATGAGAAACATTATAGGAAAGCAAGTATTTCTTATTTCTTATTTCCAATTCTGCAACTTATTATCTTGTGTAATAACACCAACCATTTCGTCTTTGAATAGTTATATGTTATGGTTTATTGTGATATTTGCAACTTAGTTAATAAGATGGAAAAGGATTTGAGACAGTTATGGGAGTGTTATTATGATGAAGGAGGCTACTTTATCATAAAAGGAAGCGAGAAAGTTGTGCTCGGGCAGGAGAAGACTAGCCCGAATTAGATTTTTGTGATGAAGAAAAAATAACTTAACATGCACGTACTCATACGTTGCGTAAGTGAAGTTGAGTCATAGTTGGATATATGTGAAGATGTTATCTAAGGTAAAGAGAAATTAATGGAATACATTGGGCTTAAACATTATAGTAGTTCAATAATCTTATTTTTCTATCTACTTCATAATTGGTCTCTTTATGCTACAATCTCTAACGTCCATGCGAAGATTCCTGTCTTTGCTTTGTTTCGAACATTGGGTCTCACGGATGAAAAGAGTATCCTAGAATGGATTTGCTATGATAACCTGAATATGTTGGCATTGGTTGAACCCTCTATTGATGTGTCTTATGAAATCAAAACTGAACAAGTTGCATTGGACTATGTTGAGAAAAGGGCCAATGTTGTCGGGTGTTAGTATAAAGAAGAGAATAATATGGGCCTATATTCTGTTGAATCAAATGCTTCCTCGTGTGGGTGTTGGTGAGTCTTTTCAATCTAGGAAAATATGCTATATTATTTATTTGATTCATAAACTTATTTTATGTATAATTGAGCAAAAGGTTTGTAGATGATATGGACCATTTTGCAAGCAAGAGGCTTGATCTTGTTGGTCCCTTGTTAGGAGTCGTAATCCGAACTTTATTCGAAAAGTTTGTGAGTGGTGCAAGGTTATATGCCAAAAATTATCTTGGTAAAAGAAATGACATGAACCTCCAACTTGTATTAAATGCACACATAATAATTAACCAGGGTTTTTTTTGACAATCGTTTGTTATGAGAAACAAAGGACAATAAGCTAGAGTGTCATAGGTTTTATACTGATTTAATTACATATCCACCTCTCATACTTGAGTATATCGAGGATGTCGATTTGACCAAGTATGCAGTTGATAAAGCCAAGGCTGGTTCATAGTACAAAATGGGGAATGAGGTATCTCGCAGATAAGGTTTGTGAACTAGTTTATAATCATGCATTGATGGTGCACATCACTGTAGGTTCAGAGATCGGTTCATTACTAAAGCTTTTGAAGGAACTAGATAATGAAGATTGTGAGAAAATGGATAACAACTAAAGCTACCAAAATTTTTGTGGATGGTTGTTGGATTGGGATTCATCATACATGGACTTAACTTATCTTTTTTTTAAACAAGGTAAAGATTTGGGTGGTGTCTGACTCACTACTCAACAGCATCCTTTTGGATAATGGAAATGAGCTCCGGATGGGATGCAAGAGCTTTATGGTCCATTTCATGTTTGAGTTGAGCCACCTTGTCCTCGAGCTGATTGACCTCGTGAAAAACATGAGAACAAGTCGCCCATTCAAACTGGTGGAGGAGAAATTGGATGTCCGTGATCTAATATTTTTCTTTCATCTTGGTGTATGTTGTTGTTTTATCACATTAGTTCTCATGTCTTCCCAAAATAATGTTTTAGAGTCCTTGAATTGTTTTAGTTGTTGTCTCAAGTATGCTTCTTGTTTTATGTTATTTATGAAGTTGTCATCATTAAAGACAATTTTATTCCTAATAGTTCATAATCTCCACCACATAGTAGCTAACTTGGATTGATGAGATTTGTTAAGATGGGAGAACATATCAATTGTGATTTGTCTCATTGTGATGTGATCTAGGCTCATAGATTTTTCCTTCATTTTTCTAGATATTGAAGATTGCGGAGACTTAGGTGTCTTGCTATGGAGGGTGACTGTCTTTCCGTCATTAACGCGATCAATGGCACCTGGAGGCCCCTCTGGGAGATCAAAATCCTCATCTCTGATGCTCTGCTTCTGCTCGCTTCTTTCGAGATGGTTTCCGTCTTCCATGTCTTTAGGGAGGCCAATCATCTGGCTCATCTGGCCTTGACTTCCAGCTCGTCCTCTTGGACTTCCGACCTAGAGTTCTAAACTCTCGTCCAAAAGGACGCTCTTGGGTGGTGATACAACCATGGTTGACACACCCCCAAACTTTCTCATTGTATCAAAAAAAAAGTTTTCTATTTGTTCACTTACGTGTCGCCATGTCTCAATTAGAGAAGGACTTTAAATTTTGAGTTTATTTACGATTAGTGTTAGTTAACAACCACTGAGTATATGAATGATATTATTGGATTGTTATTAGACGATATAAGATATTGACACATGCTAATGATTCAATTAAATGAATCAATCAAGATTTAGGGTTGGTTTGTATGGAATATAGATATAAAATAAGGGTATGAAATACTCCATATCTATGTCGACTGGTTTGTAAAAAGATACACTATATGCCTTTTTAAATCGTTGGTATGGGTATGGAGCCTTTCATATCATGGCTATACGTTTTGATATCCTAATACATGGGTAACGGATTGGGAATTTAGGCATATTCGAAGAATTTGATTTTGGGGTTTATTAAAGGCGACGCCTTTCTTGTTCGCTCTTAGCTGCTCTGCTTCTCTAGACGCCATATTTCTTCTTCATAGGCAAGATACTTGTTCTCTCTTTCTCTTGTTCTCCTCGTCTGCTTGTTCCCCTTCTCCTCAATTCAGATTCAGGGTTTTCATTTTGGTTAATTATTTTTTGCTTTAGGGTTTACAATTTCGATCCTGAGTTTTCGTTTAGGGTTGTGTTATCAAGATGCTTTTGTTGTGTTCAGTTCTTCAGTTTGGACTGTGCTCGATTCTTCATCTTAATGTTGTTGGTGGCTTGGGTTTGGGTATTAGATATGCCGTTGTGTTCGATTCTTCATAATGTTGTCGGAGGTTTGAGTTTGGTTATTAGATATGTTGTTGTGTACAATTCTTCGCGTCTACAGGTGTAAGTTCTGATTTTTTGGTCTACAGGTGTAGATCGAGGATCTTATGGTAATAGCTTATTTGTAGGTCTGTTTTTTATAGGGTTCGATGGTGTAGTCTATGAGTGTTGTTCCATGTTTGTAGGGTCCGATGGTGTAACCTGCGAGTGCTCTTCCACTCAGGACCGCTCACAGAGTCACGGGTAGAGGTCTCTCAACCGAAATCTTTCCTAATAAAAAAAAAAAAAAAAACTTACACAGGTAACAGGTCACAGGGAGGGTTCTCACTTCTCTCCCGCAGCCGCACGCAACCCATTCCCTTCTCTCCCCGCTCTCTCCCTCCCGACTTGCTGTTGCCCAGCCGCAGCCGCCGCCGCCAGCCCCATCGCCCCATCGCACTCGTGCTCTCAGGCCGCCGGACTCGCCATCCCAACGTCGCACTTCCTCTCCCGCAGCCTCCGCAGACCCTTGCAACCGTAGCACAACGAAAGGCAAAGCAAAACCGTATGTTTCCAATTTTTTTTCCGAAAATTTCACCTTTTACAGTGTTAATCTACTTCTATTATCATGAATTTGTTATTTTATACTTATAATTTCAGATTTGTAAAGCAATTTGTTATTATTTTGAAGTTTGTGAGTTGTGATAAATTTAGGGTTTATGTTTTAGAAGAAACAAGGGTAACTTCAGATTTATGTAGTCTAAGGGCTTGTTTCTAGGGTCTGATTTTTGTAGTGCTCTATTTCATGTTGCTAATTAGTGGTTATTAGGGTCCGACTTTGCGTAATTTGATTTTTTGTCCACTTTTGGGCTGATTTTTGTCTTCAATGTTGCTGCTTTTTGTGATTAACATGTATTTTATCGGTTCCTAATCCATAACATGTATTTTTGCGCATATTGAAAGATTTTAGGTTGATAGGTTGTGGCAAAACACTCGGATATTTTAACATATTCTTGCTCTTGTCGAATTTTTGGGTTCATTATATTACAATTCCTTTTTCTGTACATCTAATATCTATATACCCTTTCCAATCAACGTATATAAGATATCATATATCAATCTCATACCCATATATAATACCCATATTAGAACACTGATGGAAGTGCAGATAGTACTCTCTTAAGTTTCTTCTGATTTACTTTAATCTAAAGAAGTTTTTCCTGGGACAATTTGAATCGTACTTGGCCTCTCTGAATGAAAAAAGAAGAATGATCAAATGTGCTTTATTACTTGTCATAAACACCTTAGTGCTAATGCCTGCAACAATGATGCATTTTTGTTTGATCATATGTAGGGATGTCGTCTAGACAATCCAGAATGGGTGAAGCTGGTGCTTTGAAACGATCTTCGGCTATGAAGACACGAAAGAATGGGCAAAAGAGTGGGGGGAAAGTTGACAAGAGAAATAAACCATTTCCTAGCAAGGGGAAAAAGATTGACAAGAGAATGAAACAGCTCTTTCGTAAGAGAGCCAGAGAGTACAATTCAGATGATGAAGATGATGTAGAAGCTAAGACTCGCAAAATGAGGCCAGAGAATAAATTAAAACGAATACAGTATAAAAATGAAGACGGTGATAATAAATCCAAAGGAAAACGGTATGAGAATGAAGATGACGATGATGAACCTTTGGCACGAGAACAAGGATCTGATGACGAGGACACTGAAATGCTACCTGGGGTCACAAAATTTTCTGATGGGTGCAGAGCATTTAGGATGGCATTTGTGCAGATAATGAAGAAGCATATAGATGATGATCTGGTTTGTAAATGTACCTTAATATGATATGTGAGATTCTTTGTTGGGTTTGTCATTTGAGTCATGTCATCATGTCTTCGCAGGGTCCAATATTATCAGCTCATAAGAAGCTTGTTGTAGAAAAGCTTGCTGAAGAAGA
Organism: Persicaria maculosa; assembly: GCA_963922045.1. Lineage (NCBI taxonomy): Eukaryota > Viridiplantae > Streptophyta > Magnoliopsida > Caryophyllales > Polygonaceae > Persicaria > Persicaria maculosa. The sequence continues at coordinate 22,853,881 of OY998259.1, read as the reverse complement.
AAATGAGAAAAGGGTCAAAACTGAAATTAAGAAGGAAAAACAAATGGTACGTCAGAAGCTTATTTTGAACACCCTGTATGTGCTTTCTTATTGTCAATCTGCATTTGATTTTTGAATGTTGAAAATTATTAGGTTGCGGAAAAGGGGCATGTGAAGCCTGCCAGTTTTTTAGATTCTCATGAGAAGTTCCTGATAGGTGTTGCAACTAAAGGAGGTACAATGTTTTATGCCTATATTCAATCAAAGCTAATCTTGTTGGTTTTATTTTCTCTGTCTCTCTATAAGTAACACATTTTTTTGGTTTTGATGGATGCTAATCAACATTCAGTGGTCAAGTTGTTTAATGCTGTAAGTCCCCTCTGATATAGAATAACTCTACATGCTCAATATTCCTTCTTCTCAACCTCACCTGATTTGCTCTTTTTCCAGGTCAACAAGGCCCAAAATGCTCAGAAAGGACTTAATCCTTCAAGAGCTAAAGATGCTAAAGGTACATAATGAGACTACATCTGTCTTTCAGTCTTTCTTGTAGGAGTCATAAGGTTCATTCTCCCATACCCTCGAAATGAAAAGTTAATGGCCATGATAGCACCCTATATCAGAAATTGTTTGATTTTGCTGGTACACCGGAAAAGGTGATTAAGTTATTTATTTTATATTTTATTCAGTAGCCTCACTCCCTTACAAACTGCAAATATTAGGAGTTTTAGTTGAGTGTCAGGGATTAGATGCTTCAAGTCTTGGTCTTGGACTCATTTGTTTGATATCTAAAAACTAGTATGGCCTGACTGAGAATCTGAGTGAGTATTTCAGATGGGTCATCGATTATTGCAGCCTTCCAGGTTCAGCCTTACTGATATAGCTAAAATACAGGATCTTTTGGTTATCAGTTCGTTGTGTTTTCATCTATTTAGTCCTACATTCTCCTTCAGAATGAAGATGCTGTTTGCTGTTGTTACCACATAGTTTGATATCTTTTTTTTTTTTACCTTATGGCGCTCTGCGTATGCAGCTGTAAAGCAATGTTTCTTCTGTTATACTTCATGGTTCATATGTGCATCATTCTGATCTTATGTGATGATTTGTCTTAAATCTGACAGTTCTGAGGCAAAGAAGGAAACAAGTCTTCTACAATGAGTTGGGCAAGGCTACAGGGAGGTCAACAGAAGCATCTAAGGTTTGGTTCAAGTCTTTCTGTTGTGTTTGTATGCCCAGCATCCAGAACCTACGTTTTTCTTATTTTTACTCATTTCTAGTCAGGCCTTTGCTTCTCCATTAATTTCGTATACAAAATCTGGGGCTGCGTGATGCATTAAGCTTCCCCTTTCTTTCATTATTTTTCCTTATGCCATTCATATGTAATGTCTATTAAGAGCTTGTGCTATCTTCAAATTTCTGAAAAAACAGGGTTCAACATCAAATGGTAAGGTGGAGAGTGAACAACCTAGCTGGGGTCCATTGCGTGATACATATATGCTGAGTAATCCAAAGTTGAAAAACTGGGATAAGATGGAGGTTAGGACGTTCTTTTGATTTATTCTTCATTTTCTATACTGGAATAGGATGGAAACAGTTGACACTGGCTTTTTAAATACATGATTGCTTCCCAGGATACAACGGCAGAGGATGACATTGGAATGTTATCCGAGGACAGTTCTGATGATGAATGATCAGAAATGTACTGATCAAATTTTACCAAAGGACAATCAAAACACTTCTTCAAGGAACTCGACATTGTAGCATCAGCCATCAGGTGCTGCCACTCTAACTTGGATCCAATCTCAATCCTTCAAGTTGCATATGTTCAACCAGTTGGAATCCATGTCTTATCTATTATCGTAAACGAGCCTTCTAGAAATGCATTTGTATTCAGTGCTTGATAGTAACAGTACTAGATACAAGATTGCGGCACTTCACAGAGGCCACAATCTTGCAGCCTGCAATGTTATCATTAAAGACACCCATCTGATGCAGGATGAAAATTTTGGAATTTGATTTTTGCCCTTTCCATCTTTCTTGCTTTTGTACTTGTTTTATCAATTGGTGTGTTCATCACTAATCTAGGGTTTGTTTAGTTTAATGACTTCAATCTCTCAAAATTTACAAGTATGTATTTTGTTTGATTTAGAGCAGAGAAACAGATTGTGCAACAAGCTTACCCAATCTCTCATGCCCTCGGAACTCCTTACGAAGTAGTATGAGAGTTTTTTCGACACAATGTGTTTAATGCTTGAGGAGCTGATAATGTATATAAGCTCACCTGATCCTCATTACTAGCAAAAAAGATAGAAGGGGTCCAAATAGAGGTGTTATTCAAACCGAATGGGCTGAGCTTGACATGTTTAAGCTCGGTTTGTTTATTAAACGAGCTCGAGCCGAGACTAACCCAATTTTTAAACGAGCTTTATTTATTTTTTGATCAAGTTTGACTTTTTTAGGAAAAGAATGAACTCGAATCGAGCTTTTTTGAGCTTTAAACATTTCTACTTGGTCATAACATATTAACTTATAGAAAATTTTAGAAATTTATAAAATTCCATAAACTTTGAGCTATTCAAGCTTAAATAGAAAGAGTTGAGCTTTCGACCGAGGTTAAAATCTTATTCAGACTCCGACTTGTTTAGGTAAGTGAACGAGCTTGAGTCGAGATTTTTTCGAACCGTTTAGTTCATATAACAGGCCTAGGTCCAAAGGGACACAAAACCAAACCTTGCTGCAAACTCAATCTTCATTAATACAAAGTCAATTTCCCCCAAAACAGAGGTAAAAAAAACAGTGATTTAAAATGGAGTTATAATGATGATTCAATCCGAAAATAAGCAATTTACATATCGAGAGCTCCGCTACAAAAATATGGATATTCTACCACCGGCATGCCATCGAATGTCGATACCCGGGTTCGATCCTTATGTTATGCACATCAAATACGAGGGCATACGGTTGTTAGTTGTTACGCTCCAAAACCATTTTATGCGATGAATCTAGAGCTATACATCTCCCAATCATGCAGCAAGACAAGGAAGCATGTACAATCTTCGGCACCCGCTTCCCTCGGAAAAAAAATATAGATATACAAGACCCACCCGTCGATCTGGTGCCATGAATGCGCGACTAAGGTGAGCCAACAATGCTATTAACCATGGTCTTTGTTGAGTGATTCGCGTTGAAAACAGGAATGGAAGCAAAGAGTCTTCTTAGGTGAAAAGCCTCTGACTCCTTACCTTGTTTGGTTGTTTGCAGTCTGCTGTTGGTTTTCCGTTTTTCATGGGGAGGAATCGGTCCTCTCGCCCCATCAGTTCCGACCAGCAAAACCCATCTGGATACAGGATAAGCAGGGAAAATCAGTGTGAGGGCTAAAATCAAAACACAGAAGCTTTCGTGTTATGATGATGTTTAGGATCTTACTCTTTAGAAGCTCCTGGTGTGGCTCAAAGGATCGTAATCATATGCATCGCCTGCCTTGACAAACCGGCCCTTGACACGCTTCCTCACATCTGCCCTTGCTTTGCGAGAGGCGTACCTTACCCTCTTCTCGAATCTATTAAGAAGACATAGCAAGAGATCAACTCTCAAGTACACAAATGAATCCATGATTAAGTGTTTTAAGTGGCACAGATTAAGCCATTTTTACACAAATTCAAACAGATATTAGAAACAATGAAAGGGCTTTATGTAGAGTAAAGATGGCTTACTTGCGGGTTTTCTTCTTTTCCTTGTATCGCATAACAGCATTCGTCCTGTTAACCGACTTAAATGAACATTCAGGAGTACCCCAAGGGGGCTCACCGAGTAAAGCCATTGAAGAAGCACCACAGTCTTGAAAATCTCCTCCAGTACTATCCCCTGTGAGACCCGAAAAAGAAACTCCAGAAAGGGTTTGTATTGCTCCAACACCGATAGCTGGCTCAGTTTTGATGCTCAATATTGAATCGGCAGATGCTGCGTTGCTGCACGCTGGTTGCATTGATGATCCCTGAACATTTTAGAGTTAAAAATCTTAGTCTATTAGCAATGTAATTGTAGCCAAGTAAGCATTTGTAGGAACAAGGAAAACTATCACAACAACATATACTCCATTGTTTACAACAACAACAACAACAACAACAAACGAGATTAACCAGGTAGGTTACAAGCAAAACTCGGTGATCCAAATTTGAGATGAAACCTATCATTAAGATTGAGAACATTTTCATAAACAAAGAACCATTGTATTCATAAAATGTGGCTTGATTTTACGACGTGTATGCTACTACACGAGCTCTATTTTACGACAGATTAAACAAAGAATCACCTTATGAGCAACACAACATGAATTTAGAGAGATCGTCTTTTCTTTGAGCATGTAAGACAACCTAGTAGACTGACAAAACTCGACATTCTTATTCATCTATCTGAATGACATAAAAGAACAATAGCAGCCAAAACAATCAACAAGGTCAAACAGGGCAAATACGCAAAACCGCAATTGAGGTATGAGCCTCAAAAGGCATATGTGTATGTTCTATGTTGTATTCCATGGAGAAACTAAGAAATAGTTTTTTAAAAAAAACCATGTTTTTCTTTCAATCAAACTTTGCAGCTTCAGATATCGCGAACAAACCTTAGCTTGAGTTCCACCCTGACAATCAGAACCATTGGTAGTTTTGCCCTTTACCCCAAACAAGCTTTCGAGTCCACCGTTTTCAAGGAGATGCTCCGAATGAGTGAGAGTCATACCAAAGAGCTCCTCATAGTTTTCGAAATTTATGTCAACTTCATCCATGTCGATATCTGCATAAGTGTCATCATCTTCAAACATCCCAACAGTTTTGCTCCCAGGGAAGTACCTCTGCAAAGTGTACTCAAATGAAACACATTAGTAACAGAAAAGCATCTAAACATGACCCGAAATGTAACAATAAATACGATTATACCTTCGGAGAAGACGGATCATCAGACCCGAGAGGCTGGTACAGGCATTGTGGTGCAAGTTCAGGTACAGATGAACATCCCATCCAAGAATCCGAGTTATCTAAATTCTCAACATCCTCATTCCCACTGGCTTTCTTTGCACTGCTCTCCGCGATGCTCAGCGAGCCCAGTCCTCGTTCGCAGTTGGACCCGGCTCCCACAGAAGCCTGGACATCCAGGAGGAATGACCAGATTTTCGACAGCTCAGTCGCAGAAGGACATCCCGAGTAAGAGCTTATTGGTTGCTTCTTATGTGGTGTAGAACACTTGGCATTAGCATGCTCCACCCTATCACAATTCTGGCACAACGAAACGCCATCTTCGAGGCACCTAACACACGCGGGCTGAGAGTTGCATTTCTCGCAAACAAGGATCCTCGAGTGGCGTTTCGATAGGGCGTTTGCCGAGTGTACGTTTCGGTCACACGACAAGCATAAGTAGGCTGTATCGGATCGGCAATACACCATGGACCTTTGCTCGCCGCAGTAATCGCAAGCATACCCCATTTTATCAATCCCAAGCTTCCAAGATCACCAAAATACACAACTTTTTCCTATGGATCAAGATCACGAAAATATGATTCAAACCCTACATATGCCAAAAAAAACACGAATCACAGAGTAAGCAAGTGCAAGTTCATAACTATGACTATGAGGCCTGAAATGTTAAACTGAATTGATAGTTTCAAAGATAACTAAATCAAGAATTTAAAGAACATGAAAGGTTACCTTATCATAATATATACACATAGGCTATAACAATAATACAATACAGAAAGAGAGCCTATAAGATGAAGGTATATTCAAATTACAATAAAAAATTAATAATTAATCACGTGAGGGTGAGTACACAGGAAAATAAAATAAAATAAAATAAATAAAAGAAAAGAAAAATAGATTTATCCAAAAACACAGGTTCTAGAGCATGCCAAGTAGCAGATATTTTGCAAGAACAGGTCTCAAGATTCACCATCTGAAAAAAATTGAAAACCACACAGTAGCTAAAGATCAACTGGTTTCTTAAATCCCCCCCTGCAAAAATCGAAATCAAACTAGATAATATGTGGAAAATGGAAAAAATCGAACAAATTGAAGGTAAAATCAGCAAACCAGGTGTAAAAGCCGCACAAAAACAGCAAATCAAAGACAAGTGACCCCAAAAAAGCCTCGAATTGAGCAGCAAAATTACAGAAAAACCAACCAATTAAAGAGCTGAGAAAATAATCTGAACAAATAAACGGAGAAAAATACCAGCAAATCCCTGAAAAAACCCTTTCTGATACAGTTACAGAAATCTCCAGTTCCTTTAGATTGAGAGTGCAGGAAGGGGGAAACCAAAAACACAGCTCAAGGTAGAATAAAAAGAAAGAAAAAAAGGAAATGGGTGGGGAGGAATTTGTGATTGAAAAATAAGTGATAAAAAGCGCAATGAAGAAAGGGTAGTAGGGGGGGTAAGTGGGACCCACTTCCTTTCGGAAAAGCGAAAAAGGTATTTAGGGGTTTTTTTGCCTTTGAGAAGTATCTCTCTCGTGCTCATCCCTTTGGCGATCCATGTAGGGTGCCACGTCGGATTTTGAGGGTATTTTTGAATTTTTATTTTATATAGATAAAAGGAAGCATCTAAATTGGGCTTTTTAAGGGGGCTTTTATGTAATTTCGGAAGGTTTGCATAAACATCTGCAGGGGGGGTTGGAAGTGATATTATTAAATTAATAAAATTAATTATATTTGGTTTCGATAATAAAAAAGCACAAACTGTCCAAAAAGGTTCAACTCCTACCTTTTCTTCACTTCTTTCCTATGCCGTGGCTGTATGTATTTCACACACTATGACTGATTTTATTAGATCGAAAAAATAATACAACGTATATGTATAGTTACAGCAAATATTTTATAGAAATACTTAGGGTTGGCATGGTACGGTAACCACTAAAAAATGGTGATTATCACGTACCAACCACCAATTAGTAGTACATTAATTTTCATACCACGTACCAACCATAAGTCGTGGTTACCACATATATGGTAACAAAGACTTATGTGGTTACCATCGGTACATTACCATGGTTACCATGCTATAATTTTGTTTGCATTTTATTAAACCCCTTAGCTACCGTCTAGTAGCCATTAAAGTAATCGAACGAAAAAATATAGTTACCAAAAATAATATGATTATCATATGTTAAAAGTTCAAACAAACCAAGTTCATAACCAAAAGTACAAACCAATTCAAACAAACCAAGTTCAAAGTTTTCAAACAAATCAAGTTCAATTGTTCAAACATTTAAAATGTTCCTGCAAGTTCAAACAAAATAAGTTCAAAGTCTTCAAACATTCAAAACGTTCCTACTGTTTATATGTTTATAGTAGAGATAGTAGAAAGGAACAATTTAAGTTAAAATCAAAACACAAAATATAAAGTAAAAACTTAAAATTAAAAACATAAAACTTGAAGGTAAGAATAATTTTAAAAAAATATATATATATACTCGGTAACCATGGTATTCAGATTTCATTACCATTACCGTACCACCTTCACGTGGTTACCACCACGATGGTTACCGACATGTTGGTTACCACAAGTATGGTTACCAACATAGTCGGTTTGTGGTTGGTACGTGGTTGGTATGGACTTATAAAAAAATAACAATGTCTGAACTTATAAAAAAATATTTTAAAAAAATATTTTAAAACAATGTCTTAGTTTGGAGATTGTTTTAATAAATAACAATGTCTGAACTTATAAAAAGTATTTTAAAATTGCTAAATTGTTGTATTTAAGAAAATCTCATTTATATTTAAATATTCGATCAGTCTATACCTAAAAGTATAAATTTAAAAAAACCGTTTATATATTATGGGGACTGTGGTCTTCTATCACTTTTTCGTTAAATTAGGTAGAAATTGGTGTAGTATTTAAAACTTTGAGAAATTTGATTTGATTTGATTTTTTTTTTTTTTGCCTTTCTTGATTTGATTTGATTTTTTTTTTTGGGAGGAGGTTGATGGTGGTTTGAACACAATGAATTGGAATTGGTACTACCCAAGTTAGGCCATAGTTTTTGTTGATGGTTTCATGAATCCTACTCCATTTCCAACTTTCCTTCCAATGGAAAAAGCAAAAGCAAATTGCTGTTTCCTCAAACAGAAATTCCTAATAAACTAAACTCAAAATAAAAAATTATCTAGGCATGACACATGGCCGGTTCATTCTTTTTTATATACATGACTTTTGATTTTTATATATTAGGTAAATCTAGGTTTTATTAGGTTTTGATATTATTTGACGTTTTAATATACTGTACTATTTAGTTTTATTTTTACTTTTGAGTGATTTTTCAGCTAATATAAATGCAGAAAGTATTTTTTTTACTTCAAAATAAAGTTGTGATCCATTAAATTTATTATATACATATTTATAAATATATTAATGTGTGGAGATTAAATTAATCACATTTAACAAAAATATCAATATAAAATTTTACTAAATATAATATTTATAAAATAATGTATTAGATCTCGTTGCACCTAATAAAATTTTACTTTGATGAACCCGTAAAAATTTGAATCTTTTTTTTTTTGTCGAAAGAAGTGATTTTGTCTACCTCTCTTTTAAGAAAGTACACTATTTTTATAATTCTAATTTCAAATGTTTAATTAAGTCATTTATCATTTTGTGGGTATCTTCAAATTAAAAAAAAATATATATCAGAGTATACATGGTCTTTAATAATAATCTGCTTTGCTATATATACACCACAAACACTACACGTCAGAATTGACGTAAAGAGTTAAAATGGGTTAATTAATTTTTAAAAAGTGTTAATTAGTGATGATGGCTTACACGTCGAAAGCAACGTGCGTTTTTTAAAATTGATTTATGGTGTATTTAAAAACACTCTTGTATAATATATAAAATCATTCTCCAAACTTACACTAGTCCTTTAAGTGACAATGATGGACTTCTGACGTTGCCTTTGGTAAATCACACAATCTGCTTCAATCTATATATGTATCATGCATACTTTTACATTTACATGTGTATGGGACATAGGCATAGCATGACACAAGATATGACCATTCTAATTAAAAGATATAAAAGTTATAACAAGAAGATTAACTCTAAATAAATTAATTCTAAACTTGTATTTATGAATTTAAAACTGTCACTACCATATATTTTAATGAGTTTGTAATCAAGTGTTATCTCTAATATACTAATTAAATTAAGATTTTAATAAAATTAACAATAAACCTCAAATCAAAATTAAATAATACGCTCTAGATAGTCTAGACCTAGATACAAAATTTAAATAAAGACATAATCATGGAAAAAGGAACAAATGTCCTAAAACATCCCATAAAATATTGTTTCATGTTCGAGGTTCGAGTGTTACACACAGATATGTTATCGACATTAGATCTTAATTAGAAAATAGATAGATCGCTCCCTACTCTCCTATAAATTCCCAAGTAAGGGGAGATTTTTGTCTCCCACAAGATTTGAAGTCATACTATCAAGTTACAACATAGACATGTCAACCCCTTTAAAATTTTGTTATAAACATTCATATGTATTTGCTTATTGGAGTAAGTTTAAGATTCACTTGGTATGAGACTCTAATTTTAGCTCCATCATTAATTAGCTAGTTATTTTCTAATCCGATTCTTAACTTAACACGTACATCATGTATGAATGTATGATCTATCCTTTTAATAACAGTTTCATAAAAATTGATCAAATTAGCTAGTTCTTCATTTTTTCATTCATAAAGTTTTATCATTGGCTTTCATATTTTTAAGGTATGATAGTTATTAACAGTACTAGTGCTATGCAATAAAGACTTGATTTAACTAGTACTCGAATTTTGAAATTTAACAAAGCAATCGGATTTACAAAAATTGTATACTCTCACCAGTCACCATCATCTTTAACTATCCTATACACCCCAAATCATGCACGTCCTTATGGTTAAAAAGGGTTAATTAATTTTTTTTAAAGTTAATTAGTCACAAGGCTTGCACGTCCTTAAGGACGTGCATTTTCAGCCTTTGGATTTGTGGTGTATATAACCACACCCTTAACTATTCCCTCCCTATATTTTTAAATGTTGTTTATTATTTATATATATTTAAAAAAATGATATAAAGTAAAAAAAATCATATATTTTTGTATCAATCTTAAAAATGCATATAAATAATAAATGTCATTTATAAAAAAAAAAAACAAAGAGAGTAGCATTTTAGATTGTAAAAATTGATCAAATTTATTTGACGAATAAGTAATAGTATTAAGTGTCTACTATCTTTTAAAAAAACTTTCGATCAAGGCTATTGATAAAAATGGTATCTGATAAGGTAATTCAAACTGATGGATTATTTGCGTTAAATATATATTAATAAGCTAGTATAATGTTTAATTAACCTAGTTTTTAGGGTAATTTATAGAAATTTGTGAATAGAAAACCAAAGACTCCGTATATAAAATCAATTAAACTAAATTCTTATATTTTTTCATTTAAAACTATATATTATCAAAACCAAAACATTTGAAATGCTGACTGATCGTGTGAAATGGAGCCAAACCTAAAATAATGATAATAAAATAAAATATCTACAAGGATATTAAAATAAACTACCTCATTTTGTACTATATTTGACAATTTCCCCTTTTTACCTTTTTTCAATCAATTCATATAGTAGTGTCCAACTACCCTCTTAATTAGGTGCCTATTAATGTGATTATAATTAATTGTTTTTGAGAAATAGTGACTTTTCAAGCCCACAATAAAAAGTAGTTCTAGCTTTCATATGACGTCCTCCAAACCATGAGCTATATAGATATGCATTTGAGTGAAAGAGGGGAGCTTTGAGTCTTTGGCAAACTTTTTAACATTTAATTTGTTTTGCTGTACAAATCCATACAAATATCTTTGAAATCTCCCAAAAAGATTGATGGGCCCATCATATAGATATTTTCAATAATCAACTTCACACTTAATATTTGGCAATTTTGTATCCATACGAGAAAAATATCCTGTGACAATAATAATAATTCTACATTTTAAGCTCTAAAGTCCAAACAACTTACAAACAAAGCTACATAGCTACAGCCTACACAGATTCGGAGGATGGGATTGATCGATTTGCCAATGGGAATGTTGGCAGTGATCCAATCAGTTTCACCTCCTGCTACCACTAGCTTCAATCGCGGTTGAAACGCAACGACAAAGGCGTAAGAGCCTCGCATACCCGCCTCGCAAACCAGCTATGGCAGCTTTGATCTCGTCCAGCATCGATTGGGTGCCAAGTGTTTCGCGCACTTCGTATGGGATGGTCTCAGATGGATACACTCCACTGTTACATAACAAAGACAACAATCAATATTAAAACTAATAAATAACAAGGTACAAATTGATCTTTTCGGAGTAACTACAGGAGGGCGAAAATATCTCCAAAGATATCAACCTAACAAAAAGGGAGAAAGGAAAATATTCGACAATAGTACAGATTTTCCAAAACCAAATGCCAGGCTATATGTTGTGCTGCACATCCAAGCAAGCATAAATGCAGATTGTAAAGGAGGTCACAGACCTAATATTCTGAATGGTCCCCAGGTTTCGGGGACCATAAGTAGCGCAGTCCATGTTTGACAAATGCCCCCAAATGGATGTAAGCGTTAGCTTAATGTTACTACATCTACATAAATTCTTGAAAATACATTATCCGAACGGATATAAGACAACAGTTTTTCTTTGTTGGCATGGTTGGAAATTAAAATCACAGATAGAGATTGCACATTGATGTTTTTGTCTTTGTTTGGCTGATGACTTAATTGCTAATAGGCTGCAAGTTTATATAGACATCTTCTTCATATAGGGACAAAAGAGAGAGGATGAATAAGTATGAGAGAATAATTCCTGATATAAAGTGAAGCGCAAACAATTTGCTTTAGCATATTGTTCAAATAACATGTGAGCAGAACACAAGCTCTTGATCAAACGGTTCAAGAATAGTGATCTACTTAGACGAGCTTTGTTAGTAAGTTGAATTGAATAGATGAGATGAACAATTAACCAGAAACACAAAAAAGAGCAACATTATAGCCAATAATTCTTACCAACTTAAACAGGACATGTCAAAATTCAGTACTACTCTCCTGCCGTCATTGTAGTCGATAAATGTTAGCTGGAGATCAAGCCTCCCAGCTGCAAAATCAGGAATTCATAAACCCACATAATCTAAAAATAAGATGCGAAGTAATAACATATTTTTATTAGGATTCTCACAAGTCATAAGGTGAAGAAAAAAGTTCCTCTCAGAAAGTGAGAACCACCAGTACCATAAACTCGTGTGATTGTAATTTGTAACCTTTGGGCTTCATGTCCCCCATATCTAATACAACTTACTAGAAAAATACAGCTACAGAAACAATAACTTACTAACATATTAATTGATTATGTATCCAACAGAATAAAAAAGCAAATTTTATTTTCCTTTTGGCCCATCAAACTTAGTATATAGACGAGTAATTAGTACTAACATATATCCAAGGTAGAGTAAGAAATGCAGGTTACCAGATATTAATTGAAAGCTTGTCTTGACCAAATTACTTAGCTCTATTTGCGCTAACTTTGTTTCTTCAAGAACATCATACAAGTTACTCAAGAGCGAACTGATCCTCTGCATAAGCCATGACAAAAATTGAATGGTAAATAGCAGTAGATGCACAGAAATGTTCCATAACGCTAATTAAAATAGAGTGAAGCACATGCACGCATAGTCATAACTTAGGACTTAGATGTTGCTGTATACATGGGAACTATACAACAGTTGATAAGTTATCAACAGATAACAATGATTAGATACTTGGGATTTTATAAGGTTGAAGCCCAGCGTATTAGAGATCTGCTGCTGGTCAGTAATACAATTCAACATATAAAAGATAATTCCTCTCTCCTTCGTGAATGGGAAGAGCAAGGGATACAATGAAACACAGAAAGTAACATAGGCAAGTAGACACTATGACACTCCCCAATTAAGCATTAGTTATACAAAGAAATGCCTCTAAAAAGAGCACACTATCTCGATCTATAAACAAGACACATCAACAAACTCACAATACAACAACTAGGCAAACAGTAGTTGCAGTGTGCATGAAGCAACAAAGAAGTGGTTATGGTTTCATTTGTCCTTCAATAACACCACACATAAGAAGCTCAAACATTATTTATTTCAGCAGCAGCAATTGATCGAAATTGGAGGGGAATTGTGAATGGCCAACAATTCGTCAACAAGATATGTTCAAAACCATAAAAATGAACAAACATTCAAACACAAGATTCAATTGCTATATACAATAGTTGAGGAACATACTTGTGTTTCTCGTGCGAAAATGCCAGGGCCGGTATACTTCAGGGTAGTTTTACCACTCAAAGCAAATTCAAAAGCAGTGGTAGCACTCATGTTAGGCCATGTCTGGTATGAGAAATACACACATCAGAAAACAAACAATCAGAAATTAGTAAGCTAGTCATTATTTACTTGCAAGTTAGACAAGGAAAAGTGTGGTAACCTTTGATATCCTAGTATTGATGAGTTCAGTTGAGATGGAAATGCTAGTCTTAGGTTTGTGCTTTCGTTTAAACCTGAAGTCATTAATAAAAGAATTATCAGCAATTTGAAGCTTTAAATCAAACAGAGAAGGTAAAATGACATTCATATACAGACAATGTAACAGCAGATGAACCTCTGAGAGATAATTCCATTATAATTCAGGACAAGATCAAGCTGCCCATTCTTGTTTTCTGCATTATCAACTTCCCACAACTACAAAAAAAAACAAGAATCTTTAAGAGTACAACTAAAGACGATGAACATCTAGAGAAATAGGAGTAGCTTTCAGAAAATTGTGAAATAACTGTTACCTGCAATTCATGCTGCACAAACCAGCAGGATGCTTTTCTCTTGAAATGATCCATAACAAAGGCAATTGTCTTGTCATCACTTGGTTCTCTTGGCATCTTTAAAGAAGTGTGGAACGAGTTGATTAAACTCTCTTTCTTTCTATCTAAATCTTCAAGGGCCTGTTTAAGTATAGAAATGCTGCCACCCACAGCCTGCAGAATAAAACATAGATCAACTGAATATGAGCATAGACTGAAAACATTGTCAAAAGATCACTAATAACAAAAGAAGAAACCTACACAATAACATATAAATAATCTCATGCTCACGGAAGTTAAGAACTCCATATAGTCTTTAGATATGCATAGAAGACATGCCTAAAGACTATACAACTGCTTATATTGAAGATGTAGATGTTTAAAAGCTGAATCACATAGTACTGTATTTGAAGTTATAGGCCAAATCACAGAGCACTCAGTTTCATTTACATTCATATTTATGGTTCACCAGCTTTCAATAAACCAAAGACTTGACCAGCTGTAGATAAACTGAAAAACACAGACAGTCGTATACAGAACTTCAAATAATATCATTAAAGGTAGAAACCTCACCTTATTTTTATCTTGAACTGTAGAGCAAGATTGTGAATTACAGCCCCCGGCCTCAATATCTTGTTGACCAGAACCTTGCAATTTACAGCAGCATTTTGACTTCAATAGTCTACTTTCTTGTACCGCAGATTGCAAAAACTCTATTTGGTTCTGGGAAACAGCAAATATTCAGTTTTCCAATTACAATATAAAAAAGGAACTGAAGAAATTGCATGACAAAAACTACCATTAGTCTCGTCTTCTTAAGATGCATCAATTGCTTTTTCACCTTCCCGTACATAGCTTTATACATCAACAACTTTGTATCAGCTATTCTGCAACCAAATGAGAATGTTAACATTACCACTGCTGAAAAACAGAGTTTGCATCAAGGAAGATCTAAATTAGTCCAATTTCACCTTTTAAGCTGAGTGTGATCAAACTCTTCTGACACTTTCTGCAGAAGAAAGCACAATTAACTCAGTACTAATTTGGGCATTAATTTATTCACTAATAAAGCCGGTTCGATATAAATATGTTTTTCTCCAGATCCAAAAAATGTAATTGACAAGCAAGTAAATGTGATTTCATGAAACAAAATAAAACATATAGAAAATAAAGATTAAAAACAAACATCCTAGAAAACCCTTTTTTCCCTTGAGCTTTTGCAAGGGAAAAGAAATTGGGAGTAGCATATAGCTCTCATCATTTATTAAATTAACCATAAATATAGCTTCATATGCTTGCCTTTTCATTTAGCATTTATAGCTGCCAAAACAGGCAAACGACACCAAAACTTTTTCTCTAAAGACTCACTTTCATATACAGATTTCAATACACACACATCATAAGGTAACTCATCTGCCACCCTGAGCACTCAACTAGTGACTTCCATATGTACTACCCACATAATTTCACGAGTTATCATGTAACTCTTTCACTCTATTTATTCTTCTACATCCATACTTGTTCAAGAATTATTTTCTACCTAAAATATCTCCAATACCAAGCATCTATAATTCCACATCATGCTAATTGTCTGACCCCTCTTTCACTTCGATTGTCTGCCATGGATTTCTAATATTCTATCAGTATCCCCTCTTGATTTGAAGTGTCTACAAATAAAGCTCCAAGTTCTAGAAGTGTACATATGATGAGCACAACAAGTATGATTTCTCTATTTTATACATTATTGGCAAGGCTGGCAAGTACAACCATACAACTTGCATTAGACAGATCTCGTTGAGCAATACTGCATGAGCATAAAACTCACCACCATATTGAGGCACCATAGAGAAATACAAGAATGTTCAAAGAAAGTCTTAAAATTTTGAGTATACAGCAACCTGAGAGTATATTTCAGAACATATAATTTTGCTAGCTGCGACCTGCAGCAGGTTGTCCATGACATCCTGCAATTTCTCTACCTACAAGAGAGAAAGCGAATAAATAAGTAGCAGTTTCAGCAAATGTGGTACATTCAGGTTGTTTCTCAGTTGAAACAAGTATTCAGAAGATAACTTGCCGAATGTGTATCAAGCTTCACAACTGATGAAGAAAACCATTTATCCGTTAGTAGTTTGAAGTTTTTGAAAATCTGCAAAGTAAATGTAGAAATGAAGTCATATTTAAGAATGTTTTATCAGCAAGAAAAAGAAGGGATGGAACTGGCTGATCATTAAGCGAGCTATCATGCATACGTCAGTCAAATTCCGTGGTCCTTTGTCACCTCTAGTATTTTGGGTAATACTGCTACTCCCATCGCATCCACTGTGAAACTTGCCAGCTTGATTAGAACCATTCAGGGGATTCTGATATTTATGCAGAATGCCAACTGCTTCTTCCATATCTGCACCTACTTTCCCACTCAAGTTTCTCATCTGTGAGGAATAGTAATCATCACGTGTGTCAAGTGTATTCTGTAGGTTACTGTCAGCATCTTGAAGTCTGAGCTGATCAGAATCAATAATTAAGTCTCCTGTCCTTCGCTTTTCAAGTACCTCATTGTCATGTGCTGAAATGCAGGGTTCATCCATGGACATCTGGACATATTGCTCTTCTTGATGACTCTTAGACCACTGTTTCATCAAATAGTGAAGATCAGCAATGCATATTAAAAACAACCATATCCAAAACCAGCTTGAAAGAATGGTGGTTCATTCAACAATGGCAATCATGCCGGACCCTTTTACACGTCACTGCCCATAAAGGAATACACATTTAAGCATATATGCCCCTGTACTTACGAAGAAATTTCACTAAAGGGAGAAAGATTGACCTTTTGCATGGGTTATTGGGTCATATTCATGCTGCTGCATTGGCATTATTGCTAATTTAAAGAATGCAAAATAAAGGAGACACATAAGCATTAGAAATAGCCCAAAGTTTCATTATTTCACTTCACGTTACTTAATAATTACTACATATATAACAAGCAACAAAATGGTTGTCGGTAACTTTGGAGCATCCAGAATTCTTGACGATAATTATGGCCTGCAGGAAAAATAAAAGGCCTACCACAGGATGTTCCTCTCCAAGAGTTGTTCTGCTAGTTGTTCTGATGCTTTTAACAGAGTTACTTAATTGGCACGGTTCAGAGACACCATTCCTCACTGGAGTTTGAACATTTAACTGCGGATTCTTGATATCAGTTTTCTGACCATCTATCTTAATTTCTGACGACACATTTACAAACTGTTTAAGTTTAGAGGGTAAAACAGACTCTGTCATGCCACAGTCAATCAACAAATCAGGATTTTCAGATACTGAAGTTGCATAGTCTGTCACCTTCACATTTTCAATTGACTTTCCACCATCACAAAAAGTGACAGTAAGTGGCTGCTTTGGGGTCTCCATAAGACTTTGCTGGAATTCTATAGTTTCTGAGGTTACCAGTTCCTCTTCCATTACTGAACTTGAACCATATGCAGTGTTGGGATTTGCGATAGAATGGTTGTCTTTGCTCAAGCTGGTAGCATAAGATTGATTTGGAGTCTCCAAAAGAGTTTTAAAATTATTAATAGAACCATTCTCCATTGGAAGAACGTTATCATATTTCCCATCATTCAATGTGATGCCGATCAATGAAGAATCACTTCCTGAAGAAAACAAATTTACTTCTGCAGCATTATACGCCGAGGAGAGATGTTCAAATTCTTGTTTTGCCAAACTTGTGATGTGAGATGGAGAAGCTCTTGCAACCATCCCTTCTTTTGAACTCATGAACCCAGTAGCTGGAATTGATGGTCTATCATCTTCACTTACACTTCGTCTCATAGCTACATGTTGACCCAGCATCGGGAAATCATTAATATTCGTATTATCCATGTCTTTCTTTTCACAATCCCTACCCACACTTGAGAATTGCTCTTCCAAACATGCCACAGGAACATCCAGATGCCTGAATTGGTGATTTAATCTTTCCCCGTCCAAGAGACTATTCTTAAAATAAGACTTGGAAACATTACCTGATACTGTTGCTCTTATATGATTAATTCTGTCCTGATACAGAGAAGCAAAGGGCGAAGGTTTAAGCCTTTTCAACCTAGAAATGCTTTTCTCAGCCAGCGGCAAACTGTAAACGATTCTATCACTTCCCTTGTTATGAAATGGCCCTTGTTTCTGCAAATGAGTTGAATTCCAATGATGATCAGACAAACTGGTCAAATCCTTAAAGATTTCCCTCCTTTTAGCATTGAGTGAAGAAATGGATCCTGTCAAGAGAGATCCAGCTTGATCCTCAGAATTCAAATCAGAAAGAGTGGCTAATTGATCAAATTCTGCCTTCCTCTTTCTTAGTTTCTCAGCATCTAGTATAGATTCTTGGCCAGCAGAGACATCCTGCAAAGACAATAGATCTCATCAACTAGGTAAAGTAGGTATGACAAAATAAAAGTACGTAGTATATGAAAAGGAAATGAGAATTTATCACATGCTATTGAAATTTTAGGTGTGAAAATTTCCTGGCGTTACAAAATAAGCAAAAGTGAAAATATATCAAATGAGATGATGTTGCGGGATTCAAGGTAAGTTATCCAGTAGTTTAAAGCCAATAAGCATTCAACAATTTAAATAGAATACTTACTTCCATCTGAATAGGTTTAGTACAAATGTTGAGATTCTCATTCATGGGAGAACATTCTTCAATAAATGAGACATCTTGCATCCTCTGATCAGAAGAAGATTGTGGATAGGGCACATTTGTTTCCTCCTCATGAGCATGAGATGGAGAAATTGGCTCAGTGGGTGTAGTAGGTGTATGGTCCACCAGCTTTAGAGGAATACCATTCTGATAGACACCGTCAGCTTTATTTTCCTTCTTGGGACAATCAACTGAGATTGAACCTTCAAGTTGGCTGGGTGAAGGAACAGCTTTCACATCCTCTTGGCCTTCAGCTAGAAGTGCATCCAGTCCTGGAGACAATTGCCCATAGTCATATCTATCTGAATTTTCATTAACAAGACTCATGTCATTCGAATTGCAACTGCCTGTGATTCTCTCAACAGATGGAGATGAATGAACAATAGGGCTCTTCACCATGGTCAGGACCATCGAATTTCCAATATGAGATGTCGTAGTCTGAGTCTGAGAGTTCTCTCCAAATGCAAGTCTAAAACCAGTAGGAGTCTTAATTTCCCCTCCTGAATCTGACCTTGCTAGACTACGAAAATGCATTGAAAATGTAGCTGAATCCATTGTAATGTCATGAACTTCATCATCTCCTGCTGAGTTTGATAGTCCACTTTTTATGAAATCTGCTGAGATGGGTCCAAAAAAGTTTTCTTCTGCACGAGACAATAGTACAAGGAGGGGGGAGAGAAAGAGAAGAATAGATACATCAGTTTCTTCTATATAACAACAATACAGTGGAAAAAGGGTAAGAGAACACAATACCAACTAAAAACAATTTATTCCAGCTTAAACACTTTGAAGTGGAAACAATGCAAGTATACTCATGGCCAAAATCATATTCCCTGAAAGCATGACAACAAGTAGCATGCTATACTTTATGCTATTCTGCATTTTAAGAAATATATTTTCATCTCTTTGATCTAGTTCCGGGTCATCAATTTGAACCCTTCAGTTATCATTTTCTCATTCAGAATAACTTTTTTCAGCTGGTTCATGCTACATTGCTACATGAGTATGAACTAACCCAAATCCTAATCGTGACCTTAATAAATAAATAAAACATTCTTCAGCATGTATCTTAGGCTATTAGCAACTTAAGGAAGTGAATATTGTAATTCTCCTCAAAAGCATACCATGACCAGTACCATTAAAATAATTTGTAGTCTGTAACAGCATGCAACATTTATCCTCCACTTTGTAGAAGGTACTGACAACAGCTGACATGCATGATCTATTTAGTAATAACAAGCTATTCCCTCTTACTGAATTCTAGCCCAGCATAAGGCTATCCCTCAGGCAAACACTTGCATTTGCGTAAGGATAAGGATAAAACTGCAATGCATAGAACTCCCAAGGAATTTCTAAGGGTTAAAAATATAGATTCGTGGTTTGTCCCAACACCACGTATTTGAGAGTTGATGTTCTTTTCACCTATAAACCAGACAGTTTGTCACTCCCACGTACATGCTGGATAGACTAGTAGCAATTCTACTGTCAGACATGTAATTCGGAGGTGATCTTCCAACAATTAGGAGTGGTCATTAGTCAAGCACTCAAGCCAGCAAACAAGGTTAGCATTTCCATCCCCTCTTTGTGCGCTCACTTAATGTACCTCCTAAATACCACAAAATAGTCTTCTACTGAATAAGTATTATCATGCTTCAACTTGATAACTTATTTCCGGCATTTATAAGCAAAACATTTCTTGTTTTTATAAATGAACGTTGAAGCACTCTCCCGACTAGTTCGGGGAAAGAGTGCGTACATCCCGACCTGGGTTGTTGTTATTGTTGTTATAAATGAACGTTGAAGTATAGATGGATGACAATTCTATTCGGATGAGATTTTAAACTGCCAATTACCTTGGATCAGAACGTCATTCAGCAATTGTCTATCATTCAGAAGACAGGCAGTTTATGATGACTAGCGGGTTGAAATCAAACAAGACAAGCTGACACGGCCAATTGCAAACAGTAGTGCTAAACTATTCTGCTGCAAACCAGTGGATTGCGGCCTGTTTAACCTAATGGAAGCCTAGTCCAATTACAGCTGTGTTCACAAACACTTCAAATTGAGGAAAGATTCTCTATGCTATTAAAAAACGACCTCCGAGTTTATAGTTTCGTTTTGTCGTAATTCAACAGCTCAATTTGAATCACGCGCTTTGGATTTTATGTTCAATAAACAAAACAACAATTGAGATACGAAAATCTTTTTCCATTAGAGAGAGAACTGACCATCATTAGAGGTAGCAGAACCGAAGGTACTGCTAGCAGGCGACGGCGATTCAAAAGGCCTGAAAAACGACTTCCTGGCAGGCACAACATCGTCATCGTCATCGTCCTCAATAGAGATGCCATTAGCCTGGAGAAGCGCCCGAAACTCCTCATTTTCAGACCTCCGCATGAGTTCGTCCTCGGCGGATCCAGCGCCCGAAGGCGTCTTATCGCTCTCCTCATCCCGGTCGAAGAAGTGGACGGCTGTGGTCTCGGCGAAGCTAACTCTGCGGGCGCGCTTCTTCGTAGCTGCGATGGTTTCCTCCTCCGTCTCGGTGTTACAGTTGTCGCCGGGATCCTTGGACGCCATTGGTGAACCTGGTTTCCTCGATGTAGGCGAATCAAATCTTCGAATTTGGGGACGCAATTTGGGAGGGAGGGATAGGGTTTTGAATTTGGGGGTTTTTGTGGATTTGAGGAAGTAGGAGAGTGAAGACAGAGTTTTGCCTGTTGTGCGGGAAGATGTGAATTTTTGAACGAGGTGACTTTTGGGGGGCTTTTTTGTCATTTTGTTTTTTTTTTTCAGTTTTTTTTTTTTTTTTTTTTTTGATTAGGTAAGAATTCGGGTGAGAATACTCTACCCGAAAGCATCCTGCCGGATGAGGTCAAGCAGACCTGAGTGATTGTATAAATTAGGTCCCCTGGTAGAGTAGCAAAGGTGTGCAACCTTATCCGCTACCCGGTTACCAATACGGGAAATGTGAGAAATTCATATATTCCTTACACCTCGGAGAATGGTCTGAATATCTGACATTACTAATTCTATTTCCCAAGGACAATTCGTGTGTGTTTCTAAGAAATCCGTAATTACTTTTGAATCCCCTTCAATGATTAGGTTATCGATGTTTAGTTCCTTTGCTTTTTTTACCCCAAGTCGTAGTGCCAGTGCTTCTGCCATAATAGGAGAGTGTCCCCCAATCACCCCACCATCCATGCTGATTGGATTACCATTCCAGTCCCGTATAATGTAGCCAATAGAGCTCTTTGAATCTGATATATATATGATCCATCAAAGTTTAGTTTGTATTTGCCCACGGGTGGCCTTTTCCATCGGGTGGACTTTTACCCTATTTTTAGTTGTTGTATCCTCGTCGTCTTCAAGGTTTAGTTTGATGGTTCTTCTCCAATTATTGATATTTTCCAAAATCATTTTTCTAATGCCCTCTATACAAGGGATCTTGACATTCCTGAAGATTGTTTGGTTCCTCACAAACCACAGTGTCCACCATCTAAATGCTATATTCTGTTTGATGTCCTTCGAAAGGGTGGTGCTCAGTTATTTTTCAGTTTATAAAAGAACGTTGAGTTTAGAGAAATTAGGGTGGATTTGGATTCCAAAATACAAATATTTTACTTTGTTTATGCAATTGTTTATAACTAAAAAAAAATTGAAAAAATTGAAGTCATGTGATTAAACACTTAAATAAATCGAGAAAAAATCATTATAATATTTGAGTTTTAAAAAACCACTCATACAAACACACATTAGACCGTACAT
This sequence comes from Persicaria maculosa, assembly GCA_963922045.1. Classification (NCBI taxonomy): domain Eukaryota; kingdom Viridiplantae; phylum Streptophyta; class Magnoliopsida; order Caryophyllales; family Polygonaceae; genus Persicaria; species Persicaria maculosa. The sequence continues at coordinate 22,831,529 of OY998259.1, read as the reverse complement.
ATATATGAGCATTGTTCGTTAGACTCACGCGATGAGTTTAGTCCTTTCATCTCGGGCCTAAGGTCTTGAAAACTGCAACGCAAAAAATGGCCAACCTACGTCGACGATGACCCAAAGGGATCAAATCGGCCATCGATTTTGGGGTTCAGTCGGTCTTCGGTAGAAGGATATAAGTATATAACCTGACTATAGTCCTAAGCCATGTTTTCACGACCCGACCCATTCCAACGTGTGTCGGCCCTCGAGACTCCACTCTCATCCATATGGTTTCGAGAGGTTTCCACGACGTAGTTCACCAAGACACCGGTCTTGGCAGCCTCAACGTAGAGAATTTTCACCAAGTTTTGGAAACGACGTCGGAAGGTTGGCATCCTTGACATGGATGCTACTATGCCTTGCAATCTGCAATAAACCATCTTAAATCAGTTCCCATCTTAAACGACGTCGGAAGGTTGGAATCAACAGGGATGGAAAAGAAACTATAACCTTCTCATGATCGCTTGCAGCTGCGCCCTTCGGACACTATCGCTGGATGGGAATCCAACGCTGTCCCAATCCTCCGGCCTCTCGTTTTTGCACCTCATAATCAGCTGCCTAAGGCACGCGGCTTCGCTCTCTTCCAGGCTTAGCTTTTTTATCTGCTCTTTCATTATCAAGAGCGGTTCTATGAACCATTGCCACATTTTGTCTCTCGGAAAATTGCTCTTCACCAGCTCGACATCTTCGGCTGAAAGGACGCCCCCCAAACGCGCACACATAAGAACATATCTAGTAAAATGAACCGAAAAATATAACGAGAGTGAGTCCGGATGACATACATACAACGAGGCCAGGTGAGTCGGACTTTGCTGAAGCAAGCAAGCATTTCAAGATGCACCAAGCAGGGAGTACAACGCCGAGCTTTTTGCAGTTCCCTTTTACGACACAGTCCTCGATGTCCTTGACCTCGATTAGTCCATCATGGAGAAGCTCCCTGCCTTCCACCTCACAAGACTTGAACAGCCAATCCAAAACCTAAAGGCATAACCGGGATTCAAAGTTTCGACAAAACAAATTGGAAGATAGAAGTCGTTACAGATAGCGCAAGAGATCGAATTCCTTTACTTGAATCGGCTTGTAATGCTGGAACTTCCCCTTTAGCGTTCTAGATTGTTCGGACACCAACTTTAAACTACTTGACCCTTCTTTACTATCCCTTGAATCCGTCTCGTCCCTGTTGTAAGCGTCTTCTTTCCGAGGATTAGCCAGTAAAGCATGACTCATATTCTTTCGGTATCTTGGCCTGGCTGTCCAAAGGATATTCGCGTCAATGGATGTTTCTTACGAAAGTAGCTTATAAAGGATGATAAGTTCATGGAGTACCTCGGAACACATGACCCCTCCCTTAGGTAGAGCAAGTCATTTGCGTATTCATCGAACAGGGAAATGATCGCCACAACGTACGCGAATCCCATCTTAATCGAATCTTCCTGGAAAGAAGAGTTATTTTATCAGCATACACTAGATGTAATGTAAATCATAGCATGTTATACCGAAACAACGAATGGATTGGGAACCTGATGAACGATGACTCCAGCGTAAAGCGCAAGGAAGAAGCTCGAAAAGAAAGCAGCGATCACTGCACCGATAACTGCTGCTGGCCAAAGTATGATAGCGAGTCCAGCAAACGGGACACATACAGTCTCCAAGAACGGACCTTCTCTTCCGATCATGTCTTCTAGAAGCCGTTTCCATCCTCTGAGCAGCATGTACGGGCTCTTCCACACGGCGACAGTTGTAATTGAAAGCACATCGACAGGCAAAGCAACCAAAGCAACGAGTAAAGAGCCCGGTAGTCTCAAGAGCCTGAAAACATCGCTATGTAAGTCATCGAATCTTAATTGTGCTCATGTATATAAGCAGAGAACTGTCTCACTTGATATCCATAGTCTTCGCATCCGAAGGGATTTCGTCCATCAACTCATCCATGAAGGAAAAATACGAATGGAAGGAGATGTCAGTGAAGTCTCTAACAACCGTGCAGCTTCCTTCCAGCGTCGACCAAATCCCATCCTAAACAATTACAGTAAGCTTGTATGAATGTATTTTCACCGCAATCGAAAAAAACTAGGAGAGTGTGACAGGTACTCACCATGAAGCAATGGTAGAATTTGTCGCTGACATTCTCCCCAACGGCTTCGAATGTCGCAAGTAAGGGTGCAAAGTAGCCGTATGCTACTCCACCTAGCACACTACCGACGATACCGAATGCAGGCCAAAGCACCAAAGGAATTGGTAGTAACAGCGCCGCCAAGGTCTTCAAAACCACTCCAAGCCTCTTCGTTCTGGAGCATTTTCCAAAACGAAACATTAGAAGAAAGAACAATCATATACGGAGAATGGAGCAACGTCGTTCAAGAAACAATCGAAAGAAACATACTTTAACACACAGTAGTATGTCCAGATAAGGTGAGCAGGCCAAAGCCCAATGATCACAGCAGAATTCCCAACTCCGATAACGGTTAGCACAACCGGGGCAACCACGAAAGCTGACGGAGTTTTGATTCGGTGAGCATGAAACACAAGTGGTACAAATCTTATTCCAACAATTTAGCAAGTGCCTCGTTATCAAAATCTAAACCAAAGTATGTTTGCAAGTTGAAGCACAGAAATAAAGTAAAACAAAAACTTTGCACTATCAAATTCTAAACCAATGTAAAAGAACATTAATGAATTCCATCAAGTTTATTGTTTCAACATCCCTCCCAACTATAAATCAATGTACAAGAACATTTTACACTACCATAATCTAAAGAAAAAATGACCGTACGTAAATAATACGAACTATCATCCATGAACCATTATTAATACAAACTTTAAAAACTACCAAAAATAATACAAACTATTTCAAATTGAACCAATTTTGATACAAAAAAATCCTAGTCAATTTTTTGGCGCGGTGATCGAATGTTCCAAAATTTAATGACATTGCATCACATCGTTATGCGTCCAATGTATTTTTGTAAAAAAACACCCAATTTGAGTGCAAATTAGATGAGTAAATTAAACTGCTTAGAATCCACAAACTGATAATTAGTTTTTATTCTCAAACCTAATATTTATGCAATTAATAATATGATGCCAAACTGTTAAATTTTCGAACATTAAGTGAAAAATTGGTTAAAAAATCGACCAAAAAATTGTTCATATCTAAATTACTAGTTTAATGTGAAATAGCTCATATATATTATTTTTGGTAGATTTTAAAGTTCGTATTAATATTAGTTAATGACTGATAATTAGAATTATTTTTTTGTCATTTTTCCTAATCTACATGTAAGGGCATAATTTAACACCACCGCAAATCAAGATTTACCAATAACTCTGATAGTCCCATTTAAGAATATGAACCAACACTAGTACAATAGCTATCCTCAATCTTGTACAGTTGTATTATACTCCAGTGCACATTGCACGTACACCCCTAACATTTAAAAAAAAATAAAAACCCATTTTAATTTTTAACGCATCTTCTTACGAGGCCTATTTGCTCGATTTGAAGTGGACTAAACCTATATCGATCTCAATTACAGTAAACTAGTAGAGATCATTACTACCAAAATCCCAAATCAAAATTAAATCAGAAATTAATCATGAAACCTAAAAAGGAAAAAGAAAATAGAGAGGAAAAAGGAAGACCTTTAAGAGTGGCGAGAGTGAGGAGCAGGAAGAAATAGGGCAAGAACCAAAGAAAGCTGGAGAGCTTCGCCGGGAAGCTCACTGGCACCTCCATTGACGGGGCTCCTTGCTTAAGCTTTTTTTTACACTTGCGTTGCTCTTCGCCCTCTGTTATTTTTTTTGCTCGGATGATGACGTGGCGTTTAATGGATGGCGTGGCAGAAAGACACGGGAAGAAGCGCCACGTGTCAGTTTCTTTCGGAAAGGGGAGGGTGTAGGTGGGAAGGAGCGCAGGAGTCACGAGATAGGACTATAGAGGTTTGCTTTGGTGGAGGATGATACACATAAATAGGTTGGTGTATCTTTTTTTCATGTGTAAAAATTTATAAAATTTATCCACTACTTTTAAAATTGTAAAAATTAACCCTGAAATTTTTCTTTAAAACTCTATTATACTCACATTATAAAGAATAAATCCTAAAAATTTCAATAACCACTAATAATACCCTAAATTTTAAATGGTGAACCCTAGAAAAATAAATTTTCAAGAAAAAAAAAATAGTGTATACATGCACCAAGTGTATGTGTAGCCTTTTCCTGCTTTGGTATCGGTTTTTTTTTTTACGGAATTTTCACCTGATCAGGGTGGTGCTAACTTTTTTTGGGCCTGTGCTAAAAAATTGTGATTGAGTTATATTGTTTGTAAATTAATTTTATACGAGTATAAATTTGTTGGATAAAATATGTTATGAAACTTTAAGATGATAACTTTTTATTTTGTAATTAATTTTTTGCATAAAAATATTATAAATTCATATATTCTTTCCTTAGAAAAAATATAATTGTGAAAAATTTAGTGTTAAAGGTCCTGAAAAGAGTTGATTAATGGTCTTGGAAAGGGCAAAAAAAATGGGATGATTAATAATGGTTGGAAAGGGGAAAAAAAGGGATGATTAATGGTCTTGGAAAATGGAAACGACAAAAAAAAAAAGATGATTAATGGTCCCGGAAAGGGCAAAAAAATGGGAGCGTTGCTGAGATTCGAACACGGGTGGAAGACATTACATGCGCTGCACATACTAGGGGTGGGCGACGGGACGGGACGGAGGTCGTCCCGCGTAATTTTTGTGGGACAGGACCGAGACTGGGACGGGACGGGCCTTGTCCCTCAAATAAAAAATTTATAAAAAAAAACTCAAAATTTTCATGTATATTTGCGATTCTCAAAGGCGTAATAAATATATATGTATAATTTTTTTATATCAAACGGGACGGGCCTTGTCCCGTTGTTGCGCGCGCGAGCCGGGCTAAGCCCGCTTAATAGGTTGAAAGTCGTGTCCAAACCCGTCCGCAAATGCGGGTGCAGGTAGTCCGCGGGTACCCGCAAACCTAATCAATTTTTCTTATTAAAACTATACTACGTAATAGGTTATATATATATATATATATATATATATATATATATATATATATATATATATATATATATATATATATATATATATATATATATATATATACAGGGTCGCGCTCCGGTGAAAACCAAAATTGCGGTAGAAACCCGTGAGGACCGGCTTTTTAGCTCGGTTCACTTGCTTTATAGCCCGGTTATGAATAGAACCGACCTATAAAGTCACAAATTTTAGCCCGGTTCTGAATAAAATCGAGCTATAAAGTCACTATATAATTTTGAAACATTAGCTTTTTAGCACGATTTTTCGGTTTGACCGAACTATAAAGTCATGTGTTATTTTAAAATTGGAGTTTTTAGCATTGATTTTAGGTTGAACCGAGTTGTAAAGTCACCGTGTGATTGAGGTTTTTAGCACGGGTTTCAAAAAAACCGAGATATAAAGTAGTCCTCACGGGTTTTTACCACAATTTGAGGTTTTCACCGGAGTCAATCCCTATATATATATATATATATATATATATATATATATATATATATATATATATATATATATATATATATATATATATTACAAATCAGTAGCCATTTTATATATGTAAGCTATCCCGTGTAAAAACAGTATTCATTTTATATATGTAAGCTATATATATTACAAATCATATAGTTACTGTTTTTACACAATTCAAAATGGCTACTGTTTTTATTTTATTTTAAAAATGGCTACTGTTTTTATATATGTAAGTTGTATATATATATTATTATTATTATTATTATTATTATTATATATCCAAAGTTTTTATATGAAATTGGATGGGAGTCGGCTAACAAGCTGAGCTCCGCAACCATTCTGAATAACAAAAGCAACTCTAGTCAAAGTGTGACAAATATCCCTACTATATCCAGGTATCCCTCTAGTGACCCCACACAACCGCTTGAGAAGTCTCATAGCATCATCCCCTAAGTCACCAATAGCAGAAAAGGAAAACGGAAGAAAGTGATATCCTTTTTTCACTACAAACATCCTCATATTTTTTCCTTTTGTTTTCAGCAGCTACCTGGCCGCCCTACCTGGAATGAAACCTGAAAGACTAGAAGAGCTAAAGATAGAAGTACTCGTAATGTCATCGCAAGTGTCCTTGCCCTGGAACCAGTTATAGAACAAAATATCGGTTGGACGTAGCTCACCTCCCTTGCCATCAACCATACCAATAGATGCCTCTTTACGAACCGAAATCCCAGCATTTATATGTGTGTGCGGGACGGGACGGGATTTGCGGGATCCTGAAGGGTCGTCCCGCATCCCGTCCCGCATAAGTTTTGCGGGACGGGCCCGAGATTTGCGGGATTTGTGCCCACCCCTAGCGCATACCACTATACTACTTGGAACATTTGAAATATTTTGGAAGACCTTTATTATATACCAAATAAAATTGAGATGCGGCCCCAAAATTTTGGGGACCCTGTTCCGTTGGGCCACCTGAACTGCCTAATGCACGGGCCTGCGCCTGATGCCCTTGAAGTAAGACCAAATTCACCGGCTGTAAAACTTTTGAATAATTCGTCAAATGCTCTTGAGATTTGCATTTTTTTTTTGCCAAATACCCCTCCGTCTAATCCGTTAACATTTTTATTAAAAATAAAAGGAAATAAAAATTAAAATAACTCACGTCTGAGCGACGAGCGAAGAGCTAACACCTCCACGCCCGAAGAGTGAAAAGTTACGGTGAGAGGGGGAGAGAGAGGCAAGGAAGTGGCTGGCCAACGCCGAAGAGGTTGACATTGGTGGAGCCAAATCGGTGACAAGGGTGGAGGTAATTGTCTATTGCTCCACCTCCTCGTAAGCCCTCTCTCACCTTCTCTCTAGATCTGCTTAAAGCAACTGTAGATCGTTCTTTTTATGTTATGCTGCATAGATTTTATGCAATTGATCGATCTTGAAGTGTGTTAGCATATGATCTGCTTATTTGCTGATAGATGCAATGAGAAATGATACAAATCCAATCAGATTTGGATCTGGATTGTTTGTTTTTGTTTTTCGTTGTCGATTGCATTGATATGCAAAGAGAACTACAATCAATTTTCCATTTATTCAAGTATCCATGCGTTGTCTGAGGATCTGTGGATTTAGTTGTGTTTGAATGCATGATTTAAGATCTGAAGCAACATATTTTGTTGATCAGCACATAAGAAGATTATATATACCTTGTCTGATGTGAGATTTTGTTGGCCTTGACCCATGATTGAGTCTCACCTTGCATAAGCAGACTCTACTTTACAATGAAATTCACTAGGAACATTGTTCAATGCCTTACATCAAGCAATATAAGTTGTTTTCTATTGTTAATATACTTGCTCTTGTATGACAACAATTGCTACTGTAAGACAGCAAATAATCTATTGCATCAAGAAATACTCTCCTAGCCGTTGTAGTGCAAGGAATACTCTCCTTTTAAAGGGGTATTTGCAACAATTTCATCTTGCTTTGGTTTTGTTTGAATCGTCGGTTTTTGTGTAGATATAGCCTATTAGCTCAAATAGAAGAGCGCGCAATGTGCCTAAGCACAAAGATGTGAGTTCAAATCCCACATAGGTTACCCATAGTCTACTTGTTATCTATGCTCGTTAAGGTATGAATTTTGTAATGTCATAAACACATTGCTCAATTGGTAGAGAAATGGTTTTTTTCATGGTTGTTAAATAGATCTCTTTTATTTTTTTCAAGCTCCATGTCTCTAATGTTGCCTAAGTGAAAACAATTTGCAAGCATTTGGTAATTACTTTAAATAACTACACATAAGTCATAACCATGGATAGCCTATATGGGATTTGAACCCGCATCTTTGTGCATGAGCACGTTGCTCTACCATTTGAGCTAATAGGCTTAAAATCATTGCAATAAATTTATTTCAATTTCTAAACCTAAAAGATGGAATTTAGAGGAAACAAAGAAGTGCTCAGTTTGTGAGAAACAATGGGAATGGAAATTTAAATGGAGCTCAATTTGTTGTCATAACTTGCCCTCCTATCACTGTTAGTACACTTTTTTATATATATAGAATTGGGGTGTGTAATCAACATCTAAAACCAAAAGTCAAAATGATTATTTTTACATATAAAACTAGAAGTCAATAAGATGGCTTGAAAACCTGAAATTAAACCAAAGAAATACAACCATTGCAAAACAAATTGGCTGTGAGCAAAAGAGGCAAGGCATGTAGAAAATCTATTCAAACAACAATCATAAACCAGAATCAAACCGCTCATAGATTTGCTTAATTGGACCAGCTTGTTCATGGGTTCTTGTCTGAGTAAACACCACCGAAGGTGGTTTCCATGCCCAAAGGAGGTTCAGGTGTGGGAGGAATCTCATTAATCATATTGATAAAATTTTAAAGGAATAAAAAAAATGACAAATTAAGCTTATTTCTCAATTTCCAAACCAAATTCATCTGATCAAAATTCTTGTCCAATAATTCCAAAACAAGACTCATTGCTCAACCGTGTATGGAAATGGGTAGTTTGTGAAGGGAATTGAACTAACAAACCATCCTTTTCCAAGCGAACGTATAATATGTCAACAAAACAATGTAAAATTGATCTAAATCTAAAAACCCATAAAGCCCTAAATCCCCCAAACCCTAAAGCAGTAAAACCCAAAATTGCGAAGGGAATTGACCTCAATTAGATATCACAAATTATCATATAATTGATCAAACATTGGAATCAAGTTTTTTCAGATCGGGTCATATTTTAATGGGCTATATTGACCTAAAATGAACCTAGTCCACGACCCTTTCCCCACGGCAGGACAAACTTGAAAGTCACGTCCAAATCAACTACGAGGAATTAACAAAAACAAAAAATTATTATACTATAAAACAAAATTAAGTCCAAACAAACTCCGCGAAAAACGAACATTCAATTCATTCTCCCAACTCAGTCTTCTTTGGTAGGCTAGCATATATATGCACATTGCTTGGTGACTAAACAATGGTTATCTAGTGAATGACTATGATTAATAGAAGATTTAGTTAGTCCAACCATGAGCTAAATCTTCACCATCTTTCACCCCATCTATATATAACCTTAATTTAGAAAACTTTGCTTACGTGTCAATCATAGAGGATTTTTAGTAATATTGACCAATTATGTTTTTTTCCTTGATTTTTTTTATTTCTCTTTTCTCTTTGTTTCCATTAATTTTTTTAATCCTCCATTCTCTTTTATTCTTAACATATTTACTAACAATCTATATCTATATATTAATTAAAAGCAAAGCTTTTGTGCCACATGTCCCCTCCTCACGCGAAGCTATTTAAGGCAATTCCTTTTTATTTAGCAATTGAGATTAATTCAAAATTTTTTTAAAAAAATAATATTAATTTTAACTATCTATATCTATATATCTATATATCTATATATCTATATATATTAATTAAAAGCAAAGCTTTTGTGCCACGTGTCCCCTCCTCACGTGGAGTTATTTAAGGCAATTCTTTTTTATTTAGCAATTGAGATTAATTCAAAACTTTTAAAAAAATATTAATATTAACTATCTATATATTAATTAAAAGCAAAGCGTTTGTGCCACGGAGTTATTTAAGGTAATTTCTTTTTATTTAGCAATTGGGATTAATTCAAAACTTTTTTAAAAAAAATAATATTAATATTAACTATACAATATTATTTTATTCCATATTAATTATACATTATTATTTCCGTTTATTTTTTAAACAATAGGATGAATTCAAAAGCATTTTTTTTTATAAAAAAATATATAGTTCCAAATATATGATTTTTCTATTTTAGGCAATTCTTTTTTATTTAACCATCTATATATTAATCTTCTATATATTAATTAAACGTAAAGCTTTTGTTCCACATGTCTCCTCCTCACGCGAAGTTATTTGAGATAATTTCTTTTTATTTAGCAATCTATATATCTATATATATATATATATATATATATATATATATATATATATATATATATATATATATATATATATTAATTAAAAGCAAAGCTTTTGTGCCACATGTCTCCTCCTCACGCGAAGTTATTTGAGGCAATTCCTTTTCATTATATATAGATTGGAGCAGCCAATCTATATATAATGAAAACTATTGTTGTTCTTATAGTAAACTTAAATTTTAGATTTTCACCCAACCAACCTAATATAAACTACATAAAACCTTAAATGATAAAAAAAATTAAGCATTTTTTTAATGATTTCCTCCCAATCTATATATAAATATAATGAGAAATATTTTTGCTTAGATGCCATAATCACTTTAATTTTTTGATTTCCTCCCAATCAACTTAACCTAGGAAAAAATCCAACTAATGACATTTGTACAAGTTCTTTAATTAATCTAGCTATATCTAACTAATAAACCATAAGAAATTTTTTTATTAGGTGTTATAACCACTTTTATTTTGGGATCAATTTTCACCCAATTAATCTATTCTACTTAAATCTTAAACTCATGTAATTTTTACACATTTTTCATAAATATTATTATTATTTTTACTTACTTTATCAAATATATTTTTTCTATTTTATATTAACGTTTGGTAATAGTTTATTTAATTTTATAATGTTGTACTAATTTTCTATACTTACAAAATTTTATATTTATTTTTTAAAAAAAATTACGCGCCATGGCGCGGGGACTGTACTAGTATATATTAAAGCTGCTACAAAAAATATTAAAGAATTATTCAATGTTTTTTTTTTTTTGATTAGGAAAGAATTCGGGTGGGCTGGCCCTACCCGGCAGCATCCTTACGGATGAGGTCAAGGAGACCTGGATCATTTTCGATATCGACTCATCGGGCAGAGTGGCAAAGGTGTGCAACCTTATCTGCCACTCTATTGCCCATACGAGGAACGTGAAAGAACACTACTTCTCTCACAGTCGATAGCATGACTTGAACATCAGAAAGGATTAGTTCTACTTCCCAGGGGCATTTATATTTTCCTTTTAAATAGTCCATGATTATCTTACAATCACCTTCAATATGGATTCTATCTAAATTCAGTCGCAGTACTAGATGGACCCCCATTTTGAGGGCAAGTGCTTCTGCTGTAAGCGGATTCTGTTTACCAAGTAGCTGGTGGTGAATGGAGAAAGAATTATTCATTGTATTTATCTCTTACATTTATGACACCGATCTTTAATCATTGAATTAAAAATTCTTTAAAAAACCAATTTTTTTTTAAAAATAATGTAACTCGTTGGGCTGGCGGGTCGACCTGACTGGTCAAAAGGTCGATCCGAACCCGTCAACCCATAGTAATTCCTGATTATGGTTTGGGTCGACAAACTCTGACCCTTTATCCGACGGGTCGAACCAGTTGACCTAGCTGGTTCGACCCATTAACACGCTTAATAAGAAATAACTGCAAAAATATAGTAATGCAACACATCATCTATTGACGTACCCATGACGAAAAGCTAGCCAAGAGACTATAACCAACAATGCCATCAACCATAAAAACAAAATTTGAGACCTCGGAGGAAAAGAACCACATACAAGAATAAAATGACATAAACCTTTGTCATTTTTTTTTGAAAGTTAATTTTGATGGTCAGTGTGGCAGGATGGTTCTTTCACTACAGGATCCTCTTTCAGGATTCCTATGAGAAGATGATCCACTGGGGCACGATGCATGGAGAGGCGAGTACTCCACTCCTTGCAAAAGCTCTGGTTGTGCATGGTGATGTGTTCGAGATTAGAAGAATGAGTTATGTGTGTCCAGGTTGAAGGAGATTGTCTTAATGTGGTGAATATTGTCAAAGGTATATGAGATTGCCATTGGGATAAGCTGGTTGACTCTAATATCCCAACATACTTTCTCCATTTTGAGAAGGTTCAAATCAATCACACCTTCAGTTCAGAGAGACCAACGTTGCGGTTGATCAGATTGTCTTACTCTCCCATTTTCTTCTAGCAGAAGAGTACAATGAATCTATATCTATCTTCTATATCTAAATATTAAAAGAGAAGCCTTTTTTGATGACATGTCACTCTATCCTTAAAAGTAGGTTATTCAATCAATTTTTTTTAAAATTCAATTAATCCATTGTCTTAGTCTAAATTATAATTTTAGTAGTTTTTAAAAAAATTGATTGAATAACCTACTTTTAAGGAGAGAGTGACATCTCATCAAAAAGACTTCTCTTTTAATAGTTAGAATTTTTTTAAAAAATTGATTGAATAGCCTACTTTTAAAGAGAGAGTGACACCTCATCAAAAAGACTTCTCTTTTAATAGTTAGATATAGATAGATAGATTATAATTTTAGTAGTTTTTTTTAAAAAATAATGGGATTAATTCAAAACATAAAATTAATAATAAGGAAACATAAAATTACTATTAGTAATCTGCATCTATATATATCTATATATACTACTTTAATTGTTTTTTCAACCAATGAGTTTAATTCAAAATATTTAATTATCTAAACTTTTATTATTATTTTATAATATTATTTTAATATATTACTAAGATTTTATTTATAAAAAACAACGCCATATCGCAGGAAACAAACTAGTTACTATCAATAAAAAAACCAAAAAAATAGGGGAATTGAAGAAAGGAAAGAAAACAGGGTGGAGGGGATGACGTGGAGGAAAGTGGGAGGTATGACGCGAGCGAAGGGTTACGTGTCGTCTTTTGAAGGTTAGTTTTTTTGTAGTTTTTTTTTAATTTTTTTTTTTATGAACCTTGAAGGTTAGTTTGGTTACAAAGGATTATGCACATTTATCTAATTAGGGTTTTTGAAAAGGTAGTTTGGTCATAAATTATTGTGGTGGATTTTTATTTGATTATAATTGATTGATACACATTTAGCTAATTATGGTATTACATATGAACCGTTATTCAAAATTTCCACAAAATACAGTAGCATATGTAAAAATGACATAATGTAAATCAAAAGGTAGAAAAATTTAAAATAAATTTACATGGACTTGAAAAAGATCTCAAGGATTCGTTTGGTAACACAAGATTTTAAATGAGATAAAAATAAGATTTTAATTTAATTGACATTTCAATAGCTACTCATCTCAACATTTTTCAGAATTTTCCATTTTTCTATTTACAAATCTGTTTATTTTCTTATCTCTCATTAGCTAATTTGTATTTAACACATATATTTAATTAATATATAACTAATCCATCAATTTCAGCTACCTTATCAACATTCAACTACCGATCAGCTATATGTTATCAAACTCACCCTAACCACTCAATTTCAAATGAATAGTCAAGGCACATAATAATTTCAAATTTAGGAAGTTAAGGAATCCAAACCCAAAACAAAACAATAACACAATGTTGATGGCCTTCCTCCATCCTCTCTATTACTGGATCGGAGGGGCTTGGATTATGGAATGGCATCAATGTTGCACGAGAATTAAACATGACTGAACTTGTAATTGAAGGTGATAGCCTCACCATTATCAACATCCTTAAAGGTTGTGGTTTGCCTTCGGAAGATTCTAAAATGATTGTCTCTGACAGTCTAGTCTTCTTTTGCGCTTTCCATACTATTGAGATTCGTCATGTCTATCGAGACGCAAATCGAGTTGCGGACCGCCTGTCGCATCTTGACCTTGTGTTCTCTGGTCCATCTGCACCTGACGACTCAGTGCTTCGTGATTACATCCGCTTTGATGCTCTTGACATATAATATTTTTCCTTATTGCCAAATTATTTCCGGTTCAAAAAAAAAAACAGTACAATGTTGAGGATGGATCCGGTGTGAACAATTCTTAATTACAAAGTGAATTGTGAACAAATTGATTATTCATGAATAACACCATAATTATTTGTTTTACGTAATATAATTTTTATATATGTGTTATGGCTCAAGCATAACATGGTCTATAAATAGACCTTGAAACTTAGAGGATGGGTATGCATTAATGAATTCATATTTTCCCTCCAAACTATTCTCTATCTCTCATCTCTCTCTATCTCTATATTCTACTTCTCACCCCACATTCTATTCTTCAATCCGGTTACTGTTACATTGAGCAAGAGCTCGGGTTTCTGTTGGGCGGGACACAACAGATTTGGTATCAGAGCAACGAACTCCGACCGACGTTTTCCGATTCAATGGCGGAAGGTACTCGATCAAGAACGCTGGATCCTCAAACTCAAGAATTCCGGGATGACACCAGGTCATTCATGGCTTCTACAGCAAAATCCGTGGCCGATTTGCAGAGGATCAAAGAGGAACAGATCAGACAGTTCGAAGAATTCAAGAAACTCAACGATTTGAGGATGGAGCAACTCGCAGACATTTGTAATGCGTCATATACACTTAAGCGATAATGTCGTAGCTTTTGGATAGCAAAGATCAACGCCAGACATATCTTCTCCATAGCAGGATAATTTAGTTCTGCCCCAACCATCGTTCGGCTGATGTAGTACAAGGCATTTTCCTTTCCTTCATCATTATTTTGGGCTAACATTGCCCCTAACGACCGCTCAAGACTTGCGGTGTACAAGACTAAGGGTTTTCCCTGAACTGGCGCCATGAGGACTGGCGGGTCAGTCAAGTATTTCTTGATGCTGTCGAGAGCATTTTGACAAGCTTGGTCCCATATGAACGGAACATCTTTCTTCATCAACCTCAGAAAGGGTTGACACCTCCCCGTCAAATTTGAAATGAAACGCCGGATGTAGGCAAGTTTGCCCTGTAGACCTCGCAACTCACGAAGATTCCTCGGGGCTGGCATTTGCACGATTGCCTTGATTTTATCGGGGTCGATTTCTATGCCCCGTCCTCGAACAATGAAGCCAAGAAACTTGCCTGAAGTTACACCAAAGGCACACTTAAGGGGATTCATCTTCAATTGGTGTTTTCGCAACCTTTCAAAGATTCTCTTGAGATCATCCAAATGATCCTCTCTTTTCTTTGTTTTCACCACAAGGTCATCCACATAGCACTCAATGGTGTTGTGAAGCAGATCGTGAAAGATCACCGTCATGGCTCTTTGATAGGTCGCTCCCGCATTTTTCAGACCAAAAGGCATTACTGTATAGCAATACGTGCCTAGAGGTGTCCGGAAAGCTGTTAACTCTTCGTCTTCGGGATGCATTTTAATTTGATTATACCCCGAAAAGCCATCCATGAAGGATAAGGCCTGAAAACCCGTGGTGGAATCAACCAATAACTCGGTTATCGGAAGAGGGAATTCATCCTTGGGACATGCTTCATTTAAGTCCCGAAAATCCACACAAATACGGAGCTGGCCATTCTTCTTCTTGACGGGAACAATGTTTGCCAACCAAATTGGGTATTGGACCTCACGAATGAATCCAGCCTCAATGAGCTTGTTGACTTCAGCTTTAATCTGCACTGTTAGCTCGGGCCGAAAACGACGTTGAGCTTGCTTTACTGGCTTTTCCTCTTCGGAGACAGATAGCTTGTGCATAGCCACCTTGGGATCCAAACCAGGCATGTCTTGATATCCCCAAGCAAACACATCTCTATATTCGTTGAGAAGATGCTCGTATGATCCTCTTTCTTCTTCCGTTAGCAAAGCACTAACAAATACGGGCTTAGGGTCTTCTGCGGTCCCCAAGTTGATCTCTTGTAGTTTGTCAACAGTAGCTTGACCTCCATCTTCCATTTCTGGCGGAGCAGGTTGGACCACATTAAGAAAATCCTGAGGATCTTCACTTGGTTCACTCCTTGTATAGGTCAACACCATATTTACTTCTTCTATTTGAGCATCCATGGGATCCTCATCTTCGTAAGTGGAGGTTTCTGGCTTCTTATTCTTCAGCTTCCACTTTCTGGTATTCTTGGTGTTGGCCCTCTTGTGTTTAGGCACGTTAACTCCTCCAAGCCTCTTGAACACAGAAACTTTTGGAGCACCTGTCCCAAGTCTTTTGAAAACTGTGACTCGAGGTGCATTTATTGCGTCTTGAGAGAACATGTTTTGCTCTTGGCTTGTCAGAGTCATAGGCTCTAAGACTTTAGCAGACAATAGCTCTCCCTCTTGAGAGATTTGTAGATCATCCATCGGGATCTCATTGAGGGATTTCCGCGAAGCTTTGCTTTTCAGTAGAGGTCTTGTCGCCTTCACTTTGATGGCCTTATGATGCTTTGAAGAGGCTTGCTCGACTGGTGCCTTAGAAGACTCACCCTTGAACACCACCCTTACGTTTTCATTCCTCTTATCTACGAAATGTCTTTGAATGACCAACTTCTTCTTCGGAACGGATTGGTCGATTTTGCGGAGAGGACAAGTGTAGCTTGTCATTAGGGAGTGCATAGCCTTCTCTGCTGCACTCAATGGCTTCTGGCCGGGTTGTCTTTTATCCTTAGGTGTGTACTTGAATAGCACCTTCGGACGTGTCTCTGGCTCTTCTCTTCTTCGGACAAGAGAGACCTTGGGTAACGAGGACTCTTCTTGGGTTATTGCTCCCTTTTGTGGACTGATACCTTTACCCTCCTCTTTCGCTTCCACACGTGGATTGGAGTTAGAATGCACAGTCTTGTAGAATTTGGCATCTGCGTAATTAACGCTTTCACCTTGAAAAGGATCGCTATCGCCAAGGATAGTCCTTTCATTTCCGTTTTCATCGGTGTACTTCAAGCACTGATGAAGTGTAGAAGCAATCGACTTGCTAGCATGGAGCCATGGCCTCCCTAGTAAAGCGTTATAGGAGGTTCCAACGTCAATGACATGGAAAAGAGCATCCTTGTAGAGATCATCCAGAACCACTTTCAAAGCAATGGCACCTAAAGCCTTTTGACCAACCTGATTGAAACCTTGAATGGTGAGCAATGTGGGCGACAGATGATCGACGGTTAATCCCATTGCTTCCAAGACCCGTAAAGGTAATAGATTCACCGCAGACCCACAATCCAGCAGGATTCTGTTGATCTTTGCATCTCCAATCGTACCCGTGACATATAAGGGTCTATTGTGATCGGTGCTTCCTAATTGGAGGTCTCCGTCGGAGAACGTTACGGATGCCATGCATGAAGCACATTGAGATGGAGTGGGCAAATCCACCTCATCAACCTCAACTCGATCCACTTGGTCTTTGTAATCTTCCGGATCCATGAGGGCCTGAATCAAGGCCTTCCTTAAATCGGTCGACATTTGTAATGCGTCATATACACTTAAGCGTGCAGGAATGCGCTTTAAATGGCCGATCACGTCGTACTTCACTTGCTCCTTAAAAGAAGCTTTACGAAGCAACACAGGCCTTCATGGCACGACATCTTTTTGGGCGGATGTCCCAGCTTCCTGGTCTTTCTGACCCAATGTAGGAGTCTCCTTTTCGACTGCCTCCTCAAATTTTGTAGTATTTGGAGTCTCATTGACAAGTGGCCCCCTCCCTTTCCCTTTTTCCTTTGGCTTAGGAGGTGGCAAATTTTTTCCGGAACGAAGAGTAACTTCATCGGCCTCTAACTCTTCTTCCTCAACTTTGTCGGCCCACGTGGCCATACAACATTGGACAATTTCTTCTTCCCCAAATAACTCCTCCTCGGAAGGATCATTTTCTAGGAGCTCTCTCGGAATAAAGTCTTTCAAAGTAATTATCTGGCGTATAGGCTGAATATACTCTTCATCAGAATCATTTTCTGATTTCTTGTTCTTCTTGTTTTTTCTCTTGTTTTTCTTTTTCTTATTTTTCTTCTCGGGCTTTCTACCGATCATTCTAAAGCCTGTAGGTCTGGTATGCCGGGTACTCTTTGGATGAGACTTCTTTCGGCTTAGACAAACCTGCCACTTAGAACCATCCCCAGCGTCTTCGTCTTGTGAAAATGATTCTTCAATGTTTGACTGCATTAGGACTTCATATAGAGTCGGGCAGTCTGGTTCTTCCCTTGGCATGTCAGGATATGCCCAAACAGTGCGTACTTTGTCACGCACCTGAAATTGTACTGGGACTGCCTTCGGGGGTAATGACACTGTAGGGATGTCATCTGGTGAAGGAACAACCTCAACCTCTTCTACTACAGAGATGGGGTTTGACGAGGCTGCTTGGCCTTTTGAGCTTGCACCTTCGATTTCAATTTCTCCCTTGTTGATCATTCTTTCCACGATATCCTTGAACACATAGCAGTCTTCGAGAGGGTGACTAACAATTCGATGATAAGGGCAATACTTTGGATCACCCGTTTTGTTAGCCTCGTTTGGCCTCTTTGGCTCGGGGAGTGACAACATATTCTCCGTCATGAGCTCATTGAATATCCCTCTCACATCTTCATCGTCAAAGGGATATTTCTTCTGCTTTCTCTCCTCGAGAGACAATCTTTTAATGGGCTCTTTAGCTTGCCCCTTTTCTTGCGCTTTAGGATTATTTCCAGCGGATTTCCCACGAGGCTTGATGAACGTAGCCATGGATTCTCCCCTTTTAGGAGACTTCTTGTTGTCATCCTTCCTCGTCTCGTTGATCTGAGGTCGGCTTGCTACAGGTTTGCGTCGAGCTAGTTGACGCTCAACGTTGCAGGCCTTTGAAACTAAGGTATCAAAAGCACGGGGTTCTGCACTACCAACGTGTATAGCAAGCTCTGGAAGTAGGTTGTTGACACACATCTGTACACATGCCTCTTCGCTCAATTTTTCTGAACATTGAAGTCTCAAACTTCTCCACCTTGCGATAAAGTCATTTGCAGACTCATTCGGTCTTTGTTGTGTATTAGCCAGATCCATGATGGACACCTTGGCTTTCGAACTCACGAACTGTGCTAGGAACTCCCTTTGCAGCTCGTCCCATGTATGGATAGACTCAGGTTGAAGCTGAGTATACCATGTGAACGCGGATCCTCGTAGTGATTGGACAAATTGTCTTATCAGTAGCTGATCACTCAAGGCAGTTTCTCCACATGCCGAGTAAAAGTGAGCTAAATGTTCACGAGGGGACCCATTGAGGCCGTCAAATTTATCAAAATTCGGCCTTTGGTAGTTCGGAGGAAATGGGATCGCGTCAAACTCCGCGGGATAGGGTTTTCTGTAACCGATCACCGGCGGACTCTGAGAAATCTTGAACTCTCGGATCCCTTGTGCGATCCATTCCTTTATTTCCTGAGGAGAGATAGAAGCACTGCTTTCTCCCGTGTTGGGAGCCTCTTGCCTGTTCCCAGAAGTTTGCTCTTGCCTGCTCTCCGAATTTTTCTGTTGGAGCTGGTCCATGAGCAATTTAATTTGAGCGTCTCTCTCCTCTAGCTTCTTTTGTAGTTCCTGGAGCTGCTCTTCGGTACTTGTTGCCCCAGTCACTAAAACTGGCATGCTTTCAACTTCTTCTTCAGAGTCATTAGATGATCCACCCTCGCTTACAACAAGCGGAAAATCCTCCTCTTGAAACAGAGAAGTAGAGTCCCCATATAATGGGGAATTTTGTTTTTCTTCTTGAACCGTTTCTGGATTCGAAGATTGGGTGGTCACTCTAGCATATGACTCGGCCTTAGACATAGACCTTGTCACTCGCCGATCACATTTTTCTAACTGGGTAGAAAGCGACGTTGACTTCTCGGCTACAGCTAGACCATTTCCTTTCTTCTCGACTTGAGAAGCCTTAGATGTCTCCTATTGAGGCTTGGCCGGATTTGGTACCCCAACCTCTGGAACATTGGCCTTTTGAGCCTTGACAGTTGAGGATATAGCCTCCGCCTCCTCATCAGAATAGGAGGTAACCAAAACCTGGACTACATTGTCCATATCGACAGGGATAGACCCAAAGAAAATTTTCCTTGGGCTATCGATAAGATCCTTGGCAGCTCTCCACAATGTTACATTGGCCTGTTCCAGAGCAGGGGAACGAGCCAATTTGCGAAGCGGTCCTGTCTTTCCGCGTTGGGAACCACATTTACGTCCCCTCTTCCTGCGAGGCTTGTTTTTCTTCTTCGCCTCATTCACAGCTGGCTTTGAGACCTTGGCCGAGTTACCGTTTCTCTTCATAACTCGAATGATTGGCCCACGAGCAGGCTTGGGAGTGAGCTCTTCTCCTCCGGTTCCTACCTCCCAGATAGCTTCGAAGCTGTTGCTGGTTGGGATCTCAGCGATGTTCGACTCCCTAGTCACGTCGAACTGGACCTTAAACGATCTCATCTTCAACCAGCGGCCACCCTCCACGAGAAAGGTAGCAGGTAGTTCGTTGAAGTTGACAATAACTCTTGGTGCCATTTTTCTCCTACAAATAAGAAATAGGCAAGTATTAGCATCAACACAACTAAGAGATGAAAAGGCAAAAAGGTTCCCACTGGGCGTGCTAAAAATATGTTGAACAAAAATGCGCGAATAATTGTAAAACATATTTTATTTAATTTTTAGAATTTGAGTTCGACCCCTTTTGATTATCCTCTTGATTCGAAGTCGTATCGACACCAAGACTTAAGTGGTTTTGGTGATTTGGGCTGCACCCGAATTTTAACGGGTTGCCTACGTATCTCTTGGAAGAGAATCAAGCCTTACGTAGTTCAGAGTATTTGAATTGATTTTTATTTTTGGGTTTTGGTGATTGAACCCGACAAGCTTGAGCTTTTTTGTCGGGTGTCCTACGTACCCGTTTGGAACGGGATCAAACCACCCGTAGTTCTTTATGAGAACAAATGATTTAATTTGGTTGGACTTTGACCTCGTATTCATTTAAAAGCGAATTTAGAGGTTGACGACTGTAGCCGATATATTTTTAGGATTTAATATCGGGTTACCTACGTAGCCGATATGAGGCGTCAAGTCTTTACGTAGTTCTTTTTAAGAACCGCTTGAATTTGGGGGAAATTTGATTTAGGGTTTTGACTCCGTTTTTTTTTTAGAAGTCAATTTTGAGATCGACCCACAGGAATAAACTGACAATGAAATTTTACGAGTTTAACTTTAGAATGTTGTTAAACCCAATTTCTAATTTGTACCAATTATAATTCTTATATTTTAGTGGGCTGGTTTTGCAATTAAGCAAAGTTTTTTTTTTTTTCTAAAACAACGAAGGCAAACCTCATGCTATATAATATATGATTTGCATGTTTTTTTTTAGTCATTTGTCCCGTAGCCTAATCTCAAAATGGAGATTAATAGCCCTCCCAATTAATTGGGTCCAACAAAGTAAACCCAGCCTACGTTTTGACAAGCCCAGGTCCCCTTTCCTTCTCCCATTCCCATTGACGGAATTCAGAAGACCACCGAGCTCAGCTCTCCTCCTTCGGCGATGACGGCACGCAGATAGCTCGTTAGGGGCCTCGACATTGGGCATTCGAAACGGAGGACGACAGAGCAAGGGCAGAGCGAGGGCGGCGTACGAGCGGTGCGACTGCCGCTTTGCAGCTACGAATCGAAACACCAGGTGCGCCTTAATTTTTTTTTTTTAAATGCAGATTTCAACCGAAATTTCGTGTTGAATCCGATTGTGGGATGATTTCTGGCTTGGATTTTGGATCCTCATGAGAATCCCCTTTCAATTCAGTACTTGATTTTAACACTCGAATAATTTTTCCCCAAATTGCAATTTTAGGGTTTTTTTTTATTTTGAAAATCTCCCTCAAATTTCATGTTCGATCTGCTCTCTAGATGATTCTTGGTCTAAACTTTAGATTTTCTCATGAATCTTCTTTCAATTCACCTGATTTTTCCCTAATTGTGATTTTAGGGTTCCTAATTTGTGCGATTTTGGGGCTTGTCGAATTCAAGTCGGCCAGTAAAGAACGTGGAGATCCCGACGTTGATCGACTGCACGAAAGAGGAACGCGGCAGGCGAAATTAGGTATACTCAATCTCTCCCAAAGCCCTTAAACTCAATAGTTGAGTTAGTTCTTGTTTCCAGAAACTTTGCCCTTCAGATTCTCAATCAAACTTGTCTTCTGATTGAGATACTGAATAATTATCTGTGCTTTTTTTCTTGCTTGAAATTTGCAATTTTGGGGATTTTGGTTTAGAACCGCCGGGGGAGAAGACAGGCTATATATATTTCCTGGCTTCTGATTTGATGATTTTTTTGAAACCTATCAGTTTGCCATGGTGACTCCTGGCTTGATCAGGAATTTAATTTGATGTTGTCTTGCTTGTTTGGCTGGCTTGAGTTGATTTTTTTTAGCCCTGTATGAGATTGCTTGCAATTTGTTTGTGACCTTGTTGGATCATTCAGAAAACTCGAGTAGTGTTTTGAATAGATTTTGGTCAAGTTTCACCCTTGTTCTCTTAGAATTTGCTTGAAACTGAACAGCAAATATGTTTGCTTTCCAACTTCATTGTTTGACTGCTTGTGAATTTGTTTGCTTGATTTGGCCGCCTTCTAGTTTAGGGAAAATCCAGGCCGCCTGCTAGTTTAGGGAAAATCCAGCAGTGTTTCGAATAGGTTTTAGCAGAATTTCGCCCTTGTTGTCTTAGGTAGAAGCTGGTGAAAACTGTTGAGCCTTGTGTTGCCATGATTTGATTAGCAAATTTACTTAGTGAATTTAGGCAGAGTTTCGCCCTCTTTTAGGGCGTTTAACTGATTCCGAAACCCAAGCCACAAGCGAAAACAAGAGTGCTTTGCAAGGGCGGGGTTTCGGGAATCCATTTCAGCAGCACTTCGACCCATTTTAGGGTATTTTAACGACTCCGAAACCCAGGTCGCAAGCGAAAACAAGAGTGCTTTGCAAGGGCGGGGTTTCGAGAGTGAATTTTGACAGCATTCCGACTCCTTTTATGGCAGTTTGATGACTCCGAGACCCAGGCCACAAGCGAAAACAAGGGTGCTTTGCAAGGGCGGGGTCTCGAGAGTGAATTTCAGCGGCGTTTCGGCTGTATTTAGGGCGATTTGGCGACTCCGAAACCCAGGCCACAAGCGAAACAAGAGTGTTTTGCAAGGGCGGGGCTTCGGAGTCCATAGGAACCCCACGTGGAAAGAGAAGGCTACCTTGTTTGCCTCTTTTTCTTCTTCTTGCCGATTTGTTTGTGTGTTTTTTCTGTGTGTTTGTTTTCTTTTTTTCTGTCGTCTATTACAGCCGTGTGTTTGCAGCCTCTGGCCTCCTTTTTTCAGAAGCCCTAGCTCACCTTTTATAGGGAGAAGAAAGAAAGTGAACTTCCTTTCTCATACGTAATCAATATCTTCTTTTTTCCCTTTTAATTTGAAAAGCATATATTCATATATACAGTTACTTTCACCTTTTCTTTTTTGGGTGATTTTCCGCCTTTTACAGAGTATTTATTTTAACTGCTGATTTGTTTTAGATAGGGACAAATCTTTTATTTACCCCATTCCAATATGATATTATTTTATTAGAAGATTCAGATTTCATGTACAAGTTCTTTTGTGATCTCCTTTCTTCTTGGATGAATCTGGCAAGCCACGTTCCATTTTGTAAATTGTGTTGGGCCAGCTTTTGTAGCTTATTTTGGGCCACCTTTTAAACACAAAACCCACTAATTCAACCATGTCTTATTCTTTTTTTGCAGATTGAACAAGCAACTTGAGCCAACATTGGATTTCGAGAGGCTAGTTATCCAAGTGAAGGAACTTATGTTCTCGACGGCTTAGCCATTTTATTTTTTTTAATTGTATGCTCGACTATTGTATTTACATACTTTAGTTTACGAGCTTATAGTACGCTAAGATAATGTATTTGATACATAACACATTTTGCGCACTCATTTACTTGTAATTATCGCTAGCCAATTTGTATTCGTGTTTGATATATAAAGCATCGCATGAGAGCCTTTACGAAAGTAACTTTATGAGCTTATACAATATTTTTTAATTATACACGAATTCTTTTTTTTTTTTACTCCCAAACAACAGTGCCCAACCAAATAACACGAAGAAGCAGATAAGAGAAAGTTATAATGAGATGTAGCTTTGATATATCAGATGACATATAATTAAAGCAGCATCCCAATATGTGGAGTTTGGTTGATGTAGAAATTGAGATAAATGTTATATAGCAAATACCAAGTATGAACGAGTATTGGATAGGAAATTGTTCCTAGTTCCTACCAATGAGCCTTCTATAAGAAGCCGGAGGAGTCTCCTCCTCCTCCGCCTTGTATATGTTGCCTACTGAGTTATCCATATGGAAATTCGGTTATTTTATATATCCACTGCAAGGAGTCTTTGAATCTGACAGAGCCATTCAAGATAACGTATTAATTGTCCATGAAAGTTTTCACTCGTTAATTTAGAGGAAGAAAAGAGAAAGAAGGATGGATGCCAACTAAACTCGATATGGAAAAAGCTTATGATAGAGTTGAATGAGATTTTTTGTTTCTTGTCTTATAGAACTTCAGAGTCAATGATAGATTCATTAGTTAGATCGAAGAATGTGTGAAAATGGTTTCCTTTTCGGTTCTCGTCAAAGATAGCCTAACAGAAATTTTCAGACCAGGACGTGGACTCCGACAAGGAGAGCCCATCTCACCACACCTTTTCATCATAGGTGCAGAGATCCTAGCACGAAAATTACAACAAACCTACAATGAGTCAAGGAAAACAATTGGTTTTGACATCATTAAATCAGGAAACTGAATATCCCTCCTCTCATTCGTTGACGATATTATGATCTTTGCCAAAGCGAGGATGAAATCATGCCTTAAAGTAAAACAAATAATTGATCACTATTGTTCTATATCAAGACAAAAGAATTTCAGCAAATCTACTTTCCAAGTGACTACAGGTGTACCGAACCAGCAAAGGCAACAAATACAAAGCATCCTCCATATCACAAACTGTAAACTTGGATGAAAGATAATTCTTATCATCTTATTCACATGAAAACAAGGGGTATTAATGCAATGGTCTTAGCAGAAGAGAGTTAGAGAGAGGCCGTGATGAACCTTGGGAAGGAGAGAGGAGGATATAACTACACCTAGGGAAGAAACTAAATAATAAGTGTAGCAGCCTACACAACTTACAAGACTAATTAATAATACTTTAAATAATAAACCTATCCAACAATATTATGTAACACTCCCCTCAAGATGGAACATAGATATTAATCATGACTAACTTGTTAAAGAGATAATCAGCTCTAGTTCTATTTAAAGCCTTTGTGAAAAGATCTCCCAATTGTTCTCCGGTCTTCACATACATTGCTTTAATCAAGCTTTTTTGTATCTTTTCACGGACGAAATAGCAGTCTATCTCAATGTGCTTCGTTCGTTTGTGAAATACAGGATTGGATGCAATATTAAGGGCTGCCTGATTATCGCAATATAACCTTGCAGACAAATTTGTCTCAAGTCCTAATTCAGTCAGTAGTTGATATATCCACTTAACCTCACATGCACCTTGTGCCATGAATCTATATTCTGACTCTGCACTTGAACGAGAAACAATACTTCGCTTCTTACTCTTCCACGACGCTAGGTTTCCACCAACAAAAACACACTGACCTGATGTGGATCTTCCATCATCCTTGGACCCCGCCCAATCCGCATTTGTGAAGCAATCAATTTTAGTGTGACTGTGATTCTTATAAAGAATGGCGCGCCCATGAGCTCATTTCAAGTAACACAAAATCTATTTAATAGCTGCCTAGTGATCAATTGTTGGTGAAGACAAATATTGACTTAGTACACTAACTGGATATGCAATATCTGGTCTGGTCACTGTTAAGTAATTCAGTTTTCCCACTAGTCTTCTGTATCTCTCAACATATTTGAACATGTCATCTTTTTTTGTAAGATGCAGATTAGGAATCATGGGAGAGCTACAAGGTTTAGCCCCTAATTTCCCCGTTTCTGATAACAAGTCAAGCACATATTTTCTTTGAGATAAGAAAAATCCTTTCTTACTTCTTGTTACATCAATGCCCAAGAAATATTTTATCATCCCAAATCTTTAGTTTGGAACTAACTTGGAAGAAAGGCTTTCAAAGATAAAATACATGATGTATCACTTCTAGTGATGACAATATCATCCAAATATACCACCAATAACATGATGCCTAATTCGGATTATTTATAGAAGATAGAGTGATCAGATTTGCTTTTGTGCATTCCGAACTTTTCAAGTGCTTCAATAAACTTTCCAAACCAAGCTCTAGGACTTTGCTTCAGGCCATACAGAGAATTGCGCAAACGACAAACTTTCCCATGCTCTCGCTGAGCAACAAAGCCCGAAGGTTGCTCAATATAAACCTCTTCTTGGAGGTTTCCATGAAGGGAGGCATTTTTTATGTCTAATTGATGTAGATACCAATTGTAATTTGCAGCCATAGAAATAAGCAACCTCGCATATGTCAATTTAGCAACAGGAGAAAATGTGTCAGAATAAAACTCCATAGGTTTGAGTTTTGAGCATATCCTTTAGCCACTAGTCGAGCCTTCAATCGAGCTACTGATGCATCAGGGTTAATCGTAACTGCAAACACCCATTTAAACACATTAGTCTTCTTTCCTACAGGTAAAGTCACCAAATCCCAAGTACCATTCTCATCCAAAGCCTTCATTTCCTCCTTCATATCCTCACACCAACTAAGGTGGTTTAAGGATTCGTGGACAGTTTTAGGTACAGAAATTGAGTCAAGAGATACAACAAATGCACAGGTGAAGGATGACAGGTTATTACAGGTCACACAAGTAGAGATGGGATGGGTACATTGGTGTGTACCTTTGCGAAGAGCAATGGGTAGATCATTACCTGAATTGCGATCTGATGACGAAGACAATGTTGGTACTGGACATGGACTAGGCAGATGCTGACGCCGAGAATAAACCTGAGTGATAGGAGGCCAGATTGGAGGAGGGACAGAAGAAGTGATGGTATAAATGAGCAAATCATCTTCTTCCTCCTCACTGATAGAAGGTGGAGAAAAAGATGTGTCTTCAAGAAAAGTGGCATCAATAGACACAAGATACTTATTAAGACTTGGGCAATAACATCTATATCCCTTCTGCAGACGAGAGTAACCCAGGAAAATGCATTTCAAGGATTTGGGATCCAATTTAGTGATATGAGGGCGAGCATTCCGGACAAAACAAGTGCAACCAAATATTTTGGGTTCAATTGAGAACATAGATTTTGTAGGAAAGAGTGCATGATAGGGAGTCTCACCATTAAGAATAGAGGAGGGCATTCGATTTATGAGAAAACAAGCTGTAGAAACAGCATCAACCCAAAACACTTTGGAAACTTTCATGTGGAATAAAAGTGCTCGTGTAGTTTCTAACAAGTGCCGATTTTTTTGTTCAACCACTCCATTCTGTGATGGTGTATCAACACAAGATGTTTATTGTATAATGCCATTTTGATTCATACAAGTTTGGAACGCCTCGTATGGGTATTCTTTGGCGTTATCACTCCTCAAAGTTTGTACAAAGGTTTTAAATTAAGTCTTAACTTCAGCACAAAAGGATGAAAAATGAGAGAACAACTCAGATCGATTTTTGATTAAGAATAACCAAGTCATATGAGAATAGTCATCAACAAAGGTGACAAAGTACCTAAACCCAGTTTTTGACACAAGAGGACAAGGACCCCAAACATCGGAATGAACTAATTCAAAAGGAGCATTTGCTCATTTACTGATCCTAGGACTCAAAGTAGAATAATGATGTTTAGCAAAGTGGCAAGATTCATAATCTAATGAAGACAAACTGTGAAATTGTGGACACAATTTCTTTAACAAAGGAAGCGATGGATGTCCCAACCGACAATGTGCTTCAAGTGGGGTAGCTACTCCAGAACAAGCTACCGATTTGGGAACTTGTGTATCAAGAATGTAGAGACCTCCTGATTCATGTCATTTACCAATAATCTTCCTCGTCATAAGATCCTTAAACATGCAATATTCAGGAAAAAATGAGATACTACAATTGAGATTACGAGTGATTTTACTCACAGATAATTGGGCAAACTCAAGATTGATGATAGTGGGATTGATGGGGTTGGGGTAATGGTTCCAGATCCAACAATTCTAGAGGGTGACCCATCAGCCAAAGTAATAGTAGAGGTTTGGTGGTAGGGTTGGAAGGTATAAAATAGATTAGGGTTACCTGACATATGGTCTGCCGCACCCGAGTCAATGACCTACTTTGAAGAGGAGGCAAACAAGACATGTATTTGGATTACCTGACTTGGTGTTGGCTGTAATAGGAGTAGAGGAAGACTTTAGAGATTCCTGATACTTGTAAAATTCAGCATACTTATTGGCAAAGATGATAATAGGCTTGTCAGATGTTTCAACACATATGAGCAGATTGGCCAGATCCAGATTGAGTTCTCATATTTTTGTTATGCAGTTTTCTACAGTCATGCTTCATGTGACCAGGCTTGCGACAATAGTGATATATAATCCCTCCTCTGGATTCTTTTTGTTATCCATTCTCATTGGCTTAACTCACAAGAGCACTCTTTGCCTGAACAAGTGCAGAACTGATGGTCTCTGGACAAACCTCGGTGCGCAGAAGCCGACTGAAGGTATCTTGTAATGAGGGAATCTCATATCCAGAGATTATTTGAGATTTTTATGTCTGAAACTCAGCAGGAAGACTAGCCATGAAACTTATGACAACCATTTGCCCCCTCTGGCTTTGTTGTACCTTCAAATCCACGCTGAACGGTAACATGTTGAGCTCTGCATAAATCTTCTTGAAATCCATGAAGTACTTCGTCAGAGACCTATCTTGTTTCTCTGCACGATAGAACTCTTGACAAACCTCATAGGTGCGAGAGACGTTCCCTTTTTCAGAGTACATGAAGTCTAGATGATCCATTAATTCTTTAATGAATTCACAATGATTGATCAAGCCAATTACCTCACTATCAATTGAATTCCAAATCTGCAGGAATAAGCGAGCATCTTCCATAAGCCATGCTTGTTTTGACTCGTCCTCAGGAGGAACATCACTCATATGAGCATCTTTATCGATACTCCTTAGATACATATGGACTGTCTTGCTCCAATATAAATAATTTGAACCGGTCAACTTATGGTCTGTAATTTTGGACATTATAGGCACCATTTCTGACACAAGGGTTGCTTTCTTCTCCACCATTGAAGGCACAAAAGCTAAACTGATACAAACTCACCAAACCGAATGATACTTCTGAGAAAGCTTGAAGTTGTCTGATTAAAATCAGACACACCAATCCTCTGATTTGTGTTTGGGGAAAGAGATTAAAGGAAAAAATTGAAACCCTAATAGGGTGGCTCTAATACCATGTAAACTTGGATGGAAGAAAAGTCTTATCATCTTATTCACATGAAAATAAGGGGTATTAATACAAGGGTCTTAGCAGAAGAGATTTAGAGAGAGGGATGAACCTTGGGAAGGAGAGAGGAGGATATAACTACACCTAGGGAAGAAACTAAATAATAAGTGCAGCAACCTACATAACTTACAAGACTAATTAATAATACTTTAAATAATAAACCTGACTAACAATATTCTGTAACACAAACAATGCAACATTTGAAAAATATCTAGGATGCCCAATTATAAACGGAAGAGTAAACA
Source organism: Persicaria maculosa (assembly GCA_963922045.1). Taxonomy (NCBI): domain Eukaryota; kingdom Viridiplantae; phylum Streptophyta; class Magnoliopsida; order Caryophyllales; family Polygonaceae; genus Persicaria; species Persicaria maculosa. The sequence goes on along the minus strand of OY998259.1, from coordinate 22,802,047 downwards.
AGAACACTTTTGAAGACATAATGTAAACAACTAGAAACCAACGGACAAAATGGAAGGCATGCTCTTCGTCTCAGCAAGGACGAACAATCCTTATTAAATCCAACCTATCTATGAAACCAAATTTTGTGATGCAGCGTTTTATGCTTCCAACTGATACTCACAATGAGCAAGACAAAATAAATAGATCCTTTTTTTTGGAAGAAAGGTAACTCGTACAAACCCCTGGTCGAATGGGGCAAAATTTGTAAAACAAAGAAACATGGAGCCTTAGGTCTACACAAATCAAAAGATATTAACAAAGAAATTCAAATGAAATTACTATGAAAAATCCTGGTAGAACCAGACAACATCTGGGTGAAAATCATTAGAGAAAAATATATAAAAGATCAACTTCTTTGGGAATACAAAAAGAAACAAAAGATGTCATGACAATGGATAAAACTCATGGAAAGAAAGATGAATTAATTCCTTGACGGGCTAATATGGAAAGTTGGAAATGGAAAGACTATACGATTTTGGAAAGATGTCTAGCTAGAAGGATGCAAACTCATTGATCAACTATAATCAAATAACACAATTGATGAGAATGAAAAGGTGGATATGTATATAGGCCCAAATAAACAGTGGAAAATTGATAAACTAAGCCAGATACTACCCCTAAGTATCGTTTAACTGATAAAAAACACAAGGATTCTAGTGACAGATATCGACGATCGACTATATTGGCAAATGGCAAGCTACCGACATGGATGGTTCACTACAACAACAACACTCGACAAAATCACAAGAAACCAATGGAACCAAGAAAGTGACATTGCATGGATATGAGAAGTCGAGCGCCTTCTGAAAGTAAGAAATTTTCTATGGAAGCTTGCCATGAACGGAACACCCACAAGAGTGAGACTAGCACAAAAAAAAGAGTTGCAATTCCTCTACCATGTATCTTCTGCAACCAGTCTAATGAGGATGCTACACATCTGTTCACAAAATTTACCCACTCACTAGACTTGCTTTCCAAGTCCGATAACACAATAACCAATACCATAAGATCTATAAACACAAAAAACCAAACAATCAAACAAATCACAAACGATATTTTTGGCCGATTAAACATAACACAAAAAGTAACTCCAGCAACTCTTTGGTAGATTTTATGGACTATCAGGAATAAGATGAGCTTTAACGAAGATGAATTTAGTAAGAGCCTCAAATAGGACACTTCAAAACTACCTTTTGGAAAGATAAGAGCACGACAAACATCAAGCCACAAAATCCACCCAGGAAAAAGAAAAATATTAAATGGAAAAGGCCTCAAATGGGACACTTCAAAATTAACTTCGATGGCTCTAAGCTCCAAACTGGTCAAGCAATTGCAGGGTTCGTGATTCGGGATTCCAATAGATCGATCATCTCTTTTGGAAGCTTCCGTTGCGACTCTGCCTCCTCCTTAATTGCCGAAGCTTTGACCCTTCATTCCGGCCTTATGGCTGCCAAAGGCCTTGGTTTTCATTGCATCAACATTGAAGGAGATAGCTTTATAATCATCAACTCCATTAACGACAAGTGAAAATGCCCGTGGGAGATAGAGATTATCATTTCGGATATCTTGCAACTCTTTAAGCTGTTCGGCTGGTCGTCTTGCATTCATATCTTCCATGAAGGCAACAATGTAGCTGACAAGATGGTTCTGTTGCACCACATGATGGACCACGATGCTCTCCTGATGGAACCTGAGTTCATTTCTTGTTCAGAAAAATGTTATTGGTTGGTGGGTCAGCAAGACCTGGCATGCACCTTCCAAAATCTTATCTTGTATATCTAAAAAAAAGATAGTACTCAAAACTCCTTCGGTCTCAAATCATAAGTTGTTTGACTTTTTGACATACTCCGTATTTTTTAAAAGCTAGAGACCTATAAAATATTAATTTAAAAAAAATTCATACTCATTATTATATATATATTTAAATAATATTTTATAAAATACTCCCCCTTTTCCATAATAAGTGTCACTTTACTTTTCAGTACGCATTTTAAGAAGGTAAAAACTCTATAAAATATTACTTTTTTAATGATTTTTTTTTATAAATTCATACTTATTACTAACAAATATGAAATTAGTAAAAAAAATTAATTAAAAAAATAATATTATATAGAGTTTTTATCTTCTTAAAAAACGTACTCAAAAGTCCAACCAATATTTATTTTGGAACAAATGGAGTATAGAGTATGCTAAAAAGACAAATGGATGAGTATTACGGAGTCCAAGCAACATTTATTTCGGTTTTATTGTATGTTCGACATTTCATTCATCTGTCGAATTATGAAACTCTCGAGTTTCAGATATGTCTAAGTTTGAATTATTACATAATTACTCCCTAAAGAGCTGCTGTAAAAAAAATCTCGAAGGGATCAACATGCTGATCGATGTAGTTAATTAATTAATGATAGATTGATTATGGACATGAGATGGTCAATTTAAGATTTTATTGAGCCACAAAACTTCATAGGTGAGATTTGATAGGCCATATTGTCAAATCAGGTATTCTTAGATACTTTTCAGCCACGTCTCGAACCCCATATTTGATTTGATCTCTGTTCATAAATCTGCTAAATTTATTTGGGATCTGCTGGAGAAGAAATATGGGGTTGACGATGCAGGGAAAAAGAAACCGACCAAACATGACCTGTTTGCTGATAGCAATGATCACTGAAGTCAACCATGTGGGCGGCCAGTTCGATTGGCTCCTGGACAGTGGAGCTACTCGATACTTATGCGCCAACAAGGACTTGTTTGCTGAGTTTGAGGATGCTACAGACATTGACCAGATCTACATGGGCAACTCGAGCATCTCTCGAGTGCTAGGCAAAGAGAAGGCTGCACTCAAGCTCACCTCAGGGAAGTCTCTTACCCTAGTGAATGTGCTTTATGTTCCTTCTCTGCGCCGAAACTTGATTTCATGTGTTTTGCTTGAGATAGCTGGAATTAAACAAGTGACTGATGCTGGCAAAATGGTTTTAACCAAAAATGGAGAATTTGTAGGAAAGGCTTATAGGGCTGATTTTCTGTATGTGCTTGAGACCATGATTGAGAATAATGAGAATGTTTTTACTTCTGCTTATATTGCTGAGTCTGTTGATTTATGGCATGCTAGACTAGGACATGTGAATGTGAAATTTGTATGTCGATTGCATGATATGGGTTTGATTCCTAGCCTATCCAAACATGACCATAGCAAATGTGAAATATGAGTTGAGGCTAAATTTCATAAACAACCTTTTAAAACGGTGTTAGAAAGGACAACCGAATTGTTGGAGTTAGTCCATTCTGATTTGGCTGATTTTAAGAACACAGAAAGTAGAGGTGGCAAACGCTACTATATCACATGGATGAAGCTGATGTCATTCTAGAAGTTAAAGTAACTAGAAAAGAAAATGGCTTCATTTTGTCACAACCTCATTATGTAGAAAAAATGTTGAAAAGGTTTGATAAATTTGATGTTGTGCCAGTTAGAACTCCTTATGATGCTAGCATGCAATTGAAGAATTTTTTTGGAATTAGTGTGTCCTAAAATGATTATGCTAAAATAATTGGGAGTTTAATGCTTATGATGAATTATACTCGGCCTGATATCGCATATGTTGTTAGTAGACTCAGTAGATATACCCATAACCCCAGTAGTGAGCATTGGATTGCACTTAATAGATTATTGAGATATCTTAAAGGCATCTTTGATTGGGGTTTACATTATGTGGGTTTCCCCCAAGCTTTGGCGGGATACTGTGATGCAAACTGGGTCCCTGACAATGATGAGGTTAGCTCCACTAGTGGTTATGTGTTCACTTTATGTGGTGGTGTTATATCATGGAAGTCATCAAAACAAACTTGCATTGCTAGATCAACTATGGAATTTGAGTTCATAGCATTAGATTTAGCTAGTCAAGAGGCTGAGTGGTTGAGAAGCTTACTGGCTGGCTTACCTTTGTGGGGGCATAAGACCCCAACTATTTCTCTACATTGTGACTCATAATCTGCTATTCGTGTAGCTAACAACAATACTTACAATAGTAAGAAGAGACACATACAGATTAGACATGAAGCTGTGAGACAGCTGATTGCTATCGGTGTCATTTGCTTGGAGTACGTGAAGTCTGAGAGGAATCTGGCAGATCTGTTGACGAAGGGGCTGAATAGAAGGATGGTCCTTGAATCGTCTAAGGGAATAGGGCTCAAACCCACGTGAGCTGAGATACACCATACCCATTCCCAGGACAGGTGTATGAGAAAGGATGAGTCTCGAACTCTTAATGAGTCCATAGCCCAGAGCTGGGTGGTCCTATTGAGAAGGACTTGATGGATTCACCGAAAATTGCAAAGGTTGAGCTTATACTCTTAATGATACCATAGCCCTATAAGGGTGGTCTATGTGAGATAGACTTGATGGAATCACCTACGAGAGTGTGAAGGGTTGGTCGCCTTCTATGGAAGACTAGGGTTGTCTTTCTAGAGCACTCTTTAGCACCCAAGGTATGAGATGGCTATTACAGTTGATAGTTAGATCGCGGAACCACCAAGGCAGTGGTGAAGGTATGTGCTGTTGAGGTCAACTCGCGAGTCCGGAAGTTTAAGATTCGTTCACTTCTATGACAAGTGAGATACTCAACTTCACTATGTGTTGGTTCAAGATTCGTTCACCAGCATTTAAGTACTTTCTCCACGAAACCAGCTCAGAACGATGTTTTTTATTTAAAAACCCCAGTTTCCCACAAATGTGGGGAACTGTTGGAGAAATGTTCATGTGGGGTTTTTCCCAAGTTGTCTTTTGAACTTCTTTAGTCCCACATTTATTGTAAAAGGAGTTGAGGGGTTGTTTTTAAAGAGGAGTTTTGAAAGGGCTATTAAGAGCTAGGATAGGAGTACCACACGCACGCACCATCACCGTCGCCGGTCTGATCCTTATTCGTGTTCGTGACACGTGTGCGGTGTGGTGCTTGTCACCTTTTACGCCGGGTTTTAATTTTTACTAAATAAATGGCCTCTGATAAGGTTGAATTAGGGTTTTGACTAATTCAATCCTTATCCTTCTTTTGAAAAACAGTTTCTGATTTCTCCGAGATCTCAGCAAGGTGGATCGTCTCCTCTTCTGTTTTAAAACCACAGAGCGCTCTCCAGTTTTTACACACGTTCGCTTCTTTCCTCTCTTCTTCTGTAACCGTTCTGAGTCCTGGGTGGCTCCATTGCTTCGACGGCGAGTGCTTGCCTAAGAAGTCCGTTGTGTATCCTTGGGGGGTGACGCCTGTAGCCGACCTGCACCACGGTGTCGGGGCGATTTCGCTTCTAAGGCAATGGTTCCCTTTATACCACGCCACAACCTTCAAACACTTTCAAACACGGGTTTTTACAGATCTCTTTCAAGCGGGTTTTTACGAAAATTGAGGCCTACATTCGCAATCGCACCAACAAGAGATTTTATAAAAGAGGACAAGTGAACGAGATTGAAGGAACAATATTTAAACCACGTACAAGGTGCCCCACAAGAAAACCTTAAAACACGGTTTAGCTAACTAGAGAAGATGACTCTTCTTTTGCTTTCACTTGACTTTTTATTTTCTAATTTAGTTAGGTCCTATTTGGAAATATTTTCAAATCATTTATGTATTTTAGTCATTTTAAAATGGTGTCGATTGATCTTCGAATAGAAAGAGAAAGAGGCAGGGCTCGCTCTCTCGGAAGAGCCTCCGTCGCTCAAGTCAGAATTTATCGACTGTTAGAGAAGCCCCCTCTAAATCCTAGTAGATCACCCGTATATATAATGGGAATTAGAGTTTGATTAGAGTTCACTTTGTAAATGACGATTATGCACATGGATCTCTATGAAATTACTTTTGCTCCCTAAATTGCCCCTCGGGTTTCCTTTTCCGATCTAATGATGTGGAAAGACTAATATTTCGATGTTCTTCACTCGTTATGATCTAAGACCACCAGTGATGCTTGTCCCTTGTCTTCATTGTATCCTGCAAGCTTTTGCATTCTCAACCAATAACACAATATAATGTAATTAGTGTGTTATTAACTGCCCACCAAAAAAAAAGTGTGTTATTAACTAATCAAATATCCTCTTACCGTCCCATGCTTTCCTGTCGACGAGTTTCAGACACATCTTCCGGGAGACTAGTTATGTTGCTGACTTTGTTGCTCAGCTTCAGCACTCGGTCACTCACGGCTCCTTATCCTTGCATCCAGAGCTCCAAACTCTTGTTATTCAGGGCACTCTTGGTTGGCGCACCAGTCCAAACTGACGCCTTTCAAATATTTGCTCTTTAAAAAAAAAAGATCTTTAACAGTTTAGCATTTTTGGCGGCATCATTGAAGGATAATAAAAAAAAATTAGATTGACTTAGTGGTTAGACATTTTTCTTTTCTATTGTGAAGAATTTGCTATTTTTAGAGAAAATTTGAGAAATTAGCTAGCTTTCATATCATGTTATTTTTAGAGAAAATTTTATGAATATGTTGAAACAAAACACCTAAAATCTTCTTCAAAATTGAGAATTTTAAAAATTCAAAGCAGCTGCTTCAAAATGATCTAACAACTCTACTAGCTAGTTGTGTCACAAGACACACGATCCATATAGCACCCCTATTCTCAAGAAGCTACCTTAATCACCGAAAAAGTAACTGATTTCGTCCTATTTTAAGCTTATCAAGATATTTTAGTTACAACTCCTTTTTCTCTCCAATTAGGGCAGGGATGACCATTTAATTCCTCTTTCATAATTGATGGTATTATTCACGATTGTAATGACCATGTTATTGATATTTTTCAAAGTATGATTCAAAATGCAAAGGTCCTACAAATAGAAGCTATTGCCTTCTATATAGGTGTCAAGATAGTTCGTAGCAAAGGTCTAACGAACATCATCGTTAAATGTGACAGTCTTGGCATTGTCAAAGCAATAGAAGATCACGACAATACCCCTTGTTGGGAAGGGAAATCCTCAAAACAGTAGAGATGATACGAAGTATGAAAAGTAGCTTTAAAAACATCAAATTCATTCACTACTATTGAGAGTGCAACGCAAGTGCCCATTATAGAGGCAAAGCTATAAATACTTGTAATATGAGGAACCTCCTCTTCAATAAGAAATTATATAATATCATTCTCATGGAGGATTAAGGATGATCTCTACTTGTAGAGATATCATAAGTGTTACCTCAAGTAAAAAAAAAAAACTCTTTCATAATTGTCAAGTCCCACACTAGCGACATGCTCACTGAACTTATACGGATCAACTTGCTTGAACAACTTGCCTTACCTCAAGCATCAATTGTGTCTCGATCTTCATTAACATGGATGTTCTATGTCTCGATTGAGCAATGCATAACAATTTACAAACTACATTAAGATGGCAATATTAAAAAAGAAAAAGAAAAAAGAGGTGTCTCAAATTCCATATATTATATTATATATTATATGTTATGAATAAAACAAATATAAAATGATAAGATAGAATAGATAACTCATATTGCCCCGATTCCAACTTCGTTTGTCTTTGCTAGTTTCAGCCTCGTTCTCTAGTTTTTCTCGGTGTATTTGTCTTTGTTGACTCGTTTTGTATTGTTCGGTTCTTCTCATAACGGTCTGTCCATTGCCGATTTTTCGACCTCTCGACCCACCAGACATGTCTGGTGCGTCGAATTATTTCCGTTTCAAAAAAAATATATTATATATTATTTACCCCGTCCTGTGCAAATAACCAGCTAATCACCGGCCTCTTTTATGTAAGCAAACGAGAAAAATTATGGAGGAAAAACAAAAGGGCAACAATTACACAAAAATTACATTGAATTTTACAGGTGAAACCCAAGATTGTTGCACTCTCCATGACCCGGTTTATCATAAACAAGGTCGACGAACGAATGGGCGGAGATCGACTCATTGGGATCTTCGTCGTACGTCTAGAATCAATCCGTTTTGGAATTCGATGTATGGGTGCGCGATAGGTGGGTCTCCGTCCTTGGTTGTCCAACTGTGTAGGAAGAAATGCAGAGCCAAAGCAACGAGGAAAAAGGCTCAAGTTTAGTGATAGACTCGGCTTAAAACGACAATCGTTAAACTCTTGTTTAAGACAAAAATGTGTGAGCTGGTGAAGTACCTACCTGAAGTTTTGAACAAGGTGGTGGAGGAAGAATGCCACCTCCACCTTGCCAAGATCGGATCCTGGGCAACACCTCGTTCCTCCTCCAAACGGAGTGAATTTCTTGCACGTTTGATCCTCGCTCTGTGCAAATGTGCAAATGTTACAAGAAGCTTATGCTAACCAAAACTATAGTCCTAGATCACGGGTTTGAATATCCTCGAGAAATAATTATTGCTTGTTTTTACCTTGCCTGATGCACAAGGATGGAACATAAGTCCATAACATGTTAGCTTATGATGTATTTGCATAAATGTGTTACATAACAATGTACCATATGATACCAATGCCTAGGAAAAATAAACAAATAAGATTGAGGAAGAGGAAGAAGATGATGAAATGATACCTCCCATCTCCAAGGGTGGAACTCGAGGGAATTCGAATGGAGAGATGGGTCCAAATGAACTGCACTGAATACTGGTAGGACTTTCCAACCACATGGTATTAAATAATCTGAAATTTTGTATAGAAAAAAAAATAAAAAATCAAAGTGGAAACTCTTAGATTTATAACAAAATTTGATTTTTTTTTTTTTTAAATCATAGGAGGGTTATTCGAAATACTAGGCAAGTCTTGTAAATTGAGGGACTAAAATAGTTGATAATCAGAGTCTGATTATCAGACAATTCAACAAAGAAACCATAAGGCTAAAATGAAGATAAGGAGACAATCAGCCTTGTAAATTTCATGTATTTGAATGTTATGACTTGTGAGTGTCCAAATTCACACACACCAACAATTTCCCATTTTTTTCTTGTCTTAATTCGGTTCAATTGGCCTCTGGCTGCTCTACATTTAGATCGGGTAAACTGTTTACTGAAATGAGTAAAAATTGAACTTAGGTTTTACTAGGGAAAACACAGAGTAAAAGGAAGTAGATGTATACTTTTGGAGGTGATGAGTGGAGGGAACCTTACCTTTAAACTTGACATCTGTGAGAGCCTTTCTGTGGACAAATTTCACAACATTGCCAAACCTAAGAGCTTCACTTATAACCTACAAAAAAGGCCCAAAAAAATGCACACCCCATGTCATCATTGCAGTTTCACAAAGAAGGTTCCAAACATGCTCATTAGAAAGGATGGGGAAAAACATTATCCCCCAAAGAGAAAGCTTATTTTTCAATGTAAACAAAAAAAAAGGGTTATAAAGGCTTCAAGTTCAAGCACAAGTGAAAAGAAAAAAAAAAACTCATTGTGGTTAAGCTACCAACTTACATACATTTTGAGTGAAATCCATCTTTCTGAAATCATCCCATGTCAGAAACTCATCTCCTTGCTTCATTTCTCTGATCTTCTGATGTTCTTCCTTCAAAAAGAATCATGAAATTGGAGAAAAATAGTTACTAAAAGCCATGAAAATGAAGCTCAAAGTTGGAGTGTTGTGCATTTTTTTTATTTTAAATTTCATATGGGGTGCTAAAAAATTATCATTCTGTCCACTTTTTTGCAGCTTGCTTTGTTTAGGGGCTGAGGGAGATTAATTGGTCCATATGGGTTGGAAGAAAGCACAAAGAAAGAGGTGATCATTAGCTTTGAGAATGTAAAATAACAAAGATAATTGAACATTTGAACTTAAGATAAGTTTAAGGGTTGCTTTGTAGACTAATCCATTAATCCCTTTAATTGTTCAAACAACAATGCTATAAAACATAGGATATATGTCTAATTGAACCCTTTTTTTTTTTTGGTTTATCAAGTGACTTGAATATCATAACTAATAATGGTTGTGGTTTAAACAATCAATTCTCATTTTGCCCCTCCCAATTGCCCAATGGTAGGGTCAGTTTGACCCACAAATGCTTTAAACCCATGATGATAATTGAGGCTGAGATGTATCTAGATTTGAACTATCTTTTCACCACTAAGAATCAACTAAACTCAGTTAGATGTATATTTTTAGAACAAGGATTTGATAAAAATGACTTTCAATTTTTAAGGAAACATTATTTTAAGCTATGAAGACTAAATGCCTTTTTTTTTTTTAAATGTTACCTCCAACTGTTGAAGTGCAAGAGGGCACTGACCCAGAAAATGCACCACCATGGCCATCAAGAGAGAGGTGGTCTCATAGCCACCCAGTAAAGAATCCAACACAAAGCTGACTTTTTCATCTTCAGATAGGGTCTCCACACACAGCAAAGTGTCAAGGAAATCATTCCTTTTATTATTACAACTCCTCTCATCATCACCACCATTAATCCTTTCTCTTCTTTCCTCTATTATTGACTTGACATTAGAGGATATTCTACTTCTAGCCTGTAAAGAAACCACCACAACAAAATAAATGAATAAAAGGAGGGGTTAAGAAGGGCTTTAGCATAAAGTTGGTCACATCACATGCTTTCATTCTTTTTCCCCTCACATCATATAGAGATAAATAAGTGCTATGCAAAACAAATCATCATAAAAGCATGCTCACTTTCTTTGTACCATTGTAGCATAATCTTATGTGATTGTACTTATGTGCACTGTTGGTTGTGTTGAAAGAAAAAAGCCCCCTTTTTTTGGTTCAACATATATCCTCTTTAACACAGTACATAGCCTTGAGTTAGTCGGACGATATCAAGATGCTCGTTTGTGTGGACAATTTGCTAGTACAGAACTGATAAGGATAAATAAGTCATCATAAAGGCATGCTCACTTTCTTTGTACTATTGTAGCATAATCTTATGCTATGGTACTTATGTGCACTATTTTTTTCCAATTTTATCAGATGTCTTCGAAGAGACGTACTTATGTGCAGTTGTGCACTATTGAGTGTGTTGAAAGAAAAAGCCCCTTTCATTTTCAGTTCAACATAAATCCTCTTCAATAGTACCTAACCTTGAGTTAGTCCAACGCTATCAGGATGCTCATTTATGCTAATAATTTTCTAGTTCAGAACATGTAAAGTATAAAAATTAATGGGTCACCACTCACCACTGATTTCTACAAAAAAAAAAAAAAAATGATATCCTCTAGCATTTTTAATTTTTTCTCTAGATATGGTTATTTACAAACATGTGATTCTTTCTATTGAGAAGTTGAACATATATTGGATATCAAGAAAAATACAAGAAGAGCTAGCACCTGAACAGCTCTAGCATAAGGAGTACCAGGGATGTACAGGGGCAAAGAGATCAACCCTCTCATGAAAGTCAGAAAATCTTCAAGGATCTCAACTGTTTTTGGTTCATCTGGTGTCAAGCCAAGCACTTGCTTCACTATCACATTGAATGAGAACTGTACATAACCTCAAAACAAGACAAATTTGGTAAGATCTCCAGATTATGCTACTTGGGTATGGTCCTTTTCAGTATAGATTGCATACAAAAAATATACTGTTTGCTTCCCACCTAATCATCTTTTGTCTTTGCGTGATTAATATCTCCCAAAACATGACAAAACAATGCTAAACCCCTAGCATAAACTCTTGTTTTTGCTATTTGTGTGGTTTTTAATTAGAAAATGAGTCATCAACCACAACATAAATGAAATATACAGTGATCTTGATTGTTTCTACATACCTTTCTAGCTTCTTGGCAAAAAAAGATTTGATCTTTACCCTTCCAAGAATCAAGAATCTGGACTGCAGTGTTCTCAATGTCAGTGAGAAACTCAGGCTTTGACTTGATGGCATTGACAAGGGAGAGAGCCACATTCCTAAGCCTCTTGTGGGTATCACCCACAGCAACAAGCATGGATATTTCCCCAAGGATGCCATGGATGGGCTTAGGGTAGCTGCACTGGAACAGCTTGTCTTCATTCTGGAGGATGAAGTAGTTGAGCTCTTGGTCACAGGACACCACTGTGGGGGAGAAGAACAAATGGGATTTGAACACTTTCCCATACCTGAAATTGAACAGCCAATCAAAAAGGCCTCTTATCTTCTTCTTCTTATTATTTTTTTGGCAAAAAAAGCTCAAATCTTTCATACACATAATAAAAAAGCTTCCGTCTTTATTGAAAAAAAAAAAAAAAAACTTTCATACCCAGATGGCCATTTTGACATACCTAGAGCAATGATCTTGGAGGAAAGCCCCAATGGAGTGAGAGGGGTGGGGCTTCAAGAAGCTAAGTGTTTCACCCAAGAGAGGCCACCCAAAGCTGCCCTTAGGAAGGCCAATCCCATGATTTGAAATCAGTGGAAGGTAGTGGTTTAGGAAGAGACCCAGAGCAAACAAAGCCAAACCCACCCAAATGGGGAGCCAGAAAGTACCAACAGTGGCCATGGATGGAGCAAAGGTGGGTTCTTTTAGGTGTCTTTGCTTGGGAATGCACTTATGGAGACTTGAATTGGTATATATAGAGAGAGGAGGAGGAAAAGGAAGTGGTGGGTGTGGAGACTGGAGACTGAGAGGAGGAAGAGAGGGTGTGCTTGTAGCTTCTTCTTTTTTTGTGTTCATCCTTTGTTTTGCAGTAAAGCTAAAGTAGGAAATGGACCATGTCTTCTTGACATAATCAAAACTCTTTGCCATTTCAAATTTTCAACAATTCAAATTCAAGGGTTTGTTAGTTTATTTGAATTAACATTAAACAATAAGCATATTTACAAAAATTGAAATTGCTGTTCTATCAAAATTCATTCCTTTTGTACATTCTCCTGATTTTTCATATGACTATATAGAATCTCTCGTTATATACATGTTTTATTCCATTTACATAGTAAAGTGTAAACCCTTCAAGTAAATGAATTTATTTCATTAAAAGAAGTAATTGAAGTAAAAACAAATTTGTATTGAATTGAAACGAATTAAACGACAACATATGTATTATGTGGGGCTCTTGGCTCTTCTGATGAACTTTTCCATAAGAGGTTTCAATTTCTTCCTACTAATGAGTAATTTCTACTAAGGAAATTACATACCCAGTAAACAAACCAGTGAAACCACTGATCATACGGTGAGTTGAAGACAAAAGGGTTAATGTTCAAAAGGAGTAAAAAGCTGATGATGACATGGCTTGGAAAGTGGAATCAAAAGGGCAGGCTACGCCTAACAAACAGTACATAAAAGAGGTAGCAGCCTGTTTAGGGGTAGGTATGCAGATGATACACGCTTGCCATATGCAAACACTGCACCTCCATGCATTGCATATGATAGGCCAGATCTTCACATATAAGACACTCCAGTGTAGACCTGGTCACGTGTTGGACCCGTTAGGTTGGGTTGGAATATACTGATTATACTCTCTCGGCTAAAAAATATAAGTTTTTTTAGGTTAAAATTTTTGTTTGAAAATATTTGTCCTTTTAAGTTTTCTAGGTATTAGGATATACTCAATCCGTTCAAATGTTTCAAGCTAAGCTACAGGTGTTCCAAGCTTTAATTTATTTCACATGAATTGCTAGGAACAAACATGTATTTAGTAATGAAACTTTCAATGCACCTATGTGTACATCGCATATTATAGCTAGTTGTCGATCCTGATTTGCCACGATGTGGAAGAGTAAATCGCGGGATACAATAGCGATAGTGGATATATAGGTAGTTTGGAGGCTATAGAGGGGACTTTTGGTATAAAATCTCCCTTTTACCTAAGACCCTCGGTTTGGTCTCATACTTTTGTATTTTTTGGTACCCACCTTATCTATATATTTTCCGTTTTAAGGTATTGGGATACTAGAATTGTTACTTTTTTAACCCTTTTTCTTAAATTTGATTGGTTGATGAGAGTTGTGGATAATTAATGAGGGGTATAAAGATAATAAGTTTATAATTTTCTTAATTTGTATGCAAATGTCTAAAAAAAACTTATATTTTTAAACGGATCAGTATGGGTATGTATGGCTACAAAAAAACCAGTTAAAAAAATAAGTCGAATCAGCTGTTTATTTTTTTAACCTGTTAAAAAGGTGTATGGACACCCAAAAACTCATATAAATAGTTAAAATTATGTGTTAAAAAAAAGCTGTTGGAGGAAGCTTATTTGGAGTTTATGTGGTTTATTTGATTTGCAAATACCATAATACCCCTAATAATAACAAAATAAACTACACTTTTTACAGATAAACTGTTTTTCACCCCATACGGAGTTTATATTTTTTCATAAATTTTTAACTACTTTTACCAACAGTTTATAAATTTTACCATGTTTATAATTTTAGTCAGTTTATTAACTCCGTCTCATACGAACCCTATGTCTCAATCCATAATTTTTTTTCATTATTTCATGGAATTCAATTTGATATATTAGACCCCTCTAGTAGATTTGAGAGACCGAAAAACTCACTATTCAGGTTATTTAATTAAATATTGGTATGAGAATTAAACGAAATAAGGATGATAAAAAAATAATTAAAAACTACAACTTCTACCTGTAATGATTTATGATTTAAATCTGGCATAACTGGAAATCGTAAAGCAGAAGTAATTAGTTTCTACATAATCACTATGGCATGCAGCTTATATTTGAAGAGGAGTGTGTTTGGTAGACCTTCACCTATATAACATCTATCTGATATTCTGATCATGATCATTAATAAGGATTATAATCGATTATAAGTAATCTTCCCTTTTTATGATTGATCAAAATGTTTTAAGTTTTGAAAAATACATTTTAGCTTATATTTTTCATTTAATATATATAGAGAGGATGGTTTGAGTAGTCTACCAACCTTTAACGTGTCGAGAGTACACATATAAATTAATCGTTTGTTTCACATTTTTATTCGTATACAACAATGTAATTATTTATCTATATAAAATGCATTCTAACGAATAATAGTCGTAGTAGCACAATTCATATCACAATTTGACTAATACCAACGAATAATCACAAGTTAATTGTAATCTCATTCGTTGATCTATTCAAAGACCCAAATCTATTAACATGATACAATAATTTAAGGCCAGACGAGAGTGTGTATATCAATGTCTGCAGGGACGGAGCCATAAAAAATTCGAGGGGGGCTCGACTTTATTGTCGTAATTTTTTTTAATATATATATGTGACACATTATCCGACAATTTTATTAAAAAAAATATAGTAAAAACACATTAAATATGTGAATAAAATAGACATTTTAAGATAAAAAAGCTAAGAGGAAAAAATTTCATAAAAGGAAGCTAAAGGGATTTTGAACTCAAGACCTCCCTATGTTACTATGGGTGAGGCGCGGGTGACCTAATACACTCTCTTTGTGAAGGCTTGTTGCTTCGCGTCGTCGCCGCCCTCTTCACCTTGCCCAGTAGCAACAACCTTCGTCTCCACCTACTCTCATCTCGTCGGCCCCATCCCCTTTGTCTCCAACCCCAAGTATCCAGTCACTTTCGATGTTGGTTCCGGTAGAGAGCTTTCATTCTCTCCGCCTTCCTGCTTGCCTTTCTTCGCAGAGCTCCTCCCTCTGTTACAACTTCCTTGGCTCGCGTCAGCGCCGCTTGTCGCCTTGGTGACCGCCTCCTCTGCCTTCCTCCAGCCCAACCAACTTTGTCCAACGCTTCTCTTCGTTTCGGTGTCTCACGGTTGGCATCTGATTCCTCATTCTACCCCCTCAATTCCAGCCACTCCAGGGCTACCTTTCGAGGTTGTCCTGTGTCAGATCTCTTTGGCTTGTGTTTAGCGTTGTTCACACGCTAGGGGTTTTTCTTTTCCATTCCATCTTTTTTTCCCTTTGTCTTTGTATTGTTGTTCAATTTCTTTGCTCTGACCCATCTCAGTCGCCTCTAATTTGACTACCTAGTAGTCGTTTACGATCTCGTTATCGTCCTTAAGGGTTTTGAGACGGATTGGGGTTTTTTTATTGGGCAATGGTTTGGCTTGGGGTTAGATTTGCAGTCTGGTGTGTTGTGTTGTTCTAGCTTGTTGTGGTGCATGCCTTATGTGAACGGTGTTTGATTTGATGTATCCGAAGATGTCGTGAATTTGCAATCGATATCTGATGGTTCTTCGGAGTCCATAATCTGAGCTGTCCGCTAGTGTCCCCAGAGTTCTCTGTGTGCATCATCCGTTGGCCGATTGAATCGTTTGTCATGTTGGTTTTGTTTTATGATGCAGGATAACTTGCACGTTTATTTTATTTTCCCATTTTCATTTCTGGTATTTGCTTCGTGTTATTTCCATTCTGTCATTTGCTTCCAATTGTACATGATGGTTAGTCTATCTACCGGCTTATCCGGTCTCTCGGTTTCTCTAAGCTTGTATAGAGAACTGAATTATTATCTTGCTTCCAAAAAAAAAGACTCAAGACCTCATTCTTGAAATTCCCACTCCCATACCAACTAAGCTATGAACACTTTTTGATTTATTACTCTTTTAAACTTTTTTTAATCCTTAAATTATCAAAAATTAGGAAAAAAAATATACACATATTTCTTTTATATTTTACTCCGAGTTAGAGGGGAGCTCGAGCCACATCATGCCCCCTCTCCCATCCTCCGCCCCTCTTGCTATAGCTAAGAGCCTAAGACCAAAGAAAGAATAAAGAATGTCATTAGTAAGTGGTCTAGCAGGGTCTAACCGACCACCTCCAAATCATTATACTTATATATATAGGGGTGTGCTCCGGTGAAAACCAAAATTGCGGTAAAAACCCGGACCGACTTTTTAGCCCGGTTCACTTGCTTTATAGCCCGGTTATAAATAAAACCGATCTATAAAGTCACAAATTTTAGCCCGGTTCTAAATAAAACCGAGCTATAAAGTCACTATGTAATTTTAAAATATGAGTTTTTAAGCACAGTTTTTAGTCTTGACCGAACTATAAAGTCATGTATTATTTTAAAATTGGAGTTTTCAGCACGGTTTTTAGGTTGAACCGAGTTGTAAAGTCACCGTGTGATTGAGGTTTTTAGCATAGATTTCAAATAAACCAAGTTATAAAGTAGGCCTCACGGTTTTTACCACAATTTGATGTTTTCACTAGAGTCAATCCCTATATATATATATATATATATATATATATATATATATATATATATATATAGGGGAGATATCTAATGAGAAGTGACATTTCGGTGAAAAGATGAGAAGTAAGCCTTATACCCCTTAGATTAAAATGATTTTTTTTATATGGATATAGGGGACATATCAAATGATAAATATATCAATGTTTTTTTAAAAATTATTTTTATGCTATTTTTTTAGATGATAAATGAAAAAACTAATTTAAATTAGCATAAAAACCCTAAAATGAACCTTACATCACCATCTAGATAAATAGCATAAAAAATATTTTTTTTTAAAAAAACATTGACATATTTCTCATTAGATATGTCCCCTATATCCATATAAAAAAATCATTTTAATCTAAGGGGTATAATGCTTACTTCTCATCTTCTCACCGAAATATCACTTCTCATTAGATATCTCCCCTATATATATATATATATATATATATATATATATATATATATATATATATATATATATATATATATATATAGATAGATAAAGGTTCAAATGAAAATGGGGTTTAAGATAAAAATCTCTCTTAAAATGAAAGGGTAAACTGCAGAAAACCACCCCTTAAATATGACCAATTGCCCAAAACCACCCCTTATATGCTTAATTGCAGGAAACCACCCCTTATAAGGATTCCGTTAGCAAAAAATCACCCCTTGTAGGGTTCCGTCACTTTTTCTGTTAAATATAAGAAATTACATTTATTTCTTATTTTTTTAATGTATTTTAATGTAAATGGGTTGATTAAAAATAAAATAAAATAATAAAAAGGAAAATTAGAAAAGGGAAAGACTTTTCCCCTTCTTCATCCTCCTATTAGCACACCGTTCAGCAATTTCTGCAATTTGAGGCGATTTCTTCGATTTTGTATAGAATCGAAGGAGACATCGAAGATTAAAGCTAAAGGGAAAGGGCTTAATCGCCGGAGTGGCCGGAGGAGGGAGGGGGAGGATCGAGGCTCGCTTTGACTAGGGCGGCGTGGAGGTTCTCCATGGCGGGCAGGAGGTACTTGGTGGTGTTAACGGGGTCGATGAATACCTTATTGCCGACGGAAATGGCCCCGATTAGGGTTTGGGGTAGTAGGCGGCGACATTGCGGAGGATCCAGGTGTGGGTGAAGGAGGGGCTGGTGGCGGCGGAGCGGAGTAGCTGGTTGGGGATGTCGACGGTGACTCTAACGTGGGAGCCGACGAGGGTGCGGCGGAGGACGGCGACGCGGTGGAAGCTGTTGGACTCGATCGAGGAGCTTTATACCTGGCAAATTTAGCTTCTTTTTCTTGGTGAACTCAAATTTAACTTCTAAGAGATTTTTTTTTGTTAACGTTGCTTCTTTTCAGTGGATAAATGTAGGGATAAATTGCATTTGTTAATTTCCTTAATTTTACTTTTTTTAAAAAAAAAAATTCTACCCTCTATTATTACATTATTTTAAATTAAAGGAGGAAGGGGCAAATTCGTAATTTAACATTTTTAACTGAGATTCTAACGGAACCCTACAATGGGTGGTTTTTTGCTAACGGAATCCTTATAAGGGGTGGTTTCCTACAATTAAGCATATAAGGGGTGGTTTTGAGCAATTGACCCTATTTAAGGGGTGGTTTTCTGCAGTTTACCCAAAATGAAAATAGTCTAATTTGAATGTAA
Organism: Persicaria maculosa; assembly: GCA_963922045.1. NCBI lineage: Eukaryota > Viridiplantae > Streptophyta > Magnoliopsida > Caryophyllales > Polygonaceae > Persicaria > Persicaria maculosa. The sequence continues at coordinate 22,783,326 of OY998259.1, read as the reverse complement.
ATAGGCCTAATTTAAAGGTAAATGAGCTTAATTAAATGAGTAATGAATAAATGAGCCTAATTTTGGTGTAAATGGGCCTAATTTTATGAGTAAATGGGAAAATGGTTAAATGACCCTAATTATGGGGTAAATTTCACACGCCTCCCCCAAACTTTCCATTCATACGAATATTGCCCTTCTTTCAATTATGAAAATTACAGATTTTAGCCCGTAATTTTTATTTGAAATAATATTGTTAGGTGCAACTATAATATTAAAAAAATGCAACAAGAATGTTACATCACAATTTTTGTCTTTATTTTAAAAAGGGAAAAAGATGAGATTACAAAATATAAAGTGAACAAATAATACAATAAATGTTATTATTTATAAATGTGCATTTTCATAATGTGTCCTACCAAAAATTTTCTTTATGGACCGCTATTTTATGACAGTTTTGTACTTTAATGCAACATGTGCCATTAAAAGCCTATTAGCTCAAAAAATGGTATAGTGATGTGCTCATGCACAAAGGTTCGAGTTCAAAATCCCGCATAAGCTATTTATGGTTGCTTTTTTTTGTGTTCCCGTTCATGAATAAGATTATAAAGTGCAATAATAAAATGATAATGTGCACAAATAAGATGATATAATGCATATATAACATTATATTGTGCAAATTAATATAACTTTAAGTTGTGCAAATATAACACTATGTTTTGCAAATGTAACATTATATTGTGCATATCTAATAATATAATGTTACGTTGTGCACATATAATATTATGTTGTGCGAATACAACATTATATTGTGCAAATATAACTTTAAGTTGTGCAAATATAACACTATGTTTTGCAAATGTAACATTATGTTGTGCATATCTAATAATTAATATAATGTTACGTTGTGCACATATAATATTATGTTGTGCGAATATAACATTATATTGTGCAAAATATAACTTTAAGTTGTGCAAATATAACACTATGTTTTGCAAATGTAACATTATGTTGTGCATATCTAATAATATAATGTTACGCTGTGCACATATAATATTATGTTGTGCGAATATAACTTTAAGTTGTGCAAATATAATATTATGTTGTGCAAATAACATTATAAAGTGCGAGAATAAAATGATGGTGTATGAATAATAATATGAAGTGCATGAATAAGATTATGAAGTATACAATTAAGATTATAAATTGCGTAAATAAAATGATAAAGTGTAAGAATAAAACGATGAAGTGCATTAATAATATTATGAAGTGCACAATTAAGATTATAAAGTGAATAAATAAAATGATAAAATGCAAGAATAAGATTATGAAGCGCACAATTAAGATTATGAATTGCACTTTGATTTATTATTTATGATATTGAAGATGGATCTTATAGAATTTAAACCCGATAAAACCTACGGGCTAAAGTTTATAATTTTTACAATTAAAATAGGGCAATAATTATATAAATGAAAGTATGGGGAGGTTTTTTTAATTTCAGCATCTTCTTCCTCCTCCCGTGACTTGCTACAGTACCAGAACAGATCGGCGATGCTACACAGGTCCCCGTCAATGGCTGCTGGTGGCGCGTCGGCGGAAGATCGGCAGCAGAACAACAGTGCCGCTTCAGTCGGTGGTGGATCCGGCAACACAGCTCCGAGGAAACACAGATCTGGCAACACAACTCGAACAGATCCGGCGCCGCTTCGGTAGGAATCTGAAATGACGAGGGCGGAATCTCCGATGAGCAAGAAAGGAGGCGGTAGAGGCGTCAGATCCGAGGGCAGCGAGCACCGTGGAGAGCTCGGTGGAGCAGATCCGAGGGCGGTGAGCACAGCAATGCTCTTGTCGACGGCGGAATCTCCGATGAGTAAGAAAGGAGGCGGCGGAGGCGTCAGATCCGAGAGCGGCGAGCACCGTGGAGATCCGAGAGCGGCGTCAGTGGGTGGTGAATCCGGCGATGGCACAGCACATGCAGTCTCCGGGCTCAGAATCGCCGCCCTCCGGGGCCTGAACGTCGGAGCCATCACCACCAAAAGACTCCCCACCGCCTTGCCCTCCATATCCGTAGAGTTACTATCCAGATATGCGGTTCAAAACGTACAGATCTGAGATTGAATGCTTCGAACTTTGGGGCTCTTGCAAATCCGTCAATTTCTTCATCGTCCCAAGGCAGATGCAATCGAAAATTCGGAATTGATGGCTGGGAATGGGAAAGAGGGAGAGAGAAATCAATTTGGGCGAGCATGAGGAGGGTAGATTCAAGCAATTTTTAGTTTGAGGCAGTAGAGTAGAAGAGGTGAGAGAGAAAGAGGTTGGAGATCCTTGACCTCCATGAACGAGAAAGAGAAAGGAGACGGGCGGCTTAGCGCGTCTCTGTTTTTATTTATTTATTTTTATTAAATCAAACCCGCGCCGCGCCAGCTTATCCTTTGCCCTATTTTCACTTTAATATATATTTTCATCTTGAACCCCTTTTCCCCCCACACACAGAGAGAATAGGGAATGCATGCATTTTAGTTTAATATAGATTGATTTTAATAGAAATATAAAACCACACTGTATTTATTAATTTGTAGAATAAAATGAGTACTAAACATTAATGTGGTTCATACTTCATAATAATAGCTACCTAGTTGGCTCTTCGGCGGGGTGGCAAAAAAGCCATATATAAAGTGTACCTGATGCATGAGTTAATTAAGGATAAGCTGGATAACATATTTTTCCCTTTCATAATTAAGAAAATCAATTATATATATTATACTCCATCTATTAATTAAAACTTGTCGAATGTTAAGAAAAAAAATTCCATTTTAGATATTTACCATCTACTTTACAAAATTGCTCTTGTAGTGAGTAGATAGTTGTTAGGTGTAGGTTTTAAGAAAGTATTGTAAAAAAAATAGAGTAATAATTAAGGGTATAAATGTATTTTTGTTTGTTTTCTTAATAAGTGTGTGTAATTTCTAAAAATGACAAGTTTTAATTAACGAAAGAAGTATAATGTTTTTTTTTAAGAATCTAGTCCTCTATAAATTTATTATTAATAATTATGAAATTATAAAAAAATATTTTATAGAATTTTAGTTTAATTATAACAAATATTTAATAGTAGTATTAAATACTCATTGAATTTGTTAACTAAAGAGCGACCATCCAGGGTTCGAACCGGTGACCTATGGGTATTCCCCACAAGTCTTTTCCGGTGAGTCATTTTGGAATGGTTAACTACTTCGTATTAAGTAACTTAACGGGTCGACCCATTTGAACCCGACCCGAAATCTTACGATCCTCACAGGGAAGTGAAGGTAATGTACTCTGTTTGAAATTATTTATCGTTTGACTTTTCAGCACACTTTTTAAAAAGCTAAAAACTCTATAAAATATAATTTTTTTAATTAAATTTTTTTCATAATCTTATACTTACTACTTGTATGTATGAAATTATAGAAAAAAAATTAATTAAAAAAATATATTTTATATAGTTTTTATCTTCTTAATAAATGTGTTCTATAAGACAAATGACAAATAATTTCAAACGGATGGAGTAATAAGTTATATACGCGGATATGCCTGTTACGCGGCTTAGGCCGTCGTATGGGTTTGTTTGTTTGGTAAGAGGATCCGATAACAAGCGATCAAACTATAATGTAAAATGTATGTGAAGGCCGGTAACTTTTATAAATCGATTTGCACAGGAAATGTAAAATGTATGTGAAGGCGGGTAACCAAACACCGTCTTATCGTTGTGCATCATAAATATAATGCATTTAGAATCCAAACACACTCGATAAGATGGTGTTTGGTTAGCACAATTTTAAAGGTGTTTAAATTATGATATTTTTGGATTTCATGTTGTATTAATTATAGTGTAATTATTTTATCTCGATTTATGTAATTATTTTTACAACCAAACGTCCACGTACGTAAAACCAATTAATTTAAAATAATTACATTATAATTAAAATGTGATGGAATCCAAACACTCCCGTAATGGTATATATGCATTTCAATTTGAAAAAGAGTAGTTAATTAATTAAGCTATAATTTTGAAACCCAACTCGATCAACCAACAATAGTTGCATCGAACTCCATATCGATGGAGGCTGAGTTAGACTTGAGAGATTAAAAATGGAAAAGAAAAAGAGAAGAGATATGTACCTCATACTCATTTCAGCAGTAATTACAATTAATTAGTTCTAAATTAACTTCATATAGTAACAACTAAACTTGGTTAACCACTAGTACAGTCAAGGGCGGACCCAGAAAGTTTTTAGCGAGGGATCACCATATAGTAGTCGACAATAAGATCGAGAAAAAAATCGCAAAACACAACGTGATCGATAGTACAAACAAGTGTCAACCTATGGTTTCGAAAATACTACAAATATATAATACGAAAATAAGGATAAAAAACGAAAAATAAAGATATAAAACGTAATAAATAAACATTGCCTTATTAACATGTAATAATGTATAACTAGATATAAAAAAATTTAAACTTGCGTAACTTCTTACCATATTCTCAAAATAAGTAATATAACATATGGTTTCGAAGCTCTCGAGATGAATTATAATATGTGAATGTCAATTTAAATAAAATATTAAAGTATTAGTATAGTATATTGAAATAAAACTAAAGTGATTAATTAATACTGCTGTAATTTTCAAACATTCATAACGTTTTACTCAGATATCGGATTAGGGCGTATTATATATCAAAACGAAGCTATCGACGAGGAGAATACACCTAGGTAATTTGTCGGATGAGGAGGGGGTCACGTGACCCCCTAGGACCCCCTAGGTCCGCCTCTGAGTACAGTAGTACTCTTTTATATCACTCACTCATTCTCAGCCACATATATCTCAATAATAATTGATGTTCGCCATATCGGCGATATCATATCAATAAGGGATCACACCAACAACCCAAAAAAAGAAACTGTGATAGGAATTGTGAGGTTTAAGGTGTGTTTGGTTGGGCGAATATGATTCCCCAGGTAAACGGAATTTATTTCCTTTGCTGACTCTTTCATAATGGAATCAGATTCCAATCCCATATCTCCTTAATTGCCCCTTTTGGATCGGGGAATTGATTCCCATTCCCTAAGGAATCACAGTTAACGTTCTAAATGGCAAGTACATCAGTTTTTTTTTTTTTTGGGCCAATGTTCGACCATAAAATGAATAATTTGTTTTAAAAATAGCCGAGTTTATATCGTATCATAATCATATAAATAGAAAAACTATGTGATTTTTTTATTAAGTAAAAATTCGACGCATTGGACAAGTCTGGTGGATTGATAGGTTGTAAAATCAATGACAACAACCCGTCAAACATGCTAAAGACAAAACAATAACAAAGCAAAAAAAGGTGAAATACAATGACGTAGTTACAAACACAATCTAGCACACAAGAGAAGAAAGAACAGTAGTAGTGTGCGACAACTCTTCAGAAAAAGCCAAAATACAAGGTGTAGTTACGGACGCAGTCTAGCATATATAAGTGAAGAAAGAACAGTAGTAGTGTGAGTCAACTCTTCAGTCGGTTGATAGATGCGACGCATGGAGTCCCTGAGGAACTAAGTGGAAACATCAGATTTAGACTTAGTCAACGAGCCTTCAAGTTTTGATGACATCCACGAACTCTCGCACGTCGACAAAAAACAAGAACACCACTAGACCCCAACGCCATACAACAACATCACAAGCAGTTCGACCCCACGCTACAATTTGTTTTTATTTTTTAATATGTGGCAGTCTTGGGCCCAAATGACTTGTTTTCGGGCCTCCTCGGGCCCAAGGAAGAGGGTGGAAGAGCTTAACCCTAGCAAGGCAAGGAAAGGGCAGGCTGACACATTGGCAACTGCCGACCACCGCACAAGAACGGAGAGGACGGAGGCGGAGGGGCGGAAGCAGGCGCCAGATGAGGACAAAGCCGAATGAGACCCAACCAAACCACCGGACAAACCCCGAACCCACCTAGAGAATAGAGGGCGAGCAAGGAAGAACAAGCGGTAGGTGGGGGGAATTTGGGCAGAGGAAGAGACCTTGACCAAGGTCGGGAGTTTTAAGACCAATTTGAGGGAGAAATGAGGAGAGATGGATCTATGCCAATCAAACCTCGAAACCCCCAAATCAACTGTGAGAGGGCTAACCAAGAGGGGGGTGGCAGAGGGCGGTGGGTTGCGGTCGACGGGAAGGCACCCCGAGGAGATGGATGCCCAAACCAAGGTCGAATGGTACAGAATTGGAAGATTACAAGTTGGCGGCAACAAAAGGCACCCGAAGAGATGAGAGAGAGAGAGAGAGAGAGAGAGAGAGAGAGAGAGAGAGAGAGAGAGAGAGAGAGAGAGAGAGGTAGTTCGTGGGGGCAACCAGAGAGGCGGAATACCGACTTCGACACCAGAGTAGATGGAAGTGGCTCACTGGTGGTGGTGCCAAGCGAGTGTAAGACCCCATAGGGGGGGTGGGGGTGTTGGAACTCCATTTCTCTAGAAAACTAGAGATAGGAGAGAGCTCGTCAGATTTTTCTCTACAGTTTTAGGTACTATTGCTATTAACAAAGGTAAAAATTTGAGCTCAGACAAGCCTGAAGCTCGAGAGGCTGACGAATCGGCAGACAGACTAGCCGTCAACATACAACATACAAACACGCAAAATAAAACAGAAGAAAGAGACAACCCTAGAAACCCATATAAGTCACCAGCCAGCGGAGGAGTCGAGGTAGATCCAAGGCGAACCACGAATGTCGAGAACACGAGAGAGTGCGATGACTCACACGGTGTCTCGACGCCGAGAAGGCGGAGAACAGTAACCCACTACCGGAAAAGGCAAAACCTGGGGAAGTGCGGACCACCGACGTTGCCCCCACCTAGTGCATGTGTGTCCGTACACCCACTATGTGATCTTTTTTAGTTCCTATCATTAGAGTGAAAACTCAAAAAAAAAAAAAATTGCATGAGCCAAACAAATATTGTATTATTTTTTTTACCTCATTTCTTATTATATAGATATTCGTGGTGGATAAAATGTATTGTTGAGAAATGTGAAGAAAAAGAATTCCACATGAAAGCCAGGAAAAAGAAGCCTAATATATAACTAATATTTCTATTACCAATTGATTTTAGAATGAAACATCGTTCAACTTATGTGTTAGACTATTAGTGCATGTGTGTTCGTACACACAACCCTAGTATAGTATTTTAAGTGGTAGCTAAAATACTATACTAGGGTTAACTTAAACAACCCTATAACTTATAGGTAATTAGCCTCTTTATCATTATATGTTTGAAGTTCAGAATCTGCACTTTTTATGGTTAATTATCCATATTCATGAATCCGGACTCGAGAGATGGTGCAAGAGAGTGATGCTAGAGTCATGGAATACTTAGAATGGTTGGAATGAGGAAATAAAGATCCACGAAGGAGCTAAGAGAATACAAGAGAATAAATGAAGAAAACACAAAGAAGCAGAGGCGGCGCTTGCAGAAGAAGGTCCTATGCCCACGCTTCTAGCGCTTGCGGATACAAGAGCAACGCTCACCGATACTGGAGCGCCTGCTAAGAGCACTATTGGTCACAATGACTATGGTTGCAATGACCACTAACACTCCCACTGCTCACAATTGCCATTGATCATTGCAACCAATGGTCAAATTACAAGCTTAATGGCATATGGTCGTTGCGACCAATATGGCATCTGGTCACAACGACCATGGTCTGTGCGACCAACCTTCTCCCTGGACGCAACAACAAGTTTATTCCCTACCTTCGTCACCGAAATCAGTTCATCCCAAATCCCAACCAAAATGCAAAATCCGACCCTTTTTTCACAGATCTATCTAAAAGACGCTTCTATACTAATGTCACGAGCACAAACGCACAAGATTAATCAGGGCATCCATATCCATGTCGGTTTTTAGGGTTTCTTAACCTCCATTTATCACTTTTTATCTCCTTAAAAATCTCAACTTATTTTTTCAGCTACATCAATATGGGTTTTTAGAGTTTCTTAACTTTACTTTTCACCATCTATTATATATTATAATATGTTCAATTCACTGAAATCACTGCCCCAATTTTTTCCCCCAGAAAAAGGGCCCCACTTCCCTATGTATATTTTGACTGAATGAGTTTTTTTTATGTTTTTAGGAGAGTTTGGTATGGAGCAGCTTTGTCATGGATTTTTTAGCCCAAACTTCTCTCTCACATATATTATATTAGTTTTTACATCTAACAAACACTTTTAAAAACGGCCAATGCAAGTGGTCTATCAACTCTCGAAGCAATTAATCACATTTTCAACTCAAACCACTCAAAAGTAATGAAAATCTTGAAACTGTCCAAAATTTTAATGACAAAGTTAATAGACATGTCTTATTTTCATTAGATCTTCAATTTTAATAACCTTAGTTCAATAAAAAGGAGTGGAAATGGATGATTTTTTATTTGATGTTTTTTTTAAGGAAAACCCACCCAGCACTAAGTTCGGGTTTGGGTTGTTGCACGTAAATATGAAGAATAAAGAATGTTGGATCCCTAAGGATTATACATCTAGGAATTACCCTTGTCCAATAGGGCGTAGTCTACACGAACCAAGAGTACCTAGTAAAAAGCCGAGCCAAATCTAGGCCAAACTTCCGAGTATGTTCCATCCAAGAAGTAGCTCTTCCGGACCCATACAAATTTTCAAGAAAACACACAAGGGGATCGTCCAAGCCATGCAGGGCTTAACCAATCCATAATACAAAAAAAACTCTCGTTCCCGGGGCACGCAATACCCAAATGGACACAAGATCAAAATCTAAACCTAGACGGCTCCTAGGTGCACGTAGGCACCAAGGCGCGCAGGCCTCAAGACACCGTCCAAACCGTTCCAGTCTCCGAACTTTTTCTACCTTGAGTGCGAGGGATCTCCGACCTTTTTATTTGATGGTTTTTTCTTTAGATAGGAGTACGTAGGAGAGTGGACGTGAGAATAGGGGATGAGGAAGGAGTAGAGTGAGTAAATTTTGGTTAAATTAAAAGGCTATTTTCATGATTTCATCGTGCTCTAAAAGTATTTTTTATCATGTTTTTAAAGATAAGCCAACTTTTTTTTTTTGAATCGGAAAGAATTCGACCCACCGGATAAGCCTGGTGAGATGAGAGGCCGAAAGAACGGCAACAGACAAACCGTTATAAAAGAACTTAAATACAACCAAATCAACAAAGATTATTACGAACAACTAGAGAACAGAAGTCGAAACTAGCGAAGGCGGACGAATTTGGAATCGGAACAATGTGAGTTTTTTTATTTAGAAAATGATAGCAAATATACCAATAATTGGGCCCGTTTTCAAAAATGACTCTCCCCCAACAAAATTTGCAGAAGTAACAATTGGGCCCAAAAATTGGCAAAACTAACCGGTTGCCCTAATTGTTATAGCAGGTAATCGTAATGGAAGTTCAAAGGAGAGGAGGACGAGCGACCAACAATTTCAGTAGAAGGAGAAAACAATCGACAAGAGAGAGAGAGAGAGAGAGTGATAGAAGGCATCGAAGCACCATTGTAGTCCGATTCAAACGGCTGCATAGAGAGAAGTCCAGGAGGCGTCTCCAAAAGGGAGAAAACGATGAGGAATGGAAGAAGCTTTGGAGGAGTTTCGAAGAAGAAGAGACCCCACCCCTGCGAAATATTGGATGCGACGCAGAAAGCAAGTAAGTACTCACCCTCCCTCTCTTGAACTCGAAAATATTGTAGATTGTGATAGTCAGTCAGGTTGAGGAGAAATCGGATTGAAATTTTTTTAAAACCCTAATTTTGTGGGAGTTGGAAGGTTTGGGGGAATTGAGAAAGTTGTGATTAATTGGTGGATTGAAGACGAAGTTCAAATCGAAGGTCTAAACATGTGTAAATCAAACTGAAAATCTCGATTAATTGGTGGATTTTGGAATGGGGAAGTAGTTATTGTCGCGGATTTTTTACTGTCATACGTTTTTCCTGTCACACATTTTTTCTTTACTGGCACAAATTTTTTCTTTACTGGCACGAATTTTGTAATTACTGACACTTGTTTTAGTAACTTGTAACTTTCAATGTACACACTTGTATCTCAGGTATAAAAATAAGTGAGTTATGGTTATAACTAAAGGAGGGAAGGTCTTGTCGACGCCATCAAGCAAGATTGGAAGGACCAACCATTTCTTCAAGATTGGGAGGGTCAACCATTTCTTAAAGATAGGGCTCTTTCGCCATATGGCGAAAGAGCCCTAAATCCTAAAACATATATATAACAAAAATCCTAAACTTTGAACCTAAATGCAAACTATATGTAACCAACATCCACTGCCAATGAAGACGACTTGAGCCAAAGAAACAACCTCAACTCTAGGTTTGACCAACCGTAACAGCATAAACAGGGCACTCGAGTAAAAAAGTTTACCGGAACTTTTAAGGAACTAGTGTTTCCCTTCTTAGAATAACCACTATCCATCCCAAACTCGGAAAAGAAGCTGGAAGACTTTAGAGCAGCTACATGGCTTATTCTTTGCGAGCCACTTTATCTACTTTCAGTAGACTGGACATTTTCAACATACTCAAAACGATTAACCCATCTCTTCTGGCTTCTGATCATAAAGGCTCTCATTTGGTTGCAATGAAAATTTGAGACAGTTAAGCAATGTGGAGTAGTTACAATCATAAATAACTAAGCAAAGAGTTTGAGCTAATTTTAACAATTAAATACCCATCCCTTCATCATAACAAATGAAACCTTGGCCTAAAAGATTGATGTCCAAACAATAAACAAAGAACTTACCTTGCTGGTCAATTTTCTTGCACCAAGTCCTCCACTTTTTACAATTCTCTTAGCCCCCAGAGGTTTCTTGACAGTTGAAATAAATATTGTATCAGCTTTTGGAGAAGCAGGTAGTTCAGGGGTTTCTTTCCTCTCCACAACATTCAAATTAGAAAATCCATTAGTAGTCTGAGCTGCCGGAGAAGCAACAGGTGATGAAGATAGGCTATGATGATAATGGCTATCTATTTACTGTTAGCACATATTACAACAGGGCCAAGAGTTCGATAATCATGTCACTGAGGGTTAGTAACTTGGAGCAATCAACTCAAAACAGGTCACTCAAAAGGCAATGCAACAATATCTTTCAATAATGTAAACTTGAATGAAGTGTTTAGATAAGAAAATAAGCAAGAAACCTAAACTTTAGGACTTGGGAGTACAAGATTTAAAAAACCATCATCAAGAATCATAAATTTTGAATAGATCTTAATATGAAGCTTAACTGCAAAACTGAGGGTTTCTTAAATTCTCAAACCATTAAGAAAAATAAATGAGAAAAGATAAAATAAATAAGTAAAATAAAGCAGCTTAGCTAGAACAAGTTACACTAAACAGATAAGGAGTGTCTCTTGGCCTTCTTGAGACAAATGTTCAGATCGCATCAGATATACTGTAATGACAGGTGCACTGCAGTAAACATATACAGAAAGGGCAGAAACCCTTAGGTCTAGGCAAAGTACAAAACTCAAGAGAAAGTCGAAGGGAGACGGAGTGAGAAGTCACAAATGAGAGCCATAGAGAGACAGAGGGAGAAATCCATAGAGTGTGAGAGAGGGCTTACCGGTTAGGGTTCCGGGAGAGAGGGAGAAATCTATAGAGGGTGACACAGAGGGAGAAATTACCTCGAGAAGATTGTTAAAAATCCTCCTTCTATCAGAAAAGTATATCTCAATTATATTTGTAAATGTTTGTTTATCTATATGCAGAAGTCGGCACAGTTCACAGACATGAACTGTATAAGGCTGTGGAATGTTGCAAAGTATAGAAATATCCCAAAATAGTTGTAAGATTCAAGAAGTGAAACCATCTTCTGTACTCCGTCTTTTAATATGCTCACCTTTTCCTGTACAACAGATGTGAAACTCGTTAGAATAAAACTAAGTAACTATAAAGGAAATAATTGCTCTAGGGTAATAGAAATAGCACAATACTTGCTGCTAAAACATAAACAGGCAGGAAAAATTCTTCATGTAATCTAATTACCTACAACACGACCAAGTCATTTTTAGGGCTTAACATCTAAAGCAAGGCAGAGATTCATTAGCTGCAGCAATAACCTTAGGTGTTCTAATTACCGAGAGATGATCATCCTGCAAAACAGAGCCAGATATCAAGATCAAAACTGAAAGAAGAAACAAAACAGTTTCACGAATTAGAACACAGTAGAGAAACAGAAAGACTGAAACACAACCTTGTTAGGGGATGCGGAGTTGGATTCGACTGTCCAATTCATTGTGCCCAGTCAATGGTTTGATCCTATATCAAGATTTATAAGAAAGAGGAAGATTATGCTCTCAACTGAACTGAATGCAAAATGAAGTTACTCTTCATAATAATTGCTTATGATTTCAGCCATCAGATATCAAACCTTAGGATCAGAACCAATGTAATTTGTATTGCCATACAGATCAACTAACAGATCCCTTGATTTACCAAGTGACGCCTTGATTGCCTAATTGTTCTTTTGCATCTGATTGCAAGGCAAGTGAAATCATCAAAATTGAGGTGATCCAACAAGCACTAATCACAAAGAAAATAGGAGTATCATTTAACTAAAGATGGACCTCTAAAGATGAAGGTAGGTGTATCATTTAACTTTTCAGATAGATGAAGGTAGGTGTATCATTTACCTTTGCTTACTATTCATTTATGAAATATGTCATTTAAAATTTTCTAGTAAGAAGAAAATAAAGAAGCAAGGCAAGATGTGACTGAACTTGTAGCTTAATTTCCATATGAGAAGATGAGGTGCTCACATGACATATATCTTGAACTACAAGGCACAAATAAGTAAAAGCAAATTCAGTAAGCCACTAAGAAAAGGAATGAGATTAAGAACCTAAGTGAAAGGCAACGAATTACAAGGCTTATAACTAGGAAAATCGTAATGAATGCTTCTTTATGCAGCCACCAAATATACTAATAGCAAGCAAAGGTCTGCAAAATAACTAATAGAGCAAATCCTCAAGGTAATGACTAGTGGACAAAGATATAAACATGGACCCTATAGAATAGAAGAAGTAGTTTTACGTGTGTCCAATTGAACAACCAATGTTCATGTGATTATGATTCAAATTATGCAGAGGTTCAAGCCTTAACCTTGAGCACTAACAAGGGAGTTAAACCTTGAATACTGAACAAAAGTCTTTGAAGAGAAAGTGAAGACACGCATGATGTCGGGAAACAAAAATACACTTGAGAGTAATTAATAGGATATAATCTTTAAAAAAATGAGGGAGTTAAACCTTGAATACTGATGAAAAGTATTTGTTTCTTACAAAGATTGCAGGAAGTCTTGTTTCACTCTTAAGCATCGGCCACCAACTGAAGCCCGGATACAAGCTTGCTCCCAATGCCCTGTAATGAACACAAACCATGCAGGACTCTTAGAGAAAAGGTTTATATATGCCACAAAGAAATCTTATAGTAGTAACCTCCAAAGAATCGAAACTCTAACCCCTAAATAACTGACTTCTAATTGAAAAGCAATTTCAGCTAAATATAATGAATAGAAAGCAATTCACTCGCCTCTAAAGAAACCCTAAATCTTTTAGATCTCAATTCATATTTTTCCAGATCATATTTCAGACCGATCATCTTTTTTTCCTTGATATATTCCAGTTCTTTTGATTTTTATTCCTAATCGTCTTCGACCATCTCAATTTCATACACTCAGTGCTACATCTTCGACACATTGAATAGGACTCCCCTTGATCTATCTGCTCAAAAGGAACGACAAGGAAATCTGAATTCGTTTTCCAATCTTGGGGTTTCTGTTCTATGGTTTCAGATATGCAAAATAAGTAAGGGGATGGTTGATGCAATCGATTTAGACAAATACTAGCGTAGTGCCCGTGCGTAACGCACGGGATTTGTAAAGTATATTATATTTTATAGAAGATATGGCCAAAGCTTATTTACATTATTTATTAGATGTATTATACTATTATAATAATATGAAAACGACATAGCTATTTATTATTTTGTTGTTATATACCATGTTAATATATTCTTAGTAGTTTTTTTTTGTGATAAGTAAATTTAGAGATGTGAGAATATGATCAAAATTTGTAGATATTTCGTATACAATATTTAATTAATAATATTAATAACAAAATATAAAAATAGTGTATTGTAAGGCATAAGAATATATCAATTTGTCATTAAATATACTGTAATTATTTGAAATAATCAAAATATAATGTAATTATTTGAAATAATTCATATTATGTGAAGTTTGTTGTCAAAATATATGAATATATTATCTAGTGTTTTGGATATGAATTTCGAGTCTTTTGTTAAATTTATCATCATATGACGCCGCACTCAATGCTGTTTTCTATCTTAACAAAGTTAAGAATGACATCTTAAAAAAAAACAATTCATATTATATAGACTATTATAATATAAAGTATATAAATGGAGTAAATATCATTTAGATCAATTATTCATAATGAAACATTGTAAAATAATGGATTAAAAATATTTTTTTCACAATAAATAAGGATTTACCCTCTTAGCAATAATTAGCTAGTAAAAAAAAATTTAAAACGACATCGTTTTGAGAAAAACCCTAAAAATCAAATACCCATTTACTGCTCCTAAGTCCTAACTTCCTTCGGAGCACCACTGCCCGCTCCTTCGGCCTCCATTTGCTCAATCACCTCACCGTCAACCTCTAGTCTAGCCCGGACCTCGGCTGCCCCGCTTGCTCTCTACCGTCGTCACCGGCGACTCCGGCGAGCCCAGGCGCCACTCCCTGCTCAAGTAGCCTAGGCGACTGTCGAAGTGTCGTCGCCGAGTTTGTTGCCGAGCATAAGCAGACCATCTTCTTCGTCGGCTCATCGCCTCTGTTCGACCTCCTTGCTGCTGTCGCCGCACCTTCTTCTGTCCGGTCTCCTTTCTCAGGTACCACTCCTAACTCCCAAGTCCCAATCGATTATTCATAATCTCATTTCAATTTTCACCGGTTTGGTTTAACAAATACTCCCTCCGTCTCGCAATACATGTTGTTTTAGAGTAGCATAGGTGTATCAAAAAACTTGTTGTTTGAGCTAGAATTATTATCTTTATAGGTAATGATTACTCTTTTACATGTAATAATTACTACTTTTAGTTATTTTAGCTTATAAAAATAAAAGAAATATAGGTCTTATTAATAAGCGTGTATAAAGATAAAACAACATGTATTGCGAGACGGAGGGAGTAACAATGATCTAGGGTTGATTTATTTGGATTGGAATTTGGATTGGAATGTTGAAATCAAATTGGGGGTTTTGTGCAATGGGATTGGAATTTTGGATTCGAATAACAATGGGAATCAAATTGGGGGTTTTTTGTAGAGGGAATGTTGAAATCGAATTTGGATTGGAATTTTGTGCAACGGGATTGGAATAACAGTGGTTGTTGAATAACAATGGGATTTGAATTGGGGGTTTTGTGCAATGGGAATGTCGAAATCGAATTTGGATTGGAATTTTGTGCAATGAGATTATTTATGTGGATGTGCATTATCTGCTAAATTGAATTATCTTATTAATATTGGATTATTTATGTGGAATTGTATTTTATTTGTAATATCAAA
Organism: Persicaria maculosa; assembly: GCA_963922045.1. NCBI lineage: Eukaryota > Viridiplantae > Streptophyta > Magnoliopsida > Caryophyllales > Polygonaceae > Persicaria > Persicaria maculosa. Next base: position 22,767,696 of record OY998259.1, on the reverse strand, counting down.
CACATTATGGTTTGTGTGGCTCCTTTCGCTTTATTAAGTTAGGAGAGATAATAGAATAATAATAGAAATAGATAGATAGATATGAATAAACATTTTAAATCCCTTTTTAGACGATAGATTTGTAATCTTTTGGTTAAAAAATAGATAAACATTGATGAATTTCCTGTTTTTATATGAGTTTTTACGTCTACAGCAGCTGATTTTATTTTTATTTTCTGTTTTTTCTAGAAGATTTATAGTAGATATCAAATCTTTTAGTTTGGAATGAGAAATGAGATATAGATTATTGTTGACTATTAAGTTAGGATAGAATGATAGATACGAACCTGTGCAGCAATTATAACCCGTCTAAATCCCTTTTTAGAGGATAGAGTTGTAATCTTTTGGTTAGAAATGAGATAAACATTGATGAATTTATTTTGGTTTTTTATGTTGGTTGTATAAACTATTGAATTCCAAATGAGAGGACTGCCTCATGACCGGTGGAAGAGGAAGGAAGAGAAGTGAGTTCTCTGTTATATTCGATTCTGATTATATATAGAGTAGTGTTGCCAGTTAGGTTAGGGTGAATGAGAGTAAAACGGTAAAACAAATCTCTGCAGATATGAAATTAATAGCGAATAGAACTTAAAAAATAAAGTAATATTGAATGGTTTTTAATAATTTAAAAAATCTCTGCAGATATGAAATTAGGATAAATGTGTTTTTTTTGGTTAAATAAAAGAGATAAACATTGGTTAATTGGTTAATTGAAGTAATAACGGATGGAACTTTAAAAAATAACAGTAACAGAATGGTTTGTAATTGGTTAAAAAATCCCCGCAGATCTGAAAATTTTAATTATTTTAACAAAAAGTAACGGAATGTTTTGCAATTGGTTTAAAAATCTCTGCAGATCTGTAAATTTTAATTATTTTAAATAAAACGGTTTAAACTAAAGTTAAAAAATCTCTGCAGATCTGAAATTAGGCTAAATGTGTAATCTTTTGGTTAAATAAATAAGATAAACATTGGTTAATTGGGTAATTGAAGTAATAACGGATGGAACTTTAAAAAAAGTAACAGAAATGAAACAGCTACTGGAAATGCTTATATTATATCGTTTTAATATTATTTAACTCACTCTTGAGGTTTGAGTTGGTGTTATCCAAATCAAACAACTATTGGAAATGCAAAAGAAATCAATTAACCAACTCTATGACCAATGAACTTAGAAAATAGATCTCATTATTCACCAACCAATTTAGATTTAATCATGTTACATTTTATAGCAATAAGAGTAAAATTGGAGCGGAACTTGGTCATAAACTTAAAAAGATATATTGGATCAAAGATTTGGATACCATGTAAATTAAAAACAAATATGAAATAGGGATGTGAAGCAAATCAAGCGAAATCTCTTTTTTCATTTTTATTTATGGTTGAATTTATGAAGGAGGGTATATCTGAATTTGTGATTATATTTTTGTGATTTTTTTTATATTTAGGGAGTTTTATTTAGTGTTTTATGTACAACAACTGATTTTGTTAGACGAAGTGTTATGTCCTTAGGTTTTGAGATCCATGGGATGTTCCTCGATGATGAAATGGATGGAAAGGAGCGGACACTATATATGAATGGGAGGATCACCGCACACCATGAGCCAAATGGAAAGGAAGCATATGGGGATAAGTTATCACCTTAGGTGACTGTCACGATAACCAAGAGACTTTCATTGACTGCCCACATGCCCAGGAAACGTTCATGGACTGCATACACGCCTAGGAAAGGTTGAAGGAGAACATGTAAGAGATTTCATATTTGTATTTTTAGTGTTTGTAGTGTGCAACAGGAAATTTGTGAAATTAGAAGTGTCATATTTTGTGCACGTAAATGTATTTTAGGTGCATTGATGGCTTTTCAAATTGGATAGAATGAACCTGTGAGAGCGGACAACCATTGTTGTAGTTGATCATTCATTCAATTTTAGTATCGATCATGATTAATTGGATTCAGGTGCAATGTCGAAATGCAGCGCTGCAAAAAAAAATTGTAAATGTTATAAATAAAAGAGTTTTAAACAATTGGAGAAGCAATTGGGAATTTATCCTAAATTTTGATTTTTAAACAATTGGAGAATCAGTTAGCGATTTATCTTAAATTTTGATTTTTAAACAATTGGAGAAGTAATTGGGGATTTATCATAAATTTCTAACTTTAACAGAATGGTTTGTAATTGGTTAAAAAATCCCCGCAGATCTGAAAATTTTAATTATTTTAACAAAAAGTAACGGAATGTTTTGCAATTGGTTTAAAAATCTCTGCAGATCTGTAAAGTTTAATTATTTTAAATAAAACGGTTTAAACTAAATTTAAAAAATCTCTGCAGATCTGAAATTAGGCTAAATGTGTAATCTTTTGGTTAAATAAACGAGATAAACATTGGTTAATTTGGTAATTGAAGTAATAACAGATGGAACTTTAAAAAAGTAACAGAAATGAAATAGCTACTGGAAATGCTTATATTATATCGTTTTAATATTGCTTTTCAACGACAACTTTAAAATTTTCTAGTAAGAAGAAAATAAAGAAGCAAGGCATGATGTGACTGAACTTGTAGCTTAATTTCCATATGAGAAGATGAGGTGCTCACATGACATATATCTTGATCTACAAGGCACAAGTAAGTAAAAGAAAATTCAGTAAGCCACTAAGAAAAGGCATGAGATTAAGAACCTAAGTGAAAGGCAACAAATTACAAGGCTTATAACTAGGAAAATCGTAATGAATGCTTCTTTATGCAGCCACCAAATATACTAATAGCAAGCAAAGGTCTGCAAAATAACTAATAGAGCAAATCCTCAAGGTAATGACTAGTGGACAAAGATATAAACATGGACCCTATAGAATAGAAGAAGTAGTTTTACGTGTGTCCAATTGAACAACCAATGTTCATGTGATTATGATTCAAATTATGCAGAGGTTCAAGCCTTAACCTTGAGCACTAACAAGGGAGTTAAACCTTGAATACTGAACAAAAGTCTTTGAAGAGAAAGTGAAGACACGCATGATGTCGGGAAACAAAAATACACTTGAGAGTAATTAATAGGATATAATCTTTAAAAAAATGAGGGAGTTAAACCTTGAATACTGATGAAAAGTATTTGTTTCTTACAAAGATTGCAGGAAGTCTTGTTTCACTCTTGAGCACCGGCCACCAACTGAAGCCTGGATACAAGCTTGCTCCCAATGCCCTGTAATGAACACAAACCATGCACGACTCTTAGAGAAAAGGTTTATATATGCCACAAAGAAATCTTATAGTAGTAACCTCCAAAGAATCGAAACTCTAACCCCTAAATAACTGACTTCCAATTGAAAAGCAATTTCAGCTAAATATAATGAATAGAAAGCAATTCACTCGCCTCTAAAGAAACCCTAAATCTTTTAGATCTCAATTCATATTTTTCCAGATCATATTTCAGACCGATCATCTTTTTTTCCTTGATATATTCCAGTTCTTTTGATTTTTATTCCTAATCGTCTTCGACCATCTCAATTTCATACACTCAGTGCTACATCTTCGACACATTGAATAGGACTCCCCTTGATCTATCTGCTCAAAAGGAACGACAAGGAAATCTGAATTCGTTTTCCAATCTTGGGGTTTCTGTTCTATGGTTTCAGATATGCAAAATAAGTAAGGGGATGGTTGATGCAATCGATTTAGACAAATATGCAATAGTAAATAATACATGGGCGACTCAAATCCAAAAGAAACACAGTTGTTAATAGATTAGAAGCAACAAATCCAAGTAAGACGGTTGATAATCAATCTCCTAGGCCACCGAGTTCCTAAAAGAGAAACCCTAGAAAACCGAGTAGCTCAATTTCCATTAAACAGCAGCTGTTTATTAAAAATTCAGGACTCAATGGGCAAACAGATTGACATGTACACACGTACAGAGCACATAAATCCCTAATGAAACCCTAAATCGAAAGGGAAAATTCGTACCGGATACATCAATTTTCAGAGAGGCAGTGATGGAGGCGGTGTGGGAGAGGTGATGACTGGTGAGTGAAGAAGAGCGACGATCGAATCTGGAGACGTCCCTCACGAGTCGAACTGAGGGAAGAGCGGAGACGATGGAGAATGGAAATCGAAGAAGAGAAGCCGCCGGGATAAGAGACGGAAGACAACCTCGAGTTCGAAAGAGCTAGTGCTGGACAGATTATAGGACCGCCATGGCTTCCATGGAAGAAGAGAGTTGAACAAAAATCGTCGGTCGAAAATGAGGAATTGAGGAGCAGGAATCGATTTCGCCGTTGTTGAGGAGAAAGCTGAGAGATGGGAACGAGAGCGAAGAAGGGATTCCTTCGGAGAGACTACATCCCCATCGGAGCCACCTCGAGTTCGAAAGCCGGCGAGATTGGAGGAGGAAGGGGTTGGTGGTGAACAGAAATCCGCGGCCGCGAGTCTGGATGGAGAGGAAAGTCGGGATTTGGAAGAGGAAGTTCTGGAAATGTGTTTTTCTTTTTCCAAGTATATGCCTTTCTTTTTCTTTGTAAGCTAAGTATTTGATATGGGCGGGATTTCACGTAATTCATATTCCAATCCGCGCCTTCTAAATTTTTTTTAAAACGCATATTTAACATCTCTCAAAAAAATTGGACGATGTCTATACTTTCATTTACATCGCAAATTTAAAAATCGATGTTAAAAAACTGTTTAATATGGCAGGTTTTTCTGACTGATGTTAATCAACCGATGTTAAATAACAGAATTCTAGTAGTGGGACGACACTCTTGTTGCTACAGATTAGAAAAGGCTCCTGCCTCCTCATGAATGCCACCAAAAGTTGCTCTCTTTTTAAGATTGTAGGACTCGTACATTTGGTTGTTTTCGTCGTTTTAGGACTCGATGCGTACATTTGGTCGCTTTGGATGATTGTAGGACTCCTACCTATATACCTTTACTTCCAGGGTTTATTGTTATTGTAAAACTTGGTTTTATCTGTCCAATTCCTATGAGTTGGCAAGGTATACACCTTTCCAGGCTAGTAAATAAACGTTATTGATACAAATAATGTTGAAACTGACACATATTAAATTATCATAAACTTTAGAAGACAGAAATTGTAAGCAAAGTCGAGGTAGTTTGCGTACAAATTAAATAAGTGTCTATATACGTAAATACAAAAGAAGCCCCAAAATGCGTGGGGGATGAGAAGCCCCAAAGCGGGTACAAATAAGTGAGTACAAATCATAATAGTTTGCCGACGATGCAAAAGACGAATGTTTGTGATTTTTGCTTACTAGCCAGTAAATGATTTTTCCTTGCCAATAAAATCGATGTCTAAGCCAATAACGGAATAATCCCTGACAGATCTTATCTATCTTAGAAACTCCCCAATAGAAGGATATCGAACATTAAACTCAAACGAAATGAGTCCATAATAACTTAAGTCCAAAAGGTGGAAACGTTTAAACATCAGTCATCAAACACTAGTCATCCCCCAAAAGGTGGAAACGTTTAAGAGCTAAACCAAACACTACGAAGTACTAAAGTTCCTAACAACTACAATCCATAACAACATCCACAAACTGTCTACAATCAGGCCGACGCATCGGGTGGGGGTTGGGGGGTCGGTGTGGGGGGAGGAATGGGGCAACGACACATTGGTTCCGATCAATATTGCAATGCCCCCTAACCTACTGTCCTTCAACAATTTTCAGACAACCACATATAAGGTCTCGTCCATTCCTTTCAGCAAGACCATCTTCGAGAAGTGGTTCGACCTCCCTCTGAAATACTTTTCCGGAGGGAGTGCTAGTGTCGACTGCACAAATATCACACGACACGATTAACGTCACCAACACAAAAACAGAGGACTTCCCCGGGGATTCCAATGATCCCTTCAAATTTTGGGTATGAAATCCCACTTTGAAATGTTAGACTAGGCTTTCAAACCTTCAACCTGTACTCGGGGCGGAAGGTCCTAACGAGGGGTTTCATCACTCGAAACGTAAACCGGGAATCATAATCCCGGACCATTACACTTGTTGTATTTCCCATACAACAAGAATCCCTCGTTCACAAAATACTACATTCGACTGCACAAAAGAAGAGTTATCCAACCAGACATCGATTTCTTCACATTGCCACGCCATGCTTGCTTATCTCCTCCGACACTTCCGGCGAAGGAACTCTCCCCGAGACGGGTACCTGCCTGCTTGTCTCCGTTATCTTGCTCCTGACAGCCCCAAACGGTATGCTCTCATCTATGATCCTCCATGTCCACGTCGGCAACTTTACCTTTCATCTCCGGAGCAACGATTGTCGGTTCTGCCCAGGTTTTCTGGTTTATCTTGCCAGTTGTGTGAATTTCTGTGTCAGCTGAATTGTTATCTTTGTCATCCAAATAGTTATCCATGCCATACTTCAAATTGATATCAAGATGCGATGTAGACCCAACTTTACTTCGAAATATTTTTTTCTCATAAACATATATAAAGTGGGTGTCTATAGATAGATAAAATTAAATTAAGTTCAAAAATAAATTTATTTTTTATTTTTAACAAATAAAAATGGCTGAAAATTATTTTAAAACAATTGAAATTTAAGCAATTCCCTTCTCTCTCAGAGCATCTTTCCCCGTAGGCTAGAATAGCTAGGGAAAATAGCCTACCAAAAGAGAATATTTTATAGAATATTCTCTTTTGGCCTATTAAATGGTTTTGTTATTCCCACCGTAGGCCAAATTTGGCAGGCAAATGTGACCATGATTCAATAGTGGGTTGTTTTATTTTATATTTGATTTTTCTTCTTTAGTACTTTAAGCAACTTAATATTTATTTTTTATTATAATTTTGATGAATCTATAATAAAAAAATATTAATGTCATTTTCTAAAAATATTATTTATGCAATAATAATTCAAATATGTCAAATATTATAGTCATATCGAAGAACTCTTGAATATCTTAACAATACTACAAATTTTATTTTTAATTGGAAATCCTAACTATATAATATATAGATTTATAATTGTATTATTTATAAATTTACTTCATATTATGGTTTTGATGTGTTTTGGGATTTTTTATTATTATTTTCAAATATAGTAATTTATGCAACTCGATATTTATTTATGAGATATGATTTTGATGAAGATGTAATAATATAAAATGAATATTTTTTTCTAAAGATATTAATTATTTATGCAAATATAATCCAAAAATATTAAATATTATAGTCATATCAAAGAACTCATAAATATTTTTACAAACTATAACTTTTAGTTTTGATAAAAATTATAATTACATAGTTTATATACAATTAATCGTGTGATTTATAAATTTATATTAATAATGAATAATTAAAAATAAATAAATAAAATGGTGGAATTCACATTTGACCTTCTAAAATTTCAAGCCAAATTTGGCCTTCATTTTAGAAATAGGCCAAAAAAATTTTGGCCAAAATGGGTTTTGGCCTATGATGAGAGAAAAAAAAGGCTAAAACCCATTTTATAGCCTAGGGTGGGAGATGCCCTCATTAGCCTCTTTTCTCTTTTGTTTTTTCCCTGGTCACCTTCTACCGGTCAAATTGGTCACAATTATATTTGTAAAAGTGACACTTTTTTCTCTCTATGCAATTTGTGCATGAGATGGTAATTTTTGCAAAGTTGTGATTTTTTTGGTATAACCATGTAAATTGTCCCAAATTTGAAACAAAACCGAAGAGAAAAAATTGGTTTAAATTTTTGGGTTAAAAAGAGAGAATTAATAAAAAAAAAAAAATCTGGAAAAGGCTGGAGCCCCCTATCGCACCTTCGCGCCCCATCTCCTTCCATCGCTCGCTCGCACCGTCGCACGCACTCAGGGCTTCTTCCCCCTTTCAATCACAAGGAGGAGGAAGAACAAAGCCTCTCGAATTCCAACTCCTTTCCATCCGTATCAGAATCGGCGCATTGTTTTCTGAGATCTTGCAGATCTAAGCGGCGGTCATGTCTTACGCTTACCTTTTCAAGTATATTGTCATCGGTGATACCGGTAATCTCTTGTCCTTGTTTTCGATTTTGTGATTGAGGAATTTGCGGAATGGCTTCGGTTTTTCAGATTTATTTCGAGTTTGGCGCTTTGATGATGGACCTATTGGGGACATTTTGCGCTTTTCTCATTGAATTATCATGCTGCGGAGATTTTGTTGATCGGTTAGGTTCAAATTGATTTCCTATTCGGAAATTAGTTAGCGATTGGAGTTTTCTTGTTAAATTCAGGGAATGACTATATTACAATGTTTGGATCAGACCTGGAGTTTTCAAAGTGTCCACATTTATGGTGAATTTAATTCCGCTTCAGGTCCTTGTGTTGGCTGGATTGGAACTCTTGAAGTTTAGTTCGTGCATACATTTTAGATTGAATTCACGATTGTAGGGGAAGATATTAATGAACCTGGCAGTCTAAATTTTGTTTTAATCCATGTGTACCATTTGTGAACATGTCATTGAGATGCTGAAAAGTCAGTACTGTCCCAGAGCATATCAGTTGAAAAATCATTTTGTTGGTTTCATTTTTGTTTCTTGGATTATTTTTCCCTGCATCAAGCTAATTACGGGTAGAGTGAGGCATAATTATGGCTAAAGTAGATGATTTGACAAATCACTTCTCTTTGGCTTGTGACTTTGGCAATCTTTGAAACGAGGAATTGGATTTCCTAGGGAGCTATAATTGGGTACTCTCATTTAAAGGTCGGAAGATGAACGTCACTCCTCAATCTTGAGTCGGAAAATTAGGATAGTTCCTTAATGTTTATCGGGCAATTTAGTGATCTGATCTACTTCCAATCCCTCTCTTATTAATATAGATTTTCCAATATTAACTGTTTTTCTAAATTTGTCACCCTTCTTTACCGCATGCTAAGTGACATCTGTGTTACCTTATGTTGGAGTGCTGTTTGTTTTGTTTGAGACAGGGACTTGCCATTCATCATTCATGTGATTATAATTGTGGCTTTGCAGGAGTTGGGAAGTCATGTCTTCTTTTGCAATTTACTGATAAGAGGTTTCAGCCTGTGCATGACTTAACCATTGGTGTGGAATTTGGGGCTAGGATGATCACAATTGATAACAAGCCAATTAAGTTGCAAATATGGGACACGGTTTGTCTTATACCTCGTTTTATCATTTTATTGCTCAAATATAGACATTGGTCTGCCTATTGCCAACCTTGTAACTTGAGATGTTGAGGCTTGCCTTTTGTTTTCTAGGCTGGTCAAGAGTCATTTAGATCTATTACAAGGTCCTACTATCGAGGGGCAGCAGGTGCACTTTTGGTATATGATATCACTAGGTAAGGCTCTTGTTTTGTTGAAATTCCAACTCTTATTATCCCTTCCCCCAGGCTAGGAAAAAGGAGATGAAATTAGTTTTTGCTCAATGCTATACACATAAAGTCATAGTTGTCTCAATATTTAGCTTTGCTCACACATGATGATAATTGTTTCATATGAATCTCGTATGCAAGTGACAGTTATAACTTATGTCTAACTAGTCAGGTCTTTGTGTAGGAGAGAGACTTTCAATCACCTTGCCAGTTGGTTGGAGGATGCAAGACAGCATGCAAATGACAATATGACAATTATGCTTGTAGGCAATAAGTGTGATCTTGCTCACAGAAGAGCTGTGAGCACAGAGGAAGGAGAACAGTTTGCTAGGGAACATGGATTGATATTCATGGAGTGTTCTGCAAAAACTGCTCAAAATGTTGAGGAGGTATTTTGACTTCTAGGCTTATTGTCAAAGGAGAATTTCTTATGTTGGTTGATGCTCTCTTCTTCTGTATTTTATCTGGGTTTCAGATTGATAAACATGCATTTGAACCTAGTTACACAGCCTGATCGTTTTTCCTGATAGGCTTTTATAAAAACTGCTGGAGCAATCTACAAGAAGATCCAGGATGGGGTGTTTGACGTTTCAAATGAGGTAAGCTCTCTTTACCTTGCTGCCTTGTGCTACATGATTTCTTTATTCAGTATTCTTAGAAAAATTAAATGGCCATGACAATATGGTATATTAATACGAAGCATAATGTTAATATGGTGTATAAAACTTGAAGCAATGGACTTATTGGACTGTCATTTTCCTTTATTTGCATGCACTTCCCGTGCCAAGTGCCCATGTTAAAATTTAATCTTACAATTGGGCTACATCTAGAAATGGTGGTTGTATTTCATTCATGCACGTCATGCAAAAGTTGGAATTATCTGCAAGGCCAGAGCATTTTGTAGAGTGATCACCTAACTGATACCATGCTTCTACTGGTGAGACTTCACTTATTGTTTGTAAGATGTGGTTTAGTTTCTAGGTTTGCTGGTACATTACCAAATGGTCCTTGCAAAGATATTTAGAGTCAAGGTATCAACATTATAACATTTGAAGGGGATTACACCTAATTGTATAGGGTAAACTGTTGAGTTGGCCCAACATGACTACTTTGCTCTGGCCTAAAGGAAATTTGCACATTTTTTCCTTCTGCTTACAACTTTCCATTTAGCTTTCCCTGACAGTGTCTGATTATCCCCAGATGCTATCCTTTTCTGTTGTCTTCTCCACATTCGATCTTCTGTGTCAATTTCTCAGGCTGTGATTATTCTTCATGTTTCTTCATCCTTGTCTTTCAAGTTTCTACTTTTCTCCCATTCCATTTGCATATATCTTTCAAATCTCAAATTCACTTTTGTGCCACCAAATCTGAGGTCAGACACACAGGAGCTCATCAAGGGGCCTGATAACTAGGGAAGTGATTTGATACAGCAGCAACCCAAAAAGATGACAGGCCAAGTTGCTCAGGTCTGGCTGTCACTTGTTGGGCTAATAAGACATGCTGGGATAGGCAGGCGAGCTTAATCTGATTGTTGCTTACATGAGGTTATCATAGTCCTTGTATTACTAATTTGGGTGCTTTAACTTGACTACTTCATGGACTTGAACAAATTGGCTGGCCCTCCATTTCCATTTGGGTTTCGGTACCTGGGCCTGGTCTGGCAAATCTGATGGGGAGATTGCTTCGGAGATAGTCCTGTCTATTACTTACCCACTTCCTCATTGCAAACTTGAAACTCCGTTGACCCTTTACATAGTTCCTAGCTAATAGCGAACTATGGAGCTACAATGATTTTGTCCTCCTGGTCTCCTCCATCCTTATCATGATAAGCTCTCAGCTGTTGCATCGTGTCCGAAACGGCTGATAACTTCTCCACCGCTAATCTTTTAAGCAACACCATGACAGGCGTTGGGGTGGAACGCTGTGTCCAATTATCCAACACCAAGTGGAGGAGACAGCTTTCCCAGTCCGAAACCCATGTGCTTATCATTGTCGGCTATCATGAGTTGCTGAATGATGCAGCCGATGCCCTATTCAACTATCCGCCATCACATCTATTACTCACAGTTAAAATAGATACTAGCTAGATGCCTAGAGCCCTAGATGCTCTACTTTTATGAATCTGTTTATATTCAGCTTATTTCCTTTTTCAAAGCTCTACTTTAAATTCTTGTAGTAGTGTGTGGCTGCCAATAAAGCCAGATGTTCTTTGGTGTCATTCTGGAACAATAAGAAGACTCGTAAACCCCAGTTAACTGTATCGGAATTCGGAAGGAATGGAATTTACACTGACTTTATGCATATTCTGCATCATCATTCACGAAGTCACCATACTGTATTTATGGAAACGTATCACACTTAAATTTTTTCGTTACCAGCATTACTATTGTATATTGTATACCATTTTGCAGTCTTATGGCATTAAGGTCGGATATGGAGGAGCTCCAGGATCCTCGGCAGGCAGGGAAACCGCGACATCTCAAGTAGGTGGCTGTTGTTCTTGAAAGCCCACCACGTCGAAGGCTTCCACTGTGCTTCATATGCTGTTTGTGTTCAACTTCAGTGTTTCTTTACTTGGTTAAATGTGATCACCATGGTTCAAAAATCTGTGAAAATGTGCACTCTTTTCGTTTTTTCCCCCTTCTCTTTCAAAGGCTGAAAATGTGCAATTACGTTGGTACTCTTCACATTTGCGTGAAACATAAACTTGTAAGTAGCAAAGGAGACTCAAGACTGCAGCCTCATTGAATTAGTTTGGTTCTCTTGACATGTTTTTCTCTCAAGTGTATTGGGTCTAGTATTGTGGATGGGTTCATTTGTGTGCCTTGTAGATAGTTCATATGAAGGAAGGTAGTAGCCCTTTTGGTAACTAGTAGCACTACGATGGTTCAACCGTCGTAGTGTTGGTAGTCCAACCTTAAGCCATCCATGGCATACTAAGTGAGACCCATGAGCCATTTGTTCACTATTATACGACCCTACTGGGTACTCCTTCCTGAAAACCGGATTTAAATTCTAAATTATACTTCCTCTGATTGGAAATATTTGATGTTTTAGCCTTTGGATGTGAAAATTGATCAATAATATTTGATGATATATAGAAGTAATAATTACACTCTTGTTTACTTCTGCACTAGTATCAATTACATTTGTATTTTTTTTTTAACCAATTACATTTGTATTTTAAAGTGGAAGTAACATTTCTTAATCATTTTGCATATTTGTAAAACATCAAATATTTCCGAGCAGAGGGAGTATTAATTTGTTGCGAGAAACTTTCATTACCTACCAAAGTACCAAACATAGTCTAAATGAGAAGAGATTTTCTGTGGTTTGGGCTATGTTTGGCAATTATGAGTTATGATGAGAGAAGAGCGAAGCCCCACATGAAAATGAAAGCATAGCAAAGCAAAGGAGAGCCGTTGGTTGATATGGTTCGATCTCAAAAAGAAGTCATTTTGAGCTTCGAATATACGGAGTATATATAAATGACATAGGGAAGGGTGACCCATACCCTGAGATTCCTGAATCCTACCATGATATTTATATGTACTGCCATCCCCACAGGATCTTCATTTTATACGATCTCTCACTCTCTCCCTGATGAACCCAATCCGAACGAAGGCCTTTTTTTTTACCCTAAATTTCTCAGTTTTTAATGGCCTGACTTTGTTGTGATTTGAGTTTGGGTTACAAAATTATTAATAATATGCTTTATTTAACAAAAAATTTGAATGAAGTTGAGAGTTAGTGTCACTGTTTTAGGTCATGTGGAGTGGATCGAGTCACATCTGAATTGTAATTTTTCGATTTCATCCAATTTGAGTACAACTACAGTATTAATGTATTATATATAAATGCATGCATCTATATGATATATAGGCACCACCAAGTACCAACAACACGAGTTTCTGTTGGGCTACAACAATAACATGCCCCAAGTGAAGCTAACCCTTCAAATTTCCAGCTACCAAACAAATGGAAAAAAATAAAATATAAAAACTTTATAGTATAAAATAATGTAAGATGAGAAAAAAGGAAGGGAGGAGAGAGCATGATGAGCTGGGTAGGGTGACACCCGGGATGGATGAGAAAATGAACATCCGAGGAGACAGCCACGGCGCTTAACGTTTTGTCGTTTACTCTTACGGTGTCGGAATGGATCGCCTGTCACTTTTGCTAACCAGTTACGCACCCTACAGGCCTACACTACACTTCCATATTCCTCAATTACCCACTAGTTTACTTATACTCCCTTAATTCTTTTTTTAAATGATGTACTGTATTTATTATTTATATACATTTTTTTTAGAATTATAAAATATACATATAAAATTTTAAATTCATTTCATGATATATATATATATTTTTATATTAATAATATTAAATTATTTTAAAATTTCAATATTTTTTTTATCATTTTTTGGAATAAATAGAGGGATTACAAATAATTTTTTTATGGAATTATTAATGAGAAAATGGTATTCAATATAGCAAAGTGCAAATTAGTCATTATTAATTTTAAAATTCCACAAGCTATACGCATGAAGTGACGTCCACGGTTTCCTATTTCTTTTCCCTTTCTAATGTTTTATTTATTGTTCCAATAAGTTTCATTTGACAGTTCCAAAACCACAAGGAAATGATTTTATTTATATACTCCATTTAAAAGTTACTACAACTCCTTATTTTGGAATTATCATATTTGAAGATCAAATTACATGTGAACTTGTCAGCTGTGACCATTCCATCTTTGATTGTGTATTTTCCAACGGATTCAGGGGCATATTCCTCTCTAACCCCTTTTGGACATTCTCGTATTTTAAATCAATTAATTGCATGGTTTTTCATGGATCAAATTATCAAATTTGTAAATTTTCATTAATTACAATTAATTGTAAAGATAACGGAACCTAAAAGGCTTAATGTAAATACCCCACCTCATCCCTCTTAAGACCTCGTGCCAATTACCTATGTCACCTAAATTTTTCTGATATTTTTGTCTGGATCCTAAAAAAAAGAGTTTTATAATATGAGTAGAGTTTAAATCACTTGTAAATCGTTCTCAACGTCATTATTGTATCTGATATGGGATAAACTGTTTACACTAATGACTTGTAAGGCTTTGGATTTTAGGTATGGTATCAGGCTAGACCGAGCTAGGAATGTGAGCGATGAGCGAGCCATGGTCCCCTCAAGAGCATCATTTGGAACTAAAGAGGACTTCTTTAAGTGGTGTTTGGAACCCTTCAAGTATTTATCTCACGCCAAATATAGGAGAGATATAAGAGTATTTTATAAGTGGTTAAAGTCTAAATCGTGAACAAAAATTATTCATTCTTAGAGCAAATGTGAGGAAAACTTGTTCATTTTTTTCAAATAAAAGTAAAGTGGTATGATTTTGCCAGATATGTTATACAATTGAGAGTCGATTAGATCAGTTTGTCTCAATAGGATCTTTTTAAAAAAATATTGTCAAGTAGGTATAATGATACTACCAAATCACATTTTCATTAGATGCTGAGAAATATCCAACGAGTCGTTAACAGAAGCAAATATGTATCAAGTTATGTCAATTTATTATTATATTTTTACGATTATAAGGTTGGAATCCACTCATTTAATATAAAAAGCTTAAATTACTATGCAAATGCAAAACTTTTGGTTTTTCCTTTAATCAAATAATGGCGATGATATACGACTTGTTACACTTGTACAAGAAATCCTCAAAGGGCAAAATGGTAATATCGAGAAAACCCCACGGTAAAAGCCAAACCGAGAATGCATGATACTCGTGAGACGTGGAGGGCTTGCAGAGATTAGTGCTTAAATACTCCAACCGCTCTCACTCTCCCCACGGATCTCCCCTCCCATTTCGCCACTCTCCTCGATCTCACTCTTTCCCCTCGCTCTCATTTCATCACACTCTCAATCAACCTCTCCTTTCTCCACTCTCAATCAATCAAAGAGAACGCGAGAGGGAGAGTGATTCTATGGCAGCTATGGCGGCGATCGGAGCGTTGAGGGCGCCGGCGAGCCTATCGTCGTCTTCCTCCCCGACGAATTCCACCGCTAAGGCGAAATCCAGCTACGCTGGCCTCGCATTCTCGTCGTCGAGCCTCACCGGAGACAGGATTCAGTCGAATTCGGCGTTCTCGAGCCGGAGCGGTCACCGGATGGCTCCGATCGTCGTTTCTCCCAAGGCTGTTTCCGATTCCAAGAACTCCAAGACGTGCCTTGACCCCGACGCTAGCCGCGTGAGAATCTCTTAATCCGATTAATCTCTATCGTCGATTTGTTTTTGTTTTTTTAATTCAGATCTCTGGTTTTGATTTGATCTTTGTGATTAACGCATAAATGCCGATTTCGTTTCATGCTTCGATTTGTGTTTAGACGTGTTTGTGTGATTCTGCCATTTCTCCCCCTTGGGAGTAGTTTGCCTTTGTGTTTACACTTTACAGTTCAATTGATGCTATTTACAGAGGTAGCTCCTCAAACGAAGCCGTTTTGGTCCTAAACGACACCGTTTCATACTAAAACGAGGTCAGCTTCGGATGCCTAGATGATACCTAGGAGGTCCAGGAGGCAAGGGGGCCGATGGACCCCGCTCCTTATCAGTCCGTGTTGCAAATGCAACGGCGAGATATAGGTGGCCACAGTGGTAGAATGAGTTTCATGTTTCTCTTTAAGAGTAACCTTAAACTTTCGAATTGAAACCATCGCGTAACATATTTCTTTAGGGCTAAAACCCCTAATATTGCCGGTTCAGAGGTTTTTTTTTTTTTTTCCGTGGACCTTAATCTATTTTAGCCTAATAGAGAGTAAAGTTTACTCAATACTAGTATTTTTTTTGGTCTTTGAATAACATAATATATTTATTTAAGTATTCTATGATTAGGCTAATTGTGCCCTTTTTCTTACTCGTAGTATGGTCTTTGAAAATTGAGAGCAATTACTTCAAGATCTTGTTAAAAGCATTACGTAAAGTTTCAAGATGGAGATCATATCTTATCATGAACACCTTTTCCAACATTTCTCTGTCTCGATGTGCTAAATAAGGTTGTCCAATATCTACTTGGCCCTCAATTTTTTTGGCTAACAACTTTAAATCCATAAGTTAAACTTATATCCCACACAATCACTTTATGATTAGCCTAATTCTGCTTGTTTTCTTACTCAATGTGTATGCATCTTGAAATTGAATGGAGTATCTGAGCTGTGTTTTGTCACAATGCAGAGTGTTCTTGGTATTATTCTTGGAGGGGGTGCGGGTACTCGCCTTTACCCTCTTACGAAGAAGAGAGCAAAGCCCGCGGTTCCTCTTGGGGCAAATTACAGGCTGATTGACATTCCAGTGAGCAACTGCTTGAACAGCAACATTTCCAAAATCTATGTGCTGACGCAGTTCAATTCCGCGTCTCTTAACCGCCACCTCTCGCGTTCGTATGCTAATAGCATGGGCGGGTACAAGGATGAGGGTTTTGTCGAAGTTTTGGCTGCTCAACAGAGCCCGGAAAACCCGAATTGGTTCCAGGTAGTTGAAGTACTTATCGATGTTTTTACTCTTGGAAGAAAATGATGTAATCATTCATGATGTTGTTTGATGATCACAGGGCACGGCTGATGCGGTTAGACAGTACTTGTGGCTGTTTGAGGAGCACAATGTCCTTGAATACTTGATATTGGCTGGTGACCATTTGTACCGAATGGATTACGAGAGGTTTGTCCAAGCTCACCGTGAGACAGATGCTGACATCACCGTTGCTGCGCTGCCAATAGACGAAAAACGCGCAAGTGCATTTGGGTTGATGAAGATCGACGAGGAAGGTCAGATCATTGAATTCGCGGAGAAACCTAAGGGAGACCAATTGAAAGCTATGGAGGTATGATTTTGTGCATTTTCTGCTATATTTTTCGGCTTCTTGAATGATGTTGCTGAGCTGCTTTTCAGGTTGATACAACCATATTAGGCCTCGATGATGCAAGGGCGAAAGAGATGCCGTACATTGCTAGTATGGGCATCTATGTCATCAGCAAAAACGTGATGCTAGATTTGCTCAGAGATAAATTCCCGGATGCAAACGATTTTGGGAGCGAAGTTATTCCTGGCGCGACTTCCATGGGGTTGAGAGTATGTTGCATCTCTTCGTTTCGTGCACTTTCTTGATTCTTAACCACAGTGCAAGTATAAAACTCTTACCTAATTTTTTTCCAGGTTCAAGCATACTTGTATGATGGCTACTGGGAAGATATTGGAACCATTGAGGCCTTCTACAATGCCAACCTCGGTATCACAAAGAAGCCCGTCCCTGACTTTAGGTACTCAATTGCGGTTTCGTGTAGTCAATTGTTGTTCTTTCTATTTCCCGTCTCGCTGACACTTTAAAATGCTGCTCTGATTTGGTGCAATTTCTAAGCTTCTACGACCGATCTGCTCCCATTTACACACAACCTCGCTACTTGCCTCCTTCGAAGATGCTTGATGCTGATGTTACCGATTCTGTTATTGGCGAAGGCTGTGTTATAAAGGTAAGGCTTCTCCAAGAATATCAATGACTTGTATCGGATCTCAGCTTAAATCATCCCTTTTGGATGATCATTTGAAAGAAACCTTTTTAACAATCTTTGAGAATCATTTGAATGTTCTGCTTGTAGAATTGCAAAATCCACCATTCCGTCATTGGGCTTCGGTCATGCATTTCGGAGGGTGCGATCATAGAGGACACACTTTTGATGGGAGCGGATTATTACGAGGTTTGTCACATTCTTTAATCGATATATAAAGTCTATATGTATCAACTGTATCGATCAACATTCTTCGGTCATGCATTGCAGACGGACTCCGACAAGAGATTTCTAGCTGCAAAGGGCGGGGTGCCAATCGGCATTGGCAAGAACACTCACATCAAGAGGTCAATCATCGACAAGAATGCTCGTATTGGGGACAACGTCAAGGTTCGTTTCTCTTTGCAACTTCCGTCACTCGTGCAGTTCGGTTCATCTTTCGTATTAACTCCACACTGTCAATGTCCAATGCAGATCATCAATAGCGACAACGTGCAGGAAGCAGCCAGGGAGACCGACGGGTACTTCATCAAGAGCGGGATCGTGACCATCATCAAGGATGCCTTGATCCCGAGTGGCACCATCATCTAGGAGACCAAACAAGTTAAGGATCAGACAGGTTTCCGACTTCGTTAGGCTCATAAGCTAGGTAGGATGGTACTAGAAGCGAGATCTCGACGACATCCGCCAGGCTTTGCCAGCGTATATAACTACTTTGGTGGTAGCACTAGAGAGATGGCACCCGGAGAGGAGAGCATGATGTGTTCAGGTGTGAGATAATCATGTTTGTCAAGGAATAAGAGTGAAATGAAAGGACACAATGAATTGGTATTTGGTAGACTTGTTTGGGAAATAAAGAAGTCATATTCAGGAATCAAGTTCTCACCCTCCATTCCTATCTCGGTTTGGCCTTTATTTTTTTCTTGTTAATGACGAGGAAATCACCATTTGATGGTAAATTCCAGGCACATGGCCCAGTCAACAAGAGTCACGCATCAGGTTTGTGCCAATCGGTTCGATCCACCGGCAAGGAACAAGGTAAACCTTAGATTATATTTTCAACCAAGGAAAGGGGCGAAGATATAGATCGAACAAAATCTCCTAATCCCCTTGCTTTACACCACTACGCCAGACCAAGGGATGAAAAAAGCACTAGTTTTTCTTTGAGTTGAACGATGGTATGTGTGAGTGCATAAATCTGCTCCCAATAATTGTTGATGAAGATCGATCTTGATGATGATCTCAACTCGAACCCTAGCCTGTGAAACAAGAACAAAGGAGGTCGGGACAGAGCTTGTCTCCCTCGGAGGGACTCAAGTCAGTATTGTTCTGATTCCTCCTCCTATGGAGGCGTATCTCAGATTTTATAATAAAAATTAGGGTTTGAGAGTTTTACCATAGGAAAGACAATAATGCCCTTGAATCCTAATGGACTTGCTTAGTTTTGCTTTCTCAGTATGTGTGGAGTTTCAACTTTCAACAATTCAACCGAATTTGAACCACAACAATTTTTGTCCAAAAAAAAAAAAAGATTTCAGCTAAAAAAGAAGAGTATCCACCATTTTCTAAGAAATGTTTCTTTCTGGATGGGTTTATGCTATCCATCTCTCACAACGCTAATGGTAGATGAGAATGCGTTCCTTTGTTCATCCTCAAGTCTTCCTCGACTTTCATGTGGGCCAACATGTGTAGAAGATGTTTTTGCTTTGGACTGCCTGATTTTTCTTTATTGTATCATGACCGTGATCCATCTCTAATGCTCTTTACAATTTACCAAATAAATGTGTCATTTGTATTTAGATTTTTTTTTTCTAATCTTAAGAAAAAAAAATATTCATTTTTTTTTTTTTATAAAAGTTTAGAAATAAGATTCCTTTCAAGTCATATTCTGATATGAATTGTGCTATTACAACATTCCTAAAACGGTCTTGCTATCCCCACGACGATATCTCGCCAAACGCACGGTCATGTCAGCCGACACCGGTATCCCGAGTCGATAGAGAGTTGCAGTGAAAGAAAAGGAGGGGCGGTGGTGGTCGAGGGCTGCTGTGGAGGGGTTGCCGACACCGACACTCAATGTCGATGGATGAGAATCTACTGGGTTTGGTGTTGTATTGGAGTCGGGGCGTTGTACGTTTGCCGATTCCTATTTCCCGTGTCGGTGGAAATGTCGTGCATTTAGCGAAAAAATTACCACAACAATAACAGGACCCCCTCAAATCAACACAAGATTCCATTTCAAGAATCATATTCCAATTTCCAACTCACTTTCATTGTTCTTGATCCCAGAAAATGAATAAAAATCAACATAAGCATCCCTAAGATATGACATTAATTGTTTAATGTGGTGCATCTTTATAGTTAGGATCGAGCTCGTTTATTACTAAACAAGTTGAGTGTGAACATATCATTTTTAAGCTTGATTCAAAATTGGGTTCGACTCGGTTCAAGTTCGAATTTTATGAAATTTACAAAATTATCTTTAAGTTAATTACTATATTATAAACAAGTAAGGTTGCTTAATATTCGGGGAAAAAAAAAAGCTCAATTCGAGCTTGTTTATTTGTTAAACAAATTGAATATGATCACATTTATTTATAAACGAGTTGAATATGAACTAGCAATATATACTCGACTTATTCGGTTCGAACAACAACCCTATCTTATAGCCATCGATCAAGCTCCGTATACTTATTATATATCCCTTGCGCCTTTATCCTTTTCACTTTAGTAGAAAGGCGAGAATAATATAATTGTGTTATCTTTTTACGAGATTTTAGGTCCATTTTTTTAAGCAAGATAAGAATTCGGTTCACTAGACAAGCCTAGCGAAACCGAGAGACCAGACAAGCCGATAGATGGACTAACCATCATGTACAACTGGAAGCAAAATACAGAAGTAAATAACTGAAGCAAATGACTAAAAGGAAATTACATAAGCAAAAACAAAAATAAAACGTACAAGTCATCATACACTGAAAATACAAGTCATAAGATGAACGAATCGATCGGACAAAGGGACAACGCACACATAGAACTCTGGGAACACTAGCGGACACCTCAGATTATGGACTCAAACGAGTCATCACATGTCGAACACACATCCACGAAGTCATCGAACATGTCAAATCAACCACCGCTTACAAGAAGCCTGCAACACAATAAGAACAACCCAGTACACCAACCCACAAACCCAAACCCTAACCCAAATCTAAAGCTGCATATGTCCTCACTTGGACACCTCCGAGCCCGGAGTCGACTTCGATGCCATCTGTAAGACCCGAGGTATTAAGAGGCGTCAACCCATGACATCTAGCCCTATCAGGTCCGTTGTCCTCACTTGGAGCCTGAAAAGGAAGAGCTCTTGTGTCATGGGTAGGGCTTGAATCACTTATGAATGACTCACAACATCCTTATGATATCCGATGTGGAACGGGGTGTTACAATCTCCCCCACTTAAAGCACTGACGACCCCGTCAGGGCCAAGGGATAGCCCTCGGGTGGAATGTACCCGAGCATACTGTCAGAGTACTTCCAACTCGAAGTCGACTCTGATACCATCTATAAGATCCAGGGTCTTAAGAGGACCTGAGCATACTGTCAGAGTATCTCTGGACCCGAAGTCGGCTCTAATACCATTTGTAAGACCCGGGGTCTTAAGAGGCGCCAGCCCATGCCACCTAGCCATCTCAGGTCTGTTGTCCTCACTTGAAGCCTGAAAAGGAAGAATTCTTGTCTCATGGGTAGGGCTTGAATCACTTATAAATCACTCACAACATCCTTATGATATCCGATGTGAGATGGGGTGTTACATTATCATCCAAAAAGATGCTCTAAAATGAACTATTGATAGAACATAGTTCATCTAATTGCTTTTTTTTAAAAAAAAAAAGTTAATTACTACTTCCTTCTCGCAAAATTTGTTGTTTTGCTTTTGACACGTTTTTTAAGAACGGTAAAAAATATATAAAATATCAATGATTTTTATTAATTTTAAAAAATAATTTCATACTTAATACAATTATATATGAAATTATTTAAAAATAATATTTTATAGAGTTTTTAGCTTCTTAATAAAACCTGCTAAAAAGTAAAATTACAAGTTTTGCGAGACGAAGTATTAAAACTCTTATCTTATGCCTCGATAAGAGTCATAATTTGGAAAATTTTCAAATTTTAATCAATTTAGTTTTTCTTTTAATTATTGATAGAATCCGTTATTTTTTTACTAGGACTCTTTTTCGATTCAGTTTTTTAGAGCAAGACCAGCCGCTTTGGAAAAATCTAAAAAGAGGAGATTTTAGAAGGAAAAAAATCATTATTTTCTCCAACCGCTTACTTATGGATATTCTAAATCTCTAAATCTATATGATTTAATATTCACTTCTCTCAATGACTTTTTTCAATGATGCAGGTCCTACAACTTGCTAGACATTCGACAAAACCAGTTGCACTACCGTGGGGTTTTTCGACCTCCAAACTCTTTTTGTTTTAGATTTTGATTTCAATTTCTTGTTCAAACAATCAATTGCCGTTGTTCAATTTCTGTCGTTTGCCCCTTCGATTGCGGTTCAATTTCTTTATTGCAATTTCTTGTTTTATCATTCTGATTCCCGATTTCTGATGGCGCTTTCATGATTTTGGTCGTTCTGATTCCTAAGTTCTTGAGTGCGCTTGCCCCCACTTCGATTGCCTCTTCTTGTTTTATCGTTATGATTCCTGAGTTCTTAAGTGCGGTTCAATTGCTTATTTCGATTTTTTTTCATGATTTCTGATTTAGATTGCGTTCAATTTCCATTCCTCATCTGTGTTTCGATTGTGGTTCATGTTGTTCATTGCTGTTCACTGTTGTTTCGATTCCTCATCTGTTTTTTGATTTCGATTGTTGTTTTCTCCCTCTTTAATTCAACCTTCACCCGTCACACCATAACACACACTACTTTAAGTAGAGATGAACAAACTTGGAAGTTGGTATGATAAATCTCAGAAGGCATGTAGGATGAGCTCTGGCTTTTCCAGGCTACATTTGCAGCTTGTTCTTGGCAAGAATTTCTAGGAAACTAATCTACTATCAACCTTAGGTTGTGTTCGGTTGCCATAAAACACCAGCTTTCACTTGTTTTGGAGATTAAAAAAAAAAAAAACAATCTCCTGGGAATGGTGTTCGGCTGCTCCATGAAGAGGGAGATTAAGCAGCTTTCAGTAGATGAAAAATGGAGAAAAAAGAAATCTCTAGGGGGTAAGATTATGGAGATTTGGAATTTCTCCAATTTTGCCCCTCTCCACATATCAGGCAACGCTTCAGATTTGGAGAACACCGAGCCCCGCTGCCTCCATTGTCGCCGTCGTTCGACTGCTGCTGCTTCGACTGCTACACCAACTACTGGTTCTGCTGGGACTCGTCTCCCAACCGTGAGCTCATCCACCAGGCGATTGAGGCCCTGGAGGAGCACTTTGTGAGTGGCGACCAGTCGAAGACCGGCACCAGAGATAAGAGGAGAGAGAAGACTCCGGGAGGTAACAGCGAGAGCAAGATGCTCTCCAATCTCGCGATTCTCGACTGATTCTTGCTCGTCGACGAAAATGGAAGACACCTGACGAAACCACCGCTGCCGGAGAGCGTGGAAATCCTGGTTCAAGATCCGGTGTTTGTTGTTGCAGGAGGATTATATGTCTAGTATTAAAGTAAATAAAACTAATAAAAGCAAACCAACTCCTATCCAAGCAAATAAATACAAGACTTCCTCCCGTTGTAGTAGAAGGTAGTCAGGATCGATCCACAAGGAAGCGTGTCAGCGCCCGCCTTTTCAGTCCAGAGAACTCTCGAAATCGACTCAGGAAGTACTCGACGTCGACTAGTGTCCTCGACGTCGACCACTCAGTCGAGTAAAAACTGCAAAACAGAAGCAAAGAAACGCAAAAACAAAGCAAGACTAGTCGATCTCGAGTGAAGGTACTCGACGTCGACCACTTTAGCACTCGACGTTGACCAATGTCGTCGAAATCGAGTAATGCAGAATCAAAATTTGTAACTTTAAATTGAAATAAGACGAAAGCAAACACAAAATCGGTGGGAATAAAATCAGTAAACTAAAAGACTTCTAGAATCGGGGTTTCAACACCACAACGATAACCATATAAAATAATGCATAAGGTATAAAAGATCATGCATTTTCATCAAATAACTGTCGTCATTAACAAATAGGAAGATAGAGGCTTTCGTATAAACCCTAATTGTTACTAACCCTTTTCACATAATTAATCCAAGTTGTATTAAGATCACTCTCGCTTCAATAACACAAACAAGGATCACCTTCGACTTTCGCAAAAGAATCATGCTCATAGTGATAGAAGACGAAATCGCATCAAAAGATTGTACCTTTATCGCATTACCTTACATGGCTACCGTCGGGCTCACCCCGACCCT
The DNA here is from genome assembly GCA_963922045.1 of Persicaria maculosa. Taxonomy (NCBI): domain Eukaryota; kingdom Viridiplantae; phylum Streptophyta; class Magnoliopsida; order Caryophyllales; family Polygonaceae; genus Persicaria; species Persicaria maculosa. The sequence goes on along the minus strand of OY998259.1, from coordinate 22,743,338 downwards.
AGAAGTTGGGTGACTACTCGCTTCTCATCATCAAGAAACTCATCAATAATAAAAGGGAAATAACTACTTGCATTAAATAAAACCAAAACTTACAACCAATCGAAGCCAAATCCACTCTCGCAACACTTCACTCCAATCTCTCTAAAAACTCTCGAAAACTCTATGAAACACAATTGCTTGTGGCTTGGATTATTCTAAAAATCAGCCCCTATGACCTTATTTATAGTATTCAATCCCCGCTATCCAAGGAAAGAATATCCTATCCATATCTAAAACTTTCTATCTAAAAGCATAAGATAAAACTTAATGAGTAAAGGAAATAAATCTATAAACTATCTAATGTGGATAAATCCCTCTTGAACTTAATAGATCTTCGTGTGGATAGATAGAATTCCACATATCTTCACTTGCAAGTAATCTATCTTCTCGGCACACACTCGATCTCGGATTCGGATTGCTGACTGGGGTACTCGACATCGACTAGGTGTAGTCGACGTCGACTAGCATCTTCTCCTCTTGGGTTGCACTCGAGCTCGGGCACTTGGTGGACTCGACATGAGTGCTCGACGTCGACTAAGTTCCTCGACGTTGAGTAGAGTTGTGTGTCTCGAGTGACTTTGCTGCTCGACTTGCTGATTTCGACCGGAAGGTACTCGATATCGACTAGAGTTGGTCGATATCGACTAGCTGTGTCAAGTGCTTCCTTTCTTGTTTTCTGTTCGATTTGTCCTTACCCAGCTGCTCCTTGACCTCGGACTTTCTGTAGTTGTCCTCGAGCTTTTCATCCTTTCTCCGAATTGCTGTCAAATGCTTCGATTTCTGCGAAATTAAACAGAAACTAGTGTAGACTCTATAATTTGGCAAATAAGCGTAAACTACATAGATTTTGTACTCTTCTAACCCAAATGTATGAAATGAAGACATAAATCGTTATAAAAGTAAGTGTAAAACATGGCAAATTAGGCTCACAACAAACACCCCATACTTAAGCTTGCTTGTCCTCAAGCAATACTTATAATGGCCATACAGGGGAAGAAAACAAACTCTCAACATCTTAGATCCATTGTCATATGTCCCTGCAATCAATTACCATCCTCGAAAATGTACTTATGCCACAAATTCATGCCTCTGAATAAAAGCAACTTCACACACAAAAGGAGGGTTATGCAAAAACATTTATTCGTGACAAAGCATTAATAATCAAGAGGACTTTAATTAAGCTCAATAAGGAGTAGATTGGTAAAGGACGCGGGAGACGGAGGATGATCTGGTTGATTCGTCACTGGATGAGGAAAAGGACGAGGCGGTGGCGCGTACGGCGGCCAACCATGGGGAATCGATGGGTTGATTTCGGTCTATGGTTCACACAAATGTGTAGATTCGAACCCGATTTTGTTGAATCGAAGTCGAAGGTGGCGGAGAGGTGGGTGTGCAGAGGCGGTGAGGGTGGCGGCGCCTGAAAATTCCAAGGAAGAAGAAATACCTCTCGAGATTATCGGAAACATTGAGTTTGAATCCGGCGGGGGGATTGACCTGCCACTCAGTCAACTCCTCGTTGAGCCTATTGGCAGCGATCTTGCTCAGAACAAACAGTCATTTCGGAGGCAGACGGAGAGGAGAGAGAGGTGGTTCCGTCGAGGTGGAATGGGGGTGACTGCAGCCGGCGGTGAACTCATGAATGGGGGCATCAACTGGGTATGGGGTTATTAATTTTAGGGGTAGAATGATAATTTATCACCTTTGAAATACATCAAAATCTACTACCTACCAAACACCTTTTAGAGATTTCCAGCCACATAAATCTCCATCTCCTAGTATCTACACAAATCCCATTAATCTACAAAATTTATCTCTATCTCTTAACATCTACAAAAATCTCATTAATCTACAAAATCTCCATCTGCTGCCAAACACAACCTTAGTTTGCTGTTTGCAAACACTGCATGTTCTAAAGACTAAGGCCTTGTTTGTTTGAGTAGAAAGGAATAGAGGGGAAAATGAATCGATTTTTATATGGAAAATTTGTATGATCAACACTTTTTGTGAGTCTAGAAAAGGGGAGAGGATAATAGTTAGAGCATCCTAGGGGATATGGGTACCCTATGCCAAAGTAGGTAATCAAATGGGGTGAAAGAAAATAGATTTTGATTGTAAAATGAGGGAAGAACTGAAGGAGGGTAATGATTAGAATAATGATCAATGGATCTTAAATTAAAAATGGACTACATTCGGAAGGGTAACTATTACCTTTCCTCACCTTAAAACAAAGGGTAAGTGTAAGACCCGGGGTCTTAAGAGGCGCCAGCCCATGCCACCTAGCTAGACCTGTCAAACGGGTCATTCGGGTCGGGTCACTTCGGGTCTCGGGTAAAACGGGTTCCGGATTTTTCGGGTTGACTAGAACCCGGGTTTCGAGTCATTTCGAGTCGATTTCGGGTTTGTCAAATTTTTCTTTTTTAAATTAAAAAAAATCATAATTTGATAATTTTGCGATAAATTTTAATTAAATATAAAAAAAATTAATTATATTTAATTATAAATCAACCGGGTCAATCAGGTAAATCGGGTCATCGGGTCGAAACCCAGATTACCCGGAAAATTTTTGGGTTTTCGGGTTCGGGTCGAAAAAAAAATCCGGGTCAAAATTTTCGGGTCTTGACCCAAAAATTTTCGGGCGGTCGAGTTATGTTTTGACAGGTCTACACCTAGCCCTCTCAGGTCCGTTGTCCTCACTTGGAGCCTGAAAAGGAAGAGCTCTTGTGAAATTGGTAGGATTTGAATCACTTATAAATCACTCTCAACATCCTTATGATATCCGATGTGGGACGGGGTGTTACAATAAGTCTCTATGCTAATCGATGCAACTCCATATGCCAATTCACTAAGGATTAAGGATTAATGCAACTCCATGTGCTAATCGATGCAACTCCATATGCCGGCCAATTCACTAATTTTCTAGTCGTTGATTTCGTGTTCAATATATGTTGTTCAGGTGCTGTTTGATTGACCTTTTTGTGATGTACATCTATGGTTTTGGAATCTATTTTATAATTGAACTACTACTACCCGCGATCTTTGCGGTTTGTTAATAAATTATTTTCTTAGAAATTCACTTCCATTGTTATATAATTAAATTGAATTATATAAATCATAGTAATTATTTCTAGATTAATTAAATACATTTATACTAATATATTATTTAATTATACAAGTCATATTTCAACTTTATTGTATTAAATTATAAAGGTTGAAATTGATTATTTAAAATATTTATATGTGAAACCCATATATAAACTGCCTATAATATTCACTATAAAGTTAAAATGGATTGATAATAATAAAAATATTATTCTAAGGTATTGTTCATAATTTATTTTATTAAGTTATAAAGGTTGAAATTGATTATTTACAATATTTATTTGTAAAAACCATATATAAACTGCCTATAATATTAACTATAAAGTTAAAATAGATTGATCATAATAAAAATATTATTCTAAGCTATTGTTCATAATCTTTATATATATATATATATATATATATATATATATATATATATATATATATATTGAATAAATATTTATTAGAATGTTATAGCTCAATTTAATTAAAATCCATATATGTTTTTGGTATGCTAACGTGATAATGAATCTCAATATAAATATATTAATTTATTTTATTAGATTTGCCTATAATATATGTTATAGCTATCCATATTAACGTGAAATAGAAAAATTGTCTTTCAATAATTCCATTGAATACATTCCAAGTTCGTATTAAGATAAAGAATCTCAATATAAATATTATTCAAGTATATTATCTCTATACTATCTTAAATTGTATAGTCATAATTATATTAAAATGATAGATTTTGTAAATAACTAAGATATGAATTTGAATATTTATATTAAAAATGATAGGTTTTGTAACCACCTAAGATAGGATGTTGACTATTTATATTAAAAATTAAATTTAATCTTCAATTGAAATAGACACATAGGACGACACGTGTATAAATAGATGATGTAATCGTCTGACGTGGCTTAAATATAGGGTGTCACTATATACACCGCAAATCTGGATTAAGGATTTGCACGTCCTTAAGGACGTGCAAGTCTGGGACGGTGCACGTCCGCTAAAAACGTCTTGCACGTCCTTAACAACGTGCAAGCACGTCCTTACGGACGTGCAATGCTTGCACGTTGTTAAGGACGTGCAAACCCTAGTTAGGGTTTTGCATTTAGGGTTTAGGGTTAGGGTTTAGGTTTTCCGACGGTTTTGTAATGTTAATTGATAAAATTGTGTTTAGCTAATGGATTTGAAGGATTTAGGGTCAAATTAAACAGAACACAAGAATTGTTAAGGTTTTCATTCGGATAATATGCGAATAACGTTACAAGGAACGGAAAAAAAGGTTTACATTCATAATTTAAATAAAGTTGTGGAATACAATCTAGGAAAATAGTAAAGGACGGCCGGACTCGGCACGCAAGGCTCTAAATCTCTCAATCTGAGCTTGAAACGGAGCATCCCATCCTTCGACGCTCGGATGATGATGTTCGACCCATTCTAGTGGAGGCGGCGGAAGAGGAGCGTTAGGACGCAACCAGATCTATGAGAACAAAAATTTAGAGTTAGAGTGTTGACATATGTATGAAAAGCATGAATAGGTAATAAAAAAGACGTTTGAAGTCGTACCGCGGTAAAATGGTCTTGGTTTCCGATGCAGGCTACACCAAGAGTTGCTGATTGGGGAGGGTTGTTAGCAGATGTCGGCGAGATCATGGGGAGACATGTGAACGGATGATGCCAAGATAGGACGACGAGAGGAATCTGATATACCGTCGCAAATACTAAACCCATGATGGGTAGCTCTATCCACCGTCTCCTATCACCATGTGTGGCTCCGGCCCATCTCTGGTAGTCGACGAACTGCTGGAATGGATACTCTCCCGTATAACAACCGGCGTACAGATCGGCGTGATCCTCCAAGTTTTGAGTTCCGGGAAAGCAGTCTCGCCGATCGGTGATGTCAAAGCCGCCAAAGCACGGTAGCCACAATGACCATCTCCAACAGTGTCCCTCACCGTCTCAATATGACCGAACATGAAGGGATCAACGTTGTTTCGACCCCAGTTGAACCCTCCGAACACATCATCACGTCCACGTCGAGCTGAGGTCGCTTGTGGACGAGGTCGAGCAGCATTTCGAGCAGCACGCACTTCTTCTCTCTCAAACCTTTCCCTTACCTCCTCGTATGGCAACGGGTTGGTTCTGTAGGCATTCCTCGACCCCCGAGGCCTCCCCTTCCTTCGGACGCTTGCTGATGAGGGTGGGTGCAGCTCATCCTCGCATACATCGTTGGAAGCCGTGTATGAAGATGACAGCTCATACGGCAGTGGGGTGTCATCGAGGTCAGTCCATGTCAAATCCATCCAGAACGGGTGGATGTCCTCGGCGGGTATCGGAGTACCGGAGTTGACGTATGCCTGAATCTCATGGACACAAGGGATCCTGTAACAAACCCTCCAATGTCGGTCCGTGCATACCGGAGGAACCTTTTGGTTCACGACGTCCTACCACATCTTGTACAGATAATCGAAGCACTTTTTGGAGATTAAAGTCTTTATCTCATCGAAAAGGTTGACTTTATACGCCGCTGTTGGCCATTTGAAGCGGTCGATCTCCAAAGCAGTTTGCAGCTCATGCAGTTGACAATCGTTGACTCTATGGATTGCATCGATCACGATGCGGAAGTCACCAGTCGATGAGTGAAGTGCCTCCTTCAGAACCTTGTGTTGACCCTCAACTCTGTACACATTGAAGTGCATACCACTAAATATTCGATATTATATCATATTGTAATGGGAGATATGAAGTAAGGTTGTACCTGTTTGTCGTACGGGTGCCGAGATGGAAGACATTATCTACGTAGCACCGTACTATGCTCCTGCTGTATGGAAGCCAAACCGACTCCAAATACGCCACCACACCTGGGAATGGGTGCCATGCAGCTCGTAGCGCCCGACGACGTCGGTTGAATGATTCCTCCGACCTCGATTCGAACAGCCCCAACAGTTGCCCTTAAAGATGCCAGCGTGGTTTAAATTCTTCGTGATCTTCAGAGCTGCTTCCTCGCATCTTCTCGTCACGTGTAACCAACAAAGGAGATGCTAGACGTCGGGGAAGACAACATTCAGCGTCGCCAAGAGACCTAGCTCTCGATCAGTCATGATAGCTTGAGGCTGAACCGTCCCAAGCAAGATCTGAAGCTGTCGCAACACCCAGGCGTATGTGTCTTCGTTCTCATCCAACTGCCTCAATCCGTACCCAATGGATTTTGGAGGAGTGCCAACTTCCTTCATCCACCTCGCCAACTTCTTTTCCCCCTCTGTCATCTGTCCGGCGATGGCGTGACCCTTCAAGCTCGTGGAAAGCCCGTGGTTATGAACACCATGGGTTACCGTCATGCGCCACTGACCCGGCGGAGCTTCGTGTCCGTGTAGAGAGAATGGACAACCACTTATCTTCGACTGTGTGCTCCGGAGCTTCCTCCCGCGTGGTCGGTACTCTCCAAACTGCTCGCAAGCAAGGAGAACCCCGCCTGGACGATTCGACGCCCCCATCCAAGACCGCTTGATTACTAAAATCATGCAGTGTCTCCGACCCAAGTCCTTGAAATGCGTAACCATTTCGTCACGGTCATTCCAAACCCTTGGGTCCGAGAACTCAGATGTAAAGTCTCGAAACTGTATTCACATAATTGGAAATATGAACAAATCGGAAGGAATACGAAATATGTTGACTCTACGAAACCTATCCGTACCTGGGATACTTGGAGACGAGGATTGCTTTGCGGCTCGGCCATAACGATTCTAACGGCGAAAGAATATATCGAAAGAAGTCGGACTTTGTTTTGGAGTGCGGAATGAAGCTGTCCTCCATCTTTTCAAATAGGCATTGTTGCGTTAATTGTAAGCAGAACCCTAGCACGTCCTTAAGGACATGCTAGGGTTTAGGGTTTGGCTAGGGTTTTAGGGTTTGGCTAGGGTTTTAGGGTTTGGGTAGGTTAGGGTTTTAGGGCAAGGAAACTGCACATCCTTAAGGACGTGCAGTTTCGACAAGCCCTAAAACCCTAGCTAAACCCTTAAACCCTAGCCAAACCCTAAACCCTATCCAATCTTTAAGGTAGTTGTTGAGGATATGACGTTTTCGTTATCGGGCAACTTTATCATATTAACGTTTTCGTTTTTTATGTTTACGTTCAGTATGACTCTGAAGAAATGAGAGGAGTCTACTGGAGATAGAAATCGAAATATAGAGACATACAAAATCCATAATATAAAAGTATAATATCAATATAGAAACTGCAAAAGTACATCACTGGCCAGGTGGATGGCGTACAACATGATCCAAAATCTCCGTCAGCTCGTCCACTAGCTGCTCAATGCGAGGGTCGTGCGCCAGGGCCCTCAAATAGCCCTTGACCTCACGAAAGCGGGCTAACAGCGCCGGGCGGATGACGGGAGGCTGAGGGAGGTCCACCCATGGGTCCATGCCGATCGGGTGGACGGGCGCCGATGGGTCGGGATGGGGTGGCGTGGTCGGCAGCACGTACGGCCGGCTCTGCGACGCGTACCAAGGCAAGTAATATGCAGTGACACCGGCCTGACAATCCTCGCTGGTGCGCCTGTGCTCGGCCAGCCTGTAGAAGCGACCCTCGTCCTGCAGGTCCCGCCATCTGTTGTGGCCCGGGGCAAACATGGCGATGTACCGCGCGTTCTTCAGGGCCGTGTCGCGGCAGACCTGATCCGGCGCGATGACGGCCTGCGGGATCCCCTGGACCCGTCCGAACTGCCGGAGGCACCTATCGGGTATATACGGCTCCTCATCCCCGCAGAAGGTGATGGTGCCCCGATAGGTGGACTGACGGTACTGCCCGTCGAAGTCCAGATCACGCCCAAAAGGCATCCACCGGACCTACAATTAAACAAATCAGATGTAATTCACAGCTAAGAATTATAAGTGATATAGATAGAGTCTCGAATACATACATCATCGACGGTAAGACGGTCCACCTCGTCCCGCAGCTCCCGGATCTTCTTCGGCTTCTGGTCGTCCTTCATGGTGGCTGCTTCGGACCGATGAACTTCGCGCAGAAGCGAGGGTCATGCCTCCTAGCCGGGTCGCTGGACAAATCACCTCGGAAGCGAGGGAAGTACGCCCATATCCAAGCCTTGACACAAAAAAAGGATGTCGTTAGCATATAATTTAAATATTTGTAAACTAAAACTCTAATTCAACGGTCTCATACCTGTAGGATCGGCGTGCAGCTATCTATGCCCTTCGCGCCTGAGCGGGTAGCCTCGTCTAGGCCCCTGTAGAGACATGCGAGGGCACCAGCAGCCCATGCAAGGGTGGCCGTACGTGGGATGTCCCAAACAAGGCCCAATACCCTCCATGGGATCCGGCTCTGCGACTTGTCCACAAACAAAGTCGCGGCGAGAGCAATGGCCATGTAGGTCCTGTGCAGAAACAGACGCTGTGCAGGGTCATCCTCGGGCTGCCCCCCTCCCACTTGCGTGCGCAGCCGAATCTGCTCAGGATCAGCCGCGGCCTCTGGGTCATCGGCGGGGGCGGGGTCGACGAGCAGCCCATGTCTCTGCTGCCACAGGCGAGTAAACCCAGTCACTGGAGGGCCGCCAGCGTGTCTGTACGACTTCAGAGTCTGCTCGGTGAGCTGGTAGTACTCCGCGATGGCGGGGACCAAAGCTGCCGCGGGCAGATGTCTTTTAATATATTGTAATAAGTTTTAATATCTTGTAATATATATTAATCATTTTTTTTGTTTTTCCATTAAAACTATCAAAATATATAAACTATATACTATCTTTCAAACTATATACTAAAACTATCTATCAAATTATATATTATCTATCAAACTATATACTAAACTAATTATAATCTATCAAATTATATTATATATTAAAATCTAAACTATAATATAAAACTATAAAAATAAATCAAACAAAATGAATAAATAAAAAAACATACCGGTGGGGTCGGGACCGGCGAAACCTCAATAGTCCGCCGCTTCCGCGGCGGTTCCGCCTCCGCCACTACGCCGCCATCACCACCACCGCCACCACCGTCACCATCGTCTCCACCGCCACCACCTTCACCACCACCACCCTCCTCAACCTCCATGGGCGCCGCCCCACCACCACTCCCGGCCACCTGCTCCACCGCCACCCCCTCCCCCAGGCCGGGCTCCACCACCACCACCAACCTCCTCAGCCACCAGCGCCGCCGTCGGTTCCACCACCTCCTCTCTCTCCGGCTCCATCTCTCTGTCTCGATCTGTTTCTCTTTCTCTCTCTCCGGCGACCTCTCTCTCTCTCGATTTCCCTCTCCGACAATCTCTCTCTCGATCTCGATTTCTCTCCGGCAAGGCTCTCGCTCTCGATTTCTCTGACGAAGACGGAATGAAGACGAAGAGGCACTTCCTCTTCGCCTTTTAGAAGACGGGCTTGCACGTCCTTAGGGACTTGCAGCACGTGGTTAACCACATGCAGATTTGCACGTCCCTAAGGACGTGCAAGCACGTTTTCAAAAAAAAAAAAAAACGTGCATGCACGTCCGGCTTCGGGTGGCTCTCATCCCCCTTGCACGTTCTTAAGAACGTGAGGATTTGCGGTGTATATAGCCGAAACGTAAATATATTGGATCATCATTAATTGACGTGTCAAAGATCCGGGCCAGATTGCACCAGAGTACGACACGTAAGCGAATCGCACCAGAACCCGCCACATAGGATTTCCACGTCTCTGTTTTAGTATTATATATTGATGTTCCTTATTCATAGACGAATTTCACGAACTTCCTAACTAGTGGATCACCCCTTAATGACCTCAATAATTCTCCTTCCCAATTTAATATTTCATCGAGTCAATATCCTACTAATGATTCTACCTTTGAAGAACTGATGTCGAAGTTGATAAGCAACACGTATTGCCTCTACAAGTCAAAGACCTAAAAAACAGTCTGCAAGATCGGCCAACTTTACAATTGATGAAGACAGATTACTTGTATCCGCTTGGCTAAATGTGAGCTTGGACCCGGTCAAAGGATCTGACCAAAAGAAGGTCCAGTTATGGAAAAGAGTCACGCAGAACTTTGATCAGAACAAGACATGGGTAGGTTATCGGAGCGAGAAATCATTGACTAGCAGTTGGACAACAATCAACAACACCGTAAGTAAGGTGCACCCTTGTTTATACATATTATTTTAGGTAAATTACACATAACCACTCGTAAATTATTGTACTTTTCACATAACCACCCATAAAAGCTTAAATTACAGCAAATCATCCATAAACTAGTTATCTTTTCACAAGATCACCCACTCATTAAACCTCTATTTGTTTTGTTTAAAAAGATTAAAATACCCTTAATTCAAGTTTATCTGTATTTAATGCAATGATTTTGTTTTCATAAGACTTCTCATATTTTAAATAATTCGGTTTTACTTTCACCCTTTTAAAAAAGGATAAATTATAATAAAATAATTCATGTTCGGCTAATTTGTCAAATGATATGTATAAGCTTAGCTTATTTTTTAAATGATATGGTTTGTAATTTAAGATATGAGCTAATTTAGCCTTCTTTTAAAGCAATAATCTTGTTTTATTTTAGAGCTAATCCCTATTTTATTCAACATTTGAAGGAGGGAAGATTGTTAGGACTGAGCTATTGCAAGTCTCGACTCTTCACATTGCAAATCCAATTTAGATATATATTGGTTGGAGTATTTAGGGTGGGTTTGAATTCCATTCCATTTTAATTATATTTCAATTATTTACCTCGGTTTATGTGAGCAGTTGGTTGTATAACTAAAAATCTTATAAAAACTGAGGTAAAATAGTAATTATTTAACCAAATAATCACAATCATCGAGGTAAAAATATTACATTGTATATAATTAATAAATTAGGAAATCCAAACACACCCTTAATTTACCTTAAATTTTTTGTTTACCAAAGACGACCTTGTTTATTTTGCATTATAAACATAATACAATTGGAATCCAAATACTTATATGCATCTTTCCTTTACAAAGTACAAACAAATAATCTTGAATTAGAGATATTTTAGTCGTTTTAAACAAAACAAATAGAGGTTTAATGTATGGGTGGTCTTACGAAAACATGTCAAATTTATGGGTGGTTTACTGTAATTTAAGTTTTTTATGTGTGGTTATATGAAAGTACCATAATTTACGGGTGATTATGTGTAATTTACCTTATTATTTTTTAGAGTTTTTTTAAATGCAATAGTCACTAGTTATATGACTACACTTTTTTTTTTTTTATCACTGCCTCTGGAAATAGTTAGCGGAGGCAAAAGAAATGTTAAAGAAACTAGCTTGAAGGTCGTGCATTTCAGGTTGGACCATTGTCGGGTTATTACAAGGTTCCAGCAAAAATGGATGGATGAACATCAACAGATTTATGGGAAGAAAAAGTGCAAGGGTTCATCTATTAAAAACACAGATTCTATAAATTTAGAAGAAGATGAAGAATGTCCTCCGCAATCAGAAGGTTTGAAATGACCGATTGGGAGAAAAGAAACCACATAAGTGAACAAAAAAGCAAAACTTGGTGAGAGTGCTAACGTATTTTCTAAAATATGTGTTAAGTTAGAAGAATTGAGGGAAAGGAGATTAGAGAGTGACCGGATTAAGTCAAAACTCAGAACGCCTCAAGAGTTTGCTTGCTAAAGAGCAAAACAAGTTGCTCTTAGAGAGAAGGAATTGAATATGAATTCCAAGCTTGAAGTGAGGATGTTAAAATAATGGCCATGGATATCGATTAGTTAGTTGTCGCCTATTCAAGCCGAATACTTCTTGAGTCTACAAAGAGAAATCTTGGTAAAAAGGGTTGGCGGTAGCGGAAATGAGTAGTCACTTTATTTTTATATGAACTATAATGTTCTATCGTTTCGCTATATGAATTTGAAGTTTGATTTATGTCATTTCGCTATGTTGTGTGTAATGGACTATTACCATAGATCGAATAATATTATGATGACTTTATTTTCAGTCTCTGAATGTTCTAAATGTTAGTTTATGTTAGAAATGTGAGGCTAAATGTTAAAATTACGTTTAAATAAAGTTTTTAGAAATGTAGAGTTAAATATCCTTAATAAATGTATTTGTTTATTATAGTGTATAATAAATGTAAAAATATGTAAAATACAGCAGCGGTTGGAGTTGGAGTGAATTTCTTTAAAGATTTTGACATTTTGATATCTATTTTAGAGATTTTTTTACCAAAGTTGATGAACTTGCTTTTATAGCATCTACAACCCACAAACTCAAATGAGTTTCTTAATTTTTAAAATAAATAGAATATCAAATGTCATAATAAAGTTTCTTGTAGTGGAAGCTTTTCTCGCAAGGGAAGGCACTCACCTGCCACATTTTTACTTTTGATGATGCACGATAAAAATGGGCAGACGTGAGTCGAGATATAGAATCAAGGCGTCTGTACGTGGACGATAAACCGCATGCGGTTCCTACACACATACCCATAATACTTCGACATTGTAAATAGGAGGGAGATGCATGGGCCATAAAAGGGGACTTTTGGGAAAGGGGGAGAAGGAAAAGGAAAGAAATAGAGCGCATTAGGGGTTAGCATCGTGCTATGGCTCCGTGGATAATGTGTCGATTGTATGTCCGCGTTCCCCTTGAAGGAAGTCAACCTGATGTAGTCCAAGGGAGAAAGGTAGTTCGTAGATACTCTTATCCAATATCCTAAGATAACAAAACTTTATCATTATATATATAGACTACCCTATTTCTTATATTTTGGCATTATTTTCAAACTAGTTTTTTTCCAACTTATATATTATGATTCCGCTGTAGTGTTGCAAAATTCATGTGTGCATGTGAAGGTCGGCAATCTTATTCATATGATCTGTTGGGACTTGGGAATAATACCCAAACCCATCCCCTTGACTTAGCTTCTATCCTTTTTTAAATAATAGAACTAATTCTTTTAAAACTTATATGTATAAATTAATTTAATGGTCAGTAATTAGTATACATATGCAATGTGCATATATGAAACTTTGAACTATTTTGAGAAAATCCACAATATATATTAGGTACTATATATGAATCTAAAAATTGGCCATATAAGTGATATAGTCATATAGAATGTGCATAGATGATGAGACCATACAGAATCAAGATCAAGATGGACAATGACATTATGGCAAGAGTTGTAGGCCATTCATCTAGTTATTCCTCACTCCCGGAGAGCATATATATTATGAATAACTTTAAGATTATAATTTTTTTTTAAAAAAAATCAAAAATCACATGCACCAAGAGAAGTACACTAGCCAATCCCTAGCCTTCAACAAGTGTGTGTGTTTGCAATAGGTGGCTAAATCCCTACCTTTATTTATTAAATTCATATATACTATACTTTTATTAATAATTTCAACCCAAAAAAAGTTATTAAAATACCACTCCCTAGTTGTTGATAAGGTGAGGGAAATTATTAATTATAATTTTAAAATACAATTGCTCACTTCCACCAATATATATAACAAATTATATCAAACATTAATTAACTTCATATCCTAAACCATCTTCCATCAGTTTAGGCATCATGGTAAGAGATCTACCCAATCCCAATCCCAATCCACACCCACCCTATTCATCTCCGGCCACACCTCTCCTCCTCCGGATCCCGGCGATCTACGGAGGCGCTGGCAGCGGGCTGCTTTGGTTGCTATGCACGGTGGTGGTGTCAATATCAATCTTGACCGTGGTCATCCTGGCCTGCGGGGACCACGGCAGCCACCGCCGAGAGTCACCCTCCGTTGCCTCATCCCAGCCTGGCCGCCAACGCAGCAGCGGCCGCGGCCTTGGGGGTGGGCCAGCTGCGTGTGGTGGGGCTGGCTGCGGCACTGCTGGTGGTGGCGGAGGATGCGGTGCTAGTGGCGCCGGGGGCGGCGGATAGGCTATTTTTTCCCCAAATAAATATATATATTTATGTGATCAACGTATTATATGTTACTGTATAAAACAAGTTGTAGAAGATGTATTACGGTAGTTGTGTAATCTGTAATGTAATGTTGCCGTTTTTTTCAATACAATTGAAGATTTATACAAATCGGCATAGTTACATTACATATACCTAATTAAACTCCGTTTTATAAAGTCAGTACGTAGCTTTTAGATTAGTTAGTTTTGATATTATATAATTTTAAATTAAATAAAGTTATAATTATGTAGGTTTCCTTTTGCGCTGCTATTCATCTCAAGTTTTTTATATACTCCCTCCGTCCAACAATACATGGGTTTTTAAAGCTAAATTTTTGTCCAAAAATAGATGGGCTTTTAGATTTTCTAGGTAAAAAGTTGTAATGATTTGTATTGATTTGTGTGTTGTTGACTTTTTAAAATAATTTGATTAGTTAAAATGTGTAGTGGGTATTAAAAAATAATAAAATTTATGAAAAAGTTAGTGCAATGATGATGTTTTTTAAAAGTAAGGTGTTTTATTAAAACTTGTGCAAAATGCTAAAAGGCCATGTATTTTAGGACGGATGGAGTATTTTTTTTTAGTTTTCAAAAATATATTTTTACTATCCTAACTCTCTTATTATAATTTTATAATTAATTTTTTAAGTAAAAATTACATTTTTGCAAATTTATGGTAGTTTTTTGGGGGGGGGAGGGGGGGTTGGTTTAATGCAAACTAGTATAGTTCCATGTCATGACACGCCTTTTACAAAATAACATCTTAATAATAAAATAAATTAATAATAAATAATAAAATAAATATTAGTTTAATATTTTCAATTTAACTTATAAGATAAATGTGTAATAAGCTTATTTAAGATGGATTTTATTATGATAGTATACTGTATATATAAACATCTACAAATAAATACAGTTATATATTAATTTAATGTTTTGAATTAAGCTCATTGATCAATATCAATATCAATCAATATCAATATATAATACTAAAACAGAGGCGTGGAAATCCTATGTGGCGAGTTTTGGTGCGATTTGCCTACGTGTTATTTTTTGGTGCATTCTGAACGGGAGTTTTTGACACGTCAATTAATGATGATCCAATATATTTATGACACGTCAATTAATGATTTCACATCTTTTAATCATCCGATGATGTGTCAATCTTAATTGATAATTATACTTAAATTATTTTAATTTAATTAAAAAATAAAAATATAGTTATCCATATCTTAATTGATATTTACTATATAAATCTTTTAACATATAGCGTAATTAAAAAAATATTATGATGAAGGTCTTTAACGATTTGATTTTTAAAAAATATATATCATGCATGATGAAGCTTTTAAAGTTAGTTCATTGATAAGATTCCACCATTCCCAACCTTATTTTTTTGTTTCCAATTATTTAATTACAAAATAGGGTTTTAAAACAATAGATAAATCTTTTTTGGTAGAATCAATAGACAAACCTTACATTATTTTAAAAAATCAATCAACAATCTTATAATAAGTTACCGTAATTCAATTTTAGATTTTTCAACTTAAAATTAAAGTTTAATAAAAAAATAAAAAAAATTCTACGTACATCGAATAAGAGAAGAGTGCAAATTTTCATTCTTTTAAAGAGTATTGTTAATTGTTAATTGTATGAATTTTGTCTCATAACTTTTACATTCTACCAAAAAGTTAGGTTTATCTCATAAATGTAAGATAAGATTTTATTATTAATTAATTAACTATATATTGAACATTTAAATCTTATCACCAAAATAGATAAAACAATAGATAAATCTTTTTTCGGTAGAACCAATAGACAAACCTTTAAAGATAGGTTATACTAATTCGTAGGTTTTGGTTTATGATTTTACAATATTATTTTTTAATTTTCAAATGGCTTGATATAATAATTATATTATTTAAAAAATTAATCAAGGGTTTCAAACCTTAATTCTAGCTTTGTTTTCAGTCAGGTAACATTAATCTATAAAATGATTTAATTTTGCCAGTATTTATGGAAAATATTAACTATTGAAAATATTAACTATTAACTATTGAAAATATTGAATTTAGATCGGATGGGTTGGATTTTCTAAACTAAACTCAATGTGATAAATTTAGATTGATATGGAAAAAAATCAAGCTAAAACTTGATAGATTAATTTATGGAAAAAAATCTCCATTTATTATTAAATTATAAATTAATTTTATAAAATATCACTAACGAAAACTAATTAAATTATAGTATATAGAAAGGGAATTGGTTTATATATATTCTATTAAATTATTAAACAATCACATTAACCAATAGAGATGATTCAAGTCAATAAGTGTTTATCTTTAACAAATAATTAATTTATAAACCAAAATTATGCAAATATTGCTCACGTACCAATTAATTTTGTTTATATTTAAACAATGACATTAAACAATAGAAATAATTCAAATCAATAAGTGTTTATCTCTAAGAGACAATTCCTTTATAAACAAAATTTATGCAAATATATTGCTCACATACCAATTAATTTATAAACAAATTTTATACAAATATTAGATCCATGATACATATTGCTTTATTTAGCGATAAAATAATTTTATTTTATAGAAAAAAATTAGGAAAAGAATAATGAAATTATATATAATAAAAATTATATAAAAAAACCGCGAAGATCGCGGGCAATCAAACTAGTTATGTAAAAAATGAAAATCAATTGTAAAACAAAGTTAAAAGGAGAGAATTAAAGTAGATTTGACATATTGATGAATTTTTTTAAAAAAAAAATTATATAGATATAGGTTTATGAAAGCTAATTTACGATAATATTCTCGCCCATGTTTCACGATCGAGCATTTAATAAAACAAATATGGAATAGTTTTTGCTTAGTTTCAACTTGCAAAGTTGCCTTTTATTCAAAAAAAAAAAAAAACTTGCAAAGTTGCCAAATTTATAGGCGGTGGCGGGTCCACGCCGAGCCACTCTCTCTAGATTCCCTCTCCAGTCTCCAATTTTGCTCGTCGATCGTCTACCTCAATTTCCCCATTTTTGCTCTCAATTTTGCTTCAATCGTCCTCGGGCACTGCTAATTTGAAAGCTCAAGCAGACATGGGGGGCACCGAAGACGAGGATCGAACCCAATTTTTGCTCCCAGTTGAAGATAACTGCGATTCCCCATATTCTTCAGCTTCCGTTGCACCATACCTAGATTCCCCTTTCAAGAGAACAGGTATCCTCTTTCTATTTCTCATGTCACTGCAATCTAATTTTGGAATTTTTCAATCCCTTCATCAAACGAATTGAAAAGGGGGAATTTTGGGCTTCTTGATGATGGGATTTTACAGCCGTAGTTGACCTTGAAGTTATTTCTGTCATACCCAAAGAGTTTATTTTTTTCATAGGTTTTAGTTTTAGTTTCCACTTTTGGGTACAATTTAGCAAAGAGGATGCATCGAGAACTCAATCATTCATATCACTTCAGTTCAACTATCCAGATTTTTGTTCTTGTTATCTTGTAATTTATGTATCTATGTATAAAATATTATATTATTCATATTTTTGTTTGTTCTTGTTCTTGTTATTTGGCGCAAGGAGTTATGTATTATTAGCCCCTTGTCGATACCAATAAGTAGTTTATCATCGCAAACAAGCGCAATCAGTACATCACATCAAACGAACCTTTGAGATCAGTGTCAAGATTATAGCTTAAATGTGTGTGGTTCCTAATAATTTCCTGTGCTGATCTTTGAATTGGATCTGATTTTCATGGGAAGGGAGTGTGTGGACTGCATTTGCACACATAATAACAGGCGTAATTGGATCCGGGGTATTGTCGCTGGCGTGGTGTGTAGCTCAGCTGGGATGGATTGCTGGTCCCTTGTCAATGGTCATTATGGGGTCTGTTACTATTTTCTCCTCCTACCTTCTATCTGACTGCTACAGATACCCTCATCCCGAGCATGGACCCGTTAGAAACGGATCATACAAGGAAGCTGTCAAAACATACTTGGGTAAGTATCTCACAGCAATCAGGAACTGCTGATGCTGAATTTGTTCCTTGCTTAGTGTATGTTTGACATATCGATCAGTGATTAATCTAGCTCAAGGTTATAATCTAGATGAAATTCTTGATGAAAATCTATGGATAGATTCAGTTTTTAACCTTTTTGGATTTGATTAATTGAGTAAAATCTTGTTTGGCATGACAAATTCTATAGCATTTTGCAAAACTATTTCCTTGGAAGTCGTGAAAAGCTTTCCCACACCACTTTTAAAAACCTTTGCCAAATAGGTCCTAAACTGGACACATAATCCTCAGTTTATATATGAGTAATATGACCGGGATAGCATGTCTGGGACTAGAGGTTTTATTAGAAAGATTTGCGCTACTATTGGCACTCTCTGCGTACATCATTTGATGGAAAATTAAAGTACAAAATTACTAGAACTCCTTCCTTTTTTTGTTGTTGATTGCTGCAGAAAGTGTATGAGGTTGACCTCTGCAATGCATTTCAGGAGAAAACAGCATGCGGGTTTCCAGCTTCATTGTCCATGAATCCTTCTATGGTTTTGGAATTGCTTACACGATCACTTCTGCAATAAGCATGAGGTATAGCCTTATAGGGAGTGTACTTATCAGCAATGAATCCGTATGATTTTGTGTTTGATAATGCTCACCCAGCGTTTTTCTGCACTATCATGTGTGGAATTTTAGTCATTTCCTGCCTGCATTTTGCCTGCATTTCATTACCAAGGCTTTGGTAATCATCCTCTTGTCTTCGTAAGTCCTTCAAATATGGATTGTTGTTGCTTTCTTTCCAATGACAGAGCAATACAAAAATCAAATTGCTACCACAAGGAAGGGCACAACGCGTCATGCACGTATGGAGACACTCTATACATGTTAATATTTGGCATTTTCCAGGTTGTGTTGTCTCAAATCCCTAATTTTCATAAGCTTGAATGGCTTTCATTCATTGCGGCAGCCATGTCTTTCGCCTATTCCACCATAGGAACTGCACTCGGATTTGCAAAAGTTATAGGTATGGCCTGGCCTAATGACTCTATCGTCAATTGCCAACATATACATTCTCAGATTGAATTGCTGAGCAGTTTATGTTTATCTATGTGATTTTAGGTGATGGGAAAATAAAAGGCAGTATCACAGGAGTTTCTGCATCCACGACAGCTGAAAAAGTATGGCTCGTCGCTGAAGCCTTTGGAGATGTAGCCTTCGCATTCAACTTTGGCAATATTCTTTTTGAGATACAGGTATTTATTTTTATCATTAGTGCGGCATAGTGCCTACTTCAGCATAGCTTTCCCGGTCACCTTGTTCATGATAACTTGGAGAAGTGCAGGACACGCTGAAAACACCACCGTCTGAGAATGTAACGATGAAGAAAGCTTCCACAGCGGGCATGCTTGTCACTGCCATTTGCTATCTTTGCTGTGGTTGCTTCGGATATGCTGCGTTTGGTGCTGATACCCCTGGAAACCTATTGACGGGCTTTGGATTCTACGAGCCTTATTGGCTGGTCGACTTTGCTAACGCTTGCATAGTTGCTCATCTCGTAGGAGGATACCAGGTAACAACTTGCTTCACTCTCTTCTACCTTGATATACCACATTTTTCGCAAAACCACTCGATATGTGCATGTTTGGTTACACTTCGAGTTTCTTTGTTTTGCAAAAATTATAACCACTGTTCTAAAAATCCTGCCTAGGCGCTAGGCGGCCCCCTTCCGCCTAGAGCTAGGCGAGAGCCTAGGCACGTCTAGACGATCATAAGGGATAACTACAATGTACCTGCGTAAGATTCATTTTTTCCCTCCACATCATACATTTTGCAGGTGTTCAGCCAGCCACTATATGCGTCAGTCGAGGGCTGGCTTGTCAGCCGGTTTCCCAACAGCCGATTTGTGAACAGAACTTACATTGTCGATGCTCCCATACTGCCCGTTTTAACCATCAGCCCTCTCCGGTTATGTTTCAGGACAGCATACGTCGCATCAACAACTCTCCTTGCCATCCTCCTCCCGTACTTCAACGAAGTCTTGGGCGTGCTTGGCGCGGTAAACTTCTGGCCGCTGGTCATATATTTTCCAGTTCAGATGCACCTTGCACAGCGGAACATCAGGCCTTGGACAAACCGCTGGATCCTTTTCCAGGCTTTTAAGACGGTTTTCTTGCTCGGATCCTTGATGGCTTTCGCTGGCTCGGTTAAGGGGCTCATAAGCTCACGATTCAGTTGAAACCGAGACCTCAAAACTTTCGTCATTGCTGAATTGGCATGCTCGACGCCAGATTAAGGGGCTGATACAAGTTAAAATGGAGCTAAGTAGTTTAGTACTTCCTTTCATTGGTTTTTCTATTAAACAAAGAAAGTTAATTGATCACAATACATGGTGAATTAGTGATCAATGTTTAAGGTAAAATTTTAGTATATCGGGCTAACAAGACTGGTAAACCGAGAGACTGGACATGCCTGTGGATAGAAAAACCATTGCGAAATCGAAACAAAACAAGCAAAGGAACACAACAGAGCTAATTAAGACTTGATTGTCAACCGGAAAAAGGCACAAAAGGAACTTATAAAGAACCAAGCATATACTCAGAATAAGATTGGTGGACTACTTATGGTATTGTCAATAAAATATAAGCGCGTGTTTGGCAAAAAGGGTTGGAGTTTTTTTAGGAGGTGGATATTATTTATGAGGTTTATGGAGGTGTGAGAGGTGGAGTTTGTTTTTTTAAAGGCCGATTTGCATAAATACACCAAATCGGTGTTCGGTTTGCAAAAGTATACCCGTTTTCTGAGAATAGTAAAAATAGAATAGGTGGGTCATTTGTGCTAAAAAATAGGTCATTTGTGCTAAATAATGATGACTGATTTTACATATAAATTTAAATATAAAAATCATTAAAAGGAGAATTATGAATAAAAAGAAAAGTAAAAAAATAGATTAAAAAATGAAATATATATTAAAATAATATTTTTTTCTCAGAAATTGAAAAATAAAAACTAGCCGGATGAAAATCATTGCCTTAGTAAGAGAATTAATAGTGACAAGAATAAAATTTGTTTTTGACAGGATATAGGTTGTTTATGACAATCTTGATAATTAATAATGACAGGATGAAGTCTATAATAGAGAAGAGAATAAAGATGTGATTTTATCCATACCGTAACTAGTATTAAAGGTGTGTCCAAGATGACAAAGTTATTTGTTCACAACGACAGGAATAATGTTCATAGTGACAAGGCTGCGGGTTTACTTTGACAGGATTGAAGCTATAATCGGGGAGAGAATCATTGAAGATACGGTCAGTCATATCTCCAGGATTATTAACCATATTTACGAAAGGATCGTCAATATATATATTTTGAAACCATAATATTATCACACTGACAGGATGAATATTTTCCTTGACAATCCCAAATAGGCACATTGACAGGATATGATCAAAAATCGACGGGAGATTGAGTAAAGATACGATTTTGACCTAAATCATAACAACTAGATTATTCACCCTAACCATTTAATTGTCGCCTCCTACTAGATATTCCCTCCGATATACATTACTCACCCCCGCCTCTAACAAAACCCAAACTTTATGTTCTTAAATCTTTGTTCAAACTAATGCGAAAGTAAGAGGTTTTGCTGGATGTCCTCCTGATAAGAAGGGCAGAGAGATGCTACAAGCTGCACTAATGGCCCTGAACAGAGATTCTAATCTAATAATCTAAATTGAAGGTATGCACATAGTTAATCAATTGGTGGAACATGTCCTATAAAAGATTAAAAACTGTGAGGATGTGATTCTTAACTAAGATTTTGCAGCTCTTAATTAACTCCCCTTAACCAATATTGAAACTTTGTAAGCATCAACGTTTAGTTAAACCAAACAGCTTTGATAGTGAAAGTTGAGGAAAGATAATGAGAAATATTTGAAACTTATAAATATTTTACATAACAAATGGAACGAAGAACTAGAGAAAGAACAACACATTTCAAAAGTCCAATTCCTTTTGTTAATCATAAAGGCATTGGTTTATCCTACAAACACAACTTATATATAGACTCGGACAATTTTACAAGCTTATTGTAGTCATCTATTGTTGTTGCCTCTCAATGGTGCTGAGGCTTATCTAGATTCTCCATGTCTTGGAAGAAGGCTTTTTCCTCCAACACCGACTCTTATCCTCTGCCAGTGCTTGCAGCTCCACTGTGAGGGATGGCCTCAGCAGCCAGTCTGAAAACCCCTACGTGAGGGTTTGGATCCCAGTACTGATCAGATTTTTCCTGGAGTATATCATCTGGCACCACAACCGGAAATGCATAGACTAACTAAATAACTTAGAGAAATGATTGAACTATATTAAAGATGAGTTGTACTAACTTGCACTGTTGTTTGAGGAGTAGATGTTTTAGGTTTCAACTTGCTTGTACTAGTACCCACATATTCCTTGCCATTTGAGTCATCTCACTCAAGGATCACCTTCATTTTACCCTTTGCCCCCGAAGGACTTGCTTTCGCCGCCTTCCCTCCTCTTGTAATAGCTATAGAAGTTAGCCGGTTGTCACCTGTAATCAAATCATCGACCATTAACATTTTATATCCAATAATATAGGCTAAAGCATATAGAAATTACAACCACCATGACACAATCATCTATGTTGCCCAAGCACGATTCAAATCAATGCGGAGTAAATCATTTCAACTTATGATGATCTACACATAACGAATAGATAACACTGCAGCCCATGAAACACAAGTTTTGGATATAATCATGTAAATCAGAGTCTTTAAGCATATCGGAAGGAGTTGCAGGGAATTTAAAGGACTTTAGGAATGAAAAATACAAAAAAACTATGTTAATCACTGAATAATGTTCTCAATGAAACAACAAAGGTTGATTCTAATGTTCAACATGACTAATGCAAAGACTATCAACTTCTCATGGTTGATTCTAATGATCACTTAAGAGAAGATGTTCATTGTTGATGTTTGCAATATGTAAAGCATAAACAAAACTTAAAATAACCAACAATGAAGATGATATTTGCGACTTTAAGTGCTATATGTAACACAAATATCTATCAAAGAATGAAGAACATTTTTGTTTTCTTCTTTTGTTTTTACCTTTGGGAAGTCGAGACTCGAGAGAGTTTCTAATCAAGACAAGTTTGGTTCCACCAGCCTAATACTTCATTTGAGGAAGAACTTCAAGATCTCTCTGTCAGCCATCTCCTTGACGAGGTGGACTCCGAAGACGTTCTCTTCGTCGGCTATGCTCTTCAAGTTACGCACTCCGCTGTTGAATTCAACATAATGCCTCTTGGTTGCTCTTGGTCGGGCTGCTCGGGTCGAGCACGGGTTAAGACAATAGAGGCCAACGAAGTCGGAGACTGATTGCGCCGGAGTGTGAGCGCAGCGACGGAGGGTGAGGGCAGCGACGGTCGGGCTACTCTTGTGTGTTCTGGTTAGAGATTTGGGTTGGGTCGATCGGGGCGCCGGAGGGTGAGGGCAGCGATGGTCGGGTGGCTCTTGTGTGTTCTAGCTAGGGATTGAGATTTGATCGGTCAGGGGCTCTGTTAGGGATTGGGGCTGTGTGGGATTAGGATTAAGAAATTTTTATTTTTTTTAATTCCAGATTTTTTTATTTAATAATTTAATATAATTTAAAAATAATTTAATAATATAAGAAAAATAAAAAATACCAAAAAATATTTAATCTTTTTTTTTTTCCTATTTTTGGGGTGGTGGGTAGTTTTGATAATTAAATAAGGTATTTTTGCAAATTTCCATATATTGATGCAATTGTTTTCAAACCTAGGTATTTTTGCAAACAAAATATGAAAGTGGGGTATTTAGTAGTAATTCCCCTTTTTTAAATAACCTTATAAAAAACCTGAATGGTGTTTGGTGATTATATGATTTGAGAGATGTTTTTATTGTTAAAATTACTGAAGTGCCCTTATTCAAAGATACTCACATACCCCTCCTCGGTATTGCTGTCTTCCGAATTTGATATTGACAGTATAACAAGGCATTTTATTCCCCCGAGTACAAAAAAGAGTAACAACATTTTGTTGACATTGATACAGATTTGCTGTCATAGAAACATCAGCTAGTAGAAAATTTGAGAATACATGATTGTTGATTGAATCCATCAACCATAACTTATGTTCAACTAGGGGCAGAATACATTGCTGTAACTCAACTCTATTTTCAGTTCA
The DNA here is from genome assembly GCA_963922045.1 of Persicaria maculosa. Classification (NCBI taxonomy): domain Eukaryota; kingdom Viridiplantae; phylum Streptophyta; class Magnoliopsida; order Caryophyllales; family Polygonaceae; genus Persicaria; species Persicaria maculosa. The sequence goes on along the minus strand of OY998259.1, from coordinate 22,719,037 downwards.
TCGTGCACTTCTTATTGAATCAGACGAGATCAAAAAGTGGACCAGGTAAAGAACCACTGTCAACACCAACCGAAACGCCCCCTTGCTCCACGAATTCAAGCTCACCACATTGAACACCATCGATGACTCCCACGAGTTACTAGACAGCAACACCAACACCTCCGGCAGTCCGGCACCTACATCTCCCCAGTCAAGCAGCTCATCACCTGCATCATACTCGGTCTTGCTACTGGCACATCACTACAACACAGCAGCCCCAACTTCAACACCATCGTCACCTCCCCCTCGTCGAATCTGGTCATCAGATGCACCACAACAGCCCCAACGCTGTCATCATTCTCTTCATCAGCTGCACCTGCTAAATCCTGATAAGAAATATTGGAAGACTTCATTGTTTAAGGAGTAGGTGTTTAGCAAGTAGGTTGACCTTGACAATTACCTCTTGGTTGATTTTGGTCATCGGCTGCACCAATTTTATGTTTCTCCGTAAGATCACCTAAAATATACACATTAAAGATAATAGAAGAAATTCTGTCAAAGTCCAATTCAAGTGTCCTTGGTCAGCAAACTTGTAAATCCACCTACCAATTTCAGAAGCAAATGCAATACAATATACATAACGACAAAGGGAGGCAGCACTAGTAGATTGCATAAGCAAATGCAATACAATCTAGAGAAACCATAGACATAGTGCAACCCTAGACATCTAGAGAAACCATAAACACAAAACATAAATCAGTCGGATTGAATCCCAGTAACAAATCAATCGTTGCATTACACTGAAATAGTTCAACCCTAGACATCTAGAGAAACCATAAACACAAAACATAAAACTTGACTCTCTCCTATTACAGTAGGCGGCAAGGCATCAGATGATTGTTCTTTGGGCATCAAACGATGGTCTCTCTCCTATTATCTTCACAGGCGGTATCAGCTTGAGGACACAAACAGAGGGACGATTTCTGGATAACCCAATGCCCCATCTCATCCCGATACCCCCATCTCCATTTTTGCAACAACATGAATGCCCAATCGAATCCCTAACCTAACGATCGTTGAAATGAACTGCTATGAATCAAATTGAGGGCAAAAGCCAAAAGCCCTAACCCTAAAAAGCGTTGAAACAGATTGGGGGCACAAGCCAAAGGCCAGATCTGGAAGGCAAAGCCAAAACCGACATCTGCCTTGCTCAATCTCAACCAAAAACCTTAAGGAGAGAAGAAGGATCGAATATGGAGGGCGAGAGAAGAGAAGGAGGAGAAGGCGTACCTGGAGCTCGGCGGTTATTCAGGGGCAAAAGTGAACAACGAAAATGAAACTGATAAAAAACCTCCCGGAAGCTACCCTTCCAGGGCTTCCATTTTCCATGGAATTAACCCGATGAAACCTCCAACTGCAACTCCATTAACCTGATTGCCAAACACCATCGTTCGAGCTTTTTTTTTTTTTGGAGAACCTGATGACACCTTTTAAAAGCTGATGAAACCTGATGCCAAACAGACGCTAAATGCACGTGTAGTGGTGGAGCAAGAAAATTTCGGAAAGGGAGGCACAATTATACATATATCATACATTATTTTGGATTAAATTGGTATAAAGAATTTTATATAAAATAATAATAAATAATGTTATTTTAATATAAAATGTCATCGATTTATGATAAAATGCTATCGTTTTTTCCCGTTTAAAATAAATACATAAATGAAATATTCGGAGGAGGGAAATTTAATTAAATGAGGATAGGGTACGCAATAAAATAAACATTTAGACAATATTAGGATTGTTATATGAGCCGAGTAGCTGAAACTTGATTCAGAATCTGCGGAATAAAAGCCCAACTCGAGAATCGAGTTAAGCATGAGCACATTTTCAAGCTTGATTTAAAGACTGGCTTAGGTCGAGTTAAGCTCGAATTTTGTGAAATTTATAAAATTTCATTTAAGTTAGTACTCGTGTTATAAGCGAGTAAGGTTGCATAATACTTGGGGAAAAAACTCAACCCAATCTCGTTCAGTTACTAAACAAGCCCAATATGAGCTCAAGTCCAAATTTAGGCTCAACTCGAGCTCGAATCGTTTCTAAACGAACTAATTTTAATCAGACAATTGTCGAAATGATTAGTATAACCTCTCATTTCGAAGCTCTCGAGATGAATTATATAGTATGTAAATGTTAATTTAAGTAGAATATAAAAGCATTATAGTCTTTTGAAAAACAAATTTAAGTAATATACCTTTAATTTTTAAACATTTATAACTTTTTACTCAAATGTCCGGTTAAGACATACTATATCAAAACTAAGTTATCGACAAGGAGAATACATCTAGGTAGCTCGTCAAATGAGAAGGGGGCACGTGATCCCCTAGCCCCCCAGACTCCTACTCCTACCCACATGTCCTTTTTTACCTAGGTGACATGAAAAATGATGTCCTCGAGGACAATTGAGAGTGATGTTGGAAAAAATGCATTTTTGCCTTTTAATAATTACTTTTTAAACAAAATAATCAAATACAACTTACTTTTATCTAAGATTTTAACTATTTATTGACCGATCAGATCTTGCTTTTGTGGGATATACTGGGTTGTTGTTGTATTGACCGATCAGATAGTGCTCTCTTCCCACGCTTTTATAGTAGTAAGGATATATTTGAGAAAAAAATTATTATAAAAAATAAGTTAAAGGTTCGAGTGTAGAAGTGAAAAATACAACAACAAACCATTCCGGAATGGCTCGCCGGAAAGGACTTGTGGGTAGTACCCATAGGTTTCCGGTTCGAACATCGGATGGTCGCTCTTTATTTACCAATTCAAGAAAAATACAACAACAACACCAACATACACAGGATATCCATATCCCGCTTCGAGCAGGGTCTGGGTGGTCGAGATGTACGCACCTTTTTCCCGACTAAGTCGAGATGATGTTTCCGAGTGACCCAGTTCGAGACTAATAGGTAACGAAGTAGTAGATAGAAATATGTAAAATAAATTGAAAAATCGACAAAGAAACAAGATGAAAAACAAAAACAAAAAAACTTCCGAACAATAATTATGAGACTAAGACAGGAAAGTGAGTTGTTAATATCTATTGAATTGGGCTTATTATTTGTTTTGGGTTTAGGCCCATTGCCCGACTAAGGTTTCATGAGGCACTATATATACTCATAAACCTAACAATTTGTAACCTAGTTTCTTATTTGCCTCCATAATAAAAATCCCTATTTCTCTGCCCGTGGACGTAGGTAACACATCGTTGCCGAACCACGTTAAATCTCTGTGTCTTTCTTCGTCTGTTATCGTTCTCGTTATAACATGAGTAAAGTGGAAAAAGTATATAGATAAAAAGATATGCCTTCAACCTCTCCCCGCTCTAACTAAACCTCTTCAACCCGAATAACACTCCTCCATAGCGTCCTATCGCATATCATACTTTTCTGAAGGTTTAAAGAGGACAAGTCTTGTTTGATTACCTCCATCCACCTCTTTTTAGGTCGTCTTATAATGCGACTGATATTTTCTATAGCAAAGTTGTCGCACCTGTGTATTGGCACGCTCGATTGACAAAGCTCCACCACAAAGTTAAAATAAAATATTTAATCTAACATAAAACGGGAAAAATGGAGTAACTAACCCATATGCCATATGTTACATGCACGTGGAGAATTGACAAAGCTCCACCACAATACTTTAAAACTCTTAAAACATGAGAAAAACGATCAAATTATGCTTTATGAATTTCATGAAATCGAGAAAGCAAATTCAACAATGTACATTCCTAAATTTTTCATTATGATTTTGCTCGAAGGATTTGATAAACAACGTCCTCAACCTCATATTCTTCTCGATAATAATCATGGTGTACATGACGAAGCCCTATAACATCACTGCTAGAAAATAGATCAATCATAACTCAAAATTATATGAAAACTAAAAATGACTTAAGAAAAATTCTTGCTAGCTAGAAAACGAAAATTTTAAAAACACCAAACAATTCGTGTCTAGGTATCAATTTTAAAGGACAATGAAGAATAAAATCCATGCTCCTAAATTTGATGATCTTGACTAACTCTAATGGTATGGTCTGAATCGATAAATAAATAAATGTGGTGGAAAACCCTAAATTATAAGAGATAAGACCATACCAAGAGTAATGGGATATGCGTATATCCAAAATGTTCCCTCTGTACTCCATCAAATCCCAAATGGTATCCTAACCAACAAAGCCTAGCTATAACGACGCGACTACTACGTCTCTACTAACATCACCGTGACTCATTACGTCTCTACTAACATCACCAGTCTATCACTCTCACATCCATTTAACCTCGACTCCCTACCTAAAAGAGATGCTCGCCACTGAATATCCGCGAGTGACTTGCACTTCCACTTTACATATATTCAAGACTTACAACTCTCAATAATTTCGAGATTCCTATTGTATGGTGCAAATGCTTAAATATGAACATTTTGATACAAAATGTTTTCAAGTAATTACTTTTGAGTGTTCAAAATGTGCATATTTGCACTCAAAATGCTCAAATATAAGTATATCACCTTTACACTTGCAATTTTTTAATCACTTTTCAATAAAGTAGTGGTTATTTCTATTAGTTGTTTTCAAGTTTTTCTTTTTATCTTTTTAATTTAACCATATCTATTTAGAGATATGTGTATACAATCGGAAACGATATCTTCACCGCTAATTTTTACTATTTCCACCGCTAATCACCGCATAAGTATGCGGTGGGTTTAATGACAGTCAACGATCCCACCACATACCTATGCGGTGGGCCACCGCAAAGTATTGCGGTGGGTCGAGAAGTATTTAAGTCTAAAACCGTCGCCATAACAGTCCAAAACCGTCGCTATAACCCACCGCATAGGTATACGATGGGTTTGAACCGTCGCCATAATAATCAAAACCGTCTCCATAACGGTCCAAAACCATCGCTATAACTCACCGCATACCTATGCGGTGGGTTATGACGACGGTTTTGGACCACTTCTACAAACCGTTTACAATTGTCCAAAAACTGACCGCATGTATACGATCGCCAAAACCCACCGTATACCTATGCGGTGGGTTTGTATACGGTCAACGGATCTACCGCATGTATATGCGGTGGGTCTGGGAAAAGTGGATTAAGACCACCGCATACCTATGCGGTGATTAGCGGTGGAAATAGTAAAAATTAGCGGTGAAGATATCATCACCCGTATACAATACACATTTAACCAATTGAGTAAAATATTAAAAAGTGATGACATTTGTGAACATGGTGTTGTACATTTGTACACTTAACCATTGAAGTTAGTCTTATTTTGTATGCTACAAACATTAAGAAATCTACACATCACACACATATTGATAAGGTACAAGTCGGCAGACGGCGAAACGTCGAACATACAATAAACTAAATAACACAAATTAATATAGATGAAAGAAAAACCCAAACAACCCATAAATGTCGTCAGTCAACGGGGGATTTGAGGAAGATCCATGGCTAGGCTAGCCACGAATGCCGAGAACACATGAGAGTGCGACCACTCACACAGCATCTGCCGACTTGTCAGCCTCTCGAGCTTCAGGTATATCTGAGCTCGAATTATTACTTAAAAAAAATCACACGCCGAGAATGTGGAGAACGATAACCCACCATAAAAAAAGGCGAAATCTGCAAAAGTGCGGATCACTTACGATACCCCACCTAGATGAGATGAGTGCTTAGGGTTTTGATTGAGCAATAGTGTGGTTTGGGGATGAGTTTGCGGGTTAGTGTACTGTGTTGTTCTTGTTGTGATGCAGACTTCTTGTGAACGATGATTGATTGGTCATGTTCGATGATGTCGTGGATGTGCGATTGACATCTGAGGGCTCGTTTTGAGTCCATAATCTAAGGTGTCCGCTGAGGTCCCCAGAGTTCTCTGTGTGCGTTGTTCCTTTGGCCGATCGTTTCGTTCGTCTTTTGGCTTGTGTTTCGCAGTGTAGGACTTGTACTTTTCTTGTATTTTCTATTTATGTCGTTTGCTTCTGTAATTTTTTTTTTGTCATTTGCTTCAGTTATTTGCTTCTAGTTGTACATGATAATTAGTCCATCTATCGACTTGTCCGGTCTCTCGGTTTCTCTAGACTTGTTTAGAGACCAGAATTCTTATCTTGCTCAAAAAAAAAAAAAAAAAAACACCTGGATGAGGTATATTCGAAGATTACGGACACATCGTATTATTTTATTGCAAGAAATATATCGTATATTTTCCCTTTTTTTTTTAAAAAAAAGAAAAGATATTCCACTACACTGCGTTGTGAAATGGATGATAAATCTCAATCGTTAAAGGCTGTCCCCTCAAACCCTAATCACCCACCCTCAATCTCTCCTCATAGCTCACTCACCCTCTCTCCTCAGCTGCCGTTAATCCCTCGAAACTTCAGCAAATCGCAATTCCGCAATGGTCAGTCTCCCTATTTCTCTCCTGTTTGAATTTCTTTGGTTTTCAAAAATCCCAGTTTGTAACTCTAATTTCACCTCGGAATTTGATGGAACTCTTTTCTTGATTGCGGAGTAGAGTGGAAGAGGAGGGAGGGATAGGTCTCGGAGATGGTCTCCGCCTCAGCATTCGCCATCTTCCTCGTCGGGAAGGTTTCCCGATAAGTCTCGGCCGGTGAATCCGCCCTCCAGACACCTATGGGTGGGAAATTTGTCCAGCCATGTCACCGAAACGCTTCTTGCCGATCAGTTCCTCCGATTTGGAGACCTTGAGGGTTTGTCGTATCAGCCGGGAAGGAGCTATGCTTTTGTGAACTTCAGGAGGGATGAGGATGCGATCGAGGCATTCAGTTCCCTACAGGGGGCTAGTGTCGCCGGTGCTGCGCTTAGGATTGAATTTGCCAAGGCGGTTAGTGTCTTATATCCGCACAATCTGTGTGTTGTATTTTCTGCTTACCTGTGTACATTTCCTTGGATCTTGATAGATATATTGAAGGTTTTTTTGTTGATTATTGAAATTGATATCTAGCTACTATTAAAAGACATAAATCCATGGGAACCTGAACTCAAAACTTTCACATTAGGATATTAGATTCCATAGATCAATCAGGATGATGCAGTTGAACTGCTGCCAGTAAAGAGGAAATTAAATTCAATGGCTGGCTAAAGGTAATCGGATTGTTCACCAAATTATATAACCACTTAGTGACAAGATCCTTTGTACCTAAATATAGGAAAGTGACATTTGGTTATCATAAAAACTGAAAAAAGGTTGTAGTGTGAACTAGAAAAAGTGATTTGAAGAGGATCCCAAAGTGAAGAAGAGATTTTTTAATAACAGATCATTAGAACTTCATTGCCATACAAAACTATGAAGCATTCGCTAGGATGAAGTGTAAATCGTGTACAAGATATGCATAGAATCAACCCCAGCCCCGGTACTTATTAATGTTTTTTTCGTTGCATACTTGCATATTAACCATAGAGGATCCTTACACCGCTCACTTGAAGGCTCCCTGCAATGCTCATTTATTCCATTCCATCTCTGCAAAAGTGCAAAAAATTACTGATTTTCTATTCCAAGATTGAAAGAACTTTGCTCCCAACATAGGAAGTTAGACTAAAGAAGATTTACATTTGCCTCCGGGTTTCAAGAAGTTCAAATGAGCATTAAGATGGTAAAGTTAGATAAGCTTTTATACCAATTGAAAATGTTATCAAAATTTCCTTCACAGGCCTTTTAGAATCCTTGGAAAGGAGGACACTTACAAGCTATCCCAAACAGAGATACAATATACATGTCTAGTGATGAAAACACCATCAAACTTTTCAATAAAAATGAAAACAGATACAATATACACTTCAATAATGAAAACACCGCCAATATATTTAATCCAAGCTCATAATATCATGGCATCTTCTCCGCTCAAAAGCAAGATTATACATTTACTCTGGATGGAAACAACAGTAATGACCCTGCCAAACTGTTTAATAAAAAATATGATAATAAGTTTCATGGTGAATACTGTCGCGAAGTTGATGGTAACAACAATAATGACATGTGAAAATTTCAATTACAGTTTTGTAGCCCTTGCAAGTTGATCAAACAGGCAGAGGTTTTACATTTCCAGTCGCTTTAAAAAGTATTCATAACTCAGAAAGTTGTCATTAGTAACAAATTAACAGAAATGACATTATTTAGTTTTTGTTGATATTATATGCTACATAAAAGTACAATATTCTCCCCCATTAAGCTAGATGCTTAGGGGTGCTCCAGATTATTTGCAAGATGATTACTGTATTTCTTTCCTTTCCCAAAACTTTAATAAAGATACAGAAATTTTAAAATTTGGATATTCATATGAAATTTACTGTTGTTGTTGTATATGAAATTTATGAATTAGAAACAAAATATTAGTGATTGCAAGAAGAAAGACATGTTTCACACTTTCAGTAAACAAATACGACATTCTGGATCCCATGCAAATGACCAGAGAGATCCATTGTGTAGCTATTTCCATAATATACTAGTATAATTGCAACCCAGTCCATGCCCTTCGGAAGTAAACAGCTAAATCTATTTATTAACCTGCAAACAATCTGCCCCACTAAATTTATTGTTTTGACTATGTTCGGGCTTCCATATATGTTTTGGGTTAACGTAATGGATTATGGATCTAAATGTGACTCCAAAATGTCAGAAATAGTTTTATATGACTGAACTGTCAACTACCGAGAGAGGATCAACTATTTCTACATCTGCAAGACTGCAACAATCCAGTCTGTAGTTTGTTCTCTGCCTAGGATCAGGCTTCCGTAGATTTTTTTTTTGTTAAAGAGTAAATTATTCTAAATGTGACCCAAAATGACAGAACAGTTTCATGAGTATCTCAACTGATTGCCTTACAAAATTTCAATCTCCCCTGTGGGTTGGCAAATTCATTACAAGTTATTCTCTACTGCCATGTTACTGGACAAAACATTTACTCAAGGCTCAGCCGGGTTTCCAAATTCGGACTGTTGTCAAAGCCTATTACTGTCCAGATTAACTAGTACAGTGTCTGTATCCGTTCTGCAAATGATTTGGAATAAGGAAGTACTATTGGCCTCCATGTGCTTAACTAGTGGAACTTGGTGCTGTACATATGGATTAATAGCTTCTTTAATGAGTATCAAAAACTAAATGACATCTTTTTTTTTTTTTGAACGGAAGTAGTATATTTCTACAACAATGCCTCCACTAAATAACTTCTGTAGTTCTTGCAATCAAAAGTGTAAAACCACCCTTGCTGAGATTCTCAACCATAAATATATGAACTATATGGCCTCCAATTCCCCTCTCTAGAATTCAATCAATTTCTGACGATATACGAATTACTAAACCTAAATCATAAATTCAGCACAGTGAACCTTTTCTTTATGTCAGTCCATTGGGGAACACTCTTGCCCTTGCAAATAATAAAAAGGAAAAGGTGAAAAAATATTGGAAGTTTCTCCTACCAGCTATTGTAGTTCTACCTCTCGTTATTACACACTTTATACTTTACACAAGAATGTATATATATTTCCATGCAAATAGAGTGAAGGGAAAGGATGTTACACAATCATTAGAAGTTTCTCCTGCCAGTTCAATGGGGTTCAAGTTGTTATATACACTAGATTGTGTATTTATTGCCCCTGATAAACAGAGTAGTTTGTCCACAATGTGTCATGTTGTTAATGATATTTACTGCTGAGACTCTTAAACAGTTGGCTCTGTTTAAATCTTCATGCATGGGGACCCAACTTGCATCTTCTTTCTGTTTATATTTTGTTAATTATAAAAAAGAAAGTACTTATTTGTGAATTGTACAACACTCTTTGCAAGTGTCCTGAGTCCTGACGGTTATGTGCACTCAAAATAAGTGCAGTCCTTTTCTATGTTGATGGAGTAGAGCTCTTGAAAGTCTATCATGGTGCAAGTCTTGATGAGCTGCTGATATGAATCAGCATTTATTATTTGAACTGGCTTGCTTGTCCTTGATAGCAGTTGGTTACTCCAACCATTTTATCACTTGGAAGAAAGTCATTTGCTTTATTTTCTGGTCCAAAACATTAGCCAGGAAAAGGAAAAAAAAAATTCGTGTCTATATTTTGTAGAAAGTCAGACCAGTATCTATTTATTATTCTCTCAATGAGTAGTGAGCATTTATGAAGAGAGTTAGATATTCATATCCTGTATTCCTGTGTGTTTACCTTGGAATCTCAAGTACATGGTGAGTAGATGTAAGAGTACATGTAATTGGGAAATTTTGCCAGATCATCTAACAAGAAGATTTGTGTCGGTCTTTGGAATGTATACCTGGTTCTGTTGGATGGCATTGGGCTATTCTTATGCCCTTGTTGTCTCGATGCAAAATTAAATACACTGCTATTTTGTCTTTGGACTGAGGGTAGTAACGTCAGATTATCTCAAGAGGGACCTAGGAAATCATGTTAATTATGCAGCTGATGAAACCTGCATGTAGTTGATTGATTCACCAGCAGTTAATATGCTCATTTCAGCATGACGTGTTTTTATCACACATTGCTTCCCACATGCTCAAAGGTTTACATTTTTTGCTTTAAAAAATTAAAAACTAATCTCATGTTTTACTGCCAATAATTGATAAGAGAAGAATTTGACTCCCAGGATAAGATGGTAGCAGCCAATCGTGATGATAACTATTTGCATCGTCGAGATGTACAGCGGAGCACAAACAGAAACTCTCCATTTTCACAAAGAGAATCTAGAAAGAATCATGGTTCTTTATCACCAGAGGGTTCTAGGGTAGGTGATGATACGATAGAATCTCCCAGCAAGGTTCTGTGGATAGGTTATCCAACTTTCTTGAAGGTAGATGAAACAGCACTAAGGAAGGCCTTCTCTCCATTTGGTGAAATTGAGAAGATTATTGCGTTTCAAGGTCGCAACTATGCGTTTGTACATTTCAGAAATTTGATGTCGGCCTGCAGGGCAAAAGAAACTCTCCAGGGAAAACTTTTCGGCACTCCTCGGGTACACATTAGCTTTGCAAGGAGTGAAGGTGGTCCGCCAAGCAATGGGAGGCAGTTGTCAAGAATCAGTAGTCCTCCAAACTTCAGAAGTACTGGTCGCTCTGCATCTTCTGATGACTTCCAACTGGATAGGAATTTCAGGAATTCAGCTGAAGTTGGATTAGGTTATTTGCCTCTGGGACAGGATTATGGAGATCCTGATGTTATGAGCTTCGGAAGAAATGAATCCTTGCGTACTGGTGGTAATCTTGCTTTTGAGCAGAGAAGGTTTCATGATATGGGGCCTGAGAGCGCGTCAGGTGACTTACGAGGATATCACAATGGTCCCAACCGAGATGCTCCTGAATTTCACGAGTTCTCTCCTCCAAAATTTCCTAAAAGAACTCATTTTCCAGAAGAGCCATGGGATTTGCCCGAGGATCCTCATCTTTATCGTGAAGCAAAGAAATTGAGGACTGGTCTTCCTGCAGAGCATGAGCTCCCTGAGTATCGTTTCTCTGATTCAGATAGGGGTAAAAATTCAATTAGACCAGTACGCTCTGACATTCCCTTGCGAGATGAGCCTGAACACATGGGTTTTAGAAGAATGCCAGATTATCCTTTGAATGCAAACAGAACCTTTGTCGAGAGGAATGACCATCAGATGCCACCCCGTGACTCCTTTCAGTCGGCTTCAGGTAGATTTTCAACAAATCTATTTGACCAGCAAAGGATTTCTCCTGATCTGCCTCACCCATCTAAGCATCAAGAGTGGAAGTGGGAGGGGACTATAGCAAAGGGCGGCAATGCAATCTGCCGGGCACGTTGTCTTCCAGTTGGAAAAGTTCTGGATATTCAACTGTAAGTAGTTTACTTCTCATGTCAATTGCTGATATTTGAATCAGTTAAATTTTGTCCATTCTTGATTAAATTTGTGCAAATGCTTTTCGTATATCACTTGCTCTTTGGAAGATGAAAATTTCATACCCTGCCCTAGATTTGGATTATTCCAGCACGACAACGTGAATTTCTGTCATCTAGTTTTGTGGATTGTTTTTATGTCCTTGCATTACTTTCAATCACGATGATAAGATAGGTTGTTTTCCGCCCAGCCTGTAACCTTGTATAATTGCATTCATGCTTTGTCGCTTTGAGGATTGCACTGTGGCTCTTGATATCTTCTACAAAAATAGTGTAATTGAAATTGAATTGCTGGAAATCTCTTTCCTAGGCTGCATTTGTTCCTTTTGTTTCCATTGTTTTTCATGGTTCACACTGTCATTGATGAGCTTCACCTTGCAGGCCAGAGTTCTTGGATTGCACGGCTAGGACAGGCTTGGACATGCTTGCGAAACATTATTATCAAGCTTCTGCGAATTGGGTTGTATTTTTCGTTCCTCAAAGTGATGCCGACATGAGTTACTACAATGAATTCATGAATTATCTTGGGGAAAAGCGGAGAGCTGCTGTTGCCAAGTTAGACGATAAAAACACCTTATTTCTTGTACCTCCTTCGGATTTCTCGGAGGAAGTGTTAAAAGTGCCTGGGAAGCTCAGCATCTCCGGAGTTGTTTTGAGATTGGAACCTCCTACTCCCACTGTTCACAGTCTCCCTCCAATCCAGGAAAGGAGAGATGGCAACGCTGTGTCTTTTCACAGCGATATGTTATATCCGAGGTCAGAACCACCTTCAGGAGTAGCATACCCTCCTGGCTTCTCTTCCCCAAACATGGGAAAGCCAGGCTTTGGAAGCAGTTCAGTTCAAGCTGCTCGGTTCTCCGAATATGATCATCAAAGAATGCCTGATTCTGCAGATGGCGGGTATGATTATGAACCCAATCATCATCCTGCTGGTTTACAATTACAATCCAACCCGTCTCCCCGCCTCCTAAGCGCAGCTTCCGGTCCTACCACAGCTTCGCTGGCAAAACAAGGTCTTGTAAATCCGACAAATCCGGATTATACTTCTGGCTTCCAGAGGTCTAGCCAAGATACTAACTTTGGTGGTCCGTACAATAGCAGCAGAGCCTCTCTCAATAAGCCGATGGTGGACGAAAGCAAACCCCCGGCTTCTTTGTCCACCGCCTTCAGTGCTTTCCAGCATGATCAACTGGCGCAGTTAGCTTCTTCACTTCTTGGGCAGCAGCAAAGACACCCAGGGAGCAGCTCTGCTGCAACGACAGGTGCAGAAAGACTATCAGGGTTTTCGGGTCAATCTGAAATCGCTCTAGCACAGAGATATGCCCCTGCGCAAGCTAGTCAGGCACCTCCTGGTTTTTCGGGTCAACATCAGTTTCAGCAGCCACAGTTTCAAATGCAGCCACAGCCTCAGCATCAGCCTCAGCAAGTGGGAAGTAATGCGCCGACGCTGACAGCCCAGGGTGCTCAGGAAACCGAAACTGATCCACAGAAACGCCTCCAGGCAACTCTGCAGCTTGCAGCGGCATTGCTTCAGCAAATCCAGCAAGGTAAAGGAACTTGAACAGGAGTCTTTGATTTCAACCGTCGAAAAATCAGAAGTCTTAGTGAGTAGTTGGAAGGGTTGCTCAACATCGCTCAAGGCAATGTAAGCCCAGTGTTACATATGAACCTATTCTTAGTTTTGTTATGAGTTGACATTTTGTTCATCTTTGCTAAGTTGAGAGTTGATTTTTAGCTCAGCCTTTTTGATCGGTTTAATCGGAGGTCTCGATTTTGATCCTTTGAAATCATCATAAATAGAAGTGTAATGGCTAACTGATCTTAAAGGATGAGTATAGGCAATGCACAAAGTAAAAGGACACAAGGAAGCCAATGGTGCCGGTGGCCAACATAACTGCAATGGCAATAATCAGAGAGTAGCCCATATAGAGCGTGATCGAGACGCTTCTGCTCAAGCCCTGGAGATCAAAGACCAGGTAATAGATTGAGTAGAGGAACATAGAAATTCCGGTTGATCCTGAGGCGAAGAAGGCCTTCCACCACCAACGCCAGTCTTCAACGCGTAGGCGTGTAAGTGAGTATAACCGAGACAACAGCACAGGCGACTAAGATCAAAAGCAGGGCAATGAGCGATAAACCATAAGCTGAATAGAACCTTCCGAGCCAAATGCAAGAAAGGATGAACTGGAGTTCGATAAGCAGGCTTGCAAAGGGAAAGAATGCAGCTCCGAGAACAAGCAGCCAAGAACAACATCTGCGTGCAGGAACCTCTCTCGGAACTTGATTCGTCTCTACAGGGTATTGAATATGATCCGCCCTCGTCCCTAAGAAGCCGCCAATGAGCGTGAGAGGGACGGAAATTCCGAACCACAGGGATAGGAGGATCAAGAACAAGGTGGCGGGTATGGCCAATGTGCTGCCGGTGTGCCAATGTAGGAAGTTCAAGAACGCCAAGATGACCGAAACGATCCCAAGGAAGAAGGATGCCACGGACCAGGAAACCGACTTCCACCCTTCGGAAGTACCCTTTATGGTTCTCCAAAGGCGAACAGCAGCATAGCCAGCAGCAATGCCGAAAGGGAGATAAAGCATTATCAAGCTCGTCAGCAGCGTTCCTCTGGAGGATGGCGAGATGAAACCGAGAGTAGCCATGAGAGTCGTCGTAAGAGCCATCCCTGTAATCTGAACACCCTCTCCAACAAACACACACAGTAATTTTGCACAATTCGGTTCCCTGAAGACATCACCGATGACAAGCTTCCAGCCTAAGAGCTCCTTGTTCATCTGTGCTTGGAGCTCTTTGTCGAGTTCCCTGTTTCGAATCCGCTCTCTTCTCATGGTCCTCCAATATATCACAAACACAATGGCAGCCAAAATGAGGATAGTTTCTACAGAGTTGATGATGGACAGCCAACGAAACTCGACAAATCCGTTGTCCAAGTAAGCATCCCATCTATCAGCCAATGCAATTCCACTTTTCACAAACTCCACCTGATAAGTAAAGGCTAAAGTCTCATTTTCTTGTGTGAGCTGTGGCTTCTCAAGCCCCTGAAGACAGTTGATCGGTTCGATGTTTTCATACATGTGAAGCTTAGACATGTCATCAGGACTGCGCTTCACACTGCAAGGAAAAACCTCAAACCCGACAATCTCCATGCCAATACCTTCACGCTCGTGAATCAAAACCCTAAACTGGAGATGGTTATTGATATAGTAGTAGTCATCAATGCCACTGAGTTCTGTGTATCCGATTGGAAATCCAATCGGTCCAAAGCTGATGGCCGGAAGGTTATCCAGAATTGGAAGACTGTCCAAAATCATATTGACTCGATATAGATCACGGATTCTGTGTCTCAGAAGCTCAGCTTCAGCTGCAGTTAAAGGGGCTTTGATGCAGAGGAAAACCGTCTCATTAACATTCATCTGGAACCGATACGAAGAGCTCTCAATCTGATCTCCCATTAGAAGTTGTCCGAGATTCATTGCACTCTTCTTCACCCCTCTTTGTGGCTCACAATAAGGAAGACTGTAGTAGCTGAAGGGGAGCTGAGTCTCTGCAGATGTAAGAGAGCTAACCTTGACAGATATCATTTCACCAACCGAGTATCTGTGCCCATTTGTGTATGTGCCAAATAAGTGAAATCCATTGCAGGTATTCGTAAAGACGATCAGAAAACCGAATGTCCAGCAAAATGGTGGCATCCTCTTATCAGAAGACGCCATTGAACCGAATTGACAAAGAACAGACAGATATCTTCAAAATTCAATTACAGCGGGCTTCATCGTTGCTGACGTACTCCGGTATTAGTTCACGCATCAAATCTAGACAAGCAATCATTCAACAATGGTAAGCTTGACAGTCAACTGAAATTTGGTTTTCAGAAGATCTAAACATAGATCCGAACCGAAAACTATAATATTTGAGCTAACCATCAATCCACTAATTAAAAACCTAACTACTGAAGAACAGGAAATCCCCAAATAATGCACTAGCTTATCATTTTCCAGATTCTGCAACATAAATCAGACAGCAGAAATACTTGATCGAGATAAGCAAACAAGCAAAAATGCAAATGCATCCACTAAAAACATTAGAAAGAATGAAAACAGATCGAATTCAATCAAATGCGAATCAATTTGGCTGAGAAGGGAACTGAGGAGACAAATTACCAATTGGATTGAAAGGAAGGTGGATAGAACAGATCTGAGATGGCCGGTTGCTAGGAGAAAGAGAGAGAATTGACTCTGCGGGGTGCAACTTGGCGGTCAAACTAGGGTTTTATTTAATAAAGAAAGGGGATTTTGAATCAAAATCGAAAGATTAACCTTGATGACATCTGAAACCCCAGAAAACGCCGCCTCATGTGCTCCCGAATCCAACGTCATCATTAGGTTAGTGTTCATGAGTTCTGAAATCGAACTCCCTTTAACCTGTTTTCTTCTTCCTCAAATTCTTACCCATTTTTGCTTCAAGGGTTGTCTGAATCGAAGCTACAGTCCCATTCCCCGCCTGGTTCAAACTTCAAACTGTCATCTCTATATAGCTTTTGCCTTTTGGAACAGTTTAAATTGCATGTATGATCTCCAACCGACATTATTTCCATTGCGGACCCCAATTTTTTTTATTTTTTTCAAGGGTTTTTTGTGAGGTAACCCTTAAGTTACGTGTAATTCGCATGGAAAATAAGGGTTTCTGATTCTTTCTGTACAGGGAAGCAAGGCTTGGGAATCCTTAAGCATTTAAAAAATTGTAGTGTGATGTGAAGATTAACAACTAGTGGTAATATTTTTTTTTCATTTACATTGTGTTTATTATGGATTCAAGAGTGTTACATAAAGTAGATCACAAAGTTCTTGTACAAATCTCTTTATGTATGTCTTTTAAAATTTTAGAGACTTTAAATTTTGTTTTGCATTTAACTTGGTTTTGCATATAGAGGTAAAACCAAAAACTCTGCTGTCATACTGAATTGCTGATTTTATTCGAGTGTTGTGTTTATTCAAGTGCTGAATTTTTCACTCTTTTGAGGTGAAAAAGGGTGTATTTTGAGGTGAAAAATGGTGTATGTATTGCTACAATATTGCTAGGTCCCTCTGTTTAATTTTGCTGCTGGTTTTTTTTACTGACTTTAGTTAAAAATATTTTTTACTCGTTTGCTGTTAAGACATTTGATTAAGAATTCCATATTAAAGTGTAATGATATGTGTTAATTTCCTATGTCTTGTATGCTTGTTATGTTACTTGTATTGTTGTGTGTATGCTTGTAACATGTATGTATATGATGATCGTACATATTACGTATAGAAAACATATATACTATGTATGGATGCATACTTTATCTTATACTCGCCTGAGTCGAATTGAGCTATGAGAGCTTGATCCTCTAACGAGTATAGGTATAAAGTATGGTGTGATAATACATATGTAATATATGCTATACTATATGTATAATATGTATAATGTAAGAAAGACTTTATATTCTCGGTACTGGGCTTTAGCCCATTATAGAGAATAGGCCCATGATTGCCGGATTGGAGTTGAGGAGCCCAGAAGCTTGAGCCGGTTCCAGCTTGAGCTCGCTACTTGGTGGAACGCTGCGTTTTGCCTTTGCTGGAGCTCTCCCGTGTTGACCTAGCTATATAAGCTCTTGTTGGAGTTTAGTTGCCGTCGTACTGTTTCGTGCTCTCTCTCTCTCTTCATCTTCCAAAGACGCTCTCTTCTAGGGTTTTCTAGGGTTTGGTGTTCCTCTCCCTTTGCCTGAAGATTCTCCGAGCCTTGAAGCGAAGAAGGTGGCCGAAGGTGTCCCTGGTGGTTCTCTGGTGGCCGGCGCTCCAAGCTCTGGGCAGTAGCTCTCCTCTCCAGGCGATCTAGGGTTGAGATCGAAGACTTCTTCGATCTCTGGTTCCCACACAGGGGGATTTTCTTTCTCTCTTGCTTTCTGATCTCATGCATCTCTAGATCTAGGAGTTTTTTGTATCTCTTTACTTGATCTATCCCTGTAGGAACTCATTATAGTGGATTTGGCCAACTCTTGAGGCCCCGTGGATGTAGGCATAGCCGAACCACGTAAAATCGCTTGTGTTCGTTCTTTGACTTGCTTGGTTCGATCAGATCTGTGTTCTCTTGCTCGATTTCATACGCTTCCGCATATTCTCCTATCTCGTTTATCGATCTTTAGGTTTTACAACGTGGTATCAGAGCTTGAGTGTCGCGTTCTTGATTTCCTGACTCATTGTTGAGTTCTAGGGATAGAGAACGGGCGTAGGGCCTCGGACGGACCGAAAAGGCGACATCGCTGGTGCCGAACCCCCCCTACGTGATGTACCACACCCTTGTTTGCTAGATCTAGGGTTCTGTGCTTTATTTCTGGCTTCTGGTGTGTAGATCTGTGTGTATGTTGCCTGTTCTTGCAATATTTTGATAGATCTACTTGGTTTCGTGTTAAGATTCAAGGTTTTCTTGAATCTGAAAGTGTTTTATCCACTTACTAACTTGGTTTCTTTGTTTTTACAAGGTACTGGTTATAATGGGTGACAAAGGCACATATCTCAAGCCCTTTAATGACCACACGGATTTTGCTATGTGGCAGATTAAAATGAAGGCACTCTTGGCAAAAGAAAAATTTTGGGTTGTTGTGACAAATAAGTTTCCTGATGGAACTACAAAGGAAAAAATCTTGGAAACTGATGAACAGGCCCACAGTGAGATTATGTTGCGCTTAGGAGATGAAGTTGCTAGACAGTCTTTAATCTTGAGACAGCTCAGAAGCTGTGGGAGGGGTTGGAAGCCCTCTACTTGGTAAAATCTCTCCCTTCTCGAGTTAACATGTTCAATAAGTTGTTTACTTTTAAAATGGATGTGTCCTGTCCTTTATCTGAGAATCTGGATAAGTTTTTGACTATTATTCAAGATTTACAGCGTTGTGGTGATAAAGTTGGGGAAACTCAACAATGTGTGTTGTTATTAAATGCTTTGCCTGCTCAGTTTGACACTTTTAAAGATGTGGTTCAATATAGCACTGATAAATTGGAGAAAAAGGTTATCCTTGAGTCCATTATTCAGAAAAATGATGCATTAAAAGTGTTTAGAAACAAATATGAATCTAAATCTGATACCAAAACCAGAATAAGAATGAAGTTCTTGTTTCTAAAGGTAGGTTCAGAGGCAATAAGCCCAATAACAACCAAAACCAAAACAGGAATAAGCCTCAGAAGGACAATCGTAAGCCTGAGTCTAGTCAACATGGTAAATCTGATAAACCTGATAAATCTCACTTGATGTGTTCTTACTGCTCTAAGTCTGGTCATATTGAAAAACATTGTTTCAAAAGAAAAAGAGATGAAAAAGCTGCTGGAAAGCAGCCTAATGTTTCTGCTGTGTTTGAATCTCATCCTTATTATACCCATGAAGTGCTTGCATTATTGAATACTGCTGATTCTAATACCTGGATTTTGGATTCTGGATGTACCATGCATGCTACCTATCATAAGTCTTGGTTTCATGATCTTAAATGCTTTGATGGTGGCACTGTTATGCTTGGTGATCATTCTGTGCTTAAAATTAAAGGTGTTGGATCTATTGCTTTAAAGATGTTTGATAATGTGGTTAGAGTTATTAAGGATGTTAAATGAGTTCCTGCTTTGAGAAGAAACTTGATGTCTGAAAGTGCTCTTGAAGAATTGCATTATGATGTGTTCAGTTCTGCAGGTGTGAGAGTTGTTACTAAGGATGGTAAGCCTGTTATTAAGTGCATTAGAAAAGGTGGCTTATATGAACTTCTTGCTACTCCTGTGATGAACTTCTCTTCTGCTACTGCTCTCACTGTTGCTAACTCTGTGAAAACCATGTCTTTAAGTGAAACTCTTATGTGGCATAACAGGTTAGGTCATTTAGGAAATAAAGGTTTAGAACATTTGCATAAATCTGGCATCCTCAACTCTAAACCTTGCACTATTGATTTATGTGAAAACTGTGTGCTTGGTAAACATACTAGAAAAAGTTTTAAATCATCTGTGCATGTCTCAACTGCTCCTCTGGATTACATACATTCTGATCTTTGGGGCCCTGCCCAAGTTTCTACTGTTGGTCATAAAAGGTACTTCATGTCTCTTGTTGATCATTACAGCAGATATGTTTGGGTGTATTTGTTGAAGACTAAAGATGAGGCTTTTGAAACTTTCAAGATGTGGAAAACTAGAGTTGAAAAAGAAACTGGATTATCTGTTAAATGTTTGAAAACTGACAATGGTTTGGAGTTTTGCAATTCTGTGTTTAATGCATTCTGTCATGAGCATGGTATTAAGAGGCATTTGACTATTCCTGGAACTCCTCAGCAAAATGGTACAGCTAAGAGGTTGAACATGACTCTTCTTGAGAAAGCTAGATGCATGTTAATCTCTTTTGGTCTAAAATATAGTTTATGGGTTGAAGCTGTGGTTACTTCTGCTTATTTGATTAATAGAACTCCTTCTTCTGTGATTGCTTTTAAAACACCTTATGAGTTATGGACTAAAAGAATACCTAAACTTGATCATTTAAAGCCTTTTGGTTGCACTGTTTATTCTTATGTCAATCAAGGTAAGTTGGAACCCAGATCACAGAAGTGTGTTCTCCTGGGGTATCCTGAAGGTGTCAAAGGGTATAAACTTTTAATTGTCCAACCTGGTGTTTACAAAACAATTGTGAGTAGGAATGTTATCTTTAATGAGCATGAATTCCATTTTAAAAAGGCTTCTGCTTCTGTGCTTCATGAGACTGACTTGCAGGAACAAGATGGAGATCAGTTCTATGTTGCAAAGCACATAGATTCTGATTCTGATGATGAGTTTGACAGTGGTTATTCTTCTCCCTCCCCTCCTCTCTCTATTTCTCCTCCTGCCCCTCCTGCTTCTGTGATTATGCAACCTCACCAATTGGGTGGGGAAACAACTAATGAATCTGTTTTGCCTTCCTCTTCTGTTACTCCTACTTCTGTGGATGATGATACTGTTGTTGAATCTGTGTCTGCTTCTGTTTCTGGCAATTCTAGTTCTTCAGATGCTTTAAGACATGATTTAACTGATTGGCAATTGACTAGAGATAGAAGTCCTAGGACTGTTATTCCTAATAAGAGATTCATTAATAACATTGTTGAGTTTGCTTGTCTTGTTTCCTCTGTGGTTCAAAATTATACTCCTGAAACTTATGAACAAGCTGTTAGATGTGCTCACTTTAAATCTTGGAAGCATGCTATGGATGAAGAAATAGATTCTATGAGAGTTAATAAAACCTGGACTTTGGTTCCCAAACCTGTTGGTGCTAGATTGATTGATTGTAAATGGATCTTCAAGCTTAAAGATGGAATTTCAAAGTCTGACCCCCTAGATACAAAGCTAGGTTGGTTGCTAAAGGTTTTACTCAAAGGGAAGGAGAGGATTACAATGAGACCTTCGCTCCTGTTGTGAAATATAAGACTCTTAGATTGTTGCTTGCTATGACTGCTGTCTATGACTTTGAGCTTGAACAAATGGATGTTAAAACTGCTTTTCTTCATGGTGACTTGGATGAAAGTATGAAACTATTTACATGAAACAGCCTAAAGGCTACATTGATTCTGTTCATCCTGACTATGCCTGCTTGCTTAATAAATCTATATATGGTTTGGAACAATCTCCACGTCAGTGGAATATCAAGTTTGATAGATGTATAAGGTTTAGCTTGGGTTTTAAAAGAAGTAAGTTTGATACATGTTTGTATTTCAAAGGTGTGAAGCATGTTGGTCCTGTGTTATATGTTCTTCTGTATGTGGATGATATCCTGCTTATTTCTAAGTCTATTGATGGCATCCTTGATATTAAGAAGAATCTGCAAAAGAACTTTGATATGAAGGACTTAGGCATTGCTAAGAAAATTCTGGGCATGTCCATTGTTAGGGATAGAACGCATAAGAAGCTTTGGTTGCATCAATGTGATTATGTTAAGAAGGTGCTAGATAGGTTTCATATGACTGGAGATAAAGTTAATAATATTCCTCTTGGTCCTCACCTTGACTTGACTAAGCTTAAAGAAAAAATGTCTATGGTTGAGTCTAAAAGGATGAAGTCTGAAGACTCCACCTTGATTGTAAGATCTTGAGACCTAACGTGCAGGTGATCTAAAGGATGATGAAAGACAAAAGGTTGGGTTTCAAGGTCTTGAAATCCAGACTCAAATGTTTGGAATATCACTTATGCATTTCTCTATTGACTTGTTCTCTCACAGGAAAGAATCCGAGGCCAACCTTGTTGGGCCTATATTATAATAGGCTTTATTTTGGGCTATGAGATATGTTTCGGCCTTAATCAAATTATATATATATGTTTCTTATCTAACCCATTTTGTGTGCAAGATACATTATGTATGCTCTTTTTGTATCTCATTTGTCATACAAGGAAAGAACCGATCCACAATTGATCATACGTGATCATGAAGAAGATTGATGGAACAATCTTGGAAAGCACACAAACGGAAGGATCACTTCTGGAAAGAATTCAAATATCTTGGAAAGTATTTGAAATTCAAACGGTCTCCCTCCAAGAAGTTCTCAAAGTTTTCCGACTATATAAAGACGAAGGCCAAGAAGGATGAAAGACACATAAGCAAGCACTCAAGCAATCATAGCATCCTAAAGCATTCGTCATCTCCAGTTTCTCTTACATTCTCTAAAAAGTCTAAGTGTTGTTCATTGTTTAAGAGTTGAGAGAAACACTAGAACTTATTGTACAAGTCATTCACTTTACACTTAGAGTATTTTATACTCGATCAAAGCACACTTGGTGTGTGGTGTGAGCTTTTATTTCACTTGTAAGGTTGAGAGCTAGAATAGAAGCGGTGAGGCTTTGTATAGAGAAAGGGTAGTTTCTCTATGAAGTTCTAGGCTCAAGTAAAGTGAAATAAGAAGTGTTTGAATCTTACGGGTTGGATAACCCTAGGCGGGGACGTAGGCCAAGTTGGTGCCGAACCTCGTTAACAATTCGTGTGTTCATCTTTTATATTTCGCATTTACTTTATCGTATTCGATTTTACTTAGTCAAGTCCTGATAGCCTGTATCAAGGTCTTGACAAGTTGCACTAAATTTCTATTGTCGCTAAAATCGTCCATACTCTATTCATCCCCCCCTTCTAGAGTATTATTCATCGCCTTATAGACTCTTCAATTGGTATCAGAGCTTGGCTCACGGCTTTTTGATTTAACAATCTTGTGAGTTTTCAGCATGTCTACCATAGGTGATGGAGGTTTTGCTCAAGGAAGGTCAACCAATAGACCTCCACTTTTCTGTGGCAATAACTTTGTCCACTGGAGATCACTGATGCAAATGTTCATCATTGATCAAGACCTTGAGCTATGGGGCCTGGTCAAGAATGGACCACACGTTCCAAAAAAGACTGTCGATGGAAAGCAAGTTGATAAAACTGAAGCTGATTACGATCAGACTGATCTTGAAAACATTGCTAAGAACTACAAAGCTATGAATCTACTGTACTGCGCTCTCGATGCTAATGAGTTTAACCGTGTCTCAGCTTGCAAAAGTGCAAAGGAAATTTGGGACAAGCTTATAGTTACTTATGAGGGCACCAGTCAAGTCAAGGAGAGTAAGATCAATATCTTTCTCAGGCAATACGAGCTATTCAAGATGAATCCTGATGAGACAGTTAAGGAGATGTTTACGAGATTCACTCAAATTGTAAACAACCTCGACTCACTTGGAAAAACCTTCTCCAATCCGGAGAAAGTTCGGAAGGTTCTTAGGAGCCTCCCAAAAATCAAGTGGGGTCCCAAGGTTACTGCAATTGAGGAAGCTCAAGATCTCTCTACACTGCCATTAGATGATCTTCTCAGAAAACTTATTACTCATGAGATGATACTAAACGAGGAAGATGGAGAAGTAGCCTCAACAGCAAAGAACCTTGCTCTCAAAACTAAGAAAGATCACTCACAATCTGAGAGTGATGAATCTAACGACGAGGATGATCCCTTTGCTCTCATCACACGGGGATTAGCTCGAATTCTGAAGATGAAAAAGCAATTTTCCAACCGTGAAAATGCTGATTCATCTAGATTCAAAGGCAAGTCTCCCAACATGTCAAAGAAACCAAAAGTACTAACTTGTTTTGAGTGTGGCGAGACTGATCATCTCGTAAAAGAGTGTCCTATGAAGAAAAGAAATAAGTTCAAAAGATATGAACAAAAGAAAAAGGCTATGCTTGCCACCTGGAGTGACTCGGATTCATCAAGTGACTCAGACACTGAAAAAGAGCAGGCAAATCTCTGTCTTATGGCTGAACATGAAGGATCACAGACTCAAGACCTTGAACAAGTGGTAAGAAACCTAATGTCTAGCCCCCCCGATGTTCTTTCTGAAGTCCTAAGAAATATGATTTCTAATAAAGATGCTTACAACAATGAAATCAACACCTTGAAGGAAAAGCTGATAGATCAACAGAAATTTATTAGTGATATGTCGCTGGAAATGAAAAATCTTGAAACTTCTCGGTCGGCCCTTGACATTAAAGTCAAGATCTTGAGCTCAGAGAATTCTGATCTCAAGCAAAGCCTTTCCTCTCTAAAGAATCATAATAAGGAGTTAGAGAAAGAGAAGGCAAAGCTAACCGATAAGTGTCAAGACCAGCAGACTTCACTCATTCAGTTCACCAGATCTAAAGCCAATCTTGATAAGATGTTGGGTGAACAACAACTCTCTATCAATAAAAGTGGTATTGGATACAACAAGAACTTTCCAAAGAAACCTAGTACCACTTTTATTAATAGAGAGTTGTTGTTCACCTACTTGCTTCCACTTCTGCAAGAAAGGGCATGTTAAGGAAACTTGTCCATATATGCGAAAAGATCCTTACATCATTAGAAATACATTTCCAGTTCGACTTAATGAGCAGATAAAACAAGTTTGGGTTCCTAAAGGGACAAGACTACCCAATATGGTCTATCCTTATTATGAATCTAAAACTTTGTATTGGTCTAGCCGGAAAGGATGTTGTTTGTCTTGCAGGATATCATCAAGAAGACAAGAACAAAGAGCCAAAATGGATAATGGACAGTGGATGCTCATGGCACATGAGTGGAAAGAAATCTCTATTTCAAGATCTTAAGGAGCAAACCATTGGAACAATTACTCTTGGTGATAAAGGGAAGTGTAACATTATCGGTATTGGTAATATTGGTAATTCAAAAAGTTGCATTAAGAATGTATATGTTGTTGATGGATTAAAGTATAACCTCTTAAGTGTCTCTCAGTTGTGTGACAAAGGAAACAAAGTTGGATTTGACAGACACAAGTGTGAAGTCAGGAATGAAGAGACTGGTGATCTGATCCTCACTGCTCACAGGCACAATAACACTTATGCTGTAAACGCTAACCATATTACAGGTACAAAACTCAAGTGTCTCAAGGCCTTGACAGAAGACCCCAGTCTATAGCATAGAAGACTAGGTCATGTAAGCATGCACACCCTCAATAAACTTAAAACAAGAGATCTTGTTCGAGGTTTACCTGACCTACCCTTCAAGAAAGAAGAACTATGCAATGCATGCACAAGAGGTAAACAGACACGCAGTTCCTTCAAACCCAAAAAGGTTGTAAGTTCCTCTCGCCCTCTTGATTTGTTACATATGGACTTGTGTGGACCTATGCGTGTCAAATCTCCTAAGGGTAAACAATACATCCTAGTTATTATTGATGATTTCTCTCGCTTTACATGGATCTCCTTTTTAAGAGAAAAATCAGAGGCTTTGTTCGAGTTTTCTAAACTTTGTAAGGAGTTGCAGACCTTGAAAAACATACCTATTGTCTCCATTAGGAGTGATCATGGTAGAGAATTTGATCAACTTAAATTTGATTTGTTTTGTGCTAAATATGGAATTTCACACAACTTTTCAGCCCCTAGAACTCCTCAACAAAACGGAGTTGTGGAACGAAAGAACCGCACTTTGGAGGACATGTCTAGGACAATGCTTTTGGAAAATGGTTTGCCAAAGTTCTACTGGGCTGAGGCTGTTAATACGGCCAACTATATCTTGAATCGATGTTTGATTCGCCCCATTTTGAAAAAGACTCCTTATGAACTTTTCAAAGGAAGAAAGCCTAGCATTTCCTACTTCAAACCTTTCGGATGTACTTGCTTTGTTCATAACAATGGCAAAGACAACCTTGGGAAATTTAACGCACGTAGTGATGAAGGTATCTTTCTTGGTTATTCTACTATTAGCAAAGCTTATAGAGTTTATAACAAGCGCACCAAAATTGTTGAGGAGAGTATCCATGTGGTATTCGACGAAAGCAATAATGGTGTGTTAAGTGAAGGTTTTGCAGATCTCAATTTAAATCATCATGATTCGGATGGAGAAGAAGAGGACAAGGCTGAGAATAAGCAGGACCAAGAAAGAAACATGCAAGAACAAATCCAAGATACCAACGAGCTATCTCAAGACCTTGAGAAGGAACTACATAATCGGGATTCAGTCATTGAAGAATCCAACTCTCAAACTGTCACTCAAGACCTTGAAGAAAGGCCTGCTACTATCTCAACCGATCAGGGTCCAAAGCAATGAAAGTTTAAACATGCCTCTTCACACTCAGCTCAAGACATCATATCAGATCCATCATCTGGGGTACAAACTCGATCTAGATTAAAAAATCTTTGTGCCTTCTATGCTTTTGTCTCTCTTGTAGAACCAAAAACCCCAGCTGAAGCACTCAAAGACTCGGACTGGATCACGACCATGCAAAATGAGCTAAATGAGTTTGAAAGGAACAAGGTATGGACTCTTCAACCCAGACCAAAGCACCAATCAGTCATATGAACTAGATGGGTGTTCTGGAATAAATTGGATGAAGCAGGCAAGATCATTCGAAACAAAGCAAGGCTTGTTGCTCAAGGATACAATCAAGAAGAAGGTATAGACTACGAGGAGACATTTGCTCCCGTAGCAAGGTTAGAAGCCATACGTATATTACTTGCCTTTGCATCTTTCATGGGTATCAAGCTATTTCAAATGGATGTCAAATGTGCATTTCTAAATGGATTCTTGGAAGATGAGGTTTATGTTGCTCAACCACCAGGATTTGAAAGTGAAGAATTTCCTAATCATGTGTATAAATTGGACAAAGCTCTCTATGGTCTCAAACAAGCCCCAAGGGCTTGGTATGAGAGATTGTCCAAATACCTTCTTGAAAATGGTTTTCAAAGAGGATTGATTGATAAAACTCTCTTCATCAAGACTCGTGAAAATGACTTTTTGATTGTTCAAATATATGTTGACGATATATTATTTGGTGCTACTAACAATTCTCTTTGCAAGGAGTTTTCTGAGATTATGTGCAGAGAATTTGAAATGAGTCTCATGGGAGAATTAAACTTCTTCCTCGGTTTACAAGTTCTTCAAACAAGTAAGGGAATCTTTCTAAATCAAGGGAAATACATCAGGGATCTACTTAAGAAGTACAAAATGGAACAATCAAAGGTAGCAAAGACTCCTAGCTATGAGCTCCACTCTCTCACTTGATCAAGATATGAATGGTAAGAATGTGAACCAAAAAGAGTATAGAGGTATGATTGGTTCACTCTTGTACCTTACTGCTAGTAGACCTGATATAATGTTCAGTGTCTGTATGTGTGCTCGATTCCAAAGCGACCCCAAAGAGTCTCACCTTATTGTTGTGAAAAGAATCTTCAGATACCTAAATGGATCTCAAAACCTTGGGCTCTGGTATCCCAAACAGAGTAACTTTCATTTAACAGGCTATTCAGTTGTAGATTTTGCAGGCTACAAAGTTGATAGAAAAAGTACTTCTGGTTGCTGCCAACTTCTAGGATCTTCCTTGATCAGTTGGCACTCTAAGAAACAAAATTCAGTGGCCTTATCAACTGCAGAAGCCGAGTACATTGCTGCTAGTGCATGTTGCTCTCAGATTCTTTGGATTGCACAACAGCTCAGAGACCTTGGAATTGATCTTAAAGGTATCCCTATATTATGTGATAATACTAGTGCTATTTCCATCACTAAAAATCCAGTGCAGCACTCGAGAACCAAGCACATAGATGTGAGACATCATTTCATAAGAGATCATGTGGAGAAAGGTGATGTATCAATATCCTTCATATCTACTGATTTTCAGTTAGCTGATATTTTCACTAAACCACTCCCGGAATATCGTTTTAACTTCATCAGATTGGAGTAGGTATGCTTAATAAGGAAGCACTTTCTTAGGGGGAGTAATCACTCCCTATATGAAAGTTCAGAATTCAACTGACATCTCAAGGCCTTAACTTCATAGGGTTCCGAGATGTTCATCCGAATGAAATAATATTGGATCAATTCAACAAGAGTTTCCTTGATTTTTTTTTCTTTATCTCTTTCAAATATCTGTTTACACATATCTCGTTTTCCATTTTCAAATTATTCTAATCTCTTTAATTTTTGCAAGTGGATTTGACTCCTTGGGTTTTGAAAAATCTGATAATCATTACTTACTATTCAAAAGAGTTATTAATCTGTACTTGACGATTTGAAAAGGAGGAAACGATTCAGTTTCCAGTTTATTTTGCTTTTTAAGAAACCCCTCCTCCTCTCGGTCTAATCCACTCCATTCTCACTCTCTCTGTGTTCTCTCTCTCTCTCTCTCTCTCTCTCTCTCTCTCTCTCTCTCTCTCTCTCTCTCTCTCACTGATTTCCAAAACCCCTCCCTGTTTCTAAAACAAAAATGGTGGGATCCAAGCGCTCTTCAGCCTCCCCGTCTCTTGCTCCGTCTGCTAAGAAGTACAAGATGCCGGCCAACAAGGGCAAGCAGATTATGGAAGAATCTGAGGATCATTCCGAGGACTCCAGCGAGAACTCACCATCGCCATTCGCCACCACCTGTGCTCAGGAAATCCAAGGGCAAAGCTCCAACCACATCTGCTCCTGCTCGTCCTCCCTAGGTATCCTCTAGCATTTCCCCCAACTGGTTTTGCTCTAAGGAGGTTGCAAAGTCCTGGAAACAGGACTTTTGCAACCGAAGATTATGCTTCTGTGATGCTGTCGATTTCTTCCTTCTCCAATCCATGCCCTTGCCATGCATTTCCCTCCTCAAATCTACCTGCTTCTGGACTGTCCTTAACCCTGGCAATTTTGCCTATCCCCATCTTACTCGACTTTTCTATGCTAATCTCACTGTTCATCGGGTAAATGGAACCCTAACCCTCGTATCCAAGGTCAAGAACACCCGAATCCGCCTCTCTCCCGAAAGCCTTGCTCTCATCCTTGATCTTCCAAGTGAAATCCCCACAAAAGAGTTCCCAAGCCGATTCGAGTGTCTCTCACGAGCACGAGATGAATTCTTCCTAAAATCTCAAGGCCCCGGATCCTCATTGTCCTTCAAACCAACTCATACTGCTCTAAACCTTCAAGCCAAGCTCATCTTCACTATTCTGGCTCGTTGTATCTTCCCGCGCATCAATTCCAGAGAATTGGTGACCGAGAATCTTCTCCAGATCCTTTTCCTAATTATGAACGGATATGAGCCTGATTTGCCCAAACTCATTCTCGATTATATGACCCATGTCTCTACCTCCTCTCGTCCTATGCCATTACCCTATGCAAACCTCTTGCCCAAAATCTTTGAAGCCTTTGATATCGAAACATCAGGAGAAGAAAAGCAAACCTATAGCGGGATCATTGATGAAGGCTGTCTCGAGAGATTGGGGATTGCTAAAAATTTGAGGGGGCAATGGATTCTGAGAAAAGATTCGAAAGGAAAACATGTTGCTGACCCCAGTGTGAACGAGGACAGATTGGCTACTGTGGAGACTGAGATTCAAGACCTTAGGTTTGATCTGAGTAGAATGTGGTCGGATGTGGTGATTCGCCAGGACCAGACTCATGAGCTACTCTCTATGGTAAACTGCAAGCTAGATCAGATGATGCTTCTTAATGCCTTAACCTACACTGCTACATGCTCTATCATGCCATTGGAATAAGAAACCTTTGATCATGTGCGTGAGAAGACAGGGAATGTCATTCTTAACTGTGAAAATCAAGTGAAGAAACGTCCAATTCGGCGCCCCACTCACCATGAACCCACCATCCTCACAGTCGAGCAATATGGTGTGGTCAAGAAGTACAGGGATGTGGAGCGTCAGAGACAACGTGCACAAATGGAAAGAGACAAGGTCACCAAAGACGCCATGGATAGGTGGAGAAAGAGGTGCAGAGATGAGGTCAGGAGGAAGTACCTTCCACCCAACAAGCAGTACCCAACTTTTGGCGAATGGGTTGAGGAAGGCGCTGGCATCGCCCCTCCTGAAGATCCTGCTGCTTCTGACGCCCCTGGCACATCCTCTGCGGCCGAGCCATCCTCTGCTAAGGGACGCAACAAGGCTCTAAGGAGCAAGAAGAAGAAGACTGCAGATGGGGAATCTGACTCAAGGCCTTGATCTCCCACCCTCTTGACTTTACCTTCTAAAAACTATCCTTTTGCTGCTAGTCTTTTAAAAACTCCTGGCTTTTGGTTGTTGTTTTCAGACATTTTCACCTCTCTATCCTTTTGTTGGAAGACAAAAAGGGGGAGAATGTTTTGGGTTGCTGCGTTTTGGCACTGGTTGGTTAGTGCTTGATGTTTTAAAACTTAGATGATCCAAACATTTTATGCTCATATTATATAATATGCTTATATCCTTATAATGATTGCTGAAACTATATTATGAATACTGAACCAGGTTTTGTCTTCCATCAAGGGGGAGATTGAAGACTCCACCTCGATTGTAAGATCTTGAGACCTAACGTGCAGGTGATCTAAAGGATGATGAAAGACAAAAGGTTGGGTTTCAAGGTCTTGAAACTCAGACTCAAATGTTTGGAATATCACTTATGCATTTCTCTATTGACTTGATCGTATTCGATTGGGTTTCAAGGTTGGGTTTCAAGGTCTTGAAACAATTCGTGTGTTCATCTTTTATATTTCGCATTTACTTGATCGTATTCGATTTTACTTAGTCAAGTCCTGATAGCCTGTATCAAGTTCTTGACAAGTTGCACTAAATTTCTATTGTCGCAAAAATCGTCCATACTCTATTCATCCCCCCCCCCCTTCTAGAGTATTATTCATCGCCTTATATACTCTTCAAAGTCTATCCCATATGATGCTGCTGTTGGGTCTGTTATTGTTGATAGGAGGAAATCGAGTTTAAAATATAATAAAATAATTCAAACCAGATTCGTGCCCCAGCAAATAATTACAAGACTTCCTCCCGATGCAGTAGTGGGAAGTCAGGATCGATCCACGAGGAAGCGTGTCAGCGGATCCTAGGCGGCGGAGAAATCTCACAGAAGTGGTCGACAACAGGGGTCCTAGATCTCGAGTACAGTTACTCGACAGAAGATCGGACAGTCGAACAGCGCAGCAGCAACTCCCGGCGGTTTTGGTCGATCTCGACAAGGGTTTACTCGAGATCGAGTAAGGTCGTCGACGTCGGGTTGGCTCTTGTCGATCACCTGCACACAGAAGCTACGACGATGCTGGATCGAAGATCAGTAACTCGAGATCGAGGAGTGCTAGTCGATCTCGAGGAAGACAGAAACTAAAACGAAAGAAAATAAAGACAAGTGCTTTGGGATTTCGAACTAAACTGTATGTAAAAGGCTTCCAAGATTGGGGTTTGCAACAACGATAACCAAGCATGCATAAGGCAGAAATAAAACTGATAATCATGTAACTTGCATCGAAGGACTAAGCTTTCGCCTTTTCCAACAATTAGACAACTCTTTCAAGAAACCCTAATTGTCTCTACTGATTTTATGTTTACAATCCAAGTTGTTAGCATGGACCTCCATTAGATGGGTAATAAACACATAAAAAGTAGCAGATGCTCAAAACACGATAAAAGTTGGAGCTTTACCTCAAACACGCATGGCTATCGCTGGGCTCGCCCCAACCCTAGAAGTGGGTGGACTACTCGCGCTTCATCGCAACCTCAGACATCATTGATTGAAAGGAAATAACTTGCATTAAACTAAACTCAAAGCTTTTACAATCCCGGCAATCCAACTCTCGTTGAATGCCAAAACCCTAAAACCTTCGAATTCCTAAACCGTCTCTGTGAACTACTTCTCTAGCTTCTAAATTGGATGATTCCTAAAATCAGCCCCATGGGATTTATTTATAGCCTTCTAATTCTTTCTATTCAAGGATAGAATATCTCTATCTATATCTAAAAAGCTTAATGATAAATAAAAGAAATAACAATAATAAATCTAAAAAAGGGAATTATATCTAAAGACTAAAGTATCTTCATGTGGATAGGTGTTGATAGATCCCGGATAGACTCGGCAATCTTTGGCTCCAAGTAATCCCAATCCGAGTAGGACAGCTCAAACCGCGTTACGCGTCTCCGGAAGATTTCCTCGATCTCGAGTAACTTTGGCCATCGACTTCAGTGGCTCGGCGTCTCGGGTTGCTGGTCCTCGACATGGCTCCTGGGCTGTCCTCGATCTCGAGGTAACTACTCGATCTCGAGTAAAGGTGGCTCATCGTCTTGGCTTTCTGGTGTTGTCGAGCAACTCTTCTCGACATGCTCGGACAGGTGCTCGGCTTCGTCGACATCGAGGAAAGTCCTCGACATCGAGTTGTGGTGTCCGAGTGCCAGGTCGGGTAGCACTCCTCGGCATCCTCGGGTAGGCTTCTCCTCGACTCCGGGTTGTCTCCGAGGCTTTGTCGACATCGAGTTGAGTACTCGATCTCGAGGAAGGTGTTGGAGTCGGGTTAGCTCGTCTTCAGCTTCTCGACATGGGCTCCTCGATCAGTGCAGTGCCTAGACATGGTTGTCGATATCGAGTAACATTTGTCGATATCGAGTTGGCTTAAGCTTCCGTCCTTGCTTCTTGGTTTTCTCCCGAAATGGCTCCATATTCTGCAATATTAAACAAAAATTTATGTAGATCTCCATTTCTGACAAATAAGCATATACTACATAAATTCGACATATTCCTAACTCGAAATATGCAAAATGTATAGAATATGGAACTAAAATATGCATAAAGAAATGGCTACTTTAGTGACATCAAATCACCCCATACTTAGACTTGCTTGTCCTCAAGCAATAACCAAACAATAACCAAGACCTACAACACATCCTTCAAGTCTTCGCCCTTGTCAAAAGCAACATCTCAAGTAGTAGCAATGTAAGACAAGTGAATTTAACGTCATCACACATATATGAGCGATCCATAGGCATAGGCAATATGAATCCAACCTCACAGGAATAATGTGTTTACACTCAACTCTCAATGTGTTTAGGCTATGAAGATCAACTCTCAACTCAATTCCATATACAATCTCATAAACATTGCAATTTAAATATGAATCCACTTCGCAACCAATTATGAAAATGCAACAAGAATTATCAGGAGGACTTCGCTCAATAGAAGTCTTCAAAGAAGATTCCATTCGGCGGGGTTGTAATGGGGCTTGGTAAGAAATATAAGGGTATGGAATTATTTGGCTATGTGGTGCTTAATAAAATTCGGGAATCAAGACTCCTAAATCTCCAACACAACTCAACCAAACCATAACTCTCAATCATATGCATCAACCAAACTCTCCAATTTATCTTAATGAAGTATGTAACCTTTCAAACTTCCTCAACCTCTCCAAAGTATGTATCTTGCGAATAATGAAAGAAATAAGGTAAATTTGGCTCATGCACTTATTCACAAACATATATACTTTTTCTCTTCTTTTTTCGATTTTTTTTTGAAACGAAAATAATATAAAATAATACTAGTGCATTTATAGGGTGAGCCAAAAGTCCTTTTACATAATATGAATAGCAAGATAAAAATATAAAACCAACCCATATCTCAATAAGTTCAAAAAAATCCTCCTTACTTGAAATGAAACACAAGCTTATTTCTTCCACAAACCATTATTTCACCCAACTCTAAGTCTTAATTCCCAAATGGGGGTCAGGCTCAATTTGGCTAAGGATAATTTTGTGGAGTTTATAATAAAAGTCTCAGGCTAATGTTCTGGCTTCAAGCAGGGATAATGCAGGGTAGGTAAAGAGAGGATAAAATTGGCTTAAAAGGTGCCTCCATCATTTAATCCTCATTAATATAAACATATAAATGCATTGGCTTTGAATAACTATTACAACATTTAGAGATGGATAGGAAGAGTAAATACACTCAAGAAAGCAGAGGGATTTTTAATGTTCTCCCTATAAGGCCAAAATTCTCACTAGGACAATTTTTGTTGGATTTTAACCTTTAGCTTAGGATCATATGTGCTCAATTTCATCACAAGTTCACAATCCACATAAAAACAATTTCGAGGACTTAGGCTAAACCTTCCAAACATGCCATAGGGTTTACATGATCAAGTCAATCATTATTTATCATCATAGGACATCTAAGTTAGGGTATACAAAATAAAACAATGCAAAAATTTAAACATGCATTTTTTTTTCTTTTTTCGATATTTTCTATTTTTTTTATTTTTTTATTTTTTTCTTATGCAACTAAAAACAAGACTAAAGTATGATAAAAGACTAAAATGCATAAAATTTAAACATGAATGCATAACATAAAAATTAAAATTTTCACCATGTAAAATGTTGTGAGCTAAATCTGCCATGTTTTACAGTAACTTTTATATCGATTTCTGTATACATTGCATTCATTTGGGTTTAGATAGAACAGAATCTATGTAGTTTATGTTTATTTGCCAAAATTATGGAATCTACACCAGTTTCTGTTTAATTCGCAGAAATCAAGGCATATTACAGCAATTCTACAGAAGGTCGGAAAAGCTCGGAAAACCACTACAGAAGTCCAAGGTCAAAGCAGCGGAACCAAGCTGAAAGTCAAGGCTACTCGATCTCGAGTGGGCCCTACTCGACATAGACGAGCATGTCCGAGCACAGCCTTGTCGACAAAGCCTGATCGAGAGCAAGACCAACCCGAGCTCCGGAAGTCTACTCGATCTCGACAAGCCCTAGTCGAGATCGACGAAGCCCAGACGCCACACCCGGAGTCGACAAGAGCCGAGGATGACCAGGCAACAATCGCTGCCAGCGACTCGACTCGCTGCAGCGGACCACTCGCTGCCGCGGAAGAAAACTCGCTGCCAGCGGGATGCACCAAGCCGACGAAGAACTGTACTCGACATCGACAAGCGCTACTCGAGGTCGACGACAAGCGCCAGTGAGCCAGGACCGAGCCACATCGAGCATATCTAGCCGAGGAAGTCCAGTCGACGAACCACCCTACTCGAGATCGACGAGCCGTGGTCGAGGTCGAGTAGAGCCGTTTCCAGAAACTTCTCGACGAGACCTGTCCGAGTAGAATTGAGATTCCTTGGGCGCGAAGGAGTCGATTTGGCCGAAATTCTATCCAATTCCATCAAGTTCTATCATCAAGGAGACAAGATCTATCAAGACATGAAGACTTACCTATTTAGTTTTATCTTTTCCTTTTAGATTTATTTCCATAAAACAATTTATTTATACTTTCAAGCTTTAGAATATAATTTTAGATAGAGATAGATATCTTCTTTCCTAGAATAGCTAGCGAATGAAGCCTATAAATAAGGCCCTAGGGGGCTCAGTTTTATCTTATTCGGATTCCAAGTCAGAGACAATTAGTTAGTTACACAGAGAAGTTTAGGAGTTCTAAGGTTTTTAAGGTTTTGGCTTTCTACGAAAGTTGATTGCCAGGATTGTAAAGGCTTTTGAATTTAGTTTTAATGCAATTTAGTTCTTTTCATAAATCAATGTCCGTTATTGCGATGAGGCGTGAGTAGTCCACCCACTTCTGGGGCTGGGGTGAGCCCGACGGTGGCCATATGAGATAACGCGATAAAGGTCAGATTTTGTTATGCAATTCATCTTCTATCCCTATAAGCATGATTCTTTTGCGAGAGTTGAAGGTGATCCTTGTTTGTGTTATTGAAGCGAAAGTGATCTTAATGCAACTTGGATTAATTATGTGAAAAAGGGTTAGTAACAAATTAGGGTTTATGCGAAAGCCTCTATATGCCTATTTGTTAATGACGACAGTTATTTGATGGAAAGCATGATCTCTTGTGCCTTTATGTGTTACTTTGCATGGTTATCGTTGTGGTGTTGAAACCCTGGCTTTGGAAGTCTTTTAATATATTGAATTTCTGAGTTCTGTCGATTCTGCAAATTTTATATTTTCTGTTTCTTGTCGATCTAGAGTAGTGCTTTGTCGATCTCGAGGAAGCTGTGGTCGAGATCGAGTGGGACTTGGTCTAGGTCGAGTTGGTTTTCTTCTGTTTTCGTCGATTTTCACTTTCTGTTGTTCGTTGTCTTGTCGATCTCGAGGAGCTGTTGTCGAGATCGAGTACGCCTTTGCTTTGCTTTTCGTTTTTGCTTTGTCTTTGCTTTATTTCTTTGCTTTTGTTTTAGTTGCCCTTGCCGGGTTTATTTGTTTCTTTTCTTTCTGTGTTTCTGTCCTTTCTGCTGCTTCTGTGAGAATTTACAGCTACCTGAGAACTGCTGACGTGCTTCCTCGAGGATTCGATCCTGACTTTCTCTTACTACAACGGGAGGAAGTCTTGTATTTATTTGCTGAGACAGGGAAGTCAGTCTGATCTATACTTTATATTTATTTCATACTTGACCATCCTCCTGCAACAACATAAAACCAAAAGCAAGACTAACATATAATAATGATAATGAGCTCTTCCCCCACCCCATACTTAAAATATACAGTGTCCCCACTGTATAAAATCAAATAAAAACAAGAGTAAAGGAAGGAACTCACAGAATAACACATCGAGGATAGCAGGACAGTGCCGGTCGAGTAAAATTTTTGTCGATCTCGAGTAGTGAACTCGATCTCGAGTTGGCTTGTCTGCGTCCAGTGGATTTCTGAAGTTGAGGAGCTTCTGGCTTTAGTCGATATCGAGTTGGCCTACTCGATATCGAGGAGTTTCTGGGCTGCTTCTCCTTGTCGTCGTCGACTTGGCCTTCGTCGATTCTGACTGTTTTTTTCAAGGACTTCTTATTCCACTTTTCGCGATCCTTTTATGCTTGCCGACCTAAAAGTGTTAGATTGCACACAAAAACAAGACTTTCCACATGAAGCATTTTAAACTAAAAAAACCAAAAACAAAAACCAAAACCAAAACCAAAAAGTTCAAAAGTCCCAAAATTCATAAAGTTTTATATACATGCTCTAGATTTTAGAGTCGCTAGGCCGACTTCTCCGTTTGTGCTTAAGGACCATTAATGTGGAGCCCGCTTATGCTTGGCCCTTCTCCTGGATCGTCTAGGTCCTGATTGTAGTATGTAAGCTCAGCTGACAGGTGGTTGCTTGCATAATCTTCCTTCTCTTTCTTCTTCTTCTTTCTAGCTCTTAGTTTTCGCAGATTATCTCGCCACGGGGCCTTACCTCCCCTTAAATTATTGATAAATTTCTTAATGGACTGAGGGGGAGTAGGATTCATACCTGAGCTTACCTTTTCGGACCCAAAACAGAAATCTTCGGGCTTGGGGTTAGTCGATGTCGAGTACGGCTGGTCGATATCGAGTACAGGGACCCCATACTTAGGCTCTGGGCAAGTCTGTGGCTCAGCAGAGGAAGTCGACATCGATGAGCTTTGGTCGAGATCGAGCAGTGGGTTAGTCGAGATCGAGGAAGTGTTGTCGATCTCGAGTACAGTGTTGGTGCTTTCCTCTGTTGATTGCTTGGTCCCGTGGTTGCTGATGCTTTTTACCTCTAGCCATGAAGTTTCCTCCTTCGCAGGGCCAAAAGAGAAATCTAAGACCTCATCGCCTATGGTGAAGGTGAGCGATCGATTTTTGACACTGATCTTGGCATCTGCAGTAGCTAAGAATGGTTTACCAAGAATAATAGGGCTATTAGGATCTTCAGCACAGTCTATAATAAGGAAATCTGCTGGAACAAAGAATTTACCAACCTGGACGGGGACATTCTCAACTATACCTGTAGGGATGACCACTGTATTGTTTGCCATGTATAGCTTGGCATCCACAGGCTCTATGCATCCTATTTTTACCTTCCGCCAGATTGATAAGGGCATGATGCTCACACTTGCTCCTAAATCACACAGAGACTCATATTTATATTGTCCAAAACCCACAGTAACAGAAAACTTACCAGGGTCAGGTCACTTTTCAGGGAAGTTGAGTACTTTGCATTCGCCTGCGATCTCTGAGATAGATCGCTTCTTGCTCAGGATTTCCTTCAGAAATTTGACATATCCAGGCATCTCTTGCAGGGCTTCTGTAAAAGGAATAGAGACGTTTAGTTCTTGCAGCATATTAACAAAACGGTTAAACCTACCTGCAGTGGGGTCTTTCTGTGCTTTGGAAGGGAAAGGCAGTGGCTTTTTCTGCTTCAGAGCCAGATCAGACGTCGGAGGTGTTGCAGAGTCGTCGAAGTCGGCCACTTTCTCCTTGATCTCGACAAGAGGGTCCTCGATCTTGAGTTGGCTTGTCGACCTCGATTTGTCGGGCTGCGCAGTGGAGTCCGAGCTGGGTTTCTGGGCTTGGTCGAGGAGGTTGTTGTCGATCTCGAGTACAGACTCCTCGATCTCGAGTTGCCTCTTCTCGTTGTTGAGTTGCTGCTCTGCTTTGTCTTGGCGCTTCCCGACCTCTTGCTCGTGTAATTGATACCCACTTCTGAGTTTGATAGCTGCGACGTGTCCGGTCTTCCCCTTAGGATTCGGTTCTGTTTGCCCAGGGAGCTGTCCGGATGGTCGTGGGATCTGTGCAGCGATTTGACCCATCTGGGTCTCTATTCCCCTTTTCCAGATGTCTAGCTCTCTAAATTTTGTGTTGAAATTCTGGAGCTGATTGTTGATGGTGTTTGTAGCCTGCAGGTTCTGTGCATGATTTCGGCGCATCTCATCAAGGATCAGTTGTAGATCGTCCTTCTTTTGATCCCTTTCTGGATGTCCTGGAGCTCTGTAGGGTGGGGGGTTCCTAGGAGGACCTTGGTTCCACTGCGGTTGATAGAACCTTTGATCCCCCATATAGCGATTGGGACCCCCTACGTAAGCCGCCTCTTCGTGTGTCTCTGCCATCCTGACTTGCTCTGTGTGTGGGCACTCAGTAGTGATGTGCCGTTGTGATCCACATTCGATGCAAGGCTGATTGACAGACAGATATTTGACTTGCTTGAGGAGCTTGCGATTCTGGTCTCTGTAGAACTGCTCCCTGACATCCGGGTCAATCTCCTTTGCTGGCTCATAGAGTGGCATAGATGGTGCTGGCCTGACGTAGGAGTTCTCCTCATAGTTTGCAGTAGACCCATATTTGTTGTCATAATTGGTGAGCTTGTCTAGTACACCCCATGCGTCAACTGGTGGCATCGTCAGATACTCATAGCGAGTATACTGGTTGATTCTGTCCTTAGTGACTTGATCAAGAGAGTTGAAGAAGATCTCCTGAATGACATATGGTGGTTGTCCATGAGTAGGGCAAGATCGCAGCAGTTCGTTGTAGCGTTCCCATGCCTTTGCTAGCGACTCCCCAGGCTTCTGTTTGAAGGCTGTGATTTTCTGGCGGAGGAGTACTGTTTTGGCGGGAGGGAAAAATTTGTTCAGGAACTCTTGCTCTACTTGGGCCCATGTTGTGAGTGATCTTGGTTTCAGCCCTTCAAGCCACTTCAGTGCAGGTCCAGCTAGAGACCAGCGAAAAGCCTTCATCTTGACATATTCCAGAGTTGTACCTTCAGCAAGAGTACGGCACATGTCAGAAAAATTGGTAATATGTTTAAGAGGACACTCATTAAATTTGCCATAAAAAGCATTATTTTTAAGCTCTATAAGAAATTGAGTGCGAATTTCAAAAGAGTTTTCAGGGATTAGAATCGCCGATTCAGGCACGACGAGACTTGGATGCATATAATCCTCTGCAGTGGTTGGGTATTGGGCAAGCTCAGCTTCTGCTTGCCTTGCGCGCTCAGCTTCTTGTTCCCTTCCAGCTCTCTCAGCAGCGATAGTAGCATCCCTTGCGGCTAGTTCCCTTGTGAGCCTTTCAATCAGCTGTTCTTGTGTTTCTGCGGCCGCCATGGCTCTTTGTAGTTTAGCTCTGATGTGTAAAAGGCGTTCCTGTTCGTCTAAGTCGTCAAACTCAGGTGGTTGACCAGAACGGCGCATACACCAGTAAAGTAACTCAAAGAAAACGTGAGATTTTAACTATCTAAGGCGCGAATGATTGCTTCCCCGGCAACGGCGCCAATTTGTTGATAGGAGGAAATCGAGTTTAAAATATAATAAAATAATTCAAACCAGATTCGTGCCCCAGCAAATAATTACAAGACTTCCTCCCGATGCAATAGTAGGAAGTCAGGATCGATCCACGAGGAAGCGTGTCAGCGGATCCTAGGCAGCGGAGAAATCTCACAGAAGTGGTCGACAACAAGGGTCCTAGATCTCGAGTACAGTTACTCGACAGAAGATCGGACAGTCGAACAGCGCAGCAGCAACTCCCAGCGGTTTTGGTCGATCTCGATAAGGGTTTACTCGAGATCGAGTAAGGTCGTCGATGTCGGGTTGGCTCTTGTCGATCACCTGCACACAGAAGCTACGACGATGCTGGATCGAAGATCAGTAACTCGAGATCGAGGAGTGCTAGTCGATCTCGAGGAAGACAGAAACTAAAACGAAAGAAAATAAAGACAAGTGCTTTGGGATTTCGAACTAAACTGTATGTAAAAGGCTTCCAAGATTGGGGTTTGCAACAACGATAACCAAGCATGCATAAGGCATAAATAAAACAGATAATCATGTAACTTGCATCGAAGGACTAAGCTTTCGCCTTTTCCAA
Source organism: Persicaria maculosa (assembly GCA_963922045.1). Lineage (NCBI taxonomy): Eukaryota > Viridiplantae > Streptophyta > Magnoliopsida > Caryophyllales > Polygonaceae > Persicaria > Persicaria maculosa. The sequence continues at coordinate 22,678,288 of OY998259.1, read as the reverse complement.
CAATTAGACAACTCTTTCAAGAAACCCTAATTGTCTCTACTGATTTTATGTTTACAATCCAAGTTGTTAGCATGGACCTCCATTAGATGGGTAATAAACACATAAAAAGTAGAAGATGCTCAAAACACGATAAAAGTTGGATCTTTACCTCAAACACGCATGGCTATCGCTGGGCTCGCCCCAACCCTAGAAGTGGGTGGACTACTCGCGCTTCATCGCAACCTCAGACATCATTGATTGAAAGGAAATAACTTGCATTAAACTAAATTCAAAGCTTTTACAATCCCGGCAATCCAACTCTCGTTGAATGCCAAAACCCTAAAACCTTCGAATTCCTAAGCCGTCTCTGTGAACTACTTCTCTAGCTTCTAAATTGGATGATTCCTAAAATCAGCCCCATGGGCTTTATTTATAGCCTTCTAATCCTTTCTATTCAAGGATAGAATATCTCTATCTATATCTAAAAAGCTTAATGATAAATAAAAGAAATAACAATAATAAATCTAAAAAAGGGAATTATATCTAAAGACTAAAGTATCTTCATGTGGATAGGTGTTGATAGATCCCGGATAGACTCGGCAATCTTTGGCTCCAAGTAATCCCAATCCGAGTAGGACAACTCAAACCGCGTTACGCGTCTCCGGAAGATTTCCTCGATCTCGAGTAGACTTACTCGATCTCGAGTAACTTTGGCCATCGACTTCAGTGGCTCGGCGTCTCGGGTTGCTGGTCCTCGACATGGCTCGGACATGGCTCCTGGGCTGTCCTCGATCTCGAGTAAAGGTGGCTCATCGTCTTGGCTTTCTGGTGTTGTCGAGCAACTCTTCTCGACATGCTCGGACAGGTGCTCGGCTTCGTCGACATCGAGGAAAGTCCTCGACATCGAGTTGTGGTGTCCGAGTGCCAGGTCGGGTAGCACTCCTCGGCATCCTCGGATAGGCTTCTCCTCGACTCCGGGTTGTCTCCGAGGCTTTGTCGACATCGAGTTGAGTACTCGATCTCAAGGAAGGTGTTGGAGTCGGGTTGGCTCATCTTCAGCTTCTCGACATGGGCTCCTCGATCAGTGCAGTGCCTAGACATGGTTGTCGATATCGAGTAACATTTGTCGATATCGAGTTGGCTTAAGCTTCCGTCCTTGCTTCTTGGTTTTCTCCCGAAATGGCTCCATATTCTGCAATATTAAACAGAAATTTATGTAGATCTCCATTTCTGACAAATAAGCATATACTACATAAATTCGACATATTCCTAACCCGAAATATGCAAAATGTATAGAATATGGAACTAAAATATGCATAAAGACATGGCTACTTTAGTGACATCAGTTATGTATTCCATGATTTGCACTAGACCTGATTTGGCATTTGCAATTAGCACTCTTAGCATGTTTATGTCTGAACCTACTGAGAAGCATTGGTTGTCAATGAAATATCTGCTTGGATCTGTGAAATTATCTCTGTTATATGCTGAACATTCTTCCTCTTATGATTTACATGGTTTTGTTGATGCTGACTATGCTAGCAACAAGGACACTAGGAAATCTATTACCTCTTATGTTTATACATGGGCAGGTAACTGTATTTCCTAGAAGTCCCAGCAGTAACCTATAGTTGCATTATCCTCTACTGAGGCAGAGTACATTGCAGCTAATGAGGCCTGTAAAGAGGCTATATGGATGCAGGGTATTCTGAAAGAGATTGAGAAGAAGCACTATACTACTGTATTGCATATAGATAGCCAAAGTGCTCTTTACTTGTGTCGTGACCCCATGTATCATGAAAGAACTAAGCATATAGATGTGAGATGTCATTTTATAAGGGAAAAAGTTGAAGATAATGTGATTCATGTTAAGAAAATTGATGGTAGATATAATCCTGCTGATTTTGGTACAAAAATAGTTCCTCATGATAAGTTTTTGTATTGCAGGAACTTCCTCCACTTGGAGGAGCTCACCTGATCTGTTCTGCGAGTGTGGGCTGAGGACGGACCTGGCATAAGAATCCACTTGATATGAAGTCTGAGTCTGCCCAATGCAAGACTTAGAAAATTACAGGGGCATTTGTAATGATATGTGTTAATTTCCTATGTCTTGTATGCTTGTTATGTTACTTGTATTGTTGTGTGTATGCTTGTAACATGTATGTATATGATGATCGTACATATTACGTATAGAAAACATATATACTATGTATGGATGCATACTTTATCTTATACTCGACTGAGTCAAATTGAGCTATGAGAGCTTGATCCTCTAACGAGTATAGGTATAAAGTATGGTGTGATAATACATATGTAATATATGCTATACTATATGTATAATATGTATAATGTAAGAGAGACTTTATATTCTCGGTACTGGGCTTTAGCCCATTATAGAGAATAGGCCCATGATTGCCGGATTGGAGTTGAGGAGCCTAGAAGCTTAAGCCCGTTCCAGCTTGAGCTCGCTACTTGGTGGAACGCTGTGTTTTGCCTTTGTTGGAGCTCTCCTGTGTTGACCTAGCTATATAAGCTCTTGTTGGAGCTTAGTTGCCGTCGTACTGTTTCGTGCTCTCTCTCTCTTCATCTTCCAAAGACGCTCTCTTCTAGGGTTTTCTAGGGTTTGGTGTTCCTCTCCCTTTGCTTGAAGATTCTCCGAGCCTGGAAGCGAAGAAGGTGGTCGAAGGTGTCCCTGGTGGTTCTCTGGTGGCCGGCGCTCTAAGCTCTGGGCAGCAGCTCTCCTCTCCAGGCGATCTAGGGTTGAGATCGAAGACTTCTTCGATCTCTGGTTCCCACACAGGGGGATTTTCTTTCTCTCTTGCTTTCTGATCTCATGCATGTCTAAATCTAGGAGTTTTTTGTATCTCTTTACTTGATCTGTCCCTGTACGAACTCATTATAGTGGATTTGGCCAACTCTTGAGGCCCCGTGGACGTAGGCATAGCCGAACCACGTAAAATCGCTTGTGTTCGTTCTTTGACTTGCTTGGTTCGATCAGATATGTGTTCTCTTGCTCGATTTCATACGCTTCCGCATATTCTCCTATCTCGTTTATCAATCTTTAGGTTTTACATAAAGCTTAGTTTAGCAAGTTGCATTTGTCTGTGTTAAGCTTGAGACCTTAAATTTCACACTACATTTTTCTCCCTAAAATTTGATATTTTTCGTCTTTGTTTCGTGGTGTTGTTGGAAGATTAGATGTGGATGTGAAGCAGAAGGTTGACATGACTAGGGAGAAGGTGCTTCTCGGAAAAAATAGAAGAAATATGATAAGCAAGCAAATAAAGTTGATATGGATATGGATGCTTCAGTTGTTGACAGTACCAAAGCAGGTGTATAGGAGAATTTCTTTTCTTAAGAAGCAAATTATTTCAAAGTCTCCCATGTGTTATGTGTCATTGGTTCAATATTCGGTGAGAAAGGAAAATTATTCATATGTATATTGCAAATTAGATGGAGTTTGTTGAAATTAAGAGTTTGTATAAAATTGTTCACAAATTGATCCATTATTCGATTACGTTCGAATCATTATTCGTATATATGTGGGTAATTGTGGAATGAATTACATATGTACTGGTGGTAATTGAATATGAATGAGGTTTAGGATTGTCCTAATTATTCGACTAAATATGAAGGAGAATTTGTTCATATAGAGCGTATTTTGGTGGGGAACATGAGGGTTGGATATTTGTGAAATTATTCAAATGTATAACTAACCTACTAAAAAACATAGTCGATTGAATAATCATTCATATACTAAGTGCATAATCATTCGTACCAAAGTGAATACTCATAAATAAATAAGTTGTGGGCCCCACCGGTTTCTATTTAAAAAGAAAAAAAGAAAAATATGTTATTTAATCTCTACCGTTCATCTTTATTTAATTAACGACTCTGATTTGTTAGCATGTGTTAGGCATTGACCCAAAAGACCTATAAATAATGCCTTATGTACACCATTTTGATCATCCAATTACAGAACATCATCTTTCCCTCCTCTTCTAATCTTCTTCCTCTCTTCTCTAAGAGCACGAGCAACCATGGATTTTAGCAATCTTAAGGTTGCTAAAAGGTAAGCTCATGGTTGTGGCATTTACCTTAAGGTAAGAGGTGGGAAGGGGTTACCTTGGTAGAGAGAGGTAACCTCTTCCCTTTTTTAATTTTCTTTTTCTTTTTTTTATGATAAAGTAAGTTGATATATTTTACATTTAGATTTATTAGTTGTAATAGGATTTAAAATGAAATAAAAATATATTTATATTTCATTATTTTTTAAAATAAAATATCTCATTGGTTTGATTTTATTTTTTTCTACAATTTGAGCCCAATTTTATCCTATATATAACCCCATCTTGATCTATTGTAGTTGCACCTATTTTCTTAACCATGGATCACAATAATTCAAATACTCCACCCATTCCAAATATGTCTTTTGATCTAAATCTTCTCAAAAATCCTCAATTTCAAGTGATGTTGCAAATGTTTAGCAATTCTTCAACACCCGAATATCCAAATTATACCCCACATAATCCTACCAATGTGTACATTCCTTTTTTTTTTCCAAACCAACAACATTTTGAGCATTCTCCGGGTGTTCAAGGGAGTGTCACTCGAAGTCCAACCGAAGATGCAAGGCAAGTCCATCAAGTACAAGAGAACGAAGAAGTTGTTGTTCACAATAAAATATGTTTTTAACTTTTTTTTTTTAAATCTAGATGTAATAAAATATATTTATATTAATTACTTGCTATTTTTATTTATTTATAACATTATAAATAAAAATAATTCACAATAATATATGATGATACACGTATAATAAAGGGAAAGATATAAAGAAAAAAAGAAAAAGTGAAAATAAATTTGAAAAGAGGTAAAAGAGGTTTTTCATGGTTGTAGAAGAAAACTTTTAGAAAGAGGTAGAAAAAGTAAAAATTATTTTAAACAAAAAAATAAATGAGTTGTAAAATTGTGATAGGAAGATTGGGGGAAAAAGGTTTTCCCATGGTTGCGGATGGTCTAACGTCTGATCTCTCATCCCCTTCACTCTCTCATAACAACCTTTCCCGCCCACCGGTTGGGACATAACAGCATGATACATGTTTACGTATGATCTATGCTCTATAATTTGTTAATATATCTAGCTGTGTATATATATATATCCTTTACTTTCCATCCCTTCCCTTTCCAACCATCTCAAGTCTCAACCTTTGTTGCAATGTTGCTTACTTCATGCCTCTTGAATTCTCTCCTTTTGCAATTTGTATATGCATAAAAAACGCCTTACCATGAGCTCCACTATATAAACATGAAAATTTTATTATTATTAATAAATTCTCCTTACACGCCAAACTTCATCTCTTTAATACTCCCTCCATCTCAATATATATGTCTTTTTAACCCATATAATTTTGTCAAAAATACATGTCTTTTTAGATTTAATCATTACACTTAACATAATGTTACATCTAATCTATATTATAATACTAAAGGAGAAGTCGCCTACGCCATGTGGCGGCTTCTCCTTTAATGTAGGTATTTTTAATTATTTATTAATTAAGTTGTTTGGATAATTAAGTAAATTTAATTAATTAATTCAATTTAATTCGGTTAAGATTTGATCGGTTAAGATTTGGATACGAAATCGGTGGATATATTTGATATTTTGGTTGATTAGTTTATATATTCATCGGATAAGATTAAAATAAAATCATATTTATTTTAATAAATCAAATATGACTTTTTTTTACCTGTTTAGATTTTTAATTGTGTGACTTCTTATGTACGTACACCATCATTTACTATATAATCACCCTTCTTCTCACTTCCTTTACATTTTTCTTTTTCTTATCTCTACCTCAAGTTTGTTGCATCAATTCGAAGGATAAATTCGTACAATCATACTAATAATACTAATCAACAATGGTGGAAATTATTGGTGAGACTCAATTTGATTTCTCGCTCTCTTTTATTTTTGTATTTTTTTTAAATTTCAATTTCACATTCTCAATGTGAGATTTGTTTTGTATTCATAACTCTATACTAATTTATTTGGTTGAGTATATGAGTCATTATTTCATCCCTTAGTTGGTACTCATGTGTTATTAGTTCATGGGTAATTGATACTATTTTATTTCAACCAATCCGCTATACGTTTGATCAAACTCTATGGGATGAAACTGATAAAAAAATATAGTAATGAAATATCTTAATTTTCAACGAATGAAGACAGAATAGTTGAACGATGTATATCGGGTTACGATCTCACATGAGAATTAAAATTTGACTTTAAGTACTTGGATTATTGTTTGTAGGAATTACTTGACTAATTATGGACCATAATGAGTATGGTCACGAAATCAAATAAGTGATAATCAATTGATCGACTGATTGATGTTAACCCTTAAAAATTAACTAAGTTGATATTTAATTTTTTAAAATACTAACTATTAAATATAAAATTGTCAATATATGTTATTATATATCTATTATGCTTTTGTAAATAAAAGTTTTTAGGTTAAATCCCATTAATTAATTTTGTTCCAATTTATTTTAGTTAGTATAATTCACTTATTATATAATTTTTAATCTAAACCTATACTCTCTTTTATTATATTTTTCTTATTTTTATTTTCAAATGAAACAAGAAAATGAATAAAGATTTGAAAAAATCAATATTTTATTCAAATCAATTAGAAGATGAGTGATTCAATTATTTTCAATAAAGTGAAAACGTAAAGTAATAATTAGGGGTATAAGTGTATTTTTATTTGCTTTTATTTGCTTTCTTAAAAAGTGTGCAAATGTCTAAAACGATATGTTTTAATTAACGGATGGAGTCTTTAATTAGTTTGAATTTTTAATTATATATATTATTTAATGATTTTAATTATGATTCGATTTTAACAAATCTTTGCAATAAATTGATGACATTGATGAGTACAAATGTAAATGATGGTCGATTCCATAGTTAAATTATTCAAGTATTTGTACATATATTTTTTCAATTATATGTATAACTATTAGTTATACATTAAAATGAAAATGGTATCATTACCTTTTTTAGTATATGTTATAATTAATAGAATATGAAAGAAGGAGGATATTTCAATAATATACTTGGATTTGAAAAAAGATATATGATCAATTTTAAAAATAATATGCTTAGTTAATTGAATGAGTTAATTTTTTTTTAAAATTTGTAAAATATATGGGGGGTCAAGCATCTCTTTTTGAAAAATAGGATTAAGTTGAAAAAAATGGGAATATGAAATAAATGGCAGATCGAATACAATATATGAAAGTCTTGGAAAAATATTATAAATAATTTTTTTTAAATAAATTCTGTTATAAAATTTGGATAATTTTTAAAAAATTATTTTTTTATGTATATTATATTATATTTTAAAATTTAGTTTGAGATAACTTAAAATTATTATCCTTTACTATATAATTCATACTTATATTTTTAACTAAATAATTAATAGTTCAAATTTTGTATTATAGGTAGCGTGCTACAAGTATATTCATACTTATATTTTTAACTAAATAATTAATAGTTCAAATTTTGTATTATAGGTAGTGCGCTACAAGTATATAAAACTAATTTTATATCAATACCTACACAAGGTGTGGATACTAAACTAGCTTCTTAAAATAATACATGATAGTCATACGTTGAAAACTAGCTTCTTATTGATTTGAGGCAAATTAAAGTCTTTTGAAATATCAAATATGAATCAAAATTTTTCATTATCAATAGTTCATGAGCTCGATTCCCACTCCCCATTTTGTCTGATGGTTTTTCCTCTACTTATTTTTTTTGCTTGCAATTGAATTGAAAGTAAAAGTTTAATATCCAAAAGACTTTCATTCATTTTTTGTTTATTTGTCATATGTTTTAAGACACTAAGCTAACTATTCGTGCTTTGACCTAATATATTAAAAATGATTTTATTTTAAACATTGCAAATCGTATAACCTGCTCAAATTATGTTATTTATTTCTTATTAACATGTATTATGAAAATGAAAGTTATTATTCAATGTGATTATTAATACATTCTTTAGTTCATATATAGTACTTACATATCCTTCATCATCTATGATGTATAAGCAATGACTATTATTAATTAATTCTTTTTAATCTTTTATGAAATCTGCGTAATTTAGGGCGTGTTTGGCTACGGGATGGGGGTAGGTGGATGAGGATGGAAATTTGGGGATGGAAGGGATGGGGATGTAAACCCGGGTGGGACCGGGTGGAATTTCGAAGCCAGTTTAATCCCGTTCGTGTTTGGTTGTATTTTGATGGTTGGGAAGATGGAGAAACGAAAAAAAGTCCAAATTACCCCCACTAACCACATGAGATGACGAAAATACCCTCCCAAATACCCTAAAAGCTTAAACTTCGTCTGCTCCACTTCTACGCGGTCGACGGCAGGAGGGCGCCGGAGAAGGAATTGTCGGCGAGGGAGATTGAACGGAGGAGGAAAGGGGATTTATGTGCGGCAGCGGTGGTGGGTGACGGTGTCGGTGGTGGGCGGTGGTGGGTGACGGCGGCGGTGGTGGGCGGCGGCGTCGACGGTGATGGGTGGCGTCGGCGGTGGTGGACGGCGATGTCGGCGGTGGGCGGTGGCGTTGGTGGCGGTAGGGGTAGGAGAGAGGGAGGAAGAAGGTTGAAGATGGGGGCAAATTTGGGAGATTTCTATCCCCATCCCCTAAATCCTCCTATTAGGAGGTGCCTTTCCCATCCCATTTTTCGGGGTGGAATTTCCATCTCCATCCCCTTCCATCTACCTCCATCCCGTTGCCAAACACGCGGGCACGGTTTCCAAAGCCCACCCCCATCCCCTTCCACACACTCCCATCCCCAGCCAAACACGCCCTTAGTTTTGCATTGATCACTCTTTTTTTCTAAAAGAAAAAATAAGATGGTTTTGAGTTCAATGTCAATCATCTGAAGCGAGTTCGATCAATGTCAATCATATATTGTGTTATAAGTAATTAGTACATATTTATAAAATCAGATAAACTACAAAATCCCGCACAAGGTGCGGGTACTATACTAGTAGTTACTCTATTTTTTACATCACTCCTACTCTTCTCCTCACAAATTTAAAAAAATGGAAACAAATACTCTAATACCAAAGTCTAATCATTACACTTAACCTACTTTTTACATCTAAATATTACATTTAACCTACTCCTTAATTCTCGTGCTCCGTCCTAAAAAGACATGTATTTTGAGACGAATGGAGTATATATAAAATTAAATTCTAATCGGATTTCAAAACCCATTAGAGCTTGACCAGTTCTTTCTACTGGTCTTTCATGGTGTTTTTTCATTCGGGCGGCATGCTGGTTTGCTTGAGTGGGTCTATGTGTTTTGTTTCTTCGTTGGGGTTTTGACAGTTAGAGTCGGAACTGGTTGAAGTCGAGTGGTGTATCCAGTATATGTGAGGAGTGTCCGTAATTAATAAGCTAACTATATACGGAGTACATTATATCTTTAATTTTCCATGGCCCTTTCATGGAAAAAAATCTCTTCAATTTTTTCTTTTTGTATGCTGTATGCATCAAAAAGCGCCCGTAATTTATAAGCTAACTATATGGACTTTTTTTTTTTTTTTTTTTATGACGAGGAACCCACCTTCGGTGGCAAATCCTGAGCACGTGAGCCACGTAGTAACTCAACCGACAAGAGCCACGTACCAGGTAAACCGGTTTGCACCGATCGGTTCGACCCAGTGGTAGGGAGTTAGGTAAACCTTGGATTTTCACCCAAGGAAAGAGGCGGAGGCAGGGATCGAACCCGAGACCTCCTTACCCCTCCCCTTACTCCTTACCACTAGGCCACCCCGACTGGGGCTATATGGACTCCTTTGAATAAACATGAAAAAATGTACTTTTTTAAATTTAAGGAAAAAAAAATTTTAGTTAGATTATTGGAAGAGAATTGGTGTGAATTAAATTTCACATAGTTTAAGAAAATATATTTGGATATGTTAAACTTAACGAGAATTAAAATATTGTATTTTGTATGTTTGAATAAGAACTTTTCTTATAATTTATATAAATATACTATTATAACATTTAATAATAATAAATATTTATTTATCTCATGGGTAAATTTGTAATTTGTCATTTAAAAAGAAAAAAAAATAGATAGGGTGCATTTCAACTTACCCACCCTCACATGATAATTGCAATTTATTTATTTTTGGTGGAATTAGGTCTCGTTTGGTTACTAACATTAAAGTAAATAAACGCAAAAATTCGCATCAGAATAGTGACTTTAAACCTCATAAAATCCAAAACCATAGGTTTGACTCAAAAACAAATACATCTCGACTCGAGCCATAAAAAAACCCTAAGTCGACTAATCACTTGACTAAACGCTAAAATTGAATAATCGACAACCTAGACGGGTCTAGACGCTACTTAGGCGGGTCTAGGCAGTGCCTAGGCGGATCTAGGCAGGGTCGAGGCAGCACCTAAATGGTGCGCGCCTAGATGAATTTCCACCTAGAGACCCGTCTATGCATAAAAATTCCTAGGTGTCCTATCGTCTAGCACCTAGGCGCCGTCTAAACGGTGCCTAGATGCGATTTTTAGAACAACGGTTTTAAATTGGAACCCCACTCGATTTTCGTGCTATGTTATTCGAAAACCCCTAAACAATGGTTTCTATTAATTAGAATAATGGATCCGAACTTATAATCAAAAACAAAAATAAATTTAACACGAACCCTTTTTTTTTATGACGAGGAACCTATCTTTGGTGGCAAACCCCGAGCACGTGACCCAGCCGGTAAGAGCCACGTACCAGGTAAACCGACTTGCGCCGACCGGCTCGACCCACTGGAAAGAAGCAAGACAAACCTTGTATTTTAAACCAAGGAAAAGGGTTGAGATAAGGATCGAACCTGAGACCTCCTGACATCCGCTTGCTCATAATCAGTGAGCCACCCCGACTGGAGCTACGAAAAATTCTTTTTGGTCATGAATTGTTAAATTCTGAAAAATTCAGGTCGGACTGTGTGTGTAAAGTCATGATGACCAAAAAAGTAGCATCACTTTCCCTCGACCCTTTAATTCATATTTCATGCCACTTCAGCAGCTCACAAACTTTAACATTCTTAATGTCACATGCTTTATTTTATATATAGTCTTTAATCTAGTCACACTATATAAAGCATGATTTGATGATACTCTTAACTGATATATATCATTATGGTGGATTAGAATAGATACAATAAAACATTAAAAAATTAAAGATGGGATTTTTTTTGCCATTTTTCCAATTTAATTTATAATTTAAACTAATTAAAAATGGGTGTTGTTAGATACACTGCAAATTCTCTTCTTTAATTGCACGTGCATTTCAACATGCAAGCTTTTTTAATTAATTAGTACTCTTTTCCAACTAATTAACTCACTTCAACCTTGCACGTAGATTTGTGGTGTATTTATTCGGATCGTTAAAAATACGTAATATTCAGTATAACACAAAAAAAATTCACTAACACCCGCATTCGATATTTTTTTGGTGAAACAGAATAAGACAACGTTGTAGTACGGTCGAAACACCGTCAAAACAGACCCAGATTGACATAAGGAAAAAGTAAGATGGAAAAACATAAGGTTGGCTTCATGAAACTTAATTAATTTTGATGGACCCAAGGTAGCCTCTGGACATGCTGCATCTAGGCCTGATACATAAGCCAAGTAGCTCGGGATCGACTCGGGCTCGACTCAGGATCACTCGAAGGTATATACGAGCCGAGTTCGAGCCTATTCATGAGCTCGAGTAGCTCGCCAGCTCGAAGACCCCGAAAACCCTAGGTATAAAACCTAACTCCCTCCGCCTAAACCCAGCCGCTCTGCCACTCCCATCCTTTTTTTTAGTAACACCGTTCGTCATCCTCAGATCTCAATCGCCGCTCTGTCTCTCATCGTTTCTCGCTCGCCACCTCCGATCTCAATCATCGTTCGTCATCCTCAGATCTAGGTAGCCCTCCGTCGCGGCGTCGCCGCTCGCCGTGCCTCGTCATCCTCCCATCCCCTGTCACTCGTCGTCTTCCTCAGATCTAGGTCTCGCGCTTGCTCGCTTCCGCAGATCCAGGTCTCGTCCGTCGTTTGTCCTCTCATGCTTACTCTCTCATCCTCTCTTGCTCGTCGCCTTCAATCTCAGTCGCCTACTCGCCTCTCATCGTCCTGTAGTCTGGGTCCCCTTCGTCGTTCGCTTCCTCTCTCGTCCTTAGATTTGGATGTTTTTTCACTTGTTTTTTCTGTAAATTTGTTGTTGTTTATGCGATTGTTGTTTGCTGTTGTTTCATCGATTTCTGTTTGTTGTACCACTCGTCCTCAAATCAATCGTCGTATGTTGTTGTTTCATCGATTACTGTTTGTTGTTGCTGTGTTCGAGCCCGAGTTCGAGCTCATAACGAGCCCAATCGAGCTTTTCGAGCTCGAGCTTGAGTTCGGGCTTGATGACAACCGAGCTCATCGAGCCGAGCTCGAGTTCTACACCCTGCTCGTGAGCCGAGCTTGAGCACAAGTATATACTCGAATAGAAATTGAGCTCGAGCTCGGCTCGTTTATAAACGAGCCGAACTTGAACATCAATTACTTGAGCTTGTAGGCTCGTATATTAGGCCTAGCTGCATCAGGCTTCGTCATCTGCGATCACCACGGTCGTGTGTGTTGTCATGTGGTGAGGGGAACCATGGCATGGTCGCGGTTATCAACACGTTCAAAGGGTCCTGGTCGCACCTATTGGTTGTTGAGATGATGATCTCTAATGCGCTTGACTTTTTGTAAAGTATTTGAGGTGGTCACTTTCTCCCGTTCCTTTCGTGTGAGTAATTAGGTGGCGGACATGTTGACACATCTTGAAATGAGTTCAACCTTTGCCACCCTGACGAGATGCGACACCTTGTAGAGATTAATGACATCTCGGATGATTTTAGCCACTCCCAAATCAGCCCTAAAAAAAAGTGTAGCCCTGGTGATGACAAAAAGATGATTTTTTTAATTATATATTTTAATACACGCCTTTAATTACTTTCGGAACTACAGTATTAGTAAAAGATGTTACTTTGTGAGTGTGTTTCCGAACTAGCAATGTATGTATAGTCGCAATTTGTAAACCTGCTTTATTCCTAAAATTAAATTAATTAATGTGGCATATCACCAATTCACCATATGCATGTGGGTGATGTAAACATCTTCTAATTTCTTACGTAGTATTTGTGTGACAATTAATTAAGTACAATTAAAAAAAATGCAACTTTAATTTTGGATACTTGTTGTATAAGTACATCGTTATCCAAATCTTTTGATGAATCACACATTACCTACATTACCTATACCCAACTTCTCTCCAGGCGTTCAGCGTACATATCGATCGTTATGGTGGCGTTCTCAAGGATGCTGAAGCGGACGGACGTCGGGAGCCGATTCTCGTGGCCCTCAGGCAACCTTCACCTCCTCCCCATTGGAGCTCGTCGACAGTGCTCCTTCATTGCGGTCGATGCAACTGGCAAAGCCTGGCCGTTCACTTGCTCTGTACGCACCCGAGGCCCTTATCTCAAGCCGGTTCTAACCGGCTCGTCCTGGCTCCCTTTTGTCCGAGCCAAGGGTCTAGGTGTTGCTGATGTGGTCACTTTCTACTACGACGACCCGGTTGACGGTTTTAGAATTTGAGTGCGGAAGCGGAAGACCATCAAATTGATGGGGCGTTACATTACTTCTTATGCAGATGAGGAGTGAGCGCACAAAACTGGTTGCCTTAACTCATCCAATCTCTCCATATCTTTCTATGTTCGTTTTGTGTGGGTCCCACTTTCTCTTTTAGTTTTTTTTTTTAAAGAAAAACGAAAGAAGTTTGACTAAAGTCACGAAATTGTGACAAATAACAGTAACAATGAATTTTTTTAATGATTGAAAAATTCATTGTTAATGATGTTTCAGCAATTTTGTGCAACTCATTAAATAGTCGGTGCTATTTTCTACGACTATTTTCACAAACAATTATGCTCTATACATGTACGTGTCTGTAACATATATGAGGAGTGAGTCTGTAAGTCTGTAACATATGTAATTTGCCCTTTATAAAGTTTGAATTTCACATATTAGTAGCAAAATGTTCGACTATTAATAAGTTCTGGTAGTTAGAAACGTTAAGAACGTCAATGAGTGTTAATTTTAATTGGTTAGCTAGTGATCTATTTAATTGGTTAGCTGGCTCCGCCCCTGCCTCTTAGATTATCTAAAATAGATCCTAATATGAAGAGGTGGATCATTCAATACTTGTACCCCAACATCGATCGAAAAAGCAAAATTAGTAAGCAAGTCCGTCACTCTATTACCTTCTCGAAAACTGTGACTAAATTATACACTATCCATTAATTAAAATTTGACGTTTTAAGATTCACACACGCTTTTTTAGATGTTAAAAACTATATAAAATATTAACTTTTAAATCAATTTCATACTTATTACTATTAAGTTTGAATTTATAAAAACAAACTTTTAAAAAAAATCAATATTTTATACAGTTTTTATCGTTTTAAAAAAAAGTGTCTCGGACTTGGATTTCCACGGGAGGCCCCATCTGAGTTTACCTTTAACTCAGCCCGCCGTGGCCTCCTTCAAAATGCCTCTCATGACAACTAAATGTCACCCTTATTTCTTCACAAGTTGTGTACAAGAAGGCCACCTTTGTCGAATACCTCCGCAAGTCTCAAAATATTCTATTGTTTTTCCATGTGCTCTTGGTAGGGGTGATATACGAGCTTACGAGCTCGAGTACTTAGGTGCTCAAACTCGGCTCGTTTACAAACGAGCCGAGCTCGAGCTCCATATGAAAACGAGCCCAAGTAAGTGCTCGAACTTGGCTCGCGAGCTGGGGAAGGTGCTCGAGCTCGTGAGCTCGCTTACATTCGAGCCGAGCTCGAGCTCGAGCTCGTGACTGCCCTTCGAGCTCGAGATCTATCCACAACAACGGAGATTTTCGCGGTGGTGGCCAGAGGAGAAGGCCGAGAATGCGAGGGAGCGTCTGAGAACGGAGGTAATGACAGAGGAGGGACGAGGGAGCGTCTGAGAACGACTGACGAGAGTCGGCCTGAGAACGAGGGAGCGGCGAAGCGAGCGACCTTAGATCTGAGATCTCAGATTGAAATTGGAGAAAGGAGGTAATTGGAGCGGCCTGAGAACAGAAGTACTGACAGAGGAGGGACTGGAGCGCCTGAGAACGAGTGATGAGCGGCGGAGCGGCCTCAGATCTGAGAGCTCGAGCTTGAAATTGGAGAATGAAGATTAGCAGGTAATTGGAGAATGGGGAAGTAGTAAGGAATGAGATCTGTAACTATTTCATTGATTGATTAGAAGCTTAGAAGCTGCATTGATGATTTACATGAAGGTCTTCTACTGATATATGTCGGCGGCAAGGCACGTACTAAACCTAGGCTTTCTTTTGTGCCTTGTGAGAAAGACCACAAAAATATGCCATGGGCCTAACTTGGGCTGTCATGGGTGTCCTCACACTTGGGCTCAAGCCCATCACTAGCTTGTTCCTTAGTAGGAAGGGATGGACAGTCGGACGCACGGGACACATTAGAGGTAATTTTACCCTAGGGGTAAAATTGTTATTTTACCTACAAACGAGCAACCGAGCTTACTCGAGCTCGTGACGAGCTCGACTAGGAGCTCGAACTCGGCTCATATATAAATTAGAGCGATCCCGAGTCGAGCTATTTTCGAGTCGAGTCCGAGTCGATCCCGAGCTACTCGGCTCATGTATCAGGTCTAGCTCTTGGTGCTACGAAGAAGAACCAAAATATATACAAGTGTATACAATACAACTATATTTTTTTTAATATAAAATTATACATGAACCTAAGAATTATAAAGGACTTGGTCGCAGCCACGGAGATTCATTATTATTTATCAGTACATTTCACTAAACAAACATACGAGTGACTTTAGACCTATTACACTGATCAACCATCAATCTTAGCCGATGAGTATAGATGGTAGACAGAGTAGAAGGACACAAGGAATCCGATGGTGCCGGTGGCCAATGTAACTGCAATGGCCATAACCAGTGAGTAGCCCACATAGATGGCCCCCGAGATGGGTCCGTTCATATGGTTCAACTTCACGACCAGGAAGAAGACCGAGTAGAGGAACACATAAATTCCAGCTGACCCGGAGCCAAAGAAAGCCTTCCACCACCAACACCAATCTCCCACGCGGAGGCGTGTGTAGGTGAAGATAACCGACACTATAGCACAGACGACTACAAGCGAAAGGAAGGCGACGAGCAAGAAACTGAATTCCAAATAGAATCTTTTGAACAGAATGCTATAGAGGATGAAGAAGAGTTCAATGAGCACGGTTCCAAACGGAAGGATCCCAGCTCCGACAACAAGCAACCATGGAAAGCAATTGCGCGCAGGAATCTCTGTCGGTACCTGGTTTGTCCGTACAGGGTACTGGATAAGTTCTACCTTAGTCCCTAAAAAGCCACCGAGGAGCGTGAGAGGGACCGAAATGCACAACCAGAGGGATATGAGGCTGAATAACAACGAGACGGGTATGACCCTTGTGCTCTTGGTGCCAGAAAGCAGGATATTCAAAAATGTCACAACAGCAAAAACCATCCCGGGGAAGAAACACAAGACGGACCAGGAAACCTACTTCCACCCATCTGAAGAACCCTTGATGGTTCCCCAGAGGC
The DNA here is from genome assembly GCA_963922045.1 of Persicaria maculosa. Classification (NCBI taxonomy): domain Eukaryota; kingdom Viridiplantae; phylum Streptophyta; class Magnoliopsida; order Caryophyllales; family Polygonaceae; genus Persicaria; species Persicaria maculosa. The sequence continues at coordinate 22,661,566 of OY998259.1, read as the reverse complement.
GAACAACAGTGTAGCCTGCAACAATGCCGAAGAGAAGATAAAGGATTATCATGCTCGTCAATAGCCTTCCTCTAGCAACTGGTTCCACAAAACCAAGAGCAGCAAGGACAATAGTTGCAAGAGCCGTCCTTGTGATCTGAACGCCATCTCCAACCATCACACAAAGTAATTTAGCACAGCCTGGTTCCCTGAAGACATCACCAACAACAAGCTTCCAGCCCGGCAGTGCTTTAGGTTTATTGTTGAGTTCCTCATAATGACTCAGGTCTCTCCTCACGGACCTCCAATATATTACAAGCACAATGATGGAGAGCCTGCGAATTTCATCATGTCCCACCTCCAAGTAAGCATCCCATCGAGAACGCCATTTGATCTCACTTTTCACAAACTCCACCTCAAATTTCATAAAAAATTCCTTCTTCTTCCGCCCAATTTCTGCGAAGAGGAAAGGCCGGCCAGCCTGCGCCTCCGCATCCGATCGCACTCACTCCGGCCGCTCGACCTCGCTCCGCTCGCTCCGGCCATCTGGATCCGTCCATCTTCCTCATCTGGACCCGGCCATCTGGATCGCTCGCCTCGATTGCTTCCCGAATCGGATTTCGCCATAGATCGGAGTCGAATCCGATTGCAACTACTCCGCCTTCACCTTCAATGGCGGTTGAATCCAATTGCAACTACCGATCCGAGAAGAGTGGATTCAGATCGAATTTGACGGTGTTTGGATCCGAGCCAGGATCATCAACTTGCATCTCGCGTTCCTTGTGAAGCTGAGCGAATTCCCCTTCCTGGGATGTGTGTTATAAACAGGAGGATTTCCGTTGCATCGATCTCCCTCCTCGGATCCAACCCGACCTCGATCTCCCTCGATCGTCGAAGATCCCGTCCAGATCCGTCCGTGTGTCCAGATCCCGTCGATCTTCCTCGATCTGTCGATCCGTCCAACCCTTCCTCGATCTGTCGATCCGTCCAGATCCTTCCAACCCGACCTCGATCTGTCGATCTTCCTGTAAAGACCGGAATTTAATTAATATTTACAAAATATCCGTAGGATAATCCGAATATTATCCTCCCTTATGATTATGAAAACCCGGAAAATTTAAAAATTTTATGCCTAGCTTTACATGGATTTAATGACGGAAAAAATATGCCCAAGCCACTTTTCTCGTATCTTATAAACGTAACGGATTTTAACGCTTCGCGAGCTCGGGTTTTACATTATGTTAAAGAGGTCATCCACCCAAATTGCCCAACATTGATCCACCAAACCCTTGACTTGTGGCTTGCTTGTGAATGTAGACATTCAACCACTCCCATCTCTTCATCCCATCACCCCCCATGCTTTGACTCATGAAGCCAACCACCCCTCTCCTCTATAAGCCTGACCCCAAGACTCATGAGGAGCTCATCCAAAGAAGCCCCACCGTCACTTGAGAGGAGAGAGAGAGAGAAGGAGAGCCTTGCTCCATTTTAGGTCCATTTTGGACAGCCTTCACAAGAAATAGCATAACTCCCTCCATACTCATCCAAATTGAGCAAACTCGGTGGCCATGGATCCGTCTTGAACCCAGCTTTCCATACATATCTCAAACACAAAAATCCAAGGTCTTTTGCCCAGCAAAAATCGTCCATCTTTGAAGCTGCAGAAAACTGTTTTTGAAGGGTCTTGAGAGTTTGACTTGATTTCTTGGTAAGAACCCTTCCTTTCTTCCAAAACTGAGTTCCAACATGTTTTATAACTCCTTTTCTTCAACTTTGAGTAAGAATCTAAATCATGTTTTGGGATTTTTGGTGACAAAATGGCAAGGTGTTTGAAAGGTGTTCCGAAGGACTCCCGAGGGTGTTCTTGAGTCGTTTGTGTGGGATTCTTCGAAGGTAATCCCTCATCCGCCTTCCCTCTCTCTAGGAATAGATCTTGTGTGCTTGGAAAGGGCTTAGGAAGTGGAGCCTCTATGTGTTTTTGGTTGCGTTTTGTAGCAAACATCAAGAGACAAAATGGATATATGTGCCTCTGTAATTTGGACTTTAATTCCAATCCAACGGTCTGATTCGGCTGAAATCTTAATATGATGTTCATGGGAATGTTATCTATCTGTCCTTCAAAAATTACGGCAATCCAACGGTTGAATCAAGAGTTATTATAATTTTAGTAACCAGTGTTTATAATGACTCGGTTAGAAAACTTGGTTAAGGGAATGCTAAGAATATGGTTAAATATGTGATGGCATAACCGAAACTTAGAGCATATAAAATACAGAAATGAAGTATACCCATAACTTGACTTATGATCCGATAAGAAGAAAATCGATTATGTGATAATACGATATAGATTACAACTGGTTAAGTCCGGATCACTTAACCAAATTGTGTAATCTATAGAATCGTGAACCTCATGTGGATGTATGTTGATTATTAGGTTGGGTACCATGCATTAGAATACCACCTAATGAAAGCTTAATGAAATTAATAGGCTCTTGTTGATTGGATCCTTGGTTGTGCACTTTATTGCTTGCTTATTCTCCGGACTCCAGGTAAGTCCCCTGGACTTACTCATGATGGATTTATGTGATACTCTTTGTCTTATCGAGAGTCTTCATGCATCACGCGACCTAGTAACATGTTAGGAATATAAACTGGTAATATGACGTAGGATGAACTTAGTAAATCCAACGATTCATATGTATGCTATGTGTCTATGGTAGGACGGCCGTCAAAATCTGAATAAATGACTTATACTCGATGGAACACGAATGAAATGATGAAAGGCTTATGATGAGAAAGAATGAGTATGTTTGAGAAGGATGAGTATGTTTGAGAAGGATGAGTACGTTTGAGAAGATATTATGGTGATTATGATGATGATTATGATGATGATACGGGCCCTTGTGTGTTTATTTCGCATTTATATATATCTATACACTTGCTTATGTGTTGCATTTTAACATTCATGTAGTTTAAGTATGCCTCTTTATATGGCACGGAGTGTGCATATTTCCGATGATTGACCCCGATTTATTTCTTGTTTTTTAGATTCAGGTACCCCTTACCCGATATGACTTACTGATGTGGATGGTTGTCGGGACAGACCTTTTGGACGATTAGAGTGAGGGAGGCGCTTGACATTCGCACTCTTTTTCTCATACGTTTTATCGTTTTGACCCGGCGTGGCCGTGGCATTTTGTTGTATTTATGATTTCCGCTTTTATCTCTGTTCGAAACGTTTTCGCGATAGTCTAGGACAGGTGAAGCCTCCAACGGGCTTACGATCTTTTCGGGGTTCGCAATCCCCATCTTTTGACAACTAAATCTTCCGCTTAAATGAACCTAATAATAACTCGTACTCGGTCGTAAGATCCAAAGCTCACGGAAGAAGATCAAACTTCTTCTATAACATTCCCCGATAATCTAGTATTCCGAACCTTATTTACCTTCTAAGTAGGTTTATGGAGGTTAATTCGGGTACTTAAATTTCGGGTCGTTACAAAGTTGGTATCAGAGCCAAGGTTGTTCGACCTGAGTACGCACGAGTTAAAAAAATTAATTTTCAAAACCCGCCCACCGTTTTGGAAATTTTCAAGGATTTCGAAGTGTTTAAAGGGCAAAGATGAAAACCCTTTGGAAAATGAAAATGGTTAGGATCTTTATAGACGAGAGATAGGATCGACGGGTAGAGACAAGGCGATAGGCATCATTAGAGATGTAGAAGGGTCCGGGTAGACTGCCTAGCTTTTCCTTACAGACGGGCCTGGAAGACTCCAAGGGAGCAACCAAGGTGGTTGGAGCAGGATAGGATTTAGAGGCGGGCTCGCCAAGCTATCCCTCGAAGGATAGCTATCTAGTTAGCTTCCGTGCGATATAAAACTGTGCCTGCGGGCCACCCCCTTGAAGGGATGTAATTATGTGAGATGAATGTGCCTGAGGGCCGTCTTCCTTGAAGAAGACGTTTTATTTAATTGTATATTGAGTACAGTTAAATGTCCAGTTGTCAGCATGGTCGACACCCAGATTATTAGAGGACGCGGGAGACCACGTGGCCGAGGTCGTGGCCGCATTCCCGAGACTGAGACAGAGACTGAGACCGATGTTGAGGTCGAGATCCCCGGGCAGCACGAGGGAGAGGCTGATAGGCAGCAGCAGGGATCAGCGATAGAGAGGGCATTACTTGCGTTGCTAGAGCGAGAGAGATCAGCTGGCGTCACCGACTGGGTGAAGAGACTATCACAGAGTAGCCCGCCTATCTTTCAGGCCGGACCCGGAGAGGATATCGAGCAGTTCTTCAGAGGACTCGAGGGAGTTTTCAGCTTGATTGGAGTACCCGATGCGGAGAGACAGAGGCTTGCGGCTGGGCAGCTTAAAGGAGATGCTTATGACAGATGGCTTGTCTACTGTGATGATCGTACTGCATGGACCTACGAGGAGTTCAGGAAGTTGATGCTGAGAGAGTACTGTCCATCTGGGACACAAGCAGAACGAGAGGTTGCATTCTTCAGTACCCGCTATGACCCACGGCTATCTATCTCCGAGATCGTCTGCCAGTTCAAGAAGGAGCTCGTCTATTGTGGAAAGGTCTGTAACACCGACGAGATGCGCATCCGCATGCTTTCTATGAGGCTTCCGCCAGACGTTCTTCTGATCTCTACTAGCATGGAGGGAATGACATATGACAGATTTCTAGAGATGATCCTCCGCTATGACCAGCAGCTACGTCTGACAGCTGCCACGTCTTCAGCTTTCCGCACTTCGTCTGGCGGAAAGAGGCCACGACCCGCGGAGCACAGATTTGATAGGGGCCCAGGGAAGGGGTTAGCGAGAGGAGGATCGACTAGCGGGACCACTTGGGCCATTCCAGCTGTACCTGTATCATCCTACCGCGAGGCTAGAGTGAGAGCTATTATCTGCCACAGCTGCCGCGAGGAGGGCCACTACCAGACAGACTGCCCTAGGAAGTTCATTTCCTGCTACACGTGTGGAGGGGTAGGACATCGTGCTATCATGTGCCCGCAGGGCGAGAGATCTTCAGTCACTCCTGCAGCTTCAGCTTTACGCCTTCCAGAGGCACCGAGACCCGCTCAGATTTCTTATGCACAGGGTCAGGGGAGGGGGACTCCCTTGGGAGCTGGCCGAGGAGATAGTAGCTACGGAGGTGGTCGAGGAGACAGCAGCTTTAGAGGAGGACGAGGCCGATGTGGAGGTCGAGGTAGAGGTAGAGGAGGAGGTCGAGGCGGCCGAGGATCTTACCAGCAACAGCAGACACAGTCGTCGGCAGGGTCGGCAGGACCCGGCCAGGGCAGAGGTTCTGCACAGCTGGCAGCGATAGCTGTAGACACTGATTTCTTACCACCCCCGCCGCCCCGCGCGTTCCCGATGCGGAACGGTGATTCGACAGCTCCGACTTCCATAGGTACGATATCGTTCTGTGACTCTACTCTTCGCATTCTATTCGATACCGGGGCAACCCACTGCTTTATAGCAGATTCATGCGTAGCTAGATTTAAACTTGTATGTTCGGTATGTCCCGCATTAGTAGTGCGTATGGCGGATGGGGCTAGGGTTAGGACGGGGCGTGAGATCCTAGGATGCCCCATTCGGATAGGAGAGCGAGAGTGGCCCACTGACTTGATAGTCATGCCACTGCGGACAGACGAGATGATCCCGGGGATGGATTTTATGAACTTCTATGGGGCAATCCTCAACCTGAGGACCCGTACAGTTTCCATCCTCGCGGAGGATGGGACTGAGCACGAGGTGTGGGGGGACGACCCCAAACGGAACGGAGCCCAGATCAGCGCCGTTCGAGCGGCGAGACTTCTAGACCAGGGATGCACGAGCTACTGGTGTTATGCTTTAGAGGTGGATCGCGAGCGACCCAGCCTGACAGATGTCCCCGTTGTTAGTGAGTTTGCTGACGTTTTCCCAGACGAGCTACCAGGACTTCCGCCACAGCGAGATGTTGATTTCGCTATACAGTTGGAGCCGGGCACCAGGCCGATTTCGAGGGTCCCGTACAGGATGGCGCCGACGGAGATGGCCGAGCTGAAGGCACAGTTGGAGGAGCTAGCTGGGAAGGGCTACATTAGGCCGAGTGCTTCGCCGTGGGGAGCACCGGTGTTGTTCGTGAAGAAGAAGGATGGGTCGTTGAGGCTATGCATAGATTACAGAGAGTTGAACCGGGCTACGGTGAAGAATCGTTACCCGTTGCCGAGAATAGACGATTTGATGGATCAGCTGCAGGGAGCTGTCGTCTTCTCGAAGATAGATTTGCGTTCGGGTTATCACCAGCTGAGGGTGAAGCCAGAGGACATCCCGAAGACGGCCTTCAGGACTAGATACGGACACTACGAGTTTGTGGTTATGCCATTCGGGCTAACCAACGCGCCAGCCGCCTTCATGGAGTTGATGAACAGGGTGTTCATCGATTTTCTTGACAGATTCGTGGTGGTATTTATCGACGACATCTTGATCTACTCGAGGAGCAGAGAGGAGCATGCTGAGCACCTGAGGATTGTGCTGAGGATTCTGCAGAAGCATAAACTGTTCGGGAAGTTTAGCAAGTGTGAGTTCTGGCTCTCCGAGGTGATGTTTCTTGGTCATGTTATATCCGCAGCAGGGATATCAGTAGATGCATCGAAGGTTGATGCTATCGTTGCTTGGGAGATGCCCAAGAACGTTAGAGACATCAGGTCTTTTCTAGGTTTGGCTAGCTATTACCGACGGTTCGTCGAGGGCTTCTCCAGCATAGCTAGGCCGATGACGCAACTGACGAAGAAGGGAGTACCCTTCGAGTGGAGCCCGGCGTACCAGGCCAGTTTTGATCTGCTGAAGCAGAAGTTGACATCCGCGCCAGTGTTAGCACTACCAGAGGGGACGGAAGACTTCGTGGTCTACACGGATGCTTCGAGTTCAGGTTTAGGTTGTGTGCTACAGCAGAGGGATCGGGTCATCGCTTACGCTTCACGCCAGCTGAAGCCAGGGGAGGAGTCATACCCCACGCACGATCTTGAGCTAGCCGCAGTGGTACATGCGCTCAAGATCTGGAGGCACTATCTGTATGGCACGTCAGTGAGGATCATGACCGATCACAAAAATCTGAAGTACATTTTCACGCAGAAGGAGCTGAACATGCGTCAGAGGAGGTGGTTGGAGTTGATCAAGGACTACGAGTTGGAGATTGAGTATCACCCGGGGAAGGCCAATGTGGTGGCCGACGCCTTGAGTCGGAAGACTCGTCAGGAGATTGTTTTGTCCAGATTGACGGCTCGACCTGAGTTACAGCGGGATCTGATCAGTTGTGGGATAGAGGTCTGGTCACAGCGAGAGAGTGGACAGCTGAGTTTCCTAGAGGTTCAGTCAGAGTTGATGGATGAGATCCGACGAGCGCAAACAGAGTGTCCGCGGATTGCCGATATCCGACAGCGCATGGCCCAGGGCCAATGTAGGTCTTTTACCGTCCGAGATGATGGGATGCTGATGTTGCAGGGACGAGTTGCTGTGCCTGATGTGCACAACCTGAAGCAGAAGATCATGATAGAGGCACATTCCACTCCTTATTCGGTCCATCCGGGATCGAATAAGATGTATCAGGACTTGAGGAGGACGTTCTGGTGGCGCAGGATGAAGACTGATGTCGCTTTGTTTGTAGCGCGATGTCAGGTCTGCCAGCAGGTGCGGATAGAGCACCAGAAGCCCGGAGGGATGACACGATCACTTCCTGACCCTGTGTGGAAGTGGACGGATATCACGATGGACTTCGTGACAGGATTGAGGAGAGATGTACGAGGCTTTGATGCGATTTGGGTGGTGGTCGACAGGTTGACCAAGACCGCCCATTTCATTCCGATTCAGGAGACATGGCCTGTGTCTGATTTAGTCCGAGCTTTTATACAGCATATAGTGAGGTTGCATGGGGTTCCCGAGAGGATAGTATCTGATAGAGATGGCCGCTTCACTTCGAGATTCTGGAGGCATGTGCACGAGGCTCTGGGGAGCAAGTTGCATTTCAGCACGGCCTATCACCCGCAGACGGACGGGCAGAGCGAGAGGACGATTCAGACGCTAGAGGATATGCTGAGGGCTTGTGTTTTGGAGTGGGGAAACCTTTGGGTTCGACATCTTCCCCTAGTAGAGTTCTCGTACAACAACAGCTATCATTCATCGATCAGGATGGCTCCTTTTGAGGCGTTGTACGGGAGGCGATGCAAGTCACCTATCTGCTGGGATGAGCCTGCAGACCGAGTGGGGACACTACCACAGTACGTGCAGGAGGCGACAGATCAGGTCAGACGGATCCGAGAGCATCTGAGGGTTGCGCACGACCGACAGAAGAAGTATGCTGATAGGCGCAGGACTGAGTTGGCCTTTGAGGTTGGAGATCATGTCTGGTTGCGAGTGTCACCGACGAGAGGGATCCGACGATTCGGGATGAAGGGCAAACTGAGCCCTAGATATGTGGGCCCCTTTGAGATCCTCGAGCGAGTGGGAGAGGTTGCTTATAGAGTTGCTTTACCGCCCCGTTTGGCCGGTATACACGATGTCTTCCACGTGTCACAGCTGAGGAAGTACGAGCCAGATCCGAGTCACAGATTGGACTACTCCGGATTAGAGATAGCACCTGACCATACCTTCGTGGAGCATCCGATTGCTGTTCTTGACCGACGGGTCAAGAAGCTGAGGCGCAGAGAGGTACCGTTGGTACTTATACAGTGGGCTAGGAGAAGCCCCGAGGAGGCCACTTGGGAGACAGAGGAGAGTATACGGGCGAGCTATGGAGATGTATTAGATGAGTTGCTAGCGTCGTATGTACAGCCACGTGCAGATATAGCTTTGACTGCGTGAGTGGCCGGTGAGTACCTGGGAGGGGGACCCTTAGCCGTACTATGTGTGATTGGGTGTTTATCTCTGTGATTGAGTGCGCATTTTCTGTGATTGATATGCGTGGTGGGGCCCATGAGCGGTCCTACATGATGTGATTATCATTGATGTGTGATACTTTATGATATATGACTGATATGATATCGTTATGATTATGTGGTTGTTGTGAGTATGGTCGATAAATGATGGTATGTCGGAATATTGAACCTAGGAAAAGGAATAAGGCTTAGCCTTAGAGGTGGATGTTAATCCACCCTCTGTTTTGATTGAGTCGTAGTGAGATCGTGTGTTTGATCCTTAGAGGTGGATAACCACCTCCCGAGAAGGAGATGAGTCGAGACTAGAAGTGTCTAGGTCTAATGTCGAGTCGGGACGCCAAACACCTTGATTTTGAGATTTAGTTCGGAAATGAGCAATTTAAGGTTCCAATGTCCGGGTAAACCTATTATACTTCGCGAAGTGGATATGAGCTTTCCACGGGGGCACTCGTGGAATTTTCGCTAAGACCGAGCGGTAGTGTGATTATCCTCTCGAGTTGTGATACTTTCAAGGTTGAGGCGAGATGTGATGGGGGCGCCCATCACATGCTTGATGAAACCTTCGAGATTATTACGGCCGTGACAAAGGTGGCGTGAGATTCTTGGACGACGCATCCAAGATGATCGTGTGCCTTTTGTTACGATTCAAGGACTCAAGTTTTAAAACCTTCTCCGCCGGTTTAAACCTCTTTGTCTCGGGGACGAGACTTGTTTTTAGAGGTGGATGATTGTAAAGACCGGAATTTAATTAATATTTACAAAATATCCGTAGGATAATCCGAATATTATCCTCCCTTATGATTATGAAAACCCGGAAAATTTAAAAATTTTATGCCTAGCTTTACATGGATTTAATGACGGAAAAAATATGCCCAAGCCACTTTTCTCGTATCTTATAAACGTAACGGATTTTAACGCTTCGCGAGCTCGGGTTTTACATTATGTTAAAGAGGTCATCCACCCAAATTGCCCAACATTGATCCACCAAACCCTTGACTTGTGGCTTGCTTGTGAATGTAGACATTCAACCACTCCCATCTCTTCATCCCATCACCCCCCATGCTTTGACTCATGAAGCCAACCACCCCTCTCCTCTATAAGCCTGACCCCAAGACTCATGAGGAGCTCATCCAAAGAAGCCCCACCGTCACTTGAGAGGAGAGAGAGAGAGAAGGAGAGCCTTGCTCCATTTTAGGTCCATTTTGGACAGCCTTCACAAGAAATAGCATAACTCCCTCCATACTCATCCAAATTGAGCAAACTCGGTGGCCATGGATCCGTCTTGAACCCAGCTTTCCATACATATCTCAAACACAAAAATCCAAGGTCTTTTGCCCAGCAAAAATCGTCCATCTTTGAAGCTGCAGAAAACTGTTTTTGAAGGGTCTTGAGAGTTTGACTTGATTTCTTGGTAAGAACCCTTCCTTTCTTCCAAAACTGAGTTCCAACATGTTTTATAACTCCTTTTCTTCAACTTTGAGTAAGAATCTAAATCATGTTTTGGGATTTTTGGTGACAAAATGGCAAGGTGTTTGAAAGGTGTTCCGAAGGACTCCCGAGGGTGTTCTTGAGTCGTTTGTGTGGGATTCTTCGAAGGTAATCCCTCATCCGCCTTCCCTCTCTCTAGGAATAGATCTTGTGTGCTTGGAAAGGGCTTAGGAAGTGGAGCCTCTATGTGTTTTTGGTTGCGTTTTGTAGCAAACATCAAGAGACAAAATGGATATATGTGCCTCTGTAATTTGGACTTTAATTCCAATCCAACGGTCTGATTCGGCTGAAATCTTAATATGATGTTCATGGGAATGTTATCTATCTGTCCTTCAAAAATTACGGCAATCCAACGGTTGAATCAAGAGTTATTATAATTTTAGTAACCAGTGTTTATAATGACTCGGTTAGAAAACTTGGTTAAGGGAATGCTAAGAATATGGTTAAATATGTGATGGCATAACCGAAACTTAGAGCATATAAAATACAGAAATGAAGTATACCCATAACTTGACTTATGATCCGATAAGAAGAAAATCGATTATGTGATAATACGATATAGATTACAACTGGTTAAGTCCGGATCACTTAACCAAATTGTGTAATCTATAGAATCGTGAACCTCATGTGGATGTATGTTGATTATTAGGTTGGGTACCATGCATTAGAATACCACCTAATGAAAGCTTAATGAAATTAATAGGCTCTTGTTGATTGGATCCTTGGTTGTGCACTTTATTGCTTGCTTATTCTCCGGACTCCAGGTAAGTCCCCTGGACTTACTCATGATGGATTTATGTGATACTCTTTGTCTTATCGAGAGTCTTCATGCATCACGCGACCTAGTAACATGTTAGGAATATAAACTGGTAATATGACGTAGGATGAACTTAGTAAATCCAACGATTCATATGTATGCTATGTGTCTATGGTAGGACGGCCGTCAAAATCTGAATAAATGACTTATACTCGATGGAACACGAATGAAATGATGAAAGGCTTATGATGAGAAAGAATGAGTATGTTTGAGAAGGATGAGTATGTTTGAGAAGGATGAGTACGTTTGAGAAGATATTATGGTGATTATGATGATGATTATGATGATGATACGGGCCCTTGTGTGTTTATTTCGCATTTATATATATCTATACACTTGCTTATGTGTTGCATTTTAACATTCATGTAGTTTAAGTATGCCTCTTTATATGGCACGGAGTGTGCATATTTCCGATGATTGACCCCGATTTATTTCTTGTTTTTTAGATTCAGGTACCCCTTACCCGATATGACTTACTGATGTGGATGGTTGTCGGGACAGACCTTTTGGACGATTAGAGTGAGGGAGGCGCTTGACATTCGCACTCTTTTTCTCATACGTTTTATCGTTTTGACCCGGCGTGGCCGTGGCATTTTGTTGTATTTATGATTTCCGCTTTTATCTCTGTTCGAAACGTTTTCGCGATAGTCTAGGACAGGTGAAGCCTCCAACGGGCTTACGATCTTTTCGGGGTTCGCAATCCCCATCTTTTGACAACTAAATCTTCCGCTTAAATGAACCTAATAATAACTCGTACTCGGTCGTAAGATCCAAAGCTCACGGAAGAAGATCAAACTTCTTCTATAACATTCCCCGATAATCTAGTATTCCGAACCTTATTTACCTTCTAAGTAGGTTTATGGAGGTTAATTCGGGTACTTAAATTTCGGGTCGTTACACTTCCTCCGTGTGTCCAGATAGAGCGAGGCGACGCGAGGCGGAGCGAGCGAGATCCCCTTCCTCGGATCCAACCCGGCCTTCCTTCAGATCTGAGTAGGAGAGATGAGAGCGAGAGATCTGAGCGATAGAGGTGAGCTAGCGAGAGAAAGGAGGAGGGAAAGGAGAGGGGCAATTAATGGACATTTTGTTAATTTGCTCAAAAAATTAGATAGTTCATCAATTTGTCAAAAAAAAGGGTCTGTTGTCAAATTTTTTCCTAAATTTAGAGGTGGAGTCGCTCTCCTGTTCGGAAAATGTTTAGACTACCATGGTGGTAGTCCACCACCCTGTCAACTCATTAAAAAGTTACTCCGTACAATAATATTCAATTATTTATATGACTAGGGCCACTAGGCAATAGATGGATGGAGATTAAGAAAAGTAGACGTAATGAATACTTGTCTTGGGAGTAGGATGTGCAAAGTTAATTAATGGACCATGTTTGGCATACCGGGGTGGTAGACTACCACCCTGCCATGTCATCAAATTAAAAAAATAAAATAATGAGTCATCATCATGAAAAAAAAGCGTAGGAGTAATACATTTACCCATGTACGTAATTATTACCCACTTGATCATATAGATTAATTTTATGAATTAATATTTATATGATATTAGATTTGGTTTAGTCGATATGTATTTTATGTATTTTATTTTATATTGATTTTGTAGGGTGTCAATTTCATCAAATCAGATAAAATTTGGACATTTTTAGCTATGTAGGGTGTTAATTTCATAAACAATAGATAAATTTGGGCTATTTAAAATAATATCATACAACCATCTCTTTGGGCCCAACTATCTGTTTTAACTCATAAATAATGTGCGTAGACGCGCGGTAGATAGAACGGAAAACGAAATTTAGATACAACATGTCATGACAGAGCCGGGTCAAAACCAAAATCGTAGGTGGGATGAATTACCATTTAGCCAAGTTAGTGGATTAGTCAGGATCTTCGGTTTCGCCCAAAGAGACTTCCCGTCACAGAAGCAAGGAGCAATCAAGGACCAGGTACCTAACACTATCCAAGTTGGGTCAAAATGCAAGAAATATATGCCCCCACTTTTTTTTTTTGTCTGGATTAAACCAAAACCCAATTCATCAGACCGGCCGAATGAAGCTGATATTCAATTAAATCCAAACTCGATTCATCCGATCCGATCATCCTGAAATCCGATTAATCCTAAACTTGAATATGTCAATGTCCATTTCAACTAGAACCCGATTTCATCTAATTCTGATTCAATCGAAACCTAACTCTACCGACCCGATTATGTCGAAACCCGATTAAGCCGAAACCCTATTTAACTTGATCATTTTTTTTTTTCCAATAATCCGATTTTATCCAATCTAGCTAGTCAAACCCTGAATTGACCCAACTTGATCCGATATAACCCGAATTTGAGTCAATCCATATAAGAACCCGAGTTGAGGTCCGATATAACCCGAATTGGAGTAATCCCGCGTATTTTTTTGCGGGACGGGATTGAATTTTTTTTCAAATCCCGTCTGATCTTATCCCTCACGATGATTTTAATTCTTACATAATAATCCGATGATTTTAATTAATTATTAAAGTTTTACATATAATTCGATGATTTTAATTCTAGTAGCAAAATCAACAAGTTGTTACTGCTTAATTTACATAATAATCCCACATTCCCACTAGCAAATACAGTAGCAAGAAGCAAAGCAAGCTAGCAGCTACTGCAGTGTTAAGTGCCTGCCGCCTTGCAAATTCTTGGAGTAAGATTATTCTTTTATTAATTAGTTTATTACGTTTAATTGTTTATATAAAATAAAATCTGAAATCCTAATGTGGTGTTAAATAAATGTTAATATATATAATATAAATTATTAATTTTAATTATATATACATTTAAATATATATAATTTTTAATTTTATATATATATGCGGGACAAATCGGGATTTGCGGGATAAGAATTCCCCTTCCTGCGTCCCGTCCCACCTATTTTTTGAAGATAGGATCAGAAAGGGAATGATTTTTTTATATTCAAATTCCTCCGAGATCAGGATAAAATACGAGACTAGACGGAATTTGCGGGATTTATGTCTACCCGGGAATTAAGCAACAAATTAAAAGACCCGAACAGGATTTAAGACCATGCATTAATTGTTTTACACGATCAAATTTTTTAAAAAGCGATTTAAGATTCAACTTGATAGATCATAACCTGGTAAAATCAGATCAAATTTGATAAATCTTACCCGTATAAACTCACATGAATACTAACTTAATTGATTGTTTAAATTTAATTTTTAATATAAATATTCAATATGAGTAGTTAAAAAAACCTATTATTTTTGTTTATCACAATTAAAAGTATTTTACTTGAATTGTTTTACACGATCTTTTTATACTTCGTATTACCTCCGTTCAACAATATAAGTCTTTTTAGACATTTGAACACAAATTAAGAAAATCATAAACTTATTACCTTTATACCCCTCATTAATTATCCACAACCACTAACAACCAATAGCATTTCATAAAAACAAGTCAAAAAGTTACTTTTCTCTTAACCCAATGCCTAGAAAACCTAAAAGTACTTATATTTCTAAACAAAATTTTAAGCCTAAAAAGACTTACAGTATATTTTTGAACAGGGGGAGTATCTTAGTTAATATTCTTACCAATAATAATAATAATAATAATAATAATAATAATAATAATAATAATAATAATTTTTCTTTTCAAATCTTTTTTATAAAAAAATTAATAATTCTTATTTACCTGCCCAAACTTTTCATATTGAGAACTTATGAACCACACTTAATTACCGAATCACTCGTGTTTATAAAGAAGTCACAATTTGAGAACTGATTAAGTAAAAATCAGGAAAAGGGTGTAGAGTTTAGCTGGGAGTTGGGAAGATAATTAATTAATGGTTTAAAGATAAAGTGGGTAATAATTACGTACATGGGTAAATGTATTACTCCTACGCTTTTTTTTCATGATGATGACTCATTATTTTATTTTTTTAATTTGATGACATGGCAGGGGTGGTAGTCTACCACCCCGGTATGCCAAACATGGTCTCTCATGTTCCTGTAAAGATTTTTCATTCAAAATCTTTTTGGAAAGTCAACCGAATTGCACGATTTCACTCAATCGGTGAGTTATTCGTTTAAGTTCAATTTCGGTTGGGATTTTTCATTAAAAACTAATCCTAGCCATTCATTAATTTCAATGGTTTAAATTGTAAACATTTTCAAAGTTGCTTACGTGTAGTATTTGTGCGACAATTAAGTAAAGTACAATAAAAAAAAAATGCAACTTTACTTGTTATATATAAGTACATCTTTATCCAAATCTTTTGATGAATCACACATTACCTACATTACCTATATCGAATTCTCTCCAGTCGTTCAGCGTAGATATCGATCGTTATGGTGGCGTTCTCAAGGATGCTGAAGCAGACGGACGTCGGGAGCCGATTCTCGTGGCCCTCCGGCAAGCTTCACCTCCTCCCCATCGGAGTTCATCATCGACAGTACTCCTTCATTGCGGTCGATGCAACTGGCAAAGCCTGGGCGTTCACTTGCTCTGTACGCACCCGAGGCCCTTATCTCAAACCGGTTCTAACTGGCTCGTCCTGGCTCCCCTTCGTCCGAGCCAAGGGTCTAGGTGTTGCTGATGTGGTCACTTTCTACTACGACAGCCCGGTTGATGGTTTTAGAATTCGAGTGCGGAAGCTGAAGACCATCAAATTGATGGGGCGTTACATCACTTCTTATGCAGATGAGGAGTGAGCGTCCAACTGGTCCCCTTAACTGGCTAACTCATCCAACTTACCCTTATCTTTCTATGTTCGTTTGTGTGGGTCCCACTTTCTCTTTTAGTTTCTTTTTTAAAACAAAAACAAAAGAAGTTTGACGAAATTGTGAGAAATAGCAGTAACAAATGATTTTTTTTATCTTTTTTTTAATGATTGAAAAATTCATTGTTAATGATGTTTCAGCAATTTTTTGCAACTCATTATATTTTCACAAACAATTATGCTCTATACATGTGTCTGTAACATATATATGTATATATAATTTGCCTTTATGAGAGTCTGTAACATATGTAATTTGCCCTTTATAAAGTTTGAATTTTCACATATTAACCATATTCAAATTAGTCACTGCTCTTTAGCGTAATTAATGTATTAAAAGCCTGGAGATGGTCATATGCAGGGCCGTTCCGAAGGTTTCGGAGGCCCGGTGCGATAATTCGAATTAGGCCCTTTTATTTTTATTTTTGTCACAATTGTTACGACTATAGTTATATTTTTTTTTGTAGTGAATTACATCTATTTATTTTATACGATATAAATGATGTTATGAAAAAAATATATAGTTTATTTAAATGAAAACAGTGTTATATATACTTCTTAATTTTTAGTGTCATTGGACGCCATTTTTTGAAAAAAAAAACAATTAAAGAATAACATACTCTCAACATATTAAAATTTAAGGTATTTTATTACTATTTTTAAAAGTAAAAAGTATGTAAATAATAATTATATTATTTTTTAATTGTATAAATTATTATATGTAGTATTCATACAATAATTAAATTTATATAAATAAAGAAAAAAATTAAGAGCAATAGGCAGGTGTGTAGGACTTGTTAGGACTTATAGGGGGAAAGAATAGAAGAGAGGGGTCAGTGATGCAACAACTATACAAGAATGGAAGATTCTCCAATTGGGTTTAAACGCTCTCTTTCTTTCCCTTGGTTCCTCCGCCTTCTTCTTCTGGGTAGTGTTCTTGATAGGTTGGATCAAGCCGAGATTGATTGCCCTTGGCAATCCTTCTCTGGCTTGGTTCTTTGCTGTGTAAATAATTTTTGTATCTTTACAATCAAATCTCCACCAAATCTATTACAGATTACTCCAAACAGCAATTCAAATTACCAAATCTTCCTCTTCGCCAACATAAACCTTCACAGTATTAGAGCTCTGGGGAATACCTCTATTCCTGGAATCTGTACTCTAATTATACCCACACATGTCTCTTTTATGATGTTCCTCGTCATAAAGAACATCTATTGCTTTAATCAACAACAAGGATTAAATGCAAATCTCAAGTCCCAAGTGGTAGAGCTCCCTAGGACTCTGCATTACTGGGCAACAACAAACCAATCTACCAACAAGTTAACCAACAGATTTTTTACTCTAAATCTTGCCAAAATCTTATGTATCAACTCTAATGATATTCCTAATGTAGGTTTATCTAGGTATTATTACAATGCAAACACAAGGAGTGGCCAACTGCCAACGGTGAAGCGGCTCCAGGGAAATCAGTTGAAAGATCTTACCTTGGCAACTGGAATCGAGGGAAGTATACTCAAGAAAGCCTATGGCAATATGAACTGCAATGAGGAGGGCCTAAGAAAGGGAATGCATCTGGACATAGAGATTGGGAAAACCGAGAGCACCTATGCAGCAAATGGAATGGAAGGTATGATTGCCCCTACTTTTTATCTCAAAAATTGCATTTTCATTGCTCATAGTCCCGAGATTAGAAATCACCCAGAGAACTCTAGCATTAATCCCATGAATGATCTGAGTAGTATAAATACCAACTGTTACATCCTCCACAATGCACCTCTCTTTCGCCTCTCTTACAATCTCCCATACATTTCCTCTCTCCCTACTGTCATGGATCCGCAGCAAACTTATGTTGATGCTCTGATCAACACTGTTAGGCAAGGAATCCCCCTGGAAACCATGCCTATTCCCACTCACTTGATTTCCATGCCAAACACGAGCCAGATATCTGAACCCACTCTCTCACTTGCTCTTGAAAACCAGGGTATGATCACTCAAAGCTCTGAAACACATCCTATTCAAGCCACTCAACTCTGCTCAGGGCTTGGAACCCTTTTCTTCTCCTGAAAACCACATTACTAATCCTTACTCTGTTCCTGGAGTTAAGGACCTTCATGACAAGCTTTCTGAATTCAGCCTTGTCGGAAGGTTTGTCCAAACTCCTATTGATCTGAAGCAAGTGGCTGGAAAGATGAAGATAGAATGGAAATCTCTCAAGGGCAGCTGGGGGGTGGACATAATCGGAAACGATTGGTTCATCTTCAGGTTCGCCAACAAGGAGGACAGGGCTGTGGTCTGGAGCAACAGGCCCTACCATGTCCAAGGATCTCTTATGGCCATCTATCCATGGTCTGACGCTTTCAACCCCTTCGAGGAAGACACCACCAACGCAGACGTCTGGATCAGGATTCCGGGACTTCCCCACCACTTTTACATTGCTGAAGCCATAGCTTACATCTTAGCTGCTAGTGGTGTTGGAGCTCTGATCAGGTTGGATCAGGCCTCTAATATCCGAAACAAGCTCAGGTTTGCAAGAGCCTACATTAATGTTTCCCTTCTGTCTAAGCTTATTACCTTCATTCACATCCGCAAAAATGAAACTGAAACCATCAAACTCCGTATCTGGTACGAGGATTTCTCGGATGGCTGTGGATGTTGTGGTGGGTATGACCATACCTACGATGACTGCCCCTTGAATGCTCCTCGTCCCAGAAAGTTCAGCCTTGTCCTCGAGGAGAACCCTGAAACTGACCTCCTTGCTCTACCTCCTTCACTTAACCACACCAGAAGTGACCCCAGGCTATTCAATATGCCAAACACCTTCACTCCTTTTACTCAAGCTGACATTGAACCCACTGTGATCCCTTCTATGCAGCCCCGCCAGGGTGACTTTGGGTTGCTCCCTACCACCACTCCCATGTCTACCACTTCTAGAACCTCTTCCCACCAGATCCATAATCCCAACTACTCTAATGAGTTAATCAATCAGCTCATTGCTCTCAACAATGCTCACGTCTCTAAGATTGCTGGAGATTGCTCTACCACTCCCTTTGTGATTGCTCCTTCCATCTTGCACACTATCATGGCCTCTGCCACGCCTACTCTTCCTAACATCAACAATCTGATCAATGATAATGGATATGATGAGATGCTGAAAGCTCAGAGGAAAGGTAAAATGGTTGACACTGGGGTTGAATCTGAAGGATCTCAACTCTCTCTCATATCTGATAATTCAGTCATAAGGAAAATGGGTGGTATTGTGATCAGATCCTCTGAGGAGGTTGACATGATTGCTGCCATGGAACAAAGCAAAAGGAAGGATGAAGATGACCAGATTGAAGCCTCTTCCCCGGCCAACAAGAAGCCAAAGAAAAAGAAGAACTAATGATGATGACTCACAAGACTCATGGCCTTGCAGCTGGCCTTGGTTTTGCTATGCTGCACCTAAATAACTCTAAGCACCTTAGTGCTCTTTTGAACCTGCCCTCTAGTCCTGATTTCAATCTTGGCTGTACTCCTCTTAGTTTTGGTAACAATTATGTCTGCATGCTCTATGATCTTTGTAAGTGCACCTTATTTTCCAACTACTGGTGGCACCCTCGTATCAAATATATCTTTAATCATCTTATGTTAGACCTTTACTGTGCTTCTTGCTCTCTTTGGATTGCCTTTCATGAGTTTACCTGGTATGAGTTCCATGGGACTATTGGTTCTGCCAGTAACACTAAAGACTCATCCTATGAAGCTACCACTTG
This sequence comes from Persicaria maculosa, assembly GCA_963922045.1. Taxonomy (NCBI): domain Eukaryota; kingdom Viridiplantae; phylum Streptophyta; class Magnoliopsida; order Caryophyllales; family Polygonaceae; genus Persicaria; species Persicaria maculosa. The sequence goes on along the minus strand of OY998259.1, from coordinate 22,641,823 downwards.
CTACTTCAGACAAAATATCTCAGTTCACAGCACCAGCTTCAACAGTTGGCAATGGACAGGTATGCACCCCTATTCTCCTCTCTCAACAAGTCTGGCTATCCCCACTGCTTCTCTCCAAAGAAGTAATGTGGGGAGAAGCAAACGAAACCTTTACACCAACAACAATACCTTCAACAAATTTTGTAACAAAAGATACCACACTTTTGCCATAAGCAAAATATGCAGATCAATGAAAAGAAAGGACCACAATCTTGGAAGCTGGAGCTCAGCTGTAAACCACAGCAACAACTCTGGGAGTATAAACATGAGACTGGAACCAGGTAACCAACGTCATACTGCTTCTCAATTACACTTAAAGGAGCATAGTAATATCTTAACTTGTATTACTGGAAATCAAAGCTACGGTTTTATTAAAATTTGTAAACATGGTACTCTAGAGCTAAGTAGCATAGCTTTGGCAACCATTCATGATTAATCTCGGATACTGGAATATCAGGGGCTCTAGAAAGCCCCTCCTCTGGCATGAGATAAACCATTTAAGACACAACAACAAGCTTGATCTCTTAGCTCTAACTGAAACCAAATCAACTCAACCTCCTACTGACAATCAACTTCACTTAGCTGGATTCCAAAGATGCATCTTTATCACCTCTACGGGGGCTAAAGGTGGTATCTGGATTCTCCTAAATCACACTAAATCAATGCAAAATACCACCATCCTGGAACAAGACCCTAGATACTGCATGATCAAAGCTTCCATTGATTCCCTAGACTTTGCCATTATATTTGTCTATGCACCCTCGATTGAACATGAAAAAACTAGTTCTGGAACAGCATTATTGAAATCACAAATAAACATTCTCTACCTGTTCTTATAATGGGTGATCTAAATGACATTGAGAATGACAGTGAGAAAGTAGGAGGGAATACCCCATCTATTAGTAGATTCCGTAGACTTAGACATCTCAAAGACGATCTTAATTTACACACTATCCCCTTCATGGGATCGCCCTTCACTTGGAGAAAACATAAGGAGACTAGAGACAACACCTATGAGCGACTTGACAGAGTCCTTGCTCATCATCAAATAATAACAAAACTTACAAACTTGCATGTTCAACACCATTCCTTCTCCTTGTCTGACCACTGCCCAATCACACTCAAAATGGGAAACAAACTTGGCCACAAAGGTGCCCCCTTTAGATTCGAAATGGCCTGGACTGTGAATCCAATTTATGAAAAAATGGTGACACAAGTTTGGGAAAATAAATTTATTGGATCCCATGCTTACAAACTTATGAAAAAACAGAAGCTGCTTAAAAACAACACCAAAAACTGGTGTAAAACACATTCAAATAACATTTTAAAACACCTTTCTAAAGTGGAAAAAAGAATCATGGATCTGCAAGCTAAACTGCCTTGGGGTCAAATATCCAGCTGGGATAATCGGAAACTTATGAACTTGGAAAAGAAGAGGACAGCCATGCTAGAATATAACTACAGATTCTGGAAACAAAGAGCAAAGACGAAGCACCTTCAGCTAGGTGATAGAAATACAAACTACTACCAAACAATTGTGAAGATAAAAAATTTTAAAAACCATACTTCGACCTTCACTTCTAAAGAAGGTGAAAACATCTCTGATCCAGAGAAAATTACCAACCAAATTACCAAGGAAATGGCTGAGAGATTTGTTAAGCCAAACTCTCCTAGAATTACATCCGAACAGCTACCTCATCACCTACCCAGAATCACTCCAGAAGAAAATAAATCTCTTACATCAATACCCTCAAATTTGGAAATCAAAAGCGTTCTCACATCTATGGCAATTGACAAAACGCCTGGACCAGATGGCTTTCCCCCTGAATTCTTCACCAAGTACTGGCACATAGTAGGCCAATCTGTCTGTAAAACCGTTAAAGCTTTCTTCCATTCTGGGACTCTACTTTCGGAGATTAATCAAACTTTTATAGCCCTCATACCCAAAATAGATAATCCTTCTACCATAAATCACTATAGGCCTATCAGCCTCTGCAACACCATTTATAAAATTATTTCCAAACTCATAGCTAATAGAATGAAGAATATCCTTCCTAGACTGATCAACCCCTTTCAAGGTGCCTTTGTAGAGGGACGATCCATTCAAGATAACACACTAATCGCACATGAAATTTTTCACAGCTTTCATAAACGCAAAGGATCAAAAGGCTGGATGGCTCTAAAACTAGACATGGAAAAGGCGTATGACAAGATTAACTGGGACTACATTAAAGCTACGCTCACTAATTTTGGATTTGACTCTCGATGGATTAGATGGGTCATGAGCTGCCTAACCACCACTACTTTCTCTGTTCTTGTCAACAACCGTCCAGGTGCACAATTTAAACCAGAGAGGGGTATTAGACAAGGGGATCCTTTAGCGCCTTATATTTTTATTCTTGTAATGGAAAATTTAGCAGCTGAATTACAGCAGGAAGCAATGCTAGACGATGCATTGGTGGGAATTAGGATTACAAAAAACGGTACGCCTATTCCCTTCCTGACCTTTGCTGATGATACAATTATTTTTGCACCTGCCTCCTTCACAAGTATCCACACCATTCGTAATATGCTCAACAAATTCTCCAATCTTTCTGGCCTAACGATAAATTACAACAAAAGCTCTCTCCAAGTCTCTGAAAACGTTAGTAACTCCCTAGCAAATTCTTTAACTAATGAAATGCACATCCCTGTTTCTAGAACTATGGAAAAATATCTGGGCATCCCGCTAATCCGTGGTAGAGTTAAAAATGAGATGTTTCAGGATGCAATCCAAAACCTCAAAAAACAACTAGCCAAATGGAAAGCCTCGACCTTAACACAAGCGGGTCGTACTACTCTTATTACAGCAAATCTAAGTTCCAAAACTAATTACCTTATGCAGAATTTTCTGCTCCCAAAGGGAGTACTCCATCAGATTGATCAAATAAATAAAAATTTCTTTTGGAATAAACTGGAATCTGAACGCTACAATCCGCTGATAAGTTGGGAAAAAATCTGTAAGCCAAAAGACCAAGGAGGCCTGGGAATAAGATTAGCAGAAGAACTAAACATCACTCTTCAGATGAAACTGTTATGGAAACTTTACACTAATACTGATAATATTTGGGTCAAACTCATTACAGAAAAATACCTCAAAAACCAAAACAGAACTTAAACGACTCCGACCAACCCTTCATGGCAATTTGGCAGACTTCTTCACCTTCGTGAAAAATTCATGGAAGGATTACACTGGATAGTTGGAAATGGAACAACCATAAACGTTTAGAAAGATCCCTGGATCCTAGATTGTAACCTTGAGAACTTCCAGCTCTCGCATGACCCGGATCTCAAAGTTTGCCAACTCATCAACCAAAATAAAGAGTGGAATCTACAAACTCTTCATAATCTTTTCCCGAACAATATTGTTGATAAAATCCTACAAATAAAAATTCCCTCGTGGGAAGCTGAGGATAAGCTAATCTGGAAATTTAATGGGGATGGACAATTCACAACCAAATCGGTTAAACAATTAATCAACACACGCCAACAGAATGAAATATATGGAAATTGGATATGGAAGCTCAACATTCCCCCTAGGATTAAGAACCTAGTGTGGAAAATATCACAAGATGGAATTGCCACAAAAGAAAGACTAAATCGCTTTTATAACAGAGTGCCCTCCCAATGCTGTCTTTGTAATGATCAAAATGAGGACAGCGATCACCTGTTTCAGCATTGCTCCTACACCAAAAGAATTATAGCGGCTTATGAACAAAAAATTGGAAAGTCGTTAAATATAAATGATAACCGAATCTCCCAATTAAAAGATACTCTCCAGACTAAACCCTCAAATCAGAACTTTGAAGACCTTTGCTTTGTATGGCAAACAATCTGGGAAAGTAGAAATGATAAAATCTTCAGAAATAAACAAACAGATTCTATCTCTCAAATGGTAACCAAAACTTATATGCAGGTAAGGGATTGGCTGGCTGCCAATCCTACTAAAGACACAAAACATGAGAGAAAGAGAGTGGGGATTAAATGGAAAAAACCACCTAGGGCCACCTACAAAATTAATGTAGATGGCTCAACTGCGCCTACTGGCTTCTGTCAGGTAGGTGGGATTCTTAGGGATTGTGATGGAAATATGAAGGATACTTTTCAGCATCGGGTGGGTAGCGGCTCTGCTATCCAAACCGAAGCAGCTGCATTTTGTGCAGGTACAAAAATGGCATGGCAAAAAGGCTTACGTCGAGTTATAATCGAAGGTGACTGCTTAGAAGTAATCAAAGCAATCAACGGTACTCAGAGACCGAGATGGGAGATCTACTGGCAAATCGAGCTTCTAAAAAAGATGATAAAGGAATTTGAATGGATAGAGTTTAAACATTGTTTTCGTGGCGCCAATGGAGCAGCAGACTTCATAGCTAGATCTAGAGAGACTTGTAATATGGATACTCTCCCTTTGAATAGGGAATTCTGTAACATCATCCGAAAGGATGATCAGGGTTGTGTTCTGTCGTAAGGACTGCCCCCTTTTCGCCTAAAAAAAAAAAACTATACAAGAATGGAAGAGAGGGGGTGGGGCCCAAAAAAATAAAACACGGATGCAATCTTGGGAGATTCGAACACGGGTTCCTTCATTGACAGGTAAAACAAAAGCCACTCCGCCACATTGATTTAACTGAATATGCAGAAAACTTTTTATATATATACTAAACTTTGATCTATTGGGCCCCCAACAAAGTTGGGCCCTGTGCAGATAGACCTCTTGCACCGCCCTGAAACCGGCCCTGGTCATATGAAGTAACAAAATGTTCAATATTTAATAGAAGGAAATTTTATAGGAAACCACCCCTTATTTATTAGGCTTTTCATTTAACCACCCCTTATACAAAATCTTTCACTAAACCACCCCTTATTGATTAGGCTTTTCATTTAACCACCCCTTATTGATTAGGCTTTTCATTTAACCACCCCTTATACAAAACCTTTCACTAAACCACCCCTTATATAATTCTGTTAACAGATAACCACCCCTACCTCTATTCCATCCAATTTGATGTTAAAAATTTATGAAAAGACCAAAATGTCCTTTTTAAAACTATCCATCTTTGACTCTCTTGCCTCTGCTCGTGCTCGATTTATCTCAGTTCTCTAGTGGTGGACTGGTGGATCACGACCGGCTTGGCGGTGACTCGGGTGGTGCTCGACCGGATTCACTGGCTTGTTAATTAATTTCGAATGAACTGTCCTAGTACAGGGGTAAATATAAGAAAATATTAAGAAAACGTTTTGACCGCTAAGAATCTGCCAATGAGGCCGCCGAACCGTCTTGGCGCTTGGCGGTACCCCACCGCCGAGCGTTTTTTAGAACATTGATTATACCTTGTGATTGGAGAACCTTCTGCATTCGTGATCAGTTTACATCATCGAATCCCTCTCCGAATCCCCTAGTCGTGTAGCCTGAAGTTCGTCGATGGCTCTGAAGTCTGGACGATCGTAGGATTTCTATATATGGCAGCAGAAAGGTTGAAGATGGATAGTTAAAAAAAAAAAAAGGGCATTTCGGTCTTTTTTAGAATTTTTTAACATCAAATTGGACGAAATAGAGGTAGGGGTGGTCATCTGTTGACGGGATTATATAAGCGGTGGTTAATTTAGTGAAAGGTTTTGTATAAGGGGTGGTTAAATGAAAAGTCTAATAAATAAGGGGTGGTTTAGTGAAAGGTTTTGTATAAGGGGTGGTTAAATGAAAAGCCTAATAAATAAATGGTGGTTTAGTGAAAGGTTTTGTATAAGGGGTGGTTAAATGAAAAGCCTAATAAATAAAGGGTGGTTTCCTGTAAAATTTCCTTAATAGAAAGACTATTCATAAGTTCTGGTAGTTAGAAACGTTAAGAACCTCAATGAGTGTTAATTTTAATTGGTTAGCTAGTAATCTATTTGATATATATATATATATATATATATATATATATATATATATATATATATATACTTTGGCTAGGACGTGACCCCCTAGGCCCCTGGCTCCGCCCAGTAGATTCCAAATATGAAGATGTGGATCATTCAACACACGTGCACCCCAACATCGACCAAAAAGGCCAAAACTAGTAAGTGAGTCTGTCACCCTATTACCTTCTCGAAAAATATCGAAAACTATGACTAAATCTTAAGATCTAATCCCTCACACGGAAGCCTTGGCATCGTACGTAGTATCAAGCTATAACTAAACAGCGTGTGCATAATATCAACACTCTTCTCAATGAATCGGAGGACAATCTGGGAATCCACCTCCATATGCTCCCAGACCAACTCAAGCCCTTGTATGACACCCCAAAATTTTGCACCCAGAATTGTCGTACATCCTAGATTCGCCACAAATCCTCTAAGCCACTCACCATGCTCACTGCGCAGAACACTTGCAGCTGCTGTAGGCCTTGCCGCAGATAGGGTTGGTCGCAGACTCGCAGCCACGGAGTTTCATTATTATTTATCAGTACATTGCATTAAACAAACATCATGAGTGACTTTAGACCTATTACACTGATCAACCATCAATCTTAGCCGATGAGTATAGATGGTAGACAGAGTAGAAGGACACAAGGAATCCGATGGTGCCGGTGGCCAATGTAACTGCAATGGCCATAACCAGTGAGTAGCCCACATAGATGGCCCCCGAGATGGGTCCGTTCATATGGTTCAACTTCACGACCAGGAAGAAGACCGAGTAGAGGAACACATAAATTCCAGCTGACCCGGAGCCAAAGAAAGCCTTCCACCACCAACACCAATCTCCCACGCGGAGGCGTGTGTAGGTGAAGATAACCGACACTATAGCACAGACGACTACAAGCGAAAGGAAGGCGACGAGCAAGAAACTGAATTCCAAATAGAATCTTTTGAACAGAATGCTATAGAGGATGAGGAAGAGTTCAATGAGCACGGTTCCAAACGGAAGGATCCCAGCTCCGACAACAAGCAACCATGGAAAGTAATTTCGCGCAGGAATCTCTGTCGGTACCTGGTTTATCCGTACAGGGTACTGGATAAGTTCTACCTTAGTCCCTAAAAAGCCACCGAGGAGCGTGAGAGGGACCGAAATGCACAGCCAGAGGGATATGAGGCTGAATAACAACGAGACGGGTATGACCCTTGTGCTCTTGGTGCCAGAAAGCAGGATATTCGAAAATATCACAACAGCAATAACCATCCCTGGGAAGAAACACGAGGTGGACCAGGAAACCGACTTCCACCCGTCTGAAGAACCCTTGATGGTTCCCCAGAGGCGAACAGCAGCGTAGCCTGCAGCAATGCCGAAGAGAAGATAAAGGATTATCATGCTCGTCAATAGCCTTCCTCCAGCAACGGGTTCCACAAAACCAAGAGCAGCAAGGACAATAGTTGCAAGAGCCGTCCCTGTGATCTGAACGCCATCTCCAACCATCACACAAAGTAATTTAGCACAGCCTGGTTCCCTGAAGACATCACCAACAACAAGCTTCCAGCCCGGCAGTGCTTTAGGTTCATTGTTGAGTTCCTCGTAATGACTCAGGTCTCTCCTCACAGACCTCCAATATATTACAAGCACAATGCCTGCCAAGATGAAGATAGTTATTGCAGAACTGAGGATGGAGAGCCTGCGAATTTCGTCATGTCCCACCTCCAAGTAAGCATCCCATCGAGAACGCCATTTGATCTCACTTTTCACGAACTCCACCTCATAAGAAAACGCAACAGTCTCGTTTTCTTTTATGACATTCTCAAGCACCACTGCACAATTGATAGGTCGGACTTTTTCATACATGTGATGTTTAGACACATCGGAACCCAACGATTTCACACTGCACGGCACAACCTCAAACCCAACGATTTCATATTCAGAGTCCACCTGTGTGATGATACCAAGACCTCCTTCCCCAGCACGAACAATCAGTTCACCACTTCCTCTGTGCTCGTGAATCAAAATCATAAACTTGATATGATTAAAGATGTAAACGTCATCACTGTGTGGTCTCGTATATCCAATTGGGAACCCAGTCTCCTGGTACTTGTAGCCATGGAAATTCAAGTACCTCCTAGCTGGAAGGTCATCCAATATTATGCTAACTTGGTACATATCACGGGTTCTCTTTTTCAGAAGCTTGACCTCATCTGCAGTTAAAGGACCCATGTTGCACAGAAAAACTGTCTCATTAACATTCATCCGGAACCGATATGGTGAGTTCATTATCTGATCTCCCAGCAGAAGTCGTCCAATATTTATTTCACTCTTCTTGATCCCTCCTTGTGGCTTACAATAAGGGAGACTATAGTAGCTGAAGGGAAGCATAGTTTCTGCAGATGTTATAGGATTAACTTTAGCAAACATTGCATCACCAAACGAGAAGGTGCGCCTGTACAAGTATGGGTCCAGGAAGTGAAATCCATGGTAGATGTAGGCAAAGAGGATCAAGGAAACCAGTGCCCAACAAAACCACAGCATCCGGTTTATAGAAGAAGCCATTGAACGTCTGAACCAAATCCGGAAGGAAAGAACAAAGATATTCAAATATTGTGGGCTTTAACAATGTTGATGTACTCTGGAATTCTTCTCAGCACCAAAACTACACGAGTGACAATCCAAAATGTTAAATTCGGAACCAAATGAATCTTGATTTTCAGCTCCCTCAAAAGCAAACAATATTTTCATCATAGTAAACCATTGATCCAAGCACCAAAACATGATAATTTATAACTACTGTTAGATGTGGCAACATGTGACCCGAAACTCAATCCTACCAAACTGGATAGTTTTACGTTTAGGTTTTAGTACTCTTGGACTTCTAAACTACAAATAAGCGACCCATAAATGACCCAAACCTGAAGCAATCCACCAACAAACCCTAAAACTCGAAATAATCTAAAGTTTGAGCTACAAAATTTGGCAAAATTGATCAACCTAACTTGACAACTTTAGGGCTAGACTGTTAAGAGTTAACCATCTGAGGCCACTTGAAATACCACCACCTGTAAAAATGACTTCAATTGAAATACTCTGATGTGAGCTTGAAACCGGAAACCTAAATCTTCAACCAAACTCAGGAAACAGGTCGGGGAATTAGGGTGTTTGGATACCTTTGAAAGGATTTTGAATGATCATAAGCATACCGAATCCTATAAAATGGAGATTGTCATATCTCAAATTCTGCAAAAACAGCTTACATAGCGGAAATTCCTCATCCAGATATTCAAACAACTAATATGCAAAGGTATCAACCAAAAAAAAAGGCAGCAGGAATTCAACAAATTTTCACAGACAAAGCTTCAATAAAAAAACAAATCAATTAGGTTTGGAACTAAATTAAACGGACAATTACCAATTAGGAGAGAGAGGGAAGAACAGCGAGAAGAAGAGGTGTGGTCCGGTAAAGGACCTTCGCTCAAGAGTTTGTGCTGGTGCTGGTGCTTCCTCTCGCGGAAGTGGAGTGAACGAGAATTGACTCAGTGGGGTGATTTGAATAGTAAAAGCACCATCTGATGTCAACATAGGCGGCTGTGGACATTGCCAAGCTAGGGAAGACTTGACCAGTTTCGACCACGATTTCGAATCAAAATCCGAAGACTAACCTCAATCGAGTGGGTAGTGGGATCAACCATTGTGTAGTACTGAGCACTTGCTTTCGGCGTCCCCGCCTGATAAACGGCCGGAAACGCCGCCCTCCGGCCTCCGCTTCCAATGGAATTGTAGGGCTCATGGTGTATGAAATCCATCTCCCCTTTTTCGTTCTGCCCAATTCAATTGAAAGGCGTACCGTATTATAATCTGGCAATCTGCATAATTTAAGCCCTTTTTTCGCAAAATAAAAGGCTTATAATTGATCATTATTTTTTTTCGATGATTCATGCATTTTTGGATTGTATTAAATTGGGTGTTGTTATAGTTCTGTGTTTTTTCTCAAAAGCTAAAAAGGAATCATGTTGAAAATCCAAGGTTTGTCTCGCTCATTTTAGCTGGTTGGCACAAGTCGATTTACATGGTGCGTGATTCTTGCTGGCTGAGTCACGTGTCATGAATTTGTCATCAAAGGTGGGTTAGTTGTTATAAAAAAATTAAATTTTTAGAATGAGAAAACATTACAACTTTATAAGGTACTGGTATGAAGATATCTAGTACCATGAAGATAAAAACATGTGAAATTTTTTGTTCATTTGTTTTTATAATATTTTTTTAAGATAAGGATTTGAGATACTAATAACTCAATAGGTCGATGAATCGATAAATAGACTATCTGTCAACCTACAACACGCTAAATAACACAAATTAACATAGATGAAAAAAAAAACTCAAACAACTCATAAAAATTGTCAATCAATGGAGAGACCAAATCGATGTCAAGGGCTATAAATAGAGGCTCGATCTTGCTGTTGTCAAAGATCTCGTTCAAAAATTCAAAGATTCTATCATCACTGTCATCGTTAGAAACTCGAGGTTCGATCTAACTGTCGTAGAAGATCTCATACAAAAACTTGAACCTTTTTTATCAATTAGTTGCATGAAATTCGTTTGACCATATTTAATGATAAAATGTATTTTCTAGTAAAATTTGGATTAGACTAATTTCCGGCTTGGTAACTCCTTCCCTATCTAAACATGAGTTAGACAATCTTTAAATATTTAATTATTTGACCATGCTACATTTTGGATTAAACATCCAATCATTTTAATTTAAACTGACAATTTTTCAAATTTGTTGGGGTCAAATCCCGTACTAATTGGGTTAGACCTTGAAATTTTTTGAGAATTGAGATAAAATATTTTTAACATGAATGTATAAGTTTAATGTGTTTTTTATTAGGAAAAATTATGCAAATGTTCAGGGCATAATATTACAATATCCAAAATGTTTGGGCATAATATTACAATACTAAAAATGTTTGGGCTAATTTCTGGCTTGAGCTCTACGAAAAATACCCTCTCTTATTTTGGGCTCCTCCGATCTCCTTTTTCTCACTTCCCCTCCACCAATACACACAGAAAATCGATCCAAGTTGAAGAACAATGAGTAGCATCGGAACTGGCTACGACCTCTCCGTCACCACTTTCTCCCCCGATGGCCGTGTTTTCCAAATCGAGTACGCCGCCAAAGCCGTCGACAACAGCGGGTTTGTGTTCCATCTGCAAACTCCTCAATTTGTGTATATTTATAGCTGAATTGAGTGTGATTTTTTTTTTAAAAAAAAATTTATCAGAACTGTTGTTGGAATCAAATGCAAGGACGGCATCGTTTTGGTGAGGTTTCTGCCCTCGACTATCTCGTTTCTCGCTTCCTAATCCGTGTCGTTGTCGATTGATGTTTAATGTTGTTGATTGATTGCATTTGAAGGGTGTCGAGAAGCTGATTCAGTCTAAGATGATGTTACCTGGTTCTAATAGGCGAATTCACTCCGTTCACCGGCACTCTGGCATGGTATTTTTGCTCATTCCTGGATTTCCTGTGTGGTTTATAGTTCTATAGTTAGTGAACTGGATAAAGAGAAACCCTAGAGCTTTTATGGTACTTCATGATACTTGCCTTGAACAAAGAGTGTTATCTTTTTTAATAAATTACCAGCTTCCCGTTTTTGATTTGGTACTCCTGAATGTGGAGTTACTTGATACTATATGTTTCTGCTCTCACGTGTACTTGAAAGATGGTTTAAAATCAGCCAATTGTTTTTTAGTTTTGAGTTTTCAGGACTTGTAGAACGAATTATATGTTGCATTTACTATGTTAGTACGAGTTTTCATTATACGAAACGTTTTTTCTGATCTCTTGAGCTTAACTCCTGAATTCAGATGGAAAAGATCTAGCTACAATTGATGAGTATTTTGTATGAATGAATATCAAATAGTGGTGTCGCACTCTCAAAAAAGGGGACACATGAATCTTAAATATCAATATTCGCGGCTGATTATTCAATATGTTAGTTTGATCATAGTCTGCTAAGACACACCTGGCAAGAAGTGATTCTTTCTAATTTTGCATAGTTTAGATGATAGCGCACATTCAATATTAACGTGTCATCTACAATGGAGCTTAATAGCCATATATGCTGCCAACATGCAAAATATTCCGAAAGGATGTTGGTATTGCTATACAGCATAGTATGTTACTATTGGCAAGTTATGATTGAAGAAAATTTTCTTTGCATCATTCTTCAATATGTTTATTCCAAGAGAAATGAAGGATGGAATTTTCTTCTTTGGCACACCAATTTGATTTAAACCAATTTGATTTAATCGTCTCATGTGAACTGTGGAGTACTTGAAGGAAAATTGAAAGTGAATTGAAAGGATATTTGTCTGATTGTAATTAAAAGACAATGTGGTAATCAGGAAGTTGTAGTCAAAACATGTTGCTCCCTTTTGTTCTTTCTTCTGTTTTGTACATTATTGTCCATAAGGGAAAATACTGCTTCGAAATATGCCTCCATAACCTTCACCTCAACTAATCAAAGATACTCAAGACATCTCTCCGGAACTCTAACTCTGCTGGTTGTCTGCAATGACAGGCTGTTGCCGGATTAGCTGCAGATGGAAGGCAAATAGTTGCCCGTGCTAAGTCAGAAGCCACCAACTATGAGAGGTTTGTGTAGATCCTCTAAAGAAGTGGCAGCATGCTCTTTTTCATACTATTTTTCATTTGCCTTGTTACTATCTTGTAAGTTTATTTGGTTCTTCATAGTCATCACTGCATGGAGTTGAATTTGAATCCAATTCTGCCACATGAGGTTTAAATTTCTAGTACAACATTTGGTTCAATCAGTGGGAAAATTCGACCAAAAGGTTATTCTCGTTGGAGGAGAAAAAAATCTTGGGCACCATGTCTAGTGTCTGAAGATTTAAGGAATAGCAACTTTGACATTTTATCTATAGAACATAGGCGACTGTTTCCGTGTTTCATTTCATGCATTGCATGCAATCTACCAATATTATATGTAAGGATGTCATAAAATTGCATTTTTTTGCCACATCAGATGAACAAGGCAGGTGTGTTCTCACGATAGAACTTATTACGCGCTACATCAAATCCTAATAATGATAGATATTATAAAGATTCTTGGCTTCATTGTTTGAAGCATTGACTAATATAAGGCCACAATAACTCATCCTCGGTAAGAAAATGCACAATTTGTATAAAAAAGGTTTTGCACTTGGCTTGGAAAGCAAACCACCTAGCAATGTGCACAGGGGAGGTGGAAACCTACAAGGGTGTGCAGGTGGGAGATTTGGAGTATATTTCATTGCTTCGACTTATATTTCTTTTACCATAAAATGTGGTGGTTTAGAGATAATGTGTCCTTGAGTCTTTGTCACTTATGTTTTGTGTCTTAAGCAGTATGCCTGGTGTCCAACTTGTCCGATATTGCATTTTATAGAATCATCTGAGCTTGTTCTTTTGTAATATTATTGTAACAGTATTTATGGTGAACCTATCCCTACTAAGGAACTTGCTCAACGCGTTGCTAGCTATGTTCATCTTTGCACACTCTATTGGTGGCTCAGGTTCTGCAGACTAACATTTCTTCGTCCCTAGTGAACAATACGAAACAATGCTTAGGTGTTGTTACAATATGTATTCTCATTGACTTAATTGTGATGATGTTGCAGACCTTTTGGATGTGGAGTTATTCTAGGAGGTTATGACAGAGATGGACCACAACTATATATGGTTGAGCCATCTGGGATCTCTTATGTAAGTAAATTGTGGTTTTTAGAGGTTGCTATTTTTAGTAGCTTGTTTTTGGTCTAGTGGTTCAATTTAATTTTAGGTAGTTTATAGTTGCTATTATTTCAGGTATCTTTGGTTGGAATTTTCTCATTTTATGTTGTTGCTTCTCAATTCTGTTGTAGAGATATTTCGGTGCTGCTATTGGAAAGGGGAAACAGGCTGCCAAAACGTAAGCTGGTTTGGTCTATCACTGACTATATTGTTAGGGAAGCAAAGTTGGATGATGAAGTGAATAGCATTCAGATGATATGTAATATTGTCAAATATGCTTTCTAAATACATAGCATTGAATATCTGAAGTTGTACTGCACATTTTTTGCTGGGTAGTTCCTTTCTATGCAGGCTTGTAACTGAATATGTTCAGATGCACTTCTCTAATAATATATTGTTTCAATTTAACAGAGAGATTGAAAAGTTGAAGCTTTCTGAAATGACCTGCAGAGAAGGTGTGATTGAAGTAGCAAAGATGTAAGTTTTTTTTATTCCTGTCCTTGCATTAAATTACAAATGGGTAAATATCTTGAGACCAACCACCGAAGTTTCAAAGAAGTTGGCAGTTCTAACTGTCGGCTTTGTTGCATCCTAGACAATATTTTTTTTACCTCATTATACTTGTCAATCGCTAGCTGATTAGTTGCTCTGTGAAAATGCAGCATCTACAAGGTGCATGATGAGGCAAAGGACAAGGCCTTTGAGCTAGAGTTGAGTTGGGTATGTGATGAGTCAAACCGTCAGCATCAAAAGGTAATATCTCCAGCATTTATTCCACCATGTTTAGGGTAAAAAAGGAGACTTATAAGACTCCATTCTTTTCTGATGGCGGAAATGACAATAGCAATCAATTTCTGAAGGCAACAGAGGTTCCTCGACGAGTTGAAAATGAAAAGCACATAACCTTGCATCTATGGATGTTCAAATAAATGCATAAAAGGAACACGTGGATTTGGGAAATAAGAAGCTAGTAGAGAATATTCAAGATCCTAGATCTACTGTTCTATGATACCAAAATCTAATTCATATTGGCTGCATTTATAATCTTAAATTCTTAATTGTGTCACAAGAGACATGGAAGTAGTAACTGATGGCTAAGAACGTTGACCATCTGTACAGATATGAATGGGGAAGTGAATAAATGAAGTTTCTGGATATGCATTGTCATATTAACTCATACGAACTTGAAAGTATCTAATCTATGCATATGGAAAAATGCACCCGGACTGAGCTTGCCACCCCTTCATCCACTGTCAAACATTTGTACTGTTTTGGACCGAGCAGCCTATAAATCCTGTCTAACAGATCTAATACAATTGATCCATACGCCATGACAAGTCATCAGTAGCTTCCACTACATAATGGATTTTGTTTGGATTTCAGGTCCCGGCTGACCTTCTGGAGTCTGCCAAGGCTGCTGCTACCGCTGCTTTGGAAGAAATGGACGCAGACTAAAAGTCGCGACTTGCGCTCCATTCCTTATACCTGCTAGAAGCAGTCGCTTCTTACACACAGAACTGGGTTGTTGTGTACGTTTAACAACAGGTGAGCCCCTTTTATCCAAATCGGAACATCAGTTGATTGGAGATGGATTATTCGGCATTTATTTGCAATCAACATCGCCTTGAGCTATCTGTTTGCGCCTCATTTTCCAACTGTATGAACATACATGGATCAGCTTGAGAACACCTGTAGGAACTTTGGGTCTTCCAACCTCTCATGTTGTTGCTAGATTGATTAAGATCTAAAACGACTGTTTCCACAAATGCCCCATAAACTCTTTCTATGTGAAGCAAAAGAAAATTTTATTATTATTAATTAGAAAGTAAATGGAGCACATATGTGCATTACCTTAGTCAATGCAAAACTAGGTGGGTTGCATGACTTGGTTGAACGTGCAAATTATCAGTTCCCTCCACATCATGGGGTGCCTCGTATAAACAATTCCCTAATATTAAGTTATTTCCCTTGAATTGTAGGCAATTAATTAACTGAATAAATAGTAATAAATAAAGAATCAACTGGCTCGTAAGATAGATTATCAAGCTTGTAAGATGGATTTTAATGATAATTCCTTCGCCATCACATATTCACAAAGTCACGAAACACGTGATTTAATAATCCAAGTAGAAAATGTTGTTTATTCATGTATTTTAATAAATTGTTAACTGTGACTTAATATTTTTTTTTAAATCAATTTTAAAATGGAAAAAAAAAATCCAGTTCAATATTTACCCCCGCCCCTATATGTTCATAAACTAAAAAGTCTTTCATAATCTATATCTATATAAACTCTTAATTTAGAAGAGTTTAGGATGACGTGTCAAGCTTAAAGGAATTTTAGGAGTCTCGACCAATCATTTTTTTTGCCATTTTTCTTTGATTTTCTTTAATTATATTTTTTATCTTCTTTTTCCTTTAATTATTTTTTTCTTTAATTTTACTAACTATCTATATAAACTCTTAATTTAGAAGAGTTTAGGATGACGTGTCAAGCTTAGAGGAATTTTAGGAGTCTCGACCAATCATTTTTTTTGCCATTTTTCTTTGATTTTCTTTAATTCTATTTTTTATCTTATTTTTCCTTTAATTATTTTTTTTCTTTAATTTTACTAACTATTGGGCTTAATTCAAAACATTGATCTTAACCTAAATCATAATTTTAGTAGTTTGTTCGCTCTAAAAAAACAATCTATATAAACTCTTAATTTAGAAGAGTTTAGGATGACGTGTCAAGCTTAGAGGAATTTTAGGAGTCTCGACCAATCATTTTTTTTGCCATTTTTCTTTGATTTTCTTTAATTCTATTTTTTATCTTCTTTTTCCTTTAATTATTTTTTTCTTTAATTTTACTAACTATCTATATAAACTCTTAATTTAGAAGAGTTTAGGATGACGTGTCAAGCTTAGAGGAATTTTAGGAGTCTCGACCAATCATTTTTTTTGCCATTTTTCTTTGATTTTCTTTAATTCTATTTTTTATCTTCTTTTTCCTTTAATTATTTTTTTCTTTAATTTTACTAACTATCTATATAAACTCTTAATTTAGAAGAGTTTAGGATGACGTGTCAAGCTTAGAGGAATTTTAGGAGTCTCGACCAATCATTTTTTTTGCCATTTTTCTTTGATTTTCTTTAATTCTATTTTTTATCTTCTTTTTTCCTTTAATTATTTTTTTCTTTAATTTTACTAACTATCTATATAAACTCTTAATTTAGAAGAGTTTAGGATGACGTGTCAAGCTTAGAGGAATTTTAGGAGTCTCGACCAATCATTTTTTTTGCCATTTTTCTTTGATTTTCTTTAATTCTATTTTTTATCTTCTTTTTCCTTTAATTATTTTTTTCTTTAATTTTACTAACTATCTATATAAACTCTTAATTTAGAAGAGTTTAGGATGACGTGTCAAGCTTAGAGGAATTTTAGGAGTCTCGACCAATCATTTTTTTTGCCATTTTTCTTTGATTTTCTTTAATTCTATTTTTTATCTTCTTTTTCCTTTAATTATTTTTTTCTTTAATTTTACTAACTATCTATATAAACTCTTAATTTAGAAGAGTTTAGGATGACGTGTCAAGCTTAGAGGAATTTTAGGAGTCTCGACCAATCATTTTTTTTGCCATTTTTCTTTGATTTTCTTTAATTCTATTTTTTATCTTCTTTTTCCTTTAATTATTTTTTTCTTTAATTTTACTAACTATTGGGCTTAATTCAAAACATTGATCTTAACCTAAATCATAATTTTAGTAGTTTGTTCGCTCTAAAAAAACAATGGGATTAATTCAAAACATAAAATTAGTAATAAGAAAACATAAAATTAATATTAGTAATCTATATCTATATATACTACTTCAATCGTTTTCTCTACTCATGAGTTTAATTCAAAATATTTAATTATCTGAACTTTTACAATTATGTTATAATATTAATTTAATATATTAGTAAGATTTTATTTATAAAAAATCGCGGCATGACGCGGGGATCATACTAATAATTGTTTTAAAGTGAATTCATTCGTACTTCACAAAGAATGGGTGTCCAAACGCATATATTGAAAACCGTCAAACAGATAGGGACTTGCTTGGTTGAACAATGGAGGAGGTTATGAATAACCTCCTCCATTGTTCACTGGCGAATTGCGCTAGTGAAGATTCACAATGGGAGGTTCCAAGTTCTGCTTGTCCACCGACAAGCAAATTCGACTACTTATTCACTAGCGAATTGCGCTAATAGTTTAGCTATTTATTTTTAAAAATATTTTGTAGGCATTTCTATAGTCTAGTTCAAACCTCTCTTTATGAGGTGATGAACTATCTTTATGATAAAGTTAGGGTTCGTTTGGTTCAATGTGGGACCGGGAAGTTACTTTATGAGAATTGAATTCTCGAGAAGTCCAATTGATGGGAATTGTGAAAATGTGTTTGGTTGATTTTTTTATTTTAGATGATTAAAAGGGGAATTGAAAATTTCCAAATACAAAATGGTGGAAGTTGAACTTACCTAGGGGACTAGGTAAGTGAACTTATTTCATTTTGAGGAATTCAACTTTCCGGAAAGTCGAATTCCTATGCTTTTTAATTTCAAAAATAACAATAAACACATGAATTTCTTCTACTCCTGAGAAGTTTTACTTCCTGGGTTTTTGCATTGCAAACCAAATGAGCTCCTAAGAGCCTAATCCTCTTTACAAAAAAAAAAAAAATCTATAGAATAAATTCTTGTCTAATTTACTCGCATACTTGTTTTATCTTCTAAACCTCTCTATTCATAATTGGGTGGGGGTTGGGTGGGGATATATATATACACCGTTAAATAACAATATTTAACGGTGTTTAAACTAAAGGTATTATGTGTTTATTTTTTCGCTAACATTATATAGTTAGCGGGTGATTTTGGTACTATTATCTATTATGATCAGAGCTATGGATTATAATTCATTAATTTGGGTAGGTCCATTTTTCTCTGTTTTATCTATTATGCATTACCTTATTTGGGTCCAACATTATTATTTTTCAGTGCATTATTAATTCATTATTGAACACTAGAAAATGCAGCACGGTTACGTACACGAGTTCGAATTTCCACCTCTCAATTTGTTTCAATTTTGTCAAAATATATCCCTTAAATACACTCATCGTTAACTAAATTAATTATACTATATTATAATATATAATACATAAGCATATGGTCTTCCCCTGTATACGTAAATTACATAGTTATTGTTTGCTATAAAAAAATGAAAAAAAACACGTAGCCATTGAATATATTGTCGAGGTGTGAAGGTGATTTCGTGCTTATCTTTTATAATTAATCTGCTAATAATATTAAATGGGTTTTATAACATATGTCCCTAAGGGTATGGTTCTAATTAAATTGATAATGATTTGTACCGACAACAAAAAAAAAAGTATTTTCTACTATGGAAAATGCAAATTATTTAACACCGGACTTGAGATTTTTTTAATCTCATCATCGCAATATGTATGGCTTAATTCTGACTAATTAATTATCTGATGTTTTAAATTAAGTTTTTATATTGTATGCAATAATAGCTAATGTATATTTTTTTTTATTAAGGTAATAATTTGAAATCCCAAACAAAACCATTGTCAAGAACTCTGGGAAATCGAGAGGTCGAAACGAAATAGTTGATAGACTAACATTTGTGATACAACTAATAAACCAAGTAGAAAAATATCAACAAAAAAAAAAGATCGATGAAGAAACAACTCAAATACAAGTGATCCCAGTAAAATAAGGCTGACATAGTGGATGTTGTCATGTTGAGGAAGATCGCAACTGCTGAGAATATGATATTCTCAGCAGTTGCGATCTCCTGGAGAAGTGTGGATCAACAATGCTCTTCACACTTAGATGAGGTAACTCGATCAATATAAGACCCTCGAGACTACAATTTCATCTGAAACTAAATGCAACCACACCAAAAAACGACAACACTATAGGGGACGGATTAAACCAAAATCAATAAGAAGAGACAGATCAAAAGGTTTTAAAACGAGTCAAACAGTTTACGAGATTTTTTTTTACAATGTTTTTGATTTTAAAATATTTTAAAGTAGGCTATTCAAACATTATTCAATTGTTTATATTTATAAATATACTATAATTAAAATGAAAGTTAATTAACACATTGAAAGGGAGATCTATAAATATTTGCTATAAGGAATTTACAAGTATTTCATACAAGATACGGATCGAGTATATAGTTTGACCAATATAGAAACCTCATAATTAAACTTTGGAGTGTGACTTGGAACAACCACCTTGATAAAAAAACAAAACATAAAAATAAAAATTGGAGGGGCCAAATGTAAATTAAGTAAGTAATGTGACAGCATTTAAATCGGAAAAATAAATTTAAAAAAATCCTATAGTGTTTGTAGTAATATATAAACACATGCATGAAAAATGTTTTGTCCATAAAGTCCGCCCAATTCCCAATTTCAACGCCCCATATATTTTTTTTTTATTAAGTAAAAATTCGGATGCGAAACCGCTATCGGAGAGCATCCTTTCGGATGAGGTCAATGAGACGTGGGTCATTGTATATAGATGAGGTGGAGGCAATATGAGCAAGGTGTGCAACCTTATCTGCCACACAATTGCCGTTACGAAGAATGTGTGAAAATGATACTTCGTAAAACCCCATAAGAAGGGAGCTAATATCAGCCATGATTAGCTCAATTTCCCATGGACATCTAGTTTTAGACTGTAAATGATTGATAATGGTGAGTGAATCTCCTTCTATTATTATTTTAGGGATTCTCATATTGAGGGCTCTGAGAACACCCCTTCTTAATGTCAAGACTTCGGTCATTAGAGGGGTTTGGTATCCAACCATTTCACTTCCCATTGTTACTGAATTCCCTGTGCTGTCACGAATGATGTAACCTATCGAACTCTGCCGTTGGCCTGATGCAGAACCATCGAAATTTAGTTTTAGTTTCCCAGTTGGCGGCCTTTTCCATTTTTCCTTTTTCCTTCTATTCCCACTTTTCCTAGGGGGATTTCCTTGTCTTTGTGTTCTGTTGTCGTCCTCTTCACTTTGCTTCCCTGCTTTATTCCATTCATTAATGTATGATTCCACAAGTTTCACAAATCCTTTTTTCATTTGGCACTTTTTGGTGTTGGAAGATTAGTTTATTACGCACCATCCAGATGGTCCACCAATGGAAAACCAATTTCATTTTTTGTTGTGTGTCAAGCAATCTGCCTAATTTGGTCATTAGTTCCTCTATACTCCTTGTTATCCCGATATTGTCTTTGGTTTCGGATTTCACTTTTGGTGATAAACTTGAACAGCAGAAAGAGAATCTGCATTCGAATAATAGGTGGGTAGTGTCTTCTTCGTGATGATTGCACAAGGTACAATAAGGGGGTATTGCAATTCCTCTTTTTGCGAGTCGGCCCGCTGTTGGGAGTCCATTCTGACAGACTTTCCACATAAAATTCTTGATTTTAGGCGGAACGTTCAAGTTCCAGATCCACGCATTATTGTCGTTATTTAATTCTGTTGTTTTCGTATTGAGTTTGTATGCACTAGACGTCGTAAACCATCCTTTTCTGTCTGGCCACCAGTACATTCTGTCTTGAATTTGATTTACTGGGAGTGGAATATCCGTGATTTGTTGCGCTATACCGTTTGGTACTACCGTTCGTAATTTATCCAAATTCCATGCTCCATTAAGTATGTACTGATCAACCGTTTCTTCCCAGTTGATCTTTGTCGGGTCGAGACAAGCATTTTGAATATCCGTTACGGGAGCCCACTTATCAAGCCAGAACTTGATTATATTGTTTTTCCATCGCCGACTGACCATGCTAGACCTTCCTTAAACGGTTGAATGAGTTTTCGTAGTTGTGTCCATTGCCACGATGCATTTCCTATAATTAAATGAAATATTTTATATTATTAATTAAAATACGTTTTACGGGGTTAATATATATCAGATAAACTAAATACACTACAAATCTTGCACGTCGGAATAGACGTACACTTAAATAAGGGAATTTACGATGTATCTAACAATACCTATATATATTATACAACTAGTTGAACCTTTATTTGATTTATCTTTTTCTCTGTATAATCTATTCATTTGTTAGATTTATTTCATTTTAGTTAGTTTAAACGATTTCGAAGTTGTGATGTAAGTACGTTGTACACCATACACAACCATATATCTATAAATCTATCTATCTATAATTTATAACTAACTATTAAAAAAAATAATTTTAGGGGCGTTTACCATATAGGTCAAAATTTTGGACTATATTAGGAATGTGTCTTCCAACCTCTCTATATTAGGGAATTGTCCACCGATTTTTTTTTACTGAAACCGAAAACAACCGAAAACCTTACCACACAAGCTTCCTCCCCTTTATCCTACCTGCTGTAAATCGATCATTTTTTGCCTATCAATGGATCTATCTACTATAAACGATCGATCTGTTGCTCAATCGAACAATCTGTTGCTGAATTGCTTCAAGTACGCACGCATATCAATGAAGTAAGCATTATCGATCGTTTTTTGCTGTAATTTTGGACTATTCTTCAGCAATGTTCTTCGAACTTATGATTATGATATTGATTCACTACAGATCTGTTGTGATCGTTGATTTAATGTTCTTCAAAAATTTTGATTTTGCAATACAAGATTTGCTGAAACACAGATTTTTGATTTGTTGCTATAAGTATCGTTTATGATTGCTCCTGAAATTAGGATTGATACTATAATTCAATATTTTCTATCAATTGATTATGATTGTTGATGTGAAGGCGCAAAGTTTCTACCAATTGATTTTGATTTTGATTTTGCACTACTAGATCTGTTGAAACTAACAAATTTTCGATTTGCTGCTATAAGTATCGTGAAACACACAGATTTCCTACCAATCGTTTATGATTGCTCCTGAAATTATGATTGATACTATAATTCAATACTTTCTATCAATTCTAATTTGCTGCTATGAACTTTATGATTGAAACTATCGCTTTTGATTGCTACTAAAAGTGTTTCTACATGTTTGTGTTTCGATTTTCTATATAACATTAGCATGCTCAATGATTGCTGAAACTATCGAATATTGATCTCATGTGGATTGCAGTTATCTGTTTTTTAATTGTTTCAGCAGCTCTACTTTTTTATCGCGCTGTTCGTTTTTGCTGAAATGCATTCAAATTATATTTCAAGTACTTTAATATTGTCCAACATTGAATTGCAGGGATAGAAATGTCATCAAACATTGTAACAGTTGTGTATGGGGGAAAGTGGAGAATTGCTGAAACAGGATTACTATTCGATGGAAACACTACTTCAAAAGCTTTTGTGCTAGAGGATTCAATCACTTTATCAACCATGAGGGACAAGGCTTACAACAGATTCAATGTTGATGAATCAGTTGAATTGGAATTCAGCCATTTGCACCCCTTCAAGACATTGAAAGCACCGCTTAAGGTAGATTCTGACGCTGATTTGAAAGAATTCTTGTTGTTGAGTAAACTGGATGGAGTAAATTTTGTTGTTGAGTTGTGTGTCACCAACACCTGGATATAACACACTTACTGCTGAGCATGCTGAAACACACTTACAACTGGATGGAGTAAATTTTGCTTCTGCCATAAACACACTTACTGCTGAGCTTGCTGAAACTGATGACAGATATAGCAGAAACATGGATATAACAGAAGATATCTCTATTTTTGATGAGATTCAAGATGTGCCACAAGACGATATGGATGCTGAAAGATTTACATATTCATCTAATGTTGAAAACAGTGAATCTTTTTCAGATAACTCCAATGATGGGTATTGGAATGAGCGATATGCCATGATGAAAAGAAAAGGAAACACAGTTGATGAAAGGGGTGCTGGAAGCTATATCACGGACAGTATTGTCAACCGTGTCACTCAATGCCCAAGGATTATGTATGTTGGAAAAACATTCGAATCTAGACAGGCAGTAAAGGATGCTCTATACATTATGTCTATGATGGACATATTTGGATTTGAGGTTAAAAAATCAACACCAAAATATTATAGAGCAATATGCATAGACAGAAATTGTGATTGGAAATTGCATACAAAGAGAATTTCAGTTATTTGTCATGAGGTGATATTGTATAGAGATATACACACATGCACATGAGATACAAGAACAAGACACTGCAGGCAAGCACCATCCAATGTTATTGCCAGCCTCATACAATCAAGGTGTATACTGTTTCAGCAGTTAATTTCAGCATATTTGTTTTTTTGATCATATTAATTTCAGCGTTCATTTCAGCACTATATTTATTATTAGTTTAAGCAAACAATAAATCAATTTAAGAAATCAGTTTAAGCAATCAGTGTTAGATCATTCACAGCTTTATCAATCGATTTCAGCATATTGATAGTTTTAGCAATCATTTACTAATTGTTGTGTTTTTGACAGTGGATACAACCCAAAACAAATTATTGATAAGATGAGAACGGACCACAAGATCTCAATTACTTATTGGAAGGCATGGAAGGCAGCATGAATAGCACAAGTGAAGGAAAAAGGGTCACCTGAATCAAATTTTGCTGCCTTGCCGTCATATTGTCACATGCTTATGGAGAAAAATCCAGGGACAGTAGCTCTCATTAAAACAGACAGTGCTGAAAGGTTCAAATACATGTTCCTGTCTTATGGACAATGCATTAGAGCATTCCCCCATCTTAAAAAAGGTATGTATATATGCATAATCATTTATAATTTAGCAAAGTTATGATGATTTCAACATTTACCTTTTTATTGTAGGTTGTTTTTGTAGATGGCACATTCTTAACAGGGGAATATAAGGGTACATTGCTTGGAGCAGTTACCCAAGATGCAAATATGAAATTATACCCGCTGACTATTGGGATTGTTGACACAGAAAATAATGCATCTTGGGAGTGGTTTTTTCAGCAACTCAGTAAAGTTATACCACCTACAAATGATTTGGTGTTTGTTTCTGATAAGCATTCCATCATTGCTAGAGCTATCACAGAGATATACCCTAATGCTACCCATTGCGTATGTATGTGGCATTTGAAGCAGAACATACATGCAACTTTCAAGAAAAGGCATCTTGCGGACATGTTCCAACAGGCTGCTGAAACCTACACTGTTAGTGATTTTGCCCACCAATTTGACCGTATAAAAGAAGAATGCCCAAGCCTTGCAACCTATTTGATATCCGTGGGGCTGGAGAGGTGGGCAAGAGCACATGCAAAGGGTAATCGGTATAACATGATGACATTAAACAACGCTGAAAGCTTGAACTCTGTTTTGAGTGGTAAAAAAAATCTGCCCATTGCTGCACTGTTAGAATTTGTTAGAGATAAGTTCACAGAGTGGTCTCAAGAGAGAAGGCAGTCTGCCACACTGAATACACAGAGAGTCGCCTCTGCAATAATGAAAATGATTCAAGAATTGCAAAAGGATGTTGGTGCATACACTATAATACACTTGAATGAGTCTGTCTTTGAAGTTACTGGAGAAGGTACGCGGACTGTTGTTGATCTTTCAGGAAAAAAATGCACCTGTAGGGTGTTTGACATTCAAAAAATCCCATGCGTACATGCTCTGTCAACAATAGTGAGTAAAAAGTTTGATGTGTCACATTTTGTTGCAAGTTTCTACACAAATAAAGCTTGGAGTTTGGCACATGCTGAAACCATATATCCAGTCCTTCCTGATGATGAAATAAACCTTCCTGAATATATTAAACAGATTAAATGTTACCCCCCATTGTAAGGAAAAGATGTGGTCGACCTCCTTCGAAAAGGAAAATCTCCAAAGGAGAGTTTGTGAGAAGATCAAAATACAGTAAGGAATGGCTTCAAAGGGAGCACGAGAAGAATTCAAAAGCTTAACACCAGCTGGCTACAGAAAAAATATGATGATTTTAATTTTTAGTTCAGTTTTACACTGTTTCAGCAATCAGATATGATTTTAATATGATGCTTTGTGTTTTTTTTAATCAGTTGTACTTTGTGTCATTGCTATACTATATCATATTATTTTTAGTTTTTATGGTTACCAGTTATTGCTATTCTGAAACTTTAATCTAGACAATCCTCTCTGTTTCAGCATGAAAAATGTGCTGAAAATAACTTCCTGAACACAAAATGCTAAGAAACGCAATAAGTCCCCTATTTAGAGATTATATTTCTGTGTTTCTCTAAAATATGGCACCTTAACATTGTATATTGGTGTCAACTTGAACAAAATGCTGAAAACATAACTTGCTGAAACAAAATGTTGAAACAGGAATACTGAACAATTTACATTATACCATTAACTAAATGTCAATTTTAAAAGCTCAACACCAGATAGATACAGACAAATAATGATGATTTTGATTTTTAGTTCACTTATAAACTGTTTCAGCAAGTTATACTTTGTGTCATTGCTATACTATATCATCTTATTTTTAGTTCTTATGGTTAACAGTTGTCATTTCTTTTTATTGCTATTCTGAAACTTTAATCTATACAATCCTCTCTGTTTCCGCATTAAATATTTGCTGAAACAAACTTGCTGAAAACAATGCTGAAACAGGAATACTGACACAATTTACATTAAACCATTAGATAAATGTCAATTTCACTAGCTTCAAAGAGTGCCATTGAAATGCATTCAAAATGCTACAAAAAACATCAGTTGTCCATAATATTCCCCGAAAATACATCTACACTACAAATACATTAGAATGTCTTGAAATCCCTAAATCTGATAGATGGTGTTACACACAAGATGCTATTATCTAGAATTTAAAGCTCCATCTCTCTTGAATCAAGTCTGAGACCATAAGTTCTCGGTATCGAAAGATTATTTCATTGGTAAACTTCTTGACATCTCCCCCAAACACCAGTGCTTCAATTGCTTTGAGTACAAAGACCGCACAAGATGCATTGTAAAAAATGAAACAAAACATAGTAATATCAAGCACCACAACAAAATGCTTCTAAATGACTTTGAAAACATTATAAAAGTAGGTTTCCATACCCAGTTGTATCATGCACTAGATCAGGGACCTTGTTAATGTGGAATGTAGACGGTTGAAAATTTGGGATCATACCAGACTTATCCAAATGAATTGACAACCACTCAGCCATCGGGCGCAGATGTTCAACAAGCTTTTCAGCAGACACAATGTAGTGGTTGAAATCATAGGCATTTATAACCATTTCAACAAGATCTATCTCCAAGGCAACCCAGTGCTCATTGTTTATGTTAAATGGGGTGTAAACCTTTTTTGCAGACTCCCAACTCATGGGATAATCGCTAGGATATAAGCCCAGGAAGTAGCTAGCAGTGAATTGTTCAACAGGGCTTGTTTCTTCATATGACGACGAGCATTCTGGGAGATACTTCTGATGAAAAATAGGATCCAACATGATAATGCCTTCAAAGCTGCTAGGATCCTCACTGACTCTCTTCCTCATGTGAAACAATCCAGCTTCAAGGTGTTGATACAGTAAACAGTGTAAGGTATTTTTTTAAAGCAGGTCATAATAACATAAATACATACATAGTTACATTACTCGAAAAGATGCTGAAAAGAAAAACAGTTTCATCATACTTACATCTATATCAAGCCAACCATCCTTCCTAACAATGTTTCTGAAAAATGACTTCTCTTTTCTAACTACCATTAAAAGTACTGAAAAATCCCTGCACATATTATTACAAGAATAAAAATTCAGGTCAGCATATTTAGATATTACTAAAGCACTCGAAAAACACATGAAAAATTAAGATGGACATACCTTGAGCCTTAAACACAACCATACATGAAGTTATGATCAACCTTGCTGAACAATGATTTTTTTTTCAGCATGCTTCGGGATCCTTACCTTTTCAGCAACAAACGGGCTCAATAGAAAACTACTTGCTTTTGGAAGACGCTTTGAACGCCTGAAATCTTCAATTTCTTGTACACAGTTAGGATCTTTGGAAATTGTATCCCACTGAGTACGTGTCTGCTTCAACAAGTTGTCATCATCCCCTTCCCCATCACTTACATGTATTGTTTTTCCAGGAGGTGGGGTCATTAAATCACCATCAGCATCTTTTCTTACAGCATCTTTTATTGCATCAGCACCACCTTCTTCACTTTCTAGACATGCAGGTTCATCACCATTGTTGACTACTTGGCCATGAGTTGATGCGGCTTCAGCATCAACCATTTCAGCATCTTCTATTCCATCAACTTTGGTTTCAGCAACTTTAGTTTCAGCAACCTTGACTTTAGGAACACCCACCACCTTACCCACCCACCCCCCCAGAAATGCCATCATATAAGCACTGCTCCCCACCCTTCAAATCCACATCAGAGTCACGCCCTAAGTCAACAAAAAATACCTGCCATGAAGATGAATCTAATGAACTCTGCCCTTCAACCAATGTAATAGGTATAACCTCATTTACAGATGCTGAAACATCTGTACCAATTGGTTGACCTAGAATCTCTGTAGGTGCCTCTTCCCGAATATCCACCACACCCCTTGTTGGTATATCTTTCTCAATTTCATCCAACACATCATTCACAACCTTTGAAATCACTAGATCACAAGGTACAACATTGGATGACTGAGTCTTAAACTGCATTGAGTCTTGCATTGTAAACCTATTTTCTAAGGAGTGTACCTTCTTCACAAGATCATCAACAACAACTACCAATTTTAAACATCCTGACAAACGTTCCTCAAGCATTTCCACCCTCGCAGCCAAATCAGAAACTCTTTGAGGCAACTCTTCAAGCTTATCTAACCTCATCTGTATTTCTTTCAACCAGCTAGGATGTTCCCCTTGTTTGCTGAAATCATCAGTCTGAGCCCCAACCGCGTTCTTTCCCGCTCCTTTCAAGTGATCATCTTTGACAGATCCCATAACAACTTTCTCAGTGGCTTCATTGTTTAAGTACTCATCAGTTTCAACATTCATCGCATCCTCCCCTTCTTGAGCCACATCCCCCCCCCCCAGAACTCTCTGCTACTCTATCATTAGCATCATCTTTCCCATCCTTAACTAACAAAGAATCCTTTGCAGGTGCAGCTTCAATGGACGACCTCAATCCAATTTCAGCAACTCGATGAAAAGATGGACATGCAACTTCTATTGGCATAAACAAATCACTAGAATCTTCGGAAGCAGAATTACCTCTCCTGCGAAATACAAATCTAGGTTTCGCAATTGCATCTTCAATTGTTGGTGATTTCTTTGCAGCTGAAATTTTCTTACCCCTGGTCTTTTTTTTTTAGTAAAACCAATTTCACATGATGGTTTAGAAATGACATCAGCTTGTTGAGCTGAAACTAAACCAGCAGACCGACCCCTCCTTGTTATGGTAGGTTTGGTTGTTTCAATTTTCTATTTCTTCACCGATGACAGGACTTTACTCGCAGACTTTCGCTTCTTGGAACCTGCAGCACCTCCACTTTCATTGCCACCTGACTCTTAATTGACTTCTTGTTGTTCCTCCCCTTGGGTTTTAGCAGAAGGTGGATCCAATGATAAATCACCTTCTGCAAGGCAATTGAACCTAACCCCATATGTTTTTTTCCTCATTCTCCAACAATCATACAACTTATCACTCTCAGGTTGTGAAAATACAGGTTCAGCTATGTGATCAAGAATGGGGCGAGCAACTTCATCTTTAAAGACCATCCCTGGGGACCTTGCAAACTCGCCAAAATTTAGGAACAGGGGCGCCTACACAACCAACAAAATTAACACACAATAAAACAGCTGAAATTATAAAAATGAACCTAATAAAAAAAGAAGATTGTAGTAAGATAGAGCTAAGACAAAAATAATACCAGGTCACCATTAAACAACTCTTGCGCTTCAATATAAGTATGTCGTAACAAACACTCCCAGCGAAGAGAGTATGGATCGTCCGCACGCATCTTGAAATCGCAAAGAAACTTATCAGAAAGCACAGGGAAAGCCTCCAGTATCCAAGCCTATAAATATAACCAAGCAACACTATATATCATACAAAAGAAAAAAAAACATTGCTGAAACACAAATGCTAAAACAAACAGATGCTGAAACATATATGCATGAAATTAATTACCTGAAAAGCATAAATATATCCAAACAATTCATATGATGGTCTCGGATCTGATCGATCACAAAGGAGAACCTTCTTTAAAGACTTCACCACCAAAGAATAAGACAATCTCCCCCATGGATACAGTTCACATTTCGCTGGATTGCATACAAGAGCAGCATGATTTTTCTTAACACTTTTTGAACGCCTAAACATTAACATTTTCTCGATAATCAACAACTTTGCCATCTACATCTTCTTTGGAGACGAATTTCTACATCTTTTAAATGCCTCCAGCAACTCATCGTACGTACACTTTGATTGATTCTCCCCAAGAAAATAAGATCACGAAAATTTCCCGGATGGTTTAACTGAAGTATCTATAACAGGAAGCCCTGTAATTGCATGAAACTCTACCAAAGAGAACCGAGCAACAAGACCATCAACCTTAAACCACAATTCATGCAGCTTATCACTCTTAATCATACGAAGCATCATTTGATGAATCGGCTGAAAATTAAGTTTCATCTTATTCCTTTGAACAAAAACCCATCCAAAGCAACTTCTTCTCAGCAACTCAAAATCAGTTTTAGACAGATGTTTCTCTATAACATCACAGACATCTGTAGCACAATAAACATTGGATTTTGCACAAAATCTAGCCTTTACAGGAATGCAGTACTTCAATCTCTGTTAAAAAGACACATTCATAAGCATGAATAAACATAAAAACACACAAAAAGGGCAATAAAGTATGAAAGAAAAATATACTCACATCAAATTGACATTTATATTCTTGAAGATCACTTGCAGAGGCATTATCATCTAAAAAACACACACAAAGCATACACAACAACAGTGTCAGCATGAATAACAAAATCTGCTGAAATAGGTATTTTACAGATTATGCTGAAATAGATATTTATGATAAAAATCAAAGAAACATTACCAAATGCATGTATACATTTGATAGAAAAACACAACAAAAGCCTGGAAAAACATGAACAAAAAACCTTAGAACAATAACATCACACCTCTGCTTGAAGAACCGGTTGAACTGCTACCTTCAACTAAAGGAACCTTCTCCGAAGAACTTTTGCTCACTGCAAATCAGCCATATTAGATATCAAACACAATAATAAGGGGGGGGGGGAAACGAAAAACAGGAATAAAAGACATGAACACAAAATACAAACCGTCATCTGAGGGATCGCTTGCAGTTTTATTGTCCATTTCAGCAACATCCCCGACATCACCCTCGTCAGATGGTTTATTCTCTGCCATTCAACATATAATCAAAGAGAAAATGTCGAATAAAAATAAAAAAAGGCATAACACTAAAAAAACACAAAACAAACCCCCACTTAAAGGATCGCATGGAGCTTTACTGTCAATTGCAGCAACATCAACTGCCTCCATCTCGTCGGAGCCTTTATTCTATGAAATTCAACAAAAATAGAAGGGAAATGTCGGATTCAACTTCAAAACCGGTATAACACTATAAACACACAAAACACACCCCCATTTGAAGGATCGCTTGCACTTTTATTGTCGATTGCAGCAACAGCAACTCCCTCAATGTCGTCGGAGACTTTGTTCTCTGCCATTGAAACAGAATCGAAGAGAACCGTCGGTTTCCTGCAAAAAGTGCTTGAGCAAGATGGAGAGAAAAGAGAGCGAATCGTCTCCAACAAGCCAGACGGGGAACGAAATGAGGAGAGAGAGTGCGGTGTACAACATAAACGCTTATATATGGAAGGGCAATTTTGTCCATAAAATTTTAGGTGGACAAAACCCCAATTTGCCAGACTTGGGGGACAATCACTAAATTAGGGAGAAAATTTGCGCCTATTTTCTATAAAATGTAATCACCCCCATAATTATAGAGTTATTTTCAACCAATCAAATTAAAATAGTTTTTTTTTTCTAATCAATCAATATCTATAAAATCTATCTATAATCAATCTATATACAATACCATATATATATATATACATACACGAGACGGGATAGGATTTGTGGGACGAGAAATCTCCATCCCGCGTCCTGTCCCATGTAATTTTTGCAGGAAGGAATTGAAATTTATTTTCCTAAATTCCACCGAAATCTTGATAAGATTGGGACGGGACAGGATTTGCGGAATTTGTGTCCACTGCTCGAAAATGATGCATTTTCCACTCTTTTTTTTATTTGCAATAATTATTAGAAAGAAGTCTTTAACTTACCAAATAATTGGATTTCATAGTAAAGACATGGGGTTAAGTTAAGTAGGGATTATTAATCAATGCAGTAATTAGTTGTAACAACTTCTTCTGTTTTAATCTCATCCAATAAATATTAATTTGACGACTGATGGTATCGCTTTTGTATTTTGACCTATTAGTGGGAAAGCGAAAACATGACGTTCCCTTCACTAAATTATTCCCTTTTTACGCGAAACTTCACAGCAACTGCTTTGGTCTTTTGCTTGCTGATTATTTAGGGATATCCGGTTATAATATTTACTTTGAAAGCTTTTTTTAATAAATACTAAATCTTACTATGTTTTTTTTTATAAGGAAATAATTCAAGGACCAGACAAACCTAAATCATCGAGAGGCCGACAAAGTCGGCAGACGGCGAACCGTCAATCATACAACAAAACAAAAAACCGATGCAATATATACAAGAAGCGATAAACAAACAGTCCAAGTCAACCAAACGATCATAACCTAAAAACCTGAGAACAACGTAGACTAATCCCGGAGTCAAGCGTCATGAAGAGATAACACTGCTGGCCAGCAGTACATCAGGAGTCCCTGTGGACGATGAAGACGAACCTCCAAGGAAATTTCCGGACACGGAGTCGCCTCGAAGTCTTACTATGTTCTTCTTGAAAGATACCTTTACTTACACATTTAAATATAAACTTTTCAAAACGCCAAAACTTCCATTTTATTTTTAACTAGTGTATAAATAATTTATATATATTCTAATAAATAAATAAAAAATAAGAATCTAAATATAAATAATTTTTCCCACAAAAAAAAATTGATATAAATGAAATTAATTCAACATATTATATATAAATAATTTTTATTAAATACAATTTATACTTATTATGTTAGTTTACTAAAATATCATGCATGGATGGATTGTGGCCACATATTATGGCTACATAATATTTTCATAATTTATAGACGATTCATCGTTTATAATCGAAAATAAGATTTTGACCTAAAAAAAGTATAGATATAAATAAAA
Source organism: Persicaria maculosa (assembly GCA_963922045.1). Lineage (NCBI taxonomy): Eukaryota > Viridiplantae > Streptophyta > Magnoliopsida > Caryophyllales > Polygonaceae > Persicaria > Persicaria maculosa. The sequence continues at coordinate 22,608,718 of OY998259.1, read as the reverse complement.
TAACAATGATTAAATAATTAATTTTGATATATATAAATCTCTTCACCAAAAAATAATCTAGATATAAATAAAATAACACCTGTCAAATAGTACATATTTATCTATTAATATTTTTGGTAAGTATGACTATGAAATATTTTTTATTTATATTTTTATCAATTAAATAAAAAATATATAGATAGATTGTGGCTTATATAACTTTTTATAAACTATGATAATGTATTATTTTATTAATTTTTCCCCTATGATCAACTACAACGCGCCACATTGGATTTTTTTTCCTAGGATCAACCACTACACGCCATGTAGGACCATATGCATCGATTTTAGTATATGTATATAGATAGATACATATTTTTTTACTGTATATCTTTATCTTAAATTAGTACTATTTGTTACCCGCGCTTTTGTGTGTTTTATTAAATAAATTATATTTTATTTTATTAAAATTAATTTTTTTTATTAAAATTTATGCCAATATTAAAATAATTTATTTAAAATTTTTAAATAAAAATTTTCAAGCAATCATAAAATAATAAGTTTTATAACGGGTTAAGATATGAGGTTAATAATTAATATGAATATTTTGATGATAAGATTTTATTTTTCAATAGCTAATTAATTAATAATGAAATCTCATCACTAGATATAATGAACTAAAATAATCAATCTGAATGACTAAAGATAAAATAATTCAAAGTACAATATTTATAAAATAACTCGTGATAAAATGATAGATTTTGTAACTAATGAAGATATGCGATGGACATATAACATGACACGTGGATACATTGTTTAATGTTGCTTAAATATATTGGATCGTCATTAATTAACATGTCAAAAAACTCATGTCAGATTGCACTAGAAAACAACACATAAGCGGATATTTTTTTTATTATATATTGATTATTTATATTTTGATAGCATTTTATGACATATTTGAATAAATTTACAACCTTACAAATATATCATAAAAATATGAATTATATTAAATATTTATTAATTAATTAATTTAATACTATATTCTGGAATAGAATATCTTACATACTAGAATTATTTAAAGAATTCTTATGGATTAAGATAAAAGTAGAGGAAGAAATGAAAATAAAATAATTAATTTTGGATCACTTCTACACAAGAAGATAAAGTTTTGGAGAGTTTATTGAAAACAAATAATAGAGTTTTATTTATTAAAAAAAATAGTACGTTGGATTTTGTTATGGCCCGACGCCTAACAAAGAAACCGAAAGAAAGAGGTGAGAAATAGAAGAGATAGTCTGGAGTGAGAAGAGAATAGAGAAGGTAGGAGATAGAAGAGAGAATTGGAAATTGGGAGGGAAAATATGCAAATTCATTCATACCCATCCTCCATGGTTCACAAGTTTATTTATAGACTAAGCCCTTAGCTAGGCCATAACAATGCCCAACCCTTATAAAGCTTTGTCTCAAGGCTTGTAAAACTACCATGAACATAAGGGTGTACCCATCCTAAGGCCATGACAATGCCCAACGTACCCTTATAAAGTCTTGTCTCAAAGCTTATAAAACTACCATGAATATAAGGGTGTACCCATCCTACAGACACATTATAGAGTGAAATTGGGAAATTGTCGAATGATATGTGTCGCTCTGCCTCCCAAGTGGCCTCTTCAGCAGGTAAGTTGGCCCATTTAACCAACCATTCGGTGACTGGCTCTCCATTGCGAAGATGGTGAAGTCTGGTGTCCAGGATTGCCTCAAGCATGGCCACAACCTGACCTTCATCGTCCGTCACTGGTGGTTGGTCACTAGCATCCACCTGGTGGCCTTTCTTCAACTTGAGTTGAGAAATATGAAATACATGGTGAATACGAGAAGTGGCAGGCAATTGCAAGCGGTAGGCCACTGCACCAATCTTAGCCAACACCTTGAAAGGACCATAGAATTTTGCACTGAGCTTGACATTCTTACGAATAGCAGCTGAGGATTGACGATAAGGCTGGAGTTTCACATACACCCACTCCCCAATTTCCAAAGATCGATCAGTCATGTGACTATCTTCAAAAGTCTTCATCCTTGCTTGTGCATGTTGGAGGTGATCCTTAAGCTGCAGAATCATGTGTTATCGAGAACGTAGCCACTCCTCAGCAGGTGAACCGGAAGCAGATAAGGTAGGTAACCCCAGTTGAGAAGGAGGATTTCCATACAAGGCTTCAAAAGGGGTCATCTTGATTGCAGATTGAAAAGTGGTATTATACCACCATTCGGCCAAGAACAATCATTCTCTCCATTTCCTGGGATTGCTTGCAGTCATACAGCACAAATAAGTCTCTAGACAACGGTTAACTCTCTCAGTTTGACCATTAGATTGGGGGTGGTAGACAGAAGTCATGTCTATTGTGGTATGCAAGGATTTGAATAAAATTTGCCACATACGACTGATGAATACTTTATCTCTGTTAGACACAATGGTAATAGGAAGGCCATGTAGTTTGTAAATGTTCTCCATGAACAAAGAAGCTACCTTAGCTGCAGAGAAAGGATGGCAAAGAGCAATGAAATGTGCATACTTTGTCATACGATCTACAACTACCAAGATGGTGTCCATATGCCTTTGGAGCGAGGGAGTCCCTCTATAAAATTCATGCTAATGTGACTCCAAGCACAATCAGGAATAGGTAAAGGTTACAGGAGCCCCCATTTTCAGTTTTACTTCTTTGACATGTATCACACACAGTAACAAAGTCCTTAACATCAGCTTTCAGACCACACCAGTAAATCATGCTCTTTAGACGCTGATAAGTGGCATGAATACCTGAATGACCTCCCTCCCAGCTTCCGATTGTCACCCCCTCCGGCCACCTGGATCTGGAGGATTCCTCACAAAATCTGCTAGTTGTTCCATCCGCTGATCATTGAGTTTCTTGAATTCTTCAAACTGTCTAGCTTGTTCTTCTTGAATTCTCTGCAAATTGGCCAAGGATTCCACTGTAGACTCCATGTATGCCTTCGTGTCATCGAGGAACTCCTGAAATTGCAGCTTAGATACCTTCGAACGAGTGCCTTCCGCCATGGAAACGCGTCAAGGAAGAAGCTCTGATACCAAAATTCTGTTATGGCCCGACGCCTAACAGAGAAATCGAAAGAAAGAGGTGAGAAATAGAAGAGAGAGTTTGGGGTGAGAAGAGAATTAATAGAGAAGGTAGGAGATAGAAGAGATAATTGAAAATTGGGAGGAAAAATATGCAAATTCATTCATACACATCTTCCATGGTTCACAAGTCTATTTATAGACTAAGCCCTTAGCTAGACCATAACAGATTTTTTCAGATATTTTAAGATTTTAACAAATTTACTTAAAATTATATATAAATAATTTTAAAAAAATATGTTGATAAATCAAGGATTGATTGATTACCTATATTATAATTTTATGACTATATAAATTAAAAATTGTCACTTTTTTTTGTTGTATGCTAAAAAATTTTTTTTGGCAATAAAGCTTTTATTTAAAAAACATAAAAACAAATATCATCAATAGCTCTTTAGAAGAACACATAACATACAAAACTTTGTGGTCACATAATTTTAATTAATAATTACAAATAATTATTATTAAATAATTTAAATAAATAATAAAAATATTTAAGAGTTTGTTATTCATATACTAGTTTTTTTTTATTCATATACTAGTTGGTTACACGGTTTTTGTATAGACAATTATTATTTGTATCTAGTTTGTATATTGAATTTCACTAACTATGGTCTTAATTTAATTTAATTTATAATTTATTGAAAGTTTTTATTAAAAGATTTCAAACAAACTATTTTAATCTTCACGTAAAATTTAATAAAATAAAACAATTCAAATATAATTCATATAATAAAACATAATTTATTAACAATACGAGTCAGAGACGAGTAACGATTACTAGTTATATGTTAGTTTTCTCAATAGTCTATCATAAATAATTTTTTTTTTAGATATGAATTTTTTTTCCGTATAAAAGATCATATGCACCGATCGACTTTATTATATACATATAATAGATATAGATTTGCAAAATATTCCTAACCACAAAACTTTCATAGCTAGCCTTCTTGACTCATTGGCAGGGAAAAAATGCCCTCAAAGTTACATCATATTTATGCAACAAAATAATTATAGTCTTAATATATAGGACCCAAATGTGGGGCCTTGTTAGGTTGGAGGATGACTTCAATGGTGATATTGGTTTGCCTTGTTGTGGTGCTGGGGTTTCCACAGGGGATAGGGCAATCACTACATGGATTAGACCGCCTTCGGGATTTGTTAAATTGAATTTCGACGGGTCGGTGGACAACATGGGAAGCGCCTCTTATGGGTTTGTCCTTCGCAACCATGATGCGGTTATTGTCAGCGCTGGCAATGGGAGGTGTTCGACATCATCGGTGGTCTTTACAAAGGCTCTTGCCCTGCGTATGGGTTTATTGCGTGCGCATCAGCTTGGTATTGATAAACTCATCGTTGAAGGGAACAACATTCTGATTATAAAAGCTCTCCTAGAGGACTGTAAGTCTAGAAATGCCCCTATAATATTGAGCTTTTACAATCAGATTCCAAATTGGTATTACGTTCTCTAATGTTGTTATTCGTCATATTTTCAGGGAGTCTAGCACTAGTGTAGCGGACCGGATCGCTCGTCTCACTCATGGTGACCCTGCCGACGCTGGTTTAGAGGAGAATGCAGAATTTCAGGTTCTCGTTCGGAAGGACACCCTAAGAAGATATCCGCGCAAGCCGCAGATATTTTTGCTAATTGCTTTCATTGTATCCAAAAAAAATATATAGGACCCAATAATTTCATGATTATATCGTTGATTTTGATTACTGATAATTTTGATAGGTTTTATTGCGACCTTGGATGGGATTTTGGTGAAACAAAAATTCTTATGCTTGAAAGTTTGTTGGTTGCCCTTTTATTGGTCACACCCACAATTAATATTAATAATCCATAAATCGATTTGCAAAACAAAATTCAATTGTTGGAAGGCACAACAAACATTAATTTAAGTGAATAATTATAAATTTAAACACTTTAACATGTTGGTTGATAAATTATATCATATTTAAATAAAATGCAATTAAAATAAAAATCTTGTAAATTAGGTTAACAAAAAAATCCATTATTACGTAAATATTAGAATTATATTATAAATTTCATTTTATTAATTGACATAACTTATAAAGCATTTTATTTTCAATTCAGGTACATTATTTAAACAACAATATAAATTATATCAACCATATATTTTCTAAATGGTTAAGTTTAAAATTATACTAGTCTTATTACCCGCGATCTTCGCGGTTTTTTCATAACTTTTATTCATATAAAATAATTTTAAACTAATTTAAATAATTTTAAAAATATACAATTCTCACGTACGTTTATTTGTGCATATATATAAATATCATATGACTTTTTTTATAATTAAGGTATTTCAATTAATTATCTTATAACAATAAGATTATAAAAACTCCTTATTTTAATTAAATATTTTGATTATATTCAAACAAAACATAGTTACATAAAATTAATTATTAATATACAAAAATTGAAGCTATAATCATATTCATTGTCGAGAGAGTGTTATGAACGTTGGCTTTTATATTAATGCAATTTGCAACATTATTCATACGTTATCCATATTATTAACACTTCAAATCTACGTTATCCATATTATTAACACTTCAAATCCCGCCACATAGGATTTCCATGTCTCTGTTTTAGTATTATATATATAATATAATATATATATATTGATTGATGATTATACTATATAATTATTAACACTTCAAATCTAAATACACCCTCGATATAAAAATGATAAAACCACAACATTATTCATACGTTATCCATATTATTTAAGTGTATATACTACCTCCGTTCCAAAATAGATGAGTTTTTAGAGGTAAATGTTTGTTTTCAAATACATGGTCTTTTATGTTTTATATGCATAGGATTGTAATGATTTGTATTGATTTGTGGGTTGTTGACTTTAAAAGATTTTGATGGGCTAAAATGTGTAGTGAGTATTTAAAAATAATAAAAATTTATGAAAAAAATAGTGGAATGATTATGTGTTCTTATAAACACAAATTTATCAGCCAAACCTCTATATACGATGCAGAATTTCCTGCTGCCCTCAACAATTCATAAGGAACTTGATCAGATTAACGGAACTTTTTTCTGGAATAAAGACCTCAGCACCGTCCGCTGATTAGCTGGGACAGAATTTGTAGACCATAAGGATGTGGAGGATTAGGGATTAGAAAATCAAAACCGATGAATGAAGCACTACAAATGAAACTCCTATGGAAAACTCTTGCTGAGCCGGATAACGTCTGGGTACAAATAATCAGATATAAGTATCTTAGAGCAGAGAATATTCTCCAATATAAGAAAGCGGGTGATGCTTCTTGGCAGTGGGCAAAACTATCAACTCTCATAGAGAAATTCAAAACTGGTGTTATATGGTCGGTTGGCTCTAGGAACTCCATCAAGTTCTGGACTGATAATTGGATCACAACTTCCTCAATTCAGGCTAGAAATGATTGCCCTGTTATTGATAACATAGATGACAAAGTTAGCGACTATATTTGGGGTGGTAGATGATGGGAGGAAAAGCTCTCCGCGGTTCTTCCGCACAACATTGTGTCCGAAATCATTAACATTCCTCTTCTTGCTTCAAATTTCGAAGATAGATTGTACTGGTGGCCCGACCGTGCTGGCTGGTTCACAACGTCGAGTGCATACAAACTAGTCACAACCGAACCTTCTTTTCAGTTGGATTGTAATGCCTGGATATGGCGTCTGGACACTCCTCCTAAGATAAAAAATTTCCTATGGAAAATTTGCCAGAACGGACTCCCAACAGCCTCTAGACTCGCCCACAGGGGAGTCCCTGTCCCCTCTACATGTCCTTTATGTAATAGTTCAGTGGAAGATGACGTGCACTTGTTGCTAGAATGGAAATTTTCGAAATCTCTCCTACAATTTCCAGCACACATCAGCTCCGCTATAACCACCCAAATCAATCTATCAAGGGATATAAAACCGATCATGTCTTTGATAGGCAAAACCCTTTCAAAGGGAGCACTAACCAAACTTGCTTTTGCCCGGTGGACGACTTGGTACATCCGAAACCAACATGTATTCAAACAAGTTCCTATTCCTTCCAGAGACGCCACTTTATGCCTCATTAGCAATCACGAGACAAACTGGAGCAACACTGTCCGATATGACAGTGCTCTTGACGACAATCCCCACCCTAAACGACAGCGCATAGTCACTCCTAAAAAACAAACAACGGAGGGTAAGATTAAGTGGAGAAAACCACCTAAAGGGGCTTTCAAACTGAACTTTGACGGATCTATAGTCGCAAATAACGTTAGCACTGCCGGCGTGATAATCAGGGATTGGAATGGACAACCGATACACATTGGATACCAAAAACTAGGTCAGAAAAGCGCTTTAACCGCTGAAGCCCTAGCATTAAAACTTGGGGTTCAACAAGTTCTTGATCTTCATATTGATAAAGTTCAAATTGAAGGAGATTCCAGCATAATAATAAATCACCTCAATAACAAGTCTAGATGTCCGTGGGAAATTGAACTCATTCTATCAGACGTCCAACTTTTATTATCAACTTTGAAAGAAGTTTCCTTCTTTCATGTACCCCGTTTGGGCAATAGAGTGGGTGACAAGGTTGCACACCTTTGCCACTCTGCCTGAGGTGCCGATATTTACAACAACTCCGGTCTTACAGACCTCATCCGCAAGGATGCTTTCGGATAGAGCTTGCTCGTCCGAATTTTTTCCTAATTAAAAAAAAAAGTGAAGTGTTTAGAGCCGACTACCCTCAAATCAGTAACATGGAGGAAACTGTGAGCGACTACATCATGGGAGACAGGTGGTAGGAGGAGAAGCTGAACAATGCTCTGCCAAGTTGCATTGTAAATGAATCCTTGACATTCCGCTTCCAGCCTCCTTCTTTGAGGATCGACTCTACTGGTAGCCCGATAGGGCTGGCTGGTTTACGACCTCAAGTGCATACAAATTAATCACAGCTCAAACATCCCTTCGCTTAGATAACAACGCTTGGATATGGAGGGTGAATATTCCACCTAAGGTTAAGCATTTCATGTGGAAGGTTTCTCAGGATGGCCTTCCAACGGCATCTAGGCTATCTTGTAGGGGTGTCTCTGTCCCTTCCACCTATATGGTATATCCGAAATCAACATCTGTTTCGACAGGTCCCCATCCCAAGGAAAGAGATGGCTCTACGCTTGATTCACTCCCACGTTGATAGTTGGCGGAAAACTGCCTAGCTTGAGGCTAGCTGTTGGAATGTGGTTGTCCCACATCGATAATATAGAGAATGCTTGAACAACACATAAGGTTGAAAGACTACTCCTCACATTGCCAATTGGTTGTGAGATGGAACCCCGTTCGGGCTTATGTATTGTTCGAGTCTCCCGTATATGGGCCCGCACACACGACCTCCTTCCAGCTTGTCTTTAACCCCACCGGGCCTACTCGACTTTAACATGGTATCAGAGTCGGGTTCGGCTAGTTGCGGTTTGGGCTTCGGATTAGTGGGGTTGCTGGCCTTGTTGACATGTCGCGGGCATTGGTTCCCCTTTAAACGCATGTGGCAAGTGCAACTTGTTGGCTAAAAATATCGTTGCACTTGAGGGGGCGTGTTGGAATGTGGTTGTCCCACATCGGTAATATAGAGAATGCTTGAACAACACATAAGGTTGAAGGGCTACTCCTCTCATTGCCAATTGGTTTTGAGATGGAACCCCATTCGGGTTTATGTGTTGTTCGAGTCTCCCGTATATGGGCCCACACACACGACCTCCCTCTAGCTTGTCTTTGGCCCCACCGGACCCAGTCGACTTTAACATTAGCCTAGATGATGAAACACTCAAACTAACACAGGGTCCCAACCCGTCGTTCAAAAGGAAGAGCCGGAGAAAGATCTCTTAGCACAAACCCCCAATGGGCATATGGAATCTTAATTTTGACGGATCAACACTACCAAATAATGAGAGTACGGCTGGGGCCATTATTTGGGACTGTAATGGCCTACCAATAAGCACGTGTTATCAAAAACTTGGTAAACAAAGTCCTCTCAAAGCGGAAGCACTTGCCCTTAAAACGGGAGTCCAAAACGTCATTCAACTCAACTTAGACAAAATCTACATCGAAGGCGATTCCAACATAGTCATTGACTACTTCAATAAGAAATCTAAATGTCCCTAGGAAATTGAGTTTATCCTGTCTGATGTCGAACTTCTTCTATCGACTGTGAAGGAAGTTTCTTTCCTTCATGTTCCCCGTTTGGGCAATAGAGGGGCGGATAAGGTAGCACACCTTTGCCACTCTGCTCGGGGTGTGGATATTCACAACAATTCCGGTCTTTTAGACCTCATCCGCAAGGATGCTGCCGGTTAGACTTTGTTCACCCGAATCCTTTCCTAATAAAAAAAAAAGAGAAGTGAAGTGTTTAATTAAAACTTGTGCACAAATCTAAAAGTCTGTGTATTATGGAACGGAGGGAATATATATATTTTTTATTAGGAAATAATTCAAAAGACCCGGAACCTTAGGAGGCCGACAAAGTCAGCAGACGACGAGCCGTCAAAACATACATCATAAGAGTCAAAACATATATCATAAGAAACAGAAGAAGGGGGACGATTGCATGTTTGCTAATACCGTTTGGTGGGTCTGGTGACGGCAGAACGAACACGTCTTCAACAATTCTTGCATGAGCTTCGATAAAGGAAGGTTTGTCGAAGACCGAACAAGAGAGTATGCGAATGCTTGGGAGAGGAGGCTGGTTTGCAATGCACGATAGAAGCGAAGAGAGGTGCATGTGGCGTGTGAGAAGCCGAGCCTGGGTTGGGTTACTTTGAATGCGGACGGCTCAGTCAATAATTAAGGTGATGTGGCTACTGGGGGAGCTATCAAGGATTGCGATGGGAGATGGATTTAAGGTTTTGGCCAACACATTGGTTTGGGTCTGGTCATCGTGGCAAAGTTGTGGTGCATTATTAACAATTTTCACTTAGCTTGGCAGTTGGGTTTCTGAAAAGTGGCGGTGGAGACGGACTCAAAGGTTGCCCATAATATGATCAGTAGGAGAATTGCGGAGTGCTATCCGATGTTTAGCCTTGTTCACCTTTGCTAAGGCTTTTTGAATCGGAGGTGGAAAATCCATTTCCGTCAAACGAATTCTGTCACCAACTCCCTTGCTTCTTTGGCCTTAAGATTGCCAACTGGGGTCCATGAATTGTCGAAACCCCCGATCGTATTAGGAATTTGCTTGATGATGCTTGAGAAGTTTGAACAGATACAAAAAAACAAGAAAGAAATAGAAGAAAGGTGCAATATAAATAGAGGAAGTATAAAAATGCAGTCGAACAAGCAAATTTATTTAAGGATATAGTTTGGTTAACCCCATATATTTTTTAGCTACTTAAAATTAAAATCGATGAACTAAAAATTCACTAAATTTCCAAATTCTGTTGGTATTGATTATTGAATATTTTGTGAATTTGTTGGACAAACCTACAACAACTATTGAAATATTCGCATCTTCAAGCTCCGTGACAATGGCGAATTGGCGATGGCAATGGCGATTAAAAAAACAATAAGAAAAAATAAAATAATCGGTAGGGTCGATTGCAAATTGCAAATTACTGTGCAGCCTTAAATTGAATGGATTCAGAATTATCGGCTGGCGCCCACCACAAATCTCTCTCTTTCCGTCTCCAATTTCCTCCACGCCAAAGCCAAACCCCCAATTTCCAATTTCATCGTCCCATATCTATCGACTGTCCCTATCCGGTACCCCCTATAAAAATCAAATACGAACGAGACAAACAACCCCCATTTTCCCAATTTCTGGAGTAACATATACTATAGCTGAAGAAAGAGCGAAACTTTTGCCCTATTACTCCGTGGCATACCGACAGAGGGAGTGGGTGGAAGAATTTTTGTTCGCAATCCAATCTGGTGAAAGATCGGATTTTGGAGTACTTCCCATCAAAATCATCGCTTTTGAAACCCGTATTTTTCGGATCCGGGTAGTTGGTTTTGTGGGTTTAGCTTGCTTGCTTTGTTTAAATTGACCCAACGCTCTTCCAGGAGCCAAGAGTCGCACTTTCCCGGCTTCCTCACTTGTCATTCTTATCCCAATCTCGTAGGTCCATTGCTTATCTAATTTCTATCACTTTTTGCCCGCTCGAGTTTTTTTTCGCACTTGTGATCACGTGTTTTGCGCACTATGTGTTAGTATAAATGCCTGACTGAGAATTTTTTGAAGCTTGAAAGTTGAAAAGTTGGGAGTCTGAGCTGAGTTTTTTTTCCTTCTTTGCTGCCCATAATCCCATTTGCTGAAAGTCTGTCTTTTCAATTCAGGTTCTGCTCCTGCTTTTATGGTTTTTGCCTTTTTGGTCTCTTGATTTCATTGAATTCCATGGATGTCTTTGAGATTTGGGATTTTAGGTTTTAGTTGCAAGGAGATGAATTTTGGTTCCATTTGATTATCTAATGCTGTGTCTTTCATTTCTGGGTTGCTCTGCATGTTGATGATAAAGGGGCTTTTCCTGTCTATGGAAGATATCTGAGGATGGAATTTCTCGGTTTTTTGGGTTTTGCATTTTTAATGTGGCGGAAGAAGTCACAGATTTTTTATTTTTTTTTTGAGCTACTCTATGTTAGTTTGCAAGGCAGAAATATGCTCTCCACATTAGGAAGATCTAATGATCAATTTATGTCTGCTAGCTGTCTTTCTAAGTTTCCTAGTTTTTATTTATTAGCCTTTGAATGTTTCCTTTTATATGAATTTGTTTCATTTTCATGGAGTTGAGAAAAACTTTCTTTAAAAAAAAAAATTGGGCTTCTGGAATTGGTTGCCTATGTTGTCTTAGGACCAAGTTTGATGATTATACTTATTGACTAGGGGAATTCTGATAGGTTGGTTTTATAATTTGATATTTCACAGTTCAAAAAAAAGATATAAACAGTTGAGAGGGTGTAGTTGGATTTCATGATTTTATTATGACGTTGAATACTTATCAGGGTAGAGAATGCTTTCAGTCACCTCTCTTGTTTGGAAATCAAAGCTGTTGTTGATTCAGAAAGGTTACCTAGCTCTTAGGTACTGTTGTTTCTAATAATAACTAGTCCAAATGAAATTAATAGTGGCTCATCAGCTTCAAGCATTGTAGCATTAAGCTGCACAATTTTACTTCTCGAGAGCGTCTAACGACATTATGCATATTTTCTCCTACTGACATTCATATGTTATTTCAGACCTTATTGAGAATCTATTCATCTTTTCTTTTTCTTTTGCAATTGTTGAAGTTAAGTTCTTGCTTTATTGTACTTTTGATATTCATTCCAGATTTTGTTCTATATACTGTACAGGATTTGCAACATAAGAAAGAATGAATCGACCTAGAGCCAAGCGTGTTGTAGGTAAATATGAGCTGGGAAGGACAATTGGAGAAGGCACATTTGCCAAAGTGAAATTCGCAAGAAATTCTGAAACTGGAGAACCTGTGGCCATAAAAATTCTTGACAAAGAGAAGGTTCTAAAGCACAAATTAGTTGAGCAGGTACTCATAGCTCAATCAATTTATTTGTTGGATCTTGCGTCTTCTTTCTGAGTCACGGATCCAGATAAAGCTTCCAAATCTTGAACTAAAACTGTTGTTACTATATCTCTTACAGCTATAACTCCATACATTTTGCAGATAAAGCGAGAAGTAGCAACAATGAAGCGAATAAAGCATCCAAATGTTGTTCGCTTGTTTGAGGTATTTCTCCCTCTTCTATAGTCTGTGGATTTTCTACCAATGCAAATGCTATGTACGTTTTTATTTTACAAAATGGATTTCATTTTTATAAGAGTTTATTCATCTCTAGGTAATGGGAAGTAAGTCAAAGATATACATTGTCTTGGAGTATGTAATTGGAGGGGAGCTGTTTGACAAAATTGTAAGTTCCAAATTACAATAAACACTTTTTGGGTTGTCAATTGTTTTTTTCCCCTGTAGTTTTGGCTGTTATTTCTTGTGACCATATTATTGTTTCTTAATGAGAATTGCTAAGATAATTCTCAGGGTTTGCTTATGTGTGACAATCAATTTTAAAGGGATGTAAAGAACAAATATTATATGGCTTTAACATGTTTTCCAATTTTTTAGGTACAACATGGGCGAATGAGAGAGGATGAAGCGAGAAGGTATTTCCAACAGTTAATAAACGCTGTAGACTATTGCCATAGCAGGGGTGTGTATCATAGAGATCTCAAGGTGCCCAATTGATAACTAACTCCTATTCATGTTTACTTTTGCTCATATTTATTTCTAAACGTCAAAAAGAAACTTATTTTATGTTTACTTACTTATTTTTATGGTTTTGCAGCCTGAAAATCTTCTTCTGGATGCTGGTGGGAACCTTAAAATTTCTGATTTTGGGCTGAGCGCAATATCCCAACAAGTTCGGGTAATTTACTTCTAAATTCAAATCTTGTGATCTGTCATAGGGTTTTGCTGAATACTCTTAGATTTGCAGTCCAGTGACATTGCTGAATAATCTTGTGATCTGTCATAGGGTTTTGCTGAATACTCTTAGATTTGCAGTCCAGTGACATTGTTTCACTAACACTAACCTGAAAGTCTGTATACGGACGTATAGTAATTAATAACAAGTGAAAAGATCTATTCTTTAAGTGCATATGACTTCCTAGCTTAACATGACATGATTGACCAATTGTTGGAGTAGATAAACTATGTAGGTTAATTGTAGTCTACTCCGCTTATGCCCTTGGTGAAGAAAACTTTTCTTTGTGTAGCTTGTCCTAATTGCTCGAAAGAATTCTTGATCTTTTATTCCAATTGCTTGTTTATGGGATTATCAATGGAAATATCCAAATTATTTTGAATTGATGAAAATGTGTGCTTTCACAGGATGATGGCCTTCTTCATACAACCTGCGGAACTCCAAATTATGTTGCCCCTGAGGTGCCAAAATATTCATTGAAACATGTTCATTTCCTGTATTTTTTTTCTTCTTTTGATCTCTTGGTTAATATGTCTGGTCTCTTTCTTCTATTTAGGTCCTTGATGATAGAGGATATGATGGTGCAACAGCAGACCTATGGTCATGTGGAGTGATCTTATTCGTATTGGTTGCAGGTTACTTGCCTTTTGATGACTCTAATCTTATGAATCTATATAAAAAAGTGAGCATTTCTTGCATTCCTCAATACTTTATAACTTATTGGTTTCAAGCTCCTTTTGATGTAGTTACTGAATATGCAGATTTCAGCTGCTGAATTTACCTGCCCACCTTGGCTATCTTTTAGTGCCAGGAAATTATTAACTCAAATCTTGGATCCCAACCCTATGACTGTAAGAACTTCGTCCTTTAGCATTCTTCTTTTAAAATACGTTATTCTTCTCTTTCTTTCTGGCATAGTGGCATGGTATCCCATAAGTTTACCTCATAGATTTCTGACACAATACTTTTCCAGCCTTAGCCACGTGACTGGAAATAATGGGTTCGTGAAATCATGATACATATAGCATTATATATTATCGACACAATCTTGCATAAATAAGACTTAATATGCATAAGACAAAATGTGAACTTGCATCTTGAGCTTCTTTTTTCTTCTTGACCATCATAAACTCTTTTAGCTTGGGGCTTTATTCAGTAGTCTCTAAAACATTTCATAGTAAACACATCTATTTCGTGTTTTGCAATATAATCTGATACATTTTTCCCAAGTTTTTTGTTTCAAAATTTGTCATCATTATAGCTTTGAATAAAAAACTTATTCGTAGAGTCATCCTTTATTTAACATAACTTCTATGTTGTGCATAACAAGTGTTCGGTTTCTAGGTTGTGCTATGTATGCTCTTTTGCTAGCTGTATTTTGGGGCTAATACTTCCAATGTTTCTCATGGCAGCGTATAACAATTCCTGAAATTTTGGAGGATGAATGGTTTAAAAAAGGCTATAAGCCTTCCGTCTTTTATGCTAAAGATGACACATGTTTGGATGATGTGGAGGCAGCCTTCGAGGATGTGAAGGTCAGTCAAAAGGACTCAAAACATTGCATAATTTTTACTATGCATAGTAGATTTTTTTAAAGGCTAATATTAAAGTTCTTGCATGATCACTTTCTAATTTTGTAGGAACATCATGTGACGGAAAAGAAAGAGCACCCTGCAGTGATGAATGCATTTGAGCTGATTGCTATGTCAAGGGGATTAAACTTGCGAAATTTATTTGACGAAGAGCAGGTTTGCCCTTTGGCTATTTTGACTTGACTGTTATGAAAAGAACACATCATGTTTCAAATAAGTGTACGCTTATGAGGTTTCTTGTTTGCAAGAAGTACAAAAAAAAAAAATAATAGGGACAAAAGTTTACTCGTCATTTTTATATTTAGATCGATTGAACTAAACATGAATGTTAATTCTTCTGAATATTTTGTTTGCTTTTGTTTATAAATAATATGGTTCAGTCACACTGAAAGTATTCTAATTCAAAATTTTTAAAAATAGAGATAGACAAAACATTGGCTATAGACAATTTCTGACATGATTCAGGCACAACTGTTTATCATGACTCATTGTCTCAGTTAGTGAGGAATGATAGTTTATTATTGTTGAGTGCATTTGAAACTTATATATGGAAGGGATTGTATTTTCCCCCCTTTTTTGGGGGAGGTTCACATGCTTCTGATGGACTTTGTCTCATCTGATTAAATCTGTAATCGATTATACTTCCTTTTTTTTTAAAATTGATCCTTGTCTCATTAGGTTAATAAATTTTTTACCTGAAAGATCATATGTAGAGAATATCAGATCACATATTGCTTCTGGAGTTGCATACTTGCATTTACGTCGTTTTCTATGCTCTAATTTAAGCTGTGCTATTTGTACTGCAGGGTTATAAAAAAGAAACTAGATTCACTTCTAAATGCCCTCCCCATGAAATAATGAAGAAAATTGAAGAAGCTGCAAAGCCACTAGGCTTTGATGTCCATACGAATAACTATAAGGTTGCAAAATAATGAAGAAATTTGTGCTTCAGGCCATCTTTTAGTGTAGACTTTCTAATTCATTCACTGACATTTCTTTTCTCTGTAGATGAGGCTTGAAACTGTCAAAGCAGGGAGGAAAGGAAACTTGAATATTTCTACAGAGGTACATGAATGATGAAATTGACTAAATTAGGTGCGAGTTTTACCTTGTGTTCATTGCTAAATGTCTTAATTTCCTTTATAGGTATTCCAAGTAGGACCTTCTCTTCATTTGGTTGAGGTTCGGAAATCCAAGGGAGACACTTTGGAATTCCACAAGGTAACTTCCTATTTATGATCTACTGCCTTTTTTTTTTTCTGACAAGTGTTGTTGATATTGGTCTTCTTCTTGGTAGTATTTTACTATTTTTTCATCTAAAAGCTTCAAGCTTCCCTTACATTAACGAGTAGTCTATCACTTTGTCGGGTCATCTTTGTGAATTCACCATTCATCTTGCAACAATTGTTGCCCACTTCTACATCATACTCAGCACTCTAGTTCTCAATCGGAAACACAAAATAATGTGAACAAAAACAGAACCTGAATCCAAATGAGTGTATTTAACCTGTTAAAATTGGTCCAATGAATAACGTGGCCTAAAACTACTAGGACAGGTTTGTGTAATTTTTTTACCTATAACTAGAAACTACAACTATAAATTACCCAAACCCAAATGCCATTACAATAGTCAAGGTCTATTCATGATGATTTGATCACATATCTGCATTATCCCATCACCGAATATGTTACAAGAAACAGTCCTGTAATGTGTAGGCAATGTTGAGTGGTATCATCATTCCTCATAAATTTGTAGCCGAATACATTGAATATACCTTCTCCAAATAGATAGTATCAATGCTTCTATGATGAATTTTGCAGGCCTACAAGCACCTTTCCTCGTCCCTGGAGGACGTTGTGTGGAAAACCGAAGAGGAGATGCAAGAAAGTGCATGATCAGGCCTGTCAGCACAAAGCAATCTCTCATCAATTGTTTTCATGTCCATTCCTGATTTTGATCCTCGGTGTGATTCTGGGTCCAGTGTTGTTTCCTGTTTATTTAGAAGGGAAGCGTTTTGGTTTGTGGGACTCTAGCTAAGTTACTTTGTACAGTCGGGACAAATCATATCTTCATTTATATATGTGTAGATATGTAGATGATTCCATTGATCCTTTGTAGAATAAGTGCAATCTGTAAACTATTTGTGAGATTTGTACTGTTGGTTTGAAGGGGTATGTTCAGAGAACCCTTGACGACGGCCTGTGGGAGGGGGAAAAAAGTCGAGAAATTGTCAGTTTTGAAGTCAATTGTGCATTAGTGA
Source organism: Persicaria maculosa (assembly GCA_963922045.1). Lineage (NCBI taxonomy): Eukaryota > Viridiplantae > Streptophyta > Magnoliopsida > Caryophyllales > Polygonaceae > Persicaria > Persicaria maculosa. The sequence goes on along the minus strand of OY998259.1, from coordinate 22,591,261 downwards.
CTTTGTATTGAACGGTTGAAGATGAAACTCTTGTTCTCTTACTTGGATCCTTTGAGGTCGGGCTTTGACAACTCTATGTTTAGCATTTTGTCAATGCCATTCTGTAAAAATTCGTGTACATGATGACGTCGCAAATAAAATTCTCTGCTACTTGATTTGTTGGTTATTTTTGTTGTGTATTGAGATTTTGAGCAGAATTTTGCTAATCTTTTGTAAGGGGTGATCCCTACTGTTAGGATGATTGAAGTGTCCATTGAGCAGTTTTTTCATGCTTCTGGATTGAGAGTACTTTGGGAAGCAAAAAATCTATCCTTATGGAGTTATTGATCAAACTGCAATCTATGGAGCTTACTCGTCTGGTTAGTGGCGAAGATGGGAAAATAGGGTATTTTCATCCTCCACTGTGTTCTTTGTGACAGTTGAGAGGAATCTGAACAACACTGTAAGTACCTCTTTAAACAAGCAGCCGTTGATAATACACCTAACCTTGATTCCGAGACACAAGCCAACAGTGCAAAAAGAAGCATATTTAGCAACATAAAAATTCAACATGCCCATTTTGATATGATATGCTTTAGCAAATTGCAATTGCTCTATTACATTGCTAAGCATTTTTATATCACGGGCTTATTGAGTTTCAAACGAACCAAGTCGGTTTTGCAGAGATAGCATACAATCAAACACTTTTAGCCAAAAAAACAAAAGAAAAGCAAAATCCCAACATTTTCTGTATATTATTACACAGACTTCAGTATAAAGAAACAGACCCAATGTCCTCTGCCAAAAAAAAATTCCTAGTGGAAGAAAAAAAAAGAGCATCTGAAAGAACCAAAGCCAGAAAATATACCAATCATCTGAGGTTTCCTCGACGTGCAGAGTTGGTCAGCAGACTATATAGCCAGAGGTCATTGGATGCTCTGCGAGGAAGCAGACGATGTTTACCATTGCAAGTGAAAGCGGGCGCTAAGAGGATTCGAGGAGGCGGTATACTGTCATCTCTTGTTGCTTGAAGTACCTTCTATCCTCTTCATCCACAAGGACAAGATTCAGAAAGTATTTCACGCTAAACTTGTTGTTAATGTTCCGGTAAGTTGGTGTCAGCTCGTATGGGCTAAGAAATAGTCGGATTGGAATTGATTCGCCTGCAAATCCAATCGATCAATGAGCAGGGTGAAAGGCAACACAAAGAATATGTTTCACAACAAATTATATAATCAGCAGTAATTCCAGATATAGTAAATACCTCTAACAGGAGCACCATCCATCAGCTCATATTTTGCAAGTGTCTCAGTTTCCACATATGTATTGGATCCTGACCCCGTTGACTCTCGACGCCTGATCTCAAGCTCCATGTTTTTTATTTTAATTCTCACAAGAAGAAAATAAATTTTGCCAATGATGACATCTTTCAAATGGTATCTGCAAAGGTTGAGTTACTGAAAGTAAGCTTGCATGATTGAAACAAAAAAGGGAAAAGTTTACAAATCTCAGAGCTTAGCATCGTTCTGGTGTTTTCCTTACTTGCTTTTATTGTACTCAAACTCGATGTGCAGACAATCCTCTATTCCAACTTCCATCTTGAAGCAGCCAAGAGAGGAGGGAATCACAAGTTTAGTAACATAAACATGGAACAATATTCTTCTATGGAGAATAGCATTAACATTAAAAAAGCACATGAATGAATCAACATATACATAAAAAAATTCTATCTGAGATCCCAACTTAATTATAATGATTCGCGAAAGCACAACTACATCTCAATAGACATCCATCAAAATGAGAACATTTTCCTACAGAAATTTTGCCCCTGGCTGGCCTAGAATACACCATCACCCAGAAAATTTTGGTACTCCACAACGTTTTGTTAAAAGACAAGAACGTGGAAATTGGCATCACACGAAGAATATCAAGTCTAAACACGATGGAAAAGACAACTCTGACCTTTATGCTGTTGTTTACTGGTGGTGCTGGGGCGTAGTTACGAACCTGAAACAGAAGATAACACCACAAATTATAAGCTGTTTTCTAACTCTCAAACTTTCCACAGTGTCCACGAAAGACCTCTAAATCTGTAAATCATTTTATCCCATCTCAAAACTCAAAACAATTGATGTTCCATGAGGAAAGGGAATAAATGCAAAATAGTTTTAAGTTTTCAATTTGAGTGCTCTAAATTTTTGCCTTGAACCAGTACTAACATGTACAAACTCTAAAAAAGTAAAAATGTATAATTAAGGTTCACTTTGAATGTCCAAGGACCAAGGATATGCAAAGAAGGTATTAAGTCAACAATATTAATGGAAAGAGAAATCCAACTTTTCCTATTGTTAACAGCTTTGAAGCATAAAACAGAACAATCAAAGTACATAGATATTATTACCACAAAGTCCTGGTATTCCACAATGTTGCCAACATAATTGCGGCTGATTGTTACCTTCAGAACATACCTGCAAATTATTCCAAACATTATTGAATAAAATCAGCAAATGCTGTGAATTGAAAAGGCATTTAGATGGATTAAGATAACAATTATGAACACCTAAACAGTGCATCACAACCACGTTTCCTGACATATTATGCCAATGGCAAGCATGATTATTATAATTATTGAAAAGCAATATTATTGCCATAAAATGAACAGAAATGGACAACAGAAAGTACAATTGACGTGCTCATTTACTGGAGACGAGGCATTAAAAAGAAAGGGTCACACTAATCAAGTAATTTATATTTCTTCTTCTGGAAAATAATCACCTTCCTCTATTCCCATTCCCCACATCCACTCCACTTGATATGCTCATTAAATGGAGCTGAGATGTAAAAAACATATTAAAAAAATATTATCTTAAGGCACGACAGGATAAAAGAGAAAACCCACCTGAGTCGCACATTGATCCCGTTGTAAGATTCATATTGCATCTCAACAGTAGAAAATTCGAATGGATATGTTTTCTTTTCATATATTTCACCAGGAACATCAAGTTCACGGACTGCATAAAGGTTACAAGCATTAGGCAAAAGAAAATCCCTGTTACAAGTCAATGACAAAAAAGGCATAAAATCCTGCAAAATTAATGATGTTGAGGTACTTATAAGTTATAATGGAACTTATGGTGAGACAGAAAAAATGAAATGAGAGTTCGTATGGGAAATAAATAATATGCATGTTTTTGGCAGCACAGTTGCATGCCCCAAACTGACTTCCTACGGTACAAGAATGCATTCAAGTAGAGCCTTCAAACTCACCTAAGGAGGTAAAATCATAAAAGTTGCCTCTGTCAAAGTATAGCTCTGCATGTAAAAAGGCCCACATTCAGAAATCTATTCTTGATGTAAAAAAAGTATCGAAAGTGATAAATCATAAATATCCCTTCAGAAACTAAAGAAAATGGATCAAACAAATAGCATTTGCTTTTTCACAGTATTCATATAAACAAGAAGGTACTAACATTAAATTAGATATGGGCAAGACCCGTCCATAGAAACGGCCTGCAGCCAATGAAGGTTTTTCAGAGTATTTTCTTCAAACCATTTTATGCAGGAACTGCCAAGTTTGATGTGTAGCAGAACAAGAAAATTCATTTAGTTATTAGTTCTTCTATGCCTGTCTTCCCCTTCTATCTTGGTTCAAGAGGTCTATAAAATAAGAGCATAAACCACGTGGAAGCAAACCTATTTGTCCAAGGAGTTCAATTTTAACACCAATATGCTCCACCTTCTTTCCATGCGTTGGCTCTATATGAACCTGTGCACAGAGCATCACAAGTGGATAAGTTTCACATGTCCACTATATCTCAATTCTCAACTAAAAGGGACAATGAATAGAGAAAGAAATAAGGGAACTATACACAAGAAATAATTCAGAATTGTAGCTGCTTAACTAGGTAATAAAAGCTTCCCAAGAAATGCCATTAGTACTTCTGCAGCTTAAATATTACAGAATTATATTTGACAAGTTCTTCATGTTACACCCTAAGCAAGAACCAAGTATAAGAGATAATCAATGTTTGTTATCAAAGTAAATACCTCCCCGACAATGTTTTCTTGACTCTGAAACAGTGGAACCGTCACTACTTGACCATTTTCTTTCTTCAAAGGAACCTGAGGGAAAGCAACACATTTGGTGAAAAAGATATATCTGGTGGCGCTGTTACAGGTATAAGACAAATAGCCAGCAGGCAATATCTATAGCTTTTATTTCACGGCACTCCAGGATGCTAATAAAATTACAGCAGCTACTTTTTTATCCTAATACAAACTAAACTGTACAGACAGTTCCAATACACAAAATTTCAGAAGATGGCATTGGGATTTACATGTGATGAAGCACCATAATCCTCTGGATAGCAAATATACAAAATTTCAAAGACCATTTCAAAGCCACTGTTTTAAGGCTTTGATTCAATTTGGGACTTCCTGTTTTTGAATTACCAAAACTAAATACCGAGTACAAGCTACACATGCTTCATGATATAGAAAGAGGGGCAACGATAATGAGGTCTTCACTGTTAGACATTTCACATTGGGCACTAATACAACTACACCCTTATAGCTTTCAAAATCCTGGTTAGAAATAGTTGTATCCTGTAGGTATAAAAAAAAAACAATGCAGAACCAGGACCTGGAATAGGACTGGTACCACTAGTTTGATGCTTGAAGGCATTGCTTTCTAAAGTTAGAACCATATATGCGTTGCTTGCTAGTATAAAGAGATTTCAACACACAGTTTGTTGATACATGGCTTTGGTCCAGCTTTCTGATTGGCTAAAAACCCCAAGATCAAAGGGATATTAAAAAGTAGGATAACTTTCATTCAACTGGAAGCAACACTATTGCCTTAGGTCATCTAGATATCGATAGAATAGCTACTTCTTATAGAAATACAACATTTGCAAGTAAAACAGCCCATAACGGGCAATTTCATATGATAAAGAGTCAAGCTCTATCAGTTCATTTAGTCGAGCCTAATTTCATATACCATATCTTGCATATACATAAATACATTCTTATGAGCCTAAAATTCACCACTTAAGCAATTTCTTACCCTCAATAATTACATATTTATATATACCTACTCCAAGGCAGGTTAGTGAACATGATGCAGTTCAAATGAGAACACCGACCAATTCACATCAGTATCCTTCTCAATGTGGCAGTTCGAGATCATTCCATTACCCACCTCAATGGTCCTCAAGGGCTACCAATTTGATCCAGTCAACAAAAAATCCTAAAAGAATCTCCCTTTCACAAAAATCTGCATCATGCATCTCGTTTGGAGCCCAAATTTAAAACTTTACCATCCTCAATCACAACTAGAAACCTAAAAAGCCTTCCTGATATGTGAAATTACCTAATTAAAGTTGGACATTTGGAAGTAGCCTATGTTTTACACACAAAATAGGGTCGACTAAATCTTATGATAACAATTTTCGATTCCGCTATAACTAATCGAGAATGTCAATTCAGCATCAATGGAAACCATTCACATACAACGAAAATAAGAATGATAAAGCAAGAAGAATCACCTGCTTGCGGGATCTGACATCGGCCAACGTGATCGAGACGGTACAAGGGGGCTTGAAAGCCCCAACCAAGAAGTTCTACAATAACCGCAACCACTTGTTTGAGCAACAACATAAAAAAATGACAACAATCGAAATTACAGCTCAACAAATCGCAATCACATGCCAGTTCTTACCATCAGATGCGCTCAAATTCGAGCACAAAAGCACCTGCACCGATCAAAACGATCCGCGAACTCCTGGAGATTTCAAATAATTTAGGAATCGCGAAACGAATTTGCGAATATAGGTTGGATTTGGCGGTAGAAAACCGCGATCTGCGTAGAATTCATACCTTTTTTCGGTATCTCCAAGTTGACCTTTCCGGCAAGCTCTCTCCCTCGAGCTGGTAAAAAATGGTGGATGTGAAATCGGCGTAGTGGAGAGTTGAGTTCCTCTCTCTGTACGACTGGTAGAGTCAAACAAGACGCAGTAACGCACATCGAAACGCCCGCTTATTAGAATTTAGAAAGGGTAAATTGTGCAAAAACAAATTTGTTCGGCGAAAACACCCTAAATTCCAGCCCCGTTTACCACAACGGGCAACGGGCGAAAGGGAACTTTAGAGTATTTACATATCATCGCCAATATAATCCTCATTTTACTTTAGACTTTTTTTTTATTCAAATATTACTTTAGACTTTAGAGCATCCACAACACCACTGGTAAGTAGGGTTGTTATATGAGTTGAATATCTTGAGTTCGATTTGGGAATCGGCTCGCAAAAAGCTCGATTTGAGCTCGTTCGCTTACCTAAATAAGTTGAGCATGAACCTGATTTTAAGCTCGGTTGAAAGCTCGGCTCGTTCGATTTAGGCTCGAATAGCTCGAATTTTATGGAATTTATAAAATTTCATTTAAATTAATATGTTATAACTAAGTAAAACTACTTATAGCTCGAAAAAAGCTCGGCTCGGGCTCGTTCATTTACTAAAACAAGTCAAGCTTGAACAAAAAAAAAGGTCGTTTAGAAATTGTGCTCCGAGCTCGTTTAATAAATTAACCAAGCTTGAACATGTCAAGTTCAGATCGAATAACACCCCTAGGGGTAAGACACTCAGATTTTTTTAAATTAAAAAATATTAAAAGGTAAAATGAAATAATGATGACAATTTTACATTTAAAAAAACGTTTCTTTTCGACGAGAGTTTTTTCTTCCATAAATTTTACTCTAAATTTGTTTTTTTTAATGAAAAACTACTGCAGATTTATTCCGAAATCATAGGGTCTTCAAATACAATGTCAAAAAGAGACGAAGGTAAATCATCTTCGCTAGTAACAAAATAAATAGAACTATGTTTAAGTTTAGCTAAGTAGTCCGCCGCTTGATTCCCTTCTCACTTAACATAATAACATGGCTCCAAGGACAAGTTTTGAACCCACGAGCAAGACACAAAGTAGTGTGCACCAGTCTCCCGACCACTCCCCTAAACGAATTCTTTCGGCTATTAACTAAGCTGATCAGTTGTTGCCTGCTGGCAATCGGACTCCATCGCTAAGTTATCCATTCCAATCTCATCCGCCATCTTTAGGGCCCAAATCACGAATCCGGATCCTCTCCTTATATTAGGAGAGCTAATAATTAAATCTCCACCGTTCAAATAATCCAATGGCCAAGATTATTCAATTTCTTTGTTTTAAAAAAAAATAAAAAAATCCACCACAACCCACATCTTCTTCCCCAAGAATCCGGAAGAGGAACTGAAGAGACGAAGGAGCAGTACACAACCAACACCAAGGATCACTTCTGAAGAACATTAAGATGGTAGCGATTTTGCTCTACAGAGGAAATCTTCACCGGGTTCCCCGCCGATGGCTGACTCCGTAGCCGCGTATCTCCCTTCATGAATTTTGTAGCCTCCTCCGCCGTCGCTCTAAGGCGCTCTCTCTCCTCAAAGCCGGTAGCGCCTTGGTCTCCACCGTAGCTAACGGGAATCCGCCTCTACCAACGCCGCAATCCCTACCTCCTCTGCCGCCACCGCCTTACCAGAGACCAGATCGGCGGATCTACTCCACCGTCCAAATAATTCAATGGTCAAGATTTATCCAATTTCTTTGATTTTTTTTTAAAAAAAATTCCACTTACAAGCTACAACCCACGTCTTCTTCCGCCTAACCTTTCCGTCAACCAGTGAGGCCAAATTGAAAGCCGAAACTCCTCTGCAGCGTCATCATCCGATTCACAATCCTTTGGAGTTGCGTTTCCCTAGTCGTTGTTGTCACCCGACGGCACCAGAGAAGACGAAGCCCCAACTTTAGGTTTTGAATCCTCTTCCTAGATCCGCCGATCTGGTCTCCGGTAAGGCGGTGGCGGCAGAGGAGGTAGGGATTGCGGCATTGGTAGAGGCGGATTCCCGTTAGCTACGGTGGAGACCAAGGCACTGCCGGCTTTGAGGAGAGAGAGCGCCTTAGAGCGACGACGGAGGAGGCTGCGAAATTCATGAAGGGAGATACGCGGCTGCGGAGTCAGCCATCGGCGGGGAACCCGGTGAAGGTTTCCTCTGTAGAGCGAAATCGCTACCATCTTAATGGTCTTCAGAAGTGATCCTTGGTGTTGGTTGTGTACTGCTCCTTCGTCTCTTCAGTTCCTCTTTCGGATTCTTGGAGAAGAAGATGTGGGTTGTGGTGGATTTTTTTTTTAAACAAAGAAATTGAATAATTTTGGCCATTGGATTATTTGAACGGTGGAGATTTAATTATTAGGTCTCCTAATATAAGGAGAGGATCCGGATTCTTACTTAGCAACCCGTCAAATCGTTCCTTAAGTTTTTTTATCCCTCTCCTATTATTTTATTATTAGGTTTCTTAAATTATGGGTTAAAGAACTCCAATGCAACCATGCAGGTGCTCTCACAATAAGTCTCTTAGCAGTAAGTCTTATTTTTTATGTTTTTATTATTATTCTAAATTTTAAATTTTGGGTTTAAATAAATGTTAGGTATAATGTAAATATATTCTTATATATTTTTTATTAAATTTCATTAAATATATAAAATATATTTAATTATATATATATATATATATTTGGGACAGGACGGGATTTGCGGGATTCGAACTCTCCGTCCCGCGTCCCGTCCGGCGTAATTTTTGCGGGACGAGATTGATTTTTTTTTTCTAAATCCTACAGGGATCGGGATGGGATGCGAGACGGGACGGGATTTGCGGGATTTGTGCCCATCCCTGACTTTTATAGTGAATTTGATAATTATACCTTTTAAAAAAGTGGGTGACTCCCACCACCCAAAGTCTATGATCAACTTTTGATTACTAACTGGTCAATGGTCAACATTGATTGTTTACCGGTCAAAATCTAACCAGATTTTTTTGTGTCGTTGACACTTTTTTTTTTTTTACTTTGATGCCATTTTTTAATGTAACTAGTACTTGTTCTCCGCTCTTGTGCGCAATTTGTTAACAAATTATATTATATTATATTAAAATTATTTTTATTAAATTTTATGTGGAGATTAAAATAGTTTATTTTAATTTTTTAATAAAAAAATTCAAACAATTATAAAAATAATACGCTTTGTGACAATTTAAGATATAAGTTTGAGAATTAATATAAATATTTTGGTGCTGATATTTTATTGTTCAATATACAATTAATTAATAATGAAATCTTATCATTAGATATAAGGAACTAAAATAATCAATCCTAGTGTGATTTATTACTCTTTTTAACCTTTTTTTTTTTACTTTTTCTTCTAAGTTGGGGGCTCGAGCTACCTCATAACCATGTTGTCCTGGCAAAACATGCAATGGCACAGGGCCTCAAATTTTCGGAGGCCTCAATTTTTTTGAAATCATATATATAATTAATATAAATGAAAAATAGAGAAAAAATGAATAAATGATTTGTTAGCTCAATTGGTATCGAACAATGAGTGTTTTTAACTAGAGCTGTGTTCGAATCACCTTGTTCCCATTTTCAGCATACTTATATCTATTTTATTTCTCGCATTAGATTGAACACACGACTTTGCATCTATGATAATATCTTTTTTGCTAGTAGCTTAGCTGTATCGTTTCCCTTGTTCAATTAATAACAAAAAAAAAAAAAAAAAAAATGGCATCAACGTATAAGTTGCTCAAAACAACGGACCGGTCCTGCCTCCGCCCATGCTTATTCGGTTATACCCCATCTAAATAGAATACGATGTGACTCTATAACAGTGTACCAACTTTAAGACATACATGTAGATTTTAGGTGGATATGGCATCATGATTCATGGGTGTGCTGTGTATAATAGGAAGTGGTGGGAAGGGATGGCTTTGCATATTGGGCTTAGTATCGGATACCCAATATGAACCATAGTCTTTGTTTTGGGGCCCATATCTTATTTTCCAAGTCTCTTTATTTTCAAAATTCCAATTTTATTTTATTTCATGTTGTATCTTTATACCATCTTCAAAATTAATTCAATTTTTTTAAAACTTTCTTGAGTGAAACGTGTAACCCATAAAGTATAAGTTTGATGATTTTGACAAAATAGAATATTTTTTTATTGATATACTTTGTTCCAAATTGCATGATAAGATAGTTGGAAACTTGGAAGTAGGGACTAGGAACACTGGTGGATCTAGGGGTAGGCTCGTGTGAGCGCGAGCCCACCCCGATCCCCGAAAAAAAGACGAACAGTTAACTATATAAAAAAAATAAAAAATAAAAAAGTCTAAATTAATTAGAAGTGAAAATTGATCATAAATTTTACATTGTATAGTTGGTAAAGTATAGATGTGGAACTTTTTCATCTTTATTAGAGCCCAAGTTCAATTCCCACTTTTTACATTTTCTTCACTTATTTTTAACTATCTTTTTATATATAGGTTCAAATATCTTTTTTAAATTGAGAACAATTAATTTCAATTAGTATTGTTTGAATTCTATTTTGGTCATTCATTAGGGGTTTCCTTGAATTTTTTCTTAACTAATTATAAATTTTATTCACTTCTAATAATATGAATAAATCTTTGAAATTTTTTTACATAACCCTTCACAATTAAATTTAAATTTAAAGTTTTGCAAAGATCGTTTCATTATTACTTATTTTTTAGCCTAAATCTCGCTCACCCTTATATTACGGGTTGGATTCACCACTGACTAGGAAGGATGTAATTGTAGGATAATTAGATGCGCAGCGGAAGTTTTAGAAACTATTTTCTATCATCTAATCGCAAGGATCTTCATCCATAAAATCGATAGATCAAACCATTGTTCATAGGAGATACTTCTTGATGCGTGAACCGGATCTGAACGGGGAGGATTCGGAAGAGAACTAGAGCCCCACGTGTTGCTCCTCTACTTGATCCACAAGAGCCCGGTCTAGATCTCCTTTGCCTTCGACTGCTAGGACGAAGATCGAAAGGTGAACAATCAAATTGCTCTTGATTGATGATGGGAGAGTTCCGCCCTCACGTCTGTTGAAACGGCAAAACTCACGTTCTCTCTTTTTGGGATGTGTTAATTAGGTCAAGTCACAATAAGCCCATCTTTATAAGCTTATATTTATACCTTACTTGACTAATTATTTATTTCACAAATAAATCTTATCCCAGTATTATTAATATATATCTAATACACACTAATAATAAAATCATCTATCTTTTGATCAAGCCCGTCAACTCTAAGTGTGTGACCGCATAGGACCCGTTTATAATAGCCATGGGTTTAACCCGTTTAAGCCCATTAATCGTAATTGGCTTCTAGCAAAGCATTACGACTCCTAAAATAATCGGATTGAATATCTCTATCAATTGTCCTATTCCATAACTAGTCATTGCACATTAAATTAAAGGACACAATTCCTTCAGTAATAACTTCGTCTTGTTATAGACAACAATCCTTGCTTGCATTAGTAACCTATATATGCAGAGGCTCTTGGACGGATACAATCTCACCTCGAGCTTGGATTTCTCAACCCAATCAAGTAGGGTTGTTATTCAAACTGAACGAGTCGAGTATTGCTTGTTCATATTCAACTCATTTAAAAACGAGTCGAGCTCGAGCCGAGCCTAAATTTGGACTCGAGCTTAAAAATGTGCTCATACTTGGCTATTTTAGAAATTGACCGAGCTCGAGCCGAGCTTTTTTCAAGCATCAAGCAACTTTATTTGCTCAAAACATAGTAAATTTATAGTAGGAAATTTTTTAAAAAAAATAAAAAAAATCGAACTATTCGAACTTAAATCAAGTGAGCCGAGCTTTGAACCGAGTTTGAGCTACTCGGCTCATATAACAGCTCAACAATCAAGGTATGCTTTTCACTTTTTGTCTATCCTTTTCTTGTTTGGTCTTCTATTTGTTGAAATTTTCTAATTGATATAAGAAATTTCAAATCTAGGGTTATGGTTTGTTGTTATTCTCTTGCTTCTCTACGATTTTGCTTCTTACCCTCATGCATTAGGAACGGTCAAGCGTCCACTCCCAAATCCAACGCCAAAACCATAACCGAGAAATTGTCCTGCGCCGCCTCTGCGATTTCGTTGCCTCCCTTCTTATTCTCTTGCTCCTCCGCGATTTCGCCCTTGTGCAGTGCGATTTCGCCCTTATGCGGCGCGATTTCGCCCTTGTGTGGCTTGTAGTTCCCTCTCAGAACAACCCTTATGCAGCTCATTAGAGCCGCTCACCAAACAAACCTTGTGCAACTTGTAGTTCCCTCTCAAACAACCCTTGTGAAGCTTGTAGTTCCCTGTCAGAATAGCCCTTGTGCAACCCATTGTTGTTTGCTCTTCTCCATCTGAATGCAGTGTCTGACAAACTCAAACTAGCCTAAGCTAATCGAATTGTATGACAAATACATTAATTCGAATATACGACTATGGATACTAGACAGAAATTTAATCTGATAGATTAAGTGTGTTAAATATATGTTAATCTGATGTGATCCTACAATTTTTTTCCCGCGTAAACACAATCATTCATTAAAGATTTTAACTCAAACCTAACAATGAATCGATCCTCTCGACAGCCTCTTGATCTTCCATACCATATTGCCTAAGCAGCCAATCAGACTATTAGAGTACAATACTCAAAATGATCGACTTCAACTTAAAAATCAAAATAAAAGTTCATTATTTTGCACAAAATTTACTTAAAATTATAGATTTTAAGTCAACCTAACCATGAATCGACCCAAAATAATCCAAGTCAATAACACTTTAAACCTCTTAGGATCCATTTGACAATACAAGTAGCTTTTCAGAGCTTTAAGTTTTAATATTTTATAGTTTTAAAAAAAGTTAAAGATAATATTTTAGTTTAATTAGCTTTTTAAATTAGATTTTCAATAGTTACTCACCCAAACTTTTCAGAATTCTATTCATTTTTTTCTATCTCATTAGCTAGTTTGTATCAACTACTCTATCAGGTGGGTTATTAAACATCTTACTAGCTTATAAAAACTCTAATTTAACATATATTTAACACACTTAATCCATTAACTTCAGCTACCCTATCAACCCCGTTTTACCAAGCTAACCCAAATAACAATTAGATAATCCCCTAGACTCAAAATTGACTTGATTAAAACATTTTGAACCTAATCGGATCCTATAATGACCCAATCCAAATTAATATGAAATGTTAATTAACTTGTTGATTTATTTTTGGTAGAAAGGTGAGAGCAAGCTCTCAATGCATAGAAACAAATAGTTGCCTACACAGGAACGATATCTAAAGGAGGCCTAGACAAAAGATGAAACCCCATCGGAAAAGACAAAGATAGAGATGCAAGGGAGTCCGCGACATAATTCGCTTCCCTATAGACATGCTTCAACTAGATTTCCCAATCTCGGGATAGAAAGCTCTTTTTGGGATTATACTATATGCTATAGTTAGCATAGCATCTTATGCAAATGTAATTGTGTAAATCTGTAAAGGGCATTTCTGTCCTTTCACACCAACCGACGCTCCTCCTCTCCTTCATAAGGTGTTTGGCGCCATTTTGTTAGAGTGAGAAAATCAGTTGTAACAAACACATCTTACAGATTCTTGTTTTCTCTCCAATGGAGTTTTATGAGATTTTTCTGTATTGAATTCAATTGTTCAAATGGTATCAGAGCTGGTGAGATCTAGATGTGCTTGTTGCGATCTTGATTGAAGAACTGTGTGATTTCTTGCGATCTAGTTGTCTGAGCTTGTTCGATTCGCAGATTGTTGATTGTTTTCGATTATGGCCGGGAGAGGTTCGACGACACCCCAAGGCCAGAGTTTCGCAGATGTCGTTAATGGAGGAGGAAGAGGAACCTTTGTTAGTGTCACGCCACCGGCACCTGGAGCTGGAAATAGAGGTTTCAATGGAGGCTTTAATGGCAGAATTCAATTTGGGGATCTGGTGCAAGGTATGACCTCTGTGCATTATATTCCTCTTTTTTTTTTTTGTCAAATTCCGACCACTCTGGTGCACAAATCGTGTCTACGATGTTCAATGGCTCCAATTTCATTAGTTGGAGTCGTAGCGTTCGAATGAGTTAGGAGCCAAGGCGAAATTGGGATTTATTACAGGTAGGTGTGTCAAACCTCAAATTGATAGTGAGGATTATGCTAAGTGGGAACGAGCAGATTAAATGGTTAGGTGCTGGCTCATAAATTCAATGACCAATGATGTTTCTGAATCACTCATGTATGTTTAATCTGCAAAAGAGCTGTGTGACGAAATTAGAGAGCGTTTTTGTGAGTCTAATGATCCTTTGATCTATCAAGTGGCCTAGATTACAAATAATCCATTCATTTTCAATGCATCACAGTATGCATGAAGGAGGAGGACATCTACAGTCTTGTACGACTATGGCTCCCACTCAACTTTTGGCAATCCCAACTACGACCTTTATAACTCCCTGTTACGGAAAGCGTTTAACCGTGTCAAAGAAATACCAATCATCAAGAGAGACCATAACACACTCATGTATGAGGAATCTACTAATCATGGTTTAACTTATAACTCAGCAATCCCTTTTGTAGAGTCTTAATGTGGGTTTGTCCTATATGTATCATCCATACATATATATGTAATTGACTAGACATCTCCATGTCCCTATAGCCCATGAAACCTGGCGCTATCAGTCAACTTACAATATAGTCATTTAATAAAATCACCTATGTCCAATTTGATGATTTCAGACTACGGATTTGTGATAATTCATAACTGCATTTCACTTAATGGGGTTTCATTTACCAGAACACTTAAGATAAGCCCATTTGCGAACTACGAATTATTTGGACATTTTATTTATTATCGTTCAACACAATATATAAATAAAAATGAAATATCATATATCATAAAATCATCCAATCGAACATAAACTTAGTGTCTAACATTCTAAACATAAAACATAATAGAAAGCAATCTCAAAGCCATTCTCCAATGTGTTTGAGAACCTTAGCCCTAGTGTGACTATCATGCTTGGGCCTAGGCATAGGCTTTGTCAATGCATCTGCAATGTTGTCATCTGTATGCACCTTACACATCTTAATGTCACCCTCGGTGACTGTGCGTCGAATAAGGTGATACTTCCTCATAACGTGTCTGGATTTGGAGCTCGAGCTCGGTTCCTTGGCCTGGGATATGGCACCATTGTTGTCACAATGGATGTCAATAGGCCCTGAGATGCTAGGAACAACACCGAGTTCATCTATGAACTTCCTCATCCAGACAGCCTCCTTAGCCGCTTCACTAGCAGCTATATATTCAGCCTCTGTCGTAGAATCGGCAACTGTGTCTTGTTTAGAGCTCTTCCAGCTCACAACTCCACCATTAAGGACGAAAACATATCCCGATTGAGACTCAAAGCCATCTCGGTCAGTCTGGAAGCTCGCATCAGTATAGCCTTGCACGATCAAGTTGTCATCACCCCCGTATACTAAGAAATCATCCTTAGTTCTTCTCAAGTACTTCAGGATGTTCTTAGCTGCACACCAATGTGCCTCTCCTGGATTCGATTGGTATCTGTTACACATACTCAAAGCATATGCAACATCAGGTCGTGTACACACCATGGCATACATGATAGATCCTATCGCAGAAGCATAAGGAATCTTACTCATCTTTTCTAGCTCAGTAGGTGTCTTAGGACACTGCTTCTTACTGAGATATACACCATGTTGCATAGGTAGAAACCCTTTTTTGGAATCTTGCATTTTGAATCTGTTGAGAATCTTATCTATATAAGTTCCTTGACTCAATCCAAGCAATCTCTTAGATCGATCTCTATAGATCTTTATTCCAAGTATATACTCTGCCTCTCCCAAGTCTTTCATTGAGAAACATTTCTTCAGCCATTCCTTAACGGACTCTAGCATCGGAATGTCATTCCCAATAAGTAGTATGTCATCCACATACAAAACTAGGAAGACCACTTTACTCCCACTAAACTTCTTGTATACACAAGGGTCCTCTTCACATCTGATGAAATCAAACTCTTTGATCTTCTCATCAAATCGAAAGTTCCAACTCCTGGATGCTTGCTTAAGTCCATATATAGATCTCTTAAGCTTGCATACCTTCCCGACATTACTGAGATCTTCAAAACCCTTTGGTTGTGTCATATACACATCCTCTTCTAAGAATCCATTCAGGAAGGCGGTTTTGACATCCATTTGCCAAATCTCATAATCATAATAAGCAGCAATAGCAAGGATTATCCTAATGGATCTTATCATGACAACTGGTGAAAAGGTTTCATCATAGTCTATACCATGAATATGTTTAAAACCTTTGGCAACTAATCTTGCCTTGTATACAGATACCTTTCTATCCTTATCTGTCTTAAGTTTGAAAACCCATTTGCTCCCTATGGGTTTTACCCCATCTGGCAAATCTATCAAGTCCCATACTTGATTTTCAAACATCGAATCCATTTCGGATCTCATGGCCTCAAGCCATTTCTTGGAGTCTAGACCCGTCGTTGCTTGCTTATAGGTATTAGGCTCATCATGTTCTAGCAGAAGAACATCAAGGTTTACATTCAAGATGAAATCATCATAACGTCTTGGTTGTACCCTTGGCCTATCTGATCTACGGGTGGGTTCAACAACTGGAGCTGGAACAGTTTCCACAACTATTTGTGGATCCTCTTGTTCCGGTTCTTGGATGATTTGGGGCCCTTGGCCTTCCAAAACCATCAACTCGTCCTCGACATCATCTATGTAATCTCGTTGTTGAGTTTGTTGCTCTTCATCATGAACTGGGTCAAGATGAATATTTCTCCCACTTGACTTATTGGAAATGAACTCTCTTTCCAAAAAGACACTATCCCTTGCAACAAACACCTTTTGTTCAGCGGGATTATAGAAGTAATATCCAAAACTACCTTTTGGGTACCCTATAAAATAGCATTTGTCTGATTTAGGGGCAAGCTTATCCGTTTGTAAACGTTTTACATAAGCTTCACATCCCCATATCTTCATAAAAGACAATTTTGGAACCTTTCCAGTCCATATCTCATATGGAGTTTTGTCTACAGCTCTAGACGGAGTCCTGTTTAGTGTAAGTATGGCAGTTGTGAGGGCATATCCCCAGAAGGATACCGGAAGGTCAGCAAAACTCATCATAGATCGGACCATGTCTAACAGGGTCATGTTTCTCCTTTCAGATACACCGTTAAGCTGTGGTGTTCCTGGAGTAGACAATTGTGTTACTATCCCACAATTTTTCAAATGATGATCAAATTCATGGCTCAAGTACTCACCACCACGATCTGATCGAAGTGCTTTTATTTTCTTGCCAGTTTGAGTCTCTACCTCATTTTGAAATTCCTTGAACTTTTCAAAGGATTCCGATTTATGTGACATAAGGTAAATATATCCATATCTACTCATGTCATCAGTAAATGTGATGAAGTATTTATAACCACCTCTAGCTTCTGTACTTATTGGCCCACATACATCAGTATGTATAATGCCCAAATGCTCATTAGCCCTTTCATTTGTTCCTTTGAAAGGTGACCTTGTCATCTTGCCCATCAAACATGACTCACATGTATCAATGGATTCATAATCCACGTCTTTTAGAAGTCCATCTTTATGGAGCTTCTTCATGCGGTCTAAACTGATGTGACCCAAACGACAGTGCCATAGGTAGGCTTCACTCAACTTACTTGATTTTTGCCTTTTTGTATTTATGTTATATGATTCTGTTGTAAGGTCGAATACAAATATTCCATTAATATCTTGAGCACGAGCATAGAAGATATCATTCTTGTGAATAATTATACCTTCATCTGTAGTGCTAAAATTAAAACCTTCAGAATAAATTACTGCAGCCGAAACAAGGTTCTTTGTAATGCTAGGAACAAAATAACAATTATTTAGTTCTAAGATTAAACCAGAAGGAAGAGATAAACTAAAATCTCCTACGACAAGTGCAGCAACGCTTGCTCCATTTCCAACGCGTAGCTCTATCTCCCCTTTCTTCACTTGTCTCATATTTCTTAGTCCCTGCACATTTGAAATAATGTGAGCACCACATGCGGTATCTAATACCCAAGTAGGACCATTATCTAATGTGCAAACATTGTTTGACAGTAATTCAATAACATAAATACCTGAAGTGTTGGAACTCAAAGTCCCATTCTTCTTGTCTTCCAGGTACTTGGGACAGTTTCTCTTCCAGTGTCCCTTCGCCTTGCAATAGAAACAATCATGGTCTGCAGCCACTCTTGGCTTCTCACCTCCCTTAGGTTTTGCAACTTTCTTGCCTTTCTCTTGGGGATTGTTCCTATTCTTGGCTACCTTCTTAAACCCTTTCCCTTTATTGACATTAAGAACTTCTTTCTTGTTGTCAGTAGGAGTATTCTGCTCAGCAGCTTTGAGCATACCATGGAGTTCATTTAGGTTCTTCTTGAGACCATGCATATGATAGTTCATCCTGAATGAGGCAAATCCATCATGCAATGAGGCAACATGATATCTATGACCAACTCTTGGTCATATGGGGTGCCTAGTGTCTCCATACGGCTAAAAAGCCCAATCATGTTAAACACATGAGGACCTACTGGATTCCCCTTCACAAGCTTGCTATCCAGTATAGCCTTGTGAGTTCCATATCGTTCAATCCTTGCTTGTTCCTGAAACAACACTTTCAGGTTGGTGATGATTGTATAAGCATCCTGATGTTCAAACCTCTTTTGAAGATCAGGTTCAATGCCTGCTAGCATCAGACAAGTGACAGGCAAAGACTCACTCCTAAGCTTTACTTCATTAGCCTTCTCCTCATCTGATGAGGTATCAGTAATGACATGGATAGGGGTTGATAGGACATCTTCACGCCCCTCAGACCTGAGGACGATTTTCATATTCCTTTCCCAATCGAGAAAATTCGTTCCATTCAATTTGTTTTTCTCAACTATTGAGCGCATGCTGAATTTCAAGTTATCGTTCGACATAATGCCTATATAAAAAAAAGGAAATGACATACAAATCATTTTATGTTTGAAATGCAAATTACTTAGGATTAAACACCTTTAAAATAAGTAAATGCGCATTTTATTCAAATTGTTATTGTTCCTGGTGAATAAAATGATTCCAAGATCCCATTACACACAAGACCCAACGTACTTTTGCACTGCCTTGAGTCTTGTATGCTCAAGGTAAGTAACAATTACTAATTATAACTCCTTATAATTCTTGGTTGATGATCCACATCCAATGTAAAATCATCCTATGCCTCAAGATCCAAAACTTTGCCTTTTGGTCTCTCGTTGAGTACAACCATATCAAAGCTTATGAACCCCTTGTATAGATTCACCCTCATTAGCCCAAGATTATGGAAAGACACCCTCACTTTTGTGAAGCCCATCCAACCAAAAATCCAGAACTTAATGGGTTATGATATGAAAAGGCATTGCCCCAATTTACCTTAGGAACTTAAGTCTTTTATTTGTCTTTATTTATAAGTGAAAAAATATCATAAATAAAAACAACATAAAACTTAAAATAAGGCATTCAAAATACAATGAAATTGTGATCCTAGTATGGCCCCTACGATGCATAAAATAAAGATCTAATCTTCATGGGTCTTTACCCTCGCGCTCTTCATGGATCTCCATCCTTGAACTTCTTATGTCTTCTTGTATTAATTACAACATTTCTAATAATCTAATTGCTGAAAATAAATTACAAAAATACATAACGATACGCAGATCGTGTACAAAAAAACATAACAATACGCAGATCGTATTTATGGGCCATACTGGTCACCTTATGTATGCAAACAATATATCATAATATAAAACAAGCATAATAAATCCATGAACATTCTTGATATATTAATTCAAAAACTAGCAATAATATATATGGAATTAATTTTATGGTAACTATTACCTTGTATAATTGGATAGAAATTTTTTTTTATTTTTTTTATTAGAGATAAGATATCTACCATATCTAACTAAGGTAATTTAAGATTTTACACTAAAATCATAAATATCTTCCATACCCTAATTCCACCTCCATCAACTCCCACTTAAATTTTGTAATAATTACAAACTTTTAAGATAATAAATTTTGATAAATTAATACATGAATCAGATTCATATCAATTTTAGGGATCAAAATTATAAAATTCTGAATTTCTTAAATTCAAAATTAATTTCAACATGAAATCAGTAATTGAATCACATTCTGATCAATCTTTTGTATAAATAATATATTTCGAAGTTTATACAAAAAATCATATCTTTTGTATAAATTATATAAATTGATCTAGCCAAAAGATTTCAAAACAACTGTTTTTGAATATTAATGGATGCTTACGTACTACAATTTTCAATCAATTGAGGATAATTAGATACGCAGCGGAAGTTTTAGAAACTATTTTCTATCATCTAATCGCAAGGATCTTCATGCATAAAATCGATAGATCAAATCATTGTTCATAGGAGATACCTCTTGATGCGTGAACCGGATCTGAACGGGGAGGATTCAGAAGAGAACTAGAGCCCCACGTGTTACTCCTCTACTTGGTCCACAAGAGCCCGATCTAGATCTCCTTTGCCTTCGACTGCTAGGACGAAGATCGAAAGGTGAACAATCAAATTGCTCTTGATTGATGATTGGAGAGTTCCGCCCTCACGTCGGTTGAAACGGCAAAACTCACGTTCTCTCTTTTTGGGATGTGTTAATTAGGTCAAGTCACAATAAACCCATCTTTATAAGCTTATATTTATACCTTACTTGACTAATTATTTATTTCACAAATAAATCTTATCCCATTATTATTAATATACATCTAATACACACTAATAATAAAATCATCTATCTTTTGATCAAGCCCGTCAACTCTAAGTGTGTGACCGCATAGGACCCGTTTATAATAACCATGGGTTTAATCCGTTTAAGCCCATTAATCGTAGTTGGCTTCTAGCAAAGCATTACGACTCCTAAAATAATCGGATTGAATATCTCTATCAATTGTCCTATTCCATAACTAGTCATTGCACATTAAATTAAAGGACACAATTCCTTCAGTAATAACTTCGTCTTGTTATAGACAACAATCTTTGCTTGCATTAGTAACCTATGCAGAGGCTCTTGGACGGATACAATCTTTTCGACTTATTTTTTTTATACACGTTGTCAACGAAATTTAAACTTAAATATATGGAGAGGAAAAAAAACGTAAAAAAATCCCGATATTTTACCCTATTATAGTGGTTGGTCTTAAAATTTAATGTGTTAACAAGTGGGAGAGGGATAATTATTTTATGTATTCGACTTTTTTCATATGCAAAATTATCTTAGGGTTCGTTTGATATCCATGTACATACATCAGATATGGGTATGGGTATCAAATGATATGAATATCAAAGTGATATGCTCATATTTTCATTTGTATTTTTTTTTTCCAATTTTACATATCCTTTTCTTTGGGGATATCAAAATGAACGTTTCTTTTCTTTCTTCATCTTCGCTTCTCTGTAGAGTCGCCCCATCTCTTGCATGTGGATTTCTCACCTCGAGCTTGGATTTCTCAACCCAATCAAGTAGGGTTGTTATTCAAACTGAACGAGTCGAGTATTGCTTGTTCATATTCAACTCATTTAAAAACGAGTCGAGCTCGAGCCGAGCCTAAATTTGGACTCGAGCTTAAAAATATGCTCATACTTGGCTAGTTTAGGAATTGACCGAGCTCGAGCCGAGCTTTTTTCAAGCATCAAGCAACTTTATTTGCTCAAAACATAGTAAATTTATAGTAGGAAATTTAAAAAAAACAATAAAAAAATCGAACTATTCGAACTTAAATCAAGTGAGCCGAGATTTGAACCGAGTTTGAGCTACTCGGCTCATATAACAGCTCAACAATCAAGGTATAATGCTTTTCACTTTTTGTCTATCCTTTTCTTGTTTGGTCTTCTATTTGTTGAAATTTTCTAATTGATATAAGAAATTTCAAATCTAGGGTTATGGTTTGTTGTTATTCTCTTGCTTCTCTACGATTTTGCTTCTTACCCTCATGCATTAGGAACGGTCAAGCGTCCACTCCCAAATCCAACGCCAAAACCATAACCGAGAAATCGTCCTGCGCCGCCTCTGCGATTTCGTTGCCTCCCTCCTTATTCTCTTGCTCCTCCGCGATTTCGCTCTTGTGCAGCGCGATTTCGCCCTTATGCGGCGCGATTTCGCCCTTGTGTGGCTTGTAGTTCCCTCTCAGAACAACCCTTATGCAGCTCATTAGAGCCGCTCACCAAACAAACCTTGTGCAACTTGTAGTTCCCTCTCAAACAACCCTTGTGAAGCTTGTAGTTCCTTGTCAGAATAGCCCTTGTGCAACCCATTATTGTTTGCTCTTCTCCATCTGAATGCAGTGTCTGACAAACTCAAACTAGCCTAAGCTGATCGAATTGTATGACAAATACATTAATTCGAATATACGTCTATGGATACTAGACAGAAATTTAATCTGATAGATTAAGTGTGTTAAATATATGTTAATCTGATGTGATCCTACAATTTTTTTCCCGCGTAAACACAATCATTCATTATAGATTTTAACTCAAACCTAACAATGAATCGATCCTCTCGACAGCCTCTTGATCTTCCATACCATATTGCCTAAGCAGCCAATCAGACTATCAATGTACAGTACTCAAAATGATCGACTTCAACTTAAAAATCAAAATAAAAGTTCATTATTTTGCACAAAATTTACTTAAAATTATAGATTTTAAGTCAACCTAACCATGAATCGACCCAAAATAATCCAAGTCAATAACGCTTTAAACCTCTTAGGATCCATTTGGCAATACAGGTAGCTTTTCAGAGCGTTAAGTTTTAATATTTTATAGTTTTAAAAAAAGTTAAAGATAATATTTTAGTTTAATTAGCTTTTTAAATTAGAATTTCAACAGTTACTCACCCAAACTTTTCAGAATTCTATTCATTTTTTTCTATCTCATTAGCTAGTTTGTATCAACTACTCTATCAGGTGGGTTACCAAACATCTTACTAGCTTATAAAAACTCTAATTTAACATATATTTAACACACTTAATCCATTAACTTCAGCTACCCTATCAACTCCGTTTTGCCAAGCTAACCCAAATAACAATTAGATAATCCCCTAGACTCAAAATTGACTTGATTAAAACATTTTGAACCTAATCGGATCCTATAATGACCCAATCCAAATTAATATAAAATGTTAATTAACTTGTTGATTTATTTTTGGTAGAAAGGTGAGAGCAAGCTCTCAATGCATAGAAACAAATAGTGGCCTACACAGGAATAAGTCGGGGAGTGGCCTTCCCCTTATTGTCTTCGTTCATAAGAGGAACGATATCTAAAGGAGGCCTAGACAAAAGATGAAACCCCATCGGAAAAGACAAAGATAGAGATGCAAGGGAGTCCGCGACATAGTTCGCTTCCCTATAGACATGCTTCAACTAGATTTCCCAATCTCGGGATAGAAAGCTCTTTTTGGGATTATACTATATGCTATAGTTAGCATAGCATCTTATGCAAATGTAATTGTGTAAATCTGTAAAGGGCATTTCTGTCCTTTCACACCAACCGACGCTCCTCCTCTCCTTCATAAGGTGTTTGGCGCCATTTTGTTAGAGTGAGAAAATCAGTTGTAACAAACACATCTTACAGATTCTTGTTTTCTCTCCAATGGAGTTTTATGAGATTTTTCTGTATTGAATTCAATTGTTCAAATGGTATCAGAGCTGGTGAGATCTAGATGTGCTTGTTGCGATCTTGATTGAAGAACTGTGTGATTTCTTGCGATCTAGTTGTCTGAGCTTGTTCGATTCGCAGATTGTTGATTGTTTTCGATTATGGCTGGGAGAGGTTCGACGACACCCCAAGGCCAGAGTTTCGCAGATGTCGTTAATGGAGGAGGAAGAAGAACCTTTGTTAGTGTCACGCCACCGGCACCTGGAGCTGGAAATAGAGGTTTCAATGGAGGCTTTAATGGCAGAATTCAATTTGGGGATCTGGTGCAAGGTATGACCTCTGTCCACTATATTCCTCTTTTTTTTTTTTTGTCAAATTCCGACCACTCTGGTGCACAACTCGTGCCTACGATGTTCAATGGCTCCAATTTCATTAGTTGGAGTCGTAGCGTTCGAATGACGTTAGGAGCCAAGGCGAAATTGGGATTTATTACAGGTAGCTGTGTCAAACCTCAATTTGATAGTGAGGATTATGCTAAGTGGGAACGAGCAGATTACATGGTCAGGTGTTGGCTCATAAATTCAATGACCAATGATGTTTCCGAATCACTCATGTATGTTGAATCTGCAAAAGAGTTGTGTGACGAAATTAGAGATCGTTTTTGTGAGTCTAATGATCCTTTGATCTATCAACTTCGTCGAGATTTGAGTGACATTAGACAAGAGAATCTGTCTGTAGGTGTCTATTATGGGAAGGTTGAGAAAATCTTGGATGAATTACAGTTGTTAGATGTTGTTCCTAGTTGCAACTATGGAGGAATCAGTGGATGCAACTGTGGTCTGTTAAAGAAGATTGTTGAGAGAGAAGAAAAGTCTAAGATAATGCAGTTCTTGATGGGATTAAATGACATTTATGAGAATATGCGCAGTAATATCTTATCCAAAGATCCTATGCTTGGGCTTCTCAAGGTGTTTCAGATGGTTGTGCAGTTAGAAAGGTCTAAGGGAGTTACTTTAGTTCTTCCTACTGATGTTAATGCCCTAGCCATCAGTAAACTTCAACAAGCTGAGATGGAAGCTAATGTTGTGAATAGATTTGGCAATGGTAGGCAGGTTGACAATAGGCATGCTGATCAAAGTAAATATGAACAGGCTAAGAGGGAATTCAAAAAGGCTAAATTTGATCGATTGTGCTCATACTATGGTGAAAGAGGGCATACAAAAGATTATTGTTTCAAATTAGTTGGGTACCCTGAGTGGTTTAGGGGTCCCAAATAGGAGGATAAGGGTCGTCAATCTGGAAGAGTTGTTGCATAGTTTGAGACCCCTCAACCTGATACTCCTCTTGATCAAGCACATCAGGAAGTGAATCCTGACCCTGCTATGGTGAATGCCATTTATAATGAGGTGGTGAGAATGATGAAAGGAAAGTCACATGTGGATCATTCAGAAAGCTCTGTCCATCAGGCTTTCGTCCATTTTGCAGGTACCTTAAGTGCCTCATTTCTCATTGGTACAAATAAAGCTGATAGTAGTACTTGGATTGTCGATTCTGGATCTACAGATCATATAGCATTTGATACTGCAATTTTTTCCGAGCTAGCTCTTTTACATAGTGCTGTTTCTTTGGAATTACCCGATGGTTCTCATATTTCTGTGACTTCACATGGAACAGTTGTATTGCAGTCCAGTCTTGTGTTGAAAAATGTTCTTTATGTGCGTTAGTTTCAACACAATTTGTTGTCTGTTTCTAAGGTTCTTGGTGATCAAAAATTAGTTTTCAGTTTTGATGACAAGTCTTGTTGGTTACATGACCCTATAACTAAGGGGTTTGTCATCAAAGGATGGGAGAATGTTGGCTTATACAGGATACAAAAGCAGGCTTTCAGACACCAGCAAGTTAAGTCACATTTGTCTCAGTTCAGTGGTCATTCATCTTGTAATAAGGTTGATAGTCTTCATGTTATTCATGCTAGATTGGGCTATATATATGTCATTGTCAAAAATGAAACATTTAGATGTGTGTAAAACTGAGAATGTATCTCAGTTAGATTGTGATACTTGCTATATGACTAAGATCCATAGGATCAAGTTTGACATGAGTGAATCTTTAGCAGAGCATCCATTTCAGTTGGTTCACATGGATTTGTGGGGACCATATAGGACTCCTTCTATATGTGGTGCTAAATACTTTCTTACCATTCTTGATGATCATTCAAGAACTACTTGGGTATATCTTCTTCAAGACAAGTTACAAGTATTGAGATATCATGTGATTCTAGTTTTCTGAAAATGGTTGAAACTCAATTCATGAGGCCTGTTAAGTGTGTTAGAACCGACAATGGTACAAAATTCACTCAAAGAGGTTGTGTTGATTTGTTTAGTGGGCTTGGTATTCCGCATTAGAAATCTGCTCCTGGTGTTCATGAGCAAAATGGTAGGGTGGAACGCAAACATAGACATTTAATTGAAATAGCAAGGGCTATTAGAGTGTTTGCTAGGCTTCCCATCAAGTTCTGGGGAGATTGTGTGTTGAGTGCTACATACCTGATTAACAAAATGCCCTTATCTGTCCTCAGTTGGAAGTCACCATTTGAGATCTTATTTCACCAACCTCCCTCTTATGGTCAGCTTCGGGTCATTGGTTGTTTATGTTATGCTCTATAGCCTAATGACTATAAAGATAAGCTTGGTAATGTGGGTAGAAGGTGTGTTTGTCTGGGTTATCCACCAGGCCAAAAGGTTTACAAACTGTTTGATTTAGAAAGGCAGTGTGTGATTATAAGTAGACATGTGAAGTTTGTGGAATATGTTCTTCCTTTCAGAAACTCGTCTCAGTCTCATGCTCCCACAGTGCCTGTATTTCCTTCTGTTATGTTGGAAGATACCTCTGATGTTGATCATGTTAATGATCATCATAGCATTCCTCTTAGTAATCACTGGGATCCCTCTAATGATGACAATGCAGTGCTTGTTAGCCCTTCAAATGTTGCTCCTGATAGTGAAGGATCCCCACAGTCTCAGCATTCAGTAGCTCTTACCTCTCATATTCATAGTCCTAATCCTCCTCCACTCCCTTCCAAAAGGGCCATTAGACCTCCAACTCAGTTCCAGAACTATGTGTGTTCAGGGTTGCCCTCTAGAAGCAGTACTTCTGATGAATCTTTGTCACAGTCATTTGCTGTTTTCTCCATCAAGAATCTGGCTCACTTATCTCATGCTTATATTGAATCCTTTGTCAATATGTGTGCCACCTTTGAGCCCAGTAGCTATGATCAAGCTAAGGGTGTGGCTCATTGGGAATTAGCCATGAAAGCTGAGCTCGATGCCTTGGAAAACAATCACACATGGTCTGTTACTTCCCTTCCTGAAGGGAAGAAAGCCATTGGATCCAAATGGATCTACAAAATTAAATATAGACCTGATGGGTCTATTGAAAGGTACAAGGCTATGTTGGTGGCAAAAGATTTTAATCAGGTCAAAGATAAAGACTATAAGCAAACCTTTTCTCCTGTGGCCGAACTATCTACTGTGAGGGTTATTCTGGCTATGGCTGCAGTTAAGGGATGGGTTTACATTAACTAGATGTCAATAATGCTTTTTTACATGGTTATTTGGAAGAGGAAGTGTACATGACTCCACCCTTCGGCTATAATGTTCAGAAAGGGCTTGTCTGCAAACTTAATAGGTCTTTGTATGGGCTTAAACAAGCTAGTAGACAATGGAATCATGAACTCACTAGGTTCTTGGTTAGTTTGGGGTTTGCTCGGTCTAAGCATGCCTATTCTCTATTTGTGAAATCTCAAGGAGCATCCATGACAGTGGCTTTGGTCTATGTGGATGATATGCTCCTCATGGGCAATTCTGCACATGAGATAAGTGCAACCAAACAAGCTCTGCACACTGCATTCACTATCAAAGACTTGGGTACTGTAAGGTATTTTCTGGGCATGGAGATATCTAGATCATCTTCAGGTATTCTCTTAAATCAAAGAAAATACATTCTCGATATTTTAAAAGATGCACAAATGGAAGTTTGCAAGCCTGCATCTTTTCCTATGCAGCATGGTACAAAGTTATCTTCTATGGATGGTGATCCCATTGACAATCCTGATTGCTATAGAAGGATTGTTGGTAGACTACTTTATCTAACTCTTACTAGGCCAGATATCTCTTATTTAGTTCAGCGGTTGAGTCAATACTTTCAGAACCCTCTTAAACCACATTGGCATGCTGCAATGTATCTTCTGAGATATCTTAAGGGCAGTTTTAATCTTGCTCTATCATATCCTGCTTCCTCTTCCTTC
This sequence comes from Persicaria maculosa, assembly GCA_963922045.1. Classification (NCBI taxonomy): domain Eukaryota; kingdom Viridiplantae; phylum Streptophyta; class Magnoliopsida; order Caryophyllales; family Polygonaceae; genus Persicaria; species Persicaria maculosa. The sequence continues at coordinate 22,563,280 of OY998259.1, read as the reverse complement.
AACCTCTGTGCATATAGTGATGCTGATTGGAGGAATTGTCGAGATACTAGTAGGTCCTTAACTGGTTTCTGTGTGTTCTTGGGCTCGGCTCTAGTTTCTTGGAAGACTAAGAAACAAAAGCTGGTGTCAAAGTCATCCACAAAGAGTGAATACAGAAGCATGTCAGCTGCTGCTAGTGAATTGGTGTGGTTACATGGTTTGCTCTCAGATCTACACATCAATGTCCAACTTCCAATCACCTTGAACTATGATAACAAGTCTGCCCAAGAACTAGCTGCAAATCCCATTTTCCATGAAAGGACTAAGCATGTCCGGATTGATAGCCATTTCATTAGGGAAATGGTTCAAGCCAAATTCATCAAGACAGCTCATGTGTCCTCTGCATTACAAATTGCAGATGTGCTAACCAAGGCATTGGGGGCATCTCAACATCAGTTTCTCACATCCAAGCTTGGTCTAGTTTTGCCCATTTCTAGTCCAGCTTGAGGGGGTATATGGGATTATACTATATGCTATAGTTAGCATAACATCTTATGCAAATGTAATTGTGTAAATCTATAAAGGGCATTTCTGTCCTTTCACACCAACAGATGCTCCTCCTCTTCTTCATAAGGTGTTTGGCGCCATTTTGTTAGAGTGAGAAAATCAGTTGTAACAAACACATCTTACCGATTCTTGTTTTCTCTCCAATGGAGTTCTATGAGATTTTTCTGTATTAAATTCGATTGTTCAAACTCTGGCATGCATTGGCAAACCAGACTAGATAGTGGGTGACAATCTTCGACTCCCTTCTTGACGAGCGTGATAACGAGTAAGGAGTCTGCCTCAACACTGACCTTCCTGTAACCATTGTATGAGTCCTACTATTCGCACGATCATTATATCGATTATTATATCGCTAAAATGCACGATCAAAGTGCTGACCCTAAACGTCGTAGACATGCAATTGATCCCAATTGTCATCAACCTTCAGTATTGACAAGGCTTCAAGGGGTCGACAAGTCACCTCTATCGCAAAAGTCATCGGCCACATTGATGAACTTTTTCGACACCGACATCCAGTGTCGAGGATGTTTGGTGTCGGCACCAACAACCAGTGTTGGTAAATTCTCTCCTATAAAATACCCACCCTCAGATTCATCATTCACAATTTTCTTCGAAGTTTAAATGACGGTGTCAACTCAATCTTTGTCACTACCAAAAACTTAGATAACTAATAACTATATATATAATTATAAAATAGTCGTCCACCTTCGGTATTCAACCCCGAACACATGACCGAGTTAACCAGAGCCATGTACCGGGTAAATCCACTTGTGCTAATCGGCTCGACCCAATGTGAACTTGGGATGCTATTTAGGTTAAATGACCTATAATTTCCCATAGGCATCAATTGAGTAAACGGCCCATCATGTCTCCAACGTGGAATATTCTGAGAGAGTGATAGCCACGATTATATATACCCGTGTCGGATTGTGCAGCCTCTCCACCACTACCCCTCCCAGACAATCAACAGCTCACGCTTTAGCCCTCTTTCCCCAATCTCCATCTCCGCTGAGCTCCAATGGCCGATCAGTTGACCGACGATCAGATCTCCGAATTCAAGGAGGCTTTCAGCCTATTCGACAAGGACGGCGATGGTCCGATCTCTCTTTCCCTTTTTTCCGATCTTTTCCTCTCGATTTCGAGTTTCTACTCTTCAAATCTGCGATTTTGGCTCTGCTGATAGTGTTGTTTATCTGTTTTCTCACTGTCTGTGCTGTGTGATCTTCTCCTTTTCTAGATCTGGTTTATTCGGAATCCTCAATTATTGTGTCTCTGTTGATATCCGTTCCTTTTTTACTTTTTTCTTCTTTTTTTTTTTGGTTCCTGATTCTAGTTCTTATGGCTAGATCTTTGTTTGGATGATGAATAATAGTATAAAATTGAGGAATTTTCGTGTTTTGCGGACTCTGGATGATTTAACTCGTCCATCAAGGTTGCCATTTGTTTGATTTCGTTGTAAATTTGCAGTCTTTAGAAGATCTGATTGCTTAGACAGTGACATAAGATGGTCAATGATCCGTGTGATTTGCTGTTATTGACGATGCTTTGGCACTTGAGGTTACTCTTGCTGTTGCTGTGTCCTTCCATTAGATCATAATTCATAACAAGTTGGTACTTCAGTAAGGCATCAGGAGTAATAGTTGTGCTGTTGCTCCCTCTTTGAAATGCTAGTAATTTTAATCTACACTGATACGTCTCCTTTTGGTCTACCTTTACATGGATGTGTTGATTGCTGGATTATTGATTTTCATTTTCACATTGACAGGGATAGAAATGTAGATTTGTCATGCTTTTGAAGACAATACATAAGTAGTTATGTGTAACTGGTTGTGTTGATATGTATCAAGCTTGAATTTTTAGACTCAATGTGTGAAGCTGTTGTGCTCTGAGTTTAATTGATGTAATGATATGTCCTGATTTTGTGGTTATTGTTGACTGATCCTCAACAGGCTGTATTACAACAAAAGAACTCGGGACTGTTATGCGCTCCCTTGGGCAGAACCCTACCGAAGCTGAGCTTCAGGACATGATCAACGAGGTTGATGCCGATGGAAATGGGACCATTGACTTTCCAGAGTTCCTTAACTTGATGGCTCGCAAGATGAAGGACACTGACTCTGAGGAGGAGCTCAAGGAGGCTTTCCGTGTTTTCGACAAAGACCAAAATGGTTTCATTTCTGCAGCCGAGCTACGCCACGTTATGACCAACCTCGGTGAGAAGCTTACTGACGAGGAGGTCGATGAGATGATCCGAGAGGCTGATGTGGATGGTGATGGTCAAATCAACTACGACGAGTTCGTCAAGGTTATGATGGCCAAGTGAGATTTCAATCAACTCCAAAAAAAAATCCTAAATTGTTTTCAAGAAAAGTGGAACCGGGGCAGATAAGTTTGATGCAAACTCCAAATTCTATCATTAGGACAAATTTCATTTGGCGCTATCTATTTAGTTTTGATGCTGGCTTGTGTTTTTCATGTTTCCATTGGCTGTAGTTACGTGTCTAGTATCTACTTGTTTGCTTTGGTCCCGGTCTATTTTGGTTGACACTGGTTTTCCACTCTTAAGCTGTATCTCTTGCAGCTTCGGAATTTTATGAAACTTTTTTTTAACGATTGCAACGTTAGTTTGAAGTACTTTTCGTTTGGCTAATCTTTTCCATTCGGTGCACCTTGCTTCTTTTTCTTGGTTTACTGATTAGTTAGTATCTGCATATGAGATCAATGAATGCTGAAAGTCCGTTCGGAATGATTTCCTTGCCAGATTTGACATCTGGTATCTTTGCTAATGCATTGCATCTAGATTCAGATTGGTAGGAGATCATCACTTGATTTTTCATATCTGCATAACTCGCAGTTTGATAAGGACCTTGGTTACAAAAGTGGTGTCTGAGCCCCTTGGTTGCTTGATGTTTAGTGTTTAAGCTACTTGAAGGAACTATACAAAGATCGATGCAGTCATTTCATTCCTTCACATCCACATGAAAGGTTGTAAAATCCTTTGCAGGAGGGGGTGTATGACGCTGGAATCTGATTGATGAATAGGGTTTACCATCTTCGTTTACCATTGGCCGCCATATCAAGACCACCCTGTGACCATCCCCTCATCCGTTTGTCCATCTTGTTGGCTTGTGTTCATCTTCCTTCATTGGTCCCTAACTTGCAACTATACCTTGTTGCCCTCTTCCTCTTCATCCTCACTATTCTTCATGGTTGCACCCCTAGCCCATACATCTCGTGCTTCACTGCGATTATACCACCTCCATTATCGTCTGGTTCTGCTCTTTCGCGGCTACACTAAGCCAAACCTCCCAATCTTGGTAGGTTTCCAAACACTAGGGATCAATTCCTTAAGGGCATAGCGTAAATTGGAAAGCTTAGGGCATAGGTTAGATTCAACTTGCAAGTATATAACCATTAACGCTGAACTTTTTTTCCCTCCATTTCTGTTGGGACAGAAATATTCCTTTCACAATCTTGCCATTTATACTTTATTCTCTTTGCTAACACTTTCGGTAAAAGTATTTACCCCGTTCGTTCGTTCAAAATCAATCGAATCCTTTCAAATTGAGATCCTCATCCTCTCAAAAGAAAAATTTTGGGTGTCAAGTCTTGCTAGCTTAGCTGGTAAGAATGACATGTAATGACCAATAGATATCGGAAATTTTTTGTGTAAATTGGGAGAGGGATAAAGAAGAGGACAAGATTTTAACCATTAATAGAATTTCACAAATCTAAATTTGACGAAGTTGTTTTATTTTATTGTCTTTGTTAATCCTTTTCGACTTCACTCAACTCTTTCAAGTAACATTGATGTACGGAAAAAATCAATAAATGTCTTGGGTTCAAATCCGACTTCATCCAACTCTTTTCCTTTTCCAAAAGCTCTACCACATCATAAAATGGAAGAATATATGATCTATGAAATACTCTAAACCATTAAAACCGAGGGACGTACCTAAAAAAAAGCTTTTATTTTTGTTGATTCGACTAACCATTCTCGGTGCAACTGAAATGGTATCTATTCTTGCAAGTTTTCAAGTGATTTGACTTCGATTCTTTGCAACAGAAAAAATAAGAGAAGGATTGAAGATAGACGACGCCATACAAGGGATTCGAATGGCAAAATCAAGAGGGATAAAAGAAGGGACAAGTGTGCCATCCTTTAGAGAATGCATCTTCGGAATCACGACAAGTGAAAAATAACACCACACGTGAAGTCGTCGTGTGTAATATTCACCATGGATTTCGAAATCCACATATTGGAGAAGAAGTTGATACGAAGCTCAAAGAAGGCTTCAAGATGTAACAGCAAGCATCAGATGTGGTCCTGTGGAGCTTATGTGATACTTCTCTTGTAAACTCTCTTAATGGAGTCATTTGTAATAAAATCAGTAAAATAGTGTTACTAAGACGCGTTTAATGGAGACATTTGTTTTCAGTCCCCTAACTTACAAAACTTTCAACTAGCAACATGTTAAGGTTAGCAATTAACAAATCGAAAACAAGTTATTTTCTAACCTATATATATTAAGGTATACATTAGAAACTTTAATTAGGAATATTTCCTTTAAAAAAAATTCCCTCTCTGTGTAGAAACTAGAAAGTACTAACTAAGAAAATCTATGAAAATAAAATCTTACCTTATTTTGGACCCCAAAGAAAACAACAACAATTACAACAGTTCCTTTTTTCCCCTTCTTATATAAAATTAGCCAGACTAAATAATTACTTAAAAAACAATCTTGACTAAATAATTACTTAAAAAATAATCTTTCTGAAAATAACAACCCTTGATTAGCATCAATTCATGGGCCATTAAACGAAGAATAAATACCCTTTCTGAAAATAACAGGTACTTTCTCGTTCAATGGATAGTTATGTAAAAACTTGGAAAAAAAAAAGAATTTTACAAATAGTTACAGTACGGAGAAATTAGAAGGATATAACATTGCAGTTGCAGCACCAGTTTCTGAAGATCAACTTGAATGGCAGGAAAATCAAGTAAAATTTCAACTTCACTACACAGAAATTAGAAGTTACATTCTCAAAGAAACAGCTCATTTCAAACTAAACCCCTTGCCTCTGAGCAATACGACACTTGCCAACAACTGAGCAAGAATGAGCAGTTTTCCACTTTTTTCTTTACAGAAGTGAAGAGAATAGAAAAGGAAGAAAGCAAAAGAGAGTGAGCAGCAGGCCTTTACCTTATAACAGGCTTGTAGAGGACAACAGTGACGTATTTCGACTCAAATCTATGGGTCAAGCCAAGAGCAACTACAGACTGAGCAGCCCTGCCCTTCTCCAAGTACAGGTGGTTTAAAACCACATGCCGAGGCCTTGTAGAAGAAACCTCTTCAACCTTGGGTGGTTCTAGGACTGTCAAATGTAGCTGTTGGGGTACCATCACTGGCTCCCTTGAGAAGTCGTCGTCTTCAGGCAAATCCTGATTGTAGCTTGAGTCTGGTGATCCCGGGGCTTCAAACTCAGTGATACTGTCTAGGCTCTCTGGAACGTACTCCTGCATGAAGCAACGAAAAGAGGAGCGCTGTCAACATTTCTAGGGCTATCAACACCGTATAAGATGGATAGCAGGGAATATAGTTGGAAGTTCACTTGGATCATGGTAATTGGTGTTTCTACGGTTCTATCATATAGAATTTCAGTGAAGGAAAACATAGTTCTCAATAAACATAGGCTTCAACTTAAAGGATCAAGAACAGGCTTAAACCTTGCCTGTATCACCGAAGATGTTACGAGACCATGAGATAGAGTTTGTTACCAAAATTGAAGAAGATTACCGTCAAATTTAGATCTTAATAATCTACATAGGTATCATACTAGATCAAGGAAAGCTTGACATAATATAGAATAAATGCTTCAATAGCGGAACACACGGAAAAAACTGTGCAAGGTTGCCACCAGGGACCAGACCTATAAGATTACTGTTTAATCTGTTGGACATTTCAAAAAAATACCTCAATAAATCATGCAGTGCTGGCAGACAACAGTTCTAACTACAGAATTGATAAGGGTTGGATAGAGAGGTGTGGAGAGAAGTTAATTCATTATTCATCAATAGGAGAGGCATTAAACAACAAAGGAATGGAATATAATGGGTACTTACATGGACATCAAGAACTTGGCATATATTTCCCATCTCATCGGAAACAAAAGGAAGCTCTGGAGAATGTCTGGTTTCACCATCAACGATGAACCGGTAATGAAAGATACCAGAAGGAAGGACAAGAAGTAAGGAATGGTCTTTGCCAGCATGTTGCAAAACTTTCCTGCAGAAAGAATAAGCTATTAAGATCGTTCTACTTTCGGAAAGATGGAAAAGGGAAAAAATCCAATATTAACAACCCAGATGCTACCTTGATACCCAGTTGTCCCATGATCCTTCCACAGCCACATTACTGCCACCATGACTCCATGTGATCATGGTAGGAATCCCCTTTTCTGAAGGAAAATTGACAGATTCATGAGTTTCACCCTGCCTTATATCGTTGAATAAGGGCATGCCATCCACCCTTTGCATGGAAGTCACAGGATGCTGCAAAAAAAAAGAAAATGTTTATGCTCAGAAGACTACTTAAAGCATGCACGGTCATTGAACTCATTACAGGATGCAAGTTGGGTCTCTCTCTCTCTCTCTCTCTCTCGCTCGCTCTCGTTGATTGTTAAGTTTTAGGATAGACCGGATATTGATCCCAAACTTTCACTATATAAAAAGTTACTTCCTAAGTAATTAACCAGGATCTTTGACTGACCAGGTTCTACCATGTACGGATGTACCGATCGCACCAAAATGTGATTTTTAATTTTTATACGTGGGTCATTTGAGAGAGGGTGCAAGATAGGCCTGGGTCATCCAAAAGTTTTCCCACGGATTACGTGCTCCAGATACAATAAAGCCATTGATGTTCTCCCAGTGTAATGAAAAATAAATGACATTCTCACAGTGTCTAAAGTAACTTCAGCTTAATGCCGTTAAATGCTTCAGAAATTCACATTAACAGATTAGAAAACATGTACAAAAATTAAAATAAACTGATTAAGGAACATTAACATTAACATATTAGGGAACATGTATCTTATCCCCAATAACTCATCTGGGTTTCAGATGATAAAGTTTCTCATCCTCAATTACCTAGAGCCACACCACAGGTGCTCCATATACCTGGCACAAATGAGCCCCTTAACAACAAAAAGGAAGACAAACAAACGAGTTCAAAATTCTGCCTTCTATTCCATAAAATGTACAGTTGTACACTTATGCTACTTAATAGGGAAACAATTATGCAATTGACTTTAAACATGTTTTCATGAAATCAAAGTTCACACATACAGGTTTGTGTTCCTCTGTTGCAAACGACTTCTACTATCTCATCATATCTCATTCAAAGAGGTCGTTCCATTCTAGGGCCATCTTGAATTTGTATCCATGAGTTAAGTGACATAAATGTCATAAAAATGCAAGAACTTTCATGAGCTATTTGCAACCAAATCATATTCTATTAGCAGCTGCTGCAAATCAAAAGTAAATTCCATTCATAGTTCAATCCTCTCATTCTTTGAAGCTCTAAATATTCACTTGATTCCCTCCTTTCTAGAATTGCCCTGGTAAGGCAGAGTATAAGAAAATTTGGAGAATCGTCCCATCAAGAAAGGATATCTATTACTAAGTTTTATCTCAAATTATTGTATATGATGACTGATGAGGGTAGATCAGCACAACAAGAACTAAGGTCTCAAAGCTTTGCCCTTCCTCTATGTTTCACATGGTTCATTATGGCAACAGCAACTGTATTCAAGCACAACAAACCCCACACACACCCCAATAATTTTCATTCAAACACAAGCAACATGAACATTGGCAGTTGGCACACCCCATGACCCCACCACACAATCCACATTTACACCTGAGAAGAGCAAGTAATTGGATTATCATAATTCTTGTATCTAAAGCTAAGAAGAAGATGACAAAGTGAAACTTCTTATGAAATAGGTAATGACAGTAGATCTACAGAAGATTACAAGACTAAAAAACTGAACTTCAAATCGAAATCTAGAACAATAAGTCAATAAGCAATGTAATTTGTAGAACGAAAGAAATCGAAAGGGAGGGACGATCCGTACTATCTCACTTTAGACGAAAAAAGGATCAGATCACTCAAAAGTCAAAACAACCAGATGAGATCCAAATGAACTCCAAATCCTACAAGCAAAACAAGAGAAAAAGAGAGAAAGAGGACGAAGAGACCTGAGGAGCAAAGAGGTGAGGCGAATGAGAGCGACTGGGGCTAGCAGGCGGGGAATTCGTCATATACTCAACATCGCCAGGCGGCCTGAGACTCGTCGGAAAGCCGTCACCGGCGCTGATTGCGGTGGCGCTGAAATCGCCGGAGCCGCCATCGGATCTGCCGTAAGGTTCTCCGTCGACGCCGTTTGCTCCTTCCACTTTCCCGCTTGCATTCCCCATCGCTCACCAGCGAAACTTCTACTCCTCAAAGAAATCCAAACTCCAAATCCGTGGCCTAATTTTCAGCAGGAGAGATCTGCGAACACGACAACGAAGAACAAGGAGAGGAAAATCAAAGATTTCAGAGAGAGAGAGAGGGAGGGAGATTGGAGGAGGTGGATGGAGGGGAGGTAGAAGAAGGAAGAAGAGGGAAGTTGAATTGACAAGAAAGCCAGAGGTGTAGTGGATAATTACCGGAAATGCCATTGGGATTGAATGGGGCATGAGGGGCAATATCGTCGTTTCATGGAGACAACGACCCGTTTGGAGGCGGCGAAAGTGGGGAGAGAGAGATAAATGAAAACAGGAAAGAAAGAAGGCGGAGAATAGTGGACTGATAATGGATAAACAAACAGCTTTCGTATTTTTTTGTCCTACGCGCTAGAGCGCGTGTAGTGACGCGCTTAGTGCGGGGTCCACCTTGTTGGCAGCGACGCTGTGGCTGATAAAGAGGAGCCAAGCGCGTGACGGTATCCCCGTAGCTCGATAGCACGTGACGAGCGAGTAGGGTGCACGTGCCTGAATCAAACAGGGGCCCACGTACAGAGGCATTATTGGTGGGGGTGGGGGGGCTTGCTCCTATGCACGTGAGGATAAGATGAGTAAGACGATGGATAAACTCAACGAGACTTTATAGCAAGGAAGGACGTCATAATTAGGTGTCTTCGTCGTCGTAGAATTTATCTTCATTATTTTTAATTATGTATTTATTTTTTTACATGAAAAATAATACGTCTCACGAGTCATATTCTCTCTTATCCATTTGAAGGGATAGTACAAATGTTAGACTATATTGGAAAACAAGTGGAAATGGATGGTTTTCAACCGTGAGTGTTTCAAATCATGTTACGAGAAGTCGAGAACTTAATTTTGACGATGCTATGGTTTGTTTGGACATTGCTATCTCTGGATTTGTTATTCGTGATAGCCAAGGGTCAGTTCTCTCTTGTGGTGCCCGATGCCACGGTAGGTTGTCTGCGGTGCATGCAGAGTGTCTCGATCTTTTGTTTGGACGCTAGGAAGCCACGAAGAGGGGGTTTTCTCGGCTCGAGGTGGAGGGCGACTGCTTGACACTGATCAACGTCATAAAGGGGATCTGACGGTGTTCTTGGGAAATTGAGATGATGGTATCGGATGCCCTCAGCTTCTGTCGCGCTTTCGAGAGGGTCTCCTTTTCGCACACCTTCCGTGAGGGGAACCAGGTTGCTAATAGACTAGCGCATATCTGTCTCTCTTTGTCACTTATCGATGAGTGCGTTCCTGCCGAGATTGTTGACGTCGTCCGTATGGACGCTCTTGGGCGATGGGTCAACCGCGGTTGACCATCCCCAAATCCTCGTCTTGTTTTAAAAAAAGTATAATTTTTTTAAAAAATTATTCAATTTAAACTTTGATTCAGAATAAAGGATGAGTTAATTTATATGATATTGAACATAACGTTTGCTATTCACGGACATTTTTTCAGGGTTAGAAATCATTTTCCTTGTCTCAAAATATAGATTGTTTTAATTTTTAGCACGTTTTTTAAGAAGTTAAAAATTCTATAAAAATAATATGTACTTATTATTAATAAGTAATAACTTTTTTATTTTTTTAAATAATATAATACTTATATTAATAACTATAATACTATTTTTAAAAATTAATATTTTTATAGAGTTTTTAGATCTTTGAAAAATATTTTAAAAAGTAAAATGACTTATATTTTAAAACGGAGGTAATATTTAAAATATAAACTTTTGAAATAAATTTTAGAAATAATTTCATTATTATTACTATTAAGTACGGAGTATGAATTTATATAAAAAATTATAATAAATATGATATTTTATATAGTTTTTATCATTTAAAAAAACATGTATACATAGTAAATAATATATTTTAAGTAACAAAGAGAGTATTAACTATTTAATTTTTTTATCCATATAGAGACACATTATTTACGAAGTTCCATTTTTAAAAAAAAAATCTATTTCTACCCTCAACTATATAAAAGCATGAGAAAAAAAATTGATGTATAAAAACTTTAAAGAAATTAACTATAACATCTACTATTTTTTCTATTGTCAATCATTACAAACCTCTGCTCTACTATTTACAAAATAATTTGTAAAATTATTATTACTATGGTAGCGGTAATTTTTGGTAACTTGATTCATCCTCTTCAAGGAGCTAACCATGACCCTCCCGTGTCTCATCATGAGATTCAGATTCTCGTCCAAAAGGACGCTATTGGGTGGTGGTTCAGCAGAGTCTGACACCACCCAAACTCTTATCTTGGGCATTTAGTAAGGATAAATCTGTCCACGATAATTTGCTAATTGCGCATAAGGCGTTTCATTCCTTCATATCCAAAAAGGAAAGATTAGTACGATGGCTCTTAAAATTAATGTACCCCCCAGGCAAACAGAAACGCCCCGACGCATAACCCCTAGTAAGTAACCCGGTAAAGGTCCTCACAAAAGACTTAAAGATCAATACAACAAGCCGCGGGCAAAAACTGGGGGAGAAGAGGTATCCGCGCACGTAAAAATGATCAAGTAGTCGATTGACTCACTGTAACCACGTGTCATACATGCCCTCATCCCACGGGTCTGAAAATGCTCTACATGTGGCAACATCCATATGACATTTGTCCCTCCCTAGTCCGTACAACTGGGGTCGAGTCTGGGACAGTATAAATTTTGAACTCGAACGAGGGAATATGGGCTTTTTGTAAGTCAAAGAGAAAGCGGTAACAAATAGAGCGTCCTGACTGCTATGTGACATGTTGTTTAGTCCTTGGCAAATCAGTCATTCTAGCTCCGTGGAACATCCCTTTTTGTATGTCTGCGACATAGTCACAACAAAAGACTTTTAGAGGCCTTTGTGTGAGTATGTAACTTCCGTCAGCGAGCCATTATCCCACCCGCTCCGTGACACAGGTAAGTCATCTGTACTCCACGTGGGTAAGGCAACCTCCTTTAGGTAGAATGGAGGGGTTATTCATCTGCGTGACAATGGCACATGTCATGACTCGTGTGCCATTGCGCCACGTGTCTCAGATAAGCCTGTTTAGTCACAGGTGGGAGCCTCCATTCCCACATGGGTCCCATTAAAACGGGACTTTTTTAGGGATGACATTGTCAAAAATTGATATAAAAAGGACCTATGATCAGATTGAGTGGCCTTACATATGTAAAGTTCTTACTAAGTTCGGTTTCAACGACACTTTTGTTGGTTGGATTCTAGAGTGTGTCTCCACTGCCTCATATTTTGTCTTAGTTAATGAAAGCCCGATGAAACAATTCTTTCCTGAAAGGAGAATCGGAGAGGGTAACCAATTGTCCCCTTTTTTATTTATCCTTTATGCTGAGATTCTCGCTAGGCTTATCCGATGGGAAGCTAATTTTAATAAGGATACATGTATTCAATTTGGTAAAAACAGTTTGAAAATACCATTCCTTGCGTTTACGCGTGACATGCTGATCTTCTCTAAGGCCGGTCATTCCGTCGACTTGTTTAGAAATTAAAACAATATTGGATCGTTATTGTCAGATGTCTGGGCAAAATGTTAACTTGCATAATTCATATTTTCAGACATCTAAAAACACAACTCGACCAGCGATCAGTTCGATAACGACGACATTATGAATTGAGCATTCCTGTGCGATGGAGAAATATTTAGGTTGTCCTATGTATTATCGGTGGAAAGATTAATAAGGATACTCTTGAGGACGTGGTTATTAAAGCCAAAAAATAGTTAACTAAATGGAAAGTTTCCAATATGTTAACCGACGGTCGTAAGATTCTCTTTAAGGTTAACTTAAGTGCCCAACCAATATTTTTGATGCAATCTTTTATACTACAAAGCAATATTCTCAAAGAGTTGGATAAGGTCTATTGGGGTTTCTTCTAAAATAAGGGGCAAATCCGCACGCTATTAATGAGTGGAGATAAGATCTGTTAAGATACTCAGACAGTTGGCTGGCCTTCTCTCAAGTTGTGATATTCATTTGTTCAAATTAACAGTTCTCCTAATAAATAAGCTTTCCGATTGTTTGAACTCCGGTATATGGGTGGTTTACTACAAAATCCGCAACATCAATTATATGGGTGGTTTACTGCAATAGGGCTCTGGACAACCATTTTAACTGCAATTGGCCGGATTTGGACACTCAACGTCCTGAGAGGCTTTAGTGTCCCCAAACCCCCTAGACCTGCCTCTATTTAGCCCTCAAATGATCGATATTATTTATATTATACTTCAACGCTTAATTAACATACTTCTTCATTTGTTATGTCATATTCTTATAACCAATACTTGCCAAAAGTACAAATCACAAAGTCCATGTCTCAAAACATTTACAAAGTATTGTTATAAAAATAAAAAAAAAATCTTAAAGATGAGCAAGAAACTTGTAACTATTTTCATCCTTAACAACATTTTTTTTTAAGCAGATAAAGATTAGGTCGGATAATCCCGCAAGACCGTTCTTCCTAACGCATCCTTCCGAATGAGAACCTGAAGTTCTGGATCATCTTCAAGACAAGCGTCGGCAGAAAAACTGTAAGCCAGATGAGCGAGTCGATCTGCAACAGCGTTAGATTCCCTGAAAATATGACAAATTGCAACATATAAAACTTCCCACACTACATTCTCACCCAAGAAAAATCTTTTATTGACTAGACATCAATTTTTTTTTTTTTTTTTTTAACTTAACAAATGATTGTAGCAACATATAGGTTGAATTTCTACCCATTTAACAACACACAAACAAACCAAACTCTTACTTTCCAATTTCTCCTCTTTTTTTCACTATGTTCTTTCAAAAAATGGTTTTCCATCACACCATCATTCGCTGTGAAGCTCAAAATATGAGCATAACATCGCATTCGCAAAACCGAGCTCGAGTTGGGTTTATGCCATCACTTATTGAAATTCTCGAGCCCCAAATAGATGCGGCCGGGCAATGAGGTCAAATTAGCAGAAACAGCCTTTGCATGTTAACGTATTTTCATTGTTGATAATTGATATCCGCTCATCAGATAAACCGATCGAGCAGGTAGGCCCATGTTTGCGTGGTCCATAGAAAAACCCTAGGAAGAGACACATGTGAGTTTTATCTGCAACCACACGATCACAGGGCCCCCAACCTATCCGATGGGTTTACTCCTAACCAACACTTAATTTCTTCATCCCCTTCTTATCCCCCTTTCAGAAGTAGTTGGTGGTGGTAAGCTACCACTACAAAGATCGAAGCTTGAAGCTTCAGATTCGACTCTCTCTCCATGCATTCGAAGCTCTAGATAGAGGCGGTATACGAATTGAATTGAAACGAAGCAATGGGGACGGGGCAATCCAAGGGCTTGGACGGCAGCGCTCATGGCGGAGTCGCCGGCGCCGAGGAGCGCGACGATATCTCCGGCGGTGGACAGCTTTATGTTTCTCTCAAGATGGAGAGCTCAGTACTCAAAGGCCAGCTTGTTCCCCACGTCTTCGGCTCTGCCCCTCTTGTTGGCTCCTGGGACTCCTCCAAAGCCGTTAGTCATCCCCCTCTTGTTTATCGAACTTTGTAATTGTTTCAGTGTCTTAATTGATTGGGGATTGTTGATAGTTGTCTATGGAGCGGGAATCGGCTTCAATGTGGGAGTTGAGCTTCGTAGTTCCGCCTAATCATGGTAATTCCGGTTCTTATCTCAAATTGATCGATTTGATTGGTTGCATGGGGTTTAGGGATTGTGAAATTGGACTAGTTGTTGATTTTTCAGTATTCTGAATTAAAGTCGCTTTCTTTTTCGGGGAATTTGTAGAGACATTGGACTTCAAGTTCTTGTTGAGGCCAAAAGATGGGATTACGCCGTGCGCTGTGGAAGAAGGCCCGAATAGGGTGTTAACGAAGGGCTCATTGGAAGGGAATGCAATGCAGGCTTTGTTTAGGTTGAGTGCTGATGAAGTGCTGGAGTGTTCGGTTTTCATCAAGGCCGATCGGGTTTCCCCGTTCGATCTGGCAGCTAGTTGGAGAGCCTACCGGGAGAATCTTCAGCCTTCTACTGTTCGTGGCATTCCTGATATTAGCATAAATTCGGATCCCCAGGCTGGTATTGAGGTTAGAGGTTAATGATTTTGAGTTTCAGATCTTTCTGTGGTTTTGGAAACAAATGGTTTTACTTTTACTCGTGATGAGAAGTGAATATGAACCTGGAAAATACCTGAGTAGAATTATAACGGAGAATTGAATACATTGCAAACTACAAACTAATTGGATCGATGGAGTAGAATTTCTATTAGCTGGTCAATTATGCTGAACTGTTTATGATTTTCATGGTATATATTTATTTTATTTGCTATGAAAGTATAATTGCACTGCACTTTTCGAAATAACAGGAAGCTTATAAGGTCATTATGCATATGATTTTAGGACTTTACAATGCAATGATTAATCTTATCTGGTATATGTTGCTCTCCTTTACTGGAATAAGTTTATCAGTTAGATACATATTTACTATTGGATGATTATGTAAGAAAAGATGGTAAATCCCTACTGAATTGCTCAAAACTGATAAATTCCTTGATATGGCTTTATCTAATAAAAGCTCGCAAAGCTACATTCAGACTTAAAGGCCATATTAAGATTCTCAGGTGTACTTATTGACAAGTCGATTGGGATTTGATGAATATGATAAGAGATTAGGCTTGAGGTACACAATGGCACAGTGCTGCCATCGACTATTGTATAGACTGTATTTCCTTGATGGATCGTAGACTAGTAGTTGACTTATGGAAGTGTGAGAAGTTTTACTTTGTTGCTCTGTTATGAGGTCACTCTTTGGAGTATTTGTCCTTTGGATTGCCTCTTTTATTTACTCCGGGAGGTCAGCATGTACACATGCAGTTTGGGAAGAGGGTGCGTACATCCCATCCCACTAGACCCTTCCTGCTTCGTTGCGGGATGCACTGGGTTGTTGTTGTCGTTTTATGTGATTTTGAGGATGGTGGTTTTAGCTTGGGTGTTGAATTAGTCAGACCTTGCGGTGCATGTTGGAGTACGAACCTTTGTGGTGAAAATCGTGAAATGAGGTTCTGCCTTGTGACATAAGGTGTGAGTTTAAGTTGGATAAGCTTATTTATAGTATGAAGTGGTGAATTGTGTGTTTGTTTGTTTTTGGTCCACAGCCATCCTTGAATGTGTTCGGCTCTTTGAGAACAAATTAGTGTTTTATATTGAACTCAATTTGGATTTCATACAAAACCCAAATTGATTATCATTAATGATTTGGTTTCTGCTCATTCTGTGCTACTGTTTCTTATTTAATCTGATCCAGTTTTTCACTCTTTCCTTTCCCGAACAGCAAGGATGTTCAGCAAGCTTGGATCTTGACATTGAACGATATCTTGTCCCAATACCTGCATCTTCTGCGAATTCGGTTTATGCAGCCAATTTGGCTGCGACTCCAAGATATATTGTTTCCAGCAGAAACAGCCTGAGCAACGCTTCATCTTCATCTAAAAGTGACGGTGATTCTAACGATCAACCTACATCCCTTAAGGTTTAGTATCCCAATTCATTCTTGTGAATATATCAAGGATTCCTTTCAATCTGTGAAAATATATCAAGGATTCCTTTCAATCTGTGAAAATATATCAAGGATTCCTTTCAATCTGTGAAAATATATCAAGGATTCTTGTTCTTCTTTCCTTTCCTTTCTTTATTGTATTTGTTCTTTTACAAAATTGATTGATATTGACAAAAAAAGATGATTGCATTAATGCTTGCCTTTTGGACTTAAAAGTTAAAACTCCGGCCATATTATTTAAATGTGTTTTTATTAAAAATTATTCAGTAGTTGACAACAATTTAAGCAAATAGTCAACAACTAATCATCAGTTACTTGAAGCCATTTCTCCATCCATGATATCAGTTATTTGTGCTAAAGTTTTAATATTACCAGCTTAGAAGACATCTGCTTATCAAAATGGGTATTACTTGGATTCAGAAAAACAAAAACAAAAGCAAAAACAATGGGTATTAATTAGAGGGGTTTAACTCATATACATTGACTCAGTTGGATCTTTTGTATATTTATTTTCTTGATTTTGTTAGGACTTCTGTCTGTATCTTATTATATTGAATTTTGATAATATTCCTAACTCATATGTGCTTTACTTTATTGTATACTTACATTGAATGCCTGATATGCTAGAGGTAATGTTGTGCAGGACATGGAGCTGTCAATTCCTGATTCGTCAAAAGTGCAACCTCATTCTGGTTTGGTTGAAACTAAGTCAGTAGGTACGTTTTCACCATTCCAATGGCAGGAATCTCATAAAGGACTGTTTGTAGACCGAGGAGTTGGCTCTCCTAGAATAATCAAATCAGCTAGTGCTGGCACTTTCACAATTGATCTTAAGCTCGATTCTGAAAGAAAGGTCAGCATTATTTCTTTGTAGATCAGATTTTCTTTTGTCAAAAACCTTCTACATTGTTACTGAAGCTTATGCACGTTGTCCCCTTTCCTGTCAATTTCTAGAATGCTATTCCAGCAGCTGCTGGGGCCGTTGCAGCAGCAGCAGTTGCTGATCAAATGCTTGGGCCTAAAGAAGATAGTCACTTGGCTATTGTGTTGGTAAGTTGTTAATTGTGATGTTTTTGAGGAGATTGCTGTCTTTTCCCATTTGACATTTATTTGGCTTTGAGCATGTCTACTACATCCAAGTATTAGTTCATTCCATGCATTTTCTCCTTTTCTCTTTCTTATTTTAGGTAACACTATTCAAATTATATGGGTATGCCATTTCAAAAAATCTATTTGCTATGTAGGTTGGTTTGCCTGCTCGAGGTAAGACATTCACTGCTGCTAAACTCACAAGATATCTTAGATGGCTGGGACATGACACCAAGCACTTCAATGTTGGGAAGGTAATCTAGTCAATCTGAAATCTATTTCCCAATTACAGTAGGATTTCAAAGTTCTGCATATATTTTTCAAGAGACTCACTTGTTCTCTTTGGTGAACAGTATAGGCGCTTGAAGCTTGGAACTAATCAGGTAAACTATGTTTGTTTGCAATCTGTTTATATGAACAAGGCCTGTACAAAATTAATGTTAAACTTTTCATTATACCATTATTCTTTGTCACAAAATCCAAAGAAATTTTATATCTTTTTCATCGAGTTGAAGATTGGGAGAAGTTGGAGATAGAGGGGAAGATATAATTCCAGATGATAATTTTTAAGTTTGGGCCTTTGCTTGTCTTCTGTTGTTTGTAGGATGGGCCAATTTGTTTTTCATTAAAGAAATACGTGTTGTGTGTGTTGATTGGCTGATTAAGAGTAGATGTGCCTTTGTTCTTTCACTTGTTTACATAGTTGACTCTTTTGGTGCAGGCCTTTTTATATGCATTGAATTTCAAATGAGAAGTAGCTTATTGAATTAGAGATGAGAAGTGTCAATCAATGATTTAGATTTGAATAACCTTCTCTCAGGCAAATTGAATTTGAACTTCTCCTAAAGCTCGCAGTATTTCCTGCAATTACCCTTTTTTCTCGCGCCTCTCGTGCTATGAATCTGTGATTCGACTCTATTTTTTCAAAAAAAAAATCCTCCTTAAACAGTAAGATATACCAGTACAAAGATTGGGGTCAGTGAGCATGAGATTTTTTGTGAAAGTGTAGCCACAATAATACCTCCGCACATCATAGTTTTAGTTAGTTTGGTTGGTCCTACTGTCCTAAATGATTGTTACTGCACTTACTGGTTATATTTTCCCAATGGCCAATTTTTGAAACAATATGAATTGTAATATGAAATATGTTGATTTGTTTCTTTTTCCCATCCCCTTGTCCTGTGGAATTCCTAATGCATAATTCTTAATGCAGTCTGCTGATTTTTTCCGCGGTGACAATCCTGAGGGACTGGAGGCACGTAACGAGGTGAGTTATTGCTCAGGAATTCTTTCAACTAACGTTCTCATTCAATAGCTTGTTTAATACTTCCATTTATGTGTGGGTTTTCACCTACTGGACACATCTTTTGCCTTTGTTATTATTGAAACCTTGCTTCATCTTTGGAAAACAAATCAGTTTTGGTGAGAGTAATGACCGATGCTTGTCAAATCTAAACCAAGGATAGTGCAGCAATTTTAATCCATATATGAGGTGAATATATACTGCTGTTGTTTCTCTTTCCACCTTTAGAGATGGAAGATGAGATTTAAAAAAATGGGGGGATGCCATGTTCACGTAGACTATGTAGTGAAAATTTGACAATGTCATTTTTGCTTTTATCGTTTTAACATATTTTTTACCAACCAAAGAAGTCCAGAGATATGAGCAATTGCACTTGCACCATGGGTGGAATTTAAACATATACATTAGGTTTAAGAAAATTTTCATGCCTTTATTTTGATTGAACTTTGCACATTATGAAAATTTATTTGATTAGAAAATTGTTACTGGTATTGAAGCTTTTCTCTGGATAACTAATCATGCTATGACATTTTCACTTTCTAGTAGGTAGCTGCCTTGGCAATGGAAGATATGATATCTTGGATGCAAGAAGGAGGCCAAGTAAGTCATTGTCTGTGGCCCAAATTATGAATCTTTTCTTGCTTTTGTCCATCCTATGCTATTTTTGACCCATAATTTGGGAATTGAACATTTCATTTAGGTGGGAATATTTGATGCCACAAACAGCTCGAGAGCACGCCGAAACATGTTGATGCAATTGGCAGAAGGAAACTGCAAGGTGCTTATATTTCTTTATAACTTGCATGCTAGATTGCTGGTTCCTGATTCATTTTTAGTTGAGTACTTCATTCAGCGGATTCCCCTTTTATGAATAAACAACGTTTGTAATCTTCAATGCAATTATTTATGAATTGTTACATGTTATGTGGTTTTGATGCAGATTATATTCTTGGAAACAATTTGTAATGATGAGCGCATTATTGAGCGGAATATACGTCTTAAAGTCCAGCAGAGCCCAGATTATGCTGAAGAGTGAGCGTTTTAGTCAGATTCACTATTTTTGTATATTTATTAAGACCAAAAAATGAACGTCGCCTTATAATTATATTGTAGCGAATTTTTAATTATAACAATTTTGATTTTATGCAGGCCAGATTTTGTAGCTGGTTGCAGAGACTTCAGAAACCGACTGGCATATTATGAAAAAGTAGCCACTCATGATCTTTTTCTCTTTGATTTTTTTGAGTAGGTGATTTTAGATTAACATAAACTTTTTTTTACATCCACAAACAGTTCTACGAGCCAGTAGAAGAAGGATCTTACATCAAAATGATTGATATGGTCAGTGGAAATGGGGGACAAATTCAAGTAAGTCTGCACTCTCCTGGTTATTAAATCTCCCCACATCCAATTTGAAATATTCTGTAAACTAGACCCTAGGGCCTAGGTGGAATAACCCATGAGAAAGAAATACCTGCAAGCTTGTGATGTTTTGAATTACTTTCGAAATTGAATGCAGATGTTTTATTTAAGCTTTACGATTGTGATAAATGTTGTTGTTGTTGATTGTGATAAATGTTAAGACTTGACTACAAGGACGTCTTTGAGTGATATAATTGGATTTTATTGTATGTATCAAATTTATCCCCATTGGATGTGGAAGATGTACGATTTAATATGGTGCCCACTCTAGATTAGTAAAAGATATTTACATTTCTTTTTCATGCCTATGGTAAATAATTGAATATGGAACTTTGAGGTTACCATGAGAGCTAGTTGACCTTGAGTATCTCAGCTGGTTTGCTGGTAAGACAAGCATATTCAAGTGATCTTCATTTCAACCTTGCATTTACTGTACTGTACATTGATAAGAAAGAAAGATGAAAAACATGAATCATTCATTATAGTTGGGAGCTTGAATATAATCTATGATGTCTAAAGTTATTCTCTTGTTCGGAACACCCTCTGTGCCAAAGAACAAAAAAGGAAGACAATGAAAGATAAGAAGAGGAAACAGGATGAAATAAGACATTTCTAACACAAAAGGATGCAAAACTTGAGAATTGGTAATATGCAAGCATTATAGGTGGCTTGAATATAGTCTATGACGTCGAAAGCTTTTCTCTTCCTTTTGCACCCTCTGGGATAAAGAGGAAACAGTGAACACAAAGAAAGATTTGTAGAGGAAACTAGATAATTTAAGCAGGCAATAACACAATTGAAAATCATTAGTCTAGAGGGTGAATGCAGCTAGCTCTCTTTGAAGTTATTTATCCCACTCTAATGACTTCTGTTCTGACTGACATGTCTATCTTTGTACAGGTGAACAATATAAGTGGATACCTTCCTGGACGGATTGTTTTCTTTCTGGTATGTTGTCAAAATCAGTATTCAATTTTATTTTTTTTTATAGAGGGGGAATCCAGAATTGTGTGTTTTTGTATTTCTCTTCTTAGTGGATACCTTCCTGGTGTGTTGTCAAAACCAGTAATCATTTTTCCTTATTATCATAGTAGAGCTATGATGAGTCGCATGTCACAATTGCTTAAGTCATATTTAGCTGTCTTTGTATCCAGGAATAATTTCATTTTATTGCTATTTCTTTCGTTTTAGAAGTGATGCTGAATACTTTGATTCAGTATCTTGGTGAATGATGATTTATCACTTCACAATTCATGATTAGACATGGTTTGATATTTTCCTAGCCTTGTTGCTGGATTTGAAAAAATGTAAACAAAAGGATATTTGATAAAAGATGATTTAGCTGGTTAAACCTTATAATGTGAACATAACAATTTAATCTGTTCAGACCACCAAAAAAAAAAAAAAATTAACTCAATCTCTTGACTTTTACTGCCGTAGGTGAATACACATCTCACTCCACGCCCTATATTGCTCACTAGACACGGAGAGAGCCGGTTCAATGTTAGAAGCAGAATCGGGGGTGATTCTGTTTTAAGGTCTGCTAATTACTGATTTGGATGTTCTGCATTTGATGATCAGGCATATATCATTTTTCGTATATATCTTTATGATAAGCATGCTCATATATAATTATATAATGTATAATTAAGCATACATATATAAGTTTTTTGTGAGTCTTCTTCATTGGATACTCCTCATTTCATTAAAAATATATCTGATTTAAGTTTGAATTTGAACGGGAACAAAAAACTAAAAAAAATTGATTTCTTTTTTGCCTGAGCAGTGATACTGGAGAACTATATGCCAAGAAACTTAAAACCTTTGTTGATAAACGGCTTAACTCTGAGCGAGCTGCTTCAGTAAGTTTCCTCTGCCTCCCACCCCATACAGTGTTGCTGTAAATACACAACTGTAACAGTTACACATCTTTTCTATTATTCATGATGCCAGTTTGAATATTTTTCGATTCACAATAAGGTCATGGTATTGTTTCACTTCCTTTGGATTACATAGTTCCATCCTTATTAGTTATTTGTAGCATAAGGGACTATCTAAAGGACAAGGTCTAAAAGCCGATGTCTGCCAATTTTTGTCACTGATTGCTTATCATTTTTCCTTTTAGAGGAGATTTTGCAATAAATAAAAAGATCCATGTTCTTTAACCCTTGATTTTTAAATTGCTTAGATGGTATTCCACTCTCATATTTTTATCTCGTTTTGGTGCCACAGAACTGACAGAAGCAAAGGCAGTTGGTTAGATCTGTGTTGTTTGACTATGATAGCCCACTATGTTTCCGTTTTCTGTACTTGAAACCGACTCTCATTAGTAATCCTACTCTTGTCTAATTCAGATATGGACTAGTACTCTACAGAGATCAATATTGACAGCAAGACATATTGGTGGGTTTCCAAAGGTAATGTGGGTATTTTTCTCATGTCCACGACTTGCGTTTCTTAATTGTCTACTTTAACAATTGGAATAGAAATAAGATCCACCTGGGTAATCTCTGATTCAAGTCTTCATGTAGATCCAATGGCGCTCTCTTGACGAGATTAATGCTGGTGTATGTGATGGAATGACTTATGAAGAGATCAAGAAGAATATGCCTGAAGAATACGAGTACGTTGCAGTGTTTTTCCTTGGATTGACTTGTGATCATAAATACTGCCTTGTTTGAGCAGAAATTTTCGCTTATGCCATCAGTTATTTCCGCTGTATTAGGAGATGTAAAATTCTGTTTGTCTTAACTGTATTTCTCAAGTTGCTCTTTTAATGGACTTCAGATCCCGTAAGAAGGATAAGCTAAGGTACCGTTACCCTCGTGGAGAATCGTACCTGGATGTTATCCAAAGGTTTGCCTGCTCATTGACTTGAATAATGTGCACCCTAGAAACTCATCTTTCTCCAGATATTGATCTACAGAAGCACATTTTTCGTTTCTGCAGGCTAGAACCAGTGATTATTGAACTTGAACGACAAAGAGCTCCTGTCGTGGTAGTCTCTCACCAGGTTGTATTTCACTTGTCTAGTGTTAATACACGCTTTTTTGCCTCTGTCTCTTCTTGTCTACCTGCTCAGTATCTGTCAGCTCATTGCCCTTTCTTGCTTCTTTCAGGCTGTGCTGAGAGCTTTGTATGCTTATTTTGCTGACAGGCCTTTGAAAGAAATTCCACACATAGAGGTAATTTGCTGACACTTAATGGACCTTTATTTTGTTGTAGGAAATGGATATTAATAGGAATATAAGATATAAGATTAAACAACAACAACAATCCCAGTCTATCCCACTCGGAGTAGGGTCTAGGGGACAAGATGTGCGCACCCTTTGTCTGGATAAGTCGGGAGGGAGTTTCTAAGGTGCATGTTTCATTTAGGTCTCGTTGGGCTATCGCATTGAGTTAGGGCTTTCGGATGTTTTTGGTAAAACTAAAACACCATCATATTAGATCTTAGTAGCTAAAAGTACCACTGTGTCATTATCTTGGCTACAAGTTCTCCGAGTGTGATGTTTATCGTTGGACGCAACACGAAAGCAGTACAATGTCGCATTTTTCGTATACAGTACTGCAATCAATTCAGATTTTGGATACATTTTCATCTAGCTTCTGTCAGTAAAGCTTGTTTGCTGAAAAGTATTTGACACAGTTGAAAATGTGTTGTAACAGATACCACTTCACACCATCATAGAGATACAGATGGGAGTGAGCGGAGTCCAGGAAAAGAGGTACAAACTCATGGACTGAATCCCTCCTTGCATCCATGTCGAGGAACACTAATTAACCTCACATTTTTCATTTTTATACGTATATTGGAAGAAGAAAAAACTGCAAAAAAAAAAAAAAAAAAAAACATTTTGCAGATTGTCCCATTTTTATCTGTACTTATTAATTAATTTGTATATTACATTGCCACTTCAAAATAATGACAACTGCAATTTCAGATCTTTTGCAATTTTCCCACTCTAAAAAACACTCTTTATTTTGCCATTTGTATAGTAAACAACAATGTATTATTCTTATAATTCAATTGTATGAAAGTAAAATGTAGCATGTAATTGGTCATTTTCATATATACAAGGAAAATAATGAATTTTAAAATTGATAATATCCGTTTGGGTCAAAGTTTGAGATCTTAATTTACTTAATTTCCTTGCCAATCTTTGTTTGGCTTCTTACAATGGGTCAATGTTTGACTTCTTAAAAATTGGGTTAATTGCTTGACTTTGACTTTTTCGACATATTACACTCAACAAATATAATTTGGCAACCTTTGCGAATGAATATGAAGATAACATTTCGGATGTAACCTTAAAAAAATAAAACTTGATCACAAAATAATGGGTTTTGGTTGACATCTGATGGCTTACATTATAATTTATATCAGTCCTCTTTTGGCATCTTTGATTTTTCAATATGCTTTTTTTTTTGTAAGAAGTTAATTTTTTACTACCTTCGTCCAAAATACATGGACTTTTTGCTTTTCGGTACGCTTTTTAAAAAGCGAAAAACTTTATAAAATATTATTTTAGTTAATTTTTTATATAATTTGATAATGTACTAATAAGTATCAAATTATATTAAAAAATTAAATAAAAAATTATATTACATAGAGTTTTTCGCTCCTTAAAAACGTACCAAAAAGCAAAAATCCATATATTCTGCGACGGAAGGAGGGAGTACTATAAAATATCAATTTTTTAAATAATATTATAATCAAGTATAAAATTATTTAAAAAATTGATATCTTATTGATTTTTTAGGTTTTAAGAGTGTGTGGGGAATAGTCAAAATAAAACATTTTAAATCCAATAATAAAAAAGTATTCAATTATATACTACGTAATTATGTAATGTCAAATTTTGGAGTATCTGGCGAAAAAAAAAATTCAAAAGAAGGTTTATCAGTTTTTTTTGGATGACGAGGAACTAGACCTGTCAATCCGGTCATTCGGCTCTCGGGTAAATCGAGTTTTGGATCAATCGGGTTACCGGTCATTCCAGGTCGAGCCAAATCGGATTTGACCCGGGTTCGGGTCGACCAATCGGGTCAAAAAATTGAACTTTTTGAATAATTTTTTTAAAATTAAAATAGGGTAATTTACAGAAAACCACCCATTAAATGTCACATTTTTCACTTAACCACCCACTAAAATTCAAATTACACAAAACCACCCATTATAACATCCTTGTTAACAAGATGCCACCCAAACCTAGGGTTTTGTTAAAGTGTAATAAAATTACAAGAATACCCCTGCTAGTAGATCAAATCTTCCCTTGTTTGCCACTCAAATCTCAAAATCACCCTTGATTGTTATCTCAAAATCTCAGCAAAATATTCCATTGAAAAAATCCCTTCAAATTTCACATAACCTAAGAAACCCCCCATAAATTAATCGTTAAATTTTTATACAAAAAAAAATCAAAGTTAAAAATTTTATTTTTGGTATCTGAATTGGGTAATATAAAATCGACAAAGGTGGATGTTGCCTAACCGAAGATAGGCTGGAGAAGGTGAGATGAGATGCGATTATTCTACCAAAAATCTAAATTTGAAATAAACTTAAAAAAAAAAAAACATATGAGGTTCTTCTATAAATTTATTTCCCCCCTCATACTTGGAACTTAAAATATCAGCCATGGGAGGGGAGATAATTAGGCAATGAGGGAAGAATTTTTTATTTTGCTTTGTATAAGCTTAGGTTTAGTTTAGTGTGAATGGGTAAATTTGTCCTTTCAAACAATGTTAACAGAATCTTCCTGGAATATACCACATGGGTGTTGTTTTGTTGACAAAGTACATTTAATGGGTGGTTTTGTGTAATTTTGATTTTAGCGGGTGGTTAAGTGAAAAGTAGTATATTTAACGGGTGGTTTTGTATAATTTACCCATTAAAATAATATCAAAATTAAATTATAATATAAATATGTCAAATTAAACTAAATAATAATATTATAATTAAATTTATAAATATTATTATAATAATATTAATATTTTAAACATAAAAAAAATCATATTTATATAAATATGTGTTATAAACATACTATAATTATAAAATGACAAAAATGCATAAAACCACCCAATAGTCATTGTTGTTTGCAAATAACCACCTCTTATTAAAAAATTATCAAATAACCACCCACTATTCATTGTTGTTTGCAAATAACCACCCCTTATTAAAAAATTGTCAAATAACCACCCATTAAATATAGGTTGTTTGCAACTAACCACCCATACCTATTTTCTTGTTAAACCTCACTTAATTTAATATGAAAAGACAATTATACCCCTATTATTTAATGTTTCATTTTTAGTAAAAAGACAATTATACTTCTCTTTGTTGCTTGATTTTTCAGGTATTACAATTAGACCTGTCAAATGGGTCATTCGGGTCGGGTCACTTCGGGTCCTGAGTAAAACGGGTTCCGGGTATATCCAGGTTGTCTCGAACCCGGGTTTGACCGAGTTTCGGGTCATTTTGGGTCGATTTTGGGTTTGCCAATTTTTTCTTTTTTAAATTAAAAAAAATCATGATTTGATAATATTGGATAATTTTAAAATTCTACAATTAAAGACGTTGTTTATAAATTCTAGTGCTTGTAATTATATACTATATCTGATCTAAAATATTTTATTTTTATTATTCCTCGTAATTTTTAATAAAATGTAATAATATATAAATATCAAACATTTAAATATTTTTTTTTTAAAAATTGATATTTTATATATTATTTCATCTTATTAAAAACATTTGATTTTTATTATTTCACGTAATTTTTAATAAAATGTAATAATATATAAAATATCAAAATTTTAAATATTTTTTTAAATAATTTCATATAATTAGTAATAAGCATAGAATTATTTTAATATTTTTTAGAACTTTTATCTTCTTAAAAAAATGTGTTGAAAAAAAAATATCAAATACTATTGATTGGACGGAGTATTACACAATACAAATAAATATAAAAATTGCTTTGAAAATGAAAGATCAAGTGATTGTAATTATAAAATGTAATAAATTGGAATCTCCATAAAAAAAATTAATCATATATAATTATAAATCAACCAGGTCAATCGGGTACATCGGGTCAAAATTATCGGGTCAATCGGGTCACCAGGTCGAAACCCAGATTACTCGGAAAATTTCCGGATTTTCGGGTATAATTGTCTTTTCATATTAAATTAAGTGAGGTTTAACAAGAAAAGGGGTATGGGTGATTAGTTGCAAACAACCTATATTTAATGGGTGGTTATTTGACAATTTTTGAATAAGGGGTGGTTATTTGCAAACAACAATTAATAGTGGGTGGTTATTTGACAATTTTTTAATTAAGGGGTGGTTATTTGCAAACGACAATGAATAGTGGGGGGGTTTTATGCATTTTCGCCTTATAAAATATACTAGTATAAGTTATTTAACTTATGAGTGACCTTAACGAATTCAATTGCACGACGAATCTGTGTGTGGTCAATCTGGTGCCTTTGTGACGTCTATATAGTGCTGACTTACCAGGTATATTTTGATCAAACGGGTCACCGGGTCTATTTTGATCAAACGGGTCACCGGGTCTTGACCCTAAAAGTCCCGGGGAATTCAGGTTCGAGTCGATTTCGGGTCCCGGGTCTAAAACGCCGGGTTCAAACCCGTAAAATTATCGAGTGTACGAGTCGGATTTTTCGGGTCGGATGATGTTTTAACAGGTCTACGAGGAACCGGCTTGTATCGACCGACCATTTTCATCAAGGAAAGAGGCGAACTAAGGGATCGAACTCAAAACCTTTGTATCATCTCTTGTTCCACACCACTAGGCCACCCGAGCGGGGCGAAGGTTTACCAGTAGTGGCGGATCCAGGAATTTTTGTAAGGGGGGGGGGCTGGATTTTTTTTTCGAAAAATGACAGTTTGAAATGTTCGAGTCTAAGATTATACCTATAAACACCCTTGACACCTTCAGTCCTTCTTATTTGTTGAATGGCACTAAAAATGCCACTATACTGCTTTGCGGATTCAGGAACCTACATTACCAACTATAATGTAACACTGAACTTCAAAATTTTATAACTAAACTACAATATCATTTAATTAATTTTTTTTGAAATATGCAGAACCACTGCTCCCCCCAAGTACACTTTTCTAACGGACCAACTCTGAAATTATGTGCAAAATTCTAATGGTGGTTATTCATAGTAAATTCATTCTCACAACCACAATCACAAACAAAAAATTCACAAATCTATTTCTCACCACAACCACAAGCCACAACTTTAATTTTCAAATAACAAATCGCAAAAACACAAATTATTTCTCACAAATCACAAATCCTAATCGAAAATCCTCAAATTGGTTCTCATTCCTCAAATCTCAACTCCACAAATTCTAATCAAAATTGATTCACACTCAATCAATTCAACTTAAAAACAATCAAATTAAAAGAAAGAGAAGAAAAATAACTTACCTTTTGGAGTGTTTGTCTCGCCACCCAGGAGAAGGCCTCGGCTCGGAGAGGGTCTCGCTCTGTCGTCTGTCGCAAAGGGTAAAAAGGGTCGGTGTTTTTTTGGGGAAAAAAAAAACAGATGTAAACAAAGGTGCAAAAAATCAGGAGAGCTGGGGATTCGAACCAAGTACCAGGGTGCACATCCAGCAAACTCACCCGCGTCCTTATCCACTGAGCTATTTCGTCCTTTTGATTCAATTCTACTTCTCTTTTATATATTATTAATTTAACAGATTTATAAAAATATATATTAACCCATATTTTGGCCAGCGGGGGGCTCCAGCCACCCCGAGCCCCCCGCAGATCCGCCACTGTTTACCAGTTACCACATACAAGAAATCGTATTGCAAATAAAATTGAGAGGACAACCTCAATTTGGATTGGCAATTTAGCATTTGCCATGTGGAATCATTTTCCATCTACAGAGAAATCATTGCGATAGGCAACCAAACAGTCAAATATTTGTTACTGTATTTATATGAATCGATTTCCGCGTTGCTGCACACCACCTGTTCGACCAAATTCCTCAGAGAACGAGCCCTTATTCTACCACTTGCCGGTGAACCCAATCGCATCATCTTGAGGTAGTCTCTCTTCAGTCTTCACTATCTATAAAATCCCAGTAGCAGTAAAGTTAATTGAAATTAACTGTGCCCTTTTTCTTGTATTGTTTGGGGTTTTCTTGATGGGGTTTTGTACCAAGTAATCACTCTGAATGGATCCACTGTTTTACATTATCTTTCTTGCATTTAATTTTAATTTTGTTGGGGTGATCACTGGTTCTAATTGGATTAGATAATGCACTGAAGGTGCTTAATTTCATGCTGTTTGTTTGATGGCTTTCATATCATGATATCATCCCATTCATTTTGGGGGAAAAATTATTTCAGTCCGTTGGGTTCAACAAATGGGAAGAAATTGATCCTATAAAAAGGTGAAAGGTCGTTTGTAAGGACAATATCAACATCTATAGTAATTAATGGACAAAGAACTCAATTTGAATTGAACTTCCATGATTGAAACTTTGACATTGGCTTCTTGTGTGCCTTTTCCAATTTGATTTTTCCTGTTAAGTATTTTCATGTACTGTCTTGATCAAAAATAAATCAGAAATTTTCATGGAAGATATCGGCTCATTATCAATCGAATTTAAGCTCGATATCAGCAATCAACACATTTCGCCTTTCATGTAATATTTCTTTTCTTCATCTTATCTTGGCAATTTGGCATGTATTCTTTGTGATTTAGGAAAAGGAGACCTCGGCGGTGAGAAGGAATATACAGTTTAAGTAGAGAGATCAAGAGATGCAAGAGAGAATGGGCCGAAGATTGGTGTTTTTCCCCTTGCCCTTACAAGGCCATATAAACCCCTTGTTCCAGCTAGCCGACATCTTCTACTCGAAAGGGTTCTCCATTTCAGTTGTTTGTACTCGCTTTAACGCCCCTAACCCTGCCAATCACCCGCACTTCACCTTCCACACCATCGATGATGATTTGTCCGAGGAAGATGCTTCCATGAAAGACATAATAGCACTCACTATTAAGCTCAATGAAACATGTGCGCCACATTTGAAGGCATACTTGTCTGATTTGCTGTCTGGTGATTCTGATCAAGAGCGAGTGGCATGCTTGATCACGGATGCTATGTGCTATTCCAGCCAAGCTGTGGCAGATAGCCTCAATCTTCGCAGGTTTGCTTTGCGGACTAGTAGCATCAGTGCATATGCTTCTTCGCTTGCTTATCCTCTTATCACGGATAAGGGCTATCTCGATATGCAAGGTATGCATTCATCTATATGTCTTGTGCATTGTGATTGCTACTAACAATATGTTATATTGATACATTTGGCCGATTTATCGACAGTTTTGCCAGTGCTTCTTGATATGGAATCTGTTCTTTTTGTAACCTTTCTGATGGTTTTGATAGACACAGAAGCAATGGTGCCGGAGCTTCCCCCGCTTAGGATCAAAGACATTCCTAGAGTCAAGACGGAGTCGGGACTCTACGAAGAGCTACTGTCTCACATGGTTAAAGCCACTAAGCTCTCCAGTGGGCTGATCTTCAATTCCTTCGAAGAACTCGAATCTCGTTCTTTAGCTACCGTTTACCAGGACCTCTGCATTCCCATCTACCCAATCGGCCCATTTCACAAGCGAGCTCCATCCTCGTCTAGCAGCTTGCTAGCCGAAGAATGGAGCTCCATTTCTTGGCTTGATGAGCAAGCGCCCAACTCGGTCCTTTATGTAAGCTTCGGAAGTCTGGCTGCCTTTGATGAAGAGGACTTTGCTGAGATGGCTTGGGGGCTCGCGAATAGCAACCAGCATTTCCTGTGGGTGGTCCGGCCTGACCTGGTCCGAGGCTCAATAGAGTCCGAGCAGGGTCAGGATCGGTTCCCCGAGGAGTTCTTGGAAGAGGTGGCTGGGCGGAGCCATATAATCGGATGGGCACCACAGCGCGAGGTGCTGGCTCACCCAGCTGTTGGAGGGTTCCTGACCCACAATGGCTGGAACTCGACTCTGGAGAGCGTCTGCGAAGGGGTGCCCATGATCTGCCTGGCGCGGTTCAGCGACCAGACGATCAATGCTCGATACGTGAGCGATGTCTGGAGGGTCGGGGTGAATCTGGAGAAGAGGGTCGAGAGGGGAGCGATCGAGAATGCGATCAGGAGGCTGATGCTGCTTGATAAGGAAGGCAAGGAGATGAGGGCTAGGATATCATCTCTGCAGAACAAGGCAAGCGAGTGCCTCGACGAGGAAGGATCCTCGTCGAAATCCTTGGAGACTTTGGTTAATCGGATTTGTTCGTTTTGAGCCCTCCGAATCTCGACTTTGGTTAATCGTATTCGTTCGCCGTAAGCCCTTGAGAGCCACTCTAGATCAAACCTACAAAACCCCCAAGCTTTGTATTGAAAAACATACCCTCACTTCTCAAAACAAAAAAATTGTTTTTGAAACTAATGTTCTTGTGTGAAAAAAAAAGCATGGTATGGTATGTTATACCTCATCCGTCGGGATGCTTTCAGTTAGCACATGACTCGTCATTTGGGCTACCCGAGTTCTTTCCTAATAAAAAAGCATAGTCATTTGTTTTAGATCCATTTCCTTGTGTGCTGAATTGTTCTAGTATGGACTATAGTGGTCATGTACTCTACTAGTAGTGACATTCTGCTAAGTAACTAAATGGTCTTGGGTTCGATTCTCACTATTGTATTCCCACCCGATTTGGAATAACTCAGGGTTTGTGGAGATGCCATCGGGATATTGGATCGCAAAAGAAGTAACAACAACTCAATATATTCCACTCAAATTAGGGTAATTAACGATCATCGATCTATTCTCGAGTCTCCTATCAAACTATCCCTTCTCCCATCCTTCCTCGCAATTCTTTAGGTTATAAACTGTATTCCGATCTTATAATACAAAAATAAAATAAAATTGATCAGTTGAGATTATAAATTTATAATGATTAATTATATATGATCCTAAGTAAAGAATAAAATTGTCTGGAAATATGTTACACCAATCACTTTACGTAATTGATCATAAATATTTATTATGTATATCACATCACTAAGCATACATTTATCAATCGGTCATCATATGCCCCACTCACATATTATTCTAGTATTTTATAAACTCTTTATCAAACGCTATATTATATACTATTTTAAAAATTATAAAATCCATGGAATTATATTTATTTTTGGTGGAAATCCATAGAATTATATATTTTTATTTATCTCCAATTTGCATGGGGAATTAATTAACTTAATTTCCATGCAAATTAAATCACATAATACATATTTCCTTCACCTCATTGAGCTTAGCCATTCCCTTGGGCACCGTCACCGTGAGCACCCCATCCTTCCCCATCACCGCCGCGATTTCTGCCGCCCTAGCGTCCTCCGGCAGCCGGAACCTGCGCACGAACGTCTCGCTCCTCCGCTCTGCCCTCCTCCACGTGTCGGTCTTCTCCTCTGTCTCCACCTTCCTCTCCCCGGAGATCTTGAGCACCCCGCCTCCCTCCACCTCCACCTTCACCTCCTCCTTCTTCGCCCCCGGAAGGCACGCCGTCAGCACGTGCGCCTCCGCCGTCTCCCGCCAGTCGAACCCGGCCATGGCGAGCGGCGCCTGGACCGCCGGAAAGGGGTAGAATGGGTCCCACACCTCTTCGGGAAAGGGTGGCCGGATGGCATCATGGCCCCACCCGGCATAGTATTCGACCCGACCCACTGGCATTTTTTAAAATTACTCTTTAAGGGTTCGAGTTGAGAGTGGGGATATACTGCGTACAACTCGACCTTCCAAACTCTGGTATGGTTTGAGATAGTTGTTGTTGAGTTGAGAGATGTGAGTATGGGTGTGATTTATAGTGTGGTTGAAGGCTAATTTGGGAATTTGAATAGCAAGAAAAGTGGGTTTGTTTTGTGGTATTAAAGGAGTGGAATCGGATTCCAATTGATGGGAGAAATGGAGATAGTGGGGATAGAATTATTTATTTGGATTTATCATATACATGAAACATCCAATTGTATAAATAGAGTACTTCCCTTTTCATAAAATTATTCACTTGGATCGAAAAGGACCGTAAATTTTGGCTAAGTTTAGGAGAATACCCTAAATTGGATCGAATCGAACCAGACCAAATTGATATTAATTTTGGCCAATTTAATCCAATTAAAGATTTTAAATATGTACTAATTACATAGATGAACATACATGTAAATATAACCAAATTCTTAATATATACAAAGTCAAATAATTAAAGCTAAAGAGTTTCTTAGTATATATAATTCATATTATAGTTATGTAATTTGAATTTGGCAAATTAATGACGGGGATGCCACATTAAAAAAGAAAAAGAAAAAGCAGGGATATAAATTTGAAATGACAAATGAAGCTCGATTAATCAGGAATATTTTGAATTTGTAAATAAAGAGTGGTCATATTCGGGGTTCGAACTGGGAACTTTTGGGTACTACCCGCAAGTCCTTTCCAGTGACTCAGTGAGCCATTCCGGAATGATTGATTAATCAGGAATATCAATGAAGTTAAAAAACCATTATTTATGATTCATATTAATGGTGCTTGGAACTTGATTCTTGGCTGGAATTGGGTATCCTTTTGACATTCAAATGACTAACAACACTTATGCGCACGATTGATGTGAGATAGTTGGCCAAGAAAATTTTCTCCCATATATGAAGGGTGTATGCAGGGCGAAGGGAGGAATTTCTCCAGGGGGCTCCATCGTTGTTTCGCTGTGCGCTGGCCACCGATGTCTCTAGGGGGGTTCAATCGTTGTTTCGCTGTGCGTCGGCTACCGAGGTCTGAACTCTTGCTGTCTCGCTGTAGGTCTGTAGAGAGCCGGCCATCAATGGGTTCAATGAAAGGGGGAAATGAAAGAAAAGCGTTTAGAATGGGTTGAGCAAAAAATTTGAAAAATGAGTCTGTAGAGAGCCGGCTACCAATGGGTTAAATGAAATGGGAAAATGAAAGAAAAGCGTTTAGGAAGGGTTGGGCAAAAAAATTGAAAAATGAGGATTGAGGAAAAATGGGTGATTCGAACTAAAGACCTTCATTTACCACACTCCTTCCTCTAACCACTTATGCTAGCTATAATGTTGTTTTGTCTTTTAGATATCTCTTTTGCTATACATATAAATTTTTTTTGAAATAAATTTCCAGGGGGCTCGAGCCACTGCATGCCCCCCCTCCCTCCTCCCCTGGGTGTATGTATATATTTGGCTTTTTAGTGGTAACAATTTTTTTTATGGCAATTCCTATTTACGTCACAAAAATTACTATTTACACCACAAAATCCTATTTTCCTTTTTCTTTTAAAAAATTGTGGACCCACTAGTTCACCCAAAAATCTAAAAATCACAAAAGATTGCCTATATATTTTAGAAAACTAGTTTATGCCCTTGTCTAGTGTTATTTTCAATATATTCCGCATTACTTTAACATTAAAGTGAATCGTCAAGTTTTATTATAATTTGTGATCCTGCAATTTGGTATCAGAGCAAAGTTAATTAAAAATAATCGGTATTTATCTATAACACAATCTAGAGGTGTCTACTAATTGCCCTCATAAGACTTATCCTCATGCTTTACATTTAGATGTAAGTGATAAGTATTTTGGAGCAATTTTAAATGCCATATCAGATCAACTTATAGATCTAAAACTTGAAGTTAAAAAATTAGAACAATTATATATTGAGATTAGCAGTAAAATCTTTAAGATTGTAAAAGAAATAGGTGAAGTGCATCATTCAACCAATCTAAAAGCAATTAACGAAATTAGCCATCAGATAAGCCTAACATCAGACGATGAAATAAAGAAAGGAGATCCTTTTAGATATAGTTATCCATTTAAAAAATCTAAAAAGAAGTTTTCAACTAAAATAGACAATATTAAAAAGACGATTGTAGAAGAAGAAAACCAAGACGAAAATCTTAAAAATGAATCAACATCCACTTCGATAAGCAAAGAGATTTAGCACTAAGTTGGATGACCCAAAATGAAAGCTGAAATTACAGAAACAAAAAGCCATTGAAACCAACTTTATGAACCAAGAAGTCACGAGCGACAACGAGTCTGAAAAGAACTCAGATGAAGAAGCTGTGTATCAGCAAATGGGATTAATT
Source organism: Persicaria maculosa (assembly GCA_963922045.1). Classification (NCBI taxonomy): domain Eukaryota; kingdom Viridiplantae; phylum Streptophyta; class Magnoliopsida; order Caryophyllales; family Polygonaceae; genus Persicaria; species Persicaria maculosa. The sequence continues at coordinate 22,527,693 of OY998259.1, read as the reverse complement.
AACCTAAAAGACATGGAAAACCTTCCCATATCTAAAGTCCAACAAAGGTTAAATGAAATTTTAAGACAAAGAAGGCTGAGGGAGAATGAACCAGTAGAACAAAACGAAGCTAGAAGACATTATAGACGATATAAACATGGTTCAACTAGTAATTATAGACCTAGGTTAAAGCCTAAAGAATTTCTAGAAAAGAAGGAAAGATTTGGAGTAAGCATTATGCCGAACCATAGACCAAATCAAAGAGAAATTAATCTTAGAACCCATAAGTGAAACATGTTATAAATTAAACCTAGATGGTATAAGAAATAGGCATGAAATCATAGAGTTCTGGAAGAAAAGTATGATGAGTGTATTAAACATGAATGTAGGATGGAACTCTTCTCACTTCCTTAATTATATAGAACATAGCTTCTATGGATGTATTGCCGATTGGTATGGAGCTATTGGAGATGAACCAAAACAAGAACTTAGGAATTTGGCAAGTCCAGTGACTATGTTCACATTAATATGTGAATTAATAGAAGACGAATTCATTGGAGAAAAAGAAGAGGAAGATAAGGAAGCTTTAAAATGACAAAGAACCTTAAACAATCTTGAAATCTGTAACATGAAATATGTTGATAATTACATAACAGAATTCGAGAAGTATTATTATAAGATAGGAGAAAACAACACTAATCTGCAAATGTTCTTTGATAAACTTCATGCCCCAATTAATGAACAAATAAGTGAAGAATATCGAGAACTACTAAAAAATGGAAGTAAAGATTCTCTTGGCAACATAATTTCCTATGTTAGGAAATGGGTAGAGAAAAAATGTCGAGACGTGAGAAGCACCCAAAGAATGAAAAAACAATTCTTAACTTGTTGGGAGACACCGACAGAATGAGGATGTAATAACAAGGAATATCAAGAAAGAAGAAACTATAATAGAAAAAGTTTCAATAAACAAAGAATGAAAAAATGCCCCAGTCGGGGTGGCCTAGTGGTAAGGAGTAAGAGCAGGAGTAAGGAGGTCCCGGGTTCGATCCCTGCCTCCGCCTCTTTCCTTGGGTGAAAACCCAAGGTTTACCTTGCTCTCTACCACTGGGTCGAGCCGGTTGGCGCAAGCCGGTTTACCTGGTACGTGGCCCTTGCCGACTGGGTTACGTGCTCGGGGTTTGCCACCAAAGGTGGGTTCCTCGTCATAAAAAAAAAGAGGTGAAAAATACTATAAGAAGTATTATAAAAAACCATTTTCAAAAAATAGAAGGTTTTTCCAGAAAGCCTCGTTCTGTCTTGAGAAAAAGAAAAACTGTAAATGTTGGGCATGCGGAGAATCCGGTCATTATGCTAATGAACGTAAAAACAAGAAGAACAATAGATTAGCAGAAACCCTAGCTAGTTTGGATTATATCGAGCTATTTGAAGATGAAGCGGCAGATCTAGCCCTAAGAAATAACAAAGGGATAGTAGAAATAATAGAAGAAAAGCTTGAAGAAGATATAGAATCTGAAAATGAGTCAATAAAAGGTGAAGAAATTAATGAAATGATGGAAGTCGAATCTCCTAGTGAGTTCTCTGATGAATATGAAATGACCACCTTAGCTCAACTTCAGCAAGCTGAAACCTCTATAGATGAGGAACAAGTTGAAGAAATGACTAGATTAAGGGTTGATTTCCCTATCATTGCTAAAGAACAATTTGCTAAAAAATCATTGTTATCTAAATATGCTAAGTATGTTTGCGAAGAAATGTCTGGAGATGTAACGGTCAAGAACAATGAAAATCAAGCAATTGAATTAAACTTAATAAATTGGGAAAATATTCAAAAGCATAACAAAGATAAAAAATTTAAGTATATTTTCATATGTGGCATCCAAGTAATTATAACTCCATTACAAGACTATGGTAAAGATGTGCAATGCATTAATTTTGTTTGTAACATTAGACATAAAAAGTTTAGTGATCAATGCATTGGTGGAATAGTCTGTAATTTGAGTCAAGGAGCAGTTTCTTGGATCTGTAGACCTAACTATTATGTTAGTCTAGAAGATCATTATGCGTCTAAATTCTTAGCCATAAAATTGTTAACAGAAGGTATTAGTATGCATAAAGGAACTTGTCCTTTACAATTAAAGTGGAAGGTAGTTTATAAACTTGAGAATACTACAAATCCTCCACAAAAATGCCATATAGTGGAAGCTGAGAAACAAGAGGTTGTAGGACCAAGTAAAGAAGTTGTGCCTGTTAAGCTAAGAACTGATCAGATAAGACTCAAAACCATTTGGGTAAATGCATTTGAAAATTCTACAGCCACTAGCAGTGATAAGGTTTTAACCATAGATGAGGAAGGTAGAATCCATACGAATGCTAAACCATCAGTCAGTCTATCTAGATGTCCAAGCCTATCCAGAAACACTAGTTTTAGGTTCAATCCTAATCTTAGTATTACCCCGAGAAATCAAGGATCTACTTCGAGCAAAAAAGATAAATCGTTTGTGGTTGACGAAGATATAGCGAGCATGATAGCAGCATTAAACAAGAGGTTAGAAAGTAAAATTATAAACGAACCAGCCAGACATAGTATAGATCTAGGTTCTTGTCCTTTTAGGGGATCAGGTTCAATACCTCCAACAGTCCTAAAGGCTAGAGAAAATCAAGAAGGATCATCTAGTTCTGATCCCAAAGGAAAGCTAATAGGATATTCTACTAAAACCATTAGTGAACCTATCTATGAAAATGATCCAAGGGCTAAGGAGTTCAAAGAATCTCTCACGGATCCATTATTTGAAGATGAAATAGGTATGAGGATAGAAGTAATAGACATTAGACATCTCTATGAAGATAACATGAGAGTAGAAAAAAGCCTTGAACATGTCAGTAGAGAATCAATAAAGAAAAATTATAGAGTTACCAACCCCAACAACATTTATATCCCAATAAGTATTTGCTTAGAAGGGTTCAATAAATATGAATTATGTGCTTTTGTAGGCAGTGGTTGCTCGGTATGCTTTGGTAAAAAGGCACTATTTCCTGAGTTTATTTGGCCGAAAGCCCATAAACCAATTCAAGTCAGAATAACTGATGATAACATCATGGTTCATTCAGAACTAGCCTCTGATGTACCAATCATGATAGGAAGAGTCCAATGTGTAATACCTACACTCTGGGCTACTAATCAGCCATCTCATGATATGTTAATTGGAAATAACTTCCAAAGACTCCATGTTCCGGTCACTCAGCATTCCACTTACTGCATTTAGTGCCCCACAAGGACACTATGAATGGGTAGTCATGCCCTTTGGTTTGAAAAATGCACCACAGATATTTCAGAGAAGAATGGGCAATGTCTTCAAAGAATTTAAACATTGTTGTCTTGTTTACATTGATGATATCTTAATCTTCTCTAAAACTATAGAGCAACATAAGCATGACTTGAAAGCTATAACTAAAAAATGTATTGACCATGGAATCATTTTAGGACAGAAAAAATGCATTTATGCTGAGCCTGAAATTGAGTTCCTAGGATTGAAGATTAAAGCAGGTCAAATTATCTTGCAAGAACATATATTGGAAAAGGTAGAAAAATTTCCTGATGAAATCAAGGATAGAAAACAACTAGAAAGATTTCTAGGTTGTCTCACTTATGCTTCTGATTTTATTAAAGATCTAGCTAAATTAAGAAAACCTCTACAAGTTAAATTAAAGAAAGATCAAGTTTGGAATTGGACTCATTTAGGTACTAAAATAGTCCAAGAGCTGAAAAGAAGATGTGGAAAACTTCCAATATTGACTTTACCTAATGAAGAAGATGAGTTAGTTCTTGAAAAGATGCTAGTGATTATCATTGGGGAGCTGTTTTGAAGCTAAAGAAAGATAATAAGCTTTGCAAGTATAGAAGTGGCAGCTTCAACAAATCTGAATATAACTATAATGTCATGGAGAAGGAAATTTCTGCGATTTATCGCAGGATCCAAAAGTTTATAATCTTCTTAGCCCCTAAACCTTTTACAGTCAAAACAGATTGTAAAGGAATATTGAGTTTCATAAATAATAATCTTGATAATATGAAAGCGCACTGTGTTGGCAATTAGCCCTTAATCAATTCACTTTTACCATTGAACATGTGAAGGGATCGAAAAATTCTCTAGTTGACAGCTTAACGAGAGAGTTAGCTGATGGACCAGAGAAATCAAATTCGGTGGGAGAATCCACAGTGGGTAACCCACCCATATGATATTGATCTCTTAGTAGAAATACGAGGATACCAAGGATGGGTTTCCCCTCCAAGTTTTTATATTTCTGTTGATTTTGGAAGGTTTACTGAAAATAGATTCCGTTGTGGACTCTTACAAACGAGACACAGAGCGGTTATACGAATCTTAACCCTGGAGATAATAATAAAAGTTCTCCAACTACCTATTGAACTCCAGGAAGACATCTGCAGAAGATGGAGGATGAGATATTTCGAAGACTTCTACGGGATAGTAACCCTCGAGGTATGAAGCGGAAGAGGAATTCAATATTATAGAATGGTGGAGCCATCCGGAGAGATCCCAATTTCCTACTCTTTAGTCACTCGCTTGTCAAATACTTGCCGCTCCTTGTTCAACTGTAGCGATGGAGCAACGTTTTAGCCAATATGGTCATATATTAAGCGAGAAGAGATCAAGACTATAGCCCGAGATGCTAGAAGGTCAAGTTTTCCTAAGCGATTAGAAGATGGCAGAGATGAGGATTTAAAAGAATGACCACTTAATTGAGTCAGACTCAGATGAGGAACTCGACGATGGCACAATGGTCGGGAGCTCAGATGCAGAGCAAGGAGAAGAGTCCTAGTATGAGATAAGGTATAAGTGGGGATCAGAATGAATGTAAAGAACTATGTGGGTTTTGATTTCTCTTCTCCGAGAGGATGCGTAGACAACTAGAAAATCGGTCCAAGCTCTTCTTCCTTTTTATTTTTATTTTTTAAAAACTTAAAAAACTTTCTTTAAAAAAAATTACATGATATGTCATGACCCGACGAGTCAAATGATCGACCCTTGACCCGGCGGGTCACCACAACCCGTCGATCCATGACTTGGAAGGGTCAGGGATATCCCGACCCTTGACCCGGCGAGTCGGACCCATCGATCCAACAACTCTGACCTGTGCTCATGTTTAAAACTAGAATGAACCCAAATGTCAAAATTCATTATCTACTAGTCAGGTGGGTGGGTAGATAAACCTTTATTTCACCCGATCCACCATGGATGGACTATCACCCCAACCAATTATTCATATCCACTGCACCTATCATCTAGTGGGTGAGATGGGTCAAATATGAGTGATTTTTGACCCATTTTTTTTTTTTTTTATTTTCGTCTAATTCGAATGTTTTTCACCCATTTGAATTTGTCTATTTTCGTCTTAACCCGAAAGATGAATTGTTATATACTCCCTCCGTCCAAAAATATATGGACTTTTACTATTCATGCACGTTTTTTTAGGAGCTAAAAACTATATAAAATATTAACTTTTTTATTAATTTTTTTTAATAATTACAAACTTATTATCAATAAGTTTGTAATTATTAAAAAAAATTAATAAAAAAGTTAATATTTTATGTAGTTTTTACCTTCTTAAAAAAGTGTGCGTGAATAGTAAAGGCAATGTATTTTTGGACGGAGGTAGTATACAACATAACACTATAATCAAATAAAAATTGTTATGAAAATACAAGTCTTACAACATACAAACAAAGTCAATATTAAAAGATATCTTATGTATCTTTATGTAATACCTCCTCCCACATCGGATATCATAAGGATGTTGAGAGGGATTTATAAGTGATTCAAACCCTACCTATGTCACAAGAGCTCTTCCAAGTGAGGATAACGAACCTAAGAGGGCTAGGTGACATGGGCTGACGTCTCTTAAGACCCCGAGTCTTACAAATAGTATCAGAGCCGACTCCGGATTCGAAGGTGCGCTGTGTAAATGCTCAGATTTTTAAATCCTAATTTTCGGAAAAAGAAATTAAAAATGAAATTTAATCAAATTTAATTCAGATAATCTCAAGGAAAACTCGTCTTTAATTTACTAAATCGAAATTGAAACTCTTAAAGCGGGTTTCAGTATTTATTTTTAGGTGTTTAAAAATTGGGTTGGGACCACTTTCCCTTCTTACTCTTGTGTAGTCAACTCTTCCCATGTTCTACATAACTAATCCTATTTTTTATGCTAGCCTAGCCTAGTTCAGCCCCTATCTTCACTCACCCCTCCCTTCTACCACATTTCATTTTCAATTTCAGAAACACCCACTCTCTTTTTGTCTGATGGTTAAGAAGCAAACATCTAACCTTATCTTCTTCCTCTCCTTTCCCTTCCTTGTCGTGAGCTTTCCCAAACCCACAACTTCAAACCCCCAACACATTACGCCCCAACACCACCACTACGCCATTACCACCACAGGCCACAGCTCCGAGCTCCTCTTTCCTCGGATCTCCCTCTGTTTTGCCGAGAAGCACCCACAGCTCCTCCCACTCCGTTCTTCCTCCTACCACCTCAAGTCATCAACAGAGGTTCCTTCCACATCTCCCCAGATCTGCCAGCATCAGCAGCAGCCGCCGGAGGGCCTCGGAGACCCGAGAGCGCCGCCCCCGTCCTCTTCCGTCCCCGCTTCCGAGTTCGAGCGTGGTAAGTTCTATCTTCCCTTTCTATTCGACTCCAATCTGCGAAAGAACCCACCTTTAACCTTCCCCACCCTTCCCAGAACTTATCGTTCGCAGACTCACCTCCGACAAAGCCGAATCGATCTCCGACGAAGTTCCGGCGAGTCAACGCCCCTCGGTGAGCCTCGACCCCCTCTTTTTCCTTCCTTGTGTGATGGTTGCAATGTATTTCTGTTCCTGGGAGGTCGGGGAGAGAACGGAGGAGTTTTGGGGTAGTCAATGGCGGGCGAGAGCGTTGAGCTCAGGAGCACCGGCGGGAGTGAGAGCGGGCGAGCGGGTCCGGCGAGGTCGAGAGCAGAGATGGTGAGAGTGAGTGGTAGCGAGAGAGAGGAGAGCGAGAGCGGCGAGGTGCGAGAGAGAGGAAGTCGGAGCCGAGGAAGCGAGAACGACGTCGGGAGAGCGAGACCGAGAGCAGCGGAGCAACGGGAGGCCAGGAGAGCGGGGGAAGGCTGAGGAAGAAGACGACGTGGGCCCCACTACCTCGCCACCTCAGCTGCTTGGTCCCACTTTCCTTCTTTTCTAATTTTCGGGTTGACAGAGAGGAGGAATGTGGATTGGTGTGTCTGGGCCTAATCCACCCCTTATACTTATAAAAACAGAAGCAAAGTCTTTGTAAAAGATTGAGCCACGTGTCTTCTCTGAGTAAAGGTAAGAAATAACTACTGGGCCTTTTTCCTACCCACGTCTCTCCACACTCAACTGATTTCCCTGCCAACTCCCACGTTCCCCCCCTCCTCCTCTCTCTCTCTCTCTCTCTCTCTCTCTCTCTCTCTCTCTCTCTCTCTCTCTCTCTCTCTCTCTCTCTCTGTGATATCCATTTCTGTATTAGCGCCAGCGGTGAGATAATAATGTAATAGAGAGGCAACTGGGAGAAGACTCTCGCTGAAGATTGACACTGTATGGGAGAACGGGACAGGCAACCGGTGATGACAGGGATTAGGGATGACAACGCTACAGCCGCCGGCGCCAAAGGTTGTGATGATACGGGCACTAACAAAACCCAGCGATTCTTTTCTGGTTTCCTGCGGTATTGGCTTCGATTTGAGCACGGGTGAGACGATAATCTCAACAATGATTAATTAGGTATGTTTTCTTGAATTTGTATAAGGGTGGTTCGATTTGGGAACTAGGGTTTTGATTTGGGATTGGGTTTTGATTCGATCTTGATGAATTTTGCCAATTGGATTTGAAATTGATCGAGGGATTAAAATTCTTACTTTCTCAATTTGAACCACATAATTTGTTAGTGGATTTATGGTTTCTCATAAAATTCTTACTTTCACGAAATCTCTATTTTCCGTGCTTTTGCTAAGATTTCTGAGGGTTTTTGAGTGGTTGAGATGAACATCGAATGTTCTTGACCGCTATTGATCAACCGGCTGCGACGGTGGTGGCTGACTAAGTCTTTGGATTCTGAGTCGTTGCTCTCTCGGCTATCTCATCTTAGGGGCATTCGACAACGGATCTACCTCTGTAACTTGCCACGTTCTTCGATTGATGACCCCCGTAGTGTCACCGCATATTCTACCCGGAGGTGAATTTCTTATGTTGTTACCTCAACTGACAATTCTAATTGGTTTTGATCTAATTTCAGGAATTTTGCTTATAGTTTGTGTTTTTTCCCCTCTTTTTTGTTTCTTTTTTTCTCCTATTGCTTATTGTTGTTGCCTGTTACTATGGTTCAACTACTTGAAGGCTAATTTAATGTTGCAGCCGATGTTTCATTATGTTGAAGATTGTTCCGTAGTTGTTGCTTGCTATTGTTGCTCAAATTGACTCTTCCAATATACCTGCTAATTGCTTTATGTTTGACACCTGTTGAGAACAAAATTGTTGTAGCAGGTTTAAATTGTTACTTTAGGAATTAAAAACTGTTAAAATAGATTAAAAGGCCAGTTCATAAAATGATAACTTTCAACTTTAGTCAAAACTTAATGTAGATATTTTCCAAACTTCTTTGGGACTTTTTTTACGTAGCTTTGATCTCCAAAAATGATGTTTTACATGTATGTGTACAATTTTTATGAACTGAATTAATTTGAGATCAAGCTTATCAATCGAATGTTTTTTCAGTGCTAATTGGAATAATTCGAATCAATTGTGCAGAGGAAATAAAAGGTTTTCAAGCAATAGGATGAGGCAATTTGAGATGGACAAAATGAAGGTGGAGGATGCGATGGATAGGAGATTAATGTTGTCCAACACTCATCAAGCTAAATGCATTGAGACGGTAAAATGGAGGAGGTGAAAGAAGCTAACAAGGGATAAATGCATTTTAATGTGGATCAAGCTAAATGCTAAATGCCCTTGTGGTAGCCACTAAAAGAAAAATTAGACCACCTTATGTATGTAGAGCTTCTTTCACCTCATCTTTTTTTACCAGTAATTACTGCATACATGGTGTAGAGTTATAGTTCCCAAACGATCAGCTGATATACCCAATTTTAGTACATGTTGATCTAATTTATGGTTGGTGTAGGGTTTATACTAAATTATATAGTTTGTACAAACTGCTTTCTAATGCTTTATACTATTGAACTTGCGTCAATTGACCTAAATATGTAGGCAAACCCAAAACTAAAATATTCAACAACTATGACAGTATTATCACTCAGCTTTTGGGAGATGTCATAGTTGCATCTATTGTGGTCTATGACATCACCATTCACCGGCATGGTAGTCTCCTTTGCATTTCTTGGTGTTCTCTATTTTGCGCATAAAGCATGCATTTTGATGGGTGGATATGATTTTAAATTTCTAACTATGGACTGATGGACAGGGTTGTGTTGGCTGAGGAGACGAATTCAACTTGGTTTCTCTCCGTTTTGTTTCGTTGAAGCTGATAGGATTCAATTCATTGGGATTGTTTAGAGAAAAAGTAGTAAAAATACTTTTTCGTCTTTGTTTATGGGTCGCAGTGCCAATTCTAAGGTGTTATCTAAGTTATATCACACTATCTCAGTTTAATAGTTACGCAGAAACACCCTCAACTGTATGAACACGTAGTTTGAAGCTTCTTTCTAGCTTTGAGATGAGCATCCCTATATATTATACTGTGATCTCCATATAATCTGAGGTGAAATGAGGGATTTTTGTATCTGCTTCGTCTGCTAGAAAGCATATTCATTCGAGCTGAATGCTAAGCGAGTTTTAATCAATGTTTAATGCAATTATCCTATGAGCCCTTAGTCATGTGGATTTAAAAGACATATAACATGGTGGGGATCAATCTTACGGTTCTGCTTTAGAGTGGGGCTTGGCTTTCTCTGTCGTCTTCGTCCACAACTAAACAGGTCTGCTTGGTTTCGATTGTTGTGGAGTGTGTTTGTCTGAGTTTACACCGTTGTGTACTTGTGTGTTATTGTATTTCATAGTTTTTAGACGGTTTTCCCGTCTGTTGGCTTGGCCGGCCCTCGAGTTTCAGATATGTCTGAACTCAAATTCTTATCTATTAAAAAAAATAAGTGAACATTCTCCTGACTTAAACTGTTGTTTATGAACGTAAACATATACTACGTAGTTACCTTTTTCTAATCAAGGGACTAAAACATTATAAAAACACACACTAAATAGTAAATATCATTCTTTAAAGTACTTTAGCTTCATAGGGTTTATACATTTAAATCTATGGTGTTATTTTTTCTCAATTTGGTTTATAATTTAGACCAATTTGAGAGGTATAATATCATATGTTACTGTATGTAACATTGAAAGTGACACTAATAATTCGGACTCAGTTTTCTTAGGACTTAGGTCAAGAACTATAATACTCCTTTTTCTTTGCTTCCAAGTAGAGCGTATGTTAGAAGAGAAGTGGAAGCGTTCGGTCTACTTTTCTTTGTTAGATTTAGAGTATCAATTGTCTAGATAAAAAATGTACTATAACAACCAAAGATTTCGAAGAACAGCAAGGTGGGATTAGTTGAAAAATTGACTTTCAACCGAAAATATACTGAAAAAACCCGAACATGGTTCGGGAAAAGCACTAGTTTCTTTCCAAATAAAAACAACTCATTTTGAGCCGGGCTGGGTGTTTTGAAAAGGAAATGTGGTTTTGTGCCTTTTTCTTCCTTTTCAGAAATTGAAAAGATTTGGGCCAATTTATAGAATGAATTCGTTTGAGTCTTAACAATGGGGATTCGATTTTGAAGGTTATAAATAAAGGGTTGGATTTGGTAATTTTAATAGAGAGTTGGGTTCTATAAATAAATAAATGAAATATCCTATATTAAATATTATTATTATTGAGATTTAAACTATAATATTAGACTTGAGTTTTAAAAAGGGAATTTGAAAAAAAGGTTTTAGAGGTTGTAAATGATTTTAATAAAACTGAAAAGAGGATTTGGAAATATATTAACATTGTCGGATTTGTCTTAAAATAATAATGAAATAAGTTGATGAAAGGGTAATGTTTTATAAATAAATTTTTGGGATGATTTGAGAAAGCGTTTTGAATGGTGATTTGATCTAACTTGAGGTTTTAAAAGAGTTTTGGAAAATCTTGGGAAAATGACTTACCTTGCCTAACTTGATGAATAAAATTGATGACTTGTGTGTGATATTATATGCTTTAAGTAACATTAGAAGTAGACTTATTTATATTACTTATATATGTGTTAGGTGATCATCTATGACATGTTGGCTTTCTGTATACCTAGTTGTTGCCTTTTGCTGTTCTGCACTTCCAGGTGAGTTCCTATATGAGCTCACTCAGATTCGAAAAAGAGATCTCCCTTCTTGTAGCCATGTACATACTAGGTGCTTGCATTCATAATAAAGCATGCCATGTAGTATCCTGCTAGGATTGCAATCATGATTGAGCATCCGTTTACTCATTGCTTTTGTAAACAGAACGGCCGTTATCTGTGAAGTAACTAGAGTCATTGCTAGGGTTATAGGACGACCTAGTCTTATCGGGTCCCGTCCTGAGTCAATCGAGTCATGAAACTTCCTTATATTACGAGATGCCTGCAGGCTTTATTGTGGATACGGGTTGGGCATGCGTGCCACCCGATGATAATGGAATGAATTCACGAGCTGGCCAGTCTCCGCCCTATCGGAAGGGGGTGGAGGTAGGAGAGGGATATACCACTTGGTATTCGGTGCTAAGGCCTTATTATATTTATGCACTTGATCTTAGGACCATGCCAATGTGTTAATATTTCGCCTTACATCTAGAAGCATCTTTATTAGGACTAGCGTGTGTATATGTCTGCTTGTTTGGGATTATATTGCGTAGGGCTTCGATCTGACACCGCCCCGCATACATTTTTTTTTAGGTTTGTTTTGCAGCATGATTATTCCTTGTTTCCGTGACGTGGGAACTCTCTTGGGCGATCTCAAAGAAATGGTTTAACTCCACTAACATTGTATATTAAATTTCGATAAATACGCTTATTGATTTGGTTTTGACTCGGCTCTGTCGTGTCATCCTCTTGTATTACACCTTGATTCTACTATTTGCATGACTGTTGGTTTTCCACGCTTAGACTTATGACAGGTACAGGGGACTTCCCCGGGGATTCCAACGACCCCTTCGAATTTTGGGTATGAAATCCCACTTTAAAATGTTAGGATAGAATTTCAAACCTTCAACCTGTACTCGGGGCGCAAGATCCTAACGAGGGGTTTTAGGGGTTTCATCCCTCGAAACGTAACCCGGGAATCATAATCCCGGACCGTTACACGCTGACATTAGGACGTCGGTGTTCTCCAACTGAGGACTAAAAATACATTGTAAATGCGGTGGGTGGCATCCAGTGATGGATGATGGGTCGGTGGTGGATCTGGAGCGGGTCAAAAATATCATCACCCACATCCAACCCGACCCATCACCTACACATATTCATCCACTTTTCACTCGTTCGTTTATTTTAGGTTTTCACTCATTTTTCTGAATAGGGTGATTCGGGTTTGAGTCGTGTTCGGGTGAAATTGTCTTAGCTACCTAAAACACATTCTACCCAAAATATACCCAAATCCAAAAGGAACTTGATAGTTTTTATGAAGCTCAAAATTTTAAACACATTTTCATTCTATTCTAAGCCCAATTTAAATTTGATGGCTCCAAATCACTTGTCCCTCGACTATCCCCCAACACTAACCCCCTCGCAAACCATAGCTAAAAAAGAAAAAGAAAAAGGAAATATATAAAAAAATTGATTAATGTGATAAACCGAAGGAAATAGAGATTAGAGAGAGGAGAGAAGAGAGGAGAAACGGATGATTTCATTAGAGTTCCAAATGACCCATTATATAGGAGTATACAAAGGGAACTAAGGTTTCTAATGTTTATCCACCCCAATATAATAATACAAGATACTATTATAACAATTAAAAAACATAGGAGTTTTGTAATACGGGACATGAATGAGACAAGGTCGAGAACATATGATTCGGACCCAAATTTGATTAGCCCAATTTTTTTTCGTTTCGGCTATATACACCGCAAATCCCCACGTCCTTAAGGACGTGCAAGTGGGGTGAGAGCCACCCGAAGCAGGACGTGCTTGCACGTTTTTTTTTTTAATAACGTGCTTGCACGTCCCTAAGGACGTGCAAGCCCGTCTTCTAAAAGGCGAAGAGGACGTGCCTCTTCGTCTTCCTTCCTTCTTCCTCAGAAACCAGAGCGAGAGCGAGAGAGAAATCGAGAGAGAGAGAGAAAGAGAAGGTCGCCGGAGAGAAATCGAGAGCGAGAGAGAGCAGTGCCGGAGCGAGAGAGAGAGACCGAGAGAGAGAGAGACCCAGAGAGAGAGAGATGGAGACAGAAAGAGAGAGAGAGCTCGAGGCGGCGGTGGCGGCCTTGGAGGCGGAGGCGACAGCGATGGAGGCGGAGGGTGGTGGTGGTGGAGCATCGGGGGAGGCGGTGGCGGTGGCGGTGGAGCCGGTGGCTGAGGGGCTGGAGGTGCTTGCGGCTGCGGCGGCGGAGGAGGGTGGTGGTGGTGGGGCGGCGGCTGGCGCCGGCGAGGGAGCCCCAACAGTGGCCGAGGAGGAGGGTGGTGGTGGTGGGGCGGCGTCTGGCGCCGGCGACGGAGGCCGAGCAGTGGCCGAGGAGGAGGCGGAACCGCCGCGGAAGCGTCGGTCCATTGAGGTGTCCCCGATCCCGACTCCACCGGTATGTTATTTGAATTACTTTTTGTTTGATTTATTTTTAGAGTTTGAAAATATAATTTGATAGATAATATAGTTTTACATTTTATAATAGAAATTTATAGAATATATGATTGATAATATATATTGTTTAATAGAATATAATTGAAAATAGATTTTTTGATTTATTTATATATTATAATGTTTTTTTATAGTATATAGTTTGATAGAAGAGAATATAATTGTAATTTGATAGAATATAATACATAGAAACAAATTACAATTGAAAGACAATAAAAAACATGAAAATATATTATAATACTTCAAAAGTATTTAATTAACATTAAAATATATTTGAATATATTAAAATATATTCAAATACATAAAAATAAATTTATATTGAAAGATAATAAAAAACATTAAAAAAATATTAAAATACTTCAAAATTATTTCATTTACATTAAAATATATTTAAATATATTCAAATACATAAAAATAAATTTATATTGAAAGATAATAAAAAACATTAAAAAAATATTAAAATACTTCAAAATACATAAAAATATAATAAAATACATAGAAATAAATTTAAATTTAAAGAAAATAAAAAAATTAAAATATAATAAAATACATATAAATAAATTTAAATTTAAAGAAAATAAAAAAATTAAAATATAATAAAATATAATAAAATACATAGAAATAAATTTATATTTAAAGAAAATAAAAACATTAAAATATAATAAAATACATAGAAATAAATATAAATGGAAAGAAAATAAAATCATTAAAATATATTAAATTATATTAAATTATAATATAATAAATTATAATATAATAAATTATAATAAAATACATTTCATAATAACAGGCAGGGAGGCTCATGAGGGGGGACGGTACCCTCCGGCCTGTTACGTTCGCCGACCGGGCAGCGGTCAGCCAGATTCCAGGGAGGACGGTACCCGACAGTTCGACATCCACAGTCGACGATCTGCTCGCGTCTGCAGAGCGGTTGCAGCAGTCGATGGGGACCCCCCCGGCCGACGAGAACGACACCTTCTGGTCGGGTATGCCAGGTTGGGATCCTTCTGGCGATGCGATGATGGGGTTGCAGCCTTCTTTAGAGCCCCCTGAGGTTTTGAGTAGCTGCATCACCGACGTAGTCGCTGGGCGACGGGCCGACATGGGTAGACGTCCTACTCGTGTTCCACCCACCATCCCGGAGGCTTCTACTTCAGCTGTGCCAGAGGCTTCTAAATCTGGCACACACGAGCCCGAGCCTTCGACCTCCGCCACACCAGCGACGATCTCCTTGGCCTCTGCAGATGATGTGATCCCTGACGTCGTTGAGGAGGCTGACGACGGTCAGGAGGGGCAGGCTCAGGGCCGGGGGGGCCCACAGGTACAGCCCGAGCCCATCCCTGCGCAGGCTGCCGCACCGGCTGTGCAGGTCGACCCTTCATTTCCGCCGGGAGATCTGCTTGTGTCTTATAGGCATCACCGGGCGTACCAGGTGTGGAGAGATCCTACGGTGGAGCTGCCGCTGCTGAAGTTCCACCACCGGGCGACTTACTTGCTGCCTTTCGAGCCCTACATATTTGAGGGCCCGGGGACATGGGTCCAGGATCTGCTCCCATCCGGCGTCCCCCAGCTCAGGTCCCTCCACTGGCAGTGTGTGGACGAGTTCACCTGCACGGGCTTTTTGGAGCATTGGCACCTGGAGACGAACTCCTTCCACTTTCCATGGGGCGAGATGACCATCACGCTGCACGATGTTGCCTGTCTGATGGGACTTCCGATTGATGGCCAGCCCTGCACGTCACATCTGTCCGCGGCAGCTTTGGTCCCCGCCATCGCGGAGTACTACCATCTCACCCCTGCGACTTTGAAGTCGTACAGACACGCTGGCAGCCCTCCGGTGACTGGGTTTACTGCCCTGTGGCAGGAGAGACACGGGCCGCTCGTCGACCCCGCCCCCGCCGGTGACCCAGCGGCCGCGGCTGATCCTGAGCAGATACGGCTGCGCACGTATGTGGGAGGGGGGCAGCCTGAGGATGACCCTGCACAGCGTCTGTTTCTGCACAGGACCTACATGGCCATCGCTCTCGCCGCGACTTTGTTTGTGGACAAGTCGCAGAGCCGGATCCCATGGAGGATATTCGGCCTCATTTGGGACATCCCACGGATGGCCACCCTTGCATGGGCTGCAGGTGCCCTCGCATGTCTCTACAGGGGTCTAGGCGAGGCTACCCGCTCAGGCGCGAAGGGCATAGACAGCTGCACGCCGATCCTACAGGTACGAGACCGTTGAATTAGAGTTTTAGTTTACAAATGTTTAAATTATATGCTAACAACATACTTTTTTGTGTCAAGGCTTGGATATGGGCGTACTTCCCTCGCTTCCGAGGTGATTTGTCCAGCGACCCGGCTAGGAAGGATGACCCTCGCTTCTACGCGAAGTTCATCGGTCCGAAGCAGCCAACGCGGATGAAGGACGACGCGAAGCTGGTGAAGATGCGGGAGCTGCGGGACGAGGTGGACCGTCTCACCGTCGATGATGTATGTATTCGAGACTCTATCTATATCACTTATAATTCTTAGCTGTGAATTAAATCTGATTTGTTTAATTGTAGGTCCGGTGGATGCCTTTTGGGCGTGATCTGGACTTCGACGGCCAGTACCGTCAGTCCACCTATCGGGGCACCATCACCTTCTGTGGTGAGGAGGAGCCGTATATGCCCGATAGATGCCTCCGGCAGTTCGGACGGGTCCAGGGGATCCCGCAGGCCGTCATCGCGCCGGATAAGGTCTGCCGCGATACGACCCTGAAGAACGCGCGGTACATCGCCGTGTTTGCCCCGGGCCACAACAGGTGGCAGGACCTGCAGGACGAGGGTCGCTTCTACAGGCTGGCCGATCACAGGCGCACCACCGAGGATTGCCAGGCCGGTGTCACTGCAGATTACTTGCCTTGGTACGCGTCGCAGAGCCGGCCGTACGTGCTGCCGACCACGCCACCCCATCTTGACCCGCCGGCGCCCGTCCACCCGATCGGCATGGACCCATGGGTGGACCTCCCTCAGCCTCCCGTCATCCGTCCGACGCTATTAGCCCGCTTTCGTGAGGTCGAGGGCTATTTGAGGGCCCTGGCGGACGACCCTCGCATTGAGCAGCTAGTGAACGAGCTGACGGAGATTTTGGATCATGCTGTACGCCATCCACCTGGCCAGTGATGTACTTTTGCAGTTTGTATGTTGATATTATACATTTATATTACGGATTTTGTATCTATCTCTATATTTCTATTAGACTCTTCTCATTTCTTCAGAGTCATATTGAACGTAAACATCAAAAACGAAAACGTTAATATGATAAGGTTGCCGGATAACGAAAACGAAAACGTTAAAATGATAAGGTTGCCCGATAACGAAAACGAAAACGTTAATATGATAAGGTCGACGGCTATTTGTTTATATTGTTTATAATGTTTTACTGCATATTTTGGTTAGGAACTTCCCTCAGGATTTGTGAAGGAGCACAGAAACAGATTGTCGAAGTAGATCGACAATCTGTTTCTGTGCTCCTTGATACAACTACCTTACAGATTGGCTAGGGTTTAAGGGTAGGCTAGGGTTGAAGGGTTTGGCTAGGGTTTTAGGGTTTGTCGAAACTGCACGTCCTTAAGGACGTGCAGTTTCCTTACCCTAAAACCCTAACCTACCCAAACCCTAAAACCCTAGCCAAACCCTAAACCCAAGGACGTGCAAGGGTTCTGCTTACAATTAACGCAACAGTGCCTATTTGAAGCGATGGAGGACATCTTCATTCCGCACTCCAAAACAAAGTCCGACTTCTTTCGATATATTCTTTCGCCGTTAGAATCGTTATGGCCGAGCCGCAAAGCAATCCTCGTCTCCAAGTATCCCAGGTACGGATAGGTTTCGTAGAGTCAACATATTTCGTATTCGTTCCGTTTTGTTCATATTTCCTATTATGTGAATACAGTTTCGAGACTTTACGTCTGAGTTCTCGGACCCAAGGGTTTGGAATGACCGTGACGAAATGGTTACGCATTTCAAGGACTTGGGTCGGAGACACTGTATGATTTTAGTAATCAAGCGGTCTTGGACGGGGGCGTCGAATCGTCCAGGCGGGGTTCTCCATGCTTGCGAGCAGTTTGGGGAGTACCGACCACGCGGGAGGAAGCTCCGGAGCACGCAGACGAAGATAAGTGGTTGTCCATTCTCTCTACACGGACACGAAGCTCCGCCGGGTCAGTGGCGCATGACGGTAACCCATGGTGTTTATAACCACGGGCTTTCCACGAGCTTGAAGGGTCACGCCATCGCCGGACAGATGACAGAGGGGGAAAAGAAGATTGCGAGGTGGATGAAGGAAGTTGGCACTCCTCCAAAATCCATTGGGTACGGATTGAGGCAGTTGGATGATACCAGCGTCACGTCAAGGAAGAGCCTTACCAACACGCTCGCCATGATGGTCGCCGAAGAAAGAGGTAGTCGGACGATGACCCAGGATACCTTGCACCATCTGCGGGAAAGAAGGTACTACTGCGACTTCAGACGACATCCGGATGACGACAACGTCTTGAGCGACCTCTTCCTGGCGCATCCCGACGGGATACGCCTTCTCCGAAGGTTCCATTACGTCATCATAATGGACAGCACATACAAAACAAATGCGTAAGTTACTTAATTACGATTACATTATTGCACATATAGCCAATTATAAAGTATTTTATATGTAACATATTTACACTTGCAGATATGGGATTACTTTGTGCGAGGTGGTCGGGCTCACACCCTCAGGCAATACTTACTGCATCGCCTATGCCTTCATGTCGCAAGAGAACGAAGACACATATGCATGAGTGTTGCGACAGCTTCAGATCTTGCTTGGGACGGTTCAGCCTCAAGCTATCATGACTGATCGAGAGCTAGGTCTCTTGGCGGCGCTGAATGTTGTGTTCCCCGACGTCCAACATCTCCTTTGTTGGTTACACGTGACGAGAAGATGCGAGGAAGCAGCTCTGAAGATCACGAAGAATTTAAACCACGCTGGCATCTTTAAGGGCAACTGTTGGGGGCTGTTCGAATCGAGGTCGGAGGAATCATTCAACCGACGTCGTCGGGCGCTACGAGCTGCATGGCACCCATTCCCAGGTGTGGTGGCGTATTTGGAGTCGGTTTGGCTTCCATACAGCAAGAGCATAGTACGGTGCTACGTAGATAATGTCTTCCATCTCGGCACCCGTACGACAAACAGGTACAACCTTACTTCATATCTCCCATTACAATATGATATAATATCGAATATTTAGTGGTATGCACTTCAATGTGTACAGAGTTGAGGGTCAACACAAGGTTCTGAAGGAGGCACTTCACTCATCGACTGGTGACTTCCGCGTCGTGATCGATGCAATCCATAGAGTCAACGATTGTCAACTGCATGAGCTGCAAACTGCTTTGGAGATCGACCGCTTCAAATGGCCAACAACGGCGTATAAAGTCAACCTTTTCGATGAGGTAAAGACTTTAATCTCCAAAAAGTGCTTCGATTATCTGTACAAGATGTGGCAGGACGTCGTGAACCAAAAGGTTCCCCCGGTATGCACGGACCGACATTGGAGGGTTTGTTACGGGATCCCTTGTGTCCATGAGATTCAGGCATACGTCAACTCCGGCACCCCGATACCCGTCGAGGACATCTACCCGTTCTGGATGGATTTGACATGGACTGACCTCGACGACACCCCACTGCCGTATGAGCTGTCATCTTCATACACGGCTTCCAACGATGTATGCGAGGATGAGTTGCACCCACCCTCATCAGCAAGCGTCCGAAGGAAGGGGAGGCCTCGGGGGTCGAGGAATGCCTGCAGAACCAACCCGTTGCCATACGAGGAGGTAAGGGAAAGGTTTGAGAGAGAAGAAGCGCGTGCTGCTCGAAATGCTGCTCGGCCTCGTCCACAAGCAACCTCAGCTCGACGTGGACGTGATGATGTGTTCGGAGAGTTCAACTGGGGTCGAAACAACGTTGATACCTTCATGTTCGGTCATATTGAGACGGTGAGGGACACTGTTGGGGATGGTCATTGTGGCTACCGTGCTTTGGCGGCTTTGACATCACCGATCGGCGAGACTGCTTTCCCGGAACTCAAAACGTTACTATGCAATCACTTGGAGGATCA
Source organism: Persicaria maculosa (assembly GCA_963922045.1). Lineage (NCBI taxonomy): Eukaryota > Viridiplantae > Streptophyta > Magnoliopsida > Caryophyllales > Polygonaceae > Persicaria > Persicaria maculosa. Next base: position 22,507,695 of record OY998259.1, on the reverse strand, counting down.
CGCCGATCTGTACGTCGGTTGTTATACGGGAGAGTACCCATTTCAGCAGTTCGTCGACTACCAGAGATGGGTCGGAGCCACACATGGTGATAGGAGACGGTGGATAGAGCTACCCATCATGGGTTTAGTATTTGCGACGGTATATCAGATTCCTCTCGTCGTCCTATCTTGGCATCATCCGTTCACATGTCTCCCCATGATCTCGCCGACATCTGCTAACAACCCTCCCCAATCAGCAACTCTTGGTGTAGCCTGCATCGGAAACCAAGACCATTTTGCCGCGGTACGACTTCAAACGTCTTTTTTATTACCTATTCATGCTTTTCATACATATATCAATACTCTAACTCTAAATTTTTGTTCTCATAGATCTGGTTGCGTCCTAACGCTCCTCTTCCGCCGCCTAGTGGCCTCCACTAGAATGGGTCGAACATCATCATCCGAGCGTCGAAGGATGGGATGCTCCGTTTCAAGCTCAGATTGAGAGATTTAGAGCCTTGCGTGCCGAGTCCGGCCGTCCTTTACTATTTTCCTAGATTGTATTCCACAACTTTATTAAAGTTATGAATGTAAACCTTTTTTTCCGTTCCTTGTAACGTTATTCGCATATTATCCGAATGAAAACCTTAACAATTCTTGTGTTCGGTTTAATTTGACCCTAAATCCTTCAAATCCACTAGCTAAACACTTCAATTTTATCAATTAACATTACAAAACCGTCGGAAAACCTAAACCCTAACCTTAAACCCTAAACCCTAAACGCAAAACCCTAACTAGGGTTTGCACGACTTGCACGTTGTTAAGGACGCGCTTGCACGTTGTTAAGGACGTGCTTGCACGTTGTTAAGGACGTGCAAGACTTAAATAGTGGACGTGCACAATCCCAGACTTGCACGTCCTTAAGAACGTGCAAATCCTTAATCCGGATTTGCGGTGTATATAGTGACAACCTTTTTTTTTTATATATTTTATTTAATTTTGTTAATTCAACCCAAATTTAATTTTCCTCTGGCTGATGATTATTGCAACAGCTTCCGCCGGAAACAACACACCGCCGCAGCCACGAAGAGCTCGATTCGAAGGAGAAGCCGATTCCCCAAGCACATCGTGGGGCTTGGGTTCGGACGCTCCTGGGAGGAGCGGGTCAAAACCGAAGGGCTTTCGAAGAGTGGAGATCCAAGGCTTTTGCAAATTGAAGAAAAACCAGGTTTGCTCTCCGTCTTTTCCCCTTAATTTGTCCTTACTTTGGGTTGATTTTGATGATTCGGGCTTCGACAAATCAACTAGGGCTGAGTTTGCAAATTTGTAATTTGGGATTTTTTTTTTGTTCCGGGCAATCGGTAGAAAGTTCTGAACAAATCTTTGATCTTCATGCTTGAGTTTTGAATTATCAGTGGCTTAAATCGATTTAGTCTTATGTGCGATTGTGCTTCACTAATTTTGTCTATTCATTGCATTCATAATGTTAATGTGCTGCTTTCATTTGAATTCTCTGAAATGGAGATTGTATTATGACTGGGAACTGATGAAGAATATCTGTGTTGTCAGATTATCCCCTTGTTGTTGCTTTCTGGGTGTTCTTGTAAGTTCTAAGTGCTCCGATCCACTTAACTGAAATTGTCTTGTAGGTGTGTTTGTTGTCGGTTGTATTTTTCCTTCCAATTAATCTGAACTTTACCACTTAACTGAAATTGTCTTGTAGATGTCTTGTAGATGGTGTTTCCACATTTCTCTCTTCTATTGCATTGCTTTTTAATCCTCTTGTTTAGTGCTGTTGATCTTTTTCTTGTCCCCATGATTGCCATGCTGCAGAACTTTACCACTGGTTAGTTGTCTCATTTGCCGCTCAAATTCTTAAACCAAAACCATGTCAGTGCCAAATGAGGATGACACACCTGCTTCACAATTTCAGGTGAACATATCTTTTAATGCTGTTAAACTAACTGAAACCAATTGCTTTTGTTATTTGCCTCTCTCCTTGCCTTTCTATGTGGTTTTGATTATCATATGCTTTTAATTATGGGATGAAGAATCTAGGTGATTTGATGGTTGAGTTATGATCTACGTCTGCTCATGCTGTCACATGATTTTGTCTGTTGTTGCATCATGGTTTATGTACACGCCAAGTGTGCTACATATTAGTTTTCAATTGGAGATAAGGCATCTGATTTTCATTTGTGTAGGTAGCTATCTTCTTGTGTGGAAGATAAGAATATAATGCCTTTACTGCCAGTGTTACAACAAGAGGTTCTCGGTTCTCCTAATGACAATCAAACCCCGTATGTCCAATGGATCTGAGGAACTTCCTGGGCAGTACAACTTAAGTCATGTTTGAAAATTAGTGAACTTAGATGGAAAAGGGGCTTTGGAATCAGATCATTTTGAAATACAGTGGGACAAATCATAATGCGAAAAACATAACCTCGTCACAAATTGCTGAAATGGAGGAGTATTCGAAGAAAGTGGAATTCCAGAAGAGATATATAGTGCTATCTTTCTTGCTGGATAAAGAGTTTACTTCACTGACTGCTGATTCATCGACTGTTATCTATAGATTACCAATTTGTCTATTGTGATTGATTGCTGCCTCTTAATTTTGTCTTTATGTTTGCAGATCGCTTCTCATCTATTTTCAGACCTTTTAGATTCTATAATAGTTGATGTTGCATCTGAGAGCCATCGTATAGCTAGGTTAGGGCTTGATCGGAACTTGGAGCAAGAGGAAGAAGAGCTAAGGCTCTCAACGCAAGCTAGGGCAGATGCAAGCAATAATAGTGAAGCAAATGGAAAGTATGTTGTTGACATGTTTGGACAAAATCATCCTACCGTTGCCACGGAAGTGTTTGAATGCATGAACTGTGGCCGATCAATTGCAGCTGGGAGATTTGCACCTCATTTGGAGAAATGCATGGGCAAGGTAATTCGTCAACCCCACTTCCTGGTTGATCTGTTGCATCATATTTAAATTGTCTATTTGAGTTGTATACACTGTCAACAAATTTGAGCTATAACACACCATAGTTTCTGGATAAATGAGGAGTAAAACGACAAGTTCTTGAATATTAGCACTATAATTCTAGTTCCGAATGATTTGCCACTCTTTGAACTGTTATTATGGCATCCTTCCTTGTTTGTGTTTTATCTTCCTTTTTTCAGGGTAGAAAAGCCCGTAAAGTGACGAGAAGCAGCACAACGACACATAATCGACATTCGCGTGGTGGTAGTGCACACTCCCCTCACTCGAATTCCACAGCCTATGGCCGGTTAACAAATGGAACAGCTTCCATTACAGGAGAAGAGTATTCGAATGAGACAAACGAAAATTCCTGAAGGAGAATCTAGTATGCTAGACGCACTGATATTTTAACAGTAAGCTAGCTAGCAGGTTTTCTGTGTTAAAGGTATGCCTTCATAGCATTGCAGATTTGCCTCTTCAAGCAATGTTTTTAAGGCATTTTTTCTTAGAAAGACCAGCCTAAATCATTCTTGCGCATGATAAACAAACCAATGATGGGTTCCCTTTTGCTCGTGTCTGTATGCGACAGACATCCACTTCAGACGTCTGTCGTATGCCATAATTTTCGACTATTTACTCGTTTCAACCATGGTTTAAACGTTTCAATAGGTATAAATATAATATGCCTTTCTTTAAAGTTATTGACTTCACATATATACATGGTTGAATTACAATGTTGCATAACTTGCATTGTGTGTTTAGGAGTGAGGAGAAAGTTGGCAATTTCAAATAATGGGTTATTTATGGGTGTCATTGACGAACTTGTTAAACTCGTCGGAAGGTCTTCTACTAAATCGAAAGATCATTACAAGATTTAATATCATCTCAATCGATGATGCCGTATGGATTCCGCTAGAGTAATCATATGGATAACGCTGTTAATGACGACGATATATCCAAGATTTCGTTGCGTTTCGGCCATCCATATCTTCGGTCCACAATAATATCATTACAAGTGGTGTGTTGTTGTAAAGGCTTGATAACTGCCTTTACAACAACACACCACTACCCCACTAACCTAATCAACTAGCCTCACAAATAAACTGATTTAAACTGCTAAGCTGTAATCGATTTCGACTATAGATCAGAGGCTCTACTCGAAGTCGAGTTAACCAACAGAAATAACTAACATTTAAACCAAGACTAAAACCTTAAATGTGAATTACATTTCAACATAGAGTCGCTAGCCGGACGTGTACTTTTGCGTTTATTTACTTTAGTGTTAGTTAAGCACCACAAATTTGGGTTTAAGAATGATATTATAGATTATTATTATATTATATGAATTATTGATATGTGTTATGCGTTAAAATATAAGGAAATAATCATGTTTGTTCTAAGTCCGCCTAGACACCCGCCTAGCGGTCGCCTAACGCCTTTTAGAACATTGTCCGATCGACAACTGAATAATTGGACACCTAAATAATTGGAAAAAAAAAAATGGTTACGAGATCAACAAACCCGATCCGAGTTAAGTCTGAATCGAAAGCAGTCCGAACCCAATAATAACCCGAAAGTATGAGTATAAGCCAGTGATTTACTCCTATAGCTAATTGATTTTAGGAAGAAGCATCACTCGACTTATGTGCTGAGTTACTAGCGCTCAAGCAAACGTACGTACGACACCCCAATCACAAGTTCAAAAGAACTTTGATATGGTACGGTATCAATGATTAGCCAAACTGTAAATGAAAGAATGAGCCTAGAATCCGTATTTGCCTTAAAAAAATCGCAATATTTAATTCCATAGACAACCAACTTCACTCATTTTGCATATATCTTACAAAAGCTTAAACCAAACACAAACAAAAATACTGATAATTAATTAATAACCATGAATATAATTCCTTGTAGTAACCAAATTGTTAGTGTTTTCCTTAAGGGCTTTACCTAGCGAGGATGCAAATTATCGAAGTAACCACCGCTCGTGGAGTCATGAAACCCGACCTGAGAATGCTGAGTAGTCGTCTGCCCACTTTGAGCATTCGAGCTCAAGCCAATTATACTTGTACTAGGGCTGCGGAAGAAGCTAGACGGTGCAGATGGACGTGGCAGTTCAAGGGATTGGTTTTCGAGCATGCTAACGACAATTCGTATAGTTGGTCTCGTTGTTGAATCATCTTGGATGCATAGCAATGCAATTTGAAGGCATCTTTCTGCTTCGGCTTTTGAATAATTGTGTTGTAGAGTCGGGTCTACCAGTCTTTGAATCGCTCCTTCATTCCAAATTCCCCATGCCTAAAACACAAATCAAGTTTAACGTTGTGTTAGCGCGACCAAAGCAATCAAATTCAATGCACATAGGCAATCACTATATTTGATCAATCACTATCTTTGATATATAGAGATGTATAGCTCCATACATAATGTAGAAGCCCATCTCCGTTGTTGGGGTCATAGAAATGGCTAATGCTTTTGCCACTTAGGATTTCTAGAATTATGACTCCGAAGCTGTAGATATCTGACTTGATAGAAAATCTTCCTGCTATTGCATATTCTGGTGCCATATATCCGCTAGAGAATACCAACGTAATTGGTTGATTAATTAAAATCAAAGAAAAATATATATACAATTTATATATACATATATTGATGCGAGGAGAGAAAAATTTGAAGTTTGAAGTTAAGCTTACTAAGTGCCAGCGATTCTAGAAGTGTTTCCTGTACTGGTTTCATCAATATTCACTAGTTTTGCCAAACCAAAATCCGCAATCTTAGGGTTCATTTCGTTGTCAAGCAATATATTGCTGGATTTAAGATCTCGATGTACAATGGTAAGCAAGGAATCAATATGAAGGTACCGAAGTCCTGACGCGATTCCTTCTATTATATTGTACCGACTTCTCCAGTCCAACATTGAAGACTTGCTAGCATCTGTATATATATACAAATTTAACTAGTTAGCATATGTACTGTGCAAACTTGACCAACATTATATTGTCCAAATTTATCCGCTAGAACTTAAAAATTAATCACAAAATATAAAAATTGATTCAATCAAGTTTTCAATTGATTTAACAATTAATCTACAATTTAAAACCAACGGACCTGAATATTTTTGGGATAAGCAATAAGACAATCAACTAACCTAATTTATGTCAAAGGCAAAGAGTGCATGTAAAATAGCATTCAAAGATACAGGTAATTGTTTAGTTGTATTCGTACCAAAAAGGATTTTGTCAAGACTTAGGTTAGGCAGGTATTCATAGACAAGGACCCTTTCTTCATTTTCGACGCAAAATCCTACAAGTTGAACCAAATTTCTGTGTTGAAGCTTTGCTACCACCGCAACTTCAGTCTTGAACTCTCTTATACCTTGACCTGATTTTCTTGAAAGCCTCTGTATAGCTACCAATTGTCCACTGGGAAGTACTCCCTACATAATTTTTTTGACCATTACAAAATTAAGACAAATCACATAATGACTGCAAACACACAAAATAAAATTAAGGGTTTCATTTGTAATCACCTTGTAGACAATACCAAATCCACCTTCGCCTAACTTGTTGGCGACGGAGAACATCATTGTCGCCTCCTCAATCGCCCTAAAGCCAAAGCACTCTATATTTCCGATCTCAGAGTCTTCCCTGCTAATATCTAGGGCAATGATAAATAGACAATATATTAGAGTTACTATACTATAATATTATATAGAGAATTAGTAAAATTTATTTGGCTTAATCCCTTTTACCTCTGGTAGGATTCTGATGTTGTGTTTGAAAAGATTTTAGAGTTTTCCTCTTTCTTCGACACAAACTTAACCAGACACAGAAGGAGATACCACACAAAAGTAATATAGATCCAACAACGACAGGGATAACTACTATTAATGTCATCTTATGCTTCCCTGCGAAAAAAACTTGTAAGATCTCATTATAATCAATCAACTATACATTTTTTTTTTGATATAGATATAGATATAGATGTAGACATAGATATAGATATAGATCACCTCGAGAATGAGATTCAATGGAATTGGGAGGGGACAATATCGGTAGCGGTGGAGGAGCACTCGAGGTGAAGTAGAAAGGTGTAAGACTGTACCTTAGCATGCAATTGGGATAGTAAACATGCGCCCATTCTGGTCCAAAGCCTAGAAAATAGGCAATCATAAACCTTTTTCCTGAATTTAGGCAACTCTCACAATTCAACCCTGTGATATCTGGACTACACTGCACCAGGCAATACACTGTCTCATACGATGTCACTTTCTCCTCCCCGGTGGCAAACTCCATAGGATCACCGCCATAGGCGGCCTTCTTGATGAGCCTTTGGACCAAGAGTAGCACCACTTGATTAAACATGGTGGGATCGGACACATTATAGAAACTATACTGCCACCCAGGCGTCCATGTGCCTGTCCATATGCCAACATTAGATTGGTAGTCATACCATAACGCACACTCAAAGAAGTCGATAATTGCCCTCTGCTAAAAGACAGATTTTGCTTTTGATAATTTCTCAGTTTGATTTCCATTCCTCCACACCTTTACACTGTATGCTCATCGTGTATATATACAAGAACAGACAGACATCTATGAGCTGTAATACAATCAAGGTATGATGTAAAGTCTAGAACAATGCTAGAACAATATGGGCTTCATTGGATTGGGCTTCATGATCCACTATCCCCCCTCGCTTGAAACTCCTGTAAACAGAGGTTCGAGCGATTCCGAGTGAAGGACTGAGTAGCAAGAGGTTTGGTCAACATGTTAGCTAGCTGATCCTTGGAGGAGATGAATGAGACAATGAGTGACTTGGCACGAACACGCTCACGAACAAAATGATAGTCAAGATCTAGATGCTTTATTCGATGATGAAGAACGGGATTGCTAGCCAAATAAGTGGCGCTGATGTTGTCACACCAAAGAACTGGAGGGCTGGACAGGAAAATCTGCAGTTCAGCTAGCAATGATTGGAGCCAAAGCGTCTCACAAGTAGCTTCGGCAAGAGCCCGATACTCAGCTTCGGTGGAAGACCTTGACACGGTTGGTTGTTTCTTGGAAGTCCAGGACACCAAATTTTGCCCATGAAACACACAGTAAGCACTTATAGAGCGACGATCCGTTTTGTCACCGCCCCAATCGGCATCGGAGAAGGCGGAGATGTTGTGATGAAGAGCTGACGAGATATGGAATTGTAGAGAGACCGTGCCATGGAGATAGCGCAGAATCCGTTTCACCAATTGCCAGTGAATATCCTTGGGATTATGCATATGTTGACAAGCTTTGTTGACAGCAAAGGTAATATCAGGGCGAGTGAACGCCAAGTACTGAAGAGAGCCCACTATGCTTCGATAATGTTGAGGATCGTCGAATGAAGGAGAGTCAGCCAGGTCGTCAAAATTTGTTGGAATTGGCGTGCTAACAGGCTTGGAGTGAGCAAGGCCAGCCCTCTTGATGATCTCATTGATGTGTTTCGATTGACTGAGGAAGAAACCAGATGGAGTGCGTCTGATTTCGATGCCCAAAAAGAAATTGACAGGCCCCAAATCCTTAACCGGGAATAGAGACGAGAGGCGTTCGATGAACCTGGAAGCAAGAGTATCACTGGATGATAAAATCAGTAAGTCATCCACATAAACCAACACAAAAACACAATGAATTCCACGACGATGGTAGAACAGGGAAGTATCTGCCTCAGAGGGAGTAAAACCGAGATGTATGAGAGAGTCACTTAGTTTAGAAAACCAAGCGCGAGGAGCCTGTTTAAGGCCGTAAAGCGATTTGTGCAATTTACAGACAAAGTGAGGGAATTGAAGATGAACAAAACCTGGAGGTTGGGAGACAAAGACGTCCTCATCGATCGAGCCATGTAGAAAGGCATTTTGCACGTCCAGTTGGCGAGCAATCCAGTGGTTCATCGCAGCCAAGGATAAGAGGAGACGGATGGTAGATGGTTTGGCCACCGGGCTAAAGGTATCGGTATAATCAAGACCATGAAGCTGGTGATAACCCTTCGCAACTAGACGAGCTTTGCGTCGCTCAATGGAACCGTCGGCATGGCGTTTTGTTTTGTAAACCCACTTGACTCCGAGAATGTTTGTGGAGGGTGAAGATGGGACTAAGGTCCACGTATGGGTATGAAGAAGGGCTTGAAATTCAGCGTGCATAGCCGCCCTCCATTCAGGGTATTTGACAGCCTCACTGTAGCAGGAAGGTTCTTCAGGTACCGCTGTAGTGGTGAGGCAATGCGGTTGGGACCGAGACGGCCAGGGTACGGTGCCATCGGTTCGCACAAGAGGACGGCGAATGTTACTCTTAGAGCGTGTTTGAATTTGATGATCGGTATGAGGAGGGGGTTCAGGGGAGGCAATCTGAGATGAGCCGGTTGACGGCGTGGAGGGGGAGGAAGCATCTGATGTAGATTGAGATGATGAGGGTGGGTCATCAGAGGGGGTTGACGGCAAGGATGAATTTGGGGAGGAGCTTGGACTGGTGTTGGGAGTTGGGTTATATGTTTGGGCCTGATGTGGTATTGGGCTAGAAATAAGAAAAGGTAGGGAACATGTGGATATGGGAGATGGGTTAGCAATATAGGTTGGGTGTGTGTAAGGGTACTGATCTTCGTGAAATATAACATCACGAGAGTAGATAAACTTGTGATCCCTCCAATTGTAGCACGTATACCCTCTATGGTTAGGCGTGTACCCGAGAAAAATGTGAGGTGAGGATCGAAAAGATAATTTGTGGGAATTGTAGGGTCGGAGGTTCGGAAAACACAAACACCCGAAGACTTTAAGAAGCGAGTAGTCGGGAGGTTTATGAAAAACAATTTCAACGGGGGATTTTTGTGAGAGAATGGGTGTGGGAAGACGGTTTTGAAGGTAAACCGCGGTGTGAACCGCAAATTCCCAAAACTCAAGTGGGAGAGACGAGCCTTTGAGAAGACTCAATGCCATATCTATTATCCGACGATGTCGACTTTCAACGGTTCCATTTTGTTGGTGCGAATAAGGGCAAGTAAGTCGATGACTAATACCCAAGTCTCGAAAAAGGGGCTTTAATGGTAAAAATTCGGTTCCATTGTCGGTTTGAATGGAAATAATAGAGGTGGAGAAATAGTTTGTGATGAGTTTAATAAAATGTGTTACAATTGAGACTACTTCAGATTTGAGTTTAAAGGGGAAAACCCAAATGAACTTGGAAAAGTCATCCACTATAGTAATAAAGTACTTAAATCCACTAAGGGAAGACAAATGGGCTGGGCCCCAAATGTCAATAAACAAAAGTTGCAAAAAGGTTGTGGATCTACTTGGACTAGGGGGATGTGGAAGCCGATGGGCCTTGGCCCAACTGCAAATCTGGCATTGATGAGCCTTAGGGTTTGGAAGATGAAGTTGACGTAGAACGGCGCCGGTGACCAGAAAGGAAGGGTGTCCCAAGCGTTTATGCCAGAGGATGGAAGAAGAGAGAGTGGTGGTGGTGGTGGTGAGGTTTGCCGTTGATGAAGACTGGATCGCCGCCGGGAGGACGTACAAGCCGTCTTTAACAGGGCCCGAAAGAAGGAGGGCGTTGGTCTGCAAATCACGCACAGTGAAGGATGAGGGGAAGAATTCAAAAAACACAGAGTTATCGATGCAAAATTTGTTAACAGACAAGAGATTTTTTGTGAGAGATGGAGTGTGTAATAAATTGTTCAAATGAAAGAGGCGATCTGAGGATGAAAGTGGAGAAGAGAAAGAGGCAGAACCAGAGTTCCTAATTGGAACAGTCGAACCATCACCGAGGGTAACATTGTCAGTGCCGGAGTACGGGAGGTTGTCGAGGCGGAGATTGGAGAAATCTGGTGTGAAGTGCTGGTTGGCGGCGGTGTCCGGGTACCACTGAGACGTGGTGTTGTGAGCTTGGAACGACCGGGGAGGAGGGGCTTGGAACGCCTGATCAAAGCGATGCCAACATCGCATAGCCGTGTGGCCTCGACGTTCACACAGTTGGCATATGGGCCTGTTGTCTTGCTCTCCGGAGAAGGTAAAACCCCCTCCTCGACCCCTGCCTGAGGATTGGTATCCTCCTCTTCCATTGTTGGAGCCACTGTAGGAGACGGTGGAGTTTCCTCTGCCTCCAGATTCAGAAGTACGGCCACCAGTGGAGCCACGGCCGCCAGTGGAGCCACGGCCACGGCCACCCCTGGTCGTTGTGAAATTGGCCTCTGGATTCGATGGAGACGAGAGAGGAGGAGCACCGAGGATTGAGGTGCTAGTGTTGCGAGCGAGGCGTGTCTCGTGATTCATGAGATAGAAGAGTACCTGTTCTGGTGGAGGAAGAACCGGCTGAGTTGAGAGGGATGAAACAATGGAGTCGTAGTCGGTGCCGAGACCGGCGAACACATACACCACAAACTCGTCGTCTGAGACAAGTTGGCCGGCGGACTGGATGGTGGAGACAAGCGCCTTGGCTTTGTTGTAGTATTCAGAGATTGACTCAGTCCCCTTCTTCAGAGAGGCAAGTTGGAGCCGGGTTTGAACAATCTGAGCGTTCGAGCGAGCTTGGAACAGTGAGTGCAGACGATCCCAGATGGCCTTCGCGGTCGGACACTCGAAGACCTGGACCATGACCGCCTCCGAGAGAGAAGAGTTGAGAATAGCGGTGACAAGGTTGTCCTTTGAAAACCACTCAAGGTAGGCTGGAGAGGCTTCATCAGGAGGAATGGGTTTAGAACCATCAACATAGCCAAACAGTTGATGAGCATTGAGGTAGGAGGAAATTTGTTTTCTCCAGATGGGGAAATTGGTGTTGGTAAGCTTGATTGTGTTTAGGGCATTGAAATTTGGAAGAGAAAGGGGTGAAGAAGAAGAATTCGTAGGAAGCAAAGCCATGGCGGCCAAGAAGATGATGTTGGAGAAAGGACAGAGAAAAAAAAGGGGACAGGGTGGTGGTGGATGTCAGAAATTGGTGGATCGGGGGCGCAAGCCGTTAGGCTCAGATACCATGCTAAAAGACAGATTTTGCTTTTGATAATTTCTCAGTTTGATTTCCATTCCTCCACACCTTTACACTGTATGCTCATCGTGTATATATACAAGAACAGACAGACATCTATGAGCTGTAATACAATCAAGGTATGATGTAAAGTCTAGAACAATGCTAGAACAATATGGGCTTCATGATCCACTACCCTCCTTATAGGGAAGCATTTCCCTCCATCTGATGCCACCTGCATAATCCACAACTTGTGAGTGTGAATTATCTGACAGATCATTAACAGGGCAACATGTATCGAATTACATTGATTTATTATTATTATTATTATTATTATTAATAAAATGATTTACACAAAGTTAGTTGGAAGTCTCGTAATAAACTGAACTCCAACCCCCTTCTTCTTCTTCTTATTATTATTATAAGATCAGCCTCCACCAACCTAATACAAAAACTTAAGCTATTATGTTGAGCTTCATCCTTCTTTATAGCCTAGTATTTTTAGTCTTTTATAATCGATGTAAGAGAGAAAACTCCCATACCAAACCTGTCAATAGTGATATATTGTCATTGCTCTGAGAAAAATAGAGCCAGGCTTGTAAATTAAACGGTTCTTGCTATAGAAGGATGGAGTTTAATGTGGTAAACAACCTGCGTGGCAGCTTTGACGCAGTCCTGGCACAAATTTGTGGAGATGTCGCCGCGGCAGTAGTACTGGCCATAGACGGTGTTGTTGTTGCCGGTAGGGCCTGCGGAGGTGTTGTAGAAGTGGGCGGTGGAAGCATGGGCGACTAGCTCGGAGAGGACGAGGTTGAGGTTCTGTTGGTAGGTGCTGTCAAGGGTGTAGTTGCCGGCGTTTATGCTATAGCTGTTGTTGCTGCAAGAGGCGCTAAAGTAGGTGGGATTTATTGGTATTTGGGAGGTCACGAGTCTTGGTAAATTAGTTGCTAAGGTGAAGATAATGTATGTTTTGAGAATGTTGGAAAGAGGGATCATTGCAAATTAGTGTGTATATGTGGTTAATTAATTTCATTTGTTGGCGTATATATATATACACACACACATACATATCGAATTCTTCACACTTGGGGTTGAATGAAACTAAGTCTACCTTTTCTTCAAACTTGGGGCTGAATGAAACCAAGTCTACCTTGTATTTATATTTTTTTTAGGAAAGAATATTTCAAAGACAAAAGGAATATACTTTATGGAGTTGGGATGAAGTTGTATATTAACTCCATTTATGGAGTTGGGCAAATTTTAACCGTTAAAAAAATAACCGACGGTTAGATTTGCCCCCTCCTTCACCCCCGCCCCCACCCAATTTTTTTTTCTTTTTTTTTACAAGTAAACACGTGTCGGGGCAAATTAACATGGGTCTTACAAAATTTGATTATATTAATTTACAGTGATCAGGCACGGAATTGGGATTTCAATCTTAGATAGGTCGAATTTACTTATAATTTTATTTTTTTCCCTTGTCCGTCACTATATCTATTGAGTTAAAAATTAGAGATGTTCTTTTTTTTTTTTAATCTAAGAGAAAAAAAATAAAGAATGATATTATAGAAGAACATGAGACAGAATTGAAGTGGCAGCAAGATAGATTCTGTAGAGCTAGGATAAGATTCAAGTCAAGAATGATTTTTTTTTGGGTGGAAAGGTGAGAGCAGGCTCTCATGAATTAAACCGAACTAAGTAAAATGGGCTACACAGAGATAAGATGGGGAGTAGCCCTTCCCCTAGCGTCCTCGTCCACCAATCTACTAATGTCTATAGGTGGACTAGCAATAATATGAAAACCAATAGGAAATAAAAATGCAAACGAAGCGAGGGAGTCGGCGACAAAATTCGCTTCCCTGAAGACGTGCCTTAACTGAATCTCCCAGTCTCGGGCTAAGAAGCTCTGGCATTGATGAACCAGGCTAGAGAGGGGATGACAATCTTCCACCCCCTTCTTTATTAAAGAAGTGATGAGCAAGGAGTCGGATTCAATGATGACTCTGTTAGCTAGCACGCCTTTCCCACGCCAATTGGAGCCCGTCAAGGAGGCCCCAGAGCTCGGCCACAGGAACCGTGCTACAGCCAATGCGTCTGACATATCCCACAATCCATTTCCCATCAGCGCCCCTGATTATGCCTCCAGCGGTAGCCACCCCATCAGCCGAGACCGCCCCATCTGAATTTATTTTTACCCAACCTATCGGAGGTTTGTCCCACACGATTGCAACCTGGCGCTTGCTGCTACTCTTCCCCTCATGGTCAGCTGAATTCACAACAGAACCATACTCGACAACCTTCAATTTAATGAACCGAGCCTACTCCATAGTACACTTATTGGCGTTGAACACCCTATCGTTCCGCCATCTCAAAATCCACCACAAGGCTATCGCAAAAAGGCTCGGCCAATTCCCCCCATCAGCTCTGTCATGCTTATAAAGCAAATTGGTCCGGATCCAGCTTGCAAAGGAGGCTTCACAGCAGCAGGGGTCACTAGCTAAGTGTCGCCGACATCTCTCCGGCCTCATTAGTAAGTATTGCTCCTTGGACGGCTAGCCAAATGAAACATCGAACTCTTTCGATCACTTGAAGCTCCCAAATTCGCCTAAAGACATGGGCGTCATTGAAGCTAACATCAAGACTTCCACGGATCAAATTGTAGGTAGACTTAATGGAGTAGTCTCCATCCGGATTTGCTTTCCAGCTGATCCTATCAATTTCACAGCCAGATTCATCGATCCCAATCGAAGCGATTCTCATCAATAAACTGGTTAGGAGCGCATCTTGTAATGCATTCCAATCCCATCCTATGTTATCCTTCCAATAGGACCTAACCGTCCTCCCCTGCTCCCTCTCAGGTAGCTCCGCCTTCGCCATCTGCCGCAGGGGGTGCTCACCCAACCATACAACATCCCAAAAGCGGATGAGTCTGCCATCACCCACTATCCAACGAACACCCATTGCACCCACTGCCGATGAGCTTTGGAGCATGCTCGACCACACATGGGATGTGCCTGTCACTCCGCTTGACATAGATCGCGTATACTAGGCTCTTAGAATGTCGCTCCAAGTCTCCCCGTCCTTACTGTTCAAGAATCTCCACATGAGCTTTCCAACGATGGCTAAATTGAGGTCCCTCATTGCCCGGATGCCCAGGCCACCGAGCTCTTTAGGCTTGCAAACCTCTTCCCAATTGACCAAATGCATATGCCGACCACCATCGCCTCCTCCCCAAATGAAGCTCCTGCAAATTTTATCAATTTTTGCACACGTATCAGCCGACAAAGTGATCGTAGACATGCTATAGACAGGAATTGATGATAAGACAGATTTAGTTAGAGTTATTCTCCCTGCTAGGCTAAGATATTTGCCCCTCCAGCTTGCAAGCTTATTGCTGATTTTGTCAATGAGTGGGTTGAAGGTGTCTCTGTTAATCCGCTTATGAAGCACCGACATCTCGAGGTAGCTTCCAAGGTCATCTGTTACTTCGAATCCGCACTCATGTCTCAGCTCCTAAACCACATCGTGTCTAACATTAGGGGAGACATAGAGCTTCGACTTCCCTGTGTTAACCTTTTGACCCGAAGCTTCACATGATTTGTCTAGGATGCTCTGTATAACCCGGAGTTGTTCGATCGAAGCCTCTGCCACCAACACAATATCGTCTGCAAACAGAACATGCGATATGTCGGGCCCGTTCCTCGTTATCCAAGCCGGTCGCCACTCTCCATTTTCCACCGCCCTGAAAATATACTGACTCAATCTTTCAATGCAAAGAATAAACAAATAGGGGGAAATAGGGTCTCCCTGTCGCAGCCCTCTGGAGGGTTTGAATTGTTCGGTCATCTCCCCGTTTACCAACACCCTAGTCGAGACCGTCGTAATGCAAGCTTCCACCCACTTCAACTAGTTGTCATGGAAACCCGCCTCACGCATCGTCTCGATCACAAAGTCCCATCGAAGCCGGTCATATGCTTTCTCAAGATCAATCTTGAGAATCATCCACCTTTGACTCCTCTCTTTTTCCTCATCGAATGCACTAATTCCTACATAATAACAATATTATCCGTTATGAACCGTCCAGGTAAAAAAAACTACCTTGCAAAGGACTAATCAGGAGGGGAAGAATATGTCTCATCCTGTTAACCAGCACTTTAGTAATGGTTTTGTACAACACATTACAAAGGCTTATGGGTCTGAACTGAGAGACACTCTCCGGCCTAGCCACTTTAGCGATCAGAACGATGAGGGTATCATTGAGCCCTTCAGGCATTATGGCTGAGCTAAAGAAGTTCTTCGCGCACTCCCTAACCGACGGGCCGACGACATCCAACACTTCTGGGAGAAGGTCGCAGGATACCCGTCCACACCCGGCGCTTTGAACGACCCCATCTCGCGGACAACACGACCAATTTCAGCATCTGCAACCGGCACATTCAAGGCCTCCCAATCGGACTCAGCAAGCCGGGGGAAACGCCCATTCTGAGCACTCACAACAGTCATTTGATCACTCGGTCTCGTATACAAGTTTCGGAAATACTCAACAACCATCCCTTCAATGGTAGCCCCATAAGTGACATCGACCCCATCGCTCCCTTTGAGCACATCAATCCTATTTCTTCGCCTCTGTACAATCGTAGATAGGTGAAAGTAGGTGGTATTCCGGTCTCCCGCACGAAGCCATTGCTCCCTTGACTTTTGGAACCAAAGAAGTTCCTCTTGTTCAAGGGTCTTAGCTAGCTCGGATTGGACCTCTTCCTCCCTATTTCGAAGCTCTGCCGTCACCCGAATAGTAATCTCTTCCTGAATCTTTCTAAGCTTCTCCTCCAGATCTTGCTTTCTCTCAAGAATGTGCCCAAAAGTCTCCTTGTTCCATTTAAGTAAGCACTATCGTAGATGTTGGAGAGCGATAGACGTCGTACTTTCCTCATCCCACGACTCCTGAACAAGGTCTTTAAATTGAGGGTGGGTAGACCAAGCTGCAAGAAATCGGAAAGGACGTTTGTTCAGCTTAGACTTCCTCGCCGGTCACAGCTTCAACAGCAGAGGGCAATGGCCCGAGCTGAGCTTAGGGAGATTTCTCACGGCAGCCTCGGGCCACTCCAGTCTCCCCTCCACATTTATAAAGGCTCTATCGATCCTACTCGCACGAAAGGTAGCATGCGTCTTCCCTTTGTCCCAAGTGAAGGACGGACCTGAGAAGCCCATGTCTATCAGCTCCGCCTTCTCTGTCCATTCCCTAAACCTCTCAGTGTCCGACGATAGCCCATTTCCTTCGGTATTCCTCTCCCAGCTATGCATCACACAATTGAAATCACCTCCGACAACAAGAGGTCCTTGGTGATTGCTCGTAGCTTCTTCAATATCCATCCAGAACTGACGACGTTCTCCTTCATTCGGATAAGCATAAGCAACCACCAACCTTAACTTACCCCTTCCGATCGTGACATCTAATGAGATAAACTGCTCATGGGTTTGAATGATTGTAATGTCAATCTTCTCCCCTCTCCACAACAGCCTGACGCCCCCTCGGAACCCGTCAGCGTCGACAATCTCCTTCTCAGAGTATCCCAAACGGTCCAAAACCGCTTTAGCTCTAGCCCCAGAAATTTTAGGCTCAAGGATGGCAAGCACATCAATCTTATGCCGTC
This sequence comes from Persicaria maculosa, assembly GCA_963922045.1. Classification (NCBI taxonomy): domain Eukaryota; kingdom Viridiplantae; phylum Streptophyta; class Magnoliopsida; order Caryophyllales; family Polygonaceae; genus Persicaria; species Persicaria maculosa. The sequence continues at coordinate 22,490,107 of OY998259.1, read as the reverse complement.
TGCTCATATACTTCGTCGCTCTACGGAACCCGTCACTACCGGCACCGCAGCAGTTCCATATTAAACAATTCATAAAGACATTTGGAGAGTTGTTGCCGAGTCAGGATTGGCTCCTAAACCATCCATCTTGTCGTCTCTCATCAGGCCCTTTTCCATAGCCGTTGCCGACGTCCCCTGTGACTCACCCGCAACCCGAGTCTTGTCCACACCCATAGGGTCAATCATGGCCCGTTCTATAGTCGTAGTCTCGGTCGCAACTATCATACCATTATTTCCATCGTCCTCAATCCTTTGCTGATGAGCAAACAGTCCCTTCGCCCTCCAAACTTGTGATGGTTCATCGCTTCTTCTTTTGGTTGGCCCCGTACTGTTGCTTCCACTCGCCCCATTAGTATTAGGCCCACTCTTTTTATTATAAGATTTCCTGGTGAGCTTTTTGTTAGCTCTATCATCCTTATCCACAGAGCCCCCCTAGCAAAGGAAACCTCCAGCCCACGATCGAAGAATCCCTTATCCTCCGTCTCAATTATAGCAATCCCTTTCCCTTTTTTGATCTGATTTCCTTCCGAGATATTTGTAACTGTCAACCTTTGGTCCTAGACTTGATTTCTTTCCCCGGGGATCTTGGCCAGCCCCTCTAAGACACTGAAACTGTTTCTAGAGTGGACATTTAGATTTCCGGCATCGGCGTCCCTCCCAGAACTGTCAGCGGTCTTGGGCTTTCCTTTAGCATTGCGTCGACGGCGTGGAACGTCCATCCAAGGACCATAGCATCCCATTTTCTCACCCTCTATTCCTTCCATGATACAGTCTATCTCAATCGGCCTTGGTTGGGAATTAAGATTATCCGCCGGCAATTCTGTAGCCTCATTAGCCATCGTATTCGTCTGATGCGTCCTCTCCCCTATAGCAACCTTAGGGCATTGCATCGCAATATGAGCATAGTGACCACATTTAAAGCATATCTTGTGAAGACCTTCGTACTCCAGGAAGAATCGATTACCATTGATGATAAAAGCATCAACAACAGCATCTAGAATTTGGTTGTGTTTGGATGATCAAATTGGGATAATTTTACATATATGATGATTGTCAATAATTAATGACAACAAAGAAGACGGCTTTGAGAAAACCAAACTCACTTCCACTGCTGAAATTATCAAATTCATCACTCGGCTGAAGCAAAAAAAAAAAAGAAAAAAAAGAAGAGAAATCCACAAAAAGCAACTAAATTTCATTTAAGTAATGCTCATAATATCTGTAAATAAGGGTATATATAGGAGGAAATTAATTAATTTTCCTAGAAAAAATGTTTTTAATTAAGAAAAAAATGAAGCACCCTTGTAGTCTAGCTTGCAATGTCTTTCAAAGGGCCATACAACAAGTTTCTAAGGGCCATACATCAAGTTTTTTTTTTGCTAATTGTAAGGATGCCGATCGCAAAAAGAGGAAATCATACAAATTACTTTGCGAAACCGGCCTCTTTTTGGCCTTTATTGGCTATCCAGAAAAGTCCATCTCTCCCAAAACAGTACCGCGTGTGCCCCTCCTCCTTCCCCTCGCTCCCCTCGTGATCTCTCAACCTTAATACGCGTATAATCGATTTCTTCATTGCTATCCCGGTGGAGCCACTGAGAGGTCGAGGGTGACACCCTAGTGAGAGGAGAAGGTGTCAAAGGGTCGAGATCCTTGGAATGCGATTCTGAGAGGATTGAGATCGAGTGTAGGGGATTCAAGGGTGAGAAGCACATGAATCTTGCTCCACGTATCCCTTTTTTTTAGTTTCCATAAATACAAAAAATTAGCCCCACAAAAAGAGTGTTTGAAAGCTCTAGCCTTGGTCGATCCCTGTCCTCGGGTCTCATCATCATCTGGAATGACTGATCTTCTTTCCCTTACTAATCTCCTTAGTGGTTCATGTGGTATACTAATTATGTTTTCCTCTACTGTGACTGGCTCATCCTCTACATCCTCACGATGTAGGATTTGGACATCATCTTGTTGTTCCATTGTCTCATGAAGCTGTGATATGACAACTAGCACAACAACCTTAGAAGAAACAATAGGTGAAGGAACTTCAACCCGAATTTCTTGAATGTCCACCTTTCGTGGTTCACCGCTCACACTAGTTTGACCATTCTCGATGAACCTAGCATTGCCCGTCTCAACTATTCTCGTACTATGGTTAGGGAAATAAAACTTGTACCCCGTCGACTTTTCTGGATAGCCAATGAAGAAACCACTAACTGTCCACGGATCAAGCTTCTTTTCTTATGGATTGTACACCCTTACTTCTGCTTGACAACCCAAAAACTAAAGGTGCCTTAAACTGGCTTTCCTTTATATCCACGGTTCATAAGGGGTCTTAGAAACTGCCTTACTAAGCACCTAGTTTAGCAGGTATGTCGCAGTCATTAATGCGTGTGTCCACAACCCATGAGGTAAGGTGGAATTGCTTAGCATACTCTTAACCATCTCAATCAATGTACGATTCCACCTCTTAGCAACACCATTCTGATGAGGTGTACTAGGCATTGTGTATTGCGCACAAATACCTCTACTTTTTAGGAACTTTGCGAATGGACCTGGACATTGTCCACTCTCATCATATTTCCCATAAAACTCACCACTTTGATCAGATCTCACTATCTTTACTTTTCTATCTAATTGCCTTTCCACCTTGTGAATGAACACATTCAAGACATTCACAGACTGAGCCTTTTCATGCAATAGATATATGGAACCGTACCGTGAGTAGTAATCAATGAAGGTGATGAAGTACCATTCTCCGTTCCAAGAAAGAACGTCAAATGGGCCACAAATATCGGTGTGAATTAACTCAAGAAGTTGAATTGCTTCTTGTGGCTGGTTTCTTTTTAGTGTGCTTAGTCTGCTTTACCTTAATGCAGTTTACACACATCAAGATTACTAAAATCCAAATGAGGAAGAATTTCACTCTTCATCAACATTATTAACCTTTCTTTGGAAATGTGACCTAATCTTTGATGCTACAAGTAAGCGGAACTTTCATTAGATGCACTACGCTTAATTCTCATATTACTTTCAACATACATAATGGATTCATAAAATTTAGTATTCAGATTGAACCTGTAAAGTGAATCAATCAAAGTACCACTACCATAAAAGTATTCATTTCGGCACAATGAAAAACTACCATGTCTAAACATAACATCAAAACCTAAATCATCCAGTCTATATATATAACAGAAACAAGATTTCTGTCATAGTAAGGTACATAGAGACAACCCTTAAGATCTATGTGACAACAAGTGTCCATGATCAATCTATACGTCCCAATGCCTTCAATGCGTGCCTTCATCTTGTTCCCCATGAACAAGTACTGATCACTTTCTTTTATGGGATGGATCGTATTGAATCCATGTTCAATATGAGAAACAAGAGTAGTAGCACCAGAATCTATCCATCAAGTATTATTAGGCACTTCTATAAAGTTCGATTCAAAGCAAACAGAACAATAATGAATGCCTTTCTTTTCAAACCATGCCTTTCTTTTTGGACAATCCTTCTTGAAGTGTCCCAAGTTCTTGCAAAAGAAACACTTCACTTCTTTCTGAACACGACCATCCCTAACTTTCAGCGAAGCCTTGTCCTTCTTGTCCTTCTTACTTGACTTTCCTTTACCGATGCTAGCACCATTATGACCCATGAGAACTGATTGTTCTGTCATGTTTTTCTTTAATCTCCTTTCCTCCTGTACTAGCATGGTTGATAATGCATATTTTAGATAGGCATTATAGATAGGTTTTATTGCATTTAAGTATTCATATTGCATATGTTTTGTCTTATTTACATTGTCTTGCATTTATAGTATTCTAGTTCGGAATATACGCTATTTTGTGTTTATTCTCCAATTTTATAATCTGAGCTTGAAGGGAGGCTTGAGAGATCTGAAAGATTTGATTTTGGAGCATAATAGAGGCTAAGGAAGGAGCATCAAGGGAGCTAAGGAGCATAATGTCGAAGCAAAAGAAGAATCGCGGAGCCTGAATAGCGGCGCCCGCCGCTTTTCCACCGACGCCTGCCGGTCTAGCGTATTCAGCAAGCACCATTTCGTCCGAAGATCTCTTTTTTATTATTTTATTATTATCTTATTATCTAGGGTTTTGCACGACTCTATTTAGGTTATTTCTATTCTATTTCGTCGTGTGTTCGTTCATTGTTGACACTGAGAGAGAGATACTTTGATTATGAGTTGCTAATCATAGTTTCGCTTGTGATTAGAAGACATGGTTGGATGAATGGTGAGGATTTGATTTCATATTGGTACGTATTTATAAGTTATTTCTTTATCTTTTTTCTTCATTGACTATATATTTGCGAGTGTTCTCTATACGATTGATCATCTAGATAGAAATTGCATCTCTGCTAGCAATTTCTTTCTTTAGATTGGTTTCTATTCAGCAAGAAAGAGCAATTGATCCAATGAAAAGCATCAATTGTCTCTGCAGGATGATGATCATTGGTTTGTATCGATTATATGAAACTAGGGTTAAAGGCTCTGCAACTTTGTATTCGTTTAATCCCTAATTGCATTGAATTGATATTGCTAATTGACCAAAGTACTTGGTTCTTTATGCTGTTCTTTGTATTGTTATAATGAATGTAAGTGATTGTTCGTTATGATCAATCTAATTAACTCAAGTCGACATAACTTAAGAATAACAATGAAATCAATCCATGAATCTTGAACCCCAACCATTGTCAAGAATTGCAGGTGAAGCGTTTTCCTCATATTATTTTTACTTTGAAATCATTACTTTTCTTAGTTTATTTGATTATTTCAATTGTTTGCTACAACCTTATTGTTATTTGTTTGGAGAATTATCATAGGAATATACGAATAAGTCTTCTCTATGGGATCGACTCCTTACTTGTCTGCTATACTAATCTTTTGTTTAGTAGTGCGTTAGGATATATAAACTGTATGTGGGGGACTAGACCAACGACATATTTACACCTGGTAAAAGCAGGCCACCAATGGTCGTTAATTAACTCTTTAATGTCCAATTTTTCCTTAATGGCGTCTTAATTCACCTGAAACTTATCATACTCATGAGGTAGAGAGTTAATGATGAACTGAACAAGAAATGTCTCAATTACGTTCATCCCCATGGTCGACAATTTTGCTTCCAAATTGGACATATGCATCACATAATCGTGGATAAGTTGAGATCAGTCAAGTCTCACTACAAAAAAAAATTGCTTTAGCATAATGGATCATTTCGGTCGCTAGCCCTAGGGTAGCAAATAACGGCTAGCGACAACATTAAACCATGGCCATTTATTTGCGATGGATTGAACGACGAAAACCACAGCAAGGCAAGGCAAGACAAAGCCGTGTCTAATTCAAGCTATAGCAAATAACTCGGGAGACTGAAAATTTGGGGGATTTTTAACCTAAATTACTCCTGCTAGCCACGATAAGGCAAAGCCATGTCTAATTCAAGCTATAGAAAGCCAGGTTTAGCAACGGTGTTCACTTGCCATCGCTAATGCCTAGGGCGTCGTCTCAAAATTCTGGGGAACAATGTCGTTGCTAATGTGGTCGCAAAAGGCTATTATTCGCCATGGGATCTCTTTGTCGTTGCTAGCTGGTGTAGCAAAAGCAATTTTTTTAGTGTCTCTTCGTAGTTACCTCAGACATAAGGCTTCCTATAATCGACTTGTCAGCCAAATCCGAATTTGAATACTCTTTCATTGCAAAGAAGAATTCCCTTGCACTCTCTGTCTTAGGAAGAGATGGCTTAAGATTTTCTGCCACCGTCATCCTCATAAGACTCAAACCTAGCCTGTTAGCTAGACCGCTCCCGTAACTCATAAAATGACTTTTCTGCATCGGAGTTGGCCTCTATAATGGCAACAGGCGGTACTTCTGTAATGATTGCAAGGTCTAGGACCATGATACCCAATGTGAATCAGATATGTTCGGACCAATCATCATAGTTGATCCCATTGAACTTCACGACAGAGTTTGCAGATGCGAAAAGATTTGATGAAGCTGCAAACATTTATACATGCATGCTTACCTATTCGGCGACAATGATACACTGATACCGATAAAGGCAATTTCATGATCGATAATTTCGGTGACAATGATATATTGATAAAGGCAATCTAGATCCTGTTTTCAAAGCACTAATTTTATGCTTTCCATCTTCTCTGTGGATAAGGTCAGAAGATGGATTAGAGAAATAATTTTAGAAAAAATTTATGCTTTCCATCTTCTTGTTGTGTTTTATTAAAATTGACCCAACTCTAATGTATTGAAACTCTCCTTTTAGTTTTGATACACACCTAAAACTCCAATCCAAAATTTTAACCCCTCGGCGCCGATCCCAAACAACGCCACCTCCCACCACCTCTGGTCACCACCGCCGATCTCGACCAAACGAACTACTCCATCAGCTTGCATGTTAGTGTTCTAAGCCACCGGACTAGATCTTAAGATGTAAAGACTCTATTTTTTAGTTGTTATAATAAAAAAAATATGTATCTTTAATCTTAGTTTTTTTTTTTCTTTTGACAGCCAACCCCTTCGCAGGGTCTTTCAAACTATCTTTTAATGACTTTAAGATTACTGTGTCGATCTACTTCTTCTCTACTATAATAAAAAGGAAGAAGTTTAAATAATGTTCATACGATCGACTGATCGAGATGGTGGTGCTGAACTTATCATTATTTCATTTTCTGACAATATGTCTAGTAAGAAAATGTCTATGATGATGATGACTTACTTCTTCACTATTTTTTTTAAAAAAAGTTTAATGTTCATATGATCGACTGATCGAGACGGAGGCGCTGAACTTATCATTATTTCATTAATTTTCTGACAATACTTCTAGTAAGAAAATGTCTATTATGATGATGATGATGATGATATATCGGTGGCGGTGAATGTTTCAAATGTGCCCCGCATCATGCCAAAGAGTCGGTTAATGATTGATCGAAAATTAGGAATGTCTTGGATTGTTTCTTAAAATAGCATTGGGAAATTGTCAACCAAAAATATGGTCAGGTCAAAGTCGAATATAAAGTGTAAAAAAATACGGATTATAATTTATGAAGGAATATGAAGATAAATATTTATTACAAGTATACCCTCCGGTACACATGGCTACGGATCACGGGTCGGGCGGGTCGATCTGTGACCCGTCGGGTCAGGGTCGAAGGGTTGGCTCGGGTTGAGGGTCAGGATTAGGGTCGAAGAAAATAAGACCCGTGACCCGGCAGGTCAGACAGGTTGGCAATTTAAAAATCTAGCCGTTTGTGTAGGCCCCACTCGAACGTTTATTTTTTTTTTGTTGAAAAAACTAGCCGTTGCTCGGGTTGAACATAGGCTCGAGCCTATAAATAGGCATCCCCTCTTCCCCAATCTATATAAACTCTTAATTTATAAGAGTTTAGAATGATGTGTCAAGCTTAGAGGAATTTTATGAGTCTGACCAATCATTTTTTTTTGCCATTTTTCTTTGATTTTCTTTAATTCTAATTTTTTTTCTTCTTTTTCCTTTAATTCTCTTTTTGATTTAATTTTACTTGAAGCATTATATACTCATTTTTCTACGGGCGCTAGAGCGCCTAACATTCCTCCTCATGCGCCTTCCAGCTCGAGCGGTTCCTCCCGCAATAGTATTACCGCTCGAACTAAGGCTCTTGCTAGAGATATTTTTGGCACAAAGAGGTCGAGGTCCTCGTCGAGCCTGCACTCGGAGCTCGATGAATACTTGTCTACTAACTTTGAATTCAGCAGTGATGAAGATGAAGATTTCGATATTTTAGAATGGTGGGGCCGAGTAGAAAGACAACGATTTCAAACCTTGCAGGTGATCGCTCGACCAATACTTGGAGCCCCTTGTTCCACCATCGTCGTGGAACAATTATTCAGCCAAGGGGGACAAATTCTTACCGAGAAGAGATCAAACTTGCTCCCCGAGAACCTCGAAGCACAAGTATGCCTCGCCGATTGAAAGAAAGCTAAGATGAGAATTCAGAGGAACCTCCTGTCCACTGAAACAGAGCCCGATGATGGGATGGACTCAGAATCGGTCGGGAGCTCCGTGGACGGTGGAGTCGTCGATGCCCAAGGCCAGCGTCAATCCGACACCGACGAATAGCCGAATAGGTAAGCGGGGTTTAGACAACAGGTAAAGAACTGCATGGACTTTGATTCCTCTCCCCCGGGAGAATACGTAGGCAATTGGGAAACCGATTCAAGCCGTTTTTCCCTTCTTCTTTTCCCTAACTCAAACACCAATAAACACGAACCCATATTACACAACACATCACAAAAAATTCCAACCCGGCCCTGACCCGGCGGGTCAACCCGCAATTCCCACCCTTCACTGCCATGTGGCCAACTCGCCAGTCCGACCCGCCGACCCGCCAACCCGCCGAGTGACCCGAACCCGTCGACCCGTCGGAATCCTAGGTTAGGGTTAGGGTCATACCCCCGAGTTGTCGACCCGGCGGGTCGGACCCGTGGCCATGTCTACTCTCCGGGCCTCCGCATCATGACACAACTTTGTTTTTTATTTTTTATATATATAAGGAAAGAAATTCGATTCTTTAGACAAGCCTAGAGAAACCGAGAATCCGGACAATCCGGGAGATGGACTAGCCATCATGTACAACCAAATAAAAAACAAAAGAAAATGACTGAAAGGAAATTACAAGAAGTAAATGATGGAAAGAAAATTGCAGAAATAAAGTACAAGCCATCCTACACTGAAGTCAAAGCTTGCAGAACCAACGAACAGACCAGACAAAATAAAGACACTCACAGAGAACTTTGGGGATCACTAGCGGATACCTCAACATGAACTCTAACCAGAACCAACAGGTATCGATCGCATTTCCACGACATCTTTTAGCTTGGAAGATCAATCACCGTTCACATGAAACCTAAACCAAAGCAGGAAAAGCAAAGTACACCAACCTGCAGACCAAAACACTTAACCATATCATTGTCGAAACAAATCCCAAGAATCCATCTTACACTCTCAAGGATGATAACACGATCGTAATAGGCTACACAAGGTAAACCAAAATAGAGAAAACGTATAAGACAGGACAAGAATAAATAAAAAACAACAATAAACAGGCTAAATGCCAGAAAACGGTTAGAAAACAAACCCTTAAGGCTCCCACGCTATAAAATTCGTTATTAATTTTTTTTCCCTTTCCCGACACCCACACTAACGCTGTTACAACACAGGCAAGGAGAGAAAGAAGGCGGCAGAGCCTCGGAGAGAGCGGTAGGCGACAGGGTGCTGGTGCCCAGGCAATGGCGGCGGCGGCGAAAACGCTTGAGAGCATTTTTCCATTAGGTCAAATAATTCCGAATGCATAATTGGCACTGTTTGGGCCCGCATCATGACACAACTTTAAAATTATTTTAATAACGATCTAATTAAAAACAAGTCGTTTACTATTTATGTATATATTTTTTAGAAAAATAAAAAGTATATAAAAATATCAACTTTTTAATTTTTTTTTAATACTACTCTATTGTTAATAAAAAATGCATTATTTACTATTTATGCTCGCGTTTTAAAATGATAAAAAATACTATATAAATATCAACTTTTTTTTTATTTATTTTATATTTTTTTATAAGGAAAAAATTCGGCTAAGATAAAATTAACCGACAGCATCTTGACGAACGAGGTCAAGGAGACCTAAATTGTTGGCTAAACCGATGCCCCTGGTAGAGCGGCAAAGGTGTGCAACTTTATCTGTCACTCTATTACCACTATGGAGCACATGAGAGAACTATACATCTCTCACATTCTGAAGGAGAAATTTGATGTCGGACATAGTTAGTTCACTTTCTCACGGGCATTGTTTCTCAAACTTCATATGATTTATAATAATCAAGGAGTCCCCTTCAATTTGTATTTTATCAAGGCGCAAACGGAGTGTTTGCAAAACTCCCTGTTTCAGAGCCAGGGAGGTGAACGATTCCTAACTGCGTCATGAGCAATGTGGATCGGGTTGCCATTCCAGTCACGGATCACAAACCCAATTGTACTCTCCCCATTAGGCAGAGTGGACCCGTCAAAGTTAAGTTTATATGTGCCCCTCAGAGGTTTTTGCCATTTATATATTTTATTTTTGTTTTTGGGCAGCAGATGACTCGTCTTCTTAGGAACGTCGTTTTCAGCACTAACGTCATTGTTAAGTTTGCGAAATGCCAATTTTTAATATGGTTTAGCGTAATCTTCTTGAGAACATTAGAGTTTGGAGGAGGTTCATTTCTGAATAAGAAGTTATTCCTGATATTCCAAGTGGTCCACCAAATAAAGGTCACAAATCCCCCCCCCCCCCCAGAGGGTATTGCCCAAAGTTGTCAGGATTGGTCGGATGTTTCTAAAGTTGGGTAGAAGGTTTTGAATAAGATTTCTAACAATGAGTTTTAGATTGGGGGTAATCGAATTAAAGTGGCATTAAAAGAATAGGTGGTGTCATCTTCATTGGCTTGGCTAGCGAACTTGCAAGTCTTTGGGAGTGGGATTCCTTTGTTATATAGACTGACCTTAGTAGGAAGGGCATTGTGCCATAGTTTCCAGATGAAGTTTTTAATTTTTGGGGGAACAGAGGCGTTCCATATCCAAGCCTTAGCATCGTCATTGAGACGGTGATGGTTTGTTATGAGTTTGTATGCGCATGCCGTATTGAACCATCCATTTTTGATCGACCGCCAATAGAGTATGTCGGGGAAGTTGTTGGCAGGGAGAAGGATATTCCTGGTTGTAGAGACAATGTTGTTATGAGTATTTTGTGTCAACTTTTCCTCCCACCATTCCCCCATGATATAATCATTGACCATTTCTTCCAAATTCGTAGTAGAGTTTAGGCTAACGAGGGTGTGAAGTGGCTTTGGATAAACCCAGTTGTCTTTCCTAAATTTAATGGAGTTTCTGTTACCAACAACCCATATGAGGCCAGATTTAAACTTTTCCAAGAGAGGCGTAAGCTTTGACCATTGGCAATATGCACTACCTTTACGTTTGTAGGATAAAATATGAGATGTTTTGATGTATTTGCATTTGATGGCTTGGACCCATGGGTTATCAGGTTCAGCCAGAATTTTTCAAAAGAGTTTCATTTGGAGGGCCTTGTTCATCGGTTTGGATTTTCTAATATCAAGAACACCCTTATTTTTTGTCCGGCAGATCCTATCCCAACTTATAAGGGGACGATGTTGAGCATCTTTGTTCCAAAAGAAAGCGCACGATTGAGTTGGAAATTCTACCAAAGGTTTGGCACTTTCGCCCTTTATCAAATAGTAATAATATCCAAACTTAAACACACAACCAATAGGTTAGGCAATCAATCACTTGATAAACCAAATAACTACTAGTATAGAGATGAAGTCCGGTGTCGAACCCACAGGGAGAAGCGATTTCCTATTCAATAACTCTAGACAAGCACTCTTAAGGCAAAGCAATGATCTTGGACAAATAGCAAATATGTAAATGTAACCAGATTGCAAATCATAAAGCAAATTGATATCAAAGTAGAAAGAACATTTCACCTGTAATTCTCCGACAATGGTTTGAATTCATGGTCCGCGGTTGATCTATCAATTATTCATATTCCTAGGTATACTTGAATAAAGTTGAGAGATCCGCAGATATTCACTCATCTTATTCAATATCACTAAAGAATATATAGCATTAAGAACTCAAGTAATCATGACCAATTGGCACATTGACTCTACACAATCAAGATAGATAGGCGCATACCGAACTCAACCCTAATCGCATATCCTCAACATAGATCAATTGAAATCATCCACTACAAAGACAAAGAGACATCACTATCATCAATACCTTTGTTTGCTATCGAGAAAACAAAAATGAATTAATAGCTAGAGATGCAATTCCTAACATGTTGATCAGGCATAGAAAGGAACACAAATATAAATTAAGCACAAGATGATAACTAAGAACATGAATAATCAAATAGAATCAAATCCTCACACTCCAAACAACTATGTCTTTGAATCACAGGCGAAACTATGAGTTTAGCAACTCATAGGCCAATTCTCTCTCTCTCTCTCTGTCTCTCTCTAATTGTGTTCATCGTCTCACACAATAGCCACACACCACGGCGAAATAAACTGAAAACAACCTTAAAAGGTCTCACAAGGGTCAACAAAACCCTAGAAGAAATAATAGGAAATAATATAAAATAATAATCTTCGGATCAAAAACCGCGTTTCCGTGATCTGGGCGAACGGCGGGCGCCGTGCAAGGGGCGGCGGGCGCCGTCTCTACAGTGCTCGACGTTCCTCAAATTCCTTCAACGAATTCCAATGCCGTGCCTCCTTGCTCCTCCTTAGCTCTTCCTTAGCTCCCATATGCTCCAAAACATGTTTCTTAAGCTCTTCCCAAAGTCCATCCAAGGTCAGAATGTAATTCTGCAGAATAAACACTAAAAACGCATAGATTCCGAACTCGAATACTCTACAAGTAATATACGAAACTAGTCTCAAAACATAACAAAACCAATACCTAATAGCAATATGAAATACCTATAATGCCTATATGAAATATGCATTATCAAATCCCCCCACACTTAACTCTTGCTTGCCCTCAAGCAACCATAAGGAAAAACACCATCTACGCATCCCACATGAAATTTTTAACAACTTAACTCATCAAAAGCAATATCATCAATAGTGAAAATATAACCAAACATAAAAACGTCATAACATGTATATATGGGATCAAGTTGCTTGCATGCTCAAAAATCAACCTTACCAAGGATAAAATATGTATCTCTCACTCTCGTGTGTTTAGGCTTTAAGCACACACTCTCCTCAATTTCATATACAAACATCAACTCAAATATTGACATTTATATCACAAAATCTCCACCGGATACGTCAATGCAAAAATAAGGACATCAAGAGGACTTTCGCTCAATGGAAACCTTCATAGAAGATTCCATTCGGCGGGGTTGTATTGGGGCTTAGTAGAAACATAAGGGCAAAGAATTGTATTTGGTCATGTGGTGCAATAAATTTCGGGAAAACAAGACTCCAAAACTCCCAACATAACACAAACCAACTCAATAAATCAAGCTAAAAAATGCACAACATCTCTCAATATCATCAAAATAACTCCAAAAATCTCAAATCTCATCATCTTACATATCATGCAATCTCAACACCTAACCAATGTATCTCATAACCAACTTAAATCCCAATTCTTCCTCATTATGCAAACATAAGATAAATGGCTCTTTATTCTCTTTTTTTTTTCTTCTTTTTTTTCGGATTTTTATTTTTATTTTTATTTTTTTTTACTTGAGACAAAATACATGAAAATTCAAATGCATAAACATGAGGGACTAAGTAAGCACATAACATTATATCTTCTCAAAACCATAAACCATAAAACCACACTTTAGCTTCATTCTCCTCAATCTCCAAAATAGATTTCACAACCCACTTAAAATCTCAATTCTGCCGGAATAAGGGTAAGGCTCATCATAGGCTAGGAATAATAATTTTGTGGAGCTAACAATAAAAATGCTAAAGGCTCAAATTGGCTTCAAAGCAAGATATAACATAAGGTAGGTATGGATAAATATGTGGCTAAAAGGTTGCCTCTATCATTTGAACTTATCAAGCAATGAACATGTATATAATCGGCCTTGAAAATAGATAATCATGGCAATACTTAATGATAAATGCATAGGAAGAGTAAATCACACAAGAAAAGAAAAAGGAATAAAGATGTGTCCCTTATAAGGCCAAAAATATCTCACTGGGACAAATTTTTGTTGAATTCCAAGCATACTCCTAAACTTAGATCATACATGCTCAATTATATACGGTCAATCATATTTCACATAAAAACCATTTTTCAAGATAAGATCAAATCATTCCAGAATTCCATGGGATTTATAAGATCATGCCAGGACAAACTCAAATTAGATGGGTATCTTTGGTAACACAACATGCAAAACAACAAACAAAACTCACTTTTTTTTCCTATTTTTTCGACATTTTTCAAAAAAAAAAATTCATTTTTGACATTTTTTATAACATAAAAGAGATAACATAAAGAAAACAACAAAGACTCAAAAGCAAAAACTCAAAACAAAACAGAAATTCAAACATGAACTAACCTAACTAATTCACTTCAATCTCCCCCCTCCCCCCCACACTTACATGTTGCATTGTCCTCAATGCATAGAAACACAAAAAGGAACAATGAAAAATATAAAAATAAAGGGCTTGAAAGAAGCAAATGACTGACAAATTACTGTGAAGGTGGGGTCTGGGGTCCAGACTGCTGATTGATATCCAGGGAAATGTATGCCCAGGGCTTACGAAGACATGTTTCTATCTTCTCAATCTTCTTCTCTAGAATCAACTTATGCTCATAAAGTCTACGAAAACTTCTCATTTGTTGATCTTCCATTCTAGTCAAACGATGATCGATGGTCGCCACAAGCTCGAACATAGGACTACTCTCAATGGGGATATCAAGATCGTCATCGGTCCCATCCTCCAAAAGAAATCTGCTTGAAGAGAGCGGGTCCACAAACATCCTCGCAGGCGCTGGAACATGACGAATAACGAACGCAACCAAAGTAGGGACAACAGGTATATGCGCAGGAAGATACAGGTGGTGCTCACCCTTCTCGCCGGATAGCCAACGGAAACGCCCGCCAATGTCAAAGCAACTAACTCTCTCAATCAAACGAGCGTTCAGTAGGACTGACATGTCAAAATAATAAGGCACTGACAAGGGTTGCAAGGAGCTCAAATCCATACCCAAATAGCGTGCTATTAGGGTAATCATTCCACCAAAAGTAACAACATGGTCACTCATATCATCTCTCCCTCGAAATACGTCTGCACAAGCAGCCAGAAACAATTGTATCCAATCTGGTACATACTCAGCCTCCGGTGTCAAACATTGTAACCACATCCACATCCTCTTGGGAATAATCGTCGGATCAGCAGAACCATGGAAGGGAGGGGTCAACAGCCTATGGCAAAGTCTAAGGCCAGGGTGAGTAATCGAATAGTCGTGAAAGCTGTCTGCCATATCAGCATGGCCTGACACTATAGCCCAAGTCTCAACGGGTGTAGTAGTCGATAAGCTGCGACGCAAAGGACTCGACCAAGGTATGTGCATTCCCAAAGCATGGGATAACAATTGTTTCTGAATTGAGCATTTTGTACCCAACAGTATGAAGCGGATGTCCTTATCAGAACGCATCTCCAGAGTTGACATGAACTCACGCACCAAAACAGGATAAGTTGGCGCGCAACATTTGAAGGCTAATTCCGTCTAGTCTACTACACCATAATGTATCACACAAGGATATAGAGTTGTTGATTGATCGAAGATCTTAAGTTTTATGAAAGTGTATTATTCAAAGAGTTTTGTAAGTGTACAAGTCTAGTGACATATGGACTCCCATGCTACAACATACAATTGTTCATCACAAGAATAAAAACATTTTGATGTCTCTAGAGGCTCTACACCCATTTTGGAGCAAAATTTCATATCTCACTTAACAATGATATCGCTTAGTTTGATGATGATACTAGTAGTAACTAGTAAGCGGAAGGTTGTTAGATTGTTTATGGATGATTTCTTCTACAACGACTTCCCAGAAGCATGTTTAGATGACTAGTTTTGATTATTGACAACCTTTTATATGTCCTGAGAAGCCCCCATCACACAAATCTTAGAGCCCCCGGTAATACAGCCTATGGCAAAGTCTAAGGCCAGGGTGAGTAATCGAATAGTCGTGAAAGCTGTCTGCCATATCAGCATGGCCTGACACTATAGCCCAAGTCTCAGCGGGTGTAGTAGTCGATAAGCTGCGACGCAAAGGACTCGACCAAGGTATGTGCATTCCCAAAGCATGGGATAACAATCGTTTCTGAACTAAGCATTTTGTACCCAACAGTATGAAGCGGATGTCCTTATCAGAACGCATCTCCAAAGTTGACATGAACTCACGCACCAAAACAGGATAAGTTGGCGCGCAACATTTGAAGGCTTATTCCGTCTAGTCTACTACACCATAATGTATCACACAAGGATATAGAGTTGTTGATTGATCGAAGATCTTAAGGCAAAGTCTAAGGCTGGGGTCAACAGCCTATGGCAAAGTCTAAGGCCTATGGCAAAGTCTAAGGCCAGGGTGAGTAATCGAATAGTCGTGAAAGTTGTCTGCCATATCAGCATGGCCTGACACTATAGCCCAAGTCTCAACGGGTGTAGTAGTCGATAAGCTGTGACGCAAAGGACTCGACCAAGGTATGTGCATTCCCAAAGCATGGGATAACAATCGTTTCTGAATTGAGCATTTTGTACCCAACAGTATGAAGCGGGTGTCCTTATCAGAACGCATCTCCAGAGTTGACATGAACTCACGCACCAAAACAGGATAAGTTGGCGCGCAACATTTGAAGGCTTATTCCGTCTAGTCTACTACACCATAATGTATCACACAAGGATATAGAGTTGTTGATTGATCGAAGATCTTAAGTTTTATGAAAGTGTATTATTCAAAGAGTTTTGTAAGTGTACAAGTCTAGTGACATATGGACTTCCATGCTACAACATACAATTGTTCATCACAAGAATCAAAACATTTTGATGTCTCTAGAGGCTCTACACCCATTTTGGAGCAAAATTTCATATCTCACTTAACAATGATATCGCTTAGTTTGATGATGATGCTAGTAGTAACTAGTAAGCGGAAGGTTGTTAGATTGTTTATGGATGATTTCTTCTACAACGACTTCCCAGAAGCATGTTTAGATGACTAGTTTTGATTATTGACAACCTTTTATATATCCTGAGAAGCCCCCATCACACAAATCTTAGAGCCCCCGGTAATACAGACGAGTGGCGGCCGCAGGATTTCTTGGAGGGGGGGGGGGGGCAGAATTTTTTTTCCTGAAGGAATTGTTTTTTTAGTAAATATGTTAAAGATATTTTTTTTAAAAAAAACTATTGGAAGAAATGTGTTTGTTCGGTTCAATTAAAGCATTCAACACATAAAAATTGTTTGTAATTTTTTTGAAGAGTCAATGAAGCACAAATAACAAATTAACCAAGACACAAATAATAAAACAAACAAAATGAACAAAAACCCTCAATTCATATTTCAATCTTCAAATCTTAAATCCTAATATAACAAATCCCTGTAAATTCTCCAAATATTTAATCTATTCAACATTGCAACAAAATCAATTCAATAAAGTGTTAAAAATTCATAAAAGCTCGAATTAATTAACAAGAAACCCCAATTCATATTTCAATCCTCAAACCCTAATCTACAAAATCTATTTCAATTCTCCAAATCAATTCAACATTTCAACAAAATCAATTCAATAAAGTGTATAAACATTCATAAAATCTCGAATTGATTAACAAAAATCCCCCAATTCATATTTCAATCCTTAAATCTCAATCCCTAATCTAACCAATCCATTTCAATTCTTCAAATCAATTCAACATTTCAACAAAATAAGTTCAATAAAATACATAAAATCTCGAATAAATTAACGAAAACCCCCAATTCATATTTCAATCCTCAAATCTCAAACCCTAATCTAACAAATTGATAAGGGAAAATTGCAAAAAATAGCCTAACCTTTAGGGGTTGTTGCGCTTAATAGCCTGAACTATAAAAAATGTAGAAAATAGCAAGTATTTATTTGGTTGCAGAAAATAGCCTCAAGCTACATTCAAATTTAAATAATTACCTTCAAATTCAAATTAATTATAAAAAACAGCCTTAGGTTGCCTTTAAATTCAAATTAATTACAAAACCTCTCCAAAATAATTTTTTTTAAAAAAAAATCATCACTTCTAATAAAAAAATGTTACAATTAATTGTTGTTATCTAAACTCATAGCCAAATTAATTATAAAAATTATCTCAAACCATATAAATATAAATTAACTTTAATATTTTAAAAAATTAATTAGATTATTTACATATCATTAAAAGTGAATAAATACTTAAGTTTCTACTCACAATTGATTTAATAAGCGATTTAAGGCGATCTTAATTCTGAGCAAAACTAGCACAACAAAGCAGTTAAGCATGCATTATATATTGTTTTAAACCTAACAATTAGTGTAGTTTGTTATCTATTGAAGAAAAAAAAGTGTGTGTACATTATTCACCCAACAGTGGTTTTTATTTGAGCATTGAATAAATTGTGGGATGAAGATAAACTAATTTTTTATTAAGAAAAATAAAGATCGTGTGATATTTTTTAGTAGCCTTTTTAAAAAAAATATTTATTTATAAAATTTATATGGTATAAGGTAGTTTTTATAATAAATTCAATGATAAATTTAGCTAATAATGACTTAATGATAAAAGAAAACTAAGAGAAGTGGTAAATTTTGAGAATAAAAATTATTTAGGCTATTTTTTATATAAGAAGTGATGATTTTTTTTAAATAAAAATTGTTTTGGAGAGGTTTTTAATTAATTTGAATTTAAAGGTAACCTAAGGCTATTTTTTTTATAATTATTTGAATTGGAATATAGCTTGAGGCTATTTTCTGCAATCAAGTAAATACTTTAGACTATTTTCTTCATTTTTTATAGTTCAGGCTATTAAGCGCAACAACCCTCAAAGGTTGGGCTATTTTTTACAATTTTCCCAATTGATAAAAAAAATTAAAAAAAAAGAATTTTTTTTTTTTTTGGCACTGGAGGGGGGCGCCCGCGAGACCAAGGATCAATCGCAATGGAGGCTGAACAAACGAGCAAGACCTCTGTGAATGGGAATATACTGACAACCTATTACAAAAAGAACAGAATATATGCAACTCCTAAAGGAGTTGTAGGTACTCCAGTCGTTCAGAAGTCTCCATTAAATTTGACTAAGAGACTTCGAGGCAGGCTTCTAGGTTTGCGAAAGTCGGTCGTCATAGCATGCAGCAACATTGATGGATACATAACGTTCACTACGTTGTAGTATGTTTGGATAGTGTAGCAAAATATTGTACAGATGTAACTTGAAAACTTTGGTACTGTATGATATTAGACCATTAAAAAGGAAGATTCTTAATTTCATGACAAAATTGGACGTTTAAATCTCTGAATATTATATAAATGTTAGATTCCCTTTCAACAAAGTCCCGTAGCTCAGTTGGTTAGAGCGTTGGTCTTATGAGCCGAAGGTCGCGGGTTCGAGCCCCGCCGGGACTACTTTTTTTTATAAAAATTTTGTTTTCATTTAACTTTATACATATAGTTGGGCCGGCTCCCCAGCCCAGTAAGCAATACCGGCCCAATTCCACTTGTGTTACAATAATCAAAAGGAGGGATTGTTATATGTTCGGATACGAGTAGTTGTTTTTATGATTCTATTTTTGCATTTTCCGGGAAACATTGCACCCTTATTGTATGGCGATTTAATCAAAGGTGTAATTGTCATATGGAGATTTAAGCTAATTGTATGCTTCATTGTATGGCAATGGCAATTTAAGCTCATGTCAAGAGTTTCAAAGTTCGAATCTATTTGGAAATATGAAGTCGCTTGTGAGTTGGAGGGTCAACCCCTTAAATAGACCACACAATATCCGATCCAGATGTAGAGCGACTAAGTCGATCGAACTAGACTAAGATTAAAAAAAAAACTCTTTTTTTTAGCCAAGTTCTTTTTGGTATCCATTCTTCACAAGATAACAGGGACGGATGAGTATATATAACACATTCGGGTTGAATATCAACTCATTTAGCTCTATAGTGAATGTATAGGGAAAGAAAAACACAATCATAAACGCATAAATTGCACATTTGGAATGTTAAGCGTTACATCAAACTATTGAGAACTAAGTTACCCTTATTCCTTAGAAATGGATGCAAATCAATATACCCGAAGAACAAAGAAAGAGCCTACCTATCTTCCATTCACTTGTTAACATCTTAGTCTAACCATTACTCGTAAAATCATGGTCCCATAGTGTACAACACTTGACAAAGGGTTTCATGATTTTGTGAGTAATGGCCGATAATACTTAATTGATAGATGATGATAGTATCTTTCGGAAGATGATGATACATGATCGATATATCGGGACAAATTGTGCGAGTACCAACATGATCTCACTTAGAATTGATACAAGTCGAATTCATATAATCAGATCAAGGGTACTCGCCAATGCCCTTGGAGTGATCTTCATATCATCTTTATCTCTGCCTTCTCCTTCCAGCCTCCCGAGCTTCAGGTTTGTCGCGTTAAGGTCTATGGAAGGCCTTGCTTTCTTCGAACAATGGGGAGGAGATAGTGAAAGCGACAACTGATCATTTTCTTCGCCTTTCTTAGGGATTTCTAGTGAGAGATTCAAATCAATATCTCCATGATCAGTTGACAAAGCCTTTCTCTTCTTGTTATCACCGACATTTTCCGATCTCCTTGGATCATGTGGAGTGCTAATCATCAGCAAGTCGGCCAAGTAGTTAGTACTCCTCCCTTGCTGCATTGGGTGTTGGCTGCCATTGTAAACCCTACTCGGTAACCCCTTGTTTGGATCGGTGCAATCAGGAATACTGACTTCCTTTGTGTTCATACTGATGAAGGTAGCAACTCCTTGAGCTCTTGAGTAATCACAAAGGCCAGATCTCACTACATTCTTCATATCATAACCGATATCTCCGCCCCTAGATGCATTCCAGCTCTCTTGTCCACCCCATGATATTTGGTCACCATGCCGAAAGCTTGAAACAAAAGCAAGGAAATGAAAACAAGAAATGTTCACTTAGTTTTAAGCACTTATCCATCATCCAATCTACAATACATTACATGTGATAACGATAACGAGAGTTCAAAGAGGTGAATAACGGATTACTTCATGTAGAATTTGGCATAAAGATTAGTAGAGATAGATGTGTACCTGCAAAAGCTTAATCCAGCTCTATTGTCAAAGCTTGGAAGCATGGGAAGCTGCCAAAGGTTAGGGACAAAGTGGCCTGAGCTCCCCATCAAGTGTCTTGTATCATTTATCACTAAAAACATACCAATCCAATGGTCAACATCCAAATACATAAGGACAAATAAAGCCATGGAAACTAAAACCAGGATATGTAGAAGAAGAGGGCAAAAAAAAACCCTAATTTCAAATCTTAAGATTGAGGAAAAGGGGACAAAAACATGGATAATTGTGATGTGCTCACCTTGACCCCTCTCATCAATCTTCTTATTTCTGTACATCTGCAAGATCAGATTGAATCAACAACCAAAACCCATATGAGAAATTAAACTAGCTAGATGAAATACACTAAAATTATGATTTGCCTTTTTTATTTTTAATGAAGGGAAGCTAAAATTGGTGATAGGAAATCACCTGCAAATGGCTCTTGACATGGGCAATGCTAAGCCCTTTGATGTTCATCATCTGAAGGACTAGTTTCGGAGTCGCTTCTGATATCATATCCAGGTTAAAAAGGGTCAAAAGAAATGAATTAGGTCAATCAACAATCTTTAGGAACTTAGATTGAATAGAAATTAAGATTAGCTAAATTCAACCTACTTTCTTGGCCTCCGAGTCTCTCGACAGCTTGGATGAAGGAAAGATGGAGATCGGGAGTCCAACGAAGCCTTGGAACCTTGGATCGGACATAGGGCCTAACCCCGGCTGAGTTTCCCTTCTTGTCATGCTCATTAGAGGTGCTCTCGTCGACTATGCTATTGTTGCTTGAGCTTGTACCATTCTTGTTGCTGCTTTCTTCTTCCCCTTCCTCCTCTTCGTCTCCATCTCTTCCGAGCAACTCTTTCCTTTCATGATTCTCGTCTTCCATGACCGATCTACGTGTGCTCGTGAGGCTCGAGTATATGAGCTTAAGAGCTCATAGATTTAGAGAAGCAAAGAGAGGTTTGAGAAGGGGCCTTTTGGTTATATGAGAGGGGGTGGGGGACACAATAGTCTCGGTCTCCACCTCGCTATAAGCCAATTTTCTTTTGCTTTATTAAGTTGTTGTTTAGTCAAGAAATTAACTCTCATCAATGCTTAAATATTCCAAACTTGTAGCACGCCATGTTATTCTTTAGTCAAGAAATTTAACTCTCATAAAAAACTTAGGGTAACTTTGGACAACTACTAAGTTGTCCGGATTGAGAGATTAGAGCGTGTTTGGCATGAATGTTTGAGACAATACTTGGTGTTTTGATCACGAAGCTTTGTTACAGCATCTATAACTGCTTATGGTTTCCGATGGTTGGAAAACCTAACAGTTAAACAGACATCCACATGAATTAGTTTGTCGATCACCCTCTAAAGCACTATTATTGATCTCTATTATCGGTCATCGCTTGATACAACAATGTAACTAGTTATGCAAAAACGAGTTTAATTTAAAGGTCTCCTAGCTTGACCATTTTCTTTAGAAATGTAAACTCTCCAGGCTACATAAATTCTATATTTTCTATAAAAAGGATATAAATCAATGTAAATTAAAGACCAGCCAATTCTAGGGCTCAAAAAGTCTACTATAAGTAGGCACATAGAAGAAGTCATTCATAAATGGACAAAAGTTGGATATTAGTTTAATTTAGCAAGAACATTGATCTTGATTTATAATATATACGTACATGCATATATGTTTATATATACATTAATTTCAAACATAAAATGGACCCCTACTCAATTGTTGATTGGGATGGTGAGCTTCTATCAATTACTAGTTCAAAATATCATAAATATTATTCATGACCTCAACGCGCCAATATTACAAGTGTGAGTAGAAAATCAATGTAGGTATTTTCTTCTTATTGTTGCTATATAGTATATGTTGTAAGTGAATTGATTAAATTTAGGATAGAGAACATGCAATTTTATTGACGTTGATTACAAATTCACCAAAGCATAGATATTATCTAACTAATTGATATGAATATCTTGTAAGACTGCCGTCAAACTCCTTCGGGTCTGTTATCCTCACTTGGAGCTTAAAAAAACAGTGGAAGCTAGAGTTTTGCTCTAATACTATACGTAAGACTTAAAGTTTTAAGAAGTGTTAGTCCATGCCACAAAGTCCTTTCAAGTCTAAAATTTACTTTAAGTTAATATGTTTTTTTTTTGGTGACCTTTAAGTTAATATGTTAGGACCAAGTAGAACGGCTTAAAGCTCGGCTCGAGCTCGTTCATTCCCTAAACAAGCTAGGCTTGATTAAAAAAAAAGCTCATTTGAAAATTGGGATTGACTCGGTTCGAGCTCGTTTAACAAACGTCGGCCCGTTCGATTCAAATAACACCCCTACCTTTTGGTCATGGGATATATCATCCTTATTATCTATAACTGGGGTTGTTATATGAGCCAAGTAGCTCGATATAAGTTTGACTCAAGCTTATTCATTTTCTAAACAAGCTGATTATGAGCACATTTTTAAGCTCGGTTTGAAGCTCGGCTCGTTCGATTTAAGCTTGAATTTTGTGAAATTTATAAAATTTCATATGATCGCGTTACTATGTTTTGTGAGAGCAAATAGGGATGCTTAATGCTCGAAAAAAACTCGTCTCAAGCTCGTTCATTTCCTAAACAGTTCGAGTATGAGCACATTTTAATTAAGCTTGAGTTCAAATTTAGGCTCGGTTTGTTTCTAAACGAGTTGAATATGAACAAGCAATACTCGGCCGTTTGACTCGAATAACAACTCTGTCTATAACTTACGGAGTATTAAGTTAGAAAGATTTGAGGGCCCGTTTGGAAAGGGTATATAAATATAGGATATAGGCTATGGGTATGAGATATAGATATCGGGCTATGGGTATTGGGTATGGGCATAGGATTGATATCCATATCCTATATCTGCTGTTTGGAAAGGGTATATAGATATCAGAATAAAAACAAAAAAGAAAATGTAATAAAAATGAACAAAAAAACCTTATAACTTTCAAACAAATTAGGGACCCTCTAATGTTCAAACCCTACTTTTCGAATCGAACAATTTCACACCGAACAATTTTGAATCAAACAATTTCAATCAGCATAAAAAGAAAATTCGAACAGCTTGAGCAACAGAAAACAATTTCGAACAGATGCAATTTTGACCTTATTGTGTTCGCTTTGGGGCAGAAGTTTGAGGAATTTCTGGATTCGAACAGAAGCTTTCACATGGATGCAAGTGTTAGTAATGCAATGCGAAGAGATGCGGAATTTTCGAACATAAAAAATTCGAACAAAAGTGATGCAATGGGGAGCAGAAGCAATCAACTGATGCAAGTTCGAATAGAGATGCAAAGGTGAGCATATCCATAGAGAAGAAGAAGAAGGAGGAGAGCAGATCCATAGAGAAGAAGAAGGAGGGTATTCTTTTCCAATATCCCCAATTTGGTCAGATATCAAAAGTGGAAAAAAACCCTAGAATTAGTAGATAGAGATATAGGATTGATATCCATATCCTAATTTGGCTAAATATACCAAATATGGGATATAAATATGGGATTTCCTATACTAATAGCCTATATCTATCTGCCCATCCCAAACAAGCCCTGAATATATACATAGTACGGCGTGAATTCTTGCCGATAGATGTAGATATATAATCATATATTGTATAGTCGAGTACTTGAGTGTACCTCTTTTTTATTGTTTTTATTTTGTTTTGTTTAAGATGGCCCTTAGTAAAAAGATGAAAACTAAAAGCTAAACTATTATGTAAAAGTCTTTCTACTAAAAACAAAAACTATTATGTAAAAGTTATTGTTACATTTCAAGCGATCACTTTTTTTTTTTTTTTTGAATTTATTCGTTGTGAGATTCATCTCTATTATCAGTCAACACAATCCTCAACAATTAAATTTACTCGATAATCTAACTGACAAAAAATGATAAATTAGTGAATTAACATGTCATGATGGATCAGTTGGGATATCCGTAGATGCTTAACACAGACAAAAATGGGAAACTAAGAGTTGGAAATTAGTATGTCTACTGTCTGTCACTAAAAAACACCTAATACCTACAAACAAAAATGATCTTTTATAAATAGGAAATATATATTAGTATATATATATACATATTTATTTTCTTTTTGTAAATAAATTGCAATTATGTACGTGTACTATATAATAAAAATACAAGAGTTTTTGAAGGTTGTCTTGTTTTGGAACCATACTCATAAACAACAAGAAAAGATTCTCATTGAAATTCTTGTAACAGAGATGCATGCAGCTCATTTTACTCCTCAATGTCTGTACCCCTCTCTCTTCTTTTTGGGTCATCTTAAACTAATTAATCTATTAATCCTACAATTAAATTCAGATCATTCATATATATTTTTTGATTAAATAATTTTAATGCTAGATCGAGCAAGATGGATTTGGATCCTACAAAGATCTTTGTTGGCCTCATATGGAAGCTCGTGACGGTGTGGCCTATGTCTTAACTATTGAACCACATCTAGAGTAGAGTAGGCAAGACTCGATCAAATCTGAAAACCAAGAATTTATAAATAAAGAGCAGTCATATCTGGGGTTCGAAGTGGGGACCTTTAGGTACTACCCGCAAGTGAGCCATTTCGGAGTGGTTAAATTAAACCAACCCAATCCGTCGAAACTTAGATGACCGGATATCAAATTTTTTTTATCAAAATTCATTATATAAAATCTGACTCGATCCCAATTCATTATTATGATAGACAAAAAGCTACATTGAGTGTGTTAATTTACAAAATAATATTTATATAATTATTATGATATAAAAAAAGCCGAGAAGATCGCGGGTAACAATACTAGTATAGTTTAAAACTTAAAAGTGTCATTTTTAGGATTCTTAGGGTTTGGAAACAAAATTTATGATAAAAAAGAGAAAAAGTCACTCACTAGCTGTGAATCTAATAAAACATATTTTAATAGTTTAAAATTATTTAGAAATTAAAATAAGTACTACACTACTACTACAAATAACCCATATGGTTTTTTAGGTTTCATGTTTTCTCAAAAAGGTTTAATTTGGAATTTTTTTCCTTAATGGGGGATTCTGTATTTATGTGCAATTTCTATAAATTTTTACCGAAGCAGATGAATTTTGTCAGACACAGTTTCAGACCACGATCGATCAAGTTCTGATTCTGAGAGAGAGAAACGACGTCGCTTTATGGAATTCACTCTTAACCAACTGTACTTGATTCTGTGAGATTATTCGATGCCTTCAAATTTCATTCAAATGCGCGGCAACGTTGTATTTCAGATTTATGATTAGATAACTTTCCTGTATCAATTTGGCTGAATTATATATAGCGTAACGAGCCACTTCGAGTCGGATAAACCTCAGTTGAAGATTATCTCATAGATTTTGAAAATATTTCATTCATAAATTTCCGATATTTTTGTGGCAACTTGCAAATGATTTTTCCCAACAATAAGAATTGAAGTTGAATACAATTAAGTAAACTCAAGCTATATATAGCGGTTGACCATGTCAACTATAGCTACCTTAATTATATGCAACTCTAAAAAATAAATATTGGAAATAGAAACATCAATATGGTAAAGGAAATTACAAGGATGTTTCAACACACCAACGTAACTTAGTTAGAAAAATAATATATATATATATATATATATATATATATATATATATATATATATATATATATATATATATATATATATGGAGTGGTTCCAGAGTGCACACCCAGTGTACCTTGTGCACAAATCTAGACCGTTAATAGAGATGAGACGAATGACCACGATTAAAATGAATTTTTTTCCATTTTCCTTTAATTTTGTGTGGGACTCACATTTGAAAAAGAAGAATTTTTTTCAAAATATTCACTAAAAAATAATTAATTATCAAAATATTCTAACTTTTAAAATATTTACAAAAATATTCATTTTTTGCAGGTGTGGCAGAAAAACGCGGTATGAGACCATGACGAAGGGAAAACCTATCGTTGATCCGCCAAAGAAAACTCAAACCTATAGCAAGTATAGCAATAAGCAAGAGGTCGATCCACAGGGAAAGTTATAATTCCAGTCTGATTCAAGTGTCAATCAAAGTAACCAATTTGGGGGGGTTTTGTGTGTAAAAATTTTACAATAGAGACGCGGGTTGAACCAGCGTCTCTCTTTTTTTTTTATGGAATTTGGAAGAGGCGGCCATCTGGCCCATCTTCCTCCTCCTCGCCGATCTGAAATCGATCCGCCGCCGGAGGCAGAGGGAGGGGGCTCGAGAGGGTGCCGCCTGTTGGGAAGGGGGAGATAGGGAGGCCGAAGCCCGGAGTTCGCGGAGAAGGAGGAGAGATGAGGCCGGAACAGGAGGAGAGATGAGGCCGGAACAGGAGGAGATCTCGAGCACTGTAGGTGGTGGATCAAAACAGGAGGAGGAAGCTCGAGCGCCACCGGAGGAGAGGAGAGGAGTTGCCGTCGATCTCTCGAGCACTATTAGGCGGCGGATCGAGCACCCTCTCGAGCGGGAAGCGGTGGCCGGAGACCTTATGCAGTGCTCGAGTGAGAGGAAAGGTGGAAGCTCGAACCCTCTCTTCCAATTCCCCATTAAAAAGAAGAAGAAGAAGGATCTAGCACCCTCAGTCTAGAGCACCCTCTCGAGCCCCCTCTCTCTGCCTCCGGTGGCGGATCGATTTCAGACTCGACGAGGAGGAGGAAGATGGCCTGATGGCCGGCCGCCTCTTCCAATTCCTATTTTTTTTTAAAAAAAAAAAAAGAAGAGAGAGACGCGGGTTCATCCCGCACCTCTATTGTAAAAAGATTTTGCCAAATTACAAAATTCATCCCAAATAAAATTAAAATAGAAACGCGGTCCTAGACCGCGTTTCTTTTGTTAATTTTGTCAACTTTTTTTTCAATTTCACGTTTTTCTCTTTTGTGAATAAAATGCGGTCTCATACCGCGTTTTTCTGCCACACCTGCAAAAAAATAAATATTTTGAAAGTTGGAATATTTTGATAATTAATTATTTTTAGTGAATATTTTGAAAAAAAAAATTCGAAAAAGAAACCCAATCAATGTGAAATGCGCGTGTTCACCCACCTGCTTGCTTTCTTTTTTTTTCTTTGGTATGTTTTTTTTAAATGTATAAAATAAATGTGAATTTTTTTGGGGGGAGATAAATGGTTTTTTTAACCCCACCTGATTCGGATTTTGTCCGTTTTAAGGATTTGCCAATTTCATCGAATAATCTTTCACATGCTACCGAATAATATTATGTTATTTTTTTCTATCTAATTCATATCAATATTTATCAATTCTATTGAATAATTTTTTGTTTTTTTATTCATTAATTTCAGATAAAAGACACTTGAAATCCCTAAACAATACTTACGATTTATATGAATAATTCTTCATATTGCACCGAATAATGTTTTACATTTCACTGAATAATGTTTTTTATGTTATTTGTCAAACCGAACTCCATATACTGACGAATAATTAATCATATTTCACCGAATAATTACCAAACTCATTATCACAAGTAATGAAAATTCA
This sequence comes from Persicaria maculosa, assembly GCA_963922045.1. NCBI lineage: Eukaryota > Viridiplantae > Streptophyta > Magnoliopsida > Caryophyllales > Polygonaceae > Persicaria > Persicaria maculosa. Next base: position 22,461,606 of record OY998259.1, on the reverse strand, counting down.
ACACATACGTCTGAATAACTAACGAACAATAAATCAAATTATGCATCTCGAAAACCCTACACTAAATTCAACATATACATTAGAATAATTCTTCGTTTTCCCTGAATAATTCGGGAATCACAAGTTGATTGAGTAAGAAATTTAAATCCTAATTCGATTTCACCGATTTCAACCCTAATCGATATCCACCCAAACCACCTACCCCCACCGCACCCCACCCACCCACCCCACGCCATCTCTTACAAATCACCAGTTCATCTCTTTCACACTAGTAATTACCTCCTTGGTGTCGGCCGGCAATCGGATCTCCGAATTTGATAATCGCATCACCCTCGCCGCCTCGCATCGCCATAGACTCACCATTGATTCACCGTCGCTGGGCTCTCGCAGCAGAATCGCCTCCTCGCACAGAATCGCCACCGCCTACCCAACTCTGCATCCTAATCGCTGCCGCCGGCCTCCCCAGCGAAGCCGCTTTCCTCTTCGCCCCCTGTAGCCTCTTAATCGCCACCGCCGCCGGATGAATCGCTCCTCTCTATGTCCACAACCATCGGTCAAAGCCTCGCAATCGCCCCCCCCCCCCCGGACTCGTCGTCGCCGGGAGCCAATTGTAGTCACCAGACTCAACCACGGTGGCCATCTTCCTCGCCCTATCGCCCTTCGTCGGATCCGAGCCCTTCGCCTCTGCTTTGCCTTCCTGGGTCTCCTCTTCGCTCCCGTCCGCACCAGATCACCACCGTCTCTATATTGCCACCGCCATACATAAACATCAACACCACATCGCCCGGAAAAGTCGAACCAAACACCGGCCCGTTCCGCCTCCGATTCGCCTCTGGATCTTGAAGATGATGTAGCGCTGGATCCAACCTTGAAGACACACCCCTCTCGCTCAGTACTCCACACGTGCAAGTCTTAGGCGAGTAAGGACGGTTTTCAACCATGTGTGCGGGACCCACCTAATTTTACTTTTAAAACAAAAAGAAAATATCCTTCTAATCTCAGCCATCCATCCACCCTCGATCAATGGTCACCAATTGTGCACAAAGTACACCCTAAGGGGTGTGCACAATTGATCTATTCCATATATATATAGGATAGATCATATGTACTCAACCCTTAACGTGTATCATGTGAACAAATATGGGCCATTGAATTAAGAAGATCAACGAATGAGATTAAAAATAACTTCTGATATTCGATGATATTGGGAGATTATTCGGTGGTATTTGGTGATTATTCGTTAGAATAAAATTTACATTTTTTACATTCTTTTTTATAGATGAATAATTATGTGAAAACAGACGAATAATCATGAACAAATAGACGAATAATTTCTGAGTACATGATACACGTTAAGGGTTGAGTACACCGGAACCAACCCACCCCTCTCTCTCTCTCTCTCTCTCTCTCTCTCTCTCTCTCTCTCTCTATATATATATATATATATATATATATATATATATAATCATATGTACACAACTCTTATGATATTCTAAAAAAAAAACTCTTATGATGGATCATTTTATAAATCTAGACCACTGAATTAAGAAGATCAACAAACGAGATTAATTTTTTTTTAATTATTCGGTGATATTGAGAGATTATTTGTTGGAATGAAATTAATTATTCGGTGGTACTGGACGATTATTCTTCAAAATAGAATTTATATTTTGTGTACATACAAATAATTATATTATTATTATAGATAAATAATCATATGAAAACATACGAATAATCAAAAGAAAATAAATGAATAATTTTTGCATACACAATAAGACATGTATATATATATATATAAGTGTTAACTTGGTTGGGCCCGGTGGAGTCAAGACGTTGGAGGGGGAGATCGTGTGTGTGGGCCCACATACGGGAGACACGAACAACATACAAACCCAACGGAGTTCCATCTCAAAACCAATTGGCAATGAGAGGATCTGAGTAGCCCTTCAACCTTATATGTTGTTCAAGCATTCTCTAGATTACCGATGTGGGACAACCACATTCCAACATATATATATATATATAGAGGAATTGATGTAGAGGAATTGGATGGCTGAGATTAATTCATCATTTTTATTAATTGAAAATAAAAATAGAAAAACCACAACTCCCATTTCAATAAGAGCGCGTGTACCCCTACCCACGTTCTGCCATTTTCAGTTTTCAACCCTAGAGAATAGAGAAAGAGATGAAGATGGCGGCGACGGAGGATCTTGAAGCACGGGGTCCGTCTTCGATTGCCGGAGTGCCAAGCGCCGGAGTCCGCCTTCGACTGCCGAGTCCCAAGCGCCGGATCGCCCGCCTGCGTCTGTCGAGTCCCACCGATCGAATAGGATCAGCCCTCCACGGGTTGGATCGATCTCGCTCTGTATTTCCTCGTCGGCAATGAAGATGGTGTCTACGCCCCTGCGCCTCCTGGGCTTCGACGACGGAAGATGGCAGTGAAGACAAAGGCGACATCGACGGAAGATTGCCTCCTAGGCATCGGCGATGGAAGATGGCATCGACGACGGAAGATTGCCTCATGGGCGGCGCCTCCGAGCATTCCGGCCTCCTAGTCGTCGCCCTTCTCCGGTAAGCCTTTCTATGTTTCTCTCTTCCAAGCCCATCTCTCAATTCCCATCTCCCAATTCATCGCCATCGCCCAATCGCCACACCTCCTCTCTCTTTCTCTCTTCCATTGAAGGTGCGACGAAGACGGACGACGATTTCGACAGGCGTAGGGCTTGCTTCGGCGCCGTTCCGACGGTGGGGACCCCTTGTGGCTGCCGGTATCGGTAAGTCTGGTCGGAATGGTCTCCGGGCTGGGCGTCATGGTGTGTCCGTGCGGGTGGATCGGAATTGATTTGAGAGGGAAATTCGAAGGGGAAGAATCAGGAAATTGGGAACCCTCGGACAGCTTTAATTGTAGCCATATGTGTGATATTTGTTAATTGGGTTAAATTTTCATTGTTGGTTAATTATGAGATTTGTTAATTTGTTCCTGATGCTTTCAATTGAGTTACATTTTCATCAATGACAATCACGTCCATATGTACTGAAATTTGTTAATTGGTTTAGTGACTTGCAACATTGAATAATATTGTTATACTATCGAATAATCCAGTTATATCATCGAATAAACAAGAGACACCATTGAATAATCAAGCGGTACCATTGAATAAAAAAGCGACACCATTGAATAATCAAGCGGTACCATTGAATAATCAAACTATACCATCGAATAATCAAGTGATACGATCGAATAATCAAGCGATACCATCGAATAGCTGATTAGAAAAATCCATCGATACCATCGCATAATTCGTCTATACCATTGCATAATCCGTTGATACGATCGAATAATCTAGTGATACCATTGATTCATGGTGCCAGCCGATTAGAAAAATTCATCGATACCATCGCATCATCTGTCGATACGATCGAATAATTCAACGATACTGTCGAATAATTTACAGGAAAATAAAAATGGGGTTGTACACGCGCCCCAATGCAGCATGTGAGAAAGAAATCTGGTGGGACCCACTGATTTTTAATTAAAGAAAAAAGGTTAAATTGCCTATTAATCTCAGCCACCCATTTCAATCAATCAACGCCCATGATGTGTTCTCATGATACACAATAAGCAATGAGTACACTTGAACCATCCCCTATATATATATATATATATATATATATAGAGAGAGAGAGAGAGAGAGAGAGAGAGGTTGATTCCGGTATATATACATGTCTTATTGTGTACGCAAAAATTATTCATTTATTTTCTTAAAGATTTCAAGAGAATGTTTGATGCTGGTACTATTATGCCCAAAACGATTATAAGGTGTTTTAATAACTTTTAATAAAACTCATACGAAGTAATATGATATAAAAAATTATGCATTTTGCAAGTCATTAACATCTTCAAATAAAAAACATCGATGATTTGATTTTAAGATGGCATATTGTTTAGATTTATATGTACTGACTTATCTCTATTAGCCTACCTGATTTTGATACAATCCAATATATGCTCAGTTTGTTAGCTATGATCCATACACCATGCATATCAGAAAAACTTTGCATAGACATGTCTCTACCAAATAAAAAATAAAAATAAAAAATTGCATAGACATGTGTGTCAATTGGCCCCAGTCGGGATAGCCTAGTGGTAAGGAGCAAGGGGAGGAGTAAGAAGGTTCCGGGTTTGATTCCTGCCTTCGCCTCTTTTTTTGGGTGAAAACCTAAGGTTTACCTTGCTCTCTACCACTGGGTCGAGCCGGTCGGCGCAAGCCGGTTTACCTGGTACGTGCTCGGAGTTTTTCATCGAAGGTGGGTTCCTCGTCATTAAAAAAAAAATTAATGTAAAGAAAACTAGCAAGTAGATTCAAGCTAAGCTAGTTACTTTGTGATGGATAAAAGATCTATGTGCTTTGCATTGTATCCCTTTTCATTCTCCTTCACATCTACCAAAAGGCACCTTTGGCTTTGGTTGATTTTGGAGATATAGACAAACATCGATCAATTGATTTATTTATCATTGAGTCATTTGCATAAAACACAAATGTACACCAATTTAATAATTCTTTGAGATCCGCACAGAGATATGGTATTTTTAGCATCATTTTATAATATATTTTAATTATTTTAGAATACTATTTATGTTTTGTATCTATCTATAAGTACTTATCATATTCATAATTAAAGATAATATTATTCTGCATGTATTTAGGTGGAGCATCACCATCTGACTCCATTATTCCTTTCACAAGTTGAATATAAATCATGCATTTATTTATATTTATAATATATGTATGCTTGCCTTCCCTGCAGGTTTACGTACAACATGCATGTTAATTTTATTATAATCTATTGTGTTTAATATTGAACTCAAATTATGTACCAATTAAATTAAATTAAATATTTCCCATTAGGTTGATAGATAAAGAGATTAGTGCAGAAAATTAACAGTCCTCGAATTGGTAGGATAATAACATCCTTTTTTGAAATCAATGAGGGTTTATACTTTATAATTATAATTAATGACTTGAAAAGTGTCTGTTTAACATAATTTATACTATGTTTAATATAATATAAATTTAAAATAAAATGCATAATAAATTATGTTAATTAGTTATATTAAAATAGTGTGTATTTGGTTAACCTAATTTATAATTTATAAAGCATTTTCTTTTAAATTTTCGTCATTGTAAGGGGTGTTTGGTACATACGTATTTACATTGAATTTGATCATGAAATGAAAAAAATAAAATAAAATTTCTCTCTTCTTTCTCACTACCAAAGATGAATAAAAAATTAAGAAGTATTGTGTGTAAAATTCTTATGATTTTTTTCTTTTACTTAATTATGCTTCTTTTAGAAAAATATAATCACAACAATTTTATGTGATCGCGGTCAAAGATAAAAGTACAATTCATTGACAGATCTAGTGTATAAAACTTAGGTGGGCGAAAAAATATTAATCCTAGTAGAGAAATAATCCTAAATAATCAAATTATCAAACAATTCAAAGCCCTAACTTTGAAATTTAATAATTATATACAAATACTAAGAATAGAGTCTAAAAACATACCTAATTTGTGATAATAATAGGTTATAGAAGAGTTGTTGTTAGATACACCGCAAATTTTAATTACGCTAGTGTACATCTGAATCAACGTGGCCGGTGCCACATCTGAATTGACGTGTAAGTAGCACGGGAAATCAAAGGCAAATCAGGGTTTCGAGTATCACGTCTTACGTACGGACCTTGCGGTGTATTTAGTTTTCGCGCGTTAATTAGTTTGGTTTGATAAGATTATAAAATTTTAATCATAAGATTTTGTGTAGTGAGTAAAAGCTGAAAGTTAGGAAAGTTAAGAGTAAAGTAACCCAGTTTCAATTTTCATGAATTAGCCAACAAGAAAAAAAAAATTAATCTACTTTTAAAAAAAATTCACCCAGTAGCAAGCTAACAGCTGGGACAGCTCCCTCAAAGATCTGCCTCTGGTACAATTTCACGATATGATAACTGTTTGTATACATTTAAGTAGTTAACCAGTGGCGGATTCAGAAAAAAAAAATTTAGGGGGCGAGCTTTATGCTTTATTACTCATTTGTACTATTTTAGTCTTAAAGGTTAAATTAACTTGGTAAAAAATTATATATATATATTTTTTCAAACTAGGAGGCTAATTTAGCCACCTCTAACCCTTCCACTACCCCTCCAACACTGCAGTGTAAAATCTATGCTCCTAAACACAATTATCTTGTTTACAAAAAAAAAAACTATTTTTATAATATTTTAGTCTTAAATTCATGCTCCCAAACATAATTAAACCTAAATTATGCACTATCTTGTTTGCGAAATTTCACTTGAAAGTTGAAAATGGTAGTACCTTTTTTTTGTTGTTGTTTATGTCTAAATCAATAAGTAAAGGCTCTATTTGTTTGGATATTGAATAATACACTAGTGCATTAATAATGCACATTAAGAATTGAGACATTCTATTTAAAAAAAAAAAAAAAAAAGGGAAAAGCCTCATGGTTGTGGACTCGAAGGTCAACTCTCTGAACACTTGCACTTTCCCCAACAGCAATTCAATTTCCAGTTTCCATCTCCAATTTCGATTCCATTAATTAAAATACTATCAATCAATTTAAAGACAAAAATTAAATTATCCAAGTTTACATGGGGAATTATGAATTAATATTAAAAATATTTAAAGTGGGGTAAAAACCACCCTACAAATGCGGATCGGTCGGACCATTATTCCAGAATATTAGTATGTTTGTCATTTTCCCATAACCCCAAAAACTCCAACCTTGTAACACCAACTATGCATGTGACCCCAATTTGTATAATTTAAATCAAAACATATTAAGTATCCTAATTTAAATTTTGGGTTTCTTCAAACGCAGTTTTGATCCCTATAACACTTTGTGAGTTGCATCTCATACACTTAATTATTTCAAGTATAAATTCAAATTAAAAAAAATTATAGTTATACTCTATAATCTATATACTTATATTAACATGTTTATACATTTTATTTTAAAGATATATATTTTAGAAAAATAAAAAAAAATATTTTCTAAAATGATCAACCTTTTAATTATCTATAATTTTTCATAATAAAATTTTATAAATATATTAATATAAGTGTATAGAATATAATTATATTTTTTAATATGAATTTATACTTAAAATAATTAAGTATAATATCTGGTGTTACAAGAGATCTCACTACTTCAACAGAAGTCAAGTACTCAAGTGTCACATGTGTTTTATAGGTAAAAGATAGGTGTGTAAACCGAAGGGATTATCTTAACAATGTAGGCTTAGGTGTGTAGACCGAAGTGATTATCTTAACAATGTAGGCTTTTACTTTCATCTACCGTCGATCAATCAAAGAAGAAATCTCTAATTCAGTTAACTTATGTATTTCTAAACGGAAGTATTTACTTATTTGCTTTGTTTTTTTTTTTTTTTTTGTCCTTAAGCAGGCAAGGCCCGAGTTTTATTCAATTAAGCAAAGTTCAAACAAATAGTGGGTAGTTCCCAAATTCAGAAGCTATACAAGCAGGAGGAAAAAGAAATTCTGTGATGTTCCGGGATAGAGATCGATTAGAGACCGATCTAGGTTGAGAGGAAGTGAAAGGAAAGAGGTGAGAATGAGAGTTTAGACAGAGATAGGAGATTAGACGAGAGGTTAGGGAAGATGATATTTGTTATTTCTTGCATATCCCCAATTACATCAAATTTGTCTTATATAGGCTTTACAGTCCACTTGCACTTAGTCTAGCCCATTCCCTTACTTGGCCCAGTCCCTTACATTGCCTTCCTCTATGAAAGCCTTGTCTCAAGGCTTAAAATGAAACTACTGCACTCACACTTACACCAGAAAACATGCTATAACACCTCAAACTTTATAGGGAAAAAAAAACAAAACAAAAAAAAAAACAACAGGAAAATGCTTGAACTAGAGCTCCAAAATAGAAGTGGCGCAACCCCTGTATGCTCCAAAGTATGACAGCAAAAGTATCACACTTTGCTCAGCCTATTTGTGCAGCCCCCTTCAACAATTGTGAATTGTAAGCCACCATACTCAACTAGAGCTCCAAGGTAAAGAATTTCAGCAAGTAAGACATGCTATAGGCACCCCTTTTCCCATCACTTTTGTTCAGCTTGACTCTTGAAAAAAATTCAGCTCTTTTCCTCTTCTGTCAACCCTTGTAAAACTACTCTTTTGCCTTCATTCCTAAATGACAATTGCACCTTCTCATAATCCAGCATTACTCTTTTGAAGGTTCGCATCCAGTCTCCTCCTAATATTAAATCACAACCTTCCATTTCGAGTAGTCGAATGTCAAACTGAAAGGTATTTCCTTGTATCGATCACTCGAACCCCCTGCAGATATGTGTGCTACGCATCTTGTGACGATTAACCCCGTACACAGACATCAATGGAGTTTCTTTAATCTCAAATCCCGCTTCCAGAGCTATCTTGGGATTTAAGAAGTTATGGGTAGCGCCACTATCAATTAGTGTGGTGATGACCTTACCTCGTACCTCCGCCTTGATTTGAATTGTGTTCATGGAGCTGCTGTTTGCCAGAGCATGAACATACCCTTCGGACTCCTCCAATTCAAGCTCTTCCCCTTTTGTCAGTGCACCCCACACCTCTGTCGCACCTTCTTGATCCTGTGCCTCCGATGATCCGGCAGATAGACACAACAGAGAAGGTTGCCTACATTTGTGGCCCACGAAGTATCTCTCTCCACATCTATAGCACAACCCAGACTTCTTCCTCACTTCAGTACTCAGGCTTGTTGGGTCACTTCCCTTACCGATGGTGCTGGGCGGCTTGAAGCTCTCATAGTTTCTTGTTTCCGATCGACCCCCACTTGGAGATGAATGTGCAAGATGAGGACTAAACTGATTGTGCTTCCAAGGGAGTTTACTTAATTTGACGATGGCTTGCACCGCGTTGTTGTGCAGTCTCGCTTGCTCGAACGCCGCCGCGAGGTTTTCCGGTCTTCCCAATTTCACAAGCGATTTTATCTCCTCCTTTAGGCCGCTTATATAGCTTGAAACAAAGTATGACTCCGGCAAGGATGAATTCTGCGACAGCATACACGCCCTTAACTCTTCGAATTTCTCTTGATACTCTTCCAAGTCGTCCTCCTGACAGAGTTTGTTGAATTTGTTAAGAATTGGTGTAGGAGAACACACATTCTATTCATTATAGAAGGGAATATATAGAGCGTACAATGGACTGATGATTGAGAAGGTGGGGAGAGATGGTTATAGATTTACTCTAACCACATTTGACTGATTCCTAAATAATAGAAAATAATAAATCTAATTAAATCCTAATAATAATAATATATTATTTTCCTAATATTCTCCCGCAGTTGAAGTAAGAGATATCGAAACTGAAAACTGGATAAATATGATTTTTTTTATCCCTTTTTAAAATTGTTGCCCGTAATCCCTCGCTTCAAGGGAAAGCCACGTCGCAGGAAATGTCGTGGCAGACTACTTCTTGAATTGCGCTCAATCATCGCCAGTTTGTACGCCCCCGCGCCTCCGGCTGTTCGTGGCTTGGTGATTACAGTAGGGCTTTTTGAAAGTGGTGGTAGGACACCATGAAAGAGGCATCAAGGATGCCATCAAGGATTTTCTAGGGGTAGTTTGATGGTGGCAAACGCCGAAATTGGATTAGCCCGAAGGCAATTTTGTGTGGCCGATATGGTTTGGCCAACTAAAATCAAAAACAAAATTAAAGGCCGACATGGTTTTGGCCGAAATTTGAATGGCAAAAGCCAAAATTTTGGTTAGTGGCAAGCGGAAGCGGTTTTGTAATGGCCATAGCCAAGTTTAGAATGCCCGGAGGCGGTTTTGTTGTGGCCTAAGCCGTTGAATATGTTTCTGGGCAACATGCCGAAGCATTGGTTTGTGCCTTTGGTTGGAGGATAGTTGCGCGGAGGCAGAAATAGGAGGATCAAAGCCATTAGGCGAAAGGCTCTGATACCATGTTAAGAATTGGTGTAGGAGAACACACATTCTATTCATTATAGAAGGGAATATATAGAGCGTACAATGGACTGATGATGGAGAAGGTGAGGAGAGATGTGGAGAGATTTACTCTAACCACATTTGACTGATTCCTAAATAATAGAAAATAATAAATCTAATTAAATCCTAATAATAATAATATATTATTTTCCTAATAGAATTCTTCGACCACTTCAATGCCTTGTTTTTCACCGAATCGCACACACATAGCATCGACCAACTCCGTCCAGGTTGCCGACGATTTCTGCATCAGAAAACCTTGGAGCCATACGTCTGCGCGATCAATCATGTACATCGCCGCGATCTCCACCTTCTGGCCCTCGGCGATTGAGAACACGATGAAGTATTTTTCACAGTTTCGTGCCCAACTGCGGGGCTTCTTGCCGTCGAACACTGGGAAATCTAACTTTGGGAAGCGATTTCCTTGGAATCTTGCTTCCGGATTCCAAGAATTGGCACCTTCCCCCAATTTCCCCGATTTCTGATTAGATTCGCCCCCGGTGTGTACATTCTTGGTCCTTGATTGTGAATCGTTGCTGGAGGAGCTTCGAATCTCGCGATCCTTGTCTCCCGCACCTAACAGCCCTGCCGTGGACTCTCGCCCACCCGTCGTTGTTGCCTCGCCTGAAGGCGGAGAAATTGCGTCCACTCTTGCGCGCAATTCCCTCATCTGTTCTACAAGCTCGGTCCACCAATCTTCGTACCGGTTGTTCTGTTTCTGCAACTCCTCTTGATACCTCGCTTGATTCTGGACAGATTCCGCCATGAATTGCTGGATCTGATTGAATTGTGTCTCGAATTTCTGGCTCTGGGAATCGAGGCGCCGAAGCGTGTCCTCGATCGACTTCATTCGTGTTCCTTCGGCCATTGCAGAAGGTCTGGCTCTGATACCAATTTGTGATGTTCCGGGATAGAGATCGATCTAGGTTGAGAGGAAGTGAAAGGAAATAGGTGAGAATGAGAGTTTAGACAGAGATAGGAGATTAGACGAGAGGTTAGGGAAGATGATATTTGTTATTTCTTGCATATCCCCAATTACATCAGATTTGCCTTATATAGGCTTTACAGTCCACTTGCACTTAGTCTAGCCCATTCCCTTACTTGGCCCAGTCCCTTACAAATTCCTGATAGTTTGTTGATCTTCCAAGAGCCCATTGTGCTAGAGCATCTGCAGTAGTGTTTGCCTGTCGATGGACCCAACGCACGCAGCCTAACCTGCCCACCATCAACCTCCATCAGCTGTCGACATTCAAGCAAAAGATAGACGTCCGGATGCGTAATCGGTGGCTCTGCCTTCAACAGATCCACAATTGCTGATACGTTTGGGATACCCGGTCCTCTTGATCTGCATCAATTGCCTTGGAGTCGGTCTCCACTTCCAAGAAAGGGATGTGTAGATTTTTGCTTAGCCTTAAGCCGTGAACCATGGCCCAAAGCTCAGCCCTCAACGCAGTGCACTCCCCACAATTGAACCCAAACGCCCTCCAGAATCCTCCCGTGTGGTCTCGGAAGACTCCACCACCACCTGCAGGCCCCGGATTCCCCTTCGATGTTCCATCGACATTTAGTTTAATCCACCCTTCCGGCGGCTTAGACCACGATGTATGTGTGTCAACCTCACCACATTCGGCCCTGCAGGCAGCTCTAGTCTCCCCTTCGACTCCGAGTAGCATCGTGTGGTTTCACGAGCTCTCCCCGCTACCCCACTGCATTCATCCCTTTGTTCATGGACAAGCTTATTTCTGCACTTCCAAACTAGCCAAACCATGTTGGCAAACATTGCAGCGTCATCCCCACCTCCTGGCTTCGTGTTTCTGAAAATCCAGTCTCGAATGTGTGTTGGCGCAAAGAACTCTCGCCTCTGGTCCGGCCGGATCACCTTCAACCATTCCTCCTTTACCGCAGAGTAGTCCCGCAACAGATGAATACCAGTTTCAGCTTCCGGACATCTGGGGCAGGTCTCCGACGTTGCTAAATGTCGCCGGACTCTCGTGCTGTTTGATAGGAAAGCATCGTGTGTTGCTAAATAAACAAAGGACCTTGCTCGTTGTTGCACTGGCAGCCTCCAAATGATTTTCCATTCCTTTGCAAAAGGAATACTTCCTTCACTCCCTCGGATGACCTGGAGCGCGGATTTGGTCGTGAATAGCCCCGATGATGTTGGAGCCCAAAAGAGCTTGTCTCTCGCCTCCTCATGGTCGCTGACATGAATTGACTGCAGCATCGCCAGGATAGTCGACGGAAGCAACTCCGACAATAACGGCCAGTCCCATGAATCCCCATTCCACAGCTCCGCAACCGTGGCCCCCAACAAATCCTCCGGAACAACGGACAAGGCCATATCGACTAGAGGTTCTGTTGCTAGCCAAGAGTGCAGCCATAATAGTGTAGATCTGCCATTACCGATTGATGAACGAAGGTTCGGCGTGAGCACCTCTGCCCCATGTAGAACCGCTCTCCATGTCCTAGACGCCCCTGTTCTCCTCTCGAACATATCAACGTCTAACCTCCCTTTACAATATTTCCCACGCAACACCCTACTCCACAACGCCGACGGGCTCTGGAGGAGCCGCCAACTCAGTTTCGCTAGAGTGGCTTGATTCGTCGCCCGCATTGGTCAAATTCCCAACCCACCTGCTTCCACCGGGCTAGTGATTACCGATTGATTAAGTAGGTGGATCTTCCTGTTTTCGCTCGTCGAGCCCAAAACAAAGCCCCCGACTTTACGATCAATGGCATCACAAATATCTCGAGGAACAAAAGTAGACTGCATCACATAGAACGGCAAGCTTGTGAGCACCGCCTTTGCTAATGTGATCCTTCCGGCGAGAGACAAAGTCCTCGACTTCCATCCATTTAATTTCGATGCCACCTTGTCTAGGAGGAAATTGTATCGATCAGCCGTCATCCTCCCACATGCCGTGGGTACTCCCAAATAGTTGCCGAAGTCGGTTGCTATAGGGATCCCTAACTCAGCACTCACCTCCGGCTTGACAGCTGCACTCACATTCATTGAGAACAAAACACTACTCTTTCCGTAGTTCACTTTCTCCCCCGACAACCCACAAAATTCGTCCAGTATCTGTCGGATCAACCGACCTTGGCTCACCGATGCCTCTGACAATAGAACTAGATCGTCAGCGAAGAACACGTGTGAGAGCGCTACATCCCCCACCTTAACCGGTTTCCATTTTCCTTCGCGAATAGCCCCTTCTATCAAATGTGAAAGCCGTTCCATGCACAATACGAATAAATATGGCGACAACGGATCTCCCTGCTTGATGCCCCGTGTAGCCGTGAATCCGGTGGTCTTATCCCCATTCCACAGAAGCTCAATTTTCCCCGCTGTTTGGCTCTGCATAATCACCTCCTTTAGTTTGATAGGGATCCCTGCTTCCGTCAACGTCTCTTGGAGAAACTCCCACCTTATGCGATCATAGGCCTTCTCTAAATCGATTTTAATCATCATCCATTTCCTCCTTCGACGTTCCGTCATTGAATGCAGAGCTTCTTGTATAATGACCATGTTGTCGATAATCTGCCTTCCTGGAACAAAGCTAGCTTGCGTCGGCGCAATGAGGTCCGGCAACACTTGCTTCAAGCGGCTAACAATAGCCTTGGACACCATCTTGAAGACAACATTTAATAAAGATATAGGGCGAAATTGTGCGGGGGAGGTAGGGGCGTGAACCTTAGGCAATAACACCAAGAGGGCATCGTTAGCTCCACTCGGAAACGCTCCATCATTCAGCATACCCAACACGGTGCTAGTGACCTGTGGTCCTATGATGTCCCAATTCCGTTGATAAAAGATGGCCGGAAAACCATCCGGCCCGGGCGCCTTGTACGGACCCATGCCCTTGACTGATTCCCATACTTCCGAGGCCACAAAGGGGAGCTCTAGCATCTCTCGTTGTCTAGCACAGAGCGGCGGGAAACCCGTCCGAGGCAGCATCATTCTGGGACTACTCGACGGGGGAATGAAGAAAATTCGTGATTTGTCTTAAATATTTATAGATAAAAAAATATAAAGTGACTTCTTTACAAAGATCAGGTTTCCTTGGGGAAAAAAATCCACACCCATAGCCCTGGTTCGAAAGGCACGGGCCTTTGAACCAAGGTGACGAAAGGCGTTGCAGCCAGAGATTCAAGGCCAAGGCGCGAAGCGTGAGCCTAGGCAGGGCCTCTTTCTACACTTGATCACTCTGCCATTTTATCATCTGGGTAGAATTTCAGTGTCTCCTTCCATATGAGCTCCTTTATGTCTTCCTCATCCAATGATGCTTGCTCGAAATCAAACACGAAAGGAGACGGGCAAGTAGGCTCCTCGTTGATCTCGTGGAGACCGGATAGATATGGGTGGTTCAATGCTTCTTCAACTATTATTGCATCATTATGAAAGGAACAATATATTAGGATATAGGGAGCATGAGAAGAAGAATTTCGAAATATCCAAGCAGAAGAGACCATACCTGTTATTCGCTTTCTGGGATCAAAAACAAGCATTTTCTCTGCAAGATCAAGTGCTACGGGAGAAAGATTCGGGAACTTCTGCAAAAAAGGCTCCTTCGGAACCTGAGGCAGCTGCTTCACATACCTCTTAGCATTATCACTCCTCAAGAACCCAAGATCAGGATCTTCAGGAGAACCCAGAAGCTGTTTTGTCGAAAATGCAACAAATACAAATCATTAGTATTGCAAAAGTGTCAAAAAATCCTAACTTTCACTGAAATAAGGAGAAGAGCGACAACCTCGTTGATAAGTCCCAACTGCTGCAGATAATCTTTTCCAGGAAAGAGGGGTTCCCTTCTAAGTATCTCCATCATAATGCAACCCACTGACCAGATATCAATAGCTGCTGTATACTCTGAACAATTGAGCAACAATTCAGGAGCTCTGTACCATCTAGTTACAACATATTCAGTCATAAAGTCTGTCTCAGATGTTGTTCTTGCCAACCCAAAGTCGCATATCTTGACATCACAATTGGCATTCAAAAGCAAATTGCTTGGTTTGAGATCCCGGTGTAAAACATTTGCAGAATGTATATACTTCAGCCCACGCAATATTTGATACAGGAAATACTGCAAACGAAAAATGGAAACTGTGTTGAAAATGAGTCACTTGCTGAATTATATGGAAACTGCACAAATAGGTCACTGCTCCCCATAGTGTATGAAATAAACTACACAAATATCGGATATTAAGAATCAAACCTGTATGAATAGTTCAAATCACCAAATGCACTTCATTTCCAGCATGCCAAACGTCTTTCAGTAGCACACTACAAACTACAAGAACCTAAAGCACAAGCAGCCCTAAACTACAAGATGTTGGCAACAGAATAGAATCATGGAGCATTTATTCAGCACAAATTTAACTACGCTTTCTATGATCACCCGTCTTCAACTGAACTGAGAGATAAGAACATCCTCATGGTATCACAATTCACAACCCTAGCTCTTTTTAGCAGTATCTGTTTATTGCAGCTTGACCAAAGCCATGCTAGTAATAGCTTTACATCGCTACTTTTTACCAAATGTAGACCTCAATATGTGAAGCATTTAATGACAACCAAGCATCTTACAGTGCCACAAGTTTCTAAGTATGATGAACTAAGAGATGGTTCTTGTATCATAAAAATCAAAGGGGGCACCAAATCACCTGGCAGTGATCATCTGTGAGCTCCTGGTTGGAACGTATTATTTGATGCAGATCAGTATCCATCAATTCATACACAATGTAGACATCACTGAATTGCTCCTTTTCAGGTGGCTTTATGATGTCCTTGATTTTGATAACCTGCAAAATATTACTTGTCAGGTAAAAAAAGAATTCCAATGGGAAATTCACAACTAATAACCATCAGAGTTATCAAAATATATATATAAAAAAACATCACAGAGATACAATTATTGAAAGCAAGAAACATATGAATTAATGGATACTACAACAGCTATGTAACAATAGCTGAAAATATGGAATAAAAAATGGTTATTAGACAAAATATAAAGCTAAAAAAGAAATGTGAATGAATCTCATCAAGACAATTGCCACCTTAACAATAACCATATGTTAAGGCAACTAATAAGGTTTCGCTGAGGGAACTCTGTTTACATTGTCATGGTCCATATGGCAAAGAAGTTTGATTTCACGCAGTGTTCTTTTTGCATCAATCCTGTTGTTAAAGGCATCAGCAATCTTCTTAATTGCAACCTCTTCATTTGTCTCAGAATTTCTTGCACAGCTGCAACAAAAGAATCCAAAGGTCAGCTCAGTTGATTCGATAAACTAGAAGCATACCATATTAGCTCACGGTATAGCTCAACAATGCAACTAGTTATCTTACTTATCAGAGCATAACGATAATAATATCACAGGCAGTATCATTTTTCCCTGTTGAAAATTTTGCATTAAGAAGTATGTAGCAAGAAAGAAAAGATATGTCAACCACAGTTACAACAAAACAGCTCAATGCACAGGTAGAGACTAGAGAATGATGTTGGCAAGAGACTGTTTAACAAGGAATCCAGAGGCAAAAATAAAAAGTTAAAATACAACAATAACTAAACTGTAGAACACAAAAGGCAAATGTATCAGAAAGGAATCTATTGAGCTGGAGAGTAGATCAAAGCTCCAAAACATTGACAAGGAGTCCAAGGACTACAGAAACCAGATGCTAGTCCTTAAGGGAATTAAATCCATGGATTGTACTGCCCTGTTATGCCCATTCGACAGTAATCAGCAATTAATATAACATCTTGCAAGGTAAAGGAAAAAGAAGGTGCAAAAAAAAAAAAAAACAAATAAGAAAACTAAAATTGTTAGGTTTACCAATTAAATGGCATTGTACAATTTTGAGTCACAACCTTATAAAAGCAATACAGCTATTTTATTGAGATGAGATAAGCATTTAACCTGAAACTAATACCTATGGTTAGCAGGTCCACAATATTTGAGCCCACTATCAGCAGAACTTATTATGAATGATTGGTGATTGGACTTTTCAATACTCAGGTACTCCGTATCATTTTCAGAATGGGTTGGAGAATGAGTGGGGAATGCAAAACCACAGGAATTGAATTCTCAGACTGACTTTTCAATACTCAGGTATCATTTTCAGAATGGGTTGGAGAATGACTGGGGAATGCAAAACCACAGTAATTGAATTCTTAGACTGACATTTCAATTCCCATTTCTGATATAAGCTGGGGAATTCCTACACAGACAAACTATGAGAATCATTTCTCTTAGGGCCCGCCCAATATAAATTGGGAGGGCCAACATTGATTGCAACTCCCATTCCAAATATAGGATTTGAGGACCAAATCCTACAACCTTGAGATATACAACAAATGTGTTCATTCATGTATGATTTTAAATATGGTATGTTAATAACTCAAAGAGTTGAGACTAATTTGGATAGGACTAAAATCCAATCCAAACAAAGCATAAAGTAAATTCAGATTGAACCTAGAATCTGAAATCCAGTAGTTCTCAAGGGACTTCATCTTTTAGGATATTCAAGCTCAATTGTCCACTCACAAGCTTAAATGCTGTTATCAATAATCATATTCCCATCCCAAACTCCAAACTCAAAACCCTAATTTCTCAGAGTGGAAGAACTCGAAGTTCATGAAATTGAGCAGTGAGCACATCAATACTAACCTAATCAAATATCCCCAAATCGAAACAATATCGAAACAGCTGGAATCTTAAAGAGAGAGTACCAGACGATGCCGTAAGCGCCGCGACCAACAGGCTGAATAGGGGGCAGGTATTTGGAGGAGACCTGGAAGACATTGCCGAGAATGTTGTAGAGAAGGTAGGCTCCGTCATGGGTGGGGATCCCCGTCACCTCTACTCTCCTCGCTTCGTTCTCCATCTCTAGTTCTCCGATCTCTCTGTGTTTGGGGATTACTGAAGTCTGAAACTGAGAAGATCCAAATAATCAAATTCAAAAAAAGTGGGATTCGTAAAGTGAAGTTGGTGACTAGTGAGAGAGGAGGGAGTGACGTCAGCAGTCACCGGGTTGGTGGAGGGAGAGAGAGTAGGGTCGGCGTCGTCGGTGAATCCACCTTTATTCCGGTTTGAAATTTGAATCCCCAATTTGTAAGGTGCCTCCAATTTTCTAATGCCCCGTTTTTTTTTTGGTTGTTTTTTTTTTTTCAAATGGCGGAGCGTTACGTGGTTATCGACTAATTCTCTACGGGTTTAACTACTAGCATACAAAATAATTGAACCACAAAAGTCAAGCAACTAGTTGTCAGATACGGTCATCCAAATCAATGAAGATTTGAGCACCCACGTTATCACAAATTGTCAAAAAAAAAAAGTGTGATTTATACCAAATGAGGCAATTAATGACTATAGCTGGAAATGGGGTGAGGATATCAAATTTACCCACTCCACTAGCACTGTTTTTTATATAAGCCGGAAGTCATGGAAGACCCGGGGTTCGTGACACTTATAGTTCATCGAATCGCATGATGTCGAGTTGTTTTGTTTTAAATAAAATGTGCCAAACATTATATTAGTTCATCAAATATCGTGGTTCCAAAGGTCTTCGTGAGATTCGGGCGCTTGCAGGATCGAATTCGACTACCATTCGATCAATCGGGCAACCCTCCTGCGTGAGTATCGCATCAATTTTTGCGGGTGAAAACTTGCAAAAAGTGGGTGATCGACAAAGTGACAGGTGATGCGGGTGATGGATGAACTGGGCGACGGCGCGGGTATGAATAATGATTTTTCAGCCAAACCCCATTCTAATAACTCGCTCCAACAATCACCCAATAAGTATCCAATAATCCAATTAAACATGTGATTTTACCCTTCTACCTAGGGGTGGGCATAAATCCCGAAAATCCCGGTCCCGTCCCGCAAAAGTCATGCGGGACGGGACGCGGGACGACCCGTCTCAATCCCGCAAATCCCGTCCCGTCCTGCATATGTATATAATAATGTAATACTATATATAATATAGTATTTTATACAATTGAATATATATTATTGAGTATATATATATATATTAAAGTATTGTGTGTGCATGTATATATACATATACTGATAGTATACACACATACTAATATATACGTATTATATACACATACTGATATTATACACACATAGTGATATATAGATATTATATACACATATACTGATATTATATATATACACATGTAATAAAATATAAAAAATTATACATATATATTTATTATATCTTTGAAAATCGTAATATATATATATATATAATCATATATATATATATATATATATATATATATATATATATATATATATATATATATATATATATATATATGATTATATGATTATATATATATAGGTTGGGTCATGTGTTAACAAGCCTTATGGTGTTAAATGTTAACAAATCTGGGTCATTGATTAAATGAAATGGGTGGCTGTGATTATTTGGTAATTTTGGTTTTTTCTTTAATTAAAAATCAATGGGACCCACCCATTTCCTTGCCCACTTGCTAAATTAATACGCATGTGTTACTCTTTTTTTTTGGCGTAACTTTTTTTTTGGTGGGGTAACGTTGTTTTTTTGTGTGGTGCACTGTTTGAACTATTCGATAAGATGATATTAATTATTCGCTAACTTATCGTTATTATTCGTGTGTAGCGAGGAGTTATCGTTCAGATAATAGCAAAAGGGTTGGTCAATTTTGCAATTATTCGCTAGGTTAATAGTAATTATTCGCTAAATTGATCGTTATTATTCGTCGGTAAAGAGAAGTTATCGTTTAAATAATAGAAAAAGGGTTGTCAATTTTGCAACTATTCGCTAGGTTGATAGTAATTATTCATTAAGTTGATAGTAATTATTCGCTAGGTTGAAAGAATATATAAATGTAATTCTTGATTTACCGCATCTATTTACCCACATACAAATGAATAATTTTTTATTATCAACGAATAGTGACTCTGAATTTGTCGAATAATCGATCAATTCATAAACAATTTTAGACAGAGTTTGAATTTCAACAAGACTACGTGTAATTGCCCCTATACATATTAATAATTTCTAATTATCAACGAATATTGACTCTGAACTTGCTGAATAATCGATAAATTCATGAGTTTAAATTTCAACAAATCTATATCTAATTGCCCCATATATATATATATATATATATATATATATATATATATATATATATATATATATATATATATGAACAATTCTTGCTTATCAATGAATAATTCCTCTGAATTTGCCGAATATTTGATAAATTCATGAATCAATTAATAAATCATAAATCTAAATATATCAATGAATATTAATATCAATGAATCAAACTCATCCGAAGTTTTTTGAATTTGCCGAATACAAACCTTAAATCTAAATATCAATGAATCAATTAATAAACCTTAAATCCTAATTCAAATCATATAGAAGTGTTTTGAATTACCAAACCCATCCGAAGCAATTGATTTGCACCTACAGTACGTAAGGATGCTGGATCAAGGTTTGAACGCTTGTGCCACCGCCGCCACCGCAGGTCTCGATTGAACGCTTGCACAAGGAGATTGAATAATTCCTAATTTGCTTCTGCGAGGGAGGAGGGCAACTTGGATGCTCCTCTGGCTTTCGCTTCTTCAGCGACGATGCCATAGCTAATGCCTTTAGGGGCAGGCATGGAGCGGTGTTACGGCGGAGATGGCGGCGGAATCAGGCGGAAGCTGAAGCAGGAACGGTGATTTCAGAAGTAAGGGGTTGGAGGATTTAGCGCCGTCGTAGCTAATTTCAGACGCTCATTCCCATCCATTGCCGCCACGGCGCCACCGCAGGTCTCGATTCGACGCTGCGCTCAGATTCGTCAGCGAAAGTCCCCGATTAACGAGGAGAAGGATCATCAGCGCCACCGCTACAGGAAGATCATCTCGGCTAGGTGGATCGACGGGACAACGTTTGAGAACGGGGCCGGATGGAGGCAAGGCGATGCAAGGCGGAGGAGTTGAGAGACGGTTAGGGTTCTGACGATCTAATGAAGAAAAAGAGAGATAATGGCACGCGCTGGGTGGGGGTGGGTTTCTTTTTATTTTCTATTTAATTTACATTAAATCAATAATTGGAATAATCTGGGCCATCTATTTTACCTCAATTAAGGGCTCAGATTTGTTAACACAAAACACCGTAAGACTTGTTAACATTTGATCCATACTATATATATATATATATATATATATATGAAATTTTATTTTTTTATAATCTTTTTTATTTGAGGGATAAGGCCCACCCCGTCCCATCCCGTCCCGCGCCCACCCCTATTTCTACCCCCTAAAAAATTCCTAAATTTCTTTCTTTTGTTCATCACATTTATTTTATATTTTAAAAGTATTATATATTTGAGTTTATATGGTTAGTAGAGTCCATAGTTAATTTGAGATTCAATAGTGAATTCGAAAATGCTTCAATGCTCCGATATTTTCGTTGTTTTTTATTTCTAAGTTATGTATATATTTTCCACAAATTGTTGAATTAGAACTCGGATTTTTTTTATTTTGATAAGTTGTTTTTTTCACGTATTATTGAACTCGAACTTCATAGGTTAGTATATGCATGTTCAAACACAAATATTTCATTTCATATTTGAAAATAAAAATGTCTGGTCGTCTTATTGAATATCCAATAATCACCCGCACCACTCACTCACATGCACAGATTGAATGTGGGTGAAGAATTTGAGGCTAATGGAGGGGGCGGCTGAAATTTAATATCCGCGAGGCCATTAACACCAGCCCATTTCCACCCCTAGCAATAACCATTAATGCCCCGTGATTTAATACTGAACCATATTGAAATGCATTGACACTTATTATGAAGTTTGTGAATTTATATACGAGTTAAATGTCTACCAAATAAGTTTGTTGAAGTTATATCTTAAAATTAATTAACAATAAAGTTCAACCAATTATATAATTCACGAAACACAAGGCATAATTATTAAAAGTGACTAGATTCCACAGATAAGAGATCCAACTGACAAATTAGTTATGAACAAGATGAAGATTGTGATCGATTACCTGGAGAGAAAGAAGAGTAAGCAATGGAGGTTGTGGGAGCTTGTCCCGTAAAATCTGTTATTTTCTCTTATTCCATATGTATAGATGGTGGGAGCTATTTATAGTGGAGGTCGTTACAACAACTTGACTTAACTCCACTTTATTCTTTTATTTACAATCTTTTATTTACAATCAACAGTATTCATTCTAAACTATCCACACTACAACTAACATGGTCTCCCTCAAGCTGGGCGTGAACGATGAAAAACCAAGCCCATCTTGCAAGCTAGTAGTAGATGTTGTTGAGCCCTCAAAGGTTTAGTCAGCAAATCCGCTATTTGCAAGTGAGACGCCACATGAACCGTGGAGAGAAACCCCTCTTGAACCAAGCCACGAACATAGTGACAATCGATACGAAAATGCTTGGTTTGCTCATGGAAAACCGGATTGGCGGCCAGATGTTGAGCAGATTTATCGTCGCAACATAATGGAATTGAAAGAGAAACAGAGACTCGAAGATCCTCAAGCAATCCAGCCAACCAAACAACTTCACTCCCTGTCATGGACATACTGCGGTACTCGGCTTCCGTTAAGACTTCGAGACTGTCTTTTGCTTCTTTGTCTTCTAGGATACCAACGAGTCACCAAGGAAGACACAATATCCGGTAAGGGATTTAGCGGAATAAGGACAACTACCCCAGTCGACATCCGAATCCGAATAGGCTCGAAGAACTAGGCTCATGGTGACTAGCACTGTCACAGTAAACCCCTTCAACCTGTCCCACGAACTTCCCAACAGCTCCATCATTCCTTGATTTACCATAGTTTTGGGCCTTTAGATCTTTGTACCAATCAGGGATCCCTACCAACTTAAAACAAGTGTTCCTGACATGTCCTCGCTCCTTACAATAGGTGCACAACCTGTCCAACTTAGCTCTCTTGTAATCCACCTTGGAATCAGATGGCTTGCTGGAACTTTTGATGTGATCCTATTTGTCAATGAGCTTGAATCCTTTATCTTATAAAGCTATGTTGTCGGAGCCCAACATCAACCCTCGTTTGAGAAAACTACGTGGCGACACTGTAGTATTTTGACTGTTTTGGGCTGCATAAAATTCCGATTGAAGCCAATTAGCACTTGATGGAAAGCTATTTTAAGTGGCTACAACTTTGATGAAGAACACTTCTCCTAAATCAGCCTTGAAGATGCTAGAATTCGACATTCTTTCCAGTAGCTCAAATCTGGACGATTTTTCATGCTCTTATTTTTATCAAAATATATCCCACATCGATTAGAGATGCTTGGGGGCTACATTTTCACTCTATATATTTCTTGTAAGAACATCATTTTAATTAAGTAAAGTTTAGTTGAGTTAAAGGTTAAGCCACTAATAACTTACTATGATTCCGGGTTAAGGATCGAGTTCTTGGTGAGAGGCTAAAAGCGAACCCCTTGGTGAGAGGCCGAGGGTGATACCCTAGTGAGAGGAGAAGGTGTCAAAGGTTCGAGATCCTCGGAGTGCGATTCCGAGAGGATTGAGATCGAGTGTAGAGGATTCAAGGGTAAGAGGCCTACGAGTCTTGCTCCACATATCAAACACTTAAAATTAGTCCCCCAAAAAGAGTGTTTGAAAGCTCGAGCCTAGGTCGATCCGGTCCTCGGGTCTCATCAACTTTGGCCCTTCTTATATTTGGAATTCCCAAATTAAGAAGCGACAGACAAGTTTTCTTGTTTGATCTCAGTGATTTCATGCTGCAATTGATAGACGAGGGGCGCATTCGATTCAGTAAAGCATTCTAGGATTTCGTCCCATAACTCCTTGGCTGAAGACACATACATGAAATTTTCTGCTATGTCGGGTTTCATGGAATTGACCACCCAACACATTACCATAAAATCACACCAAATCCACCTTTCAAGCTTAACAGAGCCTTCATCCGGACGAGGACAAGTTCCATTAATGAATCCTAACTTCATTTTAGCCCCTAAGACCATCCTTATTCCTCTGCTCCAACTATTGAAGTTAGCATCAATGAATTGAACTGCAACCAACTACATTCTCGGATGATCCGAGTTGGTCGATCAAATGCAACGGATCATTGAAATTTCCCCCGGGTTACTGCGACCGATCGGTCCGATTACCAGAATCAACTTCCTCACAGTTCATGTTGGATCCCGTTCGTTCAGACATGGAAACTCAAGAAACACAGGGCAAATCTATTAGAAACAGCAACCATAAACACAAGACTGAGAAAATTAGAGCAGAAGCACAACGACGAGAAACAAGGCGTACTCGCACACAGCAACAGACAACAATCGCGAAGCAATCGCGAAGCAAGAACAGGCAATAATAGCAACAACAAACGCGAAGCAAAAACATACAACAGGAGCAAAAAAAGACACAGATCAGCCAAATAGTAGATATGTGAAGCAATCGCACACTAAACAACAACAATCAACAAAACCAGTGCGAAATTAGGTCAAACCAAAATCAAGCAACAAACAACCAGAACTCGCATGCTTGATCAAATTCAGAAGGAAATAGATACAAAATTGAAGCAAAACTGAGCAGAGACAGAAGAATTCCAACTAATAATGACACTCGCAAAAGCAAAAACAGAGCGAAAACCAGTACGAAACCAAATCGCCGATCAACGACGAAACACAGCAAGGAAACAACCGCAAATCACAGCTCGATGCTGGATGAATACTATGATACCATATTAAAAGTGACTAGATTCCATAAATCAAAGATCCAACTGACAGATTAGCTATGAACAAGATGAAGATTGTGATCGATTACTGTTGTGGAGGGAAACTAGTAAACGAAATAAATATCAAATAAACAACGAAACCAACTCCTTATCCAAGCAAATAAAATACAAGAAACCCTCCTGCTATAGTGGTAGGGTATTCAGGATCGTATCCATGAGGAAGCATGTCAGCGCTCGCCTAATCAGTTCCAGAATCCTCTCGTTTCGACCAGTAGAAAAGTACTCGATGTCGACAACCTCAATCGAGTAAACCTACAAAACAGAACAGCAGAAGCAAAAAACAAGCAATATCGAGTAGAAGACTCCTCGACATCTACTAGAACTGGTCGAGATTGAGTAACGTGCAGAACAAAAACCGTACCTTTGTGATAGAATAAAGACGGAAATAACACAGAATCGGTGGGAATTAATTCAATAGGCCGGATAAAAGCTCCTAGAATCGGGGTTTCAATGCCACAACGATAACCATATAAGAATCTATTATGGCCGGCCTAACAGATTATGTTTGTGGTTGCTGTAACTAGAAGAAAGAGATGTGAGAGATACAGAATAGGATGAGATGAAGAAAGAGTGTATTAGGAGGGAAAATATGAATTTGTTATTTTTTTCATACCCCTCCTCAATGTGCATATAAGCCTATTTATACACTAACATAGGCCATAACAGTGCTTCACCCATATAAAGCCTTGTCTCAAGGCTTGAGATGGTGACCATAACAGTGCCTCACTTCTAAGACATATGACACCTGAGTACAATACACTAAGAATGCATTTGAAATTGGGGAAACTGAGAGAGAATGTGAGCAGCAGCCTCCCACGTCGTTCTGATTCGGACAAGTTCTTCCACTTGATGAGCCACTTTGTCACGGGATCCCCATTCTGTAGCTTATGCATCCTTGTATCCATGATCTTCTCAGGTTCATTCAAAATCATGCCATCTCATCTGTAACTGGCAAGGCATCACTGGTAGCACCTTTACTCATGTTCTTCAATTTTAGTTGAGGGACATGAAAAACTGGGTGGATCTTTGAGGTGATAGGCCATTGCAACTTGTAAGCAACCGGGCCAATCTTAGCCAGAATTGGGTAAGGGCCATAGTACTTTGAACTGAGCTTAAGGTTTCTACGCACTGCAGCTGATGCTTGTATGTAAGGCTGAAGCTTGACAAAAACCAAATCACCCACATTGAAAGATCTGTCTGTCCTGTGAGCATCAGCAAATATCTTCATACGGGTCTGTGCCTGCTGTAGGTGGCCTTTAAGCTGTTTGATCACCTGTTGTCGTGCAGTCAACCAATCATCCACTGGGGAACCTATTGCAGACAGAGTTGGAAGGCCTAGTTGTCGGGGAGGAAACCCATACAAGGCCTCAAAATGTGCCATCTTGGTAGAGGAATGTGAAGTGGTATTATACCACCACTCAGCGAGGAATAGCCATTGGCACCATTTCTTTGGATGATCTGATGTCATGCACCTCAAATATGTCTCCAGGCAACGATTAACTCTTTCAGTCTGTGCATCGGACTGAGGGTGGTATGCAGTGCTTAGATCCAATTGAGTGTGCAGGGATCTGAACAAGTGTTGCCAAAAATAACTCACAAAAACCTTATCCTTATCTGAGACAATGCTAGTTGGGGTCCCATGGAGTTTGTAGATGTGTTCCATGAACAAGGAAGCCACCTTTGCTTCTGTAAATGGATGGCTCAAAGCAAGGAAGTGAGCATACTTTGTTAGTCTATCAACCACCACCAAAATGGCATCCTTGCCTTGAGATCTAGGCAACCCTTCTACAAAATCCAAACTAATGTGACTCCATGGTTTTTCAAGAATGGGTAATGGGTGTAGCAACCCCGGGGAAGGGACATTTTCTGGTTTGCTCCTCTGGCAGACATCACAGGCTTTAACAAAGTCATTAACATCATCCTTCAACCCTTGCCAATAGACTAAACTCTTTAGCCTGTTGTAAGTAGCATGGATACCCGAGTGGCCTCCCACTGGTTCTTCATCTAATGTTGCCAGTAATTTCATTCTCAAATTTGAATTACCTCCAATAAACAACCTCCCTTTGTATCTCACTAAGCCATTAGAGATAGTAAAAGGTCCTGGATTGTCAGATAAGGCTTGGATCACGACTTGTTAAGCTTTGTTGTCTTGATCATAGCTACTTAGCACCTCAGTAAGCCAAGTTGGTTTCACTACTGTAATAGCAGCACAAGAATCATGCTCAAAGATTCTTGAGAGAGCATCTGCAACCTTGTTCTCAACCCCTTTCTTATATGCTATATCATAGTCCAACCTCAACAGTTTTCTCACAGCTTTCCTCTGCACTTGGGTTGACAATTTCTGATCAAGGAGGTGCTTCAAGGGCTGGTGGTCTGTCTTTATAATGAACCTGCGCCCTTCCAAATAATGCCTCCATTTGTCAATAGCAAGTAGGATTGCTAGAAGTTCTTTTTCATATAATGCTAGTAACAAATGTCTACCCTGTAGAGCTTGACTGATGAATGCCAAGGGCCTTCCCTGCTGCATGAGCACAACTCCTACACCTGAGTCACAGGCGTCAGTCTCAATCACAAATGGCAAGGAGAAATCTGGCATGGCTAACACTGGTGGGGAACTCAATATCTTCTTCAATTTCTTGAAAGCACTCTCAGCAATGTCAGACCACACAAAGTTATCCTTCTTTAACAAATCAGTCAAAGGCTTAGCAATACATCCATAACCTCTGATGAATCTCCTATAGTATCCTGTAAGTCCCAAAAACCCTCTTAGATCTTTGATGTTTCTAGGAGTAGGCCATTTCAGCATAGCCTCAATTTTCTTTGGATCTGTTGACACACCAAAGGAAGAGATTATATGTCCTAGATACTCAACCTTCTCCTGAGCAAAATCACACTTAGATCTCTTGGCGAATAACTTGTGTGCTCTCATTGCAGATAGTACCTCATTCAAGTGTTTGGCATGGTCCAACACACTCTTACTGTAGACCAAAATGTCATCAAAAAAAAATTCCAAAACAAACCTTCTCAAGAAGTTGTTGAACACATCATTCATCAGGCCTTGAAAGGTTGCAGGTGCATTGGTTAACCCAAATGGCATAACCCTGAATTCATAGTGACCATGGTGAGTACGAAAAGCAGTTTTAGCAATATCTGATTCCACCATCCTGACCTGGTGGTACCCATCTCGTAAATCCAGTTTAGAGAACACACAAGCACCACTGAGTTCATCCAACAAATCCTCAATGTGAGGTATAGGGAATTTGTCCTTGACAGTTAAGTCATTTAACTTCCTGTAGTCAATGCAAAACCTCCATGTGCCGTCCTTCTTTTTAACCAATAATGTTGGTGAAGCAAAAGGGCTATGGCTAGGCCTAATAATCCCACTTGTAAGCATGTCTGAAACTTGCTTTTCAATTTCAGTTTTCTGAAAAAATGGGTACCTATAGGGCCTTGTTGCTACTGGTGATGCACCTGGTTTGAGCACAATGGCATGCTCATGGTTCCTCATAGGTGGTAGTTCCTTAGGCTCCTAAAACACATCCTCATACTCCGCAATCACAGAAGCAATAGCAGAGGGTAGGTGGTCCTGGGTTCCACTGATGCTACATACCTGAGCAACCTGCACCATCAACATAGGGTGGTCCCAATGACACAATTTACTTAATTCTCTTCCTGTAAGCATCTTAACACAAGCTCTTTGTGAACCTCTATCCTCCTTAAAGCCTTTGAGGACCACTTGTTTCCCAGACTTTACAAAAGAGATTTGGACCTCAATGAAATCAAACAAAACCGGGTTATATCCAGCAAGCCAGTCCGTGCCTAAGATCATGTCACACCCCTACATTTTCAATAAACGTATGTCATGCTCATAGTTGCTACCTTGCATTTCCCACACAAAGGCCTTGCAAATCCTGTTGCTGAACATTGTACCATTAATGGTATTAACCTGCATTAGGCTAGCTTTACAAGCATCAAATAATCCAGCCTCCAATGCAACTCTAGAATCTAAGAAGTTGTGGGTAGCTCCACTGTCAACAAGAATGGTCACCTCCTTCCCTTTTACTGATCCTTTGACTCTAATTGTACTCCCCGATTCGTTCCCAGTAAGGGCATGGACATAAACTGCATCAACATGTTCCTCCTCTTGGGCGAATTCTTGAACCAATTCCTCAGTCAGTGGTTCATTTTCTCGCACCTCTTGTGCAATCAAACTGAAGAGAGATTGCATCTTACATTTATGACCATGAAAAAATTTCTCCCCGCACCTGTAACATAGACCTTTCTTGGCCTCGTTTGTACGCCCAGTACTCACCTCCGATGGTGCAGGTGCTGACCCTTTGCTGCTCTCACCCGTGCCACTGCCATTGTACACCGGATTTCTCGACTCGGTTTTGAAGGAAGAATTTCGTGACCAAGGCGAATTCTTGTTTCCTCCTAGCTGGGATCCCATGCATATGTAGGTCTCCATTGTGATCTTGATACACGGATCAAGGCTTGAACCGCTTTATGATGAAGAAGAGCTTGATCAAGAACCTCTTCCATTGACGTTGGTCGCCCCAATTTCACTAAGGACTGGATCTCTGTCTTGAGGCCGCTGATGTAGCTAGAAACAAAGTATGACTCGGTGAGTAATGGATTGAAAGAAAGCATGCCAGCTCTTAGCTCTTCAAATTTCTCATTGTATTCCTCTAAGTCATCTTGTTGCTTCAATTTATTAAACTCACCGACGATCTCTGCCTCTATGCGATCCCCAAATCTCATACAGATTGCATCGCAAAATTCGCTCCAGCTTATGTTCTGATTCTGCATCATATAGCCTTGCAACCATGTATCGGCTTTATTCGTCAGGTATATTGCTGCGATTTCGACCTGCTGTCTTCCTGTATTCTCTATAGATTCGCCAAGGACTCCGAAGTAGATGCCATATATGCCTTCGTGTCCTCCCTTAACTCTTGGCACTGTGATTCCATTGCTTTTGACCTTGTTCCGTCCGCCATGGAAGCTCCAAGTGCAATCTCTGATACCAAAATCTGTTATGGTCGGCCTAACAAATTATGTTTGTGGTTGCTATAACTAGAAGAAAGAGAGGTGAGAGATACTAAATAGGATGAGATGAAGAGAGAGTGTATTAGGAGGGAAAATATGAATTTGTTATTTCTTTCATACCCCTCCTCAATGTGCATATAAGCCTATTTATACACTAACATAGGCCATAACAGAATCATGCTAAAGGTATAAAATATCATTCTTTTCATCAAATAATTGTCGTTATTAAGAAGTAGGAATATAGAGGCTTTCGCATAAACCCTAATTATTACTAACCCTTTTCACATAATTAATCTAAGTTGTATTAAAATCACTTTTGCTTCAATAACACAAACAAGGATCACCTTCGACTGTCGCAAAAGAATCATGCTCATAGGGATAAAAGATGAAATTGCATTAAAAGTTGTACCTTTTGTCGCATTACCTTACATGGCTACTATCGGGCTCACCCTGACCCTAGAAGTTGGGTGACTACTCACTCTTCATCATAGAAAGACACATCAATAACAAAAGGAAACTAAATTGCATTAAATCAAATAAAAACTTACAACAAATCGAAGCCAAAACCGTTCTCGCAAATCTCTACCTCAATCGGCTCCAAGCTCTCTAAATTCTCTAAACTTGCTATCTATTGTGTTCACAATTGCTTGGGGCTTGGATGATTCCTAAGATCAGCCCCTAATGCCTTATTTATAGTATTCAATCCTCGCTATCCAAGGAAAGAATATTCTATCTATATCTAAAACTATCTATCAAAGGCTTTATGATAAAACTTGAAAATAAAACAAATAAATCCTTAAGGTAAATATCTAAAGTGGATAGAGCTTGATATATCTTCTCTTCAAGTTGATAGAATTCCACGCGCCTTTGCTTGCAAGTAACCACACACTCGGATCTTCACTCGATTTTGACTCGGATTGACCCTGGGAAGTACTCGACATCGACAAGAGTAGTCGTCGTCGAGTAGAACTCTTCTCCTCGTACTGTGCTCGAGTTCGGGCAGAATTCGGACTCTCGATGGGTACTCGACGTCGAGTAGAGTTGTGCTCCTCGAGTGATCTGCTGCTCGACTGGTGGATTTTGACCAGATGTACTCGACATCGACAAGAGTGGTCGACGTCGACTAGTGTTGTCGAGTGCCTCCTTTCTTGTTTTCTGGGTTGACGTGCACTGGCTCAGCTGCTACTCGACCTCTGGTTTGGTGTATTCGACTTCGAGCTATTCCATGATTTTCTCCCTTCTCCGAATTGCTGTAAAATGCCTCGATTTCTACGAAATTAAACATAAACTAGTGTAGACTCCATAATTGGCAAATAAGCATAAACTACATAGATTCTGTATAATTCTAACCCAATGATATGAAATGCATGCAGAAATCGATATAAAAGTTAATGTAAAACATGGCAATTTAGGCTCACAACAATTACCTGGAGAGAAAGAAGAGTAAGCAATGGACGTTGTGAGAGCTTGTCCCGTAAAATCTGTTATTCTCTCTTATTCCATATGTACAGATGGTGGGAGCTATTTATAGTGGAGGTCGTTACAACAACTTGACTTAACTCCACTTTTTTCTTTTATGTACAATGAACACTACTCACTCTATTGTCGTTCGCCACTTGATCGTTTGGTGTGGTGTGTGTACAGTGTTTTGTCTGGGTCCTTCGGGCCCAAGTTGCGGAAATGTCAATTTTTTTATTATAATAATAATTATAATAATTGAAAAGACAAAATTATTGGCCTGAAATGACTCTATTTAATTCCCGAAAAAGTTTGAGTAAATCCACCCGCAAGGGTTTGTCTATACCTCGCAAGGGATCGACGATATTCTTGGAGGTGAAATTTTGTTGGCGTTGTGTTCGAGCAGTTTGCGGCTCTTCTTCCGATGTTTCGAGGAGGTCTTCTGCTTGGTTGGGGGGCGTGGAGGTTGGAGTCGGGTCTGGCTGGGATCGAGGTGGTGCACTTAGTGAGACTCCGTATCCGGGATTGTGTTTCCTTGGAGTTTGTCTGCACTACCCTCAGGAGTTAGAGTCCTGCTGTACCGCTGACCCGCGGTGTCACTGTTCGGTGGTGCTTGGCTTCGTTCTTCGGCGGCTTCCTCAACTTTCTTGGAGTTGGTCTTCTTGAGTCGTTTGGTTATAGAGTTTATTGTTGTTTGTTTCATTTCGCCTATTATCTGTATTTCTATATTTTTTGATTGTACGTTTGACGATTCGCCGTCTACCGACTTTGACGGCCTCTCAACGAGTCAGACCTCTCTGACTTTCGAATTTTTACCTAATAAAAAAAAATCACTACTCACTCTAAACCATCCACACTACAGCTAACATGGCATGGTCTACAATAATCAACCATCCATTTCATAATAGCGGATTTTTAAAAAAAAAAAGTAATACTCCCTCCTATTATACTTATTAAATGTTTTAAGAGGTAAGCTTTGATATTTTTATTTGATAATTGTTTTATTGTTTAGTTCAGATTATATATAAACATATTATTGTCTCATTTTATTTTTTTTGTCTCAATAGATTACTCTTTTCCAGTTTTCCCCATTTTCCATAAATATTTTCTCTTTTCCTTTCTTAAAATATTATTTTTAAGAAAAAAGCCTTCATTTGGATGGCCATCCATTATGATTTATAAGGTATAATATATATTGCATTATAATATAATACAAAACTGTACATTATAATTAAGTTATAATAGTTGGTTATCCAAACACCTACAAGGTTAGCTCAATTTTATTTTACTTAAAATTCATATGTTTGGATCAATTGAGTTTCTTGCGGGAAGAATTATTGCACAGACTTTTAGCGTATAATATCATGAGTGGTTAACTTCAAGTAACTAAGCTTTCTTAATTATCGTGCAACACTTGCGTCTAATAAAACCAATATGAATCAGTTATTCACTTATTCCCTTTGGAGGTTGAGATTTCAATGACTCCGTTTATACATAATTGTTTTCTGGAGGTTGATAGTGTAAATTGATTGTCAATTGTATTATAATGGGGAGAAGAGATGAGAATGAGAGATTGTATTCAATTGATGTGTCTTGTGGGGTATTCACCAATCTATATACATATATTAAAATCGATACATAGCGTCCTGCGTGGCGGCGTGTGAGTGATTCTGCCTACGTGGAGGCGCGTGGGTGCGTCTCACAAAACTTTCTCCCGTCAAAAAGGAAATCTGATAAAAATAATTATTTTATTTTACCATTAACTCTTATAATTGGATAGATATGAAATATCTAATAAGGAAGAAATTATATCAATATGGCACAATCAATATAATTAAACGTACAAATAATAATAATAATAATAATAATATCTCCTACCAAAAAAGTTTGTCATATACAATTACAGTATGTATATACAAGTTACATTAGATAATTTGCTCATAATGTATATTCGTTCATTATGTATATTCAATATAATTAGATATAATTAAACACATAGTATGTCTTTACTCTATTTCAATATAATTAAACGTATTAGTAGTAATAATAAAACTAATTAAGCTATCATTTTGACGGTTGTTAGATTCAAGGTTTGAGTGTCTAATGGAGTTTTAGAAACACTCTGTAATCTATATCTATATTTTTTATTCTATTCTATATACATATACTAAAATCGATGTATAGCATTTTATGTGGTGTGTTGTGATTGATTATAGGGAAAAATTAATAAAATAATATGTTATCATAATTTATAGAAAGTTGTATAAGTCCCAATCTATCTATAAACATTTTAGTTAATGTACAAAAATATAGAAAAAAATATATTTCATGGTCATACTTACCAAAAACATTAATAGATAAATATGTTATATTTGTTAGGTGCTATTTTATTTATATCTAGATTATTTTTTGGTGGAAAGAATTATTTATATCAAAACCAATCATTTAATAATTGTTATTTTATTTCTATCTATATTATATTTGAGGCCAAAATAAATAATTAAAATATTATATAGCCATAATATGTAGCTATAATCCATCCGTGTAGAGATATTTCAGTAAACTAACGTATTATATATTTAATAAAAAACAATATTGAAATATTTTTAGAAAAACATGTATCTATTAAATTAAATGAGATTCAATTAATTGTAGAGTAGAAAAAAATTACCTTATAAATGTGAATTTTATTTATATTTTGAGAGAATCTAAATAAAAGATATTTAGATTTTTATAATCCGTCGAACTAATTTTATTTATATCTATATTAATTTTTGGTGAAAATTTCATATATATATTTATATTTTTTTTATTGAAATCTATCTAAATTATTTATAATATTATATTAATGTATTCCCCGTACACGGGACGGGGCCTACACTAGTACAATATATATGAGCCATATCCTTGGGCTCCAAGTATAAGATAAATCTATCTAAAGGTAAAAACTCTATCTAAGTAAAGTGTATATTTTGTACATCCACATCATAATAATATTATAACACTCCCCCTTGGATGTACATTCTTTGTTCCTCCAACTGCCTCGTTAAAAACCTAGCTAGGAAAAACCCAATGGGACAAAACCATAGCTTAGGGAAAAAGAGTGCAGCCTTCTACGTACGCCCTTGTTGACTTGTTGTACTGCCTCATTAAAAACCTTGTCAGGAAAACTCAGTGGGATAAAACCTGATCGAAGGGAAAAAGAGTGCAGTGCGTGTATACTCCCCCTGAATTCAACATCCTTCTCGAAGTCTTCTCATTCTTCTTAATGTCGCCGTCTTCATGAGCTTATGATCGAATCTCAACATTGTCTTTAATGTGTATAAGTTGGAATGTCTTCATTATTAACTTTGGCGTGACTGACTTGCATGTATTGGTGTTGAGCTACTTTGGATGCACAAGTATAAGGTACTTCAGGACCTAGTGTGCCTTTAATTGTTGATCTGAGGATCTGATGTATTAAATGTTGCTGAAGTTGCCTCATTAAAAACCTTACCTTGGAAAAACCCAGTGGGATAAAAACCAAGATTAAGGAAAAGAGTACAACATTGTATGGTACTTCGGGACCTAATTAAATGTCACTACTTTCACAAATATAGATAATTCATGTACTCTAATAAGGATCTTTAACCAACTGCACGTGACATCATTTTGATAATAATGTTTCAGGCATTTTTAATCGATTCTTTCCATTTATATGGGTATGCACTTACAACGTTCATCATTTACATTTGGAGCCAAAATTATATTCACTCCTGGTGAATGCATTCTAATGTAACCTTTAATAGGTTTTTGTCCAATCAATTTGGATTTATATTTTTCTTTGTACGAACACCCACTTAAAACCAATTGATACTACACTTTTCAATGTTGGAGCTACAGGTCCAAAAACTTCATGCTTAAATAATCCATCTTTGGATGAATTATTTCTTTCTAGAATTTGGGATATACCATGTATCCTTGTGAGGGGAGTTGCCTCGTTAAAAACCTTGCTTTTGAAAAACCTAAATGGGACAAAAACCAAAGTTGAGTAAAAGAGTACAACTTTTCTCCCCCTCAATTTAGCATATAAATCACCAATTTTATAAATACATGGTACTTCTGGACTTAATATCATTTCCCAATCTAATCAAAGATGAAAAGATCATTTGTCTTCCTATTATAATGTCTCTCTTTGTACACTCGAACTACAGGTCGAGATATTTTTAGAGCTTTCAACTAATTTCCAACTAATCCTCTGCTTATTAGATAATTAAGGATCTGGTCATTTCAAGACAACTAATAATCAATTCTAACACTGTCAACGTTCATGAAATCTCTTCAAGAGTTTTATACTAGTGGACATATCACCATTGTTTGAAGTTACTACTAGAACCTCGATATAAAGCATGCTAGTACATTGGTTTACTTATCTTCCATGCAATATATTGCTTCTTGATCTCCTTTTCCTCTCCCCTAAA
This sequence comes from Persicaria maculosa, assembly GCA_963922045.1. Taxonomy (NCBI): domain Eukaryota; kingdom Viridiplantae; phylum Streptophyta; class Magnoliopsida; order Caryophyllales; family Polygonaceae; genus Persicaria; species Persicaria maculosa. Next base: position 22,425,774 of record OY998259.1, on the reverse strand, counting down.
TACCGAGTATTTTATCATCCGTGATAAACTCTAGGTATTTGATCATCTATGGGGACTCAATCCTCCATATACATCAACTTTCTTTATTGACAACAACTTAGTGTAATCTGGGGAGATTTCGGTGTCTATACTGAACATGTCGATGCCTATACTGAACATGTAAATACCAAGCTCTCTACTGGATATAAATTACAAGGAGAATTTATTCAATTGTTGACCGAAATCAAATCAATCTCTTGATATTTATGCCTGCTTGTTAACTATTATTGACGACCCTGCTTGGTCATTCCATGCGTTAGCATTAACCTAAATGATAAGTAATGACTTCACTTGATCAATTTAATCGTCAGCTTCTCAATGCTCATTTATCCAACATATCAATTTCATTGATATCATTTCCATATTACATCCATATTGCCAATATGGGTAATCTATTTATTATGTGTTGGATCTTCTTTTGACATCCTCGACTAGAGGAAAACCACTGCTTCTAGCAATTATCGACTTTCATGATCCTAATTTATCTGTCATCACTCCTTCCCTTTAGAGTGTTTTGACGCTCTTCTAGAGCCATCTTATCATATGAATTTATTGATTGATTATATCAACAGTCATTCGAGAACTAATTTTGACGCTCTTCTGGAGATATGTATAAGGTTTAATTATGCCAAGTATAGACTTTATACAAATACTCGTTAGTTATTTCATCTTGAAAACTTCGGGTTTTCCATAGCATCAGATACCAAGCTCTAAGCCATTCTAACATTTTCATACGATGATCCATTCACAGTTTGGGAGATTACAAATCCAAATTAGGCAAACCATTAACTTTGACTTGTTCTTCCACAATCTCCTTGATGTGGGAGTCGACTCATACATGATTATCTATAATCATTTTCAAAATTATGACCAGTATCCTAACAACGGTCGTGCGCACCGTATCCTCTTTATATCCTCTGCTAGAGGTAACAATGTATATTGCATCTGGCAATAAAAGAGGTTGTTATGAACCATAGGTCATTTAACCAGCTATTTATTTGAGTTCTACCATACCCAAGTAGATTAAGAACAAGATTCCAAAATAAAGAGTCTTCGGGCTCTCGTGAACTAATTTTATCAATTTCGCACCATTTAACAAGGATGTGCTTCAAACTCTTCTCCCAGATCATCATTTGTTGAATAAAATTGGCATTATCTACCCATAATGGTTTCTTCAAGAAACATTTCCAATGTATATTCATAAAATGCAAATCAAATTAAAAATATAAATAAAATAAATATTCCATATACCTTAAAATATCCAATTTTAACTAATAACAAACCAAAAATGGCAGAGTATACAAAATCAAAGGTGTTGGATCATTTAGGCTCTTCATTCAATAGATGGCTTTTATTAACACTAATGACATAAATAATCCTTGTCAATATAAAACCACATATGTTTATGGCATAAAAAATCTTAATAAGTTATTTCTTCTGGAAACACTTTGAGTTTTGCGCAAAAGTAAATATATACACCTCACTAAATAACAAAAACAATCTCAGTAAATTCAAATAAATGCACTAAACATAATCAAAATTTATTTGGCCACTTCAGGTGGATATCAGTCCAAATATTGATCATCTATTTCAATAAACAATATCATTCACAAATAGTATATCTTCAATAACTATCTCAAATTTCAATTTCATGCAATTTAAGTTATATACAAATCAACTTCATGACACATAAATAATGTCAACTTCTGGTGACAAGGAATCAAACAAGTTTAACCACTTCAGGAGTTTATATTTCACCTTCTATGAAATAAATCATATATGAAACAAATATTTACAAGTACAGGATGAAATCAACAATATCATCTTAGCTCATCACTACAAAGATGAGGCTAATATTTTAATCGATGCATGATGACGTTATTTATTTATCAACTTATCAATATATCAATTCATTTAGATATCATTTATCATGTATCCGTTCAATATATGGTCAACACCCAATCGTACATGATTTATCAGTGCATGATTTATCAGTGCTCTAAATTCTCATATATCAAAGCATATTAGCACTACGACACGATTTATGATATAAAATCTATACATGCAATCAATAACGTCATATTGCAATTAGCAACTAAATGGTAATCCATATTTAATGTAAGAGATCAACTCATAACACACACATATATATATATATATATATATATAATCACTTACGATCAAGAGGCACAAAAATCATAACTCAAATATATGATGTTTAGGCTTACCTGACCGCAAGCTCGATCGCATATACCAATATTAAGTAATTGGTCCAACTCCATCACGAGCCTTAAAGTCGAGCCTAATTAACATAGATAGGCTCAAGTAGAGTTCAATCTTCAAAAGTTCGCCTCCTTTTACCATGATATGTGTGGATCCGTGGACAAACCACTCGCATGACACCACCCATCACCAAATTAAAATATTAATAAATTATAATCATGGTTTATTTAAAACACATCATATAACATAATTCTATCCATCCTTATGCATGTATAAGGCCTTAAACCTTTTGAAATTCTAATTAATCGAGCAAGGAAAGTCAATGTACCTCTTATGTGAGCAACACATACATAATCACACTCCGAAACAGATTTACAGTATTATCAAAATGTCTGATTTTGATTAACTTTACAATTGGCGATAATCTATCTTTATTCACTATCTCAAAAATAAATATGAGCATATCCTCAATTGAGATGAATGAAAGGACATGTGCGAATTTAAGATGCAACATTATGAACCCCAATCTTTATACTATCAATACACAAGGGGGTAAAAATCTATTACAATAAAGCAACAATCATATGTATGAGTTAATATGGAAATAGATAGACAAAATCCGAAGCAAGGCATAAAAGATGTGTTTTTATCTACTTCAGGAGATATGTCTTTTCATCACTACGGGAATGAATTTTATCGATCACATCAACTTCTTTATAATATCAACTTCTTTACTTGCATATAATACAATAAATTTATATAGTTATCATTCACATACTTCAAAATATGGGGAAAGATTATTACTTTAGGGATAGACTATAAGTAAAAAAAAATCCACTTCCACTGCTTCAGGGATTGAAATTTAGTTTATCCGCTTCATAATTAAAATAAGGAACAACAGTGAAACAAAGTTGAACAACACAGATCTTATACTCCGATCAAACAAATTCAATCTAAAAAGAAAAAGAACCGAGATTAAGGGTATATGTATATACGTCAATAAGTTGAAACGTATAGGAGGTAAGGCAGTGGTAATAAGCAATAGGTATATTAATATTGTATCTTAATCGGCAACCAAGCAATTGAAATACATCACCTAACACATATATTCTTAAATCAATAGTTAATTTAACACATCAATCATGAACGCAAAGAATCATAGATTGACTTCGTAAGAACAAATAAAACGTACCGGGTATATAGCATAAGCAAAGAGACGACACCGGAGCAATCTAAATACCTTTGATTCTGTAAAAGGAAGTTGAAGTGAGCAACTTTCATGCCGTCCATCAACAACTTCTCAATCATGTCAACGGAGGGTGAGGCAGGCCCTAGCGTGCACACGATCTTAGTTTTAGGTCTCATCCCTACCGACTCCATTGACGATCTTCACCGGAACTTGAACGGTAAATTTTCAGAGGTCGAAGATGAAGATAAGGCCTTGCGAATTGGGCGGTATATAGCTAGGGTTATTTTCTAGAGCAAAACTCGTGCTGATAACGTATTATAATGGGGAGAAGAGAGAATGAGAGATTGTATTCAATTGATGTGTCTTGTGGGGTATCCACCAATACAATATATATGAGCCATATCATAATAATATTATAACAAATTGTTTAATTTGGAGACTTTTGCAGAAGGGTATGGATCGGATGAGCTGCATCCACTATCTAACTTGGTTGCTTGCTATCAAGGCTTCATCAAACGCGAATGGATCATAAAATTTCGCCATGTAATACAACAAGGCAATAGACTAGCGGATTCGTTAGCTAATTTTGCATTTTCTCTTTGTTTAGGATTACACGTTTTGAAAGATCATCTTTCGATCAAGCATCAGATGTGCCATGTTGGAGGATCTTAGAGGAGAGTACTCTATTTGATTCACATGACTATGAGTTGATTGTTTTTGTTTCCCTTAATTTACTTGTGGAGCTTGACTCTTGGTTTCATTTTAGCATCCATATTCGTGATTGTATAGTTGGTGATAAATGGTCGTGCGGACACGTGCCATTAATAAACCCCTAAAATAATACTATATGGTAAAAAAAAAACCATATGCAACCAATCTCATCGATATATTACACAAAGTAAGAGCAATCATAACTTACACGCATTTGTAACATTTACCTTATAGCTAGTTCCCAAAAGCTAAAAATCATAAACCCTAATTACAATCAAATCCCCGCGATCCATGCTCAATATATCAAATAGTAAATGGCCCAAAATGCGACAAACCCAAAATAAGAAGTGTCTAAACAGAAAGGAGAGAAGTTTACACATTGAAGATTTCAGGGAGCTAGGTCGCGGAGTAGTTCAAGATTCGATCAGCCTAGCTAGCTAGCAGCTTAGTAGTGAGCTAGCTAGGTTGATCGATGGCGTTGGTTAGCCACACAGTGCAAGACCTTGCTAGCGATCATAAGCTTCACCTGACCTCTCTTGGGAGGCAGTGAAATTTGTCTTCCCAACTTGTTGCTCTTTGGGGTCTCTATCTATATTTATTTTTGTCTGTTGCAAAGTTGGGAAAGTGTTTTTTGATGCTTTGGCTTCAAATGAGCTTCGGCTGTGTTTTCATATTTATAGGCATGTGCTTCAGGAGCTTCTCTTGCAAGCTTTCAAATATAATGGTTTTTGTTATTTTGCAAGAAAGGAATATTAAAGAATCGCAAAAGTTAAGAGTTCTTTTTTTTTTAATGCAATCTTTCGATTCTATCTATATACTGTATAGGCGAAGATGTTAGCAAAACATTAAATTATAGTGAAATGAACGAATTTTGTGTTACAATAATAATGTTGTTCATCCAATAAAAAAAAAATGTTGTTCATATTCACAAAATATAATAATGAATAATATCATAGTTATATTAATGTAAAATAATATTCATTCATTTCTGTGAAGAGTGCACCTTCCCTTTGTAATGCTGTCCAACACAGCTATATCAAGAGCAAAATAAATGCTCTTCCCTGCACCTGAACATTCAATGAAGCATTGAGCAAGATAAGAGCCAAAAACGGCTGTGCCAAAGGCTGCTTTGATGATCCCCAAAACCCTACATCATATCAGGTGACAGCAAGGCTTTATATAGTACCTTGATGTCACTGATCACGTGAGTGTCATGCCTTGCAGGCTTATTACAAATCAGTCCAAAATGAGGCAACAAATTACAGCAATGGCAATGCATAAGAAGACAAAAGAGGTTACAGAAATGAAGCTGTAAAACAGCTGTAATAGGACAGTGAAAAGAGGTTGATCACAAAGGTGAAAAACCAGCTTAGTTGCTCATGAGGAATGCATCATCTCTTATTCTTCATATCCCCTCCTCAAGTTGGGCATGTATCAAAGCCTGTCAAGCCCAACTTGCAAGAGAAGAAGAGGTGAGGTTTTTCACCAAGGGGTTTGGTGAATATATCTGCCAATTGAACTCCTGTCCTCACATGCTGAGGAGTGATAAATCCTGTCACCAAATACTGCCTAATGAAGTGACAGTCAATTTTAAGGTGTTTAGTCCTCTCATGAAACACTGGGTTCTCAGCAATATGAATTGCTGCCTTGTTGTCACAGTATAAGGGTATAGGCAATGGAACAGTAACTTTTAATGTGCAAAGGACTCCCTCAATCCAAATGAGTTCACTGGTGGTAGCAGACATGCTTCTATACTCGGCCTCTGCAGATGATTTGGATACAGTAGTCTGCTTCTTAGTTTTCCAAGATACTAAGGCATCACCAACAAAAGCACAATATCCAGTTAATGATTTGGCACTGAACTGACATGCACCCCAGTCAGCATCACAGTAAGCTGACATTGCAAGATTGGAAATAATTGGATAGTGAAGACCAACACCAATTGTCCCTTTTAAGTACTTTACAACATGGAGTGCAGCATCATAATGTGGTTGCCTTGGCTCAGACATAAACTGACTCAAATGTTGCACTGCATATGAGATATCAGGTCTAGTGAGATTCAAGAACAATAACCTCCCAACTAGCCTTCTATAAACCTCAGCATCATTCATTAATTCTCCTGCATCAACAGACAATTTCAATCCCCTTTGCATTGGAAAGGGAGCACTCTTACAATCAGACATACCACAATCAGTGATGATGTCCAAGATATACTTTCTTTGATGCAAATGTGTTCCTGTTGCATCCCTCAATATTTCAAGACCAAGAAAATATCTTGCCAATCCCAGGTCTTTGATGGTGAATTTCTTATTCAGTGCCCTCTTGGTCTCATCAATGAACTGATCATCATCCCCAGTTAACAAAACATCATCAACATACACAAGAGCAACCACAATGCCACCATTCACATGTCTGACAAACAATGAATAATCTTCTATGCTCTGTTCATATCCCATACTGATCAAAAATCTGCATAATTCAATATTCCATTGCCTTGATGCCTGTTTGAGGCCATAAATGGACTTGCTTAGCTTACAAACTTTACCAGAATTTCCCATGTGATAACCTTCAGGCGGTTTCATGTAAACTTCTTCTTCTAAATGACCATGCAAAAATGCATTATTCACATCCAACTGATGCAGTGGCCATTGTTTAGCAGTGGCAATAGCAAGGAGAACTCTTACAGTACTGAACTTTGCTACTGGAGAAAAGGTATGTTTATAATCCTTTCCTTTTATCTGGTTGTACCCCTTAGCAACCAATCTTGCTTTGAACCTCTCAACTGTTCCATCTGGCCTGTACTTCACCTTGTACACCCATTTGCTCCCAATTGCTTTCTTTCCTGGTGGCAAGTCAGTCATTTCCCATGTTCTGTTATCTTCTAAAGCCTTCAATTCCTGTTCCATTGCCTCAATCCAGTGATCATGTTTAACAGCCTGACCATAATGTGAAGGTTCATAGACCTTTTCCATACAAACAAAGGAGTTCACATATCCAGGTTCCAGGTTTAAAGTTTGATCTAGACAAGTGACTAAAAAAGACTGTGACATAGAATTGTTTCTCCTTTGGTCAGGCAAAACAAAATCATTCAACCTTCTTGGTTGTATTATCTGTCTAGTGGATCTCCTTAAGGGAGGGAATTCATCCTGATCATCAAGCCTTACCTGAGGTACTCCCTGAGTCCTACTAGATTGGCTCTCTGTAAGGGAATCATTCACAAAATTATTGCTGTCAACATCAACATCTGCATTTTCTGCTTGGACACTCTCAGTCTGATGACTGGTGTCCTGTGATCTGGGCACCAATTCCTGCACTGATCTTTCATCATGAGCTGGATTTACAAGAGGCAATCTATGAACAACTTCATCTCTGCATCTGTCACTTTCTGTTCCTGAATCCTTAAAGGGAAAAACATTCTCATTGAATGTTACATCTCTACTCACAAATGATCTCTTTCCCTCAATGTCCCACAGCCTGTAGGCCTTTTGGCCATGTGGATAGCTAAGCAAAACACACCTTCTGGCTTTCACTTTCATCTTGTCTCTTTCTGAATGAGCTACTGGAGCATAACATAAGCAACCTATAACCTTTAATTCATCATAAGAGGTATGCTTATTAAACAATTTCTCAAAGGGTGTTTTCCAACCCAATGTTTCAGTAGGCAACTTGTTTATCACATGTGTTGCTGCTAATATGCATTCACCCCAAAATCTCATAGGAAGTGATGCATGAACTCTCATGGACCTTGCAGTCTCCACCAAGTGCCTATGCTTTCTCTCAACTCTCCCATTTTGCTGAGGAGTATATGGGACAGATTTGTGATGGATGATGCCCCTCTCTGCAAAGTATTCTTCACATTCTCTAGAAGTAAACTCTGTCCCATTGTCTGTTCTCACACACTTGATTCTTGTACCAAACTGATTCTCAACATACATCACAAAATCTGTAATGGTTTTATACACATGAGATTTAATTTTAATCAAAAAGGTCCATGTTACTCTAGTGCAATCATCAAGCACAGTTAAGAAGTAACTGAACCCATTGTAAGTTGGAGTCCTGTAGGGGCCCCAAAGATCCATATGTATCAAATCAAATGGCCTATCAGCCATACTAAGACTCCTTTCAAAAGGCAATCTATGATGCTTGCATAAAGCACAAGTTTCACATTCAAAATTACTGAAATCTGTCTCATTCAAAACACATAAGTGCTTCATCTTCGAAATAGAACTGTGACCAAGTCTGGCATGAGTAAGATTCAAATTACTACTAGCTTTATTACAAAAAACTGCAGGAAATAAGGCTCTATTCTGATCTTCACTTCTGGTTCTCCAATTCTTCCAGTCTCTAGCCTGCTCATCTGTAAGGATCTTGTATAACCCATGCCTTCTTCTACCAGCCAGCAACACTCTCTTAGTTCCAGGGTCCTGGATACAACATGTGGAGTGTGTAAAAACAGTTATTAGCTTATCATTATCATCAAGAAGCTTCCCAACTGACAATAGATTGTGTTTAAATCCTGGCACTAGAAGCACATTACTCAAACAAACATCTGTTGTTAGCTGCATTTTTCCCATTTCATTAACAGTTTTCACTGAACCATCAGGCAAACCTATCAAAACTGGCTTGTCAAGTCTGACCTTATCAAACAAATTATAATCACAAGATACCATATGATCACTTGCCCCTGTATCAACTATCCATTCAAGATCTGTTTCTTTTCTGCTATTTAAATCATGAAGAGATGTAGTTACTTTACCTGCAAAGTTGGCATATGCATTCTCACTGGAACTCTTGCCCTTCATTCTCTTCATAACTTCCTGAAATACTGCATTAACCATAGCACTGTCCATCTGTCCCTCAGTTCCATTTCTGTCACTACTTTCTTGATCATCAAGAGGAGTCCCCATCATGGAGCTCCCAACTGATCCTGCTGCATTAGCTGATCCTCTTCCAGTCATTGTGCCTCTCACACCAGCATTCCCTTTCTGACCATCCTTCAGTTCCTTAAACCAATCTGGAACCCCATGCAATTTGAAACACTGATCTGCAGTATGGCCTCTATAGTTGCAGTGTGCACATTTCTGTTCATATTTCAGCCTTTTTAATTCCTTCCAATCCTTCTTCTGAGACTGAGCACCTGGTGGTCCTGAAGGTGTGTAAGACTGAGTCCTGTAAGAGCCCTTAGATGCAGCAAAAGCACTTGCATCCATGGTGTTTCCTTGAGTAACTCCAGTTGTATCTGATCCTCTCTCAACTTGCTGCAGGATGAAATAAGTTTTGTTTATGCTAGGAAGAGGATCCATAGCTAATATCTGATTCCTAGCCCCTTCATAGTTCTCATTGAGACTTGCCAAAAGCTGCATAACCTTGTTCCTAGAATCCATCTCTGCTATGCTCCTCTTCAGATTACAAGTACACTGTTTCATTGCCCCACAAGAGCACTCTGGTGTCCTTTCCAACACCTGTAACTCATCCCAGAGTTTCTTCAGGGCATTATAGACCTCTCCCAAGGTCATACTCCCTTGATGAACATTGTTCATTTTCTTCCTGATCTGAAAAATCAAGGGAGCATTAGTCTGCCCATATCTCTCAATTACTTCATCCCACAGTTGTTTTGTGGATTCCATGAACATGAAACCCTCTGCTATGTTCTTGTTCATGGAATTAACAATCCAGCATCTCACCATGTAGTCCACCCTTATCCACCTCTGTAGATCAGCATGATCATCACTTGGCCTTGCACATGTGCCATTGATGAATCCCAGTTTACATTTAGCCCCTAAGGCCATAGTAATTCCCCTAGTCCAGGTCATAAAGTTGGTTCCATCAAATGGAATCCCAACTAACTGTGCTCCTGGATGATCTGAATGTGACAAATAAAGAGGATCATTAAGGTTACCTTGATTGACTGTCTCAGTCCCCGAGTTCTCAGTGTTGTTAACCTCATTAGACATCCTTGAAATCTTCCTTGCAGCTGCAATAAATCACCAGATCTGAACCTGTCGCTCTGATACCATGTGAAGAGTGCACCTTCCCTTTGTAATGCTGTCCAACACAGCTATATCAAAAGCAAAATAAATGCTCTTCCCTGCACCTGAACATTCAATGAAGCATTGAGCAAGATAAGAGCCAAAAACGGCTGTGCCAAAGGCTGCTTTGATGATCCCCAAAACCCTACATCATATCAGGTGACAGCAAGGCTTTATATAGTACCTTGATGTCACTGATCACGTGAGTGTCATGCCTTGCAGGCTTATTACAAATCAGTCCAAAATGAGGCAACAAATTACAGCAATGGCAATGCATAAGAAGACAAAAGAGGTTACAGAAATGAAGCTGTAAAACAGCTGTAATAGGACAGTGAAAAGAGGTTGATCACAAAGGTGAAAAACCAGCTTAGCTGCTCATGAGGAATGCATCATCTCTTATTCTTCATAATTTCATTGTTTGACTCTCCGTTTTGTTGAAACCTATATATTTGGAATTTTTTTTTCAATTAATCATAAAATGACTACCAAAAAAATAAAAATTGATTAAAAAAAAGGTTAGGGAGTTTTTTTTTCATGATTACTTTTTAAAAAAAATCCGTTAAAGATGAATTAAAAAAGTAGTGCACACACTACAGTAATATAAACGTGAAAAGTTTAGAGGGTCTTCTAAAAATTAAGTGATTCTGTATTCGAATTCATAAAACATAAAACAGTTATTAGAACAATCTAAGGGAATTAATTGACCTTTTTTCCAAATAAATGTGCTTCATTTAATTAAATACAGATCGCACAAGGTTTAGGCGGGCTAAACCGCAAAAGCAATGGAATCTACAACTTTACTCTAGCTGGCTAGCTATTACAAAAATTAAAAAATACAAAATAAAAGGAAGTTCTAGAATACAATATTTAAATTTAATGATTTGTCACATGTGGTTTATTTGGCTTTAATTAATTCTATTTCCTTTTTAAATTTAATCCCACACTAATCAGTAATCACCAACAAATTAAATAAATATATGACCACTAGATAATTAATAGTGTAGGCATTTCATTTCATACCACATATTTTATCACATAAAATTCCCAACTCACTACATCCACGTACCATCGATAATTCAATTATTTTCAGTTGTTTTACACGAGTGTTTGATCTATTTAATCTTGGGTTTTATGAGTTTTTTTTAGATATACAACTAAACTCTCATACAAATGGAAATAAAATGATTTTATTATAATTAATCTATTTTTGGAAGCCAAACAATCCCTAAACACTAAAAGGAAATGAAATACCTTGGAAAAGCAAATTAAGAGGTGAATTTGGCCTGGCCCATCAACATATTGGCCCAACCAGGCCCACTTAAATGACTAGCCCAACAAAGACAACTAAAAGCCACGAATATAATTGGCCAAATTAAAGAACATCCATTTGACATAAATTACCTCTTAAAATGATATTTTCAAGAAACTATCATTTAAATAACTTTTGTCACCAATCAAGCACCCCCGAGATTATTCTTTCCAAATTTTGATTTAACTTGTTAAATTACAATACCCCTCTTGTTTAATTATATATAATGGTAATTTAATAATTAAAAAAGAAAACAGTAAATAAGTAAGAATTAAATTGAAATGATACAATTGATATCATTTTTGCTCCAAATTGAAAGTGTATAGAAGTTAATGGAGAATTAAAAAGTGATTTAGAAGGGGAAAACAAACGACTCAATTGGAGGGAGAGCAATTTTGTAGAAGTCGACACTATTTTATCGGTTATTTAAAAAGATAAAATAACGTCAATAGTTTCCTCCCAATTTCATACTTACTTATTTACATTTTTTTTAATTGTTAAAATTCTATTAGAATATTATATAAAAGAAGTGGTAAAATTGTAAATTATCAAATTTAACCTATGTTTGGAAGGAATACATTCTAGGGTGGTAAGGATGGCGTGTAGTGACTTAGGTCATGAGTTCGAATCCCCCTTCCCCATATTGTAATGGGCCTATTGCCTACCTATGGAAAAAAATGAACTAAAATTTACATAATATACTAAAATATCTATATAATTTACTAAAATATATGCCTAAAGTCTACTCTAATGCAATTTGTCTATGTGTCATTTTTTGGTGCAGTCTGACCTGAATTTTTTTTGACAAGTCTATTAATGATAATCTAATATATTTACTATTTAGGCCGTGTTAGGCAATGACCTAAGCTATTTATTGACATGTCATCCCATGTGTCAATCTCATATCTCAAGTGGTTGCAAAATCTAACATTTTACCACGAGTTATTTTATAAATGGCTAAAATCCACTAATGTTCCCTGAACTTTGACCAAATGCTCAAACGGGTCCTTGGACTTTATTTTTATTCATTGAAATCCCTAAACTTTGAGATTTTGTACACTCTTGGTCCTTTCTTTAATAAATTTGTTAAATATGTGTTAAATAATGACATGGAATCAATGTATTTTTTTGTATTAATGATATGAGTTAGGTTATACACATGTAATTGCCTGGTATTTATTTTACCAAAGTAAAAAAAAATTCAAGGACTTCAATGAACAACAATAAAGTTCAGGGACCATAGGTGGATTTTACGACCCTTTTATAAATATTGTACCTTGAATTATTTTATATTTAGTCATTAAGATTGATTATTTTAGGTCATTATATCTAATGATAAGATTTCATCATTAATTAATTATCTATTGAACAATAAAATTTTATCATCAAAATATTTATATTAATTCTCAATCTCATATCTTAAATAGTTACAAAAAATACTAGTACAATTCCCACGCCATGGTGCGATTAAAAAAAAATCTTAATAAAATAAAAAAATTAATATTATAACGTATAAATAAAAGTTAAGATAAAAATCATAAAAATATTTACCATAAATCTATCTTATAAATCTTTCATTTTTTTAATCTCATTTAAAATAGCATAAATAAATGTAGATATAAAATCACCGAGTAATAATATTTCACGAAGGTTGCTGCTACATCGGACTCTGTTTTCTCTTTGACTCCGCGATAGGTTGCATTGTGGAAGTCTCAACAGGGTGCTCACTCCTCCGATTGGTTGCGTGCAGTTCCTATTTCTGGGATGGGGCAGACTATGAATGGAAGGACCTATCACAGTGTGCTTAGCTATCGACTTGGTGTTCCATTGTTCACGGTGTCTAGGCCCTGTCCGGCTTGTTCTCGGGTCTTTGATGGTGATGTCTATGGAGATCATGATGTGTCCTGTGCTGGTATTGTGGGCATTAAACATCGACATAACCTTGTGCGCGATGCCTTATTGGATATGTTACATGGCTGGGATTTCTGCCGGTAAGGAGGTTGATATCGGTTTGGTGGATGAGCACGATAGGCCTCTTCGTCCAGCAGATTTGCTTCTTTATTCATGGGATAGAGGGCGTGATGTTTGTGTTGACCTGACAGGATCCTTTCCCTTGACTCTGTCGGGGGTGTCTGACTTTGTCTCTGGTCGTGTTGTTGTTGTTGCTGCCCAACGTAAGCGTGTCAACTGTCAAGTATCGTGATTTGTGCACGGCAGCGGGTTATGGTTTCCTGCCATTCTCTTTCTCTTCGTTGGGGGAGCTGGATACTGATGTTGTTGCCTTGCTGAAGCGGATTCGGAAATTCTCAGTATCTCAGGATGTCGGAGCTCGTGCCGCAGCTTATATTTTTACTAGACTTAGCTTCGTTATCGCTAAGGGAGTGGGTACCCAGATAGTATCTCGGCTACCCACTAATTTCTTGTAAAAATGATTGTTGATAGTAATAAAAAAAATTTATTATTATTATTATAATAATAATAATAATCCGAGTAATAATAATAATAAGATTGGTGACCCGCAATGTGAGCTATTGTTGATACGTGCTTGCACCGGGGTCTCAAAACTTTATTTTGCTCTTCGTACATGCCCGCCGCGTGCCTTCGAGTCTGCTCAGCTTAAGTTTGATCATGCTCTTCGACGTTCTCTGAAACGCATTATCACTGCCTCTGGACCGGGTTTTGGCAATCGGCAATGGAGACTCGCCACGTTGCCTTTTAGGTTTGGGGGACTCGGTGTTTATTCTATAGGTGATGCTCTCTTTTATGCTTTTCTAGCTTCGCGTTTACAATCTGCTAGCCTTCAGATTAAGCTTCTCCAACATGTTGATGTAACAGCGCCGGGATATGTTTTTGATGACGTTGTGCGTGTCTTCAATACTAAGGTAGGGACTGATATTCTGAGTGGTCCAAGTGAGATCGCTGCCCCCAAACTCATGAAGAAATTGGCAGACATATATTTCACATGGATTACGAAAGATGCAGAGAATACCTTTACCTTGTCACTGCGTCAGATGGCTTTGTGGAGTTCTCAACGTCGAGACCATGCTACTGACTGGCTTCGAGCTGTCCCAATCTCATGGTTGGGTCAAACTATGAATGGTAAAACGTATCGTGTGTTGTACTATCGGTTAGGCATCCCTTTGTTTTCCATTTCGGAGCCTTGTTCTGCTTGCTCCAGGGTATTTGAGGGAGACATCTTTGGAGATCATGCCGTGTCATGTGCTGGTATTGTGGGGATTAAACATCGACACAATGTTGTTCGTGACAATTTGGTGAATGTCTGTTGTCGTTCAGGGATCTCTGCTAGTAAAGAGGTTGATATTGGCCTGTGTGGGGGAGATGGGAAACCTCTCCGACCTGCAGACATGCTTCTTTATGAATGGGATGAAGGGTTGAATGTTTGTGTTGACTTGACAGGGTCATCCCCTTTGACGCAATCTGGGATGATTGATTTTGCTCCAGGGCATGTAGTGGCCGAGGCGGATCGTCGTAAGCGATTCAAGTATCAAGACAAGTGTAAAGCCATTGGTTATGGTTTCTTACCCTTCTCTTTTTCTGCACTAGGGGAACTTGAGTCAGACGCCATAACCCTTCTAAAGAGGATCCAGAAATTTTCTCAAGCTCAAGATATTGGTGCTTTTAATTCGGCACATATTTTTACAAGGGTGGGGTTTTCTATTGCTAAATGAGTGGGGGCCCAGATTATCTCTCGACTCCCCACCAATTCTTTGTAAACTCTTATATTTATTTTATAATAATAATAATAATAATAATAATAATAATAATAGTAATAATAATAATATCATTGTAACCTTGTTTAAATGTGACGTGGCATAATCAATATCTAAAATAACATTGGTTATGTCACATCATCATAAAGGCTTATATATTAAGTAGTATATGTAGAGTAGATATTTATAATATATAAATATTTACATGTAGATTAATAGTAAGCATTAGATTATATTAAATTCAGTGTTTTGAATTAAGTCTAATAGTTAGTAAATATGTTAAAAATAAAAGAAAAAATGTGATTGACTTAATGGGATAAAGGAAAGAAGAAGAAAAATTAAAGGAAAAAATAGATTGAATTAAACAGGTAAAAAAGTTAGGGGTGTCACATAGGCAAAAACTCTTCTGTTTTAAGAATATATATGGTTAGTAAAGGTGTTAAAAATAAAATAAAAAATGTGATTGATTTGAATTCAATGTTTCGAATTAAGCCCAATAGTTATATTAGATTTAATTGAATATTTTCAATTAAGTTGAATAGTTAGTAAATATATAAAAACAAAAAGAAAAAATATGATTGATTTAATGAGATAAAAGGAGGAATAAAAAAATTAAGGGAAATAAATACATAAAGAAGGGCAAAAAAACTTGATTGTTGGGAGATGATTAAGGATAGACTGACATGTAGGCAGAAAATATTCTATTTTAAGAGTATGTATATATATATATATATATATATATATATATATATATATATATATATATATGGGGAGGTTCAAGTGGAAACAACCCTTCCCATAGAAACTCCCTTACTATAGAAACTTTTAATCTGGGCCCTTCACTCCTTAATCAATGGCTATTATTTTTTCACTTATTTAATGACTAAAAATAAAAGGAAAATTAATTAAAAAAAAAAAGCTCCTCCACGCTCAGATATGAGATTTCCCCAAAAAGCCTCCATCTCCCGTCTTTCGAACCCTAAACCTTCAATCTCCTCCCTCAAATCCTCTTTGTAGTTTTTGTTTCAGCAAGATGAACGTCGAATGAGACTGTTTGCATCCCTTGGGCGTGGTGCTGTCCGGCGAAATCGTTGTCTCCAATGGGGTACCTTGCTGATTTGGTCGGTCTTCTTCCACACCCATCATCCGCGAGTCACCTCTGATCTCATCCCATTCGATCAGAGCATACTTTGGCTTTCGAATAAGGGAGGCTGGATAAAGAAGAATCCTTGGTTTTGAAGATTTATTGGCCTACTTTCAATTACGGGGTGGTATGTTCGAAAGAGATTATTGTCTGTGGCGTGTTGTGTGTCTGTGGCAGTGGCGAAGAAAAATCTCCAGTTCAACCATGTCTTCTACACAATTTTCGGTCTTCCCAAACTTGTTTAGTATGAAATTTCGTTTCAGTTACAGCTTATCTATTACACTGTTTTCGTAGGGTTTTGTGAACCCACAAATTATGGAAAAATCCCTCAATCATATCACTCCAAGGGGTATAATGGTTCTCCTTGAAACTTTCAGAAAATTTTCTGGAAGTTGGTTTGCTGCATAGTTTGGACTTTGGAGAATACTTAATTGCAACTATTGTTTCAAGGCCTCTGGCCGTCTTCGGTTGGGTTCCATGCTTAAAAAATGACTTCCTTTCTTGTGTTGATAACAAATTGATGAAACTATCGGAAAGAAACCATATAATAACCCCCGGTTTGGGAAATAAACATTGGTCTCTGAGTTGCCTTGCCCTGATGCTGGTTTCTAGTTACAATTTCTTTGATGTATGTTCATTGTTTGGTTTGATTGAGTGCCAAATTCATTGTGCAATTTGTCACAATTGTCTTGACTATTTTTTAAGTCTATTAGCTCAATTGGCAGAGCGATGTGTTAGTATACACATGATGTGGGTTCGAATCCCATATAGGCTTTGTCTTAATTATCTAAGATTCCAACTTATTGCTTCTATTGTGTAGCTATTGTCTTAATGTTTCTTAGATATTATTTCACATTTCAGATGCTTGTTGTCGGGAGAACATGTGGAGAAGGAAACCATAATAGTCGTACTTGTTCCAAGAAGTGATAAAAAACTCATATGTGTTTGTGTACTCTTTGTTTTTTTCTCAGCTGTTATTTCAATTTGAAGTCCTTGTTGATTTTGTATGTTTCAGATTGTTGCTGTACGTTTCAGATTGTTGCTTCTGTTTGAGATTGCTTCTGTACATATGATCTCAGATTTCAGATTGCTCTGACTGTTTGTTTCTATTGTTATATTTAAGATGTTTATTGTCTATTTGTTTCTCAAACATGCTGCGTATAGAGAGTGTATATGGGATTCGAACCCACATCATGTGTATAATAACACATTGCTCTACCATTTGAGCTAATAGACTAATATATGAGAAACAAACAAACAACAACCTAAACAGGACAACAACAATCTCAAAAGATGGCCAATCTAAAAGGACAGCAACAATCAAAACTAATATCTGACAAACAGAGGGACAAATACAATCTAAAAAGGTAGCCAATAAATTGGTGCAAAACAAATAGACAGATCTGAGTAGTTGCTAATAATAAGTCAATTTCGCCAGCAAATAGACAACATCATAGTCTGCTAACATTGCAAAATTGAACTCAAAATCCAAACCTAACAAGTGGGAAAATTTGTAAAATTGTCTTCATCCTCTGCTAACAAAATTGTCTTCACCTTAAAAGGATTTTAATCACCTTGCAAATGCTAACATTGCAAAATTGTCATCACCCTCTAAAAGGAATTTCATCACCTTAATTTCCATCCAAAACCGTCAACACAATTGGATCATCCAAAACCGCAGCAACTCAGATCAAAACTCAAAATCGGGCAGCTCATATCAAAACTCTAAATCTCCAATCATTTCTAAGTTCTAATAAAGCATCAATTTTAAACCCTAAAGCTATAACAAATTCCAAAACCAACGCAAATAACAAATCCCGTCTGACAGAGAAGAGAAGGGAGAGGGTTTCACCTCTCAATTCCTCGGAGATAAGGGCCGGCGAGGGGGAGGCGAACACGACCGGCGAGGGGAAGCGACTGCAGTGGCCGGAAGGAAGAGGCCAAGGAGGCGGCGTCGGCGCTCTGTGAGGAAGGAAGAGGATGCGGCACGTGCAGTAGTGACCGGAAGGAAGAGGAGGCGAGGCGCCGGCTGCAGCGACCAGAGGAAGAGGAGGCGAGGCCAGCGCTATTGAGGAAGGGAGAGTCGCCCGGATCTGATGGAGAAGAGAAGGGAGAGGATTTGACCTAAACGTGTTTATATTATTCTATCTGAATTCTCTGTATTCATTTTGATAAAAAGGCTCAAAGTTCATAAATATTTCAAAATTGCCACCGCCCCATCATTAGCCATTGATCAAGAAAAGAAGGGTTGGGATTAGAAGTTTCCACCATAAACATGTTTCTATGGTAAGCCTTGTTTCCACTTGAACCTCTCCCTATATATATATATATATATATATATATATATATATATATATATATATATATATATATATATATATAGGGATTGACTCCGGTGAAAACCTCAAATTGTGGTAAAAACCCGTGAGGACTACTTTATATCTCGGTTTTTTTGAAACCCGTGCTAAAAACTCAATCACACGGTGACTTTACAACTCGGTTCAACCTAAAAACCGTGATAAAAACTCCAATTTTAAATTAACACATGACTTTATAGTTCGGTCAAACCGAAAAATCGTGCTAAAAAACTAATGTTTTAAAATTATATAGTGACTTTATAGCTCGATTTTATTCAGAACCGGGCTAAAATTTATGACTTTATAGGTCGGTTCTATTCATAACCGGGCTATAAAGCAAGTGAACCGAGCTAAAAAGTCGGTCCTCATGGGTTTCTACTGCAATTTCGGTTTTCACCGGAGCGCATCCCTATATATATATATATATATATAAACAAAAGGGGTCGATGACTTGGTGAGCTTGATTTTTAGTTTCAAAATGTTTTATTTTATTTAGGGTTAAATAACAAAAGAAGTAAAAAATGTTTGAATACAATAGGTTAATTATAAATTGAAAACTTCCTATCAATAATGAAGATAGATAAAGGATATTGATGATGATGATAGATAGATTTTCATCTACCAATATTTGATGGGCAAAAATGTTTTCAACTACTAAAAGGGTAATGAGTAAGTAAGATTATAAGAGCATATTTATCAGTGAGTCCGGGACCGGGCTCACTGCTTACTTTTTAACTACCACATCAGCTTATAAGCCTCAACATAACTTTTCACTTTTTCAGCAAATTATTAGTGAGCCTCATCCCGGACTCATTACTTACCTTTTTCTTTATCTATTCCTTTTTTCTTTCAAATAAATAAAGCTATTATTATTATTATTATTATTATTATTATTATTATTATTATTATTATTATTATTATTATTATTATTATTATTATTATTATTATTATCTCTTTGATTTAAAAAATATATGAAAAAGGGATAGACGTACAATGTATTTATAGGAAAAAATGGGATAAAACATTAATTTTTTTTTTTGATAAGGAAATAATTCGAGGCCGGACAGGCCCGAACCTCGAGAGGCCGACAAAGTCGGCAGACGGCAAGCCGTCTAAACATACAACAACGAAATAGAAATAACATAAAATAAAATAAAAGAGCACCTAAAGAAAACCCGGAAAAAACCCAAGACCCCAGCGGACACAACATCGAGAGAAAGGAAGTCGTCGAGGAGAAGTGGATAGCGAGCGCATGGGACAGCTCTTGCTGACACGATGTCTTGCCGTCGGAAAGATGGAAAGCAGCAACCCATGTAAGGCAAAGGCGACACCTGAGGAAGTGTGGATCACACGACGTTCCCCCCCACCTGGATGAGGGATTTTCGGAGACCACAAACACCACCAACACGATCACGTCGATCAACCAGGGCCGCAGAACTGCTCCACTACCGAAACTAACCACGACCAACAGACAGACACCAAACCACTCGAGCATATGAAGCACAGCCGCAAGGAGGACGAAACTTGGGTTAATTTGGGCTGATATTTATTTATTTATAATTTAAGGTGGTTGGGCCAACTTTGGGCCCAAGAAAGTTCCTTGGGCCCAAAGGACTAAATTCAGGCCAACGTGGCCCAAGATAAAACATTAATTTTTGAATGAGTAAGAAGTGAAATATGGGTGTTGATATCTTTAATTTTTTTTTTTAAACAAAACATATGCAATATGGGTGTCTATGTGTAAATAAAAATAAATTACATTCAAAAATAATTTTTTATTTTTACATTAAATGGCGTTAAATTGCATTTTTAATAAAAAAAAAACACTCATCACTGCCATGCGGCGTTCTCTGCTTGAGCCACGTGACAGAGTTATAGAGCATGGGAGTGCTGCTTTACATGGGGCAAAATGTTGCGTTTCTCTCCCTCCAGTACATGAACGTTGTCGTTTTTGAACCAGGATTTCACCAAAAAAAAAAAAAAACAGGTCATGGCCCACCACTTACTCCATGAGCCAGGCTCATCTGTGAGATAAATTTTAGCGGGCTCACTGCCAGCTCACCTCCCATCTTCTTTTTCTATTTTTTTTCTTGCTGATGTGGTTTATTGGTGAGCCCTAATCTAAGGTGGCATTAGATAAGAGTTATTGCATTGTACAACTTCTACTATAATTTATAAAAGTCAGTTTCCTTCATTGGAAATGAGATGTAAAGAAAACTGTAAAACTGATTTTTTTTTTTTTTTTTTACATCATATTCCTTAGAAGATTGTCTTAATTGTAGAGTTTTCTGGCGAATTCGGACCCGTTGAAAGTTGAAATTTGGGTTGCAAATTGATTCCGCATATTGGCACAGCACAAGAAAACAGGACATGTACATAACAGATGTACTCCTCTCGTGTGCTCGTTTGCGGGGTGGGTGGGGAGGGAATGAAACACCGCGTTTTCTGGTTTTTTTTATAGGAGGAGACCAAAAATCTATATCTATATAATACCTTAATTTAGAAGATTTTTGATGAGGTGTCAACTCCTCCTTAATTTAAGGTTTTTCAACTAATCACAATTTTCTCTTATTATTTTTTTTTTCTTTTCATCTCTTTCATATATTTACATTTTTTTCTTTTATTTTTTACCCATTTACTAACCATTGGGTTTAATTCAAAACATTGAATTAAATCTTTGAATTAAACCCAATATCTACTATTAATCTATATTTAAATCTTTATATATTATAATAATAATCTATATCAATATAATATCGTAATTTAAAAACGTTTGCGATGAAGTCTAACTTTATTGTAAACATTTTTACCATTTTCTTAAAGATTTCAAGTCTACCTTCATTATTTTATCTTAACTTTTTATTAATATTTTATAATATTAATTTGTTATATTTATTAAAATTTTTTTTATTAAAAATCGTGCCATGGCGCGGGAATTATACTAGTTATACCATATGTTATGTTGTGATTAAAATTTCAAATTGTCATTTTACCCATTTATAATATGAAAAAAATTATTTTTAAATATTGAAATTTAATTTTATCTATTTATAGACACTCTTGAGTCTTGACATTTTTTTTAAAAAAATCGTACCCCAATTTTATTTTATTTTATTTTTGAACATTAAAAAACATACCTTTTTCACTCTTTTCCCTATAAATTGGGTACCACTTTCTCTCATTATTATAATATTTTTTAATAAATAAATCGTTATGAAAATATTTATAATATCTATAATTTTAAGAAAAAAAAACAAGTGCTTATTTTGCGAAATAAATTGAACAACCACATTATCATTCACTGATTAAAAGCACAAAAAAAAGTTTGAATTGAACGAGGTGCTCCAAAAATCCCAAACTCACCATTACACTCCTTAGTAACATAAGATTTTTTAATCAATCACCAATTGATCCAATGTTTATGATTTATGGGCAGGAGGTCGGAGGATCTACCATTTAATAAGCCATACAAATATTATTAAAAAAATATATGTATCGAATTGAAGTTAAATCCGATCAAACCATATTTAGATTATTATTTTTTAAAGAAAAAAGTAACACAACGACAACGACGTTCGTCAAACCATATTAAGATTTTTGTTTGCCAAAAAGTCTAAAGAAATTAATAGTGATGACATATGAGACGCATATAAATTACTAAAGTATAAAACGTAGCATTCCGATGAGTCATTATGAGCTGTTATTTTTATCACCCATATTACTTCGTAATATACAAATATTAATTAGTCCATAAAAAGGTAACTAAAATTATCAATGTGTTTGGTAAAGCTTTAAACCACAAAGCATATCCATTGAGCGGGGTACTTATTTAACTTACCACCATCTATCAATTTATAAAATAAGTGTATGTACTTATTTTGTGGAAACCGAAAGTTGTTGAGTGCAATAAAGCATTACTGCCTTAGAAATGAATTTGTCTTAACTTTAGTACAATAAAAAAAAAACAGTAGACAATAGTCCTTCAAAGATATATATTCAATACAAAGCAGACACGAGAAAACTTTAGAACAAATAATTTGATCGATACCATCTTTTAAAAAAAATACTCATATATTGACATAAAGTGAAAAATCAGGGAAAAAAAAAAGAAACGACAAAGACTAAAAAGACACTATTGGGTCTATCTTTGTAGAGAGAAAAATGAAGGCTACAAATTAAGGAAAAAGACGTTGAGAAGATCCAAAAAAAAACAAAGTGCACCTTGAGTTTATATTCAAATAAGGTAGTAAGCAACAAATTAATCACAAATAATGAAATCAAATTTATTACTAATAGATAATTTAATTGGTAAGCTAATGATTGGTTGTTGATTTTAAATATGTATGCCCAACCAACCAACATGTTACCTAATTAATCAATTAAATCAAATCAGAACTTTCAACATGAGATGGCGTTCATTCACAAAAGACTAAAGAGTTTCATAAGAGAACTCAACAGCCAACATAACATAACAATAATAACATCACAAACAAAAACGAATTTCACAAAATACTCTGCAAGACATGTTTTTATACTTTCTCTTGGCTGAACTGAAGCGCCTATCACATGTTTGTGTCATCCGATCTGGTATATGACATCTTGAACCTAGTGTTAGTTTACGTTTCTCTTTTGGTAGTCTGTTGATTTCATATTGCGATTGGATTTAACTATATGGCTTTATAGTTCATCTGTTTGTATATATTTGAACCTTTCCACTTGCTTTCAACTTTCTGATAAAATTTTCATTCAATTTGGATTGTGTGTAATTTGATGATGTATAAGTGATGGTTATATGTGTTTCTATAATTCTATAGCAGTCTTGAAACTTATGCCCAGAAGTAGGAACATATTGGCGCAATAAAAGCATATTAGGAGACAGAAAGTAATTATTTTTTGCAGAAGTTTTATATGCTCCTTAGCTTTTGGAATCTTTTTATGAATATTCGTTTTCTTTTTGTTGTTGTTTTATGGTTAAGGGGTCAATATAAAAAAAAAAGGATGAAGTTGGTGTCAAATTGGTAAGTAATCTAAGCTTTTCAGTTGTGATCATTATCTGTATCCATAAACTGCCATGAATGTTCAGACTTCAGGTTCTCCTTTGTTGGCTTGTAGCAGAAAGTCCACTCCCTTAACTAGCAGTTCTTTGTCATGCTTGAGCCTGAAACTATTAGAGATAACCCACAATTGCCTACCAAAGTAAAAAAATGTTTCATGCTCAACGACATTGCCTTACAAAAACTCATCTCACGCTGAATAGTCTGTTCTCAGTTCATCGAACCTAAGTAAAAAAGAAGTGCCAATTCCTTCACTGGTAACCCCCGATCAGCTCTTGCAATCTAAAAAATTAGAGACTTCATCTCAGTCCTCACAAACTTCTCACAAAGATGTTCAGGTTATTCAAGTGTCATCATCAATAGAACAATCAGTGTTAGTGCCAAAGGCAAAGGGGGCTCTGCTTCCCATATTGAATTGCCACTGCCACCTGCACCAATCATAAGGTATTTCTAATCTTGATGATAGTTGTTTATTACTTTTGCTAAATGTCTTGTGGTTGAGCTGTTGTTGTGCCTGGTTGTGGTATAGCCAAAGGGGTTTATGGTTTATCCCTTTTTTCTTTATATGTTTTTCCCCATATACTATTTATGAGGTATATAGTAAGGGTCCTTCAATAGCATGCTAGGTTGTGATGTTGATATAATTTCTGTTTTTAAGCAAGAAACTACATTGATGAGGGTACTATTACATTTCGAATGTGATCATCCCAAGGCTGGATTTCTTTTTGTTTTAGGGGGATAAACTGGAAACCCAAATACAGAGGCATATAAATGCGCCTTTTTAATTCTAGACGGACAGAGGGAGAAAATAGAGAGCTTAGA
The DNA here is from genome assembly GCA_963922045.1 of Persicaria maculosa. Lineage (NCBI taxonomy): Eukaryota > Viridiplantae > Streptophyta > Magnoliopsida > Caryophyllales > Polygonaceae > Persicaria > Persicaria maculosa. The sequence goes on along the minus strand of OY998259.1, from coordinate 22,401,166 downwards.
TTTATATAACTAGACATGAAGTTTGTAAATCTTGGACAAGTAATAGTCTAAACTTTTTAAAATTTTGTTTCAAATCATTGTATTATGTTATAGCATAAATGCTTTCTGAAATAGTAACTCTCTTACGAGCTATTTTAATGAAGCACACAGTACTAGATGTTAGAACTATTGAAAACGTTTTTTGATACCCTTTGCATCTTGTATTCCTTTTGCTTCTTTCCATTTTGGCACCATCACCCCTCCTCATTTGTGAGTAAATTGCTTCTAGCTGCTCTAATTGTGCTGGTAGAACTTTGATTGCTGGATTTTTTGTTTTGTTTTTGAACTTAATGAATCAATTTATAGTATGTTTATTACTAGTCTTGGCTAGACCATTTCACTTGATTTTATTATTGGTAATTTAAAGCCTTTTAGCTCAAATTGGTAGAGCGTTGTGCTCAAGCACAAAGATGTGGGTTCAAATCCCGCTTAGGCTAAATAACCGGAAAAAAAAACAATACAAATATGTTATTTAACATCGGGTAATAACCGATGTCTTTCGGAAAAAAATTGAGGTCTATGTGTGTGATGTTAAAAGTTAATTTTTTATAAATCGGTCAAAACCCGATGTCTTTGTATGTTGTAATATTGGTTACATTCTACTACCTCCGATCCAAAAAGGATGTCGTTTGACTTTTTAACACGTATTTTAAGGAGCTAAAAACTATATAATATATTAATTGTTTTATTATTATATTTTTATAATCTAATACTTATTACCAACAAATATTAAGTTGTAAAAAAATAATTTTAAAAAAGTTTATATTTTATATAGTTTTTAGCTCCTTAAAATACGTGTTAAAAAGTCAAACGACATCATTTTTGGATCGAAGGAAGTATGTTTTCCGGACGTGTACTAAGTTTGATACATCTTTTTTTTTTTTGATGAACAACGTCACTTTTATTCCATTGAAATCAAGTCTGTAAGAACAACATGAAATAAGTCATCTGGAAATTGAAATTCTGAAACAAAATAAAGAGGTTCCACAGGCCTCATTTGTGCAAGCGCATGTGCCGCTCGGTTTTCATCTCTGCGTACATGTATCCATTGGCAAACCTGTAACTCTCGAGCAAGCATCCTGGACCTCTGCAGCAGCCTCCCGACCGGTCCTCTGAACGACTCTCTTCGTTGTAGCAGTCCAATAGCCTGCTCGCAGTCCGACTCAATCGCCACGGCACTCACACCTCGGCCCCTGGCTGATTCCAGCGCCCAGTTCACTGCCTCTAGTTCGGCTATCAGCGGTTCCGACCCCTGTTGGATGCTCATCGATGCAGCCCATCTCAACGCACCATGGTCATCTCTAGCAATAATGCCAATCCCACAACCCCGCTCTATGGAAGCCGATGCATCGCAATTGATTTTTATCATCCCGTCCTCTGGGAGTCTCCATCTGAATTGCGCTTTGTTTTCGCCCACGTTTGCCTCCCGTCTCCTCCGATCAGTCACCTCTCGGATATGGAGTGCAACCTTCTCCTGAGCCTCTTCAACGATACGCCCCGAATCCACACAGGCTCCCTCAAACACCCTTTTGTTACGCCAATAGCAAACGCCAGCAGCTATATAAGCCCATAAGCTCGAGCTCTTATCATCTTGCAGCCTTGCAACATTCTCCATCCATTGATCGAACCCTCTCGCTTGTCTCCCCGCTCTATCAAGGCTCTTCACGCTGCGCCAGACCTCCCTAGCCCAACCGCACTCAAAGAGGGCGTGCATTATGGTTTCCTCCCTGCCACATACATCACACCATGGCTCCATCTTGATGCCCCTTCTGCATAGAACTTCCTTAGTAAGAAGTATTCCACGACAGCATCTCCAAATGAAGCTCCGAACTCGGGGTACGGCCTGCAACCTCCACACGACTTTCCATCGATGCCTCTCCGGTCTCGGATCCGACGCTTGACCCCCTCCACTCAGCGATCTTCTTGCATCCATGAGGTATATGTAGGCTGACTTTACTGTGAATATTCCACTCCTTGTGTGATACCACATGATCGAGTCCTCCATCATCGGATCGACGAGGTGTATCTTCAATATTTCCTCAGCGTCACATGGAAGAAAATGAACCCTAATCAGTTCCTCGTTCCACCGTGCTTCGCACCAATCGATATAGTCAATCACTCTCATAGGGCTATCATCACCTCGCGGTCTAGCCAATGGCTTAAACGTTGTAGCTCTCGGCAACCATTTATCTTCCCATGCCATCAAATTTGCACCGTTGCCTACAGCCCAATAAATACCCCCTTCCAACAAAATAAATACCCCCTTTTTTCATCAAAAAAAAAAAATAAATACCCCCTTCCAACACTTCCCTTGCCTTAAGGATGCTTCGCCACACATAGCTCGGATTACTCCCCAGCCGAGCCTTTAGAAAATCAGTATGCGGGAAATAGCGCACGGGCTATGATAACATCCGAAAAATAAGATAAGTGTACGTAGATTAATTTGAAAAATCCCGTGTGTGGCGCACGGGCTATAGGTTAGTTTATTATAATAAAAGTCAGTTTCCATGATTGGAAATGAGATGTAAAGAAAAAAAATAGAACTGATTTTTTCACATCATATTCCCTTGGAAGATTTTGTTAATGTAGAGTTTTGTGGTAAAAGTTGAAATATGGGTTGCAAATTGATTCCGCATATTCCCCACCCACCCCGCAAACGGACGCAGGAGAGGAATGAAACACCGCGTTTTCTAAAAATTAAAGGAGGAGACCAAAAATTATACCATATACTATTATGTTGTGTTCATATGTTGTGATTAAAATTTCAAATTGTCATTTTACCTATTTAAAATATGAAAAAAAAAATATTTTTAAATATTGGAATTTAATTTTTTTTATTTATAGACACTCTTTAGTAGACATTTTTATAAAAAAAAATTGTACCCCTATTTTATTTTATTTTTGAACATTAAAAAACATACCTTTTCACTCTTTTCCCTATAAATTGGGTACCACTTCCTCTCATTATTATAATATTTTTTAATAAATAAATCGTTATTATAATATTTTTATATCTATAAATTTAAAGCAGGAAAAAAAAACAAGTGCTTATTTTGCGAAATAAATTGAACAGCAACATATCATCACTGATTAAAAGCACAAAAAAAAAAGTTTGAATTGAATGAGGTGCTCCAAAAATCCCAAACTCACCATTACACTCCTTAGTAACATAAGATTTTTTAATCAATCACAAATTGATCCGATGTTTATGATTTTTGGGCAGGAGGATCTACCATTTAATAAGCCATACAAATATTAATAAAAATGTATCGAATTGAAGGTAAATCCGCTCAAACCATATTTAGATTTTTTTTTAAAGAAAAAAAGTAACACAACAACAAAGACGTTCGTCAAACCATATTAAGATTTTTGTTTGCCAAAAAGTCTAAAGAAATTAATAGTGATGACATAGGGGATGCATATAAATTACTAAAGTATAAAAAACGTACCATTCCGATGAGTCATTATGAGCTGTTATTTTTATCACCCATATTACTTCGCAATATACAAATATTAATTAATCCATAAAAAGATAATTAAAATTTTCAATGTGTTTGGGAAAGCTTTAAACACAAAGCATATCCATTGAGCGGAGTACTTGTTTAACTTACCACCATCTATCAATTTATAAAATAAGTGTATGTACTAATTTTGTGGAAAACGAAAGTTGTTGAGTGCAATAAAGCATTACTGCCTTAGATATGAATTTATCTCAACTTTAGTACAATAATAATAATAAAAACAACCGTAGACAATAGTCCTTCAAAGTTATATATTCAATACGAATCAGACACGAGAAAACTTTAGAACAAATAATTTGATCGATACCATCTTTTAAAAAAAATACTCATATATTGACATAAAGTGAAAAATCAGAGAAAAAAAATAAGAAACGACAAAGACTAAAAAGACACTATTGGGTGATAGATTAACAGAGTTACCGGTCTATCTTTGTAGAGAGAAAAATGAAGGCTACAAATTAAGGAAAAAGACGTTGACAAGATCCAAAAAAAAACAAAGTGCACCTTGAGTTTATATTCAAATAAGGTAGTAATCAACAAATTAATCACAAATAATGAAATCAAATTTATTACTAATAGATAATTTAATTGGTAAGCTAATGATTGGTTGTTGATTTTAAATGTATGCCCAACCAACCAACATGTTACCTAATTAATCAATTAAATCAAATCAGAACTTTCAACATGAGATGGCGTTCATTCACAAAAGACTAAAGAGTTTCATAAGAGAACTCAACAACCAACATAACATAACATCACAAACAAAATCGAATTTCACAAAACAGAACCAACATATATTAATATTACAGTATATTTTACATAGAAACTAGACAAACTCGCCTCCTCGAATCTGACACCTCTTTCTCTAAAAAAACCCCGAGAGAGAGGCGTCGGAAGAGGAGGCTCTTATTGTACAAACAATAGTACAAAACGTTACAAACAAACAAGTTACATATAACTCCTACAATAACTAACCCAAAAATGAGTTAAGTAGGAGATCGAGCACACAATCAGAACCCATCCCCATCTCCAAAATAAAACTATTAGAAATGGGGGAAATTGAACACAAAAGAAGAAGTATGAACCTTAAAATACAAACATACAACAACAGTCATATCGTATTGTATCATGTCATATCATATAATACTTGTGGTGAGTAATTGATAAGGTGGGTCGATTCAGAGAGACGGTCTTACGATCATACGATCTGATAGATAACCGTCATCCATCGGAGCTGTAGGAGCTCGTTGGGGGAGTAGTGGGGATGACAGGGAGATCGGATCTCCGGCCTTCGGAAGCCATTGGAGCTGCGGTCCTCCCGATAAGCACAGCTGCAGCTACTTTCTTGATTATGCTCTTAAAAATGCGAGCTTTGATCTGACCACGCCTCGGAAGACCCCTTTTGTTTGAGCTAACAGAAGCAGATGCAAATCGGGGAGCCATGAATTGAAGTCTTGAAGATGATGATGATGATGAAAGAGGGGCGGAGACCACAAAAAACCTCTTTTTTTTTTTTTTTTTGAAGTAAATCAGAAAATCAACCTAAAAAGATGAAACCTTTCTTTCTTTTTGTGCTTATCTGTTTTTGTTGAAGATCCAAACAACTGGAAAAGGAAAGCAAAAAGGGGGGAAATCTGAGGAAACAAGAAATTTTAAAGTGGAATCAAAAGGAAATTCAAAAGCAATTTAAATCTGTTTTTTTTTAATATTAAAAAAAAAGAGATGCTAGAGAAGTTTGGGTTTGAGGAGGAGGAAAAGGAATTGAGAGAAAACCAGAGGGATGGCCATGGCAGGGCTTAGGTTAAGGGTAGGGGAAGGCGGAGGAGGAAGAAGATGAGTAGAGAAATTGGGGATTTGCTTTTATAAATAAGGAATTTAGGGTTTGGGTTAGTGGATTTAAATAGGGGATTGAATTAATGAGAGCACGCCACTAGTGTTAAAGTGCAGGTTTAATTGTACAGTCAATTACTAGGAAATTCAGTTGTGTTCATGAAATTAAGGGAAACCAAGATGCATTATAATACATATGTATTGCCAGCTGTAATATTGAAATATGCATTATGATACAAGTTTTTACAGATTCTGTAAAATTTATGTGTGGTAACTTTAATTAGCTGCTTAGCTGTACTGCAATAGTGCAATGGATATATGGGTTTGATGTGTTGTATTGTATTGAAGATGTCAAAATTAAGAATCTCTGAGTTGAAAGAAGCAAGCAAATTAATAAGCAAGAAGTAACAAGGAAAGAAAGTACTCCATGTTTATAAAGGGGGCCGGGTTTTACCAGGAAACTGCAGAGAACACACAATTAGTTGCAATGGGTGAGTCAGCGCCACCTCTAATTTCCATTTATTCCTCTTTATTATATTGGCTCTCTAGAACCATAACCCTCAGTGTTTGGATGCTTTGCTAATCAAGGAAACAATCTTATATATATAATGAGTTGACAAATATTGCATCAAAAGAGGGAGTGCACAACAAATTAACCCCAACTACCCAAAGTTTCTACGCATACAATGTTACTTCCTCCGTCCTAAAACACATTGTCTTTTAGCATTTTGCATAAGTTTTAATAAAACACCTTGCTTTTAAAAAAACGTCATCATTACACTAACTTTTTCATAAATTTTATTATTTTTTAACACCCACTACACATTTTAACCAATCAAATTATTTTAAAAAGTCAACAACACACAAACCAATACAAATCATTACAACTTTTTACCTAGAAAACCTAAAAGCCCATCTATTGTTGGACAAAAATTTACATCTAAAAACTCATGTATTGTTGGACGGAGGGAGTATAATTTTCATGTTTAATCTTGAAATTCGGTACATATACATGTATAGTCTTTCATCCAATAGTAGCATTTGGTGATCTAAACTATTTAGAAAATAAAAGGAGCTACACTATACGCACGGTCAATTTCTCACCAATTTTCGATTTTCGGTATCGGTAAAACCATCCGACATTTTACCGACACGGAAAGGAGGTGTCAACAAGCTATTTTCAAGTAAAAAAAAAAATTATCACCCTAAAAGCTGATGAATATGATTTTGCGTTTGACGAGAAATTGACTGTGCATTCTGTATATAATAAGTCGAATCACGAAATTTGGGAGAAGGGACATTTGATGTATACTATGAATTGATCAATATAACATAGGCGATTGGCAAAGTATAGAAAATCCCGAGCTTCCAAATTATCCTTACCTCAAACGAATTTCAAGGATCAAAGATGCAAATGCAATAGGAGTAATTAACCTTTTCTTTTGGAATTCAGGGGTAATTTGTCTCAAATCAAAATTAAGGGGGGTTACAAATTGGAGTTGAAAAAGTTTGTGGCCAAATTGCAAATTGCAATGCATATACTGTCACGTCACCATCAGGATTAGTTAATTACTCGTATATAAGTAGGCAGGGATGGAAAAAGGGCATTGGTGTTCCAATAAGGATTAGATTATCATTCTAATAATTTATTAAAATAATATTTTTGAGCATTTTTCTAAGCCAATTCTTATACAGTACTCCGTAATTGATGTTTGAAGTGTTTGGGGGTCAAACACTTAAATCACATCAAACTTTATAATAGTATAAAAGTAAAAATAAATTATACTGAGTAGTTCAATAACTTCAATTCATTTGTTGTGAATTTGTGATGCATGTCTCGTCTGAACGGTGGTTGATTTGCTGTGTTCGAAGATTTGGATTTGCGATCGATATCTGATAGCTCTGTGGAGTCTATAATCTGAGATATCCGCTACTGTTCCCAGAGTTATCTCTGTACGTCCTCTTTTGGCTGATTGATTGGTTTGTCGTATTGGCTTTGTTTTACAGTGTAGGATAGCTTGCACATTTATTTTATTTTTTATTTTCCTTTCTGTTATTTGCTTCGTGTTATTTCTTTTATGCCATTAAGCCATTTACTTCTTTTATTTGAATTTGGTTGTATATAATCGTTAGTCCATCTACCGATTTGTCCGATCTCTCGATTTCTCTAGACTTATCTAGAGAACTAAATTCTTATTTTACTTCAAAAATAAATAGAAAATATAAATACAAGGCTATAAGAAGACGGTAAAACAAGCACGAGGACAATTGTAATAGGATTCAACATGTACATCGTTCTTGCCCAAAAAATAGAAACACTTTAAATAACTTTCTAAAGAGTGGACCGAAAAGACCTGTTCTAAAAACACCTACAACTTGTGGATACAAAGTCAAGATATTTCCATAAAACATCAAAAGGAAGAAGAAACATAAAAATAATTAAGAAAATACGGACAGTTAATTGAATGCACAAAAGTAGTAGGAGGGGAAAAAATAGCAAAAAAATGAAAAAAATGACTTCAAAAAAAAGATTCAAAAAAGGGATCATCAATATGAGTCGACTAAATGAATACCTTGATCTAATTACAACATAAATAAAAAATGCGGACAACGAGGAACTAACCAGAGTTGTGTCTAATAGCAAAATCAAAGAAGCAACGTTCTCAATTGGGAAAAACAAGTCACGCGGTCCCGATGGAATGATAGCTCAGTTTTACCACGTCTTTATATCACTTATCCAAAATGCGAGAACCCAAAGATCACAAATCAGTACAAACCAATTAGTTTATGCTAACAATCTATAAGATAATAGCTAAGATCATCGCTGAGAGACTCAAAGGAGTTCTAGGAAAAGGCAGTAATCCACCCACTCCGGTCAAGGGGCCTGTTTGACCAACAGAGCCATCCAGGAGAGAACCTGTTAATGCACACGAGATTTTTCGTTCATTTGGAGGAAGGAAAAGAAAATAAGGATAGATAACAATTAAACTTGATATGGAAAAAAACATATGACATATATGGTGGATTAGGCCATGTCCTGATAATTCGGTTTTCGTACAAGATTCATTACTTGGATTGAAGAATGTGTGGAAATGGTTTCCTTCTCGGCCCTAGGCAACGATCGACTATCAGAAATCTTCAGACGAAGTCAATGAATTAGACAAGGGGACCCTATCTCAACACACCTCTTTATAATAGGAGCAAAAATTCTTGCTCGAAACCAATAACATATCGACCTGTGATGAATAAATAATAATAATCGGTTTTGACATCATTAGATTAGGTACCAGAATCCCCTTTCTCTCGATCATTTGTTGATGATATTATGATTTTTGTCAATGCAAACATGGAATCATGAAACAAGGTGAAATAAATTATTGACGACTATTGTAGCATTTCAGGACAAAATTAAGGTGAATTTAAGTAAATCAACATTCCAAGTGACGACAGAAGTACCGAACCAACATAAACAACAAATATACAAAGCATTTTGCATATCACAAACAATAGTCCCCTTGACAAATACCCGTGTTTTCCGATTATAAATAATAAAATAGGAACACATTTGATGAGATAATCCAGAAAACAAGAAGTCAACTAACAAAATGGAAGGCAAACTTTTTGTCCCAACAAGGACGAACAATTCTTATCAAATCCAAACTAGCTATGAGGCCAAATTATGTAATGCAAAGTTTTATGCTACCAAAAGATATTCACAAAGAACTAGACCAAATAAATAAATCATTCTTTTGGAACAAAGACAACACATACAAACCATTGATTGGATGTGACAAAATTAATAAAACTAAGAAAAATGGAGGTTTAGGACTACACAATTCGAATGATATCAACAAAGCACTACAAATAAAATTATTATGGAATATCCTAGCAAAACCAAATAACATTCGGGTTAAAATTACTACCTCCGATCCAAAATACATGTCGTTTGACTTTTCAACATGTACTTTAAGAAGGTAAAAACTATATAAAATATCAACTTTTTTTAAATTATTTTTTTACAACTTAATATTTGTTGGTAATAAGTATTAAATTGTAAAATAATAATAATAACAAAGTTAATATATTATATAGTTTTTAGCTCCTTAAAATACGTGTTAAAAAGTCAAACGACATGTATTTTGGATTGGAGGGAGTATTAGAGAAAAATACATGAAAGATCGTACCCTCTAGAAATACAAAAAGAAGCCACGAACGTTATGGCAATGGACAAAGCTCATGTAAATTAAAAAAGAGTTCATTAATAGGCTCATTTGGCAAATTGAAAATAGGAAAACAATACGATTTTGGAAAGATGAATGAATGGAAGGAGGGAAACTCATTGATCAACTACAACCGACTAACATAGTTGATTAGAATGAAAGAGTTCAATCATATTTAGGACTGGGTAAGAAGTGGAAATTTGACAAACTTAATCAGATACTATCTTATCTTCTAATATCGCACAAAGGACATCAACATACCAATGATAGATATTGAAGACCAACTCTACTAGCGAACAATGTAACACCCCATTTTTAAAACTAAGGTCGGGTGATACATCGCCAGTTGTTATAATTTGGACGGAAATGCCCTCCTAACTACCTTAGGCTTATAGGGACATGCTACCATACTCCCATAAATAAGATGATACAAGTATAAAATACAATAGTGGAAGTCTTTATAAAAAGATTCATCAAACCATAATTTATTACATCGAAATATTAAACCAAGTCTTAGAAAATAAAAAGTTCATAAACCAAACCAGCGGAATTCACATCTTTTACATTATTAAGACATCCTATACAAACGACTAAGAATGTAAAGCCATAAAAGAAGATGATTCTAGTTCCAAGTGCCCAACCTTCGATGACAACACGTTTACCCTAGACCTACGGGTCATGGCCTGACATCCGAGGGATACCAACCATCCAAAATAAGGGATGGTTAGCTCGCGAGAACTAGCAAGTGACGGCTCAAAACTGGGACTTCTTCAGATTTAAACCCATTGACCCTTAATGGTGTGAGTTTAAACTCAAATGCGATTATTGGAGTATTTTAGTGGGTTGGTGAATTAATGACACAACTTCTAGGACACGGATAACCCTGAAGGGTTGAATGAGAAAGGGAAGTAGGTGACGAGCACCTTAGGAACCATACCTCGATTACGGATGGGATATGATATAGTTTTAGAAATGCGTTTTGTGATCACCATGAAAACATTTTTATTGTTAAGTTCGGACTCGATATCGGATTATAAGGTACTCTGTGTGGCCTAAATCCGTCCCGCTAGTAGTTATATACCCAGACGTTAGGGAGAGCCTACTATTAGGAGTGGGAAGAGGGTTGACTTCGTGTCCCCTGATATCAAATTCTAAACAAAAACTTTGGTCAAATGAATAAATATTGTTCACTCACTATCTCACATTGCATAGCTTAACATTTATTAATTTTTTGCTGACGAGGAACCCACTTTTGGTGGTAAACCCCGAGCACATGACCCAGCCGACAAGAGCCACGTACCAGATAAACCGGCTTGCGCCGACCGGCTCGACCCATTGGCAGAGAGCAAAGTAAACCTTGGATATAAATCCTCAAGGAAAGAGGTGGAGGCAGGGATCAAACACGGGACCTCCTTCCCACCACCTTGCTCCACACCAGTAGGCCACCCCGACTGGGGCAGCTTAACATTATTTCTTTTTAACAAAACACGTTTTTTAATAATGATACCTGCCTCACTTACTAAAGTGGACACGACCTAAAACCTTTTTAGTTGGTAGTGTAATTCACATTCCGATGAAATAATATATGTGCGTATTCGGAATGTGTGAGTTTCACGAGGCCCCAACCTCGCATTATACTACATAGCTTTTTATTAGTATTTACTCTTGATGCAATTGAGTTCCACGTATTACTATTCCAACACATTGTTAACTAGTGATTAAAGCCAATCTAGGTGATCACGCATGAAAAATAATCCATTTTAATAGAAGTAAAATGGATGCCAAGACCATAAATAAAATGCATAGAACATAAACAAAGGCATGTTACATACCTAATAAATTGCATGAAAGGATAAAGAATAAATCATGCGTTTTTATGAAGCCGGTATCTGCGTTATTATTTTATAATAAGGACGAATAATAACATTACCCGATTACACTAAATTCCAAAAGAACGAATGAATAAATTACACAAAGCAAGTGATTGTAACTTATTTTTAGTCGATTTGGCATGCATGTCAAGGCAAGAAAACAACAAGACACGAAGGTACCAAGTGAGCGAAAATGCTCGGATTGTCACTTGCCTTCTTATTGTTCTTAAATCGCGGAAACTATATGGTTGAATTGGGTGGCTTCGAACAGATCTACACCCAAAATCACATCACACAACGAAAGAAATTTTTTAGGTGGTATTTTGATCAAATACGACTTTTCTTCAATTTATAACGTAAATCGAATGAGAAAAAGTCATTAAATAAGACCATTACCCACCTCTTGACAATCTTGCGTTGGTGTGGGCGCTTAAGGAGTTTGGTGAATGGTTGCGGTTCAAAAAGAGAGAGATGTTTTGTTAAAAAGATCATTACTCACCTCTTGACAATCTTGCGTTGGCGTGGGCGCTTAAGGAGTTTGATGAAGGGCTCCAGTATGGGGCAGGTTGTGCAATTTACCCTTCTTCGTCCCCAAATTGTGGTTACAACACAGTGAGGGACGTCAATTGTGTAAGGCGACACCGGTGGCTCAACGCAGGTGACTCGACGTGGCTCGGTGGCTCCAAATCCCGTGGGTTTTTGTTCCAACAGTAGACGGCGCAACTTCGGTCGACACGGGTGGCGGCAAGGCGGCGTACATGTGGTCCGACAACGACGAAAGGCTTAGCAAATTTGGGGGTTTTGGATTTTGTATGTAATTTAACCAATTTCTGAAATAGGATTACTTGTGGAGATGCAAAATCACAATGTACTAAGAGAGAAGCTCCAAATGTGAGAGAAACAGACAAATTGCACTCGACAATGTGGAGGGTGACTCCCCTTTTATACCGAGCTCAATCCGAGCGGATAAACACCAATTGATGACGCAATTGCATCCGGATTAACTACCCAAACCAATTGCAATCATCATTGTGGTGTAATTCGGCCATTAACACGATCGTTACGCCCGAAAACTTCGCGAAACGGGGGAGAATTAGCGTTAATGGTTCAAAGGAGACATTAGTGGGATTCTACCAATCAAAGCTTCCAAGTTCCAACATACCGTTCTTATCCATAACATTCAATTGGTATTAATTTCTCCAATTATCGGAATGAAAAAGTCCCTTAATTGCAAGATTTGATCTTATCGTTTGAAGGTTGAAGATGGAGCTGACCCGCCTGTTTTAAATGGGAGAGATTGTAACACCTCACTCCCACTTCGGATATCATAATAATGTTGGGAGTGATTTATACGTGATTCAAGCCCTACCCATGTCACAAGAGCTCTTTCTTTTTAGGCTCCAAGTGAGGACAACGGACCTGAGAGGGCTAGGTGGTGTGAGCCGGTGCCTCTTAAAGACCCCAGGTCTTATAGATGGTATCAGAGCCGACTCCAGGCTCCGATGAGCTCTGACAGTGTGCTCGGGTACGCTCCTCCCGGAGGGCATTTCATTGGGCCTGACGGGGTTGTCAGTGCTTTAAGTGGGGGAGATTATAACACCCTCATCCCACATCGGATATCATAAGAATGTTGAGAGTGATTTATAAGATCAATGTCACAAGAGCTCTTCCTTTTCAGGCTTCAAGTGAGAACAACGGACCTGAGAGGGCTAGATGACATGTGTTGGTGCCTCTTAAGACCCTAGGTCTTACAAACCAGCCGACACGATTGGTTCACGACAACAACAACTCTTGACAAGATTGTAGGAAATCAGAGGAACCAAAAAAGCAATATTTCTTGGATTTGGGAAATCGACAGTCTTCCAAAGGTCAAAAATTTTCTTTAAAACTTTGCCAGGAATGGAACTCCAACGAAAATAAGACTAGCATAAAAGGGAGTTGTGATTCCCCTACCTTGCACATTCTATAACCAATATGACGAAGACGTCACTTACTTATTCAGAAATTGCACTCACTCACTACAATTTCTCTCCAAGATTGATAAAATGACAACTAAGATTATAAGAACCACAAACAAAAATGACCAAACAATTAGACAAGTCACAAATAGGGCTAAAAATAACCCGTGAGTATCTGATCCACCCACATTAATTTTGTGAGTGAAAACCCGCAATAAAGTGGGTGACGACGACGTCACTTTATAGTTCGGTCAAGCCTAAAAATCGTGCTAAAAAACTCATGTTTTAAAATTACATAGGGACTTTATAGCTCATTTTTATTCAAAATCGGGCTAAATTTTGTGAATTTATAGATCAATACTATTCACAACCGGGCTATAAAGCAAGTGAACCGGGCTAAAAAGTCGATCCTCATAGGTTTTTACCGCAATTTTGATTTTCACCGAAGCGCACCCCTATATATATATACACACACGCGCGCGCGTGTATGTATATTTTCACTATATATATATGTATGTATGTATACATACATACATACACGCGTACACACATATATATGTTCATTTTATAACTTTTAAGTAACATATATGTTATTGTTATATATGACATGTATTCGACTTTCACGAACTCATATTTCTAGTATTTGTAAATTAAACTTTAATTTTCTTTCAATTTTATTAAAAAAATCATAACTACATTAATTTCACTCATTGAGCACCCGCTCCACCCACATCACCGGCACGGGTCGGATGAAGGTGAAGAGGTTTGCGGGTGATGTGTGAAGTGGGTGGAATTATTTGCCAGTGGGGCGGATGATGGAATGACTTCGTCTATCCGTAACCCGTCTTATTTCCACCCCTAGTCACAAATGATATTTTTACCGGATTAAACAAAACACAAAAATCGACTCTAGCTACTCCGTGGTGAGGGATATAGACCATCAGGAACAAATTAACTTTCAACAATGACAACTTTGTAGACAATAGCTAGAAAACTGGAATTGTATCTCCGACAGCTCTTAAAAAACTCAAGGACTCTCTAAGACCATTGATAATGCAAATTTTGTATAGGTATTCTAGGTAGTTTTAGGTTGCATTTCATCTGTCTTTCTAGTTAGTTCGCATCTTGGTCTGGTATTCGAAGTGCGAATTCTACTATTTTTATGGTTAAATATGTAGATAATAGATATGATATCGAATGGTGGAGAAATCATGGAGCAAATGGATCTAAGGAGAGATAGGGCAATCCAAGAAAGATCCAAGACAATCCAAGGAGAAAGGGAGCAAGGAATCAAGGTCTAAAAACTAAAACGACAGCGAGCCACAAAAGCTGTCCGCGCGATGAGCTGAATTTAAAACACAATTTCCCAAGGCCTGGAATGTCCAATCTGTAACACCCCTTCTTTAAACACTGAAGAGATGTTGCAACACTAGCTATTACTCGGACTTTAATGTCCTTGTAACCGTCTTAGGCTTATAGGGAAATGCAACCATACTCCCATAAACAAGATGATATAAAGTGTATATATATATATATATATATATATATATATATATATATATAGAGAGAGAGAGAGAGAGAGAGAGAGAGAGAGAGAGAGAGAGAGGTTAGTTTCGGTGTACTCAAACCTTAACATGTATCATGTGAACACATCTGAGCCTTGAATTGATGCAAAATGAAAGGCTGAGATTATTCAAAGATATTTAATTAATTATAATTTCGATCCAAAATAACAAAAAAGAATACTAAGGCAGTGCGTGCAATCTCCACTCCAAAACCCAACCCGTCCATCTCCATCTACAATTATCGATCCCATAGGAGGGAGGGAGGGAGGGAGGGAGAGAGAGAGAGAGAGATCATTGAGGGGAGGAGAACCCAATTCCGAGCAGAGAAAGGGCGATGGGGCGATGAAGAGGGCCAATTTGGTGTTGAAGAAGGTCTGGTGGCAGAAAGCGGAACTCCGGCAACAACAAAAGCAAGTTTCGGCAACCGTGGGCGGAGGCGAAGATTTCGAAGGTGTCGGCTGGGATTTGGAGGATAACTTCAAGGTAGACGATTGAACAGTGGCCATAAGGAACGATGGAGGCGTCCTTGGACACCCAGCGGCGGCAACTCAAACATCGACCAACAATGGGTAGGCGCCATGACATAAAACAATAAACTGTGGCGGCGGCGACGTGGAGAGGACCACGAGTAGTGCAACCCGCAAGGGTGAACTAAATCAATGGGTAAGTTTAGAGTTTTTTTTGGGTCAATTGGTTGTTGGATCGATGTGTTAGGTTTAGGGTTAGTCGATGAATACGGTGGTTGTATGATAATTGAATCAATTTGTGAGATTTTAGACTTAATTGGGAGAGATTAGAGGTCGGTTATTGTCGACATCCCAATTGGGGTTTGTCATATTATTGTCAATTAAAGTCGGTCGTAGCACTGAATAATCCTTTGGTACAATCGAATAATCTATCGATACCATCGAATAATCCATCGATACCTTCGAATAATCTATCGATACCTTAGAAGAATCTATTTTTTAAAGGAAAAATCACAATAATAATAATTTGATACAATCGAATAATCTATCGATACCATCAAATAATCCATCGATACCATCGAATAATCTATCGATACCTTCAAATAATCTATCGATACCGTCGAATAATCTAATAATTCATCGATACAATCGAATAATCATTTGATACAATTGAATAATCTATCGAACCATCGAATAATCCATCGATGCATTCGAATAATCTATCGATACCTTCGAATCATCTATTTTTTTGAAAAATCACAATAATAATATGGAGCGTTAATTAGATCAATTCATAATCTATTTTTTATGAAAATTCTTGATACATAATCTTAACAATTCAACATATATCCATAAGGATTTTTTTTTTAAAAAAATGAAAATCGATCCCGACATATCAAAAACATCCAAACTAACACAAATTAAAACCGGACCTTTCACATAAAGATTTCTTAAAAGAATAAAATTTGAAAATTGGACCCCACATATAAACATCCAAACCAACACAAAATAAAATCCGGACCTTTCACAAAAGAAGTGTGCACGCGCACCATTCATGGGCAAGTGACTCAAAATAGCTTGTGGGCCCCATTGATTTTTTTTAAAAAGAAAAATGCCTAATTATCACATCCATCCATTTCAATCAAACAACAGCCCAGATGTGATACACGATATATATATATATATATATATATATATATATATATATATATATATATATATATATATATATATATATATATATATATATATATATATATATATAGGGGATGGTTCCGGAGTACTCACCTCTTATTGTGTATTAAGTACACAAATCTAGGCCCTTGATTAAAGGAAATGGGTGGTTGAGATTAAAAGGTAATTTTACACTTTTTTTAATTGAAAAAATGGTGGGACCCACGTTTTTTCTTGACAACTTGCTGAATTGGGGGCGTGTGTGATGCACTCTCTTAACATTATTCGATGGTATATCTGGATTATTCGATCGTATCGACGGATTATGCGATGGTATATCTGGATTATTCGATCGTATCGACGGATTATGCGATGGCATATCTAGATTATTCAATCGTATCGACGGATTATGCGATGGTAACGATGAATTATTCTAATTGGGTACCACTTTGAAAACGCCCTAAACTTTTAACTAATAATTATTCGATGATATCGCTTGATTATTCGATGATATCGCTTGATTATTCGATGATGTTACAATATTATTCGGTTATCATTTTAACAAATAACTAAATATTATTCGATGGTATTGCTGGATTATTCAATGGAATCACATGATTATTCGATAGTATATGCATTTTTCATTCATACGAATGCCAACCTAAAAAAAAACTCATATCCTTAAACACAAAATCGGTTCATACACCTGAATAATTCGCTCAATGCACCTGAATAATTCGGCTTTTCTACCGAATACGTCTGACATTGAATAAATTGCAGGCAACTTTAACATTCAACATTCAAAAATAAAATTGCAGGCAACAAAAAGTGACCCAAGACTGTACTTGATAGTGGGAGATGATCGGAACTGGCCGTGGTCAGGGGGTATCGTTGGTGGCGGCGGGGGCAATTGCGGCTCGGAGATAGTGGGAGATGATCGGAACTGGCGGTGGTCAGAAATCGGTGGAGAGCGAGAGCGGGAGGACCCGGGTGTGCTGAGAGATGGAGGAGGGGTTACCGGTGGGTAGCGAGGGGGCTCAGGGAGGCCGGATCTGGGCTCGGGGAAGGCTGTCGGTGGCTGAAGGAGGCGGTGGGTGGTCGGATCTGGGCGGTGGAGAGGTGGGCAGAGGGTAGGGACTAGGGAGGGAGGGCGAGAGGTCGAGAGGAGGAAGGCGGAGGCCGGTGCGAGCAGAGCCGGGGAGGGGCTGTGGGGTCGGCGACGGGGGGTCGGCGTAGGCGGGGAGGGGGCGACGCCGGCGACGGGGGATCCCCTGAGGAACTCCGGGAGCAACGACCAACGGTTGAGGGCGAGATTCAGAGGAGAGAGAAACTACAATTCCAAACACGCGCATCTCCTTCGAACACCGCCTCCGCCATCCTCCATCTCCATCCGCCATCACCATCTCAGCTGCTATCCTCCATGGGAAGGATTTGAGGAGAGGAATCCAGATCTGGCATCAAATTCGTCGATCCGCCACCTGCAGGTCCTCATTCTCTTCCTCGGCGACTTCGGCGGCCGTCTCCTTTATAGCCTGGGCGGCGCTTACCGGAGACAGGTCGGGGCTTACCGGAGAAGGTTGGGGTTTTCGCCATCGTCATCCCCCATCCGCCATCGCCATCACCATCTCATTCGCTATCCTCCATGGGAGCAAGAAGGAGGTGGCTCTCTTTTAATTTGGGAACCAGTTAGAGATTTAGGTTTTGTAAACTACTCCCACGCGCTTCACGTTTAGGTTGGGTCAAATTGGGGGAAATTTTCCACCTTTTTTAAAAAAGCTATCAATACACGTGGCACTATCTTATCCTTCCATTTTTTATAGATCAACGGCCCAGATTTGTGTACTTGATACACAATAAGGGTTGAGTACATATGATCCATACTCTCTCTCTCTCTCTCTCTCTCTCTCTCTCTCTCTCTCTCTCTCTCTATATATATATATATATATATATATATATATATATATATATATATATATATATATATATATATATATGAAATTAACGGAAGATTTAAATAAAAATCAATGATCCAAAATAAAGTAACCTAAAATAACGGGTCCAAATATAGTATCTAAATAGTTTGAAAAATAGCAGCGGAAGTAATGTTAAAAGAGTTACAAAGGAAGTAAATAAACTTTAATACAATAAATTTTAGTAATTAGTACCTTAAAACACAACACTAAAATTTGAACAAAAATATTAGACTTCTTTATTCTTCGGCTCCTCAAGACCGTTTACCTAAACATGCGGATTAGTGGCTGAGGTATAATATGCAAACCAGGGACCCCAGCCGCCCAAAGAAAGAAAAATAGGATGGTTAGTCTTTTTACAACTAGCAAATAGCATAAAGTAAAATGTTCAAACTCAATCTACAACCCATTTACCATAAAAGGGTATTGGTGATTGTAGAGTAAAATAAAAATAGAGATTTACTTATGTAGATACAAGACTCGTTTGGTTGTAATAAAATAACTAGTTGATCAATAAGGACGAGTGTTTGAATGAGATGTGGACCGAAGACCCCAGGAATCATATTCCGAGTACAAAAAGAATATGATATAACGTCGTTGAATATGAGCCACCTATTAGTAACCTAATTTACACTACAATAATAATATCAATATAATTATCTTTATTATTTACTTTAAAGGACAAGTGTTACCGGTCTCGGCCGCATAGAATAGACCGATGACCTACTACCCGTAGGCAGATATACTCATTCGAGAGATTTGCAATTTCGAAATGGCATCTCATGAGACGTTTATAGAGAAAGGTATAACTCAACCGTGACCCGACTTTTCCATTATTTAGGATACAATTCATAACAACAACAAGAACAATAATAATAACAATAATATACTATATCACACTTTATGGTTACTATTCCACAATTCTCATCCTAGATGACCACAAAAAAGGCAGGTTATACACTTTAAAAACTATAAATTGTACAAAATAATATAAGTGACAAGTATGGATGTCCAAGACAAAAAATATATCATACTTAACTAGCATGAAGGAAACAAAATGAACAAATCATGTTTTTTAGAAAGTTCGGACATTTAATATAATTTCCTCAAATAATGGATTTAAGTTATAATTATCCTAGTTTTCATGCTACGTGAGATTAAGGAATTGATAAATAGCAACAAACAAAGCTAACTTGCATATTTATCTCAACGACATAGCATGGAATGTATAAAAGACACAAAAGGCAAATATTGCGAAAAATGCACGAAGTTTGAAGAAATGCACTGATTGAACCAAAACACTTGCCTTAACTCGACGGAATAGTTTATTGAGGCTGAGGATAATAATTTGATATGTTACCTGAGATTTTACAGATTTTTACAACAATATTAGTAACTTTTTTATAAATTCCGAAAACGGTCCTGTAACTTTTAAAAAGTAAAAACATACCCTTGATTTCTTCCGATAGAAAATCAAATCTGTAACCAAACAATCTCAGGAGCTGATTCAAGATGACATATAGATTGGTGTAAGGTCGACTACTCAATTAAACCTCGAGAAACAACTGAGAAACGACTGAGAAACGGAGCGGATCTTACCCAAACAGGACTCGTAAACGTCCAAGTTTCAAGTCTATGATCCCTTGTTATGATATGAATCTGAAAAGAAATGATTTATAAGAATTATCAGGCCATGGGTCGAAATCGAGAAAGAAAAACGTATGAAAATCACGTTTTTCTGCACATCAGAAAAACTTCTCACCAGTGAACTTCGTGGCTGTGGTCTGAGTGACTCGAAGTGTTTCTGAGCAAGGGAAAAGTTGCGGTCGATATATAGTGATGCAGAAAGCACTAAGATGTTGGTGTCCGGGGCTTCGAAGCACTGTGGTGGCGGTGGAGTGGCCCGACAGGAGGCCGGTCTAACACAGTTCTGCAATGACTTCCGGCAGCGATTCCGGCCCCTTCCCGACGAGCTGCTGTGTCGGGGCGTTTAAGTTCGTCTCCTGGGAGGTTATAGAGCGTATTGGTTGTGGTCTCTGGCCTTGGAGTCGTCTGATTCGTGGTCGAGCGAAATTGGAGCGGGCGGAGTAACGTGTGCTTGGAAGGACACTTTGAGTGGCTGAAGAGGATGATTGGGAGAATTGACTGAAGAGTTTGTGATGTGTATGGATTTCCTGCACCGTGATATTCAGATTTATAAAGTTGAATCCCGTGATTAGAGCAATTGTGTGTATGTAATTTGGGCAAGAAATCGGCTCGTTTGCACGTGTTTATACGGAGGTTTGAAATTATTTTTGGAAGGAGGTAGCAGGAGGATGGAGGAAGCGGAATGGCTGGCCTTGCCTTGGGCTGATGTGGGCCGGATTGGATATTGGGCTGGGTAGTATTATATATATACACACACAACTATATGTATACACGTAATATATATCTATTTACTTGAATGATATAATTATTCTAAAACTCTATATTATATATTTTATGTGAACTAATAAAATTTAAGTTCAAATTATTTTCACCAAATTTAATATAAAGAGAATTTATTTATTTATTTATATTCATTAAAACTAAAATACCCAAAAATATTTTGGGTATTTCATATCTCCTCTTAAAAATAAGTTTCGTCCCGAAACTTGAACAATGAAAAGAGAAAAGAGAAAGGATATAAAGGGGAACTTTATATTTTTGTAATACGTTGATATTTAGTCAATTTAGACAAAATATGGGTTCATGGCCTAGATTTCTATATCTTATTTAAATCAATGATATGTGACTTTAATCCATTTTATTTTATTTTCAACCTTCAAACCTTAACAAAAATATATTGTAAGGCGTGTTAACCTTGATTTTTTTATTTATGGATTCATTTTCATCATATATGATTTATCATTTTATTTATTTATGAAATTTTACTATTATATTCAAACATCAAATTTTCCTTTTGAGAATTTGATTATAGTTGTACTATGATAAGTACTGGTTGTAGAAGTACTCTGTCTTTAATGAACTCCATAAGTTTTGTTAAGTATTTGAAATCCTTCTTTTTAGACTTTCACATTTATATCATATGACATATTGCATGTTTATGACCTTAAGATAATGGTTAAACAACTTATATTTGAATTGTTGAGATCAGGAAGAGGGCTAAGCCTACCCTTGAAACATAACTCAAATTTATTCCTAGCTTCTTTTACTTACTAGAATCAAGTGACGGCCAAGTGTAGGGAAAGAGGAAAAAGGAAAATATCTGGGCCGTTAGTCGTTACATGGCACACATATGAGTAGTTATTGGGTGAAATTTGAAATATTATGGGTACGTACAAAGTAGTATGGTCTTAGCTTATTGTTGCAAGGACAAAACAACTTAATTACATCCAACGTAATTACTTGTCCACCGAACTCATCATGGTCAAAGTCTGAGAATCATTTCACAAAAAAAATATTAAAAAAATAAATAAAATAAACCCTTTTAACGTATGCCTAAGCACATATAATTTACGCAATGCTAATACTGTGTAAGTTAATTTGTCATTTTTAGGGTTAGTAACTCATCCCACACAACGAATATGGTTTTCCAGCTTACCATTGGTTTTCGTCTCAACATCATTTGACTCCCTTTTCCAAGTTACCAAACGATCCGACCGGATAGGTTTTGAAGGCAACCACTATAGGTTAAACTAGTCAACCCTTTTCGTATGTGATGAGTGCTCTATATTGGATTGGTTCTTCTATTGATCTTCTTTCTCTTCGATGGTTGACACGTTGTCCAGTGTGTTGTATGTTTCATGATCTTCTTCACTTTCTTTCGATCTTATTCTTATGATACAAATGTGCGATGTATTTTATGAAGAAAAAAACATTCGGGATTTCTTTCTCGGACATTAATCAAAGAGTTCAGATCACGATCACAATAATGTCATCAAGACGTTACCCCTATATCTGGTGCAAAACATATGGAATGACTACTAAATACTAAGGTACGGATGGAAGAACATGTCGAAGGAATAAAGTTGTACCTCACCTATCAAGTAAAACACATGATAAATAATTGATCCCTAACTCAACAACCTATGTGCTTGAGTGTATAAAAGGAACAGGGATAATCCCTAGAATATAAGATGGGCTTCGGCCCCTAACTTTAGGAAATTCTTTTGCAGAATAGGTCTCTTTGTCCAACTTGTGGTCATAACTTCTTGCTGAGGCGTTCGACTCAAAGCACCTGCTGCAATATTGGTCATCCATGCCATAGTCCTTAATGAGCTCCAACAATATTTGCTTACTCATGTTGAGATTCTTTCGAGTGCAAATGTACTTCATCTCCTAAGACATGTGAAGATTTGGCACCGAACATCGTAAAGATATTGTCGTTAGATTTTCAAAAGCAAGTGCAGCAACAGCTAGATCCAAACCTTGCACTAACTAATTCTTCTCATACTGCTTAAGTTACTTGGAATCATATGTTATCACCCTACAATCTTGCATCAGTACACAACCTAGAGCTTGCTCAAAGACGTCGATATTCATTACATATCCTACCCCATCTCTATGTAGTGGTCAATTGTTTCTTCAATTGTTTCTTCACTACATACACAACCTAGAATCAGTGTAGTGGTCAATTGTTTCTTCAATTCTTAAAAACTCTTCTCACCCTTCTCCCTTCAAACAATCTTCTTGCTTTCTCAACATAGAGTTAAGTGGCGGGGTCAGTTTAGAGAATCATTCCAAATCTCCCAGAGTATTCCCCAAGTTTTGGAAAATTTTGAACTTTCTTCCCATTCTTTGGCTGAACTCAATATTTCATTGCTGAAATCTAGCTTTTAAGGATCTATCATCACTCCCTCTTCAGACATGACATGACCTAGGAAAGTCACCTGCTTGATTCAAAAGTCACGTTCGAACAATTAATTGTAAGCTGATGTTGTCGAAACACTAACAGTGTCATGCGAAGATACTTCTTGTAGTCTCCCCAATTGAAGAATAAATCAACGTCTTTGATAAATACCATGCACTACGAACCTGCCCCTGTTCTTATGAAATCACTTGCTCATCTTCTCTATAAACATACTTGGGGGCTTGATCAAACCAAACGTCCTCACTATAACCTTACCATCCCCGTATCTGGTCCTGAACACAATCTTCAAAATGTTCTTCTCACAAATCTGTAACTGATTATATCTTGATTGAAAATCGATCTTGTAGTACACCTTAGCCGAATGTATCTAATCCAACAAGTCATCAACCCACGACCACAAATAATTGTTCTTCATCATCACATAGTTTAACTCACGATAATTGATGCACAGCTAAAAGAGATCTAATATTGTTCTTTACAAACAACAATGGACTATCCTAGGCGACACACATGGCAAGATATAGTCCTCCTCCAACAACTCCTCTAATTAATACATCAGCTCTTTCTTCTCAAGGAGAGCCTTATGATATAGATCTACGTAGAGTGGAAACGTCTCTGGTTCTAGATCCATAGTAAACTCAACAAAGCGGTGCGGTGGTGACTCGGTAATGTCGACATGAAATGTATCGGGAAAATCCCGGATCGCTAGTATATCGAAGATTGTGATAGCCTTGGACTCTGAGTCCTTCAAGCAGCATAACAACCCAATGCATCCCTATCACTGTAGTATTGTTATATGTATCATATTAATAACACGGTCGTTTTCTACCGAACGCGTCTACGGAATCTGCAACACATGCCATCAGATACCAAAGCAGAATCCTCCGCTCGTAGTCATTCACCGCGCACGCCATGTTGCACTCACCAATCCATTATTAAGATGATATCCAACGGTATTAGCGGAATTACCACTAACCCAGGGTTGAAGTCTCGACCCCTATTCGTGATCGAAAACTGGCTCAACATCTTTCTTCCCATCATTGTTCCCTCTTTTAGAGAGTCTAACCCCAAATGGTTCGTCTAAAGGCACACTACCTAACTTAGATCTATAGACAATACTCTAAGCCATGAAAGAATTGAGTAGCTCACAAATCGAACGAAATACGATCCAATTATGTCGCTTCCACCCTCAATGTCCATATAGGTGTCTAGGGAAGGGTAATGCATTTACAACATTGGTAATCTTGGGAGGCTAGTGAGAGCTTCGCAACATCTCGTCTCTTGCTCAACTACTTTCATCCATATAGGAGTATGAGCTAGAAATCTCTTTTTTTTTTCTCCCGGCCTCCTTAGAGAAATTGTACTGTAATTATATACAAGGGACCGATTGAAAGCTTGCCTCCTTGAGTTCACTTAACAACTTTCCACCATAAACCAACTTCATTCTTTTGGCGAAAAGCAGTAATGTGCACCCTTTCCTAATTGATGCACATCATACCTAGAGCAATTTCACTGTATAGATAGAATTTAATGTCATTAATACTCAATTCACTTATATCCATAGTTTCATGCAATTATAATTACCACAAAACCAAGGTAAAAACAATGCATACTTATATAAGGTAATAACTTCAAAACAACATTACGAGGAATCTCAAAGTTGTCAAATGCGGAGAATACTACGTCTTAGAAATGGCTACGGGTATCTAGGGGCAGGCATGTCCTTAATCCATTATTGAATTAAAATATTGTCTTAAGTCCCTTTAGCTTTGCTTTAATAATGATGGCTTCCATAAACAGGGAAGTAATATTCGCGGCATATGTCTGACAAAGGATTCAGATACTTAAATATGACACCCCGATTGATGTTCAAGACTACAAGGTAAAATGTAATTACATTATAATTACATAAAACTTGTAATTACATTATAAATTTAATGTAATTAATTGACATAATCTACAAGGTATTTTATTTAAAATTTACGTTATTTGAAACATTTTGTAAAATATGCAACCCAACATTATTAAGTGTTTATAACTATAAGTACATTATAATTAGAATACAATGGAATCCAAACACACCCTTTTAATTTGTACAAACATACCAATAAACATGTTGTCACACCCTAATTTATTTTGGATTGAAGTTCTAAATCTCTTATAATTAATCATTACATATATTTTTGAGTCAACCCCGTGCAAATTTGACAAGATATATAGTTGGTCCAAATTCCCTGAAAAGATGGATTTGGATCCGATCGAAGCTCGTCCATCCCGACCCATAAATTTTGTTCTTTAAATGTAGTTGTTGTTATTGTTCATCATTTTTCATAGGTATGAAGAAAAGAGGGAATACTCATTTCATAGTTGCTTGCTTTGGGAGTGAGGGAGTGAACTATTTTTATTTTGGACTTTTCACCTAATAATATTATTTTTTCTTAGCTAAGAGGAATATTTAATAATGGGATAAGTGTCTACTTGTAGAGAATGTACAGGGTGTTGCATTATATATTGTTGTTTGATTCTTTCTACAAATATAAGAAAATCTAATTGCTTCCTTAGGTTTCCATTCCAAATAAATAAATAAATAAAATAAATTTAAATTAGCAACTACATGGTTCCACATGATTTTGAAATATTAAATTTAGATATGTTTAATGTTTCAGGGATTTTAACCTTTGATTCGTTCGAACTTTCAACTGATAAATTATTATTTCAGAATTAAAAAAATGCAAAATCAGGTGGTTGGACTTTATTTATAATATCTTAATTATAAAATATGGGGCATTTTCGTCACCCTGTACGTCATCAGATACAACTAGTCACCTCGGACCAAATTTGTTTAAGGATTTAAAGTCGCCAGTTGCCACATCCACGTACATCATATTATGTATTATATTCCATCTAAAATTATTATTTAACATTATACCGACGAGCATCTATTTAGTACTACGTATTTAATATTATTTATTTGTTATGGATGAAAAAAAAAATTATGTACATTCAAAGATTTTTAACCTATTATTGCCTCAAATAAACTTAATTATCATAAATTAAATCTGTAGTTTAAAAATTAAATAATGTACAACTTGTGTCTCACTAAAACTCTATTAATTTAATCACGTTTATTATTTTTTATTGAGCATCTTAGACTCCTAGTCTCCTAGTACTTCAAAAGTACTGATATATAATAAATATATATATATATATATTAATTATACACAATTTAAGGGGAAAATATATATTTCGACATAAGTTTAGACAAAAAAAATTTAGTTATCGTATATTTTAGGGTAATATACATTACACATTTATCTTAAATTTAATTCAGGTCGCTATTATGAAGTATGTAAAATTTATAAATTATGGGGTAATTTATGAGAACATAGGGTTTTATCTCATTTTGTTTGTAAATATTTATTTTTATTAAGCTAAATCAACTTAATTTCTACATATCAACTCTTACATATATTATCAAATCTATTTGTAAACCGGTAAAAATGCAGAATGATATGTATGCACAACTTACCCAATAAATGCAATCACTCAAAAGATTAGAATAGTTGTTGCAAGCCCTCATATGAAAAAATAAAATTACCATATTAATTAGCTCAAAGATGGTAATCTCATTTCTCAATTTCAAAAAAATATATATGCATTTAAGACCAAAAACCCTATTTCCTCTCCTTCCCATTTACAATTCATATGAATACCTCAACTTACTTCTAGCCCCCTTTTTTACCACAAAAGAGGCTAGAGCTCATTTTCTCCGCGATTGTATTAAAAGAACAAATAAGCTAAATAACAATAGTCTGATGTATAGCTACACCCGTAACATTATCAAATAAAAAGTTGTGTTTGGCATTAACAAAATGTCAATATATCAATATATTTCAAATCTCATCGGGGTGTATATTCATCGGGCGAGCGAGCCCTCTACTTTCTCTGATATTAGGTCAACTATTTATCGGGGTGTATTTAGCCACACATGATTGGATAAAGTAGTTGACCCAAATTTCATAACCGATTCAAATCTTACTCAAAAAATTAGCCAAATTTTAGGGTAAAGCTAGATCGACCCAAACCCGTCTAACCTGACCATGCTAATAGTGATTTCCAATTGACAAATTGGAATCCTCTAACTATATTTAATTTTCACCAAACTTCGTCGATCATACGTTCGATCTCTCTCTCTCATTGATGTTCCATCCTACGTTGAAAAGTAGATCCATGCGACTAATGAATGGAGTACTATGAAAAGAAACCCTAATTAGGTGAGTTGAACTTACTCCATTAATTGCTAATCCATCTATATATATATATAGCTAGCTATTTGAATAACGGGTGCAAGCCAAGCAATTACTTTATTAGGCCTGATTTCTATATACTCCTTGTAATTGATTAAAGGATTTATAGCCCTAGTTATAGTTGCATTTTTTAATTGACATTTGTATACATTTGGTTGAATAATTCAAGTTAATTAATTAAATAGGCACTATTTATGAACATGATTTATGCATCCCTACATGTATATCCTAGATTGAGTTAATTAGCTTGCACCAAATTAAAGGACCTTAGCGTTCATTTATTTTGGCATAAGAGTCAATACATTTTAGGGTTTACCCCTTAGTGAATTAATTAACTAATGTATAATGCAATAGGTGGGCCATGGGGTGGGTGTCAAACACTCTCTTATAAATTTTCAGATTATTTTTAGATAAATAATGCAATTTAATATTATCCATTTGGTTAGTTGGGGAAGAATAAAAATTATATCATATTTATTAATAATAAGTATGAAATTATATTATAAACTATTTATTTTTAAGTGCTTTTTTCAATTTACACAATTCTTTTAGAATAATAAAATTTATGTTATAAAAGATTTCTTTATTAAAAATTTTAAAATAATATCATATTTATTAATAATATATATGAAATTATTTTTACAAATTTAATAAAAAAAATATTTTATAGAGTTTTTATTGATCTAAAAAAATGTGTGTGACTATAAAAAAGTCACTTAAAAAGGAATAGAGTGAGTATAAAGTTTAGTATACTAAAATTGAGAATCGATCTTGAAAGGTTTGGTATAATAGTATCCCCACCTTAAATATAAAACACTAAAATTTATATAATAATTTAAGCTTTTGTTTTAAGTTGGTAGATTTTCACTTTATAATTGTAATAATTAATAATAATAATAATATTGACTAGCTCATCGAATATTTTACAATCTATCGCTAACTTTAAGTAACATTTGAATTTTAATATAGAGCTATAATTAAAATACTCTATTCATTCGGTAAAACATGTCATTTACTATTTACACACATTTTTTAGGATTATAAAAACTACTAGTATATGATATACTATATCTTTTTTCATAATTTTTTTAACAGTTTCGTACTTATTAATACTACGTAGTAACAATTTAATTGTTATAAAAAAATCTATTTTATATCATTTTTATCATTCTAAAAAATATGCACAAAACTAAAAACTCCCTATATGATTGCCTACTTGCCTGGTTGGGTTGAATGAGTTGATGCAAATCATATGTATGGGACATAATGATTTGTTAAAGTTATATATAGTCCGAAACATGACTATTTCTTTAGGAAATGTCACGTAGCTTGTCTTTTCAGTTTTCAGTGTTTCACCTCCCTAAAACATATGGCCAGTTGTTCTCCAACTCCATCATTCATTATTACTATTATTAGAGATTTAGAGGACTGTTCTCTTGGAGGCCACGGCTAGCCCGTTGCCAAAAGTCGGTAACATAAGTGATTAAGGCTTTGTTTGGCAAAGTATTGACTAATGAGAGAGCTGAAACTGATAGATTATATATTTGTGTTAATAAATTAGTATGATGTTTGGTAAATTAACCTAGGGGTTGGAGTAGCTGATGGAATTTTGTGAATACAAAATCATAAACTTCGAAAAGTTTCGGTGATTAAAATCATAAGCTCCTAAAAGCTTCGGTGATGGAAATTTGAAATTGATGGATTATTTGTGTTAAATAGTATGTTTTAGTTTAATTAGCTTTTGAAATGAGAGTATTAATTTCAACAGCTCTAATTCCAAAAGCTAATTAAACTAAAATCTTATATTTATTTTATTTACAATATATAATATCAAAATCAAAAGGTTCAATAAGGTAGCTGATGGGTTTCTATTTTGCCAAACGGAGCCTGAGAGTCTACTTCACACACATTTTTTTAGAGCGTTTTATATAAAGGTTTGATAATTTTTAAGCAAATTGTTTTATGTGTTTTTTATAAGGTAAGAATTCGAGGATCAGACAGGCCCGGCACCTCGAGTGGCCCACAAGTCGACAGACGGCGAGTCGTCGAACATATAACAAACCAAATAAGACAAAGAAAAATCAAACAACCCATAAAAATCATCAGCCAGTTGGGGAGTCGAGGAAGATCCAAGGCAAATTGCTATCTATGTGTGTTTGATAGAATAGGCTTATCTTTTGAATCTAATACTTGTAAAAATATATAAATACGTATACTTGAATTATTGATTTTAGCTCTTTTAGCGTGTCACATAAAGTGAATATGTTATAAATCAAAATTAAGGAAGATGAGTGCGTTCTAGTAACGTATATAAATGATAGTGCGTTCTAGTAACGTATATAAACGATATTGTAAATTAAATATAAAAGATGAGCGCTTCCAAGTTATATGTAAAATATACTGTATATTTTATAAACCATGAAGATGAGCGCTTCCTTCCCAGTTCAAAAAAACTACGTTTTCGATCCTGGAAATGATTAACTGAGCAGACCCATTCAGTGAATTTGATCGATACGAAAATTCGAGCGAACCCATTCGATACACTTGATCCTAAAATAAAATATGAGCTGGCCCATTCTGTAAATGTAATTAAATACCGAGATCTTAATATTTGAATGGTAACTCATTGTTTAAATATTAGTTGTAAGTTTGAAGTTATATGAAACAATTAACTTTCTATTTATATAAGACATTGATCATAAAATAAGTGATCATAATCGATCAGCGTTTATTATATTTCAATTCCATTTCGAAATATAATTTCCTAGAGTGATTTATCACTCACATCCATTATTCTTCCTTACTTAAAATTCTTCCAAGTCGAGTCGATTGTGTCTATTTTGTAATTTAGAATTCACATTTAAATAATTTATATTACTCTCATTTGGACTATTTGGTTCATACCGTTTTATAGTCGATGAACCTCTAGTGTAAAGTGGTTTTTTATTTCGTGTTGTTAGATTCATTATCCTCATTAATTTGGAGCCTGAAAAGTATGAGCTCTTGCAAGATGAGTATGACTTGAATCATATATAAATCACTCCTGACCAAAATCTTTACTATATCCGATCTAGGACGAGGTTTTATATACACAACTTATATTTTGAGAAGAAGAGGTCTTACTAGACATTTCTAACATAAAATATATGGTGGTAAATATTATCCTTTAATGAGTGATAGTGGTATGTTATATAACTTCAATTAAGCAATATATTTTAGATCATATGGGATGTGGGGTCATCAAAGACACCTCCGGACACGTCTATCATACTTGGGGATAGACTTATGACTCGAGCTCGTGCTAAGAAGCTTCAAAGGGAGTCATTCATGTTCGTGATCTATGTCCTATTCTCAAGTGCGGTTCAACTTCACGAGGAGTCATGGAAGACATACTTATATTCTACTCTTGTTGTTGCCCTCGGCGCCGACACCCGGAGCCTCGACATCGATCCCTGTTGTGTTACTATTTTTAGAGACCTTTTTTACTTAAGTTATTTTAGGTAATTTAGGGGTTATTTTTAATTATTCTTTTTCAACTAAATCCGCCCTAGGGTTATATTAGAACGGCTGATCCCTCTTGTGAAACTCACGTTCATCATTATTGAAATTCTCTTTTATGTGAATCACATTGAGTGCAAGTCAATCGATTCGTAGCTAGGCTCATCGATTGCAAATTGGTATTGTTTCAGCTTCGTTTGCCTTGTGTTTGTCAATCTCGCGAAGGTTTGGTAATCTCTAGTATCCACGAGCCCCCTCGTCGTGCCTCCAAATTGTCCGTGTGGTTGTGTAGGGTTGTAGAACCGGGTTATATAGTCATTGGTGTTGGTTCTTACCTTCTACGGAAACCTAGGGTCTTCATCGTGTTCTATATAGATCGTTTCAACCATCTATCGAGTCTTTATGTTCATTTCGAGTCTTTTCATACATATCACAGCCGCACCTTGTTCTTGTTCTTGTCGATATCGAGTCTTGTTCTTGTTCTTGTTCTTGAATTCGTGTCTTGATTGTCGAAGATCAGGCCACCCTAGGGCTTACCCCGTATCAAATTGGCATCAGATCTTAGGTTATCGACATCAAAAGTTGAGTCTTTTCTTTTGTTTATCATAAAAACACAAAAACACAATTTTTTTTTTGCAAAGACAGAGTCCCATAGTGTCGTCACGTTGCATCCGCCACCACCATCCGTCAGCCTGCACCACCCCAAATTGCATCTCCTTGCTCCAATAACATTCCGGATTCGAGGACGAATCCTTTTCAAGAAGGGGAGAATGCTGAAGGGAAAACAAGTGGTGCTTATCAACAAGTTTGAATCGTTCAGGCAGATTGTTTTGCGATGTCTAAGTAAAATGGGTCGTGCAGATTCAATATTGACTGGATTGGATTGTGTCATACCTTGTTGGAACAAGGATGAAGAGATCTACAACTTTTCTGTTGAAAGTTTTTCCAGAATCTACCGAGAACATGGCCGAAAATCAACATCTTTGCAGTTGTTCACTAAGGGAGAGAGTTGTTGAGGTTAGACTCCGGAGACTGGTGCAGATTTCTGAGAACCAGTTTGGTTTCATGTCTGGTAGATCTGCTATGGAAGCCATTCATTTGCTGAGACGTTTGATTGAGTTGCACAGAGATAGAAAGAAGAATCTGCACATGGCCTTCATTGATTTAGAAAAAGCGTACGACAAGGTTTCGAGAGAGCTGCTTTGGAGATGCTTGATTGAGAAAGGAGTGCCAGGATCTTATATTAGAGTTATCAGAGATATGTACGATGGAGCCACGACCAGTGTCAGAACTCCGTGTGGGGATTCAGACTACTTCCAGGTTCGTGTGGGGCTCCACCAGGGATCTACTCTCAGCCCGTTTCTGTTCACGTTGGTTATGGATACTCTGTCTGCTCCGCTTCAAGAAGAGGTTCCTTGGTGCATGCTATTTGCTGACGACATTGTGCTCGTGGACAACTCTAGATCGGAATTGGCTCGCAGGTTGGAATCCTGGAGAGAGGTGTTGGAGTCTAAGGGTTTTAGATTGAGTAGGACCAAGACTGAATACGTCATGTTTCGCTTCGGAGAGGGCAGGGTTCCTGACTCGTCTGTGCTTCTAGGGGAAGATCTTATTCCCAGGAAGGAGGTTTTCAAGTACATGGGATCGTATGTTCAAAGTGACGGTGGATTGGATAGGGATATCGATCATCGGATTCAGGCAGGGTGGTTGAGATGGAGAAGGGCTTCAGGGGTGCTGTGTGACAAGAAAGTCCCAATAAAACTGAAAGGTAAATTCTACAAGGTGGTTGTTAGACCGGCCCTTCTTTACGGCTCAGAGTGCTGGCCAGTCACTAAAGCTCAAGAACAGAAGTTGGCAGTGGCAGAGATGAGAATCTTGCGTTGGATGTGCGGGCTTACGAGACTTGACAGAATCAGGAATGCTGACATTAGAAGGAAAGTTGGAGTGGCGAGTATTGTTGATAAACTGCGAGAAGTCAGATTGCGTTGGTTCGGACATGTGCAAAGAAGACCTAGATCAGCCCCGGTTCGAAGGTGCGAGATTCTGGATCTTGGATCTTTTCGTAGGGGGAGAGGCAGACCGAAGAAGAGCTGGATGGGGACTATCCGTCAGGACCTCAATTTACTGCAGCTTTCAGAGGATATGGCATTGGATAGAGACAACTGGAGGAGTCGCATACGGGTGGCAGGCGTTTAGTGCTGGGGGAGTGGTGTTGTGTGTGCTTGTCTTGCTTTCGCTCTGTTTTTCTTTGCTTGCTTCGTGACTTGATTTGTGCTCTCGTTTTACTAGGGTTCTTGTTTCCTTTCGTTCTGGGTCTTTCGGAAACACTCTCTCGGGCTCCCCGGGGTAAGAGTGCGTACATCCCGACCCCCCAGACCCTGCTTAATTGCGGGATACACTGGGATGTTATTGTTGTTGTTGTTGTTGTTATTTAGTTTATCATCTTAAGCATTATATTTATTTAGGAATAACGCATGTAAATTAGAATAATATCTATTAGTTGACTTTTCAATTAAGTGATATTATATCTAATTAGTTTATATATATATATTTGCTAGGATAAATAAAGTGAAAAAGGGAAAATCTATCTTTAAAGTATTTTCCTTGGCCACCAAATAGTTTGATTTTGTCTAGGATTTATCTACTTTATTATTATTAATTTTTCAGCCAAGATTCTATCCTTTGCAGAATTGGCCAACCTAGGGTTTTTTAGGATTATGTTTTCTATTTAAGAAGCTTTCATTCATTTAATAAAATCAGATAGAATTGAATTTTTTGACAAAAAATCAGATTTGAAGAGTTCTTCTAGGGAGGAACTGAATTCCCCTGCGTGGGATAGGTTTCGATTCTCGTCATGTTTGGTGTGTGTCGATTCTCGTCATAGGATTGGTGTTATCCATTATGCATGGTGTGTGTCGATTGTCGTCCTAGGATTGGTACTATCAAGCATATCCACGAGCCCCTCCTTGTGCCTCCAAGTTGTCCGCTTGGTTGTTTGGGGTTGTAGAAACGGGTTATATAGTCATTGGTGGTTGATCTTGCCTTTCGAGCCAAGGGTCTTCATCTTGTTCTATATAGATCGCTTCGGTTGTCGAAACAGGTTATATAGTCATTGGTGTTGGATCTTACCTTTCGAGCCAAGGGTCCTCATCTTGTTCTATTTAGATCACTTCACCCACTATCGTGTCTTAGATTCTTGCATCAATTTCGTGTCTTTCCTTCATATTACAGGCAAGTCTTGTCGAGTCTTTCATAAATCTTGCATCGTTCTTGTTCTTTTCTTGCAGTTGAGTCTTGATTGTCGAAGATCGGGCTACCCTACGGCTTACCCTATATCAATATGAATTTGAATAAATTGTAACAAATCATTTTAGAGAATTTTAATTGATCGAATTGAATACATTACTTGGAATATCAGAACGTGTGTATTTCTATTAATTATAATATATGCAGTTATAAATATAATAAAATATCTATATATTATTTGGTTAATACATTTTATAATATCTTAAAATAACGTAAATTTTAATAAAATATATTATAAATTCTATTAATCATTTATATTAAATTTAGAATGTAATTATAATTTTACTCTATAGTGGGTATTTAACTAACATAATGTATAAGGTATATTGTTTAAAACTTATGTTATTTTAAATATATTGTAAATTGTATTATTCAAAATTCAAGTATTTATATTCATAAATATATTATAATTATAATGCGAAATCCAAACACACCACTAAATGTTGGACCATTTTGGTCTATCTCTAATAATTTGCACTATTCTCTTTATATAATTTTCCAAAAAAAAAGGGAAAGATGTTCTCTAAGCTTAAAGGCAAAAAAATATAAAAGTGAACATTTTGTTTATCACCGAATAGTACGTACCATGCTAAAAATTAATTATTACTGTATTTTTTTAATTTCCTTTACAAATTAATTACCCTATCTACGAAGAGTAACTTTTAACCTAATTAATGTATTAAAATTGTTGATTTATAAGGTAATAAAAGAAACAAAAAAAAATTAAGGTATTTCGGAAAAGGAAATCATGGTTAAAATGCTGATCATGACATCAACACAATCATCTCTGCGAAAAGCAAACACTTGTCTTACAAATCGGTTTAAATTAAGTTAAAGTTTCTATAATGTACTGTATAAGAATCTAAATTGAAAAATAATTCATAAAAAAATGAACTCTAAAATTCTACGTAGCATTATTTTTTAGCAACTAAAATTCTAATTTTAAATATAAATTATTTTAATTAGGAAAATATTTTCCAAAATATAAATATTATCCTATCCTTGAAAGATTAGAAAATTGGATTATGTAATAATAAAAATAACTTTTTTTATCCTCTGCACCAAGAATATAGGAAAAGATACTTGGTTATAAAAAAAATTCAAAATTAAATTATTTTAGTTTTTTTGTAAATTTATTTTATATAAAAAATATCAATCAAACTTCTTATCTTATGCCTTTAAAATATAAGATAAAAAGACCGTAACAAAAATAACTCAGTGGAGGGCGTTGTTACGTCCCGTTTTCACCAAGGAGCTAGGGTTAAAAAAAAAACCTCGTACCGTACTGCCGACAGATAAAAAGCCTTAAACCAAAACTAGGAATCATGATTAATTTAATTAACTATAATTAAGAATGGCTATCATTGGTAATACTTATCTTAATATAAGTGAAAATATGCTTTTTTACCTGTATAAAATTAATTTTGTTTATCAATATGGAAAGTGGGTCCCGTGTTGACAAATTCATCCCAACTACCTTAAAATTAAAAATAAAATAAAATGGTGAACTATAATTAATATTAATATTATTATTACAGTATAAAGTAATTAAGTTAAGGTGGAGTGGGAGCCTTCATTGCGTGAGGATTGTTAATGTTGTTTTTGCAATTTTGGATATCTTAGGAGAAAAGCAAAATCCTGAACCAAAAAAAGGACAAAAATAAAAAGTTGTGTTTGGCATTAACAAAATGTCAATTTATCAATATTTGGCCCTTTTTTATGGTAGACATCTCAACTAAAAGTATAGTATCACCTAGGTTGGTCTAAAATTGAAACAATTTGGAATAAGACTGCATGTTTTAATTAACGAAGAGCATAAATTCAAATGTATGTATTATATTTGGTTTTCACTTGGTATTTTTCTTGATCAAAATTGCATTTTAATTGCTAATGTTCATAATTAATTAATGTTGACCAATTTAATATAGATAATCGCAGTAAGATTAATTAAAAAAACAAGTGTAAAAAATTGCAGAAACTTACTTTTGGATTCCTCCTGGTTGAGTACTTTAGGATTCAGAATTCACTCCGTACTTTAGGATTCAGAATTCCTCCGAGTTCGAATCTTCCTCCCCATATTGTAATGGCTTAAGTATCTATCTATGAACCAAAAAAAAGGATTCAGAATTCACATATTGATGGAAGTAGCTAGTGGGGACGAATGTGGGAGAGCAAGCACCTCCACGGCTCCACTAGTGAAGTTGTTGTGGTGGTCCGGTCACCGGTGGATACCAATTATAAGTCCATCCATATGCCAATATTACATCAATTGCCAAAATTCATATATTGTCAATTTTGTTTTATTTTACAAGCTTGTACTCGGGATTTACGATCTGATGTGAAAGTTTAAGTTAATATGTAGGAGTTTCAAATTAATAGTTATATTGTGGTGTTTCATTTATATGTATATTATCACAATGGATGACAATTGGGGCAAGCAGAGGATATAAACTAACCGTGTGGAAATAAAAATCATTTTATATCTATCTCTGTTGGGTATCTTCTTTCTTATCTTTATTTGGTTCCCTTCTGTATAGAGGTAATTTTTCCCATTTAAATTCTTCGTGGGACTGCTTATAATGTGTTCTTCTTTTTAAAACCTAAACTTAGGGGGGGAAATCTTTATATTTATATATACTCTTTTACTTTCTATATATAAATATATAATTTAGAAGAATTTGAAATAAATCCTGAAATGGCTTGATCAAATTTCGGTTGATGAAATCTTTTTTAGCGTCTTTGCATGACCGATGTGTGGCTCTACTTTCGGTGTTAATTTCTAGAAGATCTTCTGCTTGGTTGGGGGTGTGAAATCTGGAGTCGGGACTGGCTGCGGTCGTGGTGGTGCTTTCAGAGCGACTCCGTATCTGAGAAGGAGCTTCCTTGGAGTTTCGTCTGCACTGCCAACAGGATATTGAAGGATTGCTAGTTGCAACGAATTTGATGAACAAACCAGATGAAAGAGAGAAAGAGAGGGAAATCTGTATGTGTGTATTGATCGAATTGAATGAAAGAGAAGCAAAGCTTCTTATGTTTATACAAATACACATATTGGGTCTAACATATAAACTGAGTCCACTAACCCAACTATGTAAACAAGCCCAATCTCAATACCCTCCCTCAAGATCGAGTCGGCGTGTCAACAAGTCCGATCTTGCGAAGAAGAGGAAGCGGAAAAACTCCGACAACGTTTTTGGTGAGGAAATTGGCAAGCTGGGCACGAGTCGAGATGTGAGACAGTGAAATTAAGCCCTCAAGAAACTTTTCTCTAGCGAAATGGCAATCAAGCTCTCTGTTCGCTCAAGAAAAACCGGATTCCGAGTGATGTAAATCGCCGCTTGATTATCACACCGGACTGGAATCGGAGCAATACGAGGAACACCGAGCTCAGTGAAAAGACGAGACAACCAGGTGAGCTCCATACACACTCGTCGAAGAGATCGATACTCAACTCCTGCGGAGCTCAATGAAATGGAAATCTGTTTATTTGATTTCCTGGAAATCAAACTAGAACCCAAGAACATCAAATAGCCAATGATGGAGCGTCTTGAAAATGGGCAACTTGCCCAATCAGCGTCACAAAACGCTTGGAGCTTAAAATCTGAGGAATCAGTGAACAAAAGACCTTTCGAATTGGATCCTTTCAGGTAACGGAGAACGTGAAAAGCAGCGGAAAGATGAGCATCAATGGGAGACTGCATAAATTGGCTAAGGAGTTGTACCGAAAATGCCAAATCTGGACGAGTGTGGACCAAAAAATTCAATTTGCCCACCAATTTTCGATAATAAGTGGGATCATCAATCAATTTGCCATCTGTGGGAGATAGACGAAGTTGGGGATCGAGAGGCCTAACCACTGCAGGACCAGAACATGGAAAATCTCGAAGAAGCTCAGCAATAAAACGACGTTGAGTGAGGACAATTCCACCATTGTCACGAACAAACTCGATGCCAAGGAAGAAGTGCAAATCTCCCAAGTCTTTGATCCTGAATTCACTGTGTAAAAAATCTTTGATAGCAAGCAATTCGGATGTGTCACTGCCTATTAGGAGAAGATCATTGACGTAGACTCCCACAAAAGCAACACCATAAGCTTGCTTTCTGTAAAACAAGGAATAATCATTCCTTGATTGAGTGTAACCTCGAGCTTTGAGAGCAACAGAGAGCCTGGCATGCCACTGCCTCGACACTTGCTTCAAACCATACAAAGAACGTTGCAATCGGCAAACCAGTTGAGATCCTTCAACCTTTAAACCCAGAGGAACCTTCATATAGACTTCCTCATCCAAACTCCCATGTAAAAAAGCGTTGTTTACATCCAGTTGAAGAATTTGCCAATTTCTTTTGAGAGCCACAAAAATTAAAGCACGAACAGTAGTCATTTTAACAACTGGAGAAAATGTTTCTGTGTAATCAACACCCTCCTTTTGAGTGTAGCCCTTGACAACTAAGCGTGCTTTGTACCTTTCCAAACTACCATCAGCACGTCTCTTGACCTTGTACACCCAACGACAACCTATAGCCTTCTGGCCCTTAGGAAGAGGAACAATGGACCAGGTTTAGTTGGCATGTGCACTGAACTCAGCAGTCATTGCATCTTGCCAAACCTGGAATTTGCAAGCTTCATTATATGAATAAGGCTCTGAATCTGGCAATGTGCTTAGAGGTAAACCAACAAAGGGAACTGAACTGTGGATGTAATTGTGTGGCAGCAAGAAAAAGTGTTGGCACAAGCATGGCCACACACATAGTCAGTGAGAAAAGTGGGAGGTCGAGACACTCTAGCTGATCTTCTAACTAGAACCATAGGAGCAGAAGGTATAGCAATAGAAGGAGCAGAAGAAGGTATGTGATCATCAACCACAACCTCATGGTCCCCATTTATTGAAAAAGAGAGAAAACCATAAGAAGAAGAAGAGTGGGACATACTCTTATAAGGAAATACTCTTTCCTGAAATTGCACATCCCTGGAAGTCATGACCAATTTTGATTCCAATTGAAGCACAGTGTACCCCTTTTTACCCACTGGATAACCCAACAACACACATGGGATGGCTCTAGGGGAAAACTTGTCTCTCCCATGACTCAAGGTTGAAACAAAGCACAAGCTGCCAAAACTTCTCAGGTCTGCATAATCAGGGGGTGTGGAAAACAAAACCTCAAAGGGAGTCTTACTCTGAATGACTTTACTTGGCAGTCTATTAATCAAATGAGCTACCATAAGGACACTATTTCCCCAGTACTTTATAGGCAGATTAGAATCAAACATCAATCCCCTAGCCATCTCTAGGAGATGTTTGTGTTTACATTCTACAACCCCATTCTGATGGGGTGTAGCCACACAAGAGGTTTGGTGAACCACTCCCTTATCCAGCAACCACTTGGAATACTCAGAAGAGCACCCTAATTCAAAAGCATTGTCAGTTCTAAGAACCTTCACTTGCCTGCCAAACTGTCTCTCTACAAATGCCAGAAACTGCTTGATGACATTGAAAGCATAGCCTTTCTTGGGCAAGAGTTTAAACCAAGTGAATCTACTAAAATCATCCACAATCGTAATGAAGAACTGGTTTCCATCACGAGTTGGGATTCTATACGGACCCCAAACATCAAAGTGGACCAACTCAAAGCAATTCATAGTAGAAATAGTGCTATCAGGAAAAAGTAGCCTGGTTTGCCGAGCCTTATCACACACATCACATGCTCTAATGCTCTTATTACATTCATCATCCATGGAAATGAAAGGAAACTTTTGAAGTTTATAAGTTGGTAAATGACTGAACCTTCTATGCCACACCTCAACATCACTGCAGCTGCACAATTATGACTTGAATGACTGAAAATTGGAGCTTGACCAAGTGATGGTTGCAACAAAAACAAAACCCTAACACACTCACCAATCTTCAAAGCACCTTTCGTCAAAGGACCCTGCATTTAACATCCTTTAGCAGTGAACAAAACAAAGCATTGTAAATCCTTGACCATCTTGCCCACTGAAATCAGATTGCACTTGAAACAGGGAATAAGCAACACATTGTCCAGTTTCAAGCCCTTCATGACTTCAACTGTTCCTGCCTTAGTAACAGTTGTAGTTTGAGCAGTGGGTAAGGTGACCACAAAAGGATGAGAAAGAGAGTAAATGGATGTGAACATGGAAGCATCTCCACACATGTGGCCACTTGCCCCACTATCCACAATCCAGGTGACTCTATTAAGGACGTGGGAAGACAAAGAGCTATCTGAGAAGCCAGCAAAATCGTCAGCAGGTGGTTGCTTGTCTTGTGTGCCTACTCCTACACTCTGAAGCAAGCTCATGATCTGAGCCAGTTGAGAAGGAGAGAAATCAGAGTTTGTGCTTTGAGAAACCGTCCCTGCAAACTTGCCATCACCAGTTGTCTTCTTGTCCTTGTCTTTACCATAGCCAGCAGGAAAACCAATCAAGAAGAAGCATCTATCCACTGTATGATTTGTCTTTCTGCAGTTCGTACAAAATAAAGGTTTCCTCTCTGAAGAAGAAGAACCTCTCTGTGTATTGCCTTGTGAGTTGCTTGAAGGGCTGTCACTCTTTGTAGATCCTTGTGATTTGACATACATGGACACTCCTTCACTTGTAGATCCAGTCTTAGGAAAAGATTGAGCTTTAACATGAGAGGACAACCCATCAATTGAACTGACAGTATGCTTAGCATCCCTTTGATTCTCTTCTTCAGTCGTAAGAGAATACACACGATCTATGCTAGGCAAAGGATCCATCATAAGAACTGAACCTCTAGCATTCATAAACGAATCATTCAAGCCCATAAGCAACTCAATCAACCTCTCATTCTCAGCATATTTCAACATATCATTAGCAGCCCCACTGGTGCAAATAGGTAGACTACGAGCAATGTCTAACTCGTCCCATAGCCCCTTGATCTTGGTAAAATAAGTAGAGAAGAGAGTAGTACCTTGCTCTGCTCGACTGATTTCTCGCTTGATCAAGAAAAGTTGAGTACCTCCAAGCCTACCAAATCTTGATTCCAAAGCGCGCAAAATCCTTGAGCAGATTCATTGTAGATCACACTTCGCATGATTTCAGCACTTAAGCTATTCAAGATCCAGGCAATTACCATGTCATTGCATCTTTTCCACATTTGAAACCTCACTGATCCCGGATCTGGTCGTACAACGTCGCCATTCAAGAATCCGAGCTTATTCTTTGTTGATAAGGCGATCAGAACCGAGCGTCTCCATTCGCCAAAATTCCGGCCATCAAACGCCGGTGTGACGAGCACAGATCCTGGATTATCACTTGGAAGGAGATAGAACGGATAATTATGATCAATCGGAGCAATCGGAGCTTCATTGTTCGCCATTGCAGCAACAGAAAACAACAGAAGAAGAACAAAATCAGATCCAGTGATTTGTTCTCCTTGATCTCTAAAGAAGCTTCAAGAATCAGAGAGTAAGCTCAGATACCATGAAAGATTGTCAGTTGCAATGAATTTGATGAACAAACCAGACGAAAGAGAGAGGACGAAAGGAAGAGAGAAAGAGAGGAAAATTTGTATGTGTGTATTGATCGAATGAATGAAAGAGAAGCAAAGCTTCATATGTTTATACAAATACACATATTGGGCCTAACATATAAACCGAGTCCACTAACCCAACTATGTAAACAAGCCCAATCTCAATAGATATAGAGTCCTGTTGTACCGTTGGCCCGCGGTGCTACTGGTCGGTGGTGCTTGGCTTCGTTCTTCGTCGTCGTCTGCAACTGTTGGGAGTAGTTCTTCTAGGTCGTCTTGTTGTAGATTTATTTCTTCTTATTTCATAGCGCATGTTGTATATTCTTACTATATGTTTAGGCGGTTTTTGCATGTCCATTTGTCGGCCTCTCGAGAATCAGGCATGTCTGATCTCGAATCTTTACTTAATAAAAAATTATAATGTTGTATTACTACACTACATAAAATAAAAAATATTTTGGAATATGAACAACAATTGAATTTAAAACTATATATAAATAGAAAAAATACAAATAATGGTATTTTCCATCGGGAATTTTCGTGGGGATCCCTATCGAGGTGGGGGTGGGGCAAAGGTGCTCTATCCGACGGTCCCATTCTCATTGATTTCCCTCCTAGCACATGGATTCATTTTGATCCCTTATTTTCATTTAAATTCTCCATCTAGTTTCTTTAATGGAAGTTCTAATGGGTATTAGAGAATTCCATCTCCATTGCTTTAATACTATGTCAAAGTCTGATGAATCAATGCAATAAAATGAGAGGACCGTGCATTTAGATCGGTATAGTACTTTAGGAAACACCTTCAATCCAAAGTACGTTGTGGTTGTATACTTGTATCTCATATCTCGTCATCAATGAGTTTCAATGTGTGTGTGTGTGTGTGTGTGTGTGATGATAGATGAAAAAAAAAAGTAATATTATATGTGATATTAAGAAGACATTTGAGATATATATATAGTTTGTTCAAAACTTACTCTTTAATTAAGAAAAAAATATATAGTTTGTTCAGAAAGATTGAGGCGGATGGGAAGTGGTAGGGTATCAAAATTGCTCGTCGGCTTCGACTGTTTCTCATTTATTCTTTGCGGATGATAGTATTCTCTTTGCAAAGGCAAATTGTCAACTGAGCTCAGAAATTGTGAACATGCTCCGTGTTTGAGGCCAACGGGTTAAATTTGCGAAGTTAGAACTATCTTTGAGCAAGAATGTGAGTGTTGAGGACCGGGAGGAGATTTAGGGATTGGTGGGTGTATGTAGTGGAGGTAGAAAAATATGAGAAATATTTGGGACTCCCCGCGATGATTGGATGGTCCAAAAAAGTTATTTTTAGTGGAGTGAGAGATAGAATATGGAAAAAGCTAAAGGGGTGGAAGGTAAGGATTCTTTCGAGAGCAGGAAAGGAGGTTTTACTCAATTATGTAGTGCAGGCTAGGCGATACTAATGTACACCATGTTCTACTTCCTGTCGCCGAGTTA
Organism: Persicaria maculosa; assembly: GCA_963922045.1. Taxonomy (NCBI): domain Eukaryota; kingdom Viridiplantae; phylum Streptophyta; class Magnoliopsida; order Caryophyllales; family Polygonaceae; genus Persicaria; species Persicaria maculosa. The sequence goes on along the minus strand of OY998259.1, from coordinate 22,357,602 downwards.
CATGTATCATGAGATCGAGAAGATGATGTGTGACTTCTGGTGGGGAGATGGGGAGGACGGAAAGAAAATGCATTGGTTGTCATGGAAAATAATGTGCCACTCGAAGGAAAAAGAGGGGATTGTGGAAGGGCTAGCGTCTTTCAGGGGAGTGGCAGGTCGGACTGGGTCACAGGGCGGGGTGCCTTGCTCGACAGTTCCGACGTTGTAAATGGAGTTGGGTAAGACGGGAGGGAAATCAAGCTGCGCACTTCCTTGCTCACTTAAGCTCGGGGGAACCAATTTCTTTCGTTTCAGAATTTGATTTTCCTTTCTGTGCAGTTGATCGACATCATTTTTGCTGATTTTGAGATTGAATAAAAGCATGTTTTTTCATCAAAATATATCACTTCAGTAAATTTTAAGGAAATTAACATACATATTATTATACCCTCATTTATTACACTACTTTTTTACTTACTTGAAAACTACAATTAACAACTTATTAATCATTACAATGACATTTTCGTAAAATGCGTAGAAACCAAAATATCTATAACGATATGTTTTATTGAACAAAATCAATACTCTAAAGTGACATATTTTACCGAACGGATGGAATAATTTTTAATTGACATCATTCAACAATTAGTAGATGGAGAGTAAAATGGCAAAAAACACACACACAATCTAATGCATATTATTACAAACCACTATCTAGAATTATAAAACATTTGGTTCCAAAAAAAAATTAAATCATAAAAAACATTTATCAAAATTTTATTTTTTTTATTAGGTAAGAATTTAAAAAACCAGACAACAAATTGTCTAGTAACTCAAAAGGCCGATGAATCGTTAAACAGACTATCCATCAACAAACAACACACATAATAACACAAATCAAAACGGATAAAAGAAAAATCTAAAAAACTCATAAAAATCGCCAGCAAACAAAGAGATCAAGAAAGATCTAAGATGAGTCACGAATGACAAAAACAGAAGAGAGTGCGAGGACGCCGAGAAAACGAAGAACATAAACACACCACTGCAAAGGACAAAGCATCAAAATTACCTTCTAAAATATCATAGTCATTTTCCCATTTATTTATTTTTTTATTTTTATCCAATATTCCAATGATTGGGAGGTATTGCCCGTCGAGCAAAACTCCGATGTCCGTACGTAAACTGATTTTTTTAAAAACAAAAATACAACAAAAATATACTCGTATTTTTTTAAAATAAAAGGAAAATGAAAAATGGCCTTTAAAATAGAAGCTGTCCACCATCCCCCATCCTCATTCCACTCCAAATATCTCCCTCTCCAATGGATTCCTCATCTCGCCGGCGGCCGATTACCTGTTGACACCGGTGAACCTTGACCTAATTTGACTTCCGTCAACTTTACCTCACCAGATTCTACCGTAACGGCGCCGTTTCACCTCTCTCATTCTTTTCTCTGGCGAGCTCGCCGTCGCCGCTTCTCGCCATGTAATTCTCTCGCCAAACGGTGTTTTTTTCCTTCCATTTCATACTATTAATTTTCCTATTCTTACCAGATCGGCTCCTCTGGCGGCATTTCATCCGACAATGCTGAGAAGCTAGATCGATTAAGTAGGTTTGGTTGGTGACTTGGTGCGGTGTAGGAAATTGCCTGCAGTGAGGTTTCGGATACCTAATCTCGTTGTTTGAGGTTTCGGAAGTGTTTTCGGAGAAGATATGCTGGATCTCAACCTTAATGTGACGAGCGGTGAGGACGGAGAGGAGGTCGCGAGCTCGGCGGCGATGATGGAGGTGGTCGATAAGGCTTCGGAAGCCTCTCCGACTCCGGTTGACGAGTCTGGAACCTCCGATTCCTCGATCGTCAATGCCGGCGACGACCACGACTCCTGCTCCACTCACGCTCAGACCGAGCACCTCCTCTGCCCCTTCAATTTCAGCATCTTGAAGGCGGGAGGAGGGAGCGATAACGTCGCCGACTGTCACGGACGGAATGCGCAGTCCGATTCCACTGTTATCCTGACGAGGCAACTATTCCCGGTGATCGTTGGCGGCGGAGGGGAAGTACTTGGCAGTTCATCGTCGGCGACGGCGTCGAATTGGATCGATCTCTCGTTGAATCAGAGAGCTCCTGCCTTGCCAGAAGCTAGGGTTGTACAGCAACCGCAGGTCAAGAAGAGTCGCCGGGGGCCGAGGTCTCGGAGCTCTCAGTACCGAGGAGTCACCTATTACCGGCGAACTGGTCGATGGGAATCGCATATTTGGTAAGTTGACTTAGTGTTGCCAGCATCAGTGGACTGGAAATATGCTGTTCCCTTGTCGGGGCATTTTTTAGGGCTGTTTATGGCGAGGTTCTGATTTCCATATTTCCTGACTGTTTTTAATTTGTTTATTGATCTGATGAATGCAGGGATTGTGGGAAGCAGGTGTATTTGGGTAAGGCCAATTGATTCTTAAGAAACTTGATAGTTTTGGATGAAATTTGTTGCTATTTCTGTCCTGTTGATTTCTGTTTTGGGGAATTTTGTATCAGGTGGATTTGACACTGCACATGCTGCTGCTAGGTATATATGATTCTGTTTTATCTGATTTGAGAAATTACAAGTCAATTTCATTTTATTTTTTTTGGTCTGATGGTTTCTGCTACGAGTAGGGCATATGATCGAGCTGCTATTAAGTTTCGCGGAGTTGATGCTGATATCAATTTTAACCTTATTGATTATGAGGAGGAAATGAAACAGGTATTTCAAGCCGGAATGCACTGTGTTTTTTTTCCTCTTTAAGGCTCAGCAGGTAGCTGATTATAGTGATTGTTAATTGTTTGGTGCAGTTGCAGATGAAGAACTTGAGCAAGGAAGAATTTGTGCACATACTTCGCCGCCAGAGTACAGGTTTCTCGAGAGGAAGCTCAAAGTACAGAGGCGTAACGCTGCACAAATGTGGAAGATGGGAAGCTCGGATGGGGCAGTTTCTCGGTAAAAAGTATAGCTCTCATTCTGCGGTGTTTATACATATTCTATAGTGGTTACATTACAAAATGGGAGAAAACACATCTTTTGTTATCAGTTTCAGAATCGGAAAGGGATATTTCTTAATCAAGATACTTACCTTTCTTAGATAGATTGTTTGGAAATACTGTATTTATCATTGAGTGCAATGGTTGGTGCAGGTATATATATCTTGGGCTATTTGACAGCGAAGAAGAAGCTGCAAGGTTGTGAACATCAATTACTCTCTCCTGACATTGATTTCTTACCCTGAAAATCCCAAACCTGACTAATGCCTCTTCCAACACGTACGTTTTCATTTTCTAAAATAGGGCTTATGATAAGGCAGCTATCAAGTTTAATGGAAGAGACGCTGTGACCAATTTTGATCCAAGCACATATGGAGAGATTGTCCCTGAAAGTGGCGGAGGTATACAAAGATATATCAACCATTTCGTTTTGTGCATCTTTGATCCATCTTGTCCAAGATATGAAAACTAGTTCTTTAAATGTATATCTTTCAGGCAATGAAGATAACCTTGATCTGGACCTTGGAATCTCACTCTCAATGGATAAGTCAGCCTCTGCTAATGTTACAAAAGGTTCCAACAGCTTAGGGCATTTCCAGTTATCTTCTGGTGGAGAACATGAGTTGCAAACTTCAAGGAGGCCTAAGGTACACTTTTCTCTTCTAGTCCTTTTTGCATATGAAATCTACTAGATCATTGATTTCAGTGATCGTCTTCTTTAAGCTAGTAGCTTCATCTTTTGTTGGTAAAGACATTTGAAACCGAGAGGATTGGTGTTGTATTCAAACCCATGAGTACCAGATGATAATGCTTAACTGGTCTGTGTTCCTACAGGAGGATCAACCTATCACCACCATCAGTGATACCCGTCTTAAAGGGCCGGCCATGACAATAGAACAATCTTCTTTCTGGAATGGCTATTATCCCAGTTGCTTCCCAAGTAATGAGGTAACTTCAGCATCCCAACAGTTCATTCAGTCCTGTTCTCATTTATAAACACCAGTATCCTCCTTTGCTCAGTGAAGTTACAGATCTTTATTGCTTTTAAATTTCCGTTTTGGACTGATTTTAAGATATAATTTTTCATTTTCTTGCCAAGATACAACGGCTAGATTTCTCAACTCTCCTAGATTAGATGCAATTCAATAGGTAGATAAATTAAAGATGATTTAATCTGGTACGGCTGGGCCAATCTTTAAAATGGGAAGCAATCGACATGGAGTCAGCTTAAAGCCACAAAGATCTCAGACAGTCTTGAAAGTTTATTTTGTCATAGATTGAAATCATATGCTACAACTATTCTTTTATTTGTGGCAAAAATAGATAAAGGTGTTAGATTCTACTAGTTTTCTGCAAGAGTTCTATCCATATACGAATGCATTCATTGAATATCATTAACATGAAACCTACTGGTAGATGAAAATTTTCGTTTGGAATGCTAAATTGAAGAAATTGTGAGAAAGCATCTTGCATTACAACTATGCTAATCTACAATATAATTAGCTTCACTATCCTGAAGACTTGAATCTTAAATGACAGGCAAGGGCAGGAGAAAGAAGAATGTATACAGGTTCGTCACAAGGTCCCCCGGAATGGCCATGGCAACTGCAAGGTCAGCCTTCCACTTCTTCATTTCCGTTCTCTGCTGCAGCATCATCAGGATTCGCGTCTTCAGCTACCACAACACCCATTCAGCTTTCAAGATCTACCTCGGCAGCCTCCACAGTCCGTTTCATATCACCAAAAATAGCACCTGGAAGCACCTCTCCGTATTTCTATGGGATGGTTCCAAATCTACCACCGCCATGATATCAAACTCAGCATGGCAGTACGTATTTAACTGGGATTTTTTTTTACATGGACAACTCTCAGATTCGCCGTAGCCATTGATAATGATATTAACCAGGACTGCTTTGTGATGGAGCTATACGGTTTAGACTGTTAATATTGATAAAGAGATTATGCAAATGATTTTCGCTATCAGTTGAGTTGTTTCGAATCTCTTTCGATCAGTTGTGTACTAACAAAAACTGCCCAATACTTTTAGGCTTCTCCTAATTTTGTACCCCAGAAATCATACAGATTGCTGGATGGAATCAATCTGCTTATTAACTTATAGGTCATGAAACAAGAACGTGGGTTCGTTTGACACGGTGTGTCAATTGTTTACAACTAAGGAGCTTGCTAGAAATGTAGAAAGAAGAGGATAGGAATAACAATGGTGGATTTCATTTGATATTTTCTTGATGAAGAAACGGTTACACTGTGCCATGTTCTTATACACACACGGGCCACCATCGGCAGCATCCTAGAAGGATTCATCTTTTGTCTTTTACTCAATATACAACTAGTTGCCTATTGCTCATGGGCTTACAATGAAGGGCTATTGGGCTTGTGTGTGGACTGCATTACTACGCCCCCTCGGTCCGAGCTTGGTGCAGGCAAAGCTTGGGACGAAGTTGAAGGAATCTAGGTGAGGGAAGTGCCTTCGTGAGAAGATCAGCAATCTGAGCCTTGGAGGTTATGAACGCCACCTTTAGCGTTTTGGCTTTGAACCCGTTCTCGGATGAAGTGATAATCAAGGGATACATGTTTGATGCAGTGATGCGGAACAGGATTGACGGCTAAGTAGGTGGCACCGAGATTATCACACCATAAGATGGGAGGATGGTGTAACGGAATTCGGAGTTCAGCAAGTAGGATTTGTATCCACAATGTCTCACAAGTAGCGACAGCAAGACTTCGATACTCAGCCTCGGTAGATGAGCGTGCAACAATGTCCTGCTTTTTAGAGCTCAAAGAGATAAGGTTGTTTCCCAGAAAAATGCAATAGGCACCGGTTGATCGGCGATCAAGTATGTCACCGGCCCAGTCTGAATCAAAAAAGGCATGTAATGACCTGTCGCCATGGGCGGATATGTGAAACTGCAAATTTGAAATAGCATTAAGGTAGGAGAGTATCCTCTTTACTGATTGCCAATGATGAACCTGAGGATTATGCATCGCCTGGCACACTCGATTGACGACAAAGGAGACATCCGGCCTTGTAAAGGCTAAATATTGGAGACTCCCTACTGTACTGCGATACAAATAAGGGTCATGAAATGTTACACTTTCAATTGGATTGCTCAAAGCCATGGGAGTGTTGACATGGCTTGAATTCTGTATATTTGTTCAGATCAAGAGATCTTTAATGTAGCGTTGCTAAAACAGATTGAAGCCAGAAGCAGTCCTGGTAACTTCAATCCCTAAAAAATAATGCAAGGGACCCAAATCTTTGACAGGAAACAGCCGTGTGAGTGCAGAAATAAACATCATAGCCTGGTCATTATCGGGCGAGATCACAAGAAGATCATCGACATACACGAGAACGTAAACACAAATTCCAGCTTGGTGATAGACAAATAAGGAGGTTTCAAAATGAGAAGGAGTGAAATCGAGATCAATAAGGGTTTTGGTGAGTTTTGAAAACCAAGCTCGGGGAGTTTGTTTGAAACCATAAAGAGATTTATGAAGATGACATATGTAATCAGGATAAAGGGGATAAACAAAACCTTGGGGGCGGTTGATGAATATAGACCTCTTCCGTCAAGTCACCATGAAGAAAGGCATTCTGAATGTCGAGTTGTCGAGCTACCCATCCATTCGTCGCCGCAAGAGATAACAATAGGCGAATTGTAGTGGGCTTGGCTACCTGACTGAATGTTTCAGAGAAATCAATACCCTGAATTTGATGAAAACCTTGGGCAACTAGGCCCGCCTTTCTCCGTTCAGTTTCACCCGTGGAAAGCCGTTTGCTTTTATATACCCATTTAGTGCAAGACGTTGAGATTGGTTAATGGTGGCACAAGGGTCCAGGTACGAGTGGCAAGAAGGGCATTGAATTCTGCGGCCATGACAGATTGACATTCACTGTGTTTGGAGGCCTCTGTGAAGGAATGAGGTTCGCCCGGAATGGAGGGCGAGGTATGAGCAAGGGCACAATGAAGACGGGGCTAAGAGATGGTCCCATCGGTTCAAATTAAGGGTTTGGAGATATGATCTTTAGCCCTGGTGGTCATATGATGACCATGGGAAGCCGGGAGAGGGGGTGTAGGGTGTAGGAGACGGCTGTGAAAGGGGTAAAGATGTGGCAGATGAGGATGAGGAAGAAGAATCCTTCGGTGGGGACGTGTTTGGGCTGATTTTCAAAAACTGGCAGAGATGGGTTGTTGGGCTCGGTAGGCTCTAAATCAGAAAGGGAAAAGAGAGATAATGAAGTTGTAGGAGAGGAGGGTTGACGGGAGTCTGATTGGGCATGAGCAGATCCACTAGCAAAGGGAAATGTATCCTCATGAAAGATGACATCCCAAGAAATGTAATAGCGTCGATTCTTCCAATCAAAACAAATATAGCCATGATGACGGGAGCTATAACCAAGGAAGACCATAGGTGTAGACCGGAAGGCAAGTTTATGTGCATTATATGGTCGGAGATTGGGGAAGGCAAGACATCCAAAGACTCATAGAAAATCATAGTCCGGGAGGCACCCAAAGACAATTTCAAAGGGAGACTTGTGATGAATGACAATAGAGGGAAGACGATTAAGAAGATAAACTGCACATTCAAAAGCGAAATTCCAATACGAAAGTGGTAAAGAGGAATTTTTTAGGAGAGTAAGCCCCATATCAACAATGCGGCGATGTCGAGACTCGACGAACCCATTTTGAGGATGGGAGTATGGACAAGTGAGACGATGTGGATGCCATATTCTTGGAAAAAGGCTTTAAGTGGTTTGAACTTCGTACCATTGTCGGATTGCACATTTTTTATGGTAGTAGAAAAGGAATTCATTATGAGTTTAGCAAATGTGATGAAAGTAGGAGCAACACGAGGGAAAATCCAAATGAACTTGGAATAATCGTCAACAATAGATATATAGAAACGACAACCATTTTCGGAAAGATGGTGGGGTGGACCCCACACATCAACAAAAAGAAGTTCTAATATGCTAGTGGACCTACTAGGGGAAGCAGGATGAGCCAACACATGGGCTTTAGCCCAAGAGCAACTGTCAGACTGTGTTATTGGGCTGAGTCTGAGCTTTTGAAGATTGGATAAAACAGACGTTGTTAGGGTTGCAGAGCGATGGCCCATCCTGACATGTCATCTAGAGAACGGAACTGTTGTGGTGGTGAGGGAGACTTCAGGCGGTGACGAAGAAGAAGATGGGATAGCAATCGACAAACGATAGATACCTCCTTCAGCAGGTCCTTGAAGAAGAGGAAGATGAGTCTGCGAATCCCTCATAAGAAACCGATTAGCATGAAATTCAAAGTAAACATGATTATCAAGGCAAAATTGACAAACGGACAGGAGATTTTTGGAGATATGAGGAGTGTGAAGAAGACTAGAGTGAAGAAATGTACGATTCTGGGAGGAAAATTGGGCAGAGCCCTGATGCTGGATGGGTATGGAGGAGCCATCACCAAGAAGAACTTGCTCAGTTCCCGTGTAAGGCAACGAATCTAATCGGAGATTTTGAAATGTCAGGCGTGTAATGGCAATTAGCAGTAATATTTGGAAACCAAGTAGATGTGTAATTTGCCTACAATTGCAACGGAGGTGGAGTTTGAAACGCATGGTCAAAGCGGTGCCAGCAGGAAGGTGCCATGTGACAACGTCTGCTGCACAATTGACAGATAGGACGATTGTCGGGGTGTCCATTGAAGGTGGTGGATCTATTGTAGGACTGATTAAAGGTACCACCCAGAGAGGTGGAGTTTGGAGTGAAGGGAGCGTTGCGATCAGAGTCTCTTCCTCGACCCCGACCACCATCGCGTCCACCGCCACGAAAAGAGCTACCATGACCCCTGGAATAAGTGAAGTTTGCTTCTGCTTGTTGTTGCTGGGAAGGATTTTGAATCAGATTAGTCGCTAGAGGAGTTGGGAGAAGACCATGCGATGGAGAGGAAAGCCTTGCTTCATGATTTAGGAGGTGGGAGAGCACCAAAGTTGGGTCAGGCATAATGGGTTGAGTAGAGAGAGAGAGGTTACAAGCGACTCGTAATCCGCTCCTAGGCCAGTCAGCACAGAAGTGACAAACTCGATGTCGGATACAGCTTGACTCGCGGATGCAAGTGTATCGACGAGCGCTCTTGCTCGATTAAAATACACCATGATGCTTTTCGAACCCTTTCGGAGAGACACGAGCTGCAGCTGAGCTTGCACTATTTGAGCGGTGGAGCGGGCAGAGTACAGTTCATGGAGGAGATTCCATATTGCTTCAGATGTGTCGCAATCGATCACTTGTGTAAGGATAGGCTCGGATAACGACGATGTGAGAATCGACATAATCAGGAGATCCCGAGTAACCCAGTCTAAGACTCTAAGTAGGCTGGATTTGGGGTGCCGTCATCAGTAATAGGAGAAGGACGAGGATAACTTCCGTCCACAAACCAGAGAAGGTTTTGAGAGCCGAGATAAGGACGAACCTAAGTTTTCCAGGTAATAAAATTTTCTTGCTTGATTTTTATGGGTATGAAACTAGAAAAGGCTGGAAGAGATGAGAAATTTGTCATCAAAGGCGGTGTTTGCAGAGGCTGAGAAATATATTGTGACGAAGAGGAAGAAGAGTGAGGATTTGTCATTTTGGATTTGAATCCTTGATTGGCTCTGATGCCATGCTAGAAATGTAGAAAGAAGAGGATAGGGATAACAATGGTGGATTTCATTTGATATTTTCTTGATAAAGAAACGGTTACACTGTGCCCTGTTCTTATACACACACAGGCCACCATCAGCAACATCCTAGAAGAATCCATCTTTTGTCTTTTACTCAATGTACAGTTGGTTGCCTATTGCTCATGGGCTTACAATGATGGGCTATTGCGCTTGTGTGTGGACTGTATTACTAGAGCTCGTAAGGAGTTTATTTGTACCGATAAATAGTTTATATGGAGAATGCATATTGATAAGGTGTCGATAAGGAACTTATGACGTATTCGTTCTAAGTACTGAAATAGTAATTTTTTTATGATACAAAAGGGATTTGGGGGTGGTTAACCGCGGTTAAACCACCGTCCAAAGACGTCCTGTCGGACCGCATCAGCACACCGGGCAGGAACACAAAAGGCAACGAAGCGCGAGGAAAAAACTCATATGAACAAGCAAATCAGCGACACGGTTCTCCTCACGGAAAGTATGGGAGAAGGAGACTCCATCAAACGCTCAACATGGACCTAGAGCATCGGAGATCGCCGACTCAATCTCCCATGGACAACGCCAAACCCCCTTCAAGGCATTGATCACCTTCAAGCTATCTCCTTCGACCTCAAGGTGGGAGAAGCCACGTTTCACAGCTTCTTGAAGGCCAGTTAGAAGGCCAAAACACTCAGCACGATCCACATACACCAATCCATGATATTGGACACCGCACAGCAGAATCTCTCCATGGCAATCCCTAAGAACGAAACCAGAAGCCCCACGGCCCGATCCAATCTTCCCACCATTGAAATTCAGTTTCACGACGCCTATAGGTGGTTTTTTCCACTTTATCATTTTTTACCTTTTTGTTTTCTTTTGATTAGTGTTTTTCCTACTATTGTCTTTGTCGTTTTCGATATCCTCCGTTTGCGCTTTTCTCCAGGTTCTTTTGTATTGCTTAATAAACTTTTTCAGTTCTTCTAGGCGTCATTGTTATCAAATAATAGTTTGTTTCTCATAGTCCAAGCTCCCCACAACGAGAACGTTAGGACTGATTTTTGCTCTGACGTCATTGAAAGAGTAACTGGTGGCATGTAGCCTGTAGCTTAGTAATGAAGTACTCCAATTTCCTACTATATATTTGAGTATGAATATAGTATGAGGTCCATGAGGATCAACCTACACGTAACTTAATTAGTCTAGCAATCGTGGGTAATATGGATTCTTAAGGAGTGCTAGTTTACCAATTCGGTGGGGTATTTACAAGGTCTTAACTCTTTAACTCTTGAGGCTATAAGCTATCCATTCAAATCATAGTGGTGAGAACATCTTATAAGAATACAATTTTATCCCAAAACCAAATTGGGGTATGACAAATGACCCCCAAAAAAAAATGTTAAAAATTTAAAAATTGCACATAATTAAGTACTTATTGTAAGAATATCTTTATATGGTCCATGCGTCTTCGGTTTAATTATATTAAGTCCACATACATTATATTATAGTTATGGTTTTAATATAAGAGTCGGAACCGTGATTGATCAGTACCGGGTTAAAAAAGTTAAAATCTGGGAGCTTTTAATTATGAAAGGATCACCCTTTTCTCCTGCCTAACACATAAGCATTCATTCTCTCTCAAAAAAATCAAATATGTTCAGATAAAAGATAATCAAAGAAGAGTTGGTTACTCATCTATTAAAGTTTTCAACTCTTCTATTAGAGTTAGATATAACTCTTTTATTAAAAGAATGAATGAGAAACTAATGGAATTATGTAGATGGTTATACGTACACATTATAAAAGGAGAGGGAATGGAAGGGTTTTAATCCATCATAAAACAACTAAAAGAAAATACAAAGAGGAAAAAATATTGTTTACTCATATCCTGAATTATGTTTCCGAATCAAAGTTTACTATGATGGATTCAGGTAGTTTTTTATGTCTCTTTGCATGTTATCATGGTTGATTTGTGTGAAATCTCGATCCTATTTTATTAAAGAAAGTCATGTTGGGTCCGACCAGAAAGCCCAACATATGAGTCAGACTGGGGCACCATTCCAAAACCAATTGACGTTAGGTGGAGTAGTCCATCCACTTATTTGTTAGGTTCAGAATTCTCTCACTTGTAAATTCATCACAAGTCTATCCCGGTTGGAATTGAGACCCCCACGCAACGGGTTCGACTAACCCGTCACCGTATATAGATGTGGAATCCATCTCAATCGTTGGTGCAACCGATCCTCCCCTAACCTCAACTCTAATACCAGTTTGTTATAACGAGAATGAAAATAGCAAAGAAAGACACAGAGATTTACGTGGTTCAGCAACGGTACGTGTGTCGCCTACGTCCATGGGCAGAGAAACAACTTTGTATTAGAGGAGACGAAAAACATATTAGGGTTACAAGGGGTTGGCGTTTCATGAGTATATGAAGAGACTCATTAAACCCTAAACAGACAATGGACTGAAAGCCCAAAACAGACAGACGCTAGACTCGTTTAAAATAAACATCGCATACCATAAAAGCGAGGTGACACTGTCCCCCTAGCCCCCGTCAGGGGCGCGTCGCCCCCTGAACCCCCGACTCGTTGATCGGTCAGCGAAACCACCGCCGAGGGCGCCTTCCGGACTCCCCGATGCATCGCCGATCAACGTTGATTGAAGGCACATTAACCATTACAATTTTTTAGACTGAAATGATGGATGAGTTTTACTACCAAATAAGACAAGATTTAATTTAATGCAAACCCATATGGGGCAGAATTTCAATGAGATCCCAAACCTCTTTGTCAACAAATGCTAACCTCCTCCTAAGCACGTAATTACTACTAATGCCTCTATTTTGGTGGATTTCATTCATAAATATATGGCCTATTTTTTTTAGATTTAGATCGAAGAAACCTATTGGTTTTCGACAGAACGCTTAGTCCCATTTATCTCCGACGCAAGAGCATTTGCACTTTTTATAGGGTGGCTGCTTCTAGGCAATTTTTTTTTGTTGTGTAATTCGAAGAGGGTGTAAATGTAATATAGGGTCTATGTATATAAATACCAACTGTTAGGATACAAATACAGTGAATAGGCAGAATTTTTAGTAAATATGCAATAGTCAATACTCAATAGCACATCTTTTTCAGTAATAAGAGGTGTATGACCATCTATCTATCCATAATTGATTTCATTCTACAATCAAATTGATTTATGTGGTGTTTCATTATAAATTGGATAGACTTAATAAGTTAATATATTAATTTTCTCTTAAATTCTATTCACATGTATTCATCTCCTCACGTAGGTTAATATGGCAGGTTTATCTAAGGTAGTTATGAACATATGGTATATACAAATCTTTTGATTTACCTTTGCTGACTGGGAAAATATGTGATTAAATTACGTAAAAAAGTTAACATGATGAGCAATTTCTTGTATTGTTAGTAATTTTTCATCGACAAGATATCGGAATTAATTCCAATATAAGTCTTTTTTTAGTTTTAGTGCAACTCTCTCACTCATAAGCGATTCCAATCTAAATCTTTTGCCTACTGTTGTAATCGAACTTGTAGCATATTGCAAAATCGGTTCTTTAAACTTAATGATGAGATTATTACTAAGGTCACCCCTCAAAACCAAGTAGACAAACTACACTTGATTTGTTGTGTATGTGGAGGGATTCAGGGATCTTGCGTATTATTGTAGAGGGATTTGGGGATCTTGTGGGTGGGTGAGCTAGATTTTGGTTCAGTAACTTTGGAGACCAAATCATTGTGAATCTAGCCTAAGTAAACACTTTGATTGAATCATCCCATGGCCATGACAATATCACTTTTTTTTTTTGGCTTTCAAACACATGAAAAAACATGAAGTCAAATAAATTCATCCAACTTTTTATATCTCCGGATCTGACAATGTTGGTTGGTTTATACACTACGAAGAGGTGGTGTTAAATAGCTTCATCCGCACCACTTATCACTCGCAAACATATTCCCTCATAATCCATCCACCATTCACTTCGTCCACACATGCACTACCCATCACCCAATTTAGTGAGAGGTGGCGAAAAGGCTCTGTATCATTTTAAAATATCTTGGAAACTTCATCTTTTCTCACCAAATTAAGTGATCCAAATAAGGTTCAAATACGTCGAATCTTTCTGGTAGCACTGTCGTAGACACTATTACTTCGCTTTCACACTATTACTTTGCTGTAAAACTTTGGAACGCTTTGATACGGTAGCTCTAGAGGCTTCCGTTACCTGAATTCTATGCTCATCATAGCCTATGTGCAAGCAAAAACAATTTCAAAGTTCGGGATCTTTCTGTTTGTTGGTAGAAAAAATTGCCATTTTCTTGTCCATGAAACGGGCATGGATAGGAATTCTCAGTTCATCGTGTGTGTGTGTATCTATCTATCCAAAGGACGGGTACATTATAAATGGAAAACATGCACTCAAATTGTTGGTTGGTTATTCTAACCACAATAACATCCAAACCATTCGTTTTAACCTCACAACCGAATGATCACTGGAAGGAGATGCTATTTCTTCTTCGTCGTACACCAATACAAGCCAATCAACTAATGAAGGGGAGCACAGCAGAAACAACAAAAAATAATGTTTGCTTTCAATTAAGCTGCGATCTATTTGGCATTGTAATTTTTTTCCCTTTTCAATTGCTAGGGAAAAACACACATGGGACTGATAAACTGCCAGGAACAGAAAGGTATTCACATTGTTTAAAGCTCTTGGGATGAAGCATGCAACCTCGTATACGATCAATATACCCAAGCTACACCCTTAACAAGAGAAATTGTCCCCTGTTCCTTTTCCCAAAGAAACTTCAGAGGCATGATCATAGAAGAAGTATGGTATGGTGATTACTACAAAAACTGAATCGTGCACTCCCCTGTCTTCACAAACTACATGCCATCACCACAAGGGATATGTTTGCTGTCATTACCATGGTAAACATATTTGCCGTGAAATTGGTATTCACCCTGTATTAAGATAAGAGCCCCAACTGTTCACAGCAGAAGCTTTAGAAATGGCAAAGTGGATATCTTGATATTTCATATGCTATTTCCCAATTGGGGACTTAATAAAATCACCCACAAGGTCAGAATTTTCACAGTTTTTCACACCTATAGCAACAGCCTTATGCCATTTCGAGCATATGGTCAAAAGATCCTAATGCGTTTAAGAGCAAAGACACTACCCGGCAGACATCTGTGGTAGGAGCACAAACAAACATTTTAAAGGCCCATAAGCATACCTTGGAATCAGAGAATCTATCACGATCTCATCATCTCAGCCATGCTCCAGCAATGTTCACATTCACCTGAAAAGTAGTACAAGCACGCCATTAAGTAACAGCCATAACCATAAGTGAAGAAAAATTCATGAAATGCTTCACATTGAAACATCCTCCCACCTTGTATGTGACCTAAATCATCTATTACACCATATATATAACCTGTGCGAAATAGATGTGAAGTGAGAAAAATTCATGTGATGCTTCACATGTTACTATAAGTTGGCAACCTGTTCTTGAGTTTGAATTGGGTGTTTCACTAAGTTGCACAGCAATGGTTACGAAAAATGACATTAAAAACATTATGGGACTTGCACTAATATTAAAACCTTCTGAACAGTATTTCGTTAAGACAAGTTCAATTTCATCAAACAATCATGCTTGGAATCTTCAGATGTTATTACTGACAAAACATCTTAAATAGCCAGGGAGAATTATGTACCCACAAATAAATATAAAAAAACATCCAGATCTAGATACTCTAGACCTCATTATTCCATCAATCACATTCATGCAAGAAGCAGCAAACATCAAAGCTCGGTAAAAAAATGTCAATTTAATTCAAGTGTATAGAGAATCACCTATTCTTACCTGCATTCTGCTTGATGAGAAGGATGATCCATCTAGCCGTCTCAAAGACCAAGCCAAAATGTTAGTCCATATAGTGCACTATCATGCAGAAGTCAATGTCCTTCATCAACGTAATGTTCCAGCAAGAGAGAAGAAATCACATCCCGAATGTCCTGTTGTAAAGATCGCCTGAACCAGGCATCTGGAATTTAGGCTCCTCATAACTACCATATAGCTTGTTAAAATTGAGTCTATCATTTCGAAGAAGCTCAGCTGTTCCCATATTGTTTCCAGACATAACTTCAGGCCAACTATCCCAGTGACTGTTGTTAGACAACCCATTCCTGGGCTGATGAGCAAATTGTGAGAATGAGGAAAGCCCACTAATTTGCGATGGGTCCATATGTCTTGAACTAATTTGTGATGGCTCCATATGTCTTGAACTAATTTGTGATGGCTCCATATGTCTTGAACTAAACCCATAAGCATCACTAGGGGAGTAGTTCTCCCCAATATCAGCATATCTGAAGTTCTGCTGTGGTTGGAGAGACCTTTGCATCAATAACTGCAATCTAGAATCACTTTCAAAGGCTGAAGTCTGTGTTGAGAAAGTAGGCCCCATATCTATGTTTGAATTGCCAAGGCTGCTAGGAGGCCTCCCTTTGCCAACTGCCAAAATTGCAGGGTCAATGAACTCAATATCCGCAATACTACCCGAGTTGACACTTGGTGATGCCTTGTAAGGATCTCTGAACGACGATGCTCTTTCAAGATAATGATTCCCTGAAAGATACAAAACACGTCCAAAAATATTAAAATATTTTGATTAAAAAATCATACTGTGGCATAAAAGTATAAAATAAATAAATCAAATAACAAAATGGTTGCACACGAGGAGAATAACACTTCTCCTCGTGTGAAGAAAAACAGAGCGAGGTTGAAACAACTGACCAGATTTCATTTCAAAGGTCTGATCAGTTCTCCCATGTGACGAAAAACCAGGGGGTGGTAATCTACTAGGAACAGAGAAACCAGGAGGTGCTGAAATTTGGGCTCTCGTTACTATCATGTGGATAAACAAACACTAATAAAAAAAGGGAGCAAATAAAATTGGCAGAGAATAGAGGAACTAGGATTACAATCTACATACCAGAAAGTTTATTGGTAGACAAAACAGATTGGTTACTTCCAAAACTATCATATTGTTCTGCATGATGCTGTGGGAGCCCATAACCATTTCCTAGCCTATCCATAAATGGTTCTCTGTGACTTAAAGAATGTGAATTTATGCCGCTGTTATATGAAGGCTCAACAACAAAAGAATTTGCCCGGGATTCTTCCTGCCGAGCAAATGAAAACCTGGACTGGTTGTTGTGTTGGGCTTTCCAGGAATTAGACGTATTGAAGGTACCCTGATGTCTCTCACTTTCACCCAATAGTTTGACCAAGTCTTGAGGGGATGTTAAAGAGTCATCCCAAGCATCCAAATCCAATGATAGTATATTTGATATTATGCTGCTCTCCATCCCATCCACACCAGAATTAGAGTCAAAATTGGACACCCCATAATCAGAATTTCCCATGTGGGTTTCATGTATTCCATTGTGAAGAACATAAGAATGACCATTACCAGATGTAGATTGCAGTTGATTATGTACCAAGCCATTAGATGCAATTGCAGCTAAATGACCTTCATCCTGTCTATGTACAACTGGATTTACATTATGCCTCGCAGCACCAACACCATCACTATGTTGATGTAATGGACCCCTTGAATGATGAAAAAGATTAAATGAATGAGATGAACTTGGCAAAGATGTCTGAGTAACTATAGCATCAGATAATCTCTGCATCTCAAAGTCATCTTCCTTCTCAGATGGTGTTGGCAGTGCAGGAGATTGCAAATCTGATCTCAAAAGACTAGCTCCATCAAGGGATGTAGGAGCTTTGTTAGCTGCCGGTGCCATATATGGTAATTTTGCATCACTAGAAATCTGAAAGCCTTGTTCTCTCGGAACTAGAAAGCAGTCTAAACTCAAGCCATTGGGTCTAGCGACTGCAGAGTTTTGGCTGGAAAACTGTTTATCAACACTAACTGAAGTTACATCAGGGCAAAGCTTCTGATTCTTCTCACCAGTGGCTAAAACCTTCTCATTATTCACTGATTCCAGGACATTCAACTGCTCTTCAACGAAACTTTTAATATCCACAGGAACAGGCACTGAAGGTTGCCTGCCTGTTGCCATGGGAGCCGCATGAGCTACTATAGATGTATAAGAATCCTCTGACGAGTTGGAATTGAGATCTTTAGTAACCTCCTTGGTTTCAGGTGGTTTTATTTTATTTTTAGGCTCTTTTGGATGAATATCATCACTCAATGCGACCTTCTTGCCCAATACAGTGGATTGTGCACAAGGCTGTGTCACAGCTGCAACTGGTGCTGAAGATGCTAAAGATGCACTGGCTATATCTGGTTTCTGCTTCACTGGCCCATTAGAACAAACTATGCCTCCCGTGGATGTTTGGAAATTAGATCCACGTGAACCCCTGAAAAATATGTAACATTAAAAGAGCTAAGAAATTCAACAACGAGAACGCTGTAAACAAATATAAAGTTTACAAGGCCTACCATGAAGCTGCAGCAGGAAGAGCACCAGTTCTGCCAGCGCTACTAGTTGGAGGGGAAACTCTTGCACTACTCCCTAAATTCTGCAAATCGAAAGAAACTAAAGCTTTCAATAGCCACACTACAGAGACGCACAGCACAAACACATCAGAACACATCAGGATAACAAACAGACAAATTAAAATGGAACAAAAGATTTTACTCAAAATAATCACAAAGCAAACTTCACTGTACTTTGAATCTGACCAACTGATTGAACACGTGGAAAGACATGTTTCAAGTAGCTCGCTTCTATGAACACTGGAAAAGCAGATTCACAAACCATAACTAGCTTTCTAAGTTTCTAACTGTAAGCTACTAGACATAGCACATTATGTTATTACTAGAGTGTAGTAGGATAGGAATAATATATAATTATTGAGAATGACTCGAGAAGCCTTACAATCGGAGTGCTTTTTACAACAGGTTTTCCAGGGGTAGAGCTGTTATTGCAATAATCATCAGCTGGAGGTGGCAAAACATTTCCCGAGCGCCTTTGGCCACTGTTTGCTAAGCCAGTAATTTGCTGAACCCTACTCATGTAAAACAGCTTGGTCAATGATTTATTTATAAAGTAAATCAATAAACAAAAAAAATGATTTTTTTGTCATAGAGAAGCACTTTAACAGGGTATTTACGTCAACTTAAACAAGTCAAACTTTGAACTACTGAATAAAATTGGACCCTTTTTTCATTGCAGTTCTAAATAATCCATGCCAAATGAAAGAATGTAACAAAATGGAGGCATAAAGGGGGAGCCAAAAGCAATTATCTAGGACAAATTTAGTGAGTTTAGAATTGATAATTTTAGACATAACCTACAGAATTAATTGCAGGTGCGGCAGAAGGTACCCAAATGCACTAACGAATCACAGAGCGACATGAAGTTCCAAAGGATAAAGCAAGAGAAAAACAAGGGTATTCTCTTAGCAGCAACATACAAGAATTAGGAATATTTATGACTACCACAAATCAATCTAATGGAATACTTTTCAGTTCTCATTAGAAAACAAAATCCAAAATCTACAAGCACAAAAAAAACTCTGAAGGATTAAACTTCAAAATAAGAGCACAATGCAATCCCTGCTAAGGTCAATGATAGAGGTATCACAGCATAGGAAATATATACAAAATGAGGTGTTGTGATTTATCAACTACCATGTAAGAAGCAATTAGTGGGAATATATTCACCTTGAATATGCTGAAATGAATTCGTCCTTCGAGAAACTATCCTCGTGTGAACCAATCTCATGCAAGTAGAGACAATCAGCATTTGTGCAAGGCTGAAAGAATTCAGATGAGTATTAAAAATACAGCAAAAAAACCTCCAAGAAATTCAACCATGAAAAACGTATTGAAAAAAAAATCTCAACAAGATCAATAGATCAAGACCTACCACACTTCTCAGCCATGCATGACAATATTTTGTAGTTCCAAAGCAAGCCCTGGAAATAACAAACATCATAAAATTAATATGGATACAACTGTTATGAATAAAAAATAATCTATGGCATCAAAGAAAATTGTGGATCTTATACTTGAACGCACACATACCTTAAGGACCTGCCATCTAATGTAAACCCATGAATGGACTCAATACAGCGAACAGCTTCGTCTTCTTTTGAGTATGTAATATATCTGAAATTACAAGCACCGGAAGAATATAAACATCTGTGTTTGGTCTATGCCCCACAGGCCTCAACATATACAAGATTAACATAAACATTATTTCTTATTTGATCTAGGATTTAAGATGTGTTATAATTTGGTTAGGAAAGAAAGAGCATGCATATAAAACTGATGCCATTGCATTACCAAAAAAAAAGGAATATTTATTTTAAATTTATTAATAATAAAAGCAATCATCTAACCCACAGAGATAATGCATGTGAAAACAACCTTCCTAATTTTTATCCTGCTTCCAAAAAAATGCATATGAAAACAATCATGTAATCCAAAAAATGCTACTAATCACACAGCACATGACAGAGGAGAGTTTTGAACTTTTGAGAATGGATTGTTTCTATCCACGAGAAAAATGCACTAACAAAGACCTTTAAGGAGGGAGCATAACACCTTGAATTTCCCATTGTGAAAAGAAGACAACAATTTTTACTCAAGTGCAAGCTTCAGCTGCTGCCTGCTGAGCATGCACCATAAATCCAACATAAAATTTTGACCAATTACATAACCCAAAGTCCCAAACCGTAGGATATGTCTTCACTTGATGGAGGGTATATGAAAGGATGAAAGAAAATTGGATGGGTCAACATATTTTTCTTCACTAATCAATCCAGGGACATATACACCACCACAAGTTATCTTGGAAAAGAGGAAGTTACTATCAAAGTAAAGTACCGTAAAATCACAATTAACGGAAGTGAATCATACACTTGATAGACAGATCATAAAACTAAAAAGGCAATGAAACCATATAAATAATATATGATCACAGTGAGTCATATAAAAGATATGGTTACGGTTAAACAAATAAAAAATAAATACCTTCAATCTGTACGTAAAGAAAGAATATGAAATGAAGCAAAAGCAGAATGTCGATCTAATAACAAAGGAAATGAGACTACAGCACTTACACACTACAAGTATTATTTGCAAACTGCTGAATAGTGCCAGCTGAAGTTCGCGAGATGGACACCTTTAAGACCTTTCCATACTGCCCAAAATATTCTTTGTGCAGGAGAAGCTGATTGAAAGAGGTAAAAAATCAATTCACCAGCAAATAGAATGACAAATGGAAGGGAGGAGAAAAATACACACATCTTCATCTGCCAATTCCAGAGGTAATCCAACTATGTAGACAAGATTCCTCTGAATCACCCTAACACTGCTTAATTGCTTCCTTCCTTCAGAGGTTTTTGCCTTGGACTTTTGAGACTTCTTCTTTTCCATACTTATCTCAGCAGCTAACCTATTTATCCAGATAAGTGGAAACAACAGATCAGCAAATCCATGCATAGAAAGAATCTACTGCCATCAAATGCCCATTGCCTAGTCTCCAGGATGACTTAGATGCAGACAAGACCACGGAATCATGATTACTATGACAAAGAACAAACAACCTTTCACATTTTGATGCTGTCCCTACAATCTTTTCCTTGTCATATGGGGTACGACAGGCAGGACATCGACCCTCTGTCTCGTCCTTCTCAGCCATTTCCATTATGTGATTCCAGCACCAGACACATACCTGCGGAAAGGCAAGTGAGCTCTAATAAGCAGATGCACCAGTGGTATTTATAAATGAAAATCCCCATTCTGCATCCGCAGGTTGCTGTATAATTAACAAGTGAAATATACATCTTAATAATTCTATCTCAACAACCTACAAGAATTTGACGCACCAAAAGCCGAAGTCAGTGAAGAAACACAGTCCAGCAACATTTAGATTAACATATTAAAAACTGTGCCAAAAGAGTATGAAAAAGCAATCTGAAGCACCAGAATTGTGCATATCTCATAAAATAGAAGAAAGAAAGTAGATTTAAAACAACAACAACAACAATAGAAGAAGAATTGTGCATACCTCATAAAATAGTAGAAAGAAAGTAGATTCAAAACAACAAGAAGAAAAAGAATGGGCATACCTCATAGCCACACCTGCATGGCTTTAGTTGCTGATCAGTCAAATCCATCTCCTCAGCACAGAGAGGGCAAGTCTTCTCACCTTCGTCACTCATGGTTGATCCTGGTAAAGAAAGTGTTGCAAAAGAATTGATTATTAATGGAAAGGAGGAAACTAATCATAATATACAACCAACTGTTCCAAACAAAATCTGTGAGTGTAGTCAACTTTTCAATCTCAAAAGCCAAATTGACTTACTACTACCAAAGAAAACAGCCAAAATACAAATGCTGAGCGTATTTTAGCTATCTGAAATTAAAGCATCTCAATTTCAATATCACTTATATACTAATTACTCCAACAGAAACTGGACCGCTTCTGATGTTCAAGTCAAGCACAATTGTTTGCCAGACTACAAAAGACTCTCCAACGCCCATAAATACTTCAAAACCCTAAATTAACCACAATCCGATTAATTAAATCCTAAATCTAAATAGTCCAGGAACGAGCAACTCCAAAATCCGGCGGAAAGCAAAGCTACACAGCAGAACAAACCAACACCGAACAGACAAACAACAATGCCGAAAATCCAGAATCGCAGATCGAGACCGGCTTAAAAAAAATTACCGGTACCGGCACAGACAATACCTAAATCTATCCTCGCTCAAAACATGCAAATCGAAACAACAGGCAATCAATCAATACCGGAAAGGAGAGTGAACAACAAGCGGAAAAGGAGAAAACTGGGAGGCGAAAAACGCGGAAACTAGGGATTGGGGAGATCTTCGGTCAGATGAAATCGAACAACAGAGGGAGGCTGGAGACTCACAGTGATGAGATCGAGAGATGGAGACGAATCTGGAAGAGCGAGCGCGAGAGAGAGGGTGGTTGGGAGGAAGGCGAGAGCCGAGAGAGAGGATGAGGAACGCTAGATGGGGAGGAAGAGAGAGAAAACGGAAGGGGCAACAAAGCGATGTGGTGATAGAGAGAAAGAGAGAGAGATGGGGTAAAGGCGGCCCTTTTAGAGAGAGAGAAAGTAAGAGACTCTGGGTTGCTCTGTTCGTGTTTTTTTTTTCCCTTTTTTTATATTGGAAAAATAAAACGATTAATTATTTCCTGCCTTTGTGCGTCGTTGTCAGTTATCATTAATTAAAGATTTTATAGGTTAAAAAAAATACTCCGTGGGAGCAAAATGGGGTTCTGAAAATAGCCTTGGATTTTGGGTAATCTACGAACTTGCCACCGCCGCGAATATGGGAGCGGGCCGATGTTAACCGATGAATCGTAGTAGTAGTACCATTCGGATGTGGGTAAATGTAGTGAAGAACAATCTTCGATGGGGGCGGTGAGTTTGTCCACCTAGGGTTTACGGGTTCGTACGGGCAGGTATGCCCTTTTTAAGGAATAAATAGTTACTATAAAATAATTAAAATAACTCCATATAATATGAAAAATAGTTTCTTTATAAAAGAAAATTGAGGTTTACTCTGTACTATTTGATTATTACTAGTAAGTTCACCGCATGCGAAGCATGCGGTAGTTTGTTTTAGCATTTGTGAAAGATGTATTGCCGTCGTTGTAGTAGGCTAAATGAGTTTTTTTTAAAAAAAATGTGTAGTGGGCTATGTCTAGATATATTGCCTAAATGTTGGCCCAAGGGGAAAAAGTGTGCTCACTCTATTATTTTTTTTAATACACAATTCTTTAAACAAATTTTGAAGAGTGAGACGGCGATACTGCCCCAATCCATTTATCTAATTTTCAATGAGTACCTATTTCCATAACATTCACGATGTAGCATCCAATCCCTTAATCACCTCACAACCATAACACTGACGTTTTAGCACTCAATCCCTTAATCACTTGACTCTTTGAATTGAATTTGATTGATGACTTGGTCATCATCTTCATTATCAGTGCAACATGGAAACTAATGGCATTATGAGGTGTGGTTTCTCTACAACTCGATAAAGATGGTATATGAGGTTAGTTGTTTGAATCTATTTTTTTATGGGTCATAACGGTGTATTTGGTCATAGAAACTAATGGTATTGTGAGGTATCATTCAATTGAAAACTGTTGATATAGCTTCGTGGTTGTAAATTCAGGATGCATTCCATGTGTTCGATAAAATGTCTGAGAGAAGAAATTATGCCGGTTTGAGTTAGTATGTAAATTTTGGATGTCGTCAAGAACAAGGTGAAACTATGTAGAGGGTATGTGTTCCTTGCTAAGGGTGTTAATCGCATTTATAGATATTAGTATCGAGGATTGGAAGATGTGAATTGTTTTGTATTTAGTATAAAGGTAAATTTCTATAGATAATTAAATTGTGCTTTTAATTTGTTGAAGCCCCAATTTAGGTAAGGTAGATAGTCCTTTTACATGAGTTTAGTTATCAGGTAATAAAGCATAAAGAAGTGAAGTTTGGTAAACTTAGGAGACAGATGGTACTTGCATAATGATAAAATTGTATCACATATCAAAAGGAGTAGCACAGAGGATATGTCTATAGAGATATCATTACAGATAAGGTGTTGTTAAACTAATACATGCGGTTAAGTTACGTACATTGTCTTAAAACATTGGCAATATTGAAGCTGTATTGCCATCTTCAAAAGAGTACGTGGCGATGCTTCCTTGAAGTAGATGATTCTGTATGTTTCATTGAATATGGCTTTTTATGGAAAATGTGTACTTGGTCTTATAAAGCTGTAGGCCTTCTGTCATCCGTAGTTTCTTCAGGTCCACATTATATATTGTCGTTGAATAGTAGTTTATATGATATGGGCTCGTTTCAACATTTGAAATGAAACTACATTTTTTGCATATAGTGGTTCTTTGTGTTCCTCTATTGGGGAAGTAAATACTTTAACGTGTTTTTTGCTTGTTGCTCTTGAAATAGCGACGTAAAGTTGGCCGTGAGAAAAACAAGGTTTTTGTAAGTAAATAGCTACTTGTTGCAAGGTTTGACCTTGTGACTTATTTATTGTCATGGCAAAGCAAAGTTTTATTGGAAACTGTTTCCTTTCGAATTGACAGGGGTACTTTGGAGAGGTCGTTGGTTTAAGAGTAATTCTTGGTAAGAAGATTTGATCGCCTTTGTAGTAACCTGCGTTGATTTCACATTGTATAAGGTTTGGGAAGAATTTTTTGCATATGAGCCTTGTACCATTGCATAGACCCGAAGATGGATCCAAATTTCGCAATAATATTACCGGGCAGTTCTCTTTCAATGTTAATTGGTGTGGGCTCATTCCACTTGGACATAATGTGTTTAAATATTCAGTTGGATATGTGGTTAAGGTATCATCAACTACTGAATCGTAGCTATGGTAGGTAACTGGTGTGCCACTGAATTGTTGAATGAGTGATTCATTTATTCGGTCTACATCATCATTTGTAGGGGCAAGTATGGCTCTCTCGGTATATATTTGTGGATTAGCTTGAGTTGTTCTCATTTCAGGAAAGATCATGTCAGTTAGAGTGTCAAAGTTGTCTGATATGGTATCTAGGTCTGAACTGATATCATGTGGTAGCTGGATGTATGCATGTTCTTTGGCCTGTAATCCTCCGTTCCCTAGACGGAGCAAGAAATCAGAGAACTGAGGGTCTTCTTTTGCTCTCATGTTTTGTGTCAGCTTGAATTTCGTTAATTTAGGCCACAAATAGGAGCTTACAAGGCTAGAATTTATAGCCTCTAGTTCTGTCTTTCCTGGTAAAACAGGCATAACTTGTCGGAAATCACCTCCGAATACGACCACTTTTTTCCCAAATAGTTCTTTGCTATCACATACATCTTGCAGTAATGCATTTAATGCTTCTATGTTTTCTTTTTTGGCCATTGATGCTTCATCCCATATAATCAATGATGTATGTCTGAGTAGGTGTGCTAAGCTGCTTTGCTTTGATATATTGCAGGTGAGTGAATTGTCCTCGTCAAATGGTATTTTAAATCTAGAATGAGCGGTGCGGCCGGTTGGAATATTTGCTGCAGCTATTCCAGATGTAGCTACCGGGAGGACAATTTTGCCCAATGAGCGTAATTTTGCATATAATGCACAATATAAGAATGTTTTGCCGGTGCCTCCAGGCCCGTCGATGAAGAATGCTCCAGGTGTGTCATTTTTAATGTGTTGCATAATGCACTTGTATGCTGTGCGCTGTTCATTGTTGAGTTTTTTTGAAGCATTGACATATTCGGGTGGTATTGGAGCGTTTAGTGCATCACTTATATCTCTAGTAGCTCTCAATGTGTCTTCTGAAGGAGTAAGGTGATCAAGTTTGTAGTCTTTGAGCGTTTTACTCATTCCTTCTAGATATTTTTCAATTTCAGCACAAGTTAAGTGCAGTACTGTCGCTTCATTTGTTGGGTATTTCTTTTTAAAATCTTCTGACATGTGTGTATAATTTTTCTCCCACAGAGTTGATGGATTTTCTGGATCACAGAAAACCAATAATGTTGCAAAAAGGCGTCGTAGTGCGCTTGGCATTTCTACTTGGGCTGCTTCATTCATGCAGGATTCTGCGTATCCATCTGTTTGTAGTAGGCCATGCTCCTGGGCGGCTTGTTGAAAGGTGGTACAATGTTTCCCTTTAACTGTTAAGAGGTCGTGGAATGATTTAGGACCACGCACGTGTGCAAGTAATAGTCTAAGGTAGTGCCTCTCCCCTTCAGATGGGCCCACATAAGCAAGGCGACCAAATGCTTGTCTTTGCTTCCTTCTTGTCCAGGTTTTATCAGAAGGGCTCCAAACAAAGTGTTGTGGGTATTCTGAATAGAGGTATTTCTCTTCGTCTTGGTGGACATTGTTGTTGTGGAAAAATTGAGTTAACATAGTCTCCGATCTAAGCTGATTTGAAGCGACTGTTTCTAAATTTTCATGCTCTCTAAAGCTGATAGCTTGCATATTAGGCAAGTGTACTTGCAGCGGGATTACCGCAGGGCTAATATCATATAAAGGGAAGGAAAATATTCTCCATGCGGCCTCTGGAGGAGATATCCATCTTGCAGATTGGAAGCTTGAGATTTCATCATTAGCATGGAGGCTCTCGCGAATAATGTTAAAGTTTACCCGGTCATGGCCCTTGTAAATGTACTTGTATAGATATTTAACTGCAGATATTGTTGAGCAGATTTCTACATTTATGTGGCAGTCGAACATTGCTGAAAGGTAAGGATTGTATGGGGTGACCCATCTATTATCTAACTTTGCTCCTCTTATTTTGATTTTGTCGCCAGTGTTCCGTCTTCTGTAAATAGGATAGGAATCATCACCAGAGGTTGTGAAATCTGCAAATGACTTAGGATACTTAAATTTACAAGTTTTTTTCCCATTTTTTAGATTCATGCAAGGGCTGTCTTCGTTAAGTGCTCCACAAGGGCCATGCATCATGTGGCGTAAGACTACAGACCGCAGATGTGGGTTTTCTTTTGCAGGGATTTCTGCGCATACATATTGGTCAAAGTCCTCTGGCTTTATAATTTTGTGTGTTCTTTCTAATATTAAGAGCAAGTGGGCGTGTGGCAGTCCTCGTTTTTGAAATTCTATAACATGCACTTTTGCAGCAACAGGGCCAAAGGCTTTTTTTGTGACTATTTCATTTAGTATCATGGTTAACTTTGCGTGAAATATACGTGCTTGCAAATCTGGGCGATCTTCGCTTTTTTCTCCTGGCAGAAGTTGTTCTTTGATTTCTGGCCAATTTGGGTTGCAAGTGATGGTAATAAAAAGATCTGGTTTTCCAAACTTTTGTACAAGTGTCATGGCATTAAGATATCTACGTCTAATATCTCTAGGGCCACCAATAAAGGAAGGAGGTAATATTATACGGCGACCAATTTCAGTTGCATTGTTCTGTCCTGTATTGACACTGTCAAGGATCCCTTGATAGAGTTCTGCTCTAATGGTTGCTTGGTTTTTCCTTAGGTAGTCTAGTCGAGTGTTTTCAATTTTCACATACATGTCAACGATATATTGCTGAAATAATCTACCAGCTTTAAGGAGGTAATTACCTATTCGTATTTGGAGCTTATATGCGTAGTACTCTCGACAAGATATCTCCTTGCTATCTCTTGACGGTACCCTCCTAGAAGCTGCTTAATATGATATAAATAGGTATATTATTATGGAGGATAAGATTGCAAGAGTATTCGATAATTAAGATAGCATTCAAAAGGTATTTGATAACAGTTTGAATATTATTGTAAAATACCGTTAGCTTCCTCGACGAAAAGATCTTCTGCAGTTTGTATGAGAGCAGACGATAAAGGAAATGTAGGATTGGTATAGCGTTGTCTGCCTCTGCTAGAGACTCTTTTTAGGCCTTGGTGCCATCCGGATTCACCCCGTGGATGAAGAAGTGGGTATTGTAGTGGGTCATAACATCCATAGTAATGCATTATCCTGTGTGATTGGTTGCCTTCTCCGTGTACTAAGATGTGAGGGCTGTTCTCGGTCCCCAAAGTATTGCTTTCTACTAAAATTGCAGCTACTTCGTCAGATGATGGAGCATTGTAAACACGTTGATCTAGTCCTAGAGTTTGGTTAATTACAACTTTAGTGTTTTCTGTAATGTTAAGTTCTCGTAGTGATCGGAAGAATTTAGCATAAGGATTGTTCTCCATCATCCGCATGAGGATGGAAACTATTTCAGGCATTACTTCAGGGAACATGCCATTTCGAATTTCTTTTTCTTCTTGAGCATCATAGAAATATAATTGCAGGTGTTTTGGATTAGTTTCTGTTGGAAAAAGAGTTGGGATGTAATGATATAATTGGCCTAGTAGGTGGAAAACATATATGCCTTTTTCATAGCTTGTATCAGTTGCTCCTCCGAGAGAGCTAAAAGCAAACATACTATTGTACATTCTTATATGGTTTTGGAAATGAATAGCAATGTCATCTTTATCTCCGAGTAGATTGAGAAGTTCCGGGGGAAATTCATTGGTTACGATGTGAATGTCTCCATCTGCACAACAAAAGTTTCGAGATTCGTATGCAAATTTGACAGCGCCACATTTATAACAATTGGTAGGAGGAGGTAACTGTGTTGCCAATGTTGGAACATGGTATGTTCCAATGGCTGGGAAGTTTTCTTGAATTCTCCTTAAACGTTGAGAGCGTCGGTTGTTGTTTATATGGGAAGGCACATGTCTCTTGTGGCTTGAACTCCCTATAGTAGCAGTTGTGCATCTCATGTTGATGGTGAGAGGTTTCCTGTATGCCAAAATGGTTGTTGTAATTATAATAGTAAATTAAATAGCAAGTGTAATTTAATATATATATATATAGACATAAATATATATGTGCTTAATAAGTAGTGTATTGTTGTGGGTAATTGGGTTGGAGAACGTTTTTAAGTTTTACGGAGTATAGTCAAGATTAGTTAAGATGCATAAACGGTAAATTTAGATTCAATATATGTTGTAGATATGTATATTTGCATTTAAGTAACATTTGTTTTATTGCACTTCGATATTTGTAAACATATTGACCTAATTTGATATTGTTAATAGGTAATATCATAGATCTACAATAACCTATGAGTACGTGATTTTGTGCCAAATTTTTAATGTACTTGCATAAGCTTTGGACAAAGGGAATTATGTCATTTATCACATGGTAACAAAGAGGTAGTAAAGACGTTGCAAACTACGCTTAGTACAGTACTGATCTTTATTTAGGTCATGAGTACAGCTCTAGTTCCTTCATAAGAGCACCACCACATTACACTGGTAGGACACATATTTACATAGTGGTGTCAACCACAAGAGCATGCACTCAAGCAAAAGAAGCAAAAGTTGATCAGTGTTAGTTACGCTAACATGTTTCCCGAGTTAATGAAGTGAACGCAAAAGTTGAAGGCCATTGGCATCTGCATGTGGATATCTAAGCAGCTTCAGAACAAACTGCGGTGTTTGGATCTGATTTGGGTACTGGCTCAGCCACCACATCCTTAACAAGCCATTTCACGGTTTTTAGCTGTTGTTGGACAACTTCTGGCATTGGAGCTGGTGTAATGTCAATATAAAAGGGGATCCTGAACTTAGCTGCAGCTTCATTATAAAAAGACTCCAAGTCCTACAAAGAAAACGTCATTTAGTGTTGTTAGAATGATATCATGGTGCACCCACAAGTAAAGTGAATGTCTCTTATCTTTAAATAGGCAAATTTAGATAATATAACATTAGCAAATCAAATGAATGAGAAAAATGGTGCCTGAAAGCTTCATCGGTAGATTTAAAAACAAGAAAAAATTACATAGCACCAACATTACTAAATCCATTAACTTGTCTAACTTCTACAGTAAATAATACTGAAACTGATTTATTTCTTAAAATATTTGTACAGTGTTGGAGGTGCTTAAGCCTTTTTTTTGTTCAGTCTGTTGATTTTTGGTTAGAAAGGGTTTCTTTATTAAAGAGAAAGAAGAAAATGGTGTATCTACAAGTAGTTTCGGTGAGTCTAAATTGGCTGGCTATTAGAATCGATGTTTCAAGTAGAAGTCAGCAACATTATTTTGTTGATAGGAGCAACTAATTCACTGATATGACTTTACTGCATAGATGTCAATCAAACATGCAATGGCTTTTATGTGGGAAATTATCTATTAATTAAATTATATATACATTAAAACCACACTACTTGTAATGCCTTCTAAATCAAATGCTTTAATGAAAACAGTTGATCTTAAGAAACTAATCTATTAACGAAACTGATATTTGCTTTTCATCTGTTTATGCCTTCTAAAGCAAATGCAAATTCATTTGATGTTCTTTGATTCAAGACATTTCGATCCAATTTTGCTTTGGTATGCCATTTGCTGCACATGATCTTAAATAGTATAGGAGTAATCTCACTTCAAAATTAGCTTTGAGAACAACACAGTTAAATTGGGAAATAAATACTTTTTAAACAGGAAAGTACAAATACACCTTAGAAAGCAAGGATATGCAAATTTTCCTGTATATTTTTATTTAAGGATGTAGAATTCCATACTTACATGTCTACCGTATAAAAATATGAAGCATGTAGGTTTAGGATTATATGATAACATTTTTTGTAAACAACAGGTCTCTTATATTATTGGGAAGATGATGAAAGCTCAGTGCATACAAAGGTAAATTTAATAGAAGTAAGAATTAGATAATAACTTTATCACTCTTTCCTAGCAAATCAGCTGCTTTAACTTCGAACATTCTTTCAGCAACCTCAGTATATGCTGCAAGCTTCATTGTTGCTGAACTATCTATTCCTTTGAAATTGAAAAACAACCTGTTTGACAAGGAGTTCAGATATTGATGTAAGTTGATATTAAGGATAATGTTGTAAAATTAGAAGTGGTATGAAGCTGAAAAATACCTTGCTACAGCGACTGATTTGCGACCGCAGTATTCACATACGAACGAGGCATTGTTGTGTTGTGTGCATTTTTTACCACATTTCTTACAGCCAACATATAGGGTTATATCTTCTTTGCTAAATTCAGGAATGTAGATTTTTACCCTAAGCACATCTTCTTGTGTCACCTCTTCCTTCTGTGGATGGTAGCGAATGTATTTATGAAGAATAAGTGATTAAATGTGAACTTAATTTAAAGATAAACATGTGTGTGTACATATTAGCATTACCTTTACAGCTAACACGGCCTGCAAGTCACAAATCTTCCTTGCACCAGAAGGGTCTAGAGCTGCTTCAACTTTATGCTTTCTAGTGTTTATTGCGACAGAGGCATTTAACTTCCTGAAATAAAAAGTTGGATTAGGTAGGAAACTTAATAAAGTCACATTTAAGGTCAATCTTTCACGTGTAGATGGGTATAAAGTAATGGTATTATGTTATATGGAGATCTACAACATCGTTCTAGTAAAGGTAAAGAGAGGGTGCAATGTATTGGAAAGTATGTAAAGAAAACAACTATTAAATAGTACCAGTTTATAAGGGTTGTAGCCATCTCGCCAACAAGATCAGGTTCAAGCGACATAAAAGTGGACATGGTAGTCGCCAAGGAGAACCCTAGAGAAGGTGATGTGAACAATGGTCGTCATTAGGACTTGAATAGTGTGAACAAGGTATATGCACTATGATCTAATCATCGAAAAGAGGTGAGCAATAGTTACAATTACCTTTGTATGCACTGGGCTTCAAACTTGTCAATGCAATTACGGGTGTGCTATGAATAATAGGTGCTAACTTCTCGTGAACGGTTGTTGCAAGATCATTCCATGCAGAGATAATCATTGTCCCTTCAATGCTACTCATTTAAATTGTGCAAAATGATTAGCTATAGTGCAAGTACCGCAAAAAAGCTAGGTACATATGATAATTAGAGCTGCTAGCGTACTGCATACCTGCTGTCAGTAACGACAAATTCACAAACCGAAACCGGGCGCCCATGAACTCCTGTTACTGTCTTTGGAAAGCCAACATACAGAACAACTACCACAACATCTGACAGTTAATAAAAATAGGTTAGTTTAAGGTTGAATATAAAAATCTCACATCTATGAGGCAAGTAAAAGTGCAATTACCATATTGTTCCTCTGTGAAAATATGTCGTGGGATTGCATCAATTGGGCAGTAAACGGGACTTATGTCACTTGCAGAGGGTCCTGATTCTACCGCGTGCACAACAGTTTGGTTTGAAATTGTCATTAGGTACTTGCCACAATTCTCTTGTGTTGATGGTTTTCTTGCATAACCAATGGCTGCATTGCTGATTTCATATTCTCTACCTTTTAAAAGGTTGTTGCTGTAGTTTTCAATAGCTTCGCTGTATAAGATACCCTGCATGGTATTACCCTAGTGGAAAATAGGAGTCTCAAATTACAGTAAGCATGAAGTGACGTGGACAAGATGTAAATTCAAACTGTAAATGAAAGAGTGCAACTGTAAAAATAAGGAGTTGAAGAAGCTGACCTTTTCATCTTCCAGCAAAAGACGTTGGTATTTCTTCTTGCCTTCAGTTTGCATTGCACGATCTTTGTTTTTAACTTTAACTTTCACAGTAAAGTATCTTGTTCTCACGGATAGCTGGTCCAGGTATTTTCTGTCTCTTTTCATCCTAAAATTCCATGTCTAAATATGTTAAGTTGTGTATCCAGTTTAAAGCATATCTTATTTACCATTGGCATCAATTCGGGGTAATTGTAAAAGGGCAAGATAGACGAAGGTTTCATTTTGTGAAAAGCCTAAAGAAGTGTTTTACTTTTGTGTGTGTGTGTGTGTGTGTTTTCATTTTTCAGCTAGAAGGTTACATTGAAGACCTTGTCCAGGGAGGGAAATGAATTAGGCCTTATTATTAAAATTTCTAGATTGAGTTTAAGCATAGAACTTGCAGCTGAAGAAGAGGCTTCTTTTAAATTAAATGTAAATGAATTAGGTCTTATGGGTTTAAGCATAGAACGCGCATTTGAAGAAGAAGCTTATTTTAAATTTAATGTCTTAGAGTTGTAAATGAAGTAGGTACATTCCAAGTATACCACATGCTAATTTGTGTGTAAAACAAGAATAAGAAATATAACTTACTTGCAACAGCTTGGCAATTTTGGTCAAACTGGATTTTCCCTTCGTAGCACCTGAGTATAAAAAAGGAAAAGAACTCGGTATTTTTCGATGCAACAAGTCTGAAAATCAAGGAACTAAATGCTGCTAATACCATGTTTTACATAAGGTATACCTTAGCATGAAACCCAATAGTTTTAAAATAACCAATTTAGGAGAGCTACAATAATGCATAACCTATAATATTTAAAATCTCAATTTATCCACAACACAACTATAGCTAGATAAACAAAATGGGAACATATTTGGAATTGCACTTGTTGACGACTCATAGTTCTCCTAGTAAATAAACAGTATATAGGTGAGTATAAATTGTAATACCAAAATCAAATAAGTTAATTCAAGAATAAACAAAAGTAATACTTTCAATATCGAATTCAACTGCACGTGTATTTGATTGTTAAAGATTTTGCGATAGGTAAATACACAAACAGCAGTAGCTTATCAATGTCTGTACATAGCGAGATCACAAAGGGCAAAATGAAACACAAATGGCAGTAAGATATGCATCATAGAAATAAAATAAGGCGAACAAATCTACCAAAATAAAAGTAGCACGGAGCATGATAGGAATATATATATATATATATATATATATATATAGAGAGAGAGAGAGAGAGAGAGAGAGAAGAGAATCGAAGAGATTAAAACCAACAACAGAAATTATTTTAAATGGGCTTTTGTACCAGTAACTTCTTTAGGAAAGGACTGTAGGAGCAAAACTAAATGTTTATTAAGAACTATTGTAACTTGTTAAACAAAAGTTAAAGTATTTGAAGCATAAAGTATTTCTGCTGCAGGTATCATGTATCTCTATATTCAGTAGAACTAAGAAGTTAGAACTATAAAATAAGGGATGGCTTAGCTAGGCTACTGGGCAAAGAAATGGAGCCAGCCCATATGTATGGTTCTAGTAAGACAAAGGCAGCCCATCAGAGCTCAAAGAGGTGAATGAAACATTACTAACCTCAGCAAGTCACTTTCAAAAATACTAAGAAGTTAGAACTATAAAATAAGGGATGGCTTAGCTAGGCTATTGGGCAAAGAAATGGAACCAGCCCATATGTGTGGTTCTAGTAAGACAAAGGCAGCCCATCAGAGCTCAAAGAGGTGAATGAAACATTACTAACCTCAGCAAAGCACTTTCGGAAATGAAGCCTGAATCCAAATACACTATACCATCCTTTTAAAGGAAAGCCCAAAGCATGAAGATTTCAGAGGTGGCAATAGGTGAAGATGACAGGTAGCAATTTATGAATTTTGGTAAACTATTTTTTTTACAAGCGAAACACGTTGGCAGCTAAATTACACATGGTACTGCCATGTGTGCTACATTGACCTGCTTTTCTAAAAACCCACTACATTTCAATTAGGCAAAAATAAGCAAATAATATGTAGAACTTATCCAATTCGAGCTTTCAACTTTTCCTAGCCTGACTTAGTCCAGGGAAGACCAACTGACCTCACATTGACCTTTACAAAATAAAAATCAAATTAAACCACTGAAGGCCTAATTTTTTTTTGGACATCCATGTTTCGTGTGAGGACGCCTCTGAGGTCTGGGCTTTGCCGCTAAAGCTGTAAGCGAAGGAGGAGAGAAAAAGGCCGCCGTTGCGGGAGAGGATGGGGGTGAAGGAGAAGGAAACGGAGGCTCCAACGCAAGCGGCGAGGCGGTGGAGGCCTGTGCGGTTGGCCGGGTTGAGAGCGACACCCGATCTGGAGTTTAGGGTTAATTTTAGGAGTCTGGAAATGCAGGAAGAGGAAACCATTGCGGAAGAGGATGGGGGTGAAGGTGGATGAAACGGAGGCGTCAGCGAAAGCGGAGAGGCGGTAGGCCAGGCTGAGGACGGACGTGTGGTCTGGAGGTTAGGGCTGATTAATGAAATCTGGAAACGGGGGATTTTTGGTAATTGAGTGTGGAAGACCAAATTATTGGTATAAGAATAAAAAGGTTTCATTTAAACAAAGAGTTAAATACGGGCCTGAAGCCCAAAAAAATGCATGGGCAACTTCTGGAAGCCCAAGTAAATAAAAGGCCCAATGCAGCATTTGTACCCAGCGAATAAAACGTCGACAGCTGTCTCAAATGTTACTGTTCACAAGCCAACTCCCGTTTTTTATATATAGAGATTATTATTATTATGAGTAATTTTTTTTATTTTCAATCAACCAGGATTTTTATTTTTATTTTTGCTATTGGGATAATCATAGATTTAGATTTTACTAGTTGTATTACCCGCGATCTTCGCGGTTTTTTTATATGACTATTATTATTCTTGCACAAATTGTATAAGATCATAAAAAGTATATAAATATTATTTTGGACCTTTTAATCTCATAACCAACATATGATAAGCATATATTATCTAAATGAATTATATAATTATGTATACATGTTTGTACACGTATATCTTTTATATGAAATAAATCCTTAGTTGTTGGAGTATTATATAATAAGATATAGAGAATAATTGTTTATTATTTTATATGAAATTTATATGCAATATGATTTAGTAAAAATATATTCAGACTTCATATATAAAGATAGGTATATATATTTCTTTTTTGAATCAATTTTTCAAAAACCACTCCGGCTGTTTAAGATTTGATTTAATATATTATATACCATAATAGGATAGGATTTAATTCAATATACTCAGTATTAGATTATGTTAAATAGTACTAATAGATTATATAAATTAATCTAATCTTTTAGGATTATGTATATTTTTCTTAAATTAATCTAATCTTTTAAGATTATGTAGATTTTTCTAGGTAAAATACTGTGATAGAAAAGATAGGATTTAATTCAATATACTCCTTATTAGATTATGTTAAATAGTACTAATAGATTATATAAATTAATCCAATCTTTTAAGATTATGTAGATTTTTCTAGGTAAAATATTTATAAAATAACTCAAGGTAAAATGATAAGATTTGTAAGATATGAGGTTGAATATTTATAATAAAAAATAATTTAATCATTAATTTAAATGGACACATAGGATGACACGTGTATAAATAGATGAGGTTACCGTTTAACATGGCTTAGCTTGATTGGATCATCATTAATTGACATGGCGAAAAACCCGACCAGAATGCACCATAAAACGACACGTAAGCGAATCGCACCAAAGCCCGCCACATAGGATTTCCACGCCTCTGTTTTAGTATTATATATATTGATATTGATGATTGTTTCTCATTCTGATTGTATTGTAACTCTATAGATAAGACCAAGCTT
This sequence comes from Persicaria maculosa, assembly GCA_963922045.1. Lineage (NCBI taxonomy): Eukaryota > Viridiplantae > Streptophyta > Magnoliopsida > Caryophyllales > Polygonaceae > Persicaria > Persicaria maculosa. Next base: position 22,320,992 of record OY998259.1, on the reverse strand, counting down.
TGTCGATTGGCTTGGGAGGTACAAAATCGATAATCCATAATCTTCCATCTATTTATAATCTTCTATCATCTATAATCTATAATCTATTTATCTATAACTAACTATCTATGATCTTCTATAATCTATAACTAACTATTAAAAGATAATCATTTGTGATCAGGTGTGTTCACCTTGTTTTTCAACTTTTCTGACTAAAATCGATTTTTTTTTATATTTTCTAATCAATTGATTTTATTTATATTATTAAATTAGTATATAATTTATTCCTTAATATATTATACATTTTCTAATAAATTAGGTCAAATTAAAACATTGAATCAAATATATTTTCTTTTATTCGATACTCCATAATTTGCAATATTATTATAATTTTATTTCTAAAAAAAATCCACCTAAACGTAATTGCGCAAGAATTGTACAATATGATAATGATGATACTAAAAAAACCTTTGCTGTTTAAGATAATTATTTTCCTATTTGCACCTAGAATTTCAAATTTTTAAAAAATTAACCCTAAGCCTCTTGAATCCCATGCACGTAAATCAAAAGGCATAGTATTTTATTTTATTTTATTTTTTATTTATTTTTACGCTAACAAGCGTAAAGTTTGAAGCCCTCTCGTTGATGTTGTGAACTGAGGCAAGTGTAATCGAGGTTCATCGACTTACAGATGCCGAGGGCACGTGGCATTCTTTCGCTTAACGAATGCCTGGATCTTGTCGACAACATTTATTCAGATGAACATATCAATGAATGACGCTTTTCGACGAAGGAGGGCACAAGTGGTTGATCTCAAACACTGTACAAGGGAGTTTTAATTAAAGACTGAATGTACTTACCATAAGGTTTTTTTTTCTCCGGTGAGCTTCATCCCCGCTTAGTAACACACTCTCTGAACCTAGGAGAGAAGTCACCGTCATACTCGCAAGGACTGAGACTTTCCCAATTGCCTCGAAATTTCACATTTAACCAGATCAGAGGCCCCTACACTTACTGCCAGCTTTCGGGCTCCTACCTGACGGTGTAGCTTACGCTAAGATAAGACTCGGTAATCACTCGTCAAGATGATGGAACGGGTGGGGGCCGAAATGTGTGGCCAAAAAGAAAAATCAAAGAAGACCCACTTCCACAGCTGTCTGGTGCTCCTAAAAGTTATCAAGGGTCGCTTTCATATCTGTCAGCAACAACTGATTGCGTCGCTTCTTGATGTTCCAATCACTACTAAACATTTCATGTGTGGGCAATATGAAACCTTAACATTGTCTTAAAGCACAACAAACACAAAACTTGAAAATTACCTTATATAACACTAGGATACACCAAAGGTTCCAATCCCTCTAAGCTGCCAAAAATTACTCCCCAAGAATCGGATAAACAAATTCCATTTTGAAAGAGCAATATTATAGATGCATAAGAGCCGTTTATTCAAGTGATTAAAAGGAATAACAAGGGTTTGATAATTTAACAGCTGATACAAACAAAATTGCTGACCTTGAGGGCAAGGGCTGGCGTATCCATCATGCTGGTGCAATCTTGGACGGCTTGCATGTGCATAGATCTCTGCTCTACATGAGTGCGGTTTTCATTTCTTGTAAACAATAGCCGAAAGGGTTAACTGACAAGATTCCAGCACTTCTGAATGGATGTCGGTTCTTCATTGATGTGGTTTCCATTTGCCCCATTCATGCCTCAGGGTGGGCAAGGTTGTAACGCTTGCTCTTTTCATTCGATTTTGCTGCCATTGTGGCAATCTCTTGGAAAGGATTTGGTCCACCAAAGGAAATCTTTGACGTCCTGACCTTTTTCCTTCTGCCACGATCATATTCCTCGTCCCTGTTGAAGTATGGATAGAAATTGGATGAATTGATGGGTAAACTCGACAGTAAGGGCCAAGGTAAATGCATGCACATCTCTTTTTTTAAGTGGGTGATCTAGAGACTTTGAAACAGATTAAAGTGCATGAAGTCAGGGTATGTAAAACCAACACCAGGGTCATATAGGCTCCGAGATGAGGTTTATGGTAGCAAGCATTTTGGTCCCTATCCTTTCCAAGAGAAAATATAGGTGTTTCTATGGGAGATTTGCACAACTTGGATCTCCATTTATTTATGTTTAGCTCTTTTTCTTTCAGTTTAAAAAATAAACTCCACTTAACCCACCAGGTGACTGTCCCGTTTTTATTGCCTTCCTCAACATGAATGAAGGTAAGAAACACTCTTTAACAAAGATAAACATATATGAAGATCCAGTCATAAGGTTAGAAGGTAATATAGGCTAATAGCACATGGTGCACATATATAAGAAAAATACAAAAGTATGACCAGGAAAAGGGTGTTAAAATTCACAGGGTGATGAGTTGCTTACTAGTCTCCCCAAGCAATGTTGAGAGAAAGAAATGAAACAGGCAAAGCAAGAAATCGTCTTCAATCTTAAATAAAAACTTACCATTCATCTGGTACGTAACCAATGCTGACAGTGTTAGTGTTGTGTACATCCACGGTTGGATAAGATTCCAACTCTATATCATCCCAACGTGCAACTGTAACCAAAAAGCAATAGCAATATTGATAATTAGTAAATCCAACATCAAGCCACAACCGTCGATCACTATGACCAACCCCTAAAAAAATGTTATTCAACGGGGAAATATTGAAGATGTGAATTAATGAGACGGAAAACATTGAAGTTTTGATTGCATACAATGTGAAAAAAGCACAATAACAGGCAAGTCAACAAATCACATCCCACTCAAATGGGGAATTGAGAAAGAGGAATATGATAGGATGTATTTGGTCATCCAAGAATCCCCAAATCATATAAACTAGCCACTGGAACTTACTGGACACATCGTAAAGACTAAAAAAACTCGTGCCCAAATATAAAGCCTTATAGTTCTTGATACAAGAACTCCAGATCCGACTACTATCAACAGTTATAATGGGATAGGAAGAGCAAACTGGACCAGTAAATAAAATACGGAGTATGTATTAGCGATGAATCAGTTTCAGCTACAAATAATCTTGCCTAAAGAGTAAAAGAGAACATACATACATCTTCTCTTTTAGTTATAACATCATTCATTTCCTTTTAATAAAAAGATGAAAATACAAAACAGAAAATACAAATTACAATGTTAGCAAAAAAACTAAAAGACCAGCACATCTATCCATTAAATTAGAAAGTACAGTAGTACTTTGTAAATGCTAAAGTGAAAAGTTGACCTTCATGGCTATATATACTGAAAATGCAGCCTACTCGATAATCTAAAATTTGTGATCATAAATAGAAAAATATGAACTATTTTAGAATGGCGTCAAGGCCCAAACAGTTACTAACCAGTAGTAAGTTTGAAGTCTCTCTTAGAGTTACCTGCAATGCCGTTATGAACATTTATTTTGCCATTGAAAGGAGAATGTTGTTCATCTTGTTGATGCTTTAAGGTAAAATGCATCTTGGGACTTTTAAGAGACTGGTCATCACCAACAGGCACAGTATCTCCAGAAGCTATCCGGTCTTTCAACTCTGAAGCACAACTTTCAGCAATAGAAACTCCCGTTATAGTCACGTCACTGGTAGCATCATCAGCACCTCTCTTCCTTACACCAGATTTGGATCCCTTCTCAGGAGAACTAGAAATATGAGCCATGATAGCACTTGTTACATGAGATGTAGAGGGTTCCATCTCTACATCCACTATGTTTGAGGCAACACACTTTGGATGTCTTTTAACCTTTTTGTGTTGCTTCCTCTTTTGCAAGTTTAAAGATGCTTTACACAACATCCTCCTACTAAGATGTATTGATGCAACCCCATAAGCCAAAATTTTTCTCTTCGACTTTTGGTGAGAGGAGCTGCTGAAAGCATTTGAAGTCGAACCAATGGATCTGTCTATTCCACTGTTTGATTTGCTCAAACTAGACTTAATAATAGGTTTTTTCTCTGGAATAAGTTCCTTGAGAGTGCATCCGGCCTAATAGAAAAAAAGATATATAAAAAAAAAGCACTGCTAAATATTTGAATAAAGGTCAAAATGAATAAATTAAAACTTGAGTGTTGTGAAGTCGAGAATTTATTGATGAATTGATTCATGAAATCAGGTTTTAACAAATTTTAATCAGATTATGTCCCACTAGGTGCGAATTGCAAAGCCCCACCAGTTGTACAATTTCAAATTTGCAAATACAAACAATTTCGCGTCTCCAGAATGAATAGCTGGAAAATATAACATAAAAACCGATCTCAATGCAAAAAAATAAAAATAAAATAATGCTACTCCACAAGGTAGGAGTGGCAACAATTACCTTGGCAGAGGACAAGAGTCCTGTTTTTTGAGCAACAACTGTTGGGCCTTCGGATGGCTTGGCAACTGAGACAAGATTAATCTTAGAAATTTCATCAACAGAAATTAATCCTTGACCGACTGTGTTAGTATCACATGATACATTTTGCATCACAGATGTCATTGTTTTTCCATTCTGAACAGATTTGACAGACTTGTCGGCAGATCCATCCTCAGACCTGTGACAGGTAGCAGCAGTAGAACCTGTTCCATATTCCAAAGCAGTTGGCAAAGCCTTATCCAGAACAGCACTAGCAGGTTTAGCAGTGGATCTATTCTCCATTCTCTGACTTGTAGCAGAAATAGAATATGACCCATTTTGTGTAGAAGCTGGGACTATCTTACGTTTCGGGACACCCTTGGCAATGTTTACAGGAGTTGAAGTCTTTTCATCACGCAAATAGAATAGCATGTATGCTTTCTGCTCCATGACGGTTCTCTCACTCACTTGGACAACCTATATTCAGTAGCAGGAGATAAGCAAAAAAGCATTCTTATAAACAGAAAAATAGATATACTTCTCATGGAGAGAAGAAGAAGAATGGAAGCAAGTCTATAACAGAGCCCTTTTTGCAGTTGGACTACTCCTAAAGCTGTATAGTCCCTTTTTGGGGTGCATACAACTTGACCCCATGGAACTTGCTCCGCCAGATACACTATATCTAGTATATCTGGGTTGATATTGTTGTTTGGTGTTGTTTTCTTTCGAATTAATCTTTTATATGACCTTAATCCATTTTGTTATGTTTGCCTATTGTTTGGGTAAAAGTGGAAAAGGGATTACCACAAATAAAGTGAAAAGATGAATGAAATACCCGACTGTCATTAAGGGAGTACCACATCCCACTTGATGTGCGAATGAAACAGTAGTAGTGACCTGAATGTGTACTCCAACCAGCATGAACAAGGACCCCATATAAAGTATATTTCAAATCACCATCCTGCACCATTGGAGAAAGTTGCGTAAGAAAGGAATGTCATAATGCAAAAAGAAATGCTGATAAAACAAGAGGGAATACATACATAGGACCCTGTGACAAAAGGCTTTAAATTTAATGTTGGACCAAACTGAACTTTCTTATCAATCTTTTGCCCAGAAATATGTGAACCGAAACGCTTAAGATGGATAGTAAGGACATGGGGTGCTTTGTCAATTGTAAGTTGTTTGAGGGCTTGAACTTTCTGTTTGCACTGCTGGCACTGATAACGTCTTTCACCACCGTCCAACTGCTCCTGAGCAGTAAAATGTGTGAGGGCCTTCTGCAGAGAATCAGCCTTCACTATTTCAAGACTCAAATCCAAGAAAGGATCAAACTTGTTTGAGCAATAGGAACACTGCATGCATTTGACCTGAAAATTACAAGAAAATGAATCAGATAAAGACATCGTTTGTCCACAAGGAATTTTTTTTTTTTGGCAAATTTGCACAAATTGTAGTCAAAATCAAACAAATACGACAACCAATTTCCTTGCATTGCTGAAAAATAAACCAAAACAAGCATAAGAAATTATCTGACCTGACTCCTGAGGCAACCCCCAAAGATTTTGTGAACAAAACTTTTCTCATAGGCACTAGAAGATTCACTGGGAACTCCTGAAGGCAAGCAGCACTTGTGCATAGACTCAAGAAGATGTACCATGTATTCATGCGCATCCTCTTGTCTGGCATTACGAAAATTCCGAGATATACCTAAATGGGTTGTTAAGAATAACAAGCTATAGCATATCTAGTCACCCAAATAAATCCACATGGGCAGTAACTTGCCTAGGAATGAGATAAAAGATAATAAATTCAGCATGAAAATGAACTGAACAAGCCCAGAGTGTGAGAAGGAATCAAAGAAGAAGCCTAGAAATAGAAAATGGCCCTTATTTTCAAGTAGTTTATCGATATGCATTAAAACATCCTACTTCCTGTCCCTCTCAAAATTATGTTCACTTAATTTAGGAGTTTTAACTCATCAAAGTAGTTAAACTCCTTTCCACTTAAACAAAAAACTCTATGAACTTTGTAATGGGACATCAAAGACACTTCTCACCCCACAAAATTTTAAAAACAAAATACAAGCTAAACATAAATTGCGCATATATAACATGTAGAGTGAGTAAAGAACCGAAAAAATCACTTACAAATTAAACGATTTGTGGTACAAAAATGAAATTCATAATTTAACGCTGAAAGAGAGAAGATCTTGATTTTTATTTATTATTCTAAGGGTTGAAGTGTCATTTTTTATCAGAGTGCCAGAGACCACTGAAATTAGTACTTCTTACCAGTAAATACTTGTTACAGTCAGCAAAAAAGATTTCAGCCCCTAACCTCAACCAAGAAAAATATTTTCCCTGTTCAGCATTTTAATCCTATCTCCCTCATGCCAGTCATGAGTACAAACAGGCTGTGATCTCCCTACCCCAAGCCAAATCCCACATAACACAGCCACTGGTTTATCTCACGGGTCCAGGCTTCAAGCCTCGGTGTAAAATCTGGTTACAAATGTAAAGATCTCTTGACTGCAAGGGTAGTTTTCAGAGAAGGTTCAAGACAGATGTTTAGCTGCGAAAGGGCACCAGACAACCAAAGAGATATTGCTGATGGTTGCAGCCAGAATGTAAATGTATTAAATTGAGACGTAAACAATTGCAAATATTTTTGGTGCTTTTCTTCTTGTCAGGTATCAGAATGATAGCACTACCTGCTTGCTTCCTTTGTTAACACTCATGTAACCTAGCAAGCACAATTTGTTTGCAATAAAATAAAGGTATGTCAAAGGAACATCTTTTAGTGAACAAGAGATGCTCAAGCTGGCAAATTCCACCAATTTTTCCAGGAAAATTAAACATAAGTTGGATACAACGCAAGTTTGAGACAAGATCTTTTGGCGCCAATATCCTGCCTGTAGCTTGCAGTGTACGTGTGACATGCTTCTGAACAGAACATAATGCACAAAACCCAACAACACGGCCTTGAAAAATGAGCAAATAGACAATATCAGAAGTAGAACAAGAAATTATCAGAAAAAACACAGCAAATAGAAAATATTAAAAGCTTCAAATAGACATGTTACAAAGTTACTTGCAACACTAGGCTTCAATATCTTATCTAGGAGCAATATCTCCCTTAAAAGTACAATTCCAACATGTATATCAATCTTCTTACACATTTTTCAATCCAAAAACCAATAACTTACAACACAGATTTGAATTTGATTAGATCAGCATCTTAAGGACTACACTTACACTTGCCATGTTATGACTTATAACGGGTTTCCATCGTCCATTCATTCAAATCAATTTGATTTGAGAGGAAACGAACCAATAAATCTCTCTCAGAACCTCTCTAGTCTCTACAACTAATACATATTAACAAGTTAATCTGCTAGATTTTTAGATTATTTATTTAGTAAACAGTGTTTAAATCATATATAGAAGTCATCTTCGCAAATGAATAAAATACTTTTTCTATTCAATATGACCTTGTGTCTATCCTTTTCTATTCACTGTGATTTTTAAATCGTAACCACCAAATCTAGAAGTTGATACACGCACACTTCTTGGATACATGGATCTACTGGCTATCAAATTACAAGGTAAAGGGTATAGGAAATTCAAAAGATAGACACAAGGAATACTATTTGGCAGCGCTAGTTCCAACAAACAGGCGAAACAGCGTCATGATGGGAAATTTAACAGTGCAACACAAAATGTAGCGCTTCTATTTTATTCAATCGGAAAAGTTGATTTGGCAACTCAGTAAAGGGTTTTATTATAGATCGAGACAAACCAGACAAAGCGGCATTGTAGCACTTCTATTTCAAATATTTTTAAGGAACAAAGAACTCTTAAGCTACTTTGAAAACATGCTAAAGAATCAATGCTACCAAAACAAGATCAGATTATGAAGTCGTCGAGTATAGATAACAGGAGACGAGCAACAAAAACTTACATGAATTTTGATGCTTTCCACTTTGCAAATAGGCAACTAAAGGCTCTGTATATGTCAAGCACTGGAGGACTGAATTAAGAAAACAAGTATTTCCAAGATTTTCCAAACCAGCGCCCTGCAAATGATACAAAAGCCTTGATCTGAGACCTGATCTATAACTATGGAGATCATGTGAATATTTCCAAAATTCAAAAGAAAACGTCCCCAAAGGGCTGCAGGAGTTTGGGAGGGGATGCCAGTGGGGAATTAAATTTTGCCAAAACATGCACAATAAGGACAATGAGAGAATAGCTTTGCGAAGAACACCGAGGCAATTGGGCAACATTAGATCGGAGATATCTCAAATCAAGAACATAACCCAATGGTTAACAGGATTGCCACACAACAGATGGTCATTACAGAACTACAATGGGTATCAGGAGTAATAACCTAGGCTAATGCAACATAACTTCAATTAACCAATACATCAGAACCTCAACACTCCTACAGGGTCAAAATTAGTAGACAGTTAAACAGCTTCCAGTGACGATTTACACATAAAAATGTAAAATTAAGCTTTCAGAAGCAACTGCGAAGTTAATGTAATATAAGATGACATGCTAAGGGTATAAATCAGAAGAAAGGTCTGAAGAAAAACAGGTCAGCATGCCAACACAACAAATAGAGAAAATCAGCATATTCAAAGCAACTCCCAAAATAATAACTCACAATCCTTCGGACAATCATGCGAGATTTGAAATCAGAATTCATCTCATTCTCAACACTGGACTGCGAGGGTCCAGAAGAATCAGGAATAGAGGGAATTTGAGGCGTGAAACTTGAGCCATTGAAAGAGAACGAAGATTTTTTGCTCAAGTGGAATTCAATTCTTTGTGGCAAAACATATAGACTCGCAGCTGAAGTTGTTCTGGCATTCTGACCATCCTGTATTTGGCTCATCTCCGAATCTGTGGGCAGTAGCACTGAAGTTGGATTCGTGTACGCCCTATCGTTTTCCGTTAAGGGACTGTCGAAGGGAAATTCGTTCGGAAACTCGAACCAGATCGATTATGGCGGCGAACCCAATCGGCGGGCCGAGAAGAAAATAAAGACCGGGTGAAGAACGGAAGAACGATCAGGACTAGGGTTAGCGAATGGGAATGCACAGTCTCTTTTTTTCTTTTCTTTTTTTTCTTATTTTTGTTCGAAAACTGTGGTTTAGTCCACTGTCCACCTTCTCGCACGAGGTAAGCCTAATTATCACGGAGTAAGGAGTATTTTTTAATCGAGGTAAAGATTCGGAAAAGGTGTGTGGGATAAATCGAGGTAAAGACTCGATCTATATGTAGAGCGACTGTATCGATCGAACTGGACTAAGATAAAAAAAAACTATAATACAAAAATCCAAGAATAGATCAAACAAAGCAAAGAAAAGCCCAACAGATGAGGAAGCAGAGACCATATATGTTGTATAACAACAACATCACAACAACTCTTAATATGATAAAGGAAGATATAAGGGAGCTAAATTTCACTAAACTAACAACCATATGGTGGAGTTCTTGGTTTTTTTCGAAACAATACCTTATTCGACAACATAAAACCTTACCCCAGAGCTATGGTAGCTTTTGCACAAGATCAAATCTACAACTGAAACATGGCAAAAACAACTGGAAGACGACTCACTAACAAATAAAAACAACCACACACCAAAGATGAAACGTCCCCCAACTAAATGGGAGAAACCTCCCCCAAATTACTATAAACTTAACTTTGATAGACCTCACACATATGTAAGCAACAATAGATTTGGTTATTATTCGAGATCATTCGGGTTGTCCTGTTGCCTCTGTGGCGGGCCCTTCTCCTTTCAATTCGGTAATTGGCGCCGAGGGCTATGCCCTCTAGAGTGGCGTTCTTGTCGCCTCGAAACTACAACTTAAAAACCTCTATATTGAAGGTGATAACCTGACAGTTGTTAACTGTCTTAATGGATGTTGGTCCATCCCGGGGGAAGTCGAAATGATTATTTCTGACTCCATCCTCTCCTTGCATTTCTGTGATTTTTATCAGATTCGTCATATATATAGAGAAGCTAACCAAGTTGCTAATCATCTATCGCATCTTAATCTTGCCTTCTCTGGCCATTATGTGTCTGACGACTCTGATCTTGCCTTTCTCGTCCGCAAGGATGCTCTTGGTTGATTTGGCTTGTCCTTCTCAATCAAATTTTTTCCGGTTCAAAAAAATTATGAGGAAGTAGACGGAGATTCCGGGATTTTATTTTTCAACATTTAGCTTCCCGATTATGGATTTTTTTTTCCCGAATAAACTTCGTTTTCTAATTAACTAAGCCATAAAGTAACCAACTTTCAATGTCATAAATTTTACCATCCTTATTTCTTTCCATTCTCATCCCTTATCTATTTACCTAGAAGAAACTTAGAGCCCAATAACTAAAGGTAAAATCAAGGGAGGAGAAAAGTGGGTCAAAAAACTTTTCCCAAACAAGAGTCAAATGGGTTATAGAGTAAGCCATCAACAGTACGTCATTGGATGTGTCAAGGTTACAATACGACCAAAAAACCATCAAAACAAAACCAAGACAACAGGAAAAAAAAAAATCAAATGGGAAAAATCAAAGGAAGGCTTTCTAAAACATAATTTTGACTGTGCCAAGGTTGCCTCTGGACAAGCTCGCCTCGGTCGCGTGTTATCCTATGGTGCACATAGCCATGGCAAGGTTTTCGCGATCTAAGTGGAGAGTTTGGCCTTCATGTTGGTCTCTTAGAAGTTGTAAAGTTGGGGATTTCTCGCATAGAGGTGGAGGGTGATTGCTTGGCAGTTATCAACGCCCTCAAAGGATTCTGGTCATGCCCGTGGTCGTGGGTTGTTGAGATGATGATCTCTGATGCGCTCATTGTTTGCAAGGAGTTCGAGGTGGTCACATTCTCACATTCATTCCATAAGGGTAATGAGGCGGTTGACCGGTTGGCACATCTTGGACTGAGTTCGTCCATATTCGGGGAGCGTTGTCCAGCTCGGATCGTTGACATCGTCCGAAATAATGCTCTTGGGAAGTGGTTTCGTCGCGGTTGATCACTCCCAAAATTTTGTCTTCTAGCAAAAAAATATATCAACCATACGTGACTTTTTAAAAATTTATTCAATGTTCTTTTTTGTTTCTTTTCTTCCCCCTTCTTTATTTTTATTTTTGGAGACATTTAATGAGTCTAAACCATCTCAACCATCAGATCTAGATTTCATTTCATTTCATCAATTTTCAAGGCTTCCAGTTTAGATATGAGAAGGACGCTCTCATGATCCATTTAAGTAATGAAAATTTTCAAGATCCAATCCTCATATTTGGGTCAAGTAGGTCTATCATTATTTATTGGAAAAATGACTATAAATAATACCAATTATCACCCGTGAACCAAAAATAATATGAACTTTAAACATAGTATATTTATATACAAACTATACTCATATTGACCAAAAATAATACGAGTTATCTTTCCGACAAAAAGTCCAACAATATTGTTGATTTGGAAACCTGAAATTTACTTTTTGTCTAAAAAAGTAATTAAAAATGAAGTTAGGTAGAAATGTAAATTTAAGGAAATACAAAAAACACGGTCATCTTCTTCTTTATTAAGGCATTTGCTTGTCACCTCTCTGACCATGGCAAGCTCGACTGTCGCCGGCTCCTCTCCAACCATCACCAAATCGCACTGCCCATCACTCTGCCACCTTCATTTTTTGTGGGTTGACCCAATTGCACCTAGACAAGTAACCACCAACATATGCGTAATTTTCCGTCGAAAAATTTCACGATATGCATAATTTACACCATGAAGACACAAATTATCAAGGCAAATGACAATAAACATATAATTTCACCAAATTCCTCAATAAATGTCATCAAATTCATCAATTTATGAATTGCATATGAAGTTAGCAAATTTAGGGTTTTGTAATTCACACTAAAAAATCAATCAAGGTTATTCCATATTATATGGCGAAAATAGTTGGTGTAGTCGGGTAACCCTTGCTCGCCCTCCTAACTGCGACCCAGACATAGATCATCCACCTTTCTCCGTTGTAGCAGATCCATGGAAGTTGATGGTTGCTCAACAATGAATAAGATGAAATTTCTAAGTTTTGTAATTTTCTACCTAACTTTATTCTTAATTACATTTTTAGTCCAAAGTAATTTCTCGGTTACCAAATGAGCAATTTTGCCGAAAGTTTGGGTTGAAAGATGATTCATATTATTTTTGGTTAATATGAGTATAGTTTGTAAATGAATTTACTAATTTTAAAGTTCGTATTATTTTTTGTTCACGGGTGATAGTTGATATTATCTAAGATTATTTTTCCTTATTTCTTTTATGTCCAGAGTATCTGATTAGCATGATTTGTGACATGTATGAGATCAAAAAACAAGGGACAAGACACTAACCCCCAACCCCCCCCCCCCTTTTTTTTTCCTAAGAGCATGTGCAATGGTGAGTCTTAAGGCTCTTATATTTGCCACATAGGAAAAAAATGGTGAAAAATAAAGATTTAATGTAAGGGCCCATTTTTTGGGGCTCTTATATATGAGACCCAAAAAGTAGGCTCCTAACTGCCACATGGCAGAACTTATGTTTTATTTACTTTTAAATGATTTTCGGTTGTTTTTCATTTGTTTAAAAAAAATAAAAAATATATTTTTGAATTTAATTTATTTTTATCTACACATAGACACTCCTCTTGTATATGTTTTTTGGAAAAAAAATTCATTTGAATAATACCCATATTTTCCTTTTTAAACATTAAAAAAATATTTTTATATGCTATGTTATTATAAATTAATTACTTAATATTTTTATTATTATCAATAATAAAAGAATTGAGTAAATAAAAAGAAAAAATAATAAAAGGTAATTTAAGGGCCCAAGACTCAGGCTCACGAATGAAGGTGAAAAATTAAAAAGTTAGAATGAGGCCCTTAAACTGATGTGGCATAAGAAAAGTAAGTTAAGAGTCCGAAGTTGGGGCTCACCATTGCACATGCTCTAAGATGCATGTTGTAGCTTGCAAGGCGGAATGTTGCACAATATCACAACTGAAAGCAGGGGCGGATCTGGAGGTGCTTTGGAGTGCTAGATAGGGGTGGGTAAAAAAACCCAACTCGACTGATACAACACGAAAACACGACATGAAAAAACACGAAATGAAAAAGATACGACAAGAAAATAACACGAACCGCTAACACAACGTACTATAACCTTGTCATGTTCGCATCAACCCTTTTGAACCAACACGACACACTTATTTTCTTAATTTAAATATGTAAAAATTATAGTATTTGAATTATGCGATCTTTTTAATAGAAAGGCAAGCTGCCTGGATGGCTAAGGACATACAGATTTCCCCTCTTAAGAGTGATAGGGTAGTGTGTTCGATTCTCACTTGGTGCATTTTTTTCCGCTTAAATCAACCTGTCCTTTTTTATGTAAAGACCGAGATTTAATTAATTGTTTAACTACCCAATTTGGAAAGTTTTTGAAAATTCGTCCTTGAGCAACTTGCTATTTTTGGAAAAATCTTTGAAATAATTTCGGCATCCCTTTGAATTTGAGGTTTTGACGGATCTTATTCCGGCATTGAGTTTCAAATTTAAAAACTTGGAGTTTCATTTGGTCGTTTTGAAACAATTTGAAATTCAATATGGATTTTTTCGATAGTCGGGATTCGGGATAGATTGTCATATTCGGGGTTGGACCTAGCAGGACCATCTCTCTCTCTCTCTCTCTCTCTCTCTCTCTCTCTCTCTCTCTCTCTCTCTCTCTCCCTCTCTCTCTCTCCCTTTGTTATTTTCTTCATTAACCCTAATAAAGCCCACTTGTCTCCCTATAAATAGCAAGCGTCATTCCTTAAACCCTAAAAATCCACTTGAAAATATGAGTCAACCCCAAAAACCCTACTCTTTATCCCATTTGGAAACCAAAAGAGAAAACCCTAAACACTTTCCTCCATCCTCTATTTCAATCTTCAAGCCTCCTCAAATCCCTTTTGTCTTGTGTTTTTCCATCCCCAAACACCTCAAACACACCTTCTTTATCTCCCCCTTGAAGATCAAGTGAAGAAACGAAGGCCAACCGTCGATTTCAAGCAAAGCAGTAGCTGTTAGAGGATTTCACCACCGCAAGTTTGTGTCTGCTGCCGCGAGTCAGAACCCAGAAGTTGCTCTGCTCGTCTTTGCTTGCGAAAATGAGCTTGTTTTCCCCTTTCCTTTCTTCCTTTTCCTTCCAAACCTTATAAATAAAGCCCATTGGGTCTAGTTTTTCATTCATTCCAAGCTAGAGAAGAAGTAGAGAGAGGGAGAGAGAGTGGAGGCCGAGTGAAGTTGTGAAGCGAGAGCGGAATTGGCTTCGTTCGGTTGTAAGCTTGTATTTAGTTTATTAATGCAAAGTTATTTCCTTTTATTATTAATGTCTTTTCTTGCGATGAAAAGCGAGTAGTCCACCCACTTATAAGGTCGGGGTGAGCCCGACGATGGTCAAGCGTGCTTGAGGTAAAGATTCGACCTTTGTTATGTTTTGATCATCCACTGCCTTTTATATGTTTATTACCTATTTAATAGAGATTCAGGTTAACAATTTGGATTATAAACATAAAATTGGTAGATACAATTAAGGTTTCTTGAAAGAGTTGTCTAATTGTTGGAAAAGGCGAAAGCTTGATGCTTTGATGAGATTTCATAATTATCGTTATTTATCTTGTCTTATGCATGTTTGGTTATCGTTGTTGCAAACCCCAATCTTGGAAGTTTTCTTTCATACATAGTTTATTCCGAAATTTACAAGTTTTGTTCTTTATTTACGTACTGCCACCCGCTCGATTTCGACCACCTACTGGTCGCTATCGACTTCTGATTTTCGATCCCGAAAGATCGCTGCTCGTTTGTGTCTCTACAGATAGGTCGATTTTGAGTGAACATGTCGATATCGAGGCACCTGGTCGATATTTGCATGACTTCTGCAGAATCCCAGAAATCGACCTGAACTGGTCGATATCAGGGGCAATTGCAAATTCAGTAATAGAGAGAGTGGCTACAACGTGACTCTTTGCCATTGCATCAGCTGTCCGATTCGCCTCTCGACCGATATGGATGAGGCTGACTTCCCACCCATCCTCCGCAATCAGACGCCTACATTGGTTCACCAAGCTGTGGTCAAGTCTAGCCTTTGTCTCACTATTCGTCAACAGCTTGCAGGCCGTGGAAGAATCCGACTCTAGGATTAAACAGTTGTAGTTGAGCCTCCTAGCGAGAACTAGGTCTTGGTGGATTGCCCAGAGCTCCGCCGTGAGGGGTTTGCATATTCTGCAATCGAAGGAGAAGGCGTAAATGAAATCACCCTCGGAGCTTCTAAAGATGCCGCCTCCACCCGCCATCGGTTCCCTTTCGATGTTTCGTCAACGTTTAGCTTCACCCAGCCTGAGTGGGGTGGATTCCACCTTGCTCCAGTAGCTCTTCCATTCGGAGGTGGAGAATGGTCTGCTCTTGTGCACATAGCTCCTCCATAGTCCACGGCCTCCGTAATCGCCCTATTCGCAATTCCGCTTACCTCATCCACCCCATCAAATACTAAACGATTCCGGCATTTCCAAATCAGCCACGCCATGGATGCAAATTGGCTAGCACTCAAATCTTTCTTCTTTCTATTCAAAAACACCCACTGTTTCACCTCCTGAACTGAGAAGAAGGTGCCCTGCATTTGATCACCAAGTAGCCTATGCCATTGTTCTCGAACTCGAGGGCAATCCCTCAACAAATGGAGGATTGATTCAGCTTCCAAACATCTCGGACAGGCTGGGGAATTCGAGAGATGGCGCCGAACACGATTGACATTTGTGAGGATGCTATCATGGGCTACCAGGTAAAGGAAGGAGCGAGCCCTCTGCTGCACCGGAGTTCTCCAAATATGCCGCCATCCTGCCTCCGGTGGCGCATCACGATGCGGTTCCTTGATCGCCCTAATCGCCGAGCCGGTAGAGAACTCGCCGGTAGGTGTTAGTTTCCATACAATCCGATCCTTCTCCTATGCATCACTGCTCAAGTATACCGACTATAGCCTTAAAAGAATATCCGAATTAAGCAAAAGGGAAAGAACATCCCACTTCCAGGTCGTTGATCCCATCAATTCTTCAACAGTAGCCCCTAAGACATCATTCGGGATCGGTTGAGTGGCAACGTCTTCGAGTGGTATGTCCATCAACCAGGGATGGGTCCAAAATAGGGAGGTCCTGCCATTTCCAACTTCCGTCCGGATGTTCGGCATTAGGACTTCCGACCCATGGACGATGGTTTTCCAGTTCATAGACGAATTTGATCGGCGCTCAAACATGTCAACATCGACTCTTCCGTGGCAATATTTACCTCTAATAATTCGACTCCAGAGAGCCTCATGTTTCTTAAGAAGCCTCCAACCTAACCTAGCCAACGTCGCCTGATTTGTTTCCCGCATTGATCGGATCCCAAGTCCCCCTTCATCCTTAGGCGCAATAACCTTTTTCCAGCTTAACAAATGAGGTTTTTGAGCTTTCGTCGAAGAATCCCATATAAAATTCCTGACCTCCCTATCCATTGCATCGCAAATTGTTCTCGGCACGAGCGCGGACTGCATGGTATAGATAGGCAGACTTGTGAGAACCGAACTGGCAAGTGTTACTCGGCCGGCAAACGATAAGGTTTTCGCTTGCCATCCTTGTAGTCTGCTGGATATTTTACCAAGTAAGAAGTTGTACCTCTCCTTGCTCATTCTACCCGTTGCGGTAGGAACTCCTAAATAATTCCCAAATTCAGTAGCCATAGGGATCCCAAGAGCTCTACTAGTAGCCTCCTTGACATTTGCAGGGACATTTCTTGAGTAAAGTACTGAGCTTTTTTCGAAGTTTACCTTCTCCCCTAATAGTGAGCAGAATCGGTCCAAGCAAGCCTTGACGACATCACCTTGCTCCACCAAAGCTTCAGCCATCAACACTAGATCGTCTACAAAGAAGAGGTGCGACAAAGGAATGCCACCTACGTTGACAGGCTTTCGGTTGCCCACGTCCACTGCCTCCGTAATGATATGCGACAATCTCTCCATGCATAAGACAAACAAGTAGGGGAAAGGGGATCCCATTGCCGGATTAGCGGGGTCGGTAGGTGAGCCTCCTCTAGCGTATCCTTCAAGAACCCCCAGCTGATCCTATCATAGGCCTTCTCGAGGTCGACTTTCACCATCATCCACCTCCGCCTTCTTCTTTCTTTCTTTCATTGAATGACTACATTATCGATGATTTGACGCCCGGGGATGAAACTTGCTTATGCCGGAGAGATGAGCCCTTCGAGCAACGGTTTCAGCCCATTAACTATGCATTTGGTGGCCATCTTGAATATCACATTCAATAGGGAGATCAGACGGAATTGTGATGGTTTAACCGGCAATTTAGTCTTCGGTATGAGAACAAGCTGGGCATCAGCAATATATGGGGGAAAGTCTGATTCATTGAGCATGCCTACTACTGTTTTAGTAACTTGATTACTTATCAACGACCAATTCTTCTGATAGAAGACAACGGGAAACCCATCCGGGTCGGGGGCTTTATAAGGACCCATGACCTTCAATGCATTCCAAACTTCATCCGATCCGAAGGGAGCCCCCAACTAGGGTTGGCATGGTACGGTAACCACCAAAAAATGGTGATTACCACGTACCAACCACAAATTGGTGGTACGTAAATTTTCATACCACGTACCAACCACAAGTCGTGGTTACCGCATATGTGGTAACCACGGCTTGTGGTTACCGTCGGTACACTACCATGGTTACCAAGTTGTAATTCTGTTTGTATTTTTTTGAAACTCCTTGGCTACCTTCCTGTAGTCATCAAAGTTATCGAACGAAAAATATGGTTACAAAAAATAATATGATTAATTACCACCTATTAAAACTTCAAATAAATCAAGTTCACAACCTAAAGTACAAACCAATTCAAACCAACCAAGTTCAAAGTCTTGAAACAAACCAAGTTCAATTGTTCAAACATTCAAAATGTTCCTACAAGTTCAAACAAAACAAGTTCAAAGTCTTTAAACATTAAAAATGTTCCTACTGTTTCTAGTATAGAAAATGTAAAAATGACCAATTTAGGTCAAAATTAAAACACAATATATATATACACACTTGGTAACCATGATATTCAGATTTCTTACCATTACCGTACCATCTTCACGTGGTTACCACCAAGATGGTTATCACCATGTTGGTTACCACAAGTGTGGTTACCAACACGGTCGGTTTGTGGTTGGTACGTGGTTGGTATGATAATTTATGTACCATTTCCAACCCTACCAACAATTGAAGCTGCTCCTCGGTGAAGCTTGGAAAGGCTGAGATGGCCTGCTATGTTGCCTCTTCGCCAACATGCCCTTTCGCCGTATAGATGGACCTGAAGAACTTTAGCACCAGACGCCTAGCAGCTGCAGGCTCTGCCACCCACTCATCCTCCTCATTTTGAAGGGCAGACACTGTATTTTGCCTTCTCCGAGCTATTGTGGAGAGATGGTAAAACTTGGTATTGCGATCTCCATCAAGTAGAAAGGAAGCACTAGACTTTTGGAACCACAACAATTGTTCCTGGTTGAGCACCTCCGTTAGCTCCCGGCAGATCTCTCGTTCCAGCTCTATGTAATGCCGACAGGGGGACATTGCTAGCCTTTCCCGAGTTCCTTAAAGCCTACTCCAAAGGTGACGCTTCCTTTTGAAAATATTCACATACACTTCTTTAATCCAATCTTTCAACTCCATCTCAAAATCCGCTAGAGCATCACAGGTCGGAGCCTCCTTATTCCAGTTCATCTCCATGAATTTCTTGAAATTTTCGTGGAGCATCCAGGAGGCGATGAACCAGAAGGGGTGCAGATGTGTTCCCCATCATTCCGGGCTCTAATTTTATTAGCAAGGGCAGGTGATCGGAGTGCGGTGCAGATAGATACTGAACCACTACATCCGGAAATCTAAGGCGCTAGTCTGCTATACACAAGGTTCTGTCTAGGCGCGCCATGTTCCTTGTAGCCGGATTGTTTCCATGCCAATAAGTATACGGAATCCCATCAAACCCAAGATCAAGTAACGGCAGGTTCTCTACACTCTCTCTAAACTACTGAGAGAAGCGGTTCGACCCCACCGATGATCCCGATCTCTCTTGGGGGTCGAGGGTGGCATTAAAATCGCCTGCCAGAAGCCAAGGCTTGTCATTTGTTTGGGCAAAATCCTCCAGCGCTTGCCATAGTTCCATACAACGAACTCTTTCCGGGGCTCCATAGATGGCAGTGAAGATCCACAACCTTTCTCCCACTCTGTTAATTTCCAAAGTGATATTTTGAGCATGAACCAACACAATACGGACCGTCACTTCAACTGTCCGCCAAAATACCCAGAGCCCACCTGAAAATCCTTGAGCTTCAACACGTCTCCGGCTATCGTAATCAATTCGTTGACAGACCGTATCCGCCTCAACACCACTGATTCTTGGTTCTACTAGAGCAATGACTCTCGAATTGTGGAGCCTGACTAACTCACGAAGGGAATTCAAAAAGTTGGTGCTTGTTGCCCCTTGGCATTCCAAAACAAAATACTCAACTTTATCATATCATTCATAATTTTGTTAATGTTCCGAAGAACTGATGGATGACTATCCGGGATTGCCTGTAAAAAATCATTGACCACATCCAAGAAGCGCTCGATCGCATCATAGGTTTCTTGGGAAACTCCCACCCTGTAGAGAAGGGGGCGGTTTACCGTTTCTATCAGAAGGAATTCAACCAACATTTGATCGGCTATTCTTGGAAGGAGAGCGAGCATCGGTGTGGTCCGGTGGTCTGTTAGGAGGAAACTGGCCGCCTTGTCCACGTGCATCACCTCAACTCTTGGAGTTGGGGGTGGATGGGGGTCGTTGATGTTCATGATGGGGTGTAGTGCGGTTAAGGGTAGGGGCAGAGGTTTGGGTATGGGTTGAGGTAGTCTGGTCAAGGGTCTTTAAGTTGTCGTGGGTAGGCTTAGTTTGATTGGAGCTGACGGCACTAGTATGTTCCTTCGTAAAATTTTGTGGGTCTTGGTTGGTCGGTTGGTTAGGATTGGAGGAGGATTGGGGATATATATTATTTGATTTAGTTTCAATAGGAATAGAATTATTCACAATAATCTTATCTTTATCCACCATAATATTATCATTCTGCATCGGATCGTTTTCTTTTTCCAAATCGATAACCACTTCCTTATTTGTAGCGGAAATCTCTCCTTCCTCGTCTACGGTATCTAACACCGAGAACTTCGACGGTTGGCCCACTGATTGACTTTCGGAATTGTTGGGATTCTGGGCGGCGTGATTTGGCGGGATAACTTCTTCATTTGAATTTGGCATTGGAGCATCGTTGTCGGTAGCCGCAGACGTTGCCAAAGCTTGAGGCACATTGGTTGCTTGTTTCGACCCGATTCCTTCCTTATTCAAACCTTGTTGAGTTCTTCGTCTCGTAATCTTCCTAGCCTGCATCCAATCCCCGAATCGTTCCCCGAAAACATCCGACTTGGGTCGAGGCGGGACATGAGTCGGTGGCGCATCACCCCTTCCACATTCCTCCCGGCAGGGCCGACCCGTGGGTTGTGCGAAACGTGCAATCGCACAGGGCCTCGAAATTTGTAGGGCCTCGTATAGGTTTTATAATATATAGTATTATATATAAATAAATTGCAAACTATATCAATGTTTTTCAGTAGCTCAGATGGTTAAGGCCTGGGTGGCAGCGCTTCTTCCGGATTTGTCCAAGTTCGAACCTCCCCAATTGCAAGTAGCTTCCCAATTTTTTTCCACAAAAAATTACACCAGCAACCCGTTTCGATTTTTTTTTAATTTACAACAACCCAATTTTTATTTTTATTTTTTTTGGCTGTCATAAGCCTTCAAGCAGCAGGCTATTCCACATCCGGAAAAGAAAAAAATCATCATGTACAGAAATTAATTCAACTTATTCAACTATTGCAATCGTCCGTTCAACCTCAAAGATTTTGATAGAATATTCTTTTTATCAGCTTTTACTTTTTATTTTCTTAGACGATCATAATAAGTATTTTTTTTGTTATTGGTTTGTATCTTTCCACCTTAGAAATCACTAAGTTGGGATTTTGTTAATGAATTTTTGTAATGGCTTTGCATCTATGAGAACATCTCTTTTATTAGTAAATTTGGTGGACTATTTTTTTCCCTTTGAATTAGTTGGAAAAAAGGCCTCGCCATATATTAGTTGCACAAGGCCTCAAGATATAACGAAACGGCCCTGCCTCCCGGGAGTGTCCCAGTTTGCCGCAGTTGAAGCAAATCATCCTCAGGCCCTCATATTGGATTGGCCAAATTTTTCCATCAAGTTTGAACTTAGATAGAAGCGGCTTAGTGTGATCCACTTCCACACTTAGGCGAGCGAACTGTCCTCTCTCGGCAGCAGCTGTAGTATTGTCGATACGAAGGACCTTACCTATCTTCTCTCCAATCCTCCTCAAGAGCCTCCTGTCGAAGTATTCAATGTGGAGACATGGGATCCACACCCACATTGTTAGAGTTGTGGTCTTATCAAGGCTAACATCGAACCTTGGGGTCCATTTCCTGATGGACAGGTAGTTGTCCCCAATCATCCATGGACCCTCCATTAGGACATGGTTGTAGTCGGCCTGGTTCGAGAATCTTGCAATGAAATAATCATTGCCTAGACCAATCAGCGAGAATGGCGCTGACAGTGCCCACTTTTGATGTAGTCTTCTAGATAGTTGCATATAGCCCGAGCCCTTGTCGAAAAGTTTGATAATCAACGTCTCTTTCCAGGGTCGACGGAGGACTTGCTTTTCCGCCTTATTGAGAGTAATTGTGGGACACTCCGAGTCATCATCTTCGAGGATTATATCATCGTCCGTGTCATACTCTGCAATCCTGCATCATCATCTTCCGTCTGGTAAGCGGGGTTGGTGTGGGTCAATGCATAACCTTCCCCCGACCCTTGCACTAGTTTCATTTTGTAGGACAACATGGATGACCCATTTGCCCTGGTCTCTTGCACCGTCGGGAAGGCAGTAGCCACATATTTCCCCTCGTTAGCCTGAGTGGTGCCGAAGACCAAAGTGATGGAAACAGCATTGGCATGAGTAGTATCTTCATTGGGAGGTGGTGCGTTGTGTTCCGGATTGGGGGTGGGAGGATTGGCGGAATCAGGTGGTCTGTCCGGCGGATTAGGTTGCCGACGGGGGCTCCTGGATCGCTCTCTCGCTCATTTTTTTTTTCATGTCCATTTTTTTCATTACACCCCTTTCACGTTCAAAAAACAATGTTGGCAAATCTTGCTCATCTTTCCTAAAAAAATAAAATAAAATAAACAAATCTAAATGTTATTTAAATATAGGTTAAAAAACCATCAAAATTGAAAACAATATTAGTGGTGGTGATGTTGTGCTTATGAAATGCAAGAGTAAGGTCATACAATTCATTGTACGTTCATAGAAGGACAAAAAATCCCCTACTCCGTATTAATAAGTCGCCACAAGCCCACAACCTCCAAATGGAATCTTCGGACCTAGACGCGTTCACACCTCACGATCATGAAATAGTAATGCTAAACCTTTCATTGGCCCACAAATGACTACTATACCCCTTCATGTTTCCTTCACGGTGGACGATTGAACTTGGTGTCGAGGGCATTACAGTCATTTATAACAAAATCGAAAACCAAATGGGGACGTCCATAAAGTAGGAAAAATCCGTTCCTCAACATGCCTTTATTTCGCGAAGGGTCAAACTACAACCTCCGCCGTCCGATCAACTCTCCACCCATTATGGACCCGCACGTCCCAGCCCATCCGACGGTCCACAATCACCTACTCGAAAGTTCCTTTGCCCTAAACACTCGTATATATAGTACTGCAAAGGTATTTCAGATCAGTCTCATCCGCTGAGCTTGTGGCCAACTCGATCCCTCCACGATCTCGCGTCTCATTTCTCCTTGTGCTCCGTTCTCGAGGTCCGTTGTTCATCATTTGCTCTTTGAATATCATATCATTGTTGCTTCTGGTTCAGATCTGTGGAGCTTTTGAGGCGTTTGATTTCTCCGATTTTATGTTTCCGTTTGTTGATCGACTGATTTTTCTCCGTTTGCGACTGTTGAGGTCGTTGTTCGCTGTTTTTTCTTGACACGTTTTAATCGTATTTTACCGTGAGAGTGTTGCATTGGCTTCTACGGAGTACTGTTGATTTTTGTTCGAATCGTCGTTTTTTGGATGGTTAGTTTGCTGTTTTTTTCTTGACAGATTTAGATCGTGTTTTACTGAAAGAGGTTTGCATTGACCTTGAGTGCATCGAACGGATCGTTGTATTTTGATTGTTATCTCGTTGCGGATTTGTTTTGGCTGCGCTTGTTATGGATATGTGTGAAGCCGTTTGGATTGCTGCTTCTCGATCGTTTTCTCGCTTGCATTGAATCTCATAAGGGATGAAATTCTACATGTTTTGACTGTTTGTTTCCTTCATTTTTGTGCTTATTTTTAGTTAATCGTAAGTCATGGGGAAGTCCTACCCTGCCGTGAGCGAGGAGTACCTGAAGGCTGTTGAGAAATGCAAGAGGAAGATGAGAGCACTAATCGCTGAGAAGAACTGTGCTCCAATTATGCTCCGTCTCGCGTATGCTCTCTGTTGATCGCAGCCTCTTTTATCGTTTTGTTGTTGTTGTGGATTTGAGTCGAATCTGAATAATTTGTTCGTTGTTTGCTTTTGCAGATGGCACTCTGCCGGTACCTTTGATGTGTCGACAAGGACTGGTGGCCCATTCGGGACTATGAGGCTCCAGGAAGAGTTGGCTCATGGAGCCAACAATGGGCTCGACATCGCAATCAGGTTGTTGGAACCTATCAGGGAACAATTTCCCATTCTCAGCCATGCTGACTTCCACCAGGTTAATAGCTTGACTAATACTCCTATATTGTTTGTTTTTTTGGCGATTATTGGTTCTTGTCTATTTTTAGCACTGAAGTCCTACTGTTTACTGAAACGTAGCTTGCTGGAGTTGTGGCTGTTGAGGTTACCGGAGGACCTGAAATTCCTTTCCACCCTGGCAGAGTGGTTAGTAAATTCAGTTTTATCATATTTTAGATCAGTTGTTTATGGAATTCAGAAATGGATTAATGAACTTTTGAAATATTTAAATCATTTAGTGTTATTCTGGTGGTTGATAGCGTAGATTAGATGTTAAGCATATGTTTTGCTGACTGGGATTGAATTTATGTCTTGCTATTAGCCTAATTAGTCTCTATCTACCATTAGTTTGTAGCAAGTAAACTATAGGTTACATATATAAATCATATCTTCAATTTCAAGCTGGGGGGAGCATGGTTAGTTAGTGATCTGTCAATTTTTTTTATAGGAGAACTTACCGTCACCTCATTTGCTTAGTATGTGAAAAAAGGACTAAATTGATGGAAAACACAAGAAGTTGTAATTCATCTATACAATCAAAGGATACGTGTGGGTGTAATCTAAATATGTTAGCTGTAGGGTATGCAAATTTACATTATCACTTGAGCTAAGCAGCCATAGTAGATGGTGATGATTCTACTTTCTTTCTCCAGGACCTCGAAAAGCCACCTGTTGAGGGCCGTCTCCCTGATGCCACTAAGGGTAATTTGATTTCATTCGCTTCATCATTATAGGAAGTTTGAGATTTTCTGGCATTTGAATTTTGAACCTTGTTGCTCCATTGTTGTAGGTTGTGACCACTTAAGGCAGGTATTTGTTAAGCAAATGGGTCTGACTGACCAGGACATTGTTGCTCTTTCTGGAGCCCACACTTTGGTATGTTGCTGTTATATACTTATATACTCTTTCCTTCTAAACACTATTGATATTCTTGCTTGAACATCTGAATGTGATTTGACTCTCTGTGCTAATTGCACTACATCTTCTGTAAACTACCTGCAGGGAAGGTGCCACAAGGAGCGTTCTGGATTCGAGGGAGCATGGACCTCTAACCCTCTTGCCTTTGACAACTCCTACTTTAAGTAAGTTCTTGCTGGTAATTGCATCTTGCTATGGCGTTACATGTTAATGAAGGAATATAACAAATTATCAATCCTTGACAGGGAGCTTGTAAATGGAGAGAAAGATGGTCTTCTGCAGCTTCCATCTGACAAGGCTCTCCTTAGTGACCCTGCCTTCCGCCCACTCGTAGAGAAATATGCTGCTGTATGTTCTCCATCTTGTATAAATTTGTATATGTGATATTTTAATTTAAGGTTGTGCAAGTTGCTGAAAGTTAACAAAATAATATCTCTTGTCATAGGATGAGGATGCTTTCTTTGCCGACTACACCGAGGCTCACCTAAAGCTGTCTGAACTTGGGTAATGTTCAATACTCTTTGATGAGTGCTTAGAGTCCAATCGTTCTTTTGTAATTTCTAATGCTGTATGTTTATTGCGACCCTTGCAGATTTGCTGATGCCTAAGCAGTTGAAATCAATCAAGATGGATGTGGTTCCTATTATGCACATTAAGAAATCTTCTGCACAAGGGTTAGATGGGGGCTGTGATTGAAGTTCGTACGCATGAATTTTTTTCTTTTTGCTGGATGTGAACTGGTGAAACTCTTTTAGTAGCCATCTTTTCCTATGAACCTTGACGCTTATTCCTTGGATGGAAAATAAAGATTCAGTGATCTCGACGCTTAGTCCTTTTGGATGGAAAATATTGTTTTCTTTAGTTGTCTTGGCAACATCCCAAGCACCTATGCCTTTTTGCTAATCTACCAGTGTCTCAACGTGCGTATACTATATAGCATGGGACTATGGATGTCCCAAACTATCCACGGTTTCAGGAAAATGTGCTATGAAGAGCTGATTACTTAGGAGTTACAATTTATCGATTGGATATGGTTGTTTTCATCGCACTAACCAAAAAAGTTGTGCCATGTTAGAGTGCGTGTGTTTTCACGAATGATAACTGTAATACTAAAACAAAATTGAAGCTTAGAGATCTCTATAGAATGACCCTTTGGATCTTGCAAACAAATCACAATTGGTGAGTGTTAATATAGATGCATTAAGACAGCATAAAAAACCTTTCCAGGCTTAAACATCGATAGAAACTGGTGATCCAGATCAAATTAACGCATGTGATGTACAAGTTACAGTTCTGGACGAACTCCAAAGGCAAATCGTTTCCATGTTGTGCATAAATATAGGACTATTGAACTCAAGACATCTGAACTGTTAACAACTAGCTTGTTTCAGACAGGTTATAGGGTCTGAAACAAAAAGTCGCACTACAGCAAAGGGGTATCAAAATCAATCAACAATCGGTCTGGCATCCAAGGCCTCTCTAACTTCTGTGAAATCCGGACAGTATCGCTTTGAAAGGACATCAACTTGCTCGGAAAATGATTTATTCCCATGCTCACCAAGGTGTCGCGACATCTGCAGCCAACGCTTGCGGCACAGGTCACCTGACCTATGTTCCAGTAGATTCTCCCAGTCCACTTCCTCTTCACAGCTGGCGTCAAGCCCAACTAGCACGGTCACCATCCGATAATCATCGACATCCGCCCATTCGCCTTGAGCAACCATAGGCGAAGTTAGCTGCGTGTACCACTTCTGGCAGCACTTTGAATTACCCCGAGTACCTAGTTCATCACTGATTGCCTCCCAGTGGATGTTATCCTTCAACATCCCGTACTTCGATTTTTTCACCTCATAAACTTTCGTCAGCAGATCTTCATTCACTAGTTCGAACAACCTTCGGTATTCGTCTTGGGACCATTTTCCCTTATTCAGATCGATGAGCTTGTATCTCTGAAACGCATTCCTCACATGAACATGGTATTTGCCCAGCTTATCCGCCATCATTTTCCATTTCGGACCATATTTCTTATAGAAATCCCTAACAAACTCCACTTCCTCCGCAGTCCAGTTACTGTCACCTCGTTTAAACATCTTGCGAGCCCGCTGGTAAACGCTAATGTATGGTCTCCAAGGCAACGCAGCACTGATCACTTTCCAACAATCTTTTACTTGTGGGTGAGATCTACATTCAAGAATCATATCCAAACCCTCTTCGCCCAGCTGCCTTGCTTCTATGTATCTGTCTACAGCCTTTTTAATCAATTCATCTTCTACATTCGAGAAACGCCTGCCCCGCACTAAACCACTCTCATTAAAGGGAGGCAAATCCTTCATCTCTGAAAATCCGACTCCTCTAAATTTGTTGTTCTCCGGTGACACAAGTTTGGAAGAGTCCCTCTTTCTCCTTTTGGATTTTGGAACTTCAGAATTAGCTTTGTTTTCAGTGAACATGACATCCTCAATTTCCTTCATCTTCCTCTTCCTTTTTTTCTCCTTGTTATGAGCATTCGCATCATCCTTCGGCATTTCCTTTTTTCTTTCTACTTCCTTGCCTTTGATACCAGCTACTTGGAGATCATTCCTTTCTTTCTTCTTCTTCTTGTTTTCCACTGTGGCCTCCTTACCATTGAGTAACTTCATATGACCCCTCTTCTTTTCCTTTACTTCTCCATCATTTTCCGCCCTTTTCTTTTCCAGCTTCCTTTCCTCCCTAGCTGATCTCATCACATCACCCGTTGTTTCCTTCTTTCTCATCTTTGCACCCTCACCATTTACGCCATCCTTACTTTCTTTCTCCGTCCCCTCATTACCATCTTCGCACCTGTCGTTCTCCTTGTCATTAACTTTCGTATCATCCTTCGGCATTTCTTTTTTTCGTTCTACTTTCCTCCCTTCGATACCAGTTCCTATGACATTATCCTTTCCTTTCTTCTTCTTCTTTTTCTCCACTGTGGTCTCCTTATCATCAAATAACTTCATATGATCCCTCTTCTCCTTCTTCCTTTTATTGACTTCATCATTTTCATGGCCAGCTAACGCATCCTCACAAGCAATGCCATTGTTACTTTCTTCCTCCCTCTCCTCGTTACCAGACATCGAAGTCTCTTCCCTTTTGTCTTCCTCAATCTCCCCACTACGAGCCATATCCATGACAGTATCCTTACTAACACCAGACTCTCTTCAATTCATCACCTTTTCCTTTCTGCCACTGTGTTCAACTTCAATTTCTATATTCTTTCGAGTGTTCATGATATGACACTAAACTCAAAACACAAGATATACAAGAAAACGCCGGTGGGAACTCAATTTCGAAATTGTCCAGAGGATGTAGAAGAAGGAAATTACACAACAGCTTCTCATGGAAAAGGAAATTCTAGATCAATAAGCAATGCAATTGTATCAATTATGCTGAAATTCCATATTACGCAGCTCGTAATCAATTATGCTAATTGCTTATCCAGTAAAGATTCAAACCTGACGGACTAATTTCACAAGACTCGAAACAATTGACAAGACGCTCGCTTCAAGCACATGCTCCGGATTCCGCAACCGGGATAAATGCAGCGGAGGAATGGCCAATTGGCAATTGATGAGCTATGGTGAGGCGAGTTGCTAGGAGAAACGGTGAGGTAGCGGCGCTGGATGGGGTTGCTACTTGCTAGGGATAGCCGCCGCCGGTTAGGGCTTTGGGTGAGGGGGAGATTGAAGGTGCTCCGGGAAGGTACGGCTGAGTTGAAAATTGCCCTCAATAAAACGTTAATTTATGAAAACCCCTTGATTTTGTAGAAAATTACAAATGGGTACTTCAACGTTTTTTCATTAAATTAAAATCAGTAAATCACCGTACAGGACCTCTGTAGACCTGAGCAAACATGGGTCAATCCGTCCGGCCCGTCCAACCCGCCCGGGAAAATATGCGGGTTTGGACAGAGTAGTTGGCCCAAGCGGGCCGACGAGCCCGGCCTGGTAGGCCCAGAGGGCGGGCTTGGGCATAGGGTAAAGCCCAAGCGGGCCGACAGGCCCGGCCCGGTTATATATATATATATATATATATTAATATTAATATTATAAATATATTTATATAAGTTATATATAACATAATAAAAATGGGGTATGATATGTAAACTGCTAATTTTTACTATTTACACCGCTAATCCACCGTATCCCTGTGCGGTGGATTAAGAAAATTTTAGCCCGATATACCGCATGTACATGCGGTATGTTGTTTGACTGTATAAAAACACCGCATGTACGTGCGGTGAGTTAGGGTTAAAACGGAGTCCGTAATACGATAATCCGGTTGGGTCGAAGCTATCCGAAACCCACCGCATGGGCATGTGGTGGTTTTTAAAATATGGAAAATTTGGGTACGAACATACCGCGTGGGTATGCGGTATGGTTTTGAATTTTGGGTAAAAGAATACCGCATCTCCATGCGATATTTTTTTTACCGTTGTGGCAACGGTAAAAAACTTACCGCATGGAGAAGCGGTATAATTTTTACCGTTGCCACAACGGTAAAAAAATACCGCATGGAGATGCGGTATGATTTGTTACCGTTGGGGCCCCATTATAAATAGGCGTGGGGGGCCCAGTTTTCCGACACACCGAATCTTTTCCGATCCCTTTCTTTCCGAGCCCGACTCGAATCTTCTCCCATTCCTTTGTTTCCGAGCCCGACTTTTGGATCCGTCCATTCCCCGTCCCCATATCTACCACCACTCTGTACCCGGGTTTTAAGATGGTGAAAGACAACCGTGGGAAAGCCGCAGCTGATGATGTCGGTCCTTTTCGGAGACATCCGTTACAGGTAACATTTAATGTTTATAATAATCAATTTGCTTTATTTTTTAATTTGAAGGAAATAGTGTTAACATTTCATTGTTATATATAATGTAGCCGGAGCCCACTATACAGAGGCGGAGGACGACAGATGTACCGCCACCGCTGGAGACACAGCCTCACCCTACGGTATGTTAAAATTGTTACTAGGTGTAGAGAAATTGATATCGAATAAGTATATATTTCTGTTTTCTTAGGAATTGATAGTATGAGGTTGAAATCATTTATAAACCTTTGGAAAATCTTGCACCATTTAGTCAGTCATACGATATAGTATCGTATTCGAGCCATAGGATTCTGACAAATACTAGGTGTAGGGAAATTGAAATCGAATAAGTATATATTTATGTTTTATTATGAATTGTTAGTATTAAGATGATATCATTAATAAACCTTACGAAAATGTTGTCACATTTAGACAGTCATACGATATAGTATTGTAATTGAGCGATAGGATTCTGACAAATATATTTTAAATTACACAGTCTGTGTTGTCGAGAAATTTGGGAGAGAGGGTAGTATTACAATCTGCTAGGAGAGCTGCCATTAGGGAGAGGCAGACGTTGGAGGGTGTATCAGTTCCGATGGAGACGGATATCGATGCGGTAGATGATGATACCGCGGCTGCCGTCAGGGAGACCCAGACGTTGGAGGATGTAGTGGATCCTCCGGAGAGGGATACTGAGACGGCAGGAGCTGATACTGGGCACACGTCCCAATCATCTATAGAGACATATCAGAGTCTGGTGCAGATTGAGCTGCACTTGATGTATGACCACACGGATGACCCAGTGGTGCAGTCGACCGGAGAGTCTGGTCAAGGCGACCAGGGTATTGAGATGCTGGAGGAGTACCTACGAGGGGACCGAGCACGTCAGACGGGTGAGCACTTGCAGACTGGAGCTGAGAGAGTGGTAGAGCAGGTGCAGACTTATCTTGACAGTTATCGGGACTACTTTGGGACTCAGTTTGCGAGCGAACAATTGAACTCGTATGACGACACGACACCTCTGTTCGGAGATGTGGGTGCTGGGACGAGTCATGCTCGAGGTGGCGACCAGGAGCCATGGGCCGTTGCGCAGATAGATTTTGCGTCGTTCACCCCGGTCGGTTCTACGGGTGTAGGGAGGACGCCTGGGAGTCACCATGCGGCGCCATCGTCGACGCCGAGGACCGCCGAGCCTGAGCCGATCATTGGGATTCAGCATGCGGCGCCATCGTCGACGCGGGGTGGAGGCGTTCAAGCCCGGCATGACGCTCGATCGGAGGCTAGCTCGGGATCCGCGACGCTGGGGGCGACACCATTTTCCAGTACGGTCACCCGGGATGATAGGCCTCGCATCGAGCGACTGGATGTTCTGCGGCGGAGGCTGGATGAGATGACCGTCGACGAGGTACGAACACAATTTATATCCGCACTTACATTTGTCATACTATATACCAGATTTTAGTCGTAATAACAATTTCTATTCCATTGCAGATCGAGTTCATACCATTTGGTAGACACTTGGATTTTGATGGAGATCTGCGTCTTTCGAGATATAGGGGCACCATTCGGTGGTTGTTCGAGGAGGAGCCGTATATGCCGGACCGTGTACTGTGCTGCGACAGTTTGGTTGGGTTCAGCACATTCCCGCTGATCCAATCAGGCCTACCGTAGTACTCAGACCGAAGTCCGCCAAATGCAAGAAGGAGGCGTCGTTCCACCCAGCTGACAACCACTGGGCGCACAGGTTCGATCATCTTTTCCCCATGGAGGAGTTGCCACGGACCTCTGAAGAGTACCCATATGGCGTGGTCAATGACTATCTGGAGTGGTTTCACCGCCATAGTCATCCATACCTACTTCCTGACACTCCTCGACACCAGCCCATCATCCCACCGCCGCCACACCCGCCGTCGCCACCCCCGCCGCCGCCACACCCGCCGTCGCCACCCCCGCCGACCATTATTGAGCAGCGCCATCATGCGGCTGGGTTGGAGATTCAGCGACTCATGCAACTTGGAGTTGAGTTGACTCCGGCACACCTGGCTCGCATCTATCAGCAATTTTGGGGTCCTCCCCCACCGTGACGGTGCCATCTGGGATGATGTATGTGGTTGTTCTGTTTGCGGGTAGATGACTATTTGTGTAGTAGTTGGTAGTTTGGATTTTTTTTGTGCAGTAGTTTGGATTGTTTTTTGTGGATTAGTTGATTATTCGATTTCGGATTACGTAGGTTATGTGTTTGTGTGGATTTGATGGTTTGTTACCGTTGTAGATCGTTTTCAAATTTGAATAGTATTTCCGTACCCAACGTTCAATATCATGATTCGAAACGAACTTTATAAAATTACAAGCAACGAAATACAAATGACCCTAATAGTCAAGTGTTACGCACAGTAGCTTCATCTAGCTTCATTACAAGAGCTTTTTTTTCCTCTTCCAGAACTGCAACTTGACTTTCAAGGATATCAATCCGCCAACGGGCTTGTTGGTTTTCGACCAGGAGCGACCGATTTTCATCACGTAGTCTCTTTATCATCGCCTCCACCGTCTTTGACCGCGGACTACCAGTGTATAGAACCGCCTCAAACTCTTCCATCGTGCCTTGACGTATTATGTCATTGCTTGAGCTTTCCCCGCTGTTGTCCGACATGTTGAGGTGCGTGGTTAGTGGCCAGAGACTCCGGGTTATATAGGTTTAAGGTACCACATGGCCATACGGTATACAATACCGTATGTCCATGCGGTATTATACCGCATGGACATACAGTTGTATACCGTATGGACATACGGTATTGTATACCGCATGGCCATGCGGTGAGACCTAGTCTATATAAGAGGACCAACCCGGCACCGGAAACACACCACACCACCGCCGGAAACACACCCCCACCGACAATGTCGTCCGAACAAAGACCAATACCCCGTGAAGACATGTTCACCAAACACTACAAGAAGGAGCCGCTTGGAGGCATCGCTTTTACTGCAACGTGCCGTCACTGCGGTCATCGCTACACCGTGACCAACAACCTGCAGCACGGTCATCTTAAGAGGCACATCAACAACAAGCATGCCGACGAGATTTAGGATTCATGTGTTGGATATCCGACTTATGTGTAGTCGTTCGTATGTGTCAGTCTGATGAACTTGTTGTTATTGTTGGTTGTGTAGTCGTTCGTTTGTGGTAGTGTGATGAAGTTGTTGTTATTGTTGGTTGTGAAGTAGTTTGTTTGTCGTCTAGTTGTAACAATGTTGTTTGAATAACAAGTCGGTTCGTACGCTATTTGTGTCATGTGTTTCCTATTTCAACGTACTTTCTATATTTCTTGCAACACTTGAAATAATATATAATGGAAATCACTGAGGCGACTCGAGAGAGAATTTAATTAAACGGTTGAACTGCTTACACATGAAAATACAACGCATACACATCACACTACATACTTGGTAATGCATGTCTAATCGCTATCTTCCTCCGATGACCTCTCATTAATGGAAACGAGAATATTCATTTGGTTGAACGCGTAATACCTTTCACCTGCGTTGAACGCTCGAAGCTTGCGGATAACATGATCACATAGGCCCTCAGCCCCGATACTGTAAACGTCGTAACGACAATATCTTCTGATGTGATTCGCGATTTGCGCCTCTGCATCCAAGTAATAAGATTCGGGAAATCCTCTGTCGTCATAACAATGCGCACAACAGAAGTCTAGCGGATATGCTATGTCAGTGTCCGTCTCGATCTGACACTGAAATATAACGCACGAATTTCCTGGAAGGTATGCTGGATGCCTGCAGGTGCATTCCTCCGGCCACCGGGGCTCCGAGCAACGAACTAATGTGACTTTGTACTCCAGATAACCTGCCGTCCGCCGGTATATGTCTAAGGTGGTCACCATTTTGTGATTCGGTGGACACCCGTTGTGGTGGTTTCTGTGGCGGATGTCATGATTTATAGGCCATACACCGCAAGGGGAGGCGGTGTCTTACCACCGCATGGTAATGCGGTACATCGTAACCGGTCCGGTCCGGTCCGGTCCCGCTTGCCACATTTTGGCTATAAGAACCGGTGTTTAGTACCGCAAATGCACCTCATACGAATCAAAACAATCAAATCATGGTTAGAATAGCTGAGTTTGAAGGTGAGACAGAGATGGGTGTGTCATACAAAATAATACGCGATAAGTTTTCGAGGCCATACGAAGATTATTTGTGCAATTGTCAGCACAAGCGGTGGTGCCAAACGTTCCCTTGCTGTCTTGCTCACGTTGTCTGCTACAAAGGCGTTGAAGGCGACAGATACGCTTTCTCGGAGCCGGTTGAACTGGCGTGTCTGAGAGGTCACCAATTACACGTTGAGGACCCCGAGTCATACTACCGCGAGGCGGTTGAGGCAATCAAATGCGCAATCAGCGACCTATTCAGCGATGTCAGGCTACACTGCGCACTTGAGATTGCAAGGTTCACTGTCGACAACGCCGTCCGTCCAGCGAACGACAGAGTGAAGAAGTACGCATTCAACCACATTGAGATCCAGATTAGCCCGCGTATTCTCGAGGAGTCAGTAGGTAGTTGTACACTTGATAGAGCCTCCTGAAGTTCACTCTGTTGTATGGAAAACGAACATTGTACAGATTTTCATCTCTGTGCATTCTGTGGTTAGACCCTTTGCAAGAATATCCATCAGTAGAGTAGGAATCAAGTTTGTGTAAAATCATTATGTAGAATCCGTTTAATAGCCTATGTATCACCGCATGTGTAATGCAAATGATTTATCAGCGAAATATAATTACTGGTTTAACTCGTGACCGGATAAATTCACTATAAATGATACACAACAATTTAGGACACGACAACATTTTACCTATGGTACATAACAACTACCAACCGACTCCTCTACATTGCTCGGCAAAATGTGAATATGTATTCGGTGAAATGCGTACTTTCGAAGCTTTGTGTTTGCACGCCGCACGACTTTTTCCACGGTGTATCTTGCCACCTGCGTTGCATTGGCCAATCCGAAGTTGGAGAAAAAGTCGCTAACAAGCTTCGTAATTGCCTCCGTCGCGTGAATATAATATGCTGCAGGATTATCGCTATATGAGTACGGCCTTGTCATGCGGACATTCTCGTAAGTCACTCCTTCAACGCACTCGAGGTCAACTGAATCGGAAACTCTTGCTGTATCGCGTTCTTCGCATACAACTTGGCAAAGGCAGCACGGCCATCCTGTCGAGCTTCTGTGCTGACAGTTGCACAATATATCGTCAGGTGGCGTACGAAAAGTTTCGACTGTAAGTCTAAACCTGCTGCCGGATCTTGTCTCCGCTTCATACACTTTGGTAGTTGCCATAGTGGTTATGGTGTACTGAAAGTCTCAAACAACCACTTTTATAGTTGTCTTTTGACACCACCGCATCCACCGCATGACCATGCGGTATATGTATACCGCATGACGTCATCTTCCCAGCACGTGGATTGGAGTCTAAGCGAAGACATGAAGCAACGTACCAGCACGGCGACACCATTGCATGGTATGAATTTTGATAATTTCAGGGAATAACACATTACATGAAAACGGATAAAGTGCCTCATTTTTCATATTAATTAAAGAGATAACATTGCAGCAAAAGTAACTCAGTTACTTTGTTTTGCCGCATCGTCGTCATGTCACACATCAAAGGAAATCATTATTGTTCTATTCCTCTGATGGTGAAACATTCTCCGACGGCACTACGACTACCCGAAACCGAGAGTTGCCTAAGTAGCTAAACATCAACCCCGCCCCTACGCACACGTCACGGGATATCGCGAAATTATTCCATCCTTGTGCGAGCCAGAGCGCCCCGGATCTGTTGCGCTCAACCCGGATGCTGGTGCCTCTCCTCCCTACCCCATTAGTCAGCGTTATTCTTTCGACGCCGGCCAGCTCGTATTCTTCTTCGAAGTTGGAAGGCAGAGGCTGCAATTTTTAAGATGTACTTAGTGAGTTCGGAACATTATGAATTATATGTCAGACGACAGAATGGGGCTTACCAATATTTGTGTCAACGAGACGTCTTCTACCCACCAGAAAAAATCCCTCGGTCAGCTCCCTGAGACTGAGTAGAAAGGTCTTGGTGTATTACCATCCGCCATGTTGTAATAATCACGACATCGCACGGGGGTCATTTATAGCGGGAAAACATGTCGCGTTGTATGCGAGAATTATACCGCATATACATGCGGTATAGATTACCGCATGTGTAAGCGGTGGGTCACCGCATATCTATACGGTAAGCGTCACCGCATTGATATGCGGTATTAAAAAAGTGCGGAAACATATCGGCACGGGTACATCGTGATCTTCTTCCGCCATCGGAGTTGGTCGTCCAAATTCCATCGGTAGAAGGAGAGCGAGCCTCTTATAAAAGTGCGAAGCTGAGAGATTCCGTCGTGAGTTCCGACGAAAGTTCCCAGCTTCGTCTTCTTGTAAGAGGTTCATTCTCCCTTGACAGATGAAATTTAGACGCCCACTCCGATGACGGACGAAGATGACGGTGTACCCGTACCGGTACGTTTCCGAAGCATTTACATTTTTGTTTGGATAATCAATAGTCATCCGCAGGATAACGTAAAAGATGTTATGGACGTACATGTGTACTATCACAACTTCTTTCACGTTATCCTGCCGATAACTATTGCATTTTATTAAATCGAAGCTACATAACCCCACATCGAAGCGATATAACCCGAGCAACATGCCAGCGGCCGGCGATTTCAATCAAAAGACACAAATCGCCGGTCGTGGCATGTTGCCTAGGCTATCATCGCTATTGAGCCATGAAAAAAGCATACATACGGATTTTATTTAATTTATGAGACGAAGCGATATAACCCGTGCAAACTAGTCAATGGTCAAAAATTTCGATTTGAAGACACAAATCTTTGGCCATGACTAGTTCGCACAGATTATCATCGCTTTTCCGCCACGGCAAATGTCACGAACCGGCCATGGGGGTATATATAGATACATACCGCATGGGCATGCGGTACACGGTGCTTCACCGCTTACCTATGCGGTGAGATACCGCAGACCTATACAGTGTCCATTGCACCGTGCACCTATGCGGTGGGCCCACAAATTCAAATAATTCAACACCAACGGTCATCTGGAAACACCGCATAGGCATGCGGTGTTACTGTATAAGAAGTCACCCGCTCTCCGTTGGAATGCATCCAATCCCCTCACACCCCATCAACGGTCATTTTCTAATATGGTTAACGATGACACCAGTCGACGACCTTCAAGCCCGGGGGAGGAAGCACCTACCGCGACGCCAATGGCCGATAACTCACCACCACCTCGTCTTCCGGTATGTGATTAATGTTTATCATTTGGAATGTCGTTGTAGGTAGAATATAGGTAGTGGAATAACCAGAATATAGGTACTGGAATCATATGGAATGGAAACCAAGATATAGGTGCCGGTTATGTAGGGGAATAAATTAGGTTCTGAAGTAGAGCAGACAGAAACCATGAATGGTTCACGTAATATATATGCACTGTTTGCATGCTGGCAACTACCACTGGAGGAGCAGGCTGATCCGATGCCGGAAGACGGTCAGGACGATCAGGCCCGTAACCAGGAGTACCGCGATTACACTCCCGAATTTGCTACATCCCAGACGTGGACCAATCGCGACGATCTCCTACAACACTGTCGTGGCACAGCATTAAAGCTTAATATGGTTTTGACGATCAAGCGTTCTTGGGGGAGCACTCCTACACGGCGTGGGAGTCTATTGCTCGCATGTGAGAAGTACGGCCAGTACACTCCCCGTAAGAGACAGCGAGTAGCCGGAGATGATGCAAGCGGGAACACGCGCAGAGCTGTTTCGAAGATAGAGGGGTGTCCGTTTGCATTGTCTGGCGTGGAGTTCAAACGGGGCGAATGGGGCCTGGACGTTATTCATGGCAAGCACAACCATCTACTCCCCGGTGCATTGGACGGTCACCCGTACGTCGGACGGATGGATGCAGATGAAAGAGACACTACGTTGGCCCTTACCGTCGCTGGTACCCCACCAAAACCGATTTTAGCTACATTGAAGATGATAGCTGACGCACGACAGAAGCTGAACTTCACATCGCGGCGCCAAGTGTACAATGCAAGAGCAAAGTTTAAAGCTGAAGCGAGAGGAGATCGAACAGTCTCCCAGGAAGCACTCCGCATTTTGCGGGATAAGGGTTACTACTATTGTACTAGGAGATCCCCTGACGATCCCAACAGGCTTCAAGATCTATTCATCGCCCATACAGACGCTCGCCATCTTCTAGCCATGTTTCCATACGTCGTCCTCGTCGATAGTACATACCGGACGAATGCGTAAGTTTCTATATACACTTATTCTTTTACCCATTCCCACCACGGGATGCGAACTCAAATATTTCATTGTGCAGGTACGGGATCCCTTTGTGTGAGTTCGTTGGATTTACTTGCACA
The DNA here is from genome assembly GCA_963922045.1 of Persicaria maculosa. Taxonomy (NCBI): domain Eukaryota; kingdom Viridiplantae; phylum Streptophyta; class Magnoliopsida; order Caryophyllales; family Polygonaceae; genus Persicaria; species Persicaria maculosa. Next base: position 22,282,453 of record OY998259.1, on the reverse strand, counting down.
AACAAGAACTTCGTCATTGGGTTCTGCTTCATGTCGCACGAGAACACAGATACGTACATTTGGGCGTTGGGGCAGCTCGTTTACCTCATGCGAGGTAATCTTCCTAACGTTATTGTCACTGATCGAGAGTTGGGGTTGATTGCGGCGCTACAAGAAGTTCTTCCCAACGTCAGGCATATGTTGTGCACAGTGCACGTCCTCCGACGATGCGAAGAAGCTGCTTTCCAGAAGTCAAAGAATCTTGATGTTGCTAGGCGTTTCAAGAACGCATGTGTTGGCCTGTTCCAATCCAGATCGGTTGAAACTTTCGCCGCTAGAAGGAGGGGTATGCATGCAGAGTGGGGGCATATCGAAGGGCTTATGCCGTATTTGGAGGCGACGTGGTTACGAGATTACTCGGAGCAGATAGTTCGTGCATGGACAGACGCAATCCAGCATTTTGGTACGACCACAACGAACAGTTGCGCCTACGTTTTCATTATAAAATTCATTATACACGTAATTTGTTTACATATAACGATATTCACCTACGAGTCTCACTTATCTTTTAGGGTTGATGCGGCTCATTCTGTGTTGAAAAAGACCTTAAACTCTGCAGTCGGTGATTTCACTCACGTGATAAACACAATCGATCTGATGATGGCGGATCAAATATGGGAGGTGAAAAATACACTGGGGAGAGCGAACAACACCTGGCCTACAGACTCCCACGACCTATGGATTTTCGATCGAATTCGGAATATTGTGTCGAAGGAATGTTTCAACCTGTTGTTCGAAATCTACACAAAGATGGAAGCGGAGCCACCTTCGCAACCATGCAGAGATGCATACTGGAGGGACGTCTACGGTCTTCCATGCACACATGACATGCAAGCTTGTCGAGACACGCAGATACCCATCAGACCATCCCAGATACACATTTTTTGGAAGCAATTGGATTTCAAGAGGCCTCATGTTGACAACGTCCAGGATAACACTCCCCTCAGCAGAGCTGATGTGGACATGTCGCGCATGATCAGTTTGTTCCAGAGCGGAGCTATGGACGAGGATACTCGTTGGAGAATCGCGTCGGCATTCAACGACGGGGATCGTCCCTCCCATACACCGTTGACCACCCCTGACCCGGAGGACCGTAGACCGCCCGGGAGACCGAGGACTCGCCACCCCTGTCAGACGAACCCTCTACCTTGGGAACGTGAGTGTGCTCGGGCTGAACGCCGGGCAGATAGACAGGCGACCACTGGATCCGCACGAGGGCGAGGCCGAGGTCGGGGTCAACCGGCATCAAACGAAACAGATGACGTGGAAGGTACTGAGGAGGCCACTGGGTCCAACGACATTGCCATCGACGACCCTCCTAGAGGCCGAGGAGTAGGCAGAGGACGAGGACGGGGTCGTGGAAGGGGACGTGGACGAGGTCGATCAGCGTCGGAGCTAGCTCCGGAGATTGTAGGTGACATTCCAACACCAGCACCTACGGCGCTTCCACCACAGAATCTACCTCGAGTAGAATTCAATTGGGGCACTGGCAACATCGACGAATTCATGATTACTTTCGTACGAGCTGTCACAAATGTTGCAGGTGATGGTCACTGTGGGTATAGGTCTTTAGCTTGTCTTCTGAACTTGGGACAAGACGCATGGCTTCGAGTTCGACGAGAGCTGGCCGTTGAGTTGCAGGTGCATTCAGATCGATACCATTACTATCCGGCCTTAGATGAGCTCATCATGAGGGTCAACTATTTCGGCACGTGTCATGATGCTACGTATTTGATGGAGATTCCGATCATGGACGAGGTGTTTGCCACGCTTCACCAGCGTCCTTTGGTGATTTTGTCACGGATGATGCCTATGTTGTGCCTACCTCTGTACGCCACCGGTGGCCCGTCAGTACCGGCCTATGAGGAGCTAGATGGAATAGCTTTAGTCGGCAACAGCAACCATTTCGTTCCGGTACGTTTCGTATTTCATATTCATTAATTTGTTACTGTTTTGTTTCTCTTTTCTGACATCAATATTAACCTTGTATTCACAGATTTGGTTGTTGCCTGGTTCACCTCTTCCTCCAGTCTACGTCACATGGACACGGCATCACGATCGCACTGTCGACGGTTGGGACGAGCAGTTTGCAGCGAGGATTGCACGATATAGAGCTTACCGCCGTCGTGATGGTGGCCGTCCCTTACCGTATTAGCATTTCCCACTTTCTGATGTCATTTTTCGAACTTCATATGTTCAATTGGGTTGTATCTTTCTCTATTCCATTTCACATCCGAACATCCGAACTCCATATTTTCGTCATCGCTTATATTTATCGCACTTTCGTTTTAATCATCTTTGTTTTCAATTCAACATATGAGTTTTTTCAGATCACGGCGTTTATTAAAAGTTAATTCCACTGTAGTAGGATATACCATTGCAGATGTCCATGGATTATACGATAAATTCGTAGTGTGGACGAATACCGCATACCCAAGCGGTGTGTATCGGTTCGTATCGGTCCCCTCAGCTCTTCCAAATAGTTACGCGCAAATCAGGTTATCCGATACCCACCGCATGGGTATGCGGTGGGGTTGGAACGGAACGGGGGTGCTCACCGCATGAAGATGCGGTATGTCTCTATACGGTGGCTATCACCGCATGTATATGCGGTAGGTCGTTGACCGTCATTAACGGGGTCATTAACTCACTGCATAGTTATGCGGTGATTAGCGGTGGAAATAGTAGAAATTAGCGGTGTAGATATCGTTTCCGAATAAAAATATATACATAATTTCTAGGAGTGGGCACAAATCCCGCAAATTCTAAACCCGTCTCGCAAAAATTATGCGGAACGGGACGTGGAACGAGGATACATATATATGTATGTATTTACAGTGTGTATATAAATATTTACACTCTCACACGGCCACACACATTTGAAATTATATATTCACAGTATATGGGACACACATTTACATTTCAACATATATATACATTTACAGTATATATACAAGTGTATAACATGTATACACGTTTACATGTATATATAATTTCTATACAGTATATATATAACTTTGTATTACATTATGTATATAACTTTGTATTGCATTTGTTAGTAAGCTAATATTGTATCCAGATTTGCCTCACATTTGAAAGTATTGGTATAATTTATGATTTGCTTTTATTTTAAATTAAAAAAAATTAGTTCGATTTCGGATAAAAAAAATGAATTTGAGACGTTAGACCCGCTTGGCCCGGTGGGCGGCCCAGCCCGGCAATGAGGGCGGGCTTGGACAAGGCACTAGGCCCAAAAACCGGGCATGGGCCAAGCCCGGCCCGGTGTAATGACCTGAAAATTTGGTCAATGCCCGGCCCAAGCCCGCCCGGCCCGGCCCATGCTCAGGTCTAGACCTCTGGTAGTCTGGTACGTGGTACAAGTTACAAAAGTGCTTATAAAATTACATGAATTATGATATTTTTAAGTTATACTCCATCTAATTGGAAATAAATGATGTTTGACTTTTGTGTAAATAGTTTTAGGAGTTAGAAACTATATAAAATCTTATTTATTTTAATTAATTTTTTTCATAAGTTAATAGGAATATTAAATAAATAAGATTTTATATAGTTTTTAGCTCCTAAAACTACATGCACAAAAGTCAAACATCGTTTATTTCCAATTTGAGGGAGTATATTTTAATTGAAGAACTATATTAGCATAATTTAAGAAATTTAATTAAACAAAATAGAAGATATTTGGCAAAATGTCCAATTTGGTGTACCTCTTTTGCTAAATGTCCATCTAAAACTAGTTTTTGCTAAATGTCCAAAAAAAAATTGTAATCCCCAATCTACCCTTATTGTTAATTAATACTGCTTCTCCCCCTCTCTGTCTCATCCCTCCGCCTCCAGATCTGAGAACCGGATCTTCCTCCCCCTCACAGCTCATATGCAGCTCCCACGGCTTCACCGATCGCGACACCGTCGCTCTAATCGGCGCTGACACCATCGGATTCTCCCACTCCAAGGAGTTCGCCCCCTGGATCCACAACTACAGCCGCTCCCAGCCCTCATATCCGTTGCTTAATCCTAGGTTCGCGCAAGGATTGAGGTCCGTCGGTTTCATGGTTTCGTTCCTCTTACATTCTCCATGCCCCTCTTCAATTGCTTGAAATTTGGGCAGTGTTCAATTTGATCTATTGCTGAGATTTTCAATGGAGTTTCTCGATGGATGTGTCATAGGGTTTGCTAGTTGGAGATTTTGATGGATTTGGAAAACCTAGGTACGAGGATTTGTGAATTTGCAGTTTCTCTAGGGAACGATTTGGCCTCCCTTTAGAAGAAGCCGAGTGCTATGATGTTTGTGGCCAAGATGATGAATTGATCAGAATGGTGACAAAGCCTCTTATCGGCCTTCTCGTTGTGCTCTTCCTTTACCGTTGAGGTACTAACGGTTTTTTGTTGAGCTGATTTTTTGTTTCTACTGCTATAGGTTAATCATCAATACAAATTGGCCATTGGCATCATGGTTTTTGGTCTACTGGTTTAATTATGCTCTCTGTAGGTGCTGTTTAGGTTGGGTTTCGTCGATGATGACAAGCCTCATCACGCGAGGTGGATTTCGTCGATGATGACAGGCCTCGTCACGTAAGATCCCGATCATGGCAACCTCTTAGAGGATCAGATTCTCGTTCTCCTAGAAGAAATCGTAGAGCTTGGTGTAGTCCTTGATCAGTGTCGCCGGTAGCCGAAAGCTATATATATGGAGGATGAATATGTGAATGGATATATGTCCTAGCAGCTACTGTCATACATCCTACCAGGAATTAAACATGTCCTAGCAGCTTCTGTCATGAATATGTGGCAAGTGTAATTATATATATAAATGTCAACTTAGATTTGAAGCATGTTCCAACACGTACGTCTTTGTATAGGGATGTTGTTTCTTTTGGAACCTGTTCTTCCTCAAATGAATATATTCCACTGCCTATGCTTCAATCTATCTTATCTTTATTCATTTATTTTACATAAATGTGAATGGATATATGTCCTAGTCGGAAGCTATATATGGAGGATGAATATGTGAATGGATATATGTCCTAGCAGCTACGGTCATACGTCCTACCAGGAATTAAACAGTGTTTTTGTAAAAAAAACCCTCTAAAATAAAGATGTCACCGTCAACCAAAGAAAAATTGTCACTACATGTGTCACCAACAATGTCACCATTGATCGATAAGCGTGGTGACAATGATCCCGTAAAAAAAACTCTAAAAGTAACTGTCACCAAAAAAAGTTGTTCCCGCATGTGTCACCACCAACAATGTCACCACAGTGATCTTGTAAAAAAACTCTAAAAACAAAGGTGTCACCACAGTGTTAAAGGTGGTGACAGTGATAAGCATGGTGACAGTGATAAGCGTGGTGACAGTGATAAGTTTGGTGACAACGATAAGGGTGATGACAGTGATAGGGGTGGTGACAGTGATAAGGGTGGTGACAGTGACCCCGTAAAAGCGGTGACACTGTCATCGTTAAAAAAAGTTGTTACCAAGGGTGGTGACACAACTAATAACACACTTATCCTAGGGCTTTCCTTTGGTGAGAACAATAGTTTTGCTTAGCATTAGCCCCTCTAGAGTTTGTGTTTCCCTTGTCCTAGGCTTTTCCTTTGGTGACAGTTGTGGTGATACGATTTTTATTGTTGTGACACCACTAATAACGTTTCCATTGTCCTAGGTTTTTCCTTTGGTAACAGTTGTGGTGACACTGTTTTTTATGGTGGTGACACTACAAACAACACTTTTCCTTGTCCTAGGTTTTTGCTTTGGTGACAATAGTGGTTTTGCTTCCCTTGTCTTAGGGTTTCCCCTTGGTGACAGTAGTGGTGACACTATTTTTACTTGGTGACACCACTAATAGCACTTTGTCATTGTTTCACTTGGTACATTAGTGATGACAACACTTGTTACGCATGTGGTGACACTGTTTTTATGTTGGTGACACCAACATTAGCACACATTCATTCATCTTTTAATGGGGTACTGTTTTCATTTGGTGTCAGCAGTGGTGATATTTTTTTTATTTTGGTTTCACCACTAATAACACTTCCCTTTGTCTTAGGGTTTTCCCTTGGTGACAGTTGTGGTTTGCTTAACATTAGCTTCTCTAGGATATGTGCTTCCCTTGTCCTATAGTTTTCTTTTGGTGACATCAGTGGTTTTGTTTAGTATTAGTCCCTCTAGGGTTTGTGCTTCTCTTGTATTAGGGTTTCATTTGGTGACAGTGGTGGTGAGACTATTTTTACCTTGGTGACACTATTAATAACACTTAAGCACGGTGACACCACTGTATACACTTGTGGTGACACTGTTTTTATGTTGGTGACATCACTATTAACACTTAGCCATTAATCTCTTAACGGAGTACTGAGTAACCAACAGTGTGTCACCACGGTCGTGACATTTTTGGTAACACATTTTTTGTGACAGTAGTTGTTACATTTTTGTTTTATTGTGGTGACACTTTCTTTTTACCTAAGTTTTTTTTTCTTTTGATGACAGTAGTTGTTACTTTTTTTTTTTTATTATGGTGACACTACTAATAACACTTTCCATTGTCTTATATTTTTACTTTGGTGACAGTAGTGGTGACACTATTTTTCCTTGGTGACACCACTAATAAGACTTGACCATTCTTTTCCTTTTACACTAGTGGTGACACCACTTTGTAGTTTGTACCTTTGTGGTGACACTGTTTTTATGGTGGTGACACCACTAATAATACTTTGGAAGTGACTGAATCTTTTGATGAAAAGATGTCATAAAAAAAATTGTAAAAAAAAGTCATGAACGATAAAAAAAAGTTGTCACCACTGATATAGGTGGTGACACTGGCCTCATAAAAAAAAGGTTGTCACCGGTGACACTGTTTGGTGACAACTTCTTTGGATGACTTTGTTTTAACATTTTGTTTTAATGGTGTCACCACCCATGCTTCCATTTATATTTTAAGTGTTACCACCAATGGGTTTACACTGTGTCCTTTTAACTAATAGGTTGAACTAGAAACAAAAACCAACAGTGGCCTCATCCCTTGTTCTTTCATTTCATTTGCAAGTCTGCAACTCATATGTACACATATTTATGACAGTAAAAAATACAGAGCATGGTTGAACACACCTTTTTCCTCTCCTTTTTTCCTATGACAGTACTCTAAGGCGATTAAATAAAATACATCTACACATTCCGAACACCATTTTGCCGAATAAAATATGGGTGAAGCAAAGGACTCAATCCTCAACTCACAGTGAATTAAAAAAGAACCCGATAGTGTGTTTAGTGGAATATATTGATTTTCCATGGGTGCCTCTTCTTCTGAAAGACATCAATTTCCTGAGTGACACAGTCCAAAAGCCACCCACTCGAGAGCAATAGCCGTCCAATATTGTCTCTTCTGGATTGGATTCAACACTCGTCGAAGGAACGAAATCGGTCGGATCTATGGATTGAAGATGGACAGCAACATCAGAAATCGATCGATTGAAAGGGCGAAACCCCTAGGTTTCAGGGAAAAAACCAAAATCGAGGGAAATTTGATCGGTAGCAGGTGGCGATATCCATTGTACGGGCACGAATCGAGAAATTCGGCAATTGAACGAATGAAAACTAACCTAATGCGGAATTGTGAAAGAGAGAGAGAGAATGCGAGGCAGCAACTGGATTTTGATCGGAGGAGGAAGAACAAGAAGAGAAGAAAAGGGGGCAGGGGCAAAAATGTCAATTTAGGACATTTTGCAAAAGCCATTATGAGAATGGACATTTTGCAAAACAGCTCCCATTTTTTGGACAGTTACCAAAAAAAACCAACAAAATATAGTAAAGTAGGAACTTTAATGGATAAAGAAAAGATTAAAAGCATCCCTTTACAACATCTCCCAAAGGAGATTGGTATGCAAAACACGGTGAGGATATGATGTTCCAGTTTTACATGTCTCTTGTCTGTGCTTCTCACAAACTCTTTAATTTTTTTTCTTTTTAACTTATTACTTTAATTTTAATTTAATTTTCCTTTTATTTTGGGGGTGGGGAGGGCAAATCAGGGGGTTAGGGCCTGTCCCCAAAATGACAGGGGATCCCGCTCGTGCAAAAGATAGTGGTGGAAGGAGCAAAGACTTAACCAGGATTGAAAGTTTGGGTGTGCTAGATTTCTTTATAACATGAAGAAAAATTATTATCAGAAAATAAGAAGATATAATTAGATTTATTATCGCATATATAATTTAATGTGTATATAGTAAAAAAAATTATTGTGAAAATTTTTGAACTAAAATAGAGATATATAGTTATAAAATAAATAGAAGTAGATGCGGTAACATGAAGAAAAATTATTGGGAGAAAAAAGAAGATATAATTAGATTTATTATCTCATATACTCCCTCCGTCTCAAAATACATGTCTTTTTAGCCCATAAAATTTTATCAAAAATACATGTCTTTTTAGATTTAATCATTACACTTAACCTATTTTTACATCTAATCATTACTCTAATTTTTACATCACCCCAACTCTCCTCCTCATAAATTAAAAAAAAAAACAAATACAAGTCTAATCATTACACGTAACCTACTTTTTAGATCTAATCATTACACTTAACATATTTCTTAATTCTCGTGTTCCGTCCTAAAAAGACATGTATTTTGAGACGGAGGGAGTATAATTTATTTTGTATATAGTAAAAAAATTATTGGGAACATTTTTGAACTAAAATAGAGATATATAGTTATAAAATAAATAGAAGTGGATGCTATTAGGTGGCGTACTAGTTGACGCTAGCACCGCCCAAATCCTAGCTTTGTCAAAACAAAAAAATATCCCAAAGTCCTCTTCCCATCTTGCTAAATTCTCAATATGTTTCGGTAAAATGTCTCACTTACTATTTATACAAATTTGTTTAATATCATAAAAACTATATAAAATATCGAATTTTTATAATTAATTTTTAAAAAATAATTTTATGTTTATTATTAATAAATATAAAATTTAGAAAATTAAATAATAAAAGCTAATATTTTATATAATTTTATCATCCTAAAAAAATGTCTATAAAAAGTAAACTCAACCTGTTTTTATTGAATGAATCTTAAGTTCAGTCTCATTTTGTGGGTTTTCAAATTTATGGTTTTAGATTTTGGGGATTTTGTATGAGCATTTTCATCTTTTAGTTGAATCATAAGTACCATATTATATTCACAACGATTCAGGTTTTCTAGATCTCGTCTACAAAGATGCTGCCGGGTAGAGCCTCCTCGCCCGAATCCTTTCCTAATAAAAAAAAGTACCATATTATATTTTTCAAAACACCAGTATATAAGACTCAAATCTATGCAGATAGTTGGGGCGCACTCGTCCATTAGATTGCACACTACCCTTGATATGATACACATCTTGAATGTAGCTTGCTGGAGTAACTGGAATTGTGGCTGTTAAGGCCACCGGATGACCTGAAAAAGTGGTCAGTAAATTCAGTGTTATCATATTTCACTAATTCAGATCAGTTGTTTATGGAATTCAGAAATGGATCAATCAACTTTTGAAAGATTTAAATCATTTAGTGTTATTTTGGTGGTTGATAACTTAGTGTAGATGTTAAGCATGTGCTTTGCTCATATGGTATTGAATTTATGTCTTGCTATTGGCCTAACAAGTCACTATCTACCCAATTGTTTGTTGCAAGTAAACTATAAAAGGTTAATGATCAGTCCTTTTTTTTTAATAGGAAAAGTTATTGTTACCTCATTTGCTTAGTATGTAAACAAAGGACTAAATTGATGGAAACCATAAGTACCCTGGGAAGTGAATGGAAATGCACAGGCAGGCATGAAGACAGCATAAAAAACCTTTCCAGATTTAAACATCGATAGAAACGGGTGATCCTGATCAAATTATAGCATAAATGTGATGTACAGGTTACAGTTCTGGACGAACTGCAAAGGCAAATCGTTTCCATCAACTATAAACAACTCGCTTGTTTCAGACCGGTTTATGGGGTCATCGCTAAAAGTCGCACTACAGCAACGGGATATCAAAATCAATTGACAACCGGTCTGGCATCCAACGCCTCTCTTACTTCTGCGAAATCCGGACAGTATCTCTCTGAAAGGACATCAACTTGCTCGGAAAATGATTTATTCCCATGCTCACCAAGGTGACGCGACATCTGCAGCCAACGCTTGCGACACAGGTCACCTGACCTATGTTCCAGCAGATTCTCCCAGTCCACTTCCTCTTCACAGCTGGCGTCAAGCCCAACTAGCACCCTCACCATCCGATAATCATCGACATCCGCCCATTCTCCCTGAGCAACCATAGGTGATCTTAGCTGCCTGTACCACTTCTTGCAGCACGTTGCATTATTCCGAGTACCTAGTTCATCACTGATTGCCTCCCAGTGGATGTTATCCCTCAACATTCCGTGCTTCGATTTTTTATCCTCGGAAACTTTCAACAGCAGATCTTCATTCACTAGTTCGAACAACCTTCGGTATTCATCTTGGGACCATTTCCCTTTATTCAGATCGACGAGCTTGTATCTCTGAAACGCATACCTCACATGAATATGGTATTTGCCCAGCTTATCTGCCATCATTTTCCATTTCGGACCGTTTTTCTTATAGAACTCCCTAACAAACTCCACTTCCTCCGTGGTCCATTTACTTTCACCTCGTTTATACAGATTTTGAGTCCGCAGATAAACGCTGCGGATTGGCCTCCAAGGCAACGCAGCACCAATCACTTTCCAACAATCTTTTACTTGTGGGTGGGATTTACATTCAAGAACCATATCCAAACCCTCTTTGCCCAGCTGCATTGCTTCTATATACCTGTCAACAGCCTTTTTAATCAATTCATCTTCTACATTCGAGAACCACTTGCCTTGCACTAAACCATCCTCTTCAAAGGGAGGCAAATCCTTCACTTCCTCTGAAAACCCGACTTCTCTAGATTTGTTGCTCTCTGGTGTCACAAGTTTGGAAGAGTCCCTCTTTCTCTTTTTGGATTTCAGACCTTTACAATTAGCTTCGTTTTCAGCGAACACAACATCCTCAATGTCCTTCAACTTCCTTTTCCTCTTTTTCTCCTTGTTATGAGCTTTAGTATCATCCTTCGTCATTTCCTTTTTTCTTTCTCCTCTCTTCCCTTCGATACCAGCTCCAACAACATTTTCCTTTCCCTTGTGCTGCTGCTTCTTTTTCTCCACTGTGGTCTCCTTATCATCAAATAACTTCATATGATCCCTCTTCTCCTTCTTCCTGTTCTTGACTTCTCCATTATTCTCATGGCCAGCTAACACATCCTCACCGGCAATGCCATTGTTACTTTCTTCCTCCCTCTCCTCGTTACTGGAGATCGAAGTCTCTTCCTTTTTCTCTTCCTCAACCTCCCTGCTACGAGCCATAGCCATGACAGTATCCTTACTAACACCAGATCCTATTGAATTCATCACCTTTTCCTTCTTTCGAGTCTTCATGATTTGACAGTAAACTAAAAAACACAAGATATACAAGCAAACGCCGGTGGGAGAACTCAATTTCGAAAGTATTCAGAGGAAGGAAATTACACAGCAGCTGCTCATGGAAAAGGAAATTCTAGATCAATAAGCAATGCAATCGTATCAATTATGCTGAAATTCCATATAATGCAGCTCGTAATCAATTATGCTGATTGTTTATCCAGTAAAGATTCAAACCTGGCGAACTAATTTCACAAGACTCGAAACAATTGACAAGACGCTGGCTTCAAGTACATGCTCCGGATTCCGCGACCGGGACAAATGCAGCGGAGGAGTGGCCAATCGATGAGCTATGGTGAGGCGAGTTTCTAGGAGCAACGGCGAGGTAGCGGCGCTGGATGCGGTTGCTAGGGTTAGCAGCCGCCGGTTAGGGCTTTGGGTGAGGGGGGAGATTGGGTGCTCCGGGAAGGTACGGCTGATTTGAAAATTGGCCTTAATAAAACGTTAATTTATGGAATTTGTTTTGTAAATAGCCAAAAATCGAGAAAATATTAGGAAACTAGCCAAATTCCGAAAGATTTTAGGAAATCAGTCAAAACAGGGTAAAGTCGTTGTTACAAACAACGACTTTACCCAAAAATTTTAAAAAAATTAATAAAATAGGTTAAAAAAATTGATTTTATTTGAAAACATAAAAAAAAAAATTAGTTATTGGGAGAGTCGCTGTTACAAACAGCGACTCTCCATTTTATATATTTTTTTTAGGTTTTCATTACTCTGCAACCCCATCGTCCCCACGCCATGGCAACAAATTGGTGCCTTTGGTGGTCAAGCCCGACATTCGCCGAAGTCCAAGCTACCTCCCGGCCTCTTTGAAGTCCGATCCCGACATTCGCCGGCTCCATCCGAGGCAAATTGGGGCTCCTCGGGGCAAATTGGGGCTCCCGGCCTCTTTGAAGTCCGATCCCGACATTCGCCGGCTCTGCAACCCCACCACAGTCGGTGATGGGGACGACCGACCTTTGTGGTCAGGGGATTTGAGGTGGATAGCCGCCGGGGAGGAGGGGTGGTGGAGGCGGAAGAGGCGACAAGGGAGAAGATGAAGCAGCGGGATGAAAGAGAATCGGAGAGATGAAGAAGCAGCGGGATGAGGCGACGAGGGCGACGAGTGGTGGTGGACGAAGAAGAAGAGTCCCCTGGTGGCCCTAATGGCGAGGAAGAGTCCTAATTCGGAGAGCGATTTGCTCCTGATGGCGGGATCCAAATTCGGTTTCCTCACCTCCTAATTAGGCTTCCTCGACTGCAAATCTCCGAATTCAACTATTCTGAGAACGATTTGCTCCTCCAGGGCTCTAGATCCTACTGGAAGGTATGTTGCGGCGGCGGAGGAAGCCGCCGAAAGGTATGGAGCCGAAGGTGTCGGGGATGGGGCCGGAGAGGCGGTTGTGGGAGAGGTCGAGGGTGAAGACCAAGCCGTTGTGGATGGAGCCGATGGTGTTGGGGATGGGACCGGTGAGCCGGTTGCGGTCAAGGCGGAGGAAGGATGGGGGCGAGGGCGAGCCGAAGGTGCCGGAGGCCGGAAGTCCTCCCTCCTGTTTTCGTCTTCAACGTTTTCTCTGCAAATCCTCGCTTAATCTGGAAAAAAAAAAATAAAAAATGGAGAGTCGCTGTTTGTAACAGCGACTCTCCTAATATTTATTTTTTTAAATTTATTTTTAGATAAAATCAATTTTTTTAATCTAAAATTAAAAAAAAAATACAAAAAAGAGGTAAGTCGTTGTTACAAACAGCGACTTACCTATTTTATTAATTTTTTTAAAATTTTTGGGTAAAGTCGTTGTTACAAACAGCGACTTTACCCTGTTTTGGCTAAATCGCTAAAATCTTTCGGAATTTGGCTAGTTCCCTAATATTTTCTCGATTTTTGGCTATTTACAAAAAAAATTCTAATTTATGAAAATTACAAATGGGTACTTGAACAGTTGAACATTTTTTCATTAAATTAAAATCACCAGGTAAAACTTTCACTCAACAACGAGGGCTTAGGTTGGGTGACCCTGACACCTTATTTATTCTAGCCATGGAATCCATTTCTAGAGACTTGCATCAAGAAGCTATTTAAGATAACGCTTCGGCTATATACACTGCAAATCCGCACGTTGTTAAGGACGTGCATGCACGTCGGATTTAACGTGCTTGTACGTCCTTAACAACGTGCAGACGGATTTGCAACTATTGTGCCCGGACGTGCATGCACATTTTTATTTTTATTTTTAAAAACGTGCTTGCACGTCGAAAAGGACATGCAATATTGCACGTCCAAAGGAACGTGTAAAACTGCACGTCCATTTGGACGTGCAAGCCTGTCAACTAAAAGCAAAGGCGACGTGCCCCTTCGTCTCCATTCACCCAAATCGAGCCACAGAGAGGTGAACGGTTGCCGCCGACGACGAGAGAGAGAGAGAGCCAGAGAGACACTTTGGCTACAGTTGGTGTTTTCGTGTGGTAAAATTTCAAGTTTTACAAGGTTACAACTGTTCTTAAGATAACCTAAGTAAAGTACCAATAAATTTACCACGGTTCCGTATAATCGCATGGTAAATTTTCAAATTTGACAAGTTTATCGCGGGTTCTTGAAGAACCGAAGTAAATTATAGGAGCAATAAAATTAAAACCCTTAACCGACCCTTTTTCTGTTCCCAGATCGATCTTCTTCTCCATATCGCTCGCCTCCTAGATTTCCTCCCGAGCTCTCTCCATGCTCCTCCTCCCTCGATCCGGCACTTCCTCCTCCTCGACACCTTCGCCGCCATCGCCGGTTGTGGTGAGCTCTTGAGCCATCGAATCTCCTCGCCGTTAATCAACCTCCGCAGCTCCGTCCATCGCCATCGCCCTTGTTCTTGACTTCGCGGAGTTGTGAGTTTCAGAGCGTTGCTTCTTGAATCTGAGTCATCCCAACCCCAATTTGTAAGCGAGTTTCTTATGAATTATTATTATGACGACTTTCCTCAACCCCTGAGATCGAGACTAGGGTTTCTTGTTCAACCTACAAGGCATTTTCAATTGTTTTATTGGAATCTTAGTTGAATAGCAATGATTGCTGAGAAGCCCAATTGGATTAAACATGAGGGTCTGCTTCTCTATAGACATTCAGCCTGGCGATCTCAGGTTTGCCACCGGCGGTGGTGACCATGTGGTATCAATTTCTTCCCCCCCCCCCCCCCTTTCTCTCAAATCAGTTGCTGTTAAATTAAGCATCTAATTGCTTGCTACTTGTGGGTTCTGTCATGTTTCCCTTCAATTGTATACTGGGATTTTCAGTAGTACTGGATTTTCTTGGGCAATTTCTGTAGAGTTTGCCTTTTTCTTTATTCCCTAACTCCTATGAAAGGATGCACTTGCGGAATTACAGTGATCCGAGGAATTCTTGATTCGTTTTGCAGTCGATATTGTTAAACTTCTCTGGCGGATGCATTTTGTATTGGAGATGCCACTGACTCCTATGAGAGGATGCACCTGTGCCGTGTGTCTTGTTTTCTGTTTAATATATCATTCTTTATTAAACCAAAGATGACATTTAAAACATTACATTTACCTTGCCTCCGTTTAATTCCTTAATGTCCTTCTGCCACTGCATTTTTTAGCTTTTTTCTGGTGCTACTTCTGTTTAAACTCGTTCAGAAATATCTTGGGTTCATTCTTACTATTCTCTATTTCTGGCAGCAATGGTATGTTTTATATCTAAAGGAAGCCCCCTGGTATGAGCTGCTGATAATCCCTTTACGATTTGAACTACTATGTTCCATCATGATACCCGTATCTATTAAGGTAAGCATTTCTATCTTCTTGATTTGGATTCAAGCACATTAATGCAAATCTGTTTCAGCTCAGAACGTATTTATCTCAGGTCTTGTTATCTTCTTTATGGATGTTAATATACAGCTAGGATCTTAGTACGGATTTTAGTAATGACTGTTTTTCTCCAAGGTTATTTTTTTGCCCGTCATTTCTGTATCTATGAACTATTGATCATTGCATTTCAGACCTCTGCATCTTTGAGAAATGTTGGTGGGAGGAAGTTGAGGACTGGAAGCTACTTTGTGAAGGTATTTCATCTCTCTTTTTTTTGCTATTTTTTCTACGAATTTTGTCGATGCTCTCTTCATTTGCTGAAATCATGTCCTTGGCTCTTCTTATCATGATGTTCAAATTGTTCTGGATTGCCTAGTGCCATTTGCTTACTCGTCTAGAAATCTAAACTTCATGTATATAGGTGATGTTTCTCGATTCAACATGACTTTTTTTTTAAGAAATTTGATCTTGTTGGTAGCCTTAATATATTCATCTAAAAAAAAAGGTGTGGTTTTGGGCTAATATTCATATATGCACATGATAGTGCACATGATAGTGCACGAGTAAGCAGCTAAAAAAAAAGGTGTCCCGACCCCACCGGTATGTTATTTGAATTATTTATTTTATTTGATTTAGTTTTATAGTTTTATAATATAGTTTGATAAATTATAATATAGTTTTATAATATAATTTGATAGATTATAATTGATATTATATAGTTTTTATGATTTGTTATATGTTTATATTTTATAGTTTCATGGTTTGATAGTTTCATGATTTGTTATATAGTTTGATAGATTATAATATAGTTTTATAATATAATTTTATAGATTATAATTGATAGTATATAGTTTTTATGGGTTGATAGTATATAGACTCTAAACATACATTACTTGTATGTTTATAGTTTCAAATATAGTTTGTACAAGAAGTACAAACTACATTAAAATACATTAAAATAAAAAACATTAAAATATATTAAAATACATTAAAATTAAAAAATTAAAATATTTTAAAATATATTAAATTATATTAAAATACATTAAAATTCAAACACAATAAAAAACATTAAAAGCGATTAAAATATATTAAAAGACATTAAAAGATATTAACATATATTAAAATACATCAAAAGACATTAGAATAACATTAACAGTCATTAAAATACATTAAAATAAAAAACATTAAAATATATTAAAATACATTAAAATAAAAAACATTAACATATATTAAAATACATTAAAGTAATAGGTTCTTAAAATTACATTAAAATATATTGAAAAGACATTAATAGCCAACTGGATTAAATGAATTAGCATATAGAAAGTAACAGGTTCTTAAAATTTCATAATAACAGGCAGGGAGGCTCTTGAGGGGGGATGGTACCCTACGGCTAGTTAGGGTCGGCGACCGGGCAGCGGTCAGTCAGATTGAGGAGGAGACGGCACCCCATGATAGACACGACAAGACACATACATTAGATGATCTACTGATGTCTGCAGAGGGCTACCAGCAGTCGATGGGGACCCCCCCGGCCGACGAGGATGACAGCTTCTGGCGGGGTCTGCCAGATTTCCAGCCTTCTGGCGATCCGACGGAGGGGCAGTAGCCTTCGTTAGAGGACGCGTTTACACTCAGCAGTTGCGTCACTGATGTAGTTGCGGATCGTCGGGCCCACGTGGGCAGACCGCCTGCTCGTCTACCCCCCACCATCCTCGATGCATCTACGTCCGGCATCCCTGAGGCTTCTACATCCACCACCCACGACGCCGAGGCTTCGACCTCCCAGACACCACCGGCGATTTCATTGGCTTCGGCGGATGACAGCATCCCTGACGTTGCGGAGGAGGTAGACAACGGGTAGGAGAGGCAGCCCGAGGGGCAGGAGGGGCCACATGAGGGGCAGGGGGCCATGAGGGGGGGCAGCCAAAGCCCGTGCACATCCCTGCGCTGGCTGCGCAGGTCGACCCATTCTTGCCGCCGGGTGATCTGCTGGTGTCTTACAGGTACCACCAAGCGTACCGGGTGTGGAGGGAGCCGGTCGTGGAGCTGCCTCTGTTGAAGTTCCACCATCGGGCGACTCAACTTTTGCCGTTTGACCTCTATATCTTCGAGAGCCCGAGGACCTGGTGGCAGGATCTGATTCCATCGGGCATCCCTCAGTTGCGGGCCCTCTATTGGGAGGGTGTGGACGAATACACGGTCACCGCGTTTATAGAGCATTGGCACCCGGAGACCAGCTCCTTCCATTTTCCGTGGGGCGAGATGACCATCACGCTGCATGACGTCGCCTGCCTCATGGGGTTCGGATTGAGGGTCTTCCGTGTTTGTCACACTCACACCTGGCCCCGACGGAGCTGATCCACACGGTCGCTGAGTACTACCAGTTGACCCCAGAGGCCCTGCGCTCATACAGACATGATGGCGGCCCGCCCGTTACATGGGTGACGGACCAGTGGATTGCGAGACGCGGGCCACTCTTCGACCCCGCGCCTGCTGATGACCCTGACGCCGCAGCTAATCCTGAGCAGATTCTACTCCACACGCATACGGGAGGGGGGCAGCCAGAGGATGACCCTGCACAGCGTCGGTTTCTGCACCTAGGTTACCTCGCCACCGCTATCGCCGCGACTCTATTTGTGGACAAGTCGTAGAGCCGGATCCTATGGAAGATGTTCGACCTTGTTTGGGACATCCCTCGGACGGCCACCATTGCTTGGGGTGCAGGTGCTCTTGCCTGTCTCTACAGGGGCCTAGGCGAGGCTACCCGAGCAGGTGCAAGGCTGTTATTCGAGTCGAACGAGCCGAGTATTACATGTTCATATTCAGTTCATTTATAATATGAACGAGCTCGAGACGAGCCTAAATTTTGACTCGAGCTTAAAAATGTGCTCATATTCGACTCGTTTAGAAAATGAGCGAGCTCGAGCCGAGCTTTTTTCGAGCTTTAGGCAATATTACTTGCTTATTATACAATAATTTAAAGGAAATTTTAGAAATTCCATATAATTCGAGCTATTCGAGTTTAATTCGAACGAGCCGAGCTTTGGACCGAGCTTAAAAATGTGCTCATACTCGACTCGTTTAGAAAATGAACGAGTTCGAGTCGAGTTTTTATCGAGCGAGTACGGGTCGAATTTGAGCTACTCGTGTTCACATAACACCCCTAAGCAGGTGCGAAGGGTATAGATAGCTGCACGCCGCTTCGACAGGTACGAGACCGCTGAATTTGAGTTATAGTTTACTAATATTTATATTATATGCTGACGACATTGTGTTTTGTGTCAAGGCTTGGATATGAGCGTACTTCCCTTGCTTTCGAGGCGATCTGTCCAGCGATCCGGCTAGGAAGGAGGATCGACGCTGGTATGCGAAGTTCATCCCTCCGAAGGCGCCTACCCGTGCGAACGCAGTGGCCAAGCACAAGAAGGTGAAGAAGATGCGGGACGAGGTCAACCGCCTTACCGTCGCCGATGTATGTATTCGAAGCTCTACTTTTATAACATATATTTCGTAAATGTGAATTATGCCTGATTTTTTTTATTTATAGGTGGAGTGGATGCCCTTTGGGCGTGATATGGACTTCGACGGCAAGTACCGTCAGTCCACCTATTGGGACACCATCATATTCTGCGGGGAGGAGGAGCCATATATGCCCGATAGGTGCCTTCGGCAGTTCGGACGAGTCCAGGGGGTCCCGCAGGCCGTCATCGAGCCGAGTCAGGTCACCCGCGGCGCCACCTTGACGCCCAAGTACGTCGTCTTGTTTGACCGCGCGCACGACGGGTGGTAAGACTTACTTGACGAGGGTCGCTTTTACCGGCTGACTGATCACAGACGCACCAGCGAGGACTGTTAGGCCGGTGTCACTGATGATTACCTGGCTTGGTACTAGTGCTGATCAATCGGTCTGGACCGGACCGGAATTTTTGGAAACTTGGACCGCGGATCGGACCGGGACCGATAAATATGGTCCCGGTCTTTCCGGTCCGCGGACCGTAAAGACCGTTTGGACCGTAAAGACTGTTTAATCTCATTCATAGTTACATGATTACATTACCCAAATTGAATAATTGATTGATTCAAAACAAGTCCTTTAATCTCATACATTCAAAACAAGTGCTTTAATTTCATTTCTCTAACCCTTACCTTTAAAATTGCATCTAGATCTAAATATTACAAAATACAAATTGAAATTTCTTAACCCTAGATTTAAAATTGGGGGAAGATTCTTCAATTTTAGGAAAGAATAAGTATAATTTCTCAAAATCTATACTAAAATCAACATTAATAGGTCAAAATATACAAAAAAAAACTAGATCTACAATTGAAATTCAATGGGGTCGGAAATTCGGGATGACTTACTGTCTACTGAGACAACAGGAGAGTGAGGACTGAGCCCTGCCTGAGGAGAGTAGAGGCCCGCCGAGGTCCGAGAGTAGACGAGAGCTGCCGAGGTCCGAGAGCAGACGAGAGCCGCCGAGGTCCGAGAGCAGACGAGAGCCGCCGCGAGCCGCCTGGGTGGAACTCTCAACTTCTGAAGTCGATAGAAGAAATTAAGAAAGAGAGAAATGAAACGGCGCAGCAACATCTCCAAGACTCCAATAGGGTTTACTGTTTAGTTTAGGTCTTCTTTCTTTTCTTTTTTTTTTTAAATAACACAGGTTCCGGTCTAGTTCCGGTCCGGACCGGAAATTCCGGTCTGGTCCCGGGTTTGGACCGGAACCCGGATTTGGAAATATGTTGGACCGCGGACCAGACCGTAATGTTCCGGTCCGATTCCGGTCCGATCCATATTTTGCCCAGCCCTACTTGGTACGCATCTCAGAGCCGGCCGTAAATGCTGCCCACCACGCCACCCCATCCGGACCCTCCGACGCCCGTCCATCCGATCGCCCTGGATCCATGGGTGGACCTGCCTCAACCTCCAACCATCCCTCCAGAGGTAGCGACCCGGATGCGGGATATAGAGGGCTATATACGGGCACTGGCTACCGACCCTCGGATTCAGCAGTTATTAGACGAGGTTACTGATATTTTGGATGATGTTGTACGCCATCCCCCTGGAAAGTGATGTACATGTTACAACTTTTGTAGTATCTATCTTTATATTATATTTTTATGTTACACCTTTTGTAATATCTATCTTTATATTATATTTCTATATTTCTATCTTTAGTAGATCCTCAACGAAATGGCTAATCTAGACTCCTCTCATTTCTTCTGAGTCATATTAAATGAAAACGTCAATAATGAATCTCTTGTATCAATTGTACATTATATCTGTTTAAATTGGATGGGAAGGGTGGTTAGGGTTTATGGTTAGGGTTTAGGGTTGGCTAGGGCTAGGGTGGGTTCGGCCGACTTCGGGTTAGGGTATGCACGTTCAAAAGAACGTGCATAAGAAGTTTTTTCACGTTCTTTTGAACGTGCAAAATGCAATCATCCTAGCGTTCTTTTGACGCACAATTGCCTATTTGAAGCGGAGCGGGATAGCTTGAATCTGCATCCTCCAAAATAAAACAAAGTCTGACGTAGTTCGATATTTTCCGTCGTAGTTACGCTATGGCCGAGTCGCAAGGCAATCGTCATCTCCAAGTTTGCCAGGTACGGATATGTTTCGTATAGTTCAATATATTTCGTATGCCTTGCGTTATGTTTATATTTCCACTAATGTTATTACAGTTTCGAGACTTCACCTCTGAGTTCTCGGACCCAAAGGTTTGGAATGAACGTAACGAAATGGTTACGCATTTCAAGGACTTGGGTCTGAGAAACTGCATGATTTTAGTAATCAAGCGATCTTGGACAGGGGCATCGAACCGTCCAGGTGGGGTATGGGGAGTACCGACTACGCGGGAGGAAGCTGCGAAGCACGCAATCGAAGATAAACGGTTGTCCATTCTCTCTACACGGGCACGAAGATCCGCCGGGTCACTGGGTTAAGACGGTAACCCACGGTGTTCATAACCACGGGCTTCCCACGAGCTTGAAGAGTCACGCCATCGCCGGACAGATGATAGAAGGGGAAAAGAACATGGCTAGGTGGATAAAGGAAATTGGTACTCCTCCAAAAGCCATTGGGTAAGGAACTACGGATTGAGGCAGTTAGATGAGACAAGCATCACGTCATCGCGTTCCCTTACCAACACGCTCAACAAGATGCATCGTCTGCGGGAAAGAGGGTACTACTACGAGTTCAGATGACATCCGGATGACGGCGACGTCTTGAGCGACCTCTTCCTAGCGCATCCTGACGGGATACGACTACTCCGAAGGTTCCATTATGTCATCGTATTGGACAACACGTACAAAACAAATGCGTAAGTTACTTAATTACGATTACATTATTGTACATATAGCCAATTATAAAGTATTGTACATGTAACATATTTACACTTGCAGATATGGGATTCCATTGTGCGAGGTGGTCGGGTTCACACCCTCAGGCAATACTTACTGCATCGCCTATGCCTTCATGTCGCATGAGAACGAAGACACATACGCTTGGGTGTTGCGTCAGCTTCAGATCTTGCTTGGGACGGTTCAACCTCAAGCTATTATGACTGATTGGGAGCTAGGTCTCTTGGCGGCGCTAAATGTTGTCTTCCCCAACGTCCAACAACTCCTTTGCTGGTTACACGTGACGAGAAGATGCGAGGAAGCTGCTCTGAAGATCACAAAGAATTTAAACCACGCTGACATCTTCAAGGGCAACTGTTGGGGGTTGTTCCAATCGAGGCCGGAGGAATTATTCAACCGCCGTCGTCGGGCGCTACACGCTGCATGGCACCCATTCCCAGGTGTGGTGGCGTATTTAGAGGCAGTGTGGCTTCCGTACAGCAGGAACATCGTACGATGCTACGTAGATAATGTCTTCCATCTCGACACCCGTTCAACAAACAGGTACACCTTACTTCATATCTCCCATTACAATATGATATGACATCAAACATTTAGTGGTATGCACTTCAATGTGTACAGAGTTGAAGGTCAACACAAGGTTCTGAAGGAGGCACTGCACTCGATCATCGACTGGTGACTTTCTCATCGTGATCGATGCAATCCATAGAGTCAGCGATTGTCAACTGCATGAGCTGCAAACTGCTTTGGAGATCGACCGCTTCAAATGACCAACGACGGCGTATAAAGTCAACCTTTTTGATGAGGAAAAGAATTTAATTTCCAAAAAGTGCTTCGACTATCTATACGAGTTGTGGTAGGATGTCGTGAACCAAAACATTCCTCCGGAATGCACAAACCGACATTGGAGGGTTTGTTACGGATCCCTTGTGTCCATGAGATTCAGGCCTACGTCAGTTTTGAGACTCCGATACCCGCTGAGGACATCCACCCGTTCTGGATGGACTTGGTATGGACTGACATCGACGACACCCCACTCTCGTATGACTTCCAACAATTTATGCGACGATGAGCTCCACCCACCCTCATCTGCAAGCGTCCGATCGAAAGGGAGGCCTCGGGGGTCGAGGAATGCCTACAGAACCAACCCGTTGCCATTCGAGGAGTTCAGGGAAAATTTTGAGAGAGAACAAGCACGTGCTGCGCGACATCGTCCACAAGCGACCTCAGCTCGACGTGAACGTGATGATGTGTTCGGAGGGTTCAACTGGGGTCGAAACAACATTGATCCCTTCATGCTCGGACATATTGAGGGTATGAGGGACACTATTGGAGATGGACATTGTGGCTACCGTGCTTTGGCGTCATTGACATCACCGATCGGCGAGTATGCTTTCCTGGAACTCAAAACGTTATTATGCAATCACTTGGAGGATCACGCCAATCTCTACGCCGGTTGTTATATGGGAGGGTACTCATTCAGTCATTCCAGCAGTTCGTAGACAACCAGAGATGGGCGGGACCTGTCCATGGTGATAGGAGACGGTGGATAGAGCTACCCATCATGGGTTTAGTATTTGCAACGGTATATCAGATTCCTCTCGTTGTTCTAGCTTGGCATCATCCGTTCACATGTCTCCCAATGACCTTGCCCACACCTGCTAACAACCCTCAATCAGCAACCCTTGGTTTAGCTTGCATTGGAAACTAAGACTATTTTGCCGCGGTACGTCATCAAACGTCTTATATTATTACCTATTCTTGCTTTTCATCTATATGTCAATACTCTAACTCTAATTTTCCGTTCTCATAGATCTAGTTGCGTCCTAACGCTCCTATTCTGCCGCCTGTGCCAGAATGGGTTGTACATCATCAACCGAGCGTCGAAGGATGAGATGCTCCTTTTCAAGCTCGGTTTGACAGATTTCGAGTCTTACGTGTCGAGTCTGGTCGCCTTTTACACTTTGCCTAGATTTTATTCCACCAGTTTATTACAATTATGGATGTAAACTTTTTTTTTTCCGTTCCTTGTAACATTATTCGCATATTATCCGAATAAAAACCTTAACAATTATTGCTTGCCATGTAATTAGACCTAAATCCTTAAACTCCACTAGCTAAACCTTTCAATTTCTTTCAATTAAAGCTAAAAAACCCTCGGAAAACCCTAAACCCTAAACGCAAAACTCTAACTAGGGTTTGCACGTCGAAAATAACGTGCAATATTTGCACGTTGTTAAGGACGTGCAAATATTGCACGTTATTTTCGACGTGCAAACCCTAGTTTGCTAACGACGTGCACAGTTCCACAGTTGCACGTTGTTAAGGATGTGCATGCACGTTAATAAGGACGTGCAAATCCTTAACTACCATTTGCGGTGTATCTAACAAGACCCTAAGATAATTCTTTAGTCGGAATCAAACTTACCTCTCAAGGGAGACAAAATCCTTTTCTCACAGGATGATACTCTAATATTTGCAAATGCTTCAAATAAAAGTATTCATACAATCCAAAATATGTTAAACACTTTTTTCCAATCTCTCAGGTTTAACAATAAATTTCAATAAGAGCTCCCTACAAGTCTCCAAAAATATTAGCCAACAAACAACAAGGAGCTTGGCACAACAAATGAACATCCCTGTTTCTAAGACAATGGAAAAATACCTAGGCATTCCAATGATTAATGACAGAATAAAAAATTGCGTTTTTGAAGATGCAATCCAGAATCTATCAAAACAACTTTTAAAATGGAAAGCCTCCACACTATCCCAAGGCGGAAGAACTGTTTTAATTCGAGCAAACCTTAACTCAAAAACGAACTATCAGTTGCAAAGCTTCTTACTCCCCAAATGGATTCTGGGGAAAATCGATAGAGTAAACAAAGATTTCTTTTGGAACAAACTCCAATCTCAGCGATATACTCCTCTTATTAGTTGGGACAAGTTATACACTCCCAAAGAAAATGGTGGAGTATGCTTCAGTATAGCAGAGGAAATGAATATCAGTCTACAAATGAAATTATTGTGGAAAATATGCACGGACCAAGATAACCCATGGGTGAAGGTAATTAAAGAAAAATATTTCCAATATGAGACAATTATGGATAAGACAAACTTTAACACATCGTGGCAATTTGGACGACTTCTAAGTCTCAGAGAAAAATTTAAAAAAGAACTACTATAGATCATTGGCAATGGAAAATCTATAAATGTGTGGACCGATCCTTGGATAAACGATACCCCTCTTATTTCATTCAGGAACCAGCATGACCCAGATTTAAAAGTTGCTGATTTACTAGACACTAAAAAAATTGGAATGTGAACCTACTAAGATTGTTGTTTCCACCACACATAGTACAATTGATACTAGCAATCCAAGTCCCGGATTGGGACACACTAGATAGAATAATATGGAAATTAAACCCAAATGGCATCTTTACAACCAAATCTACTTACAAACTCACACATAATATGAACACAAGCAATACAGACTACAAATGGGTCTGGAACCTAAAATTACCCCCAAGAACGCAAAACTTTATTTGGAAACTTGCAATTGATGGGTTACCCACAAAGGAAAGATTGAATAGATATTTTAACATGGTATCTTCCCAATGCTGCCTTTGTGACTCATGAGTGGAGGACTCCCATCATCGTTTCCTAGCTTGCCCAGTAACAAGATCAATTATAAATAGTTACTCCCAATTAGCCAGACACTCCATTATTAACTTAAGACTAAAAAATCATCTTCTAGAAGATCTTATAACCATAAAAAATAAAAATCTACAATTTGAAGAGCTTTGCTTTATTTGGCAAGCAATATGGGAAACGAGGAACAACATAATTTTCAACAACAAAAGGATGGACCACACAAGGGAGATTACCAACCGAATAATATCTAACATTTCAAATTGGAATGAATCGCAAAAAAAAAAGAAAGAAACCTCCTCTAAACTGAAACCTTGTAAACCCACTAGGTGGCTTAAACCACCAAGAGACTTCTACAAGATAATTAAACCATCCGGAGAATGCTACATTGGTGGCATTATTCTGAACAGTGATGGTCAGATGATTGATATTTTCCAAACAAAGACCCCTAATGGGTCAATGCTACAAACTAAAGCCTATGCTGTTTGTGCAGGACTTCAACAAGCTCTAGAGAAGGGCCTCCATGACATTATCATCGAAGGTGGCAACCTTGGTGTCATCAATGCCATAAAAGTCGATTCAAACCCCCATTGGGAAATCATAAGAATCATTGAGAAGATTCAGCGTTATAAGGATAAGTTCAGTATTGTCCACTTCCTGCATTGCTATCGAGAGACTAACTCTGTTGTAGATCATATAGCAAAATCTAGGAACATTTGTAATATTTTAACTCTCCCTATGAACAGGGAGTTGTATTCCATCATCCGGAAGGATGATCAGGGTGAACCTTGACTTGTCAAGGCAACATTTTCTTGCCTACTATTAAAAAAAAAACCATACTCTTGGTACAAGTTACAAAAATGTTCATAAACAATTACATGGCGTAAACCCCCGATTTATTTATTTTTAGTGGGATGGGTTCAGAACAAGATTTAATATTTTTTTTAAAAAAAATCTCACTGGGCCTTATTCCCACGGGACGGGATATGATCGGGATGAGATGCATATATATGGTGTGACAGAATTGGGACGAGATTAAAGTATTTTTGCCCCAAATCCATCGGGATTAGGACGGGACATGATTTGCGAGATTTTTTTCATGTATAGGGTTATAGATAATATGGGTATTGGTACATATATGTGGTAAACCTTCGGGAGACTCTGGAATGATTGTATTAGACAGTCTAGTCTCCATTGGGTTGTTCCATCTATGGAGATTCGTCACGCTTTTCGAGAAGCAAACCGAGTTGCGGACCAATTATCGCATCTCCACCTTGCGTTCTCAGGCTCACAAACACCTGACGATCCAGTGCTTTGCGAATTTTTATAATTAATTTCTTAAAAATAATTTCATACTTCATAATAGTAAATATGAAATTTTAAAAAATAAATAATAAATAAACTAATATTTTATATAGTTTTATCATCCTAAAAAAATATATGTAAATTGTAAACATCGAACTAATCTTAAAGTCGTCCAGTCTCATTTTGTGGATATTCAAATATATGGTTTTAGATTTTGGGGATTTTCACAGAGGAAAATTAATTAAAATACCCCCACCTTCGGGAGTATGATAAAAATATATCATCAACTTTCAAATTTAATAAAAATATCCCGACCTTTGAGGGTAGTGGTGATATATTACCACAGGTTTTCTCACGGGTCAAAAACGCTAACAAGATAGCCTACGTGGAATTTTTTTTACAAGGGTTTTACGTGGAATTTTTTTACAAGGGTTTCCTTAGGAAAAAATAAAGATTTGGACCGGGTTCATACCCAGGGTATTTTCCTCCCTCCTATCTTCTTCCGTGGTCGCCTCTTGAACTGATGTGGATTCAAGGAGATTGATCGAGATTCGAGGAGGAGCAATTGCTTGACTAGGTTTAAGGTTGATTTTTTCACCATTAAAAATGAAAATCATTTGTTAGGTATGAACCCGATCCAACTCTTTATTTTTTTTTCCAAGAAAAATGTTCAATAAAACTCAATTTTAATGCTAATTTGTAAAAAGGCTTCCACGTAGGTTCCCTTGTCAAAACAAAAAAAAAATCCACAATAGTTTTTGACCGTGAGAAAACATGTGGTAATATATTACCACTCTCCTCAAAGGTCATGATATTTTTATTATATTTGAAAGTTGATGATATATTTTTACCATTACCCAAATGTGAGGTAATTTTAATTAGTTTTCCGTTTTTACAGAACATTTTTGATCTTTTAATTGTATACGGAGTACCATATTATATTTTTCGAAACACCAGTATAAGACCCAAATCGATGCAGATAGTTGAGGGCACTCATCCAGTATCCATTATATAATGCACATCTTTTTTATGCTGTCTTCATGCTTTGCTGATTGGAATTGAATTTATGTCTTGCTATTGGCCTAACAAGTCTCTATCTACCTAATAGTTTGTTGCAAGTACACTATAAATGGTTACATATATCAATTATCAGGCATGAAGACAGCATAAAAACCTTTCCAGGCTTAAACGTCGATAGAAGCTGGTGACCCAGATCAAATTAACGCATAAATGATAAATGTGATGTACAAGTTACAGTTCTGGATATCGTTTCCATGAACTATAAACAACACGCTTGTTTCGGATCGGTTTATGGTGTCATCACAAAAAGTCGAATTACAGCGAAGGGATATCAAAATCAATCGACAACCGGTCTGGCATCCAAGGCCTCTCTTACTTCGGCGAAATCTGGACAGTATCTCTTTGAAAGGACATCAACCTGCTCGGGAAATGATTTATTCCCATGCTCGCCAAGGTGACGCGACATCTGCAGCCAACGCTTGCGGCACAGGTCACCTGACCTATGTCCCAGCAGATTCTCCCAGTCCACTTCCTCTTCACAGCTGGCGTCAAGGTCAACTAGCACGCTCACCATCCGATAATCATCGACATCCGCCCATTCACCTTCAGCAACCATAGGCGAAGTTAGCTGCTTGTACCACTTATGGCAGCACGTTAAATTATCCCGAGTACCTAGTTCATCACCGATTGCCTCCCAGTGGATGTTATCCCTCAACATCCCATGCCTCGATTTTTTCTCCTCGGAAACTTTTATCAACAGATCTTCATTCACTAGTTCGAACAACCTTCGGTATTCGTCTTGGGACCATTTTCCTTTATTCAGATCGATGAGCTTGTATCTCTGAAACGCGTTCCTCACATGAATACGGTATTTTCCCAATTCATCCGCCATCATTTTCCATTTCGGACCATATTTCTTATAGAAATCCCTAACAAACTCCACTTCCTCTGCGGTCCAGTTACTGTCACCTCGTATATACAGCTTGCGAGCCCGATCGTAAACGCTACTGTATGGTCTCCAAGGCAACGCAGCACTGATGACTTTCCAACAATCCTTTACTTGTGGGTGAGATTTACGGTCCAGAATCATATCCAAACCCTTTTCGCCCAGCTGCTTTGCTTCTATGTATCTGTCAACAGCCTTTTTAATCAATTCATCTTCTACCTTCGAGAACCGCTTGCCTTGCACTAAACCACCATCTTCAAAGGGAGGCAAATCCTTCACTTCCTCTGAAAACCTGACTTCTCTAGATTTGTTGCTCTCTGGTGTCACAAGTTTGGAAGAGTCCCTCTTTCTCCTTTTGGATTTCAGAACTTCAGAATTAGCTTCGTTTTCAGTGAACACGACGTCCTCAATTTCCTTCATCTTCCTCTTCCTCTTTTTCTCCTTGTTATGAGCATTCGTATCATCCTTCGGCATTTCCCTTTTTCTTTCTACTTCCTTACCTTCGATACCAGGTACTTGGACATCATTCTTTTCTTTCTTCTTCTTCTTCTTGCTTTCCACCGTCTCCTTACCATTAGGTAACTTCATATGATCCCTCTTCTTTTTCTTTATTTCTCTGTCATTCTCCATCCTTTTCTCTTGCAGCTCCCTTTCCTCCCTAGCTGATCTCATTACATCACCTGCTGCTTCCTTCCTTTTCACCTTTGCACCCTCACCATTTACACCATCCTTACTTTCTTTCTCCGTCCCCGCATTACCACCTTCACACCCGTCCTTCTCCTTGTCGTCATTAGCTTTCATATCATCCTTCAGCATTTCTTTTTTTCTTTCTACTTTCCTCCCTTCGATACCAGTTCCTACGACATTATCCCTTCCTTTCTTCTTCTTCTTCTTTTTCTCCACGTTGGTCTCCATATCATCAAATAACTTCATATGAACCCTTTTCTCCTTCTTCCTTTTCTTGACTTCTCCATCATTCTCATGGCCAGCTAACACATTCTCACCAGCAATGCCATTGTTACTTTCTTCCTCCCTCTCCTCATTACCGGACATCGAAGTCTCTTCCCTTTTGTCTTCCTCAACCTCCCCACTACGAGCCATAGCCATGACAGTATCCTTACTAACACCAGACCCTCTTGAATTCATCACCTTTTCCTTTCTGCGACTGGGTTCATCTTCAATTTCCATATTCTTTAGAGTCTTCATGACACAATTAAAAAATAAGCACAGAAACTCAGTGATTCACACCCAATTTCAAACTCATAATTATCAACCCAAAACCTTAAATCCCCAAACCCTAGATTAAAATGAGAGATACTCAAAAGTTCGTATCATCCATCGAACTTCAACAATTCAAATCCTCACTCCTAACCCCTAAATCCCCAAACCCTAGATTAAACTGAGAGATACTCACCTCCACCGCCGCCGCCCTCAGTCACCGGCGCTCCTTCGTCTTCTCTCTCTCTCTCTCACCCTTCGTTCTTCGACACTCGTCTTCTCTCTCGCGCGCGCGAGAACTGCCTTCGTCTTCTCTCTCTCTCTCGCGACCTGCCTTCGCCCTTCTCTGGTCGACCTTCGTTCGTCTTTTCTCCCTCGCTTTTTTTTTTTCTGTCTTTCGTTCTTTTTATTTTAATTGAAAAGTAACGTAGGAGGAGGGCTCCGTTAATTTTAACAAACAAAGGACACGAGGCGAAAAATACCAAAACCTCAAGGGCATCACACGAAATATATAAAAGAGTTGTATAACAGGTAAAAATTGTAATACCACAAGAACACCCCGTAAAATTTCCGAAATTAAATCCCGTCCCGAAATCATCTCACTAAAAATATGCGGGATGACCCCAATCTCATTCCGTCCTGTCCTATGTCCACCCTTCTTAAACTTTTCTTTATCCATTAAAGTTCCTACTTTCCTACATTTTGATTAATTAAATTTCTTAAATTATGAATTTTTAATTAGTTGCTAATATAGTTCTTCAATTAAAATATAAAAATTAAAAATATCATAATTCATGTAATTTTATAAACACTTTTGTAAATTATACGATATTGGAATTGTAGGGGAATTGGGAAAACAACCTTCTGGTCTAATATTAAGGGATGGCGTACTTTAGATCATATACAAATGCTTATTTTAGCAGAAACAAAGACTGAAACAGAACCAAAAGAATCTCTATGGAAAAATGCAGGATTTACAAATATTTGTTGGTCACCTGCCTCTGGTCGTTCCGGGGGTATTGTGTTATTATGGAATGAAAACTCCTTTATAGATGAAACAATCTCGGTGGTTATTCACCTCCCGAGAATCATAGGAGTAAAATACGAAAATATAAAGGAGAGATTTGAATGTCTTATGCTTTTTGTATACGCACCCCCCAACCCTGTAGAAAAAAAGGACTTTTGGAGAATCTATACAGCTTAATTGCCCAAAGTAACCTCCCCTGCTTAGTGATGGGTGACTTAAATGAAATAAGTCAACCATCGGAGAAGTGTGGTGGTGCAGAAACTCGACTAGGTAGATTCCAGAGAATAATGGAGTTTAAAAATGCGTGTTCCTTGGTAGAGATTCCTTCGTTCGGTAACCCATTTACATGGAGAAAGAATCAAGGTGGCCCAGATAACATTTTGGAAAAACTTGATAGGGTGTTAGTTCATCATGAAATTATTGACATGTTCCCCGAGTTGGTAACGAAAAATGGTGCATTCTCAAACTCGGATCATTACCCCATTTCAATTACCCTCTCAAAGAACGCTCCTTTCAAACCCCCTCCGTTTAAATTTGAAAACGTCTGGCTTCAGAGGAAAGACTTTTACAATATCGTCAAGCAATCTTGGAGAGCTACTTGCTCTGCTATGTTCCAAGTCATATATAAATCAAAAATCCTCAAACAAAAAGCGAAAGCTTGGAACAAGAAAACATTTGGAAATATTTTTCGACAACTCCAAGAAGTCGACGAAGCCCTATTGGATATACAATCGACCCACAACCTAAACCAAAACTCAAATGCATCCACTAAAGAACAAAACCTCCTATCCAAGAGAGAAAATCTTCTCCGATTCCATAAAACTTTTTGGAATCAAAGAGCAAAGTCAAAACACTTGAAACTAGCAGATACTAATTCGGCCTATTTCCATAGAGTAGCGTCTGGAAGGAGGAATAAGAAAATCATTAGAACAATTACTTCTGCAGAAGGAACCCAAATTGTTGGGGATGAAAATATTAAAAAGGAAATACAAAAAGACTTTGAAAAAAGGTTTAGACGAGAGCAAATCTTCCCAATACAATAGCTTCATGAATACCTTTCAGTTATCAACCCTGTCATCACAGATGAGGAAAATAGTTTTCTAATCAAGCAGCCAACAAACAGTGAAATAAAAAATGTTGTTTTCTCATTAAGAAGCAATAAATCTCCTGGTCCTGATGGTATGACTGCAGAGTTTTACAAAAAGTATTGGGAAATTGTGGGAATTGACATTACCAAGGCAGTTAAAGCCTTTTTCCACTCTGGTCATCTGCTGAAGCAAATCAACCACACATTTATCTCACTTATACCAAAAAATGATAACCCCTCTATGACTACACATTATCGACCGATTAGTCTTTGTTCTACTCTATATAAAATCATCTCCAAGATAATCACTGAACGACTAAAAATGATAATCGGAAAACTTGTACACCCTCTGCAAGGAGCATTTGTTTCTGACAGAGCAATTCAGGACAATATACTTATAGCTCATGAAATATTCCACTCCTTTCACACAAGAAAGGGCTTGAAAGGCTGGACTGCCATAAAACTTGATATGGAAAAGGCGTACGACATAGTAGATTGGCAATTTACAAAGTTTGTGCTCCAAAGATTCGGTTTCCACCAACGGTTCGTGGATATAGTTATGGAATGTGTAACTACGGTTTCGTTCTCTGTATTAGTTAACAATGGACCCACGGCACCCTTTAAACCAACTAGAGGACTACGTCAAGGAGACCCTCTATCTCCCTTCTTTTTTCTGCTTGCTGTAGAAGTGTTGGCTCGTAAATTATTGATAGATGCAGAGGGCCCAAATAATAGTATTAGCTTTAAATTTGGGAATGCTGGCCCTAGTATCCCATTTTTGGCCTTTGCGGATGACATTATCATTTTCTCAAAAGGAAGCACCTCCGCATGTACAAAAGTAAAAGAAATAATCGAGGACTACTGTATGTAAAGACCGGGAAATTTTATAATATTAAAATTATTAAAATAGTGATTATAATCATTCCGATTTCTAAGAATTGAGAGGTTTGAAATTTCCGTCCGTGAGTTATTGGTTTTATTCTAAATATTTCAAAACGAGTTCCGGCATTATTTAATTGGAAATTTAAAATATGTTATACTATGCTTTTATATACCGAAAATTGAAAAAATAATGTTCAGATTTCATTTATTAAATTCGGATTTGGAAAATTAAGGATTATTTTAAACGCGTCGGGATAAGGTGGAAATAGCGAGTTTCAAGATCAACCCTTGGGTATTTTGAATCCATCCTTGGGAACCATCTTGTTTGTCCTCTTCTCCCAACCCCTTGCCAGCTTGTCTTTCCCCCCCTCTCTGTCTATTTCGATCCCACGCAGAGCTGCAACCCAGCCCCAGCTGTTCGTTTCCCATCTGAGCTCAACAACAACCCCCCCTCACCTCCTCTCTCACCCCTTGTCTCATCTAATTGTGGCAAAGTAACAAAGGGAATCCTTGCATTACCCAGACACCTCCCACGCCAATTGATATGCAGCTATCACCTATACTGATCTCCTTTGAATTCAAAGCCCCAATCTCCTGCTTTCATCCTTGACCCCCCTTTCTTTTGTTATCTATCCCATTAAAAGGCAAGAAAACCCACAAACATTGCAACACCAAATCCCTCTCATTTCCCTCCTTTTCTTTCACCAAATCAACCCAGAAAGAGCACCACCACCCCCCTGTCTCCGGCCGCCAGTAGCCACCAGGGCGCCGCCGAGTCCGAGCTTCCCTGTTCTCGCCAGGAAACCGTTGAACGCACCCCCCCTCCTTGTCCCCGTCGGAGCAGCCGGAATCCGCCCTTCCAAGCAACCGCAGCAGCAGCTGTGAGCTCCCTCGAAGCCCGAGCACACTCATAGGCCACTCCGGAGCCTCGTCGGATCCCTGACGTCCGCCGAAGGCCAGAACGTCGTCGACTTCCTCTGCTCTCCCTCCTCCAGGTCTATTTCGATTTTTCATTCGATTTCGATACCAAATCCCTCAAATCAAGCTCGTACTCACCCCTTACCTCTTCCTAGGCTTGAGCTCTCCCCTTCCTCGTCGATTTCGGTCGGAATCCGCCATTGCCGTCAGAGAACGACGTCTCGGTAAATCTCTCTTTTTCTTCCTCCTTCTTTGTGCGTGTTTCGATTCTGCTAGGCGGGTTGGGGTCGGAAATGGTCGTCGGCCTGTTGGGTGAGGTTTTGTCGGAGAAGGATAGCCGGTGGCCTGGGTTCCTCCTCCTCCCGTCTTTTTCTTCCGTCATCAGGTCTGCGTTCCAGAGGTAGGGGACGAGGGATCTGTCATATTTTCTTATTTTTGGTTGGGCCGGGTATGGGCCTAATTTTCGGATCCACCATTCATTTCTTCCGGGTCATGGGCCGGATCTTCACAATTCATTCCGGGTTGCTGCTCTCTCATTCTTTCCTTCCTTTGTGGGCCGGGTCTCAGAAATGGGTTGAGGGTGTTGGGCCTTTTCTTTTGGGTTGTTTTAAAGATGTTATTTTGTGTTAGATGTTTATGATATATGTTATGTATATGTTACGGTTTTATATTATGATTAGTAGTTAATTGTTATTAATGTATTATTTTATTACATTATGAGATTTATCATATATATATATATATATATATATATATATATATATATATATATATATATATATATATATATATATATATATTCCGAAGATTATTGTATATTATGAAATGGTTTTAGAATGATATTATTTGGACGATGCATTTTATGTTGTTTAAGAAATGTGGTTTTAGGAATTTTAAAGTGATTTATTGAGGTCAATTGATAAGGTAATTTATTTAATATGTTTTTATAAATGGGGATTATAAAGATGGATTGATTTTAATGTTTAATTTAGATGAACATTGTTGTTAAATTATTTGGAAAAGGTTTTAAGTCGTCCGAAAATGATTCTTAAAGGATTTGATGTGTTGAAACCAAAATGCCGGAATAAATTCTATAATATGATTTTGAGGTATTGGTTTTAAGGTTAAATGTTTAATGTTTGTCTTGGTTTAACGATGTGGTTTTGAGAAGGGAGTTTGAAAATGGTTTTACCATCGATTTGTTTTGAAGACTTTGAGAACTTGGGTTTCGTGTGTATGAATGTTGGTCCGGTGGCTTATGGAAATGGCTTGATGATAGGTGTGTATTGCTTTGGACTTGCATTGGGCCTTTGCTTGTATTGTCCTGATGTTCTGCATTTTCAGGTAAGTTCCCTAGGGGGCTTACTCAGGTTGGACATTCATGCCTGTTGTTGCATTTTATGTTAGGTGTTGCATATGCATAAAAGCATGTCATGTAGTATCATGTTTAGGTTGCACTAATTGATTGAGCATCTGTTTACTTTATGCGTTTGAAACAGAACGGCCGTTATCTGTGATAGTCCTAGAGTCTTTGCTAGGGTCATAGGGTAGCCCAGCCTCATCGGGTACCCTGAGTCAATCGAGTCATGAACTTCCTTATATTATGATATGCCTGCAGGCTTTATTGTGGAGCGGGTTAGGCATGCGTGCCCCCCGATTATGATGGAATGCATTCACGAGCTGGCCAGTCTCCACCTATCGGAAGGGGTGGAGGTAGGAGAGGGATATGCCACTTGGCATTGTCTTGGGCCCTTTACAGTATTTCTGCACATTGTTATGAACTAGGAGCATGCTAGTGTGTTTGAATTTCGTACTGCATTAGAGCATCTTTATTAGGTATAGCACATACTATGTGGCCTCAGCGAGGACTGCCGGTCCCGCATGAGTGGCTCGATCTGACTCCTTTCCCCGTTCTTTTTTTTAAGGTATTTTCTGCAGATATTGTTTGCTCCTTGCTTCTGTGACGGGAAGCCCTTTGGCGAATCGAAGAACCTAGCTAATATTATAACTTGGTAAAATGTTAATCACTTGCTTATGATTTGGTTTGACCTGGCTTTGTCGTGGCATTTGTATCCTAGTTTTGCTTCCGCTTTACTTTCGGTTAAATTGGATTTTGCGACATAGTCTTAGGACAGGTAAAGGGTACCCAATGGCCCTTCGAGGTTTTTAGGGTTTGAAATCACTCTTTCTACTAATCTTAAAATGAGTTTGAAACCTCGACCCGTACCTGGATTGCAAGATCCGAACAAGGGGTTTTATCCCTTGAAACGTAACCCAGGAATTATAATTCTGGGCCGTTACACTGTAGAATCTCGGGACAGAAGGTAAACTACCACAAGTCATCCTTCCAAACCACGCCAGGAATCCCGAGGACAAGAGCACGAAACCTAGAAGGTGTACTTTATATACCCTTAGAACGAAGTTTGGAGAAATACCTGGGCTGCCCAATCGTAAACGGGCGGGTAACGAAGGAAACCTTTGGCGAAATTATATGTAAATCAAGAGAACAACTCAGTAAATGGCGGGCAAACACCCTATCTCAGCAGGGAAGAGCCACTTTAATTGCATCTAATCTATCATCAAAACCTTTGTATTCTATGCAGAGCTTCTTGCTCCCGGCTTCAATACACAAGCAACTTGACCAAATTAACAGAAATTTTTTCTGGAACAAAGATACGCAACACAGTCCATTGATAAGCTGGGACAAAATATGGACTAGGAATACGGAAAGCAAGAAACATGAACGAAGCCCTCCAACTAAAACTGTTGTGGAAAATTTTAGCGGAACCCGAGAATAACTGGGTTAAGATTATACAACACAAATACCTAAAAGAAAAACACATCCTTAACTACACTAGGAGGGGGGATGCGTTGTGGCAGTGGTCAAAACTCAGCTCCCTGATTACAAAATTTAAATCAGGACTCATCTGGTCGGTAGGAGACGGAAAATCTATCAATTTCTGGAAAGACAACTGGGTAACAACAGAGCCTCTTTTGGATAAAATTGAACCCCAACCCAATATGGACCAAAAAGAAACTGTAAGCGATTATATAATGGGGGGAAAATGGTGGAGAGAAAAACTTGATTCCATTCTCCCTGAGGCTATAACAAAAGAAATCATCAAAATCCCGCTACCCATAAGTCCCCTTGCTGATAGGCTATACTGGTGGCCAGACAAAAAGGGCTGGTTCACAACGTCTTCCGCCTATAACCTGATTTCAACCAACACACACATAATATCTGATGAATTCACCTGGATTTGGAAAATTGACGCTCCCCCAAAAGTCCAAAATTTTATGTGGAGAATCAAACAAAAAGGATTACCCACTGCTACGCGATTAGCCCAGAAGGGGGCTGCTGTTCCCACTACATGCATCTTGTGTAACCAGTCATCGGAAGATGATATTCATATCTTCATAGAATGCCCCTTCAACAACTTTCAACAATAATTTCCCAGAGAAATATCACAGAAAGTCAACACAATTATATCAGAAAACAGAGACATGGATCAAATTCTTCAGCTCCTGAGAACCACCCTTTCGAAAGACAACAAACAGAATATAGCATTTAGATGGTGGACACTGTGGTTTGTGAGGAATCAAATAATCTTCAGGAATGCCAAGATCCCTTCTATAGAGGGCATCAGAAAAATTATTTTGAAAAATATCAATAATTGAAAAAGAACCATCAAAGTGAACCTTGAAGACGACGAGGTTAACACAATCCAAAATAGGGTAAAAATCCACCCTAAAAATGCCAAAAAGTCCACCCGATGGAAAAGGCCACCCATGGGCAAATACAAACTAAACTTTGATGGATCATATATATCAGATTCAAAGAGCTCTATTGGCTACATTATACGGGATTGGAATGGTAATCCAATCAGCATGGATGGTGGGGTGATTGGGGGACAATCTCCTATTATGGCAGAAGCATTGGCACTACGACTTGGGGTAAAAAAGGCAAATGAACTAAACATCGATAACCTAATCATTGAAGGGGATTTAAAAGTAATTACGAATTTCTTAGAAACACACACGAACTGTCCTTGGGAAATAGAATTAATAATGTCAGATATTCAGACCATTCTCCGAGGTGTAAGGAATATAGAAATTTC
Source organism: Persicaria maculosa (assembly GCA_963922045.1). Taxonomy (NCBI): domain Eukaryota; kingdom Viridiplantae; phylum Streptophyta; class Magnoliopsida; order Caryophyllales; family Polygonaceae; genus Persicaria; species Persicaria maculosa. The sequence goes on along the minus strand of OY998259.1, from coordinate 22,244,576 downwards.
CCACATTCCCCGTATTGGTAACTGGGTAGCGGATAAGGTTGCACACCTTTGCTACTCTACTCGGGGACCTAATTTATACAATCACTCAGGTCTACTTGACCTCATCCGGCAGGATGCTTTCGGGTAGAGTGTTCTCACCCGAATTCTTACCTAATCAAAAAAAAAAAAAAACTTTTGTAAGTTGTAACTTGTACCAGGCCTATTGTACATGCTTGTTTGGATAATCTTTTGCGCCTAAAGCATAAAATTTTCTATTTGGTACATGCATTCTTGTGATGTTTTTCGTCTTATCTTTGAATAATGCTGATTGGCGAATGATCATTCACTAGAAAATTGAAACGAAGCTCCAATTTTCTATTTGGTACAAGCATTTATGTGCACTTTCACATTTTTGATGATATGCAATCTGAAATTTTCGTGTGGCTCATGTTTAGGTGATATGTACCATAGAATTAGTCAATTAGATTAGTCTATTAGCTCAAATGGTAGAGTAATGTGTTCTACACATCGATGTAGTTTCAAATCCCACCAGACTACAAAAATTGTACTTGTGATAGTTCAAACCTAGCTTGCTAGATTTTTTTTTGGGTAAACTGCAGGAAACCACCCCTTAAATACACTGTATTGCTCAAAATCACCCCTTAAAATGAAAATTGCAGAAAATCACCCTTTAAACATACTCTGTTAGCAAATAACCACCCAACCCGTCTATTCCGTTAAAAATTCCATCAAATGTGTGAAAATACAATTATACCCTTGGGTTCACCCTCCGAACTAGCCAAAACCTCTGTTCGATCAAACCCTATAAACTCAGGAACAACGGCGGTGACGGCAAACAACTTGCAGCTCCTCGACGACTTCCTTCTTCTTCTCCTCGACCTCCTCTGCGAGCACTTCAGCAGGCGTTTCCTTCAGATCCCGGGCGGCGTCGACATTGGGGTCACGGGAGACATGGAAGAACCAACCTTGGCGACCCAACCATAGAGACCCTCGGGAGACATGGAAGAACTCGAGATCGGTTTAGTTTAGCGGCGGAAGAGGACCGGTGAATCGATTGAACTTGATGGGGGTTGAAATCGATGGGGATTGAAGAGGAGCGGTGAACCGACTAAACTTGAAGAGGAGCGACATCAACCGGTCGAGGGGGTTGAAATCGATAGGGATTTGGCCGCACTGCATTCACAAGCAGACGTTCAGTCGGCGCCGGATTCTCGTGCGCCTTCTCTTTCTGCTTCAAATTGCTCTCCGATGACCTATCACTCTGGTCCCTTGCCATTTCCGAACCCAGATCCAGCGCCGGCCCACTACTCGTCCTCGAATTACTCACAAATCCCAATCCTTGAGAAACCCTAGCTTTCCTCATCATGTCTCCATGATTCACAAATCCTTTTTTTGGAAGCATCAGTCTCAATTTCAATACACAGGAGTATTATTCCCTCTCACCATGCCGTCAATTCCATACCCAGGAGTATTCCCTCTCGAGTTTACTCTGTTGTTCGAACAAGTGGTACTTTGCAAACGAGGAAGAAGCACTTTAATTTTTAGTTTTTGTTATTGACATTTATTTCTTTTATCTTTTACGAGCAATATACTTTTGTAACGTTGGGTAGACGGAAAAGCTGAAATTTCACAGACTTTTTAACGGAATAAATGGGTGGGGTGGTGATTTGCTAACGAAATAGGTTTAAAGGGTGGTTTTATGCAATTTTTATTTTAAAGGGTGGTTTTGAGCAATGTAGTATATTTAAAGGGTGGTTTTCTGCCGTTTACCCTTTTTTTTTTATATGCTACATATGTGCATTTAACTAAATAAATCCAACTTGGACTTGGTCTTAAATTACTTAAATGGTTCATGAATTCAATTCAATAAGCCTAGGTGGGATTCGAACCCACTTCTTTGTGCATGAGCACATTGCTCTCCCATTTGAGCTAATAGGCTAAAGATGTATATATGATAACTAAAATCAAACGAGTGTTGCAACAACTTAATGTTTATGATCATACTATCCTTCTTAAGAAGCAACTCAGGCAGTGACTAAATTATGTGTACATCTTGAAATAGTAACATAAGAAAACTGACCATCTCATGCATATATTCAACAAGAAGTTTGGAAATTTACAATGAAGGAGCATTAAACATCTTCTCTTAGCAGATAAAACAAAGATAGCTTGCTCTTATCAGCAAGTTGACACTGATTGCAATATATATATATATATATATATAGGGGAGGGTTCAAGTGAGAAGAATCTGGTCCGATAAGGAGGAAAGAAGTCATCTGATTGGTAGTTAAAAAGTAACAAACGCGCTTTTTTTTTTGGGTTGAGCAACACGCGCCCCCTTCTTCCTATCATTCATCTTCGTTGTTTCTCCCTCTTCACGAAGTAATTTCTCAGACAGAAGCCTCGTCGCGACCTTCACCGTTGCGTCGCTCTCAACTGCGATTTCAACAAGATCAACTCCAATCAGATCCGGCGGTCGCCTGGTACTGGCCGCTGATATTTCGCGAATCTATCTGCGAGGCCTGGTCGAAAGGTACCGGCTATGAGGAGACCGGTGAGAGGAGCGGGATCGCGACGGCGCTCCACACAGTCGATCGGTTTGTCCGTATCGAAGTCGAAGCGCGACGCTGAAGACGAGTGGGCTGACGGCGGCGGTTGGCGGATTCAGATGCCATGGATGGGGGTTTCGATTTTTTTTTTCTGCTTTATGATGTGTGGATTATCGGGGTTTAGGGTTGATTTAAAAATCTAGACTTTTATTGGTTCATGGAATGGTTAGATACAGATGCGTAAATTCGGATAGGTGATTGAGCATTTCCGTGATAAAAGTTGAATTTTTGCTTGGAGTTGATAGATCAAAAAATAATTAGCAAGTCACTATGATGTATTGCTCACATTGATTGCTCGTTGCTGCTCAATCTCAAGACTATGTGATATGCGAATGTTTTTCTTTATTTGCTGAATGCTTTTTGAATGAAAAATTATATACCTAACTTGGTTTTGTCTTTTGTATTGGTTCATAGAATAATTGGATAAAAAAAGGTAATGTTGTATGGCACATAGAATTTTCAATTTAGGTAATGTTGTAAACCAAGTGGTTTGGGGTTTTAATACCAAATGGTTCAGGATTTTAATACCAAGTGGTTCAGGGTTTTTAATACAAAGTGGTTCAAGGGTTAATACTATGTGGTTTAGGGGTTTTAATACCAAGCGGTTCAGGGTTTTAATACCAAACGGTTCATGGTTTTTATATCTAAGTAGTGCAGAGTTTTAAAGCAAGTGATTCAGGGTTTTAATATCAAGTGGTTCTGGGGTTTATACCAAGTGGTTCAGTGCTTTTATACCAAGTGGTTTAGAGTTTTAAACTAAGTGGTTCAAGGTTTTTAATACTGAGTGGTTCAGCACATATAAACAGAAGTGGTTCACAAAGTAAATAGTATTGGTTCATGAACAATTTTATTTTTAAAAAATAAACAAATAAATAATTAAAAATTAAGCATTAAGTGAAAATAAAAGAAGAATGAAAACTTCATGAACCACTTCGATCGTTATAACTTAATGAATCACTTCTTGATAACTTCATTAACCAATTCTTGATAACTTAATGAACCACTTCTTAATAGCTTTATTCACCGCTTCTTAAAGCTTCATGAACCACTTCTTTATAGCTTCATGAATCATTTCTTTATAGCTTCATGAATAACTTCTTTATAGGTTCATGAAACACTTCTTTATATGTTCATTAACTACTTCTTTATAGGTTCATGAACCACTTCTTTATAGCTTCATGAACCACTTCTTTATAACTTGTGAACCATGTGAATCACTACAAATAAAATGGCTGAACCATTGTGAAAAAAGTTGTTGAACCACTGTGAATAAAATTGCTGAACCGTTGTGAATAAAATTGCTGAACCACTGTGAATAAAATTGTTGAACCATTGTGAATAAAATTGCTGAAACACTTCTTTTTATACTAAGTAGTTCAGGGTTTTTATACCTAGTGGTTCAGGATTTTTATTCCAAATGGTTCAGGGGTTTTTTATACCAAGTGGTTCAGGGTTTTTATACCTAGTGGTTCAGGATTTTTATTCCAAATGGTTCAGGGGTTTTTTATACCAAGTGGTTCAGGGTTTTTATTCCAAGTGGTTCATGAGTTTTTTATACCAGGTGGTTCAGAGTTTTAAACCAATTGGTTCAGCACATATAAATAGAAGTGGTTCACGAAGTAAATAGTAGTGGTTTAGAGTTTTAAACCAAGTGGTTCAGTACATATATATATAAGTGGTTCATGAAGTAAATTGAAGTGGTTCAGGGTTTTAAAACAAGTGGTTCATCACATATATAGTTAGAAGTGGTTAGCGAAGTAAAGAGAAATGGTTCATGAAATAAATAGTATTTGGTCATTAAATAAATAATTAAAAATTAAACATTAAAAGAAAATAAAATAAGAATGAAAATTTTATAATTATTAAATACTAATGGTTCATGAAATAAATAGTATTGGTTCATGAACTATTTTATTTAAAATAAATAAATAAAAAATAAACATTAAAAGAAAATAAAAGAAGAATGAAAATTTTACAATTATTAAAATTGTAGTTGTTAATGAAATAAATTCTAGTAGTTCGTGAAAAATGGAGTAGTGATTCATGAAATAAAGAGTAGTGATTCATCAAATAAATAGTATTGGTTCATTAAATAAATATTATTGGTTCATTAAATAAATAGTATTGATTCATGAACCATTTTATTTTAAAAACAAAAAAATAAATAATTAAAAATTAAAAATTAAAAGAAAATAAAAGAGTTGTGGTTCATGAAATAAAGAGTATTGGTTTATGAACTAATATTATTTAACGTTGATTTTAATATATTCGTTATTTTTTTTAAAGATAATTTGAAATTATAAAAATATATAATTTTTTTACAGGGAAATATATATATTTTTTCTAATGTATAATTAATAAAATTATATGATGATGTTTTAATTAAATTTCAAAAACGTTGATTTAATTTTGAGAAGAAACCTGTTTAAGGGTTAAAACTTATTAAATTGTAAAATGAACATGAAAAGCTACTTGGTCCAGTGGTTGGCTGGTTGCCCCATTAATTAGGTGCATGCGGTTCCGGGTTTGATATATATATATGCCATGGTTTAGCTTGAAAAATTAGCATACTGATGCTTAACAGGTTAATCTTCTAACAAGTTTATGGAAGAAAAAAAACAAGTGGGGCAAATACACACTGAGTTATCTTGTCTACAACATGGATAAAGTCATAAATTACACCACAACATGACCCAAAACTGATAGTGCAGTAGCTTGTCCATGACAACGATTCATGAGACTTGTTACAGAACAGAGATACCGAGCTGGATAACCAAGTAAGTTTGGTGAAATAGATACCAAAGTTAGTACAGTAGCTTGTCCATGAAAAGAATCAAGTTCCAATTTCAAATTGCTCCCCATTAGAACTTAGAAGGTCACTCGAATGAGTTCCTTTAACGAATAGAAACTATTTTCATATTGTGGAAGATAGTTAGAAGAAAGAAATAATACTGCCAACAAAATCCTATGTAAAGTATTAATTAGAAGATGGTAAGAACCCACAAAATGATTAATTTAACCCCTTGTAGAATACTCTTTGCAAATCACCACCCAGCCTAGTTGCCTCAAAACTTTAATTTTGGTAAAGTTAATGGGATTATTTCATCCTTTCTAATGGCAACTTAACAGAAATGGAGTTATGGCTTGTGGTTTGCAAATGAACCCCTGTAAAGGCTGTAATGGGTGGTGAAATGGAAAGTATGTTTGTTATCAATGGTGGATTTGTGTTGAACGCCCCTGATCAATAGGTGGTTAAACGCAATTTACCCTTAAAATGTATTAATGGGTGGTTTTGTGTCAAGCTCTGAATTACGGCCTCAGCTAAAAACTCTTTTATCTCCACTTCAGATTCCTTTAAACCCAAGAGTAATTTCAGTTTGAAATACGTCAATTTGGATTCGTAGCATCACAATAAGCAAAGATATCATTCCAGAAATACGTAAGAAACTGCAAGGCTAAGATATCATTCCAGAAATACGTCAATTTGGATTGAACAATAAAGTATAACCCAAAGCTTATCGCGAAATATTTATCGCAAAGCAATCACTAGACCACACACTTAGTTCTTAATCTGAGAAACATCTTAAAGCTTCCGTCCAGGTTATATTTACACAGATATTATCCACCCTATTATTTTTTTAATGACGAGGAACCCACCTTTCGGTGGAAAACCTCGAGCACGTGACCCTATTTTTATAACATAGGGAACATGTCATCAAAGTGAGGTAGCAAATATCGATGATTTTCTAGAAACACTTCAGTGACGTCTCTTGGAGAAGCGTGGACCAACGACATTCCTCTTCCTCCCATCTGGATGAGAGATCTTCTCACCATACTCCTTGTACAACAGTACAAGTTACAAAAGTGTTTATAAAATTACATAATGATATTTTTAGGTTATACTATTTTAATTGAAGAACTATATTAGCAAATAAAAATTCATAATTTAAGAAATTTAATTGATCAAAATATAGTAAAGTAGTAACTTTAATGGATAAAGAAAAATTTAAAAGCATTCATTTATAATATCTCCCAAAGTCTTCTTCCCGTCTTCACCATCTTGCTAAATAACTCAATTTGTTATGGTAAAACATCTCACTTGCTATTTATGCGCATGCATTTGTTAAATATGATAATAAAACTATATAAAATATTGAATTTTTATAATTATTTATTTCAAATAATTTGATATCTTATTACTAATAATGAAATTTTTAAAAATAAATAATAAAAATTTAATATTTTATATAGTTTTATTGTCCTAAAAATGTATGTGAATAGTAAACTCGCCCTATTTTATCGAACAAATCTTAAATTCAGTCTCATTTATGGATTTTCAAATTTATAGTTTTAGATATTGGGGATTTTGTATGAGCATTTTCATCTTTTAATTGAATTGCCATATTATATTTTTTCAAACACCAGTAGACCCAAATCGATGCAGATGGTTGAGGCGCACTCGTCCATTATATTGCACACTCTCCTTGATACACATCTTGATTCTAGAGGTGGCTGTTAACCTGAACTGAAAGAGTGGTTAGTAAATTGTTAAGCCCCTTGGTTGCTGTTGTAACAGAATAGAGAGAGAGAGCCTTAGAGAGACTTTAGGAGGGAAACCACTTCAATTGATCATGAATGAATGTTCTCATGTACAAAGGACCATTTATACAATGTCCTAACATAACCCCCTCCCTTACAAAGACCTTGTCCCAAGGTCTAATTCAAGGAAAAATCCGGAAATTGGCGCAAAATGTGGCTTGCAGGTTCCCAAGTTGCCTCCTCATGTGGCAAGTTGATCCATTTGATGAGCCACTCCACCACAGGGTCGCCACTGGCCAGCTGCTTGGTCCTTGTGTCCAAGATTGTTTCTGGCGCCACCACAACAGAACCTGACTCATCTGTAGTGGGTAACTCTTGCTGAGGAGTGATGGTGGAGCCAATCTTCTTCTTCAGCTGAGAAATGTGAAAAACTGGATGTAATTTTGAAGAGCTAGGTAGGGCCAATTTGTAAGCAACTCCTCCCACTCTGCTAATAACCTCGAAAGGTCCATAGTATTTAGCACTCAGCTTCAAACATTTCCTCATAGTCAGGGATGTTTGTCTATATGGTTGTAGCTTGAGATAAACCATATCTCCCACCTGTAAGCTCCTCTCTGTCCTCCTACTGTCAGTAAAGAATTTCATTCTTTCTTGGGCCATGATTAAGCCTGATCTCAGTAATCCCAGTGCCGTCTCTCGTTCCTGAAACCAATCTTCTACTGAGGCTGTAGTTACATTGTTGGCTCTCAAACCCAACTGTGGTGGTGGATATCCATATAAGGCTTGGAATGGTGACATTTTCAGAGCTGTGTGGTAAGAAGAATTGTACCACCATTCAGCTAAGGTGATCCATCTTGCCCATTGCTTTGGCATTGCTAATGTCATGCACCTCAAGTATGCTTTAAGGCACTGGTTTGCTCTCTCTGTCTGGCCGTCAGTTTGAGGGTGATAAGCTGTGGACAACTTGAGTGAGGTACCCAGCTTCTCGAACAGCTCCTTCCATAGATGGCTGGTGAAGATCTTATCTCTGTCTGAGATTATATCACTAGGCAATCCATGGAGTTTGTAGATGTGATCCATGAATAACTGGGCTACTTGAGTTGCTGAGAATGGATGACTCAATAGCAAGAAATGGCTATACTTGGTAAGCCTGTCAATTACCACTAAAATGACATCAAATTCTCCTGACCTGGGCAATCCTTCCAAGAAGTCCATGCCAATTGAATGCCATGGTGTCTCAGGTATTGGTAGAGGTTGTAGTAAGCCTGGATATGCTACATTCTCGTGCTTGTGGCGTTGACATATGTCACATTCTGTGACAAATTTCTCAATAAACTTCTTCATGTGAGGCCAATAGAACAGTGCTTTTACTCTATGGTAGGTTGCTCGAGTACCTGAATGCCCTCCTGTAGCTTTTGAGTGGAATGCAGCTATAATTCTAGTCTTCAGTTCCCCATTATGCCCAATCACTAGTCTGCTCTTGTACCTCAATACATCACCTTGCCACTTGAAGTGAGAAGAAGTGCCAATTGCAGCCCTGGGTGCCACTTCCTCAATCTCTGAATCATTGGTATAGCTATCTGCAATCTCTTGCATCCATGCTGGCCTGATCTCTACCAAGGCAAAACAAGAGCTCACTTCTGTGTGGTTCATGGATACTCCTCTTCTGGATAGTGCATCAGCCACTGTGTTACACTTGCCCATTCTATATTGTATGGAGTAAGATAACCCCAAGAGTTTTCTAATAGCTTTCTTCTGTAGGTGTGTGGTAACCTACTGATCCAACAAATGTCTCAGACTCTGGTGATCAGTGATGATGATAAAGTGGTTGGGTTCCAGGTAATGGCGCCATTTCTCAATTGCAAACAAAATGGCTAGCATCTCTTTTTCATATGTGGACAGTAGGATGTGCTGGCCACTGAGAGCTTTGTTGATGAAAGCTAGTGGTTTACCATGTTGCATCAACACTACTCCAATACCTTCCTCACATGCATCAGCCTCAATCTGAAATTGAAGGTTAAAATCTGGCAAAGCCAACACTGGGGGGTAGAAAGTAGCTTTCTAATCTTGTGAAAGGCCTCAGTGCTGGTAGTTGTCCACTGAAATGCATCCTTTTTAAGCAACTCATTCAAAGGTTTGCAAATGGTCCCAAATCCTCTTATAAAACGCCTGTAGTGGCCAGCTAGGCCTAAAAAGCTTCTCAACTCTTTCTCAGATGTAGGAATAGGCCATTTGACTATAGCCTCTATTTTGGATTGATCAGTGGCCACCCCTTCAATAGATATTACATGTCCCAAGTACTCCACTTTAGGAACTCCAAAGCTGCATTTGGAAAGCTTGGCAAACAACTGATGTTTCCTCATGCTCTCCAGGACCCCTCTCAAGTGGCCAACATGATCTCCAAGTGAAGTGTTGTATACCAGTATATCATCAAAAAACACAAGGACACACTTCCTGAGGTACTTAGCAAAAACCACATTCATAAGAGATTGGAATGTGGCTGGTGCATTTGTCAAGCCAAAGGGCATGACATTGAATTCACAATGTCCATTATGAGTCCTGAATGCAGTCTTAGGGATGTCACTCTCAGCTGCCCTGACTTGATGATAACCAGCACGCAAATCCAATTTAGAAAATACAGTTGCCCCATGGAGCTCATCTATCAATTCTTCAATGTTTGGGATTGGAAACTTATCTTTGATAGTTGCCTCATTCAATTTCCTGTAATCCACACAAAACCTCCATGTTCCATCCTTCTTTTTAACTAGTAAGGTAGGTGATGCAAATGGACTTTGACTATGCCTAATAAGGCCTGATGCTAGCATATCCCTTACTTGTTTTTCAATTTCATCTTTCTGGCCGTGAGGATACCTATAAGGTTTAGAGCATATGGATTGGGTGCCTGGCTTTAGGGGAATGTTGTGCTCACACCCCCTCTCTGGTGGTAAGTGTTTAGGCTCCTCGAACACATCCTGAAACTGATCTAACACCTTCTTCACCTCTTCCGGGACTGACTCCTCAGTAGTAGACAGTTGACAAAGCTGACTAACCTCAGCCATTATCTCCAATTCCTCACCCTTAGCCAACTACTGTAATTCCTTCCCTGTGATGTGCCTAACCATTGCCTTCTTGTCAGTCTCTACAATCCCTTGCAGCTCCACTCTCTTGCCTTCTTTAGAGAAAGCAATGGTGATCTTGTTGTAGTCAAACTGTATGGGGCTATAATTCTTCATCCAGTTGACTCTTAGAAGAAGTTCAAATTCCCCAATCTTCAAGGCTCTAAGATCAAATGAGTAACTGCCTCCTTGCATCTCCCATTTGAAGCTCTTACACTCCTGCCTGCAGAAGAGTTTTCCTTTATTCAAGCCCTCCACTATCATCAGATTGGCTTTAGTGAGCTTGAATCCAGCCTCTTTAGCAATTAGAGTATCCATAAAACTGTGGGTTGACCCACTGTCTATCAACACATTGATCAATCTACTGCCCACATAACCTTTTACCATGATGGATGTATCTGCTCCATTACCTGTCAGAACTCTCACAAATCCCTCTTGATCTTCCATGTTCTCTTCTTCTTGAATCAATGCCACTTCTCCCTCGTCAATTTCCTGATCTTGCACTGTCAAGTGCTTGACTGATGAAGGGTTGCACTTGTGTCCCACAAAGTACTTCTCCCCACAGCGAAAACACAACCCCTTCTTGAGATCACCTGCGATCTTGGAGCTACTGAACCCTCCCCGTGTAGGTTCTTGGAAACCTCCAGCACTTGGTTTCCATGGATTCTGTTAATTCTAACCAAGGTATGCACAACATCATGATGCAGTCTTGCCAATTCTAGAACCTCAGCTAGATCTCTTGGTCTACCCAATTTCACTAGAGGCTTGATTTCAGGTTTCAATCCACTAATGTAACTAGTTACAAAGTAACTCTCGGGAAGGTGTGGATTGTAGGAGAGCATACCTGCTCGGAGATCTTCGAACCTTTCGTTGTAATCCTCTAAGTCTGCAGATTGGCTAAGCTTGTTGAATTCCTCGACGATATCCACTCCCTGTTTTTCCCCGAACCTACAACACAGCGCCTCGCTCATCTCTTTCCAACGAATTCCCCTTCGTTGCATCAGATATCCTTGGATCCATGTATCCGCGCGGTCCTGCATATACATTGCCGCCAATTCCACCTTCTGGTGTTCTTGGATCCCGAATAGCGAGAAGTATTTCTCACATTTTCTCACCCAGCTGCGTGGTTTTTTTCCGTCGAATTGAGGGAAATCCACTTTGGGAAATCGATTTTGGCCGGCAAGAATTCCATCGTTTCTCATTGGCGGCGGTCTGTATGCATTTGTATCTTCTGGAATTTCCCGATTAGTTGCCGGTGGAGTCTTTTCTTGATTCTCTACGGTACCTTGACGATCTGCTTTTAGCGATAGAGCCCTCATCCACTCGCCGATCTGAGCGATTGATTGCTCCATTCTCGTATGGTAATCCTCTGCTGATTTCTTCATGTCGATGATTGTCTGTTGCATTTGTTGCTGTTTCTGCACCGTCTCCAGTAATTGTTCATGCGTTGTTGATGAGAGTTGTTGAAGTTGAAGGAGATGGGAGTCCACTTTCTCGGTCACCTTGAAGCGAGTACCCTCCGCCATTGATGCCGATTGCCGAAGATCTCAAGCACTGATACCACTTGTTAAGCCCCTTGGTTGCCGTTGTAACAGAATAGAGAGAGAGAGAGAGAGAGAGAGAGAGAGAGAGAGAGAGAGAGACTTAGAGAGAGTTTAGGAGGGAAACCACTTCAATTGATCATGAATGAATGTTCTCATGTACAAAGGACCATTTATACAATGTCCTAACATAAATTCAGTGTTATCGTATTTTAGATCAGTTGTTTATGGAATTCAGAAATGGCTTAATCAACTTTTGAAAGATTTGAATCATTTGATATAAAAATGCAAAATTATGCAAGGTAAATGAAATGTAAACAAAATAGTTATAGAAAAGTATATATAGATAAGAGAAGAATGCTACTTATATGGAAAATAAGATATGAAAGATAATGATTAGAGAAGTATAGGAGATATGGAATAAGATGGTAATGATTAAATTTTAAGCTTGGGGGCATGGCTAGTTAATCATTCGTCAATTATTATTTTTAATAGGAAAGTTATTGTTACCTCATTTGCATGTGAATGAAAATGCACAGGCATGAAGACAGTATAACAAAACCTTTCCAGGCTTAAACATCGATAGAGATTGGTGATCCAGAATCCAGATATTCAATCAAACACTAAACACTAAATTAATGAAATTATAGCATAAATGAGATGTACAAGTTACAGTTCTGGACGAACTGCAAAGGCAACTCGTTCCCAGGTGGTGTGAATACATAAAAAATTACTATCTAATTCAACACACCTGATCCATCTGACAGTCACTTTTGATGGCTATCATAGTTGAGGAGATATAAACAACCCGTTTATGGGGCCATCGCAAAAAGTCGAACTCCAGCAAAGGGATATCAAAATCAATCGACAACCGGTCTGGCATCCATGGCCTCTCTTACTTCTGCCAAATCCGGACAGTATCTCTTTGAAAGGACATCCACTTGCTCGGAAAATGATTTATTCCCATGCTCACCAAGGTGTCGCGACATCTGCAGCCAACGCTTGCGGCACAGGTCACCTGACCTATGTTCCAGCAGATACTCCCAGTCCACTTCCTCTTCACAGCTGGCGTCAAGACCAACTAGCACGTTCACCATCCGATAATCATCGACATCCGCCCATTCGCCTTGAACAACCATAGGCGATGTTAGCTGCTTGTACCACTTCTGGCAGCACTTTGAATTATTCCGAGTACCTAGTTCATCACTGATTGCCTCCCAGTGGATGGTATCCCTCAACATCCCGTGCTTCGATTTTTTCTCCTCGGAAACTTTCATCAGCAGATCTTCATTCACTAGTTTGAACAACCTTCGGTATTCGTCTTGGGACCATTTCCCTTTATTCAGATCAATGAGCTTGTATCTCTGAAATGCATTCCTCACATGAAGATTGTATTTGCCCAGCTTATCAGCCATCATTTGCCATTTTGGACCGTTTTTCTTATAGAACTCCCTAACAAACTCCACTTCCTCCGTGGTCCAGTTACTGTCACCTCGTTTATACAGAATTTGAGCCCGCAGATAAACGCTGCGGATTGGCCTCCAAGGCAACGCAGCAGCAATCACTTTCCAACAATCTTTTACTTGTGGGTGAAATCTACAGTTGAGAATCATATGCAAACCCTCTTTACCCAGCTGCATTGCTTTTATATACCTGTCAACAGCCTTTTTAATCAATTCGTTCTCTAAATTCGAAAATCGCTTGCCTTGCACTAAACCACCCACATCAAAGGGAGGCATATCCTTCACCTCCTCTGAAAATCCGACTCCTCTAGATTTGTTGCTCTCCGGTGTCACAAGTTTGGAAGAGTCCCTCTTTCTCTTTTTGGATTTCAGAACTTTACAATTAACTTCGTTTTCAGGGAACACGACATCCTCAATTTCCTTCATCTTCCTCTTCCTCTTTTTCTCCTTGTTATGAGCATTTGTACCATCCCTTGGCATTTCCTTTTTTCTTCCTACTTTCCTCCCTTCAATACCAGCTACATGGACATTATTCATTTCTTTCTTCTTCTTCTTCTTGTTTTCCACTGTGGTCTCCTTACCATTGATTAACTTCATATGATCCCTCTTCCTTTTCTTTACTTCTCCGACATTCTCATGGCCAGCTAACACACCATCCTTCTTGTTCTTCCTTTCCTCCTTAGCCGATCTCATTACATCACCCGTCGTTTCCTTCCTTATCATCTTCGCACCCTCACCATTTACGCCATCCTTACTTTCTTTTTCCGTCCCCTCATTACCACCTTCACACCCATCGTTTGCCTTGCCATCAGCTTTCGTATCGCCCTTTGGCATTTCTTTTATTCTTTCTACTTTCCTCCCTTTGATACTAGCTCCTACAACATTATCCTTTCCTTTCTTCTTTCCTCTCCTCATTACCGGACATCATAGTCTCTTCCTCAACCTCCCCACTACTAGCCATAGCCATGACAGTATCCTTACCAACACTAGACCCTCTTGAATTCAACACCTTTTCCTTTCTGGCACTATGTTCAACTTCAATTTTTGTTTTCTTTCAGAGTCTTTATGAACTGACACTAAACTCAAAAACACAAGATATACAAGCAAAAACCGGTGGGAAAACTTAATTCTCAAAGCAAACTGATTGAGAAAAAGATCATATGCTGGACAACAGTTTCCTGAACAAAAAGCATAAATTTCCAAGTGTTGAGAATGTAGAGGAAATAGTTGCTCATGGAAAAGGAAATTCTAGATCAATAAGCAATGCAATTGAATCCAATTATGATGAAATTCCATATAAACGCAACTCGCAATCACTTATGCTTATTGCTTATTTAATAAAGGTTCAAACCTGACGGACTGATTTCACAAGACTTGAAACAATTGGTAAGATGCTCGCTTCAAATACATGCTCCGGGTAGCGGCGGAGTGACCGACTGATGAGCTATGGTAAGGCGAGTAGCTAAGGGAAGGTGGCCGGTGTAGCGACAGCGAGGAAGCGGCTCTGGATGGGGGTGCTAGGGTTAGATGCCGCCGGTTAGGGCTTTGGGTGAATGGGAGATTGAAGGCGCTCCGCTTACGGGGAAGAGCTTCTATGGGTGGGAACTTGAATTTATGATTAAACGACCTGATTTTTTAAAAACTTCAACGAAAGCCTCTGGATTTTAGAGAAAATTACAAATGGGTCCTTTAACTTTTTGTTTTTTACTAAATTAAAATCACCAAATTTTGGGTACTCCATAAAAGTTATAACTGAGTTTATAAAAATATTAAAATTTCATGAATTGTGACTTGGGAGTATCCGGCAAACATGAACATTATCTTTATGCGTCAATTAGACCTTTGTTGACACCAAAAGTCGGAGAACAAATCAGATATATAGCACTCTAGCAAGCAAAAAAAAAATGCTAACTTAAGATCAAATAAAATTAAAACATCACTCTTTTCCTTGACGAATTTGAAATCATTCAGGATGACATTTAAAGTCTTGGCACCGATTAGATTTTGGAATTTGATAATTAGATTTTTGATAGGACCCATTAGGTAACAACTTCAATTGTTGTAGTTGCTGTGACTTTAGATTCTAGGGCCTCACACTCATCAAAAAAAAAAAAGATTCTAGGGCCTCACTTGATTTGTGCAGATATGATAGTGAGAGAGTAAAAGTTATGATGAGGTTGAAGACCCTGGTTTTCGTTTATTTGTCCAGATCAAGTTGATCTCGATGATTCTCCATTTCTTTTGATTGCTATCACTCCCTTTCTCTTTCCCCTCTTTGAAAATTGATCATTTTATCGCATATTAACGACCTCAAGGGCACCCCTTCGCGTCCTCTGCCTGATGCCCTATCATCTACGATACAGACGATCACGATGGGACAGGTCCACTTTTGATTCTTTAAAGGTGGTTCCTGAATTGAAACTGTGTTTGGAGTTTTTATTGAGATTGCTGTTATTTGCTGCTCTGTGTGTTCTAGGCTTGGACGGTTGCTTGTGAAACAGATCATAGGCCTAACTCCTAAGAGATAGTTCCTCCAACATTTCTGATGGAGTTCACGGATGTGAACATAACCATTGAGAGCTAATGGACGCCAACCTTCATAAGATTGATCGATCGATCCACTCAAACATTTATCCTAACAGCACAGTGAAGCAACTGATGCAAAAAAGGAAAAAAGTGACAGTTTAGTTCCGTTTATAATGGAATAATTCCTGCGAGATTTTAACAAGAACATATCGAAAATCAAATGACAATCACACCTTACAAAGTTGAATATCGATGATTTTCACAGGTATTATCCGCCCTATTCTATTCTTATCACATAGGGAACCTGTCATCAAAGTGAGGTAATAAATATCGATGATTTTCTAGAAACACTTAAGTGACGTCTCTTAGAGAAGTGTGGACCAACGACGTTCCTCCCATCTGGATGAGAGATCTTCTCACCATACGCCTTGTACAGGTTACAAAAGTGTTTATAAAATTACATAATGATGTTTTTAGGTTATACTATTTTAATTGAAGAACTATATTAGCAAATAAAAATTCATAATTTAAGAACTATTTTAATTGATCAAAATATAGTAAAGTAGTAACTTTAATGGATAAAGAAAAGTTTAAAAGCATTCATTTATAAGTTATAACATAAATTAATGAAACACTAAACACTAAGCACTAAATTAATGAAATTATAGCATAAATGAGATGTACAAGTTAGACGAACTGCAAAGGCAATTCGTTAATCGTTCCCATGTGATGTACTGGTGTGGATACATAAAATTACTATCGAATTCAACACTACTGATCCATCTGATGGTCACTTTTGATGGCTAGCATAGTTGCGGAGCTATAAACAACCCCTTTAGGGGGCCATCGCAAAAAGTCGCACTCCAGCAAAGGGATAACAAAATCAATCGACAACCGGTCTGGCATCCAAGGCCTCTCTTACTTCTGCGAAATCCGGACAGTATCTCTTTGAAAGGACATCAACCTGCTCGGAAAATGATTTATTCCCATGCTCACCAAGGTGACGCGACATCTGCAGCCAACGCTTGCGGCACAGGTCACCTGACCTATGTCCCAGCAGACTCTCCCAGTCCACTTCCTCATCACAGCTGGCGTCAAGGCCAACTAGCGCGGACACCATCAGATAATCATCGACATCTGCCCATTTGCCTTGAGCAACCATAGGCGAAGTTAGCTTCTTGTACCACTTGTCGCAGCACCTCGTACTATTCCGAGTAACTAGTTCATCACTGATTGCCTCCCAGTGGATGTTATCCCTCAACATCCCGTGCTTCGATTTTTTCTCCTCGGAAACTTTCATCAGCAGATCTTCATTCACTAGTTCGAACAACTTTCGGTATTCATCTTGGGACCATTTCCCTTTATTCATATCGACGAGCTTGTATCTCTGAAACGCTAGCCTCACATGAACATAGTATTTGCCCAGCTTATCCGCCATCATTTTCCACTTCGGACCATGTTTCTTGTAGAAATCCCTAACAAACTCCACTTCCTCCGCGGTCCAGTTACTGTCACCTCATTTATACAGCTTGCGAGCCCGCTGGTAAACGCTATCGTGTGGTCTCCAAGGCAACGCAGCACTGATCACTTTCCAACAATCTTTTACTTGTGAGTGAGATTTACATTCAATAATCATATCCAAACCCGCTTCGCCCAGCTGCATTGCTTCTATATACCTGTCCACAGCCTTTTTAATCAATTCATCTTCTACATTCGAAAACCGCTTGCCTTGCACTAAAACACCCTCATCAAAGGGAGGCATATCCTTCACCTCCTCTGAAAATCCGACTCCTCTAGATTTGTTGCTCTCGGGTGTCACAAGTTTGGAAGAGTCCCTCTTTCTCTTTTTGGATTTCAGAACTTTACAATTAGCTTCGTTTTCTGGGAACACGACATCCTCAATTTCCTTCATCTTCCTCTTCCTCTTTTTCTCCTTGTTATGAGCATTTTGTATCATCCGTTTGCACTTCCTTTTTTCTTTCTACTTCCTTACCTTCGATACCAGCTACATGGACATTATTCATTTCTTTCTTCTTCTTCTTCTTGTTTTCCACCGTGGTCTCCTTACCATTGATTAACTTCATATGATCCCTCTTCCTTTTCTTTACTTCTCCGACATTCTCATGGCCAGCTAACACACCATCATTCTTGTTCTTCCTTTCCTCCCTAGCCGATCTCATTACATCGCCCGTCGTTTCCTTCCTTCTCATCTTGACACCCTCACCATTTACGCCATCCTTACTTTCTTTTTCCATCCCCTCATTACCACCTTCGCACCCATCGTTTGCCTTGTCATCAGCTTTCGTATCGCCCTTTGCCATTTCTTTTATTCTTTCTACATTCCTCCCTTTGATACTAGCTCCTACGACATTATCCTTTCCTTTCTTCTTCTTATTCTTCACTGTCATCTCCTTCTCATCAACTAACTTAATATGATCCCTCTTCTCATTCTTCCTTTTCTTGACTTCTCCATCATTCTCACGGCCAGCTAACACATCCTCACCGGCAATGCCACTGTTACTTTCTTCTTCCCTCTCCTCATTACCAGACATCATAGTCTCTTCCTCAACCTCCCCATTACTAGCCATAGCCATGACAGTATCCTTACCAACACTAGACCCTCTTGAATTCAACACCTTTTCCTTAATGCCACTGTGTTCAACTTCAATTTCTATTTTCTTTCAGAGTCTTCATGAACTAACACTAAACTCAACAAGATATACAAGCAAAAACTGGTGGGAAAACTAAATTCTGAAAGCAAGCTGATAGAGAACAAGATCATATGCTGAACAACAGTTTCCTGAACAAAAAGCATAAATTTCAAAGTGTTGAAACTGTAGAGGAAATAGTTGCTCATGGAAAAGGAAATTCTAGATCAAAAAGCAATGCAATTGAATCCAATTATGATGAAATTCCATATAAACGCAACTCGCAATCACTTATGCTAATTTCTTATTTAGTAAAGGTTCAAACCTGACGGACTGATTTCACAAGACTTGAAACAATTGGTAAGATGCTCGCTACAAATACATGCTCCGGATAGCGGCGGAGCGACCGACTGATGAGCTATGGTAAGGCGAGTAGCTAAGGGAAGGTGGCCGGTGTAGCGATGGAGAGGAAGGGGCGCTGGATGGGGGTGCTAGGGTTAGATGCCGCCGGTTACTCGGTTAGGGCTTTGGGTGAATGGGAGATTGAAGGCGCTCCGCTTACACTCCGTTTGGAAGATGGGATTTGATGGGATTTTTAGGGAGAGAATAGAAGGGAAAATGAATTGATTGTTTGGGTGGACAATTGGGAGGAATGGAAGGGATTTTAAACTTTAGTAACCACCCTATTCCATGGGATTTCACACCACATTAAATTGGTGGAATTTGATGGGAAAGTGAAAAAATTTCCTTTCTCTTCCCTTCCCTTCTCTTTCTTAAATTTCCAATCCCTCCCCTCCCCTAAAATACCCACCTGTCAAACAGACCCTTACGCGGAAGAGCTTCTATGGGTGGGAACTTGAATTTATGATTAAACGACCTGATTTTTTAAAAACTTCAACGAAAGCCTCTGGATTTTAGAGAAAATTACAAATGGGTCCTTTAACTTTTTGTTTTTTACTAAATTAAAATCATCAAATTTTGGGTACTCCATAAAAGTTATAACCGAGTTTATAAAAATATTAAAATTTCATGAATTGTGACTTGGGAGTATCCGGCAAACATGAACATTATCTTTATGCGTCAATTAGACCTTTGTCGACACCGAAAGTCGGAGAACAAATCGGATATATAGCGTTAAAATGATTGTCCCAATAGCACTCTAGCAAGCAAAAAAAATGCTAACTTAAGATCAAATAAAATAAAATCATCACTCTTTTCCTTGACGAATTTGAAATCATTCAGGATGACGAAGTGTTTGTCAAATTATTCACAAAAAAGAAAATATTTACCAAAAAATTCAGGGTTTGAAAATATTTGTCAAAATATTCACTAGGGTCCCACTTGTCTTTTATAATTTTCCATAAAAAGCAAAAATCATATCAAATCACCATATCTTTTTATAATTTGCATTAATATCCTTGTATGTTACTTACTTAGTCTATATTCCGCATTAAAATTTTATAATTAGAACCTTGATCCTGCAATTTGGTATCAGAGCCGAGTTAATTAAAAATATATCTGTATTTATCTAAGACAATATGGAGGTGTCTACTAATTATCCCCATAAGACTTATCCTCATGCTTTACACTTAGATGTAAACGAAAAGCATTTTGGAGCAATTTTGAATGCTATTTCAGACCAACTTATAGATCTAAAACTCGAAGTTAAAAAATTAGAACAATTATATATTGAGATTAGCAGTAAAATATTTAAGACTGTAAAAGAAACAGGCGAAGTACATCACCCAACAAATCTAAAAGCCATTAACGAAATTAGTCATCAGATAAGTCTAACATCAGGTGGTGAAATCGAGAAAGGAGATCCTTTTAAATATAGTTATCCGTTTAAAAAATCCAAAAAGAAGTTTTCTACTAAATTAGATAATATAAAGAACAAGGCAACGGTAGAAGAAAACCAAGACGAAAATCAAAATCCTAAAAATGAATCAACATCCAATTCGACAAATAAAGAAATTTAGCACTAAGTTGGATAATCCAGAATGGAAATTGAAGTTACAGAAACAAAGAGCCATTGAAACCAACTTTATGAATCAAGAAGTCATGAGCGACGACGAATCTGAAAAGAACTCAGATGAAGAAGCTATGTATCAACAAATGAGATTAATTAACCTAAAAGATATGGAAAACATTTCCATATCTAAAGTCCAAAGAAGGTTAAATGAAATTTTAAGACAAAGAAGGCCGAGGGATAATGAACCTGTAGAACAAAATAAAGCTAGAAGACATTACAGACGATATGAACATGGTTCTACCAGCAATTATAGACCTAGGTTAAAGCCTAAAGAATTTCTTGAAAAGAAGGAAAGATTTGGAGTAAGCATTATGCCAAACCATAGACCAAATCAAAGAGAAATTAACCTAGAACCCATAAGTGAAACAGGTTATAAATTAAACCTCGATGGTGTAAGAAATAGGCGTACGTGAAATCATAGAGTTCTGGAAGAAAAGTACGATGAGTGTATTAAACATGAATGTAGGTTGGAACTCTTCTCAATTCCTTAATTACATAGAGCATAGTTTCTATGGATGTATTGTCGATTGGTATGGAGCTATTGGTGATGAACCAAAACAAGAGCTTAGAAATTTAGCAAGCCCAGTAACGATGTTCACCTTAATATGTGAATTATTAGAAGACGAATTCATTGGAGAAAAAGAAGATCAAGATAAGGAAGATTTAAAATGGCAAAGAACCTTAAACAATCTTGAAATCTGTAACATGAAATATGTTGGTAATTACATAACATAATTCGAGAAATATTATTATAAGATAGGGGAAAACAACACTAATCTGCAAATGTTCTTTGATAAACTTCCTGCCCCAATTAATGAACAAATAAGTGAAGTATCTCGAGAGTTAATTAAAAATGGAGATAAAGATACTCTTGGTAACAGAATTTCCTATGTTAGGAAATGGGTCGAGAAGAAATGTCGAGACGTAAGAAGCACCCAAAGGATGAAAAAACAATTCTTAACTTGTTGGGAGACGCCAACAGAGTGGGGATGTGACAATAGAGATTACCAAGGAAAAAGAAACTATAAGAGAAAAAGTTTTAATAAACAAAGAGGTGAAAAATATTACAAGAAGTATTATAAAAAACCATTCTCTAAAAACAGAAGGTTTTTCCAGAAAGCCTCGTTTTGTCCTGAGAAAAAGAAAAACTGCAAGTGTTGGGCATGCGGAGAATCCGGTCATTATGCTAATGAATGCAAAAACAAGAAGAACAATGGATTAGCAGAAGCCCTAGGTAGTTTGGATTATATTGAGCTATATGAAGATGAAGCAGTAGATCTAGCCCTAAGAAACAACAAATGGATAGTAGAAATAATAAAAGAAAAGCTTGAAGAAGAAATAGAATCTGAAAATGAGTCAATAGAAGGTGAAGAAATTAATGAAATGATGGAAGGAGAAGTTCCTAGTGAGTTTTCTGATGAATATGAGATGACCACTTTAGCTCAACTTCAGCAAGCTGAAACCTCTATTGATGAGGAACAAGTTGAAGAAATGACGAGATCAGGGGTTGATTTCCCGATCATCGCTAAAGAACAGTTTGTTAAAAAATCATTATTCTCTAAATATGCTAAATATGTTTGCGAAGAAATGCCTGGAGATGTAACTGTCAAGAATAATGAAAATCAAGCAACTGAAGTAAACTTAGTCAATTGGGCAAACATTCAGAAACATAACAAAGATAAAAAGTTTAAATATATTTTCATATGTGGCATCCAAGTAATTATAACTCCATTACAAGACTATGGAAAAGATGTGTAATGCATTAATTTTGTTTGTGACATTAGGCATAAAAAGTTTAGTGATCAATGCATTAGTGGTATAGTCTGTAATTTGAGTCAAGGAGCAGTTTCTTGGATTTGTAGACCTAACTATTATGTTAGTCTAGAGGATCATTATGCATCTAAATTCTTAGCTATAAAATTGTTAACAGAAGGTATTAGTATGCATAAGGGAACTTGTCCTTTACAATTAAAGTGGAAGGTAGTTTATAAACTTGAGAATACTACAAATCCTCCACAAAAATGCCATATAGTAGAAGCTGAGAAACACGAGGTTGTAGGTCCAAGCAAAGAGGTTGTACCTGTTAAGCTAAGACCTGATCAAATAAGACTTAAGACCATTTGGATAAACGCATTTGAAAATTCTACGGGTACTAGTAGTAATAAGGTTTTAACCATAGATGAAGAAGGTAGAATCCATACGAATGCTAAACCACCAACCAGTCTCTCTAGATGTCCAAGTTTATCCAGAAACACTAGTTTTAGGTTCAATCCTAATCTTAGTATTACTCCAAGGAATTAGGGAGCTACCACTAGTAGAAAAGACAAATCGTTTGTGGTAGATGAAGACATAGTAAGCATGATAGCAGCATTAAACAAGAGGTTAGAAAATAAAATTATAAAAGAACCATCCAGACATAGTGTAGATCTAGGATCTTATCCTTTTAAGGAATCAACAACATCAATTCCACCAATAATTCAAAAGGTTAGAGAAAACCAAGAGGGGTCATCTAGTTCAGAGTCAAAAGGAAAGCTAATAGGATATTCCACTAAAATCATTAGTGAACCTATATATGAAAATGATCCAAGGGCTAAAGATTTAAAAGAATCTCTCACAGATTCTTTATTTGAAGATGAAATAGATATGAGAATGGAAGTAACAGACCTCAGACATCTTTATGCAGATAATATGAGAGTATAAGAAAGCTTTGAACATGTCAGTAGAGAATCACTAAAGAAAAATTATAGGATTACCAACCCCAACAGTATCTATATCCCAGTAAGTATTTGCTTAGAAGGGTTTAATAAATATGAATTATGTGCCTTTGTAGATACTGGATGTTCAGTATGCTTTGGTAAAAAGGCATTATTTCCTGAGTTCATTTGGCAGAAGTCTCGTAGACCAATTCAGGTTAGAATAGCTGATGATAGTATTATGGTTCATTAAGAATTAGCTTCTGATGTACCCAACATGATAGGAGGAGTCCAATGTGTAATTCCTACACTCAGGGCTACCAATCAGCCCTCACATGATATGTTAATTGGAAATAATTTCCAAAGACTCCACGTTCAGTAACTCAGCACCTAGACATGATGGTCTTCAACATCAATGGAGATGATGCTTGGGTTAAAAAGATTAAACAAGCTTATACACACCAAGCAATAGAATTTACGCGCACTAAGCGTGGTGAGGAATATATTCTTCCTACACAAAGAGAATTTGCACTCTCCATATGTGAGGTAACATTAAAAGATAAAATCCTTAAACAACAAGAAAAAATGTGTAAGGAGTTATATTATGAAAATCCTTTAAAATTTTGGGAAAAAGATAAATCATTTGCTACCATAGAGCTAATAGATCCAAAAGCTGTCATTAGAGTAAAACAGATGGTTTATACTTATAAGGATCAACAAGAATTTAAAGAACAAATTGATGAACTCTTAAAGAAAGGCTTAATTCGAGAAAGTAAAAGTCCTCATTCTAGTCCTGCCTTTATGGTCAGGAATCATGCAGAAGAAAAAAGAGGAAAAGCCAGAATGGTTATCAATTACAAAAAGCTTAATGATAATATTGTTTTTGATGGATATTATATCCCTAATAAAACAGTTTTATTTAATAGAATACAGGGAGTCACTTGGTTCTCTAAAATAGATTGTAAAAATTGTTATTAGCAGGTGAGAATGGATGAAAAAAGTATTCCACTTACTGCATTTAGTGCTCCACAAGGACACTATGAATGGGTAGTCATGCCCTTTGGTTTGAAAAATGCACCAAAAATATTTCAGAGAAGAATGGACAATGTCTTCAAAGAATTTAAACATTGTTGTCTTGTATACATTGATGATATCTTAATCTTCTCTAAAACTATAGAACAACATAAGCATGACTTGAAAGCTATAACCCAAAAATGTATTGACCATGGAATTATTTTAGGACAGAAAAAATGCATTTATGCTGAACCTGAAATTGAGTTCTTCGGATTAAAGATTAAAGCAGGTCAAATTATTTTGCAAGAACATATTCTAGAAAAGGTAGAAAAATTTCCTGATGAAATCAAAGATAGAAAACAACTAGAAAGATTTCTAGGTTGTCTTACTTATGCTTCTGATTTTATTAAAGATCTAGCCAAGTTGAGAAAACCTCTACAGGTTAAATTAAAGAAAGATCAAGTTTGGAGTTGGACTCAATTAGAGACTAAATTAGTCAAAGAGCTTAAAAGAAGATGTGAAAAACTTCCAATATTGACTTTACCAAATGAAGATGATGAATTAGTTCTCGAAACAGATGCTAGTGATTATCATTGGGGAGCTGTTTTAAAAATAAAGAAAGATAACAAGCTTTGCAGGTATAGCAGTGGCAGTTTCAACAAATCTGAGTATAATTACACTGTCATGGAAAAGGAGATTCTTGCAATTTATCGTGGAATCCAAAATTTTATAATCTTTCTAGCTCCTAAACCTTTTACAGTCAGAACAGATTGTAAAGGAATATTGGGTTTCATAAATAACAATCTTGATAATATAAAAGCGCATGGGAGACTCCTGCGTTGGCAATTAGCCCTTAATCAATTCACTTTTACCATTGAACATGTGCAGGGATCGAAAAATTCTCTAGCTGATAGCTTAACGAGAGAGTTAGCGGATGGATCAGAGAAATCAAACGCGGTGGGAAAATCCGCAATGGGTGTTCCACCCATGGGATATTAATCTCTTAGGAGAGATACGAGGATACCAAGGATGGGTTTCCCCTCCAAGTTTTTATATTTCTGTTGATTTTGGAA
This sequence comes from Persicaria maculosa, assembly GCA_963922045.1. Lineage (NCBI taxonomy): Eukaryota > Viridiplantae > Streptophyta > Magnoliopsida > Caryophyllales > Polygonaceae > Persicaria > Persicaria maculosa. The sequence goes on along the minus strand of OY998259.1, from coordinate 22,219,322 downwards.
GATTTACTAAGAATAGATTCCGGCGTGGACTCCTACAAGCGAGACACAGAGCGGTTATACGAATGTTAACTCTAGAGATAATAATAAAAGTTCTCCAGCTTCCTACTGAACTCCAGGAATACATCTGTAGAAGATGGAAAATGAGAGATTTTGACAACTTCTACTGGATGGTAACTTTAAGAGATCACGATACTCCAGCAACGATAAGAGAATGGTGTAACCATTTTTTGTGCAACCACTAGCGCAGGATTGTGAGGATTATCATTACCCATCATGCCAAATGAAGATGAAGATTACTTAAAAGCGTGGAAATATGGAATGTGCAATGGAATCCACACTTGCAGGCGACCATGGCCAAAGAAAGAAGAAGAAAGCATCCTGTACAAGTATTTCACTAAGTTCCAGAAGGAGGTCTTCCTCAGAGCAGCAAAATTCGGAAAAATAGAAGACATAAATTGTTGTCGTGTTATTAGTGTCTGTATAGATGTTAGCTAGGGAAAAACCCGGCTACCACATTACCTAATCTTCCTACTAATGAGGGAAGAATACTGGTACGTGACAGATCCAGTATTGGAAGGAAGAATCGACGTAGTAAGACATACTTGGGAGGCAAGAGCCAAAGGATTCTTTTACATCTACTACTACATCACTAAGTTCAGACAGACAGATTGTGGGATATTCAAAATTGGAAATACAACCTTCATCGTAACCCCACAACTCAATCCATTAATGCAGCAAGCCATAAACAGGACCGAATCCATCAATCTTTACTTAGCAGAAATAGAGGCCGGTCACTTTTTAGACAAAAGAGGACACGAGAGGATGATCGATTTACTGATTGCATGGGATCGAGAATACACTGAAGGATTAATGCTTGATCTCGATCTAGACAATGATCAAGATCTAGAGTTTGATAATACTCTAGATCTAGTTCAAGATTACAATGATGATGACCTGGAAGCCAATATGGGAGGCGAAGGGGTCCAGAACCTGGACAACTGAAAGCCATCATCATCCACCAAACACAATTATTGTACTTTCTGCTTTTACTATTTTTGCTTTTATCACGTGAACCTGTGTACTGTGTGCTTTTACTTGCTTTATCAGGCCAGCATGTAGGCCATTTAATCATGTCGTTGGAGAGGTATCCTAGGCCCTTCGACTTGTTCTATAAATAGGGCATCCATTTGGTGTTCAAGGGCACCGAATCCCGGAGAGAGAAAAACCATAGGAGAAGAGAGAAGAGAGTTTGTAAATCAGAAAGGGAAGTAGAAACGTTTTGAATTTGAGTAGATTGGTGTTTCCATCACTCTAAAGTTCAAAACCTTTCAATGGATCTTCTGATATGAGTGTTAAGTGTGTTTAAGTTCTAAGTTAAGAGTGCTTCTGTGTTATAATATTTCCCAGATTCAATAAAGTTTGTTTTAAGAAAGGGAAAGCTACTTAATTGAACACTATGTTTTGAATACTTTGTTTTCTTGATTCAAATCCCTTCAAAACGAAACGAAACAGATCTGAGGTAGGAAACGAAACAGATCTGTGCTCAATCTGGACTAAGGGAGGCCTGGTTGAAGGTTAGCCACCTCTAGAAAGCCGGAAGCTAAGGAACGCCGGTGGTCCAGTGTAACTACGTTCAGGTATGGGTCAAACCTCTTTAGCTTGAAGTTTTAGTTGTAGAGCGTGGTGGACTTAAAATCACAGAAAACTTATTATTCATAATATAGTTAGTAGATTATGGTAGTTAGTACCACCAAAAGTCATTTATAAATATTCTATATTGCATCTTGAGTATTATTGTCAAAAACTAGAAAGTTAAGACTAAGTTTATAATTTAGTATAAAGTACGGGTACCTTTTGAAAATTCAAAAGCAAAAACCTGAACATAAGGGCTTCAGACAAGATGGGAAAAGGGCTATTGACAAGACCATTTTCATAAAATTGCACACAAGTCCTTCCCATTCTAAAAATACAATTACAAATCTGCCCGAGAGAAGAATTGAAAACTAACGCTATTCAACCTCGTTTCATTTGGACGGGCCACAAACGATAGAGAGAAATCGCTCATACCTTATTCATTGCGATAGATTTGTGAGGGCTTTCAACAAATCTATTAAATTTAAGGCAAGAAGCTTTATTTACAATTGATTTTAATGGTTTTTATTTCAAGAAATTGTGTGTTTTAGGGTTTGAAATTAGAATTGAAATTGATTAAATTGGTTGTTGTTTGTGTGTTCTGTTTGATTGTTGTTGATTTGGGTGTTGTTTGAGTTGAACTATGAGTAGCAATTGTAACGAAAACGAAAGAAATTGCTCGTTTTGTTGCGATTGGAGTTGGTTTTTTTAACGTTTTTTCATGGCTTACTGTCGGGCAAAAGGCTCATGTAGATCTCACGAGGTGATGATATATGCTCGGCTACTGTCACCGAGCCTCTTGTGTACCCTCACCACTTTTTGCCGAGGTTCCTTCATACCCTCAACAACTTTTGCCGAGCCTCCTTTGTACCCTCAACATCATTTGCCGAGGTCCCTTATTTACCTCGTCCTCTCCGAGTCGACAGATTTATCAAACGACGACTACAAATAACCCTTGAATGTCATTCGATAATCATCTAAATCGATTGACATACGAAAGTGAGTGTCGGTCAATTCGCTCCTTGATAAATTTTACCGATTTTGGCCAGTTTTCGAGCAAACAATTCATTCGACGGATTTAGGTTTTTTTTATTCTCTTTGATTCGTAGATGAGAGCCTTGGACCTTTTTGTAATTTGTTTGAAAAAAGTGAAAAGGACCTGCGTTAAATTACTTAAAATTGTCTTGACAATAGTCGTTTTGGGATCTTATCTAAAGCCTCACTCAAAGCTGAAAGCTTTGAATATTTTGATAAATATTTTAAAAGCTTGAATATTTTGATAATTAGTTTGAAAAGCTTGAATATTTTGAAAGAAATTTCCAGGATGACATTTAAAGTCTTGGCACCGATTAAAGCGATTATATTTTGGAATTTGATAATTAGATTTTTAATAGGACCCATTAGGTAACAACTTCAATTGTTGTAGTTAGTTGCTGTGACTTTAGATTCTAGGGTATCACTTAATTTGTGCAGAGATCATAGTGAGAGAGTAGAAGTTATGATGAGGTTGAAGACCCTGGTTTTCGTTTATTCGTCCAGATGAAATTGATCTCAATGATTCTCCATTTCTTTTGATTGCTAACTCCCTTTCTACCTCTTTGAAAATTGATCATTTTATCGCGTATTAACGACCTCTAGGCACCCCTTCGCGTCCTCTGCCTGATGCCCTATTTTGCTCATCTACAACAAGGGCAATCACGAAGGGACAGATTCGCTTTTGATTCTTTAAAAGTGGTTCCTGAATTGAAACTGTGTTTGGAGTTTTTATTGAGATTACTGTTATTTGCTGCTTTGTGTGTTCTAAGCTAGGACGCTTGCTTGTGAAACAGATCATAGGCCTAAGAGATAGTTCCTCCCAACATTTCGGATGGATTTCACGGATGTGTACATAGCCATTGAGCTAATGGACACCAACCTTCATAAGATTGATTGATCGATCCAATCAAACATTTATCCTAACAGCACAGTGAAGCAACTGATGCAAAAAGGAAAAAAGTGACAGTTTAGTTCCATTTATAATGGAATAATTCCTGACAGATTTTAACAAGAACATATCGAAAATCAAACGACAATCACACCTTACAAAGTTGAATGATAGAAATTCAAACACTATTCAACACTCCTTAAATTTGCTACACTCGAGGGAAAAACTTTCTTAAGACTCAAAAAGTCCAATTTTCTTTACTTTCATAAACAATCAAGTTATATGATCTAATAATCTACCACAACAAATATTCAATTGATCCAAACAAAACTTCCAAATGGTAAGATCACAGTCATCACTGCTCTCACCATCGTCGCCTTCCACACCAACACAAGCATCGCAAAATCTCGGTTGAATTAGCTAAAAGTGATTACATTTCAATCATATATTATCTATTCGTTTTTTTAGAAGAATATTAGTATATATTATCTGTTCTTGATGGCACATAATCTAACATTTCTCGGTTAAAGATGTTACCTTTGCGAGATTCCTGTGAATTGTGAAGGTAGTCCTTTCTGTATCAGCGTAGTCAGGTGGTATGGCCCAGGACTGAAGATCTGAACAATAATCATCGGAGAAGTGATTAAAAATCAATCAACAATTGGTCTAGCATCCAATTTCTCTCTGGTTTCTAGCAATTCCGGGCAGTATCTGTTTGAAAGAACTTCAACTTGCTCAGAAAAAGATTTATTCCCATGCTCGCCAAGGTGATGAGTCATCTGCTTCCAACGCTTACGGCAAATGTCCCCTGACCTGTGTTCAAGGAGAAAATCCCATTCCACTTCCTCTTCACAGCTAGCATCAAGTTCAACTAGCTCCATCAGCAGCCAATAATCATCAACGTCAGCCCATTCGCCTTCAGCCACCATAGAGGATCTAAGCTGACTGTACCACTTTTGGACACAAGTTGCTTGGGGTCGAGTGCCTAAGGTTTCACTAATTGCTTCCCAGCTTATGTCATCCTTCAGCATGCCGTACTTTGATCTTTTCTCCTCAAAAACCTTCATCTGCAGATCTTTATTCACCAATTCAAATAAGGTTTGGTACTCATCTTGCGACCAATGCCCTTTCTTCCGATTGGCTACATTGTATCTGCGAAATGCATCCTTAACATGAATCCTGAACTTCCCCAGTTCCGCTGCAACTGCTTTCCAGTCCGCACCGTGTTTCTTATAGGACTCCATAACAAGTTCCACATCCTCTGGTGTCCAGGTACTATCACCTCGTTCTAACAAGGAGTGAGCCCGATTATAAATGCTTTCTTGTTCCCTCCAGGGTAAGGCTTTCCTTATCTCTTTCCAACAACCTTTAACTTCAGGATGAGCACTACAACGGAGAACCATACTCAGACCCTCTTCGCCCAGCTCCTTTGCTTCTACATAATCATTAACAGCCTTTACAATTAATTCATCTTCTTCTTTCGTGAACCGCTTGCCTAGCATTTTCTTGCACTCTTCGTCATTATGTGACCTAGTCTTCGATTTGGATTTCACCTTCTTGTGCTCATCGGGGGGATTAAAAACTGTCACCTCATCTAAAAACTTCACCTTTTTTGATCGACGTTTAGGAATCACAGGTTCTGAAGAGTCTGCAGCATTAGCCCTCTTTTTGGATTTCTGCATTTCATCTCGCTTCACCTCCGGGCTTTCAGCCTTATCAGCTTCCTTTTCCTTCTTTTTCTTTTTTTTCTCCTTCACCTTTTTCAGCTCTTCGTGACCAGCAACCGTATCATCCTTTGTTTCTTTCTCCTTCCTCCTCTTCTTCTCCTTGTTACCAGCTTTACCACCTTCCATTTCATTCTCCTTTTTACCCAATACAGTAGATTGTACAGACGTCTGTGTCACAGGTGCAACTGGTGCTGAAAATGTGCCCCTGACACATACGTAATAACATTAATAGAGCTAAGAACTTCAACAACAAGAACGTTGTCAAACAAATCGAATATCTAAAAGCATTAAAACAAAAAATGTTCTATGAAGGATTAGCCTTCAAATAAGAACGCAATGCAATCCCTGTAAGTTCACTGACAGGTATTACACCATGGGAACTATATACAAAATGAGGTGTTATAATTTATCAACTATCATGAAAGAAGCATTTAGTGAGGATTTATTCACCTTGCATGTTCTGATATTATTTCATCCTTAGTCTCCTTATCATCCAACACCATCATCTGATCCTTCTTTCCCTTCCTTTTCTCTTTCGCATCATTCATCGTGTTTTGCTCTTCGTGAACTGCCTTGTCACCCTTCCTTTCTTTTTCCTTCCTCTTCCTCTTTTTCCCCTTCTCTCCCTTATCCACCTCATCATCAGCTTTCATGTCATCACTCCTTGACTGACTTCGTTCTACTTCAACATCACCAATCCGTTTCTTCTTCTTCTTCTCCGGCTTCGTCGCCTTATCATCTGACAACATCATCTGATCCCGCTTTTCCCCCTTCTTCTTCTTCTCGTTTTCTTCCTTTCTTTCCTTCTCATCATACATCATTACATCGGATGTCTTAACTTTCCTTTCCAACTTCTCATCCTTCCTCTCCTCCTCCTCCATCTCCTCATTATCATCCATTTCATTTCCATCTTCCTCAACCTCAATATTGCAAGCCATCATAGGTACAATCTTCTTCTTCGACTTCTTCTCCTTTTTTCTGTAACTCTGTTCAACATCCGCAACTGTCAAGCTCTGATCACCCTCGGCATCTCCATCTTCTCTTTTCTTATGTGTCTTCATCACATAACCCTAATTTCAAAACACACAAAATATACATAAAACCAAAATTCCAATCAATAGCTAATCTCAGACAATAAGAATTCACTATCAAACACACCTCACTCAAACAGTCAATGTAATTCGAACCTTAATCGCTTATTCAGAATTCTAATGGGATACTTTCAGTCGCCTTAACTCATAAATACTTCACAAATCCTGAAATTCCCTTCGTATACATTAAGCCGTAGTCCCTAAAAATTTCGTAATTCTCAAATCATCAACAATAACACCAATTGAGAAGGAAATAACAAAGTAAAAGGGAACAGAGAGTAGAGACTTACCACAAATTTGAAGGATAAGGGGGAAATTAGGGATTTTTTATATTGAAAGGGCTAGGGACTGTGTGTTGGGTTTAGGAAGTCGGGGCGGCAGTGGTGGCTGGCGGCAGAGAGAGGCCGCTCGGTGATCGACGGCGGGGCCGGTGACTGGTGGGCGGTGAGAGCGCACTGGCTATTGAAGGCGGCGTCGGTGGAGAGAAGGGAGAAAGAGAGGAACGGAGGAGGTGAAAAGGAGAAAGAAAGGTGGGCAGCCCAGTAATTTAGGATAAGAGTTTTGGCCCAAAAGGCCAGCAAGGTCCAACTAGTCTGTCACAGTCAAGTGAGAATCAACAAAATTGGTTTGTCATCTCTCCTCGTTCGTAAGAATGGCCCCTCTGAGCGCTAGCCAAACAAAGCACCGGACTCTCTCGGGCACCTTTAGTACCCACACCCGTCGAAACACCTGCGAGTCATTGAAGCTCACCTCACGGGTCTGCCTAATCAACTCATATGCTGACCCGATGGTGTAATTTCCATCAGAAGTCGCACGCCAGCATAACCGATCCTCCGACAGATCGGACTCATCCACTCCAATCGCCGCGAGCTTCAGCATGGCTGTGGTTGGGAGGAGCGGGTGTAAAGCCTCCCAGTCCCAACCCTCCAAGTCTCTCCAATAGGATCGGACCGTACGGGCTCTAGAGGCATCATCCAAAGGAGCTCTCGCCAGCTCCTATAACGGACCCTCCCCCGTCCAGTGGTCACTCCAAAACCGAACTAGTTTCCCATTCCCTATAATCCACAGAACCCCTGGTGCGACCACAGCACTCGAGCAATGCAACATGCTTGACCAGACATGGGATGTGCCGGTCAGGCCACTCGCCATGGTGCGAGTATATTTGGCCCGGAGAATATCACTCCAGGTCTCTCCGCAACTACTAGTCAAGAACCTCCACATTAGCTTGCCTGTCGTGGCTAGATTAAGATCCTTCATAGCCCTGACGCCCAAGCCTCCAAGCTCCTTAGGGTTGCACACCACGTTCCAGTTCACTAGGTGCATCCGTCTCCCATCCTCGCTGCTTCCCCAGATAAAGTTCCTACAAGTTTTGTCAATTTGTTCACATATATTAGTAGGCAGCATAACCGACGACATAGCATAGACAGGGATAGAAGACAAAACGGATTTAGTGAGTGTGATTCTCCCTGCTAAGCTAAGATATTTGCCCTCCCAGGTCGCGAGCCGGGCGCTAATCTTGTCGATCAAAGGAGCGAACGTGTCCTTATTCACCCGTTTATGGAGGACAGGCATTCTTAGGTAGCTCCCAAGGTCCTTCGTCACCTCAATGCCACTCACTCGCGTCATCTCCGCCACCACCTCCTGATTCACATTCGGAGATATAAACAATTTGGATTTAGTTCTATTCACACGCTGACCCGAGGCCACGCAAAACTTATCCATGATGTCCTGAATCACCCGAAGTTGATCAACCGAGACTTCAGCAACTAACACGATATCATATGCAAACAAGACATGGGAAATATGAGGCCCATCCCTAGTCATCTTAGCCGGGATCCAACTCCCATTGTCAACTGCACTAAATATCATTTGGCTAAGCCGCTCGATACAGAGAATAAACAAATAAAGGGAAATAGGATCTCCCTGACGGACGCCCCTCGTCGGCTTGAATTCCTTGGTCATTTCACCATTAACCAGCACCCTCGTGGAGACCGTAGAGATAAAAGCTTCCACCCAACGCAACCAGCATTGGGGAAACCCGACATCTCTCATAGTTTCCACTACAAAGTCCCATCGTAGCCGATCGTACGCCTTCTCGAGGTCAATCTTGAGAATCATCCAACCCCTTCGTCCTCTCTTCTTCCTCATCGAGTGGACAAGTTCCTGCATGACAACAATGTAATCAGTTATAAGTCGTCCGGGAAGGAAACTACCCTGCATTGGACTAATGAGCGAGGAAAGAATTGGTCTCATCCTGTTCACGAGTACTTTCGTAATGGTTTTGTACAACACATTACAAAGACTGATTGATCGGAATTGAGCGGACAATGTTGAATCCCTTATCCACTTGTTTCGGAATTGTTGTAAAGTAGACGGGCTATGGAGGGCGCTTGGTAGACCGGCGAGTTGCCACACCTTCTTCGAGAGCCCCTTTGCTACTTGGATGAGGGAGAACTTGATGGCCATGCAGGCCTGTTATGAGGACGTAGACTGGGCTAGCATGTTTGCGACGTCTCTCTGGTGGATTTGTAGGTGGCGTAATGACCGGGTGTTCAATGGTAATGAGTGCCGAGTGGATCAAGCGCAGTACATCAAGGCCAAGGCGCTTGAATATGCTACGTCCTCGAGAGGCGTAGAGCGGCGATTAAGTGCTGGTGGGGTGCTGCGTGATGCGGAGGGTCGGTGGATTGCCGGCTTTGTCTGCCGCATCGGGTGTTGTACAGTGCCAATGGCGGAGTTATGGGGGCGGCTGGACAGCCTTCGGTTGGCATGGGAGGAGGGCTACAAGAAGTTTTGGAAATGAGTGCCGAGTGGATGAAGTGCTGGTGGGGTGCTGCGTGATGCGGAGGGTCGGTGGATTGCCGGCTTTGTCTGCCGCATTGGGTGCTGTACAGTGCCAATGGCGGAGTTATGGGGGCTGCTGGACAGCCTTCGGTTGGCATGGGAGGAGGGCTACAAGATGGTGGTGGTCGAGTCTGATTCGAAGACCGCCATCACACTTTTTGCGAAAGGGTGTCGAGCAGCACCACCCACTTTCTAGCCTGGTGCAGCAGTGTCGGAGCTTTCTTAGCCGCGACTGGGAGATCCAGTTGAGGCATGTCTTCAGGGAAGTGAATTTCGTCGCTGACTCCCTCGCGGCCCTTGCCTTTTCTTTTTCTATTGGTGTACATAGTCTTTTAATTCCGCCTTTAGAGATTAATGTTATTGTCGATGAGGATGCTAGGGGAAGGGCTACTCCCCGTTTAGTTCCTGTGTAGCCCGATTATGCTTTTATAGATGAGAGCTGGCCTCTCACGTTTTCCGATAAAAAAAAAAACAAAATTGGTTCCACCCAAAAAATAAAAAATCAATTTTAAGGTTTTTATTGTGTTGGCCCTATAAACCTTTTTAAACTGACTAGGTATATTCACCAAGGAGATCTATTATCAACATTTATCTTCCTCTTGGAGCTAGAAATATTAGCTAGAAAACTGTAAAATGAGGCCTCGGTGTGGATAGGAAATATAATATTTAGATTCGGTAGGGACGAACCTTCTATGTCATTCCTTACCTTTGTAGATAACATCTTGATCTTTGCGAAAGCAACATCTACGGCGAGTGAAAATACAAGAAAAATAATTGATGAATATTGCAAATTTTTAGGGTAAAAGGTAAATTTCCATAAATCCTCTTTTCAAACAACAATAGGTGTGCCAAAGCTAGAATACAAGAACTGGAGCGAAGTTTACAAACCCCCCACACAAGGTCGTTAAATTATTATTTGGGATGCCCTATAATCAACGGAAAAGTAAGCAGAGAAACCTTTGAGGGAGTAGTATGCAAATCCAAAGAGCCACAACCACTTTCAAAATGGAGAGCAAATGCTCTCCTCCGACAAGGGAGATCGGTCCTAATCAACTCAAACCTATCATCAAAGCCTCTCTACACAGTGCAAAGCTTCATACTTCCATCAAATATCCACAAAGAACTAGACCAAATCAATCAAACTTTTTTCTGGAATAAGGATCTTCAATATGGACCGCTAATTAGTTGGGATAGAATCTGTACACCAAAAGGTAAAGGTGGAATTTGAATTCGGAAATCAAAAGACATGAATGAAGCTCTATAGCTAAAATTATTGTGAAAATTCCTTGCTAAACCGAAAAACTCCTAGATAAAACGAATAAGGTTCAGGTACCTGAAAGATACAGAGCTCCTTCAATACACAAAAAGGGTGATGTTTCATGGCAATGGTGAAATATATGTCCACTCCTAAGCAAATTAAAAAATAGCCTAGTCTTGTCTTTAGGAGATGGGAATTCAATAAACTTGTAGACAAATAACTAGATATCGACAACTCCTGTTATGGAAAAAATAAGTCCACCGCAGGACGCTAACATTAACCAAAAGGTAAGTGACTATACTAACCATTTCTGAATGGTTCAGCCGAAAAAGGACTTGCGGGTAGTGCCCAAATATTCCTGGTCGAACCCCGGATGACCGCTGTCTATTTACCAAAATCAAGGTAAGTGACTATATTATCAATGGAAAATGGTGGGTGAAAAAACTAAATCAATCTTTCGATAAAATAATTATGAAGGAAATAACGGGTATTCCACTACCTATCTCACCATTTCCAGACAAACTGTTTTGGTGGCCGGATATAATAGAAAGCTGCTTCATAACGACAAGTGCAATGAAACTCATCACTAATCCTGACAGTAGAAAAAAAATCCCAATACATGGATATGGAAAATAAATATCCCCTAATTTTTTTTATGTAAGATACTACCTCCGTTCGGAAAAACTTGACACTTTACTATTCATGCACGTTTATTTAGGAGATAAAAACTATATAAAATATTTAGATTTTTTAATAATTTTTTTAACAACTTCGTAGTTATTATTAATAAGTACAAACTTGTAAAAAAAAATTTATAAAAAAATGAATATTTCATATAATTTTTATCGTTCTAAAAAAGCGTGCATGAATAGTAAACGACAAGTTTTTCCGAACGGAGGGAGTATGTCAAAATGGGATTCCAACGAAAGCTCGACTATCTCAAAGGGGAGTCCCTATTCCCAATCCTTGTAAAAACCATCATTTTGAGGACGAAGCGCATTTGTTTATTGAATGTTGCCTTGCAAAAAAAAACCACCCACATACCGTCGACCCACGAGATCACATACAACATACCAAAAACATACATGAGACATTACAGTTATCATGAGCAAATTAGGTGATAAACTCAATACAATGGAGAAAGAAACACTGGCAATTAAGTGGTGGGATATTTGGTTTTATAGAAATCAAGTAACTTTTTGGAGATGATCAAATGCCAACAAATGTGGAAATACAAAACTATAGCAACACAATTCGCAAAAATTGGAGAAAAGAATGTAAAGATGGTGAAGAAATAGGAAAGGAAATAAACAAGGACAAGTCAAGCAAAAAGATTAACAAATCAGAAGTAAAATGGAGAAAACCCAAAGCTGGGTTTATGAAACTAAATTTTGATGGTTCGTCCACAATCACATATAGAAGTACGAGATCGAAGTACCACTGGGTATATTATCCAAGATTGGGAGGGGAAGCCTATCACATTTGGGTATAAGCATATAGGAAACTAAATCCCGCTTATATCGGAAGTGCTCGCATTGTGAGTGGGCGAGTGGGCTTGGCAAAAGCGAGAGAACGTCAGATTATAAACCTTGAGATCGAAGGGGATTCACATATCATTATACATCACATGGCTCACAAAGGAAAATGTCCATAAGAAATTGAACTGATTATGACATATATCAAAACAATCATTCAACAGTTTCATGAAGTATCCTTCTCACATGTGCCCCGTAGTGAAAACAGAGTGACAAATAAGGTTGCACACTTTAGTCCTCAGTGCGGGGGCAAGCGTTAGCAACAAACACAGGTTTGTTAGACTTCATCTGAAAATGATGCAATCGGCTAGGCCTCAACCAGCCGAATTTTTTCTTATAAAAATATGATATTGGTTGTGGATTAAAATTACCAAACTATAAAGAGATCGAATTTGAGGTAGATTATGTCGTTGTTAGGAGATAACATGAACCCGTATAAAAAAATAATATGTTATTTTTTTTTTGTTGCAAATATTAAACTTTATAATAAAAAATTGTAACAATATCTGTAATGAATAAAAAGATTAATATTTTCATGGAGTCTAATGTTGTTGTCGATCGTGTCGCATACATGGTGTATGGCATCCCTATCGACGATGATTTGCTGGGTGATCAAGAAATGCGCGTTCTCGTCCATAAGGACGCTCTAGGATATAGTTATTTGCATAAATGCTAGCTGTCTCATAATTCTTTTTCTTGTATTAAAAAAAGATTTAAAAAATTGTTTAAACAATCCACATTAGAAAACGTGTATGATAAATACACCATTAAGACAAAAACACAACCGCAACTTGTTGTGTTTGTGTTTTGTCTTTTTTTTTTAAAAAAAATATGATGGAAACTCCGCAACTGGTTGCGAAATTCTCCTATTAAACATTTTGTTGGTCTTGAATTTTCAGCGCACCTGCCAATAGTCTCCGTAACCTGTTGCAGAATTAGTCCACAACAAGTTGTAGAGTCTAGCGGTATATCAAGTAAAAATTAGCGGTGTATTTATCAACCCTTTAGAAAATCATGTATAATATTGATAAAAAAAAAAAAAAAAAAAAAAAAAAAAAGAAAATCATGTATAATAAAAATATATAATATTTTATGAACCGCACGGGCATTGGACTTGTTTAATACATTAAAATAATGTTTCTTGTTGAAGGATGTTTTAATGTTGAATTTTATTTTTTATGTGGTTTTATTTTTATTTTGAAAGTTACATTGAACGCATACGTGAAATTGTCCAGTTACATATTTCACTCAATTCATCATTAATTAACGGACGATAAGTAGATCAGATACTGCTGAGTCGGGTGGTGAAATAGTTACATCTATCAATAATCCAATTCATTCCAATCCATGTATAAAAACCCCTCATCTCCTTGAATTGATAAATAAAGAGCGGTCATCAGGGGTTCGAATCGGGACCTTTAAGTACTACCCACAAGTCCTTTTCGGTTAAGCCATTCCGAAATGGTTAACCCCTCTCCTAACAACACACCAAAAACATGTAAAAGTTACAATAGTTAACACGAGGATTGTAAAGTATTAAATGTTTAAAAGATCTACTAACCATTGCGATAATTATAACTTGTAACTTTCAAGGCACTGAATGTTGTATTTCAACATGAATTGCAATATTCAATCTTGATTTTTTTTTATATCGAGGATAACATGTAAACCCCATGCACGTGATCCAAACTAGACAAATCGGCTTGCGCCAACTGGCTAAACCTAATGGTAAGAAGAAAGATGAACTTTGATGTTTTCACTCAAGAGAAAGGACGAAGGCATAGATCGAACCCGAGACCTCTCATATTCGATTTTGAAATTTGATTCAAGGTTAGGTTTAACTTACCAAGTTCATTTATTGAGGGTACTTTCTCACATTCAATGTTTTGATGGTTTTAAGAGACAAAATTGGGCCCGATTAAATAGCCCAGTAACTTGTCTATATGGGCCTGATTAATAAAATGGCAATGCATATGTTTGTGGTTAAGACTTTGGGCCTTCATCTATATTTAAACTGCCCCTTTCAGCTGACCCAAATGAATTCATCACAATAATATGAGACTTTTACCTCTTTCACTCTTTGTGAATCTTCATCTAAACAATTATAAACGACACACATTTTAAATATAATATGATTAGGTCTGTTTAATAAACCTATTTTTTCCTTATAAAACACCCAGTGGCGGAGCCAGAATTTTATTATATGGAGCACAATTCTTTGTCGATCTAGCGCTATCGCTTAGTTTACGAGACATTGTTTTAGCTAAACATATCGACAACTTTTGAATATACATAATGAGTCAATATGTAATTAACTTGTTATTCTATTAACATGTAACAATGTGTATCTAGTTATAAATTTTTTAAACATGCATAGTTTTCTTTACCTAGTTGTCAAATTGAGTATTATAAAATCTCATCTTGAGACTCTCAAGCTAAATTATAGCATCAAACTATCAAGTAAATTATGAAACTGCCTTCACCCCCCAAAAAAAGTAAATTATGAAACTGTCAAGATTTATTAAAATATATTTAAATTAAAAAACATGTGTTTACTTTTCAAACGTTTATAAATTATAGTATCAAAAACGAAACTATCTACAAATAGAACGCTTGGCTCCGCTTCTAAAGACACCCTAACCAATTACTTAATTACGCAAAGAAAATATGTACCTTGAATTGGTTTTGGTAAATATAGAGCGGTCATATTTGAGAATCAAACCGGATACCATCAGATACTACCCTGATATTATTTCTGACTCAACCACCTCGACATGGTTAAGAAACTATGTACCAATTAGACCTCTTTAACATATTGGTATCATTAAAATGGTAACTCTTTCTAGATTAAGTTGATCGAATTACTTCATAATCAACCTGCATATATTATAACTTATAAGCTTCTATAAAAACAACAAACACATTACGCCAAATCACTAATGAAAAAGGGATCTATTTGTCTTATACGGTGTATAAGGTTATCATAGCAATAGACCATAGTGCAAACATGTAGGACCCACCTCCCTCAATAGCTATTGGTGTGTTCGTTTCTTTAAGGATTCAAACCCTATTTGGTGAAATTTTATTGTCATTTTGTCAAAGATATAGTCACCCAAAAATCCACTATGTTTAATTGTTTATAACCACTCTTATGTGTGAACTTGGCTTTTTGCGTAGCTACTCCACGCCAGCCTATAAATAAAAATATTTTACATATTTTGAAATTTAAAATTTTATTTTTTTCAATATATTGGGTAAGATTTTCATCATTTGTGTACATTCAAAATGTGATTACATAAATAGCAAGGGAATCAAGGGAGCGCAGAAATTCAAACCCCGAGCTCTTGAATATAAATATGAAAAGTTTATTCTACATTGAAGAAATATGAAAAGATTAAATTAATTATTATTTTGTTGTACATTTACAAGTGAATAAGATATTGGATACTAATATATATGATTTTTTTTTCAAAATACTCACTAAAAATAATTATTTATAATATTCACATATTCCAAATATTTACAGAAATATTCATTTTTTTGCAGGGTTTACAGAGAAACACACGGTCTCAAACCGCGTTTCATTCACAAACGTTGACTGAAATGAATTGGGATAAAAAAATACAGGAAAGAAACACTGTTTAATATCGTGTTTCTCAGTGAACCCTGCAAAAAATGAACATTTCCGTAAATATTTTAAATGTGTGAATATTATTGTAAATAGTTATTGTTTTGTGAATATTTTGAAAAAAAAATCAATATATATAACTATTTTGGAATAGCAAATGTGGTTGAAATAACAAACATTATCCATATTTCATACTTTTTTTAATTAACCTTGAAATGCAAAAATCATATATAATGACAATTTATGTTTTGTAGGATCATGTTTTATAGGTTGTATAAAAATTAAGATATTAATTATTAAATTATAAGCTTTGCCAACATGTGGGGTGTTTGAGAGAGTAGGTGGCTTAAAAGCATTGGGAGAACACTACTAGCCATGTGGGAGAATGAAGATAGGGAATGTGAAGATTCTTTGCTTCATAGAAGAGGATGTCATATTGTATGCTTTTTGCTTTGTACGTGCTTACCAATCCCATGCTACCTTCTTCTATTAGTCCATATCTTCATTTGTTGTGGGTTCACTTCCCTATGTCTACTCTTTTGTGTTTTCTATACATAATCATATCACTATCAAGATTATTGTTGAATCCAACAAACAAACATTATGTACTTTATAGCTATTAAATATAATTTCATTAACAAATTTCATCCACCAAAAGTTTTCTATGCATATTTTGAATATATTTGGCTGGTGAGATCTTATATAGTTTTTTTTTTAAAAAAAAATTGTTACCTTTATCGGTTTCAACAATGAAGGAGTTGTAAGCTATTGCAATTTTCATGTGTTGATTATTGTACTTGATTGTCTTGTGTAATATATATAAATAAGAATGCGACATACTTTTTCTATTTTTGAAAATTTTACAGGATTGAATTGTTAGATTTCATGCCTTTGGATTGACGACTATTTATAGAGATTCTTACAGATTATCCATCAACATTTTCCCATTCATCGATAACATGGTATCAGAATTGAGATTTGAAAGTAAATAACCCTTCTAATTACTAAACTAAATACAAATACAAATAAAACTTAACAAAATGACTAAAGATGATAATATAAGTTACCTCGTTAATTAATTATAATTCTAAGATATCAACCAAAAATCCAAAATTTTGAAATTAAATCTTCCAAAAACCAAGCTTTTTATTGCCCAAAAGGCCAATTTATGATCAACTAAACTAACAAGTATATATGATACCAGCCTTTGTATATAATTAATTTGAAGTTGTTGTAAGTTGTAGCTAGCTCTATTTACAATCATATCTTGCATGGCTACAAAAAATATACTCCGTATCATGTTAGGTCTATTTAATTTGCACTTTAAATTCCAATACAGAAGTATACAATATCTATGTCCCTATCATTTAATTTCATTTTCTTGCACATCTCACTTATATATATATATTCTTGTTGTTTTGTCCTTTAGGGAATGATCACCAAATTAAAACTCTGACCAGTCAACTATATATAGATGTATAGATGCTCCCACTGATCCCAATAATATATGATGTTGTTTTGCCCCCACCTCTCATTATCTTAGTTGTCTCCTTCATGTTAAATATTGAATAGTGCAATCAAACTCAAAGTGCTCTAGTCTCCACATATAGCTAGCTCCTTGGGTTTTGAAACCATGCTTAATTTTGCTTTTAAAGAAAATAAAAAATCTCCCCACCATTCACAATGTTTCATTGGAATGGTATATTGAGATTCCAATTATGCATGCTGCTCTTTTTTCACTTCCTAGTTTGATTGCTTGATCGATTTTCTTAATGTCATTTTTTTTATCTGAAAATAATTTGAGGGTCAGATAAACCTAACACCTCAAGAGGTCAATAAAATCGACAGACGGTTAACCGTTACAGCGAAAAAAAGAAAAAATGTGCAATACAAACGATAGAACGAATACAATTCCGAGCAAACCCACAAAAACCTAACCTAAACACATCAGGGACAAATAGACCACGAGCCGACACTAATTAAGCACCACCAAACAGTGACACTGGTGATTTTCTTAATATCATGTGATTAAATTGTGAGTAAATTGAGCTAAATCATCATAAATTTAAGTATATATAGGCGTGTAAAATAACATGAACTGGTCTCAATGAGTGATGAATATATAATTGTGTAAACATCACTTGTATGAGTAATATGAGAAATGTATATATAATATTTCACCATATTCATTATTATTTCACCGTATTTTTTATTTCACTAAAACTCTACTCGGCGATATCCATATTCAAAACACACTATCTTGGAGTTGTATATGGTAGATGCAGTAAGCAAAGAATATATGTACGACCGGTAGATAACTTGAATAGTCCAAAAACGTGATGTGAACAATATGCATAGTTGCTTTTTTCTTCTTAATTTACAACAGTCGACAAAAACAGTTTAAAGATTTTGATTAAAAATAAAAATGTACATTGAATAGATGTCATTATCATAAGACATAAGATGCCGATCGAAGCAATTAGTTTGAATGAGACATTGGGATATCTATTATTGGTCCCCCTCGATTTTGTGGTCATTTGGATATTAATCATTGACGAGACAAACTTTGTTTTGTTCTCCATCTTCTAACTAGTCTTAGATCGATGTGGGGATATAGCTTAGATTTAAACACGTAATCTAGCTTCGATCTCAATCTATTAAATTGTACGGACCATTAATTTGAATCGGTCATTTTCTTGTTAACGGTTTTTTTTTCTAACGTAGTTAACAATCTTTCTATTCTATATAGAATCTAAAGGTATAGGACATATGATAAGAACTTAAATTAGGAAAGATTTCATTTTAAAAAAATAAACGACACTGGAAATCTAATTAAAAAACACTAAATTAACTAATTTTTTTTAAAAAAATTCCAAATCAATACTATTATTGGGGCATAGGATAGAAAAATCAATGTTTAAAAATACCGATCAAATTTGGAAAATAAAAAATTAAATTAAATTATTTAAACCATTCTTAAAAAATAATTTTATTAAGATTTATAAATAATTTTTTTCAGTTTTGATTACTCAATATATACCTTGATAGTTTAGAACTTTGTACGCTAAAATTCTCAAAGGATAACAATCTCTTCCGAATAGATCAATATAATATATATTTAATCTATAGTATTTTTAGCATATCGTTACAAAGAATTTTTTTCAGATTTATTACTTAACCTTACTTAAATCTATACCTTTATAGTTTAGAATTAACTTTGTACGATAAAATGGGTTTATTGGTTAATATTTAACGATATTTCTATCATATACCCCAAGAGTATAGGAATATAGGATAAGATCATAAATTGGGAAAGATTTCCTAAAAAAAATATAAACGACCCTAGAAATCAAATCAATTAAAGAAAAGCTAAATTAATTAAAATTTAAAAAAAAAATCATAATTAATTAGTGCACTTATGACATAGGATAGCAAATCGAATATTTAACTATGTCAATAAAATTTTCACAAGGAGTGTATAATAAACAAGACAGTTGCAGCATAAATAGTTATTTGATTCTTGTTAATTTCCAGGCTGTATTGGATTCTTGTTTAATTACTAGTCATTTAGCAGTAATTGTGCGATACTATAATTAGTTAAAAATTCAGAAAAAATCAATAACTAATTATAGGGGTGGGCATGGGACGGGACGGGACGGGATTGAGGTAATTCCGTGTCCCGTCCCGCGTATTTTTTGCGGGACGGGATTAATAATTTTTTTTTCAAATCCCACAGGGTCTTATCCCTCACGGGACGGGACGGGATTTGTCCCTCGTTAAAAAAAACACAAACCAAAAATAACAAGTATAAAAACAGTAGTCTTGCATAATTAATTTCATTAAAAAAAAGAAGAAGAAGAAAACAGTAGTCTTGCACAACACAAATAAACAGTAAGTGAGTTAGTCTTATAAAAAAAAAAGTGAGTGAGTTAGCACTCACTACTCAGTAGTAAGTAATGCAAAGTGCCTTTTGTATTAAAATTCTTTATTTCTTATATATTTTTAATATTTTATTATTATTTTAAATTTTAAGTTTGAATAAATATTAAGGTATACTATAAATATATTCTTATATGTTTTTATTAATTTTAATTAAATATATATATGCGGGACGGGACGGGATTTGCGGGATGCGAACTCTTCGTCCCGCGTCCCGTCCCACGTAATTTTTGCGGGACGGGATCGGGACGGGATTGAAATTTTTTTTCTTAAATCCCACCGGGATCGGGACGGGATGCGGGACGGGACGGGATTTGCGGGATTTGTGCCCACCCCTAACTAATTAGTTAAAAATTTCCAGGCTGTATTCGGAAATGATTTTTTCTAGAAGAAAAAAACGTTTGTTTTGTGTGAAATGACTACTATGAAAACTTAGAGAAATCTATATTTTGTTGGTTTGTGAAGGTGGGTAGATAGAGCACTGATCCATTGTTTTTTTTTTTGTTTAAGGTAATAATTCGAAATCCCAAAAGAAGACAATAATCTGAGAGAGTTAAAGAGACCGACGTGATATCTCGACGTCGGGTTGACATAAGCAGAAACCCAGTAGTGAAAATAAACGCAGATGCAGCAGAGAACACTTCATTTTGTTTGATTGTTGATGCATGTTTGATTGTTAATTCATTGTTTTATGACAGATTGATATATGACTACTTTTTTTTAAAGGATTCAAGGTATTATACAATTTGATACTCCGATACTTCGAGAAGTCACAAAATTCAACAGACGAACATACCATAATGAAACAAGATGCACAAAATCAAACAAGACAAACAATGAGAAAAGATGGAACAATAACTGGAATAGAAAGACATCGAAGAAACTAAGCTGATCCAATTGCCCATACTCCTACCGAAGAAGCTGCCACTTTCTCCAAAAATCTACTAGTACTCATTTTTCAATCTGTGTTTATAATGTGTCAAGAGTCCCATATTAGATACATCTGACCAAGTTATCAGCACATATATATTAAAAAAAAAAATTTCTTTTTTCAAATTCTTATTATTTGGAAATTTTGATTCGCGTACTTTAAAATTGAGAAAATTTATCCAAAAGGCACTTTAGCGGGTCTAAATTAGCCCAATGTCCAAAATGTGGCTTAATTTGCAAAATGTCAATCTCCCCAAAATAACTCACTTCCCCGACCTCTTCTAACCTTTGATCGCCTGCATTTCTCTCGCGCACAAACCCCTCTCTCTAACCAAATCCTCTCCATTGTTGTTTCGTAATCTCTCTCTGCTCCCGTAACCTCTCTCTTCCCCAGTCGATTGTGTTTTTGTTTCTTTTTTGAGCGGAAGAACGATGATAAATCCGTTGATGTTAACCATCTTGTATAGTTGATAAGGTTGTCAATGATTACAAATCGACTGTTAATGTTGATAACTCTGTTGACGCGACGCTACTTCATCTTCTTGAGATCAACATAAATTTGAGCACTCCTGATGTCGATGGATACAACGGAGTAGATCTAGAGTCGGCGAGTAAGCAGTGACTAGGGAGGCCAATCTGGTGTGGAAATGGAGTCGACTGCTAATGTCCATGTTTTTTACCATGTTTTTCTGCTTATTTTCACTCCTATTTCTGTCTATATTATTAATGTTCTGGGTTGGGGATGATATGAATTTGTGTATAATGTCATGAATTGTAAGATACGGAGGTCTACACAAGTTTGGTTTAATTTTGCAGAATTTGGAGACGTTTTGAAGCAAATCCAAGAAAGGGATCACACATGAGAGCACTTGACATCGTCTGGATCTACTCGACGTCGACCAAAGAGTTAGAAAATTTGAGAAGGGCAAGCTAATGGAATTAAGGCAAGAGTGGTTGAAATTCAACCCTTGTGTCGACCATTGCTCGAGATCGACCAGCCATGAGGAAGCATCCTACATCGACCATATCACTCGAGGTCGACTAAAGTTGAGAAGTGGTCAATGTCGATCGAAAATCTACTTGCCGTGGGCGCGCGGATTGGGCCAAATCTTAAGAGATCATTATGTCACGAGATTTTATTCTATCTTTTCATGTTAGATAAAACCTTCCTAATTAGATTTATTATTTTTTCCTTGGAGAGCAAGGATTAGTTTTATTATTATAAATAAAGCCTCTAGGGCTATGCTTCTACACATTATATTCTACAACACACAGTCGAGAACGATTAGGGTTTTTGAGTTTGAAGCTTTAAGGTTTTCGGCATTCATACGGGAGTTTGAACACGAAGATTGTGGAGACTTCAAGGTTTTATTCCCGTTTAATCCAAGTTGTTTATTTCTTTACTTTGATCATGTTTTCTTCTACCATGAGCAAGTAGTCGCTTTTCTTCTAGAGTCGGGGGTGAGCCCGACAATAGCCATGTTTGTGTGATTGATGAATTGTTGAAAAAGTTACTGTTTTTTTTATCTTATTCTATACCTTGTGCTTAATCCTTTAATGCGAATTTGAGTAACTCATGTTGTGAAACTTTAATTTTGTAGTAATTAGGGTTTCTATTCAAAAGATTATAAACTCTATTTATGAAAAGGTAGAAGTCAATTAGGTTAATTTGTCGTGAGATTGATTGATCTATTGCTGGAATTGATGAAAGTCCTTTCCTTTATCTATAAAACATGCTTATTTGATGATTCGTTGATTATGCTTGCATGATCGTTCTCGTGGTAAACCCTGTCTTTGGAAGATCTTTTTTCCATATTGTTTGCATCCGATATTTGAACCTTTCGTTGTGTTTCGTGAAACCCAACAAAACCCCTTGAACCTTTCTAGACCATAGCACCTTTACCCATCCTTACATTCTTCGACCTCTCTTGTCGACAATCGTTACTTTTTGTTTTACCACTTGACGTCGACTGCTTTGATCAACATCGACTAACCCCATATCGGTTGACAATTTTCTAAGTCAATCTATCTTTGTGCTAACTCGACATCGATTACTCTTAGTCGACGCATACGTCGACCATTTTGTTTGTTGTTTTCTTATTTGTGTAGGTTGTTACTCGATGTCAGTTGCTTTTGCTCGATATCGAGGACTTCTGTCACTTCTGTGACCTGTTGATGTGCTTCCGAGCCAATGAGATCGACTGCCTCTGATAAAAATCGACTACTCCTAGTCGACGTCGGGTAAATCTAGTCGACAACAAATAACGTTTTGAGAGCTACTTTGGAACCATTGACTCGCTTCCTCGTGGATCGAACCTGATTCATCTGTACTATAGCGGGGGAGTCTTGTATTTATTTGATTGATTGAGTTGACTTGCTTGTGTGCCTTATTTCTATTTCTATATCTATTTGCATAGCAAAACTCCCTTATCAAATTTTGCAAGAGGAGATCAAGCCGGGTACCAAGTCAGTTCTTAATAGCCTACCCATAACAGATAAGTTTACCCCTAAACCTCTCTTTTCTCTAAATAATGCTTCTTGCATGCCTACATATGTCCTTAGTAATTGGTTGAATTGGATTCCTTTGAATGCTTTGCCTTTACCTGTTGCTGTCCTTTTCCATGCTTATTCTCCTATGATTAGCTGTAATAGTGGCTTGACTTATGACCATTGTGTTGTTAAGACTATGAGGATCAGTTCTGTCTATTCTCTAGATTGCTTAATGACCATGAACAATACTGGTTTGCTTAATTTTTTCTCTAATCTTAGGTTTCATCTGTTGGTCTTTTGGTGTATCTCTGGAAAGTTTTGCTTTTATTTGATGTCTTTCTGCATTTCCTTTTTTTGGAAGTTCAAGCTTTATTTTGATAGGATCAGTCTCCTTTGTTCCATGTACTTGTTTTTGTGTTGGTCCTGGTCTTTTTGCTTTTGGTTGTGTTACTGTTGGAACTTGTTCTGCTGTTGGTTCTTTTTTTGCTTCTCCCAACCTGTTGAGTTTTATATTGGGAGATGCCCTTTTTTTGTTACCTGGTGTATCAGGTTTTCCTTTTCTATTGTGTTCTCTCCTGTTTGCCTTTCTCTGCCTGTCTGATGTTTGTTGTGTCTGCTTGTTTGCCTTAGCAGGAATTCAAGAGTCACTCATGGCAGACAAGGCTCTACTCCAAACTGTAAGGTGGGATGTACTCAACTCCAAACTATAGGTATAACCTTCCTTCTTAGCTCTCCAAACCTTTGGCTTGACCCCATGCCATCTTGTTCCTTTGATGGTGTGGTGGCAAGCCACACAAACCTTCTCTACAAAACACCTCTCAACAAACATCTTGATAAACTTTACTCAAAACCAATCAGAGATACATTAGCTATCATTCACAGGTCTTGGTCAGCCAAACACTCAATAGGGATCTGGAATACACAAGAGAAGATCAGTACTGCTTCCACAAGCTGCAAAATTAGGTGCCCAACTGATGTAATGAGTGTAGATAAATCTCAGTTGATCATTCAGCACCTTAGAGGTATCCTTTACAATTGTAATCTTAAAGTGAGTATGAACAAACGCAAATGTTATTTTCAATGGAATCCTGATGATTAATATTGGCTATTGGAACATATGATAATGCATATTTTAGATAGGCATTATAGACATATTTAGTTTAGTTAGGTTGCATTTCTTTCATACTTTGTTGCTAAATTGCATCTTGTGATTATTTTAGAAGAGTTCGGATTATGCGCAATTTTGTGTTTATCTCGCAGATTGAATCGGAACACATTTGGGAGATGCAATATCTCGAAGAGGAACACGAGAAACATGGGAAGGAACAAGGAAGGAAAGATGCAAGACAAGAGGAGAAACCCGCAAAGGATTACAAGAAGTCACGGCAAAACATTGTGCCGCGGGCGCCGCAACCTTGCGGCGGGCGCAGCACAGGCCGCTGCAGCGGGGATCTCGGACTTTCAGGGTGCGGCGGGCGCAGCAACCTTGCGGCGCCCGCAGCACTGGCCGACAGCGAATAAACGCTGCGTTTTGTTTAATTAAAAACCCTAGAATTTGTGTGTCCATTGGGTGGCCGACTTGGGATGTTTGATAAGGCCACTTTTATGTTATTTTTCACAACTTCCATTCTATTCTTACTTCCAATTAGACGCTTTAGAGATTTTGAGCGATGTCTTCCATGAGGAACTAAACTCATCTATTCTGCCTGCAATTTGAAGCTTTATTCGGATTGATTGTGAGTTTCTAATTCTCGTTCCTTGTTTCCTATATTTGAATGTTTCAACTTCTTTGTGCTTGATTGATTATTGATTTGTTCTATCCTGTCTGGCCAACTTGTTAGATCAATTCAATCGCTAAGGTTTTGTAGATTCCTGGTTGTGAACCTTAACCTAAGTGGCAAACTTATTCCTTTAGGGCTGGTTGAACTAATTGAATGAGTAGGAAGTTGAATGTGTTGTTAAATCCTTTTTTAGGGACTGCAAATACCTTGGCTAATCTCTGAACTTAAAGCTATCAATTGGGTTAAATCCTTCTTTAGGGACTGTTCGATTGATAAGGGTTGCTAGGACTGGTTGGACTAGTAACTATATTAGGTCGGGACAAGGGCATTCATAGGAAACGTAATAGGACGAGAAGAAGTTACAAGGATCGCTTCAATCCAATAAAGTGGAAAATTGTAGGTGGAATTGCTTCTCCTAAATTGTCTAAAACAAATTCCTTTACTTTGCTTTCTTTACTTCGCTTTGATAAAAGGCGAAACTTTCACATCAAAACCCCCTTTTGGTTACTTGATTGGCATCTAAATCACACTTGAATAATAATTTCCCTGTGGGATCGACCTCTTGCTTATTGCTATACTAGTTATAGGTTTGAGATTTCTTTGGCGGAATCAACGACAGGTTTCCCCTCCGTCAAATTTGGCGCCGTTGCCGGGGAATTTTTATTAATTCTTGTGTGTTTTTGGTGTTGATTTTGGTGTGGACCGTCTTATAAGGTCCATACCTGTGCTACTAATTCTTCTCTGTAGAAAGCATTGCAGAGATGGCAAACAACGCAAATCGTACTCTAAAGGAGCTTACTGCTCCTGATCTGGCACAACAACCCTTCGCAATCCAATTCCCTGCGCTGGGGGAAGGAGTCAACTTTGAGCTTAAGTCTGGGGTAATTCATCTTCTACCCAAGTTCCATGGGTTGAGCGGGGAGGACCCCCACAAGCATCTGTCTGAGTTCCATACTGTGGTAGTTGGGATGAAACCTGAGAACGTCACTGCAGAGCAAATCAAACTGAGAGCTTTTCCCTTCTCTTTGAAGGATGATGCGAATGAGTGGTTCTTCTATCTACCACCTGGATCTATTACTACTTGGGCTGAGATGAAGAGAGTCTTCCTAGAGATGTACTTCCCTGCAACAAAGCTAAATGCCTTGAAAAGGTCAATCAACAGCATTGAGCAGTACGCGACGGAGTCTATTCATGAGTACTTTGAGCGTTTCAAGAAACTCTGCGCTAGCTGCCCATGCCATGGGTACTCTCAGAAGGATCTGGTTCTCTTCTTGTTCAATGGGCTTACTGATGGAGAGCGCAAAACGGTGAATTCCTGTTGTGGGGGGAACATGCTGAATAAGACGCCTGCTGCAGCTTGGGAAGTGTTTAAGGAGCTCTCTGAGGGCTCTAGGCAGTTCAACAAGAGCACTCGCGCTAGAGGTGTACTTGCTATTGATGCCCCAGTGGCTGCATTACAGAATGATATGGCGGAGATGAAAGAGATGCTCAAGAAGCTGGTAGTTGAGAGAGCATCTCAGCAGTTGAAAGCATGTGAATCCTACAGCGATCCATCCTACCCTATGGATATGTACTCAACTTTGCAAGATCCTAGTGTTGAGTTGAATGCAATTGGGAATTTTGCTCCACAAAGGCCTAGGCAAGGCAACTTTGGTAATCCTGGGTACTTCAACAATAATAACTACAATGGAGGTTATCAGCAGGGTAATGGTTATGGCAACTACCAAGAACCTTTCTATCAGCAAGGGGGGCAACAGGCAAGGCCCCACCAACAATTTGAACCTCGACAGGGAGGCCAGCCACACTCCAATGAGGCTATTGAGGATCCAATACAGAAATTGTCGCGGTTGGTCTTGAAGGTTGAGAAACAACAATCAGACCGGATCACAAATTTGGAGAATCAACTGAGTCAGCTCATTCAGGTCTTAAGTGCGAAGGAGGCAAACGATTCAGGGAAGCTTCCATCGCAAACGGTTGAGAATCCTAAGGAGAATGTCAGTGCAATAACGCTTAGGAGTGGCAAGGAACTGGTTGTCACACCTCAAAAGGACGATGAGGAGATAATGGACGAGGAGATAGAGATTGTTGAAGACGGAAACGGCCAAACCAGCGTGCGGCGGGCGCAGCAGCCTTGCGGCGCCCGCAGCACCCCTGCGGCGCCCGCCGCCAGGGGCGGTATTCATGCGGCGCCCGCCGCAGGCGATCCCACCGCCAACTCCGATCCTGGTACGTTCTCCTCCCCTCTTTCTTCTTCTCTCCCTCTTTCTCCTCCTTCTTCTTCTCCCCCTTCTTCTCCTTTACCTATGGAGACTCCAAAGCCGGTTCCACCATTTCCGGAAGCTCTGAAGGATACAAGAAGGTATGAGAACGATAAGGAGATTTTTGAGACGTTCAGCAAGTGCGAGGTAAATATTCCTTTACTCAAATTGATTAAGAGAATTCCTAGATATGCTAAATTTTTGAAGGAATTGTGCACCATCAAGAAGAAGCAAAGATTGAAAAAGAAGGAAAAGGTAAGCTTGAATGAAAATGTCTCTGCTATGTTGCAAAGGAAATTGCCTGAAAAATGTGGAGATCCAGGTATGTTTACAATTCCATGTGCAATTGGGAATACTAGATTCAAACAAGCCATGCTAGATCTAGGAGCCTCAATTAATGTTATTTCCTATAACATGTACATGTCTTTGGGTTTGGGTGCTCTGACGGAGACTGGGGTTACAGTGCAACTTGCTGATCGATCACAAATCAGGCCGAGAGGCGTTGTTGAAGATGTTTTGGTTATGGTGGATGATTTGTTTTTCCCTGTTGATTTCTTTGTTTTAGATATGGAGCAGGGAGCCCCTGAAACACCCATTATACTAGGAAGACCATTCCTGAAAACTGCGAAAACGAAAATTGATTGTTGTGAGGGTCTATTGACTATGGAGTTTGATGGAAGAAAGATAGAATTCTCGCTCTTTAATCATGCTAAGCTTTCTCCTGAAATTTTTTTAGATATGCCTATTTCTGACAATATTGACCGCACCAATAATTTTCGTGATTTGTTAGAGACACCTAAGGAACATAGTTTATGGAAATTTGACCCTCCTAACAAACTGAAACCTTTTGTGATTCCAGGACAACCCCCAGGCATAGCTCAAGGAGAGAAGCTGAGGGTCATGGATGACAGCTTGGACAAAAAGCTACACCTTTCAAGGGTGCCCGCATTTGTCAATGAGATGACTGGTGTTGGTGACCCTGGTGGAGGAACCTAGGCCAATCAAGGGCCAGTACGTCGAGCCAAAGACGTGAAACAAAGGCGCTTCTCGGGAGGCAACCCGAGGTAAGTTTTTCTTTCTTTTTCCTTTTTCTTTTCCTTCACCCTGAGTATATTTGGTTTACTTTTGTTGTCTTTATTGTTTCATTGAGGACAATGAAAACTTTAAGTGTGGGGGAGAGGAATTTTATATATAGATGCATATAGGAGATCATATTTCAATTTATGCATCATGTTTTTGTTTTATTAATTTTTGTTTATTTTCGTATTAAAAAAAAAATCGAAAAAAAAAACCAAAAATAGAGCATGCATTGCATACATATGTGTTATTCAAATACCCATCTTGCTTAGTTTGTCCTCTATTTTAAATTTCAAGCACGATTCATAAAAATCCCATGGAGTTCTGGATGTTTTGATTATTACTTCTATTTGATTTTTGTGGAACATGAGCTAGCAAATATAATTGAGCATGTATGATTGAGCTAAAGTATGATTGAAGTCCTCAAAACATGACCATGTGAGAATGTTTGGCCTTATTTGAATTCTTTTGCTCAATTGTGTGAATTACTCGCCTAGTGTTACTACCTCTTGGCATTGACTACAGTATCTATTTTTTGAAGACCGATGCACATGTTTGATTGCTTGCGGAGTTTATGTTTATATTTTGAGTCTTTTTGTTTAAATTTATGCATACTTAGTGAATAAGGTGGCAATGGTTGATGTACTGAGTAACCGGGTCTACGCATGACACCCATGGGTATGATTCGCACAAAAAGGTGTTGAAAACTATCCACTAGGAAAGAAGCTTGATCATTGAGTAACCAGGTTCATTCATGACACCCATGTTTGCAACTTGCGTCAAAAGATGTTCAAGTGGACTTCATATTAGTAGGTTGAGGTGTTGATAGACCGGGGCCATTCATGACACCCATGTTTGCGCTTCGCGTAAGGAAAGCACCAAGACAAGAAAAAGAAAAAAAAAGAGAGAAAAGAAAACCAAAGAAAAAGAAAAAAAAAGTGTTGCATTTTATTTTCTTTATTGTGTCCCGCAAGTAATGACATTTCGGTAGAGAATTGGTGATATGGTGGTCAATGTCTATGAGCTTAGTGCATGATTGGTTTGAGTTGAGAGTTGTACTTAAAAGCCTAAACACATGAATGAAACACATATTTCTGGTGAGGTTGGATGATGTCTACTTCTAAGCTTTGATCACTGGAATACATGCTATGACGTTTGTTTGCTTGGTTTATGTTTTCACCTGCTATGATGTTGCTTTTTGATAATGTTGAAACTTGAAGGGATTTCCTGTGGGATGCATTGATTTATGTTCATTCTATCATTGCTTGAGGACAAGCAAAGGTGAAGTGTGGGGGAATTTGATAATGCATATTTTAGATAGGCATTATAGACATATTTAGTTTAGTTAGGTTGCATTTCTTTCATACTTTGTTGCTAAATTGCATCTTGTGATTATTTTAGAAGAGTTCGGATTCTGCGCAATTTTGTGTTTATCTCGCAGATTGAATCGGAACACATTTGGGAGATGCAATATCTCGAAGAGGAACACGAGAAACATGGGAAGGAACAAGGAAGGAAAGATGCAAGACAAGAGGAGAAACCCGCAAAGGATTACAAGAAGTCACGGCAAAACATTGTGCCGCGGGCGCCGCAACCTTGCGGCGGGCGCAGCACAGGCCGCTGCAGCGGGGATCTCGGACTTTCAGGGTGCGGCGGGCGCAACAACCTTGCGGCGCCCGCAGCACTGGCCGACAGCGAATAAACGCTGCGTTATGTTTAATTAAAAACCCTAGAATTTGTGTGTCCATTGGGTGGCCGACTTGGGATGTTTGATAAGGCCACTTTTATGTTATTTTTCACAACTTCCATTCTATTCTTACTTCCAATTAGACGTTTTAGAGATTTTGAGCGATGTCTTCCATGAGGAACTAAACTCATCTATTCTGCCTGCAATTTGAAGCTTTATTCGGATTGATTGTGAGTTTCTAATTCTCGTTCCTTGTTTCCTATATTTGAATGTTTCAACTTCTTTGTACTTGATTGATTATTGATTTGTTCTATCCTGTCTGGCCAACTTGTTAGATCAATTCAATCGCTAAGGTTTTGTAGATTCCTGGTTGTGAACCTTAACCTAAGTGGCAAACTTATTCCTTTAGGGCTGGTTGAACTAATTGAATGAGTAGGAAGTTGAATGTGTTGTTAAATCCTTTTTTAGGGACTGCAAATACCTTGGCTAATCTCTGAACTTAAAGCTATCAATTGGGTTAAATCCTTCTTTAGGGACTGTTCGATTGATAAGGGTTGCTAGGACTGGTTGGACTAGTAACTATATTAGGTCGGGACAAGGGCATTCATAGGAAACGTAATAGGACGAGAAGAAGTTACAAGGATCGCTTCAATCCAATAAAGTGGAAAATTGTAGGTGGAATTGCTTCTCCTAAATTGTCTAAAACAAATTCCTTTACTTTGCTTTCTTTACTTCGCTTTGATAAAAGGCGAAACTTTCACATCAAAACCCCCTTTTGGTTACTTGATTGGCATCTAAATCACACTTGAATAATAATTTCCCTGTGGGATCGACCTCTTGCTTATTGCTATACTAGTTATAGGTTTGAGATTTCTTTGGCGGAATCAACGACAGGTTTCCCCTCCGTCAACATAAGAGGGACTAAACGTCCCCTTCTCTACCAAGAACTAAATCTTCTTAGAAACAGCAACAAACTCGATGTCCTGATTTTAGCTAAAACTAAGACTACAGTTAGCCCCTCTCAGGCTCAACTGAAAGCTTCAGGGTTCCATAGAGCCATCTGTATCGCTTCTGTTGGTACTAAGGGTGGACTATGGGCTCTATATAAACAAAACACCCTTGATGACAGTGCAATCTTAGAATCATCTACAAGATACATTATGATCAAACTTAGCATTGAAAACCATACACTTGCCCTTCTATTTGTCTATGCACCTTCTGTTGAGTATGAAAAAGATCAATTTTGGAATGAAATCTATACTGTTGTCCACAAACACCGTCTTCCTGTCCTTATTATTGGAGATCTCAATGAGATCAAAAATGATACAGAGAAAGTGGGTGGTGTTACACCCAACCTCTCAAGGTTCAGAAGATTAAGCAATATAAAAGAAGAGCTCAACCTCCTCACTCTCCCTTACCGTGGCTCCCCCTTCACTTGGAGAAAAAACAAGCAAAGCACAAACAACACATATGAGAGACTTGATAGAATCCTAGCTCATCAAGATATAGTTAACTGGTTCCCCTCTCTTCGAACTAAGCATCATACATTTTCTTCATCAGATCATTGCCCCATCACCCTCCAGATAGGAAACTCGGAGCCACGTAAGGGCTCCCCCTTCAGATTTGAGATGGCATGGACAACAAATCAAATTTATGAGCAAATGGTAAGACAAGTTTGGAGTAACAAATTCAGTGGCTCCTATGCCTACAAACTAATGCGCAAGCAGAAGCTCCTAAAACTAAACACGAAAAAATGGTGTAAAAACAACATGAATAACATAACAAGACAACTTGAGCATGTAGAAGCCCAAATATTGAATTTCCAAAACAAACTACCGTGGGGAGATATTACGAATAGTGAGAAACTAAAACTAGAAAGGCTAGAACACAAAAAACATAGGCTTGTAGAATACAACTACAAATTCTGGAAACAAAGAGTAAAGACAAAACATCTCAACCTTTCTGACAGAAATACTAAATTCTTTCAGTCTTCGGTAAGAGTTAAAAATTTTAAACAGATTACGACAACCTTTGTCACCAAATTAGGCCAAACCATCTTGGATCCCGATAGTATAGCTGACCATATTACCAAGGAGATGTCTGAAAGGTTTATTGGTAATCAACAAAGATGCATTGACCCTCAAGAGATTTGGAATATTCAACCACAGATCACGGATGTGGAAAATATGAGTCTAATAGCCATTCCAACCTCATCCGAGATCAAAAGTATAATAGATGAAATGGCAGAAGACAAAACTCCAGGACCCGATGGTTATCCTCCAGAATTTTACAAAAAATATTGGCAAATAGTAGGAGATTCTCTCTGTAAGACGATTAAATCTTTCTTTCACTCGGGGCATCTCCTATCCGAAATCAATCAAACCTTTATAGCCCTTATCCCAAAAATAGATAACCCCTCAAACATAAATCATTATCGCCCGATCAGTCTTTGTAACACTGTTTACAAGATCATCTCCAAAATCCTAGCTAATAGGTTAAAGCCTATCCTTCCAAAAATTATCAACCCGTTCCAAGGAGCCTTTGTGGAAGGTAGATCAATCCAAGATAATACCCTTCTAGCACATGAAATCTTTCACAGTTTCCACAAATAAAAAGGCAGAAAGGCTTGGATGGCCTTAAAGCTAGATATGGAGAAAGCATATGACAAAATCAACTGGAGCTTTATAAGAACTGTTCTAAACAAATTTGGATTCCACCCAAGATGGATAGATTGGGTGATGAAATGTATCTCCTCCACCACCTTCTCAGTCCTTGTAAACAATAGACCGGGCAAGCAATTCAACCCAAACAGAGGTATAAGACAAGGTGATCCTATAGCTCCTTATATTTTTGTAATAGTCATGGAAAGCCTTGCAAGAGAATTACACAAGGAAGCTCTCCTTGACGATTCCTTGGTTGGTATCAAACTAACAAAAGATGGCACACCTATACCTTTCCTCACGTTTGCAGATGACACGATCATCTTTGCAAAGGCAGCTCATACAAGCCTTAATACGATACAAAACATGATAAACAATTTCTCCAACCTTTCAGGTCTCACAATAAATTATAACAAAAGTTCTATCCAATTCTCAAGGAATATTAACCAAAATTTGGCTAGGGACCTCGCTCATAGTATGGGCATTCCAATCTCAAAAACTCTTGAAAAATACCTTGGAATACCGATTATAAATGGACCCGTCAAAAATAGCATGTTTGAAGAAGCAATACAAAGCCTTAAAAAACAATTATCAAAATGGAAAGCCTCCACTCTATCCCAAGCGGGCAGAGCAGTTCTTATACAAGCAAACCTGAGTTCCAAAACGAATTATTTGATGCAAAACTTCCTCCTACCAAAAGGCATTCTAAACCAGATTGATCAAATAAATAAAAACTTTTTCTGGAATAAGCTTCACTCTGAAAGATATACACCCCTAATTTCTTGGGATAAAATTTGCAAAAGCAAACATCAAGGTGGTCTAGGTATTAAAAAAGTAGAAGAGCTTAATCAAAGTCTCCAAATGAAACTCCTTTGGAAAATCTACACAAATGATAGTAACATCTGGGTAAGAATAATTAAAGAAAAGTATCTAATAAACCATGGAATTCAACAAAGAACAAACCATGACACCTCTTGGCAATTTGGAAGACTTCTCTCCCTCCGGGAAAAATTCGAAAACGGACTTTTATGGTTAGTAGGAAATGGTCAATCTATCAACGTCTGGAATGATCCATGGATTCCAAACACTCGGCTAACAAATTTCTTAAACAACCATGATCCAAATATGAAGGTTAGTGACCTCATCTTAAATAAAACCTGGAATGCTCAACTAATCCGTAATATGTTTCCGACTAACATTCAGAATGAAATCTTCAAAATCTACATACCAAACTGGCAGGTCCAAGACAAGCTAATTTGGAAACCTGACCCCTCTGGAAAGTTCTCAACACAGTAGGCTCATACTATCTTAGGAAATGGAGAACAAATTGTGGGGGACCAAAAATGGATATGGAATCTGAATCTACCTCCAAGACAAAAGAATTTTCTTTGGAAGATCATGTTAGATGGCCTCCCAACGAAAGAACGACTAAACA
The DNA here is from genome assembly GCA_963922045.1 of Persicaria maculosa. NCBI lineage: Eukaryota > Viridiplantae > Streptophyta > Magnoliopsida > Caryophyllales > Polygonaceae > Persicaria > Persicaria maculosa. The sequence continues at coordinate 22,185,426 of OY998259.1, read as the reverse complement.
GATACTTTAATAGAGTCCCGAGCCAATGTTGCTTATGCAACCACAAAAATGAAGACTTACACCATCTTCTCTTAGAATGCCAATATACAAGAGAGGTAATTGCTCAATATGAACAGAGTGCGAAAACTTACTTTCAACTCCCAAACAGGGATGGTAGCATAATCGATCTAGAACAAATCAGAGAGGACAACCGCAATTTTAATGATCTAATCTTCATATGGCTTTCCATCTGGGAGGCTAGAAACAACCACATTTTCAAAACAAAAAACACAACCCCTCCGAAAATACTAGTTCAGAGTGCTATCTCTGCCATTAAAGACTGGAACTACGCAAAACATGAAAATATTAAACCTGGGAAAAAGAACAAGAGATTAAGAGCAAAATGGGCTAAACCTCAAACAACTATCTATAAGGTTAATGTAGATGGCTCCGTGAAACCCACGAGTGCCTGTCAGGTGGGGGGAGTTATCCGAGACTCTCATGGTCATATTAAGGATATTTTTTACCAGGTAACGGAAAGAGGGAGTATCCTCCAAACCGAAGCCTATGCTATTCAAATAGGTATGGAGCACGCAAGAAGATTAGGTATGAGAAGAATTGTCATTGAAGGAGACAACCAAGAGATTATAAAAGCCATCAAGGAAGGGAAGAATACAAGGTGGGAAATCCTACGTCAAGTTCAGCATATCAATCATCTCAAAGAACACTTCGATCATATCGAGTTCAACCACTGCTACAGAGAAGCCAACAAGGTTGCTGACTACATAGCTAGAACCGGTATCATTACGGATAGGAATACCATCCCTTTTAACAGGGACTTTTGTACCATCATCCGTCAGGATGATCCAGGGAGTGAATTACATTTTGTGTAATTCTCCCTACTGTTTGCCTACTGTAAAAAAAAAAAAAAAATTTGCATTGAAAACTTTGCATGGAAAGTCATATGGTCAGAGACACTCGAGTCTATGATCCAAAACAGATCATAATCTTTGCAATTTCTTAAAAGAATTCATAGCAAAAAGAATACATATATGCACTATTAATTAGTTGAAGACATATGTACAAATGCTTTTCCTTTCATAGCTCTCAAGACTTCTTGGTACACGACATTTGCCATTTCCGTATCCATCTTTGGTTCATTTCCATCCATCAGACCATCATCCAGAGGTGTGTCAAACATCCCTGAGACCGCAACAACTGTTTTCATGGCCTTTTTCCCTTTAGGATCCTTGAACCAGTCCAGATAACCAATTGTCTTGAAGCAACCATGCATCCATTGTGTAGCCTTTCATACCACAGTACGTGGCTACACAATTTGTTTTATTTGTCCTTCTTCTTTCCTTTCTTCGCACACACTGATTTGTTCACAAAGAAAACATTGATATCCTGTGAAGATCTTGCGTTCGTACTTTCTCCTTCTAAACTCTCAACCTAATCCACAACATAGTACGCCTTGTTGATTGAAGGAATGTTGTCCATCACAAGAATCTAATTTCTCACACTATCGTAGGTGTCATTTAGTCCCATAAGAAACTGAAGTAACTTATTATGATTCTCGATCTCTACAATCTTCTTGAAAACATCACACGAACATCTATTCCAAGCACCGTACTTACACTTTGGAATCCCTTCCAAACTTCAAATTTCATCACACGTACAACTTCTTCATTTTGCCAAAATACTCTACAACATACATGTTTCCTTGTGCAATTGCTCAAGGTTTTCTTCAACTGATACAAGAGCTGATCATTCTTTTGTGCGTACCTTTCAGCAAGTTCAATTCCATAGTTGTTGTGCCGAATTAGCAAACATAAAGCCTTATGATATCTATCAGAGATGGAGTTCAAGATCCAACATTGAAAACGTTTGCCAACACCATCTTTACTCCTCTGCATACTTGAACTTGCACCGAATCAGCGTACATGAAGCATTCTGAGATCTCTGCATACTTGAACTTGGATCCCAATAGCATCTTTACTCCTCTGTTCCAGCTCAAGAAGTTCGATCCATTGAAAACGTTTTTCACTAATTGCGCGCCAGGATGATCGGATCGAGTTCGACAGACCGAGCGGATCGTTCATATTGTTGTTTCTCGCTTCTGATCCGACTTCTCCAAGAACAGAGGTTCGTACTCCCAGAATATCTTCCATTGGAGGCACTACAAAGGTCAACAGGAAGGAAGGGACAGGGAGGAAAAATATATGTAAACAAACTTTCTGATTTCACCAACTTGAGATTTATAGAGGTAATTTCATTTTATAATATGCCTTCTTGGCACAATTACATAAATTCCATTTGCATCAACATTCTATAGCTTTTTTTTTATTTTGAACTGGAAATAATTCGACAACTCAAACAACCTTGGTAACTCGAGATCGAAAACTCGATATCCGAAAGAACCGAGAGGTACAACACACAAACCTAAGACAAACAACCCAACAACATTCTATAATGTGTTTTTCTCTTCTTCTTTTTTTCTTCTCTTCATCCGTTGGGACTCGATCATGATCGGGGGTCATGTGCACACGTGCGCCTATGCGCTAATAGCCTAAAACATAAGTCGAGTGAGGTTCTATCCTAAAACCAATTGACGATAGGAGGAGTACCCTACTAGCTTATACACTAAGTCTTCTTTATTTATATTATCGATGTGAGACTCTTTTGATCTCTTCACATATTCCATTCTCTCAACATTGATTATATATTATTAGATCATACATGTAGTTTAATTATTATATCAATCCCAACATTATCAAAAGTATGTGGTCCATCGATTGTTGAATGTGTGATGTAATAAACAGTGCGTTGTAGGAGTATGTCTTGTGTGAATGTTCATCATCACTTGTAATGGGACCGATCAAACAAACTTTATTTTAAATTGGTTCAATTGGCTTCCATAAATTCATTCAAACAATTCATAAATATCTAGAGAAAAATACATATTTATAGTATCATTACGTACTTCATTCTTATATATACGTATCATCCCATCATCGATAAAACATACGAAGTATCATTTACTAATTTTTAATTGCTAAATTAAATTAATTTTTTAATTACTAAATTAAACCAATTATTTTAATATTTGAAATTATAGAGTAATATAGTAGGGTATTGATAAAGTGATAAGATAAATTATTAGAAAACCCGATTATTGTGGGGATGATAAATAAATTAAAAAAATAATTATTTTATTTGACCAATTATATATATATACACACACTCAACCACCCGAAAGGGTTCGAACATATGTCCGAAAGGGCCTGCCTAAATCCCATAAGGGGCTAAACTAAATCCCGTAAGGACTTGGCTAAATTTCAGTTGGCTAATTCTTTTGGCGTTTTTGCACGAGCATTGTGTGGCTCTACTTTCGGCGTTTCTTGGAGGTTTTTTGCTTTGTTGGGGGCGTGAAGTTTGGAGTCGGGACTGTCTGGGGTCGAGGTGGTGCGTTCATGACGATTGGATCCGTATCCGGGAATGAGCTTCCTTGGAATTTCGTCTGCACTTTCCACAGGAGATAGATTCATGTTGTACCGCTGGCCCGCAGTGCTACTACTTTGGTGGTGCTTGACTTAGTTCTTCGCCGTCGTCCGCAACTCTTAGGAGGAGTTTTTTTTTTATCGTTTGTGTTGTAGAGTTATTTTTTGCTTGTTTCATAGCGCTATTTTCTATTTTCATTGTATGTTTAGGCAATTTTCGTCTGTCGATTTGTCGACCTCTCGAGAACCAGACTTGTTTGATCTCAAATTCTTACTTAATAAAAAAAAAGATAAATAAATTAAAAAAGATTAATAATAAAATTAATATAAAAAAATAAGATAGACGAATAAGAAAATGAGTGAGAAATTTCACAACGGTGGTCTTAGATTGCAAGTACGTTAAATTAGATAAGTGAAGTATCCTACATCGAGCAGGAGGTTGTGTGGGGACGGCAGACGAAGGTGGTGGGTGAATCCACAGGGAGGTGGGGACCACGTAGCCCCAAATTTTACACCAGAAAAACCAGCAAGCACGTGGGGCCCACACCCCATCTACTCTAAATCACGCTAGTCGTAGAAAGAGGGGCCCACGCCCACCTTGGGTGGACCACCACAAGACACAAGTACTGTACCGGTAGCCCACCAACCAACGCCATTCCAAAAAAATCCCAACTGATCAACTCATCCATGAATCCATGATCCATGTATTATGTATACGACGACTACATAAGTGAGTCTTCAGTCACCCCTATCCCAAACGCCCTACAAAGACCACCTTCTCACTAGTCAACATCACTAATATCCCGGCTGTTGCGAAATGATGAGATTAATGACTAATTAAGAGTACGTCGTGTACAAATCAATCGAGCCATTTATGAAGTAGATCTAACTATCTTTGATAGTCTTGTTAGACATTGATCAAGAATGAAACACACGGATTGAACATCAAGTATAATAGTAGTGTAATTGAACAAATATAAACACTTTATAATTAACAAAACAATTAAAATGAAATCTCATCATTGTTGAATTGAGATCACATTATGTATGATGTATGTGCTTAACTATTCAGTTCACTCTATTGGGTATACTTGCATTGGTGATAAGTTGTCAAATTCATTCCATCTAGCTAGGTTCGATCGAGTTAAGAGGGGTAGTTCGATCATAATCAATTTAGAATGAAAGGAGTATCTCAACTAGCTCATGTATTAATGTTCAATATGACATAGTCCTAATGTTCACCCAAGTGTTCATCCTTAATTAATATGATGGTGATTGAAAATACTTTTCTTATATACCACTACATGCATTATGTATTATTTTTATTTTTTAAGATTTCAAAGCTTTATCTCCCTGTAGATATAATAGTTTTTTTTTTTTTTTTTTTTTTTTTGTAAGGCAGAAGAGGTTAGATGCGATATAAACTTTTTTTCTTTCAAGAACCTACAATTTTGAATTATCTATATACATATACATATATTAAAACCAATGTATTACGTCCTATGTGACGTGTTATTCGATCTCGATCATAGGGAAAAAAATTCATGTAAAAAATATTAATTTTTATTTCGGAAATTTCGCGAGGTACCCCTCCTGAGCTGAGGTATTGCAATTTTCGCGAGGTATATATATATACAACTCTTTTGCATATTTCACGTGGTGCACCTGAGGTTTTGCATCTTTTTGTCTCGCGCCCTTCCCTGTTAAATTTAACATAACTGGATGATGCTCCATTAGTTTTCAATTAAAAAAAAAAGAAAGAAAGAACGAAAAGAAACGAAGAAAGAGCGGAAGAGGACGAAGGTCGAAGATATGGACCGCCGCCGCCCTTCTCACCGTTCAACAACCTAATATGAGCATCCAATTTTGCCTCCACGTCCGTCTTCTCCACTGCCACCTCAAGTTGAGAGGATGAGGATAGTGGACGACAACGAGACCATGTTGGTGGACTTCAAATAAGCGATATCGACCCGAATTAGGGCGATGATGCGGGCAATTTCACCCATGAGGTGGAGAATTCGACTCCTGGTGGCGGTGATGGTAATAGCCAGCAGGTTAGCGAAGAGAAGAAGGTGGAGTTGCTTGTCGCCGGAGCTGCTGGTGGCCGACGTCAGTGCTGGTGGGGGTAGCTGCTCCGGCGCCTCTTCCGATTTCAATCCAATCTCACCCATTTCTCCCATCAATCACCAGCACCTCAATCTCCCCTTTCACTCCCAACCTAACCCTAGAAACAACTCCAATTCCAATCCAGTTTCAATTTCAAATTCCGATCTAAATTCATTCCCCAAATTATACCTCAATTTAGGATCTAAATTCGATCACCAAAGGCGGCGATCAACGGATCCGCGCCTTACTCTTCCACAGATCTCCACGATCAATTCGATGCACCGCTACTGAGATCACAATCAGCGCTCGAACTGAGGAGAAGATAAGATCGATCGAGGGTTTTACAATGTAAATTTGGGGGCACGTGAGGCCAAGGCCGGCGCTCTCTCTCTCTTCTTCTGAGCGTTCTTTCCTTTTTTTTTTTTTAAATTTCAAAAGTAACGGAGTTCCCTTTCATCCATTAAAATTTAACCCTGAGGGCGCGGCGCGAAAAGAATCAAAACCCTAGGGGCACCATGCGAAATATGTAAAAGAATTGTATACCTCGCAAAACTTGCAATACCACAGGGGTATCCTGCGAAATTTTACGTTTTTATTTTATATTTCTCACACATTGTAATATTGTTATTAGTTCACATTTATTATATGTGTAATTTACATTTTAATTCTCACATTATAATTCACATTTATTATTTTTGTCATATTTTTAATAATTTTTTTTATATAAATAATATGTGTAATTTAATAAAAAAAATTTAGATATAATCGGTACCAATTCTAGATGTAGTAATAGATTTTCTAGTATTGAATATATTAACAAGCCCCTATACTGGAGTATCTAATAGAATTCATTCCGGAATGACTCACCGAAAAGGACTTGTCGATAGTACCTATAGATCCCTGATTTGAACCCCACCCGTAGATTTCCGATTTAAACCCCGAAATGACCGCTCTTTATTTACCAAATCAATAAGAAGCTAATAGAGTTAACTTACGGAGTATTAGTATATATATATTCAAACCCATCCACACAATTTTATATTAATAAAAAAATATTAAAAAAAGAATCATAACAAAATAATAAAAAAAATAACAGAATTGTGCAGCAAAGACTTAATTCCGAATCCCACCTTCTTATAATCATTACTCTCTGCTCCCTCTCCATCTGTGCTGCTGCCTATATAATCCCCTCTCCCTTGTCTCTCAAGCTTGCATCAATCCACACCCCTCTCTCTTTCTTTCACACTCAAATCTACCAATCTAGAAGATGGATCTCTCCGCCGCCCAGCATCACCAGCTCCACCACCGCTTCCCCCACCAGGTAATTAATTTCATCAATCAATCAAATTCAATCCCAATTGAGTTGTTGTTTCCCCAAATTCATCCCTTCTAATGTGTTAATCGTTGTGCTTTCTTGAATCCAGGAGATGCGGGGACCAGAAGAAGCCGTGATCTCGAGCCCGAACCCGACCCAGACCCAGGACCAGAAGAAGCCGAGGCCGCCGGATGGCGAGCCCCAGAAATGCCCCCGCTGCGACTCCACCAACACCAAGTTCTGCTACTACAACAACTACAGCCTGACCCAGCCCCGGTACTTCTGCAAGGCCTGCCGCCGCTACTGGACCAAGGGCGGCACCCTCCGCAACGTCCCCGTTGGCGGAGGATGCCGCAAGTCCTCTAAGCGGTCCTCTTCATCATCCCCATCCCTATCCCCATCGCATTTCATCAAGAGGCCCCATAGCCAGGACACGTCTGTCCCAACTACGGGGCCCATCTCCAACCCTATCTTCTCCAACCTCAGCCTGCACGCTTACAGCGGCGGACTGGGGCTAGACTCATGGCAGCACCAGCTGGACCAACCCATGTCCACAAGAGCTCTTCCTGAAATGAGCTCCCTGCAACAGTTCCAGTACGGGAACTGCAACAGCCTCATGTTCCAGAACCCCTGTAGCTACGAGCAGGAAGCAGGTGGCAGAAACAGCAACTGCGCCAGCGGGATTAGCGAAGACATTGCTGCAGCCATGGGGCCGTATGAAGACGTACTCAGCTCCGGTCAAGCCGTGAAGGAGGAGAGGGACGAGACCGGCGGAGTGTGGGGACTTCCATGGCAGATCAATGGCGATCATGGGAGCTTAATGGGGGCTGGCGTCGGCGGCGATCTTGAGGCCATCAGAGACAACTGGAATGGGTTAATTGGTAATTCAGCTTGGGGGCTTCTTAACACTCCTGCTTTAATGTAGTCATCAGCTCTTAATGAAACACAGATAGAGTCAATTAATCAGTTTTCTGTAATTTTTTTTATATATAATTTCTGGGTTTTGATTTTTTTTTTCCTTGTGGGTGGAAACTGGAATGATCTGAATCCAATCCCTCTGTTTTTTTAGGGTTGTGTTTAGTAGTGGGATTTGGTGTGTTAATGTGGTATTAATTAATTAGTTAATCAATGGAATTTGAGTTCAAATTTGGTTGATTTGTTGAATTTTGGGAAAGGTTTAATTGGGGGTGAAGTAAGGAATAATATAAAGTAGAATAGGGAGAATGTGAAGGGGATGGAAGATGCAATGTGTTATACTTATATGAGTGGGGGTTGGTTCAGACTTGAGATTGGTGTTGGACAGTGGCATTATATTGCCTGGTCTGGTCTGAAAACAACTGCCACATATGTTTGAATGGTTTTCAAAACAGAATGCAAGTGTTTTCATTTTCAGATTGCTTAGATTGTTGGTTGGTGCTTGTCTTTTTGAAAGAGTTTCTTGCATATTTTTGTAAACTATGGTATTATTCTTGCATATTATTGTTTGAGCTTGATAACCTCATCCAAATGATGTTCAAGTTAGTCTTGACGTTCATCGACCAAATTCTTACCTTCTATTTTTGTTTTAATTTAAAAGAGGCATGTATGAGTTTATGGTCTAATTTAGCAATGGTAATGAGATGTATTATATATAGATAGATAGAGAATGAGAGATATGTATTTCAATATAAATCCTATATATATATATATATATATATATATATATATATATATATATATATATATATATATATATATATATATATATATATATATATATATATATATATATATATATAGGCAATTAGGTAGGTGTCAAGCTATATTTGTTCTTATTGGATTTAGGTTGAGTCTGACTAGCGATGCACTGTTAAATTTGGTGGTTTAAGGATATATGTTTTCTTTCTAGTTAATTAAGGAATATAATAGATATAGATATTGATAGTAATGCCCTGTTGAATTTTTAAACTCTGAATATTGAGTTTCAACATAATTATTGAGCAAATGTCTTAGTCTTAGCCTAACACGAAATGATACTTTTTCGTTAAGTAAAACATGTCATTTTAGAATTTTGTATAATTTTTAAGGAGACTAACAAATACGTATATCATTATACCCTTGTTTATTACTCTATTATTTTTGTTCATATTCTCAAAAACTATAACTATTTACTCCATATAGTTTACGGAGTACTCCTAGTAGAAACTGAAAGTTAGTGGATGCAAGACAAGACTGAGTGAATTTATAATGAAGAACTCATTGTCAAAATGAAGTTGATAGATTGTACATTTTGTACTTAAATCACATGTAGTAAGGAGTAATTTAAAGTCAAAAAGGATAGTACCAATTTGATGAGAAGTGAGAGTGATAGGGCAGTTAAATAAATAGTAGTAGTATAAAAGTGTGGTCCAAAACCAGTAAAGAAGGAGAGGGAAGGGGGGAGGTATGAAATGAAATGAAAATGAAAGGAGAGCATCAATTCCGGAGTAGATTGTTCCATCTGCGGCGATCAAATAAGACGTCTTGTAGTCTGTACACCACACACTGTCACACTCACCCACATTACACTTACAGAGAGAGAGAGAGAGAGAGAGTATCTGAGTCCTGATCTCAGCGTGCTCACTAATAATCTGACCAACCTTCCATTGGCCCATTTCTATATTCAATCTCAATATACGGAGTATGAGTTTGTGTTAATTAGATTTCAACTTTACCTTAGTTGAATGTTTGTTAATTGTAATTTACTAATTTATGCAGCTTGGGGCGTGTTCTTTTTTTTTTTTTTCATTATTTTTTTAAGGGTTTTGGTGGTGTCAGACCATGCTCAAAGAATAAGTGTTTGGATCTCCTAAATCCGAATAAGAAGCCAATTACTCACGATCCAAATGTTGACGGAGGTGTAGGAGATGGACTGACTAAATTTTAATCAAGTCTCAATCTTTCGAGCTTCTTTTAATTGGTCCCTAGCTTTTATAGTTATTTCAAACAAGTCCTGGACATTCAATTTGTTATAAAATAATCTCCTACATTTTGGAAATCGGGTGAGAAAAATTGCTCACTATCACTATAAAATATGTTTTATTTATATTTTTTGCCAATTAACTAAAATATATGTAGATAGATTGCGGCTCATAGAAATTTCTATAAACTATGACAACATATTAATTTTTTTCTTTCTAAAATCAATCACAATGCACCAATAGAACGTCATGTTTCGGTTTATAGATGACTTGTAATCTAAGAGCTATCTCATGGGCCAAAGCCTACAGCCCAATGACTGTGGTCTTCATTATTGGAGCTATATATCTTATGGGCCAGGCCTTGTGTGATACTTTAGTTAGTCCATGAGATGAAGTTGAATTCATTTTTTCTAATGGTGATTATTGCTGAACAACTATTTACTTAACGAGAGTGTATACTAAGCTTTTGAACATTTTGGATAACCAATGTGGAATGGACATCACATCTCAACAATTAATATGGCAACCATAGTAGCAAGGTTTTGTGTTACACCTCATCTTGTTACTATGTGTTCGTCTCGATCTGCCTTTTTTTTATTAGATAAGAATTCGAAGTATCAGATAAATGACTATCTACTAAATTGAGAGATTGAAAAACGACAGACAGATACACTGTCATGGCAAAGATAACAAACAAAAGGAACAATATGGCAAGAGGGGTGTTTCAAAAGAACAAGACAACATCTTTTTTTTTTTAATGAAAAGTTTTTTTTTTTTAATCCTTTCCAGTTCAAGTGGGCTTTGCCCACTCTACATCTGGATCGGGTTACTGTAGGCCCATTTAATGAAAAGTTATTAAATACGTAGTATGTAGTAACATCTTAGTTGGAGGACAAGCTACACAAAGAGGAGGGTTTGTATTAGATTAGGAAAAAAAGATTAGCAAAGAGAATATAAAGAAGAAAGCAAAAGTGAAGGAAGATGATAAATGAGTTGCAGAGATCAAAATGGTTGAGATGGAATATATCTTATGCATATCATTGGAGAAAAAGAAGCAGAAAATGGACAAAGGTGATCAGTAAAGTAAAGCTGATCACTTGAGCAAGAAAGGTAACAAAAAGGAGTTAAGATAGCTGAACTCGAATTAAGACACATTTAGATCAATCAGATTCTGGCAAGTCCATGTCGCGTTGTTGTGTAGGGTCCTCATCATCCCTTATATATTATCATTAAATTTTTGTGTGAATTTCATCACTTTATACTTCTTATTTCCTCTTAATTGCAAGGAATGTGATATGTCAAATGGTAATGAAAGTTCCCATCCAAAGGAAAAATATGCAAATTGGTCATCTTCATGAAATGTAAATATCATTATTCTCCATGATTTGAGCTTCAACACAATTACAATTGTTTAATTTGTCTATTGTTTTTTGGCATTGTATCGTCTCACCGCCTCTAGATGCCATCCAATTCGTATAACATCACTGAGTTGAAATCTCATCTTCTTTCTCTACCGTGTAGAGCTTCCCTTGCGTCCACCTCCTCAGCATCTCCAGCGCCGCCTTAGGCTGGTCCATCGGGACCATGTGTCCAGCGTCGTGCACCTAATGTCCCCACAAGCAATTCATGACCATAACACCAACACATCTTCCCAAGAAAACTACACCAACAAGACTAAAAGAGTGTATGGTAGGTATATTATACCTTGAGGAAAGCAAGTGCACCATGGCTCTTTAGCTGCCCCGCCTCAGCACCGTCCACCTCAAACGACACAGTAGGCGCTGCTGTGAACGCTTTCTTCCCGGACCACTCCATATCATGGACCCACCTCGAGTTTCCTGCCCCGAAAAACCAACAACATAAATTTTTTTCCTAGGGTTGGTATGAAATTTTTGGCAATGGAGGATCACTGAAGGGAGGAAATACCGAGCCAGTTGCATATGAGATCGTATTCTCCAGCGTATATGAGCAGATTGATTCCATCTTCCAGCATTGCCGGGATGCCTAGCTCGAGATTCTTCATCCAGTCACTCTGCATCGCTGAGTAGACTGTCGAGCTGCACGAGACAAAGTCAATGTCTCCGACTCCAAGGGCCTTTCGCACCCATTTCTTGTTGAGGAGGGCCTCCATTTGTGAGAAGTCATAGCATAGATTTGTGGTGCACTTCTTCCTGATGTCATAGTACTGCAATGTGTATGAACAATATGTCTTTTTTTAATGGGAAATCATGAAGTTTAGAGCATGGAGAAGGTGTGATTCTCACGTTTAGGCTGTCCCCTGCGACGCTCATGATCTTGTTGAAGATGTCGGTACAAGCCACATAAGCCGATACACAAGAGTCATCGTCGTTATTGGTACCTGTAAGGTGATGGTTTATAAGGAAAGGTGAAGCCCCAACACATCAGATTCCGACCTTATAATCATAAAAATATACTGATGATAGATTACCACAAGTGCTAATGGCTCGTTCGCAAGCAGGGACCATTGCGCTAATGCGCCTATGGTCGGATTCTGTGATCAGTCCATTGTCCTTGGCGAAGTCTGCGTATGCAGCATACTGAATCGCGGGGTTGGTGAGGCCGTTTCCTATGGCAAATCCCTGTTTGAATCATCAAGTTATGAGCTCTAAGAAACTTATAACGCATGTAGATATATAGATCAGTTCAATTGAATGACCTTAAGGTTGATATGGATGCCTTGATTGGCCTTGTTCCCTTGGTGAACTCGGGAGGCAAAAGCCGGGATGTAATGCCCAGCATACGACTCTCCGGTTATGAAGAAGTCATTGTTCACAAACTCGGGATGTTGCTTCAAGAAGGCCTGCATGAAGTCATACAAGTCGTTGCTAACGCCTTGCTCATCATGTCGGATGTCATTGTCATCGGTAGTGTAGCTGAAGCCGGTCCCAGTAGGCTGGTCGACGTAGATCAAGTTCGCTGCCTGATACCAAAAAACACAACATTAGTTCACCAACACATTATACTGCATACATAAGATAATGGTTGTGGATTTATCGTCACGAAATCGGATAAATTTAGGTATGAAACAAAGACCTTGTCCCAGCCAAAGTCATTCCAAGAGAGAGACAAGTTGTTGGAGATGTGGAAAGGGCCATTCTCATAGAAGAGGGCAAGCTCACTGCTGCAGCCTGGCCCTCCTGTTAGCCATATCACCATTGGGTCCTTCTTGCTGTTTCTTGACTCAAAGAAGAAGTAAAACATCCTGCATAATAATATATAGTGACAAATTTAATATTCTTTTTTCGAAATCAATGATGACGGTAACAATCCAGTGAATTCCGCAATGAATCAGGGTTTGGAAGGTACATCAATTTGTGACCTGAATAGGTCGATAGAGTGTTTTCGATAGACTCACCAGCTATACATTGCCACATTGGAGGTACATCAATTTGTGACCTAAATAGGTCGACAGAGTGTTTTCGATAGACTCAACAGCTATACATTTTGACCAATTTGACAAAAACTCTTAATTTTAATAGAAGTCATGATGGAATATGAATACCAAAGTCATTAATTAGTGTACTCTAAATATTCTTATAGATGTAAATAATACTACAATATAATTTTGAACCCAAAAGGGCTACATGTGTGGAATCAATACATCACTTGTTGAAGTGAGTGCTTGATTTCTTCAAAGACAAGAAAAGGACCTAAAACTATATGCCATTAATTAGATCAACATATATATAAATTATGAGCAGACAAAATTGTCCAGTGTTGCTTTTATATGTTTACAAAAATCACCAATACAAATAAATTTTACAGCTCAGAGCAACCTAATCCCTCCTACCAATTAAGATATTATTGAACTTTGACAAAAGAGTGTAAGTTACAATTTAAATATATGATAGAGATGGATACCATATATACATATTTAGAAAATAAAACATATGATTAATATCAATAGTATGTGTACATATATGATATATATTTGATGATAATTGGCCACATATTTGGACGATCCTATATATTATCAAATTTGACTATGTAAATATAATAAAAAGAAGTTAAAATGATTTGAATAGATCAGTTGACACATATATGTACATTTTTTGACTGAATGTGGAAAGTATGATTTTCCGAAAATATTCCTTCTACTTTTTGGAAATTTGAGATTTTAATTTGCTTGGTTTAAAAGATACACAAATACAAAATTTAATATTTCAATAGCATATAAGAGATTCAATAGTTTAAAAAAAATGATGAATTGAATCTTAATCGATCTATTGCGTGTCTTATGACAAGACCAATAGATCGATTAAGATTCAAAGAATTATTGCACTAATATGCAAATATATATATTTAAAGGGCCTAAATTGAAATTAAATCTTAAAAGACAAATGGAATAAATGAAGATTCAAAAGAGAAATAAAATGGACCTTGCATCTTTGGCATGTGGGAGCCTGTAGTAACCGGCATGGTGGCCCAAATCCTGGACGGAGGCTCCTGGGTCACCCCCTATTACATCATCCTGCAGCCTCAACTCCTTCTCCACCAGCCTTGGGCCGGCCTCCGAGCCCGCGGGGCCCACCGCCACATTGACCGGTTTCTTAGGGAAGAGATTGAGCCGCCTTATCATTGACTCAGCTTGCTGCCTTGGGAAGCCGGTGTTCGATGACAATCTAAACTCGTCGTGCTCTAAAGGGGCACGACCGCACGAAGAAGGCGAAACTATTGAGAGGGCAATGAGGGTTGCAAGGAGGATGGAGAGTGGAGAGAGCAACGCTTTTGTTGCCATTGTTGCTTGTTTTTGTTTATTGGCTTGAGATGATGAGATTGTGAATAAAGAGGTTGTGTGTATTTATATATATAGGGAGGGATTTATGATTGCTTTTGGATGAAGAATTATTGCATGAAAGTATGAATTGTTTGATGACATATGAAGTGGTTTTTTTTAATGGTTTGGGCGTTTATGAAATTATGTATTGTATTTCATTCTGAAGATTCGAGAATGAAATACAATACATAGTATTTAATATCTTTAAAATTGTGAGAAAATGATATATATTCTTTTTGTAGGATTTTTCTTTTATGATTCCTAATTTTATATATTAATGATTAATAATTAACAATACAATTTCTGTTAGATGTTAACAAAATCATAATAATGATTACGCCTTTTAATGAAATTCAATTTTTTTTCTTTAAGCATGACAAGGTAGGGAAAAATATTTATTTATGAAGGAGAAGATAAAATAATTGTGTTCCACTTTAATTCACAGCTTTCACATGGGGTATGTGTAGGCTGTTTCTTGTTGTGTGACTGATAGAAATTAAAGTAATAAATATACGGAAATTAGGCTTTATTTAAGTTCCTTTTCTTTTTTATATTTAAGGTGATTGGATTAATTGAGGACGTAGTAACTTACCATATATGTATGTTATAGACTTATAGTTATTGGCGGATGTAAATAATTGAAACTAAGAGAAGGAAACCAAAGAATCAAATGAAAACATTGAAAGTTGTAACATTATTAGATTCTTGAAATGAATGTGGCATGTATGGATTTCTAATTAATGAGTTAATCCCGTTTTGTTAGTCGTAGTAAAACTTGCGGTGGGGATTGCATAATTAATTAATTACGCAACAAATTAATGAAACTAGAGAGTTGCATTCATTTTTGGAAGATATATAAATTAATAAAAATGTTCATATAAATGGCAATAAGTGAGACTTCACAAATTCATCCTTCCTAAAATAAATCAATTATACTTTGGTGGGTCATTTATTATTCAAATCAAATTAAATGTGGAGTTTATAATTTGTTGGCAGTTTTTTTTTTTAAACAAACCAAAGATTCGGAAGGTGTCAGCACTGCGTGACCACCAATCAATTAATGACGTTCTTGCGGACAAGAATATCAAGATCGAACCTAGTAACCAACAAGACAACATCACGCGAATGACGCATTCGTGCAACTAGATTAGCCACCTGGTTGGCCTCCCTAAACACATGGAGGAACACCACCGAGGCAAAGGACTGAGACGGGAAGAGAATATCAGTAATGAGGATCTCAATCTCCCACTTGATACTTCCAGAGCACTTTAGCCACATTAATGACCGTCAAGTTGTTGTTTCCTTCAACCTCGATCTTTTTAATACCGAGATTCCTAGTTGCCATCAATTCCGCATGGAGGCCCCGCGCTTCAGCGTACAATGCAGACGAGGAATCGCAAAGCAACGCATCACAGGCTATCACTGAACCAGAGTGGTCTCGAATAACGAACCCTACCGAAGCTTCACCTGACCCAAGCTTGGAGCCGTCAAAGTTGATTTTGGAGGTTTCCATCTAATGTTTTTCGTCTTTCACGTTTGAATTAAGTTGTTTATTTGCTTGCACAATTGTAGTTTCTTCATCAATATATCTACATTTGTATGGTCCCAGTTTTGAATCTGCTGTCGTACATATCCCTCCCATCCTTGCTTCTTTATTATATTCGGGTCATTAATACGAGCTTGGCAGCTTATTTTATGGAACAACAATGTCCTAGTTTTCTTGTTTCTATCTTCTTCTTTTTTTGCGCGTTATTTTTTCAATGAATTATTTCTTTTTTTTTTTGTTCAAATTTAATGAATTAGCCTATACGAGATTCGCATCTTCGGTCCAGATTGATTAAAATTTATCAATTTAAATTCGATAATATAGATTTATTAATTGTAATTTTAACTAAATATCGTAGGTTATAAATTGGGGGTTATACAAATAATTAAAAATAATAAAATAAAGAGATGAATGATAAATAGAAATAATTATGATTTAAAAAATATAGCATTTATATATGATTTTAGATTTAAGTAGTGGGATAGTTAATCGGGAAATGACTCTTATAACAATAAAGTAGCGGTTATAACAATAATGTGATTGAAAGTTTCTGCTGATGTCATGTGAGATACTTCAGATTGAAAGTTTATGGATGGCTATAAAACTAGACATGGAAAAGGCTTATGATAAAATTAATTGAAATTACTTTGAAGCGGTTCTCACTAAATTCGGTTTTCATTCTCGATGGATAAAATGGGTTATGACATGTATATAACGATCACAACATTCTCGGTCTTAATCAATAACTGTCCAGGTAAGCAGTTTAAACCAGACAGAAGGCAATCCGCTTGCCACCTATATTTTTGTAATAGTGATGGAAAACTTGACAAGAGAGCTTCATGAAGAGGCCAAGCTTGAGGACGCATTGATTGGTATTAAAATGACAAAAAATGACACCCCTATACTTTTTCTCACCTTTGCTAACGACACTCTCATCTTTGCAAGAGAATCTCACAAATGCCTTCATACGATTCAAAATATGATGAATAACTTCTCGAATTTATCAGAATTTATAAGGTTTAACAATAAACTATAACAAAAGCTATGTACAAATGTCAAGGAATGTCAGCACAACCCTGGCAAATTCATTAGCTTAATAAATAAACATCCCTATATCAAAGACATTGGAAAAGTACTTAGGTATCTCATTGATTAATGGTCGGGTGAAAAATGCAGTTTTTAAGGAGGCAATTCAATCTCTCAAGAAACAACTTTCTAAATGGAAAGCGTCTACCCTCTCTCAGGCGGGGAGGGTTGTCCTTATTCAAGCAAAGCTTAGTTCTAAAACGAATTACCTAATGCAAAATTTTCTCTTACCAAAAGGCATTCTACAACAAATTAACCAAATCAACAAGCATTTTTTTCTAGAATAAACTTCAACCTGAGAGATATATACCTTTAATAAGCTGGGAAAATATTTGCAAACCAAAAAATCAAGGGGGTCTTGGCTTCAGAACGGTCGAAGATATAAATATTATCTTGCAAATGAAATTACTCTGGAAAATCTGCACAACCCCAGATAGTATTTGGGTCGAAGTAATCAAGGAAAAATACCTTAAAACCGAATCGATAAAAGATTACGGCTCATAATACCTCTGTCAATTTGGACGTCTTTTTCATCTCAGAGAAAAATTCTTTCAAGACTACATTGGATCATCGAAAATGAGGAATCAATCAATGTTTGGAACGACCCTTGGATTCTAGATCAATCCTTAGATACCTATCAAACCCACCATGATCCCAACTTAAAAGTGAACAAGCTTATCACCCCGCAAAAAATTGGAATTTGAACCTCCTAAAACAATTATTTCCGCAAAATATCATCCAAAAAAATCGTAAACATCCAAATCCCAAACTGGAATACATCGGATAACACAATCTGGAAATTCAATCTGAATGGGAGTTTTACAACAAAATCCACAAGAGAGATAACAAATAAACTCACACTACTACAGAACGACTACAATTGGATTTGAAAATTAAAGATTTCACTTAGAATGCAAAATTTCATTTGGAAGATGGCTAGTGATGGACTTCCGACAAAATTAAGATTAGATAGATATATACACAAAGTTCCTTCACAAAGTTGTCTATGCAGATTAGATAGATATATACACAAAATTCCTTCACAAAGTTGTCTATGCAATTGAGAAGATGAAGACGGTAACCACCTTTTTATGAAATGCCCAATAACAAAAAACATAATTGTTAGCTACGATCAGAATGTTGGTAGATCCTTCCTATGTTGGCATTCGACACTAGTAGACATCATCCAGGTAAATCATGACACATCCCAACTTGAAGAACTCTGCTTCATATGGCAAACTATATGGGATATTAGAAATAGTATAATTTTTTTTAAAAAAAGAAACTTGACCCAATAATATCCATTGTACAGAAAATAATTATTAACAATAGAGATTGGAACCAAGCAATGACAAATGAAACCAATAAAAACGAAAACACAAAGAAAAAGCGGGAAAAAACAAAATGGTGTAAATCACCTAGAGCTATCTACAAAATTAATGTGGATGGCTCAGTAGGTGGCGGTTGCCGGTTGGGAGGGATTGTAATGGACGAGTTAGAGATATTTTTCAACAGGAGACTTATAATGGATCAGTTCTCCAAACAGAAGCCTCTGCATTCAGTGCAGGAATGCAATTTGCATCAACCAAAGGGCCACGGGTTGGACCCGCCGGGTCAAGGATCAGGGTTGGCCGACCCGAACCCTAACCCAAAAATCTCACGAGTTGACGGGTTCGGGTCGACCCGTTGACTCGGCAGGTTACATTATTTTTTTAAAAAAATCATTTTTTTTTAAAAAAAGACTATTAAAATAAATAAATAAATGATATGTGAAGATTTTATCTTCACAACACATTTTATCACTTTGATATGAAGTGTTGAAAATGTAGGAAGATTATATCTCCATATCAATTCTTTCATCCACAATAATTTCATTGTGGGATGTAAGAGGAAAAAATATGAGAATATATTTCTCAGACTTCATTTCCAACATCATTTCCAATGTAGGAAATGTAGGAAACAAGTGAAGTGAAAGAAATGGGGTAGTGGGATACATATATATAGCCCCATGCCTCCTCATTCTAACTCCATATTTTCGATGTGTGACGAAACCTTTGTCCCACATTGGAAATGAGGGGATGGAAGGAAGACTTTCAAGTCTATAAAAGAGGAATGGGGGTTCATTTGTCTCACATTGCACATTGCATGTTAGTTTATGTATTATTGTGAGTTATTCTAAGAATAATTTACATAATTTACATACTCCCTCTTTTAATTAAAACTTGTCGTTTATTATTTATGCACGCTTTTTTAGAGCGATAAAAATTATATAAAATATTAACTTTTTTTTACATTTGTTTTTATAAATTCATACTTAATAATAAGAAGTACGATATTATTTTAAAAAAATTATTAAAAAAGTTAATATTTTATATAGTTTTTAACACCTAAAAAAGCGTGTGTGAATAGTAAAAACTTCAAGTTTTAATTAACGAAGGGAGTAGTAATTATAAATTTATTTTATTAAAAATAATTTTTTCAAAACAAAATATTTTGGAAAGGTGGGTTAACCCGGCAGGTCGACCCGCGGGGTCAGCGGGTTTCAAAACCCTCGACCCTAACCCTAACCCGTTACCCGCTTGAACCCGTTGACCCGAGGACCCGGACCCTTCGGGTCATTGACTAGCCGGGTCACTGACTCGTATGACCCGCTGGGTCACGGGTCAACCCGTAACCCGTGGCCAGGTCTACTTGGAAGTGATTTTGACGATAAAGGATAGCACCAAGATCAAATCGGAAATTACGCGACACATAGAGATGATTGAGAAACTAAAATCAAGGTTTGCCTACATTGAATTCAGACATTGTTTTAGAGAAGCAAATAAGGCGGTCGACTTCATAGCTAGAAGTAGAGATTATTGTAATATTTTGAATCTCCCTTCTTATAGGGATATGTGTAACATCATCTGTCAGGGTGATCAGGGTGGTGCTCTGCTTCAGTAAAGTCTGCCCACTTTTTGCCCGCTGTAAAAAAAATAGTTGTAGTAGATTTCTTATCTTATCATCAAGAAAGAAGATAAGTTGTATAAGAGATAAGCGCCTTGTTACATTTCTCATATAATATGTCTATTATCAATTCTTTGTGAGTCATTAATATTATCAATGCTTTGTGAGTCATTATACATTGCATATGTCTATTTTTTTTATCAAGGTAATAATTCGAGATCTCAAACAATGCTATCGTTTGGAAAATCGAGGGGCCAAAGGAAAATGGTAAATGGACTGACCGTCATGATACAACTAGGAAGTCAAGCAAATGCAGAAAACATGAAAATGACCAAAATACAAGTGATCCCAGCAAACAAGACCAGTAGAGTGAAAGTCAATAAAAACCAAGGGAAGACTGTGAATGCAGAGAACATGGAAAAGTCAAGAGACTGACGTGATGACTTGACACCGGGGAGACTGACGCGACTCTCGACGCCGAGGAGACAGAAGTAGAAACTCATAAGCGGAAATAGGCGTCTCCTGGGTTAGTATGGATCAATGACGTTCCCCTCACCTAAATGAGGGATATTCGAAAACAACAAACACTGTCACAATCTTCTCGATCAGCAAGGCGATCGAGACTGAACTTCATCCAGAACTAAACACAACAGCGCCAAAGAACGACACCACTTCGATGGACGAAATAAAGCAAAATCATAAGAGGGGGTCAAAGTGTTAAGAGAGAGTAAGCCAGTTCACAGGAAGTCTATTTCTAATCCTTTTTTTTCTCTCTCTCTTTTTTTTCTCTTTTTTCCTTTCTGTTTGATTTTCATGTTTCAACTAGATTATACTATATGCTGGAGTAATGTTCAATGGGTTTTTTTTTCCAAGTTGTCCTTTGAACTTCTTTGTCCCACATTGATTGTAAAAAGCATTTGAAGAGTTGTTTTTAAATGGGAGTTTTGAAAGGGCTATTGAGAGTTGGGATAGGAGTCCCACACATGCGCACCACCGCCGATCCGTGTTCGTGACACGTGTGGTGCTAGTCACCTTTTGCATCGGTTTTTAATTCTTATTATATAAATGGCCTCCGATAAGGATGAATTAGAGTTTTCGTTGACTTATTCCACCCTTATCAGTTTTGTTAAAAACGTTTTGATCTTCTCCAAGATTTCAGCAAAGTGGAGCGTTCCATTCGTTTTAAAAACAGTCGAGCCCTTTCAGTTTTCAACACACGTTCTCTCCTCCTCCTCTCCTCTTTAATAACTGTTCCAAGTCCCGGGTGGTTCCAATACTTTGACGGTGAGTGCACGCTCGAGAAGTTCGATGTGTATCATTAGGGAGCGACGCCTGTAGCCGACCTGCACCACGGTGTCGGGGCAATTTTGCTTCTAAGGCAGTGGTTCCCTTTATATCACGCCACAACCTTCAAACACGGGTTTTAGAGTTTTCTTTTAAACGGGTTTTCACATAAATTTTGAGGCTTACATTCGTTATCGCACCAACAATTTAGAAGCGAAATTTGTTTGTTTCTGCGATGGCGTTTCAATTCTTCAAGCCACTTTTGAATCTCACCGAATTGGAGCCGCTGGACGGGACCAACTACAAGAGATGGTCGCAAAAGATGCTCATCTTTTTCGAGCAATTGGAGGTCGATTACGTCCTCCTTCACCATGCGTCTGCGACTGCTGCAACCGCTCCGTCCACCTCTGTCGCTGGCGTTGTTGCTGATGTCGGTACCATTGCAGACGCTGCTAACAAGGATAAGAACGTCATCATCGACGATAGTGCAGATGTTGTTGCCAAGGGTAAGCAGGTTGCTGATGATGACCTCGCACTCGCACAAGCAAAACAATATGAGCCCGACAACAAAACGGTGCGAGGCCATCTTCTCAGCCACGTCTCAAATCCCATATTTGATCTGATCTCTGTTCATAAATCTGCGAAATTTATTTGGGGTCTGCTGGAGAAGAAATATGGGGCTGACAATGTAGGGAAAAAGAAATATGCTTGTGGGAAGTTTATGCAATTCAAGATGGTCGATGATAAACCAATCATGGACCAAGTGCACGAGTATGAGAACCTGGTGGCTGACATTCTTTCAGAGGGCTGCATGCAAATTTCCTGATCGAAAAGTTTATGCAGTTCAATATGGGTATGAAGATATGCAAGGTTTTGTATGCAAATTTCCTGATCGAAAAGTTGCCTGGCTCGTGGGATGGCTACCGCAATCATATGAAGCACAAAAAGAAGGACCTCACTTTGGAAGAGCTCATCGGTCATATGAAGATCGAAAAGGCAAATCGCCTCAAAGACAATCCTAAGCCCAAATCTGCTGATTCTGTGAAAGCTAATTTGGTTGAGTCCTCTGTGAAATCCGACAGGTCCAAGCAGGGAAACAATCCCGGAGGCTCTAAGCTAAACATGAAACCAAAGAAGGGCTAGCAATTCAAGAATTTTGGCAATCAGCTAGACAAGTAGCAGAAACAGGGAGGGACTGGGATCGACTGCTATGTTTGTGGCAAGCCAGGCCACAAGGCTTGGCAGTGTTGCTATCGAGTTGATCTCCAGAATCAAGGACATCAGCAGAACAAGCATGTAGCTCCAGCCTAGCAACAAGCCAATGTTGTCCAAGACAACAACCAACTGATAGCAATGATCACTGAAGTCAACCATGTGGGCAGCCAGGTCGATTGGCTCCTGGACAGCGGAGCTACTCGACACTTCTTCACCAACAAAGACCTATTTGCTGAGTTCGAGGATGCTACAGACATCGATCAGGTCTACATGGGCAACTCGAGCATCTCTCAAGTGCTAGGCAAGGGGAAGGTGGCACTCATGCTCACCTCAGGGAAGTCTATTACCCTAGTGAATGTGCTTTATGTTCCTTCTCTACGCCGAAACTTGATTTCAT
Source organism: Persicaria maculosa (assembly GCA_963922045.1). Lineage (NCBI taxonomy): Eukaryota > Viridiplantae > Streptophyta > Magnoliopsida > Caryophyllales > Polygonaceae > Persicaria > Persicaria maculosa. The sequence continues at coordinate 22,162,315 of OY998259.1, read as the reverse complement.
GTGGTTTGCTTGAGATAGATGGAATTAAGCAAGTGACTGATGCTGGCAAAATGGTTTTAACCAAAAATGGAGAATTTGTAGGAAAGGCTTATAGGGCTTATTTATGTTTGTGCTTGAGACCATGATTGAGAATAATGAGAATGCTTCTACTTCTGCTTATATTGTTGAGTCTGTTGATTTATGGCATGCTAGACTAGGACATGTGAATGCAAAATCTTTATGTCAATTGCATGATATGGGTTTGATTCCTAGACTATCCAAACATGACCATAGCAAATGTGAAATATGTGTTGAGGTCAAACTTCATAAACAACCTTTTGAAACGGTGTGTGAAAGGACAACTGAATTGTTGGAGTTAGTTCATTCTGATTTGGTTGATTTTAAGAACACGAAAAGTAGAGGTGGGAAGCCATACTATATTACATTTGTGGATGACCATTCTACATATACTAAGATATACTTGCTTAGGTCTAAAGATGAAGCAGAAAACATGTTTTGTGTATAAAGCTGAAGTAGAAAACCAATTGAATCGAAAAATTAAAAGGCTTAGGTCTGATAGAGGCGGTGAATATGTCACTCATTATTTGAGAGAATTCTGTGAACAAAATGGCATTATTCATGAATTTACAGCTCCCTATTGCCCACAACAAAATTGTATTGCTGAAAGGAAAAAAAGAACTTTAAAGGAAATGATGAATGCTATGCTTTCTAGTTCTGGTTTTCCTGATAATATGTGGGGGGAAGTTGTCTTGTCCGCTAATCACATTTTGAATAAGCTACCTCACTAGAAGATTGACAAAACACCTTATGAACTTTGGAAAGGGCAACCGCCTAATATGAAATTCTTGAAAGTGTGGGGGTGTCTAGCTAAGGTGGGGTTACCTTCGTTCAAAGTTGATACTATTGGATCTAAGACCTTTGATGCAATTCTGATTGGTTATGATAAAAATAGTGCTGCTTATCATTTCATGTGTTTGAGTGATCGTACCTTGTGTGAATATCGTGATGCTGTTTTCTTTGAGCATGTGTTTCCTTTAAAGAAATCTGCATTGTCTGCTAATGTTTCTTCATCTCATGATGCATCTTCATTCATGCCTAATGCTCATGCTGATCATGATGAACCTAGGAAAAGTAAAAGGCGTAGGAAGGAAACTAGTTTTGGTCCTGATTTTGTGAATGCATTTCTAGTTGAACTTAATGATTTAAATGAACTAGATGAGATGTTCATTAGTATTCATATGATAGAAGATGATCCTAAGACCTATGATGAGGCAATAAGTTCATTAAATGCTAGTTTATGGAAAGATGTTATTAATAGTGAGATAGAATCCATTATGTCTAATCACAAATGAGAACTAGTTAATATGCCTAAAGGAAACAGAGTCATTAATTGTAAATGGATCTTTAAGAAGAAGCTTAAAGTAGATGGTTCAGTGGATATATATATATATATATATATATATAAGGCAATACTAGTTATAAGAGGATTCACTCAAAGATAGGAGATTGACTTCTTTGACACTTATTCTCCTGTTACAAAAATTGCGACCGTTCGTGCATTGTTTGCTTTGGCTTCTAGCCATAAAATGCTTGTTCATCATATTGATGTTAAAATGCATTTTTGAATGGTGATCTAAATGAGGAAATTTATATGGAACAGCCTTTAGGGTGCTTTGTTCTAGGACAGGAAAACAAAGTGTGCAAGCTGAAGAAGTCATTGTATGGACTCAAGCAAGCACCAAAGCAATGGTATGAGAAGTTTCACACAACTATCCTCAGCTTTGGATTTGAGGTAAACAGATCTGATGCCTGTGTCTATTCTAAGAGGTTTAGTGCTGATTGTGTGATTATATGTTTATATGTGGATGGCATGTTATTATTTGGATCACACATAAATGCTATAAACACAATCAAACAGTTTTTGTCATCTAAGTTTGAGTTGAAAGACATGGGTGAAGCTGATGTCGTTCTAGGAGTTAAAGTAACTAGAAAAGGAAATGGCTTCATTTTATCAGAACCTCATTATATAGAGAAAATGTTAAAAATGTTTGATAAATTTGATGTTGTGCCAGTTAGAATTTCTTATGATGCTAGCATGCAATTAAAGAAAATTTTTGGAAATGGTGTGTCCCAAAACGAGTATGCTAAAATAATTGGGAGTTTAATGTTTCTGATGAATTACACTCGGCCTGATATTGCATATGTTGTTAGTAGACTCAGTAGATATACCCATAACCCTAGTAGTGAACATTGGATTGCACTTAATAGATTATTGAGATATTTTAAAGGCACCTTTGATTGGGGTTTACATTATGTGGGTCTTCTTTCAAGCTTTGAAGGGATATTGTGATGCAAACTGGGTCACTGACAATGATGAGGTTAGCTCCACTAGTGGTTATGTGTTCACTTTATGTGGTGGTGCTATATCATGGAATTCATCAAAACAAACTTGCATTGCTAGATCAACTATGGAATCTGAGTTTATAGCATTAGATTTAGTTGGTCAAGAGGCTGAATGGTTGAGAAGCTTATTGGTTGACTTACCTTTGTGGGGGCATAAGACCCCAACTATTTCTCTACATTGTGACTCACAGTCTGCTATTTGTGTAGCTAACAACAATACTTACAATGGTAAGAAGAGACCAGTGTTTTAAATATCGGATATATCGGCGATATATCGAGGATATTTAGAACACGATACGATATCGGGGTATCGGTTGCCTTATATCGGTCAACGTTATTTATCGGTCGTTGACCGATATATCGGTCAATATCAATCAATATCGGTTGGCTTAGGTCATTTTTGCTTTTTTTTTTATGGAAAAATTAAAAAAGAGGCAACATCTGAGAAAGAGAAATCCCCAAATCGGTAGTCCATGTCCAACTTCCAAACCCTATCTTGCGATTTGCGAAGGCCGAAGAGGTGAACAATCACGTGAGAGCTTCTTCTCTGACTGGTCTGGTGCTTCCTCTCCGGCGAGACCTACGGCTTCCCCTCGGCGGCCAACATTTCCTCTCCGGCGGTCCCTGCTGCGTCCTCTTCGACTCTGCAGTGTGCGAGTGCAGCGAGCCAACGACTGCGCACCTGTCCGACTGTGTGACTCCGAGTCTCAGCCTCTCCGACCTCCCCTGATCTTCTCCGGCCTCTTCTGATCATCTCCGGCCTCCACTGATCCTCCCAGGCCGCCTCTGCAGACTGCACACATTCAAGGTATGTCGGGCTACTTTTTTCGGTTGATTTTCTTCTGATTTTGGGAGCAATTTAGAACAGAGTCTGAGTATGACAGTATGTGTATTTGTGTTCATTAGTCTACCCGATTTCTTTAGATTAGTTGAATTTGGGACTGATTTGGGAGCAAATGAATCAACTATGGTCACTGTTTTGGGACTGATTTGGGAGGATTTTGCCAAAAAATCGATTTATGGTAAATTAGTTGAATTGAACTAGTTGAATACTTGAATTGAATGTACATGTTCGATGTTTCGATGTTTCGCAGGCTATTTGAACTTGAGTTGTTTTTATTTTTTTTTTAAATTCATTTGGTAATTTTACAATTTAAATATTAATTTTTCATGTGTATTTTTAAATTTTGAAGTATAAATATAATATTTATAGGTAAAAATTTGCGAATCCAATATATCCCCGATATATCCTTTTTACCCCCAACCGATAATACCCCGATACCCGATATTTCGACCATTGAAAGAGACACATACGGATCAGACATGAAGCTATGAGACAGCTGATTGCTACCGGTGTCATTTGCTTGGAGTATGTGAAGTCCGAGAGGAATCTAGCAGATCTGTTGACGAAGGGCCTGAATAGAAGGATGGTCCTTGAATCGTCTAAGGGAATGGGGCTCAAGCCCACGTGAGCGGAGATACACCATACCCATTCCCCAGATAGGTCTATGAGAAAGGATGAGTCTCGAACTCTTAATGAGTCCATAGCCCAGAGTTGGGTGGTCCTATTGAGAATGATTTGACGGATTCGCCGAAAGATGTAGAGGTTGAGCATTATGCTCTTAATGATATCATAGCCCTATAAGGGTGGTCTATGCATGTGAGGTAGACTTGATGAAATCACCTAAAGAGAGTGTGAAGGGTTGGTCGCCTTCTATGGAAGACTAGGGTTGTCTTTCTAGAGCACTTTTTAGCACCCAAGGTATGAGATGACCATTACAGTTGACAGTTAGATCACGGAACCACCAGGGCAGTGGGTGAGGTATGTGATGTTGAGGTCAACTCGCGAGTCTAGAAGTTCAAGATTCGTTCACTTCTATGACAAGCAAGGCACTCAACTTCACTATGTGTTGGTTCAAGATTCGTTCACCAGCATTTAAGTACTTTTTCCACAAAACCAGCTTAGAACGATGATTTTGATTTAAAACCCCAGTTTCTCACAATTGTGGGGGACTGTTGGACAAATGTTCAATGGTTTTTTTTTCAAGTTGTCCTTTGAACTTCTTTGTCCCACATTGATTGTAAAAGGCATTTGAAGAGTTGTTTTTAAAGGGGAGTTCTTGAAATGACTATTGAGAGTTTGAACTTCTTTGTCCCACATTGATTGTAAAAGGCATTTGAAGAGTTGTTTTTAAAGGGGAGTTCTTGAAATGACTATTGAGAGTTGGGATAGGAGTCCCACATGCGCTCACCGCCGCCGCCACCGCTGGTCCATGCTCGTGACACATGCGCGGTGTGACCTCCGATAAGGATGAATTAGGGTTTTCGTTGACTTATTCCATCCTTATCAGTTTTGTTAAAAACGTTTTGATCTTCTCCGAGATTTCAGCAAAGTGGAGCGTTCTTCTTCGTTTTAAAAACCGTTGAGCCCTTTCAGTTTTCAACACACATTCTCTCCTCCTCCTCTCCTCTTCTATAACCGTTCTGAATCATGGGTGGTTCCAATACTTCGACGGTGAGTGCACGCTCGAGAAGTTCGTTGTGTATCCTTGGGGGGCGACGCCTGTACCCGACTCGCACCACGGTGTCGGAGCGATTTCGCTTCTAAGGCAATGGTTCCCTTTCTACCACGCCACAACCTTCAAACACGGGTTTTAGAGTTTCCTTTCAAGCGGTTTTTCACAGAAATTTTGAGGCCTACATTCGCTATCGCACCAACACTATAAACTAAACAAAATGAGTAATATCCTACAATGGCTAAAAACTTTTATTTTTATTTTTTGTTATAATGTCAGGATACTCTTCTAACCTAAAAGTTTAAATTAAACCATTGTGCAGGGCTTCCATCATCTTTATATTTATATTTAAGATGGGCAATTTTTTTTTATCCCCAAATGATATTGTCATGTTCAAATTGTCAAAACCCACCCAAATTAAATTATGTATGAATTTAAAATCTGTAATCTAAATATCAATTATATTTGTACTTATTCAATTATTCAAATTGGAAAACATACAACACTATATATCTAGACACCATTCAACTATTCAAGCAAAACACACCTTTATAATATGATCGGAGTCGAACCTATAACAACAAAAAAAAAAAAAAAAAAAAAAAAGGAAACTATTCAAGCAAGCAAGCAAACAAAGAACGCAAAATGTGACGCTAATTGAAGTCGAAATTGTAACGGTGAAGGTGTAAACGTCACCGGCCTGCGTTGCAAAGCCTGAATTTCACCCCACGTTTCACAACAGCCATCGATATCTGAAAGCCACAGGGGCCCGACGTGGGGCCACTAGTTTGTTTTGATGAAATCACAGCCGTCCAATATTGTGATTTCCCTATTTATAGCAATACCCTTTAATTGATTAATTTATGTAAGTTATGCGTATGTTTAGATTCATGATCTCATCTCATCCGATAACCCATACAAAATTGGGTTGTACTTGGAGTTGAGCTCAATTTGAGTTTAATGTCTTATTATATTGCAAAAATAACTTAATATAATATAAAAAAACAATAATATAAATAAAAAAAGCTTTAAAATAATACAAACTATCAGACTATAACCCAAAAACAATACAAATCTTAAAATCAACCAAAAATAACACGAACTTTGGACTTAAAATAATATAAAATTTTGAATTGAATTTAGATGAAGAGAAGAATCAAGACAAAACATTATTGATCGAAATTACAAAAACATCTATATATATTCACACTGCCCATAAATCCACCCGCTATATTTTTAAACACACCAAAACTATTATTTATTTGTCAAACTTTACAAAAAATCACTTTTTATTTTGAAATTACATAAAATCACACTCACTTTATCCATAATTTATCTATCTATATATCTATCTATTTATCTATCTATATACATATATTAAAACCGATGCATAGCGTCCTATGTGGCGCGTTGTGGTTAATTTTAGGATAAAAATTTCTATGTGAAGAGTCATGGTTGATTCTAAGATGAAAACTAATAAAATAATATGTTGTTATAATTTATAGAAAGTTATGTAAGCCACAATCTATCTATCTATCTATATATTTTAGTTGATTGAAAAAAATATAAATAAAAATATTTCATAGTCATACTTACAAAAAATAATAATACATAAATATGCATTATTTGATAAGCGCTATTTTATTTATATCTAGATTTTTTGGTGAAAATTATTTATATAAAAAATTATTTATTTAATAATTGTTATTTTATTTATATCTATATTAGTTTTTTAGCCTAAAATGATTTATAAAAATATTATGTAGCCATAATTCATCCATGCATAGCTATTTTAGTAAACCAACATAATAAATATATCATGTATATTTAAATAAAAAATAAAAAAAATATTTTTAAAACACAACTATCTATTAAATTACATGAGATTCAATTAATGTTATATTAGGAAAAAAAACATTTTACCTTATAAATGTGAATTTTGTTTATATTTTGAGATAATCTAAATAAAAGATATTTAGATTATATATAATCTATCGAACTAATTTTATTTATATCTATATTATTTTTTGGTGGAAAAAATTATTTATATTTAGTGACGATGCCATAGAAAATAGGCTATATAATAAACACAAAGTATGACGTCATAAATGGATCGCCCAACGCAAAGGGATGTCCGGTCCCACCATTGATACATCGCGAGCAAAGTATCCGATCGAGCCCAAAGGACTAGGCTTAGCGCCCCCAAGAACTTTGACCCCTGTTTTCCTCGCGACCTGAACCCCGTGTAAGAATCAGAGTGAATTCTCCAAGTATCTCGGAAACCTCCAAAATCCTAGCAAGCAGCTCGCTGGCTCAAGCACCTTGCCTCTAATGGCTCCACGTGTATTGTCTATGCCCCTAAGCGTGTGGGCATGCGCTACACGTGTCCTACATAGAATCACGAGGTTGCCAGCCAGCTGCTCGCTTGGTTTCCCTATAAATACCCCCTCCGACCTCAAAGGAAAGGATACGATCTTCAAGATAGAAAAGCATAAGAGCTCTGATTATCCCCCGGACTTAAAGCCCCCGGAGTTGAGTTCTAAAGATCTTTGATCGGAGAAGAACGTTATTTTGGATAACAACCTCGCCTAGCTCCCTCTACAAACGACGACTAAACAATAACTTAAATCATCGCGAGCCAAACTCATAATCCCCATCGCTTAGACTAATAAGTATATAATCTGATTATCACTCCACACCATCAGGGCCCGCAGGTATTTTAAGACATTTTGTCGTCATAGTGAGGTAATAAATATAGGCGAAATCTCATAAACGCGTCATTTAGATTGTTATTTTATTTATTTATTGGAATCTATCTAAATTATTTACAATATTGTGTAATTTTAAAAATTGGGGTTATATTACACAAAGTTGGATAAACAAATAGTGGTTTTGATTTATTTAAAAGGGTGTATTGTGCAAAGTATGACTAATTATGGATTATTTAATTTTTGTAATTTTGATAAATAAAATTTTTATTTGGAATCTTATCCTAATTTAAGTCCAAAATTTTGTATTATTTTAAGCCAAAATTTCACAGTTTGTATTATTTTTTATTTATTTTAAAGTTTATATTATTATTTTTATCTATAAATTGATATTTTGTATTATTTTAAGACATTTTTTATTCGTATTATTTTTAGTTCAAAGTTGATACTCATTATTGTAGGTCATTTTTCCTATTATATTAGAGATTTTATACGGTCCATCACATATAATGATTTATAATGTATATATATATTATATTTTTTTTATATCAATATGTATTACTACTATAATGTGTGACGATATATTCAAATCAAATAAAACCTAATGATAAAGCAAACTTGTGTACATGGACCAAACCCACATAATTGGTGATGTTTAGTAAACTTCATATTTGATGTGTGTTTGCATAATGTTTGTATAATTTGGAAACTATATGATATAAAGGTTATCCGTTACGCTTAATCTTAGAGTGAGTTGGCTTGCGTATACGCCTACTGGCTCTTCATTTCGAGGTTTTGATGATTCACTTCTACGCAACCATCACCCAATTTAACTTTAATTCTGTTTTTTTTTGGGGGTGGAGCTAATATTCATTCTTTGGATTTTTTTTTTGATTAGGTAAGAATTCGGCTGCGCGAAAGGGCTATTCGAAAGCATCCTTATGGAAGAGGTCTATAAGACCTGGATCATTAAACCTGTCAGGGTCTTTGGTACGAATGTCAAGGTGTGGTACCTTATCTGTCACGCTATTACCAATACGGAGAATATGAGAATATCTAACCTCTCCCACCCTACGTAAGAGTTTCTCGATATCAGACATGATAAGTTCAATTTCCCAAGGGCAGTTTTGCCGCCGTTTGAGATGATTTATTATCATCAATGAATCCTCTTCAATGATTAGTTTGCTAATCTGGAGGTCGATAGCTTTGAGAACTCCATCCCTAAGAGCCAGAGCTTCAGCGACTAACGGAGTCTGATAGCCAATATATTTGCATCCCATTGTGACGGGTGATCCTTTCCAGTCTCGAATAATGTAGCCTATAGAGCTGTCGTGGCTGCTGGACGATGAACCATCGAAGTTAAGCTTAAGTGTTCCTTGGTTGGGCTTTTTCCATTTTGAGTTTCTCTTAGGGGTCGAGTTTGAACCTGGTTGGCCAATATTGATGGATCGATTGTATTTATTATTTCTATTCAAATTGGTTGCCGTGTTGTCAGTATTGTCAGATTGATTGTCGTATTAATTCTTCGGATTTTAAAAATAGTTTCTCTAAATATATATAGTTCATCTATTTTAAAAATAGATTATAGAATTCACCCATATTATTTAGAAAACAGATTTTTAATTAGCTTTACATCTAGACCGGATTCAGACCAGATTTGCCAATAAGAACACTTTCTATATTACACTACATATTAAACTTTAAAAAAATTATAAATACAAGGTATTCTATTCGGCTTGTCCCAAGAAAAGACCAACGTGATGAGAAGCTTATCAAGGAAAAGATTGAGGTCTCCTTCCCCAAAGGGCATGTGGGAGATCCGGTGGTCACTATCGACCCGAAGGTGTTGGAAGTACTCGCATGGGCTTCGAGTAATTCCCTAATAATTAGAGTCTGGGCCCGAAAATCCCCCTATATATTATGGACAGAAAACTCAGGGAGTTATGAAAGGGATGCGGAAAGATGCAAGTTATCGACCTTTCGTTCAGAAATTTCCTGGTTTGTTTCGAGTAGGGTTGGGCGGTGGTAAAAAAATTACCGTACCAACCGATTACCAACCATACCAATAGGACATTAGTATCAAGTAATCGGTAACCAGCTGAATCGGTAACCGAAATCTCGGTACCGAAAAAAAGTCGGTACAGTACACGGTATGAAAACCCAAATACCGTGGTACCGATTATATATGTATTTTTTAAAAAAATAAAATAAAATATTTGATAAATGGTACAAAAAATTTGTGGTACCATCGGCACCATCGGTACCGTCGGTACAAAATAAAATATTTGATAAACGGTACAAAATAAAATATTTGATAAACGGTACAAAATATTTGATAAATGGTACCATCGGTACCGTCGGTACTATCGGTACCACATAGTATAAAACGTAAATTGATTATTGAAATTTGCGGTGCTGGTTACCACGGTACCGACCTTCGGTAACCGAAAGTTTCGGTACCAACAATATCGGTTACCGATATTAACGGTTGGTACGTGGTACAAAAAAATCCATACCAAATGATATCGGTACGGTACGTGGTAATCGAAAATTTACCATGGTACCGTACCGTGCCAGCCCTATTCGAGTCGAAGGAAGACAGCCTGCGAATCCTCTCTAGAGGGCCGTGGTCGGTATTTGGTAAATGTCTGATCATTAGAGCCTGGTCTCCCGATTTCAAGCCCTCGGAGGCGATCAGAACTGTCCCGGCTTGGGTCCGGATCCTGGATCTCCCGATGATCCTCTACTACGAGGATGTTCTAATGAAGATTGCAGAGGATCTGGGTAAACCGATCAGAGTCGACCATCGAACAGTCTACACGAACAACTTTGCGAGGGTGTGTGTGGAAGTTAACTTGGAAGCTCCTCGGAAAGGTTCGATCACTATCAATGGGGAGAGATTCCTCCTAGAGTATGAAGCAATACCGAAGGTCTGTTTTGAGTGTGGAAGAGTTAGGCACCTGAGAAATCAATGCCCAGAGAATGGAGAAAAAGGGCAGGCAGCCATGGGAGAAGGCAGAGGTAGCGCTGTCAATGAGCACCCGAAGGAGCACGAGAGTCCTCCATGTCCGGAGGTGGGGGATGGCCACCATGGCCCATGGATGGTGGTTAAGAGGCGCAACCGGCCGACTAACCCTAGAGCGAGAGCCGTCTCTTCTTCTCAGACCATCGGAGGGTTGGGCTCCGGTCAGGCGCTGGCACAAGCGAAAGGAATAAAAAAATTTCGACTGTTGCTATTAATTCCAACCTTAATGGAGGAGGAGAGAGAGGCTCGAAAAACGGAAAGGCGGGAGATGCGAAGGGGCACGGGGCTGTGATTAATGACGAGCACAAAAAGAACATAGCCGCGAAGGCCTCGGGGAGTGTTCACGCCAAGGGAAAGGAGACGTCCGGGTCATTCCCAGGGGGGTCGGGTTCTGAGAAAGGGAGTGGGCCTATTTCCACTGGATCTAATAACCCACTAATGCAGAAGTTGGGCCCGATAGGCACTGTGAAGGAAAAACTCAAAGCGGCACAGTCTCTGAGTTTCAAGAAAAAGCAACACAAGACTAGGTCGTTGCAGAAGGCCCTTTAGAAAAAGAAATCGAATATTCAGGCCGGATCGCTTGGTGCCGATAAGGGGATGGCCTGTCCTTTTGTATCGGTCATCCCGACTCCTCTAGTGGCTCAGTCTACAAGCCAAACGTTGGGCAAAAAGGAGACTCTATGGTCGTGCGACCCATCCCCGCATCAATCGCCAATGCTGGGGGGAAATTCTGGGCGCCGGTGGATCATGAAACACAAGGGAAGAACCTGATAGGAAGCATAGCCGAGGACCTCCTGGTGGGGGAGAGTAAGACGATGCCCCCATCCGGAGGGACCTAATGGGTTGTGTTGGGGATCGAACTGTTTTCTTGGATTGCGTTGTTGCTGTGTTTTCTCCCTTATCTCATTTCCTTTGTTACTTTTTGGATGGAGAATAAACTAAACTTTTTGTTTTGGAATTGTTTTGGAGCAGGTAAAAAAAGAGCTTTGGTAGAGCTATTCGATTCATTAAGAAGAAGTGTGACATCGACGTGTTGATTTTGATGGAAACTCGGGTCTTGGGAGATCGGGCTGAGGAGATTTGCAAGAAACTCAAGTTCTCCAATTGGGTCCGAATTGAGGCAGTCGGCTTTACTGGAGGAATGTGGTTGTTGTGGAACGCCGACAAGTGAAATCTGGAGATTCATGAAAGCGAGACGGATTTCATTCACGCGTCCTGGCTGGTGCCTGCTGGGTATCACTAGAGCGCATGTTATAGCGTGCTATGCCCCCCCTTCTGCCAATGTTATTAAAATCGAGATTCTAAATCAGATCAATAAAAAGGTGTAAGGATCGGATCGTAGAATCGAATCGTAGGATCGTAAGATCCCACCGCATGGATGAATTTTTTTAAAAAAATAAAGTTAATATGTTTAATATTAGATAAATATTGTGTTAAATTATAAAAAAAATACACATAAAGATTTTAAAATTTTAATAATAAACTAAATATAATATAGATTAACTAAATATATTATAAATTTCTTAGATTTAAACTGTAAATATTAGAAATTTCTTATCACGGACATTTTATAGGATCGTTAGAATCGTATGATCGAATCGAGATTTTAACAACATTGCCTTATGTGGTCAGGAGAGTTCCGTTTTGGAACAATCTCAGGGAGTGCCTTGTAGCTATTGATGGTCCCCTGTTTCTCGTTGGTGACTTCAACTGCATCACGTGTCCTGAAGAAACTTCTGGGGGTACGGGTGGGGTCCATCAGGATGCTAATGTGTTCAGGGGTCTGATTAGTCAACTTGGTCTGGTGGATTTAGGCTTCTCCGGTCAGGAATTTACCTGGAGCAAGTTGTCTCTTGGCGACAGGGTGGTCTCGAAGCGCCTGGACAGGGTTATCTCGAATATGTCTGGCCGGCTTCGGTGGCCAAATGCGAGAGTTCGGCACCTCCCCCGATACTCCTCCGATCACTGCCCAATATTGCTCGAAGTTAATCCTAAGATCGTGATGAGGAAGGAGAGACGTCCTTTTCGTTTCGAAGCTGGATGGCTAACACATGACCTTTTTTCGGACATCATGAAAGATAAGTGCAGGCAGGATTGTCCTACACCGATCGCTCTCGACATGCCGCGTGTCGACCTCACTAAGTGGAATAGGGAGGTCTTTGGTAGAATCCAATGTCGGTAGGACAGTTTGCTTAAAACTCTTGGTTGTCTGCAGTGTAAGCTGGCCAGATGCCCGAATCCTGCTGGTCGGGATTGGGAGGATAAGCTCAAGAAGGCTCTCGACCTCACTCTTGAACAAGAAGAGATCCTCTAGTTCCAGAAGTCTCGTGAACGGTGGCTGATGTTTGGGGATAGAAATACGAGCTATTTCCACACCTCCACCATTATTCGTCGAAAGAAGAATCGGATTGGAGGATTAAAAGGGGAGGATGGTATTTGGACTGAGGACGCCAAGGATATGGAGAGGCTGGCTTTGGAGTACTTTATGAAGCTTTATAGCTAAGAACCGGAGCCGGTGCTGATGACCAGCATCTCGCACGTCGCCTCCGAAGCTGAAATAAAGAAAGCATTTCATTCGATAGGTTCTTATAAGTCGTCGGGGATTGATGGGTTCCAACCTATTTTCTTCCAAAAATGTTGGGAGACAGTGTGCGGTTCAGTGGTGGAATTCATTCAGGAATTCTTCGCCACCTCCAAACTACCCCTAGGGTTTAATGATATGCTGATCACCCTTCTCCCGAAGGTGGGGAAACCTGAATGTATCTCTCATTTTAGAACCATTAGCTTATGTAATGTCATTTACAAAGCTATCACGAAGATTCTCACCTTGAGACTTAAACCGCATATAAGCTACTTGGTAGGGCCGACGCAGGGGAGTTTTATTCCGGGAAGATATATTTCGGATAACATAATGGTGGCTCAGGAGGTTATGCACTCGATGAGGAGGAAGAAGGGGGCGAGAGGATGGATGTGCCTCAAGCTCGACCTTGATAAGGCCTATGATCGGTTGAACTGGGATTTCATAGAAGATACCTTGACAAGTGCGGGCTTCCCTAGCTCTTGGGTGGGGTGGATTATGGAATGTATCCGTTCCTCTATAATGCAGATTTTGTGGAATGGTGAGGCTACGTCCCAATTTACCCCGTCTAAAGGCATCCGACAAGGGAACCCAATCTCGCCATATATCTTTATTTTATGTATGGAGAGACTTGGGCATCTCATCTCGAGTCTGGTGGAAAGTGGTGCCTGGAAGCCGATCCGTATTGCTAGGGGAGGCCCTGCCCTCTCTCACCTTTTCTTCGCTGACGACATTCTCCTCTTCGCGGAGGCCTCAGTTGCTCAGGTAAAAGTTATTCGAGATTGTCTTAAGAAATTCTGCAGCTCTTCGGGATAAAAGGTTAGTCTTCACAAGTCGAAGGCCTTCGTGTCAAGCAACGTGAAATCCGACCTCAGTTCTCGTATCCAAGCTGAAAGTGGTATAGTAGTAACCAAGGATATCGATAACTATATGGGGATTCCAATCCTTCACAAGTGCGTCAACAAAGGTACATTTAAGCATATCTTTGAAAAATTTGCTTCTAAGCATGCCGGTTGGAAGGCATCCTTGCTGAATTTTGCAGGACGAACGGCGCTCACTCGAGTTGCCCTCTCGGCCATCCCGGTTTATTCCATGTCTTCCGTTTTACTTCCGTCGAACACGTGCAAAAGGGTCAAAAAATCCTACAGGAACTTCATTTGGGGCTCTACCCCCGACAAGAGACGAATTCATAAGATTGCTTGAGAGGAAATCACCCGGCCGAAATATCTAGGTGGCCTAGGCATCAAGCGCATGGAACAACTCAATTTGGCGCTCATGGCCAAGCTCGGGTGGAGGTTGTTGAACGACGAGGATGGCATCTGGGTGGAGATCATGGCCAGCAAGTATGCTAACTCGATGTTGGGTAACTTAGCTGGGGCGTCACACATTTGGAAAGGTATCAAGAAAGCCATTGCAGTTGTGATTAAACCAAGGATGAAATGGAGTGTTGGTGATGGCAGAAGCGTCAGATTTTGGGGTGATAAGTGGGTAGAGGACTGTCCTTTGGCAATGCTTGTCACTAAGGATCTACCATTGTCCGACTCCCATGTCCACATCTCTGATTTGTGGGATTCGAATAGCAGATGGAGATGGGAGGTTATTGAGAACTATCTTCCTGCTTCGGTCCTTCTCAAAGTTGCTACCATGATGATTACCAACAGGGAAGACTCTCCGACATAGGACTTGTGCAAAGACGGGATCTACTTGCCTAAATCAGGGAACTTGGCCATCGGAGAGTATGAGATGTTCCAGTCAGGGGATAAGGATTTCTTCGGTTCTATATGGAAGTTGGAGACTTGTGAGAAGGTTAAACACTTTGTTTGGTTGGCGGCCAAAGGCGGAGTCATGACGAACCAGGAACGCCTTCGTCGTCATCTTGGTATGTCCGACCTATGCCCCTGCTTTCTCAATTGGAGTTAGTCTCCCTTACATTTGTTCAGGGACTGCGAGCCTGTGAAGAATTTTTTGTTGTAGGTTGTCGGGGTAGGGCGGAGAATTGATTTCTTCACCCTACCCTTTGCGGCTTGGCTTCGCGACAACTTGTGCTCGAGATTGGAGGAGTCCCCGAGCAAGGAGTGGAGGGCTTTCTTTGCTGTTGCTATTTGGAGGATTTGGATCAAACGAAATCACATCGTCTTCAAGGATGGAGGCGCTCCGACTCTGTCTTCCGACCTGTGTTGGAGGGCTGTCGCTGAGTACAATCAGGCTAAGACTAAGTTGTCAATGCAGCCAGGTGGAAACAAGAAGATCCAAAACCCGACTCGCTGGGAACCTCCGGAGGCAGGCTGGTTTAAGGTAAACACGGACGGTGCGGTGAAGAAATCTGGAGTGGATGCGGCGAGCGGCGTTATTCGAAATGAAGAGGGGGAGCGGCTGGCGGGTTTCGCTTTCAATATTGGGGCGTGCTCTGTGCTCAACGCTGAGTTGTGGGCTATGGTGAAAGGTCTCGAGCTAGCTTGGTCCCGCGGTCTCAAGAAAGTGGTATGCGAGTCGGATTCTGAAGTGGCTATAAACCGGGTGGGGAATGGAGTCCCGCCGTCGCACCCTTGTGTCAGCCTGGTTCTAACCTGCCAAGGCTTCCTCAGTAGGGGTTGGTCTGTCCAACTCCGTCACATACGTCGAGATGGCAACCGCCTCACCGATTGCCTCGCAAGTTTTGCTTTCGATTTTCCTTTGGGTCTTGTTGTGTTTGATGCCGTTCCTGTTGAGGCGCGGAACTGTTTGGATTTGGATGCGCGAGGGGCTACTTTAGCTCCCTCCCGTAGGTTGTAATTGTTTTCCTTTATAATAAGCTCTTTTGAGCGAGGGTTGTCCCTCGTTTTATTACCAAAAAAAAAAAAACTATTACTGATCGGTGCCTTCTGTTCATTCTTTAAACTCCGATTCGTAGAGAAAAATGATTCAATATCAATACTCGGGAGTATATTGCAACACTGGCTTGCACGAATTCATCTTCTTATTGGATCTCTTTCTCCATCAAATATGTATTCCACGTCCAAAATTAACTTCACCTTATCTATCTACAACCTACCTATCGATCTGGATCTGTGTATGCATTATGCAATGAGAGTTGACTTTAACAGTTCAACCCCAACACCACTGTACTAGAAATAATCAAATAAGACTTGGTAAATATATACACAAACGCTAAAAAAAAAGCCCTCTTGTATCCCATTAAACATGTTAATTGTTAATTGAAAGATCCACAGTTTCATCCCAAGCTTTTTTAGGTCTTGATCGATGTCTCCGGCCATCTTCTTTATAAATTGCAGACGCCCACGCCACATGTTCGATGTCGCCTGCAGGATTCATTGAGCTTCTACAGCATTGATCATCGCTGCGAAGCTTGATCGGTATCTCTTTCGATGTTCTCATAAAGGCTCTTGATTATGACATAAATTAAACTGTGTATAAATTAATGTTTGAGTTAATTTCCTTTTTCCAGAGATGAGGACTTGAAGTTTTATAGATAGTTCTGGACAGAATTCTTTGAAAGTTGGAAAGATCCGAACAATTTCGAACTCGAAAAGAAGGCATTGGATCAGATGTCAAAGATTACCAACATTCACTTGGCATTGCTTTTGGTGTTTGTGGTTGCATTTCCAGGCTCTTTTGTAATTGTTGTTTACCACATGTTATTGATCTGCCTCTTTGTAGCAGTTACTTCCTTCATGTTTTAGATTCAAGGGTTTTGTTTTTTTAGAAAACAGATTTAAGGTACTTTATTCTCCGTTTGGCACCATTCCATCACCTAGTTTTTCGAAACTTTTGGTTTTAATATTATACCGTAGTATAATTTTAATTTAAATGGAATAAATATAAGATTTTTAGTTTAATTAGCTTTTGAAATTGGAGCTTTTCAATAACTACTCATCCAAGTTTTTCGAAACTTTGGTTTTCTATATACAATTTTCTATTGGCTACCTAGCAAGTAGCAACTACGTTTACCAAACACCATACTATGTTATTAATATATATTTAACACACGTAATCTGTCAGTTTTAGGCTAGCTAATTCATCCAAGAATTTTGACTAGTTTGGAAATCAATTTGTGCATTCAACTTAATTTCTTGGAGAAAACACACAACCAAAAAATAATAAAAATTTGGGCTTGCGTTTTCTAGATGGGCCACAAAGGAAGAGAGATGATTTGGGCTCTCATCCACATATGTATGCTATAGATGTTGGTCTTCGTTCAACATAAATGATGAAACAGCTAACAATTTTGAGGTTTTCATAATGTCAATCTGAGCAAAAAGATATTCATTGAAAGAACCTGCCTCCTATACTGAAAAAGGTCAAGATCTTATAATTAAACTAGGTCAGAAACCGCGCGCATTCGCGCGCGGTCTACTCAAGGTTGGCAAAGCATTTATTGATCTTCTTAACTTTACATGAATTTTGCACAAGCTATTAATGTAGATTGGAAACATATGATAATGTTTTTAGTGTTTGACAATAAGTTGGGGAATTAATATATTCCTTCATGATATGGACCAAAGAACTATAATTTTTGCTACCGGAAAACAAAGAATTTGATTGAAAAGCTGAGACTTGAATCCTTGGACACCTGCAAACAAATTAGGATATGGTCACTCTCTGTTCAATGTTCAACCAGTCCATCTATAGCAGAACCAAAACAAGCCAAGAGAGTTCATCAACCTTTGCTGAAGAAACTTTGCCTTTTGAAGATCCTCGTCGGGCATACCAACAAGAAGTAAAAAGATGCCATCTTTTTTTGAAGAAATCCTTGTGCCCATCAATTCTATTCAAATAAAACTGATAAGAGTATGGTCATAATAACTAAATTAAGAGGTCAAGATTATCAAAAACCTGGTTAGAAAATGAAGAAAAACAAGAAGGCATTTTATCATCGCACTTCCAGGAAAAGATGGCACTTTTAAAATTTCACCATGTTAAAAAAAAAAATATCAGTAACAATCTGAGCACAAAATTTGCTCCTCACGTGTATGACTTCTATTGAAAACTAACAAAAGACTCAATTGGGCATAAAGTGTAATTTTTTTTGCAAGGATCTAGGAAGTCTCACTCTCACCTGAAGCTTCATTGTATCAGCAGCGGTAGCATCAATAACTTCAACTTCTCCACTTATTGTAAACTGCTCCCAAATAACACAATGGTTGGCTTAGAGATGATGCAAGAGATGGAAAGTTTCAAAATAACTCAAGTCTGACAAACAAAGAAAACCTGGGTTTCACCGCTGATGTTAATACCTCAGCAAAAGAACAGTGCTTATGATCTTCAATCTGCAAATTTAGGTTCAACAACAGAGATCAACTCTAGGCAGTATGTATCAATGAAATGATGAACTCTTTGCGTTGCCAAACTCTATTGTTTGTGTAATGAGTCTACTGACAAGGGATAGTTTCACTAAAAAACCCCATCTTTTAGTTTATTCAGTAAGCCACCTCAAATTCCTAATTTCAACACCTAAACACCATATGGCACACCTATTTATTAAAGCTCCATTGTTGTTTTTTTTAATCTCAAAATTAACTACTCCGTATTAAGTATTAACTATTGACTATATATCTTATTCTAAATTTCCTAATGGTAGAATTTAGGATATTATTTTCTGCAATTACGAATCAACAATCAATATGACTACGACGATTAGTGTTGATATGAATCTTATCAATATCCGCTTCTGTGAATGGGATTTATTAGAATTCAAAGCAATTCTAAGAAAAAAACCCAAATTGCAATTGATATTGTGGCGTTTCATTAGGAAGAACCCTAAACCTCAAATTCCTAAAATCGCCAAAAACACAAATTGAACATAATAAATAGCATGAATTACACAAATCGAAGGACAAAAAATGCTCACTGAATCAAGCTCTAAGACACGCAAAACCAAAAATGGGTTTCCTTATATTCTTGATGATTCTTTGTAAACAAATGTGGCCTTACTTATACACTGACAAAGTGAAATTGAGATGCTAAGGGGTAACCTTTCTAGCATTTCATCGACATCTAGGGCTGGTGCTCAGAAGCTAAAGGAAGAGTACCTTCAAAAATTGAATCTAAAATGAAATCCAGTATTCTTAAGTTGACTGTTGAGTTGCAGCATGGTATACAGGTTACAGAATTAAAGAAAACACAAGAAGCACAGGCTCAGCTTCAAGAATTAAGATCAAATTCATTTCCAATAAATTAAATTTAGATTCATTTTGGGTCTCTTTATAAACAATAACGTATTTGCATATCCCATATAACAAATACAAAGTGTAATTTTTTACAAAATAATTGAAATATTTAGAAATCTTGTTATATGCATTTTGTCAAACATTTAGAGTGCATCATTAACACATGGAAGACAAGGTATAATGAAAGGAATTTTTCTCTATTCAGAATGTAACGGAGGTCCCTGACTGCAAATAAACAGAATCCTTTCCCCTAAATCTTCAATTAAAAGGTTGAAGCATACCAATTATGGCATTGAATAACGCATCATAAGATTAGCAAAGTTGGTAAAGGGGAAAGTTGTAGATATTACCTTTCTGATATCATTGGAGATCTTAGAAAAAGGCTTTCTTCCCTGTGATGTGAATGTGCCTTTTGGTTTCTGCTGTTTTGGCTAATCCACAATGGCAAGGTAAGCATTATGGCACTTACAAAGTTTAATATTTGCATTTATGATGAAAACACAATATTGACCAACCTTTCAGATACAAATGAAAGAACAAATTTCCAAAACGTACCGTGTCACCGTGGGCTGCAACACGGTGCTCAAGTTCTTCAACAACTTTGCTTAGAACTGATTCTATGAGCTGCATAAGGTAAAATTGAAGCTAAATCAGTACCTACCATCACTACAGAAATGCACTAAGGTCGTTTATGATCTACATTCATCAAATTGAGCAACACTCTTTCAAATGGAGGATCAGAACTAAATCCAAGACAGCTTGATCTAAAAATTCCAATTTAAAATCAGTGAAACTGATTAAAAAAGGAGTAGGTAGATGGAAATCCTACACTTACTATCAAAATTTAAATACAAGGTCACCTTTCTATGCGCTATGTATGGCAGTTTCAGTCTCCATTCTCTCTGCTTACGACTTAACGGCCTTCTAGAGTAGGAGGCATCTCACTAACAAAGAAAGCATTGCAAAAGCGCAGGAGGCATTTACCTCAAGAGCAAGGTCATCAGGAATGTCGCCTCAATTTCGAGAGTAACTTTCAATTTCTTCTATAGTAGGGCATCCATATCTAGAATGGACAATCAAATGAAGTCATATTTCAAGAACTTTGTACCGAAAAAGCCAATCCAAATGCTTTTTATTTTTTAAATTCATACATACCTATATATAGTACAGTTCAATATAATTTCATTCCCCACAAGCATAAAAGATAAATGCAGAGTAGCAGATAATGCAAAGAACGGATCCATCTGTTAAATTATTCAATCATTTTGATCATCCGGATTAGAAAGGCAGAAAGTGGATCCCATCCCTCAGACTCATAATGATCATAATATGGCAGCTCTTGAGAGGCAATGAGATTTTCTCTTACACATTTGACAGATAAGCTTCACTTTTATATGAATATAAGCATGGGTCCAAAAAGAAATGGGAATTTGAATAGACAATAAGAACATACTTACATTCATCAAATTAATCAGCTTGATCTAAGGTCATTTATGTGGGCTTTTAGGTTTCCATCAAGGCCTCGATGGCGATGCCTGTGCTGTTGAAGAACGTCTTCCGCCACGGAAGCAACAATGAAAGCGAGCGGTTCTTCTCTGGCTGCCATGGTCCCTCCTCCTACTACTCAGTCCGAAAAATCAAAATCCTAATTCCCACGGAATAAACTACAAGTAAAACCCAAATTGATTTCTTAGATCAAATCGAAGCAACATACCTATGAAAGAACCAAATCTCAATCCTCCTAATTCAACAGCGCAAACCCTAGTTTTGGAGGCGGCAACGGAGCGGCGAATGCCTTGGAGGCGGCAATGGAGCGGCGATTGGATTTCACAATCCTCTTCACCAGCGTATCCGGGGGTCGGGGACTTGTGGCGAGAGAGGAGAGACGGAGGACAGAGAGACAGGAGGAGAAAAGTCGGAGGAAGAGAGAGACAAAGGAGGAGCAAAATCCGAGAATCAGAGGAGAGAGCACGCGGATACTATAGAAAGACGAAATTGAACTCTTTTAATAAAACGACATCGTAATGTTTACTGTTTATTCGAGCCTTTCCCTCTTTTATAATACTATAGATAGATATTGGAGTCAAGGTAGAAAATGATATGCTAAATCTATTTCATTTGCTATTCTTGCAAGAGAGCAGATAGAATCTATCTATCTATCTATCTATCTATCTATCTATCTATATATATATATATATATATATATATATATATATATATATATATATATATATATATATATATATATATATATATATATATATATATATATATATATATATATATATATATATACACACTAAAACCGATGCATTGGTGCCTGCGTGTCGGCGTGTGAGTGAATCTGCCTATGTGGCGGCACGTGAGTGCGTCTCGCAAAGCTTTCTCCCTTCAAAAAGGAAATCTAATAAAAATAATTATTTTATTTTATCATTAACACATATAATTGGATAGACGAAATATCTTATTAAAGAGTAAATATTATACAAGGAAAAAACGATATCAATATAATTAAACGTAGTGGTAGTAATAATAAAACTAATTAATAAAACTAATTTTCATAGTCATACTTACCAAAAATATTAATAGATAAATATGTAATATTTGATAGGTGCTATTTTATTTATATTTAGATTATTTTTTGGTGGAAAGAATTATTTATATCAAAATCAATCCTTTAATAATTTTTATTTTATACCTATCTATATTATTTTTTGAGGCCAAAATAAATAATTAAAATATTATATAGCCATATATGTAGCCACAATCCATCCGTACATAGATATTTTAGTAAACTAATGTAATAAATATATACTAAATATTTAATAAAAAAAGAATATTAAAATATTTTTAAAAATCAACTATCTAATTAAATTACATGAGATTTAATTAACCATAGATTAGAATAAAAAAACTCTTACGTAGTACCTTATAAATGTGAATTTTATTTATATTTTGAGAGAATCTAATTAAAAGATATTTAGATTATATATAACCTATCAAACTCATTTTACTTATATTTATATTATTTTTTGGAGGAAAAAATAATTTATATTTAGAGTAACGCATTCTCCGTACACGGGACGGGATCTACACTAGTGAGAAACTAAAATCATAGCATAAAATTTGATATATAGGCTTGAGAATTGCCTTTTTTGGCTATCTGTCACAAAAAAAAAAAAGAGAGAGAGATTATAAAGTAACAAGAGATACATCATCTTATCCGTCATATACCTATGAAAACAAATTTGGAGTATGATAGAGTTGTAAGCATAAATAGTTCATGAAGCACAGCCCAATCTTTCATAATGAGATAATCTATCTCGTCGACGTCGAGTATTAATATATAGCATGACACCAACATAGATATGAAAAACACATATATACTAACAAAGATGATTTGGGCTCTCATCCAGATATGTATGCTATGTTGGTCTTCATTTTTTTTTTTGGTTGAAAGGTCCCCTCAAGGGGGTGATGTTGGTCTTCATTGAGAATAACATATTCGGATCTCTACTTTTTTTTCTTTTGTTTTTTTTTTTTTGAGAAGAACGGATCTCTACTTTTAATACTCCGTATTGGATAAATGTTCTATTGACATACTCTTTTTATCATAATAACAAAAAAAAAAAAAATTTCAAAATATTGGTAAAATTCCAACCAAAATGCTAATGTGACAATCGAAAATTTATCTATTTTAAAATTTCAACCCGTCAAAATGTTGACATGACAACCGACAATTTGAATAAAATTTGGAATTTTCGAGTACTTTTTGAATAACCTATGGTTTTTTCCACCTTAGGTCTCTTTTCTTTCTTTGGCTATATAGTTTGGTGGGTATTTCAAGTAAAGAGCGGATACATCGATCCACTGATAGGGAGAAAGGTAAACCTTCATCCTTATCTCTCTCCCCTTACTCCACACCAATAGCCACCCCGACTAGGACTAATTTGAATAGATTATTGTTCCAAGTATAGAAGACAATTCAATATCCGAAAACAACCCAAAAATGCAAACAACGCTAACCAAGGAATTGATCTCCCATTTCAATCTCACCATATATATAATTAATCAATCACCACAAAACTAATAATCTCTCCTAATAATTAATCTCCACTCCTCCATCGATTCCGATGAAATGGAGTCGAAGCACCGCCGCAACCGGTTGTCAACAGCCACACCAAAACAACCCCGTTCCTTGAAGCAACAGAATTTCTTCAATTTCCAACGGCTGTACAAATCCTTGAAACGCATCGTTTATCTCTCCCTCTCCCTCTTCTAATTCTCCTCCTTCCTCCTCCTCCTCCACTCTGCCGACCTAAAGGTGTACGTTTATGACCTTCCGACGAGATATAATAGGAAAGGATATATATATATGTAAAGATTTGTATTTATCTTTATTTATTTCCTATGTATATCTTCTTGTGTAAAGTCTTATATATATACATTCTCCTCTGATTGAGATAATCAACAGAGATTACATTCATTCTCTTGAGTAATCTTTTATGGTATCCAGAGCAGGTTCAAAACCCTAAATTTTTTTTACCTACCCTACCGCCGCCGCCTGCCACCATGTCTTCCTCCACCACACCAGACGTCCCTCCCGTCGATTCCAACACCACACCGGACGCCACCCCCAGCAACTCCTCAGCCCATCTTCTCAATGCTGCTCTCGGATCTCAGCCCGTCTTTGGCCTTCAATTTCCTCAATTCACTGTGAAATTGGATCGATCCAATTTTTCTATTTGGCGTGCTAATGTTCTTGACGCCCTTGAAGCCTTCGAACTCAAAGACTTTGTCTTGTCCGACACCAAACCCTCCCAAACCATCGATACCCCAGCCACCGACTCCGCCCCCGCCTCCACCGCCCCTAACCCCGCTTACAGTGCCTGGCGAAAGAAGGATAAGTTTATCTTGATTTGGCTTCGCACTACCGTCTCTGCCACCCTCGCCTGTTACCTTGTTAAACCTACCACTTCTCGAGAGGCCTGGGTTGCTATCAATGACATGTTTCAGCATCAGCATCGGGCCAAAGCCATGTATCTCAAACAGCAGCTTCATATCGTCCCCAAGGCCGGATCTCCCATGATTGAATATTTAGAGAAGAAGCAAGCTATGGCAGACGCTCTTGTTGATTGCCTTCAACCTGTCTCGAATGATTATTTCCTTGCCTGCATTCTCCAGGGCTTAGATTCATCATATGGTCCTTTTCGAGCTGCCATTCAGGTCCGTTCGGAGCCCCTGACGTCTGCTGCGCTCCTCGGACTGCTGCTGCGTGAAGAGCAGCGACTTCAGGACGAGTCCCAGACCCCTGCCGGCGCTGATCACCCGTCTGCCAACTATGGGCAGTCGCGCTCCGGTTCTCAACAGCGTCTCTCGGACCGGCCCTCTGGCCGTTCCAACCAAAGCCGACAGTCCTCCGGGCCGCCGCCCTCATCTCAGCCGGATTCCACCAGCCAAAGCTCTCGCTCCCGTCCGAAAGTTCCCTGTCATATCTGCGATAGGACGGGCCATGTTGCGAAGGATTGCTTCAAACGGCTTGATATGCAAGCTTTTCCGTCGCGCCATCCCCCTGAGCGTCTGCAACGTCAGCCGCAATCCAACCCTGCTGCGTACATGGCGTCTCCGTCGACTCTGGTTGATCCTAACTGGTATTTCGACTCTGGTGCTACTGACCACATCACTGGTGATCTCAGCAAGGTGTCTATTGATTCAACGTATGGTGGAAGTGACCAGTTAGCCCTCGGAAATGGTACAACTCTTCCTATCTCTCATATTGGCCATACTACTTTTCCTGCTACCCCTTCCCCTGTTAAACTTTCCAATGTCCTTGTTGTTCCTCACATGAAAAAGAACCTTATTAGTATCTCCCGCTTAACACGAGATAACAATGCATACCTTGAGCTTCATCCCTTATTTTGTTTATTAAAGAATTTGCAGGGAAGGGTGCTTCTCAAAGGAATCGTTGACAATGGGCTCTACAGTCTTACTCGTCTCCGGTCACCGGTTCCACCCCGTGCACTTGTTGGCGAGCGTACCAGTCCGAGTCTGTGGCACCATCGTCTGGGTCATCCAAGTCCCCAGATTTTTCGTTTATTATGCACCTCTTTTAAATTACCACTTTCAAGTCCTAGCTCTATGTCAAAGTGTCAGTCGTGTTCTTTAGGCAAGAGACATCGTTTACCTATTTTATCTACACATGTGTCAAAAACTACTCCGTTTGAGCTTGTTTATTCGGATGTTTGGGGCCCTGCCCCGTCATTATCAATAAATGGTTGCCGCTATTTTGTCTTGTTTGTGGATGATTGCACGCGTTTTACTTGGATCTACTTTAAGACTCACAAGTCTCAGGTTCTTCATTACTTTAAGCTGTTTCAAGCTATGGTCCATACCCAATTTGGCCACACTATCAAAGCCCTTCAAACAGACTGGGGAGGTGAATATCGCAATGTCTCCGCTCTCCTCCAATCCCAAGGCATTGCTCATCGTATATCATGTCCCTATACACCCACTCAGAACGGCATGGTTGAACGGCGGAATCGGACTATTCAGGAGAAGGGTCTCACCCTACTTGCTCATTCCAAACTTCCTCCTGGACCCGGCGACACTGTCCCCCACATCCCCCTCTATGGATGCTACCACCCCTTCCACTTCCTCGGCGAGTCCCTTACCCACCCCTCCTCCTCCCCAACTTCGCCATCTTCGCCCCTCGGACACCTCCATTCATCCCATGACTACCCGTGCTCAGAAGGGTACCCTCAAACCCAAGGCTCTCCTCACCTCAAAACACCCTCTTCCTCCGCCCCATTTCACCGATACCGAACCCAAAACCCATCGTCAGGCTGAGAAGAGTCCTCACTGGGTCTCCGCCATGCGCTCTGAAATTGATGCCCTTGCCAAATCAGGTACGTGGTCACTAGTTCCTCGGCATCCTTCTATGAACATTGTTGGTTGCAAATGGGTTTATAGGATCAAACGGACGTCAGACGAACAAATCGATCGCTACAAGGCCCGGCTAGTTGCAAAAGGCTACAACCAGGAGGAAGGTGTCGACTACTTTGACACCTTCAGTCTTGTCGTTAGACCTGCAACCATTCGTTTGGTGCTCAGCATTGCCTTATCCAGACACTGGCCTATTCGTCAGCTTGACATTAACAATGCTTTTCTCAATGGCGATCTTTCTGGAGATGTCTACATGGATCAGCCTCCAGGCTTTGTTGATCCAGCTCGTCCCAGCCACGTTTGTCGTCTCCGCAAAGCCTTGTACGGTCTCAAACAGGCTCCTCGGGCTTGGTTCAGCAAGCTCAAGTCATTTCTCATCCGCTTCGGCTTTCATGCTTGCCAGTCGGATTGCTCTCTGTTTGTTCTACAGTCGCACTCCACTCTCATCTATCTCCTTATTTATGTTGATGACATCATCATCACAGGGAACGTGCCTTCTGCCATCTCGCAATTCATCACCCGCTTGCATCAGGTTTTTTCCCTCAAGGATCTTGGGCCGCTACACTTCTTCTTAGGTGTTGAGGTTTCTCGATCCTCTGCTGGTCTTGTTCTATCTCAGCAACAGTACATCCGGGATCTTCTCACTCGCTCCAAAATGGATGAAGCTAAGCCGATTTGCAGTCTTGCTGAGCCTCATTCCCGTCTTCGCCGTGATGGAGATCCCATGGCCGATCCATCACTCTATCGCAGTATCGTCGGTGCCCTCCAGTATGTGGTTATCACTCGCCCTGAGATTGCTTATGCTGTCAACCATGTCTGTCAGTATATGCAGCGTCCGACAGAGGATCATTGGGCTGCTGTCAAGCGCATTTTACGCTACCTCAAGGGCACCCTTTCTTACTCCTTCCTGCTTCGGCCGTGCTCCCAGCTATGCCTCACTGCCTACACCGATGCTGGTTGGGTGTCTGACTCCGATGATTGCCGTTCGCAGTATGGTTTCGCTGTCTACATGGGCAACTCCCTCATCAGCTGGACCTCCAAAAAGCAACGTGTGGTTGCTCGGTCTAGCACAGAGGCTGAGTATCGTGCTATAGCAGAGACTGTTGCGGAGATCAGCTGGATTCAACAGCTTCTGGCCGATCTCCGCCTGCGTCTGTCCAGTCGACCCACTGTTCTCTGTGATAGTCCAGTGCCACTTTCATGACTCGGAATCCGGTGCTTACGAACCGGTCTAAGCATATTCCAGTTGACTTTCATTTCGTCTGTGAGAAGGTCGAAGCCGGTGATCTTCTGGTTCTTCACATCGACTACCATCATCAAACGGCTGACATCTTCACCAAGGCTCTTAGCAACCATCGTTTTGCTCTACTACGTTCCAAGCTTCATGTCACTGCCCCTCCATGAGCTTGCAGGGGGTAATAGGAAAGGATATATATATTTGTAAAGATTTGTATTTATCTTTATTTATTTCCTATGTATATCTTCTTGTGTAAAGTCTTATATATATACATTCTCCTCTGGCGGGCGGACGAGCGGTGCGGTAGCCACATGTTCGTGGCGGAGGTGGCGATCCATACTCGTCGTGACATTTTCGCGTTTTTCCGAGGCAAGATGGAGCGTCACCCCAAGAATATCAGCGGCCGATTCTACAGCAAGTAAATCACATTTTAACGGATTTGAATTGAAATTGGATGTTTATGTCGATCGGCTACTGTCAATTGGCATTGCCTCTGAATTAATAGGGTGTTGAGGACGAAGATCTGGAAGCACTACAACCGCGATCGGAGATTCTACCTCTGCCGGAGAAGGTCCGTCGGGTATATGTCGGAGTTGGCCATATCGGTGTTCTGCCTATGTCCGCGAGGGTGGGCGCCGTGGAGCCCGCGCCTGGTGGAGGCGGTTGCGCTCGGCTGTATCCCCGTCGTCATTGCGGACGGGATACGGCTGCCGTTCCCGGACGCGCTGCGGTGGCCAGAGGTCTCCCTCACGGTGGCGGAAAACGACATCGGAGGACTCGGGAGAGTTCTTGATTACGTGGTGCGTACGAATCTCACGGTTATCCAGAGGAATCTGTGGGACCCGGCCGTTAGGAGGGCTTTGATCTTCTACGACGAGGTGCAGGAAGGAGACGCTACGTGGCAGGTTTTGCGTGAGCTATCCCTCAAGCTCGATAGATCACGGTGCAAATTCAGATTTATCTAATATCAAGTCCAAAAGCTGTAAAAAATCTCTAAAATAAAATTCACTCTAACTCCAACAACTTCTCTATTTTACAGATTTTTACATTTATTAAAAACTATAATAAATAAATGCATTTATGAAAGATATTTAATTGTACATTTCTAAAAACTTAATTTAAACTTAATTCTAACATTTAGTCTCAAATTTGTTAGTGAACTATTATATGTTACTCATCCTCTTGCATGCCATATTAATTTTATTATTATTATTATATTCTCATGTGATATTTTTTTAAAACAAAATATAGTGATAAATTTGATATTTATTTTTTTAAGTGGTATTAATATTAAATTTAGATTGTTACTATAAAAATTATCATAAAATTGGATGAAATATTATTCAAACTTAATCTTATTATTTTCAATTAGTTAATATATATTTTTATTATAAATTAGATTGGTGAATGATCATATATGATTAATTAATTAACTAACAAGGCTTAGGGTATGTTTGGCAAAAGCAAGTAGCTTTTCGGAGCTTATGGTTTTGATATTCTATAGTCTTAAATAAAATAAATATAAGATTTTAGTTTAATTAGCTTTTGAAAGCTTTTGAAATCTAAGCTTTTCAACAGCTATTCACCCAAGCTTTTCGGAGCTTTTGATTTTTTATTCACAAGTTTTCAACAGCTACCCTAACAGCTAGGTTTACCAAACACTATACTAGCTTATTAACATATATTTAACTCAAATAATCCAACAGCTTCAGCTCCTCCAACAGCTACCATTTTGCCAAACACACCCTTAATTAATAATTTATAAAAATGAAATCATTCCAATATGAGTTATGAGTTCAAGTGAATATTTTTTGAAGTGAAAATTTTATAGACTAATTTTTTAATGTGAATTTTATAGCATTAAATTGGATGAAATTAGTTGTGTCATTTTATTTATAAAAGTTAACATAGAATTATGATGTGTTGTTCTATCTATATTGATTTAACATAATTAATTTATATATTATATCAAATCATATCAATTTTTAATTAATTTTTAAAAATAATTATATTTTTATTACTAGTAATTAAGTATGAAATTATATTTTTTTCTATATTATGGGTGAAAATGTGGGGTTGTATCATTAAATTCTACATAGAAACAAGTGAACATTAAATTGTAGAAATCAACTTCTATTCCTCCAAATTTAGAGATTTTTTCCCTCTCTCCATCAATTTCTCTATTTTAGAGATGAGTTTGGAGAAGCTGTTGGGGAGAAAAAATGCTCATTTTCTCTAAAATCTCCCCTTTTCTCTATTTTAGAGAAGCTGTTGGGCTTGCTCTAAGAGAGGTATATTTATCTGGTGAGTTTAATTCTGATTAGTCATTAGTCATTACTTAAAGGTAGTTTCTAAAGAGACATTACTATTGCTGCGAGCTCGGCTCGCGATCGTCTCGAAAAAACTCGACTCGAGCTCGCTCACTTATTTATATAAGACCAGCTGAACAAAATTTTAAGCTCGGTTCGTTCGAATAAAACTCGAATAGTTCGAATTTCATGAAATTTCAAAAATTTCCTTTAAGTTAACATGTTTTAACCATATAGATCTACTTAAAGCTCGAAAAAAGTCCGGCTCGAGCTCGTTCATTTCCTAAACAAGCAAAGCTTGAACAAAATAAAAAGCTCGTTTAGAAATTAAGCTCGGTTCGGCTCGAGCTCGTTTGACAAACGAACTAATCTTGAACATGTCAAGCTCGGCTCCGGCTCGAATAACACCCCTACACATTTTTTTTTTTTGAATACAAGGAAAGGAATTAGGATACAGCTATCGATTGCGAAAATAACTATATCCTAGAGCGTCCTTTCGGACGAGAACTCGGAGTTCGTGATCAGCCAGCAAATCCTCGTTGGCAGGGATGTCGTACGCCAGGTGCGCAACCCGATCGACGACAACATTAGACTCCCTGAAAATATGACGAATAGAAACAGAATTAAAAAACATAAAAAGGGACTTAGTGTCTGATTGCAGAAGTTCGATACTCCAAGGGCAGCGATAATCTCCCAACAGGGAGTTAACCACAAGCAGGTTGTCACCCTCGATAAGCAGGTTAGCGATACCCAACTCCTTTGCCCGAAGAACCCCATTTCGTAGTGCGAGTGCCTCAGCGTAGAGGGCAGAATTGGTGTTACAACGGCCCGAGCCAGCCGAAAACACAAAAGCATTCG
This sequence comes from Persicaria maculosa, assembly GCA_963922045.1. Lineage (NCBI taxonomy): Eukaryota > Viridiplantae > Streptophyta > Magnoliopsida > Caryophyllales > Polygonaceae > Persicaria > Persicaria maculosa. The sequence goes on along the minus strand of OY998259.1, from coordinate 22,131,572 downwards.
AGTCTCTAATAATGAATCCGAAAGCGCCGTCGCCAGATTGCCGATACGAGCCGTCAAAGTTAAGTTTCAAAGCCAGTGGTGGTGGCCTATGCCAACAGTGTTTGATATCATGTCTCTGTACTCGGCGTTTACTCGAGCCGATGGTGGTTGCTGGGTGGGCCGTAGTAGGGAGAAATCTGTCAGAAGCGAGATCGAGGCGAGAAGCCTCAGCCCAACTTTGTTTGGTAGAAAGCAGTTGAATCTGAATCTGAGGTAATGTAACTGAAGTGGCAGAACCAAAGACCAATTTATTCCGATAGAACCAAATAGCCCACCAACAATAAAAAAGATCGGTCAGGGTAGATTTGTTGGTTGTCGAGAAAAGGTATTGTAAAACATGAGTGTGGCGATGATCATCAAAATTGGCTAGGCCCCCATTGGGTATTGTACAGTTGATAGTCCTGAGAACCCGCTTGGTCATAGGGCAGTCAAACAGTAGATGTTGAGTCGACTCATACGTGCAATCACATAAAACACAATGCATAGAGACACTAACATGCGACCTTTGTAGGCGTCCTTTGGATGGTAGAGAGTCAGTAGCAATTTTCCATATGAAGTGCTTTAACTTAGGCGGAATGTTTAAATTCCAAATCCACTGACACTGGAATTGGGTATTTTGAGCACCATTCGGCACCAAAGATGCCGCAGATTTGGTGGTAAACCATCCTGAAGGGTCCGGGCCCCAGTATAGTCGGTCCGAAAGATTGGTAACAGTAAGAGGTAGTGTACTGATATGTGTGATAATATGCGTGGGTAATAGCCCAGATAGATCAGAATGTAAGTGATGGAGATTCCAAGATTTATTGCTAGTAATGAACCTACTAACCTTCCAAGACAACTGTTCTGCAGTCAAAAGGGTGTCTGAGCGAGAGACAAGGCCATCCTCAAATGCCCAATGATCAGACCAAAAAAGGATGTCATCGCCATTGCTGACGCTCCATCGAAGTCCCTTTTCAAACAAAGGACGTAGTTGTATCAGTTTGGACCACTGCCAAGAAGACCTTCCTTTCTTCTCATATGTCCTAATCGACGCATTTTTAAGATACTTTGCCTGGATAACCTGTACCCAGGGATTAGTGGGTTCTGCAAGTATTTTCCATAAAAGTTTTAGCTGTAGAGCTATGTTCATTGTTTCAGCTTTGTAAATGCCCAGACCACCGTTTAACGTGTCGGAGCAAATTTTATCCCAACTGATAAGCGGAGTATACCGCTCTTCCTTATTCCAGAAGAATCGTCTGTAGACTTTATCTAATTCACTCAGAATAGAAGCAGGCAGCATAAAAGATTGCATTAAGAAAATGGGTTGAGCACTTAGGTTTGCCTTGATAAGGACCTTGCGGCCCTCAGCCGACAGAGAAGAAGCCTTCCACCTCGTGAGCTGACGTTTAGTCTTAATAACGATATCCGCAAATGTATCCTTATTGACTCTGCCATTGATAATCGGACATCCCAAATATTTTTCCAACACGGTTGAGCATGAAAAACCTAAATGGGATGTAATGGTTGCTTTTGACGCAGTAGTGGTGTTATTCGAAACCTGGAAGGAGGACTTATGGTAATTAATTTTCTGGCCAGAAAGCCTACAATAGTTATTTAGAATAGAGGTAACAGTTTGGCATGCAGAAGCCGAAGCTTTAGTGAAGATCATCATGTCATCGGCAAAGGCGAGAAATGGGACAGTAGGTCCATTTTTAGTGATAGGAAAACCAATGTCAGTATTCCTAGTAGCTTCATGTTGTAGTGTCTGGGCAAGAAACTCTGAGGCAATAATAAATAGTGACGGGGAGAGAGGGTCCCCTTGTCGAAGACCCCTTCCTGGGAAGAACTGTTGTGTCGGAGCATCATTAATCAAGATTGAATAGGAGACTGTGGAGACACATTCCATAATCCAATTGACAAACTTACTCTGAAAGCCTAGCTTTTGTAAAACGGCCTGAAGATATGACCATTCAATTTGGTCGTAAGCCTTTTCCATATCAAGCTTAAGGGCTACCCACCCGACCTTACCCTTTTTTGCTTTAAAAGAATGGAAAATTTCATGAGCAATGAGAACATTATCAGGAATGGAACGTCCTTTTGTGAAGGCCCCTTGTAAAGGGTGAATGAATTTTGTAAGCAATGGGGCTAGTCTTGCCGTAAGAATTTTTGCAATGATTTTGTAAACGGTCGAACAAAGACTAATTAGGCGGAAATGATTAATACATGCAGGGTCATCGATTTTAGGAATCAACGCAATAAATGTATGGTTGGTTTGTTTGAGAAGTTTACCTGAAAAGAAGAAACTCCTAACAGCTTTGATGACTGCTGGGCCTACAATAGGCCAGTACTTCTGATAAAAACCGGCTGGCATACCATCAGGCCCAGGCGATTTATCAGCATCAATAGAGAAGACTGCATTCTTAATTTCTGCATTTGAAACAAGAGTCGTAAGGCGGTTGTTATCTTGTTGAGAAACAACGGGACGTAATATACCAAGGTTGTTAGCCAGAACAATCGACGGATCAAGAGTGGATCGAAATCGGCGAGCATACTCGCGTTCAAACTCTATTCGAATAGAGGTAGGATCAGAGGTACATAAGCCATCAGGGAGGGTAATGGACTTAATAAGCTTATGGTTACGTTGGATAGTTGCAACTCGATGGAAGTACCCGGAGTTAGAGTCAATAAGCTTAGTATGCTTTGCCTTAGCTCACTGACGCCAATAAGAGCGTTGGAAGTCAAGGAGTCTTTCCCGTTTAGCAAGAAGTCGTTTTTGTAGTAGACACTTCCTGTCGTCAAAGGAGACAACGAGTGCAGCTTGTATTGCTAGAAGATCTTGATCAGATTTGTCTAGTTGGACACGGATATTACCATATGTTGATTTATGCCATTTCTTGGCTAGATTTTTTAGAAGCTTGGTCTTTTGAACGAGCTTAAACATATAGGAACCGGCTTTATCCAGACGCCAAGCCTGCCGAACAATGTTTTCAAAATCCTTTCGCTTGGTCCATGCTAACTCGAATTTGAATGGTCGAGCAACAAACTGAGTGGTGTGACGGAAATCAACTGTAATTGGGCAATGGTCGGATGAGGTAAATGCACGGTTACGAATCTGAAGCCTATCGAAGGCTATTAGCACTGTATTCTGGACCAAGCAACGATCGAGCTTTGCAAAGGAGTTGTCAGGCCCACCTTGGCGCTTACGCCAAGTAAACTGTCCCCCAACAGAAGGAACATCACAAAGATGTAGGCACTCTTTGATTCTGAAGAGGCGTTGAAAGCGCGCTTGTCGAGGAGCTGAGCCGCCCATCTTTTCATTTGGGGATTGAATGTCATTAAGATCACCCATAACACAGATGGGGTGAAGAAGAGCATTAGCATAAGGGATAAGGAGATCCCAAAAGAGATCTTTGTCTCTGTTATCCGGTGGGGCATAAACGATAAACATTGCCGTTGTTGTACGGGTAGCAGAGTCATAGTAATTGAAATGAATAAATTGTCATCGATTAGAACCAGATCTATAGAACCTTGTGAAGGGGGGAGATTTTTCCAAATGAGAAAAATGCCACTAGCAAAACCTGAGGCTGGAGCAAAAGCAATATTTGTAAATCCATTTTTTTTCCAAACTGAATCGTCTGGTTGGATATTCGTTTTAGTTTCTAACGGCGCTATTGCATTGATAGAATTTGTTTTGCAAAACATATCGATCGAGGTCCAAAGGTTTCGTTTACGTAACCCACAACAGTTCCAGGTGCAAATATTCATAAAAAAACTAACTTTATAGTAAGATAATTGGTATAAAAATGAAAGTTTGGTATGAAACGAATGGAGACCTTGAGAAGGTGAGCACAGATGAGTGCAACATTGACAATAAAAACCTTTATTAAGCCAAAGCATCCTTGGAATAAAAGTAGATAACACCACCGGGTAGTAGCTGCAAAGGGTACTGTACTGGCCGTTTTGAGGCCGAAGACCAAGAAGGTGAGTGAGGATCCAAGGCACCAGCATGAAGATGCACATATAGAGAGTTGGTACTAAATACATGAGGAAAGCATGGTCATTTACAAGCACCAAAAACTGTGTAAGTGACAAAGTATGCATAAAATGAGCCCGGTAAGGCTTGTATAATTTTTGGTAGTCGTATTTGGAGGCTTGTGAGCCAAATTTGATTGAGTCCAATATACTGCAGCAAGGGATGAAGCAAGCATACAGCAGCAGCAAAAAACCACCACGACCGACCCTGCTCCAACACCAGTTGACAGTAGCCATAGAAACTGCAGTGGCGCACAACACCAACCATATATTATAATAAAATGCAGCACCACGTTCTGAGTATTGATCGTGAACATGGATGTGAGCCCCAAGGAGCACCAAAACACGACCACTGAGGGTGAGCCGTGAATATGAGCTGGACATCCATGTCCTATACTTGAATTTGTTTGTTGGAAGAGACAAATTGAAAAGAGTTATATAGTCCTTAGGATTCCATTTCAAGTGAGAGTAGAGCAAATTGAAGAGATGGATATAATCTTGGTGATTTGTTGCTGTGATTAAGCAAATCAATATAATAAATATGTGGTAAATCCACACGGAAAAGCTGTTGGGATATAAAAGATAAGCATAATAATAACTTGAATTACAGCACCTAATAATGCCTATTGAGGTAAGGTTCCACTTTATATGAAACGTACAATTACATTGTAAGTGTAGAACATTTTGCCCTTGTGAGGGTAATAGGACCTTGGTTATCAACCTCTTTTGAGAAGGTAATTGTGGTAGAAAGCGTAAGCAGACGGTAGACCAACAAGGTAGAGAGTTGTTGTAAAGATGCAATTGTAGTAAGAAAGAGCGAATCGAGTTGTAGGACATATCATCCAACAACCCAGTGCTAAAATAGGGAGTTAACCGCCCATGAACAGTACTAGGTATGTAGTAAATATGGTTTGGAGGGTTACTAACCTCAGATGAGATCGTTGGTGGAGCAAATCGACTTGAGAACCCAAACGAGAGAGATCCGACCCGAACCTTGAATAAACAACCTTTCCATCTATGAAAACGGCGCCCAGACACCGAACCACCAGAAGCTCCCCCTTTCCGAAGCTGAAGCCGCCTAATCAAGGCCAAACTCAGGCTGTACCCGGATCGAATTCGAGCAGAGGTCGAATAGGGACAAGCAGGCGAGATTGAGTCATCGCGAAATTGCAGAAATTTGATGATTATTAGTTTTTGATTCTCAAATCGACTTGGGGATATAGAGAATAGATCAAAAGACACCTTTTTGGTGTGAGATTGCAAGGCGGAAAGCAAAGGGGAAGCGGTGGCCGGGCAGGGCAGAGGGCTGGAAGGCTTCGCATGTCGGCGAGGAGAACGGAGAAGGGCTCGCGCGTGAGGCGCGTTGTTTTGTGGAGTTAGGGTTTTCATAGTAATTGCTTACAATACACCCCTACACATTATAATTACATTCCACGTGAACTAGAAGTCGTACCCCTTTATTATTATCAAAATAAAATAAAATCATATCGATCTAGATTACATCTTTATGAAGCAAAATTAGAAAGTTTATAACACCACGTTAACATTCTTAAATCGCATTAACTCATTTATAATCAGTAATTACCCCTCTATTCGAAAAACATAGGGAAATTTTGGTGAAATATCCATTTAGAAAGTGTAATTAGGTAAATGTCCATTTTTATTTGATAATTAAGGAAGTGTCCACAATAATTTCATAATACCCCAAATACCCCTATTTTAATTTTCTCCCTCAACCCATCCCTTTCCCCCAAATACCCTACTGCAATTCCATGAATTTGAATACGACTTCTTATCCTTGCCGGCGGTGTCCAATTCCATATTAAAATCAGCCTAATCAAATGAAATGTCAAAGACCGAACACAAAAGCCAGTCACGGCAGCAACACCTATTGGAAGAGATGCGTTGCATCTGACTACTCGATGGAGAAGACGATGGCGACGGTGGTGGACTCGTTGAGTCGATCGACAGTTGGGGCAGCAGAAGTAAGCGGTAGACTGTCCGAGTAAAGTGAGTCTTCGTCACTGACGCCGGTGGTGAATAACAGTGTTTTATAGCGTCGTTGATGGCGGTGGTGGAGCCATGGCGGTGAGTCTTCAAGCTATAGTTGTTGACGGAGGCCATCACGGTGGTGACGCCTCTGGCATCGGAGCCGGAGGAGAGCGAGAACCTCTCAAACTTGATGCTCTGAAATGAACACAGATTGAAATCAACTATTAATTGAAAAAGAATAGACACATATGGAATTAATTTGTAGGTTCGATCCGGAAGGAAAATCGAAATCAATTAGGCGAACCTTCATGGAAATCTTGGGCTTCCGAGGGAAATTGATACAAACGAATGGTAAATGGCTACTATAGCAATGCACGGGAGGAGGAAGAAGATGTTATTTCTAGATTTCTACTTCAATTGAGATTGGCGGTGAAAAAAATCGCAAAAGTTTGTATCTTGGTATGTATTACCTGTTCCCATTTCCAATAAAGGATAAACGCTTAATTTCGATGATCAGTGGTTTGATTTGGTTGGACTTCGTATTCCCTCTATGCTCTAGTATCAAATCCGGGCTTCGATTGACAATGTTTTGTAGTTGGTGACAATCGGTTGATGAAACTATTTTATTATTGGTGACAACAGATTACTAAAGTAGGTTGGTGACAATAGAGGGTGGTGATAATGTTCTCTATTTAGGGATAATAGATTGGTGACAATGTTTTTAAGTTGGTGACAATTGGTTTGTGACAATGTTTTGTGTGAATACATTGCTCTGATGACAATTGTTTATATTACTTTTAGGGTTTGTGTGTTTCTATCTACTTCAAATAGATAATCCAGGTTAGTGTTCTTATTGATGAATCTAATCCGTTCTTACTTTATATGTTCTTCTATTTCAAGTGTTTATCATTGCTTGTTTGTTTTGGTGACAATTGCTTGTTTGATGACAATTAGTATTTAGCTTGATTCTATATCATCAATTTAAATGAGAGTATCAGGAGTTTGCTTCATTGTTTGGTGACAAATGGAATTTATGTTGTTATTTTTAGATTGGTGACACCTGGTAGAGTTATATATTCTGTTTTGATGACAAATGGAATTTATGTTGTTATTTTTAGATTGGTGACAATTGGTAGAGTTATATATTCTATTTTGGTGACAAATTGAATTTATGTTGTTATATTTAGATTGGTGACAATTGGTAGAGTTATATATTCTGTTTTGGTGACAAATGGAATTTATGTTGTTATTTTAAGATTGGTGACAATTGGTAGAGTTATATATTATGTTTTGGTGACAAATGAAATTTATGTTGTTATTTTGTTGTTTTTTTAGATTGGTGACAATTGGTAGAGTTATATATTATGTTTTGGTGACAAATGAAATTTATATCTCATTTAGCTATAATGTAATTTTCATTATCCGGCCTTTTGTTCAATTGTAGTGGAAGTTGTGGTATGTATACTATCAAATATATCGAGGGTCTTGCATTTCATGGTGGTATTGAAGCTATTTCAGACAAGTATATGGATGCGTATAGAGAGAGAAGATGGCTATAGAAGGTCTTGCTATTTTGGATGTTAAGTATGAATGTCTCAACTGTTCCCCTTTGTTTTGATATTTTTGCAAGTTGATGTAGTCTGACAATTAAGTATTACACTGTTAAACTTTACATAAAATTTCATCTACTTAGGGTTATTATTGTAACAAAAATGTGTTAATATTAGATGACAAATGTGATACCATTATAGTATTATACATCGAATTATTCGTTTGCTCAAGTTTAGCCCCTCTAGGGTCTATGCTCCCCTAGTTCTAGGGTTTCAGTTTCGTAACAAAAATGCGTTAATATTAGACAGGGCCGGCCCATGGGGTGTGCGACACGTGCAATCGTACAGGGCCTCGAAATTTTAAGGGCATCGTATATGTTTTATTATCTATATATATATATATATATATAGAAATTGTAAAGTGTTTCAAGTTATTGAAGTAGAACAGTTGGTAAAAGGCTTTCCTGTGTACCAGTAATTGCTGAGTTCGATTCCCTGTGGCAGCCACCTTTTTTTAAAAAGCAACAACAGTGACCCATTTTCAGCCTTTTTTTTACAGCATCCCGTTTTTTGAAAAGCAACAGCTGTCCATTTTCAGCCTTTTTTTTACAGCATCCCGTATTTTTAAAAAACAACATCAGTCCATTTTCACTTCTCAGCTCTTTTTTTTAACAAAAAATTTTTTGCAGCAGGTTTTTTTTCCAAAATTTTTTTTTTACAACAACCCCTTTGAATTAGTTTGCACAAGGCCTCAAGATACAACAGAACGGCCCTGATATTAGATGACAAATCTGATAACATTGGTATTGTACACACATTTTAGGGTTTAGGGTAAAGACTAAACCCTAAACTATACTGTACATCAAATTTTCGTCTGCTCAGGTTTAGCCCCTCTTGGGTCTATGATCCCCTTGTTCTAGGGTTTCAGTTTTGTAACAAAAATGTGTTAATATTAGATGACAAATGTGATAACATTAGCATTGTAAACATTTTAGTTTGATGAAAGTGCTTTGTAGTTGGTGACACTATTTTGTCGTTGGTGACAATTAATTTCTAAAAATAGGTGGTTGACACTAGATTGGTGACAAAGTTTTGTAATTGGTGACAGTAGATTATTGACCAAAGTTTGATGAAAATAGGTTGGTTACACTGTTTTATTGTGGATGTCAATAGATTACTGAAAAGAAGTTGGTGACAATGTTTTTTATAAGTTGGTGACAATACAGTTGATTAAACAATATGAAAACAGTGTTTTGTAGTTTGTGACAATGTCTTGGTGATGTATAATGTTATGGTGACAATTTTTTTAAGGTTATAATATCATGGTGACAATATATTGTCATCAACCTCGTCATTAATAGTTGTCACCAACAATTGTCATCATGAAAATCATCTATTAGCAGAAAAACTCCATTTGTCACCGAGGAAAAGTGTTACTAGCAACTGTCACTTGAAGAAAATCAATTGTCACCCAAATTTTTTTTGTCACCAACAATTATCATAAGAAAAAAAGAAAATCAATTGTCACTAGAAAAGATTTTCCCCTAACTGTCACCGGAAAAAATAAAATGTCAAAAAAAATCAATTGTCACCAAAATAATTGTCACAAAATTAACTGTCACCAGAAAAATATACTCAACTGTCACCAAAAAATTGTCACCAAATGCAAGCGTTGACCGGAATGGTCAATATTGACTAGTCAATGTTAAAATTAAAAATGGTCAAATGGGGAAAGAGGAAGGGTTAAGAATGGGGAAGGAGGGGTATTTTTGGAAAAAATGGACATTTACTTAATTATGTAAAAAAAGTGGAAATTTACTTAATTTTGACATGAAAAATGGATATTTACCAAATTTAACCGAAAACATATGGTTTAATATTCACATTTTTATCAAATTACACTACCTCCGTCTTTTAATATAAGTTCTTTTAGACTTTGTACATCTTTTAAAAACCTAAAAATTATAAATAAAATATTAAAATTTTTTATCAATTTTTTTAATAATTATGTACTTTTTAATGAAATTATTAAAGAAATTCATAAACAAGCTAATATTTTACTATAATTTTTATATTCTTATAAAACGTGAAAAATCTAAAAGGACTTATATTAAAAACGAAGATTGTATAAAATATCTATTTTTAATATATAAAAAAATTAAAATAATTTAGTGTTTTAAATTTTCTTTTTAATAAAAATTGATATAGTTTTTATCATCATAAAAAAAAACGCGTGTAAATAATAAACGATACTACCTCCGTCCTAAAATATATGAGCTTTTAGTCTCTTGCACAAGTTTTAATAAAACACTGTACTTTTAAAAATACATCATCATTGCACTAACTTTTTCATAAATTTTATTATTTTTTAACATTCACTACACATTTTAACCAATTAAATTGTTTTAAAAAGTCAACAACATACAAATCAATACAAATCATTACTCCGTACTACAATTTTCTACCTAGAAAACATAAAAACCCATATATTGTTGGATAAAAATTTATCTCTAAAAACCCATGTATTTTTAGACGGATGGAGTATGTTTTATCGAACGGATAGAATAATTCAAATGTAAATCCGTGACCCAATTCAATTAAACCCGAATATATGACTCAAGATTCAATTAAACCCGAATTTACCTAATAATCGTAATGACATAATCTAAAAGAAACCCGAAGTCCAAATAATCTGAACATAAACTTAAAATCAAAATCTATTAATCTATACTAATTTGACTTAAAATTATAAGAGCATCCGCATCAATGGAACTCAATTCGGTTCCTTAATTCTTCTTTTTATTTCTCTCTCTCCTTAAGAAAATCAATTTAATTTTGTACTCACATCCATACAACTTGTTTTATTATAAACTAAATAATATAAAATTAAAAATAGTCCCACCACCTACCTCAAACCCTTTTTTTCTCTTTTCTATCATCTCACTCATGTCTCTCACTTCTTTCTTTTTGAGTTTTTAAGAGTTCCTTAGTAATAAACTCATCACATCATTCCTTAACAAAATATATCCTTCTTCTATTATTTTATTGTTAAGTTCTTTATTTTTTTTAAACACCCTAATGTGGTGCTCTAACCCAAATCGATAATGATCCAACCCAATTATGACCTAAATTTAAAACCGATCTGATCTAAACCCATATTGTCCCGACGCAAAACCAAGCCAAATGACCCGAGTGTGTTACATAAATATCCTTAAAAAATATCCTCCATTAATTACATAATTATCCCTTTTTTGTTGTAAATTACTACATATAGTTATCCTAAAGTACTTGTCTTTATAGTTTATTCTTCATACTATGCATTAATTCTAAGAGGAAGATAGAAAGATAGAGTTCGCATCCAAAAACTATAAAGAAAACACAATCATGGGGTGCAATACCGCCCAAGTCAAGATCATAATCATTACTATCATCATCACTAGCACTTGAGGTTACAAATTGTATTGCCTTAAGAAAAAAAGTAGAAGAAGAAATTACAAATTGGGACCTTTTTCTTTGTTTTCCCATTTGCACCCACCTCTGACCTCTCCCTAGGCCCTATCCCCACCCCACCCTTCCTTTGTCGTCCCATTTTGCCTTCCAATTTCCACAGTCCTGATCCCCCAATGTCTTCTTTCACAAACCCATCTTTTACCTTTCCCCATTTGCCCTCTTTTACTTTGGGCTTTGAATTTCAAAGCATTGTTCAATCAAGTCCCAATCAACACCCATTTGGTTGAATAAACAGAAAACCCCCTTCCTCCCTCCCCTCACTCACTCTCCTCCACCCTTTTTGTGTCCTTTAAAAAGCTTTGGTGGTCTCCAAAATGGCAGCCTTCATCAATTTGACAGCCCAGGTGTGGTGACTAGCTATATGTTCTGGGGAGATGATGATGGATGTAAGAGTTGCTCCATGGCTTACATTTCTCCTTCTTGGCCTTTTTGTCTGTTCAGGTAATGATCTTCCTGAAATACCCATTTGCCGCTATTCATTGTTTGGCACTGAATTTTTTACTGTCACAAACCTTTGTGCTGATTAGAGGAATATCATTCCAAAATGTATGGTGTGATCGTTGAGGTTTTGAGATTTTGCTTCGGAACTGGAAATAGGCATTGGTTTGCTGAAGTTAAGATCAAACATGGTAATTTAGGGGGCTGCTGAATTACTCAATTGTTGTTCAGTTTGCATAGCTCAAACCAAAAAATGGAAGTGATTGAATGAAATTAGGGGTTTTGTTTGTTTTTAATATTTGTAATGATACCTTTCCTTGAGAACACTCAAGATGCTTTTTCCCTACAAGATTGATGTATTCAATAATAACTGATAACTTATGAACTGTGCTTGAATCTTGGCGTTATGAATGGAGCCAACTGGGTTGTACAGGTCACCCCTTTGGGACTCTGCAGTACCTGTATTTGGATTAGGTGGCCTGTGGGTTGGATACCGGATGGCCAAGGATTTCCAGTTTCATTTGATGTGTCCTTGTATTTGCAATTAAGATGACATTAAAGGTGATTTGCCTATTTGATCACAGGTGATGCAATGAATAGAGCAGTTGGAATCAAGAAACTACTTATGCAAGAAAATCTGGAGTCATCCTTGTCAATCTCAGCCACTCAGAAGGACATAACAACACCACTAACAACAGTACCAACTACAAACTTCCCGACGATCTCAGCTTCTCCTATCCTGAATCCTACAACACTCCCAGATTCACCAGCCACCGCGGTGCCATTCAACACCCCGAGCACTTCATCACCTGCAAACCCTGGTGCTAGCTGGTGTATAGCTAGCCAAACTGCAGCAAAGAACGCATTGCAGATTGCGCTGGATTATGCCTGTGGATTCGGAAGGGCTGATTGCTCGGGTATACAGCCTGGTGGGAGTTGTTACTATCCGAACACGATTCATGACCACGCTTCTTATGCATTCAACTCCTATTACCAGAAGAACCCAGTTCCAAATAGCTGCAACTTTGGTGGAACTGCCATCATCACAAGCACTGACCCAAGTATGTTAGCTTCTTTATCTCTTTGTTTTGCCTAACATTTCAATTTCTTATAGGTTATGGAACCTGCTACTATTATTACTGTCATTTTTGCTGGACAATCAGTTAGCATCAGCTTGCTTTGGGTTCGGGTATTGGGTAATTTTCAATGACAAGGCCCCAACGGGTCTAAAAGTGATTAGGTGGATTGGATTTTCGGGTTGGGTCACATTTTATCAATAATATAAAGGTTTGTTGTAAGAAACTTATAATGTATAATGATGCCGCGTGAAACGCTTGCACTGAGCTCTAGGATAAAACAATACATGACTTTAAAACCACAAGCTTATTCTACTAGGATTTGCTTTCAAGTAGGGTAGCAACAATTCATCAAAAAAGCATAATCACATGATGTTCACTAGCACCTTGTGATTTATTTTCTTCTTCAGAGTCCTTTTGGTAAAAAATTATTCACATATAATGATAGCTTCTACCGCCCTAGAGCTGAAATTTCAAACTTTATAAAGGTAATATGGATCTTCTAGCTCCCAAGAGTTCTGATTAGTCAATTACTGTATGTAGTGGTATTTAAATAAAGATTAGTGGCTCAATGGAATCTTTATTCACTTGTTTTTGCATAAAGCAAAAGAATGTTTATTTTATATATATAAAAAAACTCACTTATTATTCTAAAGTATGCAGATTGGGTTATAGACTTATAGCAGTTGAACTGAAAATAAAGCAATCTAATCCAAGTATCCAACACAAGAAAAGGAAAAAAAATCTTCAATATAACATGTTAGGCCCTACCTAGGCAATATTTTGATACCTTGACGGTCAAAAGTTGTAAACTTAAAGCTGAAGTTGACCTTTAAATAATATAGAACTCAATCAAATTAGGTATCTTCATGAAGAAGTTCTTGTCTGAAACAAGAAAACAAAACAAGAATAATAAAGTAGTCAGAGCAACATCCTGATACTTATGGTTCGTAAATCTTCATCTGCAAAATGGGATTTTTTTTCTGTCTCTTGCTTCCAACTTATTATTGTTGAAATTTGGCGTGATGTGCTGATTACGTGCAAGGTGCTCATAAGGTGTTAACACTTAACAGGGAGCTTGGTGTATTAGTTGGGTGTTCAATATGAACCGAAATTACATTGTAATGAATTTTAGACTTGAAACGTGGTGTTTTTGCCAAATGTGTAAGTTAAATGATGAAATAATGGGATTGAGTTTACGAAGAGGTTGAGGTTTATGTTGAATTTCATTGCTTGCTTGTTGCTGGTTTTCAGGTTCAGCAATGTGCGAGTTTCCCTCAACAAGGTAAGATTATCTTTCAGCCCCTGGTTCTTCTCACCTGATAAATGAGCACAAGATCTTGACTTTGCCACTGAACATTTGCAGCACGAGTTCGTCCATTTTGGACACATCAAACCAGAACCGGTCAACAATTTTCGGTGTGGTGCCTTCTGGACCATCTAGTTCAACAGCTACACCTGCAAACGACGTGCAACATCTTTGGAGTACTCTGTGTTTCCTTCTGTTACTGCTCTGGAGAAACGGCTTAGAACTGCTGTGAGCACTCATTCATGCCTAATTTAGCAGAAAGTTGTAGAATTGACGCTTGTGGTGTAAAATAGGCAGCATAGGAACTTGATTTGGATTTGGAGTTTGTGAGATAGGAAAGCTTGTAGATGAAAGAAGGTGATGCAATGCGCATTCTGAGTATGAATTAGTATGTGACCATGTAATGCGATGTTGAGCTCTTGATTGGTATTTGGTAGTGTTTGGAGGCACCTCTTTGGAGAAGAATATATTTCCCTTTATGCATTCAAGTTTCAACCATTCCGTTGGCACAATAGACGAAAGGTAAATAACCTTAGTGGTCGTCCTCTAATCCCGAACAAGTACTGCCTCGTGATCATTCCGTAGTCTCAGTTGAGTGACCTCAGGGACTGTCTTGGACAGTTTTATCCCGAGAAACAATTGAGCCATCAGCCAACAAAGGATGGTTCTTAGAATTGTCTTGGTTCATCACTCATCATCACTGTGAGTCTGTGCTCAGTTTACATTTTATGGCAGGTGGGATGAGTGCTTTCTGAATCCAAAAGATGCAGTATGAGTGGGCAATGCTCAGAACAATAAGTATAGAATAGCAACATCATATTAAGTTCCACATACTGTTGCAAGAACATAGCTTGCATTTCAAACAGATCTAATGCAATACATCTTGCACAAACAATCTGAAAACTTGCATTGCATTATTACATATATTGAAAAGGCGAGTGGTGTGTGCTTCACAGGTCTACACTATCCACATTCAGGTAGTTAGAGAGGAGTGGCGATCCTCGAGCTGCAAAAAGGGCGAAGAGTTCATTGTACCCTTGGATGCTAAACGATCTCAAACTTTGCAGTAATAAGATAAAGAGTGTAAGAGTTTGCTTAAGCCTTTGATTCAGCATCTTTCTTGAGATGTTCAAACTTATCGATTGCAACCTGAAGCTCATCTGTTCCTCCAACGGCTCTCATGGTGTAGAAGTACACCCCAAAGACAAACGATGTCAAACCCCCCGCAACAATCATGTTCTTAACTTTAGGTGCAAGGGTGCTAAACCCTGAAATCCCAGCCATCTTAAATGATAATTATGAAATGCTTCAAAAACTGCACAAAAAGTAGAGAATCAAGACACCACTTCAAAGAACTCTCAAATCACTTGTTCTTCTAAAATACAATATATAGTTACAGTGAAAACAGAAGGTTATACAGATATAACAAAAGAAAAATAGCAATGGAACTAACAAAACCTCCAATCCACATTAGTTTTTTTTTTTCTTTTCCATCTTACCCTACTAATTTCCTCCTAGAGCAACATATGCCACTCAAAAAGGCTAGCCAGAAGACATGGACTCACACTCAAGACTCCCCTCCTCTTTACCGACAAGCAAGAACTAGAGATACAGAACTGCATGACAGTGGAATAAGAAAGGGCTAGAACTATCATGACATAGCTTTATAAGGCCGTCTTGAGAGTTCTGTGTTAATTATGTTTTAAAGTTGTATTCCATGTAGCATCCAGCACATCAATGGGAGCCTAGATTTCCAAAACCAATGGATACCAAGTATGATGCGCAGACAGAGCAAGGCATGAGTGAAAAGGTGAGTATGAACCAACCTGTAATAACTTTTAACATTTCAACAATAACTATCACCCTAACTACACATTTGCAAGACTCGATAAAGTCTAGGCAAGGAGTAAAACTGCTTACTTCCAAGGTCCCACTATACCATTCCACAATCTCTAACAACCTATAATGGATGGCACACATAAGAAATACAATTCAAGTGCAGGCATGACTAACCACAATCAGATGCTCAGAATCCCATCCATGGCATTGGAATCCATATAAACGAATTGGTTTATGTACAGTTAATAAAAAAACCTCATCCAATCTCACCTAAACTAGCTGCAAAGGAACTCAATCAACTTCTCTACAATCTCTACACTAGCTGAAACTCTCCTCCTAATCATAAACAATGACAGCAGGAAACAAGAAAGTCCTCCTCCTAATCATAAACAATGACAGCAGGACACAAGAAAGTCCAATTCAATAATAGCCAATTGGCTTGCCTATCATCAAAAGAGAACTCAATACATTGGCCTTCAATCCCTCCATTGCTTTATCACCAGCCAATGTCCGAGTAAACACATCCAGATTACCATCTAAAGGACTATAATTCCATAGCCTTCAAACTTAGCAAAGGACTAATTTTTCAGTTCATTAGGCTCCATAGACAAATTGTAAATGAGAGGTCCCCAATTTCGCTCGAGCTCAAGCACCACTAGAAAAATCATCCAAACACAATCAACGAGAAAAATTCAAATCACGAGGAAAAACCACAGCAGCCCAAATCAATTTGGAATCGGAAATTGCGACAAAACAAGGATTAATTGAAGCGGATTCAACGCGGTACAAATAAAAAAATCCTGTCCTAGATTCAAAGACAGAACCTTGGAAAATTTTGACGTTGGCATCACAAATGAAATCGAATAAATATGGCAACTGCAACTGAAGATGGAGGGGGGGAAATCGGAGATGGATACCTGGAGAGGTGAACGATCGCCAAGAACAATGGCACGGGCGTTGGAGAAGGCAAGGTTATCACTCGATTAGGGTTTTAGTTCTTGAATTTCTCCATCGAGTAAATTACACGAAACCACCCTTAAATTAGGGCGAGTTTCACAAAACAACCCATAAATTAAGCGAAGCAAATCTTCTGCCCCAACTTCCCGTCCCATGACCTTGTCCCACAAAAATATTTTACCTTTAAATTAATATTAAAATTTCTTCAAAAATATATATTTAGCTTCTATATTATTATTATAACTGTGATGCATAAAATCCGCATCAAGCTTCTTCACGAACATCGACCGAGCTAGAAAAAGCCTCCCTTAAACCCTAGCTCATTACACATATATAATGAAAATTATGGTTGAATTAAATGATATCTGGTTAAAGACATTTGTGCCCCCAAGTTCTTTACGGGCTTACTTTAGCCTTATCAATAACATATTTGAAAAAAAACTCAAAAATTCAACTTAAAAAAATTATAATAATTCAATAATCAATAGAGATAGAAAGATTTCTAAAAGTTATAAAAAGATGTTATTTTACTACGTAATTTTTTAAATTTTTTATAATTTGATTTTTTGAGATTTTTTTCAAATACATGATAATAATAAGTTGATTTTTGATTTTTATACCCTTTAATGTTAGAACCTTCGGTTTCCACATATAAATCAGTTGCCGCGTCGAAAATTTGCCAAAATTTTTGATTGAAAATTTTCTCGTATTAAAATTGGTTTAATGTGGAATAATTTATATACTTTTTAGCGATTTTCAAAGTTCATATTAGTATTACCAAGCACGGAAGAAGGGGTGGGCTGAGCTTTGTTGCAGCCCACCCCATTTTTAATACAGAATACGTATTATATAGTTTTTTTTTGTGACATGGGGATTCCGAGGTTATTGACTAGTCTCCCACGGGTCCGAGCCCTAGCCTGCAAAGGACGAGAACCGGTTAAGCCAGGCGCCAAGCCACCAGACAGGCTTACCCAAACCAATGAAGGCTTGAGCACCCACTAATTACACAAATTGTATAAGGAGTGGGATTTGAACCATTGATCTCTTGTAAGGGTCACCTCTCCCTTACCACTAGGCAAGGGGTCATTGGTCAATATGATTATATAGTTGAAATATGGGGCACATGGCAGGAAGGAATTGTCCCATTGGTATATGTCTTGCACTATAACCCAAAACACATGCTTGAATCTCTTCTTGAATTGCCACTTTCAATTGGATTTTTTCTTTCATCAATTCTATCTATTTTATAACTATATATTTTCAAAAAATTTCATAATAATTTTTTTTACTATATATCCAATAAATTATATACGAGATAGTAAATCTAGTTCTATTAATTTGATCACTATATTTCTCAATTTTCATTCAATTTTTTTCCACAATAATTTTTCTTCATGGCATAATGGAATGAAATCTAGCACACCCATATTTTCATTCCCGGTCCGTTCCCTGATCATGGTTGATATTTCATATTAATTTTGGTCATTTTTCCTTAAAAAAAACTCATTACTTAAAGCTTAAAATAATTTCCTATAATAATGTATAAAATATAGTCACCATATCATAAATAATACAAACCGATTGAAATTTCAAATTTATAAAGTTTAGTGAATTTATGAAGCCATATATACACATCCTAAAGGGCCCTAGCTAGGTCCCCTCATCATAAGTGTAGATCTAGATTTCTCATGATGGCGGAAGCCGGCTCACACATATTTTGAGTGGTCAAATTCTCTTTTGCTTATCAACGAGTTGAAGAGTGGGGGTGGTTCACTCTAAGGGCATCGTGACATTGACATATATTCTCTCAAATCATACTCTCTTCGCTTTGAGCGTTGGCAACTCATTTTGTTTCAGGTTACTAATCTATGTCACATGCTTTGACGGATTTAATGTAAAAACTAGTTTGAACCAAATGTAGAGATCGAGAGGATCAAATTGCAGTAAGAAAATGAAGAAATTGAAAGAGGAAGAGAAGAGCTTCAATTGTAGCTTGAGAGAACCAAAATAGCTCTGATTTAGAGAATGAAGAATACAATCAGCTTGAGCAACCCGATCTTCCTCTATAGGGCAAGAAGATCTGTGCAAGTTGTTTCTCACCGACTAACAATCCAATTCTTTATTCCCTATATTTACACACTACAAGAAATTATGCTAAAAAGCAACGCTATGCTCTCGACGCTTGGTAAAAGCGTCGATCAGTACGTTTCATTTTCGACACTTTTATGTGTCGGGAACATTCTCGACGCCAAGAGGTGTCGAGAATGGCTTAATAAGAAAAAGAGCCGAGATGCGCTTGTAGATCAATATTAGGGTTTCTTCTTGAACCCAGGCACCCAGGCTACCCAGCCGCAACTTCCCTTCCCCTCCCATCTCGCATATCTTCTCTGTCACCGGCTCACCTCTTACCTCATTGGTGACCCCGACCTCCTCCTAGATGTCGTGTCCGCTGTTCCCGAGCAATGGACCTCAAACAACTCTACGAAATCGCCTTCGTCAATCGCTAGATACTTCTCATCCCTCTATTTCGATATCTCGCTCTCTTCTACTATTTTGGAGTTGTTGAACCCTATTGATCTTCGAAGATCTTCGCGAAATCGCTCATTTCTTCTACTTTTGGAAGGGATGCATTTCTTAGCTGTCTAGGAATCACCTTCTCGAAGCGGCTTGAAGCATATTCATCGGTTTCTCTCACCTGTAAGGTTTTCACGTCTTCGAAATGTCTCCAATTTTGTCTCTTATTTCTCTTTATTTCCTCTGCGGTTGCAATTTGGTGATAATATTGAAAATCGACTCAAAATTTTTGACATTTCTGCTCAAATTACCTCCAATTCGCAGTTTGTTTCATTTTGTTTGAGATGTGAATGTTAACTTTGTTGCACTTTCCTGTTTGTTTATTTTATGCAGGAATTGAAGCATGCGAGAGTGCTTCAGCTTCTGTGGCTTCAGTTGTTCCGATTTACATCTGAGGTTTGTTTTTCTCTAACTCATGTATGTCTCCGGTACAGAAATTGGTTTATTGTAATTTCATACATTTTGAAACTATATACTCAATAAATTATAGAGGAATCATTTCATTTTCATATATAGCCCTTGTCTTTGCTGAACTTACAGCAAGTATAGTACTAATTTGATTAGTATTTCATCATCATCATGAATGTGATTTTCATTGATTTATATAACAGGAATAATTAGAAGCAATGACATCAAGCAATTATCTTTCAATAACTGGTGCTAAAATCATTATCCTGTACTATTTATTTTGATTCTAAAATATACGACCATAGGTGAAACTTTAGTTAAAAGGATGAAAGAATATAGCTCAAGCAATGGTGGCAAATATGTCTCTGTGCATCTTTGATTTGAGGAGGTTAGACATCATTCCCATGTTTCGTTACTAGACAAAAATGATAAAGACTTCTCCATATGAGATTTCTGGCTGAATTAATATATGATTCCCTTTTATTTGAGGAGGTTTTCCTTCATGGCTGTTGAATTTTTTGAATAGGATATAACATGTGTTTGCCTCAACATAATCTAATGATTTTTGCCTTAACTTGCAAATATCGAGGTCTTTTTGTTGTGATTGCTGAAATGTTGATGCAAACATCTATATTGCCCCCTAAACCCTCACCCAAAGATCCAGTTGCTCTTGAAGTAAGTTACTACAAGATAAAATTATATTGTTCTTTTGTTACAATCTATTGTATTCTAGCTATATGACATAATATTATCATGTTGGGGAATGCATATGATATATCACATATGGTTCTTTCATATTCATTTTTTCTAAATCCAAAGATTTTTTTTTGTTTGATTCCATCAAGCAGTATTAATCAAATGATGTAAGAAGGGGGCAATAAAGATTATTTAGAAGTCTTTCATTGGATTTTAGAATAAGGATTGAATATGGTATAATTTTTGAGCGAAAATAATTTTTGAGTTTTTTGTCTAAGGACTCTTTGTAATGCCTTGAACCAGCTCTACCCTGTTGCACCGTCCTTTGGATCCCCAATGTTGTTCTTGTTGGAACGAGCTGCGGCTACCTATTTTGGAACAAAGGTTTGTTATATTGTGTTTGTCTCATGTGAATGACTGTATATCTGCCCTTAACTAATGAATCAAAATGACTGTTTTCCCCACTGTAATGCAGATATATTGCGTCTATGTGAATGGCTACGTTGAAAAGGATGGATAGACGTTCCTTTGGGTCTGGAAAAGAAGCCCTGTGAAACAGTCTTTTCCAGGGATGCTGGATTATCTAGTAGTTGGAGGATTGGTTTGTTACTAAGCTATGAAAGTTTGCCAAATCTTGTTCTGTGCATATTTTGACATGACTCTGTCTGTTTCGCTATTCTTCGTTGCAGCCTCATGGAATCAGCCCTACCGAAAACATATTGAAGGAATGCGAGGAGGCAGCAATACCGCATTCCATCTTGAAAGAGTAGGCCATCTTTCTAGCAATCATCTTCCTATAAATAAAATTGTCTTTACTTGAATCCATTTATGATCTATTTCTTCAGGGTTAAATCAGCAGGTGTTGTCTCTTATGCCGACATTGATGGATATAGATACCAGAGAGAGGTTCGCTTCTGCTATGACTTGAAACTGCCTAAAGGATTTATCCCTAAGAATCTCGGTAAGCCAGCTGCAGTAATGCTTTTCAATTAAGCTCCTTTACTATGATAGTTGCACTTACCAAAGTGTCTTATGTGAATGACTCAAAATTCTCCAAAAATATTTAGTTTTTTAAGGCGCTAGACAAATTCCATCATTCAAGATCTTTGCAAAAACTCACCATCATGGCCTGTAGCTAGCTTTGCAATCACCAACAATGATTTGTTCAGCAATTGGTCATAAAAAGCGTCGAAATTTATACTGTTTTCCTGTAGTGATAAGTATTTACATATAAGCACCCATAATTTCCTATAACTAGTCTGATTTTATGTGATTTACGCAAATTTTTTTTCAATAATTTGTTATATATTAATTAATTTGAAGTTAATGTGATCTAATTTTAAACAATCATATAATTTTCAGTAATGCTATTTTTTATGGTAATATAAATCTAGTTAGGACTCACACACACATATACTCTTAATATTTGAAGAAATATGTTAGGTTTTGTAATGATATAATTTATTAATTTTATTAACAAATTAAGTGCGAGATGCAATTGAACCTTGTAAAATTTAAATAAAAAAAAATTGATTAGCTACTTTAAATTATATAAATAAAAAAAATCATTCATTCATGCTGAAAAATAGATTGCGCTCTATTATCAAAATTGTTATTAATAAAATATTTAGAAAATAATAAATAAGTGGTTAAATATGTGGCATTATTAAAATTGTCAAAATTTTATTATCAAAATAATAAATACTCCTTCTTCCTTGCAGCCCAACTGCCCAAGCTTCGACATCTCTGAGGTCGAGATTCGCCGTCGTTTACGCCTCGAAAACCTGGAATCGGTTCCAATTGGTGGCTGGGATAGAGAGCGACGGCGGAGGGACGGATAACGAGGACGAAGGGGTTGCAATTGGTGGTGGCTGGGTTGCAATTGGTGGCTGGAATGGAGAGAGACGGCGGAGGGAGGGGTTGCAATTGTGGAAGCAGAGGCCGGAGACTGGTGCCCGGAGCCCGGAGGAGGAAGGAGGAGAGACCGGCAACCCCGAATCTTCCCATCTCAGATCGAAGCCCGTCACAGATCGAAGAGGAAGGCTCGTCTCAGATCAAATAGGAAGGCAAGGTCAGCTCCGATCGGAGCTCGCTTCCAATCGCCGCTCCGACAAGCTTTCTCTCCCTGTGCATCAAAAATTAACGTTGATAAGGGAGGAAGGCGCCGAGGCTCGAAGATTTGGGGGTTTCCGACATCGAGGCTTCCGCCATTAACGAGAGCTCCAGAGACGAGGCTACCGGTCTCTCCTCCTCTAGAGACGCGGGTCAGGCTCTGACCTCTCCTCCTTCCTCCTCTGGCCAGCCTCTGCTTAATTCCCACCGGTCGGTCTCTGAACTTCCGTCACCTCCCTCCTTTTGCCTTTTTTTTTAAATTTTCTAAGTAAATGAGGCCGCGTTTTACACCTATATATATATTTTTTTTTAAATTAAGAAATAAAAGGGGGGGAAATGCGGTTTAGAACCGCGTTTTTACAAGAAATTTAAATTTTTTTCCAGCTTTGAAGATATATATCAAATTAACCCATGAAACGCAGTTTCAGGCTGCGTTTTTCTGACATATCTACGAATTTTAAATATTTGTGTAAATAGTTTTAATCTGTGAATTTATCCGTAATTTTTATTTTTTTTGTGAATATTTTGAAAAAAAATTCTATATATAGCCCATTATATAACATATTTCAAAGAATAAAATAGTAATGGCAAGATATAAATATGTCATGGATGGCAGATAAATATTCATATCAATAATTTTTGTATAAATATAATTTCATTATTAAAATATACTATTTTCCTATATTGAATACATAATACATAATTGTTTTGAAAATGAAGATATGTGATTTATAATTTAATAATGATGGTGAATGGTGATGGTGACTGAGTTATAATATTAGAGTAATTTATTTTACAATCTCTTAAAAAATTACCTAGATATGTATACAAAATTATTCAAATGATTATAAATAGGTGTCAACATTTAATGAAATGGTAAAATCTGACATGTAGCAAAAAAGATGTTGTTTAGTACTGTATAGTATAAGCTATAAGATATGTGTATATATTATAAATTTCAAAAATAAATTTAACATCGTTTTTATTTTGAATGTTCATTTATAATGAGTTCTTTTAGACATGAGATTTAGGTCCCCTTACTTATAAATTTATTTAAAAGAAAATTGATTAACATCTGAGAGAACAAGAATCAATCTAAAACCAAAAATGCACATCAATATATCTAAAAAAAGCACAAGCAAATTAAAGGAGGAAAAAAACCAAAATAAAAATGCCTAACAAAACTAGGAAAGTAGTAAATGTTTTCAAAAATATAATTACACATTTAATGAATTGTATGTTACACATATTGCACCCCCCTTGCACGGACATATATATAATTAAATCACCAAACTATATATAGACTAACATATATGTTTCACCATCCACACATCCCAAAACTTACCACTTTGGTAGCATTCATAACTTTTTCAAATCCAAAAAAAAAAAAAGGAACAAATTCAATTAGGAGATGCAGCCACCAAACCCTCATGGCCGGCCAACATCAAATATTTATCCTTCCTAGTAAGGCCGGTGCACTCAAACCCTAACGCCTCCCCCAACTCCCTCTGTACAAGATTGGCCACCTCAATGCTGCTCCTCCCGCCGCCGCACGTCATCTCCGGCCTCAGCTTGTCGAGCACACGCACAGAGTACGCAGGGTGCGGGTTCATGAAGAAGAACACCGGGTCGAGCCACTTGAACCCGCTCGCGGTGGTGCCGTAGAACATGGACACGTCGGCCTCGATGGCCACGGGCACGATTTCGTCGGTCAGCTCCGCGAACAAGGAGCTGAACCGGAGGAGGTAGGGCTCCCTGCAGGTGGTGCCCTCCGGGCAGATGACGAGGTCGCCTTTGGAGAGGAGCCGTTGCATGGTGCGGGCGTCGAGGGCGCGGTCACGGGTCAGCCGGACGGTTGGGATTGGGGCGATGAGCTCCGAGAAGCGGCTCAGGCTGTAGGTGACCGCGGTGAGGGGCTTCTTCAGGCATAAGCTGAGGATAACCGGGTCAAGGAGGGTGCGGTGGCTTGACACGTAGAGGACGTTGTGGTGGGGCGCAGGTGAATGACTAGAAGATTGGGCCAACACTGGTCTGTTGGCCCGATTTTCTAGATTAGGGTTAAAAATGCCACAAACGCCAAGAAAGGAGCCGATTAAGGTGGTGAGGGGGGCTGGGAGGGCACTAATGAGAAGGCGGAGGAACGAGAGGGGGATCGCCAGAGGGAGGTAGAGAAACATGAAGAGGGTGGAGAGCGGCGTTGGGAGGAATGCGAGGCGACCATCGTGGAAAACCAATGGTTTCGGGTATTTATTTCTCGGAAGCTTTGGTATGGGAGTGTCTTTGCTCACTACATAAGCCTCCTACATAGCCATAAAACATGAGCAAAATGTACATTAGTTCAAGTTAGTACAAATGCAAATAATCATCTATCATTCAAATGCAAGCTAAAGGGAAGTGAATACATAAACGTGAGTGGTATTGATCATTTAAAGTGTATTTTTGAGGTTTTTAGTATTGTAGTATAATTTGTTTCAATTCTTATTTCAGCATTTCAACCGGTTATATAGTTAGGATTTTTTTTTAAAAAAATTATTTATAATTGTAGATGATTTTATTTTTAAATAGTAAATACATTAGCTAATCAAGGTTGGGGGTGTAATAGATCGAGCTAAGTTGATCTCCATTTCTTTTAGATATGCACACTAAAAAAAACTATACGAACACTAATAAGTAAAAAAACCAGTTCAAATTTTACAACTCTCCTCCATATTAATTTTTTTTTTTTGGATCGATTCTCTTCTCTCCCCATCTCTTACCAGGAATCGAACCTCAACCTGAGGCGTTGTAGATGAACAATGTACTAAGCCATGCCAACTAGGCAAGAGGATATCCTGATTGTTACTCCCTCTTTTAATTAAAACTGATTGTTTACTGTTTATACACGCTTTTTTAGAATGATACAAACTATATAAACTATTAACTTTTTTTACATTTGTTTTTATAAATTCATAGTTAATAATAATATGTATGAAATTATTTAAGAAATATTTAAAAAGTTAATATTTTATATAGTTTTTAACACCTAAAAGGCGTGCATGAATAGTAAAACGTTAAGTTTTAATTAACGGATGGAGTATTAAAATAGTTGATGTACGTTTATTATTCGATCAGCATGTTTATTAAAGATGATAAAAAAAATTAAAATATTAATTTTTATATAATTTTATAATTGGTAGTAATAAATTAATACAGTAAGAAATTATAATAAAAATTTAATAAAAATGTTAAACTTTTTATGCCATGCATTTTACTTTTCAACATGTTTTTGTAAGAAACTAAAAACGATCCATCTTAAAAGATTAGTAATTGGACACCTATTTTAAAAATAAAATATCAAAATTTTAATCAATTTTTGTAAATAATTCTATACTCATTACTAATAAGTGTGAATTTATAAAAAAAAATATAAAGTTTTTAACCTCGTAAAAATCATCCTAAAAAATCAAACGACTTATAATTTGAAACAGAGGGAGTAAAGTATAAAATATCAAAAAAATTTACTTTTAAAAATAATTTCACACTCATTAGTAATAAATTTAAAAATATAAAAAAATGATATTAATATATTTTTTAACTTATTAAAAAACATGCTAAAAAGTAAAACATATTTTAATTAACCGATGAAATATAGTTTTAATATATCATCCTTATAATATAAAGGATATATAATGAATGATAAAGATTAAATATTGTGAGACTTAAAAAGCATACAATCATTCTCTCGACATATCACAACTATGATGGCTACATATATTGTAATGAGTCATCTCAAACAGTACAAAACTTAATTTGGTGATGCCAAAATCCAGCATGTATACAGCCTGCGGCAACAAGCAAATTAAAGCAATTCAAGACGCATACGTACGGATTCAACTATATATATATAGTGCAAAACACACCCTATAATACATAATATATAATGCAAGCTATAGATTGTACACTAATTTAATACAACCATTAAATTTGATGGACCCTATATAGTTAATTACCACACCAACACCTACATCTGCACCATGCACTTTAATTCTTGTTAAATTTCCTGTCTACCAACACAAACTATACACTTTCCCTCTAGATTATAACATGTCAAGAACTAACTTTGAGTTTTTAATTACATTATTGTATAGAAATAACTTTGACTGGTTTTCAATCATATATACTCCCTCCTCCCTCCGATCATTTATATTTGAATTAAGTAAGTTGAATTTTAATCTCAAATACTTCAAATTAAAGAAACTTTATCTATGTAATCAAATTAATTTTGCATTAATATAGTTACTTGAGGAAACTAAAAGTAGGGCTCGTTTGGTTGATTGCGAGAAGTACAATTTCCGAGAAGTTATTTCCTAGCAATTGAATTCCCGTGAAATATACTTCCAGAAAATTAAAAAATAAAAAGTTGTACGTTTGGTTGAATTTTGGTGTTTAAAAATATAAATAGGAAAACAAAGAAAAATACATTAAAAAGGATGAGGTAAGTGAACTCCTACAATTTGGAGGAATTGAAATTCCTAAAAAGGTGAATTTCTGTGTCTTTTTATCAACCAAACGCAGAAATTGTTAAATTCCTGGGTTTTTAATTGAGTAACAAACAAGACCTAAGTCAAAAGAGAGTTACATAGATTATTTTCTGAAGCATCTATTATTATTGTTAACCAAAATTTATCATATAAAACACGAAATAAAGATATTCTGAAAAAAAACTTTAATAATAATTACAAATCGAAAACTCGCAAATATATATGTCAAACAAGATCTTACTCAAAAATACCTTGCAAAGAGAGATGAAGAGTTGGTGATGAGGACAAGATTGGATCCCAACACCAACATCAAACTTAGTGTCTCCAAAGGAGTCCTTTAAGCCTTTGGTAGTCCCAAGCAAGCCAGTGAAGAAGCCATGGAAGGAGTGAAGGTCAGGGGCCAACACATGAGTAGCCCCTAAATACTCCCTAGCAAACCAGTCAACCATGACCTTAGGGACACTTGTAATGACAACTTTGGCCTCAGCAGATGCCCACATCCCATACACAAGTGGGTTGAGTTCCTCAAGGTAGAATTTGGGCAAGACTGCCCTTTCCACACTCTGCATGGCCTCCACTCTCATCCCACAAAAGGTGATGAAAGCCATCACCTTGAGTGGGTCAAGAATGCATGTCAAAGGGTATGATAGAAGGAGCAAAAATGCCCTAAAAATGCTACCCCCTTCAAAGGCAACCAGCATGAAGAAAGGAAAGAAAGATGAAGAAGACGACGACGAGGCAGTTGCTCTTAAGAGGGCGCCGTTGATGTCACAAGCAAGGCTCTTCTTGGAGGCCCCTAGGATGAAGTTCTCCACATGGGTCTTGCTTAAAGTAGGGTAAATGGGGCTTTGGGGAGCTTGTGGTGGTGGGGATTGGAGGTATGGGTTTGGGGGTCTTAAGAGGAGATGAGCACAGCCATAGCTTTTCATGCTCATGGCTAAGTTGTAGAACCAGTTGGCAAAGAGGTTGAGGATGAGCCACTCTAAAAGCTTGGAGAGGATCACCAAGAAGATCTCCATTTTGGGGGTGTATTTGGAGATGGTTTTGGTGGCAGACAAACTTTGAGGTTTTGCAGTGCATTTTAAAGAGTTTGAGATATCCACTTGGACTTAATTGTTTCGGATAAATATTTATATTTATATTTAAAAACGAATAATATACACTTGTATTGATATATTTATAAACTTTTATTCTAAAAATTTATGTTTTAGATAAATAAATAAATTTATTTTATGAAATAATCATTTTTTATCAATAATTTTTAATATAAATTTTCAAAATAAAAATTTATAAATATGTTATTAAAAGTTATAAAATATAAATACTATAATTAAAAAAAAATAGTTATACCCAAAATAATTAAATTTGACACAAAACGGCGCACAGTGAGCAACAGGAGATCTCAAGTCGATTGATTTTTTTTTGACGCTGAATAAAGAATAGGTCGGGTCGACCGTAGCAGAAGCTCTGCCTAGCGCATCCTTCCGGACGAGAACAATCAGTTCTGGATCATCTTCACAGGCTGACAGCAATCGTCGGCAGGAAATGCATGGACACTACGAGCAAGATAGTCAGCCAATAGTCCGATTGTAGCAGCTCAATAGTCCAGGGGCATTTCCAATCCCCCAATAAAGCCTTTATAACCAGTGAGTTGTCCTCTTCGATCTGAAGGTTTACGATCTGCAATTCCTTATCGCGTAAAATACCCATTTTGAGGCCAAGGTTTTCAGCAAATACAACGGAGACATTAGTGCAAATAGCCCGATGTAAAGCGACCACCACTTTTCTAGTGTCTCGGATGACAAATCCATAAGACGCCGATCCGCCCGGCATAACTGATCAATCGAAATTTAGGCTTGTCCCACTTCCCGGAGCGTTGCCGAGTATGGACGGCATGATCAACCAAACGAGCGCTCGGACGAACAGAACGACAATTACCACCTCGACCAGAAGTAGCAGTAATGGGGAGATCGTCCTCCAGTTTCTTTGTTTGTTTCCAGCAATGAGTACTTGTAGTATAGAGCAGAATTATTTCGTTTATGGTTACTTTGTTGGTGTGGTTAAACACTAATTGGTTTCTGAAGAACCACAAAGCCCACCACGCTAAGGCTAGATCAATAAAAGATTTGGTATCAATTGCCTGTTTGATATCGGTAAGTGAAAGCATTGCACCCACTCCGACACTCGCCGCAAGAGCCCTCGGAATTCGAATATGTAAAGCTTGTAAAAGATCAATCGTCATAGAGTACTCAAACAAAAGGTGAGCCACCGATTCACTAGAGTTAGAAATCGATTTTAAAGGCTAATACAAAGCCAAAAATTGACATTTTAATTTTTTACTGTTTTTATTTTATTGTCTTTTTTTTTGGGTGAGAGGTAGGTGGAAACAATTCAGACATTTACTACAAGTACTACTACTAGAGCATGCGAACAGTAAACTGTAAACGCCTCTACTATTGACTGACAGAGCTGTCACTGAATGAATTTGATAACTATTATGTTTTAATTTGGGAACCTTTTGACATGGAAATCGATCTAGAATATATGATGAGCTAGCTTGGATTAGGGCATAGGTTTGAAATGTGTTTGGATATATATAGCTATTATTACCCTAATTATTGGAAAAAAAGTAAGGCTTATGGTTCTTTAGGTTCGGCTCAAAGGCAGACTCAGGGGTGGGTATGACTTATTTGTTGACTTTCTTTATGTATATGAGGAGATGAAAATAGTTCCACATAAAAAGTCTAAACTAAACAAAGTCTAAGTATATAAGATGGTGAAGGCTACTATATTGTCAATTGATTTTAAAATGAAATTTCACTGCACTTATGTGCTAGGGTACCGATGCATGTACGCTTATGCATGACTTCATTTAAGGTCACAGAGCGATTAAGCCCTAAACACATTGTTCAAGTATCAACTAAAGAAAGCAATCTTATTTGCACTTGCGGAGGCGAGTATATCAGCTAGTGAGTTCTATTACCAACTGGTTTAAAGATGGAATGGCAACGCATCGACGACCCCTTTCACAAGTCCTAATAGATTTCAATAGACTACCCCAACCCACGGAAAATCTATCTATTACTTATTATATAATAAAGAAGAAATCGCCTATGACAAATGACGTATTCTCCTTCCCCGTAGTACTAGTAAACAATTAAAAAACACTCCTCGCTTCACTTAAGATAATTTTTCCCCAATTTTCTATTAAACTTTCCTAATTTTATTAGATATTAATATTTTTTAGAAGATTAATATAACAATAGACGTGTAAGATTAAATTTGACCCAATTTTATTAGATTTTTTAAATATTTTATCCAATTTTATTAGATGTTCTCAAAAATAAATATTATGGAAAATATCGTCAAGTGATTTTTTTACTAGGTAATAATTCGATGGTCATATAGACCTGGCTCATTGAGAGGCTGATAGAGTCGACAGACGACGAACCGTCAAACATACAATCATAATAATAAAATGGTGCAACACAAAGATGGCAAACATACAGTCATTAGAAGAACAGACGAGCCTAATCCATAAAAGTTGAGGACACCGAAGACAGAACGGAGCCAAGCACCAACGGTACATCAGGAGTCCCCTTGTGGGCGATGAAGACGAACCTCCGAGGAAATTTCCGGAATACGGAGTCGCCATGATACACACCGCCACGACCCCAGCCAGACCCGACACCGGACACACGAGCTCCAACTCAGATCAGAACCGCCAAGAACAACCAGAACAACTACCGTGAACCACCCTCGTAGAGAGCGCACCTACTAGCCCTTTCGGACATATATATATAGTATAGATCATATGTACTCAAGGCTTATTGAGTAACATGTGAACACATCCTGAGCGTTGATCTATAGAAATGAATGGCTAAGAAAATTACACATTTTTCCTTTTTTTTATAATTAAAAACAGTGGGTCCCACTAGGTGGAATTGCCTCACTTTCTCCTCAAGAGCGCGTGCATCATAAGAATGGGTGTTTAGAATTGAGTTATGGGAAGTGGGCCACGTTTTCAATTTTTTTTTTAAAAAAAACCCTAATTGATATCATATTTTGATTTGGGAAGATTTTATAATCCAAAATTTCCTAAAAATTAGTTAGTAAGTTATTCTAATTGAAGTTACAGAGTTTAAAAAAAATCACGTTCCTGGCCGATCGTTGAGTAGAGGAAGAGAAGCGACGTTGTGTTCACCGATATCAACGAATAATCCATATTTATCGTCGAATAATCTAGCGTTACCATCGAATAACCCGCATTTCACTTGTAAGTTCAATTGACGTGTAATTTCCATTGGTGTATCTAGCGTCGTATAACCCGCATTTAACTATAAGATTAGAATATATAAACCAATGGAAATCCCTTATTATGTATGATAAATTATTGATACAATCGACCAATGAAAATCCCTTATTATCTATGATAAATCTATCGATACAACCGAATAATCTCATAATACCGTCGAATAATTGAGCGATACAATCGAATACTAAACAAAATCCCAAATTCTATCCTACAAGATTCCAGATTTCGACCAATTGATGAACTAGCTTACACATTGATGAACTCAAACAATCGAATAATCTCATAATACCGTCGAATAATTGAGCGATACAATGGAATAACCCGCACCCCTTATTATCTATGATAAATCTATCGATACAATCAAATAATCTCATATTACCGTTGAATAATTGAGTGATACATTTGAATACTAAAAAAAATCCCAAATTCTATCCTACAAGATTCCAGATTTTGGCCCATTGATGAACTAGCTTACCCATTGATGAACTCAGAGAACCTAGTTCTGGAACTACGGCTGATCCTATTCGATTGTGTGGCCTTCTTGCTACACTGTCAGCTTCAAATCGAAAAGGAGAAATCGATGGATCGGAAACCGACTTCAACTGCCAGAGTCCCAAGCGCCGGAGACCCACCCAATCGAATAGGAAACCCCAAATTCGATCAGCCAAGAATAAGACCTAGAAATTCTAAATTCGATCAGCCAAATTAGATATGAAACAAAGACCTCAAATTCGCCCGATCGAATAGAAAACCCTAAATTCGATATGAAATCAAAAACTTAACCATTGATGAAATCGAATAGCTTCAAATTGGTGGTGTAGATCGGCGATCCCTTCAAATCCACAATCAACAGCGGTGGTGCGCAATAGACTTCTAATCAGCGGCGCTTTTCCGATCAGCGGTGGTGCGCAATCGTCTCGCTCCTCCAACAGCTTCAAATCGGCGGCGCTTTTCCCGTCGGTGCCGGTGGTTCAGACGGCGAGTCGCGTTGCTCAACCCACTTCCACTCCCGGAGTCCCTTGCGCTGGCGTCGAACTCAGTCGGAGGCGCTAAACCCTATTCGCGAATTTGGGATTTCGCTAATCGCCCTCTCATCTTTCTCTTTCTTCGATGGAGTGATTTGTCGCTGGTGGGGGTAGGAGTAAGGTTGGGGAGGGTGTGTACACGCGCGTTCCAGTTGCTTCTTTATGGTATTTCCTCTTTTTTATTTTTAATAAATCAATATTGTCGAATAATCTCAGCCATCCGATCCTCCTAAATCAATGGCCTAGATGTGTTCACATGTTACACAATAAGCCATGATTACCCCTGAACCATCCTCTATATATATATATATATATATATATATATATATATATATATTATTTTTTGAATTTGACATAATCTCAACCTTGGGCCCGAAGGGCCCGAAGCCAAGGCTCGCAGGACCAAGGGAGAGAGGAGGTGCGCAGCCACCAATCGGGGGCGGTGATTTCAAGCCGGAGGCGGCCAGAAACCAGGCAAGTCACCAGAAAAGGAGGAGGAAGGCCATAAAGGGGGGAGGGAGACACAAGCAACGGCTAGGAGGTGGCGGCGAACCGACGACACC
This sequence comes from Persicaria maculosa, assembly GCA_963922045.1. Taxonomy (NCBI): domain Eukaryota; kingdom Viridiplantae; phylum Streptophyta; class Magnoliopsida; order Caryophyllales; family Polygonaceae; genus Persicaria; species Persicaria maculosa. The sequence goes on along the minus strand of OY998259.1, from coordinate 22,098,638 downwards.
ACCAACCCAGAGCTGGCAACATCGACGTAGAAAACCGAATCAAAGGGAGAGGCAACATTGGAGAGCAGTGATATTGCCGCTACCAAGCCAACGAGCCCCGATTAGACAAACCGACATGGCAATCGATGGTCGGGGAGCCCAATTCCACCAAAAACCAGGCTAAGACGGAAAAAGGGCGGAGGGTTCAAAGTTAGGGTTATACACCCACTCCAAATCAAGCCCGAAACTTGCCGGGAGGAGGTCCATCGACCACCACAAGCCCAGAAACGAAACCGAGGAGGGCGAGAAGGTACGGTAGAGGGATATGGCGGAGGATTGACACAATCGGAGGTTGGGGATGATGAAATTGGGGGCGTGTGGCCCCTAGGGGCCAGCGCGTTCTTTCTCTAGCCCTACATGTACAACAAATTGGATGGTTGTTTTGAGCAATTGTGTTTATATCGTCAAGTAATTAAAAGATTTAGAAGCAACACTGCTAGAAACATGCGAGATTGGTTATCATTTTCTTAGGAGGAGTTTGACGCTTAGTTGCTAAAGAGTTTCCTTCCTCTTCCGCTGAGGATGCTTGCAATGGCTAATCTAGACAGGAGCTGGCCGAGGAACGTGTGAAGGACCCAACCATGGAAGGATTTATGGTTTAGGGGAAGTGGGTGCAGCCATCATTCGCAATGGAATGGTAAACACTCATATCCCTAACAAGAATACCTCAAATTCATCACAATCATTTGAAGAGTCTCAAGTTCAACCACTTCGGGAGGAGATGAAAGTGATTCAATCAACATTGCAAGAGTTCGTGCAACAACAAAACCAAGATAAAGAGTTCATGCAACAAATCATGCAACAATAGGGTCAACTTCAAGGAAGCCAAGTCATGTTGTCAAATGGTTGAAGCTTCAATCCCGCTCCCTAACTACTTGTTGCTATTGCGTCTAGCTACTGTTTTTTGCACCCATATGAGATGATTATTTTGTGCACTTTTGCTCATCTCATGTCATATACTATGGCACATGGAAGTAGCATTTTAGTTGGGCATTAATAGGTTATGTTTTGTGTATATTTAGGAATGCTAATGATTCAATTAGATGGGTATATGTGAATGTCAAATTAGGTAATCATGTGAAGTAACTTGGCTGAGTTTGTGACTTTGGAGGTATATTTTGTGGATTGGAATTGCCTACTATTTTATGGTTAGACTACTCTTTTATGGTTGTATGGAATTTGTCTACTTTGAATTATCAAAGGCTTAATTTAGGATTTTCTTTTTATATGATGAATATTAGGTACAAAGAAAAGTGTGAGTAAATATGTGGCTAGATTCGGGGGAAAAACAACTTCGTATTTAGTCTCGGGTTTAACAATGAATTTTGGAAAATAAAGATATATTTTTAATAAAAAATTTGAGGTTGTTTTCTTATTTTTCGAGGTTAAATTCAATAGCTCATTACCCTCGAAGTTTACCTTCGAATAAATTTGTGGTAACATTCGATACAGTTTAACCTCAAAGCATTGGACTTCAAATAATGCCTCGCAATTTATTTGATCCTAAATTCGAGGTTGAAGGCTTGAAATTAGCCTCTAAAAGGCTCGAGGTTTGGGGCATGAAAATTTCCCTCAAAAGTAATATTCGAGGCTAATTAATCCCGAATAATAATTTCGAGATCAATTATTCGAAACTATATTTAGCCTCGCGTTTGTTGGGTCGGATTTTGCTTCAAGGTTAAATCCGAGGCCATATCCGAGGGTACCAGTTTTTGAGGTTACTTTCAATGTTACCTCTGTGGCTAAATTCGTAGCAATGACGCATGTATCTAGCAGTAATATTCCAATTACTCCTCTTTTTTTTGAAACAAGATAAGAATTCGGTTCCCTAGACAAGCCTAGGAAAACCGAGAGACCGGATAACCTGGTGGAGGGACTAATCATCATGTATAACTGAAAGAAAAAAACAGAAGCAAATGACAAAAGCAAATTACATAAATAAAATTACAAATAAAACCGTACAAGCCATCCTACATTGAAAATCATAAGTCAAAGAGAAACAAAACGACCAGTCAAAAAGACGACGCACATAGAGAACTTTGGGGAACACTAACGGGCACCTCATATTGTGGACTCAAAACGAGCCATCAGATGCACGTCCACGATGTCATCGAACATGACAAATCAAACACCGCTCAGAGAAACCTACAACACAACAAGAAGAACATTGGACATCAACCCGAAAAATTGACACTAAGCCAAACCATTGTCCATTAAAACCCCTAAACTCATCCCAAACCCTCCAGGACGATAACAAGATCATGAGCGCCTACTAGGTAGTCAAAATAGAGGCGGATGAAACGAGCCAAAGAAGAGGAAATGAACAACAATAAAAAGGCATCGAGGCGGAAGAACGGATTGAGATTGGATCTAGGCCAAAACACGAATAAAACCTATGACATGTTAATAGATATAGATAGAATCCTAGATTGTTCTGTACATATCTTTAGTTTCCTTGGAGCCCAAGGCCCAAGTCCTTTGTATTCTATATATATTCTATCTAATGAAAGGCAAACCCCAAGGGGGAATTTCCTAAACCTAACATGGTATCGAGCCTAATTATCTTTTAAAGATAATTTCTTTCCTAACCCTAGCTTCCGCTCTCCCACCCGCCGCCGCCGCCTCCCTGCCCAGCCCGCCGCCCCCTGGCAGCCTCTCCGACACCCACCATGGCCGGCGAAACCTCCACCAAAACCCCCTTTCATTCGGCCCTTTCCGTCACCAACATCCGCAATTCCATTTCAATCATCCTTGACCTTGAAAACTCTCAATACACTTGGTGTGAGTTATTCAAAAACAATGCTCGTGCTCACCGAGTCATTGACCACATCGATCCTACTCAGAAACGCCCTGACAACATCGACGATGATCTTTGGACCCAACATGATGCCATTATCCTTCAATGGATTTACGGCACGATCTCGTCCGACCTTCTCCTCACCATCCTCAAACCCAATACCATGGCTCAGAAAGCCTGGAATCGCCTTGCTGATATTTTCCAGGACAACAAGGGTACCCGCACGGTCCTCTTGGAAAACGAACTCTCCACCACAAAGCTCGAAGCTTTCCCGAACGCTGCAGCCTACTGTCAGCGCCTCAAATCTTTATCTGATCAACTTGAAGCGGTAGGCGCCTCGATCTCCGATCGTCGCCTGGTCTTGCAACTCATCGCCGGCCTCACATCCGAGTACCAGTCCGTCGCCACCTTCATCCAACAGTCCGATCCTCTCCCTTCCTTTGACAAAGCCCGCTCTATGCTGGCTCTTGAGGAGACTAGTCGGGCTCGACTGGACAAGCCGTCGTCTCAGCAAGCTCTCACCGTTACCACTCCACCACCGCTCACTGATCAGACGCCACCCGCTTCTGCACCTTCCAACCGAGAACGCAGCGGCCGCGACAACAATCGCGACAGCAACCAACGACCTTTGGACATCTCCTGTGGTGTCTAAGGATGGTTTTCGTTATTACCTTGTATTATTAGATGATTTCACACATTTCTTGTGTGTCTTTCCAATTAAATACAAATCACAAGTCTTTCCTATTGGCCCCATGCCCTCACCACCGTCGTGTACCTCATCAACATTCTCCCATCCACTGCTATCTACAATCAAACTCCCACCTTCCGTCTATTTCATCGGACTCCGTCATATCTAGACCTTCGCGTGTTCGGTTGCCTATGCTACCCTAACCTCTCCGCTACCATGCCTCACAAACTCTCCCCTAGATCCACACCTTGTGTCTTTCTAGGCTACCCCAACAACCATCGTGGGTACAAATGCCTTGACCTCACGTCACAAAAACTCATCATATCCCGCCATGTCACCTTTGATGAGCATACATTCCCCTTTTCCCGTCAATCGTCTCCTCCCTCTCATACTTCCATTGATTCTTCATTATCCCCCATGGTTCTACAACGATTCTTCGGTACTTCGTCATCTCAAGTCCCCGGCACACCCCCCGCTGCAGCCCCTCTGGAGGCGCCCGCAGCACCTCTGGCGGCGCCCGCAGCACCCGCAGCCCCGCCCGCAGCCTATCAGACCCGATCCAAAAGCGGAATTTTCAGGCCAAAATAAATATTTAACCTCTCTGCCTCACCTTCATATATATCCCCCCTCCCCAAATCCCATAAGCCCGCCCTCCTTGATCCCAATTGGAAGGCCGCCATGACCAACGAATATCAGGCTCTTATTCGAAATGGTACTTGGGAGCTGGTGGACCAGCCTGTAGGCATCAATATTATCCGTTGTATGTGGCTATTTCGTCATAAGTTCAGGTCTGATGGTTCCCTTGAGCGCTACAAGGCACGCCTTGTGGTCAACGGCAAGTCTCAGCAGGTCGGTATCGACTGCGATGAAACCTTCAGTCCAGTGGTCAAGCCGGCCACCATCCGTACAGTTCTCATGCTTGCCCTCTCCAAATCTTGGGCAATACATCAGTTGGATGTCAAGAATGCCTTCCTCCATGGTCACCTACATGAGACGGTTTATATGTTTCAGCCGCCTGGTTTTGTTGAGCCTGGAACTCCGAAGAAGGTTTGTCGTCTTCCCAAGTCCCTCTACGGCCTGAAGCAGGCACCGCGCGCTTGGTACCAGCGCTTTGCTGCTTATCTTCTTCGCATTGGGTTCGTCAGCTCTCGCAGTGATTCCTCACTCTGAAGCTCTGCGTCGCCAGCTGATTGCCTCTCTTTCGTCTGAGTTTGCTATGTCAGATTTGGGGCCCCTCCACTACTTTCTCGGCATTTCAGTTCGCAAAACTTCCTCTGGACTCTTCCTCTCCCAATCGAAGTATGCTGCTGCGATCATCGCCCATGCGCACATGTCTGAGTGCAAACCAGTCGTCACACCCGTGGATACCAGCTCCAAGCTAAGCGCATCTGCAGGTCCACCAGTTGCTGATCCTACCATGTATCGCAGTCTTGCTGGAGCCTTACAGTATCTCACTTTCACTCACCCGGACATCAGTTATGCGGTTCAGCAGATTTGTCTTTTCATGCACGACCCATGGAGCCTCACTACAACGCTCTCAAGCGTATTCTGAGGTATCTTCAGGGCACTCTTCATCTTGGTATGCAGTTGACAGCAGTGCCTATTTCCGGTCTTGTGGCATATACAGACGCTGATTGGGGTGGGTGCCCTGACACCCGCCGTTTAACGTCCGGATATTGTGTGTTCTTCAATGACTCTCTCGTCGCTTGGTCTTCCAAACGTCAGCCTACGTTGTCTCGCTCCAGTGCGGAGGCAGAGTATCAGGGAGTCGCTAACGTCGTTTCTGAGTGTTGCTTCTTGCGCAATCTCCTCCTAGAACTGCATTGTCCTTTGCCGCGTGCCTCTATCGTCTACACCGACAATGTCAGCGCCATGTATTTAGCCAGCAATCCGGTGCAGCATCAACGGACCAAGCACATAGAGATGGACATCCACTTTGTCCGAGAAAAGGTGGCCATTGGTGCTATTCGGGTCCTTCATGTTCCCTCCGCCTATCAGTACGCTGATATCTTCACAAAGGGTTTGCCACGTCAGTTGTTTCTTGACTTTCGGGACAGTCTGACCGTACGTTCTCCTCCCGCTCCGACTGCGGGGGTCTGTTAATAGATATAGATAGAATCCTAGATTGTTCTGTACATATCTTTAGTTTCCTTGGAGCCCAAGGCCCAAGTCCTTTGTATTCTATATATATATTCTATCTAATGAAAGGCAAACCTCAAGGGGGAATTTCCTAAACCTAACATGACACATGCCATTTTTTCCAATTCGTGGTAACCACGCCTAAGCGTGAAGGGAAACTGCAAAACCAAGAGGAGAACAGTGAAGATGGGCCGATGTCCATGGGAACAACCTGATGACGGAGTGGTGTGGGCAAGGACGGCAACAGGTCATTTAGAGGCGGTGGTAATCTGGGAGCAGAGGCGGTGGCGGCAACCAAGTAGCGAGAGGTGGCAGGCAACAAATCCGGCAAGAGGTCTTTGTGAGACGTAAGTGCGTCGGGAGCGGTGGTCCCGACGGCGGCGACACTAAAGGCAAAAGCGCTGATGGCGAGGTGGCCGGTGAATCGCAGGGTTTGGAAGCGGGAGACTAAGCTGCGATGACGGGTTGTAATAAAACTCGGAGGTGGATCAGGTGGTGGCCGGTGAGCCTTGTGGAGGCCGAGGAGTTGAAGAAGGGAGGTGGCGCGGTGGGAACTAGGTCACGCTCAGAAGAGAGCGTCTTTACCTACTTTTAAGTTTAAACTCCAATTAATCCTTATAAATAGCCTAGCGTCTATGCATACATCAATAAATCTATTACTTCCTCCAATAAAAAAAAAAGTATGATGTTTTATTTCCACTCTTTTTAAAATGATTAAAAAATATTTGAAATATTAATTTTTTAAACAAATTTTTTAGGGAGTATGATATTATAAGATATTAAATGTCTTAAACCTAGACCACTTGAACGATGAAGCTGGTAACTTTTGAAATTTGGTTTCTTAATCTATTCAACGAGCATAGGTTACAAAAACTAATTAATATATATAATAGAATAAATTAATTAATGCATATATCTATACTGCTATAAAGATGGTGGAAAGTATGAGCAATTCTAACCCTTGATTCACTATATGTATGTTTATCTATGGCCTTAATTCACTCTCTCTCCACCTGCTCTCCTACCTTCTTCTTTCCTAAATGAATCACATCAACTATCAACTGATTTCAACGGCCCAAATTAAAAATACAGTGTAATGTCTCATTTATCCCCAAAAGTTTGAATTTAAAATAATTTATTTTTTCCTTTAGATGGGCGTTTCGGTCTTTACTCTAATTACATCCGCTTTCCTCCTCCACCGCATCCTCTCTTTCTTCGTCTCTCTTCTATTGCTTCATCTCTTTCTTCGTCTCTCTATGGCTAGCATTAATTAGCACAAATTCTCACCGCCTAATAGCCTATTTCACCTTCTTATCTCGTGTTGCCTTTGCCTTCCACCTCTTCTACTGTCTGTTCAAGTAGCTTGATTGTCGCCTTCCTCGATCTTCTCCAGGTTTTTCTCTGATCTCTTTCTTCTTTGTTTTCGATCTCCCCTCTCCTTTATGACTATCTCTCCATTTTCTTTCGGTTCAATTGGGTGTTTTCCAGTATTTTGAGTTGAGGGTTAGAATTGAGCAGGCATAGCGAGCGATTCGGGATTGTTGTTGCAAGTGAATGGAATCTCCCCTCCCTCTGGTTCATTGTGGTGGTCGACTGGGCTAAAATTTCGGGTTAGATAGATAGATAGATAGATAGATAGATAGATATAGAGAGATTTCTTCTCCGTTGATTCTCATTTTTAAAGTTTAAATTGATATAACAATTAATGAATAGGGGAAGAAATTACTTAGAGGAGGGAGTCTTAAAAACCAAATTTATTCAAATTCAAACAAATACAAATAATATTGTACTACCTATATATAAATTGATATCTTCTCATTTGACTATTACCTTCAAATTAATTAATTAGTTTGAACCAAATCCTTACCAGTATAAACTTATTTTATAAAAATTGTTTGTCGAAAAGTGTATATAATTTTAAAACTTATATAGGAAATTAAATAAATCAAAATTCACAATATCATATAAGAACCTATTTTTATAAACGGTTTTTCCATCTTATGCCTTTACAAATAGAAAGATTTTTCAAATTTAAATAATTTTAGCCATTTTTAATAATGCTTTCTTATGATATATGCATCCAAATAAAGGAAATCTTTCTCAATATGGATTGCGCGCTTATCCTATAACCTTGGGGCAAAGTATAGAAAAATCGGTTTATAAAATACTGTATTAAGAATTTTTTTGACATATATAATTTGCTCCCTTCCACGTTTCAATTGTGCAGTATGCCTGTGCTCGATTCTTCTGACCCACCTTTCATTTCTTTTTAAATTAACTCCACTACCAATTGAAGTTGTCACTCAGCTCCAATAGTCCAATATCAATCCTAAAATTAGATAACTGGTGTTCCATTCCATTACTACAAGTGAAGTTGAAAACAAATTTATTCCGGTAACAAACACAGTTGTATTGTAAACTAGGCGAGGAGAATATGAAATTGTATTCAACTGATGTCTCTTGTGGGTATCCACCAATACAATATATATAGAAATCATATCCTTAGGCTCCAAGTATAAGATAAATTTATCTAAAGGTAAAATCTTTATCTAAGTAAAGTGTATATCTGGTACATCCACATAATAATATTATAACAAGTTTTTTAATATTATTATTTTTTAAAAAGTTTGATCCTAAAAAAAGAAAAAAAAAAAGAAAAGAGCCAGCTATATTTGGGAAACAAAAATAACGATTATTCCAACTGGGGCTGATGTAGTATATAGCTTTGGTTGAAGGTGTGGACTTGTCAATTATTCCTTGCTTAATTGTTTGGGCAAATAAATTATAAAGTCCATCGGAAAACAACAGCCCAACAAAAAAAGAATCAGCCTTCAGCAACTTTATATGTATGGGTTATAAAACTGGAAGACTTCATATCCACTTACTGCTTACTGTGATCAGGACCTGCATTGTAACACTAGGAAGTGTAACTTCCAGGATCACCATATACTTGATTTGCAGCAACGTTAACATAAAGGAAAGTGATATGGAGAGAGGTGGAAACATGATTGGATTATTTGTTGGTTTTGAATGCTTGCCTCCGAAAATAAAATATTAATGATAAAATGAATTCATATTATACAATTAAATAAAATATTATAAAAAAGACTATCATAAAATAGAAAGGTAGGTTTAAGAAAGTAAAAAATCATAAAAGTCTCTTAGAAATATTTTTGAAAATCATATTTAAAAAAAAAATTAATAAGTGGATTTGATTCAATCAATATATATATATATATATATATATATATATATATATATATATATATATATATATATATAGAGAGAGAGAGAGAGAGAGAGAGAGAGAGAGAGAGAGAGAGAGAGAGAGAGAGAGAGAGAGAGAGAGAGAGAGAGAGAGAGAGAGAGAGAAGATGGGTAACTTGTGCACACCCCTTAGGGTGTACTTTGTGCACACTTGTGGGCCGTTGATCGAAATAGAATGAACGAACATGATTTCACCACGTGTCCAGTGATTTAAAAAAAAAATTGAAAACCAACCCACCGTGAAAGAATTGAGGGCGTGGGGCGCGTGTGGATTGGTGTGGAAATAAAACCCTAAATCCCAATTTTTCTCTTCTTCATCGTTTGGAGTTTGGACGAAGCAGAGGCGGAGGCGAATCGGAGTTGGGGCCAGGTGGTGATAGGGTTGGCTTTCTTGGCGGTGCTAGGCATGTCGAGCCGGTGGTCGGGGTTCGAGGAGGAGTAGTCTGCCTTCGGTTGGTGCGAGGGTCGATCTCGAATCGGAGTCGGGGTCAGGCAGTGCGAGGGTCGATTCCGACTTCAACACTGCCTCACGACGGGGGCTGCTTGCTCTCGGTCTGGGTCGCCGGCAGGGGCTGCTTGCTCTCGGGCTCTCCCGTTGTCGCCCTCCCTCCCTCCCGCAAAGGCATGCTCGAAGCGTCGGATGTGTAAGCATCCTCCATCGTCTCTAGCTGTTACTTGTTTCCGATGCCTTAGATTTTGCTGTCCTTGTGATTCCTTCATAATGTTGATTCAATTTCCCCCGCTTGGCTGTGTTTTTTTGGAAATTGATTTGTGATTACTTCATAATGTGATTCAAGCTTACATTTTTATGTAGATTTAGCCATCCAGAACGTTTTTATGGCCTGAGAAATGTTGACCAATTGCCCATATATTATACAACTTTTCTATTTAGTATTAATTTCAAAAGTTTTGTTTAATTTCATCATCTTCCCTTGTTGAATTCAAGCCATTTTGTTGCACTGATTCCCAATTCAAACTTTATTTTATTTTGAGTATAATTGTTGTTGCGTTTCTTGGATGATGAGATCCAGTTTTGTTGCACTGATTTCCAATTCAAGCCATTTTGCTTTTTTATGACTTTTGATTCCGGTACAAAATGGTTCATCACGAGTTCAGATGGAGAAAGCGAAGATTTAGGACGAGCCTCCTTCGACGGTGAATACAAGCATTGGGGAATATTATTCGGTGAATCCCTAAAGAATATCCAAGACAATTGTCAAATTTTTTTGCATGTAGAATATCGCAAATTGTGTAGGGAACTCTAAGATGATTACTTTTATTCGTGTACACATGAAGCATTGTTCAATGAATTTCTAATGATTATTCGTTTATATAAGTCATTTTTTTAATCTTAACACATCAACTATGAGACGTGAAATGTGAAATTTTATTCGGCGAAATATGGAGCATTATTCGTATAAATCTTAAGTATTATTGATAGATTTTGGTTTTCTTTTATCTTAAATTGATGGACAAAAATCAAAACATTATTCGGTAGCATATGACAAATTATTCAGTGAAATTGATAAGTTTTGTATCTAAATGCGATGGAAAAAGAAAATAGAAAATGACAAATTATTCAATGAAATTGATAAGTTTTGTATCTAAATGTGATGGAAAAAGAAAATAGAAAATTATTCGGTACTATGTGAAACATTATTCACTGGAATTGACAAATTTTAAAACAACCCAAATCAGTATAAATAATTTTTTTTTAAAAGCAAGGTTTGGAGTGCGTGAGTGCTAAAAATTATTCAATGGAATTGGTAACTTTTTATATGAACTAGATGGGAAAAGTATAACATAACATTATTTATTAGCATGTGAAATATTATTTGGTTAAATTGACATCTATAAAAAAAACAAACGAAATCGGGTGGATTTCAATATATAACCACTCTAATTTTTCACAAAAAATTAAAAAAAAGCCAATTATATATTAAAAAAAATAAAGAGAGAGAATGGGTGTGGGTAATCCACGCACCAAAGGAGAGTGGAGGGAGAGATTGCTTTTTACCCATGTGGACCCCACAATTTAAATTGTAAAAAAAAGAAGAAAATCCCCTTTAATCTTGGCCTTCCATCCCTATCCATCAACGGTCCATAATCGTGCACAAAATACATCCTAAGGGGTGTGCACAAGGGAACCACTCCCTATATATATATAGGGATGCGCTCCGGTGAAAACCAAAATTGCGGTAGAAACCCGTGAGGACCGGCTTTTTAGCTCGGTTCACTTGCTTTATAGCCCGGTTATGAATAGAACCGACCTATAAAGTCACAAATTTTAGCCCGGTTCTGAATAAAATCGAGCTATAAAGTCACTATATAATTTTAAAACATTAGCTTTTTAGCACGATTTTTCGGTTTGACCGAACTATAAAGTCATGTGTTATATTAAAATTGGAGTTTTTAGCACGGTTTTTAGGTTGAACTGAGTTGTAAAGTCACCGTGTGATTGAGGTTTTGAGTACGGGTTTCAAAAAAACTGAGATATAAAGTAGTCCTCACGGGTTTTTACCACAATTTGAGGTTTTCACCGGAGTCTATTCCTATATATATATATATATATATATATATATATATATATATGACTTTAAATGAGAGCCATTTTTTTTATGATGTGTCATCACCCCATGGTAATCACACTTCATAAAAAATGCTCCTCATTTAAACTATTATATAGATATAGATTAATATGTTAATTTTAATTCAATGTTTTAATTAAATAAAATCCAATGATTATAAAATAAAAAATATTTTAAGGAAATAAAAAAAATTATCTTATGATTTGATTGGTTGAAAACCCCACAATTAATATGGTGATGACTGATGACACGTCATTAAAAATTCTCTTATAATAAGACATGGTGTAGGTAAGAAGAATGGCTTGAGCCACCACCTTGATTATGACCTCCTTCTCAGCCTACAAAAACATTTTCTCCTTCCACCCCTTCATCTTCTTCCATATTTTTTCTTTTATATGGCTAAAGATAACTTTCTTTGACCTCTCGGCCATGGTCGGCCTAAATACCTTTCGTGTTTCTCCACGTACGTACTCCTGCCACCCCCAAGCAACTCCTGAAATTCCTCTCGCCTACCTTTCTGAATGTTCTTGTTGAACGAGAGGTCCGACTTTGAGAAGTTGACTTGTTATCCTGAAGCTGCTCCACATATTTAGAGGATTCGAACAATTTCTGAAGCTTGTTGGCAAGTCGCCCTGGAAAAAAGAACACTATCATTTGCAAAGAACAAATGTGTCACCTTGGGGGACTGACCTCGCAATTCTCACCCCTTGCCATCTCTCCTCCCTAGCTTTCACTTTGTCTGATAAGCTCCAAAAAAGCCTCAGCACATAGTAAAAATAAGTAACGCAATGGGCCAAGTCTCTCTGCCTCAATTCCCTATCTAGCAAAAAACGGTTCAATCCACCAGTACGGGAAAAGAAACAGTACGAACGCATCTCATGATTAAGCTCACCCATTCCTCCTGAAATCTCATCTTTCACATGCAATGCTCTAGAAAGCTCACTCCATCTGTCTGTCATACGACTTTGTCATATCAAGCTTCTGCAAAAATATCCAAAACATCCAAAACAAAAGGAGTGACATCTAGCCTGATAATCCGCGGGTACCCGCTCCACCCACTTTACCCACATTAATTTTGTGAGTGAAAACCCGCAAAAAACTGGGTGACAAGTGGAGCGGGTGATGGAAGGATTATGGGTGAAGATTTTTCACTCATAACCCGACCCATTAACCCTCCCCGCAAACCCGCATAAAACCCTAAAATTTATACATATAATGTGTGTGATTTTACTATTTTACCCTTTTCAAGTTTAACTTCTACCCAAAAAAAACATAATCCTTGATTAGTGCTTTGCCCACCAAATTTCAATTAGAAAGGATATGGTCTCGGCTTGCTCTTCCACGTTATAGCAAGGGATATACTGGATTAATATATGATTAGTATAGAGAGATATACCCTTCCATTTTCAAATTTCAATTAGCTCGTGATTTCAGTGCTTTGCCGATCAAAAATATAAATACATAAACCCACCCCCTTTGTAATTTTAAGTTATAATTGGACTACTTGTGTTGATTTGATTTTTTCTTTTGTTTCCCCCATTGAATACCCGCTCCACCCGCATCACCCTGTTAAGCTCCTAGCTGCTGCTGTTGTAACCGATTAGAGAGAGAGAAACTTAGAGAGAATTTAGGAGGGAAAACCATATGAATTGATTATGAATGAAGATTTACATGTACTGAGGACCATTTATACAATGTCCTAACATAACCCCCTCCCTTACAAAGACCTTGTCCCAAGGTCTAATTCAAGGAAAAATCCGAGAATTGGTGCAAGATGTGGCCTGCAGGTTCCCATGTTGCTTCCTCATTTGGTAAGTTGACCCATTTGATGAGCCACTCCACCACAGGTTCACCATTGGCTAGCTGTTTGGTCCTCGTGTCCAAGATTGTCTCTGGTGCCACCACAACAGAGCCTGCCTCATCTGTAGTGGGTAACTCTGGTTGAGCAGTGATGGTGGATCCAATCTTCTTCTTCAGCTGAGATTAGGGGTGATATACGAGCTCGAGTACTCAATGTTCAAGCTCGGCTCGTTTATAAACGAGACGAGCTCGAGCTCGAGCTTCATATGAAAACGAGCTCAAGCCTGCACTCGAACTCGGCTCGCGAGCTGGGGGAGATACTCGAGCTCGAGATCGTGAGCTCGCTTCCCCTCGAGCCGAGCTTGAGCTCGTGAGCTCGATTACTCGAGTTGAGCTCGAGCTCGTGAGCTCGTTTATAGTATTCGAATTGCAGTACCTAATAACCTGTTGTATAGCTTGATTTGTATTCAATCCCAGCCCTATGCAAAATACCTAATAACCTAAATAATTGAATTGCAAAGGAATCTAAAACATCACACCAGTATTCAGAGTACAACCTGACATTACAAAGTTCAAATACATCATAAACTCGAAATAGATAAAGTTCGAAATAGAACAACATAAATGCAACACACGAACACAACAACGACATAAGCAACACGAACGCAACACGAACAATAACATCTGGGCACTTGGGCAGCAACGACATTAACACGGGCTGGAAAAATAAGAAATAAGAACATCAGCATTGAGAAAATAAAGAAGGGCTGGAAAAACATTATATGAATTCAGTGAGTTTTCAATCCACAACACAAGTTGTAAATGAAGTCCAACTTTCACTCTAAAACCAAACATTAACATACATGAATTCAGTGAGTTTTCAATCCACAAATTAAGCTTACTGTTTTTTTAGCATTAACAAATTAAACCAAACATTGACATTATATCACTGTCAAAGGCTAATACCAAAAATTAAGCTTACTGTTTTTTAAGCATTTCTAATCACTATATTCGACACTCCGACAGTGAGTTTTTTAAGCATTTCTAATCCACTTTCACACCTAAAAGGCTAAAACCAAACAGAGAGCAGAGAGCATACTCGAGAGCAGAGAGCACAAAGATGAGTGCATACCCGACGGGTCGAGAGCAGAGAGATGAGAGATGCGAGCGGGCATTGAGAACGGAGAAAAAGATCAGCGGTGGCCTGCAATGGGACTCGGGCACTCAGTGGCTCAGGCAAGAGGGAGGAGACAAGATTAGAGCCTGCAGGATCAGCGGCGAGATTAGGGTTCGAGACCAGACGAGACAAGAGGGAGGAGACGACTCAGGCACTGAGCTCCGACCAAACGAGACAAGAGAAGGGAGGATACGACTCATACCTGACGGACGTTCGAGGGCCGAGAGGTAAAATTGGAGGGAGCACCTGAGGACGACGAGGGACAGCGACGGAGGGCGACCCAGATCTGAGGACGACGAGGGGTGGAGACGGAGGGCGACCCAAATGGCTAGATCTGAGGACGACGAGGGGCGGCGACGAAGGGCGACCCAGATGGCCAGATCTGAGAACAACGAGGGGCGGCGGCGGAGATTGAGACAGCGAGCGAGAGAGGATGAGAGAGTAAGCAAGATGAGAGAGGAAATGAACTGGGAGAGGCGGAGGGCTGACAACGAAAAGGAGTTGGAACATATAAAGCCCTAGGGGTATAATAGTAAATCCGAGCTGGCGAGCTACTCGAGCTCGAGCTCGGGCTCGGCTTGAGCTTGATTCGAGCTCATGAATAGGCTCGAACTCGGCTCATATATACATTTGAGCGATCTCGAGTCGAGTTTTTTCCGAGCCGAGCCCGAGTCGATCCCGAGCTACTCGGCTCATGTATGAGGCCTAGCTGAGATATGTGAAAAATTGGATGTAGTTTTGAGGAGCTGGGTAGGGCCAATTTCTAAGCAGCTCCTCCTATCCTGCTAATAACCTCAAAGGGTCCATAATATTTAGCACTCAGCTTCAAACATTTCCTCATAGCTAGAGATGTCTGCCTATATGGTTGTAACTTGAGGTAAACCATATCTCCCACCTGTAAGGTTCTTTCTGTCCTCCTACTGTCAGCAAAGAACTTCATTCTTTCTTGGGCCATGAGCAAGCCTGATCTCAGTAATCCAAGTGCAGCCTCCCTCTCCTGGAACCAATCTTCCACTGAGGCTGTAGTTACATTACTGGCTCTTAAGCCTAACTATGGTGGCGGATATCCATACATGGCCTGAAATGGAGACATTTTTAAAGCTGTATGGTATGAAGAATTGTACCTCTATTCAGCTAAGGTGATCCACCTTGCCCAATGCTTTGGCATTGCTGAGGTCATGCATCTCAAGTATGCCTCAAGGCATTCGTTTGCTCTCTCTGTCTGGCCGTCAGTTTGAGGATGATAAGCAGTGGAGAGCTTGAGTGAGGTACCCAGTTTCTCGAACAATTCCTTCCATAGATGGCTGGTGAAGATCTTATCCCTATCTGAAATTATGTCACTGGGTAAACCATGGAGTTTGTAGATATGATCCATGAATAGCTGAGCTACTTGAGTTGCTGAAAACGGATGACTAAATAAAAAGAAGTGGCTATACTTGGTAAGCCTGTTAATCACTACCAAAATTTCATCAAATCCCCCTGATCTGGGCAACCCCTCCACGAAATCCATGCCAATTGAGTGCCATGGTGTC
Organism: Persicaria maculosa; assembly: GCA_963922045.1. NCBI lineage: Eukaryota > Viridiplantae > Streptophyta > Magnoliopsida > Caryophyllales > Polygonaceae > Persicaria > Persicaria maculosa. Next base: position 22,082,611 of record OY998259.1, on the reverse strand, counting down.
TCAGGAACTGGAAGAGGTTCGAGTAAGCCTGGATATGCCACATTCTCGTGCTTGTGGCGTTGACATATATCACATTCCATGACAAATTTCTCTATGAACTGCTTCAGGTGAGGCCAATAGAACAGTGCCTTTACTCTATGGTAGGTTGCTCGTGTACCCGAGTGTCCTCCTGTGGCTTCTGAGTGGAATACAGTTGCAATTCGGGTTTTCAGCTCCCCATTATGCCCAATTACCAGTCTATTTTTGTACCTCAATACATCACCTTGCCATTTGAAGTGAGAGGATGTATCAATTGCAACCCTTGGTGCTATTTCCTTAATCGCTGGATCATTGCTATAGCTATCTGCAACTTCTTGCATCCATGCTGGCTTGATTTCTACCAAGGAAAAGCAAGAACTCACTTCTGTGTGGTCCATGGACACCCCTCTCCTGGATAATGCATCAGCCACTGTGTTACACTTGCCCATACGATATTGTATGGAGTAAGATAGCCCCAAGAGCTTCCTAATAGCCTTCTTCTGAAGGTGGGTGGTGACCTGTTGATCCAACAGATGCCTCAGGCTCTGATGATCAGTGATGATGACAAAGTGGCTTGGTTCCAGGTAATGGCGCCATTTTTCAATTGCAAACAAAATGGTTAACAACTCCTTCTCATATGTGGACAATAGAATATGTTGGCCATTGAGAGCTTTGCTGATGAAGGCTAGTGGTTTACCTTGTTGCATCAATACTGCTCCAATCCCTTCCTCACAGGCATCAGCTTCAATCTGAAATTGGAGAGCAAAGTCCGGCAGAGCTAATACTGGGGGAGCAGATAACAACTTTCTAATTTTGTGAAAAGCCTCAGTGCTGGCTGCAGTCCACTAAAATGAATCCTTCTTTAGTAGCTCGTTCAGAGGTTTGCAAATGGTCCCAAACCCTCTTATAAAGCGCCTATAGTAGCCAGCTAGGCCTAAGAAACATCTTAACTCTTTCTCTGATGTAGGAATAGGCCATTTGACTATAGCCTCTAATTTGGATTGATCAGTTGCCACCCCCTCAGCAGATATCACATGCCCTAAGTACTCCACTCTAGGAACCCCAAAGCTGCACTTGGAAAGTTTAGCAAATAACTGGTGCTTCCTCATGCTCTCCAGGACCTCTCTCAAGTGGCATACATGATCTCCTAGTGTAGAGCTGTATATCAGTACGTCATCAAAAACACTAGGACATACTTCCTGAGGTACTCAGCAAAAACTACATTCATAAGAGATTGGAAGGTAGCTGGTGCATTTGTCAAGCCAAAGGGCATGGCATTGAATTCATAATGTCCATTATGAGTACGAAATGCAGTCTTGTGGATGTCACTCTCAGCTACTCTGACATGATGATATCCAGCACGCAAATCCAGCTTAGAAAATACAGTTGCCCCATGGAGTTCATCTAGTAATTCCTCAATATTTGGAATTGGAAATTTATCTTTGATGGTTGCATCATTCAATTTCCTGTAATCTACACAGAACCTCCATGTTCCATCTTTCTTTTTAACAAGTAAGGTAGGTGATGCAAATGGGCTCTGGCTATGCCTAATAAGGCCTGATGCTAGCATGTCCTTCACTTGTTTTTCAATTTCATCCTCCTGGCCGTGAGGATATCTATAAGGTTTAAAGCATATGGACTGGGTATCTGGCTTTAGGGGAATGCTGTGCTCACACCCCCTTTCTGGTGGTAAGTGTTTAGGCTCTTCAAACACATCCTTGAACTGGGCTAATACTCCCTTCAGCTCTTCTGGGACTGATTCCTCAGTAGCAGATAGTTGGCAAAGCTGGCTAACTTCTGCCATTATCTCCAATTCCTCACCCTTGGCTAAGCACTGCAACTCCTTTCCTGTGATGTGCCTAACCATTGCATGTTTGTCAGTTTCTACAATCCCTTGCAGCTCTACTCTCTTGCCTTCCTTGGAGAAAGCAATGGTGATCTTGTTGTAGTCAAACTGTATAGGGCTATAGTTCTTCATCCAATTGACTCCCAGTAGGAGTTCAAACTCCCCAGTCTTCAAGGCTCTGAGGTCAAATGAGTAACTGCCTCCTTGCATAGCCCATTTGAAGCTCTTACACTCTTGTCTACAGAAGAGCTTCCCTTTGTTCAAGCCTTCAACTATCATCAAGTTGGCTGCTGTGAGCTTGAATCCAGCCTCTTTAGCAATTAAAGGATCTACAAACTGTGGGTTGATCCACTGTCTATCAACACATTGATCAGTCTATTGCCCACATATCCTTTTACCATGATGGATGTGTCAGCTCCATTACCCGTCAGGGCTCTTACAAATCCTTCTTGATCTTCCATGGGTTCCTCTTCTTGAACCAGTGTCACTTCTTCCTCATCAATTTCCTGATCTTGCACTGTCAGATGCTTAACCGACGATGAGTTGCACTTGTGTCCCACAAAGTACTTCTCCCCACAACGAAAACACAGCCCTTTCTTGAGATCACCTGCGATCTTGGAGCTACTGAAACCTCCTCGAGTAGGTTCTTGGAATCCTCCAACACTAGGTTTCCAGGGATTCTTATTAATCCTAACCAAAGCCTGTACAACATCATGATGCAGTCTTGCTAATTCCAGAACCTCAGCTAGATCCCTTGGTCTCCCCAATTTCACTAGAGGCTTGATTTCAGGTTTCAATCCACTAATGTAACTAGTCACAAAGTAACTTTTGGGGAGGTGTGGGTTGTAGGAGAGCATACCTGCTCCTAGATCTTCGAACCTTTCGTTGTAATCCTCCAGGTCTGAAGATTGGCTAAGTTTGTTGAATTCCTCGACGATATCCACTCCCTGTTTTTCCCCGAACCTGCAACACATAGCCTCGCTCATCTCTTTCCAACGAATGCCCCTTCTCTGCATCAGATACCCTTGAATCCATGTATCCACGCGATCCTGCATATACATCGCCGCCAATTCTACCTTTTGGTGTTCTTGGATCCCGAACAATGAGAAGTATTTCTCGCATTTTCTCACCCAGCTTCGTGGCTTTTTCCCATCGAATTGGGGAAAGTCCACCTTGGGAAATCGATTTTGGCCGGCAAGAACTCCATCATTTCTCATTGGAGGCGGCCTGTAAGCATTTGTATCTTCTGGAATCTCGCGATTAGCCACTGGTGGAGTCTTTTCTTGATTCTCCGCGTTACCTTGACGATCTGCCTTTAGCGACAAGGATCGCATCCATTCGCCAATTTGAGCGACCGATTGCTCCATTCGTGTCTGGTATTCCTCTGCTGATTTCTTCATGTCAACGATCGTCTATTGCATTTGTTGCTGCTTCTGCACTGTCTCCAGCAATTGCTCGTGCGTTGTGGATGAAAGCTGTTGAAGTTGAAGGAGATGGGAGTCCACTTTCTCGGTCACCTTGAAGCGAGTACCTTCCGCCATTGATGCCGGTTTCCGAAGATCTCAAGCCACTGATACCACTTGTTAAGCTCCTAGCTACTGTTGTTGTAACCGATTAGAGAGAGACTTAGAGAGAGTTTAGGAGGGAAAACCATATGAATTGATTATGAATGAAGGTTTACATGTAATAAGGACCATTTATACAATGTCCTAACCAATGTTCCAAAAAACGCTTGGCGGGTGCTTGGCGGTAGGGTAGGGTCAAGGGTCTAGGCGGGGTGTAGGCGGGGTCTAGGCGGATTTCATGGCGGAGCTTTGCTGTCTAGACGGGTTTTGACGACCTTGACGGCCTTGGCGGTGGGGCGAGTTCAAGGGTTTAGGCGGGGGTCTAGGCGGGTCTTGAAGGGTTTTTTAGAACAGTGGTCCTAACACACCCGCGCGAGTCGAATGCGGGTGAAAAGGTTTGCGAGTGATGGATGGAATGGGTGAAATTTTTACCCGCGGGACAGGTGATGGAGTGGCTTCATCCACCCATAACCCGCCCCATTTCCACCCCTACTAATGATATCCCAGTGTTGCTAGAAGAAAAAAAAATTGAAAAGGCAATCAAAAATTCTATCCAAAGATATGAAGATAGTATAACTTGTTACAAATATATTTTCAATGAAAAAATAAATTAATAAAGTAATAGTGGTCTCTATTCGGCAAAACATGTCGTTTACTTTTCATACATACTAAGTCTAAATACCCACCCGTTGTGCGATTTCTTAATAAAAAAATGATATTTAATGTATATTTTCTTTATGAAATTTGAAGATATATAATAGTTTGGTTGAAATCTTTTGATCTCTTAATAACAATAAACTAAATTAAGAGTATGTTTAGCTCAGATCAATATAAAACATATTAAAATTGTGAAGGTTAAAATAGTTTCACCGCAATATTTATATGAAAGGTTTCAACTATGAAATAAATTAACAAAAATATACAAAAGGTATAAAAAAATTAACAAATCACTATGTAAGAACTTGAAACATAACACCATGTACTATACAAAAAAAATTAACAAATCACTCTGTAAAAAAAATTAACAAATCACTCTGTAATATACAAAAGGATTGATCTAAACTATAAAAAAAAAAAGATTTATATTCTATCTTTATTAAAACGTACTGATCGAGTTTATTTGTATAAAACTCAAATATGCTTTCTTGAAGGTAAAGTATGTATCCTTCATTCTTCCTTAATGAGGAGCTTCATCATTCACAAATTGAAAAGAAAATCATAAAAAAGACCTAAAAATAATAGAGAAAAGTAACGGTTGGTTAAATTATTTAAACAATATGGAATAATATTGATATGATTTTTCTAGTAATGATTTAAATTAGATAAAATCTTTCAAAGTATATTTTATATATTAGATAGTCCACTAACGGTTTATTAATTAGTAAGTTTCTCTTTTCTCCTTGTTAATTTATAAGTGATCTAGAAAGATAAGATTTTTACCTAACTATATTGACTTATTAATTGATGTGTCCCAAAAATATAATACCACTTTAATTCAGAATATGACACGTAAGCAAAAAAATCTCGTTTTAATCCAGAATGCTTTAGTATTTTATATAGATTCTTTAGGATAATAAAAATTATATATTGAATATCATCGATCTTCTTTATTATTTTATTTAAATAATTCCATACTTATTATTAATAAACATATAAATTTATTCAAAAAAATAAAAAACTAATATCTAAATATAATTTTTATTATCATAAAAAACATACATAAATAATAAATAATATGGAGTATATTTTATCGAATATATGTATTCAACAATTAAATCATATCCATTTCTTTTTTTCTTTTTCTTTTTTTAAATCCGAACTTAGTGCATATCCTCTTATTTTTTAAGCAGCCGATTTATATGTATTCAACAAATCGATTATCATTGTAACCTAAAAGGCCAAAACGGTTATGGTCACAGTACTTACTACTTAATCATTATGGACCTAACCAGTCTGACCAAAAATAAAAGTATGGATCTAACCACAGGAAAAGTTGTCATCAAGAGGGTTAAGTTGTCACCGATCAAGAGAGTTAAGGGTCATTGTTACGAATTGGTTTTGCTTTGAGGTCTTAAATGAAAACCTTCAATGTACAAGGGTGCGTTAAGAATTCACTACAAGAAAATCAGGCCATTTTCGACGCTTTTGATGACCATTCTCGACGTTATAAACCGTCGAAAAAATCAATTTCGACGCTTTTAAAAGGCGTCGGTATTTTTTGCGTCACGAATGACAGCCAGTCATTTTCGACGTTAAATTGTGTCGGAACCCATTTCGACGCCTAAAAGCGTCGAGATTGGCATGCCATTTTCGACACCCTAAAGCGTCGAAAATGACATGCCAATTTCGACACCCTAAAGCGTCGAAATTGGCCCATTATTTTTCAAAAAAAAAATAAAACGTATTTTCTCCATTCATTTTCTTTCATTAGACATCAATTAAAATCCTTTAATTAACAAAAAATACATTTGACACAAATCCAATAAAGCATTAGACTAATGAATAAAATGTATCATTTCTTCTTCTTTACACCTACATTTCAACTACTGGACTTTCTTGAAAGGTCCATGTGGTGTGTTAATCCAATAAAGCATTAGACTAATGAACGACAGTCAGGAGGAATGGAAGAACAGTAATCAAATCTGATATGTAAAAAGACTGATGTTCCAAGAGTCTTCCAAGAGATCATTGCAAGAGATTTTGTAGCAGTAGGCAATATTGCTAATGCCAAAGCATTGCTGTCCTCTATCGCTGATGCATCTGGTGATGTATCGTTCAATCCCTGAAATGACCAAAAAATAAGAATTGAGGGGATAGCAAAACAACCTCAAAAGCCTAAAGATTGCTATGCTACTTGTCCTTCTCATCTAGCAAATGATCATCAATTAAGGAAATTATTGCTATCTTTTGGATGGATTATTGCTACTTGTAACTTAGATTTGCCCTTTGCCTCTATTGAGACCAGAAACTCTCCAGTCACCAGATCACACAATGTATTTCATTAGTGTGTTATGCAGACTTTGTTTATAAATTTATATTTTTCCATACATACGCACAATTTATATTTTTCTTTGTTTATAAATTACATTTTATTTCCCTTTTGCTAATGCATCAATATATATTGCATCTTTCATACTAGCTAACTAATCTAAACAAATCTCTAGGTTACACGAATGAGATTCACAACTAAAGCATAACATTGCTCAAATCAAACAAATCTCTAGCTTTTGTCTTGATCACGCAAAAAACAAAAAGAAAATGCAATGAAAACTGAAGTGAGACTGTATGAAAGTAAAAGACTACAGAAGAAATTAAAAGCACAAGTAGGGGATAGAGAAAGAGATGGATGAAAGGGACATGACCAGTAAGGCCCCAAACCCCCCACAAAGAATAATGAAGTTCCAAGAAAAGTCATATATTGCCTTAAAGCAAAGTCACATTAACACTCATCCATACTGGAAATTAACTTTCAGGTTATAATTAAACTGGTTAGTCTAATTTCCTAAATGACCAACTAAACAAAACCAAAACCATAAACTGGTTAGTCTAATTTCCTAAATGACCAACTAAACAAAACCAAAACCAAAAAAATGTAACAAAAAGAAAGAATAAGAGGTGATCAGCAAACTGAAACGGTAGGGGCATATATTCAACTGATTGAAATAACTCATAAAAGAGCAAAGCTGCAACAGAAAAGTTTTGAGCCAGCAGTACAAGTAAAAAAACATCTTCTACCAGAAAAAGCAAGAGATTGAAATAACTCATAAAAGAAAGAAGAGATAGACATCAAATAACTCATATTAAAATTTTTGGGGTTTGTATAACAGTTCAAATGTTGTACTGTTAACATTTTAAAAACTGTGTATTCATACAATATAATCTTAAGATTTATATCTAAATACTCATGTGTCTTAAAAAAATCTAAATACTCAGGACAGGATTTGAACAAAAAACAATGCACTCTAAATTTTCATAAAAATGCTGCATTATCTATTTACATGCATAATTGGAAAAGAAAAGAAAAAAGTATGAGCTTGAAATGTAAAGGATTCTTTTGGCATTGTTGGGGATGGAGGGAAAACCAAAGGCATCCCATGATTCTACCAAATATACAAGGAATAACAAAGCAACGGAAAGAAGGCTCACCGGGCCTAGATACTTAATACATTGCTGCAGAAGCTTTGATCTTGGGCATTTCTCAAGATTTACCTCTTTTCCTTCTCCTATGTCAAGCCTATACATCATGAATATCACAGATTTGTTAAAAGGAGTCCAGATTTAGCTTTTTAGAGGAGAAGGATTTACATTATTTCAAAATAAACATCTTCAAATTTGGGTAGCTATAAATGCTCGGATGGTTTATAGAAAATTACCAATAAAAGAAGGGTTCCCGACTCTGAGACTTAAGCCATTTGACATAATAGAAATGAAGATGGTGTCCATAACGATGCCGTGGATCAATCTGATAAGAAATTTGAGAAACATACATCAGCACAAGCCCAAAACTGAACATAGAAAACAAAAAAGTTGAAAAACTCTCTGGATCGCTCAAAAATAAGAAAACATACAAATGCATCTATAATACCATAGGATGAACAAGAAATATAATAACCTTCAAAATACAAACATAAGAAATCGCATTTGTCATGTTGCATATCAAGAATGAAACCAAGTGTAAGTGGAGTGAAACAAAAAGACACTCCCAGAAAGAAGCCAAGGAGAGTTAATCATTAAGTAAAAAAAGAAAAGAAACAAAAATGCCTGAGTAACCTAGAGCCACCTAAGCAGTGGTATGAAAACAACACAGAATTCAGCCAATGAATAACCATATTACAGAAATTTTATAAAACAAAAACCTACTTCAGATTGTTTTCATCTTCACTCAGCTCTTCTATTCTTTCTTGCATGACTCTACACAAGCAAAGCCAATAATATCTCAAATTAGATAATCCAAAAGAATAGCAGTAACATTCTCCTAATTTTTTTTACCTTATTTGTTCATCTAATTTACTTTCCTCCATGGAAAGGTTCTATACTTCTGCCTGCAAGAGAGAAGAACGTACATGAGAATCTTCAAAGAAAAATAAGGCAAACCTGAAAAAAAAAAATCAGGACCTAGGCATTTGCAAGTTAAGGCAAAATCCATTAGATGATGTTAGGGGCAACCACATGGTATATCTCAAATGTATATTCATTAGATTAAGTCAAAAATCTAATCTAAACCCAACTGAACTAGATGCTCTTCAAATTGTTGCAAGTTTCTTTAATTTATTTTAAATGATTCTCCTTGAATAAGTGAATAACTTCCTCACTTACAGTGGAAAAAATAGTCTAAAAATAGGTGTGGAAGGGAGAAAAGAACATGACAACTCACAAGGATTAGTTTCTTTTAAAACAAGACAAATGTGATTATCCAATAAAAAATGCTGATACAAAGATTTTAATCCAAGAAAACGCTAAGAAATTCCAAATCAATAAGAATTTCAAATAAAAAAAAATTAGGAGGTTGCAGGGATGAATACAACTAGAAAAAATAGATGATAGAAATAAGAATGTTTTCATATCCATCTAAATTATAAAGCAATTGCATGTTCCTATAGAAAGAGTGCATAAATGTGAAATAGAAAAAGGATAGAGTAGAAAATCCAAATGCTTGTTGATGATGCACACTTCTCACTTACAGAGGCAACTGAGTTGTGTTTAACCAAGCACTTGCAGAAATGATCAATATCCATACACAACAAGAAATTGACTATTAATATTTTCCAATCTTTTTACCTGGATTCCGTCAAGGAGATCATGTAAACATTCATTCAATGCAGCCAACTCGGCATCATTTTTATCAACACCATACTGGAATTACCACTCCCTCTAAAATCATGCCAAAAAAAAACAGTGAAAAGTATATGCTGACAATATGTTTATATTCCCTCATGACAACAAAGGGGCATAGTTTTATGTAGGAAGACTTGCCATCTTTCATGGTTTGCAAAGACTAGAGTATTAGAAGCAGAGCCATCAGTGTGGAAACAATGATAAACAGATATACTTTACCACACATTCCAAACATTATAGCCAAACTATAAATAAGAGCAGCACATAAAAAGTTTAAACCTGTTAAATAAAATGGATATGTAGTGAAGCATAATTAACTTCAATTACCAAAGATCTTCATAAGAAGTTGTGAAACCACCGATGGGATATTATAATACGGTATAACTTAAGGTCAGGGAAGGTGGAAAAAAGTTCTTATAAATTATAAGTAATTACACCCAATTCACTTATTAATATAAGCAAATGGTTTTGAAACATTCAGAACATAAATAGGATAAGTATTTTGCAGGAAATGTAGATCGCCACAGTGCGTTTACGAGGTCCTATCCGTGGCTTATTGTAACCTTGGTAAATCAATACTGCCACTATCCACCATGCAGAAACTTTTCTGTTGAGACAAAATTGCCTACAATTTCACCACCCGAAAAAAGAATGTATATGATAAAGTAATTTAACCATAATCAATTGCTTGATTTTTATTTTAACATAGTCAAAAGCATTTTATTTTGATCAATTTACCTTGAACAAGAAAATCAAAATGTCCAAAACTAATTCATTCAAACCATGGAAACTCAAATATCAAGGTTCAGCCGATTCAAAGTTTCAAACACTGGATCAAAACTACATATAAAATACACATCGAAGAATATATATAATGGGAAAACCTTAGTGTGGCCTTAACCAGTCATTCAAACATGTTAAGAGTTAAAATGTGCAGTCAAAGACACCAAAAAAAAATTGCCTTGATTAGAACACTAGAATCAAGTGTTTGATGTTATCACCTGGAAGGACACAAAGGAGCTTTACATGTACTAATTTATTGATCAGGTGTATCTTACAAGAAATATAGAACTGGAACATCAACTATGATCAAAGAACTTGGAAGATTAGCTGGATGCTAAGAACATACCAAAAGAGGAATGATAACGATAGCTGCAGAGTTTTGATTAGAGGAACAGTTGCAAGCATCCACTGCAACCTATTTGTCCGCTCCTGTAAACAACAACACAATCAAAAACCACAGATCAAAGATCAAAAAGATGCCAGCCACAATCAGGCCAAAAAATCACAGCAAATCAATCACGCATTAACGCAATCGTTCAAAACAAACCAATAAATTTCAGTTTCAATCCACGACAGTAAACACAAAATTGAAAGCTAGGTCACATCAAAGACATGAAGCGCCTCCCAGCCGGAAGACAGCAAAGCCGCAAAACCCTAAAACTTGTTGAAATCAGTTACAATCAGTAGTGAGAAACGAACGGACCTCAAAATTGCGGTTACGCCAGGTAATGAGTCCAACTGTCCAAGGAAATGAAAAATATGTAAATCCATTAAGCTATGGATTAAAATATTTTTAAAGACAAAGTGAGTGAAGTCAGATTCATAATCTGTTCCTGCAGAAAGGAATTCCGATTCAAATTCAGATGCAAATAAGATGCTATAATGAGTCCATGGAAATGAAAAAAAAAATCAGCTTAATTCAGGATCATAAATCAAGTTTAATTCTTTTTCATAGATGTTGCTTCTGCTATTATATTGTAAGGATAAGGATCCTGCACTAACCCATTATTAGACAAAAACCAAATCGAGACGGGCTACTGCTGAGTAGAGTAGACCACCCAGAACTATCTACAAAATTAATGTAGATTGTTCTACCGTCCTTTCTGGCAAGTGCCAGATTGGAAGAATCATTCGGGATTCCGATAGCTAGATTATTGATATATTTCATAAGGAAATAAGCGAAGGCTCAGTTTTCCAAACGAAGGCTTCAACAATCTTTTTTGGGCTGCAACGTGCAAAGGAGAAAGGTATTATGAAGATCATTCTTGAGAGTGATAACCAAGTTCTGGTTAAGTCTATTAAGCGATTGCAAAAACCAAGATGGGATGTTATTTGACAAGTTGAAGACATTAACAAGCTTCTATTAGAATTCACGATGACAGATATCCACCATGTCTATAGAGAGTCAAACATGTCAGCGGATTATATAGCTAGAAAAGGAATTATCTGTAATTTGCAGTATATCCTTTAGCATAGGGATTTTTGTAACATCATCTTTCAAGATGATTCTGGAGTTAGGCTACTATTTTAGGTAACAGCTCCTATTGTTTGCCTACTGTAAAAAAAAATAGATCTCGATCAATAATTTATTGTGAAGGTGAGAAGAAGAAGAAAATTGGTTAAATTAGTCTACTTCATATTAGCCGACATGAATCTCCAACTAGGGATGAATGGATGATAGTTACTTAGTTAGTCTCAATTTAATTAAAAGACCAAAATGATGAAGATTTAAAATCTATTTCAATTCAAAATCTTTTTTTTTAAATGAATTGAAAGCTTTGTAAAAAAAAAATTGTGCGCTTTTTCTAAACGAAGAAAATGAAGTAATCTAAGCCCTCTTTGTTTCAAGGTAAGGAAAGGTAATGGTTACCCTTTCAAATCTAATCCATTTTTAATTTAAGATTTATTGATCATTATTCTAATCATTATCCTTCTTCCCTTATTTTACATACAAAATCTATTTTATTTTCCCCCATTTGATTGCCTACTTTGAGCATAGGATAACCATATCCCCTAGGATGCTCTAATTATTACCCTTTCTCCTTCTCTATACTCACAAAAAAGTGTTGATCATATAAATTTTTCATATAAAATTTGATTCATTTCCCTTCCAATATTCCTTTCTAGTCAAACAAACAAGGGCCTAAGTATCTACTAACAACTTGATTGAAAGATTCCTAGAATGAAAGTTATTGTGATCATTGGATTAGAGGTGTGAATTTGCTATTGAAAACATGACGACATAAGGCATATGCTTCTCCAATCGAAATGACTTCTATGCATTTATTGGATAACTGAGTTAACTTGAACATTTTTTTGTATTATTATGTTTGAATCTTTTACAAAAGTGTTATTCCAATTCCAATGAAGGTTTTTTCTCTCAGACCAACTTATAATTATTATTTTTAAAAAAAATTATGATATAATTTGTTGTCATCCATCTTCTCCTCATATATATTTTTATAATCTTTTTATTTGAGGAACATTGTAGGACCTTTCTTTGAGGTTGTATTAGCTTTACTTACTAAGCTAGGCGGAATAAACTGTAAAGTAGGACAAATGATTTATAGTGGAAACCTTCTTACTACATGCAAGTAGTGCGAGATAAGAACCATCACCGACTTCCTTTTTTCTTTGAGAAGGATTTCAAATAGGTCTATTTTTATTATTAATAAAGAACGCCTAAGACTCACCAAACACAACTCATAGTGTTTGTGGACGGCCCATGACCCTTACGAACAATCCTAAGTATCATATTCCATCAATGTACATCGAGACTATGTGACATCAATCTTCTCCTTGATGCGCTCTCGTCTTCTTCACCTTGTCTTCCACACCGACTACTTACTTCAGTTAGTCCATTTAGGATTGCATCATACTTTCCTTATCGCAACAAATCAGCCACACATGGAAACAAATCATATTTTTCAAAAGCATGAATTTCCCTATACAAGTATTCCCTTTCCATAGGAAAATGATATTCGATGTACCTTTAATACAATATACATGATCTTCTTGTTAACAACAATTGAATATTCCGTGTACCCATGAGATTATCCCGATCTGATCAACTCAATATACACTATGCTATCTTCCTATAAGGATCATCCCGATTCTCACCCTCAACGTTATCTTTTTCTTAGGTTCTTTATGACCTTCTTACATACCTGTCAAAACAACATCGACACTAGACACAAATAATAACTACATCGAGCTTTGTAAGCATCAAAATATCGAGGTTTCTTGACGACCCTTAAGACCTCCAATAAACCTAATGAATCATGTTCCAATCTTGTCTCACGTAATACCCCAATCTCGTCCCGATCATTCAATGCCCACCCAATTTTGTTTCAAAGTTCAAAGTGATTGTGTTAAGTGAAAATTTGAGGGAATGTACCTTTTTCAAGTTTTGTTTTTATAACTATACTCCAAAGTTTTTGTTTTTAGCAATTGTACATTTTTAGGGTGAATTTTACCTATATACCTTTAGAGTGGAATTTTCATCTTTTTAAAAATTAAAAAAGTTAGATATAGATAAGATTTGTTTAAACAAATGTATCTCCTATACTTATGACCAAGGGATTGTAAAGGGATAAAATCAATTTGTGCTAATCTGTAAAGTTACAATTGTATAAGAATATTATCTTGTAACTATCCAATTCATGCGTAGAATATCTCTATTTTGTATTGTAATTACCTTCATGTAACCATCATTAATTCTTTTATACATTATTATAATCAACACAATCACATTATTGTAACTTTTTTTTTTCATAGGTAGGGACTATGTCCATTACAATATGGGGGAGGGGGATTTGAACTCGTGACCTACTAGTCATTATACGTCATCCTTACTAACTAAGCTCGTAAGACTTGACATTGTAACTAATTTATTGCAACCGATTTAATTCTTGTAACTAGCTAGTTACTTATTTGTATTATAACTAACTTCGTAAGGTTTCAGTAGGTTACAATAAGTATACATGCAATAGGTTTCAATAAGTCACGGAAGAGTGTAACATATTGCTTCAATAAATAAAAAGTTTCAAATACACAAAACAGGTTTCAAGACTCATAATTAAATTTCAATAGGTTACAACAATTACACAAATAAAGGGTACAATAAGTGCACAATATTCTTGTAAATAACTCTATTATAATTAATCCTAGGCATCCCCCTAAATAGAAGATAGGATAGGAGAAGAAATTACTATTTATTTGAGCCCTTTTTTTAAATTGGAAATTCATTTTGGGGTACGATTAAGCGTTTGCTTTACATCTTTCAGTAAGTTTCAAATTAAATCCAATTCTCTTTTTTTATTGCAAATTAATTGAATTCCTACGTGCAAGAACCATTGAAATAAATTGAGCGGTGCGTTTGAAACGGTTGGAAAGATGGAGATTGTCAGTTACAATAGATGTGGTTCAAGGAAGATGCTATGGTAATTTTTTCTCTCTCCTTAAAAATGAAAAAAGCTTCCATTCATTCACACGAAAAAAATGAATGGATAGCAATAAAACTAGAAATGGAAAAAACTTACGATAAAGTTGAATGGGACTTCCTTTTTCAAGATCTAAAGAAATTCGGCTTCTGCATCAGATTCTGTAAATGGATCGAGCAATGTGTGAAAACTATCTCCTTTTCAATCCTAGTCAATGATGGATCCACAAAAAAATTCAACCCATAAAGAGGCCTATGACAAGGGGACCCGCTAACCCCTATTTATTTTAGGATCGGAAATACTAGCCCGAAAATTACAAATAGAAAGCAACTAAGAAGACCAAGAAATAGGATTCAACATTACCAAGATGGGCCCCCATATTTCATTTCTATCCTTCGCGGATGACATGATGATCTTTACCAAAGCTAGTTGTTCACCTGTGATTAAAGTTAAAGGACTTATTGATTAATAATGCTCGATCTCGAGTCAGCTTGTTAACTTCCGCAAGTCGGCTTTCCAAACGACGCCAAAGTTACTAGGATCTCTAAAACAAGAAATCCAACGTCTAACAAATATCACAAATCAGAACAACTTAGACAAATATCCTGGTTTTCCAATCATAAATGGTAGATGCAATAAAACAACCTTCAAAGAAACGATCTGCAAGAGAAAATCACAACAATCAAAGTGGAGAGTAAGCGCACTATCCCAAGAAGAAAGAGCCACCCTTATCAGAACGAACCTAGTGGCAAAACCAAGTTTTGTCATGCAAAACTTCATGCTCCCAAACTCGATGCACAAAGAACTTGATCAGATAAATAGAACACTTTTCTAGAATAAAGATTTGTCGTATAAACCGTTAATTGGATGGGACAAAGTATGCAAAAGAAAATAAAACAGTGGTGTAGGAATACATAAAATAAAAGATATGAACTCAGTTTTACAAATGAAACTGTTATGGAAAATACTTGTGGATTCAAAAAATATATGGGTCCAAACCATCTTGCATAAGTGCTTGAAAGATGAACACATTCTAAGCTACGAAAGGAAAGGGAAAAACATCTTGGCAATGGACAAAACTAATAGTGTTACAAAATAAAGGGAAGAAGAGAGCAAAGAGAAGAGGCAGAGACGAGATCTCTATTCATTGTGTATTCTCAAGTGAACTTACAACCCTTGTATAGGCAATAGAGGTAGGAGTTATAGGAGGTGAAAATGTTGGGAGGTGAACAACCACATATCATTACAACACTCCCCCTTGGATGTACACCTCTAACATTACAAATTATCTCGTTAAAAACCTTGCCTAGAAAACCCAATGGGACAAAAACTAGCTAGGGCTAAGGAAAAAGAGTACAGATGTCGTTTGATACGTATTGGTGATACTGCCTCGTTAAAAACCTTGTCGGGAAAATTCGGTGGGACAATACCTGATCGAAGGGAAAAAGAGTGCAATGCGTATATTCTCCCCTTGAATTCAACATTCTTCTTATAGCTTTCTCACTGTGATTAGCTCTTCAAACCATTTGGTAATTCTGACTTCATGAGCTTCACGGTCGAGTCTAAACACTGTCTTCGATGTGTGCAAGTGAAAATGCTTTCATATATCATACTTGACTTCGAGGCAATAGACTTCCTTGTCTTTAGTGATGAGCTGCTTTCAATGCACAACTATAAGGTACTTCATGACCTAGTGTGTTGTTCAGGGTTTGATATAGAGGATTTGATGTATAGATGGTGTATAAGTTGCCTCATTAAAAACCTTACCTTGGAAAAACCCAGTGGGATAAAAACCAAGATTAAGGAAAAGAGTACAACGTTGTGTATAGTACTTCAGCACTCAATACACTATGTCACCACTTGCACAATACTTTAAGTATTATAAGCACCCTTTGGCTTAATCATGTACATATGACGAGACTTTCATATTGATGCTTCGGGCATTTCAAGTTAATCAATCATTTTCACTTATATTCTTTTATGAATGATCAATTGGAGTATATAACTACTATGCCCATCAATTACGGTTAGAGTCAGTTCATCGACAACCAAATATTATATCCACTACTGGTGAATATGTTTTCATATCGTCCACTATAAAACTTTTATGCAATCTATCTTGTTGTATATCTTACAACTTCATTTCACTTATTGCGGTTTTGTATAAACGCCCACTTAAAACCAATGATGCTATACTTTTCGATGTTGGAACTACGGGTCCAATAACATCATGCTTGAAGAATACATCTTTGCATGAATTCCTTAAGTCTATCTCTTTTACCATCATTTCGATGTTTCCATGAGCTCTTTCTACTTCCGGGGAATCCTAAAGTGAGAGCCTAGTGATCTTCAACACTTCTGGTGTATTTGAGACTCACTTGATTTTGTTGGTTTTCGGAGTTACTTCCGGAACCTCCAAATGAGCTAGCTAGCTAGTGTAATCTATGTGACTTAGTCACTTTCTTGGCCTTAGTAAATGCATTTGATGGCTTTATGCTAAACCATGTAATTATCATTTGGTGTACATAAGTGTTGAACTTCTGATTCACTTCCATTCATCCGCGAATCCCAAATGATAGAGAAGTTGCTTTAATGCAATATCTCTCTTAATATATATAGTCTCATTTCCTTTCCCCCTAAATACCGAGTGTTTGATCACCTTTATAAAGCTCGAGGTATTTGATATCATTAGGGACTCAAACCTCATGTATCATTCAACTTCTTTGTGGTCTTTTAGTTAATTGTGGAGGACGCCTCGAAACATATATTCTCTTCTTGAGATAATTTGTGAGAAGTTATTGTGTCAAATTCGAAATGCAGAATTGCATGGGCCCATTTGACTAACAACTCTTCTAGGTCGTTGTGAGCTACTATAAGCTCCTCAAACATTCTCTACCTTTTTCATATGACCAATGTGTTAACCCATCTATACTGGAATAACATTGGTCCATATGATGCTGTTCTATGTTCGTATTTGTCTCATTGAACTCGGTCAAGAGACATAAGAGACTCTGCATTTACTCTTTTTTATAGACGGTCTTGTTATTATTTTGTCAAGAAAATAAACCGTACATGTATGGTCACTCTTATTGGGGATCTTCCGGTCCTAGGATCTTCTAGTCCTTTTGATGGGAATTCATGTGAGCTTCAATGATCTTGTAAATCATCGTTTTAATTGAGCGACCAAATGCCACAAAGAATAAGATTTTATCATCAACTAACTTCTGGTTAGTGACATCATAAGTTTCAATGGTAAAACATTCTAACCATTGAACTTGATATATACATGGTGAACCATTTATTTAATCAGATGTCGTTAACTGGGTATTTTTAGAACTTCTGTTGGTGTCATACAATAGGTATGAAACTAATGACCAACTACGTGTAGTCATTAGATACACTTTATCCTTATTCATAATGCTCTTCATGACATTAGAATTAACCGTACAAAGATGACCTAGTTATAAGCCTTAACAATAACTTTGGTTGCGCGCTTAACCATTACCTCTTTTACACCCTCTACAAAAGGGGCATGCTTCAGGCAATGCTTAGAGGATTGTCAAGAAGTGGTCTTGTAAACCAGATCATGTTTTATGGTTATTTATATTGGTTGTACTAACCAAATAAAAATAGTTCTGAATATGACATAACCCATATTCCATGTACTTCTTCAAGAGTACAAATTTTTGAAATAAGATCTTATACTCTTCTAGAGTTTATAAGAATATGAAATTAGAGTCTTCAAGCTCTTATGCAGATTTTGATAAAAACTCACAATATAGTGGATTAAGGTAATAATAAGAATAAAACTATGTAAAAGATAATACTAAGTAGTAAAGTATGTTAAGAAACATGTATAACAACAACAATAATCTTAAGTAAATAAATAGAATAAATAAAATCAATGTCAACTTCGAGTGACAATAAAATTTAATATAGATCTTCGAGACCTTTTTATTACCTACGTCAGGAGGTGGTATTTTATATGCAATTTTATCGTTTACTGCGGGAAACTGATGGAGAAACGTTAAGGATTAGAGTTCATTTGTTTCTCTGGCTATATGAATCATCACTACCAAGATGATGTTTACCGGTTCATTCCTACGAGGGTGCGGTTTATCTACTTCAAAATTCATTCATCTACTTCGCGAGATGTGTCCGTTCATTTACTTTGGGAAATGAGGTAAAACAATTATAGTTTAAATAAATAAAATAAAATGACATACATATGAATTAAATAAATATAAATAATAAATATAATTTCATCACTACGGGGATGAAATTCATTGGCTCGGTCATCTCTATGGGGATGAGATTTAATTATCATATCGAGTGATTTATAATATCAATTTCGGGGTATGAGATTGATAATAAATTTATCCACTTCGGGGTATGAGATTGATAATAAATTTATTCATTTCAGGGAATATAACTCTTTAACCGCTTCATGGGATAGATAATTGAGATATATTTTATCTCCTCTCCAAGGATAAAATTCACCACTTTAGGTGTTGTGTTCATATAGCTTATGTCTACACATAAGATGTGTTTATCTATTTTACGAGTTAAATCTCATCACTTCGAGGATGGAGATCGGAAACTTCACTAGGGATAAGATTTATAACCCTAGAAGTTTGGGTCATTTCTGTAATTATCAGAACGGTACAAAACAACCCCCAATTTTTGAAAATTCTAGGGCTGGTTTTGTAATTAACCCAAAATTTCCACAAATTGCTCCGTCCTCTTCAATTTGCAGAAAACGAATCGCCGTTCCGGAGCCACAAGTAGACGAACGGCTCGTCTTCTTCGTTTGGGAATCAAAGATCGGTGGCAGAACAGTTTGTGTTGATTTCGATCGATCATCATGTACACTAGGCTCGGGAAAGATTCCGGCGTTGCCTTGGTTCATCGGAGACATCGAACATCGGCTGTTGGCTGGGGATGTGGATCCTGGTGGCGGTCTTCAAAGCTCCGAATGTTCTCCAAATCATTTGAAATAAAACAAATTCACACAAATCAAAGTATGAAGATGGAAAAAACAAACCGATGAAATATATCAAGCATATATAAGATTCAACCTAGACGATCCTGGCCGGAGGCGCTGACGATGGCGATGATGTGGCCGGAGTATAACGCAGGGAGTATCCGACGTGCCCCTAGCGCCAAGGAGTTGTGTGATCGGTGGAGGTATATCTATTTTTTTAGAGCATCCTGATGACGTTACGGTCGCTACCGCGGGCGATGATCGAGGCTATATGCCTTCATCGCCGGTCACGTACAGGCTGAGACCCAGGTCAGTTTCCGACGAGCTTTGATCGGGCTAACCTCGGCTTTTCTATCCGGCATATTGACCCGACAATTTGAAGGGAGGATGATTCATGTGGTATGACCGTACGAGGGATCGAGGGGAAGAGGAAGTGATGAAAGAGAGATCGCTAACGGAGTCTATCGTGCTGATAACGTGTTACAAAATAGAGGGAAGAAGAGAGCAAAGAGAAGAGGCGGAGATGAGATCTCTATTCATTGTGTATTCTCAAGTGAACTTACAACCCTTGTATAGGCAATAGAGGTAGGAGTTGTAGGAGGTGAAAATGTTGGAAGGTGAACAACCACATATCATTACAACAAATAGAGATAAAAGAGGAATTATGTAAAGGCCTTATATGGAAAATAGGAAATGGAAAAAAGATAAACTTTTGAACTGATAGATGGTTGGATGATGACACGCTAGAAAATAGATGTCTAATGCCAGATAGAATCAATGGTGAGGATGAAATGTTGTTAGGTTTCACCTCGCCAAAGATAATAATAACTCAAACAAACAAACTAGAGTATAGTGAGTAAGTTAGGAGTCGAACCCACAGAGAATCGAGTACTTGAATGCAGTGTGTATTTATCAATGTGAAAGTATAGATAAGATATCAATGTAAATAAAGATAAACAATAAGGAAAGCAAATAAACTATGAGAAAAGTTAGTAAGAGCGAATAAAAGATAGAAGAATAGTTTGCTTTCACATACAATTCGCAACAATATTGGTTGGTTTCTTTGATCCTTGATTTAATTCATTGCTATTCTCAAAGTTATGCCGACTTGTCTTAGATAGATTGATCAATAGAGGGACAATAACTTACATTCTATGAAATACAACATAGAACAGCATAAAGACCCCAAGTGCATGACCAATTAGCAATATCGATCTCTCAATGCAATTAGGAATCAAAAGAATTCAAGGTTGTAGAGCTTTTAACTCTAATCTCATAGAAATCGATATAAACAAATAGTCATCATCCTGCAAAGACAATTGATTCTTTCACGGGATCAATTTCCCTTTATTGCCATAAAGATTCCTACTTACGAAAGGAATCGCTAGCAAAGATGCAGTTTTTGTCTAGATGATCATCATAGATAGAACATGCGCAAATACTTAATCAATGAAGAACCACGATAATGAAATAACTCATGAATAACAATATGAACCAAGTCTCACAATTCAACCAACCAAGTCTTGAATTGCAACAAAACCACAAGAATTCTAAGTACTCATGAAATACCATGAATCTATAATCTTCAATCCTCTAAACATCTCTTAGAGTTAATGAATTATGGAAATTAGATGAATGAATGAATACTGAAAATATGTCTAATATAGGGTTGTAAATCGACAGCACAAACCCTAGAATAAGATAGATAGAGTTTTCATAAAGATAGAATTTTCGTAAATCAGCGCCCGTCAGTTTTATATAGGCGGGCGCCGGTATAAAACCGACGGGCGCTGTTCTTACATCGTCGAAAGACTAAACTTGTAATGAACTTTCTGGAGTCGTCGATCGTCCGATTGACGCACATGAATATGTGTTGGAAAGTTGTTTTCAAGGAATACAACTCTCATGAAGACCTCAGAAGCTAATTCAAAGTTCTTCGAAGCTTAAATATGAGGTTTCTCCATGTTTTTCATTTCCGCTCTTGTTCTCATGCTCCTTAGCTTCCCAATTCGACTTCTAACTTTTCCTTGGCTTGTTCCATGCTCTTTCATAGCTTGTCCCTTAGCTCTCCTTTGCTTCATTCGCTCCATGATTTCTTCACCTTTCGAGCTCGGATCTTATGATCTACAAATAAGCACTAAAAACAGTAGATTTCGAGCTTCGAATACCAAATGATCAATAATGCAAATTAACTTAGTAAACATGCAATATGGATACTCCAATGCACCTAAGACCACCTATAATGCCTATACAAAATATGTGTTATCAATTAACAAAAGCAACAAAGTAGAAAAATACATAATCGAAAACAGAAGATTAAACAATATCCACCTCAAACACATGCTACCAACACCGATCATTGAGAAGATCGAAACAACATTCATCCCAGAAAATCAAATAGAGGATAGACTATACCGGAGAACAGATAATTCTGGGTGGTTCAGCACAACTAGTGCACTCCGACACATCACAGAAAACAACATAATCACACCACCCAAAACGGTATGGATCGATCCGAGCAATAGATATAGCCCCGAAAATTAAGAATTTCCTATGGAAATTGCATAACAATATATGGGATCCCAAGAAAGACTAGACTAATCGCCAAAGAAGTGGCTCTTCCCTCCACATGCCAACTATGCGATGCGATCGATGAATCTCCCACTCATCTATTCACTCAGTGCTACATTAGTAGAAACCTCATACGAAAAATCGACCCCGGGATAGAAAACGACTAGAAGAATCAGACAAAAATAAACAAGACTTAAAAATCATTATGTCAACAATATTTGAAACAATAACCCCATAAGAAAAGAAAAATTGGCAACTGCTTGGTGGTGTCTTTGGACATCTAGAAATAAGAAAATCTTCGACAATGTTAACATTGTCACAATCCAAAACATGGAGAATATGACAAGACAAACAATCACGAATTGAAGAAAACGAAACATTTGGATGGACCAAACATTAATGCTTCCACAAAAAGAACAGAAACCAGAAAGAAATGACATCTGCAGTGGAATAAACCACCTGAAGGAACATTCAAAATAAATTTCGATGGTAGTTACAACCACTTTGGCTCTCTGGTGCAGGTTTCATCATCTGCGACCACACGAGTTCGTTGATTGTCTGCAGTGGCAGGCAGCTTACTCTCAGGTCACCCATCATGTATGAGGATATGGGACTTCTTTTGGGCATCCAGAAGGCAAAAGAGTTGGGTTTTTCCAATATTCACATTGAAGGTGACAGCCTAACTGTGATCAACACTATCAAGGGATGTCAGTCCTGCCCATGGGAAATTGAGATGCTCACGACAGACATGCATTCTTCTACTTCTCTGGCTCTTCAACCATGTTAACCCCTCACGCTATATCCGAGAGATTAACAGATGCGCCGACCACATCTCTCGCTTTTTCCAGTCTGTTGCCTGCCCAGATGTTCGGATAGATAGACACCGTTGTATTCTCATCCACAAGGATACTCTTGGATGGTGGTCTAGTAGGGACTAGTTCAATCCAAATCCTTACCTGTATATTAAAAAAAAAAGGTCAAATCAGTCAATAAAGAAACAAAAACAATACAATTAGTATGTATTTCAATATGCAAGGGAAAAATTAATCGACTCGATTTGTCTCTTTAACATATAATGTAAGTGTGTGTATATTTATTGTTAATGGTTGCAGCGGACCCTAAAGCATTCAATAGGTATGTTACATTTCTCTCTAAAGTCTCAATCCAATCCAACAGTTCCGTAGGCATGTGATTAGTATATTTATCTACCATTCAACAAGCCCCAACTATATATTATATTATTCTAAATGGTTTCTTTTTTTCTACTTTTTTTTTTGTACAATAGACAATCCATACGATGTCCTGCAAGCAAGGATCATCCTTGATCATCACGGATGATAATGTTACAAAACTCCATATTCAAAAGGAATCTATCATGATTACATTCAATATTATTTTTTTCAATAAAATCAGCAGCAATGTTTGCCTTGTAAGAAAATTAGATACACAGCAGAATTAGAAAACTATTTTCTTGTATCTAATTCGGGATCTCATGCATGAATCGATATGAACAATATAGAAGGGAAAAGTCGTGCATTTCTTGTACGGAACCTTGATTCGAATTCCCTTTTTGAGAATAGAGCTTCAAACGCGACTCCTCTACTTGGTCCACACGAGCACGGAATTGGATCTTCTTGTCTCTGTTTGCTAGAACGAACGATCGAAGAATTGCAACTCCCACATTACAGGTTAGGGAGGCTAGCGATTTTGGTGGGAGAAGATTAGAGATACAATGCCCAAAAATTAGACTTTGGTGGGAGAAGATTAGATACACAATGCCCAAAAATTAGGTTAAGACTTATTCTCAATAAGTCTCCTTATATAGTGTACAAATTAGCTCAAACTTATTCCTAATAAGTTACCTTTATCTTTTATCTTTTAATCATAATATATTTCCATAAAGATATTATATCAACAATAATAACTTATTATTATCATTAATCAATTATCCAATTCCTAATACTCTTTGACCCAAATAAAATAGCAATAGATTAAATCCAATTTAATCTATAAATTATAGTTGGCTTCTAGCAAAGCACTATAATTACCTAAATTATTCGATCAGATTATAAATCTCCATTGTAATCCTATTATATCATTAGTATTTTATACATCAATTAAAAGACAAAAATTTCTTCATGCCTCTCTGAAGCAATGTCTTATTTCGATCTTTGCAAATTTCTTCATCATGATCCTGGTCTTCTCGATAACTCTAAAAATCTCCCAAGGCAGTAAGGCACGCTTGAATCTCCCTTGATGGCGTTTGTTACACCTAAACCAGAGGTGGAGCCAAGGGGGGCATGGGGAGCACGTGCCCCTCCCCTCATCCGATAAATTACCTAGGTGTATTCTCCTCGTCGCTAGCTTCGTTTGGATATATAATATGCCCTAATCCGACATCTGAGTAAAAAGTTATGAATGTTTGAAAATTGTAGGTGTATTAGTCACTTTAATTTTATTTCAATAGACTATAATGCTTTTATATTTTACTTCAATTGAGATTCAGGTATTATAAATCATCTTAAGAGCTTCGAAACCATAGGTCATATTACTTATTTTGATAATTTGGTAAGAAGTTACGCAAGTTTAAATTTTTTATATCTAGTTATACACTATTACATGTTAAGAATACAACAAGTTAAATATTGACTCAATGTTTATTTATTGTGTTTTATATC
The DNA here is from genome assembly GCA_963922045.1 of Persicaria maculosa. Lineage (NCBI taxonomy): Eukaryota > Viridiplantae > Streptophyta > Magnoliopsida > Caryophyllales > Polygonaceae > Persicaria > Persicaria maculosa. Next base: position 22,057,889 of record OY998259.1, on the reverse strand, counting down.
CTTATTTTGTTAGTTTTCTTTTCTTCGACTATTTAATTTATTTATTTATATTTTTAATTATGGATGTTATATGAGCTGAATAGCTCGAGCTCGGCTCGGGATCGGCTTGAAAAAAGCTCAACTCAAGCTCGTTCACTTACCTAAACAAGCCGATTTTGAATATGATTTTAAGTTCGGTTGAAAGCTCATCTTGTTTGATTTAAGCTCGAATAGCTTGAATTTTATGAAATTTCTAAAATTTTATATAAGTTAATATGTTATGACCAAGTAAAAACTGATTAAAGCTCGAAAAAAGCTCGGTTCGATCTCGTTCATTTACTAAAACAAGTCAAGCTTGAACAAAAAACAAAGCTCGTTTAAAAATTAGGATTGGCTTGGCTCGAGCTCGTTTAACAAATGAACCAAGCTTCAACATGCCAAGTTCGGCTCGTTTGGCTCGAATAACACCCATATTTTTAATGGAGAAAAAATAACAGAGTTTTATCATAAATCGAAATCATGTTATCTTAAAATAACATCATTTAATTTATAATTATCAAATCGTTATGATACTTTAATCTAAAACGACACCGTATACATACAATCGTGTCCCCCCCCCCCCCCCGCTAAAAAATTTCTGGCTCCGTCCTTGACCTAAACTGTCCCTTTATGGCGTTTATTCCAAATGGTTTCTTATTTTCTAAGATATATAATAATTAACCAACATATATGGAAATTCAAATCCATAAACATTACTTAATTCAATAAGAAATATATTTGTTACCCACGCTTTTGTACATTTTTTTTAATAAATTATATTTTATTATATTAAAATTATCTTTTATTAAATTTTATGTGAAGATTAAAATAGTTTATTTGAAATTTTTTATTTTCAAGCAATCATAAATTAACTTAACGTATAAAAATGTCATGCAAAATAACTAAAGTAAATATTTTTAATTGTGTTAAAAATAATAGGTTTTGTAAAGACTTAAGATATGAGATTAAGAATTATTATAAATATTTAACGATAAGATTTTATTGTTCAATATATACATAATTAGTTAATAATAAATATTTAACGATAAGAATTGAACTAATATTTAACGATAATTAGTTAATAATGAACTAAAATAATTAATTTTAATGACTAAAGATAAAATAATTCAAGGTACAATATTTACAAAATAACTATGGTAAAATGAAAATGATAGATTTTTGGTAAGTATGACTATGAAATATTTTTTATTTATATTTATGTCAATTAACTAATATATATAATATTAATAAATCTTTCAAAAGATGTTTAAGCTAAATTAACTTTAAATATGAAGAATCCAATTTATATAGGATATAGTGTAGATTCTCTTAACTCAACCTTTGAAATATTATTATAATTTTTCTGATTATTATCCTTAGATATTGTTAGATCAAATAATAATCCTTTTTATTAATAATATCCATTGAATTAGTAACATTAAATGGATGAGGTTAAAACTTGCGATTATTTATTGGTACTATAAGTATAAGCTAGGGATTATTAGTATATAAATACACTAGTGTAGGTCCCGTCCCGTGTACGGGGAATACATTAATGCAATATTATAAATAATTTAGATAGATTTCAATAAAAAAAATATAAATATATATCAAATTTTCACCAAAAAATAATATAGATATAAATAAAATTAGTTCGACAGATTATAAAAATCTAAATATCTTTTATTTTGATTCTCTCAAAATATAAATAAAATTCACATTTATAAGGTAATTTTTTTTCTACTCTACAATTAGTTGAATCTCATTTAATTTAATAGATACATGTTTTTTTTAAAATATTTCAATATTGTTTTTTATTAAATAGATAGTACGCTAGTTTACTGAAATATCTCTACATGGATGGATTATAGCTACATATTATGGCTATATAATATTTTAATTATTTATTTTGGCCTCAAGTATAATATAGATAGAAATAAAATAACAATTATTAAATGATTGGTTTTGATATAAATAATTCTTTCCACCAAAAGATAATCTAGATATAAATAAAATAGCACCTAACAAATACTACGTATAACATATTTATCTATTAATGTTTTTGGTAAGTATGACCATGAAATATTTTTTTTATATATATTTTTGTAAATTAACTAAAATATTTATAGATAGATTGGGACTTGTACAACTTTCTATAAACTATGATAACATATTATTTTTATTAATTTTTCCCTAAAATCAACCACAACACACCACATAAAATGCTATACATCGATTTTAGTATATATGTATATAGAATAGAATAAAAAATATAGATATAGATTACAGAGTGTTTCTAAAACTCCATTAGACACTCAAACCTTGAATCTAACAACCATCAAAATGATAGCTTAATTAGTTTTATTATTACTACTAATACGTTTAATTATATTGAAATAGAGTAAAGACATACGATGTGTTTAATTATATCTAATTATATTGAATATACATAATGAATGAATATACATTATGAGCAAATTATCTAATATAACTTTTATATACATACTGTAATTGTATATGACAAAGTTTTTTGGTGGGAGATATTATTATTAGTAGTAGTAGTAGTACGTTTAATATTAATTATATTGATTGTGCTATATTGATATAATTTTTTCCTTATAAGATATTTCATATCTATCCAATTATAAGAGTTAATGGTAAAATAAAATAATTATTTTTATCAGATTTCCTTTTTGACGGGAGAAAGTTTTGCGAGATGCACTCACGCGCCGCCACGTAGGCAGATTCACTCACACGCCGCCACGCAGGACGCTATGCATCGGTTTTAGTATATGTATATAGATACTAATAATCAAATTGTTTGATAAAAATGTATGAATATTACTTAGTGATACAAATGAATAATAAAATGTATGAATAATTATGTTATTTGTAGAAGTGAGAACACGAAAATGATTCATACTGTATTTTGAGTAAAATGATGCACCTGACAAGGGAAAAAAAAATATTTGTGGCTATAAGTAGAATGTTTTAAAAAGGATGTATTTTTAGGCAAATGATGAACATAAAAAACATAATAAATTTTTTGAAAATAATATGTGATTTTGTACAATTTTAAAAATAAAGGCGGGTTTGTCACTTTTGTATTGAATTTAGTCAAATAATAGTTAGTTTTGTTCAATGTTAAAAGTAAAGGGGTTTTTTTAGAAGAAAGAAATAATAAAGGGTGGTTTTATTCATTAAAAAGGAAGAAAATATTAGTTTTGGGCATAAGCTGAACTTTTGACAAAACTCGGGGGTACCATCCGGACAAAAAAAAAGTGTGGGACAACAACCGAAATTGACAAAAACGTACTCATAGGCACCAAACGAAATTTTCCTATAACAAATGATATTTACGTTAGAAGTGTATCAATTTGGTAAATGGTGTAGAAAATAATTTATATCTGTTCAATCTTGAAACGTTTTTTTTTACTCGGTTGTCTGATATGAGCTTATAATATATCAAATCGATGTTATCAACAAGAGAACGAGAGAAATATGTTATTAAATTTTATTTTTGATTGGGGAGCAATTGCCACCCATGACCCCAAAGAGGATCCACCCGTATTTCACCAAATAGCTAAATAAACCTTCAAATTTCAATTTAGATTTGATAGGTTTATTATTAATATCCCATTTTTGAGGATATAAGATAACAGAACTTTCATTATTATTATTATTATTATTATTATTATTATTATTATTATTATTATTTTTCTAACTTTTGCCTTGAATCATATCATGCATTATGATTTGAAAAATATTTTCTTTCATATACTTAAGAAAATAGTATACAAATAGCACCCACATGCACTACCACGTAAGGTCCCTTTGCTACGTTAATTGCAATTTGCAAAGATGTATTTGGAATTAAAGAGAGAATAAATTTGTGTGGTCTTTTTCAATCTTTTTCTTGATGGTTGAATCAGCCTCTGAATTTATCACACAATATAGCTTGTTTGTATTGGTAAATAAATAGCGGCCATTCCGGGGTTCGAACCGGGGACCTATGGGTACTACCCACAAGTCCTTTCCGGTGAGCCATTCCGGAATGGTTAGGTTTCACACAATATAGCATTCACATTAGGTTTCACAATTTGAAGTTCGTCAGCAAATTTTTCAAAATTTGGAACCATTTTCAATTTGTACAATTTCGTACATTTACAACACTGTGATAATGATATACTGCTTTCGTTAATTAAAACAGTATCATTTTAAAAATTTACACATTTTTAATATAAATAAATTAAAAAATACACTTATATTACTAATTATTATTACTCTATCTTTTCACTCTTTATTTAAAACTACAAGTATAATAGATATAAAAATATCTAAATTGACATCTTTTTCTGCATCATCTATTATAGACTATCAGATGTATTAATTGATTTCAAACCCAATTAGTTTGGAGTTTGGACATGTTGATTGGCGGAACCATCGTCACCACCAAATTGCAAGAGTTGCAATCTGCAATGAATGTAATATCACAAGTTGGAAACTATCATATTCCAAAGGTTAGTAGTGACTGTTCTATGACTTGATCAATCTGTAACTCTTACACAAGATACACAACAATTTTGCAGTGTAGGTAAAGAAAGCCGCTTGTTACCATTTCCCACGCATTCTTGAAGGAAAAAATCCCAGCTTTACATATGTGCACGAGTTCGGTTCGATGATTGAACAAACTTCACGCAAAGAAACTGTTTTTAGACATGAAAATTCGAGGACGGCTTGGTCTCTCGTAGGTCGCGAGAATGAGGCTATTGATGGGGACACTGCTCTATGAGTTTATTCGTCTTCTGCATCATCCTTATTGTTACGATGGTTGTTCTTCTGGGCAGTGAACAGTTCGGCAACCTGAAAATTGCGAGAGAATAGTTGCTTTACAGATGATAAATCACTAACTTCACTATCGATTTAAGTGTAAGAAGGGCTTGATCTGTGCTCACCTGCTCAGATGAAGAAGCTTGCTCCGGAGTTTTGTCTTCTCGGGTGCGAATAAGGCGTGGAAACCGAAGCGATATACCCTATCATCATCAAGAGAGAACGTTTAGAAAAAGCAACAACAACAAAAAAGCCTTGTCAGCATCAACTACACCAACTGATATTTGTCCAGAACAAAGATGAAACCTTGTCAGCGTCGACTATGCCAACTGCAGCACGGTGCACAGGACTAATGGTCAAATCTGCAGCCTTCACCTCCCAAACCTGCGGATGAAAAAACCAACCATGAAGCCACTAACTGAACAAAAGGGGGAAGTACATGATTATCCGGGCATCTAAGTCCGAAACTGGGCTCCTTGTTCCATCTATGTTAATTGATTAATTATAGAATAACTAATGCTTGTTAGACCCAACTCTTGAACACTTCCTCTATCACAAAAGCAAAAGCCACTTCAAACTCCTGTAGCAGGAAACTGCTATTGGCCCAAATGAACTCAAAGCTCATCTTAAAAGCTAAATGGGAAACAGGAGTTTTAGATTAATTAGTCTTACTGTCTACACAGAGTAATTTTAAAACGCTTTTGTAATCATTCTTTTAGCGGTTAAAATCATAATAGTCATACATTTTGAAAGCATCTGTTGCATTGCTGCATTGCTATACCAAATGCTAAATTGTTGAAATAGCAAAGGTTGTAAGAACAATTGCTGAACTGTCTAAATACTGAAGGTAGAATCTAGGATGTGTAGTAGTGCAGTAAAATTACCAAAACTGCTAGCAAAGATTATTACTTACCTCTGATGGTTCAAACCAAACATCTGGCTCAAGAGTCTCTCCATAACGATAGTATGACTGTACATGTCAAAAACATACAGAGGGAATCAGAGTTACAAGAAACGTTTTTTTTATTATGGGGGTGAAAAGCATTGTGCCGTGTAGTAGAAGAGTGTATGAGACTACCTTTGGGTTGGAAATTACTTTAGAGCGGAGGCTGGACGAGCGTTCCTCAAGTACTGCTTCAGAGAATCCAGTGCCTGAAGAACATGATGAGCGAATCAGTACTCAAGAATTGAGGGCATCACAGGATATGACGATCTAACAATGAGAACACAAATATATCACCTATTTTGCAAATGCTTTGAAACTCTTCATTATTACTGTCATAGCAAGCAAGAAGAAAAGCGCCATAAACACCTGCAAGAAAAGCCTAATTTTCAATTTTCTATTGAAAAGCAAAGAGTGAAAAGAAAATAAAAAAAAACATAGATCAATGATTAAACAGACTCCTAAATCTGCTACAGACCTGTTCGCTTCCCACGGCCATGAAAAGCACCTATGGGAACCAAATCCAGGGAATCTCCAATTCTGAAACGTAAATGGCAACAATATGTTAGTCATTAAGATCCATTAAAGCTACACAAAAGGAAAAATAAACATTATTAAGCTATACCCGTCCATATAATCCTTTTTCAGTTTAAGCCAGTTATTGGACCGCTTCGAAGGCTCGTAAGTAGCCTCTTTGTCCAGTGTTTTAATAATCAAACCCTCACAACTGCAGAAGAAATAAGAAGCTTCTCTTTATTTGAAAACCAAATAAGTAAATAGGTTTCAAATCAATCTTAAAACACATGCCTAACCAAATAATAGATAATAGAACACACCACGGAAAAAGAAAAGAAAGAAAGAAAGAAAGCAAGCTAGCGTTGTTCTTTTGAAAAAAAAATGGATATCTATTGGAAGTTTTGAATTTCAAAAAGGGAACAGTGTAATGGATGTTGCATTGTACTCTTGCCGTATGAATGTACATCCTCATAATTCAGAGCACTGTAGAATTTGGTGAGCATTTGGCATTAAGTATACCTGGCATCAACAGAAGCTTCAAGGAACTTCTGTATCTCCTCAAGATCATTGGATGTGATAGCTGTTGCAAACTGAAAAAATCCAGGCTCTTCCACAAAAGATTCATACAGAAGCTGCATTATAGTATGGGTGGTTCGTATTACTACAATTCTTCAATGTTGAAAATATTAGTGGCATATGTATGCATGAGCATGTGTATAGGTGTGCTTATATATGCATCATAATTTTTTCTCCTTAAACACATGCAAGGAATGCACATAGTAATTACTCAAAGATACTAAAAGGTGTTTGATAGAGATGTATAATGAAGCTGCAAGACCACATTACCAAGTTGTAACCGGATGAATACGGGAACCATTAAGGTTAGCCTGGTGGAATCCGCATTTTCTTCTTCAAAACAAGATTCAATCTGTCTTGTCAAAACACCCCCAGCCACTTCTATGGGTTCACAAAAGGAAAGATGACATTATATGTTGGAACCTCTGTTTTCAGATTTAAGGCTAACAACTTGCTTTTTCATCTTGATGTAAGAGAATAAAATCCTTTAGGCAAGCAGTTGCCACTAGCCACTTTATGCCCATCTCCAAACAACCTAGGCATTGTAGTCCTGTGGAGGAGACTTCCTATTGTTTAAGAATATTGAGAGTGTACAGATTAGTTAGCTTGTTACTATCAAAAGAAGGAAAGCCAGAACTTTTGTTGTAATTATTTTTTCAGGGTTATTATGATTATTTCGGTTTGTGAGAAACACCAAAATTAGTATCCTTTTTGTTAAAAGCCAGATGATATGCATTGAAACTGGGTGATTCCGGCATAGATAGGAGCATGATCAGAGAATTATCCCTCCTCCGTTTCGAATTGTTTTCTCATCCATTGATGCATCGAACTGAGGAATGGTATAGTATAGTATGTTCCCAAGTGCTCCCTCCGATCCAAAATATATGTGGTTTGACTTTTTACCATGCATTTTAAGGAGCTAAAAACTATACGCAGTATAAAATATCAACATTTTTAAATTTTTTTATAATTTAATGTTTGTTAGTAATAAGTACCATTAAATTGTAAAAATTATAAAAAAAAAAAAAAACAGTTCAGATATTATGTATGTTGAAACGTCAAACGACATGTATTTTGGATCGGAGGGAGTAATATTCTAGCAAAATCTAAAGCTGGGAGTTTAGACTACAGAAAATAAAATGTATTTGGAATACTAGACCATAGTAAATCACCACTCCTCACTTACTTATCAGTGCAATCCCATATATTTATACCTAGCATCAAATTCGTATTGCCACAAAGAAGATGTCACTTCCTGCTGCCAACAGCCAACCTTCCCTTTACCACTAATACCAAATGTTAAGTGAAAATGATAAAATCTAGGATTCCATATTTACTCACAAACAAATCTCAACCTTCACTAACCCCTTCGTCTGTGAGGTGAGAGGGCTGTAAATAGATCCAAGCCTAACATGTGAATGACAAGTCAACATTCATGCAGCTTTTGTGGTATGAGCAGGCAGGTCTAAATTAAGATTAAAATGCATATCTTATATGTAGATAACAGGGCATGCCACTTATGATAGGAAGCCTGAGTGGGCATATAATACAGATTTTGGTGCGGCCACGCTAACGTACTCACAATATGAGTCAATTAAGCAATATAATCACGAATAATATAGAGAATCAAGTATGGCAGTACCTCTCTCCGAGCATTAAGCTGCTCCTGAAGAAGTGATCTGCCATCTAGATACAGCAAGTCGAAAGCGTAAATGCAAACCTCTACCTTGATTTCACTCATGACCACATTTTTACGAGCACGAGTACTCAGGATCTGTGCATTCACCATTCATAAGAACGTAAGTAATTACAATATTAACAGGCATATTCCAGAGTTTAACATCAAGTATACATACAGCTAGTTTTGCAAAACAATAGATGTTTATCAGGAAATCAAAATAAAAGCAACCAATAAACTATGTTATATGAGCTCACAAGCAGAAGAAAATAGACAATTTTAAAAATAAAAAGAATTGCATTGTGGACATTGTTCATCTACAATAACATATCAGTCACTCTCATGTTTTCTTAATCTTAACATTGTCGATCTACAAGAACATATCTGTGTCATATGGAGAGATACTCAAATTTTCTAATATAAAGGTCCTACAAGAAGTTTCCTTCAGAAAAGCAGTTAGCAAAACCAAAAGTGAAGGTAACGACCTAATTCCAATCACATCATTTCAGGTGATCTTTTCAGTAAAAAAAAAATCATACAACATGCGCTTGCCATTGTTAGCATGCTTAAACATTGCTAAAAAAAAGTATTAGAGCTTCGGGCCCACAATGAAGTGTTGGTTGTCTTTGGCAAAAAAATATGCTGACTTATACAACAGAGGCCAGCACTCTGAAGTGCAAATAACAATAATACTCTGAACTGTGCCCCAAACCCCAAACAAAACCCCCACTACTTTTTTACAACAGGAGGCACAACACTCAAAATATTTAGCTGAGATGGTTGAAATGAACAGCAATGGTAAAAGTTTAGTGGGCTTCTAGAGCAATTGTTATGAGGCGAAAAGATTTTTAAAAAATGTAGCAATTGAAAGATTACTGAAATGTATGGACTCTGAAATACCTGTGTATCAAATAACTAAACTTCACCAATTCATTTTCCAATAGTTACCGACTATAATCTTTGTACATACAAGCATGAAATGCAGTAGTTAAAAGAAAAATATATTTAAACATATGATGAAAGGACGCAGCATAAAACGAAACCATATTATAATTAGGGCTGCTTTTTAGAGAGAACAAATCTGGACTTATCTCTTTACAATTTAATTCGTCTTGACTCCTAACACATTATTTATCCACATCCCATCTTTCATCCCTGTATCATGGTAAAATCTTAGCCATTTTGTGACTACTGAAGTTAGAGAGCTCCCAAAGTCAACACCTTATAACATCCACAACCCCAAAACCTACAATGAACAAAATGATCAATTCAATTTTTAAGAAATGAAAATCATAAGAATAACGCATATACCTGAAACGGAAGAATCTTCTTCTTTTCCCGGTCAATTGCAACAACTTCACAGTCCATAACAAAGGAACTGATAGATGGCTTCTTGAACCTACTAGCAGCAAGAACAACATCAGGAAACTTCTCAGTATTCTTCTCGGCATTCCGACTATATATCTCAACCTTTCCATCCTCCAAGTAATGAATTTGAGCCCTCTCCCCATCATACTTGTACTCGCAAGTGTACATTTTATCCTGAAACTTATCTATAATCTCGGAAACCCCCTTAGTCGGCTTCGCCAGCATAGGCCCAATTGGCACACCCGGGGTGAAACTACATGTCTTGGGCAATTCCCACACTCCTCCACTCAGCAGAGCTGGAATGATCTTATCATAAACAGGCAACACAGAGTACACTTGCTTAACAATCTTTGCAGCCTCTTCAATTGGAGACTGAACACCTGAAGGCGGAACAGAATGCTTCTCAGAATGCACAGCAGCTTGCCCAAGAGCTGCCAACAATGTCTGCTCCGCCAACCCAATTCGCAGCTTCGTCTGCAGCAACCTAATCAAATACAAAGGCTCACAGTCTTTGGCAGCCACAAGAAGCGACTTAATGTACTTCTTCTTCCCCTCCTGGCTGTCCTTTCCCGACGTCTTTGCGATGAGCCTGAACGTCTCGAAAACCTTCGAAACCGTCAACGGTGCCGGCTGAAACATAGTTGATTGAGATGAACGGATTGCCTTGGCAACGAGCCCCAAATCGCCAAGCTCCTGGTACTGTTTCTTGATGAAGGAATCTTTGCATCCACAGGCCTCTGCCAAAGCTTTGATGATCGAAGCATCGCCAATGCCGAGCTCCAAGCCCTCGTGAGCAGATGAGATCTTGTTCGCCAGAAGGTAAACGACGGCGAGGAGATCGTCAGGTGTGGTGGCAATGACTGTTCGTAGCGTATTGCAGACAATATCCGTAATCACAATCCGACCTGATTCTTTGGAAATCAAATCCAGCGCCCGTGCGACGAAGAGGAATGGGACCTTTTGGCCTTCGTCCCACCAAGCTACAGATTCAGGGACGCAATCTGAGGCCTTCTTCTTCAGCTGACCGATCTTCGCGTCAACGTCAACAGCAGGCGCCGAAGCAACCACTCGCGGCTTCTTGGAGTCAATGCCGGCCTTCATTTCCTTGCTGGAAACGGCGGAATCCGCCAATCCAAGGTCGATTCCGTTGACAGTGTTCGATTTGGCGACTGATTTTTCCGGTGATTTGGGGCTAGGGTTTTGGACATCAGAATTAGGGTTTTGCGAAATCGGCTCCGGGGATTTGCGCTTCTTGGCGGGTGAAGAGGGGGGAGGCTTCTTCTTGTTGGCGGCGCCGGCCTTGCGAGCGTTGGACATGAGAGTATCGAAGGCAGAGGGGGGTTTACCGGCCATGGCTGAGCGGGAAATGCGGCGTTTGTGGTGGTTCGAGCGAGAAAGGGGGGTTTGGGGGAGAGTGAGAGAGAGAGGTTTGGAGAGAAATGGGAGGAGAGAGAGTGAGGAAGGGAGAGGAGGGAAAGGAAGGTGTCTGCGGCGGAGAATGAGGTGGCTGATTGGTCGGAGGTTTATCATCCGCCGTCGTCGCCGACGAAGACTGAGTGGGATGGCGGGAAATCGCAACTCTTCCTCTCTTTCTCTCTCCCCACTTCCTCGTTTTGTATTTTATTTTTGTTTACTCGACTTTTTTAATCGTTGTTGTACTTGTTTTTGGTATAAATTAGAAAAGATTATAATTTGAGAAAATTGTAGTCAATATACACTCTTGTCAGTCCATTGCAAAAATGATCATCACTCAGCCCAATTTGTAAAAATGTCAAAAAGGCCTACTTATTTGCAAATGTAACAGGTTTTCTAAACTTGTTGCTCCAGGTTACCCTTCTTGCTGAACGAGCCATCGGCCCATCGCCTCCCCGCCTCCTTCTCTTCGGTTGTTCCCCGCCCTCCACGAGCCACATTCGGCCACCCAACCACTGGCATTCGAACCATCTCCATCCGGCACACGCCGCGCACCCACTGAGCCCAGATCTTTTGCATTAATCGCATCACCCAACCCATCCATGTCCACTTCATGTCTACGCTCTCCGTTTCCCTTTTCCACTTCACTAAATCTTCGAGCTCTAACCATCCCAGCAAGAACAGTTTCAATTTTGATCTAGGTAAACCCCATCCATGTTACTGTATTTCTCTTCGTCGTCATCGTCGTTGTTGATGATGATTTGACTTGATTTTGAAGGTGATTTGACCGTTTATGCTCCTCCGATATGTTTCCTGCCATAGCTTTAATTTATTCTTGATCGCATGTGGATCGATCTTATTTGTGTCCCCCTTACAACTCGGATGTGCAAATTGTTGTATTTTAGAGGATCTGTTGTGTGTTATGGATTATTCCATATTATTTGGTCCTCTGATCTAAACCCTAGGTTCTAGGAATCGATCAATGTTGGCCTGATGTTGGCCAACTAGTAATTTCAAATCCTTAGCTATCTCTGTATCAATAATTTGGCAATCAAGCAACAAAATTTGACATATATTTGCCTTGACGCATCTCTATAACATGTGCTAGGCCTACTTTTTTGTTATGATTCAGGGTTTATTACCGTCTTTCCTCCGATTTTGATTAAGTGTTAGTGACTCATCTGTATGTGGTGATCCCTTAGGTTATTAAAATTTCCATGGGAGGAGGAAAGGACAAGCATGATGGTCATTCAGGTACCGTCTTTGATGTTAGTATATATAGACTCTCATGGGTGTTTGTTTGGCATGCTATGTTGATACAATATGTTTTTGGTAACAAGTCATTGACATTGATAAGGTTAAAAAAGGTTGATATGGTTGGTCACTTTATGGACTATGATCATATGAAAATTTGTTTTGCAAAATCAGAAGAGTGTATAAGGTGTGTTTGGTAAACTATGATTATATTATGAACCATAGTGCTACGATAAGTGATAATTTGTTAATACAATTCCTTTACAAAGCGAATGAATGTTTGACAAACACATGTTAAAACAAATTCCATTGGTCCCTTTAGAAATATTGTTGCCAGCTCCTCAGCTTACCCCTTTCTTTAAGTGGTTTCACCTAAAACGACGTGCATAAAATTTCAGGCAACATGGATCAATGGTAGCCGGAGGAGCCCTGGGTGATGTACATTGATGAAACAAATTCAGACGTTTGTGTTTGCTAACATCTTCATATCTCCTTGTCGAACCAGTGCTTTGCTCTTCACTACTCACTAGAGATCTACCCTCAACCTAAATTGAAATTGGATGTCAAAAGTAGTGCAGAAATCAATGCATACATTCTATGGAGTGGAGTCTTGTTTTTCAACATGATTTTTAGTTAAATTGCTTTTATCTTATATGAAGAAAGGAGAGGCATCGAGAGAGGAGGAATCCGGCGAAGTTCCTGAGGTAGAAGAGATCCGACAGGGGTTACTTCTACATTGGCTAAGACATCGTTGTCACTGGCTAGATAATAGTATTTACGGGTTAGTAAGCATACATCGCAAATATTCGGGTTTCACATCTTAGGCAAACAAAAGAGAAAACCATATGCTTTACTTTGAGTTCATGCAAAATAACAAAAATCATCATTCGCTGACTGAAAAGAAAAGGCGCCCGTACGACGAGCGACATATGATGACCTTACCATTCCACACTTACTTATGTCCTCCGATGCTTCCGGCGAACATACTCTCTACGTGACGGATACTTTTGGTGGGTTTTGAGATCGGTGACATTGTAATGATCGGAAGCAATGTGCAGTATTACTGCGCCCTTATCCATCACTTGTGTTGTTTTGTACTTAACTTGTTATGTAGTGGTTAGGAACTTTAGTACTTCGTAGTTTTTGGTTTAGGTCTTAATTGTTTAATCGTTTCCACCTTTCGGATGACTTGTGTTTGATTACTGATAAGGTATGTTGTGGTCTTGTGGTCACTTGTTTATATGTGTTATGGATGATTGTTGTGAATTATGCGTTATGGCGCATTTTGTTTGAGTTTAATAGTCGATATGCTTAGGATGAGAAGTTTATGAGATAGATAATATGTCAGGGGTTATTATCTTATTGGCATAGATTTTGATTTTATTGGCTAGGAAAAATCATATACTGGCTAGTAAAAAAAAAATTGCATACATTTGTCTTTTGCATCGTCGGCAAACTAAACGGTCCGTTATGTACATTCAAAACCATCAATACCTCAGAGTGTCATTGAGTTACAAGCAAACTAACAAAATACTACATTCGACTATGCAAATTGGCCTTATAATTTTCCAACAAAAAAAAAACAGAAAAGATTTAAATTTGATTTAAAAAAAACATTTTCAAACAAATGTTTTTTTAATAGGTAAAAATTCGGATGGGAAAACCCTATCCGAAAGCATTCTGTCAGATGAGGCCAAGAAGGCTTGTATGAAGATATAACCATTTCGGAATAACTCACTGGAAAGGACTTGTGGGTAGTACCCAGTTCGAACCCCGGATATGGCGCTCTTTATTTACAAATTAAGGGCTTGTATCAAGATATAAATGTGACCCCTAGTAGAGTAGCAAATGTGTGCAACCTTATCCGCTATCCGGTTACCAATACGGGATATATGTGATATTCTAACCGTATTTACTGTTTGGATAAGGGCCTGGATATCTGACATAATCATTTTTATTTCTCATGGACAGTCGATATGTGAATTAAGAAAGTCCGTTATAATTTTTGAGTTTCCTTCTATTATTAGATCTGTTATCTTTAGTTCCTTGACTTTTTCCATCCCAAGTTCGTTATAATTTTTGGTGTTTTTGAGTCTCTTGCTTCCGTTATTGTTAATTCTTGTTTGATTGTCGAAGATCGGGCCATCCTACGGCTAACCCCGTATCAAATCGGTATCAGAGCTTTGTGGGACAATAAAAGAAACAAAAGAAACAACTTGGAAATTTACCTCTTTTTTATTCAAACCCTTAGTAAGGAAGTTGTAGTTGCAAGGTATTTAAAAAAAATTGTGTTTTGGGAGGTATGTGTTTGAGATTTTCGACTAGGGCTATAGAATTTCACCAAATTTGGTCCTTGAATTTTCTTGCACTAGACTCGACAATCCTTTCACTTTTTTTTTTGAAGCTACTTTTGCCTCTAGTGAATTTTATCCTCCTAGGTCAAAGCTTGAATGTCTTTTTTTTTTTTACTTTTTCGGACTGTTTTTTTTTTACCTAATGTAAGAAAGACTTAAACAATGTGAAGGACTCGAAAATAATATGCTAAGGTGAAAGAAAATAAAATATGTAGCCCTAATGAAATATATATAGGTGAGGGTTTGGCTAACTTTGGTAAGTATATCTATCAAATCCTTTTATAATCCATGATAGATAATATGACTATATCTACCACAAAAATCAGAATTAAATAGGCAATAATAGATAAAACAAAGATGGAACAAGATAGCCAAAGATAGAAAGCAAACTAGGGTTTTTCAACCTTGCAAGGGTGGCCGACTAAGAAAAAGAAACAGTAGATGTCGACTGTTCCAAGGTGAAATCGGCCACAATTGTTGAAGGTCTCGGCCAGGGCTTTGTGTTTAAGGCTAGCAACCACAATCAATCACAATCAAGAGGTTAGCAATAATCAAAATTCAAGAAGTAAAGACCAGGAAATAAAGAAAAGACTCTATTTTTGTAGGATTTTGTGTTTATGAATAATAAAAGACACAAATGTCGGAAACCAAAGATCTGATACCAATTTGATACAGGGTTAGCCGTAGGATGGCCCGATCTTCGACAATCAAACAAGAATTAACAATAACGGAAGCAAGAGACTCAAGAACGCCAAGAACAATAATCGATGTCGACTAGAACACAAGGACTTGACTCGACAAAAGGAAACAATACTCGATATTAAGCAATGAAAATAACAAGACCGATAGTTTGATGATTCGAACTAAAATAGAACGAGATAAAGACCTCAGGCCTCCTTAGAGGGTAGGAACCAAATACCAACGACTATAAAGCCCGCCTCTACAACCTTACACAAACAAGCGGACAACTTAGAGGCACAAGGAGGGAACTTGTGATTACGAGGATCACCAAGCTCTCGCGAGGTTGATGAACACAAAGCAACCAAGCAAGATCTATACCAATTGTGCAATCGATGAGCCCTGCTTCGAATCGATTGACTTAGAACGCTCAATCTGTTTAACACGAGAGAAACTTTCATAAAAATTGTACGTGAGTTCTACAATGCCCAAACCTTCTCTTATAACCCTAGGAGGCTGAATTAAACGAATAATAATAAAATAAAGAGTATTTGAAATAAAATCCTAAAATACCTAAAATAGACAGGCTGTCACGACCCGTGGGAGGATCCTACGAGTCGTGAGACTCATCAGTAGCCTAACTAAATTCTGGGCTCATGGCCGCGACTCATGGAAGTCATCATGCGAGTCGTGAGACGTCTTAAAACCCAAATAGACATAGTAAGTCTTCTAGTTACAATCGACCACTCTAAGAACTAAGGAGAATCAAGCTTGCTCCTTTGGACCTTCTCCCATGGTGGAGCCTTCTTCTTCCTTTTGAGGATGACATCATTCTCACGAGCTCGAATCATAGGTCCATCCCCAAGTATAGGTGTGTCCGGAGGTGTCTTGGATGGTCCCGTATCAGGTGTAAAAAAAGCTTAAGGGGTAAAATTTCTAAATATGTCACCCGCTTCACTGTTAATCAATTTTGAGTAAGGATTACTGGGCCCGGCCCCAAAAAAATTAACACACTCTCCGTCATCTCTACATCCCTTCATTTTCACTTTTCAGATCTTCTTCCTTCATCATTCCTTCCATGGAGATCTCTCCCCGTCCTCTTCATCTATCTCACGTACTCTCCCCATCCTCATCCGAATCTACATCTATTCCTTCATCCTCTTCCTCTCACCTTGGATGATACGCTGTTGGGCATCAATTTGAAGAAACGGGAGACAATTGAGGAAATTGAGTTCTCAAGCGAAGACGATTGGGGTGCTTCTCTCTCTACCATATTTTTTTTGCCCTTCATCTGCTCCTACTGTTCTAGGGAAATGAGATCGATGACTTCATCGCCGATGCGATTATCTGTGAATTGCTTCTTTTGGATCCTCAGGAATATGTTCCCCTTTGGCTCTTTGAGGTTTGCTTTCATGTCTCTTCTCTTGTTCTACTTTCTTGTAATTTCAATTGTCTTTCTACGCATACATTCATCCTTCTGGTCAGCATCCTCTTAATTGCCCTTTTGCTTACTGAAAGGGTTCAATTTGATTAAATCAGGCTTATTAGGACGAGTGGTCAAGGTTTCTTTGTTTTCGGAATCAAAAGCGGTATTTTCAATCAGAACATTGACAAAAACGCATATGTGAGTCTTAACTGCGGGTGCCTTGATTTGGCAGTCTTCTTCTTCTTGTTAGCCGAGTCCACAACATGCTGGATGATCTGATTTGTAATGTAATCTACATGAGTCCCACTTTTCATAACATGCTGGACTGACGAGTGGAAGAGCTCCCATGTGCTCAACTTGTATAGCAGTACTATCTCTGTCTTTAAATCGCAAAACATCCTCTTTAAACGCAATATCCCTGCCCACAAATACGGTATGCTCATCTAAATCATACAACTTATAACCTTTTTGTCCAGCAGGATATCCAATTACCACACATTTTCTGGCTTTGCTAGCAAACTTATCCTTCTTGACTAACTGCTTGAGAGCAAAACAAAAAAGCCAATCACTCTCAAACTTGCATAATCAACCTTCTTTCCCATTAAAACCTCATGAGGAACTTTATTAGGAAGAACAGAAGATGGAAACCTATTAATAATATGTGTAGCAGCAACACACAATCTCCCCAAAATTTGATAGGCAACCCTGCATGAATCTTAATTGCCCTGGCTATTTCTAACAAATGCATGTGTTTCCTTTCCACACGACCATTTTGTCGAGGAGTCCCTACAACACTTCTTTGATGAACAATCCCCTTTTCAACAAAAAATCGTGTACAATGCTCATTCAATATCTCAGTGCCATTGTCACTTCTTATGATTTTGATATCCTTCTCAAATTGTGTATGAACCAACTGTACAAAATTTCTCAACACCTGAGAAATCTGTAATTTATTTTTGATCAGCGACCAAAACAGTCCATGTAGCACGGCTATGATCATCTACCATAGTAAAGAAATACCTTGCTCCTATTCTATCAGGACTTTTATAGGGACCCCATAGATCCACATGTAAAAGATCAAAACAACTCTTGGCAAGAGACATACTTCTCTAAAAAGGTAACTTGTGCATTTTAGCAGCAACACATATCTCACAAAAAAAAAACTTTCATTACTTGCACATTTACAATCATCAATGAACTGCATTTTTGAGACGGAAGCATGCCTTAATCTAACATGCATTATCTCTAATTGTGCTTTATTATGAACATAATTACAAGCTAGTTTGTCTTGTTGACATACAAGATCTAGTTGAGCAAACATGAGAAACAAATTTCCTTGTCTGATTCTTTTCTTGACTATTTCTCTATTTTTAATCCTCCTAATATGACACCCAACAACCTCAAAAATCACCTGCAAACCAACATCAAGCAAACATCCAACAAACAAAAGATTTTATTTAAGCTCGGACACCAAAAGGACATCATCAAGAACAACCTTATCAGACAAGATGATTGTTCCTGCAATCGTAACTCCCTTAACAATGCCATATGGTTGCCTTATTAACACTGTTTTATCAAGAAGCTTCTTATTGACTAATAAACTTGAATCATAAACCATATGATCCGTTGCACCTAAATCTGCAACCCACATATATGGCATTTTTTGCTCTCCAAAATAACAAGCACTAAGAGAAAGAGCATTAGAATGAGCTATATATACCTACGAAATTGACTACATATTCTTTGACCGCTTCCTTGCCTTTCATTGCTTTCAAAACTTCATTGCAAGCAGTAACCAACTGATCAATTCTCTCATCATTCACACCAGCTGGCTTCTCATCAAACGGATTATCCATCATTCCAGCTCAATCAACATTTGCAGCCATCCGAGAACCCTCTTTCTTTTTCTTCTCTGTGAACCATTCGGGGTATCCGTGAAGCTTAAAACATTGCTCCATTAAGCGCCCCTTCTGTTGGCAAAAAGTGCACTTCTTGTCAACCTTGTCTTCTTTGTACCTTCTATTACCTTTCTTTCCATCATACCGTCTTTGATCCCTACCAACAACTAGTGCACTAGTCTCATGATTATCTCGGTTTGTGCTGGTCACAAAACTTTATTTTCCACCTACTGAACAAGATAGAAGGCTTGATTCACTGATGGCAGTGGATCCATAGACAAAATTTGACTCTTGACATACTCAAAACATTCATTTAAACCCATCAAGAATTGCATGAGTTTATGAGTTGCATGCATATCAACTAGTTTCTTTAAGAGCTGACAGGAACAATTAGCGAGAGCACCACACATACACTCGGGAATTCCTTCAAGAGATTGAATCTCATCCCATACTTTCTTGATTTTCCCAAAATATTCAGCCACAAAAGCTGAATCTTGAACAATCGAACACAAATTTCTTTTTAGCTGAAACAAGGGAGGACCATTACTCTGTCCATACCTTTCAAAGATCTCATCCCATAGTTTCTTGGCCGAATCAACATACATGAAGCCTTTAGCAATGTTGGCTTCCATCGAATTGATGATCCAATAGCGGATCATGTAGTCACAGCAGATCTAGCTAGCCAAGGATTTCGACATCAATGGCGGCTTCGACACCAATCCATCCACGAAACCCAGTTTGTGCTTCGCACCCAAAGCCACACGATCGAACTCCTCTGTACTATCTGAGGAAGTTGGATCCATTAAAGCGAACTGCGATCAACTGCGCTCCTGGGCTGTAAGACAGAGCAAGATACAGGGGATCGCTCGACGCCACATTGGAATTGCTTGATTCTCCTACTTAATGCCTTCGCATCTCCACGCGATCATCTATTCTCCAAGAACTACGTAAATTCGTAAGAAATTGTTATGCGAAAACGAAAAATTGATGAAGAAATCATATGGCATTGTTAAGAGAGTTACGGCGGAGGGACGGATAGTGAGGACGAAGGGAGGGGTTGCAATTGTGGAAGCAGAGGCCGGAGGCCGGTGCCCGGAGCCCGGAGGAGGAAGGAGGAGACACCGGCAACACCAAATCTTCCGGTCTCAGATCGAAGCCCATCTTCGAAGCCCGTCGCAGATCGAAGAGGAAGGCTCGTCTCAGATCAAATAGGAAGGCAAGGCCGGCGCCGATCGGAGCTCGCTTCCAATCGCTGCTCCGACAAGCTTTCTCTCCCTGTGCATCAAACATTAACGCCGATAAGGGAGGAAGGCGCCGAGGATTGAAGATTTGGGGGTTTCCGGCGTCGAGGCTTCCGCCATTAACGAGAGCTTCGGAGACGAGGCTACTGGCCTCTCCTCCTTCCTTCCTCCTCCAGAGACGCGGGTCGGGCTCTGGCCTCTCCTCCTTCCTCCTCTGGCCGGCCTCTGCTTTTGCTTAATTCCCTCCGGCCAGCCTCTGAACTTCCGTCACCTCCCTCCTTTTGCCTTTTTTTTTCTAAACACCTATATATTTGTTGGGGTTGTTTTTTAAATTTAAGAAATAAAAGGGGGGAAAATGCGGTTCTAATCCACGTTTTTACAAGAAATTTAAATTTTTTTTCCAGCTTTGAAGATAAATATCAAATTAACCCATGAAACGCAGTCTCAGACCGCGTTTATCTGACATATTTGCAAATTTTAAATATTTATGTAAATAGTTTTAATTTGTGAATTTATCCGTAATTTTTTTATTTTTTAGTGAATATTTTGAAAAAAAAATCTATATATAGCCCATTATATAACATATTTCAAAGAATAAAATAGTAATGGCAAGATATAAATATGTCATGGATGGCAGATAAATATTCATATCAATAATTTTTGTATAAATATAATTTCATTATTAAAATATACTATTTTCCTATATTGAATACATAATTGTTTTGAAAATGAAGATATGTGATTTATAATTTAATAATGATGGTGATGGTGACTGAGTTATAATATTAGAGTAATTTATTTTACAATCTCTTAAAAAATTACCTAATATAGAAGATATGTATACAAAATTATTCAAATGATTATTTTTTTAGAACATTCAAATGATTATAAATAGGTGTAAACATTTAATGAAATGGTGAAATCTAATTGAGTAAAGTTTTTGGAGTTAATTTTTTAAACCAAAATCTGACATATAGCAAAAAAGATGTTTTTTTTTTACAGTAGGCAAGAATTAGGAGCGACTACACAAACTGTAATCTGGCTCCTTGATCATCCTTAAGGATGATGGTACAAAGTTCCCTATTAAAAGGGATAGTAGAGCTATTACTAATAATACCCTTCCGAGCTATGAAGTCGGCTACTTGATTCGCTTCTCGGTAGCAGTGTCTGTATTGAACAAGGTCAAAAGCAGATTCCAATTGCTTGATCTTTTCAATGTGATGTATAATCTCCCATCTGACATTATTGTTGTTGGTGATGGCTTTGATGAGTTGCAGATTGTCCCCTTCTATTATTACTCTTCAAAGTCCTTTTCTGATTGCTTGCTTTATACCTGTCTGAATAGCAATAGCTTCAGTTTGAATGACTGAGTTTTTGACAGTTTCCTTGTAAAACATATCAATGACATGGCCCCGGGAGTCCCGAGCAACCCCTCCCACATGGCAAACGCATATGGGATTAACCGAGCCATCCACATTCATTTTGTAGATAGCCCCTAGTGGTTTGCTCCATTTAGCTTTAGATCTCTTATTTGTAGTTTTATTTATCTGCTTATCATTTTCAGTTTGGCTCCAATCATAGATGTTTCCAATCATTCTTCGAATGATATTTTCTATCAGGGATGGAGCTTTTTTCCTAAAGATAAGTTCATTTCTAATTTCCCAAATAGTTTGCCAAATGAAAACTAGTTCCTCAAAATTTTTGTTTCCAGGACGAATTTCATCTATATTAAAAGGGTGGGAATCATGTATATTCATATGTTGGAAGTATTTTCCTGTTTGTAGCTCAAAGTGGTCAATTATTTTCCTGGTGAAAAGACAACTTATCATTAGGTGTTCCGTATCTTCTTCCGCTTGATTACAAAGACTACATTGGCTGGGAACTCGATTAACGTATTTATTCAGCCTCTGAGTGGTAGGAAGACCATCTACCATAATTTTCCACATAAAGCTTCTTATTCTAGGAGGTAGATTTAGCTTCCAAATCCAAGTTAGATCTTTTGAGGCTTGAGTTGCATTATTTGTCATACGTTTGACTGATTTCGCGGTGAAATTTCCACTTGGGTCTAGCTTCTAGATAAGTTTGTCTGACGTATCCCAATTTGGTATATGTATATCTAAAATTTTACAAGAGACTTCCGGGGGAAAGATGCTATTTACTAGTGGAATATTCCAGCGCTTTGGAGAGTTAAAGAGTTGATTTACTTTCATTTCAGGATCATGGTTCATTCTAAATTGTTCCAGATCTTGATTTGGGACCCAGGGGTGAGACCAAACATTTATGTTGTTTCCATTCCCAATTAACCAAAGGAGACCTTGTTCAAATTTATTTCTTAATGAAAGAAGTCTACCGAATTGCCAGGAAGTAAAATGATTGGAGCTGTTTCTAATATTTTCCTTTTGAAGGTACTTTTCATTTATAACCTGAACCCAAATATTGTTTTGGTTTGTGTAGAGCTTCCAAAGGAGTTTCATTTGTAAGCTTTGATTGAGTTCTTCTGCTTTCCTAATACCCAAGCCTCCTTGACATTTGCTTTTGCAGATGTTATCCCAACTTACAAGTGGTATGTACTTTTCCGATTGTAGCTTATTCCAAAAGAAGTTTTTGTTGATCCGGTCAATTTGTTCTAGAATTCCTTTTGGTAGAAGAAAATTTTGCATTAGGTAATTTGTTTTGGAGCTAAGGTTTGATTGGATAAGCACCGCTCTTCCTGCTTGTGAGAGGGTGGAAGCCTTCCATTTGGAGAGTTGCTTTTTTAGATTTTGGACTGCGTCTTCAAAAACACAATTTTTTATTCTTCCATTTATAAGAGGAATTCCTAAGTATTTCTCGAGTGTTCTCGTGATGGGGACCCCCATATGTTGAGCAAGATCTCTTGCTAAAGTTTGAGATACATTTGCTGAACATTGAATTGAGCTTTTTGAATAGTTTATGGTTAATCCTAATAGATTTGAGAAGTTGTTTAGCATGTTTTGGATAGTATTAAGACTAGTGTGAGCTGCTTTTGCGAATATTAGAGTATCATTTGCAAAGGTTAGAAAGGGTATGGGGGTGCCATTTTTGGTTAATTTAATCCCTACTAGGACATCTTCTAGTAAGGCTTCTTTGTGTAGTTCTCTAGAAAGGCCTTTCATAACTAGTATAAATATGTAAGGGGCTAAAGGGTCACCTTGTCTAATCCCTCTATTAGGTTTGAATTGTTTTCCAGGGATGTTGTTTACAAGCACCGAGAAGGAGGTTGTTGTCAAGCATTTCATGATCCATTTTATCCATAAGCTATGGAAACCAAATTTAGTGAGAACTGCTTCAATATAGCTCCAGTTTATTTTATCATAAGCTTTTTCCATGTCTAATTTTAGGGCCATCCAGCCTGATCTTCCTTTTTTCCGGTTGAAGCTATGGAATATTTCATGGGCAATAAGGGTGTTATCTTGAATAGATCTACCTTCTACAAAAGCTCCTTGATATGGGTTTATTAGTTTAGGGAGGATGGGTTTTAGCCTGTTTGCTAGAATTTTCGAAATGATATTGTAGATCGTATTGCAAAGACTAATTGGCCTATAATGATTTATATTTGTAGGATTATCCGTTTTGGGGATAAGAGTAATAAAAGTATGATTTGACTCAGATAGTAGTTGTCCAGAATGAAAGAAGGCTTTGATAGCTTTACAACAAGAAGTCCCAACTAAATGCCAATATTTTTTATAGAATTCTGGAGGGTAGCCATCTGGCCCTGGAGTTTTATCTTCTGCCATTTCCCAAAACGTATTTTTGATTTCTATATCAGTTGGTTGGGTTGTCAAGATTCTATTTTCTTCAGAAGTGATTTGTGGCTGAATGTTCCAAACGTCACGTGGTTGTATATTCCTTTGATGGTTTGTAATGAATTTTTCTGACATTTCAAGGGTAACTTGGTCGGAGATAGCCTCTTGTTCAGTTAGTATTTGTCCTTGACTAGATTCAGCGGTGGTGCACTGTGCACGTATTTTTTTCAAGAGAAAGTGAAATCATGGGTTTATTTTTTGCTTACCAAACACTATTTTTCAATAGTAGCAGTTATAATATATAATGAAAGATTTATAAGGTATGTTTTTGGAATCCAAACGAAGCCTAAAGTCCCTACATTATTCACCACAGCAATGTAAAATATGAAGGGTGAAAAATCTGACAGCATTACCTTGTCACTCATTTTGTCTTGGTTTCAGCAATACTGAACAGCCGTAACTGATCATACTAGTTTAACAGTACACACATCTCAGCACAAATTAATCAAACCTCTGGCTGGTAATTGATAGCCAAAACAACTTCAGTAACTTCACCAGCCTTGACTAGAGCTTCTACCTGAAAAAACATCAGAAATGCATTAATATCATCAAACATGATTTAACAAAAAAGATTAACTCAATTTTCCAAGTGGAGGCTCAAAGTGTGCAATTAAAGAAGTACGGTGTATCATGACAAAAATATCCATATAGAGTAGCATAACCACACCTCCCTGGGAAAAATATCCATATAGAGTAGCATAACCACACCTCCCTGATACGTTTTGTCACGTCAAACAGGTGAAAATAAACTAATACCTGATGAATGATCATGGGTTTGTTAGCAAAGTCCACCAGTGGCTTTGGGAAACTGAGGGTCAACGGTCTCAACCTCGTCCCAAAACCAACAACAAGAATTAGTGCCTTCATCTTGAAATGCTGATTTACCCCTGTTGATTATGTATTAAAACCTCCAGAATGACTAAGGAAGACTACAGAAATCACTTCCAGTATATGCAATTGACTTTGAGAGTGAGATACCACATGATCACTTTTACATTGAACCAGCAGAATCAATAATCAAGAACCGCTTAAATCAGATAGAAATAGAAACAAGCATCTAGGTTCGTAGGTTTAGCTTAACCTTTTTGTGCCCTTATTCATAGTTGCCAGAGGTTGATCTAGCATAACTAACCAGATATTTGATTGAAGAAATAAAATTAGAATGGATCAGATATATTGTTCTGAACACATTAAATTGAGCATATCATTGCGGATTGATAAAAGGGACATAAATAAATCTACAAGTGATCCACTTGATCCGAATACTAAAAGGTTTCCTATACACTGTATATATCCACGTAGAAACTATATAAATAGCTAAAAGAAAAATATATGATTGCTTATCAATTTTTGTTCAGCGCTTAAAAAAATGAAACATAAAAAGGTGAATGTTCAATGAAAACTGTAAGAAAACCCAAGAATTGGACACGGGAAAGTCCCTGCTTTGTTCAGCACTTCTACAAACCTCACTTGAATAGAAAATGTACTCTAGCTAACTAACTAACCACACAATTCATTAATGAAGAGTAAATATACAAAACAAGCTTCTTACAATTACTACTATCCCAAATTCTCACAATTTAAAAGTGAACCCGCCTCAAAAAAATAACCTCAATTCAGGCTAATACTATTTCTTGATTAAAACTTTTACATGAATATCAACACTCCCAAATCAAATACTCCATACTTTTTCTACTATTATTCTTATTTCAAGGTCACATTTCAGTTCTTCATAAGAAGCTTAGAGTTAACAAAAGTAAATGCTTAATCTATGTTAAAATAACAAGATAAGAACGGCCCCAACAAGTATGAAAATTAAAGTTAATAATAAGATAAGAACTTCTCCCTAAAACCCCCCCCCCCTACAGTTGACCCCATATATCCTCTACAAAAGTGGATTCATTAAACCCGTCAAATGAACTCAAACAAGATCAATTAGAATTGGAACTCTCCATCTGATTCTCGCACTTCTCAGATAAACCAATTACAATTCCAGCATTTCTCGCTCATAAACCTCACTCAATAGCCCATAGCAATGCCAAGTTAATCTAATTGTTGAGAGAGAGCACATCAAGAGCATAGAAAACTAGAACAAACATAATTTAATATGTTCACCATCAAAACACCAAATCTCAAATTAAAGCAAAAATTCAGTATGCCACCACCAAACATAATCGAATATATTCAAGTCAATTAAAGCACAAATTCAGTTTGGTACCACCAAATCGAATATATTGAACATCTAAACACCATCACTCTATCATCTGAGGAACAAAAAACTCTCAAAGTGAGCCACTGTTAGACGTTCAATTCAAACCTAAAGGTGGACAGACGAACTGTATTTACCTGATCGGAAGTGAGGTCGAGGATGATTCGAAGTCCTCAAAGCGTCTTAAAGCGGAAGCGGAATGGAAATAACCTTCACCAAGACAAGAGCAACAACCACGATAATATTAGGAAATCAATTTCGACGATAAGAGGCGAACGGACAGACGGAAAGGGAGATCCAAGTTGTTAGGTGTGGGATCGAGTAGAGGGAGAGCAGCGATGGGGGGCGAAAAGGTGAAGTGGTGGTGCGTGGGAGGGCAGCGTGGAGATGGAGGGCGTCGGCGGTGTGGTTTTTTTTTAATTTTTTTAGAGGCGGAGCTCTCCGCGCTTCGGACGCGCTTTATTGATAATTAAAATGGGCTAAGTAGTCATCATACGGGGATAGCCCTGCCCCTCACATCATCATGCAGAATAGAAATAGCATCCTCAGGCGGGTCAAGCAATACAGACACTCCAGTATTATAGTTATAAGCTAAGCTAGCTAAGTGATCCGCAACGCGATTTGCTTCACGGAAAACATGACGAAACTGGACATTCCAGTCTCTTCTTACCAAGCCCTGACACTTAGAGACAAGGCTAGCCAGTGGGTGGTCTCGCGGAAGTTCCTTTCCTAGGATGGTCGTTACAAGTTGTGAATCAGTTTCCAACATCACATTCCTATAACCACCATCCCAAGCAAGCATCAGACCTTGTACCACACCCCAAAGTTCCGCTTTAGGCACAGTACAAAATCCAATGTTCATGATAACTCCACGACGCCACTCACCGACATTATTTCTAATCACACCTGCGGCCGTGGCGTGACCATCTTCCCTCACAGCTCCATCGGTATTGATCTTCATCCATCCTTCAGGCGGCTTTTCCCACGAGATACGAACCTCTTTCTTTCTCCCCGTGATGCTGGAGTTGCCTTGCTTGCACCAACTCCTCTTGTAATCCTCCGCTAGCAGAATTATGAACGATTTCTTGCAGCCATGCCAAGCTTGAGTGTGGTTCAAGGAAGATGCTATGGTAATTTTTTTTCTCTCCTTAAAAATGAAAAAAGCTTCCATTCATTCCCACGAAAAAAAAATGAATGGACAGCAATAAAACTGGAAATGGAAAAAACTTACGATAGAGTTCCTTTTTCAAGATCTAAAGAAATTCGGCTTCTGCACCAGATTCTGTAAATGGATTGAGCAATGTGTGAAAACTATCTCCTTTTCAATCCTAGTCAATGATGAATCCACAAAAAAATTCAACCCATAAAGAGGTCTACGACAAGGGGACCCACTAACCCCTATTTATTTTAGGATCGGAAATACTAGCCCGAAAATTACAAATAGAAAGCAACTAAGAACACCAAGAAATAGGATTCAACATTACCAAGATGGGCCCCCATATTTCATTTCTATCCTTCGCGGATGACATGATAATCTTTACCAAAGCTAGTTGTTCACCTGTGATTAAAGTTAAAGGAATTATTGATTAATAATGCTCGATCTCGAGTCAGCTTGTTAACTTCCGCAAGTCGGCTTTCCAAACGACGCCAAATGTACTAGGATCTCTAAAACAAGAAATCCAACGCCTAACAAATATCACAAATCAGAACAAATTAGACAAATATCTTGGTTGTCCAAACATAAATGGTAGATGCAATAAAACAACCTTCAAAGAAACGATCTGCAAGAGAAAATCACACCAATCAAAGTGGAGAGTAAGCGCACTATCCCAAGAGCCACCCTTATCAGAACGAACCTAGTGGCAAAACCAAGTTTTGTCATGCAAAACTTCATGCTCTCAAACTCGATGCACAAAGAACTTGATCAAATAAATAGAACACTTTTCTAGAATAAAGATTTGTCGTATAAACCGTTAATCGGATGGGGCAAAGTATGCCAACGAAAAGAAAACGGTGGTATAGGAATACATAAAACAAAATATATGAACTCAGCTTTACAAATGAAACTGTTATGGAA
Source organism: Persicaria maculosa (assembly GCA_963922045.1). Lineage (NCBI taxonomy): Eukaryota > Viridiplantae > Streptophyta > Magnoliopsida > Caryophyllales > Polygonaceae > Persicaria > Persicaria maculosa. Next base: position 22,029,586 of record OY998259.1, on the reverse strand, counting down.
AATACTTGTGGAGTCAGAAAATATATGGGTCCAAACCATCTTGCATAAGTACTTGAAATATGAACACATTCTAAGCTACGAAAGGAAAGGGAAAAACATCTTGGCAATGGACAAAACTAATAGAGATAAAAGAGGAATTATGTAAAGGCCTTATATGAAAAATAGGAAATGGAAAAACGATAAACTTTTGAACGGATAGATGGTTGGATGATGACACGCTAGAAAATAGATGTCTAATGCCAGATAGAATCAATGGTGATGATGAAATGTTGTTAGGTTTCACCTCGCCAAAGATAATAATAACTCAAACAAACAAACTAGAGTATAGTGAGTAAGTTAGGAGTCGAACCCACGGAGAATCGAGTACTTGAATGCAGTGTGTATTTATCAATGTGAAAGTAAAGATAAGATATCAATGTAAATAAAGATAAACAATAAGGAAAGCAAATAAACTATGAGAAAAGTTGGTAAGAGCGAATAAAAGATGGAAGAATAGTTTGGTTTCACATACAATTCGCGACAATATTGGTTGGTTTCTTTGATCCTTGATTTAATTCATTTCTATTCTCAAAGTTATGCCGACTTGTCTTAGATAGATTGATCAATAGAGGGACAATAACTTACATTCTATGAAATACAACATAGAACAACATAAAGACCCCAAGTGCATGACCAATTAGCAATATCGATCTCTCAATGCAATTAGGAATCAAAAGAATGCAAGGTTGTAGAGCTTTTAACTCTAATCTCATAGAAATCGATATAAACAAATAGTCATCATCCTGCAAAGACAATTGATTCTTTCACGGGATCAATTTCCCTTTATTGCCACAAAGATTCCTACTTATGAAAGGAATCACTAGCAAAGATGCAGTTTTTGTCTAGATGATCAATCATAGATAGAACATGCGCAAATACTTAATCAATGAAGAACCAGGATAATGGAATAACTCATGAATAACAATATGAAACAAGTCTCACAATTCAACCAATCAAGTCTTGAATTGCAACAAAACCACAAGAATTCTAAGTACTCATGAAATACCATGAATCTATAATCTTCAATCCTCTAAACATCTCTTAGAGTTAATGAATTATGGAAATTAGATGAATGAATGAATACTGAAAATATGTCTAATATAGGGTTGTAAATCGACAGCACAAACCCTAGAATAAGATAGATAGAGTTTTCATAAAAATAGAATTTTCGTAAATCGGCGCCCATTAGTTTTATACAGGCGGGCGCCGGTATAAAACCGACGGGCGCTGTTCTTACAGCGTCGAAAGACTAAACTTGTAATGCACTTTCTGGAGTCGTCGTTCTTCCGATTGACGCACATGAATATGTATTGGAAAGTTGTTTTCAAGGAATACAACTCTCATGAAGACCTCAGAAGCTAATTCAAAGTTCTTCGAAGCTTAAATATGGGGTTTCTCCATGTTCTTCATTTTCGCTCTTGTTCTCATGCTCCTTAGCTTCCTAATTCGACTTCTAACTTTTTCTTGGCTTGTTCCATGCTCTTTCATAACTTGTCCCTTAGCTCTCTTTTGCTTCATTTGCTCCATGATTTCTTCACCTTTCGAGCTCGGATCTTATGATCTACAAATAAGCACTAAAAACAGTAGATTCTCAGCTTCGAATACCAAATGATCAATAATGCAAATTAACTTATTAAACATGCAATATGGATACTCCAATGCACCTAAGACCACCTATAATGCCTATACAAAATACGTGTTATCAATCAACAAAAGCAACAAAGTAGAAAAATACATAAACGAAAACAGAAGATTAAACAATATCCACCTCAAACACATGCTACCAACACCGATCATTGAGAAGATCGAAACAACATTCATCCCAGAAAATAAAATAGAGGATAGACTATACTGGAGAAAAGATAATTCTGGCTGGTTCAGCACAACTAGTGCACTCCGACACATCACATAAAACAACATAATCACACCACCCAAAACGGTATGGATCCGAGCAATAGATATAGCCCCGAAAATTAAGAATTTCCTATGGAAATTGTATAACAATATATGAGATCCCAACAAAGACTAGACTAATCGCCAAAGAAGTGGCTCTTCCCTCCACATGCCAAATATGTGATGTGATCGATGAATCTTACACTCATCTATTCACTTAGTGCTACATTAGTAGAAACCTCATACGAAAAATCGACCCCAGGATAGAAAAACGACTAGAAGAATCAGACAAAAATAAACAAGACTTAAAAATAATTATGTCAACAATATTTGAAACAATAACCTTATAACAAAAGAAAGAATTGGCAACTGCTTGGTGGTGTCTTTGGACATCTAGAAATAAGAAAATCTTCGACAATGTAAACATTGTCACAATCCAAAACATGGAGAATATGACAAGACAAACAATCAAGAATTGGAGAAAACGAAACATTTGGATGGACCAAACATTAATGCTACCACAAAAAGAACAGGAACCAGAAAGAAATGACATCTGCAGTGGAATAAACCACCTGAAGGAACATTCAAAATAAATTTCGATGGTAGTTACAACCACTTTGGCTCTTCTGGTGCAGGTTTCATCATCTGCGACCACACGAGTTTGTTGTTTGTCTGCAGTGGCAGGCAACTTACTCTCAGGTCACCCATCAAGTATGAGGTTATGAGACTTCTTTTGGGCATCCAGAAGACAAAAGAGTTGGGTTTTTCCAATATTCACATTGAAGGTGACAACCTAACTGTGATCAACACTATCAAGGGATGTCAGTCCTACCCATGGGAAATAGAGATGCTCACGACAGACATGCATTCTTCTGCTTCTCCGTTTCTTCAACCATGTTAACCTCTCACGCTATATCCGAGAGATTAACAGATGCATCGACCACATCTCTCGTTGTTTCTAGTCTGTCGTTTTCCCAGATGTTGGGATAGATCGACATCGTTGTATTCTCATCCACAAGGATACTCTTGGATGGTGGTCTAGTAGGGACTAGTCCAATCCAAATCCTTACCTGTATATTAATAAAAAAGGTCAAATCAGTCAATAAAGAAACAAAAACAATACAATTAGTATGTATTTCAATACGCAAGGCATAAATTAATCGACTCGATTTGTCTCTTTAACATATAATGTAAGTGTGTGTATATTTATTGTTAATGGTTGCAGCGGACCCTAAAACATTCAATAGGTATGTTACATTTCTCTCTAAAGTCTCAATCCAATCCAACAGTTCCGTAGGCATGTGATTAGTATATTTATCTATCATTCAACAAGCCCCAACTATATATTATATATTCTAAATGGTTTCTTTCTTTCTACTTTTTTTTTTGTACAATAGACAATCCATACGATGTCCTGTAAGCAAGGATCATCCTTGATCATCACGGCTGATAATGTTACAAAACTCCATATTCAAAAGGAATCTATCGTGATTACATTCAATATTATTTTTTGCAATAAAATCAGCAGCAATGTTTGCCTTGTAGGAAAATTAGATACGCAGAAGAATTGTAGAAAACTATTTTCTAATATCTAATTCGGGATCTCATGCATGAATCGATATGAACAATATAGAAGGCAAAAGTCGTGCATTTCTTGTACGGAACCTTGATTCGAATTCCCTTCTAGAGAATAGAGCCTCAAACACGACTCCTCTACTTGGTCTACACGAGCACGGGATTGGATCTTCTTGTCTCTGTTTGCTAGAACGAACGATCGAAGAATTGCAACTCCTACCTTACGGGTTAGAGAGGCTAGCGATTTTGGTGGGAGAAGATTAGAGATACAATGCCCAAAAATTAGAAGAGGACTATAAAGCCCGCCTCTACAACCTTACACAACCAATCGGACAACTTAGAGGCACAAGGAGGGGACTTGTGATTACGATGATCACCAAGATCTCGCGAGGTTGATGAACACAAAGCAAACCAAGCAAGATCTATACCAATTGTGCAATCGATGAGCCCTGCTTCGAATCGATTGACTTAGAACGCTCAATGTGTTTAACACGAGAGAAACTTTCATAAAAATTGTACGTGAGTTCTACAATGCCCAAACCTCCTCTTATAACCCTAGGAGGCTGAATTAAACAAATAATAATAAAATAAAGAGTATTTGAAATAAAATCCTAAAATAGACAGGCTGTCACGACCCATGGGAGGATCCCGCGAGTCGTGAGACTCATCAGTAGCCTGACTAAATTCTGGGCTCATGGCCGCGACTCGTGGAAGTCATCCTGCGAGTCGTGAGACGTCTTAAAACCCAAATAGACATAGTAAGTCTTCTAGTTACAATCAATCACTTTAAGAACTAAGGAGAATCAAGCTTGCTCCTTTGGACCTTCTCCCATGGTGGAACCTTCTTCTTCCTTTTGAGGATGATATCATTCTCGCGAGCTCGAATCATAGGTCCATCCCCAAATATAGGTGTGTCCGGAGGTGTCTTGGATGATCCCGCATCAGGTGTAAAAAAATCTTAAGGTGTAAAATTTCTAAATATGTCACCCGCTTCACTATTAATCAATTTTGAGTAAGGTTTACTGTGCCCGGCCCCAACAAAATTAACACACTCTCCGTCATCTCTACATCCCTTCAGTTAGCGGCCATTCCGGGGTTCGAACCGGGACCTATGAGTACTACCCACAAGTCCTTTCCGGTGAGCCATTCCGGAATGGTTCAGTTTTCACTTTTCAGATCTTCTTCCTTCATCCTTCCTTCCATGGAGATCTCTCCCCGTCCTCTTCATATACCTCACGTACAATCCCCATCCTCATCCGAGTCTACATCTATTCCTTCATCCTCTTCCTCTCACCTTGGATGATACGCTGTTGGGCATCAATTTGAAGAAACGGGAGACAATTGAGGAAATTGAGTTCTCAAGCGAAGACGATTGGGGTGCTTCTCTCTCTTCCATATCTTTTTTGCCCTTCATCTGCTCCTACTGTTCTAGGGAAATGAGATCGACGACTTCATCGCCGATGCGATTATCTGTGAATTGCTTCTTTTGGATCCTCATGAATCTGTTCCCCTTTGGATCTTTGAGGTTTGCTTTCATGTCCCTTCTCCTGTTCTACTTTCTTGTAATTTCAATTGTCTTTCTACTCATACATTCATCCTTCTGGTCAACATCCTCTTGATTGCCCTTTTGCTCACTGAAAGGGTTCAATTCGATTAAATCAGGCTTATTAGGAGGAATGGTCAAGGTTTCTTTGTTTTCGGAATCAAAAGCGGGATTGTCAATCAGAACATTGACAAAAACCCATAGGTGAGTCTTAACTGCGGGTGCCTTGTTTTGGCAGTCTTCTTCTTCTTGTTAGCCGAGTCCACAACATGCTGGATGATCTGATTTGTAATGTAATCTACATGAGTCCCACTTTTCACATTGAAATTCCATTAACGAAGCTGACCTGAAAAACCAACCACAGTACATACATGTTAGATTGGATCTAATTATCTATAGTTTTACATTAAACAACTATAATAAATTGCTTGAGTTCGGGGTTGCGGTAACAGATTCCTGCAGAAACTGCCTTTGTACCTCCTCTTGATTGCCCTTGTGTATTAGCTTGTCTTTGTCTGATTGTCTCTGATGTTTAATGGCTAAAAGATGGACGAATTGGAGCTGTCGTGTTTAGGATTACTTAAACCTATTATTCTATCTTGCACACTGTTATTTAGAGATTTGGATGTTCAGAAGTCAAATGAGTGTATGTATCTTATTAGGGTTGATTATATGCTTCTAATCAGTTTCTGTGGCGCAAATGAAGTAGATTTCATATTATGATCTCAGCAATTGGATGTTCTGTCATATTCAGTGATATGAATTATCTTGTCCCTGATGTTGTGCTCAATGACTAAAGGATGAACAAATTTGAGAAGTCATGTCAGGATTATTTCAACCGCTTACTCTATTGATTCTTGCACAGTCTTATTCTAGATTTGGATTTCAGAAGTCCAACCTGGATAAGTAGATTGACTGTTATTCTTGTCTTCTGTTTAATCCGGTTGTTCAGAATTAAAGAATCACATATAATAGCCTAGTTTATCCTAGGAGTTTCAGCAGAAGGGTTTAAATCCCAAAACTTTCATTGTCTAGCTCCACGTGGAACTAATATTAGTTGTTCTCTACACAAAGAGGTAATAGGAGTTGGTTATCTAGGTACACTTGATTCTTAACACACATTCAGCATCCCTCTTTAAATCCTACCCCATTTGGAATTTTGGCCAGTCATCTGTTATGGAAAGTCCAGATCTGTTTAATTTCTTCCACCATTCTTGGAATTTGACTTTTAGAATATCTATCTATCTATCTATCTATCTATCTATCTATCTATCTAGCATTTTGTTGACGTGTCACGCCCACAGTTAAAGTTGATTTTTTTATTCAAATGATATTTTCTTATTGGTCAATATTATTGCTACAATTATTTGTTTCCTATTTGACATATATTTGTTTCCTATTTTTCATACGAAGATTATTTAAATTGATATGCTTATATCAATTCGTGATCTATTTTAAATATATTTATTTCCTTTTTTCATAGAAAAGATTATGTACATTGATATACGTCGGATCACAATTTTGAATATTATCATTCTGTGTGATCTTTTATATCATTATTTCATTAATATCACGACTTTTCATATCAATAATATTATATATTTATTAGGACCACAATTTTGGATACTATCATTCCGAATGTCGGGTTGGTTGAGAGTCGGATCGAGTTTGGGTCGGGTCGGTTTTGTTTGTATTCAAATCTATTTCGAGTCGAGTCAGATTCAGGTCGGGCTCGGTCTCAACAGATGATTCTGAATTTTCGGGTTTCGGTTGGGTTTGGGTTCGGTGAGTCAGTCAGGTTTCTCGGGTCGATCGGATCAGATTTTGCCAGCTCTAACCATGAAGATCAGAAGCCATATATTAATTTGGTCCACATATTTATACAAGTCTTATCCATAATTTGTTATGTAACCTTTTTAAAAAAACAATTAATTAGAATATCTAAAAATAAAAAATATATTTGAAATATCAAATGTTTACAAAATCTTATATTTATATTTGTATATAAATAATTTGACTAATATATTGAAATGTGATAACTCGAGAATTAATAAGAATATTTATTTCAATCGTCAAAATAAAAATAATTAATTTGTGAATATTCGATTTCAAAAGTTAATTATAAAAATCACTTAGAGGCAATTTTTTTTTACAGTTTACTTATTTTAAAAGTTATTTAAGACTTACATTACAAGCATTACTTATTTTACATCTTAGATGAGGCGCATTAGATCACTTTTTTTACCATCTTACTTTTATTTTCTCTATTTATTTCTCCCTCTTTCTAGCCATCTTTCCCATGAAAATAATTAATAAGTTATGTATATCTACATAACTTAATTCAAAAGTATTCGTACAATCACGTGCTTATGATTTTTTTAATCATTATATGATAGCTTATATTTTCCTTTTTAATTTTATCCTAATGATAATAATTATATATGTATTTCAAATTATAATATGTGGTGTGTTTGAGTTGTATTACTACTTTACCTTATTAAATCATTTTAAAAATTATATTGTATCTCTTTCCAACTAATTTATAAATTTAAAAAAAATACTTTATACATATTATTTTTGTTGTAAACAAGTATATATTAATATAGTATTATATAGATATATAGAATGATGTTCAATTTGAAATAAATCAAAATCACGTGCCTTCAAGGCACGGGTATTACACTAGTTCTTGCTAAATATATTGACCCTGTTTTCTTTTTAGGGGGAATTCAACTTGAGCAACTTTGAAGACGGTGTATTATCATCTGCATTCATGGTTGGTCTGCTTGGCTTCTCCAATTTTTGCTTATCTAGCAAAAAGGTATGCACTTTCTCTCTTTCTTGCTAAAATACAATGATGGAAAACTACACTTTGGTTTTATATGAATAATGCCATAACGGTCTTGTGACATTTTTGTAAACCTATTATGAATTTGCAAGATAAATTTATCTCGTGAACAAACTTCTTTTAAAATAAAAGAAGATTTCCAATCCTTCAAATAAGAAGTCAAGGCGTTATCTCAAACATGAAAATCTGTAAGTATTTACCGTGCTATTGGGAGTATATCGCCATATCGGTGGAATTTCTTTAAAGTCACAAAGTCAACAAACCTTTGTCCTTTGATGAAGCATATGATTATTAGGTAGTGCATTTCCAAAGATCCAAAACTTCTGTTCTGATAGTATGAGCAGATATAGTGCTCGCTGTTTTCTGACGTGTTTGTAGAGAATTTTTTCTTCGGGGATCCTCCAGATAGATGTGGTGTCCCAGTAGGCGTGTCTTTTGTTTTTGATTTGGGGGCTCCTGCTCGAAATGAAGCAAATACGCACTTCTGACAGTTTTTATTAATCATAACTTTGAGGTGGGATCAGTTTTTGGTTACATATGAATAGTATGAGTCTTCAAATGTTTTTGCTAGAAATATTCTTGAGCCCTTGTTCTAATCATTTTTCTATTTGTTTTATCAATTTAAATGACTTATTTTCCTTCATGTGTTTGCAGTGTAAATCCCTTCAGGCTTATTGGAGTTGGGTTGTCTGTTTGGACTTTTGTTGTAGTTGATTGTGGTTGCTCACTTAACTTCTGGTCCATTACCATTTTCCGTGTGTAAGTATGACAAAAAGGAGTGAAATTGTACTCTCTATATTGATTATGTTTTTTCATGCAAACCCGTTATGTCTCCAGACTTGTAGGTATCGGCGAGGCTTCATTCATCAGTCTTGCAACACCGTTCATTGATGATAATGCTCCTGCTTCTCAGGTTCTCTTTTGAACTTTTGTGTCTTACTACAACTACAGTATACCCATGTGGCTGTTTCACAGGGAAACTTCAGTTTAGATATTGTGATGTAAGGTGTTGACAGTCTAACAAGATTTCTAGAGCTATAATGACCTGCTAAAACAAACGTCCGTTGAATAATGTATAATGTGCGTTTATAAGGTATTAAAGCTTGATAATGAGCATATAGTGTACAATAACTCTCTGCAAACAAACCCTAAAGTAAACTTTAATTACATGCATGGACATAGTAGCCTCAATTCCTAACTGGATAAGCACTCTCCATGAATAGCGATAGTTATCCCCTACTTAAATATAAATGGTAAATAACATTGTAACTAAGAATATTATGTTAAACATTATATTGAAATCCGCTCTCTACAAGATGACACTATCTACTATTATATAATAATAATCAGTTGCAAAAAGTTTATGTCGTTGGATTTCAGTTACTTCGTTGGGAAGCATTCATCTATAAAAAGAGATCTTAAACCTAGTGATTTCGATCCTAAGGAAAGGTTCTGGATATGAAAGTTTTTGCTGTTGAATGAACTGATCAACACTTGCCTATCAGTTCCAAACCTACATATCAATGCCTTTATAGGCTTCAAAGATGCGTTGATGCTCAAAAATCCCCAGTATTTGTATGTTATGGAACTAAATGGAGCTTGTGTCCCCACCTGGATGTTACAGATCTGTTTGGTTGGTAAACGAAGATTTAGATATAAGCTCTTTTCCACATTGTTCTACTTCAACCTTTTGAAGTTTTTGCACTAAAGCATATTAGCTCAAAATGGTAGAGCAATGTGCCTAAGCACAAAGTTGCGGGTTCAAATCCCGCATTGGCTATATATGTTTATCGCTTACAAGTACGATGTTTCTCTTCATGAATAAAAGTATAAGGTGCAAAAATAAAATTGTAATGTGCAAATATAAGAACATAAAGTGCAAAAATAAAATTGTAATGTGCACATTTAGAATAGAAGTGTGCAAAAGTAAGATACAATTGTGCAGATTTAAACTGCAATATATTGTGCAAAAGTAAGATACAATTGTGCACATTTAGGATACACATGTGTGCAAAAGTAAGATACAATTGTGCAGATTTTGAATACAATTGTGCAAAAGTAAGATACAATATGTGCAAATTTAGAATACAATTGTGCACTTTTAAGCATTGCAATATGAATTTTAAGCACTTCAACTTTTAGTTTGAATGTGCACTTTTAGTTTCAAAAAGTGCAAATATAAAAATTAAATGTGCAATTTTAGTTTCAAAAAGTGCAAATATAAAAATTAAATGTGCAATTTTAGTTTGAAAAAGTGCAAATATAAAATGATAAAGTGCAAAAATAAGATCATAAAGTGCATGAATGAGAAACAAGATGGGCTTTTGAAATCGATGTTTTAATTTTTATTTTTTTTTTTACTTTTGAGAGTTTCAGTTCACCTCTTACATAATTTAGGCCGATATATGTGAGTTTGAAATCGATTTTTTCCATAAAATAATTTCAAATTAAAGTGCACACTTAAGGTTAAAAAGTGCATAAATAAGGTTATAATGTGCATGATTAACAATTTGGGATTGTTGTGTTCTTGTCTATTATGTAACCTATGTAGGATTCGAACTCACATCTTTGTGCATACGCATATCGCTCTACCAATTGAGCTAATAGGCTATTCATATATAATGCCAAATACAACATACAATATTTCAATTAAAAACCCAACCAAATTCCAAATCATAAGTTCACAAACTACATATCTAAGCACTTTCAAGTGTTCATAACCTGCACATATCTTTTCACAACCTGTCTACGAAAAAATCCTACCTAAATAACCATATGGTGTAACGAAAAATCTGCATACCATATGTTTTACCCCAAAACATGCATACCATATGTTCTTAACAAAAACAAACGCACATATACCATATTAGCAACCTGCATTGTTCACCAAAAGGCCTACCACACACCACAGACATAAGACGGAGTTCAAGAAGAGGTAACTACCTTAGAGGCTGACTGCGAAGCGAGAGATCCGCTTCTGAACATCTTCAGCCTTGGCGTTTGCAATCTTGGCGTCCTCTTCCGCCTTCCTCGCTCTTTCCTTTGCCCGCTCAGCTCTCTCCTCGAGTTGTTGACGCTCTGCAGATCCCTCCATGCTAGTTCTGACCCTCTCTTCTTAGCAGGTCTTCTCACTGAAGCTCCCATCCCTACTGAATTTTACTCAAAGCAAAGAGATCAAATCAGCAAAAATGAAGTAAAAAGAAGATAACAGCCTGCACTTGAACCACAAAAAAATGCAGAAACTTATTTTACCAAAAAACCAAGCAGGAAACATCCAACACTTAAATAGAAAAAAACAGAGAGATGCACTTCAAATACAAAAATATAGAATCTGGAAATAGCAGGAAAAAAGGCAGAAAAAAAAAGAGATGAGAAGCTGGAAACAGAAAGAGAAAGATAGAAACTGGAAACACAAAGATTATCATCAAATGCATTTAATACATATTTACTTAGGTACAAATATCCAACACTAAACCATAAAAAAAAAAAAAGCAACCCTTGAACCAAAAAATTAAGGATGACATACGAGAAGCATTTTCAACTTATACAAATGATGTAGTTATAGCTATATGACTCTCTCCAAGTCAACCAAGTAGCCTATGTGTCTTAATACCTTAACGTTTATGAGTTCAGCTTAGATATTTAAGTACCACATAAGTATTTAACTTTCTATAACACAATGATATCAATACTTTTTCTTTCACATCACCTAAATAAAAATAACTCCAGAAAGTCCACATCTCCTGTTTAAACACTGTCATTTATACTATCTCTACGCTACATGGACTGAAAGTTAACCATAAACTAGATCACGTTCTTAATCACTTTGCTTCATATAATCATGTATATAGAGGCGGATCCAAACGGGGGCATGTGGGGGCACGTGCCCCCACCCTCATCCGAAAAAACCCCCTATATGTATTCTCCTCGTCGATAGCTTCGTTTTGATATATAATACGCATTAATCCGATATCCGAGTAAAAAGTTATGAGTGTTTGAAAATTGAAGATATATTAATCACTTTTAAATAATTCACAATGCTTTTATATTTTATTTAGATTGACAGATCTTTAAAATGAGATGTTATATTACTCATTCGACAATTAGGTAAGAAATTATGAAAGTTTAAATGAGGGAAAATGACAATTTTTTCTACATTGCAGGATATTAGTGATGTTTCTAAAAAGATGATCGATGTAGGAATTAACAAAGCTTTTGATTTAGTATGTCGTCTCATCGTGTTATTGGTTGCAAAAACTATATTGGAAAGAACTTTCTCTACTATGGGTATTATCGAGTTGAACTATTTCATTATAAAACTCAAATTAGCAATGACGAATTTTTTGTACTAGTGAACGTACTCTTTTATTTTTTATCGCTATTTTGTAGTGTTGAAGACGTTATGTATTGTACAAGTTCGTATAATTCATTTTCGTTTATCATCGGTGTGCCCCCACCCTCTTCGGGTTCTGGCTCCGCCACTTTGTATATCTATAAAGGCAACAAAAAAATCTTCGAGACCTCTGAGCTCATTTTGCAGAATTCCATTACTCGAGTTGGAATTAGTATTCCAAGAGAATGACCTAACCGTCCCTATCCCTAATCCTATTTTCTCTGTCCAGATCGCAAAGAGAGCTCAAATTGGCAGTCAAGCCATCTATACCGAATTCCTCACACGAGCTCATCACCAAATTAGGGATTTTCAATTTACCCTCTGTTCCTTTCAATTCACCCTAGATTCATGATACACAATTAATCGAAATTGAACTACAACCTGAGAATTGGAAATTGGAAATCCTTGCAAATTGGAAACAGATATAAACCAAAACCGCGATTAATCATCGATTAATTGAACTAAAACCTGATGCAAAGCTTAGTCTTATGACTAGTTTAAATAAATGTAAGGCTTCGGCCCATAAGTAGTCTAGTGGTAAGGCCTCGGCCCATAGGTAAGTCCAGATTGGATGATCTGGCCCTTTTCATTTCAATGCATATGTAATGGCTATATAAGCCTCTTGCCTTAGCAGATTTTAATATCAGATAAATATTTTCCCTTCTTTCCTCTGCTATCTTCTCCTCCTGTATTCTGTTTTCCAGGTTTCAGTTGGTGGGTTTCTTCCAAAACACCCCCACCATCGTTACTTGAAGGTTGTTTCTGGACCTCCCGTCCTTAAACGGCTCCACAAATCACTGAACGGTATCGTTGGTATCAGAGCTACGACCTCTGACCTGCAATTTCATGGCGGACGAAACTCGGACACAAGTGACTCTCCAAGACCTGGTCAAGCGGATGGATGATCGGGACTCGAAAATCGACAAGGAGTTCTCGGAGCTGCGTGAGTTGTTGGGCACGATAGCTGCTCGGTTGGCCTCAACGCCAACAGATCCGGATCCGGGAGGAGCGTCCTCCTCCTCGCAGACCGCTTCAACACCTCCGCCTCAGGGTGTGAACAACGGTAATGTCCTTTTTACCCCCTTGAATGCTAGTTTAACTTCGGCTGGGGGATCTGCGTTACCGGGTGGCTTAGTTTCACGACTGTCAAAGATCGATTTTCCTAAGTTTAATGGAACGAAAATCAGATCGTGGTTGTTCAAGTGTGAGCAGTTTTTCTCTCTGGATAATACCCAGCCGGAATTTCGGGTGCGGCTCGCTGCGTTGCACTTGGAAGATCAGGCGATTGAATGGCATCATAATTATATGAGAGAGCGGAACAACCAGTACCCTTCCTGGTCGGAGTACATGGTTGACATCTCCGCCCGCTTCTGCGAGCTCATTGACGACCCACTGGCTGAGCTGGTCGATATCCGTTACGACGGCGATGTCGATGCTTATCTACGGGCGTTTGAAGGGGCCTTGACACGCCTGTCCATCCCCCGAGTTCATGCGCTCAGCATCTTCTTGGCCAATCTGAGTCCTCCGATGCAGCTCCATGCTCGCCAATTCAACCCGATTTCGATTCACCAAGCGGCCAAGTTGGTGAAACTGCAAGAGGGGTTCCAAAAGGCTATGTTCCCCGTCAAACACCCATCTCAGCCCCACTTTAAAACCCAAACACCACTCCTACCCACCCCTTCCAGGCCACCCATTTCACCCAAACCACCCCTACTCCAATTACCTCCTCCTACCAACCCCAAGCCCTTTAAATCCATCACCTACAACGAGATGCAAGAGCGCAGAAACAAAGGCCTTTGTATGATCTGTGAGGAACCGTACACTCCCGGCCATCACCTGAAGCACAAGAAAGGCTATGTCCATCTCATGGAAGGTGAGGAGGATGAGGATGTTTTCGAAGAGGCCTTAGAGAGCATCGAAGGAGGGGTCGCTGTTGAGGCTCCCAATGACGATTCCCCTGTCCAGATTTCTATGAACGCCATGACAAGCGTGTTACAATTCAATACCATGAAAGTGTCAGGCTGCCACAACATCAAGGCGTTGCTCATTCTTGTCGATTCGGGCAGCACCCACAATTTCCTTGATGAGGAAGTGGCCAAATCAATGGGTCTCCCATTGCAATTAATTCACCCCCTGACCGTGTCAGTAGCCAACGGGCAGAAATTGAGGGCAAGTCACTTGTGCAGAAATTTTTCATGGGAGGTGCAGGGTAGCAAATTTGTTGCAGACGTCATTTTGTTGCCCCTCGGTTGCTGCGATTTGGTCTTAGGTGTACAATGGTTGTCCACATTGGGGCCCATTTTGTGGGATTTCGGGAAGCTACGAATGGAATTTGTTACACTGGGCAAAAGGCATCTTTTGTGGGGACTGCCTAATCCCACCCAAAAGATGGTGGGCTCTACGAGCCTCCTCAGAGTCTTGCAAGAGAACCCACAGCTAGCCACGTTACAAGCCTGCACTCCTTCACCCAAACTTAGCCACATTGCCGCTTTCCAGACAGATGAAAGCTATGCGCCTGAAATTGACAAGTTGTTGCACAAGTTCCATGTGGTATTTGCAGCACCTACAACCCTTCCTCCTTTTCGAGAGGGGTTCGATCACAAAATACCGTTGCTCTCAGGGGCCAATCCGATTAGCAAACGTCCTTATTGGTATTCTGCAGTGCAAAAGGATGCCATTGAAGTCTTGATAGCAGAAATGTTGCAGAGCGGGGTCATACGCCATAGCACAAGCCCCTACGCTTCACCGGTGGTCTTGGTTAAGAAGAAGGATCAATCTTGGCGCATGTGCGTCGATTATAGGGGTTTGAATGACCAGACAGTGAAGGACAAGTACCCAATTCCCATGCTGGACGACTTGCTCGATGAATTGGGAGGTGTTCGTATCTTCTCCAAACTGGACCTTAGATCCGGATTCCATCAGTTGAGGATGCATCCACCAGATATTTATAAAACTGCCTTCAAAACCCATGACGGGCATTGCGAATTTTTAGTGATGCCCTTCGGGCTCACTAATGCCCCGTGTACCTTCCAAGGGCTAATGAATCACATCTTCCGCAACTTTTTGAGGAAGTTCGTGCTCGTATTTTTTGACGATATTCTGGTTTTCAGCTCGTCGTGGTAGGAATACCTCGAGCACTTGCATTTAGTGCTACAAACGCTACATGACCAGCAGTTGTTCCTTAAAGCTTCTAAGTGCACCTTCGGAGCTAGGCGAATCGAATATCTGGGTCATTTCATCTCTGCTGAAGGTGTGAGCACAGACCCTTCAAAGATCCAAGCTGTACAGGATTGGCCGGCCCCTACAACTCTCAAGCAGCTACGAGGTTTTTTGGGTCTCGCCAATTACTACCGTCGATTCGTTAAGGACTACGGACTGATCTCCCAACCCCTGACAGATTTGCTCAAGAAGGACCTATTTTCGTGGAATGAGAAAGCAGCAGCAGCATTCATATCGCTCAAGCAGAGCCTTTCCTCCACTCCTGTGCTTGCTCTACCAAACTTCGACAAAGTATTTGTCGTCGAAACAGACGCTTCAGGCCTAGGAATAGGCGCAGTCTTAATGCAAGAACACCATCCGATTGCATACATCAGTCGGGTCCTGAGTCCTCGCCAACAAGCTCTATCGGTGTACGAACGGGAGCTCCTCGCTGTTGTATTCGCAGTGCAGAAATGGAATGCTTACTTGATGCATCGACATTTCATCATTCGCACCGATCAGAAAAGCCTGAAATTCCTATTGGATCAGTCCGTTACCTCTCCTTTTCAGCATATGTGGGTGGCCAAATTGCTGGGGTATAGCTATGAGATCCAATACAAGCAAGGGAAGGAAAATGCAGCTGCTGATGCCCTCTCTAGAGCCACTCACTCTCAGCTCTTGCAATTGCATCTTACCTTCAACAATACCGATCTCCTACAGGCCATCAAAGCTTCGTGGTCGAGTGATCCCAATATGAAGCAACTGATCAGTGACTTGAGCCAGGACCCAGACACACACACCCAATTTACATGGAACAATGGGGAACTGCGGAGGAAATCTAAACTTGTGGTGGGAAACGTTCCTGAGCTTAAAGGGAAAATCTTACAATGGCTACACGACTCCCCCATGGGAGGCCACTTCGGAGGCGACGCCACCATCCACCGAATTAAGCAATTGTTTTACTGGAAGGGAATGCACAAAGAAGTAAAGCACTATGTGCGGAATTGTGACACCTGTATGCGAAACAAATACGATCCAACAGCATCTCCCGGGCTGCTCCAGCCCCTCCCCATTCCAGCAAGAGTATGGCAAGACCTCAGTATGGATTTCATATAAGGGCTCCCCCAATCGGCCGGAAAGCATGCCATCTTGGTGGTGATTGATAGGCTGAGCAAATACGCTCATTTTCTGGCCCTCAAACATCCATACACAGCTGCGGAGGTCGCTCAGTTGTACCTCGACAACGTCTTCAAGCTACATGGATTTCCTCAGTCCATAGTGAGCGATTGAGACCCTATTTTCATTAGCGAAATATGGCAGGCTTTCTTTTCGCTGCAAGGAGTCTCTCTCAATTTATCAACAGCCTACCACCCTCAAAGTGATGGTCAAACCGAAGTCACAAATCGGACGATCGAAACCTACCTCCGCTGTATGTGTTCCAAAACCCCACAGACTTGGAGTAAGTGGCTGCCGTTAGCCGAGTACTGGTACAACACCTCACACCATACAGCTATTAAACTCACCCCGTTTGAGATCCTGTATGGACAGCCTCCCCCACTCCATATGCCTTACCTCCCCGGCGAGAGTAAGGTCATCACCGTCGACAGATCACTCCGCAAACGAGAAGAGGTGATCTCCTTGCTCAAGTATCACCTTGAGCGTGCTCAGAATAGAATGTCACAACTTGCCAACAAACGGCGTTCTGACAGGCAGTTCTCTGTTGGGAATTGGGTCTACCTCAAGCTGCAACCATATCGCCAACACTCCCTCCGCAGCCATAGCTCGCAGAAGCTTTCCCCACGCTATTTCGGCCCCTTCCTAGTTACTGAAAGGGTGGGGCAGGTTTCTTACAAGCTGCAGCTGCCATCAGATGCAAGGATTCACGATGTCTTTCATGTGAGTCAGCTCAAGCAATGCCTCGATCACAGTAAGCTCCAAACATCCAAACTCCCCTCCTATCTGCCGGACCTTGGCCTCGATTCAGAACCGGAATCCATCCTCGAGCGTCAATTCGTGAAAAGGGGCAATGCTGCAGCCACAAGGGTCCTCGTCAAATGGAAAAACAAACCTATTGACGACGCTACTTGGGAGTTTTATGACCACCTACTGCTCAAATTTCCAGATTTTCATCCTTGAGGACAAGGATGTCTTGGGTGGGAAGTACTGATGCAAAGCTTAGTCTTATGACTAGTTTAAATAAATGTAAGGCTTCGGCCCATAAGTAGTCTAGTGGTAAGGCCTCGGCCCATAGGTAAGTCTAGATTGGGTGATTGGCCCTTTTCATTTCAATGCATATGTAATGGCTATTGTTGAGAATGTGAAGAGACAAAGAGTCCCACATCGATTATACAAACAAAGAAGCCATAGAATATAAGCTAGTGGGTTACTCCTCCTATTGCCAATTGGTTTTAGGATGGAACCCCGCTCGGCTTATGTGCTAGGCTATCAGCGCAAGGGCGTAGGTGTGCACACGACCCCCGATCCCGAGTCCTAACGGACTTCAGTATGGTATCAGAGCGAAAAAGCCAAACGGGCCGACTCTCGATTCTGGGCTAGCTAAAAAGAGAATGAGATGCTAGACCCGTTGTCCAAGTGTCAACTAGAGGCGAAAAACGACCCTAGTTGCACTTGCGGGGGCGTGTTGAGAGAATGAAAGGTGTGAAGAGACCAAAAGAGTCCCACATCGACAATATGAACAAAGAAGTCTTAGTATATAAGCTAGTGGGTTACCCCACCTAAAGCCAATTGGTTTTAGGATGGAACCCTGCTCGGCTTATGTGCTAGGCTATTAGCGCAAGGGCGCACGTGTGCACACGACCCTCGATCCCACATCGACAATATAAAAGAGAATGAGATGCCAGACCCCGTTGTCCAAGTGTCAACTAGAGGCGAAAGACGACCCTAGTTGCACTTGCGGGGGCGTGTTGAGAATGTGAGGAGACAAAGAGTCCCACATTGATTATACAAACAAAGAAGTCATAGTATATAAGCTAGTGGGTTACTCCTCCTATAGCCAATTGGTTTTAGGATGGAACCCCGCTCGGCTTATGTGCTAGGCTATTAGCGCAACAGCGCACATGTACACACGACCCCCGATCCCGAGTCCCAACGGACATCAGTATGGTATCAGAGCGGAAAAGCCAAACGGCCCGACTCTCGATCCTGGGCTAGCTAAAAAGAGAATGAGATGCTAGACCCGATGTCCAAGTGTCAACTAGAGGCGAAAGACGACCCTAGTTGCACTTGCGAGGGCGTGTTGAGAATGTGAAGAGACAAAGAGTCCCACATCGATTATACAAACAAAGAAGCTATAGAATATAAGCTAGTGGGTTACTCCTCCTATTGCCAATTGGTTTTAGGATGGAACCCCGCTCGGCTTATGTGCTAGGCTATCAGCGCAAGGGCGTAGGTGTGCACACGACCCCCGATCCCGAGTCCTAACGGACTTCAGTAGCTATATAAGCCTCTTGCCTTAGCAGGTTTTAATATCACATAAATATTTTCCCTTCTTTCCTCTGCTATCTTCTCCTCCTGCATTCTGTTTTCCAGATTTTACTTGAAGGCTGTTCCTGGACCTCCCGTCCTTAAACGGCTCCACAAATCACTGAACGGTATCAAAACCTGCAAAGCTTCCAGTTCTCAGATGAAGGCGGGTGGTAGTTGTTGCTTTCGAACAGACCCTCTAGCTCTCGCACTTTCAGGCGCAACCATGGCACTTCCTCCGTCACACTCGTCTTTCCTTTCACCGACGGTGAGCGTCGACGGTGAGATCTGAGGTGTTGTGTGTGGGTTAGGGTTCCGGAAGGAGGCCGGGGAGAGATCCGGGCATCTGTGGTGTGGGCGGTGAGGCGGGTTGAGCGAGGAAGGGGAAGCGTCTGTTTTTTTCACGCTTTGGGCCGGTCTAGCCCGGTTCACTTTTTTTTTTAAATCAGACCCGCGTCCGGTTTTCGATAAAAACAGTTTGTCATAGCGGATAAGGACACGGATAGGCGTGAGGCGGGTAAACATAGCTCCCAGGTTCGAATCCCATTCTTTTCATTTTTTTGCCTATTTTTTTCTCGCTGGTTTTAAACAACATCAAAAGATCTCTTTTTTAGCCAGACGCTTTTTTACACAGACGCAGAGAAAGAAAATCCCGAAGGCGAAACGTGATAGAGAGGCAAGAGAGCCGAGTCCCCGACCTGCCGCAGCAAGCTCCACCTCCCCCGAGCCATCGACCTCCACGCACCCAGCACTCAGCAGCCGGCGGTGAACCCCGCACTGCCCTCCACTCCCGTCTCCCCGCACAGGCTGTACAGCAGAGCCGCCGGCCCGCCTTTGTTCTTCTTCTATCTAGAGCTTGAAGAAGGTGAGTAGTTTTGTGCCTCTACCTTTTAATTTGATTGTTTTGTAAGTTCAATTGGTTGAGATAAAATCAATTTAGATTAGAATTTGCGGTTTTGATAAATAAATTTATGAATTTGTGCTTTGGAATTGTGGTTTATGGTTTTGAGAATTAAATTTGTGAATTTGTGAAATGAAATTTTGGTTTGTGGATTTGTTTTGTTCTGTTTCAGTCAAAATTCCCAAGTAGAACAATTATACCAAGGGGAATCAGAACCCATAAACAAAACAACCAAGAATAAACCCAGTTTTTGCCTCACAAGTCTCACCAAAATAGACTGATAATCAACTCAAACTGGAGAGATTACAAATGGGTTCTTTCCGGAGTCGAGAAACTGTACAATCCAATGGACAGGGTAATAGAGCAATGAAGGAATATTTCATACAAAACAGGGAATGTGAAAGGAAAGGTTGAAAATTTTATTTTATTTATATATATACAAAAAGAAGGAACAATGGATCGAGAGGGGTGGCTTCTATCATTGTATTTGTAACTTTGTATGACCTCTCCTCTCCTCACTCTATGTTGCAATTGACAACTGACAATTGACAATTGAGAATGGTATTATATATACACCGGGTAAATGACTCTCTTGCCATCAATTGATCATTTATTATTAAATCTTCCTATTTGCTAAAATTTTGTTATTTGCTTATGGGTTGTGTATTCTTATGAAATTACCTATTCTTATAGGTTCTATACTTGAGTAAAGTCTTTTTTCTCAAAAAAAATTTAGCCCCCCTCTAAACAAAATTCTGGATCCGCCACTGAACACACTACTGAACACACAATTAATGAAATGCTAAATGCAAAGTCACTTCATGTGTGCAGGTCGAGATTTAGGGTTTATCCTCTACTCCACAGCCGACTTTCCGCAAAAACTGAGCATAAATCAACCAAAAGCTCGAAGTATAAAGCAATAAAGACGGCAAATCTCCAAAATCGCAGGCAAACTGAATCTCAAACTCGAATAACCGACTCGCAGGCAAACTGAATCTCCAATAAAGACGTAGGTAATCGTTTGAGAGAATTTGATACAACGAGGAGCGAATTTAGTTATCGGAGGCTCGCAGATTATTAGAGAGAACACGTTTCTTACCTCTCGATCTCAAGTGAAGTTGAGCTTCGTTGGTAATAATCTGCGAGCCTCCGATAACTAAATTCGCTCCTCCCTGTATCAGATTCTCTCAAACGATTACCTACGTCTTTATTGGAGATTCAGTTTGCCTGCGATTCAGTTTGAGATTCAGTTTGCCTGCGAGTCGGTTATTCGAGTTTGAGATTCAGTTTGCCTGCGATTTTGGAGATTTGCCGTCTTTATTGCTTTATACTTCGAGCTTTTGGTTGATTTATGCTCAGTTTTTGCGGAAAGTCGGTTGTGGAGTAGAGGATAAACCCTAAATCTCGACCTGCACACATGAGGTGACTTTGCATTTTTTCATTAATTGTGTGTTCAGTTGCTTTTTGCTGGATGATTGAAAGATAGTTCCACATGGATAGTCAATAAATGGAGTTGTTGCTTTCTAATTCTAATCGTGGTTTTTTTTATATTCTAAGACTCAATTCGTTTATTTTTCATTGTTCCTTGCATCATCCGTCTCAAATATCTGATTTGATTCTTTGCTACTGATTAAATCAACCTTAAAATATGCTGCTGTGTTAGTGGTTGTATCTTATGAAATCTGGTTGTCAGAATTCAAATGACTCCCCTAGATTTTGTTATTAAGATTGTAACAAATTATTACAGTAAATTGTAGGAAACTGGAAGATGCCTTGAATGTCTTTGTGATTGTTAAAACCTCGTTGCAAAGGCCAGCACACAATACCGGAAGTTCCGAGCTTCTCCAAAAATGGCGGCTTCTGCCAAAACCCTTCATGTATCACCAAATCTAGATCCCTTTACTCTTCTTAAAACAAAATTCTTCAAAACTAAAACCCTTAAATTCTCTCTCCAACACCACAACAAACAGAATTCTCTGTCTCCGGGGAAGACGCAAGAAGTTTCACCTCTCAACTTGAATCCTTCCAACGCCTCCTCCTCCTCCCCAGCAAGTTTGAACGCGCAGCTAAACGAGCTCTGCATCAAAGGAAACCTGGAAGAAGCGATGAAATACTTGGAATTTATGCAGGAGTTGAATATGAGTGTGGGAGAAGATGCTTTCATAGCTTTGCTGAGGCTCTGCGAGTGGAAGAGAGCGTACAGAGAGGGCTCTCGTGTTTATTCTTTCGTATTGAAGTCAGGTATCGATTTTAGTGTTGCTATCGGGAACGCCTTGTTGGGTATGCTTGTGAAGGGTGGTAGTTTGGACGATGCCTGGTATGTGTTCGGAAAAATGCGTCATAGAAATGTTTTCTCTTGGAATGTGATGGTGAGTGGATATGCAAAGGGTGGGCTCTTTGACGAGGCATTGAATTTGTACCACAGGATGTTGTGGGATGGGGTTAGGCCGGATGTTTATACTTTCCCTTGTGTTTTGAGGACTTGTGGGGGTGTTCCTGATTGGGAGAGGGGTAGGGAGATTCATCTTCATGCTATTAGATTTGGTTATCACTCAGATGTGGATGTTGTCAATGCTCTAATCACTATGTATGCCAAATGTGGTGATGTTTATAGAGCAAGGTTGCTGTTTGATGGAATGCCTAAAAGGGATAGGATTTCATGGAATGCGATGATTTCAGGGTATGTTGAGAATGGAGTGGTTCTCCAAGGGTTGAGATTGTACCTTATGATGCGTGAACTTGAGATTGATCCTGATTTGATGACATTGACCAGTGTAATATCGGCTTGTGAGCTTCTAGCTGGTGAGAGATTCAGGTCGGAGATTCATGGATATGTGTTAAAGGCTGGGTTCACACTTGAGGTTTCGGTTTGCAATTCCTTAATCAAAATGTACATGAGCTCTAGGCGATGTGTGGAAGAAGCTGAGAAGGTTTTCTGCGCCATGGAATCTAGAGATGTGGTGTCATGGACTTCCATGATCTCTGGTTATGAAGATAATGGATTATCTTCCAAGGCTCTTGAAACCTATAAAAGGATGGAGGAAGAGGGCATCATCCCTGATGAGATTGCAATAGCTAGTGCTATATCTGCCTGCGCTTCCTTGGGTAGTCTCGACATGGGCGTTAGGTTGCATGAGCTTGCCAACAGAAAAGGGCACATTTCTTATGTTATAGTTGCTAATACGCTGATTGATCTATATGCCAAGTGCAATTGCATTGACAGAGCCTTGGAAGTCTTCCACAACATACCTTATAAAAATGTCATGTCTTGGAGCTCGATCATTTTAGGGCTTCGGATCAACAACAGGTGTTTTGAGGCTATGTTTTTCTTTCGAAGGATGAAACTGCTGATGCAACCGAATTCTGTTACTCTGATTGCGGTTCTTTCAGCATGTGGTAGAATAGGTGCTTTGATGTGTGGGAAGGAGATTCATGCTTATGCCTTAAGGACAGGAGTAGCTTTCGAGGAGTTTTTGCCCAATGCTCTTCTAGATATGTATGTCAGATGTGGAAGGATGAGAGCTGCTTGGAATATATTCAATGGGCGGAAAGAAGATATGGCAGCATGGAATATCATGCTCAAAGGTTATGCACAGAGAGAAAATGGTGGGTTTGCAGTTGATCTCTTCGACAAGATGGTTGCCTCTGACGTATCTCCAGACCGCGTTACATTCCTTGCACTCCTGTGTGCTTGTAGTCGTTCTGGCATGGTCAATCAGGGGCTGGAGTATTTTGATATCATGCAACAGAGTTACGGTATTGCCCCAAATCTAAAGCATCATGCATCCGTAGTGGATTTGCTAGGCCGTGCTGGGCAGTTGGAGGCTGCTCATGACTTTATCCAGAAGATGCCCTTGAACCCAGATCCAGCAATTTGGGGAGCCCTACTCAATGCTTGTAGAATCCACCGGAATGTTGAGCTTGGGGAAGTTGCAGCTGCGAAAATATTTGAAGTTGATAACCAAAGTGTTGGCTATTATATTCTCTTGTGCAATCTCTACGCCGAGAGTGGAAAATGGGATCAACTCTCTAAGGTAAGAAGAATAATGAGAGAAAGGGGATTAATCGTTGATCCAGCATGTAGCTGGATAGAAGTGAAGGGAAAGGTCCACGCTTTCCTCAGTGGTGATGATTTCCATCCTCGGATTAAAGAAATGAATGCTGTTTTGGATGGGTTTTACCAGAAAATGAAAGCGTCTGGGTTTACTGAGGCTGAAATATCCTCTAAAGAAGGTTCGAAAGACGAGGTCCTTTGTGGACACAGCGAGAGATTGGCGATTGCATTTGGGCTGCTCAATACTGCTCCTGGAATGCCTGTTTGGGTTACGAAGAACCTCAGTATGTGTGGAAGTTGTCATGCTACCATGAAGTTCATTTCTAAAGTTGTCAGGAGAGAAATTTTTGTTAGGGACACTGAACAATTTCACCACTTCAAGGATGGGATATGCTCCTGTGGAGACAAAGGCTATTTGGGGGAACCTGTAAGGCATGAAACTCGCAGCAAGTATATCTCTACGGGTGTGTGAGACAGATATAGGTATTTTCTACTTCAGTTTGCTGATACTATCATTTTGAAAAGCACACTTACTTGCTTGGAGATTATCATAGTGAGAGATAGTATCACCATGGCATGCTGTACTTTTGAATGTGTGTGACTATTATTAGGAGGGATGGGTTTACAAAGACAAAGGGATAGAAACTCGTCTTTCCCCATATTTTAGCAACATAGCTCATTTCAGGTGATATACTTCAGGGTGAGCTTAGGGAAAGTACTCCAAAGTAAATGTTGTTTGTAGAATAGAATACTCCAGTATTCTCTGGATAGAGTGTATGTTTGTGTATGATATTAGAACCAGAAGTAGCTCATGTAACATGATCCAACTATAAATTTATCTTGTCCTGAAATTCTTTTTGATCAGTTGAAATTCTGAACCATTGGCGACTTATGACTGGATATCCTATCCCAACAAATTACATAACAAACTGCAAATGCTCATTCAGCTAAAAGGGATACAGCATGGCCCCTGCGCAAGGATGACACGCACATCGAGAAATGGTCCAAAATTTTCCACTTCAAGGATAATTTATCGAAAGAGTAGCCCTTTTCTCTTTGACACCTCCAAACTTTTGTTTACTTAAATATATTTCTACCGATTATATTTTATTTCTTTTAATAAATTGTTGTATTTTAATTAATATCTATATGTTTTCTATTAGCTATTTTATCTTGATAGGGTGGAATATAGAGGCAAACACTTCCCTCGGTCAATTCCTTTTTTTCGTTCATGGAGTGAAAAAGAAATGACGAACAGACAAAATATGGAAATGAAGGATGAAGATGGCTTTGGTACAGGTATAACAACCTTCACAATTATCACTGAAATAATCTTGAACTTGTTATTTTAAAATGTTTTATAAAAATTCTTACAAATATATTTATTACAGGTCGAGTGCTTCCACGGGTTATTATTGAAAATAATAACCAGAAGCTGATCCACAAGATAGTATGCGAGATATACCTGAAATACCAATTGTGCCTGATTGTGAAAATGTCAAAGAAAAAATGGTATGTTGTTGTAGACAATCTTTGAAGTATTATACCTAGCCCTAAATTCCTAGTTATATTAGTAGAAAATCTTGTAATGTAAAAGAAAACAACAACAACAACAACAACCCAGTAAATCCCGCGTAAAGGCAGGGTCTGGGGGTCAGGATGTACGCACTCATACCCCGACTTGGTCAGGAGAGTGTTTCCGATTGACCCAGAAAAATAAGACAAGGAAACTACAAGTCAGGAGATAGGAAAGAGGCGAAAACATAAGTAAACGAAGAAGACGACCGGCGAAAAGCATAGACAGGAAAGGAAAAAAGTTCTAAACTCATAATTATATTTAACCTTAAAATGACATTGTATAATGTTACTATTATCCTTTTTTTATGATTTATTGCCTCCATAGTGTTTGATAGTCCCTGTTGTCGTACCTTTCATGTTGGTTTATCAAATATGTTACTACTATATTCATTTTCTCTTCATGATGTGTTTCCTACCTATAGGTTCAAGATCTAAAAATCTTGAACCCATAGTTGTATAAATCCCTAAAGTGTTTGATAATCCTGAACCCATAGTTGTATCCAGTCTAAAATCATACCTTGTAATGTTACTACTAACTTCATTTTCTTTTCATGATGTGATGCTTGCATTTAAGTGGGTTCAAGATTTTAAAATCTTGAACCCATAGTTATTATAAAATCATGTCTTGTAATGTTACTATTATATTCATTCTCTTTTCATGTTGCGCTGCCTAAAATTTTCTTTTCATGATGTGATGCTTGTTGCATTTAGGTTTTTAACAAAATTTAGGTTCAAGGTTTGTAATTAGATTCAAGATTTTAAAGTCTTGAACCTAGAGTTATATTTGTAGGTAGGTTCAAGATTTTTTATAATGATTAGGTATTCTCTATTAATATCATCAAATAATGTAATTTTTGTGTTTTATATTTATAGTCCATAAATGCCAGATTTTGGGCTGAGATGAAAGTGTTGGCCACATCAATTTCAACTGTGGTCGACCTTGCAAAGGAAGCATATGTAACTGGTAGGAATGAAGATGGAGATAGAATAAGTGAAGTCACAAATAAAGTTGTTGGTGATGGAAGTTCAGGCCAAAATACTTCAGAATGTGATGATTGGGCTGATAGTGACCATTGGAAGGATCCTGATTTCTTGGCTGATGATTTGTCTTCATCATCGTCATCATCTTCTTCTTCCTCCTCCTGATCCTCTTCTTCGCAAGATCCATCATCGAAATCGTTGTTTAAAGGTTACAGATTGATCAAGTCATTTGTTTCAATTTAAAAAGTTTGTTCCAAATATGAAACTAGATTCATTGAGAGTGTCCCGAAGAAAATATG
This sequence comes from Persicaria maculosa, assembly GCA_963922045.1. Lineage (NCBI taxonomy): Eukaryota > Viridiplantae > Streptophyta > Magnoliopsida > Caryophyllales > Polygonaceae > Persicaria > Persicaria maculosa. The sequence goes on along the minus strand of OY998259.1, from coordinate 22,002,801 downwards.
AACAAGATACTAGATCCATTTAAAAAGTTTGTTCCAAATATGAAACTATCATATTCCAAAGGTTAGTAGTGACTGTTCTATGACTTGATCAATCTGTAACTCTTGCACAAGATAAACAACAATTTTGCAGTGTAGGTAAAGAAGGCCGCTTGTTACCATTTCCCACGCATCCTTGAAGGAAAAAATCCCAGCTTTACATATGTGCACGAGTTCGGCTCGATGATCGAACAAACTTCACGCAAAGAAACTGTTTTTAGACATGAAAAATCGAGGACAGCTTGGTCTCTCATAGGTAGCAAGAATGCGGCTATTGATGGGGACACTGCTCTATGAGTTTATTCGTCTTCTGCATCATCCTTATTGTTCCGATGGTTATTCTTCTGGGCAGTGAAAAGTTCAGCAACCTGAAGATTGCAAGAGAATAGTTGTTTTACAGATGAAAAATCGCTTACTGCGCTATTGGTTAAAGTGTAACAAGGCTTGATCTGTGCTCACCTGCTCAGATGAAGAAGCTTGCTCCGGAGTTTTGTCTTCTCGGGTGCGAATAAGGCGTGGAAACCGAAGCGATATGCCCTATCATCATCAAGAGAACGTTTAGAAAAAGCAACAAAAAAAAAGCCTTGTCAGCATCAACTACACCAACTGATATTTGTCCTGAAGAAAGATGAAACCTTGTCAGCGTCAACTATGTCAACTGCAGCCCGGTGCACAGGACTAATGGTCAAATCTGCAGCCTTCACCTCCCAAACCTGCGGATGAAAAAACCAACCATGAAGCCACTAACTGAACAAAAGGGGGAAGTACATGATTATCCGGGCATCTAAGTCGGAAACTGGGCTCCTTGTTCCATCTATGTTAATTGATTAATTATAGAATAACTAATGCTTGTTAGACCCAACTCTTGAACACTTCCTCTATCACAAAAGCAAAAGCCACTTCAAACTGCTGTAGCAGGAAACTGCTATTGGCCCAAATGAACTCGAAGCTCGTCTTAAAAGCTAAATGGGAAACTGGAGTTTTAGATTAATTAGTCTTACTGTCTACACAGAGTAATTTCAAAACGCTTTTGTAATCATTCTTTTAGCGGTTAAAATCATAATAGTCATACATTTTGAAAGCATCTGTTGCATTGCTGCATTGCTACACCAAATGCTAAATTGTTGAAATAGCAAAGGTTGTAAGAACAATTGCTGAACTGTCTAAATACTGAAGGTAGAATCTAGGATGTGTAGTAGTGCAGTAAAATTACCAAAACTGCTAGCAAAGATTATTACTTACCTCTGATGGTTCAAACCAAACATCTGGCTCAAGAGTCTCTCCATAACGATAGTATGACTGTACATGTCAAAAACATACAGAGGGAATCAGAGTTACAAGAAACGTTTTTTTATTATGGGGTGAAAAGCATTGTGCCGTGTAGTAGAAGAGTGTATGAGACTACCTTTGGGTTGGAAATTACTTTAGAGCGTAAGCTGGACGAGCGTTCCTCAAGTACTGCTTCAGAGAATCCAGTGCCTCAAGAACATGATGAGAGAATCAGTACTCAAGAATTGAGGGCATCACAGGATATGACGATCTAACAATGAGAACACAAATATATCACCTATTTTGCAAATGCTTTGAAACTCTTCATTATTACTGTCATAGCAAGCAAGAAGAAAAGCACCATAAACACCTGCAAGAAAAGCCTAATTTTCAATTTTCTATTGACAAGCAAAGAGTGAAAAGAAAATAAAAAAAAACATAGATCAATGATTAAACAGACTCCTAAATCTGCTACAGACCTGTTCGCTTCCCACGGCCATGAAAAGCACCTATGGGAACCAAATCCAGGGAATCACCAATTCTGAAATGTAAATGGCAACAATATGTTAGTCATTAAGATCCATTAAAGCTACACAAAAGGGAAAATAAACGTTATTAAGCTATACCCGTCCATATAATCCTTTTTCAGTTTAAGCCAGTTATTGGACCGCTTCGAAGGCTCGTAAGTAGCCTCTTTGTCCAGTGTTTTAATAATCAAACCCTCACAACTGCAGAAGAAATAAGAAGTTTCTCTTTATTTGAAAACCAAATAAGTAAATAGGCTTCAAATCAATCTTAAAACACATGCCTAACCAAATAATAGATAATAGAACACACCACGGAAAAAAAAAAAAAAAAAAAAAAAAACTAGCGTTGTTCTTTTGAAAAAAAATGGATATCTATTGGAAGTTTTGGATTTCAAAAAGGGAACAGAGTGTAATTTTTTTTTTTTTTTGGTGGAAAAACCTTGTCCAAAGGACAAGGATCAGAAAGAGAAATAAATTAAAGAAAAGGACCAGCTTCCAGCTACACAGTGCACCAGCGGGTCTTGGAGACCCCCCGGGCATCATCTAGGAGAAGGCCAGTCACAAAGTCAGGAACCGAGTCCCAAGTTACAAAGCCTAACGGCAAGGAGAAAGCATAACGAGCAATACAATCGGCAAGACAATTGCCCTCACGAAAAGAGTGACGAAACTGGATAGACCAGTCTCTACAGATGAAGCCATGGCAAAGGTTTACCAGGCTAGCACAGGGGTGGTAAGACTGCACCCCCACTTCCAACAACTTCAAAGCAGACGCCGAGTCGGTCTTGCAGACCACTTTCTTATAACCACTCTCCCAAGCCACTTGGAGGCCTTTGGCGATAGCCCATAGCTCAGCCATATCCACCGAACAGATTCCCACGTTGTGAGCAAAACCCACCAGCCAATCCCCATCCTTATTGCGCACCACTCCACCGGTAGCAGCCTCCCCGGACTTGTTCACGGAAGCATCCGTATTGACTTTAACCCAGCCGGCATCCGGGGGGACCCATCTAATCTTCTTCTTCACCTTTTCCTTCGCCTTGGTATAAGACAGTGATCTAGATCTTGCCCTACTATACTCCTGGACAAGCAACCAGCAGGCATCAGGAAATAACTCCGGGGTCACACTTTCGCCAAAGACCAAGCTGTTCCTTCTCAGCCACAACTGCCACAGGGCAGTAGCGAAGAACGCACTCCAGTCCATCCTATCCACTGTGCAGGGTTTGGAGAGGATATTGTCCCGGATCCACGCCGCAAAGGGGAGCGTAAGAAAGCCCGGTCTCCCAACAGCACCTTCAACCTGCAACCAAAAGGCGTTAGCAGTATCGCAGTCCCGGAACATGTGGATAAGCGATTCACAATGAATAGAACAACAAGGACACAAGTCAGAGTTACCGATGTGTCTTCTTAGACGCTCCTGATTAGTGAGTATCCCGCCTTTGCACGCAATCCATATGAACATTTTAATTCTCTCATTCACATTCAGCTTCCAAACCGCCTTAAAGAAGGACTCATCGGCAAACTGGAAACCATCCAGACCCCTTAACGATAGGTAGCCAGACTTCGCAGTGTACCCGCCATCCTTGCAGCCTGGCCAGCACACCACATCATCTTTGTCAGACACCGTAGTAGCAGCGATCTCCATCAACGAAGCGTTAGGCAAGAAATGAGCGAAGTCATGCCACCTCCAACCTCCCTCGGCATCCCACAAGTCAGAAACCAGCGTCGTCTCAAGGCCGGGGGGACTGCTGTTACCCGTCAGCTCTTCCAAGGTCTTATCTTCCAACCATCTGTCCTTCCAGAAGCGAATACCATGCCCATTGCCGAGACACCAATTCACCTTTGGCTTCAGCAGGGTTTCAAGCGCCTTACGGAGCCCTTTCCAGAAGTGGGAAGCGCCTGGGGAGGTGCCCAGGGACTTGTTAACATACTTACTAATAAGAACCTCCCCCCATAGCCCTTCTTCACCATGCAGCAGACGCCAACCCAGTTTGGTAATCAGCGCCGTGTTGAGATCCGTCAGTTTCTTAATGCCGAGCCCACCAAGCTCCTTGGGCAAAGTTAACTCCGACCAAGCCACCTTATGCATCCGACGCTTCTCCGGGGAAGAGCCCCATATAAAATTCCTACACACCTTCTCGATCTTGTTACACGTCTCCGCAGGCAAGCTCAAGGTCGACATCATATAAACCGGGATAGTAGACAGTACAGCACGGGTAAGAGTAACCCTATCAGCCAGGCTTAGAAGCGACGCCTTCCACCCGGACAGTTTAGTGGCAAATTTGTCCAGAATAGGACTGAAGATGGCATTGGCGACCCGCTTATGCAGAATCGGGATCCCAAGATAGCACCCGAGATCATGGGTGGCAGCAATACCACCTTCGATCTGGATTCTACTCCTAAGAGGCAGCCCCACATTTCTAGAAACAAAGACCTTGGATTTAAGGAGACTCACCTTTTGACCAGAAGCTCCGCAGAAGATATCCAGGCACTTTCTGATGTTCCTGACCTGCGCAACAGAAGCATCCGCGAAGAGCAGGATATCGTCGGCGAAAAAGAGGTGGGAGAGTTTAGGACCCCCTCTAGCGATACTGATCGGTTTCCACTCCCCGGCCTCAACAGACTCCATAATGAGATGGCTAAGTCTCTCCATACAAAGCAGAAAGATATAGGGAGAGATGGGATCACCTTGACGGATGCCACGGGATGGGACAAATTGTTCCGTGACTTCCCCGTTCCATAGCAGCTGCATTCTCGGAGTCCGGATGCACTCCATAACCCATTTAACCCCGATCTCCGGGAGACCAGCACAGTGCAGAGTTTCCTCAATAAAATCCCAGTTCAATCTGTCGTAGGCTTTCTCGAGGTCAAGCTTCAAGCACATCCAGCCCTTAGCCCCTTGTTTCCTTCTCATCGAGTGCACCACTTCCTGGGCTATCACAATATTATCGGATATGAATCTGCCGGGAATAAAGCTCCCTTGAGTGGGCCCCACTAAAGCCGTCATATATGGTTTGAGGCGGGTAGTAAGGATCTTGGTTATCGCTTTATACACGACATTGCACAAGCTGATAGACCTAAATTGCTCAATTTTTTCAAGCTTGCCAACTTTAGGGAGGAGGGCAATGATGGTGTCGTTCACTGCAGCTGGGAGCTTGGCCGAAATAAAGAAGTCCGTGATAAAATCAGTAACCGACCCTCCGATAATGTCCCAGCACTTCTGAAAGAAGACCGGTTGGAAGCCGTCTATCCCCGGGGATTTGTAGGCCCCCATGCTTTGGAAGGCTGATCTGATCTCACTGCTAGACGGAAGCATACACACTTTATCCCAGCAAACTTTCTCAAGGTGGGGAAACGTACCAGGCAGCATCATCGTAGGGCTACTGTTTCCTTCACCGTTGTAGAGCTTTCTGAAATAATCGACAGTCAGGGCCTCAACAACCTTAGGGTCCTCGACCCATTCACCATTGTCCGTCGTCAACCCTTCCACCCTATTCCGCTTGCGCCGAACCACCGTGGAAGCGTGGAAAAAGGCCGTATTCCGGTCACCAAACACCAGCCACTTTTCACGGGATTTTTGAAACCAGAGGATCTCCTCCTGCTCGAGGACGCCATCAAGCTTGGAACGAATGACCGACTTCAGATTCCAATCAGCCGTCGAGTGATTGCTAGCATTCTTCTTCTGGATAGCCTCCAACGCGTGAACCAGATTGTCCTTGCGCCTCTCAATCCTCCCAAACACCTCCTTGTTCCATTTAGACAAGTCGATACTAAGCTTATCGAGGGCAGCAGGAACCGGACACTCCCTCACCCAACTGGTCTCAACAACTCCAGAAAACTCCTCATGAGTAAGCCACGCGGCCTCGAATCTGAAAGGCCGGCGTTTCCTATCCTTCCTGACAAGCGGATTGAGCTCGAGAAGCAGAGGGCAGTGCTCCGAGGAGTACCGGGGCAAGTGACGGACTCTCGCTTCCGGCCACCGAATACGCCCATCCAGGTTAGACAGCACTCTGTCTAACCGCTTAGAAATCACCCGACCCCCCAACGACACCTTACTCCAGGTAAATTCCTGACCTGAGAAGCCAAGGTCCACGAGGGCCGACCTGTCGATAATACCGTTAAACATCGGCGCATCCCGATGAACAACACCCGTACCTCCCTGAGACTCCTCCGGACGAACAATGCAGTTAAAATCGCCGCCAATGAATAGCGGCCCGTCAATGGAGTTCAGGCATCTAGACAAATCCTCCCAGAAAGGGGCTCTTCTCGCCACTGTGGGGGGGGGGCGTACACAGCAATCAGATGCGCCCTCGAACCGCCCACCGACCAAGAGGCATGAATAAAGTCATTGTACTTAGCCTGGATGTCCAAATTGCACTTGTTAGCGTTCCAGAGAATCCAGATACCGCCAGCGAAACCGTCCGCCTCGACACGGTCACAATTGGAAAAGCCCAATTTATCACAAGCCTTCCTAGCTTTCTCTCCCGAAATACGAGTCTCCAACAGAATCAGCACATCCAGAGAGCACCGCTTTAAGATGAACTTGATAGCTCTTCTGAAACTTTTCTTACCTGCACCAAAACAATTCCAAAACAAAACGTTAATATTACTATCCATGAGAAACAAAGGTAAACAAGCAAAAACCCAAAGAAAAGGGAACATTAATCAGAGAAGGAGATGCCGAGAGGGGGCCTAAACCACGTTAGCCTGGACCTCCTGCCCCCCACTCGTATGTGCCCTGTTAGCCTCTGGATCCCCCAAATTCTGACTCGCTTGCCCATCTTCCACAGCACTTTGGTTCCAGAATTTCCCGGCGAGGGGAGAGGAAATCGCCCCCGTCAGCCCGGACACCCAATTGATCGTCTGATCGGAACCTCCTATGGTCTGAGTTAGGATCTGCGCCGTCGCCGTGGTGTTAGCACCCAAACCCGGATTCCTACCAGAATCTCTACCTTCCACATAGTTCGCCAGGGCAAGACCCTCATCAAGCAAGACGGTACTGTTGTTGACTCCCGTCTTAAGTTGTTTCTTCTTGAATTGAGAAACCTTTGGGCCTTTTAATTTTGGCCCAGCCTTCCGGCCTTCCTTACCAGCTTGAACATTTCGGCCCTGGGCAGAGTGGCCCACCAAGTCCATAGCCTCACCCGGCCCATTACTCTTAGTCTCATTAGGCGTCTGTGGAGCACTCCTTTTAGACTTAGGATCTTGCGTGTTCCCCACTGCCGCCGTCTTTTCAGAGGAAGGGCCCCCTCGAATACTGCCACTCCCTACCCCCACGTTCGTCTTGGGAACCGACGGAAAATTCCTAGCCGTATTGCGATCCCTAGGCTCCATAATGACAGGTCCACGCTTAACGGTCGAATTAAGCGCGCGGGTTGGAGTCGGAGCCGGAGCCGGAGCCGGATTCTTCACCCTTCCGCCGCCTTTCGGATTGTCGTTCCCATACTGGAAAGAGTTCAGTTTCACCGGCTTCTTCCTCCTTGAGACCACCATCCAGGGCCCATGGATCCCAGCTTCCTCTCCTGAAGCATCATCATCACCCTTGTCCTTCTGCTTATCTGTGGATTCAACCGTCCCTTCACCTTCTTTGACAGGCTCATCCTTCTTCAAGATATTAGGGCACCTATCCTTCAGGTGACCGACTCTCCCGCAGGCGAAACAAATCCTCGGGATTCCTTCGTACTCGAGCAGGTACCTCTCTCCATTGATAGTGATAGATCCTTTCAGAGCTTCCTCCAAGTTCACTTCAACACAGACCCTCGCAAAGTTCCCTCTATTAGTGTAAACCGTCCTGTGATCCACCTTTAAAGGCTTGCCCAGACCTTCAGCGATTTTCATGAGGACATCCTCCTGGTAGAGAACTAACGGGAGATCGAGTATTCTAACCCAGGACGGAGCACACTTGATGGCATCCGAAGGTTTGAAGTCAGGGGTCCAGGCCTTAATAATCAGGCACTTGCCAAAAACCGACCAAGGCCCCCCCCATGAGAACCATATCACAGTCCTCTTTCCTGTTGAAGCGAGCGAGGAAATTCCCATACGGAAGATCAATCACTTGAAATCTTTCACAGCTCCTCCATGCTTCTCACAACTTCTTCTCCATGACGTACAACGGGATTCTAGGACCAAGGACTCTGATAACCAAAGAGTTATCCCAAACTCCGGCAAGAGCGTTTAACACCAGCGGATCGATGGACACCACCGGATCACTGCCCGGACCGTGAGGGAAGGACACACTTATCTTGCCTTGGATAAGACCCTCGTTCAACCTAGTCTTCTGCTGCGTGACGCCTCCCAGCACCACCTTATCCTTCCAGGAAACTGTGCTACCAGGGGGTGGGTAAACAAACGGACCCGGTGCTGTACTTGAGGTCCCCGGAACTCCCAGGGGGGGAGGATCCGGGCCACGGTCCACTTGCATCGTCTCCGGGGTTATCTCCACCCTGGGCGTGGTCGGCGTAACCGCTTTGGCCGAAGCAACCATGAGAGGGAGGAAACGCTTTGTTAGCTTTTGGGGAACAGAGTGTAATGGATGTTGCATTGTACTCTTATGAATGTACATCCTCATAATTCAGAGCACTGTAGAATTTGGTGAACATTTGGCATGAAGTATACCTGGCATCAGCAGAAGCTTCAAGGAACTTCTGTATCTCCTCAAGATCATTGGATGTGATAGCTGTTGCAAACTGAAAAAATCCAGGCTCTTCCACAAAAGATTCATACAGAAGCTGCATTATAGCATGGGTGGTTCGTATTACTACAATTCTTCAATGTTGAAAATATTAGTGGCATATGTATGCATGAGCATGTGTATAGGTGTGGCTTATATATGCATCATAATTTTTTCTCCTTAAACACATGCAAGGAATGCACATAGTAATTACTCAAAGATACTAAAAGGTGTTTGATAGAGATGTATAATGAAGCTGCAAGACCACATTACCAAGTTGTAACCGGATGAATACGGGAACCATTAAGGTTAGCCTGGTGGAATCCGCATTTTCTTCTTCAAAACAAGATTCAATCTGTCTTGTCAAAACACCCACAGCCACTTCTATGGGTTCACAAAAGGAAAGATGACATTATATGTTGGAACCTCTGTTTTCAGATTTAAGGCTAACAACTTGCTTTTTCATCCTGATGTAAGCGAATAAAATCCTTTAGGCAAGCAGTGGCCACTAGCCACTTTATGCCCATCTCCAAACAACCTAGGCACTGTAGTCCTGTGGAGGAGATAACAACTAATCTGTTTGCTACTGTCTCGACCTATCGATTTATCATTGTCCTTGTATTTCGAATTTTTACATAACAATAACAAGGGAAAACTAATTAAAATACCTTCACCTTTGGAGTATGGTAAAAATATATCTCAACTTTCAAATATAATAAAAATATCCCGACCTTTTAGGGTAGTGGTAATATATTACCACGAGTTTTCTCATGGGTCAAAAATGCTGACAAGACAGTCTACGCGTATTTTTTTTAACAAGGCAGCCTGTGTGGAAGCTTTTTTAAAAATTATATAGCACTAAAACTGGGTTTTCTTGAACGGTTTTCTTAGGAAAAAAATAAACCGACAACAAAATTAAATCCGAAAAACGAAATTGATTCAACAAAACAACTAATCCTGTCAAAATTGCCACAAATCAACACAACACGACTATTCCTAACACCAAACCGACAACAAAACTAAACCAACAACAACAACGAAGAGGGGAAAAAAACTTACTCAGTCAAATCCGTGGACGAATCAAAGTGAAAGAAGATGTGAGAGAGACAGCTTAAGATAAGCGACCACGAGGGAGGAAGACTGTCATTGAAGAGGAACCATGAGCTACCTGGAAGACCTAGAAGACAGTTCAAGAAGCGTCCGCAGAAGAAAATAGGAGGGAGGAAAAGACGTTGTGCATGAACTCGGTCCAATTTTTTTTCCTAAGAAAATCGTTCAAAAAAAACTCTTGTTAAAAAAAATTCCACATAGACTGCCTTATGTCATCATTTTAACTTCGTGGGAATATATTACCACTACCCTCAAATATTGGGATATTTTTATTACATTTGAAAGTTGGGGATATATTTTTACCATACCTCGAAAGGTGGGGTATTTTAATTAGTTTTCCCCGATAACAATAACAACAACATAAGGGCTTTAGGCAAGATGTCGGAATGGCTATTGACAAGATAATTTCACCTAAATTATTACAGGTCCTTTTCATTTTTTCCGAACACATTGCAAAAAGGGACAAAAACTCTCTTTTCCCGAATCGAAACCTAAATCTGTCGAACGAATTGTTTTGATTGAAAATAGCATAAAATCGATGAAATTAATCAAAAGATCAATCAATCAACACACGAATTGGTATATCGCTCGCTTTACGTGATTATCGAATGGCGATTTTTGATCTTCGTTCGAAAAAACTGTCAAAGGAAGAGCTCGGCAGATCGATACGAGGTGAATGAATAAGCTCGGCAGGTTTAGATGAGGTGAATACGTAACCTCGGTGCATAAAAACGAGGTTATGAAGGAGCCTCGTCTACTTTTCATGAGGTATATAATGACCCTTTTGAAGATCTTATCTAAATCCTCGTTTACATAAGCCGAGCTAAATCAATAACCTCGGCTTCTATTGTTGAGGTGAAGGAGGTGCTCGGCTTCTGTTGTTGAGGTTAAGGAGGGAGCTCGGCTTCTGTTGTTGAGGTTAGTATGTAAGCTCGGCCAATGTTGTTGAGGCTATAAAATAGCCTCCTTGACATTGCATAAATTCATTAAATTGTGTATATGTGTGATGGATATTGTTTTAATGCAAACTCATATGCTTCTAAAAATGAGACAGACTATAAGAATGAGACAGACTAAATGACTAAATTAGTTTAGAAAATGTTGTTTTCCCCACTTTTGATTGTAACTCTCAATGACTAAATCAATATCATAACTTTATCTAAATAGCAAATTAGTTGTTCTTAATCAGACATGAAACAGATTAATGCATATTTTAATGTTTTATCTTCTAGTAATTGTTTCAAGTGGCCGGCCACTTTCCACCTATCCTCAAAATTAGATTTGACATGTTAAGCTAATTAATTAATGAAGTAAAAAAATAACAGAATTACAAAAATAGAGAGAGAAGAACGGAGAACAAAATCACACTATTAAGCAATGATCAGCGAAGAACTCAAGGATAAGTTGAGAATCTTCACATTGGTCATGAAGAATTCGTTCCCTTGTATGTAAATTATTTCCACTGTAGCTTTAAACTCATTTTTTAATACAGGTTGCAGTTACACAAAATACCTTATATGTAAATAAGAAAAATGTAATTACTTGGAGCTACATTACTTGTACTAATCTAAATAACAAGCCATTGGTAGTGACTGTTGTTATGCTATGGAAATCTAATGTATTAGCAATAGAAAAACAACTAGGAATTACATCCACGTTGCATTCACGATGGTTTCATGAACAAAAAATATTGATATATGTCAGTTCGACAAGTAATATTGAAATCTTAAATTACCTCTATTGATGTTACATTCATGACGAATACATCTATTCACTAGTGTTTTGGCCCGTGCTACGCACGAGTCTAATTTGTTTTTATATAAATTATATATAAAATAATATTTTATGTTATAATTATTAAAGAATTATCGCTAGGGAAAAATATTTTTGTATAAATATAGTTATGTTATTTATGATGAACTTTAACCGCTAAATTGTTATCAAATGCATAGTTTTTCGTGCTTCATACTAACATTTATATTTAAGACCACAAACATTATACAACTAACCTTTTTCTTGCTTCTATTTATTCAAATTAATATGATATATTATGATTTCTAATATTAATTTTAAAATGATGAAATTAAATAAATGAGTAATGTTAATCTAAAAAGGATATTTCTCACTGATGAGATAATATATTGATTTTTAATTAAAAAATGATGTTTATGCCAATTTATATGATTATTATGATTTAAAATATTAATTGTAAAATGGTTAATCTAAATAGATATATTGTTATTATTTTTAATCTAAAAGTTTTCCTAATTGTTAAGGATATATTTCGTTAATGCATTTAATTTACTGGGCAAAACGAAATCCTCTTTGATAAGTTATATGCATTTAATGTACCTTTGAATCGAACAGTCCAAGTTGGGCGAGTTTACGGCGATGTCGACGGTCCAAGTCGTGAAGGCCGCCAACCGAACCGGGTGCAAGGTTGTCGGCGACGGTGGTGGAGACGGGTGGTGGAGAGCAGAGAGCGGGACGACGAGAGGAGGGCCTGGGTCGCTCGCGGTTCCCTTTTCTCCTACCTGCTGAGCTTGAAAAAAAATTCGAACAGAAGAAGACGGGGCGGGGAAAAAAAGAGTTGTAAATGGGAAAATAAAATAGAAATGGGTTTTGAACCTGTGACTTCTACCAAACCAGTTCAGCATTCAGCACGCCTCTGGGTCGCTCGCGGTTCCCTTTTCTCCTGCCTGCTGAGCTTGAAAAAAAAATTCGAACAGAAGAAGACGGGGCGGGGAAAAAAAGAGTTGTAAATGGGAAAATAAAATAGAAATGGGTTTCGAACCTGTGACTTCTACCAAACCAGTTCAGCATTCAGCACGCCTCTGGCCCTTTACCACCCAAGCTACCCATTCAACCTTGTTTCATTCTACAAGGTATATAAATTAGTATTCTTGAATACTTTGTACGTAGGTGTAACCCAAAATTATTTAGAGTACTTTTAATTAATACAAATAATTTAAAAATTATATTTATATTGTGCATGTCCAATAATATATATTTGCATATTTTTTCTTACAAGATGATATTTGTAATAAATATTATGATTATTATTCTAAAATAATGATTCTTTTAATATTTTTTTAAAATTTCATTTATATTAAAAAAAGTATAGATATATATATGTTATTTGATATTTACAATGTAAAAAAAATATGCAAATATATTTTTGATATTTACAAGATGATATTTGATATTTTCAACTATCATATACAAGTTGTACCAAGGATATAACCATATAAGCATTAAAAGGATAAGGAAAAAATTACTGAAGATCATCACTTCTAAAGCTCATGTTTGATTGGACATATGCCAGTTTAACATAGGCAGACCTATGACCCTCGTTATTAACCGCTTGGCTCGACGGACTCGCCATTAATCCTTAGGTTGAGGATAAGTGGGAAGTGGACACTTGAAGCAATTACTGTAAGATAAAACATTAAAATATGCATTAATTTGTTTCATGTCTGCTTAAGAAGAACTAATTTACTGTTTAATTTGGATAAAGTTATGATATTTATTTTGTCATTTATAGTCGCAATCAAAAGTGGAGAAAACAACATTTTCTAAACTGATTTAGTCATTTAGTCTGTCTCATTATTAGAAGCATATGAGTTTGCATTATAACAATATCCATCACACATATACACAATTTAATGAATTTATGCAATGTCAAGGAGGCTATTTTATAGCCTCAACAACATTGGCCGAGCTTACATACTAACCTCAACAACAGAAGCCGAGCTCCCTCCTTAACCTCAACAACAGAAGCCGAGCCCCTTCTTCACCTCAACAACAGAAGCCGAGGTTATTGATTTAGCTCGGCTTATGTAAACGAGGATTTAGATAAGATCTTCAAAGGGGTCATTATATACCTCATGAAAAGTAGACGAGGCTCCTTCATAACCTCGTTTTTATGCACCGAGGTTACGTATTCACCTCACCTAAACCTGCCGAGCTTATTCATTCACCTCGTATTGATCTGCCGAGCTCTTCCTTCGACAGTTTTTTCGGACGAAGACCAAAAATCGTCATTCGATAATCACGTAAAGCGAGCGATATACCAATTCGTGTGTTGATTGATTGGTCTTTTGATTAATTTCATCGATTTTAGGCTGTTTTCAATCAAAACAATTTGTTCGACAGATTTAGGTTTCGATTCGGAAAAGAGAGTTTTGAACCTTTTTGCAATGTGTTCGGAAAAAATGAAAAGGACTTGTGGTAATTTGGGTGAAATTATCTTGTCAATACTCATTCCGACATCTTGACTCTAGCCTCACTCTAACAACAATAATACGTAGTAATAAATTGGTGATAAATAATAATAAAAGAATAATACGACCCATATTATACGGGCGGGCAAGAATCATGCCCTTGTGTTGTGACACTTTAAGCCCTCGCCGCGTGAAGAGAATCTCTCCCGCGCACTCACTCGGCCCCTTTCCTGCTTTCTGCATTGCCGATCCTCCATTACTCATTAGCCCTTGCAGCAAAGTAAAGCAACTCACTAACAGTAACAGAGAGCGAGCGAGAGATACACACAGCCAGGTACATGTTAATGGAGAAACCCACCAAGAAACAGGTGCTTCTCTTTTACTGTCTGGAATCCGAAGATCTCGCTCGAAATATCGCCTCCCAGTCCGACCTCATCCAGCTCCAATCCATCAACTGGAGGTCCTCGATTCTTTAAATTTTTGCTTTCGTTCAAGAATTAGTCCCCAATCGGGCTTGTAATCGCTCTTGAATTTGGAAATTTGTTCGTGCCTGTTGGGGGGTTTTCTGGATTTTTATGGACTATTGCCTTTGGAGTGTGCTTAGGTTGAGTTTCCCCCTTTTAGCTATGTACAAATGTTGACTAGGAAATGACCACAAACACTGATTTCAACTTTTGTTGTTTTTTCTGCGTTCTTTGTGAGTACGATTGTTTGAGCATGCACAACTTTTTTATTTTTTTTTATATATATTTTTTACTTTTTAAATGCTTTTGAGCATGTTTAAGGCCAATGGAATTTCATGCTACTGAACTTGTCTGTTCTGATAAAGTCTTTTTGATTAGCTTAAATTCAGTAATTTTTTTGATATGGCTGAATTCAGTTTTCTATCTTACTCTTATCATCTCCGGTCTCTCGGAATCACCCTCTTGATTTGCATCTCGACCCCCAAGAACTTGTTTTAAGCGGGATTACATTGGATTGATAAGTAAGTAAGTAGGTGATTAGTTGAAATGATATTCTAATGAAATATCTGTGGTACTTGATGAAGACACTGTCTTTGAGGGGAAATCTGATGGTGTTTTCGTGCACGTCAGGAGCTTTGATGACGGCTTCCCAAATCTCTACATAAACGATGCACAAGATATCCGAGGCCATCATGTTGCCTTTTTGGCATCTTTTAGCTCCCCGGCTGTCATATTTGAACAGCTGTCTGTCATATTTGCACTTCCTCGCTTGTTTGTTGCTTCGTTTACTTTGGTGTTACCTTTCTTTCCGACTGGATCCTTTGAGCGAATGGAAGAGGAAGGGGACGTTGCAACAGCGTTTACAATGGCAAGGATTTTGTCAAACATCCCTATATCCAGAGGTGGTCCAACCAGCTTGGTCATCTATGACATTCATGCTTTACAGGTTCGTTTCACTTTCCGTCGGACCATGGTTATCAATCTGATATGGGGTTTTTCCTTGTGTTTATTTGCCTCCAGTAAATGGCTTATTGCGTATGTCTTCATGAACTGAAAAAGCTAAGAGCTCTCTCAATTTGGGAAATGAGAAAATAGGTTTTTAGGTTTGGAATTCAGATGCTTTTTAGCATTTTGCATCATTTTCTGCGGAGAAATGTGGTGAGTTCTTATTAGAAAGAAAAGATACAAATTTTGGATAAGTTCAACTTTTGAACATGGTCAGATCAAATTTTCAAGCTAGATAAACAGAAAATTAGATTGATTCTTACTTCTGTGTATGTAAAAATCATCAATGTGCGTCCAATGAAGGTGTGCAATTTCCTTAATCATGCAGATGCAGTTCTCTCTCTTGCTGTTGATATTTTTTTTTGTATTGTTTTATGCCTCTATGCAAGATTAGAGCGTCAGATGTCTATAAAGTGAAGTTCATCTTCTAAAAATAAAACTGTTGCAAGGAGGTGTTAGAGTAGAGGTAGTAAATTTAAGTAGCTATTAGTTGTATGCATTCTGATTCGCAAACTACACTATATTTTTGTTTGTTTTGAAGAAGTGAATTCCTTCCTGATTTTTCATCTTCTTCAACTCCTTAAAGTTTTACATCTTTTCAATTTTCATCTCATCTTAACTTGAACATGGAGTTTGAATATTTTTCTTGTTAACCTGCACAGGAAAGATTCTACTTCGGGGACAATGTCCTGCCCTGCTTTGAAACGGGGATTCCTCTGTTGAAACAGCGTCTCCAGCAACTCCCCGATGCTGACAAGGTCTCCGGCTTTGTTATGTGTTTCTTGCCAACTCCTTTTTTTCCCCATTCTTTCAAATTAGTGTCAGAATAGTTACAGCTTTTGCCCACATGACTCTTATTTTTCTGCAGATTGTCATCGCATTTCCAGATGATGGAGCATGGAAGAGATTCCACAAGTTGCTGGACAACTTTCCCACGGTTCGTTTTAATCACCATGTATAGTTGCAAGAACACCTCCCATGTACTCTGCTTTCTTCACTAAATCCACCTTCTTGGTTTGTTGATTGCCAGGTGGTATGTAACAAGGTCCGAGAAGATGATAAGAGGATCGTTAGGATCAAGGAGGGTAACCCTGCTGGCTGTCATGTTGTTATTGTCGACGATTTGGTCCAATCAGGAGGCACCTTAATCGAATGCCAGGTACTGAAATGCTGTCTAACGAGCTTGGTTGTCTGCATTGTGGCATTGATCGGTTTGTAAATTTCGTTGTCTGATTGTCAAGGCTCCTACATTTCCCCTGCAGAAAGTTCTAGCTGCGCATGGAGCGACAAAGGTCAGCGCCTATGTCACGCACGGAGTCTTCCCAAAGCGCTCATGGGAGCGGTTTATGCACAAGGACGGTAATGTCTCTCACCCTATGTTCTATCTGATTCCGTCTTCTTGAAATTGGTATCATTCCCGTTACAATTGGAAATGGCATAATGCAGGCTCTGCGAACGCGTTCACATACTTCTGGATCACCGACTCCTGCCCCCTTACCGTTAAAGCCATTGCGAACCAAGCGCCTTTCGAAGTGATCAGCCTCGCCAGTTCCATTGCTGATGCACTACAAATATGAGCGTGTTTCATTGTAACATTAGCGTTCACTTGATGTGGTAACTGGTCAATTCGTGTGTTAGGCATTCGTTTTCCGATTATCGGTTGAAACATCCGCAACATTCGTGATGGTTCTCGGTTTGGCCCCTTCGGAAAGACGATGGTCAATAATGCAATCATCAGAACCTTGTTAGTTTGTTGTATTGTTGTACACCATTGACGATTACATATTTCCGTCCCAGAGTTACAATCGGTCACATGGACGATACATTTATCGTAAGATTGTTATTCGAGTCGAATATTATTGGATGTTTAACTCGTTTAGAAATGAATTTGTAGTCGAGTTTAAAAACATGTGGTGAATTAGCTCGAGCTGAATTTTTTGGAGTACGAGTTGAGTTCGAGCCGTTGTGGTCGAGTTTCAACCGTTGTGCAGATCAAAAGTTTAAAGTCATGGGCCGGACTAAACCGAAAAAATAACGTGTTGGCTATATACACTCCAAATAATTAATTTTTTTTAAATGTTAATTAGTCACAAGGCTTGCACGTCCTTAAGGACGTGCATTTTCAGCCTTTGGATTTGCGGCGTATATAACCACACCCAAAAATAATGAATTGATTTGAAGAGCAAACCGGGTTACAATATTTTAATTTAAAGACCGAACCGGATTAGGTACGGCGACGTCGGACAACTTTATCCAGTTTCAGCTGGATGACACGTGTCATGTCATATTCAGGGGAATGATTGAGTGCGGACGAGTCTAAATTAGCTAACTACATCAACCACCCTCCAACGCTCCCCAGTCCCCACTCCCAAATCAGCACACTGGTTTAATCGATTGGGGGCTTATGATCTTCGAAGCTTTCTCTCTCTCCACATTTACTCTCTCCTCTAAGCGAGCTGCGGATTGGACTCGTAGAAACTACTGAAAGGTATTTTTGCCCGATTTTGAGATCTATTGATTTCAGTTTGCAGTTTCTTTAATTGCCTATTTGGCCGTGGAATATTGTCTTGTTTGAGCGCTAGGGCGCCGTTGGATTACTGTTACGAGTATTTTTTGCTTTCAATTGACTGAATTTCATTTGCCCCGCGGGAAATTTCATGATTTGGAAACCTTGAAATACTACAGTGCTGTTGATCTGCGTGTTAATTTCAACAATCTCCATCTTCTCCATAAAATCTAAGGTCTAATGCTACAATGCCGTCTGTCACTGTGAGCTCTTTATTTGAAAGAGTCAAGTTGAGGTTCGGGGAGTTGAAAGGGAGTGAAAAATGGTGTTGACTTGTAGCATAAGTTACATAAACACAAAAGATTCGTCAATCGATCCATGAAGCTTCCATTGGCAAGTGATTTATTTGCTTTATTCGCCAAGCTGCATTATCCAGATGTTTTGTGTTTTTTTTAATCTGATTTAAAAGTTTATAAGATTAAATAGTTTTGCTTACCTGAAATACCTGTTTTTAAAACACCTAGTTCTACTAAAAGGATCTCAATATCTCTTTTTTTTTTTTTTTTTTTTTTTTTGGTAAGCACATCTCAGAAATTTAATAGGATTATGTTATCTTGTTTTGGCAATTAGCCTATTGAATTAGTTGCCAGTAGTTCTTTAATCAGCTATCTTTCTTGATTTATAAAGCTTGGACCTGATTTTCTCGGAGGACCCCATAATGGCGATTAGCATCTCCGCAGCCTCAAACTCGGTTTCCACAGCAGCAGCTGATGCAAAGGCCACAGCACTGGTGGCCCTTGGCCATTGCCATTTGCGCTTAAAGTCCTCAAAGGTTTCATTTGCTCTATCCACAAAGCCCAAGATTCAGTTTTTCTCCAAGGTTCATGTCTCTGTCCTCTCCCTCTCATTAAGGTGAATTTGAATGGTTCTATTATAGGGCTCCAACATCTTCGATCTGGGTGAGGAATCTGTGCTGTGAATATGATTCTTGATGTTGGTCAGTTTCTCTGACAGAATCAGGTTTTTTACTTGCCTCTTCAGTTCAGGCTGTAAGTAACATGTGCAAGGATTAGTTCAATAGTAACAATTTTACATAAAATGTTTTGATCTGCTGTATATCAGTGTTCAACATAGGGAGATTATTTATCGGGACAATTTAGTATGTTTATTGAGGTGTTGCTCAGTGTGTCCTACTCGGTTAATTCTGGTCATATATCCCTTTCGTTACATCATCTTCGCGTCAGATAGGTAATGATTACTTTGGTTAAATCATGAAAGGCATATATTCAGTAGAAGCTCAGTATACTTGCAAACAGCAACCAGTGGCTATGTTTCATATATAAGCTGTCGTGATGTTCCACTGTAGGGTAGCCTTGGGTCGGGGCACACTGTAACATTGAAGGCCCGGTTAAAGAAGGTTGCAGTACATGCTTTCCCAGACGATGGAGCTACTCCTGCTCCAGATGCTAAGTCTGGATCACATGTCCAAGAGACCAAACAAGAGAACAAGGATTCTTCTTCAACCTTGGCTACGGAGGAGTCGGTCTCTGAGTTTATCTCTCAAGTGAGGAACCTTGTGAAGTAAGCCTATGCATCTTTTGATCCATCCTTCAACTTCCTAAAAAAAACACCGGTTACTGTGATAATTTGTTATTTTCCGATCATTTAGGCTGGTGGATTCTAGAGATATCGTAGAGCTGCAAATGAAGCAGTTAGACTGTGAGCTTATAATTCGTAAAAAGGAGGCCATTGCACCAACTTTACCTCTTGCTCCCATGGCTACTGTACCATATGGTGCACCGTATATGACACCACAAGTGGTTTCCCCTGCACCCGTACCAGCACAAGCACCATCAAAAGCTCCTGCTCCAAGTCCAACTGCTTCGAAGCCAGCTACGCCATCACTTCCCCCTCTTAAGAGCCCTATGGCAGGAACTTTTTATCGCAGCCCAGCTCCTGGTGCTCCTCCATTTGTACAGGTGCTCAGCCGTTCAAAACTTTGAGACCTATTCTTATTATCAAGATTTGCTCTCCGTGCCAACTTATGTTAGAATTTGATTATGTTGCTCTCCTTCCTGCAGGTTGGTGACAAAGTGCAGAAAGGACAGGTATTGTGTATTGTTGAAGCCATGAAGCTGATGAATGAAATCGAAGTAAGTTTTCTTATATGTCATATCATCCAACTGTTTGAATGATACATGCCATGTCTTTTTGTCCTCGTTTATTTTGACATCGTCAGTAGCATTTACAATCTTGCAATCTTCTCAAATCACTGATTGTTCTGATCAGTGGCGGCCGCAGGATCCTCCGAAAGGTGGGGCGAAATTTTCTAGTGTGTACTAAGATATTGGCCTTAAATAAACTTCTTTACCTAAGCTATGATTTTCAACTTAGCATTGGATTATAGAAAAGTAGGCTTACATTTGCTTACATTTGCTTTGTTGCTATGATAGTTGTTTCTCGTCATTCATTGAAAATTGAGGCATTTGTCATATTTAGGAGTGTAAACTTATCGAAATTCAATCATGTTAAATTCAAAGCTTTTGCATATTAGCCAGGATTGTAAAATCACCAATTTTATAATATCTTTTGGTTCCCAAAGACATGATAGAAATTATGATTTGAATATGTAGGTTACGAAAATACAAATATTGCATAAAGCTTCACAAATTCAATTCATAAATTTCATTCTCAAAATCACATTCACAATAATTAAAACACAGAATTTATTCTCAAAATCAAAACTCTAATGAAAATTTCACAAAATTTATTTTCATAATCAAATCATAATTTCACCAATTTTATGGGGTTTAATTAGTTTATAGCTAGATAATTTGTATATAGTAGGGAGCTCGAGAAGTGGGAACATAATTAAATAAGGGGTAGAAACATAGAGAGTAGGTGCAAGTTGAACAAAGAATTAAAAAAACTTTTTTGAGGGAGGCGAATTTTTTTTTAAAAAAAAGAGGCTAATTTCACCAATTTTATGGGGTTTAATTAGTTATAGCTAGATAATTTGTATATAATAGGAAAGTCGGAAAGTGGGAATATAATTAAATAAGGGGTAGAAACAACGAAAGTGGGATGTAAGTTGAACAAATAATAAAAAAGTTATTTTAGGGAGGTGAAATTTGTTTTAAAAAATGAGGCTATTGGGACCCCCAACCTTTGGTTTAATGTTAGTTTCCTTCCTTCCCACCAACCAACTAAGCTAAGTAAACTAATTGATTCTATATTTATCCTAGTTTTACTTATTACAACACTTCTATATATATATAAATTATTTTTTATTTTTTTTTCCAAACCCCGGGACACGTGGATCGAAGGGTGGGGCGGCTGCGTACGCCCGCCCCACCCTGTGGCCGCCCCTGGTTCTGATACTTCCACTTATTTCCCCTCCTTAAATTTGTCCACAGGCGGATCAATCCGGGACAATAATCGAAATTCTTGCAGAAGATAAAAAGCCAGTCAGTTTCGATACGGTATGCTTGGTTATTAAGCTTGAGAGCCGATACCATTCTTATGTTCCGACTTTTCTTTTCTGCTGACTGACTCTGTTTATTTTGCAGCCTCTTTTTTTGATACAGCCCTAGAAATAGTTACTGCTTCACCGAGTGTTTCTTAGAGATTGTAAGGCAGGTACCTTTTGTTGTTGTTCTCTACAATTACTTGCTCCCTGAATTTGTATACTCTCCTGAAGAATCTCCTAGGAAGTATACATAGCGTGAGTTCATGTCATTCGCGGAAAAAGACATGTTATTTATTTGATTTTTTTCTTCCCTGTTGTACCTTAATTTCATTCCACTATATTCTCAAATCCCCCTGCAGTTGATATGTGAATATTATTTTAGTAAGCATGACCATAGCAAAGTTTATTCTTGGCCTTGCTGAACAGTTGGTTCAAAATCTTCGTTTGCTGCTGTGATCTGGTTCATGGAATAAACGCTTTCAAGTGTTCTGATCGGTATCGTCCTTAAGATTATCAGCTCTTGCTACCTTAATCTCAGCAATGATGCATTTTGGTGAAATGGGATCATCAAGGATTCAAGGTTTTGATTTCATGGATACCTTATTCTAACAACCCTTCTTGCTACCTTGATCTCAACACCGAGAAACGCCCTTAAAAATCGCCTCATTAGCAAGCTCAGTGGCAACCCTGATCGAAGAAATCACGGTCACCCGACTCACCACCTCCGCCACGAGGTTTAACTGCCAACAGACCGCCACCACCACAGATCAGCTGCAAGATGGATCGCTGCAGTTTGCAAGCGAGCCTGTTTTGTATTGGTACACTGAAACATAGCACGAAGTGAGCCACCGCTAATGGAGGAGGCCGAAATTAGCTATGATATAGTTGAGATTGACGCTGCTGAATTGCTTCCAAAGTACACACATTACTGTTAAAAGTGCACGAAAGGGTTCAAGAGGGATGCGAACTTGAGGGTGCACATGAGAGCCCATTGAGACGAGCAAAGAGGTTTCAGCCGTTGAAACCGATGATTTGCGAGAGGCATCACTCCAGGAGGAGCCATTCTCCGAAGATGCAAGGAACCGCTATAGGAAGCAGTGTTGGTGCGATTGCGAATGTAGCCTCGATTTTGATTGGAAAAAGGAAAACCGCTTTGAAAGATCAGTGAAAACCCGTGTTTGAAATTGTTTGAAAGCTGTGACGGGTGGGCGCCCGTCCTGCGTAATTTTTGCGGGACGGGATTCACTATTTTTTTTTCAATCCCACGCGAACCTTGTCCCTCACGGACGGGACCGGACCGGGACGGGACGGGCCATGTCCCTCAAATAAAAAACATTATAAAAAAAAATCTAAAATTTCAATATATTTTGCGGTTTTCAAAGACGTAACATATATGTAGCTTTAGAATATTTTTTATATTTTATGATATTTCTTATATATATACACACTAAACACATTTTACACATAATTACACAAAATATATATATAACACAAATATACAGTGTATATAAACATACCTAATTACCTATACAGTGTGTATATTCATATATAAACACAAAATATATATGTATATTCATATATCCTACGAAGCATATACTATATAAACTGTAAATGTAAACCAAAAAAAGTACACACTATAAACACAAAATATATATTTATATATATTATAAAAACTGTAAACACAAAATATATATGTATATAAACATATACTGGGTATACATATACACCAATTATATATACACTATATACATATATTATATACACTGTAAACACTATATAAATAAATAAATAAATATATGCGGGACGGGACGAGATTTACGGGATAAGAAATCCTCGTCCCGCGTCCCGTCCCGCATAATTTTTGCGGGACGGGATTCGTTATTTTTTTTTTCCAAATCCCACCGGGATCGGGACGGGCCCGGGATTTGTGGGATTTGTGCCCACCCCTAGCTGTGACGTGGTATAAAGAAAACCACTGCCTTAGAAGCGAAATCGCCCCGACACCGTGGTGCAGGTTGGCTACTGGCGTCGCCCCCCAAGGATACACAACGGACTTCTCAGGCGTGCACTCGCCGTCGAAGCAATGGAACCACCCATATAGGGCTATGGTATCATTAAGAGCACAAAGCTCCACCTCTACAGTTTTCGGTGAATCCATCAAGTCCTTCTCAATAGGACCACCCAACTCTGGGCTATGGACTCATTAAGAGTTCTAGACTCATCCTTTCTCATACACCTGTCCTGGGAATGGGTATGGTGTATCTCAGCTCACGTGGGTTTGAGCCCCATTTCCTTAGACGATTCAAGGACCATCCTTCTGTTCAGCCTTTTCGTCAACGGATCTGCCAGATTCCTCTCGGACTTCACATACTCCAAGCAAATGACACCGGTAGCAATCAGCTGTTTCACAGCTTCATGTCTAATCCGTATGTGTCTCTTCTTACCATTGTAAGTATTGCTGTTAGGTACACAAATAGCAGATTGTGAGTCACAATGTAGAGATTAGAGAAATAGTTGGGGTCTTATGCCCCCACAAAGGTAAGTCAGCCAATAAGCTTCTCAACCACTTGGCCTCTTGACCAGCTAAATCTAATGCTATGAACTCAGATTCCATAGTTGATCTAGCAATGCAAGTTTGTTTTGATGACTTCCATGATATAGCACCACCACATAAAGTGAACACTTATATAACCACTAGTAGAGCTAACCTCATCATTGTCAGTGACCCAGTTTGCATCACAGTATCCCTCCAAAGCTTGAGGATAACCTACATAATGTAAACCCCAATCAAAGGTGCCTTTAAGATATCTCAATAATATATTAAGTGCAATCCAATGCTCACTACTGGGGTTATGGGTATATCTACTGAGTCTACTAACAACATATGCAATATCAGGCCGACTATAATTCATCAGAAACATTAAACTCTCAATTATTTTAGCATACTCATTTTGGGATACACCAATTCCAAAAATTTTCTTCAATTGCATGCTAGCATCATAAGGAGTTCTAACTGCAACATCAAATTTATCAAACATTTTCAACATTTTCTCTACATAATGAGGTTGTGATAAAATGAAGCCATTTTCTTTTCTAGTTACTTTAACTCTTAGAATGACATCAGCTTCACCCATGTCTTTCATCTCAAACTTAGATGACAAAAACTGTTTGGTTGAATTTATAGCATTTATGTGTGATCCAAATAACAACATGCCATCCACATATAAACATATAATCACACAATCAGCACCAAACCTCTTAGAATAGACACAGGCATCAGATCCGTTTACCTCAAATCCAAAGCTTAGGATAGTTGTGTGAAACTTCTCATACCATTGCTTTGGTGCTTGCTTGAGTCCATACAATGACTTCTGTAGCTTGCACACTTTGTTTTCCTGCCCTGGAACAATGCACCTTGGAGGCTGTTCCATATAAATTTCCTCATTTAGATCACCATTAAAAAATGCAGCTTTAACATCCACCTGATGAACAAGCATTTTATGGCTAGAAGCCAAAGCAAACAATGCACGAATGGTAGCAATTTTTGTAACAAGAGAATAAGTGTCAAAGAAGTCAATGCCATATCTTTGAGCGAATCCTCTTATAACTAGTCTTGCCTTATATCTATCCACTGAGCCATCCACTTTAAGCTTCTTCTTAAAGATCCACTTACAACTAATGGCTCAATTTCCTTTAGGCATATCAACTAGTTCCCATGTGTGATTAGACATAATAGATTCTATCTCACTGTTAATAGCATCTTTCCAGAAACTAGCATCTAATGAACTTATTGCCTCATCATAGGTCTTAGGATCATCTTCTATCATATGAAAACTAATAAACGTCTCATCTAGTTCATTTAAATCATTAAGTTCAACCAGAAATGCAGTCACAAAATTAGAACCAAAGCTAGTTTCTGTAACGGCCCGGGATTATGATTCCCGGGTTACGTTTCGAGGGATAAAACCCCTCGTTAGGATCTTGCGCCCCGAGTACAGGTTGAAGGTTTGAAATTCTATCATAACATTTTGAAGTGGGATTTCATACCCAAAATGCGAAGGGATCGTTGGAATCCCCGGGGAAGTCCCCTGTACCTGTCATAAGTCTAAGCGTAGAAAACCAACAGTAATGCAGATAGTAGACTCAATATGCAATACAAGGGGGTGCCACGGCTGAGCCGGGTCAAACAAAATCAATAAGTGTATTTATCGAAATCTAAGGTTAGACCATTTCCTTGCAATCGCCCAAGAGAGTTCCCACGTCACAGAAACAAGGAACAATAATGATGCAAAACAAACCTAAAAAAAATGTATGCGGGGCGGTGTCAGATCGAAGCCCTACGCAATATAGTCCCAAACAAGCAGACACATACACACGCTAGTCCTGATAAAGATGCTTCTAGATGCAAGGCGGAATGTTAACACACTAACATGCCCCTAAGGTCAAGTGCGTAAATATAATAAGGCCTTAGCACCGAATACCAAGTGGTATATCCCTCTCCTACCTCCACCCCCTTCCGATAGGGCGGAGACTGGCCAGCTCGTGAATGCATTCCATTATCATCGGGTGGCACGCATGCCCAACTCGTATCCACAATAAAGCCCGCAGGCATCTCATAATACAAGGAAGTTCATGACTCGATTGACTCGGGACGGGACCCGATGAGACTAGGTCGTCCTATAACCCTAGCAATGACTCTAGTTACTTCACAGATAACGGCCGTTCTGTTTACAAAAGCAATGAGTAGACGAATGCTCAATCATGAGTGCAATCCTAGCAGGATACTACATGGCATGCTTTATTATGAATGCAAGCACCTAGTATGCACATGGCTACAAGCAGGGAGATATCTTTTCGAATCTGAGTGAGCTCATATAGGAACTCACTTGGAAGTGCAGAACAGCAAAAGGCAATAACTAGGTATACAGGAAGCCAACATGTCACAGATGATCACCTAACACATATATATAAGTAATATAAATAAGTCTACTCCTAATGTTACTTAAAGCATATAATATCACACAGGTCATCAAATTTATTCGTCAAGTTAGGCAAGGTAAGCGATTATCCTAAGATTTCCAAAAACTCTTTTAAAATCTCAAGTTAGATCAAATCACCATTCAAAACTCTTTATCAAATCACCCAGAAAATCCATTTATAAAACATTACTCTTTTATCAACTTATTTTATTATTATTATTTCAAGACAAACCGACAAGGTTAGTATATTTCCAAAATCCTCTTTTTAGTTTTATTAAATCAATTCTCCATTCATCGAAACAATTCTCAACTTTAAAACCCTTTTTTCTAAATTTATCTCCTATTAAAATTCAAGTCCAATAAGATTAAATTTTAAATCTCAATAATAATAAAATATAGTATATTATCCCATTTATTTAATATTTTCGTAAAATACTTATATATATAAGTAAGTCTTAAAACATAACATTCATTTTATTACATTTTAACACATTTTAATCAAAATAGGCCCAAAATCCATTAAAGGAAACCGGATCCCACAAGCCCAAGTTGGACAGGCCCAACCCTTCTCTCAAATTCGGATCCAACAAGTCAGAACCCAATCCTCTTCAATAAAAATTGAACCGGTTTTCTCCTTTTACTAAAACATTGGACCGGACCCAATTAAAGAACAAAACCGAACCCCAAATTAGAACACTATTCACTCATCCTCACCAACGCTCTGTTGAATCGAAGAGAAGGAGAGACGAGATTCGCCGGAGCCCTCTCTAGCTTCAGCCCGACCAATCTCGACACCAATGGACATAGAATCAATCAAGGAAAAGAGAGAAAGGGGTTCTCACCGAGGGGTTTCGATCTCGCCGGAAAAGCTCCGTCCTGGGCTCGATTTGACTTCGTCGATGCTCGATTGGGGCTCGCCGGAGTCTCGGGGGAGGTTTCTCAGACCTGGGTCGAACATTCGGTCAAGAAAGGTGGAACCTTTGAGTTTTTTTGAGGGAGAAAGAGGAAGGGAACTCTTACCGGCGTTTTTCAGAAGGAAACAGGAGAAGAGGAGAGGAATGGCGGCGCCGGCGGTTCCAGCGATTCCGAGGAGGCTCCTGGCTCAGATGGGCTGGTCTTCCCGCGGAGGGGGTGCTGGCTGCTTCGACTGGCGAGACGGAGTGGGGGTTGCAGGGCTCGGCCTTGCTGGTTTGTGCGAACAACGAACAGGGAGGAGAGCAGGGGAGGTTCCGGGTGTTTGTGGTGGAGCTGCTGGCGTCACTGGCGGCCGGAAAACTGAAGGTGAGGTGGTGGTGTCGGCGCACAAGAGGAGGAGCTGGTGGGTTGTGTTACTCAGATTCAAAAGATAGAAATTGGGAATTGAAAATTCTGATTTTGTGAAGGTAGGTGAAGAAGAGCTGTAATAGGCTTTGCCTTGGTCAAATTTGCAAGGTTTGTTTGTTTTCCCAATAAATGGAATCAAGGAGAAAAGGAGAAAAGCATAGATAAGATTTTACCTAAATGAGAGGGTATGAGTTGGATTGGATAAGAATCCCGAAATGAAAGACGGATTCGACCCTTAAAATTAAAAATTGGGTCGGAATTCACTTTAAATTCATTTTTAATTTTCTTTTTTCCAAAAATTAATATTTGAAGATCCGGGCCTTTACATCATCCACCTCTAAAAACAAGTCTCGTCCTCGAGACTAAAACCACTTCAAAGTAAGAGATGAAGTTTGAAATTGATGAGTCCAAGGACCATGTCCAAGGATCTGGTAATCATCTCGGTTGCGTCTTCCGGGATTCTCACAACATCCTAGTCACGGTCGTGACATCTCCAATTGGCCTTGACAAGTATGCAATAAGCACCCCTATCACATCCTCGCTTCGACTTTTTGGAAGTACCACAACTCTAACAGTTCTACAGTATCGTCACTAGGTCTTAGCAAGCACCCTACAAGCGCCCCCATAAAATGCTTGTATCCACTTCGTGAAGTATCATAGAGTTGCCCGGGTTTGAAAAGTTTCAAAGGGGATTCCACAATTGAAAAAATATTGGCCTCAAAATCATTAAAATTCTCGATCGTGTTCGGTCTTCCCAAATCCAAGTTAGCCCTTTTCAAAACTGTTCTAAACCTCTCAAAAACAAGCAAAACCTCTCGACTTCAAAACCATCCAATGTTTTTCAAAATCCGAGTTAGTCGTTCCCAAACTCTTTCAAAACCCCTTTAAATCCCAAGTTAGTCAAGCAAGTTCAGAATTCAAGAGGTGGAATCATCCACCTCTAAAGGCTAATCCCATATTCTCTTCTTAGGTTCCAATCTCAAAAGCAATTCCAATCTACGAATCTCTCGCCATTATTAGAATCAACATAACCAAGACATGCCACATCATAACAAACCAAACACCGAAATTGGCCATGCCAAAACCGTAACACAAATAGCCATTATCAACCTTGTCGCACACCAGTATATTAGAACGTCACACTCAACCTTAGCATTTCATGTTCTATGTGTCAACAAATAAGAATGCATCAAGCAGGAATATCATTTTTGAAAGGGCAACACACAAACACATTAAGTCTCAACCTTAGTAGATCACATCAGCATGGTTTCCTACTTACCACTACCAACATAGCAGAATTTTATCATAATAGGGGTGTCAGTCTAATAGAAGGGCAGCAAGTCAACACAACAAAATCCATCTCAACAAGATTCAGCAACCCAAGATATTCACCATTTTCGTAGTCAAGGATCTAGATGAAAGTCACATATATTTTTTTCTGAATTATCAATGTACAGAGATATCAACACGATCACATTTCAGCAATTTATGTTCAAGTGTCAACATAGAGTCAGTCATGCTCTCATGGTCATGCAATAGCAAGGTCTAACAACATAACAATCAACCAATTTTTTTTTTTTTTTTTACAACAACATTTAGCTTAACCGAACATCGCATACGAATATATCAGGGCAACATGCATCCTCATACTATGGACTCTACACTCTACTATGTATCATTTAATTCCCAAATATTTCATATCAGCATATAACATGATTTCACGCTAGGTTTATATATCATTATCTCTCATTGCCTTAAACAGTCACATGTCATAAGTCCTAAGATACTATCATGCTCAGCAAGTATTGCAGAATACCAGGTATCGACATAGCAAGACAAGTTACCACATAACCTCATGCTACTAATAATTCGAGCAAAGGTAATATCATGCCAACATCGCAATATCATACTATCACA
Source organism: Persicaria maculosa (assembly GCA_963922045.1). Taxonomy (NCBI): domain Eukaryota; kingdom Viridiplantae; phylum Streptophyta; class Magnoliopsida; order Caryophyllales; family Polygonaceae; genus Persicaria; species Persicaria maculosa. The sequence goes on along the minus strand of OY998259.1, from coordinate 21,973,306 downwards.
TATTATCAGGGCACATAATATCACTATTACCAACACAAGTAAGGATTTCAGCAGGTATAATTCACATTCCATGAGTAAAAGAATTCAGGCAAGGCCTACCGACACAGAACACCAATCATATCACAAGGTCAGTCAAATCAGAACTCCAAAGCACTAAAATTCATAATCATAAGTAGAAGTCAACCAAGTAACGTCCACTACCAGTTCATCATTCAAAGAATCGATATGTTAGTTCTGGGACCTGGGGTTTACGGGCCCACCGTGCTTCCACTGCGCCGCTCCTGTGCCATTTGGCTAAACGTGCTCTTTCCTACGCCATCGTTCGTCAAGGTATTGCAAGAAAATTTTTAGTTAGCGGAGATAGGGGAGAGACAAGGAGGACAACCCAGACTCCCCACAGAACCGAACACAGACCAACTAATGATGACACGACGGAAAAAAAAACAAGATCCCGACCCGAGGAGTAAGGTGCCCTTATGGAACTCTACGAGGTCACAAGTACAGCAAGCAAGACACATACCAATCGTGGAGTAAACTAGTCACATCACTGGACACTAACATGCACCTACATTGATGAAAGATGTTGACAAACAGGGGCAACTAAAAACATGATCGGTTTCTACATGGGGCATAAGAGACTAGCTAGCAACTTTTTATTTCATATATCAAACAAGCTTGATATGTATAAGAAACATATATATACGAATGCAATAATAGATTGGTGCGGCACATAGCTGATGCGAAATCTAGTAACCATTACAAAGCATTACGGGTAGGATAAATCACTCATAACAAGTACACATGGGCAGGTCATATAAAAGAGGTATAGTGATCACATCTTATAGCAATGACTTCTCATAATGATAGCGTAAGCGTGGGATATTATCACACAAGGAGCTATGGGGAAAGTAAGTCCTTCATGATACTAGTAATATATATTTAAGGAAAAAAAAACGCAGTCAAAGGTAGTCGTTGAGGAACAATTTGTCACCAAATCACAGTTCATGTATACATGCATCTACCATGTTGTAGGGTATAACACGCAACGAGACACTCAATTACTAATTAACACATATCCCACCAAAATAGGAATTTATCCAATGAAGCATCGAAAGGGCATCATGTGATAAAGACAACAATTCAGATCAGAATACTAAAGAGCATGCCACTAATCGTACTTAGCATGAGACCACTCAGTGGAGGCATAGCATTCCAACTGTACTAACAATATCTAACATGCTTGGACAATCATAAGATCATGTAGAGAGAGTATAGCAAGACTATCACAACCTATGACAAGAGTGCAAGTTAAGCATGCGGTCGTACAAGTCATATCTCTGCAGGCATAGATTTTACAAGGTACTACATGACAATCACAGATGTATAAGAATAAGATGCATCAACCAACTCCATAGATCAGTGAGACGTGTCATAGAAGTTTAAGCAGGATCACTATTGCATCCAATCATTAGCACATATAAAAGGAATATAAGCAGTTGTGATGAAGGAGTCATGCACATGTCATAGTGCGAAACAGGACAATGCTCATAAGGTATCATGTTTCAAAGGGACGGTAAGATACACTATATGTGCAAGGTAATCATGCGAGTGCCTTATAGCGATCGTGATGTGTGTGTGTGGGGTCATGCGAGGTGCCAGATTATTCATTTGCAGAAGCATTAAGAATGTCAGGGGACATGCAGAAACCACATCGAGTAATGAGATGATAGGCACACATTGGTAATCACCTAATGCTTAACATGCGTTGAAAATAGGCACTAACTCTATAACTGGGTCTATCAATTCCTAACCTGTTCAAAAGATCACACATCAAACATGTTGGGAAGAATACAAGACTTCGCGGAGTCTATCATTCGGAAGAGCAGGTCATAAAGCAGGTAGAGCATGAATACACACAAGTCATAATTCATGGGTCCTATAACATATAGTTTAACATGATAAGAGGTGCATCTATGCAGCATATGTTACATGTTCATTTAAGAACTAGCACAAATGCATTTAAGGAATCAACCAATCGTAACGTTACCATATGAGGATAAGGGGGGATATGGCGGAAACGGCAACATGAGCTTAAGACAAGCACGGCTTCACATGGTTATAAGCATGCAAGTACACAGGTATAGATTGAAAGTATACAACCAGGGCACGTATTTAACACAAGGATATATCAAGTCACATTGTGATCCTACATGATGCTAGCAATACATGGTAAGACATGGGTATCTTTACAGAGTGAACAAGAGAACATCACAGACGATATATTATGATCATGCTAGGAATTAATGAACCGTCATAGGAGTACATGGAATGGTACAGTACTATCACATCATGGAACAATCATATTCACTTAATGAAGCAAGCATGACAAATTTCCACTCAGCGAGTTATATTGGAATTCATAAGCCCTATAGGATACTACCAGCACATAGTGAATATGATTACAATCAAGTTACTTCGATTAAACTCACCCTAGCATTCAGGTGTCTTGTATATGCGGAAACGTGATACTAACTCATTCGTACATACATTCATTCGATTAGCACAACAGTTTGCAAGGAGCCAAATAAGCTACACCGTAACGACCTAGAAGCATGATAGACATATAACGGAGTATAACATGGGCCTAAAGCAAGATACCTAGGCATAGATATGATGGTAGACAATTACAGGTACATGCGAATATCTAAACGGTACATGCTCAAAATATCAGGTCATATATTCAAGGAAACCCGAGAGGATACCACAAGGAAGAAGAAAATATCATGGGAATAAAAAGGTGAGCATGCTATGGTTTAGTGGTCATAAAGTTATGATGAGGGGCGAGAGTAAGACTAACATGCTAAGGGTCACACTATCATGAACCTAATCCAAGAGAGAGAGTAAACATTATGTGAGTTTGTAACTTGCGACATATGTGTTTAATCAATCATTAGTATGATTATGCGGGGAACCAATGAAATCAAGTTGTGCATGCATGGGGGGTATGACAGACATATAAAGAAGCATGACATGAGACCTAAACAAGATGGTCAAGCATGGATACATAATGACATACAACCACAAATCTACATTAAGGATCATCCTCACAACATATGCTGGGAATAACACATCAGGTCGAGTCATGCATATACGAAACCAGAAATTATAGTGGTGTGTGCTCATGCGGCGTGTCAGGTCATATATTCAAGAAAGTATGAGAGAAACATGGAGATCATCATGGCATGACAGTTAGATAAGCATACTGGAAATTAGGCATCATACAAGGCAAGTTGGACATCAAGTTGTAACGTGCATTCATCAAGTAAGGACTCACTCTAACAGGATATCAGAATGGATCGATCACACTATCATGAGCCTATTTACATAGAATTAGGTAACTCCCTAACACATGACACATACATTCAAGAATTAGTATAACAACACACATACTAAGTAGATCAGGCTGGGATGATATAGGCATAAAAGGTAACACGAACCTAAGCAATGGCTAAACATGGACATTAAGACATGTAGACATAATTTCACACTAACAATCAATCTGCAAGTCTAGGGGATAGCACATATAGAATCATGCAATCATGGACAGAGCAATTAAGATAACCCGACATAGATCTACAAGGGCGACTCTGACTCACTCCCAGGATCCCCATGACTTGTTTCCCGTGAAATATTCGTGTAACTCTCGAGTAGGGTAGAAAAGGGCTCAAGTAAACAACGTACTCCAATACAACCTCAAACGTGGTTACCCATGGCCATATATCACACCGACATTACAAGAAGAGCTCGATAAAGACGTTTAGTGGGGTCAGGAAAAGAAGACCGAAGAAAGAGGTAGTCAAACTTAAGAGGTCAAAGGCAATCCCACGAAGACTGGAATCCCGACTCTATAATGGTAGAAGGTCTCTCCCGCTATTACATTCACATAAGCATTTAACACATGATTCATAATCAAGAATATCAACCAAGTCTCCAATTTAAGCATACAACACTCAGCTCATCAACAATCAAGCTATCCTAAGGCCGCCCTTCAAGGGACGACTGACCGGAGGGGCAAAACCTCATGGTCTCTACCTGACTCGCCACTCCAGCCACTACGGCGCAATCCCGTGGAGTCTTGTAAGCCCATCTGTAAAGAACAAGCTATATTTCGCCTACCCGTTCCAGCTACATCCAATAGGGATGGTCTAGCGCATTCACTACCCATTCGTTTCCCTTTGTTTGATTATCAAATTTATTGAGTCAAGTTCACATTTAGTCCATTTGAGTTAGCCATATTAAATTCATTTTGCCCCTTCTAAAACATTTTGAAAAACCATTTGAAAACCTTGGGCCACTTTCAAAACCACTTCAACCTATCATACTCGGTTTGCATAACCTGAGCTCTGATACCATCTTTGTAACGGCCCGGGATTATGATTCCCGGGTTACGTTTCGAGGGATAAAACCCCTCGTTAGGATCTTGCGCCCCGAGTACAGGTTGAAGGTTTGAAATTCTATCATAACATTTTGAAGTGGGATTTCATACCCAAAATGCGAAGGGATCGTTGGAATCCCCGGGGAAGTCCCCTGTACCTGTCATAAGTCTAAGCGTAGAAAACCAACAGTAATGCAGATAGTAGACTCAATATGCAATACAAGGGGGTGCCACGGCTGAGCCGGGTCAAACAAAATCAATAAGTGTATTTATCGAAATCTAAGGTTAGACCATTTCCTTGCAATCGCCCAAGAGAGTTCCCACGTCACAGAAACAAGGAACAATAATGATGCAAAACAAACCTAAAAAAAATGTATGCGGGGCGGTGTCAGATCGAAGCCCTACGCAATATAGTCCCAAACAAGCAGACACATACACACGCTAGTCCTGATAAAGATGCTTCTAGATGCAAGGCGGAATGTTAACACACTAACATGCCCCTAAGGTCAAGTGCGTAAATATAATAAGGCCTTAGCACCGAATACCAAGTGGTATATCCCTCTCCTACCTCCACCCCCTTCCGATAGGGCGGAGACTGGCCAGCTCGTGAATGCATTCCATTATCATCGGGTGGCACGCATGCCCAACTCGTATCCACAATAAAGCCCGCAGGCATCTCATAATACAAGGAAGTTCATGACTCGATTGACTCGGGACGGGACCCGATGAGACTAGGTCGTCCTATAACCCTAGCAATGACTCTAGTTACTTCACAGATAACGGCCGTTCTGTTTACAAAAGCAATGAGTAGACGAATGCTCAATCATGAGTGCAATCCTAGCAGGATACTACATGGCATGCTTTATTATGAATGCAAGCACCTAGTATGCACATGGCTACAAGCAGGGAGATATCTTTTCGAATCTGAGTGAGCTCATATAGGAACTCACTTGGAAGTGCAGAACAGCAAAAGGCAATAACTAGGTATACAGGAAGCCAACATGTCACAGATGATCACCTAACACATATATATAAGTAATATAAATAAGTCTACTCCTAATGTTACTTAAAGCATATAATATCACACAGGTCATCAAATTTATTCGTCAAGTTAGGCAAGGTAAGCCATTATCCTAAGATTTCCAAAAACTCTTTTAAAATCTCAAGTTAGATCAAATCACCATTCAAAACTCTTTATCAAATCACCCAGAAAATCCATTTATAAAACATTACTCTTTTATCAACTTATTTTATTATTATTATTTCAAGACAAACCGACAAGGTTAGTATATTTCCAAAATCCTCTTTTTAGTTTTATTAAATCAATTCTCCATTCATCGAAACAATTCTCAACCTTAAAACCCTTTTTTCTAAATTTATCTCCTATTAAAATTCAAGTCCAATAAGATTAAATTTTAAATCTCAATAATAATAAAATATAGTATATTATCCCATTTATTTAATATTTTCGTAAAATACTTATATATATAAGTAAGTCTTAAAACATAACATTCATTTTATTACATTTTAACACATTTAATCAAAATAGGCCCAAAATCCATTAAAGGAAACCGGATCCCACAAGCCCAAGTTGGACAGGCCCAACCCTTCTCTCAAATTCGGATCCAACAAGTCAGAACCCAATCCTCTTCAATAAAAATTGAACCGGTTTTCTCCTTTTACTAAAACATTGGACCGGACCCAATTAAAGAACAAAACCGAACCCCAAATTAGAACACTATTCACTCATCCTCACCAACGCTCTGTTGAATCGAAGAGAAGGAGAGACGAGATTCGCCGGAGCCCTCTCTAGCTTCAGCCCGACCAATCTCGACACCAATGGACACAGAATCAATCAAGGAAAAGAGAGAAAGGGGTTCTCACCGAGGGGTTTCGATCTCGCCGGAAAAGCTCCGTCCTGGGCTCGATTTGACTTCGTCGATGCTCGATTGGGGCTCGCCGGAGTCTCGGGGGAGGTTTCTCAGACCTGGGTCGAACATTCGGTCAAGAAAGGTGGAACCTTTGAGTTTTTTTGAGGGAGAAAGAGGAAGGGAACTCTTACCGGCGTTTTTCAGAAGGAAACAGGAGAAGAGGAGAGGAATGGCGGCGCCGGCGGTTCCAGCGATTCCGAGGAGGCTCCTGGCTCAAATGGGCTGATCTTCCCGCGGAGGGGGTGCTGGCTGCTTCGACTGGCGAGACGGAGTGGGGGTTGCAGGGCTCGGCCTTGCTGGTTTGTGCGAACAACGAACAGGGAGGAGAGCAGGGGAGGTTCCGGGTGTTTGTGGTGGAGCTGCTGGCGTCACTGGCGGCCGGAAAACTGAAGGTGAGGTGGTGGTGTCGGCGCACAAGAGGAGGAGCTGGTGGGTTGTGTTCCTCAGATTCAAAAGATAGAAATTGGGAATTGAAAATTCTGATTTTGTGAAGGTAGGTGAAGAAGAGCTGTAATAGGCTTTGCCTTGGTCAAATTTGCAAGGTTTGTTTGTTTTCCCAATAAATGGAATCAAGGAGAAAAGGAGAAAAGCATAGATAAGATTTTACCTAAATGAGAGGGTATGAGTTGGATTGGATAAGAATCCCGAAATGAAAGACGGATTCGACCCTTAAAATTAAAAATTGGGTCGGAATTCACTTTAAATTCATTTTTAATTTTCTTTTTTCCAAAAATTAATATTTGAAGATCCGGGCCTTTACAGTTTCCTTCCTACGCCTTTTACTTTTCCTAGGTTCATCATGATCAGCATGAGCATTAGGCACAACAGTATTAGGCATGGATGAAGATGCATCATGAGATGAAGAATCATTAGCAAGCAATGCAGATTTCTTTAAAGGATACACATGCTCAAAGAAAACAACATCACGATATTCACACAAGGTACGATCACTCAAACACATAAAACGATATGCAACACTGTTTTTCGCATAACCAATCATAATTGCATCAAAAGTCTTAGATCCAATAGTATCAACTTTGAACTAAGGTAACCCCACCTTAGCTAGACACCCCCACACCTTCAAGAATTTCAGATTAGGCGGATGCCCTTTCCAAAGTTCATAAGGTGTTTTGTCAAGCTTCTTGTGAGATACCTTATTTAAAACATGATTTGCGGACAATACAGCTTCCCCCCACATGTTATCAGGCAAACCAGAACTAGAAAGCATAGCATTCATCATTTCCTTTAAAGTTCTGTTTTTCCTTTCAGCAATACCATTTTGTTGTGGGCTATAGGGAGCTGTAAATTCATGAATAATGTCATTTTGTTCACAGAATTCTCTCAAAGAATGAGTGACATATTCACCGCCTCTATTAGATCTAAGCCTTTTAATTTTTCGATTCAATTGGTTTTCTACTTCAGCTTTATACACATATATAAAACATGCTTTCTGCTTCATCTTTAGACCTAAGCAAGTATACCTTAGTATATCTAGAATGGTCATCCACAAATGTGATATAGTAGCGCTTGCCACCTCTACTCTTAGTGTTCTTAAAATCAGCAAAATCAGAATGGACTAACTCCAACAATTCAGTTCGAGGTGTTGTCTGATCTCCGGACGTACCGGACCCATGAGAAGCACTGTGTCTGTGGGGATCAGGACTAGTGGCAATGTATTGTTCGTAGGACATGCCCCGGTTGTAGTAACAAACATAGTTACAACGGTAGCGTGACTTTTATTCGACCATTAATAGCTAGATAAGTGGTGGCTCCAAATAAGATCGAAGACAGTATTTGATTTGTTTAATTTTGATAAAATAGACAATCAAATACGGAGTATTTTTTATAGCATAAAGTAGCAATTTTTTTTTATATAAAAATTGGTTGTTGTAATTTTTTTTATAGTTAGCGATAACTTTTGTTGGAGAATGAGGTGATGAATGTATTTTTGTCGACAAAATGTTAAGCTTTCTGGCTAATATCTTGGAAAAAAAGTTGATTTATTTGTAAATAAGGTTAAAAAGAGTAAAAATACTCCGTATGTAATAACACAATGTCACAATGTCTCTGTAGCTTGTATCAAAAGAAAAAAAAAACAATGTCTCTATGGCTGTGTATGGTTGCATTTTTAACTACTAAAAAAGTAGTAGAAGTAGGTAGTTTAAATTATAAGTTGTGTATGGTAATTAATTTTAGCTAGTTTATAGTTAAAATTGGGGGTTAAAAAAAAGCTTGTTTTTGAAGCTTATTTTGGGTTTTGGGGGTTTATTTGGTTTGAAAAGACAAGTATACCCCTAATAACAACCAAATAAACTCCACTTTTTACAAATAAACTGTTTTTCGTCCCATACGGAGTTTATATTTTTTCATAAAATTTTAACTACTTTTACCAACAGTTTATAAATTTTTACCCTGTTTATAATTTTAGTCGGTTTATTAACCCCGTCCCATACGACCCCTATAGCTTATTTGGTAAAAGTTGGATTAGGAGTTTAGTTTCCACTATATCTTTGTCTTACCAATTTCTCTTTATATTTGTTTTTTTTAAAATTAAAATTAATATATACAAAAAAAAATATAATATGAATATTATATATATATATATATATATATAATTCTTTTTTTTTTTTTGTTCCTCTCAGCTTTTAAAACTATATCTAAACAACAAGATATGTATTTTTTTTTTAATATTCTTGTATTGTCCAAAAGCAATTAATTTTTTTTATGATACATAGGTAAAAAAAAGGGTGATTTTGGTAGGTGGCCCATTTTGAATGTTCAATTACGTAGCTAGCCCCCAAGCTAATTTAATTAGTTTGAGTAGACCTTACCCAAATAGTGGTCAATGGTCAACTAGTTGACCGGTCAATGTTGACCGTTGACCAACCCATTTGGATTTTTTTTTAATTTTTTTTAGCGATGCCATATTTTACCGTTTTGATGCCAAAATTTTATTATATTTTATTTTCACTTTGATGCCACTTTTCTAATGAAATGATTGGATGACACTTTTTAATGTCACTTTTTTAAAACCTTGATGACATTTTTTGTTTACTGTAATGTCACGTTGACCATTGATGTCATTTTTTTTTACTGTTAACGACTGATGCCACTTTTTTTTATGTTAATTTTTTGATGATATTTTTTTACCGTGATATTTTTTGATGCCATATTTTACCGTTTTGATGCCAAAATTTTATTATATTTTATTTTCACTTTGATGCCACTTTTCTAATGAAATGATTGGATGACACTTTTTAATGCCACTTTTTTTAAACCTTGATGACATTTTTTGTTTACTGTAATGTCACATTGACCATTGATGTCATTTTTTTTACTGTTAACGACTGATGCCACTTTTTTTTATGTTAATTTTTTGATGATATTTTTTTACCGTGATGCCATATTTTTTATGATATTTTTTCAAAGTAGTATTTTGATGATATTTTTTCAAAGTAGTATTTTGATGACATTTTTTTCTTTAATGTGATACAACTTTTTCAAAATGGTGTTTTGATGTCATTTTTATAATGTAATTATTTGATGCCATTGTTTTAATCAAATCGATTGATGCCACATGTTTTTAATTTAATCAATTGTATATCGATTTATTTTCATCGATTATACTTTTATTCACTGATGACACGTTAGTGATTACACTTCATTGATGCAATCACTTGTGGTGACGTATTCATTAAATTTTTATTCATGAATGACATTTGTTATTACGCTTCATTAATCACAATTGTTTATGGTGACAATTTTATATAATTGATGACATAAGAGCTTAAAACGTGGAATCAAAATATTGTCACCTTATTGCACATATAAAAATACAAAGTATTTGAAACTACGACATTAATATTGGTTGTATACGTAAAAACACCTATTATAACATGTCATCGACTAAAAAAATGTATCAATGTAAGTAATATAATGCGGAATCAATAAAATCAATACAATGTGTCATAACCATCCAAGAATTATATACAACATTCCTAAATATTCCACCTTCTCAAAAGTGGCATCAAAGTAGTTGCTAACAACATAACTCTTCTTCATTTCCATCTCTTCATTTCCATATTGGTGGGCATCAATATCCTTGTCGGACTCAAAATAGTTTCACGGAATCTACACAATCAAATACCTGCAGAGGGTCATTAACATAAAGCATATAAATGTTTAATTGATATAAGAAATTCATTTAACTTCATCACCTAACATCATCTAGAAATCTTAATGTATGCTCAGCTCAAGCAAAATGAAAGCAATATATAGGTAAAGAATCCTAAAAGAAGCGCATAGAAAGAAGAATGCAACCCCATGCCAACGAAGCTCGTAGATAGAGTCTTTAGTTCACTTACTAACATGCCAGCCCAAGTGTACTCACACATCTGCTCTGACCTGCAGATTTTTTTTATCATACTCCTAGAGATCCATTATCACAAAATGTTCATGCCCTTTTTATTTGATGCTCTGTTTTGACACTGAATGGAGCAAAGAGGCGAGAAGTACAAACCTCATAAACATGAGGCACTAAATGCTATATATTCATACGAGGCTTTAGCTAGATATATATAAAAGGTAGATTAATTTAACTTTGATCCATTTCTCAAAAATCTAACACAAAAACTAAAAACAGTAAGAAAAATAAAGAAAAAACATGCAACTTCTTCATTTACAATGTGTCAATTGCAATTCCAACTTGATCTCAAGTATGCAGGCAATAACAGAAACAACAACAAACACTAATATGCACCTTTACAATAGCATATTAGCATATAACGATCTAAAACGATACACAATGAGAACGATTAGGCACATATACCTGCCACAAATCATGAAGCTCCACTGATTCGCCGTCTTGGACGGTTTCCGATAGCAAAAGCTTCCTCTTCTTCCCCATCTCAGACCTTAAAACATTCCTACTATCATCCACCACATAGTAACTATATTCACAATCAAACTTGCTGGGAACCTCAACACTCCCACGCCATATATGAGTTCACTCCCAACATGAAGTGGACTCAAAAGAAGGCCCTTCTTCACATTCCATGAACCAAGCAACGGCTCTGAGCCACACACTAGCAAGCTCTGGCCCCAATCCGTAAAGTAAGATATTCTGAAAATTGAGGACATAACCCTCAATTTTCATTTCAAAACCCTAGCTATCGAATCAATTAAGCAATTCAAACCATTAATCGAAGAAGAGGAGGATAAGAATGACCTTGGAGGAGCGATTGAAGGCGCGATTGAAGTTGATAGGATCATAGGAGCGATTGAAGGTGTCCTCTCCCTTCGCCTCCTTACGAGAGTCGATCGAAGCATCCAAGACATTGATCATACACGAGCGGCGGCGACTATGGAGGGGGCGGCTTGGGCGGCGTTCTTAGCTGCGAAAGAGAGGAATCCGGTGAAAGAGGGCGGAGGCTGAGCCTTTGCCTGAGCCGACGAAGGACGCTGACGGATCCGACGCTGGTGACGAAGACGATGAAGACGGTGACGCCCACGAGGACGCCCTTCTCCTTCAAAGCTCCTCTGTCTTCTCCTTCTCAATCTTCATCTTCTCCGGCATCTCCTGCAACTCCGACATATCCTTGTCGAAGTCAGAAGCGGAAGAATCGACGCTAGGGTTAGGACCGTTCTTCGTCACCGCGACCGTCTTCGACTTCACCGCTCAACAATTCGACGATCCGAGGCTCCAATCTTCAGATTCTGAGAGGAAGAGGGAGAGGGAGAGAGAGAAGAGTCGCCAGATCTGGTAAAGGAAGGAGAAGAGTGAGAAGGGTCTGGATACCCAATAAACAAATAATAGGGTTTTCGTTAGCTAAAAAAATAATTAATGGACCTAACTACCTAATCAAACATGCTAAAAGGTTAAAATTACCACATCCCCTCTAAAAAAAAATTCCCTAAAATATTAACTTTTGACTCTTCTCTGCGGAATTTTGCAGTCATCACTGATCTCAATTTAAGGGAAGTTTAAGGGCTACATTTAGCAACAGAGATAATACATTAAGCTATTTTCTGCACTTTCGAAAGGTATGGTTGGGAATTACAATACCCCTGAAAAAATGGGGCTTTTTATTCAATTAATCCACCCAGGGGTGCGTTTCACGTTTGTGAGTTTGTGATAGGATAAAATGATAAATAGTCAAAACTAGATTATATATATAATTGTATAATACATTAAAAATCAAATCAAACCAAACCTTTTGAGGCCCGGGTATGAGATTCCCCCTCAAAATTAGTGGTACAGTTTGTTTTGACTTTTAAGTAATATCTATAAGAGAAATGTCATCAGTTTTTTTTTAAAGTGATTTATTTACAATGTTCGAATTCAAACTTTAGTTATATATTAGTTGGCGCAGCATGGACATCCACCCCTAATAAATTTTAGTCATATTTAACAATATTAAATTTTATCGGAAATTTGTATATATAGTTTGGAATTTTATTTGAAAGGTAATTATGGCATAATATTTGCTTATTTTGGAATTTTATTTGAATATACTTTCATTTTTTTTTTTGTTAAATGAGGTTTAAAATGATGGAAGCTTTAAAATGTAAAAACTCCTTAACGTGTAAAATCCGCTTAACGTGTAAAATTTGGGTTTAGGGCGCGCCGGAATTTAGCTTAAAAAAACCGGGTTGAACCGGAAATAATTAAAAAAAAACAGAAGAAAACCGGTCCAGAAAAAAACAAAGCCCTCTCCCTGACAGACCGTTTCTTCTGCGATGGTAGAGAAGCGAAAGGCGATTATAGAGAATCGCCGCCCTCTCTCTCGCGCCGCCCTCCCTCGAAATTCCTACCACCGGCAGCAGCACCATCTTCTCCTCCCTTGCCGGAACTGCCCATGGAAGCCTCTCTTACTCAGTCGATTTCGAAAGGTCGCCTCCGCCTTAAATAGCGATTGCCGGATGTTCCTTACTCAGTCGATTTGCCCTATTTATCGTCTCTCTATCTGTGTGTGTCTTAGGAGGGGTTTTCGATGCTGGAATCCGATGTTCCATGGGAGACTGGGAGAGTTTGGAGCACCATGGGATTGTATCTGTTCAGTTTGCACATACCTTTGAGCTTTGGAGGCTTGTCTGTGGTTGCCGACTTCCTCCATCAACCAGATGTTGCGCCTGATATCAAGGTGATTACATCTATTTTTCATTTTCTTCTGGGAAAATCAGAACAATAAAAAAAATGATTTGACAGGGGTCGTTTGGTATCGTGACCATTTCTATCAATTCAGGATTTGGATTCTGCTAATTCTTTAGACTTGTTGATAAGCCAATTCCATTTGCTGCTGTGCAATCTCTTTCGAGCTTAATATAGACATGGCATTTGAGATTAATATAGGCTTGGCATTGGTAGTTTTCTTTGTCTGGCTTCATTTATGGATTCTGCATATTCCCTAAAAAAATGATGTTCTTCGATATCTATGACTACCAGATTCTCTAAATTCAGGTAGATAACTAAGCCAGTTGATGCTTCTGTTTTGTATTTTTGCAGCTCAGGCATCATCAGTTCTCGCAATTCAGAGCTTGGAGCTCCTCTGTACTCTCATTCTCTTATGGTTCACTTCCAAGCAAGAATATGAACTTGTTAGGCTTTTGAAGCCTGAGAAGTTGCAGAATGACAGGAACTGGTTGTTGGCGTCTCTGCTGAGTTTTGTGCTTCTCCTATCGATCATTTTCGTGACTTCATATCTTGCTGACAGTCTAGTTGGAACCAAGGTTTGAAATGTCATTTCTTGTCCCTTTCTTATGCACAAGAAACTGATTATCTATCCATTGTAAAACATTTTTTTATTGATCTTGATGCACTATAAAGATCTCAGCATTAGATATTTGATCCTTGTGTAAAAAACAAAGATTTAAATGGTTAACTATTAGGGAAAGGAAGCATGTCCTATGAAAGAAATCTCTTTCCTTTTGATTATAAGATGCAGTTGCTCAATCCTCATGTTAGCCATAGCGAGATAAGTGTGATTATATGGAGATGGATGAAGCAAAAGATATCTCTTTCCTTTTGATCAGTAATTCCATAGCATATGCATTGCTCAATCCTCATGTTAGCCTTGACATTGTACATAGTGAACATTGTTCTTATTTTCATCCTGTTTACCTTTCAGTCCGGATGTTGCAAGCATCCGACAAAATGTGGCTTCACATACGTGAATGAGACAACATGGAATGCAGTAGTCGGAGTCAGGCTTGATGCATCCGGTCTTGGTTAAACTGGAATCAGGCTTGATGCATCCGGTCTTGGTTTAAACTAGAATAAACTGAATTTTTTCCCTTTTTAAAAAAATTAGTGAGTAAACAATTGGTTTTTTTTTTGTTAGGTTCAGTTTGATTTAATACTGCAATGGTGATTTCCCCCTTTTTTTTCCCCGAAAAGCAAAGTAAATTAACTGGTTGTTGTTTTTTGTATGTATGTTATTGTAGGATGCTCTCTACTTCATTGGGAATATTGCTGGCATACACAGGGTGCTGTCTACTTCTTTTAGATCCATGTAAGTGGTCATTTATCTTGATTTCTTGCTCTTTTAGATCCATATGCTTGACAACTTGTTTTACTCGTACAGTATAATTATTAGAGTATATTCATTACTTTCAGGATTTGGGAGGGCATGAGTGTCAATAGAATCTGTGTATAGTAAGATGTTATCTCACTCTCTTTTCATGTCCTATGCAGCTTTAAAGAGAGATAGGGAGAGGGAAGATGGTGTCGTTGCCTATTGAGTAGTTCCTGATAGGTGGTGCAACTATAGATACAATGCTTTATGCTTATATTCAATCAAAGCTAACTTTGTTGATTTGATTTCTATGCTTATGTAAGTAACTCTTTTTTTTTTGGTTTTAATGGATGCTAATCAACATCCAATAGTTGTTTAATGTTTTAAGTCCCTTGTGATACAGAATAAGTCTACATGCTGAATATTTCTTCTTCTCAAACCTCACACGGTCTGTTCTTTTTCCAGGGTAACAAGGCTCAAAATGCTACTGAGAAAGGACTTAATTGTCAATAGCTGAAGATGCTAAAGGTACATAATGAGACTAAATCTGTCTATCTTTTAGAAGTCATAAGGTTGATTCCTTCATACCCCAAAAATGTAAAGTTAAGCCATGACAACACCCTATACTAGAAATTGTTTAGGGTGTTTATTTTATTCCCTAGCCTCATGCCTTATAATATGCAAGTACTAGAAAGTGTTTAAAATTTTTGACATAGATAAACTAGTATGGTCTGATTTAGACTTTGACTGAGTACTCAGATTAGTTGAGCATCAATTGTCATAGCATCAGATTTTTTATAGAGCTAGAATACAAGCTCTTTCGGCGATCAATTCTTGTTGTATCCTGATAGATTTTATCGTTTTAAACACTAATAGCAATAATAGCATAACATGGACCAACCATACTATTTTTAGACCTATTCACACATGATCCAGATGGCCGTCTCCTCGACTCTGAGCTTTGCCTCCGAGCTGTTGAAGCCATCATTGCTTCAGCCTCTCAAGTAAACTAATCACATTATCACCTATAGTATATGTAAAGAAGCAAAAAATTTAGTTTTTGATCAAGAATCATATATGCTTTCAGGTGCCTAGACAAGAGCCACATTGCTTCGAGTTATGCAGCATTGAAGTAGATGGATCAGAAGAGCCACTAGGACACACCATGTCATTTCTTGTCTCTCGCGCGAGGTTAGTTCTCTTTTAATTTCTTGACTTCAAATGTAAGGAATGGAAGATATATATAGTTCTCAACTGATGCTGATCAGTATATCGAATGCTAGATACTCCGTCTGTGCAGTGTACAACAAGATACGTGCACGAAGCCATTGGTCTTGTTTGACTCATTGCGCAAATACGGATGGGATGCAAAATTGACACTAGTGCTTTCAGCATTTGCCATGATCTACGGCCAATTTTGGATCATCAATCAGTCACAAGATAGCAACAAACTGGCTTCATTAATTTCTCTACTCAAGGAACTGCCTATAGGCCTCCAAAAATTCAAACTCATCTTCATGTGCTTTATCTCAATTGCCTTAAACCCTCAATTTACCCTTAAATTTTTTTGACCTATTAGCTCAATTGGTAGAGCGATGTGCGTATGCACAAAGATGTGGGTTCGAATCCCACATAGGTTATATTATAAAGAAGAACACACCAATCCCAAATTGTTAATCATGCACATTATAAACTTAGTTATGCACTTTTTAACCTTAATTATGCACTTTTTAACCTTAAGTATGCACTTTAATTTGAAATTGGTATACGTAAAAAAATCGATTTCAAACTCACATATATCAACCTAAATTATATATGCGAGAGGTAAACCCAAACTCTCAAAAGTAAAAATAAAAATTAAAAAATAAATTAAAACATCGATTTCAAAAGCACATCTTTTGTCTTATTCATGCACATTATGATCTTACTTTTGCACAATTGTATTCTAAATCTGCACAATTGTATCTTACTTTTGCACACTTGTATTTTAAATGTGCACAATTGTATTCTAAATCTGCACAATTGTATCTTACTTTTGCACAATTGTAGTTTAAATTTGCACAATTGTATCCTACTTTTGCACACTTGTATTCTAAATGTGCACATTACAATTTTATTTTTATACTTTATGTTCTTATATTTGCACTTTACATTTGCACAAAAGCACTTCACAATTGCACAAATGCACTTCACAGTTGCACAACTGCACTTTACAGTTGCACAACTGTATTTCACAATTGCACAATTGCACTTCACAGTTGCACAAATGCACTTCACAGTTGCACAAGTGTATCTTACTTTTGAACACTTGTATTCTAAATGTGCACATTTCAATTTTATTTTTGCACTTTATTATCTTATAGTTGCACAAATGCACTTCACAGTTGCACAAATGCACTTCACAGCTGCACAAACGCACTTCACAGCTACACAAATGCACTTCACAGCTGCACAAATGCACTTCACAGTTGCACAAATGCACATTATAATTTTATTTTTGCATCTTATACTATTCACGAAGAGAAACATAATAAGATATACCACATAGATAGCCTATACGGGGTTTGAACCCGCATCTTTGTGTATAAACACATCGCTCTACCATTTGAGCTAATAGGCTTAAATAAAATAATAGTATAATTTTCTACCTTGCAAAAACTAAACTAATTACAAGAAGTGAAAGAACATTTTCTACCTTGCAAGAACTAAACTAATTACATGAATAAAGATGGGAAGGCTACCCAAACACACAGGGTTAATAAGCTCAGCCTCAGCCTTTAAATGTTTTTCCAACACTGTTTTCGCCGAAAGAATTCGCACTCAAATATGAAAATACTACTAGTAAACTTGAGCTAGCTATATCCAACCTTCCAAGGATTCAACATGAAAAACTATCTAAATAGCCAAGTACTGAATTTCCACATGAAAAGATAAAGTGACTACTCAGCATCAGGATTATTGTAACTTGTAAAGAAATGACTTAACCTAGCAAGCATATTATTACTCATAGAATAGCTTGAGTGATTGCTCTTTGTCTTAACCTATACTATAATTCACACGCGCTTGAGTTAAGCCACTCATGTAATAACTCGCTCCTATCATGTTTCCAGAATTTGATACTTTACCAATCAAGGAGCTATTCCCTTATAATATGCAGCATTTCAGTGCAAAGTTCCACAATGACATACAAGAATAAATAAATATGAAGTGGGAAAGGCAATCCTATCAGGCAAGATACATTCAGCAATAGGCAAATTCCAGAAAAAATGCACACCACACACTGGAAAACATAACCCAATCTGATATTTCTAAATGAATATGAAGTTCCAATGAGAAAATGGACCAAGACAGAGGACCATTAGAGCAACTACTATCACATAGCAGCAAAGACATAAAACCAATGGCATTAATGGCTTGACAGCAGCTGCAGGCAAAAAAATATGGGACTGATTAGCAAGAACAGAGGTTGTATGTTAGGGAAAAAAATGCGACAAAAAACGCAGAAACAAAGCATGACAGCAGCTGCGCAAAAGAGACATAACGACAAAAAAATAACAACAAAAATCAGCAAGAACAAACACAACAGTAGAAAAGACAAAACCAATGACATTAGTGGCATGACAGCAGATTAGCAGCTGCCCAGGCGCCCAACTGAGATCTTCATGCAGCAACAGCTCCCCAGAGACACTAAACTCCCCATATTTTGTTGAGACAACTAAGATAATGGTAATTTTGTTGAGCAACTGCAAGTTCCTCTAGGCATTACATCAACTGCACAGCTGAGATCTTCACGCATAATTTTGTTAGTCCTGGCAGCTTACAAGAAGTAGACACCTAGAGACGTTATTTAGTTACTTGGTTGCAAAAGGAATATCAAATCTTTCTTGTTGTCAATGTTTTTATGTTTTATGATATGGAAGCAATTGGGAGGAAGAAAGTGAGATGTGAGAATGACAAAGCAAGTGTTAGATATTAGCAGCAATATTATACGGCCTGAAATTGATAGAATATATCATCAAAATCAGTTCGGCCATCTTAAGAAATCGCCAAACATTGTTCCTAATCAAGCAAAGGAATGAATCCCCCATATACAATCAACATTTCCTTCATTCAATACAAAGCATATAATCAAGACATCCATACAAACAATCGATTCAAACCATAAAATTTAGCTTTACAACCTTCTATTAAAACCTTAGTTTGAACTCTTATATGTTAATCAAATGAATCATAAAATACACTCAGCATCAAGCTTGTTAAATTCTCTTAAATATATATAACTTAAATATAAGTGAAACTTGAGTTATTAATCAAAGTAACCTACCTACTAGTTGATTAAGTTATCAAAATTCAGCATTGTACATAATCCCAATTCCAATACGTTTTCAAACTCCTTCCAAATTCAACTTCAATATAAATTAGATCATCAATAAAACCTATCAAAAAAATCTAAAGTCTAAGTTCCAATCAAATCCTCTCCTAGACATTTTATCAAACACCTAGAGTCAGTAGACGTGGATTTAACCAAGCCTCAATCTCAATTTCTCTCCTAGACATTTTATCAAACACCTAGAAGGCGTGGATTTACCCCAATCTCAATCTCAATTACCAATCCACAAATCCCAATCTCAATCCAATTTCTATGAATCAAAATTCATAAATCCAATCTAATAATTTCTATCCACTGATTAATTAACTCAAATTCTGAATCAACACCCATAATCAAATCCAATGCTTAAACTCAATTAGATTAGGAATTATACCTAATCGGCAAAATTTCGAGTCTAGGAGCTCGACAGGGTTCGCAGATGTAGCGATGAAGCGCTTGGCCCTGGTTCGTTGGTCCGGGTTTGAATAGTTCGTTGGTCTGGGCGGCGCCGGTGGACGGTGGGAGTGACCGGAAGCAGTGGTGGCGGCGATGAATGCGGTTTAGGATTTCGGAAGTGGACCAGCGGCGATAGTGATCGAGAGGGAGTGGTCAGAGAGCAAGGTGCGTGCCAGGTGAGAGGAGCTCCGAGGTCGGCGTCGTCGCCGGATTTGAAGAGGGTGAGGAACAGCTAACCGGCATCGATGGTGCGGAGAAGAGTGAGAAAGGAACGGAGGGGCAGCCATGGCCGACGTCTTCCTTCGCCTTCGGGAGGGCTCTCCTGGGCGAGGAACAGAGGAGCTTTTTTTAATTGAAGCGCGTGTGTGATAAATTAAAATACTAAATTTTACACGTTAAGCGGATTTTACACGTTAAGAATTTTTTACATTTGAAGCAAACCCTATATATATATATATATATATATATATATTCTTAGATGAACATTTATGTAGTTTTGATTCAATGAGAGATACAATGCAATATTGTATAGGGTAATTTTAAATGTATTATTTTATATGAATTAGTAATAGAGAAAATGTGTAAACAAAAAAAAACAGCTAAAATGTAAAAATACGTACATAGAATAACAACAACATTCAAGCAGAAAAGGAAATTCAAATTCTAGCCATCTTCTTTGTTGATTTCCTTAAAACTCATAAACCCATCAGATTGTCGATCTTATCATTTTAGACCAAACTGCTCTTCATCATTCATAATTATAATATATGGCAATCTACAAGTGCAGCGTCTTATACCACTACTATCTTCCTTTCCAAGCTTATTGGATAGCTCATTTCTTAAACATGAATTAACCCGGCCACCTATAAGGTAGGCTATCTCCTTAACCTCATTTAATCGACTTAATTGTAAACTTTGTACTTGCTTAAAAAAATCCTCATTAACATAAAATCAGGTAATTATGTAAGGGGTGTAAACTGCACTGCACTTAATAGGTGATTTTAAGAATTAGATGAAACCATACCGTAGAAGCTTTTGCTTGGCTTCCTAAATGGAACTCCATGGAAGTAACTCTGTAAGCGAGATCTCTCGTGTAACCTAAACCTCCTTAATTGAGACGCATTAATTCACAAACTTTCATCGATCTCATGTGGTTCTCCTTGATCAAATTTTCGTCGTGTTAAGATCCGAGCAGTACTTGAACTAAGACGTCGATGCTTCTTTATACCTAGTCCCACTCCCAACTCCGTTACCAAAAGGGATATCAGCCACCTAATCCGAGAAGGAACAACGAAATTCAAAGTGAAGCTTCATTTAATTAAACAAGCTTAATCAGAACAAAATGGATAAATTTGGCACCAAATACAAAATTCAATGGTAAATTTACATATATATATATATATATATATATATATATATCAACCATAAGATCATGTACCAAATTCATACCTTTTTTAAACTTGCACATCAAAAGTGAAATATAAATAAACAAAATTAAGCCCAAAGAGGAATTGAATTCTTATCGGAGATGTAGCCTCAGGCGGAAGGAAGGATAAGTATCGAATTCCCATCATCACTTGATATATAAATGTCGTGGTTCACCTCTCCAAAAATAAATATCTCTGAATCAAGCAACTAGTATTAGTGGTGATTAGAGGTCGATCACATAGAGAGTGCGTGAGACTTTATAAATGTGATTGCAAGCAAGTAAACGGGTAGTAGAGTAATGGTATGAAAGCAATAAGTAACAAAAGTAGCAATGATTGGTTATAGAGAACAATAGTGATGGGATATATTTTCACTCACATTCGCACAATGGTGATTTCATGATCATTGGACCATTATTCTACTTAGTTAATTTGGTTATGCATATTACTCTAGGGTTTGTTTAATCACAGAATTAGATAGACCGTCCTTGTTGATCACCATCTAACTCCCTAAACTCTAGCATGGGGGACGAGTAACATGAAGTCCCTATCACCTAGCATATAAACATTATCTCTCCCATCTCGTCGACTTCTCATCTGATTGTCAACCCAGCTGACGCTTTCACTAAAAGAGACAATCTTTACCTGTCAATCCTCCGACAACATGAAGATTTCTGAAACGTTCCTGCAAGATGTGCTAGCTACTATAATGTACTAAGGTCTACCATAGCGGAATGAATATATAACCCTTAGCTCGATCCAAATCTATCTTAATGGCTAATTAAGACAAATCAATAACATAAATGCAATATCGGAACAAAGAGAATTGAAATAATCAAATAGTATAAACCTTAAAACAGCTCTCACATGTCCTGAACCATGTCTTAAAATGTAAGCAAAACTACTATGAGATTAGCTGAGAATGGCTTACCTCGAAAGACTAAAGAAAAGATGCAAATTGTGTTGTGGTGATTGTTGTGTTAATGGATGCCTAAAATCCATATAACTCTAGGCTATTTATAGGGCTCAAATGGGATGAGCCAATCTGTTCCCGTCTGTTTCTCTTCTTCAACTAAAAAATAAATTCTTGTACAAATCCAATTAGCTATCTGAACACAAATAACCAATCAAAAAAAAAATTTAGGGAAAAATTCGCCCCTCTGAAAAATATCTAATTCAGTACTGAAATTGAAGATGAAATTAAATCCATTAGATCGACTACTTACCGATCGGACATCCGAATTGAAACCGACGAGATCGAAATTGCAGGAAGAAAATCAATTTCTCCACTATTCTCCCTCAACTCTTCTCCTAGAAGAAGCTGCAATGGCAAGGATGGAATCCACCGGTCGTGGAGAACGTGTATAGAACCACTTAGCAACTTCAACTTCGTTCCATCGTTTCTTTGTATCATTCCAATTTTATCAAATGTCTCCGAAGAGACAATCTCGTCTTCTTTATACACTGTGAAAAACAATATAATTCAAAATCCTATTTGAGGGCAAATCTGATAAAACTAAAATAAATTTGTTTACCATTTGTTTCTAATGAAACCCTAAACAACAGTATCAATCTTCAACACAACAACACTTCCACCTTGGTCGCTTCTCTGCTTCTTTTCCGAAAACCCTAATTTTTTAAAATATGAAAAAATCCAAATTATCACGAATTGGTACACGTACCTAAATTCTTCCTACTCAGACTTTTTCATCCTTGGTCTCGAGCACTTGAATTCTTCCTACTCTTCACTGGAAATCAACCGAAGCTCCACAATCAATGTTCTTTCTTTCCATCATCTTACTCAACTATCTTCTCGACATCACCGCCTACATCATCCTCGCCCCTCTTCTCATACCATTGCAAATATATGATGCTGATATAGGGAAGAGAGAACAACGATTGGGTAACAGTAGAAGTGGTTTTCAATTGCATGCGGAGAGAGAAGGAAGTTGAGAAAGAAACTGCAAATTATAGAGAAAGGAAGACAAGAAAAGAGGGAGAACACAAGGGCAAAAAGGGAAAAAATTCTAAGGTTGTCCACGTGGATAGCCTCTCTGCTCTTCAAAATGTTCATCTTTAATATTATAGAAGATAATAAAGGGGGGGAAAGAACGTTGTTGTTCAATACTTCCCTAGAAGAGGTCACTTTATCGTGTTTCTGCTCCAATTCAATTTCTTCGACGGTGAGACATCGTGGAAGCTAATAGGCTTCCCTGTATTCTCGCTATTCACAATTTCATCTCATAGCCTCCCTTGACTTCCTCATTTGTTTGACATTTCATTGTGTTGTTCGGTTAGGGCTCAGATATTGGTGTTTTAGCTTGTCAATTTCATGATAGTTACCTTACCTCTCCCTCTCTGGTTCCCCTTTCTCCCTTTTCGTATGGTACATCTCCGATCGTTTCCAAGATGATACTTTTCTTTCTCTTTCCAAATCTTGTTCGATTCCAGTACTGTCGTTCGATTACGACGTAGAGGAAGTAGCAAGAGCCCCAGGGATGTTCTAGGGTTTGCGGTGATTGGGAGTGGTGTGCTCCTCAAATCAGACCTATTTCTCCAATGGGGGTCAAAGATATTGTTGGTGCCATAAAGATTTATGCAATTACGTGTGTATTAAACGCATTGTTGTTGCATCTCAACTGATATGGTTTCAGTTCATGTCGTTGAACTCGACGTCCACCAGGGTATCTTCGTGGGAGATGAGGAAGGCGGGGCCGCTGCTTATCGAGAAGGGATTGAGATTCGTGACAACTTCTCTCTGGAGGCTGCAAGCATGAGAGATCGACGGCGATGGTGGACAAGAACTTTGCGGGTTTTCGAAGGGAGACAGTCGATTAGGGTTTCAGGTGCGTTTGATTTCCAGTTTGAATTGGGTTGCTTGCATCCCTCTTTCACTTGCAATCTGGCATATTTCCGAATTTGGGTTGTTCATAAACTATACAAGTTTGCAATTTCAGCTTGAATTGGGTTAGTTGTAGCTTATAAAAGCTTGCAATTTTAGGCTACGTATGTGAATTTATTATGCCCTCAAGGTCTTCGACGAAATGCCAACCTTATGAAAAACGGAAATGACATAATGACGCACTCATGAAGCCCTGAAGGCTTCAAACCACAAGCAAGTGTTTTGATTAATGAAGAGACCATGATGAAATTGCACCATCCTTATTTCAGACTAGACATTTCCACCGCTCAACCTCTGCTTTTAATTTCTCAACAGTCTCACCGCCACCTTCCATGACTCTCCTCGCAGTCATGAGATCGATCTGCAGCTTCTTCATTTCCACCTCCAACTTCCTAATTTTCTCCTCAGCCTTCCACAACTTCGCCCTCTACTCCCTCTCTCCAATCTCATACTCATCCTTCACCCGCTCATATTTGATCTTCCATCTCCCACCCGTCCAAGACAGCAAAACTCTCTCGTCTTCACTTTCACTAAATTCAAGTTGTGTCGCACTTTTTGTCTTAAATAGTTCATGTACATAATTTTAGTATGCAATCAAACTGTGTAGTCCGTTCCAGTAATACTCTAATCCAGTGTAACTGTATACCTGAAACTGTTTTGTCGCTAATCTCCTTCATTGAACTATATAGCTTTGGCAATCCCCACTTTACAAATGCTGGATTGGTCTTTTCTCACCCAAGTATTGGGGTTATTACTTTGGTATTCTCACATACAGTATACTGATATGTGGAAAATACTTTATTAATACGTGAAATAAATTAGAATAATAATATTGATACTCAGTGCCAGTGTTAGAATATATACCAAGATAAGCCGTACACACCCCCCGTGTGAAGTGTACTTATCTGCTTGACCCTCTGACAAACTTTTCTTTAGGAAATCAGATATTTCCTTAGCCCAATTATATTCACACAACCTCTTACAGTCCTCTGATATCCTATTTACAATATTCCAGCCAATGGTGTAATTTATTGTGTATAATATGCATGAAGTTACTACACTTAAAATAAGCAGTTTTGCAACATCTTCTGGACACCCATTCTTTTTTATTGCCTTTTCCAAATCATTGTCCACATCAATCTTCCTTATCGCAGAATTCTTCTCGTTCTGTGTGCCTTTCATTGGAAAATACTCTTGCATAAATTTGTTTCTTCCTTTTTGGCTCCGACATGGCACATCTAAACCACCCCCATTAGGGATGCCGAAGATCCTTTCAACGTCTTTTGCATTTATCTTTATTCCCAGTCCTCCAAAGCAAAAACACTTGTCTTTTACATCATAAAACTCTAATAGTCTTCTTAACAACTCTTCCGACTTTTGTATTTGCTCCTGTGTGATTTTGCCATCAAAGAAATGGCTCAAAAATCCCTCGAACGGAGAGGCTTTCACCATTTTTATTATCTCCTTGTCGAGGATATCTTTGTATTTATCTACGCATTCTCAGGTGGATTGTAGAGCGCATTTGTACTGCACATAGTTTTTCCTCTTCTTTAGATCCTCAATCTCCTTTTCCTCTTCTTCAATCTCTGATACGATAACTTTTCATTTTGCCATTTCCTATTTAAAAGAGCATAACAAACACTTAGATTAAGTATAACATTAAAGGCTACTCACGTAAAAATTTTGTAAAAAATATAAATTGAAAACTAAATTGACAGTAAGATAACCATACATTAAACATTAATATTCTCACATCAAGCATAATTTTACATTTTTACTTTTGTAAGAACTATAAATTGACAGCACTCAATAACCTATCATTTGAAACACTAAACCCCAACCTAGCAGCGCAGATTGTAGAATCGAAATTACAGAGAGTGAGTAACAATAAACATCACAACACTCATTTGAAACCCTAAAAACACGAAACCCCAACATCGCAGCTCAGATTGTAGAATCGAAATTTGAGAGAATGAGCGAAAATAAACATAACAACAAACGACACATGTTAAAGTCATCAAGGGAACCAGAAGTACAGTACACAGAACTATTATACAAACGAAGTGGAACTAGAAGTACGCTTAATATCAGTATATCCACCAGTGGAACCCTAAAATCATTAAACCCCAACATACCGGCGCAAATATTTCTCGATTGGAAGGCAAAGGATTCGTCGTCGTCGTTCCACTGGTGGTTTATATACTGATATTAAGCGTACTTCTAGTTCCACTTCGTTTGTATAATTGTTCTTTGTACTGTACTTCTGGTTCCCTTGATGGCTTTAACATGTGTCGTTTGTTGTTATGTTTATTTTCGCTCACTCTCTCAAATTTCGATTCTACAATCTGAGCTGCGATGTTGGGGTTTCGTGTTTTTAGGGTTTCAAATGAGTGTTGTGATATTTATTGTTGCTCACTCTCTGTAATTGCGATTCTACAATCTACGCTGCTAGGTCGGGGTTTAGTGTTTCAAATGATAGGTTATTGAGTGTTGTCAATTTATAGTTCTTACAAAAGTAAAAATGTAAAATTATGCTTGATGTGAGAATATTAATGCTTAATGTATGGTTATCTTGCTGTCAATTTAGTTTTCAATTTATATTTTTTACAAAATTTTTATATGAGTAGCATGTATTGTTATACTTAATCTAAGTGTTTGTTATGCTCTTTTAAATAGGAGATGGCAAAACGAAAAGTTATCGTATCAGAGATTGAAGAAGAGGAAAAGGAGATTGAGGATCTAAAGAAGAGGAAAAACTATGTGCAGTACAAATGCGCTCTACAATCCACCTGGGAATGCGTAGATAAATACAAAGATATCCTCGACAAGGAGATAATAAAAATGGTGAAAGTCTCCCCGTTCGGGGGATTTTTGGGCCCTTTCTTTGACGGTGAAATCACACAAGAGCAAATACTAAAGTCGGATGAGTTGTTAAGAAGACTATTAGAGGTTTATGATGTAAGAGACAAGTGTTTTTGCTTTGGAGGACAGAGAATGACGATAAATGCAAAAGACGTTGAAAGGATCTTCGGCATCCCTAATAGGGAGGGGGGTTTAGATGTGCCATGTCGAAGCCAAAATGGAAGAAACAAATTTATCCAAGAGTATTTTCCAATGAAAGGCACAGAGAACGAGAAGAATTCTGCTATAAGGAAGATTGATGTTGACAATGATTTGGAAAAGGCAATAAAAAAGAATGGGTGTCCAGAAGATGTTGCAAAACTGCTTATTTTAAGTGTAGTAACTTCATGCATATTATACACAACAAATTACACCATTGGCTGGAATATTGTAAATAGGATATCAGAGGACTAGAAGAGGTTGTGTGACTATAATTGGGCTAAGGAAATATCTGATTTCCTAAAGAAAAGTTTGTCAGAGGGTCAAACAGATAAGTACACTTCACACGGGGGGTGTGTACGGCTTATCTTGGTATGTATACTAACACTGACACCGAGTATCAGTATTATTATTCTAATTTATTTCACGTATTAATAAAGTATTTTCCACATATCAATATACTGTATGTGAGAATACCAAAGTAATAACCCCAATACTTGGGAGAGAAAAGGTCAATCCAGCATTTGTAAAGTGGGGATTGCCAAAGCTATATAGTTCAATGAAGGAGATTAGCGACAAAACAGTTTCAGGTATGCAGTTACACTGGATTAGAGTATTACTGGACCGGACTACACAGTTTGATTGCATACTAAAATTATGTACAGGAACTATTCTAGACAAAAAGTGCGACACAACTTGAATTTAGTGAAAGTGAAGACGAGAGAGTTTTGCCGTCTTGTATAATTGTTATGTGCACTGTACTTCCGGTTCCCTTGATGGCTTTAACATGTGTCGTTTGTTGTTATGTTTATTTTCGCTCACTCTCTCTAATTTCGATTCTACAATCTGAGCTGCGATGTTGGGGTTTCGTGTTTTTAGGGTTTCAAATGAGTGTTGTGATGTTTATCGTTGCTCACTCTCTGTAATTTTGATTCTGCAATCTACACTGCTGGGTTGGGGTTTAGTGCTTCAAATGATAGGATATTGACAATGCTTTGGAAAAAGCTATAAAAAAAATGTGTGTCCAGAAGATGTTGCAAAACTTCTTATTTAATTCGAAACTAAAATTCAAATTATTTATAAAGTCGGAGATTATACCAATTTTACCTCCTTTGAAATTGTCTCGGAGGATGGGTGTGTTTGGATTTGAGATGTAACGCTGCACAAGGGGTAAAAACTAATTAGAGTTACAAACGTTTTGGGCCTTTTCTGTAATTATAGAAATTAAAAGGACATTTTTCAAAAAACTAAAAGTGTGGGCGGATTGTGGAAATAAGGGAAGAAGTCTTCTCTTTCCTCAATTGACGCAGTACGCGAGTCAGGAGTTCACCATGAACTTCGACACCGGCGAGTGACGGCGTCGAGACGGCGGTGGCGACGCCAACGGGAGACCGCAGCAGCACCTCCGCCGGCGGCAGTCCGGTATCCCTCCAGCGACGGCGGTTGCAGGCGGTGGTTCCGGCGAAGAATAAAAAAAAAAATCCAAATTGGGGCTTTTCGATTTAGGATGAATTTAGGCAAAATTGTTGAAGGAGATTGTTCCCACAGGTATCTAGAATGCGATGAACTAGTTCAGGAGCTTGGATATCGGCTCTAATGGTGGATTTTTGTCCGAATGTTGAAGAACGGGGTTTTATAGGTCGAGTCTGAAACGTATACGGGATCCAAAACTGATTACACCAATCAATTCCCCTTCTTCTGGTGATTCAATTCCTATATTTACTTGCAAGAAACGGTCCCGATTCAAATCGAACGATGCTGGGTAAGATTTGGACGGAAAATGAACTTGCACGAATTTGATGATGGATTCGTAGGTTAAGTAACGAATTGATCAAAGGAATTAAAGAGGCGTTTTAGAGTTGAAAGGTCAAAGGAATTAATTCCTCAGTTAAAGGCAAAGTTATTAAAAGTAACTGTGTAATATCTGGTTTAATATTTGGTAACATTCATTAATAGTTTCGTGTTAAGTTTATCAATTTTGTTGGGTTACTATTTTTGTAGTAATTTTCAATTATGTAATATGAGGTTATATTGTAGTTATATTATCAAAGTTATACGTATTATTGTATATTATTAAGGGATTTTTTTTACCTATATAAATATACTTTCTTTGATTAATATGAGCTTATCGAATCTTTTGATTTATCCTTTGAATTACTACTTTCATTTAATAAGTAAATAGTTGTTCAATTTGGAATTCCCAACAAATCCTTTCCGGTCAGAATAAAGCAATCGAAAGAAGGAAATCATTACCACGTGCAAAATGTCGGAATCCGCCTTCGAAGCACGTGGTTACGGCTAGTACTACTTGAAAAAAGATATTCCCTCCGTTAATTAAAACATGTCGTTTTAGACATCTACACATTTTTTAAGAAATCAACTAAAACAAACAAAAATACACTTATACCCCTAATTATTACTTCACTTTTTCACTTTATTGAAAACTACAACTAACAAATCTTTTACCTTTACAAGGGTAATTTTGGAAAGTGAACACCAAAATATCTAAAACGACATGTTTTTCTTAACAAAATTTTACTCATAAAACGACATGTTTTTCTTAACGGAGGGAGTATTTTTTTAGGATAATAAAAACTATATAAAATATCATTTTTATTAATATTTTAAAGTAATTTCGTACTTATTAGTTAATTATTTGAATTTTTTTATCCGAAAAGAGTAATATTTTATTATAACATGATATAATAACTAATTTATTATTTGAATTTTGAAATTATATCATGCACACGATAAATATACTAAGATCATTTTATCAAGGGAAAATTAATTAAAATACCTCAACCTTTGTGGGTATGGTAAAAATATATCCTCAACTTTCAAATGTAATAAAAATATCCCGACCTTTGAGGGTGGTGGTAATATATTACCCTGTGTTTTCTCACGGATAAAAAATGCTAACAAGACAGCCTACGTGAATTTTTTTTTGACAAGATAACATACGTGAAGCCTTTTTTTACAAATTAGCACTAAAATTGGGTTTTCTTGATCGGTTTCCTTAGGAAAAAAAATAAAACGATAACAAATTAAACCAAAAACGAAATTCATTCAACCAAGCAACTAATCAGGTCAAAATTGCCTCAAATTAACACAACACGACTATTCCTAATACCAAACCGACAACAAAACTAAACCAACAACTACAACGAAGAGGGGAAAAAAACTTACCCACCCAAATCTGTGAACGAATCAAAGGGGAAGAAGATGTGAGAGAGACAACTCAAGATAGTCAACCACGAGGGAGGAAGACTAGCATTGAAGAGGAACTATGAGCTACCTAGAAGACAATTCAAGAGGCGACCACGGTCTACGGAAAAAAGATATGAGGGAGGAAAATGCGTTGGGTATGAACCCGGTCCAACTCTTTATTTTTTTCCTAAGGACACTGTTCAAGAAAACTCTTGTAAAAAATCTGCGTAGGGTGTCTTGTTAGCATTTTTGACCCGTGAGAAAACACATGGTAATATATTACCACCATCCTAAAAGGTCAGGATATGTTTATTACATTTGAAAGTTGAGGATATATTTTTACCATACCCCCAAAGGTGAGGGTATTTTAATTAGTTTTTCCTTTTATCAACATCTCAAATTATCCCTCGTAGGCCACGTGTTATTGGTAAGAAAAGAAATATTTAAAAATAATAATGATATAATTTGTGAATATATAATTATCTTATTATCTTATAATTCTTCTAATAATATAGAAGATAATAAATATATAGATAGATAAATATAGATATTGGTATTGATTTAAAAATAATAATGATATAATTTGTGAATAATTATCGTATTTTCATATAATTCTTATAATAATATAGAAGATAATAAATAGATAGATAGATAAATATTGATAGTGATAATGATAATGATAATGTTAATTAAAATTTTCAATAATCAGATACGCGTAAAAAGCACAATGGGCGTCGTCCGTGTGGCCGTGGCATGATCAAAAAGGCAGCGTTTCTACTTCTTCTACAAATCCTCAACGCGAGTCAACTCAACAAATTCATCAACCTCTCTCCTCAACGCGAGTCAACTCAAAAAATTCATCAACCTCTCTGATTTCGTGATTTTCGTCTTGCCCTAGGGTTTTAGGATTTTCGCCTCACCCTAGGTTTTTCTGCTTCAAATTTCGTCACTGCTGATCGGGATATCGAATTCTTTATTCCCATTGTCCGCCCCCTTTTTTGGTGTCTAGGGTTCGATAAAAGGTTTTTGTTGAGTTCTTCTTTCAATCGAAAATTCAAAATCTCTATTCTTCCACCGTCGATGACGAAGGAAGGACAGCGGTACGGTTTGACGAAGCCGATTTCAGTGGCTAGTCCCACCACGACTGACTTGAGGAGGACTCGCGCATTGGAAAAGATGTGTGTGTATCCGATATTTTTGACCGGTTTAATTGTCTTCTGTGATCGCTAATTTTGGTTGTTGGTGTGTTTTTATTTTCGATTTTCAGTTTCTGCTTGAAGTCGGGGTCTATGAGAGTGTCGAAGAAGCTGCTAGGAGGGAGGAAATTCTTTTCCGTCTCAGGAAGGTAATCATGTTTAGGATCATTTAGGTTCGAAATCTAAATTGAACCGAACCTAAGGTGCTATGTTCGGTTTTCAGTTTGCCGTTTCTAAAAAATGGGTTCGGCTCGGCTCGATTTTTGGACCGATGAGCAGCCAGGGTCGGCCCAGGAACAAGGGCGGGCTGGGCTCCTGCCCAAGGCCCAAAAACATATGGGGCCCATAAAAAAATTCGGCATATATGTATTATAGAATTGGAAATGACCCATTTTCAATATAAAGATGGGGAAGTTAAATAAAAGAGCCCAAGTCCAATCCAATTATAATGGGAAGAAGACAATCACGTATTTGAATTGAAAGGGTAAATTACAGAATATGACCCACTAAATAACTCTTTTATAACTTAACTAGCCTCTATATTTAAAATTACAATAAATCACACATTAAAGGCTTAAAAGTAACAAAAGACCACCCAAATAAAATATTCTATCTAGATTCTTTTAAGTTCAAGTTAAAGTGCCAATTATTTTTTAAATGAAAATATTTTGTTATTCCATATCTTCCTTTCTTCTTCCTTCTCTATAGTTTCTTTAATATAGTGAAGCAAAAGTTTAGGCCTCTACTATATCAAATTTCTAAATTAATAATAATATATCTACATGAAAAGTCTAGGCCTTTATTTTTATGTTATGCATATCTTTGAGATTTAGAGTTTGATAAGTTCGAAATTGAGGGTACTATTTAGAACTTTGATGTAGTTTTTCCCTAATTTCTTGGCTTTGTAATATACTATATAGTGAATGGGTTTGCAAACTTAATTTGGGTTTTGTAACATTCTAGATCTATAATGAGGTAGACTCTTTTTTTTATTTTATTGAAATTCATGAGTTTTGGTTATAGATGTAGGAGAGCGATGTTGTTTATATTGGGTATTTGTATTTTATTTTTATGGTATTAAAGTCGGGAGAAGTTTTTTGCTACCGAAGATTTTTTATGCAAAAAAATGTTCGTTGCTACTAAAGTGTCCTATTGTTTTTTCTATTATTGTCAATTGAACCATTTTTTTATTTTAGAAATGGGATGGATATTAAATCAATCAAATTTGTTGCTGGAATGATTATAAATTTCAAATTATTAGGGCTCTTAATTTTTATTCGCTTCGGGCCTCTATTATATCAGGACTAGCCCTGTGAGCAGAACCGATCAAACACACCTATGTTGACACGGTCTGCTCTCTCTCGCCGATTCACCTCCTTCTTGTAACACCCCCATCCCACATCGGATGTTATTGTATGTTATAAAAATGTTCGGAGTGATTTATAAGTTATTCAAGTCTTACTAATCTCACAAGAGCTCTTCCTTTTTAGGCTTAAGTGAGAACAACGGACCTAAGAGTGTTAGGTGGCATGGGCTAGCGGTCTCTTCATCACTCTCTGTAAGAATTAAACCACTAGCTATTAAAATTGATTTACCCATGCCTAAATCAACCGTCTTCTTTTTTGTTTTCCTCAATTTCGGAGATGTTGCTGTTTTTATATAAATCAACTGTATTCTTTTCGGATTGTTGTTTTTCCTCAATTCCGAACATGTTGTTGTTTTTATATAGTTGATTGTTGGTGTACTTTGTATTTGAATTATAATGGGAGTTTTTGAGAGTTTTGTATATTAATTCTGGCGATGTTACTGTTTTAATGGGAAACTGCTCTTCCTAATATTTTTTTTTTGTTTCTAAATACTTCGTATAATAATTCGTTATAAATTTTCAATACTTTTGTTACAGAATTGGAGTTTGAGTGATGTCTGCATTGGTATTGATTGGCGGCTTCCCCCTCTTAACAACTATTGAACAAATGAAGCAATACATTGAGCAGATTGTTGGACTGAATTCAATTGTCTCTTACATATAGAGCGATGTGAAGTTAGTCGATCCAGTTCTGCTCTAGTTCAGTTTCAAACGGAGAAATGTCGTATGCATTGTTTCTTGTATCCAAAAGAGGATTTTTGTTTGGTCAACATATATTGTATCCATCGAGGAGTCCCGAATGAAGTGTTAAGGACCAAAGGTCTACTGCACCATATTCAAGAGTGCGGAGCTACATTTTGGGTGTATGCTGGAAGAAGACGAGTTTCTTTCCTATTATAAACAAGAACATGTTCGTGTCTATTTTGAGAGCAATGGAGCAAATGTTGAGTTTTACTTCACCCATTTGGACACTAACTATAGGTTGAATCTTTACAACTTGATGTTTGGAGCTTTAAGTGGGGGAGATTGTAACACCCCCATCACACATCGTATATTAAAAGATGTTCGGAGTGATTTATAAGTGATTCAAACCCTACACAGCTCACAATAGCTCTTCCTTTTCAGGCTTTAAGTGAGGACAATGGGCCTGAGAGGGCTATGTGGCATGGGCTAGTGGGGCTAGCGGTATTCTCATACCTTAACTCTTCATTTCTTCTTATGCTGCTCTTTTTCTTCTTCTGCTACTCTTTGGGATCTCTTGATGAGAGGGGAGTTGGTTGTTCTGTGTGTTGTCCACTCCCATACACTCCTTTATTGTAAGTATTGGCGGTGACCTAATTATGTATTTTCTAATGGAATTGGGAAGATATCGTTTGATTTTGCTAAAGATGTAGCTGAAAAACTCTTATTTCATTCGGTACCCTCTACTTACCAGATTACGTATGCTGGTTACGAAGGAGTACGTAGATGCTGTTAGTCCTACATCAACCAAGAAATTATCATTGCGAACCAACATGTATAAGTTTGAATCGAAGGAAGAGAAATTGGATGTCTTGGAATACAGTAAAATTCAACCATGTTACTTGAACCGTCAAATCATTTCTTTACTTTCCACTCTAGGGATAAAAAATGATGTATTTTAGAGAAAGCAAGATGAAGCAGCATTAAGCACAAAGCGAACTTTTCTTTCACCTTTTACTAAAGCAAGATGAAGCTTTCACCCAGTTGGAGCATATCATGAAAGATCCCCAAATTGCACGAAATGCTCTATATATCAAATGTCTCCTGGAGAGAACACCGACATTATCATAGCTATGCTGGACTGTGGTTACACGCTTGATAATGAACCCTTTCTTAATTCTGTTCAAAGAAGTTAATGGGTTTGAGGACGAAGAGTAGAATATTTGTTCCCAAAGGGAGATCATTAATGGGAGTTTTGGGAACTGTGATGCTTAATTATGAAGAGGTGTTTGTGAACATCTTTGCTGTTGGGAATTCCAATGATAATTAAAAAGCATTATCCAAGGGGAAGTAATTGTTACAAAAAACTCATACATCCATCCTCTATCTAGAAAACCTAAAATGACATATATTTTGATACAACTAAATTAGTCTAAAACGACTTAAATTGGGTGACGGAGTAAGTAGAATAAAAGGCTTAATTTAAAAATATTTCTTAAATTTTAATTTTTTTTTATAAATAGATATTTTTTTTTGTGTGTGAATATTTTTCATTCTTAAACAATAAGTATAGGTCAGAAAGACGAATTTCATAAATCTCTTTTTTTATATATAAAAAAGATATACTTAATTGTTAGGTTGGATAGTTTTTTGGGCATGAAAGTTATAATTTTAATATGAGAATTCGACATATACGCAGGTCTCTCACTCTTTGTTTCAATTGCCCCAAACCCTAGGTTGTTCAATTGGTTGATTTGGGGAATCAGGAGAAGATTTAGATGAGGGGTGTGATGTGAGGGGCAATGGTACGTAAGTATCGTGAGAATTAGGGGTAAACTATTTGTGCTCTACAAAAGAAAAATGGAATGCTCTAAAAAGTAGATCCTTTTTTTAATGTTTAACAAAGAAAATATGGGTGTTAATTAAATATTTTTTTTAATAAAAATATATTTAAAATGGGTGTCTATATGTAGATAAAATTAAATTACATTAAAAAAAAATTTGTTAAGTTAAAATAGCAGAAAATCAATTTTAAACTATTAACATATTAAGTTAGTGGCGGATCCTAAACTTGTTGATTGAGGGGGCGAAAAATTACGATAAAAAATATTGTATGTAAAATTAAACCCTAATTTTTCTTTTTCGAAAAATCATCAATATTATGCATCCTGAACTTGCATGATTTATTTCATGGTTTTCAAATATTTCAATATAACCTCCTAATTTGAAGTTCTCGAATATAGTTATATTATTAAGATATGAAATTAATAAATGATAATTATAATAAAAATATATCGGTTTGGTAAACGATGTAGGAAATATTGTAATTCGGTGCTGAAATTTGAAGCGCTTATAACTTTTTTGCTCAGATATCGGATTTGAGCTTATAATATATCAAATCGAAGCTATCGACGAGATGAATATGTAAGTTAAATTTCATTTTTGATTGGGGGGCGATTGCCACCATTGGCCCTAAAGAGGATCCGCCTATGATATTAACACTACCACATGGCGACCATCCATTGGGCCATGTGGCAGCTTTGAAATCTTCCTTTTCATGCCAAGAAGAAATGCACTTTTCCTGCCAAAGAGCACAAGCAAACATAGTGTTTTGCTCTTCAATACTAAAGAACGACGTCGTTTTGGTGGTACTATTCATTTGGCGAACTCGTACTTTTAATATAGAAGATATAGATATAGAATAGAAGAAGAGAACATAATTTCTTGCCAATTAATCCAAGGATCGTCTAGTTCGCAATTGTAGTCCATACCGTAGTCCGAATTATCTCATTGGCCAAATTAAAATTTCTAATTATTTTCTTAAATAAGTATTTGTACCTTATAATTTATTTTAATGCTTATCGGCCAATGAAATTAAATGAACCATAAAAATGGACTACGACGTTGGACTAGACAATTTTCACCGCTCTTTATGTGGTTCGGTTCACTAAACACTTTTCAATTATTTATTTAGGTATTTGTGTTTTAATCGTAGATTAAAAAGTTTAAGAATTTGTGATAAAATAATTATTTATTTAGACATCTGATCCTACCCAATGCCAAATAAACCCAGCTAAGCAGTGGCGGAGTCAAAAAAAATTGAGAAGGGGGCACAATATACATGTACGATACCGTTTTGGATTAAATCGGCATAAAGGATGTCATGAGCAAGTAAGGTCACATAATACTTGAAAAAAACTCAGCTCGAGCTCGACTCATTATAAATGAGCTAAATATAATCAAGCAATACTAGACTTGTTCGGCAATGTATAACTAGGCATAAAAACTTTAAACATGCGTAACTCATTATATAATTGCCAAAATGATTAGTATAACCTCTCATTTCGAAACTCTCGAGAAGAATTATAATATGTGAATGTTAATTTAAGTAAAATATAAAAGCATTTTAGTCTATTGAAATAAAATTAAAGTGATTAATATATCTTTAATTTTTAAACATTAATCATAACTTTTTACTTAGATGTCGGATGATTATGATGTATTATATATCAAAGCGAAGCTATCGACGAAGAGAATACACCTAGATAGTTCGTCAAATGATAAGGGGAGCACGTTACCCCCTAGCCCCCTTGGCTCCACCCCTACAGCTAAGTACACCACTTATCTTAAGAAAATATATAAGAAGAAAATAAACTTGCACAAATGACTTCTTATTTGGGTGGTAGATTAATCAGCCTAATACCAACCAAAATTTTAGTTTGAAATTTTTTATTATTTATTTTTAAAAAAAAAGAAGTCATCGAGGTTATTTATCACGTGATGCAATGTCAAAAGGCCAATAGGAAAACCAAATGACTGTTTTATTATCTCAACCAGCCGTTAAAAAAATGCTTTATAAAGTTGGTTGCTCCCTTTCATGATTTTCAATGTTCTCATCTTATCGATGTTAATTGATTTTTTGCTAATTAATTACTAATTACCTGTTTGGGTGCTTCTTGGTAGGTAGCTCATTGTACGTGGGTTGCATAAACAATTAACTAGTTTATTTTATTTGTTAATTAAATCTATTTCATTGACGGACAACTATGGGCAATATCTAATTAACATAACTATTTTAACTCCATTATCAAATATTAACTTTTCAATTACATAGTTCTAGTTAAAAATAAACAAATAACAACAAAACAACGTTAATTATAATGTATTCCATAGAGAAGTGGGATCTCCTATCGAAACCATGTCGGGATGATTGAGCTGAAAAGGACCTACTGTTTTAATTCCCCGGATGACCGTTCTTTATTCACCAAAATCAAGAGATCTTCTATCGAGATGTATGCATCATTTTTCCAATTAATTAAAGGTCATAGGCGACAATAAAAGGGAGGCAAACAATAAGGCGGGGTGAAGAAGTTTTCATCCCACATAGAATGAGTTTGAACCGAATATATATCACAATAATAAGGTAACGTGAAGTATCTACACAATGACTTTAATCGTTTTTACTTTTTATGTTAAAAGGTAAATCCCAGACTTATAATCAACAAATAAAATAAAAATGATACAGATATTGTTTTGTAACCTAATCGAAATTTAATTTTCCGAGATCTAACATATATAGTTGATTAAATCCTTTTTCTGTTAGTTATCTGAACTTGGAAGTCAGCCATCTTCAAATCATGAGCTATTTAATATATTAATATGCTTTCATAACATTCAACTATTCAATATTGGCTGCACATCAGTATCATTGATTTACAAGGCGCCAAACTGTATACATTGAACCACCAATAATCAACACATTAATACATACTTATAAAAGATAAAAAGTATTAAACTATGGGTAATGAAAAAATATGAAAGAGACCTGAATCTTCATATAAGCCATCATGTATATATCAATTCATAGAACAATTAACCATCTCTTATATCATCAAAACCAAGGAGCTTTTGAAACCTGAAAAATCATGGGAGGAAGAAGAACAAAAGGTCAACCCCTAATCTGCTCTGAAGATCTCTCCATCCCTTCTGTATGTTAATTTCCAATTAGGTTTCAGCATCCGTTTTTCGGTTTTTTAGGGTTTGGTTGTTGATTAGTGTAGCATCTGTGTGTATGTGCGTGCGTGCGTGTTGGTAGGTTCAAGTGATAGTCGTGAATGCGAACATGGGATGCACTTCATGCCGAGAGAGAGTCTTCCGGCTCATGTCTAAGATAACGGGTAAGAACAACTAACAACTTGAACACGTTTGATTGAGATTGATCGTTCGGATGAGTTTGAGGCTAGTTTGTTTGATCCATTGATGGATCATGTTTGTGCAGGAGTGAAGGAATTCACGGTGGATGTCGCGAGAAACCAAGTTGTCGTCAAGGGGAGGTGCCGGATTCCTCTCGAGAGTCGACCCAACAGCAAGAGAATTCAATTGTGCAGTGCAGTAGAACATGGTGTTGAAGATGAATTGATCATGAATTTGTAATGTATCATATATTAATTCATTTGCTTGATTTGATTTGTTAACTGATTAATTTCAATTTTCAACTATACGCTGCAATACAGTATAGTTTTGGGCCCATTTGAATAGGGCCGGCCCAGCCCAACAATCTTAGGAAGTTAAGCAAAGCCCAGCAGCTATACCTTGTTTGGATTGGCAAAAAAAAAAAGACCTTATTTTCATTAATCTATCAACACAATTATATTATAATTCCACTTATAAAACTATCGTATAAGTTAAAAACTGCCATATAAGCTCAAAGCATGCCCTCGATATTTTTTCTTCCTGCTTATTTCCTTCATGGGCAAGACACTGGTCCACTTATCCATATAAAATGAATTGAATCAATACCAATATCAAAGTATTTTGGCAACTTTTGAAATTTAATTATTGATGATGGTAGAGGTGATGGAGAGAAAAAGAGAGAGAACAAGTACAAATGAGTAATGACAAACCTAATTAGTAATTGTAACACCAAGGAAGAAGAAGAGAAAGATAATACACTTATTAGTATTGGGCTGGTTTAGTTGTGTAAAGCTCAATGGCATATCTAGAAGGTTTGAATGGCTGAAGCCCTCCTAGCATGGGAAAAAAAAACATAGAGAAAAAGAAATCTACGTTTTTTTTTTAAATTTTACTAATTTTAGAGATAAAGAAGTTTAAAAAGAGTAAAGGATCACAAAATATAGCTTTGCTTAGTTGGTAAGAAAATGACTTTTTTTTACATATTTTTTGCTTCTCTTAGTTTCTTTCTACTAAAAATGTTTAATTAAATAATAAATTTAAGATTTTCTCCAATATATTTAAATACATATAAAAAATCGCATTTTTGGTAATTTTGTCTTTTCTTAATTTTTTTCTAATTAAATGACTATTTAAATTTTAAATCATAAATTTAATATTTTTTTCTAATATAGTTAAAAAAAATATTTTTCAAATATACATGTAAAAAAATTATCGAAGAATTATTTAATCTCGCCTAATTTTTTTTTTTATCCGCCACTAAGACTGGCTATGTTATTTTTCTACAAGGAACAAAACTCCATTTCTCCTACCTGCTTAGAGATGGAAATGGGGCGGGGACTGAGATGGAAAAATTAAATGGGGACGAGGACGGGAATGGGGGCCAAAGTAATTCCCCTCACGGGGACGAGGATAGTTGTCCCCACCACGATCTCCGCCCCGTCCCGCCCCCGTTGGGGAAACCCACGGGGATCCGCGATGGGGAGTATGAAATCTCCATTTTTGTTTAGATCTTACCTAAGTTTAAATAATTTTTCTTTTATTTTTAAACTTTTACTTTATAATTTACATTTATGAGATATTATATGTAAAATTTATATCATATTTTTTACATAACTTTAATAATACTTTATAGTTTTCTATTAAATGGGAAAAATACGAGTTTTAATTGGAGAACCCGACGGGAAAACTTGCGAGAAATGCAAACAAGAAAAATTAAATGGGAACGGGGATTCCCAGACAAAAACGGGGACTCGACGGGGATGGGAACGAGGGACATTTTTTATCCCTGAACGGAGACGGGGACGAGAAGAGGACTTTTTGCTAACGAGGACCCGCCCCGTTGCCATCCTTACTCCGCTGCCCCTGCTTGGCCCTTCCCCTAAAGGGGGTAAGAGTTGGGAGGATACATTATGGACTTGTGGACACATTGGAGGCAATATTGTTACTCGATTAGTACGCAATTAATTGGCTCTTATTTAATTCTATAGTCTATTAGGGAGTAATCCTTTGATCATAAATGTAATATTTTTTTACTTTTATACATATAGTCTAAGACTCTGAAGAGCATCTTTAATCAAGGTACTCATGTTGAGTACCATAACTTGTTTTTTGTCATTTCTCTCATATCCACCTCATTTTAATATTTGCTATTCTACAACCATGATACTTAACATGAGTATCTTAATTCAACTTTTGCATTAAAATTGCTTTTTGCAATATTTTTTAAAGTAAAAATCAAATGAGACTCACTATTAATTTTTTATTGGATAATATTCTATGGTATTGTGTAAGAATGAGTATCATACATATGATAGTTAAGCTCGCTTTTCTTTATGGGCTCTTTCAAAAATCTTACTTTTTCTTACATTTCTTTTTTTTAAATTGCTATGGTACTTAGAGTATCACCATTACCATTAACACCATTAAATTGCTAAGCTCATCGGGACGGTCTTGTCGAGTAGGATGCCCAATGCTCAAGCACTGAAGGCGACAATGAAGGGAGCATGGCGAACACGACATGGCTTCATATTCTGAGAGATAAAGGAAAATTTATTCAGTTTTCAATTCAGCGCAGCGGAGGATAAGGAGAAGGTGATCAACGGAGGCCCGTGGTCATTCGATAGGGCGCTGCTGGTTTTGAAGGAGCCCGACTTGGAACAAACGTCTGCTATCAGGTTTACAAATTGTGCGTTCTGGATTCGGGTGTATGATCTCCCACTTGCTGCATACACAAAATCCATGGCGGAGAGGATAGGGCAGGTCTTCGGAGGGATTGTGGAGCTGAATGAGGATGATCTAATCTCTTGCAGTAGGTTCCTCCGGATGAAAGTGATGATCGATGTTCAGAAACCTTTGCGTAGAGGTATGATGATATCTTTCGGTGGTAAGCGAATATGGGTGGAGATTAAGTATGAAAGACTTCCGAACTTCTGCTATACGTGTGGACGTCTGGGACACACGGAATTGGAGTGTAAAAACAGTGAAGGAGAGCAATACCAGGGAGAGTACGGTGACTGGATGAGAGCATCACCGATCAAAGTTATTAGGGAAAGGAGTAGTGTAGATAGGGAGGAAGAGAGGAGAGTGCTTGACAAGGTGAGAGGACGTATGCCTAATGCCGAGGTAGGAGAGAGGAGGGTGGGGAGAAGGAAAACGTTGATAGAAATTTTGGAGGAGCAAGAGGCTGATGATATGGAAAAGGATAAGGAGGAGAGGGAGATGGGAGAGGATGGGGTCTATATTATGGAAAGAGTGAGCCAAGTCACTCTGGTGGAGGGAGTAGAGAATGGTGGGGAGGGGAAGGAAGCAGACAAGGAAAAGGGAGTAACTGATAAGGGAATAAGTTAGCCGAGTGTGGAGACAACAAGGGAAGAGGGAGGAGGGGGTAAGAAAAAAGTGGGTTGGAAGAGAGCTGCGAGGGGTGTTCCAGTGGGAAGACAGGGGGTACCGGCCTAGGAATCACGGGAACAAAGAGAAAGGGAGGCGAGCTGTCAGAAGAGGCTCTAATGAGTGAGGACCCAGAGGACTTACTGCAAGATACGGAAGAAGACAGAGCAAAAAGAATGAGGATCGAGGAGAACCTGAACTACCAAAATA
Organism: Persicaria maculosa; assembly: GCA_963922045.1. NCBI lineage: Eukaryota > Viridiplantae > Streptophyta > Magnoliopsida > Caryophyllales > Polygonaceae > Persicaria > Persicaria maculosa. Next base: position 21,930,973 of record OY998259.1, on the reverse strand, counting down.
TATCGGCCGGGGATATCATCCCCCGCCGGGAGCCATGAATTGCGTAAGCTATAACTGCCGGGGATTGGGGGAGGCCCGTGCAGTTAAGAAACTTACCATGATGGTAAGCAGAGAGGCCCCGAAGGTTCTCTTTCTCATGGAAACAAAGTGTGGGAGGGAGAGGATGGAGGATGTTAGAGTGAAGCTAGGGTTCTATGGGATGTTTGTTGTTAACAGTGTGGGTAGGTCTGGAGGTCTGGCTTTGTTTTGGGAAGAGGATTGGGAGGTGATGATCACTTCATATACCCAACACCATATTGATGCTAATATCAAGACGGGCGACGGGAGAGAGTGGAGAGTGACGGGAATCTATGGCTGGCCGGAGAGGGTTAATAAGTGTCACACATTGGGGCTATTAAGGAGGCTTCATGAGGACGCCAATGCACCTTGGCTATGCATGGGCGACTTCAATCTTTTCACGGCCTTGGCGGATAAGCAAGGGGGTCGAGTCCCTAATGTGGACGAATTGATAGAGTTCAGGGAGACGCTTGAGGCTTGCGAGTTGCTGGACATTCCTTTCTCTGGTAATCGATTTACATGGGATAACAAAAGGGAGGATGAAGCTTTTGTTCAAGAACGCTTAGACATGGCGTTTGGCAATGAAAGGATGCTAGAGATGTTTCCGGCTGTTACGGTAAAGCATTTAGAGCGATGCCACTCTGATCATGCCCCGATCAAAATTTGCTTGCAAGGATTGGAGGTGGATAATAATAACAAGGGTGCCCGACCGTTCAGATTTGAAGCCATGTGGCTTACGGAGGAAGATAGTATGGAGGTTATCCTAAACGCTTGGGCGAATCCGGGAAGCTCTTGCGCAGCGACGGGTATAGGGGGAAAGATAGAAAGATGTGGTGTGGACTTACGCGAATGGGACAGGGCCTGGTTCGGTAATTTGAGGGAGGAGTTGGGAAAGGTGCGGCGTAGACTTGCCGATCTGAGTAACAAGGGGATGACGGGACACTTGGTGAGGGAGAGGAGAGAGCTTGAGACGAGGGAGAGGGTACTTATGGATAAAGAGGAGATCATGTGGTTTCAAAGAGCGAGAGCGAATGAGTTCCGGAGCGGAGATAGAAACACAAGCTTCTTTCATAAGAAGGCATCCGGGAGGAATAAAAGGAATAGGGTTCGAAAACTTGTCGGGGAGGATGGTAGGGATGAGTTCAGCTGGGCCGGAAAATCAGCGATTGCGGTTGATTACTTTTGCAAACTCTTCGAATCTGATGCTTCGGCTAACCCTGACACGGCCACTCAAGGAATCGAGCCTCTAGTGTCGACGGAGGATAACCACGAGCTGACACGTCCCTTCACCGCGGAAGAGGTAAAATCTGCCCTTTTTTCAATGCACCCCACAAAAGCTCCGGGTCCGGACGGGATGCCAGCACTTTTCTTTCAGAAGTGTTGGCATATCGTAGGATCTGATGTTACAAAATATGTTCTTGAATGTCTGAATGGGAAGCCGTTACCGGAAGGATTGAACCACACGTTCATATCTCTAATCCCTAAGGTGACGGACCCATGCAGAATGAAGGATCTGAGGCCTATTAGTTTATGTAATGTGTTATATAAGATCATGTCCAAAGTACTAACCAATAGGTTGAAGAAGGTCCTTGCGAAGCTGATAGCCCCCAGTCAGAGTGCTTTTGTACCAGGTAGACTCATCACGGACAATGTTCTTGCGGCGTTCGAAGTGTTTCATTACATGAAGACAAGGAAAGGAAAGAAAGGGTGCATGGCCTTGAAGCTCGATATGGCAAAAGCATACTATCGAGTCGAGTGGGGATTCCTAGAACATTGTATGCGGCGTTTTGGTTTCAAGGAGAGTTGGATTCGGCTGATCATGGGGTGTGTAACAACAATGACGTTCTCAGTTCTGATGGAGGGAGTGCCGACGCAAAGCTTCAAGCCGGGCAGAGGATTGAGACAAGGCGATCCGCTGTCTCCTTATCTTTTTCTCCTTTGTGCTGAAGGACTCTCCGGAATGCTCCGAGTAGCGGAATCTTGCAATCAAATTGCTGGAATCCGGATTGCTCCACGGGCACCATCGATCTCTCACTTATTTTTTGCTAACGACTGTGTTTTGTTCTTGCGAGCTTCCTGCCAGCAGAGCGAGACGGTGATGAATATCCTCCATACTTATGGAGCGGCATCAGGACAACAGGTGAACTTCTCCAAGTCAAAACTATCGTTCAGCAGTAATGTCAGTGAAGAGCAAAGATGTGCTATCCGGCGAGCCACGGACATCAGGGAGGTTTCCAAGCACGAAAGGTACCTGGGATTACCAACCATGGTAGGGAGATCGAAGAGAGTGATTTTTCAACAGCTAAAGGAGCGGGTTTGGAAGAAGATGAAGGGATGGAAAGAGAAGTCGCTGTCGAGAGCGGGAAAGGAGGTGCTGATCAAGTCCGTTGCGCAAGCCATTCCAACCTATACTATGTCGTGCTTTTTGCTTCCAGATGGGTTGTGCAACGAGCTACAGATGATTATGAGCAATTTTTGGTGGGGGGAGAAGGGTGGTAAGCGGAGCACGCACTGGATGAGCTGGAAACGTATGTGTAAGCCCAAGTGCGATGGGGGCATGGGTTTCAGGGACCTCGGATGTTTCAACCGGGCCATGCTAGCTCGGCAGGCATGGAGATTGATTCAGGATCCGGAGTCCTTGTTGGCGCGTCTGCTTAAGGCCAAATACTATCCTCGGATGGCTCTCTTGGATGCGCCAATGGGTCACCAACCGAGCTACACATGGCGAAGCTTGCTAGCGGGGCGAGATGTGTTAAAGGAAGGCTTGATATGGTGTATCGGTAATGGGTCGGGGGTGAGGGTTTGGGATGACAGATGGATTCTGGAAACAGTCAGTGGGCGAGTGATCGAAAATTTCTTCGGCGGAGAGGCAGACATGAAGGTCATTGAGTTGATAGACTGGGAATATGATCGATGGGACGAAGAAGAGGTCAGACGTCTGTTCTTACCAGTGGATGCGGAGAGGGTGCTGAGAATTCGTTTGGGTAGTGTGGAAGCGAATGACAAGCTGATCTGGAGGCTCACAAAGAATGGCTTATTCTCGGTTCGGTCGGCCTATCACATGGTTCGATCCTTGAAGGATGAGGGCAATGGTGGCATTGGTCAGTCCGATGCGAGCATTACTAATAGGCTGTGGAAGGCGCTCTGGAAATTAAAGCAGATCCCCAAAGTCACGTCTCTTGTGTGGAGAGCGGCAAAAGAAATTCTGCCTTGTAAAGGGAATCTATACCGAAGCAAGATGGTGGCTGACCCGCTTTGTGAAATCTGTGGACGAGTGGAGACGGGGTTCCACGCGCTGTTCGAATGCCCTCACGTCCGAGCTCTATGGCGGCTCCAACCCGCTTTGGAGAAACGATGGTGTACGGGGGCGTCAGTTTTTGAATCCTTCATGCTGGTGTTCACCAAAGGCAATGAGGAGGAGCGGCGATTGTGGTCTATGCTGCTATGGCAGGCATGGGAAGCGAGGAACAAGAGGCTCTTTGAAGGGACGATAAAGGAACCGAAGCAGATGCTCAGGAATGCTCATCAATTGTTGAGCAATTTCTTGAGTTACAACGACCCTTCTGCACCAATTCCAGTTGCAGCACCGAGACCGGGGGGTGAGAGATGAAGCAAACCTGCGTCGGGGGTCTTCAAAATCAATTGTGACGCTTCCCTTTTGGCTGACGGGAGTGCTGGAATTGGCTTTGTGGTCCGACATGACAGCGGAGATTTCGTGCTTGCAGGACACAAGAGTGTGCAGCCTTCCGAGGACATCGAGCTGGTGGAAGCGGAGAGTGTGCTATGGGCAATTGGAAGGGCCAAAGAGAGGGGCTATAGGCGGATTCAGGTGGAAACAGATTGCTTGTGCCTCATATCCAAACTCAACGACGGATATCGGGGACTAGGAGCACTGAGGCACATCATTGACAACATTCAGCAGCAGGCCGGTTTCTTTGAGTCAATACAGTGGACTCATGTGAAGAGAAAGGGAAACTTTGTGGCTCATGCACTAGCCACTGTCAGACCTATTTATGATACTCTGTTCTTTGATATTTCAGTTTTACCCAAAGCTGTCTTGGACAAGTTGTGTGATGATGATGAATGAAAGCTGGTGAGTTTAAGCTTAAAAGAGTATCACCATTAAAGATGCTCTAAGGAGTTAAAAGTATTTATGATAGGAGGGAATAATATTTATTCCTATTAGTTGAAAAAAAATCATTTAAATAGTTATTAATAACACCAACACTAGCTTGTTTGATTTGAATTTTTTTTTTAATCTCAATTTAGCCAAGTTGACTACAAAATGAATTATATAAACGTCCCGTTATAGATACACATATGACTGTATAGGTTACAACTTACAACGTACCCAAAGGTTCTAGAAGCCAGTGAAGGTCCCGTTATGGGGTTTCATTCAAATAAATTTGAAATTTGGACGTATGGTATGAGAGTGTGTGTAATGAGTTGGACACAGCTAATATTTCACTGTTTAACACTATATTTTAATTTCATTTTGGAATCTATTTTGGTCTAGGAAGATGTGGCCAAGGCCAACTACAACTCTACATACAAGTACACAATCTGCCCAAACACTAATGGTCGTCAAAATTGATGAAATAAATACTCCCTTTTTAGATATATATATATGTCAAAATGGCCTAACTAATACTCCCTAGTCCCTCCCCCCGTCTCAAAAAACTTGTTGTCTGACTTCTTTACACGTTTTTATAAAAAAGTTTTAAAAATTCTATAAAAACAATTAAAATTTTAGATATTTTAAAAATAATTTATAATTCTATTAAGTATTAAATTATTTCTAAAAATTTGATATTTTATATAATTTTTATCGTCCTTTAAAAACACGTCAAAAGTAAAACAATGATTTTTTTTGAGACGGAGGAAGTAGATATATGGAGTATATATATACACACACATCAATTTTTAAAGAAATGATTAAAAATATCTCTCTATTTTACAAATGTAAAAAAATATCTCATTTTTTACGAGCAATATCACAATAGTTTTCTTAAAAAGTGTTCATATATATATGGTGGTATACATGGCACAAAAAAAAAATCATATACCACCATATTAATTCGATATTAATTCTTACTAGATTAACTGGTAAGAATGACATGTGACTATCAATAACTCATGTATTCGAATCCTCACTCTTATTATAATGATCCATATATTTAACTGTCGATAGTCCGGTGTCACCCACACTTGGATCCACTACTGTTTGATGACTTGTTATATGATCGATGGTATCAATAAATACACAATAGAATGGAAGTGGCCCAATGCGTATGGGTTAGAGGATTGAAAGATGGGAATCTCACCAATTTCCTGACAACCTACACCAAACTTTATTCCTTTCTTGTTACTCATTTCTTTATGTATTATTATCATTTATCACATTGTTTCTTTTCTTGCTACTTTTTTTTAAAAATGTTTTATTATTACATTATTTTCAACCGATGATGCAAGGATTTGGATTGAAAATAAGATTTTTTATTTATATATTTTATTTAGTCAAACCTCCCCCAATTAGCGAGTTAGATATCTTATAATATCAGGGTCTCCAACAAATAAGCATTTTTTTTTTTTAAATGCATAAGGTATTACCCCTTTTAGTAACCAAATACATGTCACTAGTTATAGTTTTAGAAAAACGAAAATTTCAAGTAACAAACGATGATATAATTATATATTATACTTGTTAATCTTTAAAATAAATTATATTTGGTGTTAAAATTGCGTGTTTTGCTCAACATATATAAGATTTTATAAATTATTCCTTTTTTTTTTCATAGGTCAATTCGATTGTATTCGACCAATCAATTTATATTTAGACCAATATTTTATGACTTATTTAAAAAGTTAATTCTCCCACTCATAAATAACTCCATATTTTCAAACCATGGTGGAGTAGAATTTTATCGAAGTATATATATGGTTTATTATCGATCTAATGTCGTTGTTTAAAACGACGACGTTTTAGTTCAAAGTGACATCATTTATTGGTGTATATTTTTCTCTTTCAACATACAAAACGATGTCCTTTTTTTTAATCTATGAGGCATTGTTTTGGCTGATTAAAAAGACACCTTTTAACCATGCATAATTTATTTATTTTTACCTAATTATCGAATTGAGTAATATAACATCTTTTTTTGGAGTTATTGAACTAAATTACAATATCAAATTATCAAGTCAAGCAAAATATAAGTATTGCAGTTTATTAAAATACATTTGAAGTGATGAATATATCGAGCATATTAAATTTAAGTTTATAATATATTAAAATAAAACTATGCAAATGATTCATATGAAGAAAAAAGGGCATGTATATATCCTCCCATGCCTAACTCTGCTCTATTTTCAAGAGAATTCCAACTAATGCGTCAACTGTATCTCTCGCTTCTTTTAATTTGACACCTCACTAAATACTCAACTAGATCGACATCTCTGTATTCTCATCCACAAAATACTCTTAGATAGTGGTCTAGTACGTAAGACTAGCCCCATCCAAATCATGTACTCCCTCCGTCTCACAATACTTGTCTTTGGACTATTTATACACGTTTTTTAATGAGCTAAAAACTATATAAAATATTCATTTTTTAATTAATTTTTTAAAATAATTCTATACCTATTAGTAATATGTATGATATTATTTAAAAATATTTAATAAAATGTTGATATTTTATATACTCCCTCCGTTCGGCAAAACTTGTCATTTTAGGGTGTTAGTTTTGTTCAAAAAAACTTGTCATTGTAGGTATTTTGCCCTTCACTTTACAAAAATGCCCTTGATGTGATTGATAGTTTGTTAGTTGTAGTTTTCGATAAAGTAATAAAGGAGGGTAATAATTGAGGGTAAATTAGTACATTTGTTATTTGCCTTAAAACTTGTGAAATAGGCTAAAATGACAAGTTTTGCCGAACGGAGGGAGTAGTTTTTATCTTTTTAAAAAATGTGCATGAATAGTAAAAACATCTATTATGGGACGGAGGGAATATTAAAAAAGAAAGAAAGGGACAATTCCAACTTAAACTTGACAAGCTCTACCTCTGCCCACTTGTTTAATTAATTTACTATTATTCATTCTAGGATATATACACTAAAAAAACAAGATGACCCCTTGATACATTTTGACACGTTCATTTTCCCAAAACCTCTTATACATACCCACAAACTCTACCCACTTGCCCCTGTACATTTTTCCCTTAAAATAAACATTCAAAATAATTTCTCACCTTTCATCATTGTACTAGGTTCTCATTTCTTTCCCCCTTTTTTTTATTTCCCTCCCAGAGAGTGCTCTAAAATTAAACAGCTGGACCCCACCCTCTCTTCCAAATATCCCCACACGTGTGACAGTCAACACCGCACGAGCGCCCCCGTTGACCGCAGTCCCCCAAAGTCAACGCCCGAGCTCATTCCACAGCGCCGAGCACGTCCGCCGGGCGAACCCGACCCGCCCGTTCTCTAAATCGTAAACCACCTCGAACCCCTGCTGTTGGTAGTTCCCCAGGGTCATCCCGGGCCCGCCCTCCGCCCCATCCCCGCCGTCCATCATCATTAGACATCCCACCTTCCTCCCCTTCTTAGCTGCTGCACCGTCGCCTCCGTCGGAGAACTCGTAAAAGTAGTTCCTCTGCGGCAGCGCCACGCTTGAATTCCCCGCGAAGTGCAACACCATGCCTGGCACACTCAAGCCTGGCCCCGGCCCGTTAAGGTAATAGCACGGACTCAGCCCGGTTCGGCCCTCGGTTTCCTCAGCCCGTTTGTAAGCCCGGCCCAGCCGCCGGCCCAATTCGGACGCTACCGCCCTATACAAGGCGGTTGGGAGCATAGTGAAAGTTGTCCCGCTGTCCACCACCACCCCGCCATTCCCGTGACGATCGACCCGTTTTAGCGCCTCCGGGGCGGGGATTCGGGTCGGGCCCACCGAGACCGCTTCGAGCCCGACGGAGTAGAAGTATGGGTGCTTCGGGTTGTACAGTAACGGGGTGTAGTGATAGACGATTTTGCCCTTAGAGGCCCTTGTGTCAACTTTCCTCTGTTTCCTCTCCCCTGTTTCGCCGCCGGCGCTCCGGCCCAGAATCAGCGGGCTCGGCTGCCGGATTCGGGTCGAGTCGAAGGAGTGGGAGATCAGGCAGTAGGAGAATTGATTCCCCAACTGAGGGGAGAGATTCGCGAGCTGATTGGGAAACGAGAGAAACCCGCGGCCGAAGCCGGCGACGCCGATTGGCTCGGCGAGGGCGGAGTGGGAGCAGCCGAAGGTGAAATTGGGAAGGGAGAACGGGCGGCCGGAGTCCGGCCCCATGGTTAGGGTCTCGCGATGGAGCTTTCCGACAAGGCTGCCGTCGCCGTAAGCGTAATAGAAAGCAGGGCAGTGGAAACCGGCGCAATCGGAGGTCTCGATGCGATCGAGGGGGCACTTAGCGGCGGCGCAGAGGTCGGAGGTGGGGAGGGAGGAGTGGGCGGCAGAGCAAGCGCGGGACTGGCAACCGAGGAGGGAGGCGGAGGAGACGTTGAGGGGAGGGGGAGGCAACGACGCCGTTTTGCCCTCGCAGAGGATGCACTCGAAGGGGGAACAGGGGAACCATACAAGGTCGGAGCCGGTGTCCATGTACAGGGAGAGCGTCTGCGCGCCGAGGGAGAACGAGAGCGTGTAATCGCTCCCAGGCGAGAGCGGAAGCGAGACCTGGCGGCGCTGGCGGTGGCGCGCGGCGGAGCGGGCAGCGGTCGCCTTCAGGAGGTGGTGTCCGGCGGTGAATCGGGTATTGGAGAGAGAATGGGTGAGCGGAATCATTAAAGATTCCGCCTTTTCGACAAAGGAGAAGCAGAAATGAGCGAAGAGGATCGAAAACAGGAAAAGTCGAGTTATTGAAGCCATTGGTGTGTTTGCGAGAAGCTTGGACGGGGAGTCTAGAGGAGGGAGGAGGAGGGTTTTAAAGGGGGCATGGAATGGAAGTGTGGAGGGTGTTTGGTGTGGAGAGAACACAGTGGGAAGCTTCTGGTGGATTAGAAAGGGTGTGGAGCTTACTTTTGTTTTGAGTATAGCTGCGCCAAACTAAGCCGATCACACAAGTCGTACAAGCACAACACATGCTCCTGCTTATACTCTACTTGCACTAATATTTCAATTTAAACTGGGAAGGAACAATGTTGAATCCATTGTGGGAGAACCATCAAATCGACAGAGATTGGGTTGGTGAGTTTATGGACAAAAAGAGTTTGGGGGGATTTGAAAAACCAGAAACAAGATAAGTCTGACTCACCCCATGGTTTTGGATTTTTACCACTGCTCTGGAAGGAGTAGAATTGAGCAACTGGGATGTTAATGTTATTTACTGACAGTGATTCTTTATTAGATAGGCATTCAATATCACACACCTCATAAGGAGTAGGAGTAGAGGAGTAGTAGTTTGCACTTTGCATGGTGGGTTTTAATTAAAGTCAACGGTACAGTCTTCATTTAATTGGGAATGAGGTAGCTCTCCTCCGTGATGCGGTTTAACTAGTCATACGGCTCGGCCTCAATCGGATACGAATTCAAGACTACCATCTTTATCAATCTGATTCCTGATATTTTAAATTATTCGTCAGGAATTCAACTTATTTTCTGGTATATCCATGCACATATTCTTTTCCTTCAAACATATTTTCAGTGACGGATCTTAAAAAAAAATTGAGTGAGGCTAAATTGATTGTTAGAATTTTTTTAATATATACTCCCTCTGTTCCATACTTTATAATTTATTATTTTGAGGGTCAAAATCTCATAATCAGGACCGTCCAATGTATTTTGACGGTCCTGTTCAATATTACCTCCGTATTAAAATATTTAAGTTTTATTTGGTTTTTTAATAAAGATAAAAATTATACTTATAAAATATAAACTAAACATACTTTAATTCTAAAATAAACTAAACATACTTTATAATTTATTATTTTTTTCAAACTCTTTTAATTCTAAAATTACTAAAAAATTTGAAACTATACATTTTTTATATATATAACTTTTCTCCTCTTAGCAAATACTCCCTCTGTTCCAAAATAAAAGTCGTTTGACTTTTCGGCACGCGTTTTAAGGAGATAAAAACTATATAAAATATTATTTTTTTAATGAATTTGTTTTTATAAATTTATACTTATGAATACCAAGTATGAAATTATGTAAAAAAATTGATTAAAAAATAATATTTTAAAGTGTTTTTACCTCTTCAAAAAGCGTGCAGAAAAAGACAAACGACACTTAATTTGGAACGGAGGAAGTATGTTAGTGTCACCCTGCCCCGAATCCGGCCTGCATATCTCCTTAACACTTTGTTTGGGTTATGGGATTATTAGGGGAAGGAAGGGGATGAAAGGGAGTGAAAGGAAGGGGAGGAATTCCACTTTCTCACCAAATTTCACCATTTTTGTAGGTTGTGAAATCCCACCAAATTAAGCAGTTACTCAATTTTCATATCCCTTCAATTTCTTTAAATTATTCATCTAAACTATTTATTTTTCCTTTAATTCTCTTTCTTAAAATCCTACCAGGGTGAAAGTAAATGGTAAGGAATTACGCGTTCTCTCTCGAAAAGAAACTAGTCAACAAATAGATGCTCATAAGTCATACCCCGTACTATTTATTTAGACGGACTTTGTCTCTAGTGGCCATAATAATTTTAGTAGAATTAGGTTAGGTCAAACATATCAATTAAGCCTAGTGACCCACTCCAAACCATCCAACTCATTTTTAAATGTCGTTTTAATTTAAAAGTAAACACTTATTTAGAAATAATATCACATCCTATATTTGATTTAAACTAATTTCATGTATGATGTTTGATCAAAAAAATTCATGTACTCCGTAATTATAATGAAATAGTACGATTGAAATAGGATTTCCTGCTAAGTAGATGATTATCTGGCATTAATGTAGCGTGCAGGGGAGTTGATTATACACCACTGAGTGTCTGAGTCAACACTCAACTGGGATTGATTGTTCCATTCAACCAATGCAACAAAATGAGACAATCCATTCCAACAACCAATCCAAATTCCAATAATTTTGGTGCTTAAACTTCAAATGGATAACACCTCCAACAAACGCTAACGGTACAAACTACAAAGTGAGGAAGAGGATAGCTACTTACTTAATTACTGCCTTTGCAAATCAACGAGGAAAGACTCGTGGGTAGTATCTATAGGTCTCCGGTTAGAACTCCGAAATGATCGTTTTTTATTTACCTATTTAAGGGTTGTGGTTCTATTTTGCTTTAAATCTATTTTTTATTTCCATTTTTTATGTACCCAACAAAATAGCACTGTACTTGCATTTCCAAGCCAACTCCTTCGCGGGGTACATCATTCACGACTGGGAGAGCAACTCCATATAAATAGGTTACTCGAACCTCGAAATACAATTATTGTTACACATGGAGGCTTTGACCCTCAAAGAAGCAATAATCAAAACTAACTCTAGTCTTCGTGACCACATCTGACATTGTGTTATTGACTACATCTCTACTCCTTATTTAAATAGAGTCTGAAAGAGATGAATTGCAAGATTTTGTCGATCATGTACATCTTTTGAATTTTTTTTTATTTCAAAGTTACATCGAGCTTAATTACAAGGTCTATCCTTCATTTAATGATCAAATGTAAATGGAAAGGTGGGAAAACCCTCTTTGGCGTTTGTTATAGGCTCCAATCCATCAATTATTATTATTTTTTTTGATAAAAAGCTCCATCAATTATTGATTCTTAGGAGTTATATATAATAAATGGTGATCGAAGAGTGTTAGATGCCGAAGACCATAATACGTTAAGTCCTCCCAATTAAGCATATAATCTTTTTAACTTTTGATTGGTTGAGAAAAATACCCGACTGATTAAATACTGCATGTATTGTATCATATAGTAGGAAGTCTTATAATTATTTAATGGTTTCAATATAAAGAAGGAAAAAATTATATAAAATATTAATTTTTTTAATAATTTTATACTAATAAGTACAGTATAATTTATTTATTTTTTGACAATTAGTTTTTTTATAATTTTTTTCATAAAATATTAATTTTATTATATTGTTGCTAATAAGTACTGTATAAAATTATTTTTGAAAATTAATAGTTTATACTGTTATTTTATTATCCATAAAAATATATTAAATAGTAAAAATTAATTATTTTATATAAAAAAACGGTATGTTTTACTTTAAAGATCTATATTATGGGTAATAATAGAATCAAAATACGAAAAACTAGTCTATGATACTTACAATATTGGAAGAAAAAGGTTTCCAAAATATATTTTTTATACAAGAAAATATTGACCAACACACTACTTATTCTCTCAAGAGGTTGGCAGATCAATAGATAAACTAACCGTCATAACTCATGATAGATGTTTCTAAACCTCTAAAATAGATGGTTATCGAAATAGATTGTTCTGTACCTCTGAAATCGGTCACACAACTCTTAAAACTACACAGCTCTTAAAAAAAATCTCTGCCCGAGTCCAAGGCTCCGCATGGGACATATTTTTTCATTTTTATCTAGCTGTATTATTATTATGATGACGACGATGATGATGAAAAGGTAAGAATTCGAAATACTAGGCACCACCAATGTTGGGTAAATCGAGAGACTGAAAGGAATTCATAAACGAATTGATCGTTATGATACAAGAAACAAACACACACACACACAAAAATCCGAAAAAGAGATATAAAGACAAGTTGAACAAGACACTGAGAATATCAACACACGAAGAAGTCAAGGAAGTCTAAGGAAATAAACCGTGAATAGCAATAACACGAGCCTCGCAGGTAGGGAGATGGGCGCAGAAACCCTCCAATGGGTAAGTAACATCTCCAGGAGAAACGTGGATCAATGACGTTTCCCCCACCAAGATGAAGGATCTTCAGAACTCACAAATAGTCAAATATTGTCATGATCATTTTGATCAACAAGGCACACGAGACTACAAATACATCCGAAATAAATTTAATAGGGGGGTGAGTCACCGATACAGGGAGTTGGAGACGACAAAGGCGCCACCGATACCGACAGCCGAAGTCGGCATCCACCTCCCACCTCTAGCAACCTCAAGTACCCCGGCCTCCAGCAACACCTACCACCTCCCTCTAGCAACCTACACCGACGTTGACAGCCACTGCGTCATCCTGCTGCCCTCCCCACTCTAGCCTTCGTTACCGACTATTAATGTCGGCAACTTTTCACTATTCGTTTGGCAAAAACTCCCTGATTTAATAACGCCTATAAAAAAAAGACTTCATCACCTATCAGACTGAGCTTATTGAACCATGCGGTTTTTTTATTTTTATTTTGAAACAATATGAAAAAGGGGTAAATCAGTGGCGGTCGCAGAACTTCTCGAAATTAAAGGTAGGGCGGAATTCCAAGCTACGAAAGTGTTGCATCGTCAATTAATTACCAAAATAGCATTCAATGTTACAAGTCTACAAATAAATCCAAATGTTCAACACCAACCATTTAAGGTGAATACATATTGAAGATTTAACAGTACATAATATAAGTTTAATTTGATCTATCTCGAGGAAAGTTATGCGATAAAGGTTGGCAAGGACCTTTAGTCGCATACTATCTCTTTACAACATCCTTGATTGAAGGTTAATACTCCATTACAGACTTCCGCAATGCTGGATCACTAACAATATTCAGATTATCAATTCTGGCTTTTTTCTGAATTTGACTATCGGCATCATCTCTCACACTTGGTCGGCTTGGAACCTCCTCACTACCATTAACAACATCATCTCCATTGTCAAGCTCAACATCATCTCAATCAACAACTTCAACATTATTAATCAAATGACTGGGAGTTGAATTATCCATATTAGCATTATCAACATTTGCAACTATATTGCGAGGAGTGGATGATTCAACACTTGGTACTTTGTTGATTCGAGCAAAATATCTATCCATAAGCAAAAAAAATGAAAAATAAAAACCCAATTTTCACACTTCAAATCACTTAAAATCTCAAACTCTAGAACCTAATAAAGAACAACAATTTCAATTCTCCAAATCCCTAATCCTAATTCATTCATAAACAATAACATAAACAATTTATAGTAATCAAAATCCTCAATTTTCACACTTCAAATTTCAAACCCTAAAGCCTAACAAAATTTCAATTCTCCAAATCAATTCACATTTAAAACCTTTCAATTGTAAACAAATCAATAACACCAACTCAATTCAAGATTTAAGTAACTAAGAATAAAAAAATTGGAGCAAACTTACCGATTTCGCCCAAAGCCCTGATTTTTCAAGTCGAAACGGTACTACAGTGAGAGCCGAGAGACAGGCAGACAACCCTGGTGCAGGCGACCGGGCCGGTGGAGTGGTGGTCACTGGTCGGAACGTTGCAGGCGGCCGGGGCGGACGATCAGGTGGAGACAGTCAGCCCTTCGCTTGCATCTCGCCTTCGCTTCCCTCTCTTCTGCACGTCTCTCTGTTGGAAAATTAAATACCAGTCAAAACGAAGCCGTTTTGACATAATTTTTTATTTATTTCAAACACATTACACAGGGTACCCACGGCTCGAAAGATGGGGCGGACGCCTACGCCCGCCCCACCCCAGGGCCGCCCGTAGGGTAAATTAGATAAAAATCACCCTTAGGCCATCTCCCACCATAGGCTATAAAATGGGTTTTAGCCTTTTTTTTCTCCCATCATAGGCCAAAACCCATTCTGGCCAAATTTTTTTTGGCTTATTTCTAAAATGAAGGCCAAATTTAGTTTGAAATTTTAGAAGGGCAAATGTGAATTCCACCATTTTTTTTATTTATTTTTAATTATTCATTATTAATATAAATTTATGAATCACACAATTAATTGTATATAAACTATCTAATTATAATTTTTATCAAAACTAAAAGTTATAGTTTGTAAAGATATTGATGAGTTCTTTAATATGACTATAATATTTAATATGTTTGGATTATATTTGCATAAATGATTAATATCTTTAGAAAAACATATTCATTTTATATTATTATATCTTCTTCAAAATCATACGATTCATACCTCATAAATAAATATCGAGTTGCATAAATTACTATATTTGAAAATAATAATAAAAAATCCCAAAACACATCGAAACCATAATAGAAGTAATATCTAATATTATTGCAAATTAACATCACTCTCTCCAAAAATCATTCCTTATTTCGCGGTCATCACTCTAATCGTCTTCATGTGAATTTTTAATGGCTTGTTCCAAAGCTACTAGAAAATTTTGAATATATTTCAAAATTTTCACAATGACATATATACATCTTGTGATTCACTTTGAAAAAGTTAGCACAACCAAATATATTAGGTGATGTATAGAATCACTTAAAATATGCATCAATTTATAGATAGTTTTAACAATTTTAGCAAGCTAAAATTGGCTTACGAGGGGAACCAAAATAATAGATGGTAGATTAAAAGAGAATATCCTACAGAATATTCTTTTTTAGTAGGCTATTTTCATGGCCAATTTGACCTACGGTGGAAGATGCCCTTACAATAGGTAAATTTTTACCAGACTACTTTTAAAATAAAAGTTTACAGAAATTAACCATTTAAATATGTGAAAATTGTTTAAACAATGTTAGATTATCACCTTTTATATTCAATACGTAGTATAACCTAGCTATATATACAATAAATTAACCAAAACATTTAAGAAAATATTAATACTTTACATTTTTTTTAAAACTAGCTTTTTACACATAAAAATAGTAGTGGGTGATCTTTTGAAAACAAAAACTAAATTTAGGGTGATTTTTTGAAATTTTTTATTTTGAGGGTGGTTTTGTAAAAACTTATCTATATTCAGGGGGATTTTCTTTAATTTGCCCTCCTAAAAAAAAGACAAATACGACAAAATACAGTATCATTTTTTTTTTGGTGAAGATACGACAAAATATATTGGCTGGCCTGAAGGAGACCCAGAGTTCAACACGTTGTCAAAATTTGGCTGATGTGGCTCCACAATTCTTCTACACGTGTACGTTCTTCAACACAAATAATTAACGACACAAAGACTCATTTTGTGGAATGCCAAATTGCATATTGCCTCGTAATCAAGACCAAAAAAAAAAAAGTTTAAGGCTTCATAATTACCGTTCCATTTGTTTCACCAAATATATATAAAAAAACTATGTTAACTAATTTTTTTTTTAAAAAAAACTATATAAAATATTAATTTTATATAATTTCGTAATTACTATTAATAAATATAAAATTATTAAAATAAATATTAAAAATAAATATTTTACATAATTTTTATCATTTTAAAAAAACGGGAAGAGAGCAGCTAGCCAGCTGAACAATTGGTTGGGATCCATCTATTTTTTCTTTCTTTTTGTTTTAAAATAAAAAAAGAAAGCGATTTGAATTTACCAAAATTTACCAAACTATGTCGATAGATTATCGAGTTGGTGGGTAATAGAGATAAGGTAAAACAAACATGCACAAAACAAAATTTTTAAAATTCGGATAGGTTAGGACCGCTAGATACACTAGACTTTTGTATGCTTATAATTTCCACTAATAAAATCCATGATTTAATATGTAAATGGATAAATTTTATTATTTTTTAAATATTTTTATGTATTATTTTATTTTAAAAATGAGGTAGATTAAAGCGGATCTCAGGCTAAACAAACTAACAATAAGAGAGAGAAGACCTGTAAGTTGTATGGTATACTGATCCTGAGTTGATCTGATAGTGTTAATGCTTTTAAACAAGGATAATTGCAAGAAGAAGAAAATAACAAAACAAATATAATTATTGTTTTAATTTTAATTTTATAGCATTATTATGGTGACCCACACACCCAAAAAAATGGTATTTATGTTAAATCCTTACCATACCCAAAATTAGGCCTTTGAATATATACTAATTCAACATTGAAAGAGACATATTCCAATTTGGAAAGAGACAAGCTGGAGTACCTAAGTGACTAATTAATTGTGAGGATTGGAATAAATAATGTTGATTTAATTGTAAATTACTACCCCTTTTAAAAATAGACGGCTTTTTTTTTTTAGCATTCTTTTTAAAAAAGCTACATATTATATAAAATAATTTTATTTCTATATTATTGATTAAAAATGATTATTTTACACTCACTTCGTTAAGTAAAACATGTCGTTGTAGACATTTTGTTCTCCATTTTACGAAAATGTCTTTTTAATGATTAATAGATTGTTAATTGTAGTTTTCGAAAAAGTAAAAAAAAAATGTGATAAATAATGGTATAATAGAATATTTGTTGATTTTCTTAAAATTTATTAAAAAAAACTAAAATAATATGTTTTGATAAAAGAAATGAGTATAATTTTAAAAAAATATAAGTCCATCATTTGAAATGAAAATAAAAAAGGCAGAGTAGTGTGAATTCCAATTTGCATGCCTCTTTGTGTCAAGTCATTTTCAAGGTTTTGTGAAGGGAAGAGGCAGGGCCGTCCAATGAATTTTGGAGGCCCAGTTCATAAGTTTACTATTGACAATTTTTTTAAAAAAATTAAAATTAATGATATCATGTATATCATCATATTAAATTATTTGTATTGTATTTTTGTTTTTTAAAGAAACTTTAAGTTATTAAAAAATTTGTTTTAAGTTTTAACTTTGTGGATGCTTATTTTGGATAAATTATTTTTGATCTTTTTTAATTAGAAAAGAGGAGTTTTAGTTTTGAAAAATATAAATTAGAGGCAAATTTTGAGTAATTATTGTGAAATTGAATATATGGATGAAGGGCACTTTGATCAAAACTACATATTTTTTATTAAAAAAAAACAAATATAGTAACAATCTAGGTGGTTCAATTTATCTCAAAATCTTATATAAGTTGGTTTTATAAATTTTAAGAAAATTTATAAAAGATGATTTGTTTAAAAAAAATAGTCTCGTTTAAAAGGGGATTTTTGAGAAATAACCCTAAACTTCATATATAAAATTTTTAATTTAATCATCTCTCATCTTAAATTTTAATAAAATTAATGTCAATTTTCTAACATTTTCTAGCAACAGGAAAAAATATTGACTACCTTTTCTAAAAATTTACTAAATTCAACATTAATGACTAATGAACGTAATGAATACTCCGTACACTGTTAAAAAAGAGGAGGCTATTAAAAAATGAGGCCTGAATGGCCGAGCAGACAAGTGGCCTTCCGGGATTCGAACCCACGCCTAATTACAAATACACGCTTGGTTGCTCCGGATCCAACCAGTATGGCAAGAGAGAACTTCTGATATTTCGGAAAATATTTTATAATATATACTAAAATTCTTAAAACGAGGCCCCGTAAAATCGGAGGCCCTGTGCGAGCGCACACTTCGCACATGTCCAGGGCCGGCCCTGAGAAGAGGTCTGCCAGCTGCTTACTTATTGGCTTCACCAAACATCACTTTGTGTTTCCAAACAAAAAAGTACCAATCCAATCATTATTATTTGTTCGCTACCAATTTTCCTAATGTTATATACAGTGGTGAACGGTGAACATAATTGGTTATTTATATACATATTGATTATTTATACGTAAAAATAGAAATATTTTAAAAAAAAATCATATGAAAAGTACTCATTTATAAAAATATGATTATTTGATTTATACATGCGAGTTACATAAGATTGATTTTAATTTGTTGCTACCCATACAAATGATTTATGTGTTCACAATTTACTTTGAATCTTGTACATAGATATCTTTTTTTTTTATTTTTGGATAAGGTGAGAATTCGAGAGTCAGATAGATCTGACACCTCGAGTGGACAACAGAGTCGGCAGACGACGAACCATCAAACATACAATCTAAAATAGAAAGGTGCAATACAAAAAGTAGCAAGCAAACATATGCAAGCGAACAAATGAACCTAAACCTAAAATGTTGGGGATAACATAGACTACATCCGACACCAAAGTCACAAAACAATGACACCACTGGCCAGCAGTACATAAGGAGTCCCTGTGGGCAGTGAAAACGATCCTCCATGGAAATTTCCGGATCACGGAGTCGCTTCGAATTCTTACCTTATATATATATATATATATATATATATATAGATTACTTCAAATGTAAAAAGTCCTTAAAGTGTAAAAAAAAGCTTAACGTGTAAAATTTCTAATTATAACCTACTGTTAACCAAAATAGAAAGCGGGCTAACATACGGCTCAACATAACATTTTAATCAAAACAACAGGTTGGCATCCATTCGGTCAGAGAGAGAGAGAGAGATGAAGAGCGGCGTCGGTGTTACCGGAGGTCAGAGCATCGCCGTCAGCCGGATACATCTTGCTCCATCGAGCCAGTCGATCCAGTCGCAAATCACCTTGCTCCATCGAGCCATCGAGCCTGTCGCAAACCGTCGGAAACACCAGGTCCCCATCTCTCCATTCAGTTTGAAGGTTTGAAGCCAACAAATGACGAAGCAAGCGAGGAATTCGAGCCCTTCTCGGATGGTGAGTTCTCAAATTCTTTTATGGTTTTGAATCCACATTATAGAAAGTCTGGGAATTCGGAGTCTAGTAAGTTGCTTATGAATTTGAAGATTGAGCCCGATAGATTTGGTCTTGAATTTTCTGAATGAGGCCTAAGTATATGCACACAAGCTGTTTGTAGAAATGACTAAGCGAAGAATGGTACGAGATTTGTTCATCGCCTTTGATTTTGGATGATTTTTTGTTCGAGATCTGGTTTGCGTGGATTGGGAGCTAATTTGTGGTTAGGGTTTTAACTGTCTAGATTTTGTGGATCTGTAATTTGTAGCCTTTGTCTCTTGATCTTCATTTCTTGTGAGTATAGACTACAGAGGTGCTAGTTCTTGCATTTTAGATCTTAGATTCAATTGTTTGATGTTGTCTTCCGATGGCTCTGTTATCCCCTTTTTTAGCTGCCAAAAATGCCATTGGTACATGGATTAGACTATATGCTTTGTTTTTATGAGAGTTTGAAATCTATGTACGATCAATTACATAATTTGTTTTTAGGTTGCACAGGTAGCAGATCTAGGTATTGGATTTTGAAAACTCTTTGTTCGTCACCTCTCGGTGCTTGTTCATTGATTTTGATTCTAATTAGTAATTCTGTCAGTGCGACTGACTAGATTTAGACCTGAAAATGATGATTGGGGGATGTACTTGGTACTGATTTTGACTGAATTTGAAGATACACATTGCAGATTGGGACTATAGAGTCTTTTTTTTTTATGTCTTAACTGTTAGGGTCTCTTTAAGAGTGCCCTGTGATGAACAATTGAACACCATGAGTTGAGCGGAGCGGAAGGTCAGTTAGATTCTCCTATATAGCTGTCATTTCGGACAATGTTACTAAAAAAACCATGTTGCTTTCCATGTAGAACCTTCATTCATGGCTTCCTCTTTACTCTTGACAGTACTACTTTTTGATTCTCTGTTTCCCTGGACTCTCTGTTGCTGACGCTTCTGTTTGAAAAAACAGTCGAGGTTGCAGCTCCCGCTTCTGCCTTGTAATAGGCCCTTGAAATTGCAACTTGCAAGGGAGATAAGCCTAAAGGTCTCAAATATCATGAGTTACAATTTCATTTTTATTCAAATTCCTAGAAACTTATATAAAAAATTTAGTGATTCTCTGTGTCACTCATCAAACTGTTTTGGTAGGTTCTGAAGCTTAATTATGGCAGCTTCATTATTGCCAGGGGGAGATCATCTCTCTCCCTTTTAGTCTAAGGGTGTATATACTTTCCATTGAAATTTTTTCAGGACATGTATCTCAATTTGGCCCCTTGGATCACATAAGCTTGCACTTATCATCTGAAGTGAATTAAACTAAGTTCAGGAGTCATTGCACTTACATTATTGTTACATATACAACCTGTGTAGTGGTTATAAGCAATGGATACTTGCCCGGTTGATCATTTAAGAGCTATGTAGTTTCATGTATGTCATTCAGGAAGGGTTTCACTCAAACTCTTGGAGATTTTTGTTCCAGGTTATGATTTGTATGGATCCTTTTATGCCAAAATTATTCTTTTGGGTTCAGATTGTCTTTTGTTTCTACATGTCACTTGTGTCCTTTTATTTTAATGAAAGTTGACTACCATTTCAGATTGTGCTAGGGGTTTCAAACTCATGGAAACAAAGAAAATGTAATTTGGATGTTTGGTAGAAATTAATGAGGTAATTAAAGGGGGTTCTTGCTGAATTTTTCGAAAGTTTCTCACGTTACTGGGAGGTTGTTTTTGCTGTCAGATTATGCAACTGATGGGGATTGTGCCATTAAAAGCCTATTAGCTCAAAATGGTAGAGCGATGTGCTATGCACAAAGATGCGGGTTCAAATCCCGCATAGGCTATATATGTTTATCGCTTACAAGTACGATGTTTCTCTTCATGAATAAGAGTATAAGGTGCAAAATAAAATTGTAATGTGCAAATATAAGAATATAAAGTGCAAAAATAAAAGTGTAATGTGCACATCTAGAATACAAGTGTGCAAAAGTAAGTCGGTTCATCATTAATTTAGAGAAAAATATGCTTCCTTCTATGAGTGGTTTTCTGATCCTTACTACTCCTGCTAGCTGTAATGTCACTTGTGGCGCTCAATCAGGATTCGAAGTACTGAGACGTTGCAAAACTAAGGGACGAGAGTACTACGAAAATCTCTGAATGAAAGCTGTGAACCAGTCAATTGGTGAGCACTACATTTCTCCATCATGACCAATTTTCCTCAGCTTTTCCCTTATTTTCTTGAAAAATCATTCAAGACAATCTACATTATATCTTAATACATTTCTAGAGTATCTTTTATGTGGAAGCCTCAAAGCAATCCAAGCATCCTGATTGAATAGTCATGAGCATAAATCATTC
Source organism: Persicaria maculosa (assembly GCA_963922045.1). Taxonomy (NCBI): domain Eukaryota; kingdom Viridiplantae; phylum Streptophyta; class Magnoliopsida; order Caryophyllales; family Polygonaceae; genus Persicaria; species Persicaria maculosa. Next base: position 21,909,030 of record OY998259.1, on the reverse strand, counting down.
AACTAACCTCTTGCTTTCTTATTTGTTACAGGCAGAGCTATTCGCCACATAAACGACTATGCAGCAATCCTTTTGGTTGACTCCAGGTATGTATGTGATCCTTCAAAGGGGAACTCGTCTCACCCGGTTAACAAGCTTCCACAGTGGATCAAAGACTGCCTTGTTCCCGCAACTGGTGGCTATGGAGAAGTGCACAGGCAGCTGCATCAGTTCTTTAGATACAACAAGCAGAAACAATGATAAATGTTGGGCTTTCTTGGTGAAAATCAAATTTTGAGAATGTAAAGATAGAAAATGCTTACAAGTGACTGCTGCATTAACTAACCACAATCTGTTTCATGCTTGGACATCTTGTACATTGAGCCTTTTGTATGGATATCGTATGTTTACAGTCAGTTGGGCTTTTTTTTTATACATCTCTAAGCTTGGGTTTCCCATTCTCTTGCTGCATTTGTTGATTCAAGATTTTTTTTTTTTGGGTGAACTTCTCTCCCATAATCCCATTTCCAGCTGGTAGCTTTCCAAATATTCCCTCATCTCTGCCAATGCTAAATGTCAGTTCACAATCTTATTGTGTTGGGTGTTTTTCATATTCGATTTTGGTGTTCGCTTGGTGTTTGTGCTTCTTCTCGTTACCCAAATGAGCAGCTGGCCGAGTTGGTTGGTGCAAGTAATGCCATCCAGTAAGTTTACACAGCTGCTACAGACAATGTTCAAGAGGAGCATAATAACCAGCTCTTATCTGTTGTAGTGTTGGACAAATGAGATTGATGATTGCTCTACATTCTTTTTTATAAAGTGATAAACATGTCATTGCTGGATTTTCAACTTTTGTGTTCGCTTGGTGTATATGCTTCTTGCTACCCAAATAAGCAGCTGCCCGAGCTGGTTGTATGTGCAACTGTGAAGTACATTTGTGCAACTGTGAAGTGCATTTGTGCAAGTGTGAAATGCATTTGTGCAAGTGTGAAATGCAGTTGTGCAACTGTGAAGTGCAATTGTGCAAATGTGAAGTGCATTTGTGCAACTGTGAAGTGCTTTTGTGCAACTGTAAAGTGCAAATATAAGAGCATTAAGTGTAATAATAAAATTGTAATGTGCACATTTAGAATACAAATGTGCAAAAGTAGGATACAATTGTGCAAATTTAAACTACATTGTGGAAAAGTAAGATACAATTGTGCACATTTAGAATACAAGTGTGCAAAAGTAAGATATAATTATGCAGATTTAGAATACAATTGTGCAAAAGTAAGATACAATATGTGCAAATTTAGAATGCAATTGTGCACTTTTAAGTATTGTAATCTCAATTTTAAGCATCTCAACTTTTAGTTTGAATGTCAAATTCTTGTTCCACCACCATGTCCTGTCGTGAGGATTCTAACCTAATATATGCTGACATGATCTTTTTCGATTTGAGTCTTTCTTCATCTTTTTACTCATTTGAGTCTTTTATGCAGTCGTTTTGCATAATAAGGATATCCTGATCTTCGATCTGCTCCTGGTGCAGTATAGATGCCTGAGATAAATTAAATGTGAATAGGTCATAGCTAAACAACTATAAAGTTCCCTTTTTCGATTTGAATAATTTTTCATGGTTATTTGATGTGCTGTTGTTACTGCTACTTTTTATTCATTTAACAAGAACAGGAAACCCAGATCATTTCTGTAATGTGTAACTGCCTCTTTTGCAGTCTAAAAATTGATATGAATCGATGTTGGTTCCTTTGCAATTATTTCTATTAATTAAGCATTTGGTCATGTGCTGTGCAGCAAGTTGGAAAGGATATGAATTGAACAAGGGGCTGCTGTCATAGAATCTGAGAACGGGGCTGTTGTCATAGAATCTGTGTGTACTGAACAGAAGGAAAACAAGAGAAAAGAAGTGGAAGCCAAGGAAAAAGCTGAGAATGGGGCTGCTGTCATGAAATCTGTGTGTACTGAACAGGGGGCTGCTACTGTCATGGAGTCTGTGTGTGATGATCTTTCTGCTGGTGTGGCTTTGCCTTGAGGGGAGGAGATCCCTTTCGTGTAAGTGAGAGGTAAGGACGCCCCTTGCTTCTTTTCCTCGGTTTCTCCATCTTTAACTTCAAGTAATGGGTTGCTCAAGCTATCGTATAGGGACATTTGGCTGATCGCAATAAATAACGAATCTTGACAAGCAATATAAAGATTAAAAAGTGCATTATTTAGTTTAAAACGTGCATAACTAAGATTATAATGTGCATGATTAACAATTTAGGACTGTTGTGTTCTTGTTTATGATATAACCTATGTGGGATTCGAACCCACATCTTTGTGCATACGCACATTGCTCTTCCAATTGAGCTAATAGGCCAAAAATATTCCAATCTGCACAAATCAAGAAATTTTGCAGAACCCAACAGCCGCATTACTTTTAACAAAAGCCCCGGCATCCTCATGACTCGTGTAAATCTAAAACCAGTGATAATCAATCATGACTGAAACTAATGACACACTAAAAGGAGGCATCAATAATACAATTCACAAGTTTAATCCTGAAGACAAACAAAAGGCTTAAATCTGGGGTATATGCTAGAGAATTTCAATTACAAGCTTGGCAGATTTTTAACAAAAGGCGTAGTGAGACACGTTATAAGATTTGACTTATCATAGAATGCTGGGAAAAATACAACACCTAAAGTTTGAGGCTTTTGTGAAAGAAAACTTTCCTCAAATGATGATATCAAGCTTGAAGAACTAGAAGATTTCGCAGAAAGCCACCTATACTAATTAAAGTAGAAAAGACAAAGGGTAGAGTTAGTGCAATAAACCTGGATTAAAAAAACAAATGGAAGCAAAGGGTAGAGTTAGTTCACTAAGCCTAAATGGTAACATCATTGTTGGTAAACTGTAGATTGAATTCAAAGCACGTAGAAAGACATCAAAACCTCTGTAGACAAGTGTAAAGCACTACAGAAAAAATACATTGATTCGGAAACATGAGATTCTGGAAATCAGCGTGCAAAGAATACAATCCAAATTCACTCTTTCGTTCAAGGACACCGCAATTCCATGAAGGAGTCAGTAGATCGGTGAATTCTATAATCCTCCAAACACTAGGATCCCTAAATTAACAATTGGCTTATCCATAAAAATAAAATGAAAAAGCAATGCGAACAATCATAATCAGCCAGCTAAATTCTAATCATCCAGAGAACATTTGATAGTTGACCTTTAACTTGTACGAATGGGACAGACAGCACCATGAAGGCAGAAGCACAAACAATTAGAGCAAAAATTCCAACATTCAGAGGCACATTCAGGGAGTAATGCTTTCCACTAGCAGCCCCTACATCCCTAATGTGACCATCTCCAAGGAAGAAATCACCAAATTTACAAAAAGAAACAGTAATAACTCGATCAGTGGTGTATAGACCTCATTGCTAATTTTCTAGTTGAGATGGAAACAAAATACCACAAGGAATTGGGAAAAAAATATAGGAAGATCAATGTTTTGAAGTGATTGTTTGAGATCTACCTACCATTTTCTGGCAAAAAAAAATGACAGATAGTGGAAATGAATACATCTTGATGATATCACACAATTTTCAGAACATAGATGAACTTAATCTTCCATCTTTGATGATATCCTGCATTCTAATTTACACTTCCAATAACATATAGTTTATGACAAGTTCTTATTTCCGAGTACAATCACAGAAAAAGCATCGATTGCAATTTCAAGTATAAAATAAGAAGGAATTCACAACATCTGAGCAAATATTTGGGACTCCAGAGACATGAAACCTCGCTCAAAACACGACTGAATCAATAAAAAGAAGGGAAGGCGTTCATGAACTCGGGATCGAGCTAACAATGCGGCGAAATGGTTCAACAAGTTTCGGATGCGGAATGAACAAGGAGTGGTAGATACATAGAGAGATATAGAAATGCTTACTTGAGAACCATGGAAGATTGGCGGCAGCGACTCTAGTCGTCGCTTCGAGGGAGATACGCGCAGAAAAACCCTAGTCCCCAACTTGTGCTCTTTAAAGAACTACTCGCCGTCAAAAAGGGATCGAGAGTGCGAGTGCGAGCGAGAGAGCGAGGGAGAATGCGACTGCGAGCGAGCGAGGGAGAGCGCGAGCGCGACAGCAAGCGAGCGAGGCATATTGCGAGCAGAGAGTGAGTGAGAGCGCCGCCATGGGAGCTGGAGGAGACAAACAGAGGAGAAAGGAAGCGGGTTGGGCCGGCTCCATTTAAAATCAGGTCCGGTTCATTTTTTTTAAGCTTAAAATTAGGCCCGCGTCCCGGTTTTTACTAAAACCCAAAATTTTACACGTTAAGCGGATTTTACACGTTAAGGACTTTTTACATTTTAAAGCTTCCCTATATATAAGATATATATGTACAAGATTCAATGTAAATTGTGAACAAATATGTCTTTTCCTATTTATACATGTTTTTTTTAATAATGATAAGAACTATACTTCCTCCGTCTTAAAATACAGGTTGTTAGAATTTTCTAATTATACGTTTTTTAAAAGCTCAAAATTATATAAAATATCAACTTTTTGTTATTAATTTTTAAAAATAATATCATACTATAATAAATTATTTAATTGCTAAAATTCTCAAAATGGGAAACTAAACTTAATCCATATATGCACCATACATGCTCAACTATCTTTGTAATGATGCTGTAGTTTATTGTACATGTGTGGATCATAGCTGTTATAGTTTGTTGAGTGGATAATCATTAAATATTTAACTACAATTATTGTACTTTGGAGAATAAGTTTTGTTTGCTTAAAGTTGTTTGGTGTGAGGTATAGAAAAAACGTTTCTATTTAAAAAAAGAAGGAATGGAATATAACTCCGATATCCTATACTCCACCAAACCCATAATAATTGTTGTAATCTATTAGTGATTATTGTTAAAAAAAAAAAAAAATAGTTTCCCCAACTTTTCTAAACACAAATTTGGTCTTGTTTGATCAAATCAACATCTACACACCTTTAGTTAGGGAATGGTATTTTGTCACTACATTGATGAATTCAGTGGCATCCGCAGGAACTTCGTAGTATTTTAAAAATAATAAGGTAGAATAATAAAAAAAATGTGAAAGAGAACACAAAACTTGTCTAGTCTAGTTGGTAAAAGGAGTGAAGGAAATTTGGGTTCCCAAGAGGTTATGGGTTCAAATCTCATTTTTTCCCCTTATTGCACTATTTTTTATTCCTACCAAATTTTCTTACTTTAAATCTCATATTTAAATCAATTTTTATATTTTTCTTTTAATATTTTCATAAGATAATTCATTATTTCACACATATATTTTAAAAAAATCTTCAAATTTTTATTCATATGAAATTTTTTTACTATTAATGTCATATTTAAACCACAATTTATGAGGTTTTTTTATCATACTTTTCAAATCCTATCAAATTTTTTTCATTTACCAATGACAAATTCTTTAAAAAAATTATAATTTTCTTTCAATATTAAAAAAAAATCTTAATCAAGTATACACATATATATATAAATTATTAAATTATTGTATAAATTTTTGTAATAAAATATCATATTTATATACCATAATTTATGGTTTTTGTTTAACTATACCATATTTATGGTTTTCTTTCAATATATTTTAAAAAAATTCTTTATTATATATACCGAGAAAAAAAAATTCTCCAACGAAAAATTCCGCCCCCCCCCCCCCTCCAGCAATTCCTGCGGCCGCCACTGTTGATGATGAAACGTTGACAAATCATTCAGGTATTTTTGACCTCATTCATTAGAATATACGTGAAAAGCAAAGGACCCGATTACACTGTCTAGCCAAACCTTTTCCATATAAAAAAAAAAGTTAGAGAATTGCAGGTATATCTGAAATATTGAGTCCATTTCAGATCGAAAATATGTGAAATATATACTTTTTCTCCATTTTAAAAAAAATGGCATGCATTTTTAGAAGTTAAAAACTATATAAAATACTGTATTAGTTTTTTATAATTTTATATCTATTGCTAATAAGTATGAAATTATATAAACAAATAAAATATTATTTATTATTTAAGTATTTTAAAGAAAAAGATGTTTTTATTAATACAAACAAATAAAATGAACCAAAAAAAAAAGACAACCAAACAGTGTAAAACGGCAAGCACATTGGCCCATTCAAATCACCAAATACTATCAAATTGTGGAATTGGATGGATAGAGGCAAATGAGACCCCCTACCTCAAATTTTTGTATTGTTTTCTATACCTTCTCACACCTTTTATTTTATATTAAAAAATTAAAAAATTCAGAAAAGGAGTGAAATATGAGATGATTGTTGGATGGTAAAGGCAAGAAAATATGAGATGACTGTGATTTATGAGGATGTATAAGGAGGAGATGAAATTTGAGATAGGTACTCCCTTCTCGGATACAGAACAATGCCGATAAAGATCCTCTATTTCACTTCCTCAGTTCACTTTGTACTGTTAGATGTATTTTAAATAAATTCTTATCGATCAAAAGTCAAAACAAATGAATTATGAAGCACGAAACTGCCCATAAATTATATACACAATCATCCATAAAATAGCTTTAAACTCATCTTTAAATGATGTTTTAATTTTATTTTGAACGAGAATTTTTTATGAAAAAAATGTAACTTTGAGGGCAATTTTATTTTTATGTAATCTTGTAAAAACTCAACTATTTCGCTAGTGGTTACCAATCCTTTTAAAACACACATATTTATCTTTATATTGTTATTGGTGAAAAACATATTGGATATTTCACACATTGTAACATTTTTGAAAACAATTTTGTTTTTGGTGTTGTTTCTTCTTTTGCAAGTACTGTACATACATGTATAACAAAGGGCAAATAAAAAGAGATGGAGCCAGAAATAAACAGCCTGGACCTCTGCCTACAACCAAAATGTCAAATATGAGTGACAATGTTAGGTGCACCTTATTGAGTACTGTGATGTGATTTTTTTGTCCGCAAAACAAAATACTGAGTACAAAAATTATTTGATTTTTGGACATTGCTGACTATCCGGGTTTTTTGTGCGTAGACAATTATACATTTTGTTATGTCCACTGTTTTAAAAAACTCTTCAAGGCCCACCACCAACCCCGCCTAGACTGCAAAGACCCACTAGGTTATGCCTACTAACAAAAATGTCATATCACGGTGCTAGCAGAGATTCAATTGGGTGTGCATAACTAACAAGTACAAAACAAGCCCTACTTACCCAAAAGATCATTTACCAAACTACTATAAGCCTACAAGCACTGAAATGTCTACCAATAATATCTTCTTCACCGTTGGCAAGTGTAGTGTACATATCAGCCTGGGCTAGCAATATCCACTTGGTAGGTCATGTCATTGTCCATCTCTTGTCATTTACCGTAGCTTGTTTGGTGTATATGTTCACCGCGGTCGCTGTGCTCGAAATATAGCGAATGGCGTCTGATGCAAGGGATTAACCACAAAAAGAAAGTCGAAGATTTGATGCATAATGATGAGCAAAAGTATGAGATAACTGTAGACATTATACAGCAATATTGTGACTCAATCTAACAGCAAAGGTAAGGTTTATTATTGATCTACAAAGCAAGTTTAGATAATAACTAGTTTTTAACTGCAACAGAGTGTACAAATCAAACAACAAAGTACAAGGATGGTACAGAATTAACCTAACCCTTGAACCAAATTGAGATTGTTTGAGACTGTATGAATCACTGGAGGCGTTTAAGGCCCTCCATTAAGGCGTCTGTGTGCTCGGGTTTCCCAACAGACACGCGAACAAAGCCCTTCAGCTCTTTCTTGTCGTAATGGCGGATCATCACACCCATCTTGGCAAGATCCTCCTGTATCATTTGCGAAAAGATTATATTTTGAGCACTGGAACAGAAAAACATGATATAGGTGCATGCTTGATAATGACTTTTATCTTCGACTTGACCCGAACAAAGGTAGAAAGGAGCACCTAATTGCTAGTTGTTGAAGGTCTGAGTGTATGATGTATTTACCTTGACCTTCTTAGCATCCATTCCAGACGTAACGCTGCAGATGATGAAATTGGAGTAGCTGGGAAATGGTTCAAGAAAGGGTACTTCCTTGAGAAGTTGATAAAGCCGCTCTCGTTCTTGTACGAGTGCATTCTTCACATCCTGATAACAAGCATTGAAATTTTTTATTGACAATGAAAGTTGATATATACAAAAAGATATTTGGTTGGAAAACAAAGCAATGGAGAATAACTTTAACACACTTCTAAGTAGATGGGATTTCGTAAGGCTGCACAGGCAGCCAATTCAGCAGCAACAGACACATTATATGGCTGTTTGGCTCTCCAAAGGTACTCAATAATGCTCAAAGGAAACGCTCCATATCCAACCCTAAGCCCTGCTAAACCTGTTCATAAAGATGGGTGAGATAATGAGATTCCATATACGCAATTTTAGTTTCAGAATGAAAGATAATGCAACATCTCTTCTTTTGTAATGTATAACATACCGGCTCTCTTACTAAATGTTCGAAGAACAATCAGATTTTCATGCTTCTGCACCCATTTCATTCGAGATTCAAGTCCAGAGAACTCAATGTAGGCTTCATCCAAAACAACCAATATGGGCAATTCGAGAATCTTCAACAACACATCATCATTGATAATACTGTCATACAAGTAGACCAAAATTTATTAAACAAGTGTAGCCCTAGCAACTTCCATTCTCAAACAACTTGTGGAATGCGGTTCCACAAAGCAACATAAATCTTAGCAATGATTTGGTTAATATAACTTTTAACAGCAGAAATCAAGGTCACAAGAAGCGCAGTAACAATTACCTCCCATCTGGATTGTTGGGAGAAGTTAGAAATATGCATTTCGGTTTCTCCTCTTTAACGACCTCGACAATTCGTTCAACATCTAAGGAAAAATCCGGATTTCTCAATACTGCAAAATAAAAAGAAATTATAAATATCTATCCATGATATCTTAATATAGACCAAATACATAGATTTTGAAAAACTTGAAGAACCATACACAGCATAGAGTATATAAACAGTGATTCAATGAGCGAGAAATACACTTTTAAGAAAAAATGTCAAATAAGAATCTCAGAAGTTTGCCCCTACCCTTGATCACAGTTGCACCATTCACATTGGCATCAAACTCGTACATTGTGAAGGTTGGAGGGCAATCTACAATTTTATCACCAGGATCCAGCACACAACTGAACTAAAATGTCATTTTGAAACGAATGCAATAAATTAATAGTCAGAAACTCTAAATATTCAACATAATCATAATCACATGTTTCAATCACCGTGACTAACCGCATGATTAGATCAATGAGTTCATCAGCACCACATCCCACTAAAATATGCTCAGCACCTAGACCCGAGTCCTCTGCAAGAGCAGCACGTAACTGTCGACTCTCAGGATCTGGATATATGTAAGGAAAACGCATATTCCCTAAAGCTTCTAGGACCTACAAAACAATCTACAAGTATAGGTGAGAAATATATAATTATCCCGTCTTTTTAAACAATAAAGCACTGCAAACGTAATGGAGAAATCATTGTACCATGAGGTATGATGATATAGAATTTGAAACAAACAAGAAGCTAACTGAAACACCAGAAGAACAAAACATCAATTCTAGGACCTACAAAACAATCTAAAAGTATAGGTGAGAAATATATAATTATCCCATCTTTTTAAACAATAAAGCACTGCAAACGTAATGGAGAAATCATTGTACCATGAGGTATGATGATATAGAATTTGAAACAAACAAGAAGCTAACTGAAACACCAGAAGAACAAAACATCAATTGGATGACTTGCCTCTGGAGGTGGACCATATGGGTTCTCATTTGCATCCAATTTGATAATCTCCTCAGGCTTCCTACCAAGTCGAGTTGACAGCACCTATAATGACAGAGGAACGAAAATATAAGTCGACATTATGTCAGCAGCTCTCTTAGGAAGATTTTCATTCTTGACATGGCTTGTTTAGTTCAACTTATGCGTATATTTAGTTCAACCAAATAATTATAATTGCTTCAAGGAAGGAAATGAAGCAACAGGTAATATTAGTACAAACACAAGTTTAAAGGAGAAAAAATAACTGAATCAGAACTACACATGAGTCACAAAATGGATGAGCAAAACAAAACCAAGCTGATTCTTATCATAAAAAATGGTTCAAGATGCAAATACAAACACATGTTTCTCTTATATAGTTGCAACATTTGAGTTGAATTTTACTTGTACTAGCCAAGGGAATGCATCTTGGACTTTTTAAACATTGATATGCTAAATAAGAAAAACTCCACATCTTGGACTTTTTAAACATTGTTCAAAAAGTCCAAGATGCAATCCTTTGACCTGAGAGATACAAGTAAAATTCAACTCAAATGTTGCAACTACATAAAATGTACCCCTCATTTTAATAGGGTTTGTTTGGCTCATAACTCCCTTATCAAATACTTATGAGCAAGATCAATATAAGCACAAATAATCTCCTTAACAACTCATCGGTTCAATATAAGCACAAATAAAGTCCTTATCAAATTGCGCCAAACAGACACTATTATGATCACCAATTATTAGTTATAAAATAAAAAGACATCATCTCAAACAGAGATCAAATCATAGTTGAAAGAACCCAAATCCACTAAAAACAAAGAAATTCAGCAATGTAAACTAAAAGGGATGAAGCATAGAACCTCAAAGGGCAAAATGGGTTGGTAGGGAGATAACTTCCTGAGGTGGGTTCTGATGAAAGAGTCACCACTCAGTTTATGAGTGTTGTCCCCACCGATCACCTCCTTCACTGGAAGAGAAGAAGCCATTGGAGAGACCCTTCTGCGACCACCAAAAGCGTTGGCTTTGATCACACTGAGCGATGAAGTGTTGCAGAGACCCAGCAGACCCATTAATCCAGCTGCTAGTAGTCAGATTATATGCAAGTTGGAAGGGATAAAAAATAAAGTCATGAACTTGCAATCAATCGAAGAAATACAAGATAGCTAAATTTAGCAATTCAATTGATGGAAAGGACTCAACTTTGAGCCAATCGAATAATCAAGTTAATGGGTAGAGAAACGGAAAGAGTAAGAGAGTGGGTTGTCTTACAGAGGTTGAATGCGGCGGGGAGACTGGAAGGCTGGAGCAACTGGAGCAAGTGACCGTCGAGCGAGAGAAATGGTGGAATGGGGAAGGAATTAGGTTTTAGGGTTAGGTCGATTTACTCTGAATGTCGTTTGATTTTCAACCTTAAAATTTTAAGGAGTTAAAAACTATATAAAATATTAATTTTTTTATTAATTTTTTAAAATAATTTTAAACTTATAACTAATACGTATAAAATTATAAAAAAAATCAATTAAAAACTTTATATTTTGGCGAAAATGCATAAAACCATCCTTTATTCACCTTTGTTTGCAATTAACCACCCCTTATTCAAAAATTTTCACTTAACCACCCTTTATTCACCTTTGTTTGCAATTAACCACCCCTTATTCAAAAAATTTCACTTAACCACCCTTTATTCACCTTTGTTTGCAATTAACCACCCCTTATTCAAAAAATTTCACTTAACCACCCTTTATTCACCTTTGTTTGCAATTAACCACCCCTTATTCAAAAAATTTCACTTAACCACCCCTTATAACAAATTGTTTGCAAGTAATCACCCATCCTCTCATTTTTCTTTAAATTAAACTTCTATTAAATTCAACTTAAAAGTAAAAGACGAAAATGCACCCAAATTTGGTTTTACAGTTTTTATTTATTATTATTTATACAAAATTACCATTAATGTATGCAAGTTATGCACACTTCTACTAGTAGGTCAGATGTAGTCATACCTCTTTCGGTCATTGACGTTTTATTTGCACCCTCCTCTGGCAATGCTTGATAGTAGACCTGTCAAAACACGATCCGAACCGATCGACCCGACCCGAACGACTCGAAATTTTTTGGTCAAGAGCCGAAAATTTTGACCCAAAATTTTTTTCATACCCGAACCCGAAAACCGGGTAATTTTTCGGGTCATCTGGGTTTAGACCCGTGACCCGATTGACCCAATTGATCCGATGAGCCGATTAACCCGATTGATTTATAATTATATATGATTAATTTTATTTATGGAGATTCCAATTTATTACATTTTATAATTACAATCACTTGATCTTTCATTTTCAAATCAACTTTTATATTTATTTGTATTTTATAATACTCTCTCCGATCGATAATATTTGATTTTTAAGAAGATAAAAACATTAAAATATTAAAACAATTCTATGCTTAATACTAATTGCACGAAATTATTTTTTAAAAAAAATTATTTAAAATTTTGATATTTTAGATATTTTTAAATTTTATTAAAAATTACAAGAAATAGTAAAAATCAAATATTTTAGATCAAATATAGTATATAATTACAAGCGCTAGAAGCCTAGAACTTAAGAACCACGTCTTTAATTTTAGCATTTTAAAATTATCACAAAATTACCAAATTGTGTTTGAGGGCATTTTCGTCTTTTACTTTTAAGTTTAATTTAAAGAAAAATGGGAGGATGAGTGGTTATTTGCAAACAATTTGTTATAAGGGGTGGTTAAGTGAAATTTTTTGAATAAGGGGTGGTTAATTGCAAACAAAGGTGAATAAATGGTGGTTTTATGCATTTTCGCCTTATATTTTATATACTCCATCCGTTCCATAATACATGTCCCTTTTCTTTTAGGCACGCTTTTTAATGAGGAAAAAACTCTATAAAATATTAATTTTTTAATTAATTTTTTTATATAATATGATACTTATTAGTAACAAGTATCAAATTATATAAAAAAAATAATCGAAAAAATAATATTTTATAGAGTTTTTCGCTCATTAAAAAGCGTGCCGAAAAGGAAAAGGACATGTATTATGGAACGGATGGAGTAGTTTTTAACTCCTTAAAAAACGTGCCAAAAAGTCAAACGTCACTTATTTCTGAACGAAAGTAGTATTTAATTATTTTTATATTCATATGCCGTCTAACAAAATCAATTAGAGTAAATTTATTGGCTTGTCCCAATGCGTCACATGGTTTTAGATGATAATCTTTGTTTCAAAACAAGTGTTGTTTTGTGTTTTTTTTTTTGTATGCACTATTGATTTGTGTTGTTGACTTTTTAAAATTTTGAGATGAGATTGGTTAAAATGTGTATACGTATTAAAAAATAATAAAATTTATGAAAAAATTAGTAAAATGATGATTTTTTTAAAAGTGAAGTGTTTAATTAAAATTTATGGAAAAGACAATATATTGTGGAACAAAGGGAATACGTCATAATTTATCAAACGTTAATAGTTCACCTATGCAGAAGAAGTAGGTAAATGATATGTGTTTGATTGATTTTTTTTTTAGGAAATGGTAGTAATTAGACCAAAAAATGGGCCTATTGACTAAACTAGACATATACCTAAAAAATTGGCTAGGGGTAGAAAGTGGTGTATTTTTGCAAATGCAAAAATCCTACCGGCAGTGGAGGTAGCAGGTGAAGGGGAGTTGGGCACTGTAGCTCCATCATTTGAAAAAACAGAAATCAGGAGGGGGAGGTGCTGGACATGGTGTGTGGCTCAAATAAAGTAGGAAAATGGGGGGGCATTTATGAGGGGAAATTTCAATGATTGAATTAAGGGTGTCAATCAACCCTTAGAAAATCTTGATTGATTGGTGTCATTCCTTATTAAATGCTCTGCAAAAAAGGGAGGCAACATAGGAGACGAGTGGAAAGTTGAGGGCAAAGCATCACCTTCATTTTTGGGAACTGGAAACGGTTGGCTTACCAATAGAGTACAAATATCTTACCAATAGAATACATGTGTCTTACCGATAAGACAAACTTATCCTACCATACATTGAAATTTTGGAGATAATATGGAGGGGGATGTCCATAGCGATTTTGGCGGGATGTCCGTGTAATTTTGGCGCCAAAACAGGGTTCTTCATTGGTGGGAGAGGGAGAGCATCTGTCTGACCAATATGGTACATTTATCTAGCCAATAGCATATAGTTATCCTACCAATAGGCTTAAAATGTCTTACCATACCTGAAAATTTGGAGAAATTTGGAACGGATTGACTGAACCTGTTTTGACGGGTTGTCAGTGTAATTTTGGCGCCAAAACGGGGTTCTTCATTTGGGGGAAGGGGGGAGCATTTATGAGGGGAAAATGCAATCATTGCATTGATGGGTGTTCCCCAAGCACATATATAAGCTTGAGAGGAGGATCTCAAACACCCCAACATGCCCTGCAAAAAGTGAAGAAGAGCAGGAGAGAGGCGGAAAGGACGGGGGAAAAGGCATACGTGGATCCGAGGAAACGATACAGTTGTCATTCTACCAAAAGTACAGGTCTGGACTACCAACAGTGTTCAACTGTCTTTCCATTCCAAGAAAAGTGCAACAATATTGTGAGTGGCAGTGGCAGCGATGGGTAAGTCATCTTGTACCTTTCCTTTGTAGTTGTTCCTCTTTCCTATATCAGAACTACCCCCTAGGCTGATCCTCTATTCCCGTGGCGTACCCCAGGTGATAGGGTATGTATGAACGTCGTGTGCGGCGGTTGGTGGGCTCCCGGGAGTGGGAGCTTGGTGTTCAAGGGAGAGGCACGTACTGCATCTATGGTGGTGGCACAGAATATTGGTTACGCCCAATTGAAGGAGAAAATTGTTTCCAAATTCGACGTGGACATGGTATTGTACGACATTGAGTTCACCTACCTCCCTCCTTCGATGGGGAGGGCCACTCCGATTCGGGTCAAGGACGACGATGACCTAGAAGCCTACAAGTTCTACAACACTGAATCCGGTGCACGAGCCTGGCCAATCGCACTGCACGCCACCTTAAGGATGAAAACGACAACCCCTTCCACAACATCCAAAGAACATGAGTCGGAGAACTCCGACTCATGGGCTGAGGACCTCTCGTCTCCCACCCCAGGGTAAATACTCCTAACCGGGCCTCCCACCACGAAGGAAGACTTCGAGGATGGTCTTGATGGAGGCGGAGGGGCGGATGAGAAGGTTCGAGGCTCCATCGAGGAGAAAGGGAAGTTGGACGACCTTAGCAGCGAAACTGGAGGGACCTGCCTGTGTGATGAGTGTGTAGGGGGGGAGGGAGAATGTTGTCCCACTGCAAAGGACAGCGTCAGTGGGATGCAGGATGAGCTTGCTGGGAGCGGTATACATTTAGACGGAGTTGGTAGGATGGATGACAACAAAATGGTTGGACAGGCGGACGGAGTTGGTATGATGGATGACAACATAATGGTAGGACAGGGCGATGATGTGGGACAGCTTCACGAAATGGATGAACTAGAGAAGGGTGGTGACGTGAGCAGGTCCGATGCCATTCGACGCGGAAAGCAAGAGGTGATCGTGGACACCGACGATGATGTGGACGATCTACCCCCCACGGAATGGAGGACATAATAGACGTAGGAAGCTCCGACGATGAAATGATCGGTTGTGGTTTCCCCGTGAAAGTGGAGGGTGGAAGGTCGAACGAGAAATCTGAATCATGGGATGAGGAGGCTGAGGCAGCCACAATCCGGGCCTCCAAACCGACGCTCGACGCGTCTGACCCGGACTGGCCGGTGCCCTGACTGGGTCCAGCAGTGGCATCCTCATGTCTCCGCTTATCTCTGCGGGCCCTCATGTGGTCGCCCACAATCTGATCAAAGAAGACGTCTGGAGCGTCTTTCTTGTACGATGAGTGGGGGTACGCATCTTTTTCCTTATGGGTGGGGTGCAAGATGGGCTCTGGCGTCGCCAACAGAACGTGTTCATCAATTGGGTCGTTGGCGGGGGCGTCCAGGCTGAGGAAGGACTTCACATTCTCGTATCGTATGTGCGAGTTTGGCGTTTCCCATCGCAGACACCTAGGGATGATGGTGTCGTTGATGTTGCGGCCAAAATGATTACCAATCTCAGGGAAGGTCTCGTACACCCACAACTGCAAATACAATATGATAAATTTGGGTAAGCTATTATTGCACAGTTTGCATGACAACTTCATAGATTTGGTAAGATAGAAATACACAGTTTCCATGTCAACTTCATATCTCTGGTAAGATAGATATATATTATTGACATGATATAATTGCCTTATTGGCATTCCACACAGTCACACATAATCTGAAATGGCAAGGGGTTGAGCCTTTTTTCATAACTTGACTAACCTAGAATGCCATGGGGAACCCGTAGAGCGCGTACGTTGGCCTATCTTTCAGGTGAGCTTTTGCAGCCACCAAGTCCTTCAACGTCCCGGCCAGGCTCTCGTGTAGCCTCTCGTACACAAGGCGTCCCCAAGGAAATTCCAGAAACCGCGTCGTGTCCTCCAACAGCAGCTTAACCACCCACCCTCTAATTTGTGTCTTCTTCTCCAATCCGAAAAGAATGCCCTCCACAATGACTAGGAGGGCAAGCTTGTACTTCTTCATTAGGGAGCCCGAGTCCGTCTGTTTTTCGTGCTCCCAAGCTCTCTCCAAATCCTTCAGACTTACCTTCTCTTTCTTGAACAACTGGTATATGGCGTCTTTGTGATCCCCCTCCATCACATCCCTAGGGGGTGGTGCGCAGTTTAGCCCCGTTATCAACGCGAACTCGTGAAGCGAGAATCGCACGTGATGCCCCTGGATGGAGTACCACGTCTCGTGTTGCTTCCGGGTCTTCAGCTGCCACAGGAGGCAAAAGTGCACCAGTTGTGCGGCGAACTTGTTCCTCGACCCCATCCTCACTATGCCTCCGAATTGGCTCTTCGTCAGAGCCTTCACATCATCACGGTCGATGGCTAAGTCAAGACCGTCCAGGAGGTCTAAACTGCCATGTGATAGCGCCCTGCCACTGAAGTGGTCCTTCTCCGCCACAGCTAAGACAGCCTGCAACACATGTAACACTCTTAGGTTCGAAATTTTTTTCCCAAGCATAACTACCAAAACAAGGGAACTTTCTCAGTGTCCTTACCCCCTGGCTGCTTGGTCCTGCCTTTACTTTCCCCTTCCTGGCCTTTTTCATTTTTTATGGTTGTTGCACAAAGGTTATCTGCAACACAATCACCACACACATGCATTCAGACATTCAGATCACCAACTTTTATCTTACCAACAGTGTATTTGTTTCCTACCAATAGATTATTATTTTCCTACCAACTCTGCTATATTTTTCTGTCCTACCATTTTCGAATTTCATACAAGTTTGGTTCATTTTACCTCTTTCCCAACCCAAGAGATAGCCAAAGTAATTCACCAACACCAACAGCAAATGACCAACAATTCATCATACATCTAGGCATTTAACCAACAAGTAATTCACACATTAAGTTTCAAACATATAGGCAAACACCTACTCTGTCATACCAACATGTCTTACTTGTTTTCTTCATTTTACGTCTTTAACAACACAACATATAGGCAATGAGATTAACCAAAATCAAATCACCATTTATTCATCTTATTATTAGGCATTTCATCAAACACTTGGTGGGTGCTTACGGTTTCAACATTAAAAACCAATCAACCAAAAATTCCTTCATCCCACTCGGCATACTAGATGTTCAATTTTATCGTGCCAATTTCGTTACCCGGTCCTACGAAATCTGCTACCCCAATCCTTTTCCCGACACCCTCAAACCCTAATCGAACCCGCCTCCCCAAAATCGACTCACAATGGCACCCCTAACCCCTCCTACTTCATTCCTCCTCTACTGCTACGCATCTACCCCAAATTCGTCTCAAATCCTTCAGAAAACCGCACCCCCATTACCCCAATTTCGCAACTTAAAGAAAAAACTCCACAGTTGCTTACCTTTGTCAAGGTCTTCAACCTTCTCCTCCCTGGCTGTGACTGGTGGCCTTCTTCTTCAACCGGTTCTCCGTCTCTCTGTTTGTCGCCTCCTCCTTTCGCCTCCTCTCTATCTGTCTTCGTCGCCTCCTCCTTTCGGTTTTGAGAACATGTAACCGTTTCTCTCCCTCCCCCTCCTTTTAATTTCCCAAATACTCACCCACTACAACCGGTTATGCATAGTTAAAAAAACCGGCACTTTAATTGGCATGGGGGTAGAGAGGTTAGTTTGGGCCAATTTTTGGGCTAGTGGTCTAGTTTAACAATTAGGCCCATTTTTTGGTCTAGTTTAGCAAATTGGCCTTTTTTTTTTATCATAGAAAACATAGAAAGTGAAATTTCTGAAATATAAATTATTATTTTGAAGAAAGTGCACTTAGTACAATGTAGCTAAGTTTTAATTCCATTATTCATAATTAGCAATTTTCACTTCTCTTGTCTTAATTCTTACAATCTAAATTAATCTAAATTACAATCAAACATTTTTTTTCCGATTATTTGATAGGCTCCTAACTAATCAAAAGACTCATTCGGGTCTCTAAGGCCATGTTTATCAAGGGATACTAGGGATACTAGAAATACTATTATTTTATTCTTCTCTCTCCGCCACATCATCCTAGCATCTCATTCTCATTTTTCCCACTTTATCAATAGCATCCCTAGTATTCCAAAACTCGTCTTTTCATACCCACCAAATTTACAAATATATTCCTCCCCAACAATTTTTTTCATTCTCGATTATATTATTATATTCATTTATTATTATTAAAATACTATTATTAAATTAATATCATTTATAAATGAATATTTTTTTTAATAATTTTGTATTTCATTTCTTACAATATTTATTATTTCAAATTCTTCCATAATTATAATTCAATTTTTCGGATAATATTTTGCATATTTATAATCAAAGAGAATTTTTTTTTTAAAAAAGTCAAATATATTCAAAATTGATGTCTACATGTAGGTAAAAATGAATCTAGTATTGTGGTCATTTTTGTAATTTTTTTTTTACATTTTTTTCCCGGAAAATTGATTTTAATTGGTACATAAACTTTCCTCCAGCAGCAAATCAGAGTCGTCCATGCTCCAACACGTGGCGCGATCCGGCTTCCTCTCGTGCTGGCAAATCTGGTGCCAACACTTGTCCTCCCATGCTGCAGATGCATTAAATGCTTCTTCTCTCTCCTAAGCTAGCATCGATTCTTCAAAAGCATCGTTCTAGTATCCCAATTTCAAATATTCAAATTTTTTATTATTATAAGTACTAGTATCTTGAATAGTACGAAGGCCGATAAAAATGCTCTAACATTTCCACTCGAGTTCATAAATAGACATTTTCATTAAATAATGGTTTGAACGATCTATGTCAATCATACTTTACTTCATATTTGTAATTTTGTACGGGAATAAAAAAAATGTGCTAATTCAAAATGGATAAATGAAAGTAGTTTAAAAAAAAATCAATTTTGAACTCACATGGTGTTTTTTTCTCTACATGTCAAATAATGAGATAAATTTTATAATATGCAAGTAATTATTATAAAATTTATCTCATTATTTGTAATGTAGAGGAAAAAAAAATATCTTAAGGACAATGAAATCTGGAACTATGTTAGGCAAAAGAACACTTCATGGCAATGGGCAAAATTGATGGAGATAAAAGAAGAATTATGCGAATGATTAATTTGGCAAGTTGGTAATGGGAAAACTATTAAATTTTGGAAGGATAAATGGGTTAACTCAGATGTTAGCCTTCGAGAAAAAAGATTGCACAACCAAATTGAAGAACATGAGACGGTTGATAAATACATAATACGAGATAAGACATGGAATAGAGAGAAACTGACTAACTAAGAGAAAACCTCCCCCCAGATGTGGTAGACCAAATCTGCCATGAATTTATTCCTTCCAATGAAATTGAAGATAGACTATACTGGAAACCTAGTACAAATGGGTGGTTCTCCACTGCCAGTGCCCTAGACAACATCACACGAGCGAGAAGGACGAACTCATATAGACTAGAATGGATATGGAAAATCGATTGCCCACCAAAGATAAAAAATTTCCTTTGGAAGAATCTATTAAATGGTACGCCCACGAAGATCAGACTGAGAAACAAAGGAGGGGACGAAATGAAAAGTGTAGATGTCCATAACTGAAAAACAAAAAAAAGAAAGGCAGCCACACTGTTTCCTTCCCTGTAAATGTGAGAAAATGAGACATCGGCGAAGGACCTGCATAATCCACACCTTTTCGAGAAAATTTCCTTTGGAAGAATCTATTCAAGTTCAGATCATTGTCCAATAACGATGCAAATAGGAGATCCAGATGTGAGAAAAGGTTCACCTTTTCGATTTGAAATGGCTTGGAATACTAATCCACACCATGAAAAAATAGTTAAGAGAGTATGACAAAATAAGGTATTCGGATCCTTTGGATATAAGGTAGTTCAAAAGCAAAAATTACTAAAGAAAAACACTAAAGAATGGTGCAAAAATTAATCGAATAATATCTTCAAACAACTTCTAAAGGTGGATAAACATATTATGGAGCTCCAAGTAAATCTACACTGGGGAACCATCACATCTCGTGATAAAGCAAAACTCGCAAGATTGGAAAATAAATAAATAAAAAGATAAATCCTAGATTATAATGACAAATTCTGGAAACAAAGAGCCGAGATCAAACATTCGCAGTTAACGGATCGAAACACAAAATACTACCAGTTAAAATTAAAAACTTTAGGAAAACCACTTCCTCTTTTGAAACAAAAAATGGTGATATATTAAATGACCCATACGAAATATCAAAGCAAATCACAAACGAAATAGCGGAACGTTTTGTCACAAAACAACAAAGTGTCATTACACAAGACAAAATTACAAAAATATATTAGGAAAACTCAAACCTAACCAGCCTCCTACAGATATCGAAATAAAAAAAACACACTTGAAAGTATGGCCGAGGACAAGACACCGGGTCTTGATGGATTTCCCCTTGAATTGTACACTAAATATTGGCATACAGTAGGCCAATCTCTTTGTAAGGCAATTAAAGTGTTTTTTCACTCTGGCAATCTACTCTCAGAAATCAACCAAACATTTATTGCTCTAATCCCTAAAATAGATAACCCTACGAATATTAATCCCTATAGACCCATTAGTTTGTGTAACACAATATATAAGATAATCACAAAAATGTTAGCAAATAGACTTAAACCAATTCTTCCTAAAATCATTAGCCTTTTTCAAGGGTTTTTTTTGAAGGAAGATCAATCAAAGATAATACGTTAATTGTTCATGAAGTTTTTCACAGTTTTCATAAGAAAAAAGGTAAAAAAATAAAAATAAAGGTTGGATGAGATTAAAATTAGATATGGAAAAGGCTTACGATAAGATTAATTGGAATTATATAGATAAAAGCAGTGCTTATTAAGTTTGGATTCCATTCCAAGTGAATAAACTTGGTAATGAAATGCATTACTACCACAATTAACTTTCTCGGTTCTAGTTAATAACTGTCCGGGCAAGCAATTTAAACCAACTAGAGGTATTAGACAAGGAGATCCCCTTGCACCCTACATTTTTTTATTATCATGGAAATTCTAGCCAGAGAACTACACGAGGAAGCTCTCTTGGAAGACCCCTTGATTGGAATCAACGCGTGGGATGACCCCTGATCAAGTTTTAATTGATCACCAGAATCAACATGACCCCGAAATGAAAGTTTCACAACTAATCACTCCACACCAGCAATGAAATTTAACAATCCTAAATCAATTATTCCCACAACACATAATTCAAAAAACATTAGAAATTCAAATCCCATAATGGGATACTAAGGATAAATTAATTTGGAAACCAAACCCCAACAGAAACTTCACAACTAAATCCACGACCAAAATAACAAGCCCTAACCAGCAAGGTGAAACTGACTACAACTGTATTTGAAAACTAACAATACCACCTAGATTAAAGAATTTAGTTTGGAAGATAGCAATTGATGGTTTATCAACAAAGGCTAGGCTAAACAGGTACATTAATAGAGTTCCATCTCAGTGTTGTCTCTGTGACTTGGAGGATGAGGATACTCATCATCTTTTTTCTGAAATGTCGAATCACCCAATCAGTAACCTTAGGTTATGAACAATTAACAGGTAAATCCTTTCTTGGTTTACGAGGAAGGAACCTATCGATAGAAGTTATCATGATGATTAGGCACGAAAATTCACATTTCGAAGATATTTGTTTCACTTGGCAAATAATATGGGAAACTAGAAACAGAATTATTTTTAACAACAAAAACTTAGAAGCAACATCATCTATGGTTCAAAAGACTATGTAATATTACAAATTGGAACTTGACAAGTGTAAATACGGAAAAAACCAATTCCAAAACCAAAAGATTAAAAACCAAATGGAATGTAAGTGAGATAAGGCACACCGATTGCATTGTATTGATGGGTATATATAGTACAAGATTACATATCATAACCAAGGAGAGAATCTCTCAACAATAAAGATTGCATCCTGATCTGTATATATCCTAACAATATAGATATCCTAACATCCCCCCGCAGACCTATCGTCGGGTTGACGGACGCATAGGCTGGTACGAAATTGAACAAACAGAGGATATGGCAATCCTTTAGTAAGAACATCTGCAAACTGGTGGGATGATGGAACATGGAGAACACGGACTGAACCGAGTGCGACCTTCTCGCGGACAAAGTGAATATCAATTTCAATGTGCTTTGTCCTTTGATGCTGAACCGGATTAGATGAGAGGTAAACTGCACTGATATTATCGCAGAAGACAACGGTGGCTTTTGAAACAGGAGCATTGAGTTCACGAAGAAGATTGCGAATCCAACATGACTCAGCAACTGCGTTAGCAACCGCTCGATATTCTGCTTCAGCACTTGAACGAGCTACTGTGTTTTGGCGCTTGGAGGACCACGATAACAAGTTCTCACCAAGAAATAGGCAGTAACCCGAGGTGGATTTTCGGGAATCCGGACAGCCAGCCCAGTCCGCATCGGAGTAAGCCGTTAGGTGATCAATCTTACCTACTGTCAAGTGAAGGCCGAGATTAGAGGTTCCTTTGACATACCGAATAATCCGTTT
The DNA here is from genome assembly GCA_963922045.1 of Persicaria maculosa. Taxonomy (NCBI): domain Eukaryota; kingdom Viridiplantae; phylum Streptophyta; class Magnoliopsida; order Caryophyllales; family Polygonaceae; genus Persicaria; species Persicaria maculosa. The sequence goes on along the minus strand of OY998259.1, from coordinate 21,886,019 downwards.
GAGGGCTTGGAAATGTTTCTCCCTTGGATCATGCATATATAAGCAACATTGCTGGACGGCGTAGCTTATATCGGGCCGGGTGAATGTGAGATATTGGAGTGCTCCGGCTAAGGACCGATACAGCGTCGGGTCAGAGATAGGAGAGCCGGCATCCTGACCCAGTTTAGCATTGGTATCGACTGGAGTTCGACACGGGTTGCAGTCGGCCATTCCCGCCTTTTGAATTATCTCTTGACAATACTTGTGCTGCGACAAATGAAGACCTGTTGAGGTTTTGGTGACAGCAATGCCCAAAAAATAATGTAATTCTCCCAAATCTGTCATTGCGAATTCCCGACCGAGAGCTTGAATGATTTGAGAGAGAAACAGGCCTGTTGATGCTGTAAGAATTATATCATCCACATAGACCAAGAGATGTGCTTCCTTAGAACCTGACTTGTAGACAAACAATGACGGATCAGATTTACAAGCACGAAAACCAAGTTTTACAAGGTGGACAGCAAACCGTTGGAACCAGGCTCTCGGGGCCTGCTTGAGTCCATACAAGGCCTTGCGCAACTGACATACATGGTCCGGGAAGTGGGAATTGACGAACCCAGGGGGCTGCTGGCAGTAAACAAGCTCGTTGATGTTGCCGTGAAGAAATGCGTTTTTAACGTCAAGTTGGTGAATTGGCCATGATCGAGCAAGGGCAAGGGTGAGTACGGTTCGTACCGTAGTTGGTTTAACAACAGGGGAGAAGGTCTCATCGAAGTCAATCCCTTGTTGTTGAGAGTAACCTCGAGCAACCCATCGAGCCTTGTACCTTGATAATTTCCCGTCGGCCGTGAATTTGTGACGAAATATCCATTTTCCTGAGACCACGTTAGCATTTTTCGGTCTTGGTACAAGATCCCAAGTCCTATTAGTAATCAAAGCATTATATTCTTCTTTCATAGCTTGAAACCAATGTGGGTCTTGGATGGCCTTTTTGTGGGTTGAGGGAATGGCAGACATGGAGGCACTGAGGGAGTAGATAGGATTAGGTTTTGAGATGCCAGCTTTTGCCCGAGTTTGCATTGAATGGGTGTTCCCGTGGGAAATTGGGTGGCTGATTTCTGGCTGTGGTGAGGCCTGATTTGGTGGGGATTCGATTGCAGGTTCGGCGTGAGGTAACGGAGCCGGAATTGGTGGAGCTTGACAATTTGTGGAGGTTTTCAACATGGGCAACGTTTCTTCCATTGATGATTGAAGAAAGTCATACTCATGGCCTTGTTTTGAATGGGTTTGAAAGGGAAAAGTATTTTCATCAAAAATTACATGACGTGATATAATGACCTTATTTGTTTCGAGATCGAGGCATCGATAACCACGGTGATTGTGAGCATAGCCGAGGAAGATGCAGGGTTTAGACCTTGGTGCCAATTTGTGAGGCATTGTAGATGAGAGGTTGGGATAGCACAAACACCCGAAGACACGAAGATGATGGTAGGTAGGGGGAGTCTTATATAAGGATTCGTGAGGTGTTGCCATGTGAAGCGTTTTAGTGGGTAGGAGATTAAGGAGATGGGTGGCAGCGTGGAGAGACTCAACCCAATATTGTGGTGGAAGATGGGCTTGAAACAACATGGTTCGAACCATGTCATTGATTGTTCTAATCATGCGTTCGGCCTTGCCATTTTGAGGTGATGTGTGAGGACAGGAGAACCGAAATAGAATGCCATGTTTGCTAAAGAAGGAATGGAACTCCTTGTTGTCAAATTCTCTGCCATGATCACATTGTAAGCTTTTTATGTTTGTAGAGAATTGTGTTTTGACATAGGTGTGAAACTGTATGAATTTTTCAAACACCTCAGATTTAAATTTCAAAGGAAAAGTCCATAAATAATGGGAGAAATCATCCAAAACAACAAGATAATACTTAAACCCGGTAATACTTGCTATTGGGGAGGTCCATAAATCACAATGAACAACCTCAAAAGGAGCCCGAGTGTGACTCGTAGATAGACTAAAAGGAAGACGAATGTGCTTTCCTAACTGACAAGCTTCACAAAGGCTAGAGACATCCCTTTTATTTGAAACAATAGAAATAGAGGACACTAGACGGTTGAAAACTTGAGCACCGGGGTGACCGAGTCTTCGATGCCATAAGGCAGGACTTGACACATGACTTGCTGAAAAGGCTACCGGAGATGAAAGTGGGATGCTTGCGGCTGTGAAGGGGTAGAGGTCACCATGGCTATCACACCTGTGGATCTCTTTCTTGGTTTGAAGGTCCTTCACAGAAAAACCAATAGGGTCAAATTCAACCGAACAATTATTGTCAGTTGTAAATTTTCGAACCGATATTAAATTTTTGATGATGTTGGGGGTGACAAGAACATTTTTAAGATGAAGAGGAGGGTTGTGATGAAGTTGGGTATGGCCTATTTTGGTTATAGGGAGGTGATGTCCATTACCCACAATGATTTTTGAAGAAGAAAAAATACCAGGATTAAAATAGGACGTGAGATTACCTGTATTAGACGTCATATGCGACGAGGCCGCGGTGTCCATAAACCATCCACTGTCATTCTGGTTCGGAGCCATGTTGTTCATTGCATTTATGAGTGCCTGTTGATCCCAACTCGGATAATAGGTGCCATGGGTAGCAGAGAAAGCTTGCGGGTTGGATGGTGACTGTTGGGGGCGAGGACCGAGGATCCCAGGACCAAAGTTTTGGTTGGGGAAAGACCACTGATGTTGCTGCTGCCATTGTGGTGCCCATGGAGGGAAGTAAAATCCATTGTTGTTTCGGCCACCACCACGACCACGACCTCGGCCTCGACCACGGCCACGGCCTCGACCACTTCCGTTGTTGTTGTTCTGGGATTGATTTTGAATGGGCTGGCTCGGTTGAGAGGGTGGGGTCTGTGCTGGAGGAGAGGTTGTGGGAGGCTGTGTGGTTACTGTTGTGGTGGTTAAGGCAGTCTCAGAGGGTGCATTATGAGCTCGACGGGATTCTTCAAGGAGGAGGATGCTTCGACACTGGTGAAAGGTTGGAAACGGTGTTTGCATCGGTATGATGGCAGCAAGGGTGGCAAAGTTGTCATTCAAACCACGAATGGTCTGCAGGACGAGAGTCTCATCAGAGACAGGGCAATCAACGTCCGCTAACCCATCAGCAAGGGTCTTCAACTTTTGGCAGTACTCCGTGACAGACATGGAACTTTGGGAGAGGTTTCGGAATTGAGCCTCAAGATGAATGGCCCGACTCTTTTTGTTATCTCGAAAGAGATTTTCAATGGCAGTCCAGATGACTTGGGCGGTGGCATTCGCCTTCATGACGATATCAAAGATATCCATGGAAATAGACCCGTAGATCCAAGAGAGGACTACATAGTCCAAGGTTTGCCAATTTTCATCAACAGGATTGGGAGGGGCAGTGCCATCAACGTGACTTTTGAGTGAGAATTTGCCAAGGGTAACAAGAAAAAGCTCTCTCCATTTATTGTAGTTGGATGCAGGGAGGTCTAATTGGATTGGGACATGGGTTTTGATACTCGCAACATGGAGCGCTTGAGCAGAAGCAGATGTGTTTGGGTTTGGAGGCTCAACGCCGTTGATAGGGTTTGGAGGCTCAACGCCGTTGTTATCAGCCATTGTGGGAAGGAGGAGACTGAAATCTGGTAGAGAAGAATGGGGAATCTGATACCATGTAAGTGAGATAAGGCACACCGATTGCATTGTATTGATGGGTATATATAGTACAAGATTACATATCATAACCAAGGAGAGAATCTCTCAACAATAAAGATTGCATCCTGATCTGTATATATCCTAACAATATAGATATCCTAACATGGAACAAACCACAAGGAGTTATCTTCAAAATTAATGTAGATGTCTTGATTAATTTCATTGGCTTGTGTCAAGTGGGGGAGTCATCAGAGACTCCAATGGTTAGGTTATTGATATTTTTTATCAGAAGACACGAAAAGGTTCAGTTCTCCAAACATAGGCTTCTGCTGTTTGTGTTGGAATGCAAAAAGTTATCTCTAGAAGGTTTCGAAATGTCATCATTAAAGGGGACAACTTGCAAGTTATAAAGACAATTAAAAAAACAGTAATATCAAATGGGAAATTATGCGTCATGTGGAGAAGATCAACCTACTCTCAAGTTCATTTGATCATATTTAATTCAGACATTGTTATAGAGAAGCAAATAATGTAGCAGATTATACTGCTAAAAGTAGGAAGTTCACTCTCCATTATAATAGGGATTTTTGTAACATGTGGTGGATGATCAAGGAAGTGCCTTGCTTTTTTAGCAAAGCCATTCCTAATGGGTGCCTGCTTTTTTTTAAAAAAAAAACCAAGAAATTTACTCAATTCATTTGAAGTCGGATATCCGATCCGATCCCGTATGGGTGTCAAACTGACAAACAGGCGCTGATACAGTTTGTACTTTGATCGGATTCAACGCATAACAAACACTGCGTACGGCGGAGGCGGCGATGTCGCCGTGCATCTTCTGCCAAATCGCCGGCGGCTTTTCCTCCACTGACCTTCTCCACCAGGTTCATCTCTCCTCCCCTCAACTCTCCCTCTTATCTTTCTCTCTCAATTTGAGTGGACGGCGACCGAATTCAGCATCTGAATCTCACAGGACGACAAGGTCGTGGCTTTTCAAGACATCAATCCTTCCGCCTTCAGGTTTCCCCCAATTTCCTCTTCCTCACTTGTATCTGTTTTCACTGCGCTGCATCAATTATGCAAAAAATGTTATCTGCGAATAGTTTACGGCTAATCCTCAGGAGTTTAAATTAGAAATTAAGCTGCAAAAAGCCCTAAAATAGTGTTTGTGAATCTGAATTATGCTTACGGACAGTTGCTCTGTTCATCCTGAATCTGATGGATCTAGGTTTTCGGAGATTCCTGCATAGACTAAGGATCACAATTCTCAAGTTTGATGTTTTTTTGTGTATACGATACATAATCAATTTGGCGGTTTGATTCGTGTTGGGTAACACCTAAGATACTAGTCCCTCTATCTGGTTCGGTAGATGCAACATATTGAGGTAGCCAATGGTAAAAGATTGGCAAAACTACTAATGATGTTTATGTTGAAATCCACAATTTGGGATACACTGATTACAGAAACAAGTGATTTGGTAGTAGTAGATTAAATTGGGCTCTGATAGTGCAGGTATAGGATGTATGAGAGAGGAGAAATCAGGAGTTTCTTCACCAAATACCTTATCTCATATCAAATTGTTTTAATGATCTTAGAAGGGCATTTTGTTTCGCTCCTCTATCTTCCAAAAGGAAAAAACCCCGGTTCATGATGTGTTTCTCTTTGGAAAATAAAAGTATAAGCAAATAAGTAGTCATAAAGGGTATGGAGTATTTTGCAGTTGAGTGTTAGCCATGGATTGCTGAGACTAGGCAAAACTATTTATTGCGTACTTACAAACGTGCTTTGTTGGGAATGCATTCTGACGTTAACTTTCAAGTCATCTAATTTTCCAATCAGTTTCTGGAATCTTCATATGTTGCTAAGTGGTAGATATCATCTTACCAAAATTTGTAAAATAGGACATTTTATTCATTATTCTCACAATGTAGACTTAATCTCAGTATATCACCGGCTATTTATCTTTACTATGTGGTATATTCTGCCATTCCTTTTTAGTTGTTAAATTATCACTGGTTATCTGGTAGGCATTTATGTTTCGATTCATCGATTGTATATGTCTACTTGTTTGATATAATAATTTAGCTTTTCTATTTTCTTCTTCGATAGACATTACTTGGTCATTCCTGTTCAGCATATAGGCACAGTCAAGGACCTTCAGAGAAAACCTGAAGACTATACTCTAGGTAAAATTATTCTTTATATGGACATTGGCACACCATTTTGATCGATAAATGTGTATGCATATTGGTTCTCTAAAGTTTCTTTATGTAATGATCTCATGGAGAGTATTCATTCTGATTTCTTCAGTGACTCACATGCTTGATGTGGGCAAATCCTTGTTACAGCGAGATGCACCTTTGTCTGAGGAACATAGGTATTGCTTGTTAATTGAAATGCATTATGTGCTTAATTTCCCATATTGAGTCATTATTCTAGGTATTTTATTGATTAGAAAAACATAATTTTAGTAAGTTAAAATAATTAAATAAATGTTATGATAAAATTGAAAGGTAAAGGTATTAGACCTACCAAAAAGTCGCAACATTATTATAGTTTAAAATAGAATTTGTTTAATGTAACACTATCACTCATCCTTTATGCTAACTAGTTGTAAAACTCATACTAATGTTAAACTAGCAGCTTGGTCAAGAAGGTATGTAATTGTGCAAGTATTTCCTCGAATCCATTGTAAAGTCCTAACATTACTTTAGTTGAAAATTTGAAATAAATACCTGCACTGGGTTCGAAGACAAATTTAATAGTGGTATTAAAGTATTCTCCAGTATGCAATTGATAGTCCATCTTTTGTTTTGGAATGGGTCACAGTATCATTGTTCCTGTTAAACAATGAAAAATGCATGTGTAAACATAGTAGTTTTAGATATGCTGTGTTAGGCCCCTACCTAACTGACGTGATAAGAGAGAGAGATAGAAGGGAAAGAGATGGAAGAAAGAGTAAAGGGTTTTGATATTCTCTATTGATGTCCCACTCAATTACAGATTTAGGCTATTTATAGCCTTACCATTACAAAGCCCAATTCATACCCCACATTCATACAAGCCTACTTAGGCCAATATCCTAACACATTGTCGTCCAAAATGTTTCTAAATTAGGGAAGCAAAGAAATAAAGGCCATCGTTGATTAGTTGGTTTGTCCAATCAAGTAAAAGAATATAGTTTGGTCAAGTGGACTTGTACCAATAAGTCATACAGTATAAATTGGCAACATATGGTGTAGAATGCATTAGGCACTATTGCACTAAAGATGTGCATCAATGTGATATGGATGGATTATCTTTGGACATCATTCTATATTTTGGCTAGCACGATCCCTTTATTTACATATTTCGTGATAGAGCATAGACTGGGAATCGCACAAAATACTCAGTTCCCGCACAAACAAGACACCCACCAACTTAAGAAAACCAATGGGACCATAGGAACCCACAACCAATTCTTCCACCTCTAGAGGAGCTAACAAACTCTATGGCCAAAGAAGGCAAAAGCCTTTTACAAAAAAATTATGAACCAGAATACGTATTCAAGCTCCAATTCTTTCTTTATATGGTATTTCAGATTCGATATCTGTTATTTCTGATTCGAGTCAACGTCTGATATGTTCTCTTTGGGTCAATTTGACTCAGATACCCATTAAATTGGATCAAGCCGGGTTTGAATTAACCTCGATTTGTTTGAATCGGGTTTCATTTGAGTCAGGTTTTGGTTTTATCGGATTTTAGTTGATACCATGTCACCAATTCCATCATAGTTTGTCATATTTCTTTCTTAATAATCAATGTATGATATTTCACAATCTCAACAGTTAATCATCCAACATTAGTTATCAGTTGATATGAGTTGATGTTAGACCTCAGAGTTGAAATCTAAATTATTCTTTTTTTTTCTCACCGGAAGGTAGTTGATATTCACATTTCTTGTTATTGCGCAGTGTGTATAGTTTCTCTTATTGTTCATCATTATGCATCAAACCTCTAACTTTTCTTTTCTTTTCTTTTTGGTCACTGCTTCTGTTGGTTTTTGTTGTGGACTACGTTGCAATTATCTGAACATCTTGCAGATTTGGCTTTCACCAGCCCCCATTTAACAGTGTTAACCATCTTCACCTTCACTGTCTGGCACTTCCCTTCATACCAAGGTATTCTCAATCTCTACTGTTTACCATATCCTCGTTGAGTAGCCATCAGTTTACTTTGTAGTTTTCCTTTTATTCGTAGATGCTCCAATATAAATCTTCCATGCCTATTCCATGGGGAGGTAGTTAAGTGATGAATGATATGCTGGAAGACCTGGATATGGCTATGAACAAATGACAATCCCTCGAAATTTTCGGTTGAATATGAAAGACTTGATGCTTTACATTTCAAATGGCAAATTACAGGTGGAAACAGCTAAAGTACTCTCCATTAGGACCACTTGGTGGATTCATTGAAGCAAGGAAGCTTTTGGACAAGATAAAGCCAATATAAATGTGTAATTATAGGTACGATTCAAGTGATTTATACTAATGGCATATATAATGCAACAGTCATTTATACAGTTCCAAACAAAGGAGTCCTATTGAGATTTTGTTTATATTCTTTGCCAAGCACGAGCTATGAACTTGACTTCATCGAGGTGAAGCTTCTTTTGGCCAAACAATGGATTTGTTCCTATTTTGATCCATTGACTTTTTCTCAGCATCAATGTTTTACCCTGTGTGATGAATTTCCAAGTCCTATTGACATTGATTGTGAGAAGTTGATTCCAAAACCTTTATGAGATAATCTAATTCTCTCAAATACTTGTAATAGAAGAGCTCAAGAGCTCCATCAAGAAAATTCTCCTTACAGTATTGTCACATTGTAACTACAAAATTTTGTGAATTTAACAGGGGACATGATAGATCTTCACTTCCCATTGAGTTTGCTTGGCAGCGGACATGATAGATCTTCACTTCCCATTGATTGAATGAGTGTCTGCCAGTAGACGGCGACGTTCTTCATGACTATAGTTCATCTATTCGTGTAATGAGATATATAAATTTTTTTCACAAAATTTACCGTACTTACTGATTAAAGACACAAAAATCAGATTAAGAGCAGCTTTACAGGAAACAAAGGAAAAGCTGAATGGAATGTCCTTGTTTTGCCTGTCGAACAATCTGAAGTTTGCCTGAAAAAACTCGTTTCAGGGGTTCACACGTCCAATTTGTCGACACTTTCGCATTCTGTTTGCGGGCAAAAATGCCGAATCAAGTTGGGTGTGGAGATCCAGTTCAGTGTGCCTAACACTTCCAAAATGAAATGAAAGGACACCACACTGCACACACAGCTACCAAACTAGGCTATGACTACTAAAAAGCGCCGGTAGGGGACTGGCTGCTGGGGGCTTTATATTTGTTCTTCTTGGGTTCGTGAAAAGTGCAAATCAACAACTGAAGGTATTGCTAGGTCGCCAACTCGTCGACCTCTGAGTGGAAAACAAAGCTTGGGAACGTCGTCGTTATGTCCCTGTAGGATTCCGTTAGTACATGGATGTGCTGATCTAGGAAAAAGACGGTCATATATGATCTATGATAAGGTATCTATGTCCTCACGTACCGAAGGTAAGGGAGGGTCATTATCTTCAATATTGAAGGGTTCCTGCCTACGAACTGTTGCCATTCCTGTTTGTCAATTTTTCCATCTTGATTCGTGTCTGCATCTTGGAAGGTCTGCAGGAAACAAGCATGTGAGACTGCGAGTTAGTTCGGCATAGATCCTATCTGGGATGTCAGTTTAAACGGCTGTGCTGGCATTTGAAGATAGTGATTTCATAGAAGCTCGCAAGTCTGCTGGGATGTGTTCAAGTAACTAAGAATTGGATCATACGAAGAGTAGAGAAGACCAAAATGTCTTTCCAGTAACATGACTACACAAGTTTGCAGATAAATACTGTTTATATACATGAGAACATTTGAAAACAAATACCTTGTCAAGTATAATCTCTACCGTATCATCTTCCAACTTCATGTCAGACTCGCACAAAAGGGCAATTAACATTTGCTTGACCTGCAAAAATCACCACTCTGTAAACACATGCATGAACTGCAAGTTTTTTGTATCATGAATTTAACACGAGCCTATTAGTCTATATATAGGTGTCAAAATATGATCAAACCCCACTTGACTCAAAACATAATATTGGGCTTGAGCTGAGAACTCCCCATCCAAATCAGAAGTGGGGGGCAACTCGATTCACCCACATATTTTCGAGCCAAATGACATAAACCCCATTAACCCAATGACATGCAAATCTCTAGAGTTGGATTGGGTTTTGATAAAGCCAAACCATTAAAAAAATTCATAATTTAATTCTTGAAATGATTTAATCAACAAAAAAAATGTATTAAAAAAAATCGTGCTCAAGATCCATTAAGGTCACCTAAAGTAACAACTTGACTGATACTTGACCCAAATCCAAAGTGTCTCGGCCCAGGTATAACTAATACAAACTCGCACATATGTGGAATGAAAGCTCTAGTACCTCATGCCGTTCAATGAAGCCAGTGCCATCCAGATCATAGAGCTTAAATATGACTGCAATATATAAGCGAATCTGTAAGGTAATATAAGAATTCCAGAAATGAAGTAAGAAAGATAATTCATAACAAGTAGAACAACTCACAATCAGTCTTGTCTTCTTGTGATACATTTGGATGGAAAACATTAAGTGATCTAACAAAGTCACCAAAGTCGATGACTCCCTTGTGCTTTACATCAAACATATCAAATATCTGCACGTAAAAACTTCACATCAAGAGCACGTAAAGACATATTTTAGATGGAAAACTAACATTTAAATGGTCAAATACACATCTCATCTGAATGGCACATTGGCCCATGTAGGTCCGGCACCCATGTATAACATAATAGCTGTAACCATAATTGAAAACATCTGCTTCAAGAATAGGACTATCCCTTTCAAGTTGACATAAACTCATCTTAATCAAATTTCAAAGAAGATATAGGTTTCATCTGGACGACAATTTGCAAAGGGAGCTTTAGCCTTTTTAAGGAGCTCATTGATTAAATGTTCAAAGTACTCTCTTTCTTGGGAAAACAGCATAAGATCCAAAAAATGCTGAAGCTCCCAATAAGATTTGCATCAAACATAGTCGTAGGCAAAGAAAAATTGGTAGCAAGAAACTCAACCAGCAACTTCCTCCATTCCACCCCATAAAAAAAGAATGAATAAACAGAAAATTATTGTATGCAGAAATGCTAAAATAAAATACTCTGATGATATGTTTTTAATATATAACACCATCATAGAGAAGCTAGAAGGGAAATTAGCTAATCCAATAGGCCAGGTGTCATTAAAAGCCAAATTTCAGTAGAGATAAGTAGCTCCTTGAACAGAAAATTAAGTATAGATCAACAGTAATTATTCCTCAAAAGACAGAAAATATGCGTTCATTAAAAACTTACCCGATTGGCAAAGAGATTTTCCTTCCTTTTGTTCTTGAACAATGCTAATTGAAATTCTTCCTGCCAATGGAGACACAAAAGAGAGTGTAAAGAATGAGAAACATAAAATAATTGACCTGTCAAAAGAGTCACATCTATTATCAACTCAATCAGATCAGTGGTTACAAGATGATTGGATTGCATAGATGAACTAGAATGTTCAATATACATTGTAACGAGAAGAACCATAGGGTACAAGAACCATCAGGATAGACAACACATAATGGTACCAACCAGGCAAACACACTTGATTGGGGTTAAAGAGGGAAATCATAGAATAAGAGAAGATTGGACACCTTGCTTATCAGCCCATCATCAATGACCGAACCACTTATACTTTTGAATAACTCAAACAGAGCTTCAACCTCACTAACACTAACTGCAAAACAAAGCAAAAGATGGCAAAAGAATTAACAGAGCATCTAACGAGTAAAATACTTTAAAACAACAGGCAAGCACAAAGCAGAACCTTCATACACCAGGATCTTTTTTGAACACCAAATAAGCAGATTTGTGAATTTGAGGAATACAAAAGAATTAGTCAATAAGCAGATGGAAAAGAAGTTATGCAGAAATGATGAAAACTGATCAAAGCCTACTTACAAGCTGTTTCAGATGCAAGAGCCACCGGGTCTTCATGTCCAGGCGATTGTTTTCTTGCAGTAGAGGAAAAGCAACCCATTTATGCAGGAAGAAGGCCACGACTAGATTAGCGCCTAATGATACACAGAAACACGTTTAGTAAACCATCGTACTTTCACAAATCACGGGCCATAGATTTATGTGGCAGTTCAAAATGATCACAAGACTATCAAGGATCATTGCAACAAAAATACCTCACAATCACGTGTTAAGGTCAAATTAAGCTAGCAGAGGATACAGAAATTAAAATCAGAGCAATGATACTTCAACAACTCTAAATCCGTAATTAAATACTAAAAGGAAATTTTCAACTTCTTGATCATTGACTTGAGCAAATTCCAAAAATGATAGGAATAGCTAATTACAAGTGAAAATTTCCTGCAAATTCCAAAAATTATAGGAATCCTCCAGTCAAGTATCCCTCAAAATCGAACTAATTGCACAGCAGAACAGCGAACTTGACATATCTAGCTCAGCTTGGCACCTCCACTGTACTTGTGAAACCCTAGCTAGCTAAACTGAAATCTCCCTAATGCAATAACCCAAAGCTAAGTAATCAAGCACAATTTACAAGCGGTTTGAAGAAATTTGACCATAAATAGCCGGTATTGTCGCCACTGACACAAACAACCGATCTTAATGAAGCATGTGATCAGATCAAAACCCAGGAAATATCCAACCACTGCGAACTCCGGATCAGAAACAACACTTCGTGAATTGAAGAGAGTAAGATCGATGTAGTTGTAAAAAGGAGAAAGGGAGAGAATACCAGGTGGCGGGGCACCGCCGGCGCTTTTCCGGCGGATAAATGCGCGACGACGCCGATCCGGAGTGGGAAAGAGAAAGGGGGCGAAAATATGGGGATGATTAATTATTCAATTTTTGAAGTTTTTTTTTTTTTTTTTTTACAAGGGATTCAGCCATTAACGGAGTGAAGATTGTTTTTTTTTATTAAGAAAAAAAACGGAGTGAAGATAATTTTTTTTATTTTTTAGATTTGAAAAGTAATTCGAAATCCTAGGAAAATTGTGAAATTGAGAAAAGTGGCCTCAGACTGAATTATCATGATATGAAAGGAAAGCAAAATGAAACAAAACTAGTTCTTTTCCCGAACCTTGTTCGGTTTTTTTTTTATATATAATATTTTTGATCGGGTTTGACATATTAAACAAAATATTCGACATAACAATGTTCTACTAACATATTAGTATATTACTCATACTTCTTGTTGCTCTTTGAAATTTTCTTTTCTTGAGATGATCGGTACTTCAAATTTGACAAATTAATAATAGTAATTCAACCTCTTTCAAGATTCTCCTAACATCCATCCTAATTGAAGACAAAGAAAAGAAATCTTATAGTTTTTTGCTTAAGAAAATAGAGTTTGGATCATCTATAATACTTTATCTATTACACATCACATTACACCTTTTAAATCGGTCTAAATTATAAATCGATTTGATAAAGATACCTTAAGTTTAAATGTATAAACCCTATGTAGCTAAAGAATAAAAAAATGATATTGTGTGTTTTTTATAATGTCTTAGACCCTTAATTAGAAAAAGGTACTCTGTGTTTAAGTATGAACCCTAAGAGGCTAAAACATTAAACTCATCAAATCACAATGATTACATACTTAGAGTCTTAGATGCAATGATTAAACAAATTAAATAACAATTTATAACATTCTACTGTATTTTACTTCAATAAGACCAATGTCTTATGATAAAATTTGATCAATAATTTATAATCTTCAATTTCACAAATTTCATCAATGGAGTAACAATTTATACATGGCTATCTAAATATTTTGGCCAAAAAAATTCCAACGAAAATATATTAGAAGCATTATTTCAAATATATGATAGGTTCGAATATTTTAGGTTTTTTTCCCATTGTATTTAATATTGAAAATCAATTTTCATAACCATAATAGATTTCACATCATGCTTGTGAAATAGACTGCAGAAAATGAATGGTTTATGTTTTTACTCATACTTCTTCTCCGGTTCACGCCCCGCTTGCGACTGGTAAACCACCGTGTCTACCTTCACCTCTGCCGCTCCTTGCCCCTTCATCGGCTTTGTTTCCTACTCAATTTCAACGCATAAATTGAAATTAAACCTCGATTGCAAAATCAACCATCAACTACTAAGGGGGGGATGGAAAAAAGAAATTGCCTTTGTGCTCATCTAGATCGATTGATTGAAAAGCTCTCTTTTTTATGTTGGAATAAAGGGAGGAGCAAACACCAACAGTTTCATTAAATTTAATAAGTCTTGTTATTCACACGGTAAAATATCGCTAACCGCACGATACCACTATCGAGTTCCCAAGTCGGTGAGCTTGGTGCCGTCCTCGCAAGTCGGTATCGGTTGAAACTGGAAAAATGGAAAGTGTAGACTGTAGAGGATAACTCTACAATAGGCCAATTAAAAGCCCAACTCTTAAAGATACATAAGGCCCAATATATGGCCCAATATAACTAATAGAAATAATTAAATAAACCCTAACTAATGAAATGTGCAATCAGCCGCCTCTAATCTTATTCTCCCTTGGAAGAAAGCGGACCTTCTGCCGTGACTCTCAAAGGTTTCATCGTTGTTCAGCCTCAGCACCAACCAGAGATCTCGAGAGTTCCAACAATGGCAGAAGACGGCATCAAGCACACAACACTCAAAATCAACGGCATAAACCTGCACTTCGCCGAGAAAGGAGAAGGTCCTGTGGTGCTCTTCATCCACGGCTTCCCGGAGCTCTGGTGCGCCTGGCGCTGCCAGATCCACGCTATCGCCGCGATCGGGTACCGCGCGGTGGCACCGGACATGCGCGACTCAGAGATGACACGAGCCTGCTTCTAAAATAAGGGATCGATTTAATCCAGGAAGAGATAAAATAAGGGATGGTGATGCCCTGAGCCCTTGAAGAGATTGTTCTTCTTCTTCTTCATGAATTTGGGATCGGTTTTTTTTTTAAAAAAGAATTTGAGATCAGTTGAATGGAGAACGTGAGGAGATTCAAAAGAACGTGGGTGAGATGCTGAAACTGCTCCTCTTACTTTTGCTCAGAGATGACACGTGGCTCATTCTTTTACAAAGATTCTGCTTCTAAAATAATAAGTATAAGGGGTGGATATGCAAACCATTAGGGAAAAAAAAAAAAAAAAAACCTAAAAAAATAAAAATAAAAATGAAACACAACAAATTATTACCTAATCAAAAAAAAAAAAAAAAAAAAAAAAATTGTTGTGGACATTTGCCGATTTTCTTCCTTGAAAAACGTTGAATTTGAATGAATTTTATTTCAATTTATATTAATGACGTCTTGTGCATATGATATTTATAGTTTTTGAAAATCCTTCATCGTAACGTTGTTTGATTCATACTTTTGATTTTTTTTTTGTTTTAGGAGAGTTTTTACTTTTGCTGGTTGAGTACTCTATCATAAGACAATTGTATATTTGTACAGTATTAGTTAAGCTAACCTATATTTTTGGCATGCTCCTTAAATATTATCTTTATATTACCAAGCTTTGAATAAAATTGTTTTCAGCTAGAAGATTGTAAAATCTTAAGAATTTGTGTGTTGGTGAGAAGATTTGCACCTTAGATAATGTTTATTCGCGAGTACAAAGGCTCTTAACACTTGTCACGAAAATAAAATAAAATAAAAACTCCAAAAAAGGTGAACTACTATGAGTCCGTCAGAACTTAGAAGAGTTCCATCTACAAAGATTCGAAATCAACAGACTCATAGCACAACTTTTGAGGACACATGAGGTCGACGTGCGATTGTGTAAGTAGGGAAATAAAAACAACGTCGTTTTGGGGGGTAAACGGATGAAATATTGTGTTTTGCATTCTCCTGGGATGTTGCAGTAGACGCATCGACTTTGTCACATGGCCCAATGAACAAGTGTTACACGACAACACTATTTATTATAAAATAAAAATGCGAGTTCTGGCATTTCCTGTTTATAAAAATATAAAAAATATTTTTTAAATGTATTTTAATTTTATCTACACACATAAACGGATGAAATATTGTGTTTTGCATTCTCCTGGGATGTTGCAGCAGACGCATCGGCTTTGTCACATGGCCCAATGAACAAGTGTTACACGACAACACTATTTATTATAAAATAAAAATGCGAGTTCTGGCATTTCCTGTTTATAAAAATATAAAAATTATTTTTTAAATGTATTTTAATTTTATCTACATACATAAACACCTATTTTAATTTCCATAAGTTTTGACCAAAAAAAAAAGACTCCCAGTTTAATGATGTTATTTTGAATGATTATAATTTTATACTACTTAATTATTAATTACATTACATTACGTATTATTAATAATAATTTTCTATTTGAATAATTCATTAAATGAAAATGAAAAAAATGAGTAAAAGGTAAGTTAAGGGTCCAAAAGTTGGGCTTTACCAATAAACAATAAAAAATAAATAAACTGGAGTTATGTCTTTAAACTAATGTGACTCGGTGTCGTCGTTGCCGCCTCGCCTTATCCTCCTCTTCCCTCCTCAGATTCATGGGTGGATCCATGGGGGGTTCAGGGTGGCTGAAGCCCCTAGCCTGAAAAGAAAAATGTAAAAAATAATATTTTTTGGGATTTTTTTGGTAATTTTTACTAATTTTCTAGATAAAGAAATGTAAAAGGAGTAATGAATCACTACGATAGCTTAACTTAGTTTGAAAGGAGAAAGATTTAGGGCCCAATTTCCTAACTCAATTAAGTAAATATGCACCGTACTATCTGTCTTAGTTTCAAATTATACAAATGTCCAGGGGCAGTTCAAAGTACATAAACCTAGCCCTCTCTCCGTACTCTTCGTCTCAGTCGCTCTCTCCATCAGATCTCCCTCCATCATCTTCGATCACTTTCGCCTCTCATTCAGGGTTTTTTCGAGCTCCATTAATGGCTTTCTTTGAATCTCCCATTGCCTCCCGTCCTGTCTCCTCCCTTCGACTACTATAGATGTTTCATTTTCGCTATCGTGGTAGATCGAATCTCTCATGGTCTCGTTGTCAGCACTTCCTCTCATGGTTGTTGTCGTCACTGATCAACGTTCATTCTTTTCCTTTCCTAATGACTTCCTCTCTAATCGACGACAATGTAGACGAAAAGCTTGATTTCTGTCGAAAATTGGATGCTGGTCGAATTTCTTCCTTCACCCATGGATGCTCAAATCTCCATGAGCAGCGATTGGAGAGGGAAATTGGATCTCTTAGCGATGGTGATCACTACATCGACAGAGAAGTTCGTCCTTCGGAATTCGACTGACTATGTAGGTTGTGAGCACTTTCTTTGTTTCAAATTTGGGAGGGAGGAAAAAGACGATCTTCGGTGGATATCTGAAGGCAGAGGATGACAAAAAAGGGGACAAGAGGAGCCATGGGGGTTGGCGTCTGTTTGGCGATGACGACTCTGAGCCTTCTTGATAGTGATCGAAGGTGCTAGATCATTCAATTGAAACGAAAATTCCAATCTCCCTCTTTTAACCACAAATGAATTGCTGATTTTCTAGGCTTGTAGAAAGGTCATTAGTGTGCATCGGAAAAATTGTGTAATTTTTCGGCTTGTAGAAAAGTGAGTAGTGTGGTTCCCTCTTGCGGTTTATGTATAAATTGGATTCTACTAGTTAGCATTGACTTCTTGCTTAAAGTTCTTGTTGTTGTTGTTGTAAACAATTAGAAATCTTCTAGTTGTCATCATTCTTTTTAGAGTGTAAACTCTTCTTTTAGATTGAATTGAGGTCTAATATCGACAGACTTATAGATTGAATTAACCTATCCTATTCATTCAATCATTCATACAATTTCGATGAATTTTTAAAATATGTTGAATCTGTAATCCGTTGAATATGTAATTTGCAAAATCTGCGGTATAAAAATCTGTAATTTGCTAAAATCAGCTATAAAAAAATCCATATTTTGCTAATCTGTAATTTGTTAAAATTTGTTGTAAAAAATTTGTAATATGTTGAATCTTTATTTTGCAAAATCTGTTGTAAAAAAATATGTGATTTGTTAAAATGTGCTAAAAAATCTGTATTTTGCTAATCTATAATTTTCTAAAATATGTTGTACTCGCCTTGACCGCTTGAACACGACGAAGAAGTAACGATTGCGCTCTTGCCGTTTGATAGTGCGTGAGATCTGTGAAGCTTCAATTGTCATTAGATCTCTGATTCTTCGTTCAAATATAGTATGCAAGCAAAAGCGAGATTTGGAGGCGCTTTTTGCAATTGTCTCCATATTATTTGCATTTTCTGGAGTTTAAAGTTTTGGTGTTTTGATTTTGCTTTTTTTTAGGTGTTTGGTATGCTGATTTTGTGGTTCTTTTAGGGTTGAGTTTCTGTTTGGTTTGTTTAAACATAGGATTAGCTTTGTCAGCTTACTACAGAGTATTATATATGTTTTATCAACTTACTGTCATGCTTTGTCAACTGTCTAATTTTGGGGGTTTTGGGGGGTTTGGTGTGATGAATTCGATTAATGTCGTCACGTTATTATTTTTTCATTTTTTGTTGGATTAAGTTTTGCAATTGTCTCCATATTATTTTCGATTTTTGGAGTTTAAAGTTTTGGTGTGCTGATTTTACGGGGTTTTTTTAGGGGTTTGGTTTGCTGATTTTGTGGTTTTTTAGGGTTAGTTTTTATTTGATTTGTTTAAACATAGGATTAGCTTTGTCACCTTACTGTCATGCTTTATTAGTTGTCTGATTTTGGGGATTTTTGAGGGTTTGGTGTGCTGATTTTGTGGTTTTTTAGGGTTGAGCTTTTGTTTAGTTTGTTTAAACATAGGATTAGCCTTTTCAACTTACTGTCATGCTTTATCAACCGTTTGATTTTGGGGGTTTTAGGGGTTTGGTGGGATGAATTCGATCAATGTCGTCAAATTATTGTTTTTTTTTTTTCATTTTTGTTGGAATAAGTTTTACATTTGTCTTCATATTATTTGTAATTTCTGGAGTTTAAATTTTTGGTGTGCTGATTTTGCGGGGTTTTGTGTGTTGATTTTTTGGTTTTTTAGGGCTGGTTTCTATTTGGCTTGTTTAAACATAAGATTAACTTTGTCAGCTGTCTGCCATGCTTTGTCAGCTCCTTGTCATACTTTATCAGCTATCTGTCATAATTTTGTTAGCTTACTGTCATAGTTTTGTTTGTCAGCTTATTGTCATAGTTAGAAGTGGGTAGCAGCCAAGGGGTGACCGGTGGACATTTAACTAATAAATCTTGGATGGTGGATCTAGGTTCTTTCCCGTGTACCTTCCCCTTTTATGATTTCTCTAGGGTGGTTCGTATCAGAGTTTCCGCCGGGTTCGGCATCCATCTGGTTTGCTTTCTCCCTGCTTCCCTCTTTGGGTGTTGGTTGGCCCTCGCGAGGTCGGCAGTTCGTCGTGTTTGGCCGGCCGATTGGCAGGTCATCGTGACCTTTCTCCCGCTGGTTGTTCCTGGAGCTTGCCAACTCTATAATTCCATTAAAAAAAGTTAAATAAAATTGTTTATATATTTGTATTTGCTCATCCGCCCGATTGGGTTCGAACAAAATCCCGAAATGACCATTAAATAAATTCCGAAAGGTATTGAAAAATCTGGTTAGGGATTGAAAAAACCAATTTACAAAACAAAATAAATATTATAAACCTTTTGGCTTTATTGTTTCTTTTCGGATAAACCAATACTAAATACATATAAATATAAAAATCCCGTTTTTATATGTATAAGTTTCAGTTTTATACATATTTAAAATCTCTCTAAATCTCGTCAGAGTTTGAAATCCCGCTCGAATAGGCTTAATATAAATCCCGAAAAGGCTTTGATCGAATTTCGTGTTCGATTGGCTAAATCTTTTGACGTTTTTGCATGATCGTTGTGTGGTTCTACCTCCGGTGTCTCTAGAGTTCTTTTGCTTGGTTGGAGTCGTGGAGTCCGGAGTCGGGACTGAGTGGGATCGTGATGGTGCTTTGAAGGCGACTTTGTATTTAGAAAAGAGTTTTCTTGGCGTTTCGTCTACACTACCCACAGGAGACAGATTCATGTTGTATCGCTGATCCGCGGTGCTACTGTTCGGTGGTGCTTGACTTCGTTCTTTGCCGACTTCCTTAACTTTTTTGGAGTAATTCTGCTTAAATCATCTTGTTGTAGAGTTTGTTTATACTTATTTCGATGCACCTTTTTCTGATTTATTGTATGTTTTGGCGATTTTTATCTGCCGATTCATCAATCTCTCAAGAGTTGATCTAGAATCTTTACTTGATAAAAAAAAATATCAAAATTATAATATACCATCCTCAATGATGAAAAGAGCGATGATGTTGATCGAAACAATTTGAGGGATGCATTGGCATGTAGGAGATAAGGTTTATCCCAAAAATATCACAGACAAGATAAGGTCAACTTCATTATTATGATTTTGCATTCATTTTGTTAGCCAATGTATAGACTGCTATATTACTAGTGTCAATTAGTGTCGCATTTCCTCCTACACAATAAATTAATGTCTTATTAATGTAATTATTTCATCTCGAATTTAAACTCCTTTTTTCTCATATACACCAAGGAAACTGGATCATGTCATATGGAGGATACGCTCCAAGTGCTTAACCTACCTAAACTAGATTAAGTAGATTGTATATCTAAAGTCCAAACACATTGTTTTAACGTCCGTTTCGTGTGTTATTTTAGGAATTCTCGTTTCGTCATGTCCGTATCGTTGCCATCTTCAATGCTATGCATATTGGATCGTGGGATGAACTGATTGGGCTCAAACCCTGGCGGCCCAATAAACAAAACGACTATACACACAATGGTACAAGCTGATGGGGTTCTCTTTACACTATTTCATTATTTGAGGTCACTATCTGAATTTCTAATAACTTAAAGACATCCTTTAAAATTGAAAAAAATAAATTGAGAGTAACCATAAAAAAAAAAATTATGAAAAAATAATCGGTAATCCGTTTTTTAGTGCCCCTGAAATTTATCAACTGGTGTCCAATTTTTTAACCTATGATTAAGAACTCATATTGAGAAGAATTATCTAAATTTTAATTATTTTTAAATTTAATTTCTTCATTTGATTTTAATTATTTATCCAAAAAATAAAAGAGAAGACTGAATCATATACTACGTAAGTGATATAACTATCAAGCTCTATATATTTGATCAGATTTATCACTTTACACCCAAAACTTTACCTTCCTCTTTTTTTGCCATTTCCTTAGGACAAAAAAGCCTAACCTGAAGAGGGGCACAAAGGGAAAAGCAAATGAAAAGAAAAGAAATTTAAAAAAAAAAAAGGAATCATTGATCATTGATGAATGGATTACTCCCATAACTGATAACACCAAAAAACATGTTTCCTCAGTCCACCAAACCACATTCATTACACACTAACCGCTCTACTTTCCCAAATTACCCCTACACCTAATCAATTCAATATCCCCAAAAAGCCCCTTTGACCGGGCCCAAATCACGGCCTTGTCCGCAGTCCTTCAAACGGCCTGAACGGCACAGCGCCTGACCCTACGCCCCAAGGGTTCACCGGCACCCCACGGTGGTGCGCGGCAGGGGGAGGGGCGGAGCCCGACGATGAAGGCGGCGCCGCCACTCGCTCGCAGGAGGGGCACATGGTCAGGGTGGTGGGCGGCGTCATCTGCATGTAGAACTGCGGCGAGAGCTTCAGTGCCCGGAGCTCCTGGACCTCCTTCTGCAGCCGACGGTTCTCCTCCGTCATCTGCTCGCAACACCGCTTTAGGAATTCACAGTCCACCTCCGTTTGCTTCAGCTTTGTCCTGCAGGATGGCAGAATCCGTAATTAGGACTCCATCACGAGGGTAAAAATGGAATAAAAGATTGTATTAATTTGTTACTATACCGACCTTGCTCTCCGGTTCTGGAACCACACCTCCACCTGACGCGGACGCAGGCCGAGCCTTTTAGCCAACGCCAGCTTTTGCTTCTGTGAAGGGAGAGGAAAAAGGAAAAGGAAAAGGTTAGTTGGAGAAATGACCGAAATGCCCCTGGATATGGATCGAATTTGCGGGATTTGGATTTTTACCGGATTGAGCGTGTTGTGCTCCTTGAATGATTCCTCGAGAACAGCGGACTGATCTTTGGAGAGACGAAGCTTCTTCCGGCAGGTATCAGCGTCTTCATCGTCGCTGATGCCGGCGCCGGCGTCAGCAGCGGCTTCTCGCTCGCATCGCTTTCCGCTCAAAGAGGAGATCGTGCTGTTCGGCGACGAAGCTCCTGGCTCGTCTTCGTCCACGACGTTCGCAGGGAGCCTATTCACATCGATTCCTCTCAGAAACGACATCGGATCTCCAGTAGATACCGCGGCAGCTCCTCCTGTCCGATCCACTGCACAAATCACAACAGAAATCGAAGCGCCAAAACATCAATACATGAATCGGTATTCACAGCCTACAGATCTGAGAAATCGAGAGCATGCAAGCGGGATCCGGATCGGGAACATACCAGAGGAGTTATTGAAGGAATCGAGCCACGGAGGCCTCTGGATCTGAGCCGCGGCCGGAGCGAAAGGGAGATTCGAGAGCGGAAGAGAAGAGGAAGGGGAAGAATTAGACGAGGAGGAAGCGAACAGAGACGGCGCCATGAGATTGAGCTGAAACGGGGAGTGATTGCGAGCGGCAACACATCCGGCATCGCCATGGCTAGCACTGGTGGAGCAGCCCAAGCTCAAGCTAAGCCCTAGATCTTCCTTATCAGCCACCATGTTGATGGATTTCTGGTGAGGAATTGTTGGTTGGGATGGGAGAGAGAGGAAGGAGGGGGAGGGAGATTATATAGGGGGGGAGCAAGAGAATAGGGGGGGAGAGGCAACAGTTCAATCATGACTTGGTGTCAGTGAAACATGCATTTGCATTTAATTCTAAAATTAAATGTATTTATAATTTCAATAAAAAGTGGACAAAAATAGGGATAAAAATTAAAGAAAGCTGGTAGGAAGATTACAAATCCTGTCCTCTCAAATCATAACGTTTGAGCCCCCACACGAGTCACGCACATGTACAATGAATAACTTTGAACATAAAATACTCTCTTTATTCGGCAATATACGTTGTTTATTTTTTTTAAAAAATAAAAATCTATAAAATATTAGTATTTTTTATATATAATTTTATACTCCCTCCGTTAATTAAAATATATCGTTTTAGACATTTGCACATTTTTTAAGAAAGTAATTAAAAGCAAACAAAAATAATTTTTTCAATTTATAGGAAACTACAACTAACAAATCTCTAATAATTAAGGGTAATTTTGGAAAATAAACACCAAAATACCTAAAATTACATGTTTTTCTTAACAATATTTTACGTCTAAAACGACATATTTTTATTAACAGATGAAGTACTTTTTAATAAGTATGAAGTTATATTAAATAAATTGATATTTTATGTAATTATTACTGCAATACTTCTTTTAAAAAAATACTTGTATTAAATATAAATGAATAATGTATTTAGTTATTGACAATTTAATGAAAGGATTTATTATAATTTATTCTGTTAAATTATTTTATAATATACTATATCAATAAAAAAATCTATATATGCATTATAAAAACCAAAAAAGTATTTAAAACTTTAAAATTCTGGTTGGATTTCGGCCGAAAGGTTGATTTTATCCAACAATATTTTGATTAACTAAAATAGATAATTTTTCGATTGCCACATTACTGTTTTTGTCAAAATTTTCTCCGAATTTGAAAACCACATATATTAATATATTACTTTGGATTAATATTAATATGGTCTGTATATGAATTTAATATTTTAAAATTTTTAGGATTATTTTTTGTTGAAATATGATAGATTATTATGGAATATTATTTGAAGTTATTTTTTCTCAGATGAATTAATGAAAAGATTTTTTACATCACATGAAATTAAAATTTAAACTTTTATAAATAAAAAAATGTTTAATGTCTATAAAGGGCGTGGAAATTAATCTATAATCAGGCCCGGCCCTAGGTTGGTGCAGGTGGGTCGACCGTATAGGGCCCCTAAATTTTCAGGGCCCCATAATATTGGGTTGGTTTGATAGGTATATACACATAATACATATATTTAGCTTTGTTCTTTAATTTTTTTAAACCTAATCCTTTATTAAAAGATGGTAATTAAAAGGAAATCTTCAAGTAATCAATTGTTTGTTTTGATTATGAAGAGTTTATAGAAGACTTTGCTTCAAAAAATGTTACAAGAATGACGCATTTCAAGTAAATTATTTGTTGTTTTAACTAGGTCTTTAATGTGTCATATATAAAAATTATGATTATTATAATATACTTCATATGTTAATTAAAACTTGTCATTTACTATTTATACATGTTTTTTTAGAATGCTAAAAACTATACTATAAATTATTAATATTTTTTTTACATTTTTTTTATATAAATTAATACTTAATAGTAATAAGTATGAAGTTATTTAAAAAAATTATTAAAAAAGTTAATATTTTATATAATTTTGAACACCTAAAAAACGTACGTAAATAGTAAACGTCAAGTTTTAATTAACGGATGGAGTATATGCTAATTTTTATACTTTTTTTATTATATTTTTGTTATTAGCCGGGTCTAATTTTTATTATAGAACAGATCTATATAACTGTAGGATCGGCCCTGTCTACAATGGTTAAAGACATTTTGTAAAGCTTTACAAAAAGCTTGTATATTTTTGAAAAAGCGATTCATAGAACGTGAATGAACCGACAATAAACAGTGAAATTTACCATATAATAATCTGCAATTTTTTTTCAAACAAAAAATAATAGTACTCCATAAATAGAATTTATAGAAATACGAAGTACATAAATGCTGTATTTTTAATTTTTTTTTATATGAACTTACTGTATTTATAAAAAGAAAAGAAAAAAGGTGACCATGGTTAAGGGATTGTACTGGGATATGGTTAGGTGGAAGTGCAACATACATGAGGATGAGCCCATCATCTGCATGTTGACCATTGACCGTGTCCACAAAAAGCAGGCATTAAATAATCATGAAAGGCAGGGGCGAAATAAAGTGCTTTGGGAGGTTTCTTTTGAGGTGTTCAAAGTGTCTTTCTAACTTTATAAAAATATTAGGAGTAATTTTTATAAGTTGAGAATTTGGATGGTATTAAAGTATGTTTATGTGTGTCAAATGTTAATACTCCGTAGTTTTTTTGGTAATTAAAAATGATATGTAAAGTAATTAATAAGTTATGAAATCGATTTCACTTTTCTATTATAATGAGTTTAAATGTTTGTTAGAGATGTTATGAGAGTGAAAATTGATATACATTGATCTCTCTATTGCAAACCTAAAACTTTATTTCCATAATCAAATGAGTATAAGAAAAAGAAGTATACCAATACATCATGCTACCATGGTGCTTAAATTATTTCTTTTGGAGACAAATTTTTGGGGGAAAGGAAAAGGTGCTTAGGGTAAAAAAGGAAGAGATTTAATAATGTGAAACTTCTTATTTTATTTCATCAAATGCAGGAACCTTGTCAACATTATGTATTTGTGCAATATATGTAGGACTATAGATTGGGGTTGGGGTGAGTTGATATGCAATTTTTTTTTATCTTAAACTGAAGACCATAAATCAAAGATTGAGATTAAAACTTGATAATATATATAAAAGCTTTAAAACCAATGAGAAATCCATTTTTTTTTCCCGATGACAAGGAACCCACTTTCGATGGCAAACCCCGAGCACGTGACCAAGCCGGCAAGAGCCACATATCAGGTAAATCGGCTTGCGCCGACCGGCGAATTCATTTTTTTTTACTACAAGAAGAACAACATTCTTACTTGTAGTTACGTTTAAACAGGATTTGAGGGGTCAAGTTGTACGCATTTTCCCCCGACTATGTCGAGAGAGTGTCTACGAGTGGCTCAAACATGCATAGGAACACACAACAAACAAAATAGATAAGATATAACACACGGTTAAGTAAAGGAAGTAAATGACGTAGTGTGAGAACGGGGATGGAAAAATGATAGTATGATCTTTGTCAATCATGTGGTTCAGTCTAACCCTCTCTGACTTGACTGATGTTCCTCCATTGTATCCTATCCCTAATCAAGTTCTCATTAAGGTTCAGAAGAGTAAAATCTTGTTTAATCACATCCCTCCAACTTTTTCTTTGGTCTCCCTCAGCTCTACCATACTCTATCAATATTTAAACTGTCATATCAATGCACAGGCGCACGCGGATCTCTCGCATATGCCAAAACCAATGAAGCGTCGACTCAAACAACTTATCTTAGATATTGCTTACCCCTACCTTTTTGCGGATAACCTCATGTAGTGACCATGCTGAGTCTAGTAAAACCACTCGTCTATTTGATCATCCCCATCCCTTCCACCATTAGCCTCTACCCTTAAACTTTCGTAGTCGTCCAACACTCAACCCCATATAACATTGGTCTGAACTCAAAATATACTAATATGGTTTTTAAAGTTGATAATTTAATTTGTATAATATTATAAACTCCAATTCACACAATACTTGAAGCGATAAAAATCGATCCCAAAGTTAATACTCCGTACTCCATTAGTAGAAACTTAATACAAATATGAACATACCCCAAATTAACTCATTCAATTAATATATATTGTGATTAACACTACAGATTATTTGTCAACAGCTTAATATATTAAATTGATCGCCGTAACTATATAAATCAAATGTTCAAGTCAATATATTGCCTTGAGCATTCCTAGAAGGCTATATCAAATACGGAGTAATGAAGTATATAATTTTAATTTCAATATAATTATTCTTATAAAAAATTCAAAATTATAAGTTCAGTTTAAGAATTCTTTTATGAGAAAATCCAATTTAATAAGATTTGAACCCACTTACCAATATACAGTAAGTTAATTTAGATTAAAAAACAATTCTCGGTAACTAAATATAGATCGTTTTATTTTTTGACATGTTTTTAAGGAGTTAAAAACTATATAAAATATATTTTTTTTTATCAATTTATTAATTTTGAAGGAGTAGTATTTTTAACTTATGTTTTAAGGATATGATACACATAGTATAAATGTAAAAAATCCGTTAAAAAAATAGGAGTACTAGTTTGGATGAATGATTAAGTCAATATATTACATGATCATTTCTAGAAGTTGTAGATTATAAGGAAGAAAATAAGAAAACATGTTCAAGTTATTCAAAACATGACAATAGTTTTGACAAGAATCATGACCCAATTTACACCGGAGTATTTACTTTGTCCACTCCTACCTTCCGCTCATAGGGTGTGTATGGATGACATTTTAACATGTTAAAAATTGTTAAAATGAGATAGTTTTTTTTTAACATTGTATGGAGAGCAAAATAAACTTGATTTTTGGTTAAAATTTGTGTTTAAAAAAAGCTACTTGTGATAGCTTATTTTGGTGTTTTTTTGTTTATTTGATTTGAAAGTACCATAATACCCCTAATAATAACCAAATAAACACTTTTTCGTCCCATACGGAGTTTATATTTTTTCATAAATTTTTAACTACTAAAAACCAACATTTTATAAATTTTACCCTGTTTATAATTTTAGTCAATTTATTAACTCCGTCCCATACGAACCTATAATTTAGATAATTCTAACTTTTTTAACACGCTTTTTAATGTGTTAAAATTTTTATAATATATGAGTATAAATTTATTTAAAAATAATTTCAAACTTATTACTCCGTAGTAATAAGTTGAAATTAATTTTAAAATTTTATTTTTTTTATATTTTATAGAGTTTTAAATACATTAAAAAATATTTTGATCAATCAAAATTACGAGAGTAAGGAAGTATTTTGTTTTAAAATTTACTCTATTACCTTAATAGACAAAAAAAAGAAAAGAAAAGAGGTATACTTTCAATTTTCATAATAATGAGTTTAGGACCATCAAAATCATGAGAAGATTGGATGGTCATGATTGGGAACTTGGACATGGATTGGTATTTGCTAACTCTAAAATCATCATGGTGTTTCTTCACATGGGCCTTCACCTTTTTTCTTGTTTGTTCTCCTTTTAATAAAGCTATTGAATGATCATATTAAAACTTTTAAACTTGTAATTGCTTGCTCTTTAAGATAATACAGTTGTTTTTTAAAAAAAAACATTTGATTTGAGTATGAAGTTTGGATATATTGATATTAAAAAAAATCCACATATATAAAGGTATACTGGTTGTAAATACTGTGCAGTAATTTACTGTAGTATTTTGGCAAAAGTAAGAGATGAGGGAGCAAGCAGTTGCAAGTTGCAAGGAAGGAGTCTGTGAAAAAGAGTAACTTTGAGAGGAAAATTAACAGGCTTGAAGAAAAAGAGAGATGATTGGGAGTGATATGATAATGGTCAGAGACATGCTTTTCTTTTCACAATAATTACTCCATCTACCACTGCCTATCAGTCATTATATTCTTGTGGATCATAACATGCATTCTATGGAGTTTATATTGTCACTTTATGGCCATAAGTTTTTAGAGTTTTTAAAGCCTTTATAAATAGAGTAACAAACCTATTAAACAAATATGATCGAAAATAATAGAGAAAATTTGGGAAATAGGCACTTTTTTCGGTCTAATTGGCGGAATGTTCAAGATTTGGGACAAATTGTGAAATTGTTCATCTCCTAACCCCAATTCTCTTCCCTCTCTCCGGACCTCTCTCCTGTCTCACTCTCTCGATCTCTTCTGTCTCTCTCGACGCCGGATCCGCCTCCGATGGCGGCGAGATCGAGGGAGCTCCTCCTCTCCTTCTATTCGCCGGACCTCCATCTTCCTCCTCTCCTCCTGTTCGCCGCCACCGCCGCAGCTCCTCCTTCGTCCAGATATGATGTCGAATTTCGCCGCCGCTCCTCCTCCGTCCAGATCTGAAGTCGAATTCCGCCGTCGCTCCTCCTCCGGTCAAGATTTGAAGTGGCGCGAGCGAGCGAGTCTAGATCTGAAGTCGAATTCCGTCGTCACTCCTCCTCCGGTCCAGATCTGAAGTGGCGCGAGCGAGCGAGTCCAGATCTAAAGTCGAATTCCACCGTCGCTCCTCCTCCGGTCCAGATCTGAAGTGGCGCGAGCGGCCGGGGCTCGAACTCCGATCCGACGCCGAGCGGAGTGATAATCGCGAGGAAGGAGATGGCTTTTTTTGTTAAATTACAAAAATCACCTCATAAATATGAGAAATTATAAAAATTATCTATATTTTATTATGTGATCCATATCTACTATATTTTTATTTTTATTTTTGCACAACAAAATGTTATATTTGCACAACATATGATTATATTTGCACAAGCACAACATACGGTTATGTTTGAATGCCAAAATGTATTGACACGAAAAAAACTAGACTTGGGTTATATTTGCACAACATATATACGGTTATATTTGCACAACATATATACGGTTATATTTGCACAAGCATAACATACGGTTATATTTGCACGTCAAAATGCATCGACGCGAAAAAAAGAGCTAGACTTGGGTCATATTTGCACAACTTACGGTTATATTTGCACATGCACAAGTGCACAACGTACTCTTATATTTGCATGGAAAAATGTAAGAAAAATAAAAAAACTAGACTTGGGTCACACTACGCCATTTTGCAACTTGGGTGACGAACATAAATGGTCACCTGAAAGTCGAATTGGGTCACCTGAGAATCCAGGTGACGAATAGTCGTCACCTGAAGGGTCGTCACCTGAGCGTCGTCCCCTGAGTTTATAGGTGACGACTCTATCAAAGTTGGTCGCTGAAAGTGATTCAGCACATAAAAGTCAAAGCCCGACAAAAGCCCGACCCGAACGATTCAGGCGACCAAGTTTTCGTCACCTAAAAGAGAGTAAACATTGTCGGAGAGGACATTAAGGGGACCAAATATATTCGTCACCTGAACATTCAAGTGACAAAAATACTTATTGCTTGACCAATCAAGTGACGTAAGTGTTTATCACTTGAGGTTGTGAAAGGACTAGTATATTCGTCACCGAGTTATTCAGGTGACCAATAATATTCTCAATATTCGTTGTCTGAATTAATTTTGAGATTTTTTTTAAATTCAAACAATTTTTTTTATTGGGTAATTTAAATTCAAACAACTATTATATGACATGTTAGTCACATGAGTAAATTTTATAATAAAATTATATATTTTTACAATATTGTTGATACCCTGTTTTTTACATACCAAACGCACAAAACATGTACCAAAATACAACTCATACTATACAAAAACTAGCTCACAAATACAACAATGGACAGCATCATGGCTTGATCTTTGTCTCCTTTCTAATCTTCTTGCTAACTATTGCAATGCAATAAGAAATAACCTCAGCCCTCCGTTCTTTTCTCCAGCACACCTTAATATCCCAAAAAGAGCAGGCTTAATCAGTAGAGAGCATAAAAAACAAGTTCATGAAATCATTCAAAACATGATCAAACGCATAAAAAATTTAATTTTTCAGGATCAAACACTAGCTGCCAATCACCATAATGCACAAGTTTAAGATAACAGAAGCAACAATAACAAAGCACAATTCTCTGCAAGGTGAGATCTGTTATAAATCAGAGTTGCAAACTTCACAAATGGAAACATTGTAAAGCATAAATGCTTCGAATTCCAGCTAGTTGAACAAAATATAACAAACTGACAAAAAATTTCCCATATTCTTACTCAAGTTCCAAATCTCAGCCAAATCTCAGGAATCTCCAATCCCACTCAAACACGAAAGCAGATATCAACCATTTACCTTGGATTTGCACAACTGCTCCAATCAATCCTCCTTTTCCTTGCTCCAATCTCTCCCGGTGCCTTCTCCTTACTTCTGAGCAATTTGGTGATGCTGCGAGCAAAATAATTGAACAAGATTGTCAAGATCTCCATTAAAATCAGACCTCAATTGTAAAACCCCTAAGCATAACTCCATAGAAGCCCCCAATTGGAAGAGAACCATAGAAACTTAAAAGGAAAGAAGAAAACGGTGGAGGTCAAATGGCGCCAGGTCGCTTCTTGCATCGAGCGCTTAGGAGAGGTTCCCCTCGCTTCCGGGGGTGGAGGAGCTGGCCGAGCCGGCCGTTGTGGTGAGAGGCGGAGCCACCGCCGGGTGCTGGAGGTTGAACATTGGCCTTCGGGATGGATTTCGCCGCCAACGGGAACCATCATAGGTGTCGTCGGGGAAGCTGAGATCGAAGGACCTCCGCCTATGGTCTTCGGAGGAGTGGTGGTCGGAGGGGGTGGTAGATCTGGAAGGGTTAGGGTTGGCGGCGGCCAAGGTGGTGGGAGGATTCGTGGCGGCGGCGGCCAGGGGATTCTTGGCAGAGGAGGCCGGCGGGGGTGGTGGATGAGGACGGGGCGATGGTCCGCTTAGGGTTGGCGGCGGCCAAGGTGGCGGGAGGTTGAAGGAAGGTGGAGGGAGGCATGGAAGCTTTAGAGGGAGCTTTGAGAGAGGGACATAGATCCAGAGGAAGAAGAGAGAGAGAGGGAGTAAACTAAGCGGCGCCTCTCTCAAACCCTAAACGCTCCACTTTAATTTTTCAACTCGCTCAGCCCTCTAATTTCATTTTCATTTTCAATTTTTGGCATCTTGCCGCGCCTTGCCTGCCTCACAGCCCGCCAATTTGATTTTTCGGTAGTTTAATTTTGCATTTGTTTGTAACTTTGATTTTTTTCATCAAAAAAAAACTTTGATTTTTGTTTTTTTATTCAATGGTTCGTGTAAGTTTGTATAGTGCAATCTAATTTTTATATTTTTTTAAATAAAAATTTATGATGTTTAAATTTATAGGATATATTGTGATTTATATTATTAATTTTGAAATGGTTAATCTAAATAGAAGATTTCAAACTAATTAATAATGTATTTAGTTCTTTAAATTATTGGTTAAATAAAGGCAGATCTTTTTTTTTTCTATAAAAAAAATATTTTGTTAAATTGATTATCTATAAAATTAGAATCAATATATCTGATATGAATCTCAATCTCGATCTCCACATTTAACTCAGTCCCAACCCTCGATCTTGATTTTAATCTTAATCTCAATATCAAATTCGATCTTGATATTAATCTTGATCTTGATCTAAATCTCAAATATGAATCTCAATCTCAAATATCAAATCATAATCTCAAATATCGATCTTGATCTCAAATCTTAATTTCAAATTCAATCTCAATCTTAAATATCGATCTCAATCTCAAATCTTAATCTCAACCTTTAACTCAGTCTAAAATCTCGATCTTGATTTTAATTTTAATCTCAATATCAAATCTCGATCTTGATCTTAATCTTGATATGAATCTCAAACCTCAATCTTAACTTGATTTTGATCTCAATCACAAATCTCAAATATCAAATCTCGATCTCAATCTCAACCTTAACCTCAAATATCGATTTCAATCTCAAATATCAATTATCAAATCTAAATCTCAAATCTCGATTTCAATCTCAATCTCAAATATCGATCTAGATCTCAACCTTGAACTCGGTCTCAAACCTCGATCTTGATCTTAATGTTAATCTCAATATCAAATCTTGATCTTGATCTTAATCTTGATCTCAATCCAAAATCTCGATCTTAACTTGATTTTGATCTCAATCTCAAATATCAAATCTCAATATCAATATCAAGTCGATATTTATCTTAATATTGATTTCAAGTCTCAATGGCAAATCTCAAATCGTGATCTCAATCTCAAATCTCGATCTCACCCATTAACTCAGTCTCAAATATCAAATCTCACTATCAATTCTCAAATATAAAATCTCAATATCAAGAGTCGATCTTGATCTCAATCTTTATTTCAAATCTCAAATAACAATCTTCATCTCAAATCTCAATATCAAACTTAATCTCAATCTCAAATATCAACTCTCCCTCTCAATTCTAAAATATAAAATCTCAATATCAAAAGTCGATCTCGATCTTGATCTTAATCTTGATTTCAAATCTCAATGACAAATCTGAAATCGCAATCTCCATCTCAAATCTCGATCTCAAACTTAATGTCAATCTCAAATTTCAACTCTCACTCTTAATTATAAAATATAAAATCTCAATATCAAATGCCGATCTTGATCCTAATCTTGATTTCAAATCTAAATCACAAATCACGAATCTCAAATCGCGATCTCAATCTCAAATCTCGATCTCAATCTCAAATATCAACTCTCCCTCTAATTCTCAAATATAAAATCCCAGTATTAAATGTCGATCTTGATCTTAATCTTGATTTCAAATCTCAATGGCAAATCTCAAATCGCAATCTCCATCTCAAATCTTGCTCTCAAACTTAATCTCAATCTCAAATATCAACTCTCCCTCTAATTCTCAAATATAAAATCTCAATATCAAATGTCGATCTTGATCTTAATCTTGATTTCAAATCTTGATGAAAAATCTCAATTCGCAATCTCCATCTCAAATCTCGATCTCAAACATAATCTCAATCTCAAATATCAATTCTCCCCCTCAGTTCTCAAATATAAAATCTCAACATCAAATGTCGATTTTGATTTTAATCTTAATCTGTTTTTTAAATCTCAATTACAAATCTCAAATTTCAAATCTCGATATCAATCTCAGTCTCAAATCTCGATCTCATACTCAAATCTTGGTCTCAAAATCTTGATCTTCACCGTAATATCGGTCTTAAATATTTTACCATGATTTATGTTATAATATTTTTTTAATTTTTTTTATATTTTAAGGCGTTAAGTGGTTACGTACAAAATCTATCATTTTACATTGAGCTATTTTTAAATATTTTATCTACCAAAATCATATATAGATATACAAGACTCGATCTTTTGATTTTATATAGATACATCACTTTCTTCTTAAAATTAGAGCGGGAAAACTTGGCGCCTTTGTTTTAGGAACTCAAGTGACGAACATATGCTATGTTCGTCGCTTGAATGTCTGCAAGTAACGACTCAGGTGACGTACTTAGCATATGTTCGTCGCCTAGGTGATATAGTAATAAATGTGTCAGACCTACCCCTCATTCAGGCGACGTACTTATTCAAACTTCGTCGCCACAACATCCTGCAATTTAATGTGGGCCTACCGACTCTCACTCAAGTGACGACTCTACATACGTTCGTCGCCTAAATTTACTCAAGCGACGAACATATGATAACTTAGTCGCCTGCTCTTCGATCTCCTTTGACTTTCCTTGGATTCGACCCAGGTGACGAACACGTATATGGTACGTCGCCTGAATGCTTCTCAAGTAACGAACCCACAAATGTACGTCACCTAACTTGCAAAATGGCGTAGTGTCATATTTGCACAACTTACGGTTATATTTGCACATGAACAACATACTCTTATATTTGCACGACAAAATGTAAAAAAAAAAAAGTGAGGCTATAGGCAAGATGATAAAATGACCATTGACAAGATGGGAAGGGGATGAACATTTCACCAATTTGTCCCAAAGTGTGGATATTTCACCAATTGAGACAACTTTTTTGGACATTTTGCAAACTCTCCCAAAATAATATTCCCTCTATTCAGTATTTTATGGATTTTTTTTTTTGACATATTTTTAAAAAGTTTAAAATATAAAAAGAATCATTTTTTAATTATTTTCTATGCAGTTTAATACTTATAACTATTATTTGTATAATTTTGATCTTACTAAAATATATACTCCCTCTAGTCGGAAATATTTGATGTTTGTCTTTTGTGCACGTAGTTGTAGAAGCTAAAAACTACATAAAATCTTATTTATTTTGATTAATTTTTTCCACAGTTTAATATTTATTAGTAATAAGTATTAAACTGTGAAAAAATAATAATTAAAAGATTAATATTTTATATAGTTTTTAGATCCTTAAAATACGAGCAGAAAGTCAAAACATCAAATATTTCCGATTGGAAGTAGTATAAAAAAGTAAAAGATCAAATCTGTTGTCAGTATTAATTATCATAAACCATTAATAAGCATTCAAATTTTATGACGTTGGTACTTTTTTTTTTATGTTGGTATTTTAGTCAGTTTTATACTCATTTTATTGTTAGATTTTGTTTGCAAAAGTAAATAATAATAATAATAATAATAATAATAATAATAATAATAATAATAATAATAATAATAATAATAATAATAATTTACGGAGTACTCATTTTAGATTTATGCTTAGAGCATCTACAATGGTAACACCCATTTGGGTGTCTCCATTTTAAGAAAATAAAAATAAATAAAATCAGAAAATGTCAGATTTATGCATGGATAGAGTGTGCTAATTGTGACACTCATTTATCTGACACAAGCTCTTTTTTTCATTTTCTTTTTTTTTTTTCTAAGATGGAAATACTCAAGTGGGTGTTACCATTGCAGATAGGTGTGGGCGCGGGACGGGACGGGACGGAGGTCGTCCCGCGTCCCGTCCCACGTAATTTTGTTAGGAGATGGAAGGCTATATAAGCCTTGTGTAACCAACTGCTGAGATTGATTCATAATGCAATACATACATCTCTTACATTCCAGTTCTTGATTCTGTTAGGCTAACCACCAAAGAGCTTAACAATTGGTATCAGTGGCTTGAAGATCGTCGGCAATGGCGGATGGCACACGACTCAAATCGGCGGAGAAGATGGAACAGCAACTGCAGCAGCTCCATCACGCAACAACTTCAACTCAAGAACAGCTGCTGGAGACGAAGCAGAGACAGGACGAACAACATCGTCTTCTTCAGGAGCAATCACAGAAGATCTCGGAGATACAAGACTCCTAGGTACGCATGGATCACGCAATCACACAGATCGGAGAATGGATGCGAGTGCTAGCACAGAAGGCCGATCGACAGGCAACACCAGGAGATCAGCAAGAGAAGGCGCAACCAGGAGGGAATCGGGAGATTCCAGAGGAAACAAATGCATACAGGCCGCCACCAATGAGGAACGAAGGCTTTCTTGCGAACCAGAACCGATTTCCAAAGGTGGATTTTCCACAATTTGACGGGAAAAAGCCGCGCAGCTGGGTGCGCAAATGCGAGAAATATTTCTCCCTTTTCGGAATCCCGGAGCACCAGAGGGTGGAGCTCGCCGCGATGTATATGCAAGATCGTGCAGACACATGGATTCAAGGGTATTTGAGGCAGCGTAAGGGGATTCGTTGGAAAGAGATGAGTGAAGCTCTATGCACTCGCTTCGGGGAGAAGCAAGGCGTAGACATTGTTGAGGAGTTCAACAAATTATGTCAATCGGAGGAACTGGAAGAGTATAATGAGCGATTCGAAGAACTCCGGGCCGGAATGTTGTCTTACAATCCATCCCTTCCAGAAAACTACTTTGTGACCAGCTACATTAGTGGTTTGAAGCCTGAAATCAAACCACTGGTGAAATTGGGAAGGCCACGAGATCTTGCCGAAAGCCTGGAATTAGCAAGATTGCAATGGGATGCAGTCCAGGCGATTGTCCGAATCAAGAATCCATGGAAACCGACAATCGCAACTCATCAGGATTCGAGCAAGCAGGGGCTCCAGGGGACGAAAGGGCCAAACGAGTTCAGGAGAACCCTGGGTTTATGTTTCAGATGCGGCGACAGATATTTCGTTGGGCATAGGTGCAAATCGTCGTCAGTCAAGCATGCCTTAGCTCATGATGGGGATCTTGAAGACGAGGAAGAGTTATCTGAGGAATCACCATGTGAATTAACCGAAGAAGAAGGCAATCAAGAAGGATTCGTCAGAGCATTGACAGGGAATGGATCCGATACTTCAATCATGGTAAAGGGATTCATAGGGGATAGGCTCATCAACGTCTTGATAGACAGCGGATCAACCCATAGCTTCGTTGATCCAATGGTGGCTAAGGAAACTGGGTTCAAATTATCCAACGCCAATCTAATGATTGTCGAAGGGCTGAACAAGGGGAAGCTGTTTTGCAGGCAAGAGTGCAAGGGGTTCAAATGGACAATGCAAGGGGGAAATTACACTTTTGATATCCGAGCACTCAAGATTGGTGAGTTTGAGCTACTGTTGGGTGTAAACTGGATGAAGAGGTACAACCCAGTGCAATTTGATTACAACAGGATAACAATTGCTTTCACTAAGGATGGGAAAATGGTGGAACTTCAAGGTATTATAGAGCCCAACAAGAAAGCTATGGTCAGACACATTACTTGCAAAGAGTTGCAGAGCTTGGCAAGAGAGCAAGAAGTGAAGTGTGTTGCTGAGATTGCCTAGGCATACCAGTTAAATGCCAAAGAAGAGGAGCTACCTGAGGAAGTACAGAGATTGCTTGAGAGATTTAGTGTGGTCTTTGAGGAACCCAAGCACTTGCCTCTTGAGAGGGGGTGTGAACATGTCATTCCTTTACAGCCAGACACTCAAGCCATATGCTCAAAGCCCTACAGATACCCACACAGCCAGAAAGATGAGATTGAGAGGCAAGTTAAGCAGATGCTGTCCACGGGTCTCATAAGACATAGCCAGAGTCCTTTTGCCTCACCTACACTGCTAGTCAAGAAGAAAGATGGTTCCTGGAGGTTTTGTGTGGATTACAGAAAGCTAAATGAGGCAACCATCAAGGACAAATTCCCCATACCAAACATAGAAGAGCTCCTTGATGAGTTACATGGAGCAGTGGTATTTTCAAAGCTGGATCTACGAGCTGGATATCATCAGGTGCGTGTAGCTGAAAATGATATACCAAAGACAGCATTTAGAACCCATAATGGACATTATGAATTTAATGTAATGCCATTTGGATTGACCAATGCACCTGCCACATTCCAATCCTTGATGAACATGGTGTTTGCTGATCAGTTGAGAAAAAATGTCTTAGTATTTTTTGATGACATTTTGGTTTACAGTGTGGGGTTAGTAGAGCATATCCAACACTTAGAAGTAGTTTTGGAGTGTATGAAAAAGCATCAGCTGTATGCTAAGAGGTCCAAGTGCAGTTTTGCTGTGCCTAGAGTGGAATACCTAGGACATGTCATCTCTAAAGAGGGTGTGGCCACAGATCCCTCTAAGATTGAAGCTATAACCAGTTGGCCTGCACCTAGGAATGAAAAAGAGCTAAGGAGCTTTCTAGGATTGGCTGGGTATTATAGAAGGTTTATAAGGAACTTTGGAGTTATTTGTAGGCCTTTGACTGATCTCCTAAAAAGGGAAGCATTTCTGTGGACAGAGGAAAGTATGCAGGCCTTTCACCAGATAAGGCACTTACTGTCTTGCCCACCTGTATTGGCATTACCTGATTTTTCTATACAATTTCAAGTAGAAACAGATGCTTGTGAGACTGGAGTGGGAGCAGTGCTGATGCAACAAGGAAGGCCCTTAGCATTTATAAGCAAGGCACTCCATGGTCAGAATCTGTTGCTATCCACATATGAGAAAGAGCTCTTGGCCATTCTCTATGCTATAGACAAATGGAGGCACTACTTAGAACCCTGCCACTTTGTGGTCATTACAGATCACCAAAGCTTGAGGCACCTTCTAGATCAACAGGTCACTACCCATCTTCAGAAGAAGGCAATTAGAAAATTGCTGGGGTTATCATACTCCATTCAATACAGGCTTGGGAAACTAAACTCTGTAGCTGATGCCTTGTCAAGGAGGGGACTATCAATAGAGCAACCAGTAAAGAGTTACCAGCCAGTAGAGAGCTCTTGCAGGACCTTGGTTCAAGTGAAGCCAGGATGGATCCAAGAGGTTGCTAGCAGCTATGAAGGGGATGCAGAAATCGATAGAGTCAGCTCAGTAGCAGCCATTGATTCTTCTTCTCCATTCAAGTGGCAAGGGGATATCTTAAGATACAAAGGTCGGATAGTGATTGGTAACAAGGTGGAATTAAGGAAGAAAATCACTCTAGCCTTTCATGAAGAAGCAATAGGTGGACACTCAGGAATGAGAGCCACTTATCAGAGAGTTAAGGCCTTATTCTACTGGCCCCAGCTGAAGCAGTTCATAGAGAGCATGGTCAAAGAGTGTGATGTGTGTCAAAGACACAAACATGAGACAGTGGCTTACCCAGGATTGCTGCAACCACTACCCATCCCAGAGAAACCTTGGTACTCAATTGGTATGGACTTCGTGGAAGGGTTACCAAAATCAAGAGGCTTTGATGTTATTCTGGTGGTAGTGGACAGATTGACAAAGTATAGCCACTTCGTGCCCCTCACTCACCCATTTTCTGCCAGCCAAGTTGCTCAAGTGTTCATGGAGAATGTATATAAACTCCATGGACTACCAGTGGATATTATCTCGGACAGGGATAAGGTATTCACAAGTCACTTCTGGAGGGAGCTATTCAACAGTTTAGGGACATCTCTCAAACTCTCTACAGCTTACCACCCACAGACAGACGGCCAAACTGAAAGGGTGAACCAATGTTTGGAGTCTTACCTGAGATGTATGACCTCGGCTATGCCTACACAGTGGGCCAAGTGGCTTGCCTTAGCTGAATGGTGGTACAATACCACCTTTCACACAGCCTTGAAAATGTCACCTTTTCAGGCTCTATATGGATACCAACCTCCACAGCTGGGCATTTCTTCTGGAGGATCAGTTACAACTGCTGCATTGGATGACTGGTTTCAGGAGAGAGACAGGGCATTGAGCACACTAAAGGAGGGATTAGAGACAGCTCGAGAACGCATGAAACACTTTGCAGATGCCAAACGGACTGAAAGAGTGTTACAGTTAGGAGATATGGTCTATCTTAAACTACAACCCTACAGGCAAACTTCTCTGGCCATACGCAGATGTGTGAAGCTAAGTGCAAAATTCTATGGGCCATTTGAGGTGATCAGCAAAGTGGGAGAGACAGCATACAAGCTAGCCCTTCCTTCAACCTCACGATTGCACCCAGTATTCCACATTTCTCAATTGAAAAAGAGAATTGGCCCAGCCTTGACAGTGCAATCGGAGCTCCCATCAACTGATGACTCAGGTTCAGTCATAGTAGCTCCAGAAGCAATCCTGGACACCAGAGTACAGTACTTAGCCAACGGAGAACCAGTGACACAATGGCTAATCAAGTGGGCAAACCTCCCTACAGAAGAGGCTGCATGGGAGCCAGCAGGACACATAATCCGACAATTCCCGAATTTTTCTTTACATTAGACCTTGGGGACAAGGTTTTGTAAGGGAGGGAGTGATGTTAGGAGATGGAAGGCTATATAAGCCTTGTGTAACCAACTGCTGAGATTGATTCATAATGCAATACATACATCTCTTACATTCCAGTTCTTGATTCTGTTAGGCTAACCACCAAAGAGCTTAACAAATTTTTGCGGGACGGGATTTACTCTTTATTTTTCAATCCCGCACGGGCCTTGTCCCTCGCGGGACGGGCCTTGTCCCTCAAATAAAAAAGATTATAAAAAAATAAAATTTCATGTATATTTTGCGATTTTTAAAGACGTAATACATATATATCTATAATTTTTTATATAAATTTTATGGGTTCCTAACTTCCTATATATACACGTATAATATCTGTGCATATATGTTACTGCAGTTTTTAAATAAATTTTATGGGTTCCTAACTTCCTATATATACACGTATAATATCTGTGCATATATGTTACTGCAGTGTGTGTATTACAGTATATATATGTGTGTAACACACTGTAATGCGAAAGATGGGCTTGTTGTTGGGAACTTGGGATAATAAACTCTTCCCTCCTCTTGAATTACAGTGTATATGTATACACATTACACAGGAATCTAAAATATATATGTACTGTATATACTCCGTAATACACATTGTATAATATACTAAATTATATGTATACACATTACACAGGAATCTAAAATATATATGTACTATATATATACTCTGTAATACACATGGTATAATATACTAAATTATATATATAGATAGCATTATTATTATTATTATTATTATTATTATTATTATTATTATTATTATTATTACTATTATGCGGGACGGGACGGGATTTGCGGGATTGGGAAGGGTCGTCCCGCGTCCCGTCCCGCATAATTTTTGCGGGACGGGCCCGGGACGGGATTCACTATTTTTTTCCGAAATCCCACCGGGATCGGGACGGTCCCGGGACGGGACCGGAATTTGCGGGATTTGTGCCCACCCCTAATTGCAGATGCTCTTAGTTTCTAGTGTAACTGCACCATAGAGAACCCTATTTGATTAGACCACCCAAATTGATCAGATTTCTGTATTTTGTGGAATGGGGGTGGGTAAAACTAATGTTTTTTTTTTGTGATAGATGAAGTACTAGGGGAGGGTAACAAAGGAAAGAAAACGTAAGGATCTTAAATGATGATTGGGTAATAAGCTGAAATCAAACAAAGATGGCGGTGTAACTGCAAGTCTGCAAAAACCGAGTAAATAGTGGAGAGCTCTATCATATCGGCAGAGGTTGCAGTTGCAGTGCAGTCAGGTCAAGGCTCCAGTCTGAATGAGGTTGTATTCCATTCAACACCCATGCTCTACTACCCTTTCTCATTTTCTCTCATTCTTTCTTTCCAACCTCCAAGTCTTCAACCCCACCATTTTTTGAGAGCAATGTGTTCGGTAGAGCTTTGTGTTAGATTTAGGGCCACTTTGGTATGCATTTCAGGAAACAAAAAATAGAATCGGAATGGATGGTTCTAAATTTAAGTGTTTGATATGATAAAAACTTGAAATCGAAATGATTACCGAAAATCATCCATTCTCGATTTTAGACCTAATTTCATTCTCATCAAAATAGTGGGATCCTTCATCCAACCTCATATTATTATTATTATTATTATTATTATTATTATTATTATTATTATTATTATTATTATATAATAAAAACAAATTTACAAGAAATTAGTGGGTAGCCGAGATATTATCTGGGCCCTCACTCCTTTAGCGATAACAAAACTAAGTCTAGTAAAAATATAAGATGCAATACGAGCCCCAGCATCCTGAGATACCGAGAATTTTTGAATTCGCTTCAACAAGGCAACTGCATCCGTATCCAGCTTCCCCAACAACGGGAAGGAAAAGGGTAGGAAACCATATCTAGCCGTCATGTACAAATCTCTATACTTGACACACTTACGTTGAGCAGCAGCATAAACAACACGGTCTGGGACAAAGTCAGACACCCCTGACTGAGTCAAAGGGGAGGACCCCGTCAGATCAACACACACGTCTCGCCCCCTATCCCATGAATAAAGAAGCAAATCTGCCGGACGAAGAGGCTTATCATGTCCATCAACCAAACCAATATCAACTTCCTTACCGGCAGAAGTCCCAGCCCTATAGCAGATATCAAATAAGGTGTCGCGCACAAGGTTGTGTTGATGTTTGATGCCTACAGTACCGATGCAGGACACATCATACTAAACAATCAGCTCCAGGAATGGTTTTTTGCGATTTTCTTATTTCATTTCGATTCCGATTTTCATTTCCATTCAAATTTCAGCAGTTATACCAAACGAGGCCTCATTTTTTTTATTAAAGCAATATAGTCTACATCCTATTGGATAAGTTTAATAAAATAGTGAATAATTTATTTCATAGGTTTTAAAGATTTTTCATTCATTTGACCAGAACTTGAGATTACATATTAAAAGGGAAAAGTCTCCACACAATTATTTTTTGATTGAAAGCACCCTAAAATTTCTTAATTTCTTACCAAGTTGCCCATTTCCCGTTTGATTGTTCCACTCACTCTTTCGTCATCTTTATTTCTAGATATTGTTTCATTACGACTAACTGGATTATTATTGTTGTGTTATAAAAGCATTTATGACGGACGTTTCACCTCTCACCCCTTCACCTACATAAACTCTCATATGGTGAAAAAATGATCAAATGATGAATGTTTATGTTTTACTTAGTCACATAGTCTTAGTCACATAGTCTTATATAAGACTATGTACATCTTCTTGTTGAGTGACCCAAGAATGAAAACTCTACCTCTTTTATTTCGTTCTCTCAATTCTCATAACATATTGTTATGGTTTTTACCATTATTATAACCAATTATCCTTACTCATTTTCATTCCCAATTATGCACCCTTACCTTTCTACCATTCTACCATACTGAAGTTGGGCACAATTAAAACACACATATTTAAACTCTAATTCCAAACTCTCATAAATCAACGAATGGTAAAACTGATCATTAGTAAACGGGGAGGCCAGTTTGAATCACCAAGAAGCCC
Organism: Persicaria maculosa; assembly: GCA_963922045.1. NCBI lineage: Eukaryota > Viridiplantae > Streptophyta > Magnoliopsida > Caryophyllales > Polygonaceae > Persicaria > Persicaria maculosa. The sequence goes on along the minus strand of OY998259.1, from coordinate 21,843,027 downwards.
AAATATATCCATTTGAACAAATCCAAAACTAGAAGAGGTGTCACATCTCGATCCAAATTTTCGACGACATCCTCAATTGGATAAATGCATTCGAGAGCAGAGAGAAATATTGAATTGGACTTACTAGATCGGAACTTCAAAGTACTAGTGCAGTAGTGTAGATGGAGATGGATTGTGTATTGCAGAAGGAGAAAATGGAAGTCGTGAGAGGATAAAGGATTCAGAGTGAATTAGAGAGGTTGCCGGACGAAACATCCATTCATTTTTTTTACAGTAGGCAAACATTAGGAGCTGCTACCTATACAGTAGCCTAACTCCAGTATCATCCTGACGGATGATGTTACAAATATCGATATGATAGGGGATAGTTTGCAAATTTTCGGCGACATCCTCAATTGGATAAATGCATTCGAGAGCAGAGAGAAATATTGAATTGGACTTACTAGATCGGAACTTCAAAGTACTAGTGCAGTAGTGTAGATGGAGATGGATTGTGTATTGCAGAAGGAGAAAATGGAAGTCGTGAGAGGATAAAGGATTCAGAGTGAATTAGAGAGGTTGCCGGACGAAACATCCATTCATTTTTTTTACAGTAGGCAAACATTAGGAGCTGCTACCTATACAGTAGCCTAACTCCAGTATCATCCTGACGGATCATGTTACAAATATCGATATGATAGGGGATAGTTTGCAAATTACAGATAATACCTTTTCTAGCTATATAATCCGCTGATTTGTTTGATTCTCTATAGACATGACGGATATCTGCCATCGAAAATTCCGATTGAAGTGTGATAATATCTTCATCATGTCACATGACTTTCCATCTTGGCGGTTGATGTCGATAATAGACTTAACCAGAACTTGGTTGTCACTTTCAAGGATGATCTTGAGGTTTGCACCTAGAGCCATTTTTGTGCTTCGACTCCAGATTAATTGAGCCCCGAGATGGTCAGAATTGGACAAAGCGAGCGGATCATAGATCATGTTGTTCAATTGGCCTATCAATTCTCCAGAACCATTTCAAAATCAAGAATTCCCGCCGATCTCCATTTCGATGATCCTGGATTAGCTTCCTAAGTTCTAGATGCTCGAAAATATCAGATACGCTCTGATACCATAAGAATATGAGATCTCAACATCATTAGCTTCATGATGATCACAAGAAAGAGAAGAAAAACTTATCTAACATGAGTGTGATGAGTATGGAAAAGACGATGAGGAACTTAATACAAAGAGAGAAGAGAAAGAAGATGGAGATATGAGAATTAAATTCATTAGTTTGTTACGAGTTTACAATTTGGTATTTATAGGCTGTTATCTTAGCTACTTGTGGGCCTTCATCGGCCCATATGAATCAACCCAAACCATCTTACTCACATAGGTTTAACCTATACCTATAAGACATAAATTAGGCAAAATACTTTTTTTTTAATTTTTTGGTTTTATCACTCAAATCCATATGTTAAAAAATTGTATTATTATATATTGCTTGCAAACCAACCCATTCACTTATAATAGTTGTTTTTTTATTTAAAAAAGTGAGAAAATCTCATTTAATTCCCAACTGAAATACCTTTATATATATATTTCGTTTTTGTTATTTTTTCAAAATTTTTATAAAAATTATTAGATACATGTTACCAATAGATATGAATAGATCTAAAATCCACCCATTAAAATGCATCGAGTATATAATTATATTGATTTGTTATTAGACACCTGTTACCAAGCCGACCAATAGATATTTTTACCTGGCATCAGTCCACTTGCTCCGGCTTTCCCATCAATAGAGGGCTGGAGCCAAGACAATATGTACTGACTTGAAAAATTGATGTCATATATAATCGTGTATTTTGTGATATCTCAATGGGGCATATAGTATCAAACAACAAAACCCTAAGGCATAAAGGCGATTATTTACGGTCATTCCCTGTTGATCACCGGATTGTCTCTCCCTTCTCCGAACAAGGGTTGTGAGACCTAGATTACCCTCGTTGATGCCGTGCGAGATTAACCATCTCTTGGGGTAGTTTGCTGTGTTTCAGACTAAAGTTCTGCTAGGACATAATTCATTGCTATTCGATGGAGGGCAAAGGAAAAAATATTCACCTCATGGAGAAGGTGTAACACCCCGTCACACATCGGATATCATAAGGATGTTGGGAGTTATTTATAAGTGATTCAAGCCTTACCTATGATACAAGAGCTTTTCATCTTCAGGCTCCAAGTGAGGACAATAGACCTGAGAGGGCTAGGTGGCATGGGCTGACGCCTCTTGAGACCCCGTGTCTTATAGGAGGAAAGTGCAAATTTTTATGGGGATGAAGTTGTTGCAGGGGAGAAGGCAATTCAGAGCTCGCTTACGCTGATAAGAAAGGTGTTGTCGACTAGAGCACTGAACACGCATGCTCTTAGGGCAACTATGAATGGTGCGTGGAAATTAAGAAATGAGTTTTTGTTTCATCATATTAAGAGAAATATGTTTAGTTTCCAATTTACTAATGAGGAAGACAAGAAGAGAGTTTCAGAAGAGGGGTCGTGGTCCTTCGACAAAGCTATCTTGGTCATGAAGGAACCGAGGTTAGAACAGTACTCAAGAATGGATTTCAACAAATGTGCTTTTTGGATCTAGCTATATGATCTCCCAATAGAAGCACACACGAAGGCTATGATTGAAAAGTTGGGGCTAGTTTTCGGAGGAATTCTGAACTTTGATGAAATTGATCTGCTGATTTGAGGCGGGTTAATAAGGTTAAGGGTGATGATAGACTTGATGAAAACATTAAGGAGGTGAATAATGGTTACACTGGGAAGTCGCAAAATTTGGGTGCAAATTAAATATAAGAGACTCCCTAATTTTTGTTACTTATGTGGATGCCTAGGACATGTTGAGGCCGAGTGTGAAGAAAAGAGGGGGGGGGGGGGGGGGTAGAGGAGGAAGGGGAGGAATATGGGGACTGGCTGCAAGCATCGCTAGGTAGGATGTTGAGGGGGAGATGATGACTGGATAGGGAAAAAGAAAAGAAGTTTGTGTTCAAGAAGAGAGGGGGTGAAAAGAAATATATAAAGAAGGGAGAAGCTATGGCCATATGGACTAGAATAAATTAATTGATTGAAGTGCTAGAGGAGAATGATAGGGAGGAGGAGAAGGAGGGTATGACAGACAAAAACATGAGTGCGAGGGAGATGGAAGAGGGCAGCTAGGGACACCGGGTCTTGTAGAGAGCTAGAGGGATAACCAAATGGGTGAGTTGAGCGGGATAAAGAGAAAGGAGGGAGAGGGTGCTGCAAGAGAGGTGGGGAGGCTAGGTTACGAGGATATGGTTGAGGTTGGAGGTGAAAAAGAGAAACGAAGAAGAGTGACAAATGATGACTGCTCCACAATTAACATATCAGTTGGGGACGAAGTCCCCCGCTGACATTAATGAATCTCATAAGCTACAACTATCGGGGATTGAGGAAGTCCTGAGCAGTGGAAATGCTCACTGAAATGGTGAGAAAGGAGGATCATAAAGTTCTATTCTTGATGGAAACAAAGAGTAATAGGTAGGGGTGTTATTCGAGCCGAACGAGCCGAGCTTAGCATGTTCAAACTTGGTTCGTTTGTTAAACGAGCTCGAGCCGAGCCTAATTTTTAAAAGAGCTTTTTATTTTGTTCAAGCTTGGCTTGTTTAGCAAATGAACGAGCTCGAGCCGAGCTTTTTTCGAAATTTATATAGTTCTACTTGGTTATAACATGTTAACTTAAATGAAAATTTAGAAATTCCATAGAATTTGAGCTATTCGAGCTTTATTTGAACATGCCGAGCTTTCAACCGAGCTTAAAATTTTGTTCAAGCTGGGCTTGTTTAAATAAGTGAGCGAGCTCGAGTCGAGTTTTTTCGAGCCGATCCCGAGCCGAGCTCGAGCTATTCTATTCATATAACATGCCTAGTAATAGGACTAGAATGGAAGAAGTTAGGCGAAGCCTTGGGTTTGAGTATATGCTCGTGGTTATGAGTATGGGAAGGGCAGGTGCTTTGGCTTTGCTATGGCGTAATGAATTGGTTTTCAATTTAATGTAATATACCTTGCAACACATTGATGTTGTGGTGGACATGGGCGAAGGAGAGGGATGGCGGCGGACCGGTGTGTATGGGTGGCCGAAGCACACAAATAAGAAAGCTGGGTCTGCTATGGCAAGTCTCAGAGGATCCATACCAGGGTAGGTTTGCATGGGAGATTTTAATCTCATAACTTCTTTATAGGACAAACAAGGAGGGAGTATGCCTCCGTTTGATACCTTGGTTGAGTTTAGGAAAAGGTGATTGAATTTTTTCGGCTAGGAGAGATGATGTATTCTCGTGGTAGGTTCACTTGGGACAATGGTAGAGAGGATGTCGAGTTCATACAGGAAAGGCTCGATCTAGCTTTTTCTCATGAGGAGATGCTGGAAAGATACCCGAGTGCTAAGGTGAAGCACCTGCAGAGGTACAAATCAGACCATAGACCTATTTTTGATAAGCCTGGATGGCGTGATTAGGGAGGATAGGCCAAGAGGGAGGCGACCTTTTCGCTTTGAAGCTATGTGGCTAGGGGATGAGGATTGTATGGAGGTTATTCATAATGGTTGGAGGCATCCAGGATCGACACATGTGGAGCAGAGAGTGATAGGGAAGATAGAGAGATGTGTTGACGACCTAAAATAATGGGATAAGCGGGCTTTTGACAATGTGAGAGTAGACTAGGGAAGATACGCAGAAAGCTGGCGAAATTGGAGAGAGGGAAGATGTCGGGTGATCGGGTTAGGGAAAGGAAAGAGCTGGAGAGGGAGGAGGGTGAGCTTATGGATAGAGAGGAGTTAATGTAGTTCTAAGGAGCCCATGCAAACGAATTTAAATGCAGGGATAGAAATGCGACATTTTTTCATAAGAAGGCGGATGGTAGGAAGAAGAAGTCGGGTGCATAAGCTTATTAGTGATGATAGTATTGAGAAAAGATCGCATGGGGGGAGGGAGAGAATAACAATGAATTATTTCCGAGATCTTTTTGAGTCTAATGTAAGGGCACCTCCTGAGATGGCTACCCAAGGAATCGAGCCTATTGTATCGGATGAGGAGAATCAAGAGTTGTTGCGTCCCTTTTTTTACATAAGAGGTAAAAAAACACTCTTTTTTCAATGCATCCAACAAAAGCTCCGAGGTGGGATGGTATGTCTGCACTTTTCTACCAAAAGTGTTGGCATATTATCGGCTTGGGCATTACTAAACTTGTCAATAAGATCCTAAATGGGCAGTCGATACCTCCAGAGATGAACCACACTTTCATTACTCTAATCCCGAAGGTGTCAGACCCTTTTAGAATAAGAGATTTAAGGCCTATAAGTTGGTGTAATGTGGTGTACACGACTGTCTCGAAGGTGTTGTCAAACCGGTTGAAGAAAGTGCCGAGAAAGGTAAGCACGCCTAGTCAGAGTGCATTGTACTGGGGAGACTGATTACAAACAGCGTTCTAGCTGCTTTTGAGCTGTTTCACTACATGAAAACGAGGAAGGGAGGAAAAAAGGGGTATGGCGCTGAAGCTGGATATGGCCAAAGCGTATGACATAGTAGAATGGTTCTTTTTGGAGCACTGTATAAGATGGTTCGGGTTTGATGAGAGATGGGTCTCACTGATCATGAAGTGTGTGTCAACTACGTCGTTCTCTGTTCTTGTGGAGGGATGTCCATCACCAACCTTCAGGCTGGAACGAGGGCTGAGACAGGGGGATCCTCGGTCCCCTTATCTCTTTTTGTTATGTGCTAAAGGGCTCTTCGGTATGAATAGAGTAGGAGAAGAGGAAGGGAAGATCCATGGCATAAAGATTGTCCGGGCAACTCCGAGAATCTCACATCTTTTTTTTGCGGATGATTGTATCCTTTTTCTGAGAGCAACCCTTTCAACAAAGCACCGAGATTGTTAGTATCCTCCATACGTATGAAGAAGCATTAGGTCAACAAGTGAACTTCTCAAAGTCTGAATTTTCTTTCAGCATGAATGTTGATGCTGGGAGTAGGGAGGCGATTCAAAGGCGAATTGGTATCCGTGAGGTGTCCAAATAAGAGAGATATCTTGGAATCCCTACAATGATAGGAAGATAAAAAAAAAGGTGATCTTTGAGCAGATAAAGGAGCGTGTGTGGAAGAAAATGAGGGGTTGGAAGTAGAAGTCCTTGTCCTGAGCCGGAAAAAGGTACTGATTAAGTCTATTGGTCAAGCTATCCCCACCTATGTGATGTCCTGCTTCAAGCTACCCGCGGGACTCTGTCATGACTTTGTGCAAATTATGTGTAACTTTTGGTGGGGTGAGGGGGACGGAAGGAAGAAGGTTGACTGAATGTCGTGGAAGAGGATGTGTAGAGCAAAGGATAAAGGTGGCATGGGCATTCAGGATATGGAGATTTTTAACCTAGCTCTCTTAGCTAAACAAGGATGACGTCTTATTTAGGAGCCTGATTCGCTTATTGCTCGATTGCTTAAGGCCAAATATTATCCAACAACAAACTTCCTTCAGGCCAAGACGAGACACAACCCAGTTACACCAGGTGAAGTCTCATGAGTGGGAAGACTGTGCTTGAGAAGGGGCTGATGTGGAGCATAAGAAACAGGACTAATGTTAGTTTATTGGATGATAAGTGGATTCCGAGACCGTCGAGCTTCAAGGTGGTAGGTAACTACAAGGGAGGAGAGCCGGATCTCATAGTAGTAGATTTGATTGATTGGGAGGCAGACAAACGGGACGAGGAAAGAATCAATGATGTGTTGCTGCCTTGTGATGCAGAGGTAGTGCTCAACATTAAGTTGATATCACCAAGGAGCTAGGACCAGCTAGTGTGGTATAGCAACAAGAGCGGCATGTTCACGGTACATGAAGCTTAACATTTGCAGCTTGAGAAAAAACTGGAAGCGGAGGGAGGTGCAGGTCAATTTGATAGCCAAGAGAGGGAGAAGACATGGAAGGCGATGTGGAAAACGCACACAACTTCGAAAGCAAAATCCTTTTCTTGGAGGGTTATTAGAGATGTCTTGCCATGTAAGACAAACCTTGTCAAATGACGAATTACGGAGGATGATCTTTGTGATGTATGCAGGAGACAAGAGTCGAGTTTTTCAGACCTTCCTCTCGATCTTTACCAAGGGCTCGGAGCTTGACAGATAGTGGTGGCTGGCCCTGATTTGGAAGATATGGCAAGCGAGAAACCAACTGATTTTTTAGGGCAAATCCATAGACGAGGTGAGGTTTTCCGGCATGCAACAGAGTTCCTTATTGATTACAAGAGCTATAACGGTCACTCCATGGTTAGCGTGGAGAAAAGGGGGCCGGGTTGTTGGCGACAGGCGATGGGCAAGACCACAATAGGGGGTGGTGAAGTTTAACTGTGATGCAAGTCTATCACAACGAGATGGGGTTGGAATTGGCTTCGTTCAGAGGAGAGATGATGGCACATTCATAGCAACAGGACAAAGAAAAGCACATTTTGGTGATGTCGAGCTTTGCGGAGCCTGAAGTGGTCAGATGGGTGGTAGGCTTCGCAAAGGAGAAGCGCCTGCTGGATGTAATTTGAATCTGATTGTGCAACGTTAATCAAGAAGCTGACTGAAGAAAATCGAGGCAAATTAGGAACGCTTGCAGCAATGGTTGGTGACATCTTGTGGGAGGCCAGAGATTTCAGATCTGCCACAGTGTCACCCGGTCACATGTGCGGAGGGAAGAGAATGTAGTGGCACATCGCATGGCTAGTATTAGGCCGATTAATTCTTCACTATATTTTAATTTGAACTCATTACAACAGAACATTGTTAATGTTATAGACGATGATATGAAATAAAGCGGATTAAACCATTTCGGAATGACTTAATAGAAAGGACTTGCGGGTGGTACCCAAAGGTCCATAGTTCGAACCCCGGATATGACCGTTCTTTATTTACAAATTCAAGAAATAAAGCCGATGAGTTTTCACTAAAAACAAAAAATTGGGTATATAGTAACTCCATAATTATAACATATAATAGCACCCACTTACAACACATGAAATTGCAGTGCCACGGACAAAAACTGTGCCAAACAAATATGTCTAGTGTCTACCAATTCGAATAGGAATAGCCGATATCATAGCCATAAATTAGACGAAATTTTAACCATAAATATAGTGAAATTAAATCACATAAATTTAACTTTACTCGTAAATTTAAAGGTCATATTGGTACGTGGGATCCAAACGGCCAAACCCATACTCCGTATAGTATATAACAGTGTCCACTCAGAAAACATGAAATTGCACGGCCACGGACACAGCGACCATACTTTCCGGATTTTCCACCTTCCAATCATCACTCCCCACATACAGCTCATCGATCTCTAGCTACTATCGATCTGATACCTCATCATTTAATCATTTTGCCTAACTAGAGTCTCTAGTAATCAATTACAGTAGTTAACCATGGTTAAGTATGTGATGTCCAAATGATTTGTATAAGCAAAATGATATGGCTGCAAGGGGCCGGGGGTGGGGATGGTTGGACCACCAAGGAGGAGACATAGGAGAGTGGAGTTCACGTGGCCCTTGTGGGGTATCCGGGAGGGGTATATTAAGCCCCATTTGCCCTCCTACATTTGTTTGGAATCTGGTTTTTCATAACTACAAAAATAGTAATTAGATGTCATTAATAATATATAAGCTTTGTGAATTAGCTGTGTTTTTCATTACTAATGGATTTAAGATATATAAAATCTCGTTGAATTTATATATTGTTTCTTGGACACGACTCTCCTACAATGTCTTTTTTGACCCAACCAACATGTAACAAGATCCTCACTTTGAAACTCATAACTTTTTTCTTCTCTTACAAAAACATGCTTAAGTTTTTATCATTTTCACTCATACATGTCTATCCACTCTGAGACCCCTAACTTGTTTTAAACCATTTCATTAGATTTAAAAACATTATAATTCGCGACGTTGTAGCAAAACACAGCTAGATTTGTTCCTATTAAGATACAACTAAGAAACATTTTTCTTTCAAATATGGTAATTAAATATAAATTACAACGCTAAATTATGAAAAATCATGTAAAAAGAACAATTTTGATATTGGATTTGATCAATACATGATCAAAAGGCAAGAAAAATTATGATCAGAAAGAAAGGAGCAATGCAGGATGAATCTCAGGGAAAAGAAGAAAACTTGCACTAGGGTTTTAGCAGCAAAGCCGCTCTCACAAAGTGTCTCTCGCACACACACCAAAATAACTAAAAGAAGAGTATTTATACTAGGCTAGGTGGTCCTCACTAGTGACCTTATTACAAAAGGAAAAATCAGAATATATAGAAGAAAATAGCTGGCAACAGAGGTGCAGCAGAGGGGCAATGTTGCACTATAGGACGTTGTGGTGCTGCTGCTCCATTATGCATTGTGGTCACATTGCATCATCAACATATAATCTCAATACCCCCTCCTCAAGTTGGACTTGGTGAGAGATCAACAAGGCTCAACTTGTCAAAGAAGAACTTGTATTGGTCCTCACCAAGAGGCTTAGTCAGAACATCTGCAACTTGCATTGCAGTTCGAACATGAGGAGTATGAATGAATCCTTCAAGGACTTTCTCCCTGATGAAATGACAATCAACTTTGATGTGTTTAGTACGCTCATGGAAGACTGGATTAGCTGCTATGTATATGGCAGCTTTACTATCACAATGTAAAGGTATTGGCAAAGCAGATTGTATGGACAAATCTTGCAATATGCCATGTATCCACACCAACTCACTTGCAGTCTTGGACATACTTCTATACTCAGACTCAGCTGACGATTTAGAGACAGTAGGTTGCTTCTTTGTCTTCCATGACACCAGTGATTGACCAAGATAAACACAATACCCTGTTAAGGATCTTCCACTGTAAGCACAAGCTGCCCAGTCTGCATCACAGAATCCAGTGATATTGTAATCTCCATCCTTCTTTAAAAATAATCCAACACCAATGGTGCCTGCCAAATATCTAACAACATGTAATGCTGCTGCCATATGAGGTTCCCTCGGACAACTCATAAACTGACTCAAGTGCTGAATTGAGTATGACAAGTCAGGCCTTGTCAAATTGAGAAACAGAAGCCTTCCAATCAACCTTCTGTATTTATCAGGCTCTTTCAAAGGTTCTCCAGTATCCAAGGATAGTTTGAGACCCCTTGGCATAGGGAAACCACTAACCTTGCAGCTCATCATATCACAATCATTAATGATGTCTAAAATATATTTCCTCTGATGCAAGGAAATACCTGAAGATGATCTGGTTACCTCCAGTCCCAAGAAGTATCTTGCCAATCCCAAATCTTTAATGGTATATGCCTTGTGCAGAGATGCCTTTACAGACTTAACAACATTATCATCATCTCCAGTGATCAATAAGTCATCAACATAAACCAAGGCTAACACCTGTCCCTTTGGGACATTCATAACAAATAGAGAGTAATCATGTTTGGACTGCTTGAATCCAAAACCGATCAAAAATTGAGTCAATTCTGTGTTCCATTGTCTGGAAGCTTGCTTGAGACCATATAAGGATTTCTGGAGCTTGCAATAATAGCCTGGTGGAGCAGCATATCCCTCTGGGGGACACATATAAACCTCTTCTTCTAATGTTCCGTGAAGGAACGCATTGTTTATATCAAGTTGGTACACAGGCCAGTCTTTCTTAGCAGCAATAGAGAAAACAATTCTCACAGTTGCCAATTTAGCAACTGGAGAAAAGGTGTGTTTATAGTCTTTTCCTTCAACTTGACTATACCCCTTAGCAACAAGTCTTGCCTTGTGCCTTTCAATTGAACCGTCGGGCCTGTACTTAATCTTATATACCCATCTACAACCTATGGGTTTCTTATCATGAGGCAAAGGTGCCATGACCCAAGTCTGATTCTGTTCAAGTGCCACTAGCTCCTTATTCATAGCCTCCTGCCATAAGGTGCTCTTAGCAGCAACCTTGTATGTACTTGGTTCAAACTCATTAACCATATTGGCAAATGAGTTCACAAATTCATGAGAGTATGACTTCAAGTCTCCCAATACTCTCACAAGTAAAGCTTCTGATTGTGGCTTAACTGATGCACTGCAAATGTAATCATTGAGCCTTCTAGGCCTGCTGACCTGTCTCTCAGATCTCCTTAGAGGAGGAAATTCAATAGGATTAGGAACATGAGCTGGCACAGTTTCTTCTGCTGGCATAGCTCTCCAGGGTGATGGCATATGTGCACTTGATGCACTGTCCTCATTAGCAGGAGACGGTTGTGGATTCCCTTCAGAGTCTGCTATCACAACATGCTCCATTCGTGGCAAGGCCTCCTCAAAATCTGCAGCTGGATTTACGAGAGGTAGAGCACTGACCTCTGTCTTCTTCAATTGCTGAACCTCCCTTTCCTTGAAAGGGAAAACTTTCTCATTGAAAGTCACATCTCTGCTAACAAATATCTGCTTAGAATTTAAGTCATACAATTTATAAGCTTTCTGAGCATGTGGATAACCTAGGAAGATGCATCTTCTCCCCTTAGCTTCAAACTTATCTGTTTTAGAGTGCTCTACAGGTGCATAACATAAGCACCCCACAACTCTTAATTCTTCATATGAAGGCTTTCTGCCAAAAAGAACCTCATAAGGAGTCTTCCATTTTAAAATTGCAGTGGGCAATTTATTAATCACATGTGTTGCTGATAGAACACATTCACTCCAAAACCTGGTTGGCAACTCTGCATGCAGTCTCATAGCCCTGGCTGTCTCTATGAGATGTCTGTGCTTTCTCTCCACACGCCCATTTTGTTGTGGTGTGTAAGGTGCTGTCCTTTGATGGATAATGCCCTGTGAGGCCAGAAACTCAGAGCAATCCCTGTGAACAATCTCAGTGCCATTATCACTCCTGATGCATTTCACTCTCTTTCCAAACTGAGTATAAGCATAACTGATAAAATTTTTGATGTTCTTGAAAACATCCAACTTGTCCTTCAAGAGGAAGGTCCATGTTGCCCTACTGTGATCATCAACCACAGTTAAGAAATATTTAGCACCTGTCACACTTGGTGTCCTATAGGGACCCCACAAATCAACATGTATCAACTCAAATATATCTCCAGCAACAGAATTACTTAATTGAAAAGGCATCTTATGATGCTTTGCCAAACTGCAAGTATCACAAAACAGATTATCCACATCAAAATTCTTGATGAACTCTAGATGTTTAAGCTTAGAAACAGACGTGTGCCCAAGCCTAGCATGGTGCACTTCTAAGCCTACTTTAGTTGAAATAAAAACTGAAGAGTAAATTCTGCTACTGCTGCTGGCTTCTCTACTCAAAACTGCTTGATCATCTCCTTGCAAAACCTTGTATAGGCCACCATTTCTGTATCCCTTAAGAAGAGTCTTCTCACATCCAGGGCCCTGTACAGTACAACCATATTTGTCAAACACGGCTTTAAAGTCTGATTTATCAACAAGCTTTCCTACTGAAAGCAAATTGTGCTTGAATCCTGGTACAAACAACACATTCTGCAAGACAATGTCTCTAGATAAGAAAACCTTTCCTGATTCAGTCACATGAATTATGTGACCATCAGGTAATCCCACATAGAAGGGCTGAACCAACCTCTTCCTTTCATGTAAAAGTGAGTCATTACTCACCATATGATCACTAGCTCCTGTATCAATTATCCATTCTATACAATTCTGCTCCTTATTAACTGAATTGACTGTGGCAAAGCAACATTTACCTGCAAAATTAACTGATGATGTCCCTTCAACTGGACTCTTTCCTTTCATGAGCTTGAAGACTTCCTGGCAAACAGCATTCACAAGTGCCTTATCAAGGCCTGATTCAGTGCTTCCTTTCTGAGGTTTCTCCTCATCTAGAGGACTATCCTGCTCATGAACACCAGCTGTATTAGCAGATACCTTTCCTGAGTCTCTCGGACCTTGGAACCACTCTGGATAACCATGCAACTTGAAGCATTGCTCCATAAGGTGTCCCTTTTGGTGACAAAAGTTGCATTTTCTGTTTGACCTATCAAACCTGTCATATCTTCCTTGGCCATCAGACCTACCATCATATCTACCTTGGCCATCAGACCTACTATCATATCTCCCTTGGCCATCCCTTTTAAAATCCTTCCTATCTGAGCTGCCACTCCCTTGATAAGGAGCCTTAGTAAAATTTCTATTACCCTGTCTATTCACAGACATAGCACTCGAATCCTGAGAAGTATTGCCTGAATTTCCACCTCCTTTCTGACTCTCAACCTGTGAAACAAGATAATATGCCCTGTTGATGTTGGGCATGGGATCAGTTGAGAGAATCTGACTCCTTACTGCTTCATATACATCATTAAGACCCATTAAGAATTGCATCAGGTGATTCCTCATCTCTGCTTCCTTCAACTTCTTCTGCAGCTCGCATTTGCAGTTAACAATGCCACCACATGTACAAACAGGAATCCCCTCCAAGACTTGCAACTGATCCCAAATAACCTTCAATTTATTGAAGTAATCAGCAACAGATAAGCCATCCTGCATAATCATACTCAGTTTCTTCTTCAATTGATAAATCAGTGGCCCATTAGACTGACCATACCTCTCAGCTATCTCATCCCATAATTGTTTTGCAGATTCAACATAGATAAAACTTTCCTTTATAGAAGCAGACATGGAGTTAAGAAGCCAACACCTGACCATAAAGTCAGCTCTAACCCATTTTTGTGAATCAACTGTGGTTTCAGGCATGGGTTTGACACATGACCCATCAACGAAACCAAGCTTGTTCTTGGCTCCTAGAGCCATCATAATGCCTCTCATCCATGGTAAATAATTGATCCCATCAAAAACTGTGGTAACTAGCTGAGCACCAGGGTGATCGGAATTAGCTAAAAATAGGGGATCTCCAAAGTTACCTGCAAGTTCATTGTTACCGAGCGCATTCACTAGCCTTCCTTCATCTCCTGGATTTGCCATCGTAGCGGAAACTGTGGATCTTTAGCCTACTGCTCTGGTACCATGTAAAAAGAACAATTTTGATATTGGATTTGATCAATACATGATCAAAAGGCAAGAAAAATTATGATCAGAAAGAAAGGAGCAATGCAGGATGAATCTCAGGGAAAAGAAGAAAACTTGCACTAGGGTTTTAGCAGCAAAGCCGCTCTCACAAAGTGTCTCTCGCACACACACCAAAATAACTAAAAGAAGAGTATTTATACTAGGCTAGGTGGTCCTCACTAGTGACCTTATTACAAAAGGAAAAATCAGAATATATAGAAGAAAATAGCTGGCAACAGAGGTGCAGCAGAGGGGCAATGTTGCACTATAGGACGTTGTGGTGCTGCTGCTCCATTATGCATTGTGGTCACATTGCATCATCAACATATAATCTCAATAACCCCTTAAATTTAGATATTATATGAAACCCCCATAAAACTTTTCTTTTATAGTGCATCACTCACAAACCCACTTATTTGTAAAACAATGTTTAAAATGTCAAAGTATCACTTTATTTATCAAATTATACCTTATTATATTATATATTTATTAAAAATATTACCAATAGAGTGTTAATTTAGCATTTATATAGCATTTTTTACACATTAAAATGATAACATGTAGTAATTCTTTGAAAGAAACCAAAATTTATGGATGTTTTTTTTCTTCTAATTTTCAAATTTATGATTGATTTTGAAAACTAAACTATTTTTAGGGTGGTTTTTTTATAGTTCACTTTTTTTTTAAGCAAGATAAGAATTCGGTTCATTAGACAAGTCTAAAGAAACTGAGACACCGAATAAGCTTGTAGATGGACTAACCATCATGTACAACTGGAAGCAAATTGCAGAAGCAAATTAAATGACTAAAGCAAATGATAGAAAATAAATTACAGAAGCAAATGACATAAATAAATTTACAAAAGAAACGTACAAGCCCTCCCACACTGAAAATCACAAGCCAAAAAGACAAACGAAATGATCGATCAAAAGAACGACGCACATAGAGAACTCTGTGAAACACTAGCGGACACCTCGGATTGTTGACACTCAAACGAGCCATTAGATGTCGAACGCACATCCACGACGTCATTGAACATGACAAATCAAACACCGCTCATAAGAAGTATGTAACACAACAAGAACAACATAGCACTCTAACCCGCAAACCAGACTCCAAGCCAAACCATTGTCCATTAAAACCCCAAAACTCATCCCAAACTCTCAAGGACGATAATAAGATCGTGAGCGACTACTAGATAGCCAAAATAGAGGTGGATGAAACGGGCCAAAGCAGAGAAAATGAACAACAATAAAAGGGGATCGAGGTAGAAGAACGGATTAAGATTGGTTCGAATGCCAAAACACGGTTAAAACAACATGTTATTTTATTTACTTATTTTTTCCCAAAAATGAAACAATGGTGATGGTGGAGAAATAGCAAGGCGGCAAAACAATACATAGTTGGAGACGTAGAGGAGCGGTATACTTATAGCGGGAGCAGCGATCGAGGAGTAAGGAGATGACTAGAACATAACATGTCAGCAACGCAACTCGAGGCGGAGGAGCTGGTGGCGGTGAAGCAGTAGGTTTCCCTGGAGCAACGGTGGGTGAGCACGTCCACAGAAGGAAGTCGAGGGGGCTAACATCAAAGGAAGATACCAGGCCAAGGAAGGTGTAGAGGCTGGCGGCTGGGAGAAGGCCGAAACCAAGCCGAAGCGGAGATGAATATGGCTACGGAACCACGGTGGGTGGAAATGGCAAGCCACGACAGGTGGCGAGCCAAAGAGGAAAGCGGCGGAGCCAAGGTGGCTGCAACCCAACAAAGTCAAGAGGGAAGCAAGAGCAAATGCTCTCTAATCTCGACGGACCCAAACACAATATATTTGCTTCAAATAGAACGGAGCCACGATGGTGGAGCTGATGAAGACGATCGGCGAGGTTGTTGGTGGCATGGTAGCGACGATGGCATAGAGGTAGAGGCCATGACAACGGAGCAACATGTATGGTGGTGGGGGCCGCGACCCAAACAGAGGTAGTTAGAGGCAGAGGCAACACACAAGCGGAGTGGCGGCGGAGGTTTATGTTAGGTTTATATATAAAACATTCACCTTTCACTTTAAACGCATTGCTACATTTTTTTATCCTAGTTGGCGGAGGTCTTTTTTTAATATAGTAAGAATTCGGTTGGTTAGACCTAGTTGATAACATCATTTTAGATGAGGTCGATAAGATCTTTATTTGATGTCAGTGTAAGCCAAGAAGAAGAGTGACCGATGTGTGTAAATATTTGATAGCATCCTTATTGTCTGAACCCGTTATGATGCTCTCTGTTGACAAATGAGAGAGGAGATCAACTTTCCTTATCCTTAATAATCGAGGCAACCAAATTTCCTTGGAGATTCGTCTTCATTGTCCGCAAGGATTCCTAATGTACCGCTAGCCAGCGGTGTCATCGCTGGGTGGCGCTTGGCTCCGAGTATAGTCTACGTTGTCCCCAACTCTTTTTGGGTTAGGCTCGTTTGTTCGACTCGGGTTGTTTGATTGCCACTTTTTGTGTTGTACCGTTCTTTATTTTACGTTGTATGTTTGACGGTTCACCGTCTGCTGACTTTATCGGCCTCTCGAGGAGTCATATTTGTCTGGTCCTCGAATCATTAACTAATCAAAAAAAAAACTTATCCTTAATTATCAGCTAAAATATTTCCTTATAAAAAAGGCAAAATTGCAACAATATACCAAAAGCCTCACCTTTTGGCAAAAATAGCACTGCTACTGTCAAAATTGCAAGGGGGGAGGGAATTGTTATTTTTGCAATTTTTTGGGCAAATGGTGTTACAGGTTGTAGGTAAGTGGAAGTGTTGAATTTTAATTGTTTAAATTAATTTTTGGTCATTTTCATTAGTTAAAATTAAAAAATAAATTTACTTTTGAACTTAATTTAATTTTAACTATCTATGGACATCCACTTTATATATGTTTATGGGAAAAAAATTTCGAAGTGAGATTATTTTGTGGATAGTTATTTACGTGCTAGATAAAATTCATGTGTCAGTTATTTTGGTTTACGTGCCACCAACATCTAAACTTGTGCCATAAAATACAATTTCATGTCAATGATATTTCGATGCCTACGAATTGCTAACAAATCATGAAGTCCACGAATTATACGATGGGGAATCTTAAGTTGCTGACACAGTTTAGTGTTCGATCGACACAAAATATTAAGTTGTTGGCATATATTTCGTATTGGTTGGCATATATGCAACTGATCACTGGGTTATCCGTATTTCCGATCCTTTTTCAATGACAACACTTCCACTTTTCCTCTCTCCTCTATCGCTCTCCTCTGCGAAAAAGCTTATCTCTTCTCTCTTTCCTCTCTCCCTCCTATGCATTTAATGATCCCCCTCTCCCTTTTTCATTTACACACACACACTCTCTCTCCCTCCCACCACTTTCAGATGTCATCTCTATTTAATTCCTCTCCCTCTCTCTTCATTTAAAGTACTCCATTATTACATTTAACTTGTAAAAGAAAGTCATATTTGCCTGCCATTTCTGCAATTTTTCGAACACAATTGCTACTTTTGCAAAATTTGAAAGGAAGAGTTACTTTTGCAAAGAGTTTTACTTTTTGGTATATTGGATGCAATTCTCTCTAAAAAAAAATCTCCAATGTGGGACCCGTTAGCGAACCCAAACCGAAACCTATATATTCTACCCTATACCAAATCATACGTTAGACACAATCATATTTATCTCAACATATTTATAAATTATTTTTTTCTGTTAAAAATCATATTTTTAAAGATATAAGTAAATAAAAGATCTTTTATTTTAGAAAATAAATTTTCTAGTTTTTCTAAAACGTGATCCTTTAATCTTTATGATAAAAAAAAAATAGGTTGATAATGTATAAGATATGTAAGGAATTAGGTCAAAAATAGATACTCCGTATTAATTAATTTATCATCAAACTAATTATTTTTTGAAAAAAAAAAAAGTGTAGACCATATAATATCCGTACTGATATTCGCCAAATTTTGGCATTTAAAAACTGAGGGAGTGGGGGATGGGGGGTTGAAGGTCACGTGGAGGAATCATGTGCTGTTGGGTTGACACGTGGACATTGCCATGCAACTTGGGGTTATGGTGGTCCCCACTTCTCCCCCAAGTTATATCCCCCACCAATGACCAATCGTTATTCGTTGGTGTCATCTTCCCACCCAACATCTTCTCTCTAAATTCATTTTTTTTTAAAATCCATTTTTCTACTCCGTGTTTAAAATCTTTATTTATAATTCAGTTTCAAGTTACTCCATGTAAAATAAAAACCCTCTTAAAAAAATCCATTTTTCCATTATACTGTAATACATACTCTATTAGAAAATCTGTTTTACAGTTATGTAAGTGTTTCACCTCTTCCTTTTGATTATAAATTACTAATAATAAAGTTGGTTATTATTATTACTAGTCCCCCCCCCCCCCCCCCCCCCCCCCCCAAGATTTAGGAGGACTTGAGATAGGTGTAAGACCATCTCTTATGGTAGGCTAAAAATTGAATTTTGGCCTAATTTTATTCCAATTCTAGGTCAAAACCTAATTTAGCCCTTTTATTTTTGGCCTATTTCGAAAAAAAAATCATACTTGGATTCCTCTTTTGGAAGACCAAATGTTATTATTTATTTATTTTTAATTGTTTAATTTTTATATAATTCTATAAATAATACAATTATAAATCTATATATTATATAATTATGATTTTTAATTAAAAATAAAAGTTGTAGTATTGTAAAGATATTCAAGTGTTCTTTGATATGACTATAATATTTGAGATATTTGAATTATCATTGCATAAATAACATTTTTATAAAATAATATTAATCTTTTTTTTTTATCATAGATTCATCAAATTATAATAAAAAAATAAATATTAAGTTGTTTAAAATACTAACAAAGATAAATAATTTCATTTGAAGAGTGAGATGATGTTGATGATGTTTGAGATAAATTCATTGTTGATTCAAATCGAAAGGATAAAGATAGGATCGAGTGATGGAAATGAGATGTGAAAGTTCATGATTACATTAGTATTTATAAGAAGTTTAGCCTGCCAAAGTTGGTCTATGGGGGAACGGCGCAAAATCGTATAGCAGGACAAAAGAGAATATTCTATAAAATATTCTCTTTTGGTAGGCTATTTTCCTTATCCATTAATATGACCTACAGGGGAAGATGCCTTAATGGGTCATACGGTGGGTAGATCATAGATGAACCTTTATTTCACCCAATTCACTACGAGTGGATCAATCTATTTTCGACTATTCCGAAAGGTAATTATCATTTTTTTGTTAGAACTATAATAATAATAAAAAAGAAATTATTATAAAATGATAAGTCTTAAATAGCATTATGTCTTACACCATACATCTAAAATAAGTATTAGAAGATACATAACTTATCTAGTTATCTTGAACATTATAAATTGACAAAATCGAAGAATATTATATTACAATTATTATTTCACCCAAATTTCGATGTCGCATCATAATGTACTATACATTAGAGATTTAGGGTTAGAAATTTTTAAATATATATATATAATCATAAAGAATAAAAATAAAATAAATAAATAGTATATTATATTGTAAATAGGTGGTGGGCGATGGCGGGTGGTGGGTGATGGGTCGAATACGGGTGGAAAAAATCATCACTCATATCCAAATTAACCCGAACCACCACCTTCCCATCCATCCTCCACTTTTCACCCTTTTTTTGTTTTCACCCATTTTTTCGAACCAGGTGATTCGAGTTCGATTCGGGTGGGTGAAATTATCATTCCATTTTGTCACTGCTGTCAACTCATCTATGGGGATGAGTTGATAAAAAAAAAATTCATCAAATCATTTTATATAATGTTTAATTTTTTAATTTCATTATGTTATTTAAGAGTGAAAAGGAATTCTATGTAATTATGAAATTACTATAAAAATTCATTATATATAATGACATATTCACATATATACTCCGTATATGATACATCCAATAGGGAATCTCAATTATATAACCTAAATAAAATAGCAAGAAAAGGTGACAATCACGTTCATCATGGATAATATTCTTGGTAAGATATGATATGTCAATAAAATCCTGAAAGAAAATGACTTTTATTTTTTTATCTTGCCAGAGAAGTTGACAATTATTTTTTCCTCCAAATATTTCCCCTCCATTCATAAGGAGAGATGTGACAATGAACTATGCGACTTCACAAGTAAAAAGTGTGGACGTTGAAAAAATAAAAAGAAAACTCTTTCGCTATCTCCATGTGACGAATTTTAAAGGAATAATTTATGGGTCTTTAGTCGCCACAAAATTTAAAAGATCCAATGAGAGGCATGCTAAGTTTGTTGATTATTCTTCTTCTTAATCAAATATTTAAATTTAAATTTAAAATTTATAAATTATCTTATTGGATCGGTATATCTATTGGTACAATATCTATATCTAGTGAGGAAGCCAGATAATTTTTGGAGAATGGCACAATTATACATATACGATATCGTTTTGGATTAAATTTGCATAAAGAATTCTATGCAATACGATAATAAATTATATTATTTTAGGAAAAAATATTATTAGTTTATGATAAAACGCTATCATTTATCCCCGTTTTAAAAAAAAGAAATATAAATAAATAAATAAAATATTCAAAAAATAACTAAATAAGGATAGGAAACACAATGTAATAAACATTAAGTCAATATTAGGGTACGATTGTTATATAACCCAGGTAGCTTAAGCTTGGCTAGCTCATTATCTGCTCAATATAAGCTAAAACTCGAGTTTTATTTACAAAACGAGCTAAATATGAGCACATATTTAAGCTCGATTCAAAGCCAAGTTCGGCTCAATTTAAGCTCAAATAGCGCAAATTTTGTGAAATTTACAAAATTTCTTTTTAATTACTATGTCATGAGCAAGGTTGCATAATACAACCCGAGCTCGTTCATTTACTAAACAAGCCGAGTATGAGCTCAAGTCCAAATATAGGCTTGACTCTCGAGCTTGTCTTGTTCCTAAAAAAGCTAAATATAATCAAGAAATACTAGACTCGTTCGACTCGAATAACAACCCTAGTCAATATGTAACTTGTTGCACTCTTAACATATAATGTAAAAAATATAAACAAATTTAAATTTCCACAACTTATTATCTAATTGTTGAAATGATTAGTATAACCTCTCATTTTGAAGCTCTCGAGATGAATTATATAATGTGTGAATGTTAGTTTAAGTAAAATATAAAAGTATTATAGTCTATTGAGATAAAATTAAAGCGATTAATATACCTGCAATCTCAAGAAGAAGATTGAGGAAATTGAACAGAGGAATAGACTAATGTAGCTTCTTACAAGTTTGAATGATAGTTTTGATGTTGGGAAGCATCAGATACTTGCCACTGGTCCCTTGCCTTAGGCAACAAGGCTTACTACATTTTGCAACAACTTGAAGAAGGAAATGATCCCTTAAATGGTGTTCAATCCAATCCTCCCGATACTAGTGCCTTTGCTGCTTCTAAAGGAAGCTTTACTCAGCCCCATACTCAATGTTACAACAACTTAGAGGGCAATCAACCTTTCTAGAAGGATTGGAAGGAGATTAGAAGGTTACAGAAATTGGACAGGAAGTGCACTCACTGCAATATGAAAGGTCATACAGTTGAGTAGTGTTTCAAGTTGCATGGGATTCCTGATTGGTACAAAAGTTTTAGAGAATCAACTACTAAAAAAGGGTCTGTTAATGTTGCTGGCTCTGTGGGTACTAGTGTTCAGAACAGTCCAATTGATGGATTGTGATACTTCTGAGGGGCATATTGATGCTAGGATGGTCAATGCTATATATCAAAAGATATTAAAGAAGATGAGAGGGAAGAGTGTTGCTGGCAGTTCATTTGCTAATTTTGTAGGTATTATTATTACTTATGGTTCTCATATTGCTATTGCTGATAATGGTATTTCTGATTGGATCATTGACACTGGAGCCAGTGACCATATGATGCCAGAAAATGTTCATTTGATGAACAAATCTAAGCCTGTACATATTGGCCTTCCCGATGGCTCTATTAAATTTGTCACTAAGATGGGAAGTTTACAGCTAACATAGTCTCTTATTCTAAATCATATTTTGCTTGTGCCAGAATTTAAGCACAAATTGTTGTCTATTGGGAGACTTCTAGATGAACATGGCATGATTGCTCACTTCAATAGAATGTGTTGTCTTGTCCAGGACCTTGGAACTAAGAAGATTGTGCTGAGAGGAATCATGAAGCATGGCTTATATAAAGTCTTATCACCAACGCGAGTTAAAGAATGGGAACACTTGCAAAGAGTGAATAGAGGCCTCAAGTTGTGTCTTGATTACTGCTATAACAGTTGTAATAAAACTATTACTGATTTAGATGCAGTTCATGCCAGACTTGGGCATAGTTCAATTTCTAAGATGAGACATATGCAGTTAGCTGATCAGTTGAATACTGAAACTTGCTCTTTATCTAAGCATCATAGACTTCCTTTTTAAAGAAGTGATAAGATTGCTCAACAACCTTTTGATTTAATCCATATGGATTTATGGGGGCCTTACAAGGTTGCTACTCATGATTGATTCCATTATTTCATCACAATTCTGGATGATAACACCAGAACTACCTGGACCTTATTTATAAGGGACAAGACGCAGGTGTTTAAGCTTATATGTCAATTCATTGCATATGTCAAAACACAATTCCATATGAAGGGATTGTTCATCAAATTAAGGACATTCCCTTATATTCCCCAACATAATGGAAGAGTGGAAAGAAAACACAAGCATTTAGTAGAGATTGCAAGAGTATTAAGACTACATGTTGGATTACCTTTAAAGTTTTGGGGTGATTATATTTTAACAGCCACTCATATCATTAACAAGCTGCCATCAGCTGTGATTGGAAGGCAAACTCTTTTTGAGAGGCTTTTTAAGAGGTTTGCTTCCTATGATGAAATGAGAATACTAGGGTGTCTATGAGCCAATGTTCCTCACAACATGCTTGATAAGTTGAAAGCAAAAGGCAGGAAGTGGGTTTTTCTTGGGGTATCCCCATGGACAAAAGGCTTACAAAGTCTGGGATCTAGAGTCTAAATGCACCTACATCAGCAGGGATGTTATCTTCAAAGAGAATATATTTCCCTTCAAAGATGCTAGTCTTATACCTTCAAAAGGTACTCCTAATCCTCCTATTAGTTTACCTTTGGTAAACCTTGCCAATGACATGCCTGATTTCATTTATGATCAAGCCTCATCTATACAAAACTCCACAAATAGCCCACCCTTTTCTGATCATCATCATACCATCCCTAACACCACTTCAAAATCCTCCACTTCTACCCCTAATCCTACAAATGAAGATAGTGTCTCTCAACCACATAATTCACCTCCCTTACCTGCCAATTTTTTAAATGATCATGATGCCTTTCCTCCCTTAAAGAGGTCTGTTAGAGAGATGACCAGAACTCGGACGTTTCAAGATTATGTTGGCCTTTACTCCTCTCAAAATCATTCTTTCTCTCAATCTTTCTTAGCCACTTGTTTAAACCAAGTTTATGAT
Source organism: Persicaria maculosa (assembly GCA_963922045.1). Classification (NCBI taxonomy): domain Eukaryota; kingdom Viridiplantae; phylum Streptophyta; class Magnoliopsida; order Caryophyllales; family Polygonaceae; genus Persicaria; species Persicaria maculosa. The sequence continues at coordinate 21,819,357 of OY998259.1, read as the reverse complement.
GATGATGATCCCTCTTTTGCCCAATCCTTTGCCCTCATGGCATTCACATATGAACCATCTCATTACTTTCAAACATATCATCATCCCAAGTGGATTGAAGCTATGCAAGAGGAGATTGTTGCTCTTGAGAACAACAACACTTGGGAGCTTATTGATTTACGTGCAGGCAAGAAAGCCACTGGTAGTAAATGGGTGTATAAAATTAAGGGAAATTTATAGAAAACCGCCCTTTAAATATGGAGGTTTTCACTTAATCACCTCTTAAATTCAAAATTATAGAAAACCACCCTTTAATTGTTATTTATTTACAACTCACCACCCATTCATCTATTTTCATTAATTGATCATTAAATATATTATATTTTTATATTTTTAAACTCAAATTTTATTATAAATATATTCAAATTTTGAATTTAAGAACTCGATTATATTTTAGGGATCATTTTATTTATTTAAAAAAAGATAGCCTAGAATTATTATCTTAATTTATGTTTGAAATTGTTTATAAAATTTTAAAATATTATGTAAATTACTCTTATTTATTTATATTTTAAATATTTAAAAAATGTTGTTATTTGTCTACAGTTTAAATATTATTGTTCAATAATTATCTTTGATAAAAAAAACTAAAAATATAATCGAGCCTTTAAATTCAAAATTTTAATATATTTACAATCAAATTTGAGTTTAAAAATGTTAAAATATAATATATTTAATGATAAATTAATGAAAATAGATGAATGGATGGTGAGTTGTAAACAAATAACATTTAAAGGGTGTTTTTTGTAATTTTGAATTTAATGGGTGGTTAAGTGAAAACCCCCATATTTAAAGGGTGGTTTTTTGTAAATTTCCCTAAAATTAAATACAAGCCGGATGGCTCTATTGAGAGGTTCAAGGCCAGATTAGTAGGAAAATGTTATAATCAAATCAAAGGCAAGGATTATAAACATACTTTCTCCCCTGTTGCCAAGTTCTCTTATATGAGAATTGTGATTGTTGTGGCTAGTGCTAAAGGTTGGCCCTTACATCAATTGGATGCTAACAATACCTTTTTCCATGGGCATTTAGATGAGGAAGTTTACATGACACCTCCCCAAGGCTACAAGATTCTAGTTCCAAGGTAGGTTTGCATATTTAAAAAACGTACCCATTTATGGTCTCAAACATGCATTAAGGCAATGGAATGTTGAATTGTGTAAGTTTTTCATTGAGCTGGGATATGTGAAAAATCTATGGAGGATTATTCTCTCTTCATTAAGGTGTCTTCAAGTATTGTCATAGCCTTGGTATATGTTGATGATTTGATCCTTACTGGAGATGATGCTGCAGTTATACAGTTCACCATTAATGCTCTCAATAAGGCCTTTACCATTAAAGATCTTGGCTTAGCAAGATACTTTCTTGGCATGGGAATTGAAAGAAACCCTACTGGTACTTATATACATAAAAAAATATATGTTTGTGATATACTTCAATATTGTTCCATGTTGGGATGCAAGGCTGCTATAATCCCTTTGCCTAGGGCTTTAAAGTTATCAACTGATGTGGGTGTCTCTTTACAAGATCCTGAGAGGTACAGAAGACTTGTTGGGAGATTGCTTTTCCTCAATCTCGCCAGACCTGATATATCCTATGTCGTACAACACCTCAGTCAGTTCATATCTGATCCTAAGCAACCCCATTATGATGTTGCTCTTCATGTTGTTAGATATCTCAAAGGCACTATATCTGTTGGCTTGTTCTATCCAACCTCTTCTCCTATGGAGATTACTTCTTTTTGTGTTTTTCTGGGACATTCTTTGGTTTCATGGAAAATCAAGAAGTAGATAACCGTCTCCAAATCATCAGTTGAAGCTGAATATAAAAGTATATCAAATACCACTAGTGAACTTGTTTGGGTTGAAGGATTACTCCAAGCCTTACACATATCTATTCCTCTGCTCTTTCCCTTGTATTGTGATAATAAAGCTGATATACACATAGTTGAAAATCCAGTTTTCCATGAAAGAACAAAGCATTTGAAGATTGATTGCCACTTTGTTCATGAGAGATTGTAAGCTGGCCGGATTTGTGCATCCTTAACATGTCAAGACAGGGGTCTAGATTGCTGATGTTTTGACTAAACCTCTTGCTGAGAATCACCATCTCTTCCTCTCTTCCAAGTTGGGCTTGATCGGCTTCTCTTCATGCCCAACTTGAAGGGGGGATATGGAGAATATATATGTGTTATTATGCAAACTTAATTTGATGGTTTCCTAGCTAGTATTGTAATAAGTGGACGTGCCACACTTCACTCACGTGATGTAGCTCAGCTAGGGAGTATATAAGACATGTGTCCTTAATTTCTTTCCAAAATAGTAGGGTTTTGGGGATCTGCACCCACAATGAATGAGGCTGCCGCCCTCACTATTTCCTCTTTGTTGCTTCATCAATGAAACAATAGAGCTAGCTATTTCTTTCTTTTCCATTACTCTTGCTCCCCATTGCGCTGTTTATGGAGTTCTTGCTGCTTCTTTGATCACTTCTTAACCTTATTTTCACAGTAAAAGATCGGGATTTACCTTCTAACACAAAAACTTAAGTCAATGGGTAAGAGTTCGCCTTACCCTTATAATAAACCACTAGTTTTTTTTTCCTTCACAAACCATACTCAGCTCACTCTTATATCATGTAAAATATTCGATGGATACGACTAAAAACGCGTCAAGTTACATTGACTTATTATTAATATTTTTTTATGATTATAAAGCCGAATCTACCATCTAACACAAAAACTTAAAAGTTTTTCCTTATCCTTATAATTCAAGCTAGCGTTCCCCTTGCCCTTGTAAACCACTACTTTAATTTTTTCCTTATTTTTTTCTATGTGAAACTTAAATCTCAAACATCAATATCAACAAATTAATACAAATAATATAAAATGTGAATTTCTTGAACTCATAACTATTTGACAAGAGAGATTATTCCGTTCAATACATGTAATTTGGTTGGCTGATATTCATATCGAATAAAAAAAAAATTCCTTCAAAAGGAATATTAAGAGTTTGATCCCATCGAAACGATATGTTGATGTATTGCATGTTATTGCCTTTCTAAGAACATTTTCAAACATTTTTTCCATTTTGGAGAATTTTGAGTTATTTTTCAATTTAATAGATTTTTTTATCTTATTTTCAAAAATAAAGAAGAAAAAAAAAAAAATAGAGAGACCTCGATCCCAAAATCTATAGTATTTTTTCAATGAATAATATTTTTCCCAAATCATCGAATAGGGAAGTTATTAGAGTTGGAGCAATAATGTATAATTCGAGATGTATGACTTTTATTTTCCTATTTTAGAGAATGAGGAACTATAATGTAATAATGGTCTTTCTGATATGATATACCGAAGAAAGATAAATTATCTAGGTTTTATTATATAAACTTAAAAAAAAATGGTTCAAATAATTAAAATTTGAATATACATACATACATACATACATACATACATACATACATACATACATACATACATATATATAATATATATATATATATTTCACTATTTGACCACTTAACCTTGTAATGATCTAAAATTATTTATAGACTAGTGTTGTCTCGTCCCGTGCACGGGAATATACTAACACGATATTCTAAAATCACAACTTTTAATTTACCAATAAAAAAAACTATTAAAAATATGAAAACAAATAAATCTGAATTACAATGTGAGAATTAAACTAATAACAATCAAAGTGTGTAGGAAATATAAAATAAAAACTAATATAGACATAAATAATCCATTCTAACAAAATATATATATATATATATATATATATATATATATATATATATATATAAATAGAATCACAACCATCAAATAATTAATTGTAATATAAATAATTCTTTCCACCAAAAAATAATCTAGATATAAATCAAATAACACATATTACATATTTATCTATTACAGTAATATTTTAAATAAGTAGGGCTATGAAATAGTTTTGATTTATATTTTTAAAACTATATATTGATCTGTATAATAAGATATATTCATACAAATAACACCAATGTATGTATACAACTGAATAAACATTATGAAGTCTACGATACACACACACATATAAATTTTTTTATAAATATAATAATTATTTATAACAACCGTACATAGACACGGGAATTGATCGAACTAGTAGTAAATTACTCCATCCATTAGATAGGCTCTAACCAAATCAATGATGTACTTATTCCACTGAAATAAAAGTCTATTTATAGATGGGAAGCAAACTAACATTAATTACTTGTCTAAAATGGTACTTGTGGAGTTAATTGTGTCACGCAAAGATTGCTCCCAAGTCAAATTTGCGGGTCCACCGCAATATATAATATCACAAGCTTTTCATTTTCACACTCAACTCTCAACCATTCACTATTCGTACTTCTCTACAACTCGTGACATATATATCTTCCACTTAAATATATATAGTTAAATGACTTAAATGAAGTCGCTCACAAAATAGTCCAAAGTGGAAAACTACCCACATTCATATAATCCTATTTTACACACGAGCGGTATGAGTAATTGTTAAACTCAGTTGGGCTCGATGGAGCTAACTGCTCAAATAAGTTGGAGTGAGGTCATGCGCGGGCTTACGTATAAGAGACACGAACAACATACAAACTCAACGGGGTTTCATCTCAAAACCAATTGCCAATGAGAAGAGTAACCAGTTAAACTTATATGTTGTTTATGATATCTCAATCTTTTCAATGTGGAGACCCAACATTTTTTTTTTCTAATACAAGGAAAGGAATTAGGATACAACTGTCATTTGCGAAGATAACTATATCCTAGAGCGTCCTTTCGGACGAGAACGCGAAGTTCGTGATCAGCCAGCAAATCCTCGTCGGCAGGGATGTCGTACACCAGGTGCGCAACCCGATCGGCGACAACATTAGATTCCCTGAAAATATGACGAATAGAAACAGAATTAAAAAACATAAAAAAGGGACCTAGTATCTGATTGCAGAAGTCCGATACTCCAACGGCAGCGATAATCTCCCAAAAGGGAGTTAACCACAAGTAGGTTGTCACCCTCGATAAGCAGGTTAGCGATACCCGACTCTTTTGCCCGAAGAACCCCATTCCGTAGCGCAAGTGCCTCAACGTAGAGGGCAGAAGTGGTGTTACAACGGTCTGAGCCAGCCGAAATCACAAAAGCATTCGAGTCTCTAATGATGAATCCATAAGCGCCGTCGTCAGATTGTCGATACGAGCCGTCAAAGTTAAGTTTCAAAGCCAATAGTGGTGGTCTATGCCAACATTTTGATTTCTTATAAAGAGAATTATCCATGTTTTGTCTTATTTTGATACTTTTTGTTTTGATCATAACATTCAAAAAAATTAATCAATTCTTTAGGACCCATATTCCAACAGTAATGGTTGAAATATTCACGTGTGAATGTTGAAGTTACATATAGTTGTGGTCCTTGTCGAAGCATCGACTCTAGAGGAGTAAACATCTAAGAGAATAGAGATTAGGAATTGGGAAAATAATGGCCTATATATAGGATGTTGTACCGAGCTAGGTAGTTGGTATTCTAATTCTAATTATTAGTTACTTCTATAAAAAAAAGAGTAAATGGTACTCAATATACCAAAAATTTTCACCCTTTGCAAAAATGTCACTCCCCATAAAAAAATGTAGTAAATGTCAAAAGGTGAAATGTTTTTGCAAAACTAACCGGTCATGGTGACCTTGTATTATGGGTTAATTAATTTGGGTGGGCTTTTGAAATTTTGGAAATCTTTAGGTGGGATTTAAGGGATTTGAAAAGGAGAGAGAGAGAGTTCATTCTCACAAAATCAAATCTGCAGATATGGAGAGAGAGATCGCGAAGGAGGAGGAGAGAAGTGGAGGAGGCGATTGAGAGGCGGTGACTTCCGGTGGCGGCGACTGAGAAGCGTAGACGGAGGCGGCGGCTAAGAAGAGGCAGCGGAGACTTCCGGTGAGAGAAGAAAGTGGAGGCGGCGATTGAGAGGCGGAGGTGAAGGATCCGACGAGAATCCGGCTACCATTTCGAAACAAGTAAGCAAACCCTAACTAAATCCCAATAAAAATTGGTCTGAAATGTGTGATTTTCGAATGGGGATTTCGGTGTGAAACCCTAAAACTCCATCTGTTTCATGTCGTTTTGCCTGCAGGTGACAAAGATGCAGAGCTAAGGAAGAAAGAAGAGAAAGATTCGGTGAAGGGAGAAAGAAGGGGAGGCTGCTGTGTTTGAGTATTTAGAATGTGAATGTGCACTCTTTCATCTTTTTCTAATTGCATCTTTGTTTGAACATTTACTCATTTTCAGTTTATGTAAATGTCGTGGGAAGTTTCTGAGATTAATAATATCTGATAGGGTTTAGTCTTCCGTTGGCTGAGACATCGGTTTTATTGGCTAGACAACAGTAGTTATTGGCTAGTAAGCGTAAATCGCATATATTCGGGGTTCGCATCTCAGGCAACCAAAACGGGCAACCACATACTGTAACTGACGTACATATATGCAGAATAACAAAAACCAACCTTCAATAACTCAAAGAATGTCGTTTATCCTAGGTATCCTTGAGGTGGGAAGTTCCTGAGGTAGACGAGATCCGACAGGGGTTAGTCTTATATTGACTAAGAGATCATAGTCAGTGGCTAAGCGACAATAGTTACTGGCTAGTAAGTGTAAATCGTAACTTTTTTTTAGGCCAAGTGAAATCATGTATAGGGTTGTATGGAATTTTTTCGTGTTTCAGCACCTAGTTAGTATTTCTTTTTACTTTGTAACAAGCTTTGAGGACTTCTTCACCTTGCCACGCCACGCTTGCTTATGTCCTCTAACGCTTTCGGCGAAGAAACTCTCCCCGAGATGGGTACCCGCTTGTCTCCATTATCTTACTCCTGACTGACCCAAACAACATGCTCTCCTCTATGAGCATTGTCCCCTCCTCCATGTCCACGTCGACAGCTTGACCTTTCATCTCCGGAGCAACGATTGTCGGTTCTGCCCAGGTTTTATGGTTTATCTTGCCAGTTGTGTAAATTTCTATGCCAGCTGAATTGTTGTCTTTGCCATCCAAATGGTTATCCATGCCATACTCCAAATTGAGATCAAGATACGATTTAGACCTAACTTTACTTCAAAATATTTTTTTTCATAAACATATATAAAGTGGGTGTCTATAGATAGATAAAATTAAATTAAGTTCAAAAATAAATTTATTTTTTAATTTTAACAAATAAAAATGGCCAAAAATTAGTTTAAAACAATTAAAGTGGGTCTCCCTCTCTCATCCTCTCTCTCCCCCTAGGTTACCTTCAACCTGTTGGGAAGGTGCCCAAAAGTTTTGCAAAAATGACCTTTTATCATGCCCTTGCAAATTTTCAGCCCCTTGGTCATTTTTACAAAGTTGGTCATGAATTGGTATATTCATGCAAATCATCCTAAAAAAAATTCCAAAATTCTATTAAAGATCGATTATTTATCGTAGAGATTAATTATATTTCTGGAATATAAAATTTGATGGGTAAATAACGAAATAATATATGTTCAAATGCAATTACAATGTAACTATTTGTATGCATTAATGTTTTTTTCACACAAAAATGTTGGAGACTTAAGAAAGTCAGCTGGTTAGTTAGGAGTTGTTAGAGATTAGAGGTGTTAAGTGTGCCATGTGGATGAGTGTTGAGTGTTATAAAAAGGCAATTGAACACCGTGTTGTGTAAAAATATTTTCGAATTACAATTAAATGTGAACAAGATTCCTCTCTCTCTCTCTCTCTCTCTCTCTCTCTCTCTCTCTCGTTTTTGCTGCTTGTTCTTCTTCATTCACATTCATCAGATTCATCATGAATCCCTCTCAAATTCATGATTGAATATCACGGTATCAGAGTAACAGTCGCTTGATCTACGAGAGTGTGTTGGTTGATTTCTCACTCTGAAATCATCCATCTCTCGCCCTCCGTTTCCACCTTTTCTGAAGTTCTTCAATCCGATCTTTCATGGCGACACTAAATGGTGAGCAATCTAGAGAAAGACGACGAAGTGATGGAATTACATCCGGCTAATCTTCAGAGTCCAATGTTCATCCATCCTTCGGACAACTCTAGCCTTGTTCTCTCCACAATCCAATTGATCGGTGACAACTATCATCGATGGAGGAGATCGATGTTGAAAGCGCTCTCAGTCAAGAACAAGGTATGGATTCTTGATGGGTCAATTGCGAAAACTGATGAGAATTTCTTGCAATGGAATCGTTGCAACGATATTGCATGCTCTTGGATCTTGAATACGGTTTCAAAAGAGATCTATAACTCCATTGATGATTATGAGACAACGATGGAGATGTGGAAAGATCTTGAAGATAGCTATGGAAAGAAAAATGGTCCTTTGATCTATCAAATCAAGAAACAAATCTCTAATTGTGAGCAAGCTGGACTTGCTCATCTAACTAAATAATTTACTCAGTTGAAGGGCTACTGGCAGTAACTGGCTTCGATCTCAACCCGTGTGCAAATGTGGTGGTAGTGGGTGCAATCTATAAAAGAAGCAAGAGGGGGCTGATCAAGAGGCAAAGTCGATGACATTTCTTTTGGGACTGAATGAGAAATATGATAATGGTCGACGTCAGATCCTGCTTACTGTGCCATTACTAAATGTGAGCACTGCACATTCTTTTTTGCTTCAAGATGATCTGAGCAAAAGATCAATTAAGCATAGTCTCCCAGAAAGTACTGCTCTCATCGCCAACTCTGGAGATACAAAAGCTCGTCGAGATAAGTGTGGTCACTGCAATGGAAACCACAAGAGGGAGAAGTGCTGGGAGTTGATTGGATACCCTGAATATGGCACTCCAAAAGCAAAGAAAAGCCACAGTTGAGCAAAAGTCAAGAACCAAAGAAGGAGTTCAAGACATCTAGAGATGGCAAGAGTTATCACAAAGCATATGCCACTGGATCTGCAACCACCTCTTTACAAGGTCTATTGAGTGAATTTCAAGATTCGGGCTCCATGAAAATTGCTCAGCTCTTTGCACACCATTAGCAACGGTTGAACTTCATATCCTTTCTTGGAAATTCAAATTCAGCTAGTCATGAATCTCATCTAGCAGGTAAACTCTGTCTTTATGCCTTTGTAGTTTCAAAGCTTTGGATCATAGACAGTGGTGCCACTGATCATATGGCTTATGATATAACCCTTTTCACCAATTCACAACCTCTTGTTAACACCTTCATTCATCTGCCTGATGGTAGCACTTCATCTATATCTCACAAAGGAACCTTAGAAATAGCCAACCTTACTTTACATAATGTTCTGTGCATTCCAAAATTCAAAAATAATCTCCTATATCTCAGAAAAATATGCAGTGATCTAAACAACAATGTAATTTTGCAACCTGATTCTTGCCTTGTCCAGGACTGAGCAAATATGAAGATAATTGCATTTGGTAATCAGAATGGTGGACTATACTACATGGATCCTGACATCTCATCACCCTCCACAACATTCACATATAGTGCAACTTATATACCTCATATAGACTTTAATCCTTTGCCCATTTTCTTACCTAAACACAATAATTGCATTCCAAGCACTACTGCATTGTGGCATCTTAGGCTTGGACATGCCCCTTTTGTTAAGCTAAAACACAATTCCCTTTTACATAAGGACATTGATGTTGCTTGTGATCATGTAAGCTATGTATGCCCCATGGCAAAGCAAACCAGAAATTCTTTCAGTTACAGTACTTCTCATGCTAATTACATATTTCAAGTGTTACATTGTGATGTTTAGGGACTCTACGAGCAACACAATCACCATGGCTTTTATTATTTCTTAACCATTATTAATGATAAAAGTAGAGGTTTATGGGCCTTCCTTATGAAACACAAAACTGAAGTTTCTTCTCTTCACCAAAACTTCATCAAACTTGTTGAAACTCAATTTCAGGCAACTGTCAAAATTGTTAGAAGTGATATGGGCTCTGAGTTCTTCAGTGCCTCTGTTGACTCCTTTCTTCATGACAAAGGCACTATCCATCAGAGTTCTTGCTAAGCCACCCCATAATAAAATGCTCTAGTTGAGAGAAACCATAAGTACATTCTTGATATTACTCGATCTTTAATGATCCAATCTGATGTACCCACTTACTTCTGGGGTGATTGCATCCTCACTGCTACCTACATCAAAAATAAATCTCCACATGAGGTCCTATTTGGCACCTCTCCACATTAATCATCTAAGGACCTTCAGTTGTCTTTGTTATATTTCTACTGCCACTTAAGTAGACACCAAAAAGTTTCACCGGAGGTCTTAAGAGGCGTCACCCCATGCCACATAGCCCTCTCAGGTCCATTGTCCTCATTTGGATCCTGAAATGGAAGAGCTCTTGTGACATGGGTTGGGCTTGAATCACTTATAAATCACTCCCAACATCCTTATGATATCTTATGTGGGGTGGGGGCGTGATAATGCATATTTCATATAGGCATTATAGGTGTTTCTTATTGCATTCAGATAGGAGTTTTGCATATGTTTTAGTCTAATTTCATATCTTTCTGGTGAAGTATTCGAGTTCGAAATCTACGCGTTTTAATGTTTATTCTGAAATTTTTCATTCCCACCTTGGATGGGATCTTGGAAGAGCTTAAAAGGCATGGTTTGGAGCATATGAAGAATGAGGAAGGAGCTACAAAGAAGCAAGGAAGCACAACGTCGAAGTTAAAGAAGAGTTGGCCACTGTTGGGACCAGTGCCCACCGGTATTCTAGCGGCGCCCGCCGCTAGTCCGTGTTTAGCAATTGCGATTTAAGTCCGAAGATACTTATTTTATATTATATTATTATTATATTTTCTAGGATTTTCACGTTCTATTTAGGTTTATTTCTTCCATATTCAGTAGTGGTTGGCATGAGAGTTAGACAATGAACACAATTAGAGAGGAGAGAGGTTTTTGGCCTATGAGTTGCTAAACTCATAGTTTCGCCCGTGATTTGAAGACATGGTTGAATGAATTATGAGGATTTGATTTCTATTAGTTATTTATGAGTATATTTATTATCTAGTTCTTATTGATTATATTTGTGTTCCTTTTTATGATTGATCACCATGTTAGGAATTGCATCTAAGCTATGAATTCGTTGTTGTTTTCTAGATAGCAAACGAATTAATTGAAGTAGTGATATTTCTATGTCTTTGTAGTGGATAATTTCAATTGATTTATTTCGTTAGATGTTTGTTAGGGACGATATGGGTTGTTTTTATTGTCTTCTAATTGCATTGAATCGATATGCCAATTGGTCTTAGAACTTGAGTGTTTAATGCTATTCTTTAGTGATATTGAATAAGAAGATTGTATCTTTGCGGATCTATCAACTTTAGTCAAGTCGACATATGCTTAGAAATAACAATTGAATCAATCGAGTATGACTAATTGGATGTGTAGGAAGTTGAATACATGTTGAATATCGACTCGTAGCTTGATATTATGTGTACCTTGGTTAATTCATAATCTTAATGCTATCTCTAGGTTGAATCTTAACCGTGTTAGGGTTATTTAGAGATAAGGTTTGCTAGGACTCGTAGGACTAGTAATTTACCTAAGATCTGGACAAGGACATTGATAGGAAAAGACAAGAATTAGAGGCTGAAACAAGGATCGAATTCATCAATCGAAGTGATAAATTGTAGGTGAACCTATTTCTCCCCACTGCATTCTAAAACCAATTTCCTTTGTTTGCTTACTTCCGCTTTGATAAAAGGCGGACCTTTTTCACACCCAAAAACCCCCCATATTCCTACTGGCGATTAGAATTGATACTTGAATTGAATAGATTTTCCTGTGGATCGATCTCTTGCTTACACACTATACTAGTTGTGAGTTTGAGTATTCTTTGGCAAGAACAACGACAGGTTTTCCTCTTGTCAAATTTGGCGCCGTTGCCGGGGAGTTCTTATTGAATTCTTGTGTTGTTTAATCGCTAACCTTAGTGTGGACCACGTACATGGTCTGCACTCTTGCTACTAACATATGTTGAAGGTGAGGTTATTGCAGTTACATGGAGAGAGTTTTCATCAATACTTCATCAGACTGCAGGAGTACATTAACGATCTTCGTTCATGGGGTTATCAAGCTAGTACAAGGGAAGTGCTTCTATGCATCTTTGATGGTATGACTGCTGACACACGGAGCCTTGCTGAGCAAATGAGTGATGGAGGTTTATTAGATATGGGACTATTGGAGATGTGGGATTTTTTCTGCTACATGAATTATCAATGTGCGCAGAATGAGTCACTTTCTCCTGTATCTCAAATCGTTGAGACCTCTGTTGCACCTCTGGAGGTCATTGTGGAAAATCACACTAAGAAGATAGAAAACACTCCATCTGAAGAGATCCTCCCTAGCTCGCCCATTGATGAATCAGGTCCAGAGCCTATTGCTGAGGCTACAGAGCAAGGAAAGGTTACCTTCTGCACTGAAAAGAATATTGGTGAATATGTCGATCCATGGAGCCACTACTTCAACAAACCACCAGCAGAACTATGTTGGTGGTCCTACATTCCCTCAAGGGAGAATCAAGCTCGAATGAAGGGTAAGTTGGTAATGGTTCTAATTGCTATATTTTTAATTACCAATTGTTTCATCTTTAGTGTGCATTCGAATATCGGTTGGGCACGAGAGTTTGATTTGCTTTTGAGGGCGCTGACGATGTCTGCTTGAGTCTTGAATGAGTGGATGAATAAACTATCGAGCCAATGACAGTAAACAAAGGCGCTACTTGGGAGGCAACCCAAGGTAAGTTTTATATTTTCCTCTGTGTCTTTTGTTTTATCAGGCTAGTTTTGGTTCTGTTCGGTTGTAGGTGAACCTATTTCTCTCCACTGCATTCTAAAACCAATTTACTTTGTTTGCTTGCTTCCGCTTTGATAAAAGGCGGATCTTTTTCACACCAAAAACCCCCATATTCTCTATTAGCGATTAGAATTGACACTCGAATTGAATAGATTTCACTGTGGAACGACCTCTTGCTTACACACTATACTAGTTGTGAGTTTGAGTATTCTTTGGCAAGAACAACGACAGGTTTTCCTCTTGTCAAATTTTTGGGTGATCTTGAAGTTCTAGACATGACCTGGTGAGCTTATTTTGGCCTATTTAGGACTACACTTTATTGAGTCCTCTTGCTTGTTGTGTGTACTCTCTTCAATTACTTCCTCTTTGACTTGCATTTAGATATCTTTTTCAAGGCTGCATATTATGATTTCTGCACATGACTTAAACATGATTGAGGCACCTTTATTAGCCCTATTTGACTCTATTCCCACCTTACATATTATCCTCTGCTTGAAGCCAGTTTGAGCCTAATTGCCTATTCTTTTATAGCTCCACAAGATTTTTCCATAGCCAATGATAGCCTGACCCCATCCGGGAATTTAGGACTAGTTGGTAAATATCTATAGTGTGGATGATGGTTTGTAGTGGTGGATTGTATGTTTGAGGTGTATTTATGAGATGTTTGATTCCTGCTAGCATATTCATTACTTGGGACCTAAGGAGGATAAAATTCACTTAGGGGCAAAAGTCAAGGAAAATCATTTGATATAGCATGAATGAATGAAAAAAAAAGGAAAAAAAAAAGAGAAAAGAAAGAAGAAAAGAAAAAAAAAGAATAAAGGAATGAGTTGAGTATGGTTTCTAAAGTTTTATGCTTGAGATTGGTGTTGTTTGACATTATAGTGATATGGTATGAGAAGTTTATGAGTGGTTTTATGATTCGGTGGCTTCCTTAGTTCCCGGATTATGAGCACCACATGACCAAAATTGTTCCATACCTTATATGTTCTACCTTGGCCCCATTACAACCCAATTGAAAGACCTCATGATTTTTGTTGTGTGTAGAGTCACCAGCGGTGGAGATTTAGAACACTGGTGCAAGGCTCTTGTAGCTAAGTTTTTGAAGATTGAGTTTTGAGCATAAACATTTAAACCTAAACACTTGAGCGAGAGTGAAACACATATCCTTTGTGAGGTCTAGAATGAATATGGTTGCCTGATTTCATTGATTATTCCAATTATGTGCTATGATGTTATTAATCTTTTGTGTTTGCTAGTTTTCATGCACTTAAAGAATATTGAGGTGTGGATACATGAATTGCTATTCTGTGGGGCTACAGAGTTGAGTTTTCTATTGCTTGAGGACAAGCAAAGGTTCAAGTGTGGGGGAATTTGATAGAGCATATTTAGTGTTGCATAATAGAGTGCATTTAGCATAGTTTAGTTGTGAATATTACATATATTTAGTTGAATTTACATAATCACTTGTTGAGTTAGAAGAGGCGGAATCTACATGATTTTATGGTTTATTTCAGATAAAGTAGATTGGAGGTGAAATGAATTGGAAAAGAGCAAAAACAAGTTAAAGAAATACATAGGAGCTGCTGGAAACAAAGAAGAAGAAGCTCGGAAGAATCGCAGGCCGCCCCGCAGTATCGCTGGCCGCCCCGCGGCTCGAAGGGAAACGGAGGATTTTGCAAAATCGTCGGCCGCCCCGCGGCCCCTGAAGAAACTAAACATTAATTCCGGATTTTTACTTAGGGTTTGATCTAGTTATTTCGGCCGACTTACAAAAGACTATTTAAGGCTTTTCTAGTTATTATTTCATTAACCTTATGCACTTTATTCCATTGTTGAGAGCACCGTTGAGCATGAGCAACTAAACTCTCAAGGTTTCGCCTACAGTTTGGATCTTTGATTGTTGAATTGTGAGTTTCTTAATCTAGTTCTTATTCCTATTTCAATGTTTCGACTTCTTTGTGCTTAATTGCTTGAATGTGTTTTATTCTCTCTGGCCTGATCAACTAGTTAGAGTAGATTCATTCAATTGCTAGGGTTTTGCAGATTCCTCGTAGCGAACCTTAACCCAAGTGGCAATCATATCCCTTTAGGACTCGTAGGACTAATTGGATGTGTAGGAAGTTGAATACATGTTGAATATCGACTCGTAGCTTGATATTATGTGTACCTTGGTTAATTCATAATCTTAATGCTATCTCTAGGTTGAATCTTAACCGTGTTAGGGTTATTTAGAGATAAGGGTTGCTAGGACTCGTAGGACTAGTAATTTACCTAAGATCTGGACAAGGACATTGATAGGAAAAGACAAGAATTAGAGGCTGAAACAAGGATCGAATTCATCAATCGAAGTGATAAATTGTAGGTGAACCTATTTCTCCCCACTGCATTCTAAAACCAATTTCCTTTGTTTGCTTACTTCCGCTTTGATAAAAGGCGGGCCTTTTTCACACCCAAAAACCCCCCATATTCCTACTGGCGATTAGAATTGATACTTGAATTGAATAGATTTCCCTGTGGATCGATCTCTTGCTTACAGACTATACTAGTTATGAGTTTGAGTATTCTTTGGCAAGAACAACGACAGGTTTTCCTCTTGTCATCTACCTAGGGGGAATTTTATTTTATTTATTTATTTATCAATATTTTATCTTAGGATTTAGATAGATAGATTTAGATATAGAAATAGTTGTTCATTTTCTAGATTAGCTAGATGGAGCACTATAAATAAAGCTCTAGGGGCTGGTTTTTTAGACATTCAAGTCAAGTTATATTCGGACGCAAGGAGAGAGGAGATAGAGAGAGAGAGAGGAGGCGAGAGAGGAGGAAAGAGACGATTGGATGGTTGTAAGTTTTAGTTTAATATTAAAGTTGTTTTCTTTCATTATGTTTTGTTTCCAATTTCCCTGTTCTAGGGTTGGGGTGATCCCAACATAGATATGTGTATTTTGATTATGAATTTATGAATTTGTATGTCTTTATTATCTTCTATCGTATATGCATAATTCTTCTACGAGAGTAGTAGGTGATCCTTATTTATGATATTGAAGCAAAAGTGATTTTATTACGAATTTGGATTAATTATGAAATTAGGATAGTAACACTTAGGGTTTATGCGAGCGCCTCTATATTCCTATTTGTTAATAACAAAAGTTATTTGATATAAAGCATCCATCTTTATGTGATTTATAATCTATACATATGTTTATTGTTGCGGTGATCCCTAACCTTGAAAGTTTGCACTTTATTATTTTATTTTGTTATTTTAAATTCTACACAGGTTACCCAACATCAACCACCATTCTCTCACCATCTCTCGACATCGACCAAGTCTTAGTCGACATCTACAGCAACCTTACACCTTTTTCCCGCTATCCCCGAAACCAACTAAACCTAGAACCACCTACTTCTCTCCTGAGGACGAACCTGACTCCACTATCCTATAACGGGGTCTTGACTACAAATTTATTTGGTTGATAAACCATCTCGTCAGAGATATAGACATTCTCCTTGGTGAGGTTGGAGTTTATATATATATATGCTATGATGTTTATATGCTTTGTTTATATTTGCACTACTATTGATGTTGCTTTTGATGAGTAAAATTGTGAAAGAATCTCATGTAGGATGCATAGTGATGTGAGCCTAATTTGGCATGTTTTCTACTTAAATTTATATCGATTTCTGCATGCATTTCATACATTTGGGCTGGAATAATACAGATTCTATGTAGTTTATGCTTATTTGCCAAATTATGGAGTCTACACAAGTTTCTGTTTAATTTTGTATAAATCGAGGCAATTTACAATAGTTCGGAGAAAGGGTGGAAAGCTCGAAGTCAACTACAGAAAGTTTGAGGTCAAAGAGCAGCGGAACCAGGACAAATCGAGCTGGAAACGAGGAAAGAAGAACTCGACACAAGAGGTCGATATCGACTGCACTTGGTCGATATCGAGTGGACCAAATCGAGCAATCAAGCCAGGAATCGACCAGAAAAATAGAGCGGAAAAGGAGAGGTCGATATCGACCACATCTGGTCAATATCGAGTCAGACCGGTCGATTTTCACCCAGAAGTCCAGGATCGAGTCAAGATTGAGTGAGGAAGAAGAGACAGGTCGATTTCGACCATGCTGCTCGATATCGACCACAAACCGGTCGAAAATTCTCCTGGGAGCCGATATCGAGTGTCTAAAGCCAAAGCTGAGAAGATGAGGTCGAAATCGACCATATTGGGTCGATATCGAGTGACCATCAGAGGCCAAAATCGAGTGAATCCGAGTCCGAGTGCTGAGCTGGCTTTCTTCCACATGAAGCAAGAGATATTCTATCAACTCAAGAGGAGATTTATCAAGTTTTATCAAGAGAGGAAGATCTATCCACAATAATCCTAGTTTGCTTTTAGATATATTTCTTTATTTCAATAATTATCTTTAAGTCTTTAGATAGATAGATTTAGATAGAGATATAGTTGTTCTTTCCTAATTATCTAGGGAATGAACACTATAAATAAAGCCTTAGGGGCTGAGTTTTATTCATTCAATTCTAGTTTCAATTACATACATAGAGAGAAAGCAAGTAGAGAGAGAAGGTGGAGGCCGATTGGAGTGGAGTTTTGCAAGAGCAGATTTGGCTTCGATTGGTTGTAACTCTTGTTTGAGTTTATTTAATGCAATTTAGTTCCTTTTTGTTATTGATGAGTTTCTTGATGATGAAGAGCGAGTAGTCACCCAACTTCTAGGGTCGGGGTGAGCCCAACGGTGGCCATGTAAGGTGATGCGGTAAAGGTACAATCTTTTGATGTGATTTCGTCTTCTATCCTTATAAGCATGATTTTTTTGCGAAAGTTGAAGGTGATCTTTGTTTGTGTTATTGAAGCGAAAGTGATCTTAATACAACTTGGATTAATTATGTGAAAAAGGGTTAGTAACAATTAGGGTTTATGCGAAAGCCTCTATATTCCTATTTGTTAATAACGAAAGTTATTTGATGAAAAGCATGATCTTTTATGCCTTTATATGTTATTTTACATGGTTATCGTTGTGGTGTTGATACCTTGATCTTAGAAGCTTTTAAGTATTGAATTTATTTCTACATATTCCGTGTTATTATCCGTCATTGCAAAGGTTCTGTTTTTACTGGATTTTCGAGCACTGCTGGTCGATTTCGTGTAAGGGTAGGTCGATATCGAGGGACATAGGTCGATATCGACCGGTTTAGTTTTCTGTTTTCGTTTCTGTTTTCTTCTGTTTTACAGTTTCCGTCGATGTAGTGGTCGATATCGACTAGACAGTTCTATATCGAGCGCTCTCCTGGTCGATTTTCTACTGAGTTCTGGAACTGAAAAGGCGGACGTTGACACGCTTCCTCATGGATCGATCCTGACTACCTTCTACTACAGCGGGAGGAAGTCTTGTAATTAATTTGCGGAGAACATGGAGTCGAATTTGGAATTTATATTTCATACTTGATTTTCCTCCTAACACATAGATGATGTCTTTATTTTATGGTTGTTTGGGGACAAGCAAGAGCTTAAGTGTGTGGGATTTGATAATGCATATTCAATTCCATATATGCATTAGGCAATGAACACAATTAGAGAGAAGAAAGGTTTTTGGCCTATGAGTTGCTAAACTCATAGTTTTGTCCGTGATTCGAAGACATGGTTGAATGAATTGTGAGGATTTGATTTCTGTTAGTTATTTATGAGTATATTTATCATCTAGTTCTTATTTATTATATTTGTGTTCCTTTATATGATTCATCACCATGTTAGGAATTGCATCTAAGCTATGGATTTGTTTTTTTTTTCTAGATATCAAACGAAGTCATTGAAGTAGTGATATTTCTATGTCTTTGTAGTGGATAATTCCAATTGATCTATGACGTTAGATGTTTGTTAGGGCTAATTTAGGTTGTTCCTATTGTCTTCTAATTGCATTGAATTGACATGCCAATTGGTCTTAAAACTTGAGTGTTTAATGCTATTCTTTAGTGATATTGAATAAGAAGATTGTATCTTTCCGGGTCTATCAACTTTAGTCAAGTCGACATATGCTTAGAAATAACTATTGAATCAATCCTAGGATCTTGAATCTCAACCATGCTCTGAGAATTACATGTGAAATATTTTCTCTATCTTATTATCAATACTTTGCAATCATATTTCTCTTTACTTTACTTTGCCATCAATTTGCTACAAATCATTTCTTTTGTCATAAGAATCATTCTTAGAAACATTGCATCGCAAACGTTCTCTCTGTGGGTTCGACTCCGAACTTTATCGTTATACTAGTTTGTTGGTTTATCAATTCATTGATTTACTAATCTATTGGTTTGAGCTTTGAGTTAGGATATTTTTACTATTTGGCAAATGACGAAAAAGTCAACGACATTCGTCCTGCACCAGGGTGTTAAAATCCTTATGGTCAGAATGGTTACAAAGTGTGCAATGTGAAGCTTGGGAAATGTCAAATCAGCAGAGATGTTGTATTTTTTAGCACATCTTTCCTTACTCTCATCTAAACACACAAAGTTTACCTTAAAACCCATCAACATCTATCTTAGAGGCGATTGACCATTGTTTTCCTTTTGACTACACTCCAATTGAGCATGCTGCACAACCATCATATGCCCCTACAGATGTGGAATCTTTTTCCCAACCATCTCCTCTACCTAAACCACCTGACACTTTTGATGTTGATCACACAAAGTTTTGGGATTTTGAAAGTTCTTTGTCCTGTGAGCCAACTGAAACCCTGGCTCATAGACATTCTTCTCGAATCCATCCCTCACTCGTGTGGATGAAACACTATGCCAGTATGGCCTCCATCTAGAGTATCAATACTTTGTCATCATCCTGAAAGGTTAGCCATTCCTACTCTCTTACCTCCCTAATGTGCTACTCATCTATTTCTCCTTCGTATCACGCCTTCATTAATAATGTTGTTTCACACAAAGAGCTCACATCTCTCCATGAGGCTATACAAAGCCCTATTTGGTGTAAAGCTATGCTAGTTGAACTAAAGGCCCTTGAAAGGAATGATACTTGGACACTCATGCCTCTTCCAAATGGTCATTCAGTAGTGACATGTAAATGGCTTTTCAAGTTGAAGTTCAAAGCAGATGGCTCTCGAGAACGACACAAAGCAAGGCTTGTGGCTCGTGATTTTTCTCAGATTGAAGGCCTGGATTACTTTGAAACCTTTGCACTAGTTGCAAGGTTAGTTACTGCACGAACTCTCCTGGCTGTTGCAGCTGCTAAAGGATGGCACGTTGCTTAGATGGATGTGACAAATGCTTTTCTACATGGTGAGCTTGAGGAGGAGGTTTTTATGGCTCTTCCTCCTGAATATGCTAGGTTGAAGAGTTTACAACATAACTTGTTATGTTGTAAACTCTTTATATTCAGGAGGAAGAGCCATAAAAACCTCCTCCTGAGCACTAGAATCAATTTGCACACTAGCTTGATCTTTTGTTCACTCAAACCATACTCCTCCTGAGCACTAGAATCAACCTAGCACTGAATATGCTAGGTTGATTCTAATGCTCAGGAGGAGTATGGTTTGAGTGAACAAAAGATCAAGCTAGTGTGCAAATTGAATAAGTCTTTATATGGCATGGGTTAAAGCAAGCACCAAGGCAGTGGTTCAATAAGTTTGCTCAAGTGGTCAAATTGGCAGATTTTGTGCAATCTAAAGCTGATCATGCATTGTTCACTAAGCAAACTAGTGAGATTTTTACAACTCTCATAGTCTATGTAGATGATATGATCATCACATGGAATAACAAGGAAGAGATTGAAAAGTTAAAAGCTCATCTACACAAGCACTTTCAAATCAAGGACTTGGGTCACATAAGGTATTTTCTGGGAATTGAAATAGATTGAACTCAAGAAGGCATATGGTTGAATAAGAGGAAATATGCTATGGAGCTGCTTGAAGATGCTGGAATTGAGAATGCAAAGCCATTAGCCACTCCATTGGATGTGCACTGCAAACTGACTAGTGAGGGAATGGTGTTTGATAAACCAAAGCTATACAGGAAGATAGTGGGTAAATTGATCTATCTCACTGTTGCTCGTCCATATATTACATACTAAGTTCATATATGAAGTTAGTTTATGCAAAGGCCCTTTGTGATGCACTAGCAAGTAGTAAAACATCTCCTAAGGTACATTAAGAAAGCTCAAGGATTAGGAATTCTCCTCTCAAGCAAATCTGATATAAAGTTAGGAGGATTTTGTGATGCAGATTGGCAGGCATGTCCCATGAACATGAAGTCTTTCACATGGTATTGCTTCATGTTAGGTGAGTCATTGATCTCCTGAAGGACAAAGAAGCAGTCATTTGTGGCCATGACAATGACTTGTGAGTTGATCTGACTAGTCATGGTTCTCAAAGACTTGAAAGTTTAGCAAACTCATGCCATGGATCTGTTTTGTGACAATCAAGCAGCGTTGCGCATATCAAGGAATCTCATGTTCCATGAAGGGACCAAACTTATAGAGGTTGATTGTCATTTGGTTAGGAACATGCATGGTGATGAGTCATGAAATTAATACAAAATACATCTATACCAAAGACCGACTAGCTGACATCTTCACCAAGGTGGTGAATCAAGTGCAACACACAAGCTTGGAGTTATTAATCAATTTACACAACTCTAAGCTTGAGGAGGAGTGTTGGAGAGTTAAGAAAGTTAGCTGGTTAGTTAGTAGTTGTTAGAGATTAGAGGTGTTAAGTGTGCCACGTGGATGAGTATTGAGTATTATAAAAAGGCAATTGAACACTGTTGTAAACAGATTTTTCGGATTACAATTGAATGTGAACAAGATTTCTCTCTCTATGTTTGTTCTTCTTCATTCACATTCATTATATTCATCATGAATCCCTCTCAAATTCATGATTGAATCATCATCAAAAAAAATTATAGTTACATATGAATAATCATATTTTATATATGAATAATTTCAATTTCAACTTCTCAATCCGTTCAGTAAAACATATCGTTTATTATTCACCCACTTTTTTTAAAATGATAAAAACTATATAAAATATCAATTTTTTGATAAATTTAATAAAATAATTTTGTAGTTACTATTAATAAGTATAAAATTTTTAAAACAAAATTATTTTAAAAAATAATATTTTATATAGTTTTTTGTTATTCTAAAAAAAGTGTGTGTGAATAGTAAACGGTATTTTTCCCGAACTGATGGAATATTTTTTTTGAGAATATAATATTGGATAGTATTTTACAAGGAAAATATAGTGAATCCAAACCTTGTAGTTATTAATGGGTTCTTCAGAGAAAATAAATTTCTCCTAATGTCAAATGGTTTTAGGATGAAACCTCACTCGGAGCTTTTGTACTCTGCTTGATTAGCGCGTGTGCGCTTGGACATGTGACCCCACGTCGTATGACCCATCATAATTTAACAATTTTTTATTCAATCCATTTGTCCACCGCACATCATTACACCTTATAATTGGTATTTAATCGAGAGAGATGAATTGATGGATCGGATTTGAACTTAATTGCATGAATGGAAAACACATGTAGTACCACAATATGACACACCTATAAAGACAGCTAATTAAAATCATATTTGTTAAGTGATTTTTATATACTATGCCTAAGAGGTAAGATAAGGCTCTAAATTTAGACTTTTTTAAAAAAAAAAATTAAATTATTTTAGCCTTTTTTTAAATTACATTTTTAGAGTCGCTTGCTTTTTTAGTTTGAATCTTTTCTAATTTAGGGTCTTATCCTATGCCATAAGGGCGTAGGATAGAAAAACCGTTAAGCGGCTAATTAATAAGCATGAATTAGTAGTTTTATTTATATTCAAAAACAGCAAGATTCACCAAGGATATAACATGGCCACTAGATCATGCAAGTTGAGCCAATTTGTCGCCATGATTTGGAATCTTCCACTACCGTTGGTTTCTTAATTTGCTGGGTTTTTTTTTATTATATTTTTTTATTTTTTCTCGCACTTAATTATTGCAAATTGTTAATCAGTATAATTGGTTTCATCTGAAATAGATCCTGTTTGAATGTATTAATGTATACTTCAAGGAATGTTCGTAAGCATCTAAAATTGCGCAAATATTGCTGATATGATTGTTTACTCTTTTTTTTTTATAAGGATTTTATAAGTTGGATTTTTTTAGTTTACCTTAATCATAGTTGATTTAGGAAGAAATTATTTTTTAAAATCGATTTTTCTATCCTATGCGATAATAGCACTAATTTGAAAATATATTTTAAATTTTAATTAATTTAGCTTTTTTTAAATTAGATTTATAGGGTCGCTTATTTTTTTTAGTATGAAATCTTTTCCAATTTAGGGTTTTATCCTATAACATTAGGGTATAGGATAGAAACACCGAAAAAAATTGATAAATCTAAAAAAAAAATCTTTTTAAATGAAGATGTTGTACCTAAAAATATAATTTAGAAAAATCGTTATAACTACGGATAAAAAAAATTGTTATATAGTATGTTGATTTAAAAAAGAATCTCATAAATACCCTGATTTAGCCCTTTTATAAATATTTTTATAAATCTCATAAATATATTTATATCTAACGAAATTGGATAAAGTGTTATCTTAAACACATATTACTATAATGATCTTTAATATCTTCTAAAAAAATATATCCATATCTCATGAAATTGGGTCAAATTTTATCTTATTCATATATAGATATATTGATTAAATAGAGTTAGAATAAAATTTTATCTTATCCAGATATTTGTTATTTTAAAATTTTGTAATTGATTCATATGACTAATATCCATATCTACTGAAATTGTGTCAAATTTTATCTTATGCATATATAGATATATTGATTAAATACAGTTAGAATAAAATCTTATCTTATGCATATTTTTTTTTTACAGTAGGCAAGAAGTAGATCGATCAAGCGATCTTGAAGCTATCAAAAGATAGCTTGAGTGACCCTACGCAGAGGGTCGCCAGTCAAAAGAAAAAAAATAATCTAAAATTACAGGCTAATGCGCAGTTGTTGAATTTGGCCTAGATGGCTTCAAGATCGATCAAGCGATCTTGAAGCTATCTTGATTATTGTAATCTGATCCGGTGGCTTAGACAGCTTGCATTCAGGCTAATGCGCAGTTGTTGAATTTGGCCTAGATGGCTTGGATAGCTGTGGTTCTGGTTCCGGATGTCGAGACGGAGCTAGCGCCAACAGAAGAAAGTAGATGGTGGTGGGATCAGATGTGGTGATCGGAGGCGGTGGTTGATTGGGAATTTGGGTTTATCAAGTTTAAGTGAAAGGTTGGTGTTAAATTTGGTCTGTAGAAGGGTATTTGAACTGGCTATAGATTGTGGTGCCATCGGATCTCAACCCAAGGGCTGAGGGTCTGAACAACAACAACATGCTTTCTTTTTTTTGGGGGGGGGGGGGGGGATTTTTTATTTTGTGGATTTCCAAATTGTGGGTTTTCCAGATTTGAGAGGGGTGAGAGAGGGAGTTTGTGGGCGACGAGGAAATGTGAGCGGATGAGGGTGAGCGTTGGTAGGGAAAATGAACAGTAGCCGACAAGCACAGGATGTAGCCATGCAAAGCCGGAACCATTCATCAACTATAGTGATCTAAAAGATTCGATAAAGGGTAGGCCGATATATCTTGGTGGTGGTGTCGCCGGATCAGAGCCCGGAGGTGGGAGATCTGAACAACAACAACGACGATTTTTGAATTTGATTTTGGCTTTTTAATTTGTGGGTATATCGATTTGGGGGTTGGATGGAGGATTAGAAGGGTGAGCTATGGGGTTACAAGCCCATCGGCAGCCTTGGGGACGCAGGGGCCAAGAAGGAGCTCGCCCTGGGGTCGGGAAACATATTTGAGTAGGTGGAGAGAAGGGGGAGCGAGGAAGAAACCGCGAGGGGAGGAGGCCTCAGCCTTAACGATGTGGCGGAGGAGGAGCGGAGGAGCTTCCAGGAGTCGACCTCCTGCAGGAAGTCGGCGGAGCCGCGAGGGTTAACAGCGGGCAGGAGAGCGAGAGAGAAGCACTCCAGCACCGCTAGAGCCCACCACAGCCAAGCCCCGAGAGGGATGGTCGGACCAAGACCCGTCGATGGGTTTGTGGGTCGAAGCCGCCAAGGATCTCATCGGGGAAGACCACCGGAAGCCCTGCAGGAGGGCGGCGAGCAGCAAACTTCCGATCTGGGTTGTTGGTTTTAGTTTTTGCGGCTAGGGTTTTTTTTGCGGCTATCCACTCCCCCATTCACATCTAAAGTTGTACGGAGTATTTTATTATCTTATGCATATATTGATTATTTAAAAAAATTGAGATTGGTTCATACGACTACAATTAAAAAGAAAACATCATGTGTTTCAACCGACTTCTCTTTTATTATATATAATAGATTAAGTTGTTGTCAGGAGCATCATATATTACAAACTTTATTAATCAAAATGTATATTCAAATAGGATCGAAGAAATATAGTCAAATAGGATCGAAGTTAAGAGAAGCTAGAAGAAGAGCAAGTTGATTATATAATTATAAAATTAATTATTAATTGATTGGTTAGGATGATTGGTGCACGAGTGCAAGCTTGAGAAAATCGAGACCAAAACTAATGCAAAGGTGTTGCTTTGTTAAGCGGAGTACAAGTTTTCGAGGCAGTTTAATTGTTTATAATAATTGACCATATAAGTTTTGCATCTAGTTTTAAAAAATTATGAACCATTTTGTTTTCCTTTTTTCTTGTAGGGAGTATATAATTTTTAGTTTAAAATTTAACAAATACAGTATACTACTCCGAGAATAGCAGTAACCTAAAGAAATTAAAGAGAAAACTCTCCTTTCTCTAGGTTTTCTAGAGAGAGGAAGCCAAATCCTTGACTTCAGCCGTTCTACCCTGAGTATGACCACCTTCGTACCACAGTGGAGTCGCTAGCCTTGATTGAGCATCACTCCCTGCAGACGCACTTGTTTCGATTACTCGGGCTTAAGCCCCTAATCCAAAATCCTTATTATGAGGCGTTCAAATTACAAATCAATTTGGGGCTTTAATGTCTCCGGGTCCATACTTCTGTCTCCTCCTACCCCCATGGCCTTATCTTGCTTCGTTTGGAGGTGGTTTAGATTTGATCGCTTGTTTCTTTTCATTTTGAAGCCCAAAATCTCAATCCCAAATGATTGCTCTGTTTGCATCCGATTTCGGTGTTGTGGGGTGGCGATTGGTCTCCTTCCTTACTCATCACCGTCGGCTGGGCTTGCTGGTGGCGTTGTTGTGTCCCGTTTGCTCCGTCTTGGAGCCTGGTGCCAGCTCGTCGATGCTTGCCTCCGGTTTTCTAAATCCAATCGGTTGCTCAAGGTTTCGGGTTCCCCATCCTGCTGCCTCATTGGGTGTGGTCGCTTGTTACCGCTTGGCCGATAGATCTACGCTGTCGCACAGGCTTGTCTCCTTCCTGTGCTAGTTGTAGTCGGCTCCTGACCATGTTGTCCTTGGGCCCGAAGAAGCCCGTAAATCTAGTGCTTTGGGCCAAGGTTTTTTCTTGGACCCGAGACAACCCAGATGGGGAAAAAAAGTTTAATAAATTTGTTATGTGTCATATACTCTCTCCGTTCGTATATAAATGACGTTTTGAGGTTTTATTAGTTTATCTAATTAATTGACGTTTTGCCCTTCCAAGCTCTTCTTTCTAATTAAGCGGAGTACTCCCTAATTTTGAGTTGAAAGCTGGAGAGAGGGTTGTACATTAATTAACTGTAATAATGAAAAGGTGCAGACGTTTGGGCCAATCTTGGGCCAGAATTTTCTCCAATTTGGAGTTAAAAGCTGATGATGGGATTTGTAGCATTAATTACATGTAATCATGTCTCTCCATCCGTACCAATCTTGAATCAGAATTTTCATTTCTCAATTTGTGTGTATAATTCTACAACCTCATTTATATACGTACGGAGGAAGTATATTACTTCAAAAAAAATTTTGTAATCCAAGACCATCTTCCTTTTTTGTAAGCAATAAAAAAAACAATTTTTTTTTACAAAATGGTATGACTTGATCCAATCGATCAAAGGATTCACATTTGACCCGATTAGTTACCATTACTCGTCGACTCGTGGCTTGGGAGAGTCAGGATTAAGGTCAGGGATATTTGGACCTTTAACTCCATGGGTAAAACCAATCCTCATGTCTAGCTACCAAAAGCTCCACATGCATTAAAGATGCACAAATTCTCACCTTCGATTGATAAGTAAAAATAAACTACTATCTCCTCCGTTCGGCAAAACATATCGTTTTAGAGTGTTAATTTTGTTTAAAGAAAATATGTCATTGTAGATATTTTAATCTCTAATTTAAGAAAATAATTTGTTAATTTTCTTAAAATTAAAAAAAAAAAGTCAAAATGGAATATAGAGTATTTTAAAAAGAACATCACAAAGCCGAAAAATAGAAATCTGATAATTGATTAATGGTATGTTTAGAGATAGATGGATGGATGTGTACAAATTAAACTAAACTAAACTTAAATATAACACTAAAAAAGGTAAATAAAAAAACAAATGGGACTTAAAGGGAGGTTTGATGGGGACATACGGAGTATAATTATCTAATCTAATAATCATGGTATAATGAGAAGCCGAAAAAAGTCCGACAATATGTTTGGTTGATGATTGAGGCGCACGGTGTCCCCACGTGCACGTGCCTAGCTGTCCCCACGTGCTCCCCCACCCGACAAGTCCTCAATCATCATCATCATGAATCATGATAGTTGATGGATGGATGATGGGGCCGTACGATGCTTCTTCCCATGTGACTCGCACGTGAACTCTCCCCACTTTCCGATGTCGAATCTCTCGTCCTGTCCCATTCCCAATCCCCCTCCCCCCCCTTCCTCCCTACTTGTCCCTCTCTTCTTAAATTACTTCTTTACCCCTCCCTTTATTGTATTATCCGATTTTATCCCCTATCATATTCTTTACCCTAAGAGTCGCTCTCAAGCTTTTACTATCTTAACTTGTAAGGATGAGATGCCGTGATTAATTTATTTTTTTTTTATTTTTTTTTTTGATAAGGAAATAATTTGAGACCGGACAGGCCCGGACCTCGAGAGGCCGACAAAGTCGGCAGACGGCAAGCCGTCTAAACATACAACAAAACAAAAAAAAACAACAAGGAAACAGAATATAGATACCTAATACAACAAAATAACTACGCAAAAAAACCCGGAGAACCCCAGACCCTAAGCGCACAAGCAGACACTGGAGCGAGAATAAAGAGACCCGGCATGGAGAAGTGGATAGCGAGCGCATGGGACAGCAAAGCTGACACGATGTCTCGCCGCCGGAAAGACGGAAAGCAGTAATCCACGTAGGGCAAAGACGACTCCTGGGGAAGTGTGGATCACACGACGTTCCCTCCACCTAGATGAAGGATCTTCGGAGACCACGAACACCACCAACACGATCACTTCGATCAACCAGGGCCGCAGAACTGCTCCTCAACCGAAACTAACCACGAATCCAACAGACAGAACTCCAACCAACCCGAGAAAGTGAAGCACGACCGTAATAGGACGAAGAGCGCGGAAAACTCCGGAAAATATTTACGCAAGTTATAATTTGTTTTAATTATAATTTATTTACTTTAATTTATTAGGCAAAGTTTGGGCCCAAACAAACAAGGCAGAATCCACCAGGCCCGGGTCACCTTCGGGCCCAAGGCAAGCCCAAAGGCAAAGGAAAGCCCGGGCCCGAGAGGAAAAGAGCCAGGGAGAGCACCGTCAAATGCAATCCCTAACTGAGACGATGAGATCAGCCGAGGGAGGAAACCGGAGGCGCCGAGATAGCACCGGCGAAACCAGATCGACCACACCCAGGGCGAAGGGAAGCCGAGAAGGGTGAAAAAGAGTAGGTGCGGGCGAGCGAAACGCGACCCGGAGATCACCAGAGGGGAAGACCAACCACCACCAAAGGTGGCGCCGAAGGAGCCAAGACCACTCCATCCCGGTCGGAAAACGATTGGATTCCGAGGAAGGAGAAGAGGAGTCAGCGATGGCAGGGGAAGGGGACCTCGAGAATCGACGAGAGATACACGCTCCGCCAAGGACGGCGCCGGAAGGAACAAATCGAAAGCCCCCAAGACGGAGAGCACCGGTACAACGAGGAGGGTGGAGAGGATAAAGTGGGTAGGGGGAATGAGACCCCGAGGATCCGACGGGGAGTGGCCTTTCACCACCCAGATCGACGAATCTGAAGGCCGAAAGACCCAGCGCCACCGTGGAATACCCGACGGGAGACAATTGATAGGGATATTTCAAGGCCTCCGAAGAGGATTTAGATGCCTCCGAAGAGGGTTTAGATGCCTCCGAAGAGGGTTTAGATGAGCTTTCAAGGCCTCCGAAGAGGATTTAGATGCCTCCGAAGAGGGTTTAGATGCCTCCGAAGAGGTGGTTCGTATCCTCCTCCGAGGGGTTCTTGGACACTAAATTTGGACAGTAGAAGCCGGGCGGAGATCATCGGGGTGGCAGCCCGTTGGTGCTGGCTCCCTCAGAGAGGAGAGAGGTCTCCGGTGGTGGTGTTCATCAAAACCCAAATTGGGTTTTTTTTTTCCTCTCCCAAAAGAGAGCGTTTTTCCAACACAGGGAGAGGATCAAATACGAGATGCCGTGATTAATGTATCACGAGTTTGATTTATCGGAATATTTCGTTTTAAATTGTTTTTTTTAATGAAAAAAGAAATCTTTTTTTTTTAAATTTTACCTATTTTCATTATTCCATTCGTTCACCAAAATATATCATTTTAGTTTATTTCACTAAGTTTAAGAAATTTAACAAACTCGATGTTCCATATATATCCTAGTCAAATACTCCAATCCTCAGCTATTTCTACGAGTATAGAGTATTTGAATAGGATGTCTTCAAACTCGATTAGCTTGTTTAAATATGAATATAATGTGAATATGATATTATTTATTCTTACTCAATATAAAATAAATGGCATCATATTCATATTCACAAGCAACAATATTCATATATTCATACCCACATACATAATATTCATACTAATGTAACACAATATTCATTCGTTTCACCGTTGCACCGAATATATATATATATATATATATATATATATATATATATATATATATATATATATAGAGAGAGAGAGAGAGAGAGAGAGAGAGAGAGAGAATAGATCAATTGTGCACACCCCTTAGGGTGTACTTTGTGCACAATTGTGAACCCTTAGATTGATTGTGATGAAGGGCTAAGATTAATTGATTTTTTAATTATTTTTTAAATAAGAAAGGTAGGCCCCACATAAGAAACCCACTTACCTTCATTGTTGAGCGCGTGAGGTTGTCTTCCATCCAATTTCTACCCTAATGAAAAAACAAACAGATCCAATTTCACAAATTAAAAACAAAGATGGTGATCGAAGAGTAGATCGAGAAGGATGAAAAGCCTGTCTTCGATCGACGGATTTTCGGTGGCTATGGGTCCGACGGCGCCGATGGGTTCTGAAGAGGTTTTCAGGCGAAGAGGGGAGGAGGTATATATATATATATATATATATATATATATATATATATATATATATATATATATATATATATATATATATATATATATATAGAGAGAGAGAGAGAGAGAGAGAGAGAGAGAGAGAGAATAGATCAATTGTGCACACCCCTTAGGGTGTACTTTGTGCACAATTGTGAACCCTTAGATTGATTGTGATGAAGGGCTAAGATTAATTGATTTTTTAATTATTTTTTAAATAAGAAAGGTAGGCCCCACATAAGAAACCCACTTACCTTCATTGTTGAGCGCGTGAGGTTGTCTTCCATCCAATTTCTACCCTAATGAAAAAACAAACAGATCCAATTTCACAAATTAAAAACAAAGATGGTGATCGAAGAGTAGATCGAGAAGGATGAAAAGCCTGTCTTCGATCGACGGATTTTCGGTGGCTATGGGTCCGACGGCGCCGATGGGTTCTGAAGAGGTTTTCAGGCGAAGAGGGGAGGAGGTGAAGGCCGGCTGCAGCGATTGGGAGGGAGGTGATTGGGAGGGCGGCGATTCGTGGGAGCGATTGGGAGGGCGGCGATTCGATGGCTATGGGTATGACGGTGATGGTCTGATGGAGGAGTGCAAGAAATCGATGGTGGCGGCGAGATCCGATCTCCGGCCAATACCTGCTTTGCAGATCCGGACCTGGGGGTTGGAGCTTGCACCGTTCTTGCCCCTTCGTTTGCGTGTGGTATGATGGTGGAGGAGGTGTAAGCTGGGTTGTGTGGCCCCGTCGCCGGTGGTCGGCGGCGTGAGTCCGGATCCTCCGGCGATACATCGTCTTCAAGATCAATGAGGAATCCCGACGAGTCACCGTAGGTCGGATAATCCGGCGAAGGCTACGCCGATCTCGTCGGCTCGATCCCTCTGACGAATGCTGCTACGCCGTCTGCGGGTGATTATGGGAGGTGGGTGGTGCAATTGGAAGGCCAACAACAATGCCAAGTTGAGTTAGATGCATACTTATTTTATTTTGAAAGAATTTTATTCTTTAATTCAACCATTATTCGGTAAATTTCTAATAATTATTCAACGCAACGTGTGTATTTTGTGATTGAGAGATGAGATTTATCGATATTATTCGTTGAATTCTGAATAATTATTCAGCGAAATGTGTGTATTTTGTAGTTTCAAATAAGATTGGGATCTGAGATGGTCGATCCATATTATTCGTTGAATTCTGAATAATTATTCAATGGAATATGGGTATTTTATAATTCGAAATCAATGTGTGATTGAGTTCTAAGGTTTTCGATATTATTCGTTGAGTTCTAAATACAAGTATTATTCGGCGAATTTCTAAATATTATTAATTACAACTGTCATTTTTTTAGAGAAGTCTTAGATTGTTAATTGTATGCGTTACACATGAAATATTATTCAGTGTGATACAGACATTATTCGATGAATTTGTAGTTGTTACTCGTTATTAAAAGACATTTTTTATCGCAACACATAAACTATGAGATTATTCGGTGAAATATGAAGCATTATTCGTATAAATCGTAAGTATTGTTTAGGGAATTGAGGTTTTTTTTTCATCTAAATTTGATGGGAAAAAAAACATTATTCGGAAGTACGTAACAAATTATCCAGTGGAATTGGTGAATTTTCATATAAACTGGATGGAAAAAAATAATGTAATATTATTTGGTAGGATCTGAAAGATTATTCGGTTAAATTGATAAATTTCAAAAACAAACGAAATCAGGTGGTTCCACCAAAAATCACTCATATTTTTCATAAAATATATATAAAAAAAATAAAAGAATGGGGTTGCAAACTTTAAAAAAAAAAGGAATGGCAGTAAAAAAAAGAAGGAAATATTAAAAAAATGGGGTTGCAAACTTAAAAAAAAAGGAGTAGCAGTTTAAAAAAAAAAGAAATAAGGAAATACTAAAAAAAAAAAACAATTTCAATCATTCCACAAAAGATGAGATATGACCGGTCACGGAGGATTGATCATCACATGCACACGCGCGGTCTCCATGAAAGTAAGTAATTTTTTTGGTGGGTCCCACATTTTTTAATTAAAAAATAACAAAAACATCCAATTAATCTTAGTCATCCATCAACCCTCTATTAATGGCCCGGATTCGTGCACTAGGTATACATACATATATATATATAGGGTGAGGTTAAAGTGAAAAAGGGGCTTAAGATGAAAATTTCTCTTAAAGTGAAAATGGGTTAAAAAAACATACCCGCGTCCCAACAATAGAAGCAGGCAAGCAGATCGCTCTCGGACTCCCGCACCCACACCCGCGTCGAGCCACCTCCGGCCACCAGTGTTGACAGGCAAAATTCCATAAATTTTATTGCTCATATTTGATTCATAATATTTTTTGGGATCATGAAATTAAATTAACTAATCAATTTGGTGAAGTGGGCTCCAAGTGAGCAGGCTTTTCAGCCCAATTGAAAGCCCAATCCAATGGCCAATTAGAGGCCCGAATTTTGTTCTATATGAATGAAAAAGAAACCCAATTGAAAAAGGTAGCATACAGGAGAATGATGTCTTAAAGTCTACACTTTCAACTGCCCCCATCTATCAAGCATACTCTATCAATCTATACTCCCTCACCGTTCAAAGATATACATATATATTAACAAAAGAAATCCCTCAACTGCCCCCATCAATCTATGAAAGGTATGGTGTCCTAAATGTTCACCTTTTTCACCTATAAAAGGAAGAGTTTACAGCTTTTGGAAGCTCCACTCCACGGCACTTCCATCTGCAAAAAAAAAAAAAAAAGAAAGAAAGCAGAAAACAAAAAAATCAGGAAGAAGCAAAAGAAGAAAAAAAAAAGAGCCAAACACTTGCAAAAAAAAATTAGTGTCAATCTCAAAACACAATCAGGTAGTGAGTCCATTCAATCCCAGTTCGATTCTTGAAACCAGGGCCTCGAGAACCTTGCGAGCTTCTTCGAGTGGTCTGGTTTCGAAATCATTTGAGTCCCTCATTCACTTTACTTGCTATCAAAACTGTCCCAATTTAAGTTTCCATTTCGATTCCATGAATCTTACCGCGGAAAACCTTGCGAGCTTTCTCCGCGGCTTGGTTCTGTAATCATTTAATTGCTCCAAATGGAGCTGTTATGCTGCCCAATTTTACACATCCAAGTTGTTATACGGGCGAAAAAAAAAGAGAGAAGGAAACAAACAACCACCATTTTCAAACTCTTCACACGACACAAAAAAAAAAGGAAGAAAGAAAAGCTGTAATTTGGACAAGATTAGTCTGAAATGGCGTCTCGAGCAAAGTCTCACACCCCTAATGCAAAAATGAAAGTTGGGGGAAATTAAAGAGCACAAAACAGTGGCTTTTCACTCAACTAAAAAAAAAAGAGGTCATCTAATTTGAAACCTTCAGACAATCAACAAGTATTCCAAATTGTGATTTAAGATTCACAAAGAAATTAGTTGGGGAACACCAAAAATTGGAGGAGCATAATTTAACCCACAACAAAACAAAAGAGAAAAGAAAAGACAAACCTAAGCTTGATTTCACTCTCCAAATCAACAAATCTCCTTCGGTTCTCCTTGATTCCGCGTCTGAAGGGCCATTCCGTCAACTTTTCGTTCTTCCTCCTCGCTCGAGTCGCGTCGGGCTGATTGGCAGGGGTCGCTCCGCTGGTCCTCGTCCTTCTTTCTCGCTTGAAGCGCACCGGACCGGACTGAAAATGCCGCTACCGCCGGGCGATTGTGGCACCTTCGACCCTTCGACTGAATCCACTGTTCCCAATTCAGGAAAAGGGTTTAAGCGGTGGAGTTCTTCTCTCCTGTGAAATGCACGAGCTGTGAGAGTGTTAGGGTAAAAAAAAGACTCGACACTGTTGAAATCAGTTTGCAAAAGGGTATAGGTTAAAAAAAATACAGGCTGAATTAACATGTAGGGATATTGGGCTTAAAAAAATAAAACAATGGGTAGGTGGATTTAATACCAAAAGCCCAATTTCAAGTTTTAGATGGGCTCTTCAGTTTTAAGAAAAAAAAGAAGCAAAGAAACAAATTGGCAATTGAAATCATGCCCATATGTACGAGCCCTTCGGTTTGAGTATGCTTAATTGCATATTGTGCCCACAAAAATGAACCACCCAACAATATGCATTACATGTCATACGGCATGAATGATGAGGCTTTCAAAAAGGGTATATTTAATTACCAAATCAGCCCACTAAATTTTGGAAATTATAATTGGCGTAAATTATAATTTGAGTTTAATAAAATTATAAGGTTAAACTCATAAAATTCCATTGTCAATTTATTCCAGTGGGTTGATCTCAAAACTGACTTCAACAAAAACGGAGTCAAAATCTCAAATCGAGTTTCGCCAAATATAAACTCGATTCGTTTAGAACTACGTAAGACTTGATACTCTTTTACGAGTTACGTAGGAAATTCGGTATAAAATTTAACATATACTGAATTCAGTCACCTTTCCCAAAATTAAATCATTTCTCAAAAGAACTACGTAAAGACTTGATATTCTTTTGCGAGTTACGTAGGAAATCCGATATTAAAATTCAATATATATCGGATTCAGTCGCCCATCTCAAATAAAATTAATTTGGTTCCGATAGAACTACGTAAAGACTTGACGCCTCATATCGGCTACGTAGGTAACTCGATATTAAATCCTAAAAATATATCGGGTACAGTCGTCAACCTCTAAATTCACTTTTAAATGAATACGAGGTTAAATCTCACTACATTAAATCAAAACTTTTGAACTACGAGTGATTTGATTCTCTTTCAAGAGATACGTAGGAAACTCGATATAAAGCTATCGCTAACCGAGTTCAATCACATGGTCCTCAAATGATCAAAACCAAATTAAATCGGTTCTTCTGAACTACGTAAGGCTTGATTCTCTCCCAAGAGATACGTAGGCAACCCGTTAAAATTCGGGTGCAGCCCAAATCACCAAAACCAAAATTCCTGGTATCGATATGACTTCGAATCAAGAGGATAACCAAAAGGGGTCGAACTTAAATATTAAAAATCAATTAAAATGTGTTGTACGATTATCGCGCATTTTTGTTCAACAACCAGCGCTTGGCCGCGCTCGAGCCCACCCCTGGGCTCACCCCCCGAGCCTTGACTAGGCTTGGTTCGAGCCAATTGCTGCCCAGGCGAGCCCAGTCGAAGCCCCACGTCGCTTCTTCTCTCATCGGCCTCCCACGCCACCCACGAGCCACCTCCGGCCACCAGCCCCCACCTGCTCAAACCCCCTCCCTCAAGCGCACCCCCCGAGACCGGAACCCCAATGGTTCGAGCCCAGCCGAGCCTACACCGAGCCCATCTTTCCCAACAGCGCTAATCGGTGCTTTTGGCTCGGAATACCTTCGAAATCCCGATTTTGCTCCTTGTTTCCACTCGAATTTGGTATGATTTCTAACCCTAAACTTGTTTATTACAGCTATTTAGATTGTTTGAATGATTTAGGTTGAGATTGAAAACCTAGGGTTTGATTTAGGAGCGGAATTTGGGGCTTTTTGCCAAAAGCTAAATTGATTGAAATTGATGATATGGTTGTGTTGTTGGGTTGATTTTGAGCTAATTTCATGTTCATATCATTGTCAAATTGTTTATAGATCATTAGCTAATTGGATTTTAGAATTTTGGGTTTTTTTGCCAACATCCAAATTGATTGAAATTGATGATATGGTTGTGATGTTGGGTTGATTTGGAGCTAATTTCATGTTCATAGCATTGCCAAATTGGTTGTGAATCATGAGCTAATTGGATTTTAGAATTTTGTTGCGATATGCTTTAGGGCGATTAGATTCTTCTATTTTAGCATGAAAATCATAATTTAGCCTATTAGCTCAATTGGTAGAGCAATGTGCGTTTGCACAAAGATGTGGGTTCAAATCCCACATAGGTTACAGAATAGACAAGAGCGCAACAATCGCAAATTGTTAATCATGCACATTATAATCTTAGTTATGCACAATTGTATCCTACTTTTGCACAATCCTATCTTACTTTTGCACAATTGTATTATTAGATATGCACAACATAATGTTACATTTACAAAACATAGTGTTATATTTGCACAACTTGAAGTTATATTTTGCACAATATAATGTTATATTCACACAACATTATATTATATGTGCACAACGTAACATTATATTATTAGATATGCACAACAAAATGTTACATTTGCAAAACATAGTGTTATATTTGCACACCTTAAAGTTATATTTGCACAATATAATGTTATATTCGCACAACATAATATTATATGTGCACAACGTAACATTATATTATTAGATATGCACAATATAATGTTACATTTGCAAAACATAGTGTTATATTTGCACAACTTAAAGTTATATTTGCACAATATAATGTTATATATGCATTATATCATCTTATTTGTGCACATTATCATTTTATTATTGCACTTTATAATCTTATTCATGAACGGGAACACAAAAAAAGCAACCATAAATAGCTTATGTGGGATTTTGAACTCGAACCTTTGTGCATGGGCACATCACTATATCATTTTTTGAGCTAATAGGCTTTTAATGGCACATGTTGCATTAAAGTACAAAACTGTCATAAAATAGCGGTCCATAAAGAAAATTTTTGGTATGACACATTATGAAAATGCACATTTATTAATAATAACATTTATTGTATTATTTGTTCACTTTATATTTTGTAATCTCATCTTTTTCCCTTTTTAAAATAAAGACAAAAACTGTAATGTAACATTCTTGTTGTATTTTTTTAATATTATAGTTGCACCTAACAATATTATTTCAAATAAAAATTACGGGCTAAAATCTGTAATTTTCATAATTGAAATAAGGGCAATATTCGTATGAATGGAAAGTTTGGGGGGCGTGTGAAATTTACCCCATAATTAGGGTCATTTAACCATTTTCCCATTTACTTATAAAATTAGGCCCATTTACACCAAAATTAGGCCAATTTATTCATTACTCATTTAATTAGGCCCATTTACCTTTAAATTAGGCCCATTTACATCCAAATTAGACTATTTTCACTGTAAGAAGGATTTTCATCTTAAGCCCCATTTTCATTTGAACCTTTATATATATATATATATATATATATATATATATATATATATATATATATATATATATATATATATATTCGGATGATGATGAGACCATGTTTGAACAGTCGGATGATGATGATTTGGATGGCTAGATTTAAATTAAAGGAAATCATGGAAATAATTTAAATAAAGAAATATTGCATTTTTCTCTCCAAATCCCTTGTTTATCTCTAAATAATATTAACGTCATTTTCATTTAATTGCAACGTGAATATTCAAAATGAATATGTATTCAAATGAATAATTAATAATTTATTCATATGAATAAGTGGAGTTTATTCAAATGAATATTTATTCCGATTACTAACTAATAATATATTCAAATGAATAAGTGGAGTGTATTCAAATGAATATTTAGTCGGATGGATAACTAATAATTTATTCAGATGACCAAGTCGAATATATGCAAATGAATATTTATTCAGATGAATATGACGCTAGTATTCAAATGAATATTTATTCAAATGAAGAAGTCGACTATATTCAAATGAATATTCATTCATATTCGAATCGTAAGTTACGTATTTTCAATGTAAATTGATGTATATTAAAGGCAATTAATTTTTTTAGTTTCCATAAATTACTCTTTTTAGTTTTAACATTCATCATAACCCTTAATTCAAATTTAATCTAATGGCTTAGAATTGTTCTCACGGATGCATTCTAAGGGGTGAATGCATTGCAGAGTTACTCTATATATATATGCTCACAAACGAATATTTATGTTGATAACAGTATATCATTCATTGGTGATATATTAACAAATGAATTTATATAAGAAAATATTTGCTGATAAATAGCTATAAATGAATTCTAATACATGGTGATAAATATAATTGAAATACAATCAAAATTGGTGAGCGAATTGAAAAATACCTTAGCTAAATTGGGGAGCGAAAATTCATGAGATGAAATTGGAGCTTGTTGTACAAGAAAACTGGAGAGGAGCCGAAATTGAGAGACATAGGCAACAGTTAGGGTCCCCGATAGACATTTAATTAATAAAGCTTGAATAGTGGATATTTAATTAACTATGTCTTATTATATAGATAATTACTCCCTCCGTCCAATAATACATGGGTTTTTAGAGGTAAATTTTTGTCCAACAATAGATTAGCTTTTATGTTTTCTAGGTAAGAAGTTGTAATGATTTGTATTGGTTTGTGTGTTGTTGACTTTTTAAAATAATTTGATTGGTTAAAATGTGTAGTGAGTGTTTAAAAATAATGTAACACCCCCTTTTATAACCCGAGGGAATGCCACAACGCCAGTGATTACTCGGACTTTAATGTCTTCATAACCACCTTAGGCTTATAGGGACATGCAACCATGCTCCCATAAACAAGATGATAATATTAAATACATAAATGAAATAAAATTTAATAGCGGAAGTCTTGAAATATAAAAATAACTCTCTATTAAACTCTCCTCAGAAATCGAGGATTTAATTACAAATTGAGAACAATACAGCGGAAGACTTTAAAAAAAAATTAAAACAATAGAACTCTTATACAACATATCTAGAAATTTTAAAATTTAAATACAATGTTAAAAGTAACTTTAATGTCTTCTCAACTTCTCTTATCTTCTCCTCTGAGACTCGATCTAAACCTTCGAAAACTGGTCTGGCATCCAGAATGAAGGACACCAGCCATCCAAATAGAGGACGGTTAGTTCGCAAGAACTAGCAAATGACGGCTCAAAAACTGAGACTTCTCTGGACTCAAACTCAGTGACCATAATACGGTATGAATCTAAACCCAAATGCGATTATTGAGAATATTTTATGTGAAGGCTCAACATTTTAAAACACGACTCATGTGACACGGATAATCCAGTAGGATTGAGTAACAAAAGATGCGAGCGACAAGCACTCTTAGGAACCATACTCCGATTACAGATGGAATATGATATAGCTTGAATTAATTGTGATCACTATAAAACTTTGTGCTTACTATGTTAAGAAGATGTATATATATATCACACTTCGCTCACTTTCCTCACGTTGAGTAGCTTAAAATAGATTGATACAACACACTTCACTCACTTCCTCACATTGAGTAGCTTAAACACAGGTTTATATATATGCTTTACACGTTTACCACTCTTAGTATGAATTGAATGTTTCACATCACACATTGTTCATTATATTATGATACCGACCCCGCTCTCACTAGCAGATAGCAGCCTACTACCGGAGGTAGTGTAACATTTCTCTACGGAAATGTGTTAGTTTCATGAAACCTTTAGACCGAGGAGTAACGGCCCCGACCTGACTCTACAACATCACTTTCACTTGACTTCACACATTACGGTTCACACTGCTTTACATTGATTGATATGTTTTACTTGCATTGATCTTGATTCAATTGAGTTCCAATCATAACACAATCCTCACATTGTTACTATTTTATTTAAGACATCCTAGGTGATCACACAACACACGAAAGTAACCCATGTTATTTAGGGGTAACATGAGCGCCAAATGAAATAGAAGCAATAAAAATAAAAGGATGGAAACATTAAAGAAGAGGCATGTTCCATACCTAACTCATTGGCATGAAAGAACGAGAATAAATCATGCTTTAAATAACAGGTGAATGACTATATTCTTATCTTATCTTAAGGTCACCCATTTATATATATACTTGCCAAATTCAAACTGACGGTAAATAAATCACACAAGCAGGTGAATTGCAATTTATTTTAATTAATTTGGCAAGCATTCCAAGGAAAGAAAACAACAAGACACGAATGCACCGAAATGAGCGGAAAAGCTCGGAAAGTCACTTGCCTTGATCCGAAGTTGCAAGCTTTGACTTAAGTGGTTGGTTGAACTCGAATTCCCTCGTATGGGCGTAAGGGTTGACGATTCTCTACGATTTAACGGAATTCGAAAGCATTTATGCCCATATAAAAATACGGGTTAGAATCTGGAATTTTAGAAAACTGGGCAGGGGCATATTTTAACAAAACTGAAAGTATGGGAGGTTTAACGCAATTAACCTTCTTCAATCTCCCACCCGACAGTACGTGCCCAGCGTTTTTCCGGTGAGGTTCCGGTGAGGCTTCAGCGAGGCGTAGCGGCTTTGATAGTGTTCGGGATGATACGCAACTGGTGGCTACGGCCTCGTGGCGATGAGGCGCTCCTCCCTGGTGGTCCTGGCGGCAGCGGCAGCGGTTGGAAGCGGCGGACGAGGGCGGCTCCGGCGGGGTTGAATCGAAAATAGGGTATTCGAATTCGGGATATTTTTGTGAAACTTTTGTGAAGGGGATTGTCGATTAAGGTGTTTAGAACACGATGAACTAGTTTGAGAGCTCGGATATGGAGAGGAATGGTTGTGGTGTGCTTCGAACGTGATCCCGAAATGGGTATTTATAGGAGGAGGATTTGGGGACGGATTTGATTAAAATAAATCCGAAAATCGATTAGATAATTACTCATAACGCTATCACAACCCTCAATTTGATGGGATTCGTCCCGAATAGAGCGGATTTGGATGAACTTCGAATTTGGGGATAAGTTCGTTCGGTTGCGGTTCAATCCCGAATCTCACAATCAGTTGCATAAATCTCCTTAGAAACAGATAGGGAACGTTCTAGAATGAAAAGGTTTAAGATTTGAGCGAGATTTGAGGAGACAAAATTTCACCTTGGTTTACAGTGAATCGACGCAGGCGGGAGGAAGAAGATGGGTTCAACTGAACCGGTTCAACATTTTTTTGATGGGTTTGGTTCACTTGAACCGAAAGAAATAAAAATAGAAACCATTGGTTCAAGCCTTATTTCTATTTATAAATATATGTACATGTATACCCGAAATTTTCATTTATTTAAATCCTACATAATTTAGATAATATCATAAAATTTAATTTAAATGCATTTCATTTTGCATAATAACATTTCTTTTAAAACCTTATATTAAAATAAAGTACAATTATAATTCCCTCTCCATTTCGAAGAAAACCATACAACTTTGCCTTAAACAATATAACTTCAAATCTAATTTATTTACTATCGATGCATATGAATAAATAACAATAAAAATGAAATATCTCAAGAATAGTTATAAAAACTTAAATGTATAGTTAATTTGAAAGACTTTTCTAAGTTCAAAATAAAAGGACTTTTATTACGAAAATTATATTTACTTAAAAAGAAATACCCAAAGATAATTTGGGGGTATTTCAAATAATACTCCCTCCGATCTAAAAAGATTGTCGTTTGACTTTTTAACACGTATTTTAAGGAGCTAAAAACTATATAAAATATCAACTTTTTTTTAATTATTTTTTTACAAGTTAATATTTGTTGGTAATAAGTATTTGATTGTAAAAAAATAATTTAAAAAAAGTTGATACTTTATATACTCCCTCCGTTCATCAAAACTTGTCGTTGTAGAGTTTTGTTTTTGTTCGGAAAAACTTGTCATTTTAAGTATTTTTGCTTCTACTTTACTAAAATACCCTTGATTTGATTGATTTGTTGTGAGTTGTAGTTTTTGATAAAGTAAAAAGTAGAGTGATAAATGGGGGTAAATTAGTAAAAAAGGAGTGTAATTATTAACTTTATTAAAAGTTGTGTGGAGAGTTAAAATGACAAGTTTTGCCGAACGGAGGGAGTAGTTTTTAGCTCCTTAAAATACGTGTTAAAAAGTCAAACGACAATCTTTTTGGATCGGAGGTAGTAAAATTTATGAAAAAGTTAGTGTAATGATGATGTTTTTTTAAAAGTAAATTGTTTTATTAAAACTTGTGCAAAATGCTAAAAGCCCATGTATTTTAGGACGGAGGGAGTACTTTTTTTCCCAACATATAGATTAATTACAGGGTTGTTATTTTCACCCCTAAGTTTTACTAGTTCCACCGCTAACCACCGCATCTCGTTGTGGTAGATTTAACGACAATTAAGCAGCCCACAACAGTATGGTGCGGTGAGTTGGAGGTGTACACGGGGACCCGCCGTAGTATTGTGTGGTGGGTCTCCGTTCCTTTTGAACCCCACCACCGCATATATATGTGGTGACCCTATAAGCATAAGGGGAGTCTTCTGGTGGACCAGACAAGACCGGAAAACCCTCGCAGGACTGTGCGGTGAGTTAGACTAGATAAAAATCAAATACAAAAAATGTGCATATGCCTCAAAAAATTAAAAGGGAAAATTACAATGTCAACTAATAGAGCAAAAACACAAAAACAAAATGAACAAATACTCTGACGGAAGGGGAAACGTCGTTAGGTTTTACATCGCCAAAGAAATAATAACCCAAACTAATAAACTAACTAGTAAACTAGTATAGCGGATAAGTAAGGGGTCGAACCCACAGAGAAACAAGTACTTCAATGCAATGTGTATTTATCAATTTTGACAATAAAGATGGAATTGGAATATGAATGAAGGTAGACAATGCAAATAAACTAAGATAAAGATGTTAGCAAGAGCGAATAAAAGATATAAGAGTAGAGCATATGGTTTCGCATACAATTCACAACATTGGTTAATTTACTTGATCCTTGAGGTGATTGCAATATTATTCTTAAGCATATGTTGACTACCTTTAATCGTTTGTTCCGTAGAGAGACAATCTCTTATTCAATATTACTAAAGAATATCATTAACGATTCGAATACTTAAGACCAATTGACATATCAATTCAATGCAATTAGAAAACAAAGCAACAACCCATTCTGCCCTAATAACATCTACTCGACATAGATCAATTATTATCATCCACTACAAAGGCATAGAAATATTACTAAATCAATACCTTCGTTTGCTATCGGGAAACCAACAACGGATTCATAGCATAGATGCGAATTCTAACTAGATGTGCGGTCATAGAGAGAATCACAAATATAATCAATAAGAACAAGATGATAAATACACTCCTGAATAATATAGAAATCAAGTCTCACAATCAACCAACCATGTCTTGAATCATAGCAAAACCATAAGAATTCTAGGTAAGCATAACGTACCTTGAATCCCTAAACTTAAATCCTCTCATCTCTGTTTGAGTTAATGAATAATTGAATGAATTAGATTATTGAAACCTACTGCGAAATATGTCTCATATATAGCCAAAGATGTTGGCTAAAAACCCTAGGAAGAGTAGATCGATAAGAGTTTCCATAAAGATAGACTTGGGTCGCATATCGCAAATCCGGATCTGACGAGAACGGTGGGCGTCGTGTGAAAGGCGACAGGCGCCGTCCTATGCAGTGGCGACAAATTCGACAAACTGAACTTGTAACACACTTTCTGGAGTCATCCTTCGTCCGATTGACGCATATGAATATGCGTTGGAAAGCTCTTTCCAAGCATTATGATTCTCATAAAGACCAGATAAGCTAATTCCAACTTCTCAGAACCTTAAAGATGAGATTTCTCCATATTCTCCATTTCCGCTCTTGTTCCTTAGCTCTTCT
The DNA here is from genome assembly GCA_963922045.1 of Persicaria maculosa. Taxonomy (NCBI): domain Eukaryota; kingdom Viridiplantae; phylum Streptophyta; class Magnoliopsida; order Caryophyllales; family Polygonaceae; genus Persicaria; species Persicaria maculosa. The sequence goes on along the minus strand of OY998259.1, from coordinate 21,775,388 downwards.
TTGTCCATTTGCTCCATGCTTTCTCCAGCCTTCGAGTTCGCATCTTATAACCTACAAATAAACACTAAAAACCATAGATTATGAACTATGAATACCAAATGACCAAGAATATGAATAAGCTTATTAAACATGCAATATGAATACTTAATGCACCTAAAACCTACCTATAAAATATGCATTATCATACCCCTAAAATCGTAAAGGAACACAAAAAGAGAAGGAAAACTACACCGACACCGACAATGAAACAAAAAAACATACAAAATATAACGAACACAAAGTTTGGAAAATGTCATACATCAAGAATCCAAGAATATATACAAGGTTACAAATCAATGAAACGGAAAATGCTAATAGTGCAGCTGACGACCACCATCCCGACAACGGCAGGTTCTATAACGTGCAATCCTTGTCGGGAACTCGTCGTCCCACTCGTTGACACTAGTGTGGTGGTGCGTCGTCCATGTAATGTATACCAGGGGTAAAGGCAATCCAAGCAACAACCAAATCTGCATATAACATAAGAATATTGGAATTAGAAGGGAAAAATGAAAGTTTACCCACGTAGTGTATATGAAATAGAAAACGTACCGGTACGAAGTGGTTGTTGTTACCGACTAAAGCTATCCCATCTAACTCTTCTTAGGGAGGTAATGACGGGCCATTGGTGGCATACAGCGGGAGGCACAACATCGACATCATTTGTGACAGTATGACCAACGGACGTTAGTGAACCATCGCAAACACTTCACCCATAATCGGAATCTCCATCCAATAAGTAGCATCGTGACATGTTCCGAAGTAGTTGACCCTCATAATGAGCTCATCTAATGCTAGATAGTAATGGTAGCGATCTACATGCACCTGTAACTCAGCGAGCAACTGCCGTCGAACCTGTGACCTTGCGCCATGCCCCAAGTTCAGAAGACATGTAAGGGATCTGTATCCATAATGACTATCACCCGCAATATTTGTGACAGCTCGGATGAAGCTTATCATGAACTCGTCGATGTTGTCGGTTCCTCAATTGAAACTAATGTGCGTGACACCCTGAGGTGGAAGTGTAGTCAGTGGTGCAGAGGGAATTTCAACCTCAGGATCCGACCTAATCGGCATCGCCCTCTCCCTCGTCCACGGCCCCGAGCACGTCCTCTCCTCGTCCCCTTCCATACCCACTTACAGAATCATCGACGTTAATTGTATTGGACCTAGTGACCTCTTCATTCCATTTAGCTGCAGTAGCGTTGTCTGGTGATGATCGACCTTGACTTTGTCCCCTGCATGAGACGTTGTTCCCCTCTCTATCAACTTGACGTTGGGCCCGAGCACTCTCACGTTCCCACAGCAAGGGTCGTTCAACAGGGATGGCGAGTCCTCGGTCTCCCGGTTGGACGACAATCCTCTGGGTTAGGTGGAATCAATGGCGTATTAGAGGGTCGATCCCCATCGTTGAATGCCGATGATATCCTCCAACGAGTGTCCTCGTCCATATCTCCACTCTGGAACAACGTGATTAAGCATGTCATGTCGAAATCCGCTCTTGCGAGCGGAGTGTGATCATCAACACGCTCATAGGTGATTGACCTCGACTGTGAATCTGCAACGGTCTAATAGGTGATCGACCTCGACTGTGATTGACCTCGATTGTGAATCTGCGACGGTCTAATAGGTGATCGACCTCGACTGTGAATCTGCGACGGTCTAATAGGTGTATGTGAATCCCAACAAGCTTGCATTTCATGTATGGATGACAGACCATAAATAACAAGTTGAAACATTCTTTTGACACAATATGTCTTACCCGATCGAATATCCATAGACCGTGTGAGTCTGTCGGTCATGTGTTATACGCTGGAGCCTCGACCCATCGTAATCTTCACTTCTCTGATTTGGTCATCCATCATGAGATCGATTGCTTTTACAACGTGGGTAAAATCATCGATGAAAGAGTTTAAGGTGCTCTTGAGCATTGAATGTGCGGGCTCAGCCCTACATAAAACGATTTCGCACCTGAAAAGGACTATGTATTCAATTGAATAGGAAAATGATAGGTTGAAGAAAAATTTGTGCGTACCTATTTGTCGTCCTCGTGCCAAAATGTTGTATCTGTTCATGCACGAACAATATTCTCCGAGTAATCGCGCAACCACGTCGCTTCCAAATAAGGCATCAATCCTTCGATGTGAACCTACTCGACATGCATGCCCTTTCTTTTTTTGTTAAACGTCTCAGCTGATCTTGATTTAAAGAGGCCAAAACATGCGCTCTAAAATAACCTATTCGCAAAGTCGAGATTCTTCAACTTCTTGAAAGCTGCTTCTTCGCATTTACACAGGATGTGGACTTTGCACAACATATGTCTGACGTTGGGAAGCGCCTCCTGCAATGTTGAAATGAGCCCCAACTCTCGGTCTGTGACAACGATGTTTGGCATCTTACCTCGAAGGAGGTATAGAAGTTGTTGCAATGCCCATCTGTATGTATTTGTGTTCTCTCGTGGCATGAAGCATAAGGCAATGACGAAATTCTTCCCCGTACAAGTAAAGCCAACGAACTCACAGAATGGTATTCCGTACCTGCACATGACAAATATTAGTATTAACATAATGCGTGTTGGTAATAGCAGATTTGTATAAATAGAAACATACACGTTCGTCCTGTATGTGATGTCGATTATGACACCATATGGGAAGACTTTCAGCAAGTTTCGAGATTGTGGATTCACGAGGAATAGATCTTGGAGCATATTGGCATCGTCAACGACTCTCCTAGCAACGTAGAAGTAGCTCTTATCTCTCGACAACTGTAGTCCTACCTATGTGACTATTCTCTCTCCTCTAGCTTCAATTTTCCTTTCTTCTCCTTTCCCTTGCATTGGATTAACCTTCAACTTAGAGTTAATTAAGCACATAACTCACAGCTATTGGATTAACATAATTACATAATTCAAGTACCTACAACTCTAGTAATAAAATACATACAACCATGGAAAGTAGATATAATTTTTATCGAAGAAAGTTTGAGGAACGGCACTATGGAGAGTATCGTCTGCCATTGTTGTCGACAGAGGAGAATGCACATTCGGATGGCGTTCTTATAGGGGGAGATGAGAGGGTGGAGACCATTACATCCGCCGACAAAACATGTTTGACTACAATAGTGACAGCTCAAGCAACATCGAAATACGTCGAGGGACGATGGAAGAGTATGAGGGGGTGCTTTACACAGGAAGTCCACGCTAAAAAAATGTCAAGTCGATGATAAAGATCATACGTGAAGAGAATCGTTCATTGCAGGTAGCAAACCAATAACCACGATGGCGTATAGAAATGTTAGAAATACATGTCGAGGCTTTGGAAGAGGAAAACACCGCATTAAACGTGCAACTGTCAAGGACCCCCACCCCCTCGCGAATGAAAATGCGATGCCCCCCACTCCCTCATGTACCGGGGCAGGCTCCTCAACATCCTCTCCTCCGAGCTCCTACTTCTAGGCCACACCCTCATGCTCCTGCTCTTAGGCTGCACCCTCCTGCTCTTGGGTCACACCCCCTGCTCCTCCTCCTTGGCTGCACCCTCTTGCTCCTCCTCCTGGGCACCCTCCTGCTCCTGTGTCTCACCCTCCTGCTCTGTGTAGCCCAACTCCTCCCTCGCACAACCACCTCCGTCCCTACCAACATCATCCATTTGTATATCATCGTTAACAACAGGGTCGAAGATTACGGGCTGTGGTCCCAATGCTACACTTGGCTGGTCGGTGGAAAATAAGGGTGTCAACCTCTCAAAATCATACTCATCAATGTTGAAGGTGGGGTCGATCTGCCCACCGTCACTACTCCCGACACCTCCCATCTTCGCATGACTACATCCAACTCTGCCATCTCCGAGTAACAGTATCGCTCTCAAACATACTGCCTAAGTAGTTGCCATAGACCGGGTTCTAAGTCTCAGAGTCATCGTCCACATGATCTATTGGATCTACAAGATGCGTCGTCATCAGCTTCTCCACAATGGCCTCCATAGTAGGCTTCGCGGTCGCATCAGCAGCATGTGATCCTACATCACCTTGGTCAACTACTGACCAACTAGAAGACTCACCGCTCTCATCGACTCCTAACATACGCTCAATCTGCATACCGCAAGGTATACACTTAATCTGGTCATGCGATTCACGCAAAGCATGTATTTCCTTAACAGCAGCGCTACGTGCGATTCGCAAAATCACCCTATACGTTAATCCTCGGGATAGAGTATGTATACGATTACAACAAAATTCTAATTTCTATTTATTAAAATGACGAATCCTTATTCTAGACGCATAATGATTTATTATATTCTCTATTTTGATTCAACAAAATTGTACTTAATACTTTATTTTGATTCAATTTAAGTTACCTTCAGGCTTCATCTAAGTAATCTATACATAATACGATTCAATTATTATCATTTGCTAAACAATAACGAAATTATAGAACATGTTCACATAACCACTAAATAGATCGCTATAATAATTTGCACATACCTCTCGTAGACTAAATGTACCCCGACCTCCAAGAGTACGTCCACGACCACATCTCTGTATCGTCGGAGTCGGCTACATTTCAAAGTTAAATATTATGTTAGCACTACCATCTAAATTTCCAACAATATATTTCATTTCAAATATATGAAATATTGTTACCTGTAATGGATCTCGCGCTCTATGGCCACGGCCACAGCCATCACCCCGACCCCGACCTCCACCACGAGTACTTCCAGTGACCATTTTTTTCTTTCTGGTTACGATTAGGAGAAACAAAGACAAGAAAGGCAGGGAAATGAGAAGAAAGGAAGATGCGAAAACCTAACAGAGGGACGAAAATAGATGACAAAAAAGGCAGAAACCCAAAAAGGGATTGCGAAATGGATTGATATTTAGGTTGACGAACGAAAACGGAAAGGAAATAGAGGATGGCTGTTACGAGGGGGCCCTCACACCTATATATTAACGCCAAAAGCCACCGCAGCAACATGCGGTGGGCGCCGAACCACCACTTTGGAATTCAAAAGCCCACCGTAGGAACATGCGGCGGGCTATCCCAGGGTGGTTTGAAGCCCACCGTAGGAATATGAGGTGGCCTTCAACGTAACAGACACCGTTCCCACAGCCCACTACATGTATGTGCAGTGGACTTCATTGTACGACCTTAGTCTGGCCACCGCTATACGTTGCGGTGGGCTTCCTTATACTGATTAAAACTCACCGCAACGAGATGCAGTGGTTAGCGGCGAATAGTAAAAATTAGCGGTGAAGATAAGTTATACCATTAGTTACTCTTGTACATATTGGGTCGATGTTACTCTTATACGAAGTAATCATCAATGGCTAATTAATCGTGAGGTCGATGTGTTTTTCAGGACCATGATACATTTACACTAGATGAAAATTTTTAATTTTACACTACAAATACTAACATGATAATAATGATATGTGGTAAAAAAAGTTATATAAAAAAGTAACCAAGTCTACAAGTCTAACTCGTTCTTCTTTTCTTGCTAACCTATGTACTCCTCTCATCACCAATCTATGTGGGTCTCATCCAATAAAAATTTTCATTTATTTAAAAAAACTACAATAATATGATTAAATTGACATTTTCAATTATAATAACACTCCCTAATAACTGTGGACATCACCCACACTTATATAAACAATTCATTTTATATTGATTTTTTAAATAAAAAACTAACATAATTTTATTTACATAAACTCTTTAAATATATTAATAGTATATTGATTTGTTAAATATTAATTTTTTTTATATTTTTATGATAAAAAGTGAGGGACGTATTTTTTTGATAAAAAAAATTATTATACTTTTTTCAATTGACTTTTTAATAATATCATAAAAATCAAGTATTTATTTAATGTAAGAGATATATAATAATACATTGAATAAATATCGCGGGCAAAACTATATAATATAATGTTTCTTTTACTATGTTTTTTTTTCCCTTGAACAAGTATTCTTTTACAAAAAAAAATTTGCTTAATACTCCATCCGTATGAGTTTCCGTCCAATAATAGATGAGCTTTTATGTTTTCTAGGTAGGAAATTGTAATGATTTGTATTGATTTATGTATTTTTGACTTTTTAAAAGAATTTGATTGGTGAAAATGTATAGTGTGTGTTAAAAAATAATACTTGTGCAAAAATGCTTGTGCTTGTGCAAAAATGCTAAAAGCTCATGCATTTTAGGATGGAGTTAGTACAAGTGATTGGCGTCTTTGTTAGAACTACATTTTAAGATGGAGTACTACATAGTTTATTTTCTCTTTTAAACATGTGGGTGGGAATCATACAATTTAATTGGTAGTGTAAAATATATACTTTTATGATAGGGGTAAATGTAGACTTTTCCTGTTCTTCGTAGTAATTTTTTTTTCAATCAAAATGTATCTTTCAATATTGGAAGGCCCAGATTGCTTAAACATTGGATTCCTTTAGTTAGCTACAATCTCACAAACCATCTAATCAAAACTTCTACTGAATCTTGGAAAGTGTATCTTTCAAATCAATTTTACAAATACGGAGTACTATCAACCATACTCCGTAATATCATACTCCATATAATATTGCCGTATAAACAAAGTGTCCGAAATCTTGATACAGTAAATGAATCTCTCTCTCTCTCTAGCTTCGACGAGTGTCAATAATTTTAGGGGTGTTATCGACACCTAAAATTTTAGTATCTTCATCCCAAAATTAAAGTATTTTTGTTTAAATAAATCCTACGTCTCTTGAGTCATAGTTGTGTGACTAAAATGCGTAGCTGTTTTTTCTATATACGTATCTTGCCCTTTCTTGAGTCACACATACCTTATAATCGTTATTTCCTAATGATCAACCGTAATCTCTTGACATGGGATACATTATCATAACGGTTTTTCTATAAGATTCTTTTATAGAAAAAATATTTCCTTAATTTAATTACTTTAGCCAAGTTTTGAATTAGATTCTTAGGGTACACTTATTTTTTTATAAGAAATATTTTCTGAACTGATTCTTATCTTATATCTTTAAGATATAGGATAAAAAGATCGTATATATAATTAGACTAGACTTGAATTGATGTAGTTGGAAGTATATATCTTAGGCATGTCATTCAAGGACCAAAATATTGAAAGGTGTCAAACTTATTACGTTACGTTGATAGGTTATTTTAATATTGTCAATTATCTTTATAATAGAATTTCACAGAACATATATGATAGGCTTCAGGGCCGTGCCAAACATTTTGGAGGCCCTGTTAGAAACTAAAATACTACTGTATTTATAAAATTTTAGATTAAATTTATCAATTTTTTAAAGAATAAGATGGTCATTAATTGTTTTTTAAACACTTATTTTAAGAAATGGGGATTTGGGTGGTTCTTAAAAATACATACATAAGTAGATTAGGTTTGTTTGGATTCGAAATCAATTATGTTTGAAATAAAACACTTTGTAACATCTGTAAATTTAATTACATGAAACTTAAAATATAATTATAAACTTTACATAATAGTTCAAATGGGATTAACATAACTTATATGGTATTGAATTTAAATTAAGTTATTTTAAATAAATACTTTCAAAGTGTTTGGATTCCAAATCAATTGTGTTTGAAATAAAACACTTTGTAACATATGTAAATTTAATTATATTGAACTTAAAATATAATTATAAACTTTACATGATAGGCAAAATGAGATTAACACAACTTATATTTAATTTAAAATTTAAGTTATTATAAGTAAATGCTTTCAAAGTGTTTGGAATAGGTAAAAAAAAGTAAGAAATTGTCAAATAAAAATTAACAGGCCGACCAAATAAAAAGTAAAAGGGCTCACTCCCGTGGTTTCTTGAGTTTGTGCGGTTTGTATGAAAAGGAAAGATAAAAAAAAAGTTACCAAAAAATAGCCACCTATGTCGGTCTCTGAGGAGTCGAACTCGGAATCAAAGGGGCGCATGCGTACTCCTAAACCACTGAGATATTACCGACAATTAATAACTTTGAAAGAAAGAATCCACCCCTTATACTTATTATTTTAGAAGCAGTCTCTTTATAAAAGAATGAGTCACGTGTCCTCTTTGAGCAAAATTAAAAACAAAAACTTTCAACCTTCTCTCCCCCACGTTCTCCCTGCAAGAACTGCTCCCATCTCCCATCTCTCATCTCCTCCTCGCACCGATGATACTTCCTCTCTTCCCAAACAAAAAATTTCAACCCCCCACCTGATGGTTTATAATTATTCTTCCTCTTTTACTCATTGAGTATTTTGGATTTTTGGGGCTTGAATTAGGTTTTGGATTGTTGGGGCTTGATTGTTTCAATTTCTGGTGCGTGAGTACTGAAGGCAAGTGGTTCGGTACTTCAGCGTCACTTTCCAATTCAACAAGCACATTTTCAAACCCTAAATCAGTGAGGGAGACAGCAGCGATCAGCGACGCGACTCCGGAGGGTACGAGGCGTCGGCCGTCGGTGGCACACGACTATACGAGGACTGAAGGGCGGTGTGAGTTGGGAGAAGTCGACGAGCTCTCGCTTCTCAAATCGCGAGTCGCAGCGTAAGGTTCATGTTCACCCCTCAGAAGAAAGCCCCTTGGACTCCGACCTCGACATGGTGGCGGATTGAAGCCATAGCGGGCCATCGACGCGGCTGACCAGCACCTCGCCTTTGATCTCTGGATCCTTCTTCGTTCAGGCCCTGCTCCTCTTGTAAGTCTCTAACATAATTAGTTGTTGTTGGTGAATTTTGCTTCTAATTGGATTTAGTTGAGGAAAAATTAGTGATCGTATGAGTCTCTAATTGGATTTAGTTGGTTAATTGAATTTTGCTTCTAATTGAATTTTGCTTCTGAATAATCCGATGGTGTGAAGCTTGATTGGAAAAATCAGTAGGGTTGATTCTGTACCACTAGCTACCCATCCATGGAAAGTCTTTACAGTACCACTAGCTACCCATCTTCAATTTATGTACAAATTTTGCCCTCAAAATGGGTATTTGCTGAGCATTCGTGCATTTGATCTACATCATCATAGAAGTATTTGATTCTTATATTTGCTGTTAGAGTGCTTCTGAATAACATATGGGTTATAACTTATAACCCATATGTTGCACACATTCTGTCAATTGGGATGTGCTTCGCTTATATTTGTTGATTTGTGTACATATTTCAATCAAAATTGAATTTGACTGTGAAATGTGCTTAATAAAAGTCATTATTTGGTGTTAAACACCCGAATTGTTTTAGGTCATGTGTATTTGTAATTTAATGTAGCTCACAATCTTAAATAAGATATTTGGTTATAGTTTATGTTGAGTTGTTATGTTTGATTACTGTTCTTATAACCCATAATGTTTTTCACGGCATTGCTGTTAAATCTGTTTAACACATGCCATTGCTGTTGTTATGGCCATATTTGTTTTCATGCATGTGTTGTGAACTGTGCTGAGTAAAAGTCATTAGTTTGTTGTTAAGCACCAGAATTGTTTTGGGTCATGTGTATTTGTAATTCAATGTAGCTTGCATCTTAATTAACATAGTTTCATATAGTTTGGGAGTTTCATATAGTTTGGGTCGAGTTGTTATCTTTCATTACTGTTGTTATGACCATACTTTGTTTCATGGCATTGTTGTTAAATCTATTTAACACGTCCAAGGATAGGATGCGAATTTGGGGGGGGGGGGGGGGTGTTGCTGCTATAGAGACTAAAGCAAACAATGGGCAGAACGTTGATTGCGAAGAGAAGAAGCAAGTGAATGGGAATCAAGCAGAAAAGGTGAATGAAAAGGAAAATGCTAAAGGGATAACACAAGAATTGGATGAGGTTGCTTGAGATGTTGTGAATGGACTATAGAGAAGCAAATATCTAATTCTTTAGTAAATAGGTCAATCTGAATATTGATGTTGAGGTTAAGATTTTAAAATGAATGATTAATGAATATTATATAGATTCAAAGATCTCAGTGGCTTAAGTATTGGTAATGAATTTAGTTATTTCATCATCTCCTTCACATTCTCTAATTCGGGCAGTTTTTTAATCTATAGAAAAGTTGTGTTTGCTTGTGCTGCAAATATTTCTATACAACTAGAGCTCCTTATCATGTGCTTAATGTGGAACACATGTGCATATGCAAATTCAATTCATTTATATAGTTTAGGTTGATTATTCTTTCTCCATCAGCTTATTTATGTAAATCCAATTCCCTTTTCTTTTACTTTCTGTGTTGTATCACTATTTAATGTTTTGTTGCATTTTATTAGACTGATTCACAGACAATGTGTGAACTATATTATGACAATGAAAAATGAGGTTTTAATATTACATACAATAAAATTAAGAATATCTGAAAATAAATAGTCTATTAGATGTCAAATTGAAATGAGTGGTTACTCATTTGTTTGAACTTAATTTTATGATTCCATTAGTTTAATTTTAGAGGGTACATTCAAATTTTAATGTACTTAAAATTGTTATTGAATAGATTTAGTTGGTGCTTATGAGTCTATGGTAGGTTGAGTTGGAATAATTGGACTACCATGATAACACACGAACTTAATACGAGTATAATCATAAAACAATTATTTTCTTCAGCCCTTTTCACAGTCATGGTATGAAGTATATTATTATCATGAAAATCAGGTTTCAATATCAGCTAGATAGGTTTCTTATTTTTTTGTTTAAGATTGACTAATTGGTTAATAAACCAAATAGATAGGTTTCTTTTTCCCTTTCTCTTTCTCTATGTTTGCATACTTTTAGGTAAAATTGATGAAGCTTCGGTAGATAAACAATTCAATGCGAGGAGGTCATCTCTTCAATAGAGAATCAATATGATGTCCGACGATGAAAAAGGCACTGCGTTGGAGATTCAACCTTATTACAACAGAGAGAAGACCGACAATGACCACAAAAAGATGTCACGCCAACCAGTACGCTACCACTCTTCATTTCCCTCATGATGCAAGCTTTACTTTGGTTGTTTCTTCATTTATTATCACTGTTTTCAACCAAATTCGATTTTTTAAGGTTGATTCATTACATTTTGGATTTGAGCTAATATCCCCTGATGTGAGGTCTCTATTTTTCTTTTTGCCATTGGATTTTAATTTAGTAAGTAGTGAGATTGGTATTACTTTCTATTTTGGATTGGAGCTAATTTTTTTCTCCTTATTTTTGGGCTTGATTAAATAGTAAATTCTCCATTGAGTACCTGCGTCATTGAGAGAGAGCGAGATCTAGCCAAGCTGAATCTCCACCACGAACTCTGTCCCAATCAATCATCTGTCGCCACCCTTACGGATGTCGTGATTCTGAGGCAATCTCCATCTCCACCACACTTCTTCCTTGTGATTGTAGTCTTATTTGAATGGATCTCATAACCACATCTTGTGGATGCTGAATTGAATCGTTTCCTTCGACGATTATTAAGCGTGGGTATGGTGAAAATGGAAGAAATTGAGAGAATTTGATAAATTGCTTTTACAAATAAATTGTGAACATGGTTTCCTTATAATTCATTGAGAACGTGGGATGATAAATTGATGTAAAAATAAATGCTTAAAACTTTTTTTAAAAAGGGACACGTGGACCTTTTTTTTTATAAAGAATTTGCTTCTAATTTTATAAGGATGCAAAAAAAAATTTCCTTATATGTGCGGGTCTTTTGTCAAATCTTTCATACAAAACACCAACTATAAGAATGTTATTTTGATTAGTTATCATTTACGATCTATCAATTTCTTGCATCTAAAACCTAAAAGAGTACTCATAATTTTTTTTCTACATACACAAGTCATGCCCAACTAATTTTCACATTCCATCAATTTGAGAGGTATAACATTTTTTTAATGTTTTGGCCTCTTTTTTTTTTTTTTACAGTAGGCAAGAAGTATATCGACTCGGCGATCTAGAAGATCGACCCAGCGATCTTGAAGCCATCAAAAGATGGCTTGAATGACCCTACACAGAGGGTCGCCAGTAAAAAAAGAAAAAATCACTAGGCCAAAAAAGCCATTTTACATCGGGTGAAAACGGACATTTACATCGGTTTTGAACCGATGTACGGATCGGTGTAGTAACAAGTTTTTTTGGGAAGAACCGATGTATAAAGTATTATACACCGGTTATCACCCAGTGTATAACGTTGATTATAACCGGTGTATAAGGCTTTGCCGGTCACGTGCGAGATTTTATACATCGGTCAGTACCCGGTGTATAAAACAATTTTATTAATTAAAAAAATAAAATAATTTATACCCATTAAAATGGGTATAAATTTAAACGATGACTTTTTATTTAAAAAATCAAATACATATTACACTATCATTTTATTTAATGATTTCATCAACCACAGTAGGATCATACATAGTAATAAAATGGGAGGAATAATAACTACACAATTCTTTAGCATATACATCGGTGCTCTTCAATATACAAGACTAAATGTTAAAACTAAGGACAGAGAAGAGAGCTCTAAGATATGAATATTTCACCACAAACAAAAAATAAGCTCGCACAAAACAAGAATAGATAACATTCACTCTGTTCTGTTGCATCTTCGGTTGAACCTCATTTGAAAGATGAAGGATAGGAGATTCCAAGTTTCCAACCTTCTAGTAGCTAGGTATAAGGAACTCGAAAGAGACCCTACAAGACAAGTGTCGGTTTAAAAAATGTCATATGACTCATGCTAATACGAGCAACTTAGCCAACAATAAACATAATCAAATATAACTAATTATAGAGTTCCTCTTGAAGATGGTAATATAAATGCTAAGGATCTTAGAGAAAAAGAAGAAGATCGATACATCCATTTCCTCCCAATAATATCTTTCTTTATTTCTCTTCATCCAAATTTTCCAAATCAAGTTTGGGAGCAACCAACACTTGGAACATTATAACAGAATTGAGTTTCCTTCGTAATCACTACTTGTTCTTGTGCATTATCACTATAGCCAAACATCATCGAAGAGTAAAACCATCAATGAAATGGAATGGCCATGCGCGCAATATATAAAATATTATATCAATGGACTGGGAAATCTTATTTGTACCTCGATATATGTGTATCTATGGACTAGGAAAATCCTTCACTATAAGCTCTTGAGCTCACGTTCGTTGTTTATACTCCTGCAAAAAATATTATATCTATGGACTGTTTTTTGGTTACAAAAAATAAACAAACAAATGAGATACAATAACTCATGAAGAGTAATACTAGCCTTTAGATAGATAGATAGGGTTGTAGTCTTGTAGACAAGCATAGTTACACACTTACATACCATAGTGAATATATCTTTTTATATATAGAATTATGACAAAAGTTAGCTATCTGTTTTATATCTAGAATTACTGTACCAAATTAAAATTATCTACATTGAAGTACCAACTAAAAAAAATTAAATAACATCACAAAAAAACATAAGTTCAAGGGAGGAACTAGTGCGAATATGTAAATTAATATATAGTAACTTACTTGTATAGATTGTACTTTACCATGAATTGAACCTAATTAAGCAACAAATGAAAAATAGGATATGAATCCACAATAACCAACCACTGTATTGAACTAGTCACCTTTTAAAAATAACTAGAATACGTCAAGATATGTGTAATTACATACTACCCTGCTATTAATCTCTAATGACACAATCCCATCTTCTGACTTCCCAAAAATAAAGAACATCAAATTTACCTTTAGAAATTCAGATCTATGATGAATCAGTACGCCATACAAGCTAAAAACAGTACATGGTATGTGTAAATCCTACAAGTAAACATACACAATACATATATATATATATATATATATATATATATATATATATATACACATGATCACTAATAGCAAAAGGAACCTCAGTCTCGGCTGTCACTATTTTGCTAAAATATTGCAAGTACATCATACATGAATAAACCATAAAATTAAAGAAACAAATAACAAATTCACACAAAATTGAGACTCATTTGCCCGAACTCTGTAAATGAAGATGCAGGGGCATATATTGGAAGGCAATCAATATAGACAAGGCCCATAGTACCTCTAGCATTATGCCTTCTCAACGGCTTCACCTGGCAACCTGCACATGGATTCCGACAAAAGACGCTATAACGTTAGGGAAAGAGGAAGAAGAGGACAAATTGGGGAAATTGGAGGACATAGGGTTAGGATTTAGGTTAGAATTGGTGAGAAAACTAGGGGAATGGCAAGTGTGTGACCTGATTGTATCAAAGAGGGCGAATTCAAGGAAATTGGAGGACCTAGGGTTAGGGTTTAAGTCAGAATTAGCAACAAAGGGGATGACAAGTGTATTACCTAATGATAGGTGCCGAAATTTCCTGGCAGACGGTGGCTACAATTAACCGGTGCTCCCTCAATCGGTGGTTGGCTGGTTGCTAGTTGAATTGTAGCGGCGTTAACCATCGACATTCGAGACTGTTAGTCTTGATAATAACCCTACACAACGGCAACACACGTCAATACAAGGCGACGAAAATCAAGAATCAAAAGAAGAGAACAACGGGAGCACATAGAAAACAACCGAAGATGACAAAGATAGCGTGGTGACTCTATCGGTGGTCGATAGCCGAACTTGGAGGAAAAGGGAGACAGAAGGGTTAGAAGAGGATAGAAGAAAGGGTTGGTTTGGTATTTTGAGTTATACGGAGTATTTTGAAGTTTCAGGGTTTTTTAATACATCGGTTATTCCTAATCCAATGTATAAACTTTATACCACGGTTTTCAAATTTATTCACCTAACTCTTACATCGGCCATTTTTTGAAACTGATGTATAAACGTAAAACTCGACAATTTACTACATAATGTCTTGCGCCCGATGTATATTTAATGATGATGTAAAACCCTATTTTTGGCCTAGTGAATTTCTAAGATTACAATTACAGAAATTTAAAATTAAAAACATCTATAAATTAAAACTATGTTTATTCCGATCAATAATTGGAGCCTTGATTCTTGATATCTATAAATTTCCTTAATGTTTTGGCCTCTTAATGTTTATACACTTACAAATAGAGTTCCTTTTTTTCTAATTAAGGGTCTAAGTATTATAAAAACACACACTAAATATCATTTTTAAAATTCTTTAGCTATATAGGGTTTATACATTTAAACTTAGGGTATGTTTATCAAATTCGTTTATAATTTAGATCAATTTAAAAAGTGTAGAATGACGTGTAATAGATAAAATATCATAAAGAATCCGAATTCGGCTTTCTTAAGCTAAAAACTATAAGGTTTCTTTTCTTTGTCTTCAATTAGGATGGATACTAGGAAAAGCGTAGAAGCGGGTGATTTACTATTTTTTTGTCAAATTTGAAGTATCGATTGTCTCAATAAAAAAGTATTTCATCATAATAATCAAAGATTTCGAAGAACAACATGACAAGAAGCAAGAGCAATATGTTAGTAGAAAATTAATGTGTCGAATATTTTGTTTAAGATATCAAACTTGACCGTAATTATGAGACTTTTGTTTGTAATTGTAAGTGTTATTGTATTATAACGAGGATTATAATTGATAACATGACAACAATTCAAATAAAATGAAATATATTCATAGTACGAGGGGAAACTAAAACGGTAAATTTCAATAAAAATACTCACCCGTACAAGGTACGGGAAAAGTACTAGTTTTTAATTATTTTAAAATACTGGGGTAATCCGTGAATTATTGAGCCCTAAAAATTTGGGGGCCTGTTCCATTGGTCCACTTGAACATGCTTAAAGACATACAGGTATGTTCGTATATTTAATTTAAAAAAAACGGTATGTTCGTATATATTTCAAGGCGTAATTAATGTCATTCTCCAATCTTGATCTTTTTTTTTCCTCGTGGTATGGCTAATTAATTATGTCATTAATCTCTTCAATTAACAATCATTCTCCAACCCTAATTATTTATTTAGGATGAATGAGGTATTACGGAGTTTCTTGGTATGAAGGCGCACGTGTGGACACCCGTAATCCCAAGGACGATCGTGTGATGGGCGGTCCAACGTCCATGTCACCGCTCAATGGCCGCCATCGCCATGTCACCCTTCCAACATTATGTTTCCACAAATATTTTACTATACTCCCTAGTCCCTATAATTTTTACTCTGGTTATTTGATTTTTTAACACATTTTTTAATAGGTTAAAGACTCTATCAAAATATAAACTCTTTTACAAAATTTTTAAAATAATTTCTAAGTTATTGGTAATAAATTTGAAATTATTTTTAAAAAAAATAAATTTTAATATTTCATAGAGTTTTCAACACATTAATGCCTGGTTTGGACAATGTAGAGTGTCACTAGACGATCGTGTCGGGCGAGCTATATAGGCAAGACCAAAAACACAATGAAAAATGATTGAAGGATCTATTCAATTTTCAGTAAAGAGGCTGTAGACCCATTAAGAGGTTGGCAGTAGGAGTTAAATCGGGCCAATATGAAAAATGGGCCTTTAGAAAATCATTTGGGCTTTCACTTTGTAAGCAAATTTGAAGTGATCATTGTCCTTGCTTGCTTCTTTGAGCCCATCAAGATACAAAAAAGTTGGTTCTTTGCATAATTAGGTAATTGAACCCAAATCCAACTAAATCTACAAGTTTGTTTAACGATAGAAAAGTAAAAACCGAGGTCACAAAACTCAAAACACGCCTGATCCGAAAAAATAGATTTTTTTTTTTGATATGGTAAGAATTCAAGTTTAGACATATCTGAAACTCGACGGCTGGACAAGTCGGCAGACGGTAGAATCGTCTAAAACCAAACATACAATAAAACAAACCGATGCAAACACAAACAAACGACTCTACAAAAAACGAAACCAGAAGACCATGGTGGCAAATTAGGAAAAAAAAATAGACTAACTTGACCAATAACAACATCAATTATAAAAAAAAAAGGAAGGAATTTGTTAAAGTATGTCAAATTCCGAGAAACCGGTCGGGCCGTATGAAATCGAGAGTCGTGTCAAGTTTATATTGTTTTTGGTTATAAGGTCGGAATCCATCATTCTTACACAAAAGCCTAAGTTATTGTGTAGGAGTTTCTCCTACCCTTATATTTTGTGGTATTTTACCACTCATAATCAATATGGGATGACATTTTATCCCAATAAAGTATGAAATATCGAAAACTCAAAGTAGTCGAAAAAAATATTTATCCACATGCTACATTTTGTCGGGCATGGAACTAGAGGAAAGCCGGGGTTAAGAGTTTAGTGTAGGTTAAGAGTTTAGTATAGGTAAAATACGTAAAAAAAAAAAAGAAAAAAAAAGAAAATTATACATTTTTGTTTGGTGTAGGTTAAGAGTTTGGATCATACTCCATACTTTTGAAACCTTAAGTTATGGTGATTGAAAAAGTGTTGTTCGATACCTCTGCATCCGTAGCACCATGGGCGGAGCTGAAGGGGGGCATAGGGGGTCACGTGTCCCTCCTCTCATTTGACGAACTACCTCGGTGTATTGTACTCGTCAATAGGTTCGTTTTGATATATAATATGCCTTAATCCGATATCTGAGTAAAAAGTTATGAATGTTTAAAAATTATAGCTATATTAATCACTTTAATTTTGTTGCAATAGGGTATAATACTTTTTATATTTTACTTAAATTAACATTCACATACTATAAATCATCTTGAGAACTTCGAAGTGAGAGGTTATACTAATCATTTCGACAATTAAATAAGAAGTTACGCAAGTTTAAAATTTTTATATCTAGTTATACATTATTATATGTTATGAGTGCAACAAGTTATATATATTAACTAGCTAGGGTTGTTATTTGAACCAAATAGGTCTAGTATTGTTTGATTATATTTAGCTCATTTAGAAACAAGTCAAGCTCGAGCCGAACCTATATTTGAACTTGAGCTCATACTAGACTTATTTAATAAATAAACAAGCTTGAGCTAAGTTTCCCCCCCCAAGTATTATGCAACGTACTTTACTTCTCATGACATGGAAAATTAAAAGAAAATTTGTAAATTTCACAAAATTCGGCTATTTCAGTTTCAATCGAGCCGAGCCAAGCTTTGAATCAAGCATAAAAATGTGTTAATAATCAACTCATGTTGTAAATGATGCTCGAACCGAGCTTTTATTAAGCAAAACTCAAGTCAAGCTCTAGATACTTAGCTCATATAACAACTATATACTATAATTTGAACTTAGCGTTTATTATATTGCGTTTGCTATACTTATTTAGTTAATTTTTTTTATCAGATATTTCATTTATGTATATTTATATTTCTTTTTTTATATGAAAAAAAATAATAGCGTTTTATCATTAACCGATGATATTTTATTTTAAAATAACATTATTTATTATCATATTATATATAATCCAAAACTATATCGTACGTATTAGGACGGTACCCCTCCGAAAAATTTCTGCTCCGCCACTGCGTACCACATTTAGGCTGTGTTTTCTCACCGTCCTCTTCCACCTTCATTTAGATCCCCCACCTCCTCCATCTCCCCTACCTTCTCTCACAAGGTAGGAGAATTTCTCCTATCTCCACCCCATTTTCACCCAACTCCATCCCCTCCATCCCTTAAAAAGGGTGTGTAGAAAACACAGCCTTACTTCACCGGTTTGGTTTGGACTGCAGATGCGAGTATCTGACACGTGTGGATTGCACGTACGCGATTGGTGGGACCCTTTGTTGGTCATTATTACCGCCCATGCAAATCTTAAGGGCTGCGCTAGGTGCCTATTTAGAGTTGGCCCATTGGGCCCCATTTGCTTTCAAAAGTCCCCACTCCATCATTGGTGCAATTCAACAATCTATATCCTCAAGTGCTATAATTCAATCTATATATCATTTGTAATGGAAGGTGCATTACAAAAATTATTTAGAATATAATTTTTTTAATTAAATATTATATTTGTGTTACATATACTTTTTATTTATATATTTATACTTTTTTATTATAAAAAATATGCCTTAAGTATATACTTAAAATATCATTTTTATTAATTTATATTTTTTTAAACATAATTTTTAATTATTGGAATTTATGAAAATTTAAATTTAAATGTATGAATATATATATATATATATATATATATATATATATATATATATATATATATATATATATATATATATATATATATATATATATAATTTTATGCTATACCGTGTAGTATAGGGGTCCGTTTGGCAATGTACGTAGCTTTTCGAAGCTTTTGGTTTTAATAATTTATAGTTTTAAATAAGTTAAATATAAGATTTTAATTTAATTAGCTTTTGAAATTGGATTTTCAACAGCTACCAACCGCAAGCTTTTCAGAATTCTATTGATTTTTCTCCTATTTGATCAGGTAGTTTGTATCAGCTACTCTATCAGCTGGGTTGCCAAACACCTTACTAGCTTATGAAAAGTCCAATTTAACATATATTTAACACAATTAATCAATCAGCTTCAGCTACCCTATCAGCTTCAGCTACCCCAACAGCTCCGTGTTACCAAACTGACCCTAGATCTGTGTTGGGTGCAATTGTATTGTGCTAGCAACTCTCATTAACCGTGTCCCACGTTTATTAAGTTTCATTGCGGTAATAATTTCAAACTTCTTTCATAATTAGGGATTACGACTATTACTTTTACTTTGTGGCTTTTCGGAGATACAACAACAAAAAATCATTCTAAGTATATGGCCCTACTAGTAGGATTCTCATTGGGTGTTTAAAAAAAGAAAAATAAAAAATTTAATAATAAAATAATAGAGAGATATATATTTTGTTAGGAAATGATGTGATGAGTTTACTCGTAATAGTAAGGAACTCTTAAAAACTTAAAAAAGAAAGAAGGTGGGGGACATGGGTGAGATGATAGGAAACAGAGATGGTTGGGTTTATTAAGGAAAAAGAAAAAGAAAAAGGAGAGTTGAGAAACTGAATTTTGTTTCAAGGATGCGGATGCTCTTAGTAATACACATTCTTTTCCCAAAAAAATTAAGAGAGTATTTCTTTGTGATTCAAAAGTATTTAAACCATAGTAAAAGAGTAGTGTCGCTCTTAGTAATACACATTCTTCTATCTCAAATTCCTAAAGAGAAATTTGAGATAGAAGAGTGAGTGAAAACGCTTTGAATGGTGAAAACTAGAGGTGAGAGTAGCGCCGCTGCCGGAGGGATGCAGATCGACAAAGCCTCCGATCCGCCACCTCTGGGGGATCCGGACCCCAAAGCGAAGGACGTGAGAATGACGGTCCCTAAAGCCCCTGATGGTGCACCCTCGTGGAGGGACTTGGTGGTGCAAGGAAAATCCGAGAATCAGAAAGCTGCGATTGATGCTGGGTTTATTAAGGAGAAGATCAGCGTGTCATTTTCGAATGGACCGGGGGGAGATTCGGTGATCACCATTGATCCGAGAGTCATGGAAGCCCTTGCCGGAGCGTGGAGTAACTCCTTGTTAATCCGGGTGCTTGGCCCAAAGACCCCACTGTATGTTATGGATAGGAAGTTAAGAGCCTCTGGAGAGGATGTGGTAGAATGCAAGTGATTGACTTGCCGCTTGGAAATTTCATAGTCCGGTTCGGGGAGAAGGAAGACTGTGTCAAGTTCCTCACTGGCGGACCTTGGTTGGTATTTGGCAGGTGCCTTATCCTAAAGGCATGGTCACCGGATTTCAAACCTTCGGATGCTATCAAATCGGTCCCAGTCTGGGTTCGGATCCTTGATCTTCCTATGATTCTTTACCAGGAAGATGTGTTATTGAAGGTAGCGGAAGGCCTTGGGAAACCTATCAAGGTTGACCAAAAAACCGTGTACACCAACAGGGGGAAACTTTGCACGTCGTGTTTGCGTTGAAGTTAACTTGGAGGCACTCCTCAAGGGATCGATCACCATTAATGGCGAGAGATTCCTTCTTGAGTATGAAGGCATCCCCAAAGTCTGCTTTTCGTGTGGTAGGGTGGGGCACCTGAAGTACTACTGCCCGAAAGCTGTGGAGAAGGTGGAGACACCCCTTGTTACGAAGATCGGCAATGCCGGTGTGAGTGACCAGGGAGTGAGGGAAGAGCCCAAACAGTCAGAAGAAGGGGATAGTCACCATGGTCCTTGGATGGTGGTCAAAAGGCGTGGGAGCCCAACCATGCCCAAGAATAAGAGTTTCGGGGAAGGTCGGACCACCGACAGCGTCCCCCCGAGAAGGCGCCAGCTCCGGCCAACCCTGGACCCAACAAGAGGAATCCAACCGTTTCGAATAACGGTAGGAACAATTCCATCATTAATGAGAGTAATGGCAAAGGTGCCGTCTCTGAGGAGGTGGGAGATCCCCATAAAAGTGTAAGGAAGAGGTTTGAGTTTCCTAAGAAAAATAATGATGAGAATGCGGCGGGGGCGAATCGTAACAAGAAGGTGGATCCCACGTCTTCGTATTCGGAGGCTATGGATAGTGAAGGTAAAAATGGGCCAGTTACTTCAAAGACGGGTGGGCCGACCCCATCTAATGGGCCTCCTAAAGCCCAAACCTCCCTAGTCTTGACTAAGGTGAACTCGACTGGAAGAAAGAAACTGAAAACGACTCAGACCCCGAATTTTAAGAAAAAACATCAGAAAGAAAGGGTGCTGGAAAAGATTATGAAGGGCAAAAAACCTACCGTGCAGTCCAGTTTGATGAAACCGGCTGATCAGGGGATGCAGACCCAGATATTGACGAATGCGGCCTTGCAGGAAGGGATGCCGGAGAGGCAATCAGCTGATGGCTCGGTGACCAACTAGTCGGACCCTTCTCTCCATGGCCAATCCTCATCGCCGCTTGGGGGGGAATTTTGGGCACCTGTGGTGACGGCTTCCCAGGAGGCTCTATCTATTGAAAATGATCGAAGAGACCTCCAGATGGAGGATGGAAATCCGACGCCCCCGAATTCACAGAGCCACAGGCCCCACACCCCGCCCACCGCTGACCACCACTGCCCACCCTACGCGGCATGCTCACCCACCACCACCATTCCACCACCGCCTCCCCCTGTCCAGCCACCACCCTCTCCGATTCCTTCTTCCCTGCAGCCCAAGCTCTGCCTCCTCCTCCACCTTCACACCACAACCAGGACTCGCCATCTCCGAGGCCGGAGGGGCAAGGGGCTGAAATTCTCCGACATCTCCTGTTATCGCCGTCGTTTGCGCCTCGAACACCTGAAATCGGTTGCAATTGGTGACTGGGATGGAGAGCGAGGGCGGGGGGACGGAGAGTGAGGACGGAGGGAGGAGAGCGAGGTCGAGAATCCGGTAAGGAGAGGCGTGGAGCGAGGACGAAGGGAGAAGCATCCATGGTTGTCGAAGGAAGAAGGGTTGAAAGTAAAACGCGGAATGAATCCGCGTTTTACCAGCTTTTGCCTGTTTTTTTTACATTTTAAAATATAATACAATAAAATTATTCAAAATTGGTTATAAAACGCGGTTTTAACCTGCGTTTCTTTAACTTATTTTTTTCTATTTCCGTTTCAAATTTTAGGATTTCTGAATGAAACGCGTTCTGAAACCGCATTTCTCTGTGCAATCTGCAAAAAATGAATATTTTTGTAAATAGTTTGA
Organism: Persicaria maculosa; assembly: GCA_963922045.1. NCBI lineage: Eukaryota > Viridiplantae > Streptophyta > Magnoliopsida > Caryophyllales > Polygonaceae > Persicaria > Persicaria maculosa. The sequence goes on along the minus strand of OY998259.1, from coordinate 21,752,800 downwards.
ATGCGCGAATATTTTCATAAATATTTATTTTTTATGAATATTTTGGAAAAAATCTAGTAAAAGAGTAAATAAAAACTAATGGGAAACGACAAACTAAGAAATGATAGAAAAGACAACAATACCAAAGGGCATCCAAATACAAATACTCATGTGGTGTCCCAATTAGCCCTCTTCAATTTGAATAACACTCTTCCATCTTAGACAATCCATCGTTGTATCCACCATAGTTGATTAAACTCCGGAAATTTCTTACCCAATAAAACTCACCAATACGCTCTCTTTCTAAAGAAGATTTCCGACGAGCTATTATCTCCGGAGAGCCTTTTTAGCAGGGTTTTGGGCAGATGGCTAGTGGCTTGAGGGCCTCTGGCCCGCCGGGGGACCCTCCGGACAATTCGCGTGGTTGGAAAAACGTCTTGATCGGTGAGCCAAGTCAATTCGGAAGGCCGGTGGATGTGGGTTATATCGACGATAAGGTTGTGGTGTCGTTCCCTGGCGGGGATGACAGCGATCCGGTTGTGGATATCCCTCAAGAAGTCATGACGAAGCTTGAATCAGTCTGGCAAACATCGTTGACCATTAAAGTTCTGGGTGGCTTCATTCCATACACCACAATGGAAAGGAAACTTAAGGAGATGTGGAGGCCGGTCGGGCAGATGCTCCTTGTTGATCTCCCTAAAGGCTATTATGTTGTGAGATTCGAAATCGAACACGATTATACAAAGGCTCTCACGGGAGGCCCATGGTCGATCTTTGGGCATTACCTGATAATCAAGGCCTGGACGCCATGCTTTGACCCTCTCACGGATGTGATCTCGACATCACCGGCGTGGGTTAGGGTTTCGAACCTTCCCATAGTTTTCTATGAGGAGAACATACTCCAGAAGATTGCTTCCAGGATTGGTAGACCAATCAAAGTCGATACTCGTACGCTATTCACCAACAGAGGGAGATACGCGAGGGTATGTGTCGAAGTGGACTTGGCCAAGCCCTTAAAAGAAACTATAACAATCAACGGTAGCATGTATTTCTTAGAATATGAAGGACTAAACAAAATTTGTTTTAAATGTGGAAGGTTTGGTCATCTGGCGATGTAGTGCTCTATTGGAGGAGAATCAAGGAAGGATCAAGTTTAGAAGACGGCGGATTCTAGCAAGACGAATGACATGGAGACTGATTGCAATCCAGGCGGGCATAACGATGAGCAGAGAATTCCAGGCATGGATGGCCGGGAAGAAATGGGGCAGAATAGAGGGTGTTACGGGCCGTGGATGGAGGTTAATCGCCGCCGCCGGAATCAGAAACCGAAAGGAACCAAGGTCGGAGCAAGGACAATGGTCGGATAGAAAAGGAGGTGGGCGCCTCGGTGACCGCGGATAGGAGTAATGATGGGATTGCTATTGAAGGCAAGGACACACATGAAGAAAAAGACACAGTTAATGAGGATATCGGGATCGATTGGAGTAAAAGCAAGGATATCGGGGGTAATGAGGTCGGCAAAGAGAATGAAGCCCAATTGCAGGTTTCGCATGTTCAAAATTCTATCAATTTTGTAATGGGTGACACTAGCGGGAAGGAAAATCCTAGAATATCCAAAGGCAAGGGCAAAGGGCCCAGTGTTACAGGGCCCAATGGAAGGGAGCAAAATGGGCATAAGAAAAGGCCAAGGACTGGCCCGGATACTTATTTCCAAAACTTGAAGGGATTTATAGATGGAAATGGGCTGGGCCAAGGAGAAGTTAATCCAAGTTGTGGGATCGCCGGATCGGCATTGGAGCAGAAGAAAATCTGGGATTCCCCCAAACCACCGTCAACAGAGGCGGAGGGACTATCAAGGTCTCACCGTTGATCAACACCCTTGTGGTGCCGATTGCTGTGGAGGACTCGATAATAGGGAAGTCGGGTTAGAGTGCAAACGCCGAGAAGATCATTACGAGCACACCTATGGAGGTGTCGATGATGGCTGGCGATAGCCATGGAAGGGATTCGGTGTAAGGATGCCGCTTGGGTCCTGTCTCCTTATGCTTTTATGATGAATTGCTTACTCTAGAACTGCCTTGGAGCCGGTAGCGACGGGTTCCGCAGGGCTATTAGATATATGATGAAGCGTCATAAGGTTGATGTTCTAGCAATCTTTGAGCCCAAAATCTCTGGGGTTAGGGCGAAAGAGGTGTGTGACCGTATGGATTTTTCTAATAGTTTTATTATTGAAGCCAATGGCTTTAAAGGAGGAGTGTGGCTCCTCTAGGATAATGACAATGTTAATATCACGATCAAGAGAGCCTATGATCGCTTTATTGTTTCGGAGGTTGGTTGTGAAGGCAAGAAGTTCCACCTGATTGTGGTTTATGGACACCCAAATGCGCAGGATAGAAGGAGCTTTCGGATGTAACGAATAATATTAAGGGACCGCTGCTTGTAGGCGATGATTTCAATTGAATTATTAACAGTTGGGAGCAGAATGAGGAGGACGACAATCTCTCCCCGGACTCGGGCACTTTCAGGAATTGGATTGATGAGTTCGACATGGTTGATTTGGGTTTCATTGGGCCTACGTTTACTTGGTCGAGAGGTAAGACGGTGGATACGTTGAAGGAGAGGAGACTTGATCGGGTGATGGGTAATGCCAAGGCTCGGCTGGATTGGTCGGAAGCAATGGTGCGTCACCTGCCCAAATTCAATTCCGATCATACTCCGCTTTTGCTTACGATGAACCCTCCTGTGCGCTTGAACAAGGTTGACTCACCTGGAGTTCAATAATCTACTGGGAAGGATTGGAAAAGAGACGAGGATGCTCCCACTGCTATGGAGCATCTCAAAGACTGCCTTCTTAAATGGAACTGGGAGGTCTTCGGTGACATTTTTGAAAGGAAGAGCAAAGTGGCGGAGGAGCTGAAAGTTGTCCAATTGAAGCTGGGTAGAAGTCCGGTGAATGATCTGATTGAGGAAGAGATCAGAGTCTAGACCGAGTTGAACAGAGTGCTCAAGCAAGAGGAGATTCTTTGGTTTCAAAAGTCCAGGGAAAATTGGTTGAGGGCCAGAGATAGAAACACATCCTATTTCCACCTCTCGACCATTATTTGACGCAAGCGTAATAGGATCCATGTGCTGAAGAACGAGGATGGTTCGGAGATCTTGGATATGAAGATCATCGAAAGTAAGGTTGTGGAATTCTTTAAGAAACTCTATACGATTCCGGACGATGAGAGAGCCCACATTGAGTTACAAAGAGGTGCTTTCCCTGAAATTCCGGCGGATGATTGGGCTCAGCTTAGGGGGCAGATCTCGGATGCTAAAATTCATGATGCCGTCAAGGAGATGGGCACCTTTAAGGCCCCCGGAGTTGATGGGTACCAGGCGATCTTCTTTCAGAATGGTTGGGCGTCAGTGGGTAAAACGGTGATCAGCTTTGTTAGGGAGTTTATCGCCACGAAGAGGCTTCCGAGGGCTGCGAATGAGACTCTTATTGTTCTGCTGGCCAAAGTTGCTAGACCAGAACTGATTTCTCACGAAGATCCTAGCCAACCGCATTCGCCTACTTTTGAGCTCTCATATTGGACCGATGCAAGGGAGCTTTGTACAGGGAAGACAGATCACCGACAATATCATCGTTATGCAAGAGATGGTGCATTCATTGAGAAGGAAGAAAGGCAAGGTCGGGTGGATGATTCTCAAAATCGATCTCGAAAAAGCGTATGATAGGCTACGATGGGACATTGTGGCCGACACTCTTAGTGATGCTGGGCTGCCTGGGGATTGGATGGATTGGGTTATGAAGTACATTAGCTTTGTAAACACCCGCGTCCTTGTTAAAGGGGAAGTGATGGAGGAGTTTGAGCCCTCCAGGGGTATCAGGCAAGGAGACCCGATATCTCCCTAACTTTTTGTTTTGTGCATTGAAAGGCTCAGCCATATGGTGGAGAGCGCTATTTCGAGAGGCCTCTGGAAACCGGCTAAAGTGACGAGAAGCGGGTCTGAGATCTCGTATATCATGTTTGCCTATGACATCATTTTGGTGACGGAGGCTTCCGTCTCTCAACTCAACATGATCGAAGGCATCCTGGATGAGTTCTGTAAGCCTTCCGAGCAGCGTGCCAATGTTAACAAATCCAAGTTATTTGTCTCTCCGAATGTGTCCGAAGACGTCATTGAGAGCCTGAAAGCTGAATGTGGTTTTGAAGTTACTGCTAACTTGGGGAGTTATCTCGGGATGCCAGTTCTGCACACGAGGGTTAAGAAGGATATGTTCTGCCCGCTTCTGGATAAGGTGATGAAACCGGTTGTCGAGGTGGAGACAGAAGAGGCTTAGTCTTGCTGGTCGGGTGACACTCGCAAAGTCGGTTCTGAACTCAATTCCCATTTACTCCATGGCTACCATTTCACTCTCGGGTTCGACTTGTGAGGCTATTGACAAAGCTGCTCGTGGCTTTATTTGGGGAGATGATGAAAATCAAAGGAAGATCCATCTTGTGGCTCGGGAGGATATCTACAAATCCAAATCGATCGGTGGCTTGGGAGTCCGATCGATGAGGGAGCTGAACATCGCCGTCGCAGGTAAATTAGTGTGGCGTTTCACAAATAATAATAAAGATGAGATTTGGTGTAATATCTTGCAGGCCATATATGTTCGTAGAAAGGGCCCTGTTACCATGGGGTGCTCTGCTATTTGGGCAAGTATAAGAAGAAGCCTCAACAAGGTTGTCTTCGATGGCCTCAAATGGATCATCGGAGATGGCCGCTCGATCTTTTTCTGGAAGGACAAATGGCTGTTAGAGGAGAGTCTTGAGGGCCTGATCAACATAGACTTGGAGGAGGAGGAGCAAACCAAATCAGTCAGAGATTACTGGTGCGAGGGATAAGATTGGAGATGGGGGCTACTTGGTGGTGACCTACCGGCGAATGTGCTCTTGAAGCTGGCTGCAATCATGGTGATGAGGAGGAGGACGCCCTGGACTGCCTGAGTTGGAGTGCAACAGCAGACAACAATTACACTATTAAATCGTCTTATGATCAGATAACTCATGCTAACAATTTTGCTAGTGCTGATGGTGTCGTGTTCAGGAAGATATGGAAACTCCAAGTCAACGAACGTGTTCGGACTTTTGTTTGGTTAGCTATCAGGGGCGTGATCCTTACCAACGAGGAGAGATGTAGGAGACACCTAGCGACGGAGCCTTGGTGCGCGGAGTGCAAGGACGAGCCGGAGACGATAAGCCATATCCTCAGGGCTGCCCACTCATTTCAGAAGTTTGGAAAGAGGTCTTGAGTATGAACGCAGATCCTGATTTCTTTGTGCTTTCATGTGCAGAGTGGCTAAGATCAAACATATTGTCAGATCGGATCACTACAGATGGAGTGCAATGGGCCAGCGTCTTTGCGAACGCCTTATGGTGGGCCTGGAGGTGGCGTAACGAGCATGTCTTCAACAACGGCAGGGAGAGGCCTAATAAAGCTAGATTCATTGTGGAGAGCACGAAGGAGTACGATAGAGCCTGTAAGATGAGACCGGGTACCTCTCCGGAAATCTTGAAGAAGAAGGTGAATAACGCTTGGATAAAACCGAGGCCTGGCTGGATCAAAGCTAATGCGGATGGAGCGGTGAGCAAGGATGGAGCTGCAGTGGCTGGTGGAGTGCTCAGAACGGAGGACGGCGCCTGGGTCGGTGGATTTGGCCATCGCATTGGGTCATGCCCACCTACTATGGCAGAATTATGGGGGATCGTTGGATGCCTCCGGTTAGCTTGGAAGCTTTAGGTCCGGTAGGTAGAGGTGGAAACAGACTCCTATATGGCTTACTCATTGGTGGTTAAGGGTGTCGTTGATCATCACCCGTCGTTGAGCCTGGTGAAACATTGCCAAGGCTTTTTTGAAAAGGGATTGGAGAATCCATTTCCGACATGTCTTCAGGGAAGCGAACATGGCCGCCGACTCCCTCGCCAAGCTTAGTCTCTCATTAATGCAGGGCTTCCACGAGTTGTCGGAACCGCCCAATGACTCTAGGTTGCTTCTCGAGAACGATTGTAAGGGGAAGGCTACTCCCCGCTTGGTTGCTATGTAGCCGTCTGTTGTTGTTCCGGGAAAGCATCCCCTTCTCGTTTTGTTTACCAAAAAAAATAGTTGATAAATATTCAAAGTTTTTTTTAAAAAAAATATTTTGAATTCCACCAGAATTCATACATATTTGGCTATTCAATTAAGTTTAAGGTTAATTTGTTTAGATGTAACAACTTCAGATCATAATCGAACGGAATAACATTCAGCTAACTTTAGTTGATGTGTTTTTTTTAGTATAATATTATTTATATGGTTTTAATTATTTTTTTTATAAAATGAGGCAAAATTAATTGGATGGTTTTGATGTAATTAATGTTGATTGGTCCCATATAGTTTAGTAATTAGTAGTGTTGTATTTTATTTTATTTTATTTTATTTTATAACGAGGGCAACTCATCTTTAGTACTGGTAATCTATGGGCAAGCCACACGTGATTTAGCCGGCAAGAGTCATAACTAGGTAAATTGTCTTAGGCCGATCGACTAGATCCAATAATAAGAAGTAAGATGAACCTTAATTTACTTTATTTGATCTGCCGATTATGTAATGTAGAAGTTGAATTTGTGTGATTTAGGCATTTTTTGGGATTTTCTCAACATTTTTGTGGACTCTCCTTAACTCTTGTGTTCTATTTAGGGTTATTTTTAAATATACACAAATGAGCCAAGCTCATCCGATTCAGAAAGTCGTGAGACTTCTTGTACTCGTGGGTAGACAAAATAAAACAAAATATAAGATAGGGTGAAATCTTACTCATTGACTTATGTATATAGTTTTTTTTTTCCCTTCTTTAAGGTGGATCTACTCGACATAAATTTTGTTTCATACGGCCAAGATTAGGGATTCCTGAGAATGAGATTGATGAAAAAAGTTCTCAAAGTATCAACCTAACCAAACAGACTACGCTTGAGGTTTGAGCAAGTATATTAAGATCTTACATTTGTGTGGAAAACTACAATAAAAATATAAAGTATGGTGAAGCCCTAAATATTAGCCTAACTTTTTATGTTAAAAGGTAAATTTTAACTTTATAATTTAAAAATATAATAAATCTGATTCGACTCTCGTTTTATACAGCCCAATCAAAATTTCCTGAAATTTATCATATACAATCCATAGAAAATAAATTTATTAGTACAGTTAAACTCATTATGGATCCATGTTGAGCAACTAGCCCAATCTACCTAACAATTTCGGTTTCAATATTTCAAATATCTCCACTATATATCAAATATCCTAAACACCTATATCTAGTAGCTAGACTTTATCATTTTTCATCCTTTTCCGCGCCACTTTGAAAAATTGGAGACATGAGCACTTGCTTTATTAATTATTATTACAAGTTTATAACAATAAAGTTCAACTTAACTCACTAAACTTTCTTAATAATTAATCTGCACACATACGTGTTGGTTATATACACCCCAAATCATACACGTCCTTAGGTTAAAAGGGGTTAATTAATTTTTTTTTAAAATTAATTAGTCACAATGCTTGCACGTCCTTAAGGACGTGCATTTTCAGCCTTTGGATTTTTGTGGTGTATATAACCACAGCCGCACATATATAATATAAAAAACAAATATCAGTATTACTCATATGTTAATTAAACTAAACTGTTCAAATGACAACAACTAAAAAAAAGTCCCTATCTAGGCGATTGAGATCCTATGTTCAAAAGTTTATGTTCTTTGCATGTCCCTCCTCAGTTCTCACCATTCAAATTGAAAATAAAAAAATAAAATTAAAACAAAAATGGTAAAGAGTGGGATGAATTTGTTATGGCCCGAGCCTAACAGATTGTGCCGTTGTTGTTGTAACTAGAATAGAGAGAGATAGGAGATGTAGAATGACGTGAGACGAAAAGGGAATGTGTTAGGAGGGAAAATATGAATTTGATTATTTCTTTTATACCCTTCCTCATGTACAATATGACCTATTTATACACTAATCATAGGTCATAACAGTGCCTCACCCATATAAAGCCTTGTCTCAAGGCTTGATATGATGATCATAACAGTGCCTCACTACTAACATCTGACACTCAAGTACATAACACTAAGAATGCATTTGAAATTGGGGAAACTGAGAGAGGATGTGAGCAGCAGCCTCCCAAGTAGCTTCTGAATCGGACAAGTTCCTCCACTTGATAAGCCACTCTGTCACGGGATCCTCATTCTGGAGGTTATGCAACCTTGTGTCCAAGATCTTCTCAGGTTCATTCAAAATTATGCCATCAACATCTGTAATTGGCAAGGTGTCACTGGTAGCACTCTTACTCATGTTCTTCAACTTCAGTTGGGAAACATGGAAGACTGGGTGAATCTTTGAAGTGGTAGGCAGTCGAGCTTAAGATTTCTACACACCGCAGCTGATGTTTGTATGTAAGGTTGAAGCTTGACAAAAACCAAATCATCCACATTGAAAGATCTGTCTGTTCTGTGAGCATCAACAATTGTTTTCATTCGGACTTGTGCTTGTTGTAGATGATCCTTAAGTTACCTGATCACATGCTGGCGTGCAGTCAGCCAATCATCCACTGGGGAGCTTGTAGACGACAATGTTGGGAGGCCTAGTTGCTGAGGAGGAAGCCCATACAAAGCCTCAAAAGGTGTCATCTTAGTGGAGGAATGAGAAGTGGTATTATACCACCATTCTGCGAGGAATAGCCATTGGCACCATTTCTTTGGATGATCAGATGTCATGCATCTCAAATATGTCTCCAAGCAACGATTAACTCTTTCAGTTTGTCCATCCGACTGTGGTGGTATGCAGTGCTAAGGTCCAACCTAGTATGCAGGGATCTGAACAGATGTTGCCAAAATTGACTCACAAAAACTTTATCTCTATCAGAGACAATGCTAGTTGGAGTGCCATGGAGTTTGTAGATGCGCTCCATGAACACTGAAGCCACCTTTGCTGCTGTGAATGGATGGCTCAAAGGCAGGAAGTGAGCATACTTTGTAAGTCTATCAACCACCACCATGATGGTGTCCTTGCCTTGAGATCGAGGTAACCCTTCTGCAAAGTCCAGACTGATGTGGCTCCATGGTTTCTCAGGAATGGGCAGAGGTTGTAGCAACCCTGGTGAAGGGACATTTTCAGGCTTGCTCCTTTGGCAGATATCACAGGCCTTCACAAAGTCACCCACATCACTCTTCATCCCTTGCCAATATACTAGACTTTTTAGCCTGTTGTAAGTAGCATGGATGCCTGAGTGGCCTCCCACTGGTTCCTCATGCAAGGCTGCCAGCAGCTTCATTCTCAAATCTGAATTGCACCCAATAAACAACCTTCCTTTGTATCTTACTAACCCATTAGAAATAGTAAAAGGCCTTGGGTTGTCAGATAAGGCTTGGATCATGACTTGATGAGCCTTTGTATCCTGATCATAGCTACTAAGCACCTCAGTGAGCCAAGTTGGTTGTACTACTGTAATGGCAGCACAAGAATCATTCTCAAAGATTCTAGATAGAGCATATGCAGCCTTGTTCTCAACCCCTTTCTTATATGCTATCTCATAGTCCAACCCCAGCAATTTTCTCATAGCTTTCCTCTGCACTTGGGTTGAAAGTTTCTGATCAAGGAGGTGCTTCAAAGGCTGGTGATCAGTCTTTATAATGAACCTGTGCCTTTCCAAATAGTGTCTCCATTTGTCAATAGCCAGTAGGATTGCTAGGAGTTCCTTTTCATACACTGCCAATAAAAGATGTCTGCCATGTAGAGTTTGACTGATAAATACCAATGGCCTACCCTGCTGCATGAGCACAGCTCCAATACCTGAGTCACAGGCATCAGTCTCCACCACAATGGTAAGGAGAAATTTGGCATGGCCAACACTGGTGGGGAGATCAATATCTTCTTGAGTTTCCTGAATGCACCCTCAGCAATGTCTAACCATAGAAAATTATCCTTTTTTAGCAGATCAGTCAAGGGCTTTACAATACATCCATAACCCCTGATGAATCTCCTATAGTATCCTGTAAGTCCCAGAAACCCTCTTAAAGCTTTGATGTTTCTAGGAACAAGCCATTTAAGAATAGCTTCAATTTTCTTTGGATCAGTTGACACACCAGAAGAAGAGATTATATGGCCTAGGTACTCCACTTTCTCTTGAGCAAAATCACACTTAGATCTCTTGGAAAATAGCTTGTGTGCTCTCATTACAGATAATACCTCATTCAAGTGTTTCACATGGTCCAACACACTCTTGTTGTAGACTAAAATGTCGTCAAAAAATACCAAAACAGACCTCCTCAAGAAGCTGCTGAACACATCATTCATTAAGCCTTGAAAGGTTGTAGGTGCATTGGTTAATCCAAATGGCATCACTCTAAATTCATAGTGACCATGGTAAGTACGAAAGGCAGTCTTAGCAATATCATATTCCACCATCCTGACCTGGTGGTAGTGTGGTACCCATCTCTTAAGTCCAATTTAGAGAACACACAAGCCCCACTGAGTTCATCCAACAAATCATGTATGTGAGGTATAGGAAACTTGTCCTTTACAGTTAAGTCATTTAACTTTCTATAGTCAACGCAGAACTTCCATGTGCCATCCTTCTTTTTAACTAGTAATGTTGGTGAAGCAAAAGGGCTATGGCGAGGTCTAATAATCCCACTTGTAAGTATGTTTGAAACTTGCTTCTCAATTTCAGTTTTCTGAAAGAATGGGTACCTGTAAGGCCTTGTTGCCACTGGCGCTGCACCTGGTTTGAGCACAATGGCATGCTCATGGTTCCTCAGAGGTGGCAGTTCCTTCGGCTCCTGAAATACATCCTCATACTCAGCAATGACAACAGCAATAGCAGATGGTAAGTGGTCCTGGTTTCCATTAATGCTACAAACCTGAGCAACCTGTACCATCCATATAAGGTGGTCCTGAAGACACAGTTTCCCCAATTCCTTTCCTGTGAGCATCTTAACACACGCCCTTTGTGAACCTCTATCCTCCTTAAAGTCTTTGAGGACCACTTGTTCTCCAGACTTAACAAAAGATATTTGGACCTCAATGAAGTCAAACAAAACCGGGCTATAACCAGCAAGCCAGTCTGTGCCTGAGATCATGTCACATCCTTCCATCTTCAATAGACGTATGTCATGCTCATAGCTGCTACCTTGCATCTCCCACACAAAGACTTTGCATATCCGCTAAACATTGTACCATTAATGGTATTTACCTGCATCAAGCTAGCTTTACAAGCATCAAAACCAGCCTCCAAGGCAACTCTCGAATCCAAGAAGCTGTGGGTAGCTCCACTGTCTACAAGGATGGTCACCTCTTTCCCTTTGACTGATCCTTTGACTCTGATTGTGCTTCCTGATTCATTTCCAGTAAGGGCATGGACATAAACTTCGTTTTCCTGCTCATCATCTTGGACAAATTCATGTCCAATTTCTTCAGGTAGTGGCTCACTTTCTTGCACCTCTTGTGCAATCAAACTGAAAAGAGATTGCGTCTTACACTTATGACCATGAAAGAATTTCTCTCCGCACCTGTAGCATAGGCCTTTCTTGGCATCATTTGTGCGCCCAGTACTCATCTCTGATGTTGCAGGTGCTGATCCCTTGCTGCTCTCACCTGTACCATTGCCATTGGATACTGGGTTTCTTGTCTCAGTTTTGAACGAAGAGCTTCGTGGCCACGACGAATTCCTATTTCCTCCCATCTGTGATCCCATGCCTGTAGGTCTCCACTGTGATCTTGATACACGAATCAAGGCCTGGACTGCTTTATGATGAAGCCGAGCTTGATCAAGAACCTCTGCCATTGACGCTGGTCGTCCCAATTTCACTAAAGATTGGATCTCCGTCTTGAGGCCGCTGATGTAACTAGAAACAAAGTAGGATTCAGTGAGCAAAGGATTGAAAGAAAGCATGCCCGCCCTTAGCTCTTCGAATTTCTCATTGTATTCCTCCAAGTCATCTTGTTGCTCCAATTTGTTAAACTCGCCGACGATTTCTGCCTCCCTGCGATCCCTAAATCTCATACAAATGGCATCGCAAAATTCGCCCCAACTTACATTCTGATTCTGCATCATATAGCCCTGCAACCAAGTATCGGCTTTGTCCGTCAGGTACATAGCAGCTATTTCGACTTGCTGTCTTGTTGGAATCAGGAAGATGCCGAAATTTTTTTCGCATTTTCTAATCCAATTGCGTGGTTTCTTTCCGTCAAATCCTGGGAAATCAAGTTTCGGGAGCCTATTGAAACGGATTTCCGTCCCATTGATCCCCGAATGATCGTGACCTCCATTGAAATTCGAATGCCACCTTGAACCTGGAATTTCTTGATCCTCAGGTCCATTCCCCATTAGCGATGTGCTCCGCTGACCAGTTCTTGATCCCGATGCACCTTCTCTTGAGTTGCCTCCTCTTTCCGGCCCTGCTCGTTGCTCCTGGTGTTCACCGAATTGAGGTGGATATCTAACAAAATCCGCCAGTTGCTCCATTCGCTGATCATTCAGCTTTTTGAACTCCTCAAATTTTCGGGCCTGTTCTTCCTGTATTCATTGCAGATTCGCCAAAGACTCCGATGTAGACGCCATATACGCCTTCGTGTCCTCCTTGAATTCCTGGAACTGTGATTCCATTGTTCTCGATCTTGTTCCGTCCGCCATGGAAGCCCCAATCGCGAGCTCTGATACCAAAAATCTGTTATGGCCCGAGCATAACAGATTGTGCCATTGTTGTTGCTGTAACTAGAAGAGAGAGAAATAGGAGATGTAGAATGAGGTGAGATGAAGAGGGAATGTATTAGGAGGGAAAATATGAATTTGATTATTTCTTTCATACCCTTTCTCATGTACAATATGGCCTATTTATACACTAATCATAGGTCATAACAGAATTGTGAAAGAGGACAAAGAAACATGAGGTATTTAGGGACAACAGATCCACTCTGGTATTTAGGAGAAACCTAACTCGCCCTAGGCGACTAGCTATGTAGTCTATGTAGAAAGGTCCTTAAATGAAATTGTCAACTATACAAATGAGCCACACGTTGTTTTGGAGAGTTTGTAAATACCACTAATCCATTATGTTTGAAATATTAAACAAAACACCACTTCTCACGTGTACTAAGTGTGACCACCCACACCTTTCATCCCTTCTTAAGTCCTTTGATGAACCCTTAGTAACGATCGAGTAAGGACAAGGTCAACTACCAATGTTTTAAAAATGACAAATTTGAGGAGTTTTCCTCCCCTCCAAAGTAATCCTAACATAAAATAATACTTATTTTCCCTATTTGGTAAAAATATATCTTTTATTATTTACGTATATTTTTTAAATAATAAAATTATATTTATATTTTTTAAAAAATTTTATGTAATAAAAGTAGGAAATTGTCAAAAAAATTTTTATAAAAAATTAGTATTTTATATTTTTTATATAAAAATGTATTGACTGTTTGCCTTATATGTATATGTAAATAATATAGGTATTATAAATTTAATATTTTTAATTATAAATTAATTAATCAAAAAAAATATTGGATTCAATAAAAAAAATTTAATATTTTAAAATAATTTCAGTCTACTATTCATTCCTTTTAAATCTACCAAAAAAAACTTGTGTTTATTAAATCAACCGACATAGTTTCTTACTTACTACCAAAAAGGCAAAAAAGGGATCACAGGGTAAAAGTATATACTTAATATCATAAATTAATGTACAAATTGTAGAAATTTATGACAAAATATAATATTATCACACGCATTTGGTCATTAAATATGTTAATTGACAAGATAACCTAACTATCTTTTGAAAATAACCTAGGAACACTCAATTAAAAAAAGTTTTTTAAAAAAAATTATTTGGTAGGTTAATTTAACATATCTCCGTGATATTATAAAGGCAAACAAACCGTCATTGCTAGTATAATACAAATTGCCAGTTTTCTATGAGTTCATATTGGATTGTCCCCATATTCTAAAGTTTACTAATTAATGTTATAAGCCAATGTGTACTATCTATAGCCTTGGCTTTACTAATAAAATTTGTCAAGTCTTTGTACAACATGTATCTAACCCCTACAAAAATGTCAAAATGGGCAATGCCAAAAGTCATTTCATTCAAATATTAATTTAGAGAAGTTTTAACAAAGACTTGACCTTTTTTTTATGGTTATTTGCCCTGCCTTGTATCATGATAGGGTTAGTTTGGTAAAACGAAGCTGATAGGGTAATAAAGTGTTTGGCAACCCAACTGATAGAGTAACTAATACAAACTAGCTGATGAGATAGGAAAAAATAAATAGAATTTTGAAAAGTTTGGGGTGAGTAGCTGTTGAAAATCTAATTTCAAAAGCCAATTAAATTAAAATATTATATTTAAATTATTTAAAACTATAAAATAATAAAGTCAAAAGCTCAAAAAAGCTACCTGCATCGCCAAATGGATCCATGATTTCAATCAAATTTGGATTCTACAAAGGGGCAATTTCCATATAGGCCACGAAATTAGGCTATATTAGGAATCCGTCTCCCACCCTCTCCATATTTGGGATTTGTCCACCGAATTTTTCATCATACTGAAATTTTTGTTTTCAGCAAAAAAAAAAAAATTCCACGAAATTTAGTTTTTTTTTTCTTTTTTTCCGCGTTTCCAGAGTTGCTGAAACAGAATTGCTGAAACCCCTGTGCCACCATCTGTTTCAGCAGTGTTTTTTTTGGCTTTTTTTTTCTTTTTTTTTTGCGTTTCCAGAATTGCTGAAAACCATGTGTCACCCTCTGTTTCAACAGTTTTTTTTTTTTTGGTTTTTTTTTTCGCGTTTCCAGAGTTGCTGAAACCCCGATTTCAGCAACGTTGTTGATGCTGAAACCCCGATTTCAACAACGTTGTTGATGTTGAAGTGATTATTGTTGACACTGCTGAAAATGTTATACATACAAGCTACTGAAATGCTGAAATACTGAAAACAGAAAAGCTGAAATGTTGTCATATATGCTTGTAAGATATAGTAGCTCATAAAATTTTATAAGAATCAATTTCAACAAAAAAAATCTAGAAAAAGGCTCAATTTGATAACAAAGACTCAATATACACCAGACATTTGTATTCACAATAATTTATATATCTATAAATTAATCAATGAAAGAGAAAGAAATTGAAATGGTAAAGCATTTCAGCAATTGTTAAAATGCTGAAATTCATCAAACTACTAAAATGCACCTGGCGGACGATTGCTTCATTTCTTTTTCTCCAAGAAGGGAATAACAAGGCAGTCACTCTCCAGCTCATGTTGAAACTGGGGTTCACCGTGCTCTCTTTGTTCTTCCTCGTTCTACCGACGTTGCTGAAATGCTGAAACCGGAATTCTTTGTGCTCTCTGTCCTTCCTAGCTTCCTCCCTTGACTCAACCTGTCCCATTCCTGCCATTCGCTTCTGGTGTTCATCATTTGATTTCTCAAGTACCTCGTTCAGCAATAAATTTTTAGATACCTCCACACATGATTTCAGCACTTTTCCCCCTTTTCTCTATCCTCTCTCCTTTCACAACGGAACGCCTCTGTTCTCTTCTATAGATGATGAAGACGATTACCGGATCCTCGCTCCGCCGGGCACCGGGCCTACATCTCCGCCGCAAACGCCGATTTCCTATCTTCTGCTATTGCTGAAATCTTTAATGTGCTGAAATTAAGGGATTGATGAAGCGGGAGGAGTATGCGCAGCTGTGGAGAAGGATCTGTATGAGCACCTTCGAAAGTGCAATCTGCAGGGCGAAAATCTCCACAAATTGATGCGGATCTAACTTAGAAAGTGATCGGAGGATTCAGATTCGGCGGCGACCTTGGAATCGAACTCCTCCTGGCTGATCCCCGGGAGCACCACTGACTGGGATTGGCAGAGAAAGGCCCGGCCTCACCATCTCCCTGTCCGATTCATCTCGAAAGTGATCATCGGTCTTCATCGGCACTGTCGCAGGCGATCCTCTGGTTTCGATGAACGCCGCCTTCAGCAATTCAACATCATCGATTGATCGACGAGGACTGGAGGGAGTGAGCAAGAATCCCTCTGCCGAATTCGTTCCTGCTTGTATCCGATCTGCTGCAACTCAGATCTACGGTTCGTCAGGCAGATCTCGGATTCGAGCCGGATCTCCTCGGATTTGAGCCGAATCTCCATTCTTCTCCGGCAAGGCGAGGGAGAGGTGATGGGGGAGAGTTCCGGATTCCGGCGGTGAGGGTACGAAGAGGCGAGGCTGGTGACCGGAGGAGGAGGAGAGAGAGGAAGAGCGAGGGAGGGGTCGACGAACGAGATCTGAAACGGGAGGATCTGTGATGCTGAAACAGTAATGGATACATGAGATTAGAGGGGTAATTTTGTCCAGAAAATTTTTGGTGGACAAAACCCTAATTTTATAAGGGTGGGAGACACTCTCCAAATAGAGGCCCAAAAATGGGTCCATTGGGCAAATTTTCTCTTCTACAAAGCCATTTCAAATCTATATAATATACTAAAATAGAAACCTGAAGTCTCGTCTGATGCAATTCGACTATGTATCGTTTTATAATGCGATTTGACCTGAGTTTTTTGACACGACAAATAATGACGATCCAATATATTTAAGAGTTAAGAAACATTAGAGAATAACCTCGTCTATTTTATCCACCTGTCATCCTATGTGCCCATCTCATATCTTATTTAAGTGGTTATAAAATCTATTATTTTACCATGAGTTATTTTATAAATATTGTACTTTGAATTATTTTATCTTTAGTCATTAAGATTGATTATTTTAGTTCATTATATCTAAAGATAAGATTTCATTATTAATTAATTATCCATTGAACAATAAAATCTTATATCATAAATATTTATAGTAATTCTCAACCTTATATATATCTTAAGTCGTTACAAATCTATTATTTTTATGATTGCTTGGAAATTTTTATTAAAAATTTTGAATAAACTATCTCAATCTTCACATAAAATTTAATAAAAAAATAATTTTAATATAATAAAAATATAATTTAATAACAAAACACACAAAAGCGTAGGTAACAAATACTAATAACTATTTAAGTATTGTAATGTCCTTAGACTTCAGTAGATATTGTATATTAAGAAGTAAAGGTATAAATACCCTATGGGTTGTAATTGGGAGAAATTCAAGTAATAATCCAACAGCTTACCCTAATCTCTCCTAATCTATATCTCTCTCCTTCTGAATATTATCTCCTTCTTCCTCTAGCTTCTCTCTCAATATAATATTATCTCTTAATATAATTTCGAAGCTATATATTGGATTGAAATATTGAATGAAAGTATAAGGAAGTAATTAAAGAAAGCATATGCATTTCACTTTATGAATTGGAATGTAGGTGTGAAGAAGTTGACGTGCCTTCAATCTTCGTGCCTTCAATTATGTATCAATATCTTTTTTACTAGGGTGTTGAACTAGAGCAAATAATATATCAAAATAAAGCTATCGATCAATGAGCCAAACATATATCAATCCTTTTCCAAATGAGGGTTATAGAAGTCGTCATAACCCTCTAGTTCTACAACTGATTATAGTTATCAATATCTGTCTAAATAACCTCTGTCTAAATAACCTCACTCTGATACCGTATCAAATACTAGTGGACAGAAAATATTACACACATATTAATTTGGCCTTAAATCTTAGTTAAAGATACATAGACGTGATGGATTTAATGATCGACACGTACTCACGGCCTAATATTTATTAGGTGGTATATATAAAAGTGTAGCACCGACCTTAACTTGGTTCCAATAGTCTAACATGTGTTGCATGGCTATGGCTTCATTACATCAATTTGGTCTTATTGAAACTTATACTCTACTTTCACACCAATGTTTATACATAAAGTACCTACACAAAATATAACAAAGAGGTCTTACCATATAAGCTAGTGGGTTACTCCTATTGCCAATTGGTTTTAGGATAGAACCCCGCTCGGCTTATGTGCTAGGCTATTAGCGCAAGATCAACGCACGTGTGCACACGGCCCCCGATCCCGAGTCCCAATGGACTTCGATGAAATGTCTTTATGCAACTACACAAAATACTCAGTAGTGAGATTAAAGGTTTTAGTCTGCTTTAATCGATGAAATGTACGTCTTTCTCCAACCAGTTAAATTGGGTCTTATATCACTTACGCCCCTAATTATTACTTTATATTTTTACTTTATTGAAAACCACAAATAACATCTATCTAATCATTCCAAGGGCAATTGTGTAAAGTGTGGTAAAATACCTAAAATGACGACATGTTTTTCTTAACAAGATTTACTTTCTAAAATGACATGTTTTTTCTTAATGGAAGAAGTATTATTTAAAATTAAGTATGAAGACAGCTTACCTAAGTTAGTAAGGAATTAATGCATATTTAAAATTTTGAATTCATGGATTTCAAAATCTTTATCTTTATTTTTTAAAATTTTTTTCTTAATTTTTTTTCCAATAAAATAACTAATTAAATAAATAAATTAAGGTTTTTTTTAATACATATTAAACAAAAAAAATCTTTTTCATATATATATATATATATAGGGTCGCGCTCCGGTGAAAACCAAAATTGCGGTAGAAACCCGTGAGGATCGGCTTTTTAGTCCGGTTCACTTGCTTTATAGCCCGGTTATGAATAGAACCGATCTATAAAGTCATAAATTTTAGCCCGGTTTTGAATAAAACCGAGCTATAAAGTCACTATATAATTTTAAAACATTAGCTTTTTAGCACGATTTTTCGATTTGACCGAACTATAAAGTCATGTGTTATTTTAAAACTGGAGCTTTTAGCACGGTTTTTAGGTTGAACCGAGTTGTAAAGTCACCGTGTGATTGAGGTTTTTAGCACGGGTTTCAAAAAAACCGAGATATAAAGTAGTCCTCACGGGTTTTTACCATAATTTGAGGTTTTCACCGGAGTCAATCCCTATATATATATATATATATATATCTCGAATTTTCCCTAGATCTAAGTTACTAAACCAACTTTTGATATGGATCGATGGCATCCTAAAGTATGTAAGATTTACTTATGAAGGGTTGAAATCCTACTAATATATATATATAGTTATTAAATGTGAACAACACACTTCATTAGGAGTTAAGCGTGTTTGAATGAGAGTTAATTACGAATATTTATTATGTTGACATGGACTAGTCACTAGTGTCTCGACCTTGGTACATATATTATACATGTATATATACATATATAATGACCGAATATGTATATCAATTCAGCTTAAACTCCTATAATATTAATTTGTAATCACTGTCTTTGCCATCAAGTAAACAATTTGTGATTTAAGTTAATTAAAAGAGTATTAAATAAAATTAACTCGATCTTGTTGAGTCCGACCGTAAGCGAATGCATACGAAAGCATGGATGGTTACTACTAATTACTAATATAAAACTTACAAATGAATCAATACAATCAAATCAATAAAACCCTAATTTACCAACACTAGCTCGTTGTCCTTGGTAGCAATCAATTGACTAGCCATACATATATATGAATAATTTCATTTCCACACACACATATATAATTCTATGGGAGAAAAAATGGCCATATAATAAAACCTAATTAATTAAATGTTCACAATCCGAGATTTATTAGTTAAATGTTCATCGGTCACCCCTTGACTGTTGTCCGCTTCTAACTATGACAGACAGTTGACAAATAGAACTATATATGACATACAGTTGACAAAGTATGACAGATAACTGACAAAGCAAGACAGACGGCTGACAAATGATAGAACATAAGTTGACATTCGTATTTACGAGACGAAGACAATCCTAATTATGAAGGCTAGGGGATGTGCAAACCCTTGTTCAAATTCAGAAACCAAACAGAAACTCAAACCCTTGAATGGAAAGCTAATCCTATGTTTAACTTTGTTGATCCAACAAAGAGCGGATAATTATAACAAGTACAATCTTCTATTCTACACCAACAAAAATTGAAGGGATCTGCACCAAAATATAATGTGTACAGAAACTTTAAACTCCTGAAATTGCAAATAATATGGACACAATTGCAAAACTTAATCTAACAAAAATGAAAAACAATAACCTCACGACATCGATCGAATTAAGCATACCAAACCCCTATAAAACCCCAAAATCCGCACAAGTTGACAAACATTTGACAAAGCATGACAGACAGTTGACAAATTAAGCATGACAGACGGCTGACAAAGCTAATCCTATATTTAAACAAGCCAAACAAAACTCAACCCTAAAAAATCTACAAAATCAGCACACCAAACCCCTAAAAACCGCAAAATCAGAACACCAATACCCTAAAATCCCCTAAAATTAGCCTGCAGAAACCAAAAAAATAATAATCAAGTACCTCTGTCTGGTGTGGTCGTAGCTCGGAGGCGGTCACAAACAAGCAAACAACCTCCATCTCTCTCGCCCTTGGTTCACCCTCTCCCACAGATCTCGCCCTCGGACGTCGCCGTTCAATCTCTGTCGTCGCTGGAGGCCGGAAACAAAGCCTAGAAGCGGTTCTCATCTCCGCAAACGTTGTCGGGAGGAGAAGAAGGACAGAAGGAAAAGGGAGAGAGAGGGGAAGACGCACGAGGGATAGAAGAACAAGAAGTCTAGGTTTGTGTACTTTGTACTGTTCGGTGAACATTTGCTTAATTTAAACTGCTTGGTGGACATTTGCTTAGTTGACTTAGAAAATTGGACATACCGGTCCAATTTCCTCTATATTATTATATATATAAAAAATTTGTTACATACCCGAGTATAAATTAAAGAATAATTGACTACTCACATATTCACACCATAAGAGTATTGTCCACATATATAATGTTTTTTCGTGATTAACAAAAATAATTTTTAAATAATGAAGAAATATTATATTCAAATAAAATAATAAAAATTGCAATAGCCACAATAAAAAAATGTTACACGAACTATATAACTGAAGATTTGAACAAATTAAGAGTACGTCGAATATTAACATTTTTATATCATTCCTAGACATATTTTGAGAGTGATATGTTAAATTTATTAAATAAAATGTCAACTAATTTCTTGACAAAACAAAAAATAAAATAAAAACTAATACTTCTCGAGTAGACCTGGGCAAACGTGGGCGCGGGCCGGGCTTGGGACGGGCTGTAGCCGAAAATTTATCCCGTTGTTGCGGTTGCGGGCCAAGCTAAGCCCGCTTAACGGGTTGAAAACCTTGTCCGATCCCGTCCGCTACTGCGATTACGGGCGGCCCGTGGGTACCCGCTTAATTTCCCCCCTTTTACTGATGTACTCATTAAAAAAAAATGCAACACTTGCTAATATATATATACTTGCTAATATATATAAAAGTGCAACGCTTAATTTCCCCCTTGCACTTGCTAATATATACTCCATATATAAAAACAGTAGACCGTAGTCCAGTACATAACCCAAAAAATATATTGTAGGTAGTATAGATATTTTTTGATTTTTTGATTTTTTGATTTTTTGATTTTTTGATTTTTTGATTTTTTGATTTTTTGATTTTTTGATTTTTTGATTTTTTGATTTTTTGATTTTTTGATTTTTTGATTTTTTGATTTTTTGATTTTTTGATTTTTTTATTTTTTGATTTTTTTATTTTTTGATTTTTTGATTTTTTTATTTTTTGATTTTTTTATTTTTTGATTTTTTTATTTTTTGATTTTTTTATTTTTTTATTTTTTTATTTTTTTATTTTTTTATTTTTTTATTTTTTTATTTTTTTATTTTTTTATTTTTTTATTTTTTTATTTTTTTATTTTTTTATTTTTTTATTTTTTTATTTTTTTATTTTTTTATTTTTTTATTTTTTTATTTTTTTATTTTTTTATTTTTTTATTTTTTTATTTTTTTATTTTTTTATTTTTTTATTTTTTTATTTTTTTATTTTTTTATTTTTTTATTTTTTTATTTTTTTATTTTTTTTTATTAGGTAAAAATTCGAGTTCAGACAGACCTGAAACTCGATGGCCGACGGAGTCGGCAAATGGAGAACCGTCAATACAAATCGAACACAATAACACAAATCAACATAGAAGAAAGAAAACTCAAACAACCCATACAAGACGTCTACTAGAATAGAAGTCGATGTAGAACCTAGACGCGCCATGAGTGCCAAAACGTGGGAGAGTACAAAGACTCACAACAGTACCCCAGTCGGAAAGGGCGAATCCTGAGGAAGTGTGGATCGCCGACGTTGCCCCCACCTAAATGAAGGATCTTCGAAGACCACGAACACAACCACGATCCGTTCTCGATCAAACAGGACGCCCGATACTGCAACCCAACACAAAGCAAACTTAGCCACACCAGAGCACCGACCCGACGCCAAAAGACGGGGCAAATACGGGCAAGAAAGAGAAATCGATCAACCGTCAGAAATGTGAAAGGAGCTCCCAAAATGTGAAAGGAGCACTATTATTCCATATTTATATAATTTTTCGTCCTTAACGGGATTTAGAACACGCCCTATCGAGCGGGGTTTGTAGCCCAAACGGGATTTTTATTCCATATTTATAAATAAAACCTTATATTTATAAATATAATTATATGTTTTAATTACTATCACGGGCTGCATTTGGGCCCAAGAAATTGCCTTGGGCCCAAAGCAGGGTTTCTGGCCCAGCCCTCGGGCCACTCGGGCCCAAGAGAAGAGAGGATATCCCATGTATGATCAACAGCAAGACACAGATGCGTCGTTTCTCATGCCACCACTGAACACCGCCAGGAAAAGAGGGACAGAAGGTGCGCGGCCTGAATGCGGTGACACGACCCGGCCGATGACGGCGGCGATCGGTTAAGGGCCAAGACCAGGCAGATTCGGCCCTGAATCAACAGGAATCACCACCCGATGGACAACCCGGAAACCAAGCAAAGACCGGTCGCCGGAGACGCAGGCCGCCATGGAATTAGTGTCGGCGACGACGGGACAACACCAAACCAAATCCACACAGCCCGGGTCGACCGCGACGAGGCGGGCTTAAGCCAACGCCGACCGCGACAACCACAGTAGATGAACCGGAAAGGGATATGTGCAATCGGAGAACTGGGAATCCGACATGGGGTACACCGGAGCGAGTGCCAAAGAACCTGCACCACCGAGAGGGAGGGTGGCAGAGAACAACAATAGCCAGAGGCGGGGTTGGAGCCGGAATAACAAGAAGAAGGGGATAAACCCTAGATCTGAAATTCGGGGCATGATTGTTCCAATTTGTTGAGAACGGAAAGAGATCCGAGTTCCATCATCATGGATTTGTAAAAGCCCCACATAGATTGGGCTATTTGTTCGATTAGAAGGTTACATATATGAGAGAACGTTATTCGACCTCCTGAACGGAGGATTGTTCATTGGAGACCGGAGTAAGGAGGTGCAAGCACGACTCCAAGCGCTCAGGAGCACCCGAAGAAGGCGGCGCACCACCACGACCCACGGACGACCGAATGTTTGTGCCCCGAAGGGATTTTCCGACCCCTCTCTCTCTAGAAACTAGAGAGAAGGGAGAGCTCTTTTAAAGCTTTAGCCTTTTCAACTAGATCTTGTGTTTATTTTATTTTTTTAAATTAATAATATATATATATATATTTAATAATATATATATAAAAAAATAGCGGGTACCTGTTACGGGCCGCTATGCCCATAACGGGTAGATTGGCTTACCCAATCCCGTACCCGCTGCAGGTGCAGGCCGGACTTAGCGGTCTGCGTGGACTTTTCTCTCTACCAAAGCCTGTCCAATTTCGCGGGCGGACGGGACGGGCCGGGCGGACCATCCCGCATTTGCCCAGGTCTATTCTCGAGTGACATTCGTGATTAATATAATTAAAAACAATCGGATTCTTAACAAAAATCAACTATATACAATTAGGAATTAAACTAAACGTTGAATAACCAAAAATCTAAAAACAATATACAATCTAGCCATGGTCGGTGTTCGGTTAATGTACGACTACGGCAAAATTCAGCCTATAGCTAGCTCCATTTATTTTACTTTTGTTGAAACAACTTGATGGATCCTTACATTATGATTTATAACTACCATAAATATAAAAAAAAATAACTTTATTTTACTCACTTTATAATTTAGCTTTGACTTTATTATTTTTACCCAAGTGATCAAAAGTGCTATTGCGGTGGTGAGTACATGACGGAATCATGATTTTTTTTTTAAAAAAAAAATTACAGTAATTAAATTTCATTGGTCGCAACCCAAAGGCTATTAATTCTTTAGGAAACTATTCAAAAAGTGGGCATTTTACAATTCACCAAATATTGGTTTCGTAGGGTAAATGATGGAAATGTCAAAAAAGTAGACATTATGATCTTTTAAGATTTTTTTTTTTATTTTGACTCAATCAAATAACTTCTCCATCCGTTAAATGAAAAACATACTTTTTTTAGATAGATAGAAACTATATGAAATATAAAAAAAAATCTATAATTAATTTCATACTAATTAATAATAAGTACAAAATTATGAAAAAATAAAAAATGATATTTTATATATTATTTTTTTAACATATTAAAAAAATATGTCAAAAAGTAAAATATTACCATATGTTTTACTTAATGGAGGGAGTATGCATGAGATAAATTATACGAAGTACTAGGAATTAATAATAACATGGAGGGGGATCATGTATAAATCGGGTACGTGTAACCTCGGTGTTATACTTAATTACTTCTGATATAATTTTATGTTATAAATAAATAAATAAAATTATATTTATATTCTATGGATATTGCCAATTTGCCATTTTTATAAAATTTTATAATAATTTTTTTACAAAAAAACTACTAATAATATAAAGACATTATTTTAGAAAATAATTTTTCTACTTTTCAAAAAACATAGATTTTTATATTATAAATTATAAACATAATACATATTTTTTTTAATAGTGAAATTATATCTAAAATAATTAAGTCTAAGACCATCCGCATCCATGCGGGTTTCTAGAGTTTCTTAATATCACTTTATCACTTTCTCTCTCCTTAAAAACCCCAACTTACTTTTTCGTCCACATCAATATAAGTTTCTAGAGTTTCTTAATTTACTTTTCACCAATTATTATCTATTATATATTTAAATAAACATATTAATAATATGTTATATATTATCTATATATATGTATTATATTTTGCGTTAATTAATATAATAATAGTATATAATAATTTTTTTTTAAAATATCCAAAATGTAAAATTAGATAATAAAATTTAATGCAAACAACTTTATTGGAACAAAACAACCACCGAAATACAAAAACAATAAAAATAAAATACAAAGAGTACTCTCCATCATACATGAAATGGAAAATCATCGAAATACAAAAGTAATAAAAATAAAATACAAAGAGTACTCTTAATCTTACATGAAATGCTTGAAGAAAATTTTAATTTTCCTAAGAGCCATTTCCAAACTTTTGCCATATGTGTTCAACCAGATCTTGCTTCAGTGCATAGTGTGTAATTTTATTCCGAAGTTGCGTTCGCTTTTCAATGTATTTCTCCATGGGGACGGGTCGCCTATTTGAATACGAAGTGTCGGTATCCTCAGCTTGATCGAACTGCGACAAATCAAAGGAAAGACTGTAGTTCTCTCGCTCGTCCTCCACTATCATATTGTGAAGGATTATACAAGCTCTCATTATCCTCCCTACCAAAGTAATATCCCATGCAAGTGCTGGGTTTTTAACTATGGAAAATCGGGCTTGCAAGACTCCAAACGCTCGTTCTACATCCTTTCTAGTAGCCTCTTGGTATTGAACAAACAACCTAGCCTTCTCTCCTTGTGGGAGCTTGATAGATGGTATAAAAGTCGCCCAGTTTGGATAAATATCATCAGCTAGATAGTAGGTTAAATGATATTGATGGTCATTGACTTCAAAGTTAACTGGTGGAGATATCCCTTGTAGCACATCATCGAATACAGGAGAACGATCAAGAACATTGATATCATTACACGTACCTGGGGTGCCAAAAAATGCATGCCAAATCCATAGATCATATGATGCTACTGCCTCTAACACGATGGTTGGTCTTCCATCTTTGCCTTCGAACTGGCATTTCCATGCCGTCGGACAATTCTTCCATTCCCAGTGCATACAATCGATGCTACCGATCATACCCGGGAATCCGCGTTGTGCTCCTACATGAAGAAGGCGTTGTATATCTGTTGTATTTGGTCTCCGAAGGTATGTATTACCAAACAAAGCTATGACACCATCCACAAAATTGGATAAGCATAGCCTGGCTGTACTTTCTCCTAATCGAAGATACTCATCAACCGCATCCGCACCTACGCCATACGCCAACATGCGCATAGCCGCGGTACATTTTTGTAATGCAGATAGGCCAAGCCTACCAGTGGCATCGGGCTTTTGCATGAAATAATCGACCTCGCTTGAGAGTTGGTTCACAATGCGTAAGAACAATGGCCTTCGCATTCTGAACCGTCTTCTGAAAACTGCATCTGGGTACACTAGCGGTGGGTCCTCTGAGAAATAATCCGCGACAAGCTGATCGTGGCCCTTCTCACGTTCTCTTTCAATGTAAGCTCGAGGTCTCCTTGGCCTAGAACTTCCCGCCTCCACGCTTGACTTGTTTTTTGTGGATAGATACAACCACTTGGCGTAAGCTTGGGTTAGCTCATCAGTGGATGGACCTGAAGATTGGGTGAGGTAGTCATACATTTCTTGGGGATCCATTTGAGGTTTGTGTTTGCAAATTAGAGGAAACTAAAGAGATGGATACTGAATGGTAGACATTTGAGTTAATTTATACTACTTTGCATAGCATCTTTGCAGACCCTCGAGCAGAGCAATTCGTCTTCTTGTTGCAGAGCATCTTTGCAGACCCTCGAGCAGAGCAATTCGTCTTCTTGTTGCAGAGCATCTTTGCAGACCCTCGAGCAGAGCAATTCGTCTTCTTGTCGCAGAGCATCTTTGCAGACCCTCGAGCAGAGCAATTCGTCTTCTTGTCGCAGAGCATCTTTGCAGACCCTCGAGCAGAGCAATTCGTCTTCTTGTCGCAGAGCATCTTTGCAGACCCTCGAGCAGAGCAATTCGTCTTCTTGTCGCATAAGACTAATAAAACATTTCAATCACATACTAACCATTTTAATGGGAATTGAACATTGCATTGATATAAAGCATACATAATAGTGTGAAGCTAATCTTCACTTAGGGAAATTTAAAACAAAGTGACAACAACCAACATGTAACAATGTGAAGCTAGTCTTCACTTAGGGAAATAAACACTTGACACTACAACATCAATAGCCAGAAGCATGATCGCCTTCGATTCTCATTTTTCGCCGAACAATTCTTTAATGAGTGAATCCCTAGTGAATAGTTGTGCATCATTTAAGTTCGGCTCCATGATCAACTTGTTAAGCAAGATAGTCTTTTGTGCTACTGCATACTCATGTGCAGCTTTTGCCTTATCGGATTCTGCCTGGGCGTTCATGTGAACTCCTTGTTCAAATAATCCCCTCACAACCTCTTCAGCTTCTCTACTGGCAGAATCACTTGAGCTTCCCACCACCTGCTTTCCCTTTCGCTTCATTGCCTTTATGCCTTCAGGTCGCACTGGAGTACTCTCGGATCCACTAACACTAGAAGGGGTACCCGACCCTTCAGTTGATGTGTATGATCCAAATTCATTAACCTTGGTCCTCTTCGAGCCTCCTTCATTAGGAGTAGCATTTGCTGCAACCCACCTATGGAATTTCGGCTCAGTCTTGAGCTCACGCCATGCATGCTCGAATAGGAAGTCATTTCCATGATCGCCTTTGTAGATAGTGTGTGCATTCCTCATGACATCACAATCGTTTTCTCCGCTGCCTTAGCGATTTTTGGCACTCGCATAACACCCTACGAATTTGGAAACAGTAGAGGAAATGATATACCATCTTGGCTTAACCGTCGAAAGAACCCTCTCTGGCCAATCTTCATCCCTATTGGTGTTGTAGTAATCAGCAACTCTCTGCCAAAAAGCTCCTGCTGTTTGTTGAGTATTTGTTCGACCATCAGTGGTTGTGTTAATCCAACCACTAATGAGTAACAAATCTTCACCTTTGCTCCATGAGTTTCTAGCTCCCCTTTCACCAGTGGCTCTTCCTCGAGCGGATCTCCCACGAGCCCCTCTCCCACGTGTGGCCCTCCCACGAGATGCTCCCCCACGAGTGCCTCTTGCATGGTTAGCCTCTAGGGGTGAATCTTGAATATCGTCAAGACTTGCCACTCCTTCCGCTTGGCTCCACATATTCACCCCATAAGAGCTCCCATGAGATGTAGGGGTAATAGGTGATTGCGATGAATACAAGTTGGGATTTGATGAGAAGTTTTGAGCATTAGAGTGATGGGTCATGGGAGATTGTGATGAATATAAGTTGGAAAAATCTGGAGAGTAGGAAAGATGTTGAGGATTCATACTTGAGGAATTCTCCATACTAGTAAAAAAATTTCGGAAGTTGTACGGGTGTTGTGGGTCATTTGGATCCATCTCAAGATTGTAGAGATTCAATAGGGGAAGTTGAGAATTGAGGAGATGGTGGATGGATGTGTGGAAGAAGAGAAGGAGATGGACATATTTATAGGAAAATAGATTATTTAATTTTATTTTTTCATAAATTCATCTTTAATTAACAATTTCGGTGGAAAAAAATACTTCACATCTTTGTACCATCTTTAACAATTTTATTTAATTTTATGTTAGTGTCTATAAATAGATAATTTTTTTAATAATATCTAAAATAATTTTGATTTTTTTTATAATACAATATGCATAAA
This sequence comes from Persicaria maculosa, assembly GCA_963922045.1. Taxonomy (NCBI): domain Eukaryota; kingdom Viridiplantae; phylum Streptophyta; class Magnoliopsida; order Caryophyllales; family Polygonaceae; genus Persicaria; species Persicaria maculosa. The sequence continues at coordinate 21,723,960 of OY998259.1, read as the reverse complement.
AATATTATGTTGTACATTATTTATGTATGTATTATATTTTTTTTAACATATATAATATTGGTGTATATTAATAGCTTAAAATAAATTATGAATTTTAATAAAAAGATTATTTTTTATTTTTTATATTTAATGACTAAAAACTAGCTAAAATAAATATAAAAGAATACAAAAATGGCCTAATACTATCAATAAATACCCCACTTCCAAACATCAAAATTCAACAATGTGTAGTGGGCCCCATGCAAACATATTAAACAATTGTAAAAACCGGCCTTTGCTCCATGTGGGTCCCATTTCATGGTTTTTAAGGGAGTTTGGAAGTACAAAACTCTCCTATGGGTTTTTAATTTCAACCCTTACCTCTCTCCTACTTTTTCTGACATTTTACCCTTAAAAACCCACTAAAATCATTGATGTGGTTGCTCTAACACCAAAGTTAAACTCTGGATTTCCCATCTCACTAACGTTGGTATCAAGATTAGGCTCACTAATATAGTACCAACTATGAAGATGAGGCCTTTTATAAAAATAAAAAATGGAACTATTTGAATATAAATAGATTGATATTCATCTCCAGATATTGGCTGAGGCGGAACGGGAGGTTCTCATCCGAAAGGATGTTTTTTAGGTCAAAAAATGGCTCTTTGGCGGTTTTTGTCTACCTAATCGCTTTCATTGCTTCCAAAAAAAAATGTTGTAGCTAGATTTGTTCGTAATCTTGAAGGAATATCCGGAGATTGATGTTCAATTGTGTGATCACCTCCCGTTGGTTGGTGTAGGACTCGATCGAGACCATATATATGGCTTAATTTCTATGTTCCACACTTCACTTCTTTTTTACATTGTAGCGGTTTAGCACAACTAAACCCTTCCAGAATGACTCAACCGAAAAGGACTTACAGGTAGTACCCAAAGATCCCCGGTTCGAACTCTGGATTGCCGCTCTTTATTTACCAAATTCAAGGTTTAGCACAACTAAACTTCGTATAAGATTATCTTAACATCCATTTGATCCGATGTATTGATTATTCATAGGAAATTTATAATCTATTGCCAAGAATCAAATACTCATCACAAGTACACAAGTAACTTTCACACTACAAGATTGCCAACAATCAAGTATAAGATCAAACTTTTCATAAATTTTCAGGTATATATATGTTTTCAAATACACTGCAAGTAACTTTCACACTACAACAATCAAGTATTCATCACAATCGTTCGACCTTAACCCGATGATGGTTTATATGTCCAAATTCCGATTCATCGATTTTGAGATCGAACGTTTGTGATCGACCGATTATATAATAATCTAGCTACTCTTAATCTTCACTATATATCGAAATATTTATATTAATCAAGACGGACTAGGCAAACAGTGATTGACACCCAACTGTTGTGGATAGTCTCTCTCAATTTTCAGTCTGGTCAGCGACTTGGCCTTGCAAGTGTACAACTTCTTCACATTCGAGCCTTGCTCGCTTAGTAGCTTCACCAAGCTTCTCTTGGCGTTCTTCCTGAACGGGCAATTCGATGCCAAGTACCCGTCCACGAGGTGTAGGTACGCCTCGAGGTCATGGCAACACGCAACGTCCGCGTCAGGCCTAAGGTATGGGGAAGCCCGAGTGTCCACCCTTAGCTCCGCCCCAACGTGGCTATATGCCCACGGCATTTTCCCATCCATCGCGTCGATAATGCCCCTCGCCATCATCGAATTCGTCGCCTTTTCCCGCAATGTCTTCTCTAGCTCGTCGCTCACGAACATCCCCGGTACCTTTGTTATGAGATCCTGTTTGTTAACCACTCTCAAAACCTTCACATTCCTCTTTTCGAGCCGCTCCGCGAATGCTCGGTTCCCCACACGTGGGCCCCCGAATGAGAAGACGGCGACCGGTGGCGCCTTGGAGTCGCCCCCCAATGCGCCGCTCAGCTCGTCGGCTACGAGGAGGGCTAATGCGGCGCCGAGGCTGTGCCCTGTGACGCTTATGCTCAGTTGCTCTCCTTTGTATCGTTGCATTAGTCTTTTGACCTCGTTGGTGACGGCTTCTGCGAGGCTAGGCACGTGCTCACCACGTGTCTTGAATAAGCTTAGGAAGCCACATTCTACCTTCGGGGTTTGGTTTGAGTCGGTTTCGGGTTCTGGCATTTTAACGAGGACGTCGCGGAAATTCTCCGCCCACTCGAGGCACGTAGCGGTGCCTCGAAGGGAAATGACTATATCCCTCCTACCCATCCGGGCGATCTCTTTGTCGTCGTCACACACCGCCACGTACCCGATCCAGCTGGACCGCTGAGTCATCCACCCGAGATCAGGCGCTACCTCGTCGACCCACTTCGGGAGCCCGACAGAGGACGTAGCATAGAGGCTCTTAGTGACCCGATAGGCCCGGTCGGGCAGCGCCACATCTAGGTGGGCTCTATCGGGCTCCGAAACCGATGTGGCGGGATCGGAATGAAATGACCGGTAAGCCCCTTGGACGAATTCCCCGTACCGGACCACCTCTCGCCGAAGATTCTCGTCGAGCGGATCAAGAAGCCCGGCCCAGTCCTTGCTCCCGTGGTACTCCCGCCACCTTGCGGCGATGTGGTTGCGCGGGGAGTGCTCAGCGGTCATCGAGAGTAGGCGGCGGAGTCGGCGGAGGTGGCCGGGGGAGATGATCTCCTCCGAAGCGGGCTTGTTTCCCGGCGGCCAGGGGATGTTGAGGCCCTGGAGGACGCCCCCCTTTCGGGGCTCGGCGGGCCTGACGGGCTGGGCCGGGCTTGGAGACTCCGTGGGCTGCTGTTTCAAGAGGAAATTCTCGAGATTGGAGAGATGGAGTCTGTTCTTGTCGGTGGCCGGGTTGAGCGGCGAGGCCCGGCATTGGAAGCCGACCCGCTTGAGGTGGAAGGAGCTGAGATTGTGGGAGGGGAGGGTTGAGTTAATCTGCATCATCTTAATTTTAAGAGGAATTTGAGATTTTTAATTATACAGAATTCTCAGAGGATTAATTGATCGGTGGCCGGGGAAGGTGGAAGCTGGCAATGAGGAAAAAACTATGGGTTTGAATGGATCCAAGGAAGTGGGGTATAAATAGGAATTTATATGACGAAAATGCCCCTGCAGAGAATGTTTTCAGACGTGGTCTGTGTTTGAGATATCAAAATTCAAAGATTTGTCAAACAAGGAAGTGTGTGACGTAGAAGGGGTAAACTCGTTTGTCCGCGGATGGAGATGGTAAAATTCAATATGTAGTAGGTTTCATTAATTCCCAAAGAAACTGTAAACGGTGATTTTCTTTTCATACGGTAAAGATTTTGGTAGTAAGACGCTGCTAGACCTTGAGCATCTTTTCGAACGAGGATACACAACTCGCGATCATATAATAGAGGGGGGATTGAGGAAGTGAGAATGCAAGCGTCAAACGGGCAATCATATCTGCCACTGTGTTGATCTTGCGAAAAGCATGTAAGATTGGAACATAGTGGAATTGCTGCAACGATAATAGAATGTTCGAAATTATAATCTCAATCTCCCACGAACATCTCTAGCTAACATCCCTTGACTGCATTGATAATCGTTCAGATTGTTGCTTTCCCCCATAATATAATATTGTGTACTCCAAGCCCTCCGCATTGACCACATATTGTCATGAAGTAGGAACACACCCACATAAACATAGGAGTTGCTCCGTGAGGTTTTAGCTAAATAAAGTCAATAGAGATTTTTTGGTGAAACTAGCTGGTTGACACTGACTTCCCAAGCTGGAGGCAAACATAATTAGAGTATGTTGGGATGAGATCAAGTAGGTGCCAACGGCTTGGTTTTAGTCATTTTGAAAGTGGGTGTCTTTACTGTGTACCTATATTTATTGAAAAATATATTCATCATGCGAATATTAAACTAGAAAAAAAAAACAGACGATTAGAAATGACAATAGAAGTCGGAATTGAAAGAGAAGGTGTTGCAAAGGCTCAAATATGAAAGATATATACTCTTGATCCATGATTATGGTGGAAAATAAGCAAAGTACTAAGACTAACTCCAATGGTATGGTGCATATGCTTAAATATGCATATTTTGATGCAAATTGTGCTCCAATGGTTACTTTTGAGTGTTTAAAATGTGCACATTTGCACACAAAGTGCTCAAATATAAGCACATCACCTCCCTCATGTGCAAAAACTTTTTATTACTTTTCAATAAAGTAAAGTCATTTCTATTGGTTGTTTTTAAGTTTTTTCTTTTCCTTTTTAATTTAATCCTATTTACTTAAAGATAGGTGTGTATAAAATACACATTTAACCAATGGAGTAAAAAATCAAAAAGTGATGTGCATTTTTAAACACCTTGTGCAAATATGAACATTTGCACACTTAAACATTGGAGTTAGTCTAATAAAGTAATATTGTCAAAAAAAGTATGTGATATAATCAGAATTTATTTAGTTTTATGTACTTTTTTTGGAAAATACATAGTTTCAAAAATTAATTATATATATATATATATATATATATATATATATATATATATAGGGAAGCGTTAAAATGTAAAACATCCTTAGGGTGTAAAATTACTTAAGGTGTAAAATTTAATTTTTTAATCAACCCCGTTTTCAAATCGACAGACGCGCCCACAAAGTCGGACTCCCGCAGTAGCAGTGTACGCTCGGCCTCCCGCTGCCCCGCACCCACACCCACGTCGAGCCACCTCAGGCCACCACCGCCTAGCTGCGCTCGAGTCCACCCTGGGCGCACCCTCCGAGCCCTGACTTGGCTTGGTTTGAGCCCAGACGCGCCCACCCTGACCATTCGAAGCTTACGTCGCTTGTTCTCTCGTCGGCCTCCCACGCCACCCACGAGCCACCTCCGGCCACCATAAGTGTTGTTCGGTGCTTTTGGCTCGGAATACCTTCGAAATCCCAATTTTGCTCCTTGTTTCAACTCGAATTTGGTATGATTTCTAACCCTAAACTTGTTTATTACAATTATTTAGATTGTTTGAATGATTTAGGTTGAGATTGAAAATATAGGGTTTGATCTAGGAGCGGAATTTGGGGCTTTTTGCCAAAAGCCAAATTGATTGAAATTGATGATATGGTTGTGTTGTTGGGTTGATTTTGAGCTAATTTCATGTTCATATCATTGTCAAATTGTTTATGGATCATGAGATAATTGAATTTTAGAATTTTATATTGCGATATGCTTTAGAATTTGGGGTTTTTTTGCCAAAAGCCAAATTGAATGAAATTGATGATATGGTTGTGTTGTTGGGTTGATTTGGAGCTAATTTCATATTCATAGCATTGTCAAATTGTTTATGGATCATGATCTAATTGGATTTTAGAATTTTATTGCGATATATTTTAGAATTTGGGGTTTTTTTGCCAACATCCAAATTGATTGAAATTGATGATATGGTTGTGATGTTGGGTTGATTTGGAGCTAATTTCATGTTCATAGCATTGTCAAATTGTTTGTGAATGAGCTAATTGGATTTTAGAATTTTATTGCGATATGCTTTAGGTCGATTAGGTTCTTCTATTTTAGCATGAAAATCATAATTTAGCCTATTAGCTCAATTGGTAGAGCAATGTGCGTTTGCACAAAGATGTGGGTTCAAATCCCACATAGGTTACATAATAGACAAGAGCGCAACAATCGCAAATTGTTAACCATGCACATTATAATCTTAGTTATGCACTTTTAACCTTAATTATGCACATTTTAATCTTATTTATGCACTTTAATTTTAAAAGCTTATTATGTATGTACACCATAATGTTATATTTGCACAACATAACATAGGTTACATAATAGACAAAAGCGCAACAATCGCAAATTGATAATCATGCACATCATAATCTTAGTTATGCACTTTTTAACCTTATTTAATTATGCACATTTTAATCTTATTTATGCACTTTAATTTTAAAAGCTTATTATGTATGCACACCATAATGTTATATTTGCACAACATAACATTATGTTTGCACATTTTAATCTTATTTATGCACTTGAATTTAAAAGCCTATTATATATGCACACCATAATGTTATATTTACACAACATAGCATTATATTTGCACATTTTAATCTTATTTTTGCACTTTAATTTAAAAGCCTATTATATATGCACACCATAATGTTATATTTGCACATTTTAATCTTATTTATGCACTTTAATTTAAAAGCTTATTATATATGCACACCATAATGTTATATTTGCACAACATAACATTATATTTGCACATTTTAATCTTATTTATGGACTTTAATTAAAGTCTATTATATATGCACATCATAATGTTATATTTGCACAACATAATATTATATCTGCACATTTTAATCTTATTTATGCACTTTAATTTGAAATTGTTAAATGCTTAAAAACAAATAGACGATAAGTCCGCCCCCCGGACCCCCCGATGCGACGCCGATGAAAAATGATTCAAGACATATTCACAATAACCCTAATTGTGCACTTCATATTATTACTCATACACATCGTGATTTTATTCTTGCACTTTATCATTTTATTTATACATTTTATATTTGCACAACAAAAGGTGTCGAAAACGGGAAAAAGTGCATTTACCCATAAAATTAGACATATTTACCTATTTAGCCATAAATTAAACATATTTCAATTATAAATTTTTATAATTGAAATAGGCACATTTACCTATTTACCCTATAATGAATTATTATATCTGCATAAAATAAAGTTATATTTGCACAATAGGATGTTATATGTGCACAAAATCAAGTTATACTTGCACAGCAAAAAGTGTTAACACGAAAAAAAAAATCCTGGGACAAAAGGAAAAAAAAAATCTGGGCCGAGAAGGGGGCACAGTGGGGGGCAGAGGGGGCACACGCATAGGCAAGAGGGGCAGACATTCTAGTAATTAAATTAGGCTTATTAGTAATTAAATTAGGCTCATTAGCAATTTACTTACAAAAATTAGGCCCATTAGAGAATTTTACACGTTAAGCAAATTTTACACCCTAATGATATTTTACATTTGAACCATTCCCTATATATATATATATATATATATATATATATATATATATATATGTATGTGTGTGTGTATGTATGTATGTATGATTTTTGGAAATAAAAAATTCAGAAATTCTAATTAGGAATTGTAAAAATGAAAGATTAATTTATGCGGCTTACCAAAAAAGTATGCTTAATTAGCCTAGCTACGTGGTTAGAGAGTGGTCAAATTTTAATTTAAAAAAAAAATAAGCCATTTAGTCAAATTTAATTTCTTGCTCTTATTTTGTTTTTTTGGTCGGCATTTCTTGCTCTTATTTGAACCAGTTGTTCCATAGATACATAGGGTTGAATTTTGAAGAGAGAGTACGTGCAATTTTTCTTGACAATCCAACATAAATCCAACTTAATACTATTTTATTACAATTTGAAAATTAATATTTTTAATTTATTCATGCATTTATGACGTCATGTCCATGCATTGAAATGTGACACTTCCATGTACCGTACGGATTACTTGGGTAAACAAACTACTCCGTATATGTATGTAAGTGCGTGCGTGCGCAGACGCTTAATTTTGCAAAAGGAAAATTGTAAAAAATAGCCCAACTTTTAAGGGTTGTTGCGCTTATTAGCCTGAATTATAAAAAAAATGCAGAAAATAACATCAATTATTTACTTGGTTGTAGAAAATAGCCTCAAGATATATTAAAATTCAAATAATTACCTTTAAATTCAAATTAATTATAAAAAATAGCCTTAAGTTTCCTTCAAATTCAAAGTAATTACAAAATCTCTCCAAAATAATTTTTATTTAAAAATATCATCACTTCTTATATAAAAAAAATGTTACACTTAATTGCTGTTATCTAAACTCATAACTTAATTAATTATAAAAACTATCTCAAACCATATAAATATAACTTAAAATTATTATTTTAAAAAATTAATTAGACTATTTACATGTCATTAAAAGTCAATAAATACTTAAGTTTCTACTCACAATTGATCTAATAAGCGATTTAGGGCGATCTTTTGAGCAAAACTAGCACAACAAAACAATTAAGCATGCATTATAATATATATATATATATATATATATATATATATATTATTTTAAACCTAACAATTAGGGTAGTTTGGTATCTATTGAAGAAAAAAGTGTGCATACGTTATATATTCACATGCAATGGTTTTTATTTAAGCATTGAATATATTAGGAGACGAAGATAAAATAATTTTTTTTTTTAAATTTATTTATTTAGAAAATTTATATGGTATTAAGTAGTTTTTATAACTAATTCAATGATGAATTTAGCTAATAATGACTTAATGAGAAAACAATTTATGAGAAGTGATGGGTTTTGAGAATAATAATTATTAGGCTATTTTTTGTAATTATTTGAATTTAAATGTAGCTTGAGGCTATTTTCTACATTTTTTTACCGTTCAGACTATTAAGCGCAACATCCCCTAAAGGCTATGCTATTTTTTATTTTTTTTTTCCTTAGCTTTATTATGATATTTCTTTCCGAAATGGTAGAAGCTTAAGCTCAAGGTTTAAGATAATAGCTATGATAGTTAAGAAGTATAATTATTAATTCAAAACAAAATAATTAAATTCTAGGATAGTTTATATTTTTGTTAGGGTATCTTTTTCAATTTAGGGTTTTATCCTCTAGCATAGGATAGAAAGACCGTTATTATTTTTAAATAAAAATATTAGTTCTATATTCATATGCTTCATTAGTACATTAAGCAAAACATAGTGTCTTTTTTAGGGCGTAAAAGTAATTGTGGAAATAAAGAGTAATGTTAGATCTTGGTCATGTGAAATGAGATTTGTGCTAGATTTATTTTGTTTTTAGATTATATGATCGGGATTCATCTCCTAATTAAAAAAAAACTTAAATTATTGTGTAGAATATTTCATACTTGCTTGTATTTTTTTCCACTTCAAACTAATGTGGGATTGACCTCGGCAAGTGGAGTTTCAATTAGACCCGTCAAACAGGTCGGACGGGTCGAGTTTGGGTCGGGTCATCTCGGGTTTGGATTCATTTTGGGTCAGGTCATTTCGGGTTACGGGTCGTGAAATGTTCAACCCAGACCCATATTTAACGGGTTCGGGTCGACCCAACGGGTCAAGAGCGTTACTCATCCATAATTTTTTAAATGTCATTTACTATTTATACACGTTATTTTAAAATGATAAAATTATGTAAAATATCAATAAAAATTTATTACTTGTTATAATTTCATTCTTTTTAGTTTTTGAAGTATGAAATTATATATAATATATAAACTGATATTTTATATCATTATTATCTTCCTTAAAACCATACATGAATAGTAAACGACATTTAAAATTAAACATATGAAGTATTTTTAATGACTATTTACATAGTTCCTAAATCTAAAATTGTTATATTATCCTAATAATAGTTATATTATTGAAAAAATAATAATGAATGTTGCTACAATAGTAATATGTAATTTTATATACATAACAAATTGTAATGTTAAATTATAAAGTAAAGTTGATGATGAAAAATATAATATTCAATCCTAATTATTATTATTAATATATTTCGATATTAGGTTAAATTGTAATTTATTTATGTTTTTATTATCTTAAAGCTTGACTCAACGGGATTTGCGGGTTGAACGGGTTCGGGTTGCTTCGGGTTTTGGGTTGAAATATTTGCATCAAAACCCACGTTTTACAGGTCGGGTCGGGTCCGGTCCTCGGGTCGGGCCACGTTTTGACACGTCTAGTTTCAATGCTAAAGAAAACTTGAGGGTATTTTTTCATTATTGGGAATAAGTTGAGAATTTATTTTTCCATTTTAAAATTCTACAATTAATAAATGTTGATTTTTTTTTCTATTTTTGTGACTACATTAATGGTTTACTGCCTTTTGTCAATTGACCAAAATTAGTTTGAAGAATATGGAATTATTGCGGAGTTTTGAATCACTATTTCAATTGACCAAAATAATTTTGAAGAATATGGAATTATTGTGCGTTTTTAAAATACTAGCTCAACTTCAGTTGACCCAAAAAACACTTCAAGATCGAGCTAGTAATTAATGTAGAATTTTATAAATTATTTCGAAGATTATTATGAGTTTATTTGAGAATTCTTTTCAAGGATAACACTACAAGTTTGAAAACTATTATGGCTTTTAATTTTTTAATTGATTTGACAAAATTAGAGGTTTGATATTTTTTATGGAATTAACATTTCTTGACCTTGTATAAAATAACTTAATTGACCAATAAATGATCATTTTATTTAGAAGTGATAATTAATCCTGTAAATAAACTTAATTGACCAATAAATGATCATTACATTACAATAATGTATAGGAGGCTAGACTAACCGAAAGATGGTAATAGGCGCTTCTAATATGAATTGAGATTTCAATAAAATCATCCGATTATTTAAACTGAGCTTTTATTAGAAGGAAAATAAAAAAAAAAAATTCCCCGAATGTGAAAGAAAAAAAGGAAATTCCGCGTGGTGTCCACGAACTTTTACGAATTCCGTGAGGTATACAAAGTTTTAAAAAATTCCGCGTGGTGCTCACGAAGTTTTGTAAAAGTCCACATGATGCCCATGAGGTTTTTTCAAAAGTTTATGTGATAAAAATAATGAGTTTAATATTCAAAAATTGAGATTAAAAATTGTATTATTGTACATTATTTGGAAAATACTTAACAAGATTGTGTATTAGTTTGAATCTTTTTAAAAACTAATTTTTTATATACATTTTCTTACCTACAAACTAAACCAAATTTTTTTCTCAAAAATCTTACGTATTTAATTTTTATTTGTTCTTAATATTTAGATTTTATTTATAAGAAAATGAGGAAAAAATAATAAGAACTATGTAGTAATATTACCCATTTACAATGAACCAATATTAATAGAAAATTTGAAAATTACAAGAAGATATACACGTACACTTTTCCACAATTAAAAGTTTCACATTTTAGTTGAGTATTAAAAATAGGAAAATAGTATGGCACCACGTTCTTAAATGCCCAATTTTATTTTTTATAAAATTTGACAAGTAAATAATTATCTCTAAAATATGATTTATAAAACTAAATTGGTTAAATTTAGTTTTTAGAAAAAATTGAATTTTGGAAATTTATGATGTCACACCGCATTATTAAATCCTTCAACCCAGATTACTACGTTAAAAAATTCACCGAAAAATTGTTTCATATGAAAGTTGGTTTAATGGGGAAAAGGGTCTTTATTAATTTTAAAAGTTTGTATCAATTTTTTTTCAACGTCGAATGGGTAATACTCCGTAGTTCTTTTCTTTCCCTCATTTCCTTATAAATAAAAACTAAATATTGAGAACAAATAAAAATTAAAGACATAAGATTTTTGAGGAAAAAAATTAGTTAGTTTATCTATAATAAAATTTGTATAAAAAAAACTAGTTTAAAAAATATTCAAACCTATATCCAATCTTGTAGAGTGTTTTTTCAAATTATAATGTACAATTATATAATTTTTAATCTCAATTTTTCAATATTAAAACTCATTATTGTTATCACATAAACTTTTGAAAAAACCCCGTGGGCACCATGTCGACTTTTACAAAACTTCGTGTGCACCACGCAGAATTTTTTTTTCAAAACTTTGTATAACTCGCGGAATTTGTAAAAGTTTATGGGTATCACGCGGAATTTCCCAAAAAAAAATCAGCACAAAGATCCTCCCTAGAATATTTTTTTAAAAAAAATAATGTAAGAGGGTCCCACCAAGATGTGAAGAACGACAAAGTGGATGTTGACCTTGTCCATAGTCAAAACACAGAAAACGTAAATACGTGTGAGTAAAGAGACTTATGACGTCATTATTAGCATTGCATGTATAGGTGGCCAACTGACATTAATTCGCCGTCCAAATTTTAGCCCGCCTAAACATCCCCTAATTACGAAAATGCCCTTCTCGTGGATTTAGGGGATCATACCTTTTTATGGGCTGCCTAATTCGGAAGTCATGGCCCATTCCTCCCTAATCGGAACACATAACACAAGATCTTTTCATTCAAACCTTTAGAAAACACTCAACACAACATTTTACTTTTTCTATTTTTTTAATATCGATTTTTCTAATCAATCTCTCAATACACATGTTAAGAAGTGTTCAAAATTACTATATATTGTATTACATATACATAAAAGTCACTCGGATTCACTGACGGAGCCTCAATCTAAACAATGAGGGGGCTTAACATTACTACAAGAAAAAAAAATGTTTAGGATTTAGAATCCGGGCAAACTAGGAGAGTCACCCCTATGCTTGATCGACTAATCGGATCAATTAAATTTACCATTTAGGAATTTACATTAACTTTATTTAAACCACTCTACATAATCAATAATTAGATCAATTTAATTCTGCCTATTGGGACAATTTTCACATCCTTTACTGCAATTTAGATTTGAGGAAGACTAGGAGTGGAAAATATAACGTGAATGAGAGAGCCATCTCATTGATTAAATCGGCTTCCCGTAAAAAAATTGTGGGGGCCAAGGCCATCTCGGGCCACCAAAAGGCTATGTCATTGCTCGGATTATACTTCTCAGTATTAAGTAGTATAAAGTAGTGAAAAGGGTGTCAATCATTGTATCGCTGTTCATAAATAAGCTCGCAGGAGTCACTCTAATAGAAGCTAGATGGTTGCCCACCACGTGAGGCATCACTTTTCAGATTGTGGGTTTTTACCCCCGTCTATCTGACGGTGAGGCGTCGTGGTGACTTGTTGTCTCCTTGTGTTCTTACTATTCACAGTTCATCCTTGTGTCTCCCTCAAATTTTTATCGACCTGGATTGATTGTTGTTATTTTCATTTGTTTTCAGATCTTTTGACAATTTTGTTTGTACGCTTATTTTTTTTTTTTTTTTTATTAATGATGGTTAGTCTATCTGTCGTTTATTTCGGCCTCTCGATTTATCAGACACGGTGTTGTTTGTTATTTCGAATTAGTGCTTGTATAAAAAAAAAGATAGTTGGCCACCCTAATAAACGACGCCAAAGCATATGTCTAATTAACGACAGAAGCTATACGCGAAGACAAACAACAAGGCACCTCCATTGGAGATGGTGGTCGTACAGACTCTAGAGATCGGTGATGATAAAGATCGAACTATCACCAATATTCGGTATCGATCGACAAGGCTCCAGCAAGGCATATCGAGTCAGCAAATCACCTCCATATATAAGCAAGTCACCTCCAATTCTTCCTCCACTGACATCTAATATCGATGTGACTCTCAGACTCTATTGGAAATTTTTCTAAGGGTTAAAAGTGTTGAAAATTCCAACCTTAATATCATTAGAAATTACTTACCACCTACAAGCGTTACAATTTTATTAGCTCCGAAAGTCTGTTTTATCGACACCTCATAGATATCAAACCGTCCCAATAGCAAACCGGTAAGAAAACACGTAGACGATGATGCAACTTGAGTACAAGAGGCTGTTAGACAGTGGGAGTCCAGCATGTTGCTACCAAAGTTAAGGTAGAGCCAAGTCAAGAAAAGTGAAAGAAAACATCCTACTCGATCAAAGTGGATATAATTGGCCACGTATAGCCGGCAATAAATGACATACTTGGAAGTTGGAAGCATATGTCCCATATCAACAACAGGATCGAGCTATATACGACGTCAATTACAACTTAATTCTGCACATAACAATATGGAGTCCAGCACAATCCCACCAATTCAGCAAATGTATGGAGTATGGTTGGTATGTTTAATTTGATCGAGCAAGGTCTGCAAAGTTTGTCGATACTTGATCGACGTCAACAATAAACTTCACGTACAGTTAATGCACCACATAACATCATACTATACGTATTATATACATGCACCCACTCAACAATTGAGAAATTTTGTCTTCCTTAATTTTTAAGCTAATATTCCAAAAACTACCTCTTATTAATTTAATTATCTCATTTTGCATTAATTAACTACGTACCTTTAATTTATCCATGTTTAATTTGGTGGTGATTTATAAGCAATTTTTTTAAAAAAATGTAAATATACAAAAGATATATATATATAAAGTTCCTTATCCTATATTCTTGGGTACGTAATTTTGAAAAATCAACCTTAATTTCATTTTTGAAGAAATTAATTTTTAATTATTGACGGTAGTGTGTGTAACCGAGACTTCAATGGCATAACCAAACCTGAAATAACTGAAACCCGAAATAACTGAATATTGAAATAATGAAAACTTGAGACAATCCAAACCCGAAATAACTGAAACCCGAGTCAATCGAAACCCAATATAACTGAAACCCAAACCCGACCCAATCAAATGATCAAATTATTAGACATTACCCGAATCCCGAATGACTCGAAACCCGACTAACCGAATCCGACCCGACTCGCCCAATTGCCACCTCAGTCTTTTCTTTAAAAAATAAGTTTGAATTAGGGGTATTTTAGTCTTTTCAAACAAAACAAATAGAGGTTTAATGGATGGGTGGTCTTTTAAAAATAAATGTAATTTATGGGTGATTTTCTGTAATTTATAATTTTATGGGTGATTATGTGAAAATTAGCCTAATTTAAGGGTGGTTATGTGTAATTTACTCTAAGTAGTGAGAAGGGTATCGATCACCGTATCGCTATTCATAAATAAGCTCGTTGGAGTCACTCTAATAGATACTAGAAAGTTGGCCACTCCATGAGATGCCATTTTTCAGATTTTGGGTTTTTACTTCCATCTATCCGACGGTGAGATATCGTGGTGGTTTGTTGTCGAGCTCTCCGTGTTTTCGCTATTCGCAATTTATCCTTGGGTCTCCCTCGACTTTTTATCAGGCTGGTTTAATTGTGATTATATTCAGCTGTTTCCGGATCTTTTGACCTTTTTATTTGTACGCTTGTTTTTCCTTTTTGCTTCATGATGGTTAGTCTATCTACTGTTTATTTCGGCCTCTCGATTTATCAGACACAGTGTTGTATGTTATTTCGAATTATTGCATGTATACAAAAAATTGGTCACCCTAATAGACGATGTCAAAGCATATATCTAATTAACGACAGAAGCTATACCCGAAGACAAACAACAAGTCACCTCCATTGGAGATGGTGGTCATACAGACTCCGCAGATCGATCGGCTCCATCAAGGCATATTGAGTCAGCAAATCACCTCCATATATAAGCAAGTCACCTCCAACTCTTCCACCACCAACATCTAATATCGATGTGACCCTCTCTATGTTGGAAAGTTTTCTAATGATTAAAAGTGTTTGAAATTCCAACCTTAATACCATTGGAAATTACTTATCACCTACCAACATTACAGTTTTATTAGCTCCGAAAGTCTGTGTCGATAAGATTTTTACCGACACAAGAAGTCAGAGATATCAAACCGTCCCAATAGCAAGCCGGTAAGAAATTAAACACGTAGACGATGATGCAACTTGAGTACGTACAAGAGGGCGGTAGACAGTGGGAGTCCAGCATGTTGCTAACCAAAGCTTGAGCCAAGTCAAGAAAAGTGAAAGAAAACATCCTACTCGATCAAACCGGATAAAATTGGCCACCACGTATACCAATAAATGACATACTTAGGTAATTAGGTTGGAAGCAGATATCCAATCAACAACAGGATGGAGCTATATACGACGTCGTTACAACTTAATTCTGCACATAACAAGATGGAGTCCAGCACAATCCCATCAATTCAGAAAATGTATGGTTGGTATGTTTAATTTGATGGATACTTGACGTCAACAATAAACTTCACGTACAATTAATGCACCAAATAACATCATACTATACGTATCATTTATTATGCATATATACATGCACCCACTCAACAATTCAGAAATTTTTGTCTTCCACCTTAATTTTTATTCAAAAAACTACCTCTTATTTAATTATCTCATTTTGCATTAAACTAGTAAACTACCTTTATTTTTACTTGCATTATACTCCCTCCATCCCGAAAAGGATGTCTTTATAGAATTTTTCACGATTATTAATTAAGGAAGCTAAAAATAGAAATTTTTAGATAAAATAACAATGATTGGGTTCAATTGATACAAGAAAATTAAAGCACACTAATTAAATTAATTAGACTACTTGGTTAGTTGGTTTGATGGGATGGAGAGGTATTTAAACGTCACTGCTCACTAGCTGGAGCCAACCAAATTGCCAAAGTAAAAATTTTGAAGTCTTGATTATTACTGTATTCCAGTAAAAGGCTAGGACATTGGGGTTAATTATTAAGTAGTGTATTTTTAGAAAATTTGACGTAGAAAGACAAATATTATGGGAAAAAATTAAAGGGTTAAAAAGACATCCTTTTCGAGACGAAGGGAGTATTAATTAATTAACTACCTTTAATTTATCCATGTTTAATTTGGTGGTGATTTAAGCAATTACAAAAGATATATATAAAGTTCCTTATCCTATATTCTTGGGTAATTTTGAACAATCAACCTTAATATCATTTTTGGTGAAATTAATTTTTAATTATTGACGGTAGTGTACGTGTGTAACCGAGACTTGAATGGCATAACTCGTTAATTTTTCTCCATTTTTTCAAAAATTATATATTAATTTGGGTTTAGATATATACCAAGTTCAAATATGATGGGGTGAGGTTTGACCGTACGTTTGAGTGTTTGACCAAATATTAGCATGACTTAAATTCTCTTAAAAAGTATGAATGAATGAATGATATAGGCAATGAGGTCTACATAACGAGATATAGAAAGAGGTAGACTATATGTATATATAAGTCCAAGATATATATCTACTATTTAAGATGGAGGATGAACGTAGTCGATGAGATACAAATCACAAAGTGTATATATACTTTTCAAATTGAACAAAACAACTTAATTTGGTCATTGGTGTCGTCGTTGGGATATATGGTGGAGTAAGGACGTCTTGTGTACGTACCTGCATTGCACTTTCCTTTCCTTTCCTTTCAATCCTTAGTAATCTTCTCAACTTTCAATTTTGAATAGGGTTAACTATAATATATCAAAGTCCGACTTAGATCGATGACTGGAAATCGTGTGTATGGGTCAGTGTTGGTGTCTAGGCGCCGCCTGGGTGCTAGGCGGGAGGGCACCTAGGAATTTTTAAGTCCGGACGGCCTTCTAGACGGAAATCTCCCTATGCACCGCCTAGTTCCACCTAGGCGCCGCCTAGCCCAACGATTATTCAATTTTAGCTTCTAGACATGTGATTAGTCGGGGTTTATAAGTGATATTATGAATTATTATTACATTAATTATATGAGTTACTGACATGTGGTATGCGTTAAAATATAAGGAAATAATCAAGTTTATTTTAAGTCCGCCTAGGCACCGCCTAGGGCCTTTTAGAACATTGGTATGAGCGCACATGCGCTAGTAGCCTAGCACACAAGTCGAGTGAGATTTCATTTTAAAACCAATTAGTAATAGAAGGAGTAACCCACCCGACTCATATATTAGGACTTGTTAGGTTCAACTTTCGATGTGGGACACTTTTGATCTCATACAGCAACACGTACTAATTTGATCAATTAACAATTTCAGTTCTATCTATTTCTACCAATGTTGTTTGAACATTGTTAATTAGAAGATCGATGAATATATCCTGACTTAATTTATAATTAATTATAATACAAAAAGGTTTATTTATTTAACATCGTATATATCACATCAGAAATACAAGCAAGTGTTTTTTTTATACAAGGTGAAAATTAGTGGTCAACCTCGGTTGAGCTACCACCCAAGGACGTCCCTACTGACGAGATCGTCGAACACATTATCGGACCTCAAACCGGTGCGAGTCGAGGTCAAACCAAGGTGTGCGAGTCGATCAGGAACCCGATTGCCCTCTCTAAAAATATGAGAATATGAAACACGAACAAGAGACCGGCCGATGATAAGTATGTCCGAAACTATCATCTCAATCTCCCACAGACACTTCCACACCCCCGTCAGACAATTGCACTCCACCTCGAGATGACAAATATCCATTCGTTGAGCTTCCAGCAACCCATGATGAAGACCTAGGACCTCAGCTTGCAAAGCAAAAGTTAAATTGTTAAAGTCCTACTCATATCACCATTCACCAGCATTTTTTTTTGTATGCACTAGGACGTGAAAAGGAATTTTTTCTTATTTTCTTTTTACAGTGGGTAAAAATTAGGCGGATTTTACCTAGGTAAGATATCACCATGATAGGACGTGAAAATGAGTTGAATTGAATTGGTTGTCATGAACAAACATTTTATAAGAGATTGGATTTTACAATAATATAAAAATAAAAATAAATTCGATCAACTCGATGTCATCCTTATATATAAGCTATATAATTTAGGGGAAAAAATGAATTGAATAATTTTAATGTTGATTTTAGACTTGTAGTATCGATGGATTGAAAATGCATGGGCTTTGAACTTATTTATTATATTATTTAAGGGCTGAATGCGTGTGATTTATGACATTTTTATGGAGACATATACTGATGATCTACATTTGCTATCTTTTGAATATTACCTCTCTTTTTCTAATTGAAAAATCACATTCATACATACATATTCAAGTCGGAATTCCAACCAACAACGATAGACCAAATCTTCAAAGTTTGTTACTTGTTTTGAAAATTGGCAATATTTTAGACAACATAAATCAAATCCCATGGTTAGCAGGTAGGGCTAAAGGGAAGCACTTGATCATTTCTTTAGTGTTTATCATCAACTTTTCTATGCCTTTTTAGGTTTATATCAAACTGGTCGTTTCATCCAAAGGAAAATGGTACATCCCGAAACATCCACTAAACTTCTTGCCAAGTTTTTCATAAATAATTATCATTAATGCACACTTTTTTTTATGATGATAAAATTTATATAATATCAATTTTTATTATTTTGTTTATGTAATTTCATACTTGTTTGTAATATGTATAACTTATATAGAAAGAGACGATATATCATTTGCGAACACCACTTACAGTGTAATTTGTGAACAAATCAGGAGCGTTGGATTAGGAAGATTAACTACTAAGATTTAAATGAAAATGTGAAGAACAAAATTTTTCGTCTGAAACAACATGATTTATTCATACATAACTCATATGAATAATCATGTTGCAGCAATACATACAAATAATTACATTACCTCAAATGAATAATTATGTTGTTATGTACGAATAATCAATCTATTCACAATTTACACAGTAAAAGATGTTTATACCGGAATCATCATCGTATGTATGTGTGTGATTGTCATGTACTTTTTTTTTAGATGACAAGTCTCCTTGCAAGGAGGACTTTTTTTCAATGACTTGCAGGCCAAGGATCCCAATTTTTTTTTCTCTAACTTCTCCTTGGGCAAAGGAGTTGGTTTTTTCCTCCAAATACTATTATACCATTTTGATGATAATGACGGTGACAACGTCAGAAGATGGTTGGGGCTAAAAGAGACTCTGGGTGGCAGGGGCACAGCAGGGTGGAAGATTGATGGGGCAGAGATCAAGCGACGAGAGTAGTGTTGGTGGTGCCACCAGCACCGTGGTGGTTGGTTGGTTGATCAGTGGTTATCGAGTGAGGATGGTGGAGATGATCATCGGTGATTGGGGTGGCCTGATGTGGATATTGGGTTGGAGGCCGAGTGAGAAATGGTTGATGGTGTCTTTTTTATTAATCGAATGAGAAATTATTAAATATTTTATAATGCTATAAATTAAGAGGAAGAGAGGAGATGAGTAGTGCATGCATATATATATATATATATATATATATATATATATATATATATATATATATATATATATATATATATATATATGTATGTATGTATGTATGTAGTGTATACAAAATATTCATACATGTAAGCATGTATTTATGGTAGGCAAATGAGAGAATGGTGTTAAAATAAGTTAATTTTAAGAAGTAAAACTCTGACATTTACTTTAATTTTCCTTGGTTACTTAACATATGCATAACTAAGTCGACTAATAAATAATCTTGATCAATGTGAGATTCACAACTGTAAAAATATAAGACGAATCGGGATAGGGATAAGATGATAATTCATTTTTGAGATATGTCACTATATGTCCAAATTGGGCACTTTTGTTACTATTTCGGCAAAACCAATTAATCGATCCCAAAATCAAAAAATCCAACTATAAAGATATACGTAATACGTATACTTTGTAGTTGGATTTTGTTTTGTGAAGGATGGCCAGTACTTTTGTGAATGAACCCTTTTTTGAACAATTCTATAGTCTCTCGGAGGCGCGCACACACGTAAACTTAAGGATTGAGACATTACATGGTTTGGATAGATATTTTTGACCCCACCCCAACTTCATTTTTTTGTTTTATTTTATTTTGTCCAGTGGAAAAGAAAGATGAAAAAAATAAAGAAAAAAGGTGATTTTTTTGTTGTTCAAATATCTACGCTTGTGGAATATACCCACCTACTTATAGTCTTATATCACCGATACGTAATATATTTACAATTTAGTGTAATTGCATAAACCCCTACTTTTTTTTTTTAAGCAAATAAGAATTCGATTCTCCAAACAAGTTTAAAAAAATCGAGAGGCCGAACAAGTCGGTAGATGGACTAACCATCATGTACAACCGAAAATACATATAGAAGCAAATGACATAAAGAAATAACATGAAGCAAATAACAACAATAAAAGCATAAATAAATGTACAAGTCATCCTACACCGAAATTACAAGCTAGCAGAACAATCAAACCGATCGGCCAAAGGGAAGACGCACACGGAGAACTCTGAGAAACCTAGCGGACATCTCAGATTATGGACTCCAACAGATAGAGCCTTCAGATATCGATCGCACTTCCACGACGTTTACGAACAAAGCAAATCGACCACCGTTCACATGAAGCCTGCAGGACTACAAGAACAACACTGCACACCAATCCGCAAGCCTAAATCCTAACCAAACCATTGCTCAATCAAACCCAAAAACTCATCTTAACCCCTCGAGGACGATAACAAAGATCGTAATAGGTTGCACAAGGGCAAGCCAAAAAGAGACAGACAAGATGAGCAAAAGGCAAAAGATTAAAACAACAATCAAAAGGAAAGGACAAAGGCCAGAAGGATTGAAAATTATATTTTTTTTTTCATATATCCAGAGGATAAGAAAGAAGTGTATGACCCATGGCTAAGCTGAAGGCTGGCAACCACGGGGAGTGGAGCCGTGGCGGAAGGTCTACTTAATAGTTAATATATCTTGAAAAATATTTTTGACAATCCTTATTAATGTTTTATTATAACTTATTAGAGCATTTTCAACCGGTAGTCTCAATTTAAGAGATTTATTTTTAGAGAATTTAAAGATTTTTTTAGTTTAACAAATTATCGGTGTAATAGGAAAATCCGAATTTATCCCAAATAACGAATAAAAACAACATCTATTATATTGTGGTATCCAAATCAATTCAAACATTAATCACACCTTGACCAGCATAAATGAGGAAGAAACCATTTCTTTTATTTAAAGCGGCGACCATTTCTTTCCATTAATGAGGTGACTGTTTCCTTTAATTAAATGTCTTGACCATTTCTTTTATGCAAAACTAGTATAAATACGGGAAGGAAATTTTATTTCGAGCGTTGGACTGACTTGAGCGTCGGAGGGTCCTTCGAGGGAGACAAGCCCCTCCCCGACCTCGTTCGTTATTGTTTCGCAGGACTGTATCTCGCCAACAAAGCTCAATCTTCCTCGACATGTATGGTGCAGATTTTTGCACTTACATATAAGAAAATGTTTTTCAGATCTACAACATTCTCTAAAATAGAAATGTTTCTCAAATTTTATATGGAAAAGCTATTGTTGTTTGATTAAAAATAGTTTTGAAGATATGTCTATTGTGTGTACTTCTGATGGGCCCTTTAATGCTTGGATTTTAGACTCTAAATGCACAATTCATGCCACACCTGATAAATCTATGTTTAAAACCTTGTCTAAGTTTGGTAGGGGTGAGCCGGTGAGGTACTTCTTGGAGGTGATATTTACCTATTAAAGGTATTGGAATTGTGCCTCTTAAAATGTTTGATAGGAAAGTCAGAATTTTTCAAAATTAAAGATGAGCTGGTTAGGTGCCTGATTTAAAAAGAAATCTTATGTCAAAATCTTTTTTTTTATGATTTAAAATACCACATTAGTACTTACAGTGGCATCAAGGAAGTCTCTAAAAAGGGGATTATTCTTATCCGAAGTTTCAAGAAATGAGAGTTATACTATGTTATTAGATTATTCCTGAACTGAACTTCACAACTCTAGTGTGGTACTTGATCAGACAAAATTAAACTTTGGCACTCTAGAGTTGGTCACATTGGTTTTAATGGTCTAAATTATTTGCTTAAATCTGGCATTATAAATTGCAAACCAGTTGACTTTAGTTTATATGAAGGTTATTTATGGTAAGAAGACTAAGCATGTGTTTCCTAAATCCACTTATATATGTTGCTAAGAAACCCCTTGAGTATGTTTATTCTTATTTGTGGGGTCCTACTCAGATTGATACTATAGGAGGTAGAAAATACTTCATATCTTTTATAGATCATTATTCTAGGAACTTGTGGTTTTACTTGCTTAAGTCTAAAACTGAAGCTTTTGACATGTTTAAAACTTGAAAATTGCTTGTTATTTGTTAATTGAAAATGAATCTAATCATAAATCAAAGTGCTTAAGAACAGATAATGGGCATATTGCAATCATATTTTTGATGATTTTTGCAAGCATCATGGTATTGAAAGACACCTCTCTATTCCTGCCACACCTCAGCATAATGAAATTTATGAGAGAATGAACGGGATTTTACTTGAAAAATCAAGTTGCATGCTCTTCAGTGCTGGAATGAACCCCCTTACTTATGGGGTGAGTTGCTAACACTGCCTCATACCTCATAAATAGATCTCCATCTTCTGTTGTCGAGTTTAATACTCCTCAGGAGATGTGGAATGGGAAAAAGGCTAACTTGACACACCTAATGCCCTTTAGATGCACTACCTAGCTACACATACACATGTGTAACAGGGTAAGTTGCAACCAAGGGCCTAAAAGGCAGTTATGTTAGGATATCTTGAAGGCACTAAAGGTTACAAGTTGTTACTCATACAACCCATGGCTTTAAAGTGATAACTCCAAAAAATGCAACCTTTCATGGGGATGTTTGCATTTTGAAACTAAGCTGCAAGTTTAAATGAGTGTGTTGGTACCTCTGAAGCAGCAGAACATTAGCTAACCTTTTTCTTGCCACATGAATTTGTCCACCCTCAATGAGGTATGGATGACTTGGATTCTAGAGCTGGTACCTCTCATATATGATGGGGAGATGGAACCACCTGCAATGCCTGGTCAAGGTGAAGAAAATGATCAAAGTGATCGATCAAGAAGATCAACATACTTAACAAAATGAAGGACTCCAGCCCTACCAAACTGGTGGGGAAGAAGTGCATCTTCTTCCTCTCTATCTAAATTTCAGTCTGGAGAGTCTTCTGAGCATGATATTTTTGAAAATGATCTAAGTAGCTATTAACTCACAAGAGATATAGAATCTAGTGTTATTAAACCTAACAGATGTATATTAACATTGTTGTACATGTGTGGTTTTGGATTTTTGTGCTTGTGCACCTGACCTTTAATTTGTAACCTATTTTTGACCTTGGATGCCTAGTGGATTGGGTGAATCTCATATCCTGAGGTTCCGCAGACATAGGGAAACAGAACCACGTAAACAAGTTAAAGTGTTGTGTTTGTCTTGTTTTTTTATTTCGTTTGTGCTTAGCTTATTTGATTTATCAAGGACAAAACGAATATCGAGTATTACAAATATCATTGTCGATGTCTTTTGTACTTATCATCTTTTGCAAATAGGACATGATAGAAGCTAGAAAGTAAAATTTTACTTCCAAAATAAAGGGCACTTTCCTGCAAAATGGCATCATTTTGGTTTTGGTTGCTTTACTCTACAAATTATAAGTTTAGTATACTCTATCCATTAAGAAAACATACTCCGTTCACTTTAATAATTAGAGAAATAGTAATTGTTTTTGATAAAGTGAAAATAATATAGAGTAATAATTAAGTGTATAATTAAGTGTATTTTTATTTATTTTCTTTTAAAGTGAACAAATCTCTAAAATGACATATTTTAATTAACAGAGAGTGTTAATTTGTACATCAACTACAATTACTACATTATACTTACTCATTAACAAGGTTTTTTCATCCTCGTTCAAAATTGTGACTCTTAACATGTTGACAACACTTTTTTTTTTTTTTTTTGAGAAAATTGACAACACTTTTGGAGTGACTACAAGAGGTTGATTTAATTTGGTTCAATTTAAAAAGATTGAAAAACTCGATTCAATATTTGGTTTTATTTTGAACTTATTGATGGCCTCAAATATATGTTCAAGTCTTATTATTTTAATTTGACTAACTAAAAAGTTGATGTGATTTAAATTTTGTCCAAACTTGAATGTAGAATCGAAATATAAAAATTAAATAAAAAACATTCAAACTAATAAATCTAGAGCTAGCTAGCCAAACTCGACGCCGTGAGCATTAATTGTGATTGAAACGCAACAAATTTATCAACGGCTATATTAATATCGCATTGACAGTAACAGTTAAGCTTCAAATTTTGTTTTAAGTTTTAGCGATGCATGTTCAAATTTTTTTCTGGTTATCAATTAATTAATTTCTAACACGATAATAGTTTCAACTTAGTATTGGCCGGTTCATCGTTAATTTAATTAGTAAGTTGATTAGAATTAACAATATTTTAGTTGGTATAAACTAATTCACTTTCTTCATCCACGTGACATTTTTTTAGTACCCAAAAAACCCTAACCGCTAATCATGCACAATTTCAAATTTGATGGATTGAGGGTTTTTTTTTCCCTCGACAAGTTTATTCATGGTTGACCTTCACGCTCGTACGTAATTTGTACTTTGTTTATATATATATATATTTATATTAAAAAAACACACATAATTGAATAATTGATGGTGAAAAAACACAGAAACATGATTGTGAAAAAACACAGAAACGTGGAACGCGGTGGAGAAAATTAGAGCAAGTGATTGCACGAATTTATCATTAGTTGGCGTTTTATATGCGTTTTGCATTATTTTATACTCCAAACTGAAACTCTCACCGTGGGTGGAAAATGGGGGCCCCTTTCACATTGTAGATGGGCCTCATAGTGGGCCCTTTATGGGCCTGATATGATCTACGCGGAGGAGAACAAGCACCCACACCCACCCTTATTTTATTATTCCCCACAAAATAAAGTAGGAAATAGTCTTTTAATCTTACTCCATCCCTCTCACATGGATGATTGATTGTTGGACAAATTATCTAAAAACTATATAAAACATCACATTTTTTATCATTAAAATAAAAATATATATTTTATAGAGTTTTTAACACTTAAAATGAGATTAATTGTGAGATGGAGTGAGTACTTTTTTGAGATCTTAGGAATGTTATACTAAATCAAATGTATTTTGACTATCTAATTTCATCTTATTGTGTGTTATATTTCGGTTAGTCTACCTATTTTCAATGGGTTTAATAAAGACATCGAATCCTTTTTCATTTTCTCGGTAAAGTAATTAAACAAGTAAAACATTCTCTAGTGTCGGAGATTGCTCCTCATCATCCCTACTGAAGTAGCCCACTGGCTATATATATATATATATATATATATATATATATATATATATATATATATATATATATATATATATAGGGGAAGGATCATTTGTAAACACTCTTTATAATACAATTTGTAAACAAATCTGAGCCTTTGAATTGGGTGAAATGAAGAGCCAGGATTGAATCCCCATTTTTGATATTTTTAAATTAAAAAACATGGGGCCCACGCTGCATTTGGGAAATTAGCAACTCACCCTCTCGGCCTGGGCGTGAGACACACTCTCTAATTGTAGTTTTCAATCATCCAGAATTAATCACGGTAAGTTTGCTATTTTTTTTAAATTAATATTATATTTCCATGATAAGATAAATGTTTTACCTTCAATATTCTGATATGGAATGGACCAATTAAATTAAGAAAAACCAGTTTAGGGTTGAAAAAAAAAAGTTTTGCAAAACAGGAATAATTTCTCACATATCTACGAATAATTTTTCATATACCCATGAATAATTTTGTTATTTATACGAATAATTCGTCATCTATCGAAGAATAATTCCACATATATCGAATAATTCATCGTTTAACACTAGGGAATAATTTATCTTTTTTCTTACATGTAGTTTTCACCCGGCCAGTTGCTTATTGGAAGACATATAACGAACAAATATATAATGTCATCTTATTAATGCTAAAAGGTATAACAAACAATTCAGTCATTTCTGCGAATAATTTTACAGATATCAATGAATAGACAAAAGAAACCCTAAAAACAATCCCTCGTTAATTCAATTATATATATGAATAGTTTAACATAATCAAACAAAAAATTGAAATATTTCTACGAATAATTCATCAGATATCGACGAACAATTCATTTATTTCTACGAATAACTTATGCATTCTCAAATAATCAAGAAATCAAAAAAATAAATATTACATGTATGTACGAATACTCATGTGTTTTTACCGAATAATCATTCTCAATTAAGCGAACAATGATTATCGATTGGTGTACATATTTTATTTATTTATTAATTTTTCGTCTTGTTTCCTATCTACATCACAAACTCTAAAAATTGGGTTTCTACCTACGAATAATGATTTTCGATTAATCGAATAATTTATAATGTTTATGGATAATTGTTTCAAACTTACTCTTACACATGAATAACATTTGAAATCTCACGAAATAATGTAATAAATAATTATGCCTTACATACTAATAATCTTTTTCTAATGTAACCAAATAATATTTTTTTCCACAAAAAAATCATTACAGTTATCCCGTGAAAAAAAAAACCGAAATAGAATGAAAAGAAAAGGAGGAGAACTAGAAGTGGTCTGTAACTGCCAAAGGGGGTTACCGAAGAGGAGAAATACACGCGCCTAGTTAGCCCATGTGGGCATGTTTTTACATTTTTCTTTTTTAAAAAAAAAAATTACAATTAATCTCCACCTTTCATTCTCCTCAATTTAATGGTCGAGATTCGTTTACAAATTACACCCTAAGAGGTGTTTACACCAGAACCACCCTCTATATATATATATATATGGTGTGGTTCTGGTGTTCACAACCCTTAGAGTGTACCTTGTACACAAATATTGACCATTGATCTTATTAAAATCAAGGGATTACAATGCGCCACGTGGTATGTTTTTTTTTTAAAAAAAAACACTCTTCAACAATAACCCGGAGAGTGGAGCGCGTGGAGTCTTGAGGGATTAAAACCCTAATACAGATTGCATTCTTCTTCCCCCTCCCCAGAAGGCAACGAGAGCGATTCTCAATGGCGAAGCCGGCGGCGACTCGAATTGAAGAGGAGCGAAGGCTAATTGGCGGCGCAAAGAGTCGAATCGAACTAGGTGGTCGATTCCGCCCACGGCCCGAGTCAAGTCGGTGGTCTGGCTGCGAGTTGGGTCTGGCATCAAGTTCTTCTAGGCGGAACCAGCGGCGAAGAGAAGCAGAGAAGGGCGGAGGCGATTGTTTCGCTTCTGTGTACCGGCGATGGTAGGGGCCCATTGGATTTATCACATAAGGGTTAGTTGAGCGCCGCCCGTCAGCCATCTTCTTCGACTGGTCTTGCAGGCGTCCAGGTTCCTTATGCAAATTTCAGTTCCTAGGGTTTTGAGTTTACAAGCCAGAGAATGTAAGTGTATTGCTTCACTGTTCGGAATTTAATTCTCGTCCCTTGATTGATGAATTTGTGCTGGAAATGATACATAATTGGAAGAGTTGATGATTTGAATCGGCAAATTATTTGGCCTTTCGAATGTTCTGAATGTTTGATGGGTTGAATCTTTGTACAGTTGGAGCTTGATGATTTGAATCGGAAATGATACATAATTCTCGTCCCTTGATTGCTGAATCGGCAAATTGATGGGTTGAACCTTTGTAATGTAATGAATTCATATTGAATGCGTTGATGGTGCCAGATGAATTCTTGATTTGATTGTAATCACAGGTCGATGGTATTGAATCTTATTTCTTTAGGTTTGCAACCACATGTGCTCTATCTTTGTAAATTTTTGAAGGATAATTGGGAGATTATTCAATGAAATTCTTAGTTTTCCGAGGTATCAAAAGTGATGAATAATTGCATAACCGTTGTGAATAAGTAAATTTTTATAATTATTCGGTTGAATCGGTCGATTTGACGCGGACATTGAACGATAATTGGGACATTATTCAGTGTAATTCTTATTTTTACGTGGTGTAAAGAAGCTATGAATAATTGCATACCTGTTGTGAATAAGTAAATTTTTAGAATTATTCGGTTAAATCATAAAAATAAGAATTATTACGGTTATGTAATTATTCGTCGATTCTGTTACCTTATAAAAATAAGAATTCCACTGAATAATCTCCCAATTATCTTTCAATTTGTGTGTTAAATCGATAGATTCTACCGAATTAGTCACAATGATTGGTATTCACTAGTAGCTTTATCATTTTGGTGCCTCTTTATACGGTGAAATATATATTTTTACCGCTCTAGTCCACCGAATGAAAAGCCATGCATCAAAGAAAAACATTAATGAAGATGCTAGGTAATTTTTATTCAATCACTTTAGAAATATTATTCGGTATAATTGATATATTTTTGGGGGAACATATATTATTCAGTGAAATAGTTGGTATTTACTAGTAGGTTGAATATTGAGGTGTGGCTTTATTCGGTTAAATTGAGTAATTGACATCTACAAACTTACACATTGCCATGTGTAATTAAAGAAAAAAAAATGTGAATTAAAAGGAAATTTTTTTATAAAAAAAACGGCAAGGATTTGAAAAAAAAATGTCAATTAAAAGGATGATATATTATTAGAATTACCAAATACGGAGTATGTGCTTGTCAGCCGGGCCCCACATATGACCACAGAAGAACACCCTCTCTAGTACATGGAAAGCACGCGCCACAATTTGGTGCGTATTGCCGGTTCCTCCACAAATATGGCGGGTCCCACTTGTTTGTAATTAAAAAAAAAGAAGAAAACCCCCTTTTAATCACACACATCCATCACAATGAAATCAATGGTCCATAATTGTGTACAAGGTACACCGTAAGAGTTGTGAACAAAAGATCCATACTATATATATATATATATATATATATATATATATATATATATATATATATATAAAAGAGGTTCTATCCTAAAACCAACTAGTTATATGATAAGTAGCCCACTAGCTTATATACTAAGATTTATTCATTCATATTTCTCGATCTCACTAGTAATGTGGGGCTAT
This sequence comes from Persicaria maculosa, assembly GCA_963922045.1. NCBI lineage: Eukaryota > Viridiplantae > Streptophyta > Magnoliopsida > Caryophyllales > Polygonaceae > Persicaria > Persicaria maculosa. Next base: position 21,694,511 of record OY998259.1, on the reverse strand, counting down.
TTTTGGTCTCTTCACATATCTCAACAATCTCATTTTTGTACCTCTTTAATTAGGTTTCTCGATCGGGTGGTAGGTTTCTCTATTAAGTGTGTTTTCCTTGTATATTTTACTATCTAGTTTTATCCTACTATCAACTCTTTAACTAGTCGATATCTATAGGCATGTTTGGATATTAAATATAAAAATCCATTAAAATAGAAATGACTTAAAGAGCATCTTTAACAAAAGTTGTAAAATAGAGAAAAATGGATAACTTATAGCTCCTCTATATTGTTTTGAGAGAGAGAGAGAGAGGGAGGAGGAGGAGGAGGAGGAAATTTCTAAAATTAATTTTTTTTCATCAAGCTTCGTGCCAACACTCAAGTCATAAATGAGATTAAAATGGGATTCAAAATATAAAGCTTAGTTGAAATTATAAATACTATGTAGTATGAAATTAAATTTCATAACGGGATTCAAAATATAAAGCTTAGTTGGATTCATAATTTCCTTATATAATTTAATATATATTATAAATATTATATAGTATGAAATTATATAAAAAAAATTAATAAAAAGGTTGATATTTTATAAAGTTTTTCATCATCCTTAAAAAGCAAATAGTACATGATTAGTAAGTGACAAATAATAAAACAGAGACATTGATATTTAAAAAATACATATAATGATACCTAATTGAATTTATTTATTTTATGGGATAAATGTCGTACAAGATATGGGGACTATACTAGTTATATTAAGCTTAATAAATGCATTTATTATATTATGTATATAATAAATGCAAAAATATGCATAATAGAGAAATTGTTGGAGTGTGAATTTTTTAGAGATTTTACTATTTGATTATCTAGTTTAGATATTTTTAAAGCAACGGTTGGATATGATGTAAGCGATATGAGTCTAACAGTACATTGAACTACAAATTAATAAGGGCTCGTTTGGTTTCAATTTCACAAAGGCAAAAGAAAACAAAATATTTGCAGTCTATTTATAGACGTTCAAGATACCTTGTTAAAAAAAAATTAATCATTACCCTTTTATCCAAACTTTTCACTTATATAAAATTGGTTTTGTTTTTTTTCCCTTTCAATCGCCCATACTATATCTCTTATAACCCTCTAATCACCCCTCTTCCTTTTTATTTTTCATATGAAAAATAGCATTTTCTTTCATCCAGACTCATAAAACTTACATACAATATAGTTTCTCTTATAAATTTTGTTTTCATGATGTTTACCTTATAAGGTCTCATACCAAACGAGTTCCAAGTGTATAAGAGGGGTACATAATGTGCATTGGTGATGAAGGGAAAACAAGTGGTGCTTATCAACACGTTTGGATTCGTTCAGCAGATTTGACAGCTTTGCGACGTCTCAGTAAAATGGGTCGTTAGGAGTCCATATTAATCGGATTGGATCGTGCCATACCTTGTCGGAACGAGGACGAAGAGATCTACAACTTTGCTGTTGAAGGTTTTTCCAGAATCCACCGAGAACATGGCCGAAATTCTACATCTTTGCAGTTGTTCACTGTTTGGACGAAAATACTTATCTTTCCATATTTAATTTATTATTTTATCCTTATATTTATTTAGAAATAATGTAAATTAGAATAATATTTATTAGTTGACTTTTCAATTAATTGATATTATATCTAATTAGTTTTTATATTTATTTTCTAGGATAAATAAAGTGGAAAAGGAAAAATCTATCTTTAAGATATTTCCTTGGCCACCAAGTAGTTTGATTTTATCTAGGATTATGTTTTCTATTTAAGACGTTTTTATTCATTCAATAAAATCAGATATTAGAATTGAATTTTTGATAAAAGTCAGATTTGGAGAGTTCTCCTAGGGAGGAACCGAGTTTCCCTGCGTGGGATAGGTTTCGATGTGTTGTTCTTAGCTTGGTTTGTCTTGTGTGTGTCGATCCTCTTTGGTGGGTTGGTGCTACCACATGTTTGGTGTGTGTCGATTCTCGTCATAGGATTGGTGCTATCCATCATGCATGGTGTGTGTGTCGATTGTCGTCATAGGATTGGTGCTATCAAGCATCCACGAGCCCCCTCCTTGTGCCTCCAAGTTGTCCGCTTGGTTGTGTAGGGTTGTAGAGGCGGGTTATATAGTCATTGGTATTGGTTCCTACCTTCTACGGAAGCCTGGGGTCTCTATCTTGTTCTATATAGATCGACTCAGTCCATATCAGGTCGTGTCTTTCGATTCTTGCTCTTAAATTTCGAGTCTTGCTACTGTTTTGTCGAGTCTTGAAGGATCTTGATCATCTTGATCGATTTCTTGCGTCTTCTTTATAGTTTCTGGCTGCGTTTCTTGAGTTCTTGATCGAGTCTTGTTTATTTCTTTAAGTTTCTTGCTTGTTGTCGAAGATCGGGCAATCTCACGGCTAACCCCGTATCAATTGGTAATGGAATAAGTCTTGAGTTGAATTCAATAAAACCTTTAAATCCCATATTTAGACATATATATATTTGATGTGAAGGCGACCACCAATTTCATTTTCTTTAAAGGGATGGACACGAGTAGAATCTCAACGACTACCCAAAATTCAATTGTTTTTTCATACTCCTACTAGATTTGAACAACAATTTTACCCTCCCTACTTATAATTACTTAAATCCGCCCACCGCCCACCTTGTTATTAGTATTATTTTTTAACTGTTAACATATAAGTATTAAAATATTTGAGCGCAGCTGACTTTTATATATACCTAAAGAAAATTATATTTATTTATATATAAATGGTCGGAAGTATGAGTCCACGATAGCAATGTGAAATGTGGAGATAAAATGATGGATGGAGTAGTTTCAAACCCACACACAGAAAGAAGTCAGAGCCGCAAAGAACAAAGTATGATTTTTGTACATTAATACACTTACATTACATATACTTACACCTAACTAGTTCTTTTCCCGAACCTTGTTCGGGTTTTTCATAATATTTTCAATCGAGTTTGACGTATTAAACAAAATATTCAACACATCAATTTTCTACTAACATATCGCTCATGTTTCTTTTCATGTTATTCTTTGAAATTTTCTTTTCTTGAGATAATCGATACTTCAAATTTGACAAAGAATGGTAAATCAGCCACTTTCACACTTCTCCTAACATCCGTCTTAACTGAAGGCAAAGAAAAGAAACCTTATAGTTTTTTGCTTAAGAATATTGAGTTTGGATCCTCTATGATACTTTATCGATTACATATCATGTTACACCTTTTAAATTTGTCTAAATTATAAACCAATTTAATAAAGATACCTTAAGTTTAAATGTATAAACCCTATATAGCTAAATAATAAAATAATGATATTTAGTGTGTGTTTTTTTTAATGCCTTGGACCCTTAATTAGAAAAAAGTATTGTATGTTTAATTATGAACCTTAAGAGGCCATAACATTAAACTCATCAAATCATAATGATTAAATACTTTAATTGCAATGATTAGACTCATCAAATCACAATTTATAATCTTCTATAATCTTCAATTTCACAAATTTCATCAATGGAGTAAACAATTTATGCATTGCTATCTAAATATTTTTCCTAAAAAAATTCCAACGAAAATATATTGGAACCCTTGTCAAAGCTCCAGGCTTAAATATATAATAGGTTGAGCATTGAATATTTTTGGGTTTTTTCCCAATGTATTTAATATTGAAAATCATTTTTCATAACCACAAACAAATATCCTCCTCGTAGCTATACAAATTACAAACTCCTGCAAAATGAAAAGCCCCTTTGGACCCTAATTACCAAGGGATCAGGATCCTCTCCTAATGAGAGGCCTCCTAATATTTTCCTAATAAATTAACTTCAACCATTAGATTAAAATCAATGGTTAAGATTTATTTTCCTATTATTTAATCTGATTTTTTATTTTCTTTCATTAACCCTCTCCCAAATTAAAAGATAGATATCCTCTTTAGAACTACACTCCTCCTCATCTCCCTTCCAATTGCTATCACCGTCGAATCCCCTTGACAGCGTCGCCTTCCCCTCCATCTTCTTTGGCTTTGCGGTGGCCTCGATCTACATCGCTGACAGCCCACCAGCCTTATATCGCCTACTCTCTAGTTCATCCAATCATCCATGGCCTCCCGACGTCACGCCGAGCTTTGATTATAGAATACTCCGTATATTACTCGAATGTTATGATCAACTCACCCTTTAATTGTATCTTCCCAACATACTGCCAAAGTGCCAATTGAATCTAATTGTATCATATCTCTGAACTTCTTCGTTAATTTGAATCTAAGCCTTCAGTAGATTAATTAAATTAAATAAGCTACTTAAACCCTAATTAAATAAATCAAGGATGGTACACAGATGGTCAAATTACAAAGATTTTGGCAAACCTTGGGTAGAACAAACCTCTAATGGTTAAATACTTTTATTGGTTCAAACTGATCGATCTGTGAATTTTTTGGGTGAGAATCGATCTGTAAAGTATTGAAGGAGAAAGAGAGGTTTAATTATTAATTAATTATCGGGATTAATCTCAACCGTTAATTTAATTCAATGGTGAGATTTGTTTATTAGAAAAATATTAGGAGGCCTCTCATTAGAAGAGGATCCTGATCCATTACGAAGCACCCCCAAGTATCTCACCCATATAAAACCATAACACTGTAAATTGGTAAAGTCACCGCATCCAAACAGGGCCGGACCTGATATTTCACAGGCCCGAGGCGACATTAAAAAATGAGGCCCCTCTGTATTTGTATATACAAAAGCTATTGTCAAATAAATATTTTTTTTTCATAACAAAAACCATTTCACTATATGGAGATTTCAACTGAATACATATAATATGAATACATATAATAAAAAGCTATAGTCCACCTTTCAGCCAAAAAAAAAAAGCTAGAGCCAAATAAATATTATTTTCATGCCAGCCAAAAACCATTTCAATGGAGATTTCACGGAATACATAATTAGATAACATTGTACTAAAAGAAAGATTAACATACATATATATTTCGAAAATTAAAATCCTAATTAGGACTATAAATTAGGAAGTAATCGAGTGGGGCATTCCAGGCTCCAGCATTGCCAGTCTCTGCCGCAAGCATAATTGAAAAATCTCAAATCCTTATAAAAAATAAGTATACAATTAGCTGAATAAATAGGATTACGAAATTAAGACTTCAAATAAAATCCTAATTCCTAATCCCTATTTCCTAAAACCCAATTTCATACAGATTAAATGTCTATTTAATTTGTTCTGTTCTAAGTTCTAACCAGGCTGGAATCATTCACCAAGACAAATGGCCATGGAAAATCCTTAAAGCTTTCATTAATTAACTCCAAACATATACATGGAATCAAAAAGATCAACACAATTTATCAAATTAAACATACATGGAATCCAGAGCCACCACTAAAGAGACCACCATGGTCTGAGATAACCATTGAACAATGGCATCTTCTCTCTTCTTTTCACCTTTCTTTTTCAAATTTGTAGCAGTAGCCTATAAGATATATTGGTTTTCATCGTTCTTCCTTGTTGATTTTATCACCCAAGAGTCCTGATTGCATAATTTTTTTTTGTAATTTCTTCTGCCATCCAAAGCTTGGAACCTTCGGATTAGCTCTTATCTTTCTATTCTGGCTGTCGATAACAAAGAGAGAGGGAATGAGGCGCAAAAAGATGATCTGGGAGAGCGATAGAGTTTTAGGGTTTCGTTCGATTTTCAAAATTGATAGATTTGGGGATGAATTAGGGATTTAGGGACGTGTGGGTAGGCGCTAGGCGGAGCTATCCCGATCTTCTGCTTTCAAGCTTTTCCTTATTTGTTATATACGAAGTATATATTAACTAAAAATATATCGCCCCCAATGCTATTGGGCCTGAGGCGATGGCCTGTTGGACCTCCCCTCAGGTCCGGGCCTGAATCCAAACCCTAAACCCGAACTCATGTAGAATAGAGCTCTTGTTCGTTCTGCAAGGCCAAAAATGGCTGAGCAAGATTCGATTTTTCTGGGCAGTGATTATAAAGAGAGAGGATAGAGCGGCCGGACATTCGATTGGGAGTCGGAGAAGATTGAAGGCGCGGAAAGATTTAGAAGATTTGGCGATTAAATTCGCCGCCCCTTTAAATTAGGGTTTTGGATCTTCTGGTCTTTCGTCGAGCGTCTCTTCGTCAATGCGGCCAACATCCCCAAATTTGTCTTCGACATCCTTAACCCTAATTGCTGATGACCACGGCGCTGCCGCCGCCTTGGAAGTCGATTGTCCCCGTCCCCGCCGGGATGCTGAACCTCGGCATGAACTGCAGCGCCGCGCTCCCGCCCCCGGCCTGCCACATCTCCGCGGTGGTGGGGACCGCCTCCCGGCCTTTCGGGTGAATCAACCGCATGCTTCCTCCTCCAAGGCTGGCGCAACCGCAACCGCAACCGTGACGCCGTGATTGTGCCCGAGACACCGACAATGGTGGAGGAAGATGGAAGAGTTGAATCGGTTGCAGTGATGATGCCATAACGGTCAATTGCAAAGAGGCGGCTTCAGATCTTTTCTTCTCCGGCTAAAATCGAATTCTCTCCGGTGGATGAGAGAATTCGATTAGTTTGGTTGCGAAAACCTTAAAATCGGATTGGAGATGAACCCAATTTTAACCAAGCAATTCGACAGCGTAGCCGTCGATTGGGGGTGGTCTGGCCATCGCCGTCGGTGTTCTCCGAAACCCCATATCTGATCATCCCACCACTGATTCAACTCCTTCAATTCACTCCCTCTCTCTTGAACATTAAAAAGGCTTTAGTGGAACTGGTAAGAGATTGTGACGGAGGAAGAGAACATGGGTGGATAACTGTGTTTCAATAGTTGAATTCAGAGAACGTGGGGAGAAAGGGCAAAAAAATTTGCTTCTTAATTTTAGCATGGGAAGGACACGTGACTCATTCTTTAACAAAGAGTCTGCTTCTAAAATAATAAGTATAAGAGGTGGATTAAAGCGTTATGTTATAATTAATTTAGCGATCGGGAGATTATGTTCTACGAAAAGCAACAAGTGAAATCTGTTAAGCTCTATATTTAATTAACAAGCGTTATGCATACTCAATTTAATAAGTAAACATACAGGAGATTGATCAAGTACGAACGTACAGTGCATTTTCATGTGTAATTTTTTATTTTTATTTTATTTGGTAAGAATTCAGACGAGCGGAATCTACCCAATAATAGCATTCTAACGGATGATGTCCAGAAGACCTGAATTATTTTGAAAGTCAGAGTCCCTGGTCAAGTAGTTAAGGTGTGCAACCTTATCCGCTACTCGATTAATTTTTTTAGAGAATTTTTGAGAGGTACAATATATACTTAGATGTATATATATAAACTTCTAATAGTATCAGTTTGAATTTTTGCTCTACCATTAACTTAGTTTAAGGTCATCCAATGTTCCTAGAGCTAACATTTAAATTAAGGGTTTTTTACTAAGTGGCCATTTGGGGACCAAATTTTAAGTCATAGGATACAAGGGTTACAATATTAGGTAAGTGTCCACATTTTACAATTATACCCCTGCCTTATTTTTTCCCTTAGATCTGGAACAAATGGAGTCGGAAATCTCGATCCTCCTCCCAGGCTCCTTCTCCCACGACGCTCTCCCTCTCAGCCTCTCCTCCGGGATCTGTCGCGGAGCTCTCGCTCTCCTCCGGCCTCTCATTGCGGCGCTCTCACTCTTGTCGCGACGCTCTTCGTCGCCGATTGATGAGGACAGGTTCCCGGCGGCGCTCTTCGGGAATGGATTTTTGGTTGATGAGGACAGGTTCCCGGCGGCGACGGAGTTGAGTACGGGAGGAGGTGCGGCGGCAATGATAGTAGTGTTGGCGGAGGACGGGAGGAAGATCGAAGCAAGATTGATCTTGCGCCGGCTGTTTCGAAGACTCCATAAACATGGTGCGCCTGTTGCTTCATCCGCTTCTGAAGAAGAAGATGCACAGTGAGCGGACATTGAAGAAGAAGATGCACAGGGTGTGAATTGTGAGTTAATTTGATTGAAGAAGAAGATCGGTCGGTCACTGGTGCAGTTCCGTTGGTTGATTCAATTTTCTCAAATATGATTTCCGTCTTATAATCGGTTGATGCACAATGAGATTGAAGAAGAAGATGCACAGTGAGATTTCCGTCTTATAATCGGAAATCAGATTTTCTCAAATATGATATCCGTCTTATAATATGATTGAAGAAGAAGATGCACATTGAGATTGTGTTTGAAACTGCTTTGAATTCCCTCAATTGTGATTTCCGTCTTATAATCGGTTGATTGATTCAATTTTCTCGATTCTCTTTGACATATTCACACATTCCGAATTTTGTTGATGCTACTGTATTACGTTGGTTATTGTTCTTCATGGTGTTTGTGGTTGTTCTCCTTCAGCTTAATGTTACAGCCCTATCAAATACGATCATGGTCACTTTATATTTACTAATTCTAGATTAATTGCATTTCTTCTATGAATTTGTTTTTGTTCAATAAGTGAGGAATTCCTTATGCTGCTACAAAATTTCTTGGGTAAATTGCAACTAATATCCCAATCTTTAGGGGTAGTTGCTTTTAATACCCTAACCTTGTAAAATTTCACAAAATATCCTAACATATACCATTAGTTGCACGTAATCCCCTAGATGAGATTCTTAAATTTGAAAAATTACCAACATCATAAAAAAATTATAAAAAATCACCCATACTCATAAAATGTTTTCAGTAAACTCCTAATATATTTTAAAATTTGAAATTAAAAAAAATCTCTTACAATTTATGCCCACCAAACCCATCATCCAAAAATAATTACAACGGGTATATAAAATCTACTCCTTTCAAAATATAATATAATTATTTTAGCATTTACTTATTTAATATTTTAATATAATTATTCAAAATAATTAATTATTTATCTTAAACATAATACTTTTACAAAAATAAAATAATGTAGATTTTAATAAATAAATGGTATCAGATACGATAACCATTTTTAATTAATAGTTACATAATAAAGATATAATAAAAATAATATGGTAAAATTATGATTGTTTACCATATTATTTTTAATATATTTTTTATATATAATTATTTATTGCAAATGGTTATCATATGTTTTACCATTTATTTTTTTAAATCTACTTTATTTTATTTTTGTAAAACTATTATGTTAAACATTTTCTTATAGAATCATTTTTTTAATACCATGGAATTTATGTGTGATACATTATAAGATGTTATGTATTAGTTTTGGTATATATATAATATAATATTAACCAAAAAGAATATATATATATATATATATATATATATATATATATATATATATATATATATATATATATATATATATATATATATCGTATCAAATAATATACAGGGAATATATAGATGTACAAATCGGCATGTATCGAGACAGACTTATATAAATTTAGATTTTAATTATAATATATGTTTTTTAGATAAGTAATTAATTATTTTGATTGATTATATTAAAGTTATAAATGAGTAGATGCTAAAGTAATTATATTATATTTTAAAGGAGTATATTTTATGTATCTATTATAATTATTTTTGGATGGTGGGTCGGGTGGGGTTAAATTGTAATAGATTTATTTAATTCTCATTGTTTTTAAATGTAATAGGGGTTCATTGAAAATATTTTATGAATATGGGTGATTTTTTATAATTTTTGTTTTATGTGGTGAATTTTTTAATTTAAGAAACTCATTTAGGGTGTTAATTGCAACTAATGGTATATGTTAGGATATTTTGTGAAATTTTACAAGGTTAGGGTATTGAAAGCAACTATCCCTAAAGGTTGGGATATTAGTTGCAATTTACCCAAATTTCTTTATTGGTTCATGTTATTAGTTAAAATGGTTTGACATATTGGTTAGCTTTTTGGTGACACGACTAGTATTTCTAGATGAATTACCTTTTGCTTACACTACTCAAAGGTCATAAACACTGTAATCAAAATAAAAACAATGTCATATATACATTGTCACTACTATGAAAAAAGGTCATAAACACTGTAATCAAAATAAAAACAATGTCATATATACATTGTCACTACTATGAAAAAAGGGTCATAAACACTGTAATCAAAATAAAAACAATGTCATATACATTGTCACTGCTGTGAAAAAAGGGTCATAGGGTCATAGACACTGTAATCAAAAGAAAAACCTATAGACGTTGTAACTAAAATAAAAATAGGGTCATAAACACTATCACCACTATGAAAAAAGGGTCAAAGACACTGTAATCAAAGGAGAACCCTACGACAAGGGAGACACAAACCCTATAGGGGCTAATGAGAAGCCAAAATACATGTGGTGACAGTTCTCCTCTAATAAATGAATGGGTAAGGGGATTATAGACGTTGTAATCAAAATAAAAACAAGGTCATACACACTGTCACCACTATAAAAACGAATAAAAACAAGGTCATACACACTGTCACCACTATAAAAACGTGGTCATAAACACTGTAATCAAAGGGAAATCATATGATAAGGGAGGCACAACCCCTATAGGGGCTAATGAGCAGCCAAAATAAATATGGTGACGGTTCTTCTCTTATATATGAATGAGTAAGAGGGTCATAAACGCTGCAAGCAAAATAAAAATAGGATCATAGACACTGTAACCAAAGGAAAACCCTAGGACGAGGGAAGTATAAACCTTATAGGGGCTAATGAGAATAGGGGTGGCAATCTCACCCGCACCCGATGGGTACCCACTTCACCCGATCCAAAAAAACGGGTGAAAATCCGATACAAGGTGGGTATTAAACGGGTGAAGGGACGGGTCGGATTCGGGTGGTAGTAATTTCACCCGTCACCCGACCCATCACCCGACCCGTACATCATCCGACATATTTTTAATATAAATAAATAAATATTTCATCCAATCCTAATATACTAATACAAGAGCTGTTTTTTTTTTAATTATTTGTTAAACACGTTTTTTTTTAAAAAATTGTTATACAGTGATTGAATTTGTTAAAAAGGGCTGAATTTTGTGTTAAAAAGACTGATTTTCAGGTTAAAAAGGGCTGTTTTTTCCCTTAAATTTTAAAACATGTTTTTTTATATATAATTTGTTAACACAGGACTGTTTTTTTTTTTAATTTATTAAATTGGACGAGATTTTTTTCACCCGAATTTTCACCCGATCCACCCGATTACCCGATGGGTGACGGGTGAAACGGAGCGGGTGATAGGGTTGGCGGGTGGTGGGGCGGGTCGGGTGGTGGTTTCTGGGTGGTGGATCGGGTGAAAATTTGGACCATCCACCCACCACCCGACCCATTGCCATCCCTAAATGAGAAACCAAAATACATGTGGTGACAGTTCTCCTATAACATATTAATGGTTAAGAGGGTCATAGATGTTGTAAGCAAAATAAAAATAGGATCATAGACACTATAACCACTATAAAAACAGGGTCATAGACACTGTAATCAAAAGGAAAACCCTATAGACGTTGTAACCAAAATAAAAACAGCTTTATAGACATTGTCTCCACTATGAAAAAATGTTCATAGACACTGTAATCAAAGGAAAACCCTAGGAAAATAGAAGCACAAACCCTATAGGGGCTAATGAAAAACCGATTTTCATGTGCTGATAGTTCTCCTCTAATATATGAATGGGTAAGATAGACATAGACGATGTAACCACTCTTAAAACAGGGTCATAGACCCTGTAACCAAAGGAAAACCCTAGGACGAGGGAGCACAAACCCTATAGAGGCTAATAAGAAGTCAAAATATAAGTGGTGACAGTTCTCCTGTAATATATGAATGGGTAAGAGCTTAAGAGGGTCATAGACGATCTAACCAAAATAAAATCAAGGTCATAGACACTGTCACCACTATGAAAAAAGGGTCATAGACAGTGTAATCAAAGGAAAATCCTAGGACGAGGGAAGTATAAACCTTATAGGGGCTAATGAGAAACCAAAATACATGTGGTGACGGTTCTCCTATAACATATGAATGGTTGAGAGGGTCATAGATGTTGTAAGAAAAATAAAAATAGGATCATAGACACTGTAACCACTATAAAAACAGGGTCATAGACACTGTAATCAAAAGGAAAACCTTATAGACGCTGTAACCAAAATAAAAACAGCTTTATAGACATTGTCTCCACTATGAAAAAAGGTTCATAGACACTGTAATCAAAGGAAAATCCTAGGAAAAGGGAAGCACAAACCCTGTAGGGACTAATGAGAAGCCAAAATACATGTGGTGACAATTCTTCTCTAATTTCTAATTTCTACTTTTTTAGATTTTTTTAAAGTAGAGTCACCACAATAAAAAAAATTAAAAATGTAACTACTATTGTAACCATTATAACAAAATAAAGTCATAGATACTGTCACCACTATAAAAACATGGTCATAGACACTGTAATCAAAGGGAAATCATGTCATAAAGGAAGAACAAACCCTATAGGGACTAATGAGAAGCCAAAATAAATGTGACGACAGTTCTCCTCTAATACATGAATGGGTAAGATGGTCATAGACACTGTAATCAAAATAACAAAGCCATAGACACTGTAATCAAAAGAAAAACCCTATAGACGTTGTAACAAAAATAAAAATAACTTTATAGACACTATCACCACTATGAAAAAAGGTTCATAGACACTGTAATCAAAGGAAAACCCTAGGAAAAGGGAAGCATAAACCCTAAAGGGGCTAATGAGAAGCCAAAAGAACATGTGATGGGCCCTAAACCCTAAATCCTAAACCCTAAACCCTAAAATGTTAAGTATAGTACGTCGTTAAGAGATGATTGCTGTCATCAAATGGAAAACCCTAGGACAAGGTAAGCACAAACCCTAAAAAGGCTAATGAGAAGCCAAAAGACATTAGGTGGACAGTTCTCCTTCAATATATGAATGGGTAAGAGAGTCATAGACACTGTCACCACTATTAAAACAAGGTCATAGATACTGTCACCATTATGAAAAAAGGGGTGTTGTAGTCAAAGAAAAGTCCTATAGACGCTGTAATCAAAATAAAAACAGGGTTATAGACACTGTCACCGCTATGAAAAAAGGGTCATAGACAATATAATTAAAGGAAAACCCTATAGACGCTGTCACCACAATGAAAACAGGATAATAGACACTGTCACCACTATAAAAATTGGGTCATAGACACTGCACCACTATTAAAACAGGGTCATAGACACTATAATCAAAGAAAATTGTATAACCAACAAACAACAAGGTTGGTGACATATACTTTCTGTTTAGATTAGAAGTTTTTTTTTTTTTTGGTGACAACTATCCATTTTTCCTAATCCATAAAGTTAGTTTGCATTCATATAACATTCTATTGCTCTTTATACTTTAATTGTTTTTAATTTTTATTCATCTTCTTTTGTTAATTAATGTGATAATATAATGCAATGACAGGTGGAATGGTGAAACACCAAACTGGAAGTTTCCATCCTCCTCAAATTGAACGCTTCTTCATTCCTTATCATTTCTTTCATCACCATCACCAACTCCGAACTAAACGGCACGGAGGCTCTATTAGCTATCGTCGACGGCGCCGGGATTTAATCCTTGAGCGGAATCGCAACCGGCAATAGCTGGATCGGAGCGGTCACCGACAGAACTGGCTCAATCACGGGCGAAGTTTTCCTATTAAATTCATATCTGGATGAGAGCTGATGGTCCTCCTGTAGGCAAGAGCGGCAAGAGCACCTTCCTGTAGGCAAGCAGTTGATGGATCGGCAAAAAGAAGCGAAATTTAAATCCGAGAAGTCAAGCTCGATTAAGGCAGTTTTTCATGAAATCAAAGATGAATCGAGCAGTTTCACGAGCAGAAGATGCAAAATAGAGTGGAGATCGGAGGATTACCAGATCCGCCATGGGAGAAATGGAAGAGAGATTGAGAATGAAAGTGGAATCGGAGATAATCGAGATGCGAAATCGAGAGGCTTGCGAGATGGAGATCGAGATGCGAAATCGGAGATAATCCAGCATCAAAAAATGGATTGCGAGATGGAGATCGAGAGGATTGGTTGCAGATTTACAAATTAAAGGGGAGGGTAAAGATGGTATGCCTTCAATGGCGGAGAGGTCCATGGTCGGCCTTCAATGCCTATCACCACCAAGCCGCCGCCACTCCCACCAAGTACCACCGTCAAGGGAGCGAGGATGAGCGAGAATGGAGGGAGCGAGGACGAGAGAGAATGGAGGGAGCAGCCATGAAGATCTGAGGATGAAGAAGACACGGGAACCGGAGATTTGGCCATTGTTTCTCCTACGAACGAAAGTACTAAATAAGAGGTAGGGGCAAAAGGGGGATTATGAAAAATTTTTGGCCATTTACTAGCAAATGAAAGTTTTTAGGACATTTAGTTCGGCCTTTGGACCAAATTACTTCTTAAATTAATTAGACATTATAATTATCCTATTCTTCGATTGAGATTTTTTTTTCTTCCTCGGCTCCTCTATCTCAAATTAAGCATATGAAAGTTTAGTTGCTTGAAAAAAGTTTTTTTTTAAGAATAGTTGGTGGTAATAGAGTTGCACATTATGCTAAACTATGAAATTGGGGATTTAACTGGATTATATTTTTTTTATTTAGAAAGGGATTGAAATTTCTCCGAATTTAGTATTAGGTCCCATTATAATAATAATAATAATAAGTTGATATTTTATTATTTTTATATACTATAATTTAATATAAAAATTATAATTGAATATTTATTAGTATAAATAATTAATGATATAGTTGATATTTTATATAGTTTTTATCAATCTAAAATTTTAAGAAAATAATAAAGGATGAGTATCTTAATTATAGCTTTAAAAGTCCACCATCCTCGGAGTTTTGATTTTTGAAGACATCTATTGAGGAAAGATATATTTCATTGAGAAGTATATGTTGTTCTTTTTTTTTTTGGTATGACAATTAATGAAGCTAAGTTTTTTTTAACAAAAACTGAAGAGGCTCTTGGACTTTTAACTTAGGATTTGTTTGGATTTCAATTATAATGCAATTATAATTATAAATAATCAAATAGTGTTTGTTAGTTGATTTTATAATGTGTTTAAAATAATATAAATTTAAAATTAAAAATACATTGTAAATTATGACAATCAATTATATTAAGTTTATAAAGTAATTATTAACTTTACTCATGAGTTGACGTTTAATTGACATAATTTACTAGGTATTTTATTTAAAATTTATGTTATTTTAAACTCGTTATAAAATGAGTTAACAAAATAATACAATATTAAAATATTTATAACTATAATACATTGGATTATTGGAATTCAAACACAGCTTTCGTTCATTGGTGACTAAGAGATTTGGTATCAGAAGAATCGCAGTAGAGGGAAATTGAATTGTTGTTGATTTTAGTCGCTCTTCTTCTTCAAACTTTTAAGGAGCTCTCATGCTCACACATTTTTCAAGGAATGCAATAGGATGACGAATCGAACTATATATCTTCGATTGAATTCGAGGTCCCTCGTATAGTCATATTGTATTCTCACACTGAGCGTGATGCTCTCATTTGAAAGGACACTCTTGGATAATGATGTAATCATGCCTACCCCAAAACCATCCAAATTGATGTCCATATATATATATATATATATATATATATATATATATAGAGAGAGAGAGAGAGAGAGAGAGAGAGAGAGAGAGAGAGAGAGAGAGAGAGAGAGAGAGAGAGAGAGAGAGAGAGAGAGAGAGAGAGAGAGAGAATGGGTAACTTGTGCACACCCTAAGGGGTGTACTTTGTGCACAGATTTGAGCCCTTGATCTTATTTGAAAGGAGGGCTTAAAACGAGCCACGTGTTACGGTTACTAACGGATGTTAAAAAAAAAAAATTAAAACACAATCTTCAAACGCATTAATAGAGAGTGAAGCGCGTGGGCTGGGAGAATTAAAACCCTACCTCCATCACCATCTTCCTCTTCATCCGACCACTTTGATTTGCGCCATCAAACCAAAAACATTCAACGATTCAAACACGGGTAAGAGAGAGAACTTGTTCATCGCCCATTAACTGCTGGAGGCGTTCCTTGAGCTCAGGCCCGTGGCGGCCACCGCTGCGCGAATTGACGAAGACGACCATGGGGCAATCAACGGCCTCAGCACCATCATTACCGAGGACGAGCACGGTGGATTCGACACCGGCGGAGACGGTGCTAGGGGAAGGAGGCGAAGGATGCGCAACCCCTCTCGCTCAAATCGGTCCTGGCGGCGCTTTCACATCCCCTCTCAATTAGATCCGCCGGCGCTAGGGGAAGGAGGAGACGAGGTGCGGGATCGGGCGCTCAGATCGGTTCTAGGGGAAGGAGGCGAAGGTTGCGCAACCCCTCTCGCTCAAATCGGTGCTGGCGGCGCCGAGAACAACCGGATCTGGGCGGCGCTAGGGTCTACTCATCCCCTATTGCTCAGATCCGGGCCTCCTCCTCCCCTCTCGCTCAGATCCGGGAGGTTCTGGGCTATGGCGGGTGGTCGGCCGGCCTCCTTCAACCACCTCCGTTTGCATTGATCTGCTTGTTCTGGTTTTTTTTTTTTTTTTTTTTTTTTTTTTTTTTGTGGGGTGGGGTGGTGAGGGTGGAGGGTGGCGGCGGTGGTCGGTTTGTGGGGTGGGGCGGGTGGCGGGGCTGGGCTGTGCTGGGTAGGTGGGTGGTGAGGGTGGAGGGTGGCAGCGGTGGTCGGTTCGAATGCATTCGATTCAATATTGTTAATTATTCAGATGAATATGTCGAATTTTGGTAGTTAGTGTTAATGAGTGGTTAATTATTCGGTGAAATTTGGATCATTATTCGCCTGTATATGGAGTTTTCGGTTTGACAAATAGCATAAAACCTCTCATATACGACCGAATAATCATTCCTATACAATCGAATACTCATACATTTTATTGAATAATGTTGTGTTATTTTCCAAAAAAATTAACTATTCTACCGAATAATCTTTCAAAATTGAATGTATAAAAATTAACTCGGAGTCAAAACTAAAATTGATTGACAAAAAATTAAACATTATTCGGTAGTATATGACAAATTATTCAGTTGAATTGGTAAAATTTGATCTGAAATGGATGGGAAAATGTAATATAACATTATTCGGTAGATTATGAAACATTATTCGGTGGAATGGGCAGTTTTTTCAAAACAGCGAAATCAGATCCGGGAAAAAAAAAGCGCGTCAGAAATCTTAGGTGGATCCCACCAGTTTTTCTATTTAAAAAAAAAAGAAACACTCATTTAATCTTGGCCTTCCATTTCTTTCAATCAAAGGCCAAGATTTGTGTACAAAGTACATCCTAAGGGGTGTGCACAAGGGAACCACTTTTATATATATATATATATATATATATATATATATATATGCAAGAATTATAATTTCTTTCTAATAAAAGCTTATCCTAAATCATCCCCACTACTAATTATTAAAAGATCCCTTATTTAGGTGGGGGCAACGTCGGTGGTCCGCACATCTCCAGGATTCGCCATTTCCGGTGGTGGGTTACTGTTCTCCGCCTTCTCGGCGTCGAGACGCCGTGTGAGTCGTCGCACTCGCCCGTGTTCTCGGCATTCGTGGCTCGTCATGGATCTTCATCGACTCCTCCGCTGACCGACGCCTTTTATGGGTTGTTGGGGTTTTTCTTTCGTCCTTGTTGATTTGTGTTGCTTATGGTTGTATGTTGACGGTTAGTCCATCTGCCGATTCGTCGACCTCTCGAGTTTCAGACTTTCTGAGCTCGAATTTTTACCTACTCAAAAAAAAAAAATCCCCTCTTTACCAAAAGAAAATAATCCTATTAGATAGACTAAACGACGGAACTCAAATGAATTACATCGATTGATTTTTCTTATCGCAATGGTAAATATATACCAATATTTTCAAAATGCATAAGCATGACATCGATTCCCCTTTGTGAACATGAGAATCTCCCACGAAACACTCCAACAAATGAAGCCAATGAGTTATTGATGTGTCTAATCTATCTATAAGCATGCATGTAATGTAAGCATATATACGTGTTTATACTCTTTAGTCTTTAACAATCTCTCACTAGAGACCGCCAAAAAAAAACAATCTCTCACTACAGACATCCATTTTAAATTAGAATATTTTGTATTTAGTGTTATATATATATAGTCGTTGTAGTTAGTTGTTTAAAATGACCCAAAGAAGAAACTTGAGGATTACATATATGTACGTTTTAAAAAGAGTTGGAAGTTGAATTTCAGAGTGTGTACAAATAGTTTATGCAGTTTTGATTTAATAGTTTTTAAAATTAAGTTGGTTATTCAACCGCTGTTATTTAGTAAAAGGCGAAAGAATGGTTCTTCAACCGCTATTGTATTTTGTAGAAAAAATGAAAGGGCAGAGTGTTGAAAAAATATGCAAATAATTATAAAATTTATTTATTTTATTTGTTTTTTCACAATTTGAGTTCGACCATTTTTTATTATTCTCTTGATTCAAAGTTGTATCAATACCAATATTTGAGTGGTTTTGGTGATTTAAGCTACACTCATTTTTAACGGGTTGCTTATTATCTTTTGGAAGAGAATCAAACTTTATGTAAGTTCAGAGTGTTTTGAATTTTATGTTCTGTTTAGTTTGGATTTGTTTTTATTGGTTCGTAGGTAGCCACTTAGGTCAATACAATATGAGGGAGGGGGGATTAATTCGAACTCGTGACCTAATGCTCACTACATGTCATCCTTACCAGCAAAGTTACCAAGGCTTGACTTTGGTTTTGTTTTCTTATATGCATCAGAGAATGAAGTTCAAACCCACCTTTTATAGGAAGGGTAACTCATGTAACTCGCCTATCATTTGCATATAAAACAACTTAAATTTCATGTAGAGTTTAATTTGGAATTTGACTTGTTTTGACTTAAAATGTCAATTTGGGGATTGTGACTGAACTCGTTAATTTGTGAATTTCCCACGTACCGATTTGAACGGGATCAAACCACCTGTGGTTCTTTTAAGAACAAATTTAATTTATTCGGATTTCATACGTAACTTATAAAAGAGAATCAAGTCCTCACGTAGTCCCTTTCTAGAACTAATTAGATTTTTTTGTTTGACGATTGAACCTGGCGATATTTAACTTTGTATCGGGTTTCCTACCTATCTAACAAAGCAAAATCAAATTTTATGTAGTTCTTCTTAGAACGATTTGAATTTAGAAAATTTTGATTTAAGGTTTTGACTCTATTTTTATTTAGATGTCAATTTTGAGTTCGACACACTAAAATAGACCCACAATTAAATTTTTATGAGTTTGACTTTATATTATTATCAAACCCAATTTCAATTTGTGTCAATTATAATTTTTTATATTTTAGTGGGTTATTTTCGCAATTAAACAAAAAATTTATTCAAAAGCTTACGGCCTGTACGGGAATCTTAATTAACGTTAATGGGGGAAGCTTTTTTTTCAGCCCATTTTTGGGTAGCTTGTTCTCCTGCAACAGGCTGGGCCAGAATTAATTTTAAGCCCATTATATATTTTTTGTTTTGATTGAGCCCAACTCCTTCAACTCGAACCCAATCACCATAGGCTATTTTTTTTTTTTTTTAATCTTCTGTTCATGTCTACGTGAATTCAGCTCCTCCCACAGAACAACAGAGAACGCCGACGAGCTTCCATCGACCGCAGCGATCTTCTGTCACAGGAGTTCCCGGGTTTTCGTAATAGATATTGAATAATGAACCTTAAGCTGTAGGCTGGACTTTATATTTTGTCATTGGGCCTTCTATTTTAGCCCACTTCTAGTTAATTCGGCTCTGCGAGCCCAGTTGCATATTTTCTGTTTGGAGTGATAACTCAGCGTCTCTCTCCCTTAGAGTATCCGCATCCATATAACCCAATTCGGTTATTTAACTCTACTTTTTATTTTTCTTTCTTCTTAATAAACCCAACTTAATTTTTTATCCACATCTCTACAACCCATTTTATTATAAACTAAATAATATAAAACTAAAAATAGCCCCACAACTTATCCAAAACCCCACTCTTTCTCTTTCCTACCCTCTCACATATGCCTTCCACATTCTTTCTTTCTTTGGGTTTTAAGGGTTCCTTAGTAGCAAACTCATCACATCATTCCTTAATAAAACATCTCCCTCCTTTATTATTTTATGATTAAGTTCCTTATTTTTCTTCTTTAAACACTCCAATGTGGGTGCTCTTAGAGCATCCATATTGGTTTCGGTTTCTTAACTATCCTCTATCATTTTCTCTCTCTTTAAAAAATTCAATTCTATTTTCAACCCACATCCATAAAACTCATTTTAATACTATACCTATTTAATTTAACAATTAAATTAATTGAATAACCCCACTATTTTTTCCTCTCTCTCCTCATCTCACTCTCCACCATCACCTCTTTTTGGGTTTCTTAAGTCTGTTGTTGAGTTGCTAAGTAAGAAACTATCAACATCATTTCTTAAATTATTCATCCCTTTATTTAATTATTATTTTTGTCTTAAAAACCCTTATGAAACCCCCAATGTGGATGGTCTTATGTAGTGTCATTAGTGTCATTTGCAGTTTCATCCAATTTCAAAACAACTTTTCCAATCACCAAAAATCTCCCTAATCGTAGTCCCTTCGAATCAACCTTTCTCATCTTCTCAATTGATTTCTAGGTATGTGATTCTCTCATTCGAACTCAATTCTTTGAGTTTCTAGGTTGAGTTATCCTGATTATCTATCCTCATAATCTTACTGTTCCATTGGTATCAGAACACGTGCTCCATGGTGACTCAGACAAGCCAAAAATCGCTAAAAGACCTGTCTAAATAGGTGGAGTCATTGATATCCGGTTTCGGGGAGGTGCGATTGGAGAGCGCCAAGCTCATAAGAGGTTAAGATGAGCTCCGACGCATGGTTAGCAGGATAGAGGAGATGTTGCAGTCTTAGCTGTTAGTTAAAACCTTTAACAATATTCAATTTGATTAAAACGCATCAAATCAAAGCGAAAGACTCATCTGAAAACACGAATTGTTGTGGTGTGGCGTATATCCGAGTCCAATGCCTTAGAAGCGATTTCGCCCCAGCCACGATCCAAGTCGGCTTCTGGCATGGCCCCCAAGGTTACACAACACCTCCAATCGCATGCACTCGCCAAAAGAGGTTTGGAATCTCTCCAGGAGCTCAGAACCATTTTCACATGTGGAAGAAGGAGGAGGAGGAAGATAGGAAGCGCACGCCCTTTCTTAAAACCCTAAAAAGTCTGTTTTAAGATGAGGCAATGTGTGTTCACCCCTACTCTCTCACCTACCTTCTTACTTGAGGAAAAACCTCAAAAACTAGTTAAAAAACATTTTTCCCTTTTCGTTTTAATATGGATAAGATTGCGGAAATTAAAACCCTTTATAAAACCTTTATTTAAGCATTATTTCCAACAATCCCCCACAAATGCAAGAAAAAGGGGTTTTAAAACAACTTTAAAAACGACATTCTGAGCTGGTTTTTATGGAAGAGATACTTAAATGTTGGTGAACAAGTCTTGAACCAACATATAGTGAAGTTGAGTGCCTCCCTCGTCATAGAAGTCCACAAGTCTTGAACTACTAGACTTGAGAGGTGATCTCAACAACACATATCTCAACCATGATCCTGGTGATGCCACGATAAGATCTGCAAATATGTATGTGGTCATCTCATACCTTGGGTACCGAAGAGTGCTCTCAAAAGACCACCTTAGTCTTCCATAGAAGGTGACCAACCCCTTCACACTCTTGTAGGTAGCTCCATCAAGTTTATCTCACATAAACCACCCTTATTAGGGTTACCATTAAAAGCATTACGCTCATCCTCTTCCATCTTCGGTGAATCTATCAAGTCATTCCCAATAGGACCACCCAAATCTGGACTATGGACTCATTAAGAGTACATGACTCAATCTTCCTTAATACACCTGTCATAGGAATGAGAAGTGGTGTATCTCTTCTCATATGGGTTTAAGTCTCATTCCCTTAGACAATCAAAGATCGGTATCCTGTTCAACCATTTTTTGTCCATAGACCATCAGGTTCCTCTCGGACCTCACATCCTCCAAATAGATGACACCATTCGCAACCAGCTGTCTCACAACTTCATGTCAAATCTGCGTGTGTCTCTTCTTGCCATTCTATGTATTGCTACTAGGCACTAGCTACATAAATAGCAAATGTGAATCACAATGTAGAGAATTAGATAGAGCGTTATGCCCCCACAAAGGTAATTAAGCCAGTAACATTATCAACCACTCAATCTCTTGTCCAGCTAAATCTAAACCTATGATCTCATATTTCATAGTCGATCTAGCAAACATAATAATATTCATGATTTTCACAATATAGCACCACCACATAATGTCAAAACAAAAACACTAGTGGAGCTATAACATCATAATCAGAATGTTCGATCATACTGGCACAACGATATAAAGTTATGAAACCTTCTCAACATTTCTCTACATAATGGAAAGAAGCAATTTCCCCTTTCTAGTTTCTTTAATACTTAGAAACACATCAGCTTCACCCATGTCATTCATTTCAAAGCGAAAGGAAACAAATTTTTGGTTTCATTTATCAGATGCATGCCAGTGCCAAATATCCACATCTCGTATACATATCAAGGCATGTAACCAATGTAATACATCTTGGTATAAAAACATGCATTATATACACAAAATCAAAACTTTAACACAATTTGATAAAATCCTCGTAACATTTCAAATATGTTTGGTTAAAAACATATATTGATTTCTTAAGTGAACACATAAATCTCTTTTCCAAGAATCACAAGCACGTAGGTTGTTCCACATATCTCTTTCTCTAGATCATCATTTAAAACACAGTTTAACATCCATTGATGTACTGTCAATTTAATTAGATGCTAAAGCAAATAATAAATGTAAATGACAATCTTAATCATTAGAGAATATGTATTAAAGAAAACAATTTCATATTTTATCCTTTAACCACTAGTCTTGCCTTAAACTTTATAATAGAACCATCAGTTCTAAAATTCCTTTTAGGATCCATTTTATTGGTTTTGATACCTCTAGGCAAGTCAACTAGTTCCCAAGAAGGGATACACATAATAGATTCCAATATACTCTCTATAGCATCTTTCTGGAAGAAACTAGCATAAGTTGAACTCATTACCTCTTTA
Source organism: Persicaria maculosa (assembly GCA_963922045.1). Classification (NCBI taxonomy): domain Eukaryota; kingdom Viridiplantae; phylum Streptophyta; class Magnoliopsida; order Caryophyllales; family Polygonaceae; genus Persicaria; species Persicaria maculosa. The sequence goes on along the minus strand of OY998259.1, from coordinate 21,671,309 downwards.
TGTGTTCTAAATTCATCTAAAATAAGAATATAAACAAGAGGTACATCACTTTAGTCACATCAACAAGTTCGTCCAAAAGTTGTCTCAAACTTAAGCTCACATATAGTTTTAGTTATGTGTCTTTTACTCCTCCTAGACTCACTAGGTTCAAGCGCAACATTTGAATCAAGTAACGACAGAGATGCAGACATAAACACATAGGCATGAATACAATTATGATTTTACTTAAAGTAAACATAGGTAACAAGCTCAACATCATGATATTCACACATATTTCTATCATACAAACACATAAGCAACACAATTGTTCTCAACATAACCAACAAGTATATATATGATCAACTATTTTAGATCCAAAGTCATCTCACTTAAAGAAAAGTACAACCAATTTAGTCAAACACCCCCACATTTTTCATATACTCTAGTCTGACTCTAAGTCATTTATACACCTTATATGGGGTTTTGTCTAACTTCTAATGTGGCACCTTACTTCCTACCTTTATCGAATCTAAATCATTTTGGTTCTATTCAAGTTGGTTTTATATCTTATGTATATATCAAGAATGTTCTTCCTATTACATCTTTGATCTTAGCAAATGCATGCGCGCAACTTGGTATATCCAAAGACCATCAACTTAACGTGATATAACACCTTTACCACACTTGCTTTTAGAGATTAACAATAAATTAACTCAAACAATCTAGTGGTCCTCTCAATTATGGGTTGAAAAGGTATTTAGCAAGTTTAACATCTATGTACATATGACCATAATTTTGATCAACAATAACCAAGTTAGAGGTTAGGAGCATTTATGGAGTTCTCTCAAAGAAACAACTTCCTATATATGTCCTAATGTCATGCCAAATATCAATTAATATTCATAAAGATGTATGTCCTAATGTCATGCCAAATATCAATTAATATTAATAAAGATGTCACAAGCTAGGCAACATTCTTTCAAGACAAACTGAAAGAGTCATATCATGATCATCATATGCCCACGAGCTCAACCAAACATATAAACATTTTGTATACTTAAATTTAATAAATGAATTGAAGCAAGAACTGCTTACCAAATTAATTTCAAGCTTAAACGATTATGTCACTTAACTCACAAAATAGGTCGTTGTGAATTAATCAAATAATGGATGTCCTTCATAAGACCGAAGTGACAATTCGATCAGGTCATCACCACGGCTGAGCATCTCGACCTCTTGTCTCTAGTGGTCCTAGCAAATGTTTTCCACTTAGGAGATTCCAGTGTCATTCTGCATTCAAACATGTCATGAAACCACACAAGTTATGCATAAGATTAGAGTTGTAACATGGGTTCATTTTAGAGATTCACATTTATTCACTCAAATTGAGAAGTCATGTGACTACTCAGTTCATCGCACTCTCAATCCGCATATATGCTTAATTAATTAAAACAAAATTAATTAATTGAGCCATTGACTAACCAAATTACCTCTTCTTCCCATCATGTAGCTTTTGGATCTCACACTCAAGCTGATTCTCAGTGAGCGTCTAGAATAACTCAGACATCACAACTCTCTTCTTGCTCTCCAAGGTCATCAGTTGACCCGCTCCATTGATGAAGACAAGAGCACTGATTTACACAACGCTCGCCCTCCTTCGGCTTGATCCACGCAGGTTCACCTTAAACACATGCTTCTGGCATCTTCTTCAAGTCGACTCTCACTACAAAAAAAAACAATTTAGCATCGGCAATTTTCCGTGACAAAAAGCCAATCTGGGGTGGCAAAACCTATTTAGCCACGGGAGTAGCCACGACAAACAAGGGGTGGCCAAGTCTGGGGTGGCAAAATGATGGTAGCTACGGCAGCTAGCCGTGGCTATCAATCTAGCGACGGTGAAGCGACGCCCGACAAAAGACACGACACATTTGCCACGGCAAGCTGCCGTAGCTAAAGTCTGGATGGAAAATTAAAAAAAAACCTGCTTTTTAGCCCAGATTCTTTATAAACGGGCTAAAAGTCCAATATTTAATTAAAAAAATAAAATAATACATCCAATTTACATATACAATAAACTTTCATTGATTATACAAAATTTACATATTGTACAAAATTTACATATTGTACAAAATTTACACAGTAAATATACATAATTATAAAATTCTCTAAACCAAAGAAAGCCAAGTGCTGTCAGAGTTGCAGCTGTGGTTGTAGAAGGCAAAAGAGTGGCATGATTTTCCACTACTGTTATAGACAAGATTAAATATAAAGAAGACACATTTAGACTTTAGTTATTAATCTATCTTATCACAATCAAGAGCATGAATTCTTATTAAATGACTCAAATATTAGAATTGAAAAAAGAGGGAAAGTAATGGTAGGAGATTTCCATATGAAAACACACCTCAATTCTTGTGAGAAGACCACCTGTGCTTCATTCTGTTATTCTGACCTGCATGGGTTCATTAATTTGGTTTATCTGCAATCAAACATACCAATGTTCAAGAAATCAACAAAGTATGCATCCCTGCGAGTATGAGACAAAGAAAAGTAATGTTTGGCAGCTTCATCATAACAAAAACATGCTTTCTAGTTGTGACGACGGATGACATTGCTATTCAGCTGAACAAAAGGTTCCTAGTTAATAACAATGATATCGATTTCACTCTAACTGATGCATACACCTTAAAGAAATCAACAGTACCACAAAAAAAAAAATCAATGCATCATTATCATCATACACATATTTTATGACACATTAACCAAAATCCTATACCCGTAAGACACATACAGACAAAAGCTACAACAGGAACAAGCATAGGATGGAGAATGGTCAGAGAACTACTTTAATGATTTTATATGTCCGAAACATTATCATTATACACATTAGTTTTCAATAAATCAATGCACCATTACCCTTGCACGAAAAAATAATGTATTTGGACATCTCTCCATTTTTTTTTTACAGAAAAGGATCATAACATGCATTCAAAAGAAATAAAACTTCATAGCATGAAAAATATAGAAAGTGACATGCAACCACTTAGAGAAAGTGACAGGATATAAAGAAAGTGACATGCCTTAAAGTCTCAAAGACAGGATATAGAACATCGATTAAAAACCAATCACATGACTTGAAGTCTCAAAGACATGATATAGAGAAAGTGACATGCAACCACTTAGAACCAGCCAAGACTAGAGGACACTTTATTCTCAATAGGATTTACAATATATTTCAAACGAAAGATACACGATTTGATGCATCCAAATCAAATAGAACAGAACAAAAATCTATAGGAGATTATCTTCAGTCATAACACAACAAATAATACATAACTACATATATTGTGATGAGCTCATTAGCTCTTTCAATTGTCTCCATAACCTCATATAGAAAAGTATCTCTTTTTGTCCCATTTTACGTCCTTTGTTCTAATCTAGAAACTGAATAGTTTCACTAACCGAATGAAAACAAAAAGTATTCATAGACACGTTCCCACAACCTCAAACCAGAACACCATCAAACAATCAATCAGAAGATCAGTGAGACAATGAGTTGGCATACAGGGTCCAGAAAAGGAAACTCCACTTATATCTCTGAACTAGAAGGTGAGTGCATTTATGGATAGTCATTGTGGAATGAAACCATTAATTAAAATTATAAGCATCCTTATAAAGTCATACTCAAGCTAACCAATTATATCTCTGAACTAGAAGGTGAGTCATGCCAAGATGACTAGTAACACTCATAGCATTAAACAAGTTACTGGAATCTTTGTCCATGTAGCAAAAAAGTTGAAAGTTTAAACCATGTTTCACTGCAGAGGACACAAAATGATTATCATAAATCCTAGTTGTACGTGTTAGATTCAAATTAAACTTGTATCAACTCACTATTTCAAAAAGAGAAAATGCATGCAAGAGTTCAGTTTCAATTTGTTTCCATCTAACTTAGTTATAGAATTTAGAGTAAGAGATACAAAGATGCTTCCCTAGTAAGTTAATAAGTAATCAAAAAATAAATATAATGCATGTCTGAAGCATCACTGCATTTACATTGCCAAAGAACACCTTCCACACAGTGCCTGTTTGGACATTCTTTGCTTTAGCTCACCAATATTCATTTGTCGTTGGAGCTGCCACAGCAAAAGGATGCATCAGTTCACCAAAATTTAAAATGACTGGTGAACATTTATAAATATATAAAGAGCTCTATTTATTTGACCTTCTTTGTGTTTGAAATTCCTTTCTCTTTCTATTGGTTATCCTGTTCTTCGTCATCAGAGTTTGAATCGGCCTTCTTATCAGTTGTATCTTGAGCAGTCTCATCCTTGTTTTTTTTTTTTTTTTTTTTATCATTGTCCTAAGAAACAAGGCAAAGAGAAACATGAGTTCCAGAATGTCCTGGGAAAAAATGCAGTAGAGATAAACATGAGTTCAACATACAAAGAGATAGATACTAATTAATCAAAAGTCACCTAAAGGTGTTTCTCTTTGCCATGTCACCGCACTGATGATACCTTGGTAATGGTCATGGAAACATTAGACGATTACAGCAATGTATAAGCCAAAAGACCATGGAACGACTTAATTTCATGACAATACTTTTATAAGAACATATTATAAAGAATTAGGCATGTTTTCATGTAGGAGACTACAGAGAGAGTATATGGAGTTGCTCAAGAATGTTTTCAGGTAAATGTTCTACTCCAATTTTCTGCTACTCTCTTCAGAATACAACATATAGAGTTGCTAAAGAATTCACATGCACCCTGCTTGTTGCTTCACAATTCACTTCCGTCTCATAACTATTAAAGAAAGATGTTACTTTGTCATCCAAATTGCAATTGCAATTTATATTGACATGGAATTTGGAACTTAAAAAGACTAGAACACGATCAAATTTTTTTTAATGAAAACTAATAAAAGCAAGAGCACGCCCAATCAAACCAAACCCCATCTAAAAAGCTATTGGAATCTGCTAAATCTAACCCTAACCAAACAACTAACTTTCCCATAAATCAAACCTTAACCAACCCAAATCCTAACCAAAAAACAACTTTTCCCCCAAATCAAACCCTAACCAAACTATACTCGGATCTTCTGAACGAAATAAAAGGGGTTTGAAGAGTTTACCTAGCGATGGAGATGTCGGAGATCTAAAGAACGTGCCTGAGTTCCGCTTCTATGGGAGGTGCTCGAGAGAGGCGAGAGAGATGTCAATATGTTGAGAGAGAGATGTCGATATGTGGACGACCAACTCACAGGTGGAGTCACGGCGGCGTGGGGCACCGGCGCACAAGCGACGGTCATTGAGGGAGAGATGTCGGATGAGAGAGAGAGATGTCGAGGGTAGAAGATGGAAGGGATGGGAGCTCGATTTTGGGCTCTTCAATGGCAGAAAGAGAGAGAGAGAGAGCGAACAGTTGAGGGAGAACGAGTGGGGTGAAGGGGAAGATGACATGGGAGCTTCAAGCTTTCATATCTGAGTTTGCGATGTGTGTGAACGGAAGAGAGAAGGGAGATCTGAGGAAGGAAGGAAATGGAGGCTCGCAGATCTGAAAATAGAGAATTGGATTCTAGGTTACGATTACCCCCAATTATAATATATCTATATTAAATTATAAAAATCATCATCTTAAATAAATACTCCGTAAAAGTTAGCTTCGGAACTCCAAAGGTCGTGGCTAGGCCATGATAAAAAACCAAATAAATGGCTACGGCAAACCAAATAAATGGCTACGGCAAACCTTGCCGTTGCTACCAACGGTGGCAAAATTGACCTATTAGCCACGTCAAACTCTGCCGTTGCTACTAGATGTGGCAAAATCGATCCAATAGCCATTGCCGAAGCTACCATCCGTGGCAAAAGGGTACCAATTGCCACGACAAGTCCCTGCCGAAGCTAGGTAGGGTGGCAAAATTCTTTATTTTTTGTAGTGTCTAGCACTCTGAGCGCTGAAGTCTCCTTGTAATCACTCATCCAATTAAAGGATGAAACTTTATTGCCTGATGTGGAGCTGATGCACTAAGGAATGCCCATCCGTCGGTCGTGTCGTACTCAATAATTTTATGTAGTACGTCATCACAACGCCAAGATGCTTTCATTGAAAGAATGTAATCGACAGAGATAATGAATTGCCTCAATTAACTCGTGGTGTTCACCGATCCACATCCTCGTGTTCACTTCCGGTAGTGATTCCGCCAAAGTGATCCCTCTCGCTTAATGTATCACAATGGATGACTTGATCTACCGAGTTTGTCCCCTCTTATATCCAACTGTGAACCAGCAAAGACGCTGAGCCTGAATCGAACACTTTAATCAGGTGATGCAGCCAAGACTTTGGGCCGTAGAGGGAATTGAGAGCACCGACACTTCTCATCTCCTCTGTCGTGTTCCCTGATTCTTTGCTTTGCTCTCTATGATATAATCGATCAGGGGCCAGATTGAATCTGCACATCAAATCAATAAAATAAGGCAACTAACTTCTCATAATTTTAGCGGTGGGTCGAACTACATGTGACCTTGGTTTTCTGTGTCTTCCTGAGCAAAAGCTAGTTAATGTTATACGGGTGCAAGCATGAGGCCAAGCCCCAAACCCACGTCCTTATCCACGGTCTGTTGAACGAGCGTTCCGCAAGCAACTATCGATTGTAACGATGTCGGCGAAGTTCAAGAGCTGAATTGTCGAACTCTACGGGTGTCTACGAAAGACATGTCCGGTGTCGACGAATAGCCCCAGCAAAAACCACTCATTTGGGAAGGAGGATCTGAGTGCAATGTTGGCAGTTTTGATCCTCGATCCTCTCGATCTCACCACTCTTCTGCAATTATCATCTTTCGCCTTAGGGTCGGCGGCGATAGATGTGGGGCGATGGTCAGCCGTTCCTTTGGAAGAAAACCGTAACATCTTACTGTTCTTTCTCACTCCATTTCTTTTCATCTGATCAACAACCGGTAATTACTAACATCAAATCGCTTCTAAATTGCTAGTAAAAACCTTCAACAATATTCAATTTGATTAAAACACATCAAATCAAAGCGAAAGACTAATATGAAAACACGAAATGCTGTGGCGTGGTGTATATCCGAACCCACTGCCTTAGAAGCGATTTCGCCCCAACCACGGTGCAAGTCGGATTCTGGCATTACCCCCCAAGGTTACACAGCACCTTCAATCGCGTGCACTCGCAAAAGTAGGTTTGGAATCTTTCTAGGAGCTCAGAACCATTTTCACATATGGAAGGAGGAGGAAGATAGGAAACGCACACCCTTTCTTAAAACCCTAAAAACTCTATTGTAAGATGAGGCAATATGTGTTCACCCCCACTCTCCAACCCACCTTCTTACTTGAGGAAAAACCTCAAAAACTAGTTAAACAACATTTTTCCCTTTTCGTTTTAATATGGATAAGATTGCGGAAATTAAAACCCTTTATAAAACCTTTATTTAAACATTATTTCCAACATTAACAAGCGCTTCTAACCGCCCTCACACATGATAAGGGAGTATCGGCGCCCGACAAGACACCAGATCTAGGAGGATCCTCCAGCGGAGAAGGTTCTCTATTGACTTTGTGTCCCGCCCTCAGATTAGACTCAATACAGACTTTCATGAAGCTTAACTACTCGTCTGTCAAATGTAAAATTCTCGAAGTTTGACGGGACACTCACGTGCGAATGGATAGTGAGAAATGAAGGTCAGATTGGCATCTTTGCACTTGGAGGGGAAAACCCCATAGTGGCATTATAACTATATTCGAGGAAGGTATGAGAATTATCCTAATTGGTTTGATTATCCTAATTTGTTTTCATATTTATCACTAACTACATTATTCCATCCATATTTACCACCAGAAGAGCAGCGTTTTGTTATTACCGTTAGCAGGACAAGTGCATCTTCTTATAGAAGCGTGAAACAGATACAACCAAGTTCTTTAATGACAGCTCTCCCCTCTCTTTCCTCCATCAATCACATTCATCTCTCCTTGTTCCCTTCCCCGATATTCTACACAATTAGTCATAACAATTCTCACTTTCCAACTCGGTCTCTTCAATTTCCTTGTAAACACGAATTGTTGTGACGTGGTGTATATCCGAACCCACTGCCTTAGAAGCGATTTCGCCCCAACCACGGTGCAAGTCGGCTTTTGGCACTGCCCCCCAAGGTTACACATCACCTCCATTCGCGTGCACTCGCAAAAGTACGTTTGGAATCTTTCTAGGAGCTCAGAACCATTTTCACATATGGAAGGAGGAGGAAGATAGGAAACACACGCCCTTTCTTAAAACCATAAAAACTCTATTTTAATATGAGGCAACGTGTGTTCACCCCCACTCTCCTACCCACCTTCTTACTTGAGGAAAAACCTCAAAAACTAGTTAAACAACATTTTTCCCTTTTTGTTTTAATATGGATAAGATTGCGAAAATTAAAACCCTTTATAAAACCTTTATTCAAGTATTATTTCCAACATTAAAAAGCGCTTCTAACCGTCCTCACACATGATAAGGGAGTATCGACGCCTGGCAAGACACCGGATCTAGGAGGATCCTCCAGCGGAGAAGGTTCTCTGTTGACTTTGTGTCCTGCCCTCAGATCATACTCAATACAGACTTTCATGAAGCTTAACTACTCGTTTGTCAAATGTAGAATTCCCGAAGTTTGACGGGACACTCACGTGCGAATGGATAGTGAGAAATGAAGGTCAGATTGGCATCTTTGCACTTGGAGGGGAAAACCTCATAGTGGCGTCATAACTATATTCGGGGAAGGTATGACAATTATCCTAATTGGTTTGATTATCCTAATTTGTTTTCATATTTATCACTAACTACATTATTCCATCCATATTTATCACCAGAAGAGAAGTGTTTTGTTATTACCGTTAGCAGGACAAGTGCATCTTCTTATAGAAGCGTGAAACAGATACAACCAAGTTCTTCAATGACGGTTCTCCCCTCTCTTTCCTCCTTCAATCACATTCATCTCTCCTTGTTCCCTTCCCTGATACTCTACACAATTAGTCATAACAATTCTCACTTTCCAACTCGGTCTCTTCAATTTCGTTGCTCGGGGTTAGATTTTACTACATTGCCAATTCCTTATAAGAGTCACCACGTATGTAGCAATAGGTTGATTGCATCGGTACATACTCTAACGTGGATTTTATTGTGAATTCGACGAACATGGTGGGAATGAAGGCGGGAATTCATAGGAGTGGTTGATGATCATGGTGGCAATGAAGGGGAGTCTTGCCCAAAGTGGGACATTTGTGTTGTGGCATCACCCCGTATCATGGTTGATTTTGTTTGCATCATTAATTGGTGAAATTGGGTAGTTTTATTGATTGATGATGATGATGGGTGGTTTTAATTGCAAACCTTTCCGATTTTATTCCTTTTTACATTAACAAACAACAGTATAATTTTAATGTGTGAAAAGTCAGTTATTTGCAACTCTTTTACTACCGATTGAACTTGGCTTGGGCCGTCCCTAAATGTTGGATAATGGTAATTTTCTTTATAAATCAAAGATCCAGATATTTTATAATGGTACTAACCATCAACATTGTTATAATTGTGTTGACCCTATCACCGTTATAATAGCGCTGACCCGTTATAATGATGTTAATCCTTAGTATTGTTATAATAGTGTTGACCTTCAACACCGTTATGACTATACTGACCTTGAGCACAACAATTGCGTGTCACATTGCCACCTTACTAGTGTTAATAAAAATCAGTCACCTTGATAGTGGTAAATAGTGATCAAAATTTGTAGCTAGTAGGTAAAAACCTTATTTATTTCAACAATATTATAAAAATTCATATCCAGATAATAACATCATATTAAAGTTCTTTAATCTAAAGACTGAATAATGTAGCAGCAAGGTGAAATGAAGAATAATGTGTTGGCAAATATAATTCTTGAATAGGAAATGAACGTATATATTGTACAAAATTGAGCACTAAAACATCACAAAAGTTATTCTTAGCATTAAAGAGGCCATTCTCCATGAAAACCAAAAGATTTCACTTATACATTTAATGATTAGATGATGATGTTGAGAATCCTCAAAGCATATTCAATATTGTATGCTCTTCGCCCTTGATTATATTAGGTGTTGCCTGCGTTGGGATCCTGACAACAAATTCGAGCTCAATCTTTAAGCTTTTAGAATGACAGGGCCTCCCGACCCTCTTCATGTATGCATCTTTTGGATTTTCTTGATCGGGATTGCCATTTCCTTTGTTCCTGAACAAAGAAGAGAAGTTGTATCTCTGAAAATATCAAATGGTAATAAATACATTAACAATCAATAGCAGAGGAACACTTGCATATCCCACGGAAATATAAATGCTTTCACCTGGCAACATCTTCCAGCACAACCTGAAAAACTCTCTTGTTATTGGGCAACCAGCCGACAGTGAACAAGCATTTCTCGCCATCATAGCCAAAGTCATTGCCTCTAAGTTCAATGTCATATGTCTAATGTCTCTTTCATCCTATCATTGAGTTTAGTTATTTGATGTATCGCCATCTTGAAACTTGCAAAAGCAACAAGTCTGTTTTAGAAACATTAGAACATGTCAATAGAAACTAAGGAGTTCAACTTATTTTATGTAAAGAAGACCACTAAAATAAAACAAGACAAAAATGTGCTTAGAGAAATACAAACAAATGGGAAAGTAGCAACAAAAAGAAGTTAGAGTTGACATCTGCAATAGAAAGGATCAAGGACAATCAAGAAGAATAAACAACAAATAATATTATATTGACGAATATGGCAAGTGAAAATGGTATCAATAGATATGGCACTATACCAAATGTCGATGCAGTACAAATATCGATGACTCCTGGTGACATTGAGGACAACATGAAGGTTCCATTTGACGGTCCTATCACTCGTGCAAGGGCCAAGAAGATTCAAGATGCAACTAGAGCACTTCTCGTTCGTTACCAAGGAACGATGGAGCAAGGGTTCAGGCCACCCTGGAATCCCTGGATCACTTTGCTCAAGACTAGACCACCCGCACCGGAGTTGAGCTTACGTCCACAACCGGAGCTCATGAAGACTCGACAACACCCACCTTGACGACACACACATGGACACTCGATACCCACATATGTCGAGTGCTTGCAAGACACATCCGAGTGGGCCTTGGCCCATGCCGAGTCCTCTTGGTGTTGTGTGGGCCAGTTTTTCCTATTTAATTTAGGTAGATTATTTTATGAAATTTAGGAAATAAATTGTGGGAGAATTATATATCATCTAGATTAATTCTTAGCCACCAAGTTGTTACTTATCTATCCTTAGTTAGTTTGGTTTATCTTAGAAAAGAATTATCTATCTTTAGATATTTTATCTATCTTTATCTAACCAAAGCTCTATCTTTTGCAAAGATAGAATTGGTATGGTTTTCTATTTAAACACATTGTATTACTTTGAATTATTCAGATTAGAATTATAAGTGTGGAACCTTTATAGGATTAAAGGTTTCTACAATTCCCAATCCCAAAAGCTTCAAGTCTTCCTATGTTCTTGTTCATTCGGCACACCCAAGATCCCCAAGCACTTACCCTTCAATCAACCAAACACAACCCAGCAGATTCGTCGCATCAACCCAGAACGCCGCAAGCCAAAGGAGAGGTCTGACCCGGACGTCTTCGGCATCCCTCGGCGCCAGGCGCCTGGGCGCTCATGCGCTCTCTCGCGGCATCCGCGCGCACTCGGCTCCGCACTCCTCGGCTCTCTCGTTCTCTCGTTCCCTTGCTTTGATTTTTGTCGCTATTTCTTGTGTCAAGTTGCTGAATTTTATAAGTGTTAAACTGTCACCAAATCAGTCCCTTATTCACTTTTTTAATATTGTTCCAAATCAGGAGATATCAAAGAGCATTATAAGATAGGGCAAATATACAGCGTGGTTCTTGATTCTGAGCCCACAGGCGAAGGATCGGGGATTCAAAACGTATCAGCAGCATTATATTTAGTTGCCATCAAGAACTATGCTCTGAATTGCCATCAATTTATTGGGATTTTATTGGGCTGGATAATCGATCCACAAATTATAATTATATTTGATTTATGGGATAAATAAATTTGATTGAAGTTTTTTCCCTTATTTTTTCTAGACTGATTTGCACAAATATACTAAAAAAATTCTCTTTGCAAAGCTAGACAATAGGGTGAAGAATTGGCAAAAGTGGGTCGGGCTATTCTTTGCAAATAAATGGGGGTTACCGGGTGGGTTGGTAGTAGGTAAAAAAAAGGAGGGAAAAAGCGGGGGAGAAGGGGGGAAAGCTGTCAGGTTGGCAGAGTTGCAGGTAGGGTGGCTCAAAATGGACCCAACCCGACCCGGAAAACACGGGTCGGGGTTGACCCGAGACCCCCAGGGGGGGTCAGGTCTCGGGTCGAATTTTAGAAAATCCCGGGTCAACGGGCGGGTCGGGTCAGACCCAACGGGTCTCGGGTTTGACCCGTTGACCCGAATTTTTTTTAAAAAAATTATTGTGTGTGCTCTATTTGTTTCTCCCACTCCCACTAGGGGTGTTATTCGAGCCGAACGAGCCGAGCTTGACATGTTCAAGCTTGTTCATTTGTTAAACGAGCTCGAGCCGAGCCGAGCCCAATTTTTAAACGAGATTTCTTTTTTGTACAAGCTCGGCTTGTTTTAGTAAATGAACGAGCTCGAGCCGAGCTTTTTCCGAGCTTTAAGTAGTTTTACTTGGTCAAACCCTATTAATTTAAAGAAAATTTTCGAAATTTCATAGAATTCGAGCTATTCGAGCCTAAATCGAACGAGTCGAGCTTTCAACCGAGCTTAAAATCATGTTCATGCTTGGCTTGTTTAGGTAAGTGAACGAGCTCGAGTCGAGCTTTTTTCGAGCTGATCCCGAGCCGAACTCGAGCTGTTCAGTTTATATAACAGCCCTAACTCCCACTGAACATGGTCACAACTCCAAAGCTACAAGGTCACCTACACACCTTAGATGGGTTGGGCCTTCTTTATCATTAGCCCAATTGCACATATTAGAGACGAGGAAGGCTCGAAAATCAAACGTCGTATGCGTATAAATATTGTCCATCACAAAAACAATCGTAGATTATATCATACAACACTCACTAACTCACTAGTCAATAGACTTATAGTGCACTAGCTAATTAGATGTCCACTTTGTGCATTCAATTTAAATATTGTAATTTTGTAACAACTAACAAAATTTTAAAACGCGGGTTTTCGGGTGAACCCGTCACCCGACCCGGAAAACCCGAATTTAAAAATCTCGGCGGTTCGGATCGGGTGGCGGGTCACATTTTTAAAAATCTCGGGCCTTCGGGTTGACCCCCACCTGGAATTTTCGGGCCGGGTCGGGTTGACCCGGATGAGCCACCCTAGTTGCAGGGGGATGAACAATGGATTGAGGGCTCATTTAATGCACATGTACGGGATCAATTTGGGTAACCATCTCCCGCCAAAAATTTAGGCGCCATTTACATGTATGGACGAGGTCATTTAATGCACACCAGGGCTCATTTACTGTGTTTTAAAGAGAGGGACAGAATAGGAGAGGAGTGGAAAGCTGAGGAGGGGAAACATCACCCGTTCATTTATGAAAACTGTACAGTTTCCATCCTACCAATAGTGTAAATCTGTCATGCTATCAGTCGGAAATTGTCCTTCCATTTATGTAAAAGTGTAATCAGTTTGTATGTGGGCATAATCAGCGATGGGTAAGTGATCTTGTACTTATTTTGTGTAGTTGTTGTTATAACAGAACTACCCCCTAAGTTGATGCTTTGTTACTGTGTCATGCCACATGTGATAGGGTTTGTATGAAGGTCGTCTTCGGCGGTTGGTGGGCTCCCGAGAGCGGCAGACTGCTCTTCAAGGAAGAGGCATGAAATGCAGCTATGGGGGTGCCATAACATATTGGCTATGACCAACTGAAGGATAAAATCATTTCCAAATTCGACGCTAAAATGGTCTTATATGACATTGAGCTCACCTACCTCCCTTCTTTGATGGGGCGTGTGCCACTCCAATTCGGGTCCGGTACAACGATGACCTTTGATGGTTATGAGTCGGAAGACTTCAAAGGGGAGGATAACATCTCGACTCCCATCCAAGGGGAAATACTCCTAAGCGGACCTCCCACCACTCAGGATGACTTGAATAATGGTCTTGATGGAGGAGGAGGCCGGGGCGAGGATCGATCGAGGAGAAAGGGACATTGGATGACCTTAGGAGTGAAACTAAGGGCTCTACTTGTGTAATGAATGTCTAGTGGGAGAAGGAGACTGTTGTAGGACAAAAAATGAAGCGTATGCCAGGGAGGCCGAAGTCCAAGCGGTATCTGTCAAGGGGCGAGGTGAGGGGGTCAAAGCGCGCGCCGTCGAAATTAGTGTGATTTGTTTGATGTTTATGCCAACTGTCGGATGTATTATGGAGAAACTTGTAATGGCTACAATATTTTGTGTTCGGTTAAGTCTCCGATATATTGAGTTTTGGTAAAGCCCATTATACATTTACATCTTTCCAATAGTACAAATCTATCTTATCATTAGTGTGCATCTATCCTACCATCAGTGTCAAGTTATATAGGAATTACCTAGTTTCCAGGGGCGGATGCTCTTGGAATGTATGGGATGCTCAAGCATCCCCAATTCCTAGATTTTTTTTTATTATTAGTGTTAAATTTATTATTATTATATTAAAGCATCCCTAAATATTTTGAAAAAAAAACAAATAAAATGGCTTACCTGTTGTCTACTTGCCTCACGTGATTGATTTTGAGAAATTGGGAGAGAGAGGGTCACGTGACTAGAGAGTGAAGGGTAAGGCACGTTCTCTGTCATCCCAACTCTCAAATCCCAATTGAGTTTTCCACTTTTCCATTAAACCTAGACCATCGGGGACTTAAGAGGCGGCGACGACCGAGAGACGCGATTGTGGAGGGCAAGAGGTGCCGGCGACCGGAGAAGAGCGATTGCGGAGGGCAGGAGGCGCCGGTGACCGGAGATGCGCGATTGTGGAGGCTGGAGGGAAGGAGGCGCCGACTGTCGGTGGCACATACGGTGAACTTTGCTAGTAGGTGTCTCTTGGTGATTCAAATTGATTCATTCAGACATTCAAATTGATTACTTGATTTCAGATTTGGTCCATTTAGAGGTAATCATCACTCATTCAACTTGATTCAATTCATTATTACTGAATGAATTACTTGAATAAATTGGATTGTTATTACTTGTGAGTTATTCCTTATTGTGTTATTCAAATATTATTAGATCAAGATTATATAACGTCGGAACCAACACGAAAGCGTCAAAAAAGACTATTGATTCATGGTTTTCAAGGACTGGGTCTGGAAGCTCGAACCCGCAGTATGCTCCATCCATAACTTCTCCAAATCCTGTTGAGGCAGAAACAGAGGAGTCATTACCAAACCTACAATCTCTAGAGCCACTAAATAGGTCTAATGCTCTTCAACGTGATCCAGGATTACGTTGTCCGATATGAGAATGGTCGATAGATGAGCAGAATAGAGTTTGGAAAGCCTATATTGCATTAGGGCCTTTTCAACCTAATATGGTGTTTCCATTGACATCATTTGGGAGTCAACAACGCAGGTTTCAGTATTCTTGGTTCAAGACTTACACATGGCTTGAGTACTCAGTTGCTATTGATAGAGCGTACTGCTTTCCTTGCTTTCTGTTTGACACTAAAGAGATTTGACAATTCTTTCAAACCTTGAGCTTAATTGTGAATTTTGTTGATTCTTTTGCTAAGAGGCATTCAACATTAAAAGAGGTCATAATGGAGGAAATTGCTAACTTGGTAGCTTGCGGGGAACTTCAAACGGGCAGTGGTTCTAACCAACTTTGCACTTTGCAACGAGCCGATCCTACTAGATGGAGCTCACGTTTTCGTTCTATTAGGAGTTTAATTGAACTATTTAGTTCAACAATAAAAACTCTTAATGATATGATTGATCAAGGGAATGGAGGACAAGTTGAAGCTATTCTTGGAGCTTTGAGATCTTTTGAGTTTGTGTTATGCTTGCTTCTAATGAAGAAAATAATGAAGGTCACTGATTTTCTTTGCCAGACATTGCAGAGAAAATCTATAGACTTTGTTGAGGCTATAAGCTTGTTGGACTTACAAAGTCACTTCTTCAAGGAATGAGAGAAGATGGTTGGGAGGGATTGGTAACAGAAGTAGAGGCTTTTTGTGGAAAACATGATCTTGAAATGCCTGATTTGAGTTCTCGTTACGAGTCTGGTACAGGTCGTGGTTGCCAACAACAAAATTTCATTTCAATTGAAAATCATTACAAGTTTGATGTGTTCAATGTTTGGATTGACTTTCAATTGAGTGAGTTGAATAGAAGATTCTCAAATCAAGCATCAGAACTCCTTATTCTAAGTTCAACCTTGGATCCTCGTGATGGATTTAATAGGTCCAAAACTGAAGATGTTTGCAAACTTGCCAAGAAGTTTTATCCAAAAGATTTTGATGATAGTAATATGTGTACTCTTCAATCAGAGTGTGCATTTTTTGAAAATGATATGCGTCGCGATCCAAAATTTCAAAAATTGAAGTCCATTGCTGATTTATGCCATACTTTGGTTCAAACAAGGAAGAGTGAGTTTTATCCTATGCTCTATAGGTTGATTTGTTTAGTTTTAGTTATTCCTGTTGCTACAACAACAACTGAAAGGGCATTTTCTGCTATGAACATTATCAAATCTAAACTTAGAAATAAGATTGGAGATGAGTTTCTTGGAGACTGTATGGTTCTTCATATTGATAAAGAGTATGCCGAGTCTATAGAGAATGAAGACGTCATAAAAGAGTTTGAAGAACTATCGACTCGTAGAGTTAAATTTAGTTAGTTTAACTATTCCTTATTGTATCCATTTGAAGGGTTAAGTCTCACTACGTTCCCCCTGAATATGTGTATCCATTTTGATTTCGATTAATATAAACTTTTCTTTTGTTTATCGAGTCTATTGTATACATTTTAGTCTGGTTAACTTTTATTGTTATATGTTGCATCTTTTTACATCATTGCAAGTTAGAAAGTTTGACTTGATCTTTGAAGCATCCCCTACTACGTGGTCCAGGATCCGCCCCTGCTGGTTTCCATTATGATCCTACCAGTATCGTTGTTTTATCCTACCATTAGTTTCCATCTATCATACCATGTGTGTGCATCTATCCTACCATTAGTGTCAAGTTATACAAGAATTATTGGGTTTCCATTCTGATCCTACAAATATCGTTGTTTTATATTATCATTCGTTTTCATCTATCCTACCATTTGTGTGCATCTATTCTACCATTAGTGTCAAGTTTCCTGGTACTTTCTGACTTGGTTCTACATTATCATCCTACCAATATTGTATTTTTATCCTACTATTACTATGAAACTATCCTACCATTAGGGTGTATCTCTTCTACCAATTGTTATACTACCATTAATGAATTTATCTCTTACCAAGTCTGTAACTATATCCTACGGACAGTGTCAAGTAAGCATTGGTACATAGGCGTACACTGTGGTATTACATAGACAACATTCCAAACTTACATAAAAAACAATTCAAAGCATTACAAGCACAACACATTCTCCCAGTTCACACAAGACATTACATCCTACCAATTGGGGTACTCCGTAATTGTGCAAGTTGGTCATCGTAGTACATACAAACAAGCACGATAACCACTGCATAAAACCAAATGTTCTAGATACCAAACAACCGATTGTCCAGTGTCCACCACCATAGACACCATAATAGTCAACCAAAAACCATAGTGTTAATGCAAACTACACCTTACAATTGTTCCTTATTACAACCATTCAGTCACATTACGGATGGATCAACCTTGATTGCCGCGATGCACTGCAACTGCTAAGGATTGGCGGTAGGCCTCGATGAATTGGTCATTCACTGAGTCAAAAGAGTGCACCCCCTTCGCGACAAGCTCTAGCAACCGGATCAAGTTGGGGAAGAGTGACAAATGGTCATTTCGGCACTAATCAAAACTTCCGTTCAATAAATTCACTTTTCTTACCCCTTGACTGCTTGGTAGGTTGTAGTACCTCTTCTTTCCCGACCTCAGCATCTTTCACCTTCAACTCGATTGGTACTTGCATTCCCGAGCAACCGCAATCAAACATTTCACAAAAGCAGTTAATCTCTTATTTTTTATCCAACCCACTGTTCCATTTCCTCCCACCATTCTCTCCTATTTTCTACATCCTCTACAATCTCACATTGCACTTTTCCCCATCCTAATTGGATGACTAGAAACCCCACTATAGCCGATTTCCCCAATTACTCACCGAATAACCCTAACTCATCCCCATCCCCATCCCAACAGACCCTAATTTTGCCTATATATCAATCGCCCCATCCCCTTCCCCCACCCAAATCCCCCAAAATCGAATATCAACTCCCCCAAAATCGAACATCAAATCTCTCAAATTTCGGAACCAATCAGAACACAACCAAATTCCACAAAATCGCACATCAATTCACATCCATAATCACAACCAACTCCCCACCCAATCTTGGCCATAATTTCGCACCCAAAATCCCCAACCACAGAGGGAAAATCGAAGAACATAGAGAGATTACCTTCTTTTCTTCTTTCTTAGCTTGGTATTCGCTCTTTTTCGTCCTTCCTTCCTTCACTTGCTCGGATTCTCTCTCTCTCTCTCTCTCTCTCTCTCTCTCTCTCTCTCTCTCTCTAATGATGGCGTTTGAATTATGCCCCTTCTCGACACCACCTTTATCACCACCCCTCTATATTTGAAACCGATTACACCCCTTCCCACCCCTGTTGATCTGTACAGTTTTGCAAAATTTTGGACCCCCTTTCTAGTTTTGCAAATTTTAGACCAGGTGGTCTAGTTTTGCAAACGGGCCAAAAATTGGTCTACTTACTACTATTTCCTATTTTTTTTCTACTACACCATTTCATGGTCATCCATTGTTTGATAATATGGATTTATGGACAAGTGCAGAGAGAAAGTAGGCAAATTTATGAAAGATATTTGATAAATTTAACTGAAGTTCGATTTGGAGCCCTGTCATCCAGAACGAGATTGAGTAGATTCTAGAGTTTGTAAATATAATGGCATACCGTTTAGAAAGTGTTGAAGTCTTGATTTCACAGAGGATAAGAACCATGACTTCTCTCTTTCCTACACTGTATTACAGATTGAGGGTAGAAGCATATGACATAATGGAAGATTGGAAGGATAGGTAGGTATACCATTATGTGTAAATCTCTATGGTTCATACTTCATATCAGGTAGGTAAAACTTTTCATCTTCTAAAAAGTTAACATACCTAAAACAACAGTATCTTGCAAAGAAACCCTCAATCTCCAAGGTAATTAAGCAATAATTATAGATTGTATAGATAAAAAGGAAATTCATGCAATCAAAAAATCACAAGGTGTTGGTCACAAATGAAAGAGGTAAAAAGTCAAGTGAGGCCTTACTTGATTGTTGGTGATAACCATGAAGGAATTTAGAAGCATGAACGCAAACAAATGGACAACCAAGAAAGCCTAGATAAAGTAGAAATTTTTAGCAGAGCGACCAAGAAAGAGATGAGCAATTTGAACTTGAAAAACAACTAGAAAAGGGATAGAAACTCACTTTGAGGGGAGTAGGAGGAAATTTTTCGAGTTTCGACTCTCGAAGCTTAAGAGATTGTATGACCAACACAACTACATTCCATAGACAACACTGTCATTTAGCTTTTACAAATTTGGATCTTTTTTATTTGAACTACATATGAATTTGTCAATTGCTAGAGTTGGAACTTTATTTAGTTTAGTTTGAACTCTCAGGCAAGTTGCAAAGCTTCTCCTCTTTTGATGTCAAATGCTTTTATTTATTTATCAAGACATCTTTGACAACCTGAATGGTTATCAGAAATGAAATTAGTGATATCTAAATCTATACTACTATAAGAGTTTGGGAGAGCATTTACAATCCAACCCGTTGATTTGCTAAAACTTAAATTTTATCTACGATTCTCGTTTTGCTGTCTGTTCTTTCTTTATCACTATTTTATAATATAATGATATAACGCGGAAATTATAATAATGTATTATTCTTATGGAAAATTATAATAAATATCAAAATTTAAAATTATAGCAAATATCACTAATTTCTAACCTTGCTATATATCACAAGCCGACAAGGCCTTCCAAAAAATACCAATTTCTCCATGGGTGTTGTTAGATACACCGCAAATCCCCCATAAAAAATGCACGTCGGAATTAACGTGTAGGCCTTTCCAATTAATTAGCTTAATTAGCACGCTAATTAATTAGATTAACCCACTTCAACCCTGCACGTCAACTCCGACGTGCAGGATTTGAGGTGTATTTAGTTTCTCCGTTTCTCTATTCTTAAATAGATGTCTTGACATTTTTTTCCCAATACAATTCATCGACACAATTTCTTATCGAAATATATAACATTTCTTCGGAAAAAATATGATAGATGATGCTATACCGTCATATAATATTTTTCTCTAAAAAAATACCCTATTGTGAGTTAGACCATCCACATCCTAAGTGGAAAATGTGAAAAATTTAGACTCTCATCCAAAAAACACCACATCCCATGTATTTTGAGTGTCAAAAATGTTAAATTTTTTCACACCTTCAAATTTTCACCTCGATCTCTTTAAGAGAGTGCAAATTGTGTGGACTTTCTTTTTCCTTTTGTTCTTTCCAAATTTTCTTTTAATTTGAAATATTAATATTATATCCGATTCATGATTTTTTACACCGAAATATATATAGTAAAAAAATATAATTAACTGTAATAACATTTTGATTTTATAAATAAATAAAATGCGAAAAATTAAGGTTTTACTAACTCACAATAAAAATAAATGTGATGGAGGCTATATTGTGGGATGTGTGAAAAAAATAAATAGACAGAGTGAATACGAAAATTCGTATGTGGGTAAGGTTATAAATAGGATTATAAACTCAATGGGACGTGGATGGGGTTAAAAGTTTATGATTTTTCTTACAACTTCAAATATTGGTAGCAATAATAGACACATTTTTTTAAAATAATTATAATAGATACAATCATGCATGTATAGAATTGGTGATATTTACCATAGTGTACGACAAAAATGACCAAATGCAAGCAAGACCTTATCTATTTTGCTAACCACAACAAGTTGTTTTTGCTAATTCCTATTGGGGGTCAATCCAGATTCCAGCATTCCAGCTAGTTAATTCCACAGCTTACGATGGGGTCGTCCGCAGGGTAATATTCCTCGGTAGGGTTTATAAGATCAGGTTCACTCAGTGTCTGCCGCCCTCCTAGGGTTTTCTCTCGCTCGCTCACTTCTTCGCTCACTGTTTCCGCTCTCCCTCTCTAATCCATTTTCATGGCTTTGAGCTACTGATGCTAGATTTCAGTATCTGCATCCAATAATTCCCGAGTTTTGAGCTTTTTCAGGCTTTAATTTCTGTTTTGAATTGAGAAAAAGGGGCAAAAATGTCGACGACAAACCCCTTCGATCTGCTCGGTGACGATGACAACGACGACCCCAGTCTCCTCCTTGCCGCGCAGCAGCACAAGGTCGCTGCCGCCGTCACCGCCACCAAGAAGGTGACTCCCGCCGCCGCTCAGGCTGCTAAGCCGGCCAAGCTACCGACGAAGCCTCTTCCTCCTACTCAAGCAGGTAAAATCTCAAACCTGTTTAGGTCTTTTTTGTGTCTCTGTTTAGGTTTTTTTGTGTTACTTTGTTTGTGAGGTACTTCTTATATTATCTTGGTTTGGGATGGGTTGATGAACTTTCAGCCAATCTGTCTTGAATTTGTTATATTGTAATTTTTATTGAATATTGGTTGCTTAATGTTATCATGTTGTGGTTGATAGGGTGTTTTTTTTTCAATTTCTTTTACTGGTGCTTGTGGCACCATTCCATAAGGACATCTCTTGTGAATGTTCTCTCATGTTCGATATAATTAAAAAAATACTTTCTTTCATTTTTACCTTACAATAGACGGGAGACGATAGTGGTTGGTTAATGCATTTACTTGTTCAGCTGGGGATAGCCTCTGCAGCTGTTCATTTGGAAGCCATCTGGAAATAGTTTTGGGGCCTTTGATTTGAAATATGCATCTTACTTTTGGGATAAATGGATAATTACATTGAATCCCTAATCCCTCCTGCCTTAATGTTCCATTGGTTTTGCCTTTATTTTGTTGTCTTCCAAATTTATAAATTGTTGATGATTTTTCTCTTATTTTGCAGTTAGGGAGGGAAGAAATGAAGGTGGGCGTGGTGGAGGTCGTGGTGGCGGTCGTGGTTTTGCACGTGGACGTGGTGGTCCTGGTGGGTTTAACCGGGACTTAGACAATAGTGAAAACACTTTTGGCAATGGTAATGGTTCATATAGACCTTCAGAGGACAGGGAATCAGGCAAGTCCTTTGAACGTCGTCCTTACTCAGGCTCGCGTGGTGGTTATCGTGGTGGTAGAAGTGGTGGTTTCAACAATGGAGAAACAGAGGAGGGAGAAAGGCCTAGGAGGGTCTATGAACGCCGCAGTGGCACAGGACGCGGGTTTGCTAATCTTCTATATGTCATTCATTTTCCCTGTGAATAGTGCATATAATATCAATATGTGCAATTGAAAACTTTCTGACTTGTGTCTTTGATTAGGAATGAGTATATTAAGCGTGATGGGTCCGGTCGTGGAAACTGGGGTGCTCCGGGTGAAGAAATTAAGCAGTGAGTGCTGTTATGTTTGATGCAAAGATCCTTTAACAATTGATCAGATTTTCCTGGTGATACATATTAAGCTATTTTGTGGAATAACAGGGAGACTGAAGAGCCTGTAGGGGAGAATGAGGCAGATGTTTCTGCTGAGAAGCAGGTGAAAGATGAAAACAATGTGGATGCAAACAAGGAGAACCCTGCAAATGAGGCAGAGGAGAAGGAAGAGGAAGACAAGGTAACTTACAATGTTTCATATAGGTGCTTATTGCTTTTTTACCTGGTCGTGTAACAGTCATATCTAAGTTGAATTAACTCTTCCAAGGGTGTGTTTTCATGAATTATTTTGTCATAAAATCTGTATCTTTTTAATGCAATTTGGTATTTTAATGTAGCCAATATAGTGTTACCTATCTTCTTATTGGACTTGAAATCAAATTTATGTACAATTTATCAAATGATATTCTGACTAGTGTTAGACTTGGAAACATGATTCTGAGCATTTTCATTCTATCTCAGTTTTTATTTTCAGGCTGTGTTCAACAAATGCTTTAGTGGGAACAACGGTCTTGTATTGTTTTCTCCATATGTAGTTATAAGCTGTGTCTAGAACAATTACATTATGCTCATTGATCAAAATACAATTCTTCTATCTTTATAGGAGATGACCCTTGAGGAGTATGAGAAGATACTCGAAGAAAAGAGGAAGGCATTGCTTGCACTGAAGGTTGAGGAGAGGAAGGTAGATGTGAAAGAATTTGAATCTATGCAGATGATCTCGAAGAAGAAGAATGAAGAAGAAATATTTATTAAACTGGTAGGTGTTTTTTACATCAAATCATTGAAGTTTGAGCATATCTGCTGTTCTTCCACTTCTGACGAGTTAAGCTAACTAATTTATGTTTTAGGGTTCGGACAAGGACAAGCGCAAAGAGGCAGCGGAAAAGGAAGAGAGAGCCAAGAAGGTATATGCTTCTGCTTCTGACGAGCTAGTGTTTCTGTTGGATTCATTGATATAGTATATCTCTGGATTGTTGAAAAGAACTAGTGGCTAAATCTCTGTCTGGACTAAAGTAGATTCGACTTAGTTTATTAGTCATGTGATGATGAATTGCAACACTTCCTTTTTCAGAATGGCCTATGAGATTAAATTTCTTTCTGTAGTTAAAAGCACATTCTATTATTTGTACTGTGATTCTCAGCCAGCGGTATTGTTATCTTGCAGTCTGTGAGCATAAACGAATTCCTGAAGCCCGCTGAGGGAGAGTCATACTACAGACAAGGGGGACGTGGCAGGGGCCGTGGCCGTGGACAGAGAGGAGGATATGGCGGAGGCCGTGGTTACGATGCTCCAGCTCCAGTCATCTCGGATCCCGTAAACTTCCCATCCTTGAAGTGAAGTCGCATTCAGATCTAGTTTTCGCCCCCTCCCTTGCCTTTCTTTTTTCTTTTTCTTTTTTTTTTTCCGTTTTTCCAATTAATTCCCCCCCCCCCCTTTTTGACGACTCCTGAATCTTGATTTATGGATGTTAAGGAGATTCATCAGATGCCAAAAAATGTTGACAGGAATAATGTGGTTTTTTCCTGTATTAAGATCTGTAACTTGCTTACATGTTTCATCGCAAATTTTCAGCCTTAGCTTGATTTTGAATTTTTTATTTGTCAGTTTATTAGAGTTTCTACCGCCTCTAAAAGATAACACAATTGAGAAATCTCTGTTGACCTAATCAATCAGAGAGATGCCCATCCATCCTGGAAACCTCAATCCCTAAGAAGTAATGCAGAGGGCCAAGATCCTTTAGAGCAAATGCCGCATGTAGTTTGACCGTGAACTGTGACAGAGCCTGATGGGAGCTCCCTGTAATGATGATGTCGTCGACATAGACCAAAACATAGAGCACAATATCCCGAACGGAGAAGACAAACAGAGAGCAATCAGACTGACAAGCACGAAACCCAGAGTGAATAAGGAAGGACTTAAGCTTACTGAACCAGGCCCTAGGAGCCTGTTTGAGGCCATACAACGCCTTCTGAAGATAGCAGACATGACGGGGCCGAGCCTGATCAACAAATCCAGGAGGCTGCTCCATGAAGACACGCTCACTGAGATCACCATTCAGAAAAGCGTTATTGATATCAAGCTGTCGAATAGGCCACGAGCGAGCAAGAGCAATCGTAAGAACAAGACGAATGGTGGTAGGACGGATGACAGGACTGAAAGTATCGAAATAATCCACGCCCTCTTCCTGATTGTAACCCTTTGCAACCAAGCGAGCCTTAAAGCGCTCAATAGATCCATCAGCACGATGCTTGACTCTGTAAACCCATTTGCAACCAACAACATTAGAGTCAGGTGGACGAGGAACTAAGGACCACGTACCTGAACCTTGAAGTGCTTCGATCTCAGATTTCATGGCAGCTAACCAGTAAGGGTGTTTGTGAGCTTGACGGAATGAGCGAGGCTCATCGTCAGGTTAGGGGTCAGGAGGTAGAGGGTGTTTACTGGTATGTAAGGCCTTGGGTTTAAGTTTGCCTGTGGCAGCACGGGTTCTCATCGGATGGATAGATGTATCCGATGGCCTAAGATGGGGAAACGGATTGGGAGGTGGGGTGGTGGTGGCCGTCGGCGAGGAAGGAGCGGACGAAGAGGAGGTGGAGCTGGCAATGGCAGGCGAGGGGGGAGGGTTGTCGGATGCAGAGGAGGATGAAGATGAGGTCGGTTCGGTGGATGCCTGCGAGGACTGCTGCATGGGCGAGATCTCACTGGGATCGGGAGCAATGGGCTGCTGCATAGGTGATGGTGGTGGCGTTGGCGGCTGCACAGGCGGTGGCACTGGCAAGGGCTCCGATGCAACAGCAGATGATAACAGATTAGTGGTAACTGGAAGAGGAGACGGCGGAGACGTGGAGGACTCAAGAGATGGAATGGAAGGGAAGACAGACTCATGGAAAACAACATGACGACTGACATACATACGCCTGGATGTGGACTCATAGCACATATACCCTTTATGAGAGGAACTGTATCCCAAGAAGAGACAAGGCATAGTTTTGAACTCAAGTTTGTTCTGCCGATAGGGCCCCAAATAGGGAAAACATAGACAACCAAAAGCCCGTAGGAAGGAGTAGTCGGGTTGCCTCTTGTAGAGACGGTGGAAAGGAGATTCCTGATTGAGAGCTGGGGTAGGGGTGCGGTTGTGAAGGTAGATCGCGGTGTGGAAGGCGTGTTCCCAAAACTCGGAAGGAAGTTTGGAATGAGCCAATAAGGTGAGACCCTTTTCTTGTATTGTGCGATTTCTGCGTTCTACCATCCCATTTTGTGTTGGTGTGTGGGGACAAGAGACTCTATGTAAGATGCCCTGAGATTGAAGAAGAGTGGAGACATTGCGATACTCACCCCCCCAATCTGTTTGAAGGGCCTTAATGGTAGCGTGGAATTGAGTCTGAACAAGTTTTTGAAACAGTTGAAAATAATGAAACACTTGGGATTTGTGGGTCATGAAATAAATCCAGGTAAACCTTGTGCAATCATCCACAAACAAGACAAAATAACGACAACCATTGATGGACAACTTAGGGGAAGGTCCCCAAACATCAGAATAGACTAATTCAAAAGGTGCTGTTTTTGACTCATGAGATGAAATGATAGGCAGACGACTACTTTTACCCAAGGAACAAGAAGAGCACAAGACAGGTGCTTTATTTGATGAAACTGGTAAACTAAACTGACTCAACATAAGACGAAAAGTAGCATTATTGGGATGCCCCAGCCGATGGTGCCAATGTGCAGGGGTAGTGCGCTCGCCAACCAACGCCGTTTTGGAGCCTGATGAAGTAGGCGGAAGGCAATACAGACCATTGCTAACGACCCCTTTGAGAAGAACCCGCCCCTGCATGTCCTTCAGCAGACAGAAATTGGGAAAAAGCATGAGATAAAGGTTATTATCTTTGGTGAGTTTGGCAACACTAATAAGGCTTTTGTTCATTTGAGGCACAAATAGGATATTAGACAATGTAATAGGGCGAGTATAAGAGGGAATATGTGAATGACCAGTATGAGTTATAGGAAGAGTTGTACCATTGCCGAGGGACAATTGGTCATTGCCAGTATATTCTGAGTCGATAGACACCTTACCAAGGTCACCAGTGATGTGATCCGTCGCCCCAGAGTCCAAGTACCAGTTGGGATCAGCGATGGAAGATGGTGAAGACATGTATGCCACAGGAGGCGTCTGATTGAGCCTATCAGACGGATGGCGAGATGGGAAAGCTTGAACATTCAAGCGACTGAAGCAGTCCTTCGCAGAGTGGCCAGATCGTTCGCAAATCTGACAGATAAAGCGCCCGCGAGGGCGACTAGAGGAGTCGCCGGTAGAGTCACGGGAGTAGCCACGGTTGCCCTGAGAGGAGGGCCTGTCGGAGGGCTGCGGCTGCTGCTGTCGATCAGGGGCTGAGCGGCCGGACAGACGGTCGTTGCGACGCTGTTGCTGCTGACCAGAGCGCTGCTGAGAATAGTTAGCAGCGGGTTGATTCATCGCAAGCGAGCGGGATTCATCTTGAAGACGTTCTTCCTCGCGCAGGAGAGCACCAAGAAGATCATCCGTGGGAAAAGTGTCTGAGCGGAGATTCATGGCAGCCTTGAAAGCACCATACGATGAGTCAAGACCATGGACGACAGCGGCGACGAAATCCTCATCGGACACAGGCTGAAGACAGTCGGCCAATGAGTCTGCAAAGCTGCGTTTTTTCTCGAAATACTCGAGAATGTTGAGATTCCCTTTGGTAAGGGAGTGAAGTTGCTGCTTGAGATGCATAGAGCGCGCTCGTGATTGGGCTTGAAACATCCGTTCAATCGTGGTCCATGCCTGAAAGGAGGTTTCAGAACGCACGATATAGCCGAGCAAGGCGGAAGAGATGGTGGTGCGAATCCAGACAAGAGTAAACTTGTCGCGCTTCTTCCAAAGAGCATACTCCGGATTGGGAGTGGTGGTCTCTGGAGTATCTCCGGATGCCGGTGTGGTCACAGTCTTTGCCGGAGAGGAGTCGGAGAGCACAAGATCCTTCAAATCAAAGGCGTCTAGCGTGTCAAGAACATTGGCACGCCAGATGTTGTAGTTGGTGCGGTCGAGCTTGTAGGTGAAGACGGGGAACTGGAGACCGTGCTGAGAGACGGTGCCAGTAGCAGCGGAAAGCAGGGTGGTGGCGGCGGGTTTGGTGGTGGAGGAGGAAACTTCATCGGTGGTCGACATGGTGGCGAGATGGCTGTGTAGGGTTTAACGATGGAGAGAAAAAAAAATTGGATCTTTTTTCTCTGAATACCATAAAAGATAACACAATTGAGAAATCTCTGTTGACCTAATCAATCAGAGAGGTATCGAATATATAGATAGGTAGATTACAAGATATGCCTTAGAGGGCAAGGATAGAATTACAACTAACCATATATAAAAATATATACAAATATATCTTCTATCTAATAGCCCCCCACTTTTGGTTCTGAATTTTGCTCATAATTTTTAGCCTTGCAACCAACTCGTAAGCAAAAAATTGTCTTGTAAAGCATGACATCCACAAACAGGTTGAGATCATGTTCCAACTTATTTTTTTGGTGAAAATGTGCCAACTTATTAATTTGTTCTGAGTGAACCTCAAAGCGTCAGTTAAAAAAAGGGCTTCGGAATTCCTACAAATCTACCATTTGAGCAAAGCCAAATCTTAACGGTTTGCAGTTTTGGGGGAGGATATCTTTCCAAAGATTGTACTTATGTTCTCTGAATTCATGTGTGAACTTATAGATTTGGGTCAAGGACTCGTTTGTAATGAGCTGATCTCGAATTTAATAACAATCTTAAGCAATCCTACTTACTTTTCTTTTTAAAAAAGAAAAGTAATTAGAATAGAGTAATATACCATGCACGATCAACAATTCGTCCTAACTGAGAAAACCCTTATGATGGAGTACGCGCTCTACGCGCCCCACCAATCCTCCTCCTGCAAACCCAAAACAACTTTACCCTTCTCTTCAAAGAACCCTAAATCCCAAAAGCCTCCCTCTTCTGGATCCCTTCTTTTGTCAAATCTCCCCACTAAATCCTGGTTGATTCAAAATAATGATGGTTACTCTCCCCATAAGCAATCTGTTTCAAGTTATTCGGCCTTTCGATGGCTCGTTGGGGTGGATTTCTCGCCATGGAGTGTACGGAGAGGGATGTTGTGCATATGCGAGGAGATGTGCGAATTGGTGTCTTGGAAGAGATCAAATACTGAAGTATCGGAGGCTTGTTCGTCTATTAGGGTTAAGGGTACCCGGCCTACCCCGTGGCCACATCCTCGACCTGTTGGGGTACGGTTTGCAAAGGTTTGGTGGAGGATTGGGGTTCTTCGATCGTTCGGCGATCTGAGCCTTATGATTGCCCACTTTTCCACGGTATCGATGGTTAGGTATGAATCTTCAAGGGTCAACGCTTATGGCTCTCTCTTCCCTCTTCTCCACATCTCTTTGACGAAGATCTGGTGCGAATCTATTCTTCACACCTTCTTTCACTCTCTTGTTTCTAGATTTACTTTCTTGTTTTCAACATCTAACCAGCCTTATGGTTTCTTTGGTGAAATGGCGTCCTCTTCTAAGGACAAAGGGAAAAAACCTATGGAGGCCGAGTCTCTCACGCCTCCAGCAACCAACTCCCAAAAGGGCCTCAAAACATCTGCTTCTGGTTCACCATTTGATGGGTTTTCGGCCCCGTCGGATGGTTTGCCAAAAGCTAGCAAAAACAAGTTTGAAAAAATCTTGCAGAAAACCCATATGCTGAAAGAGATCCATGATGGTGTCCAAGAAATCATTTCATCCCTCAACAATACCTCTTTGTTTGCAACCATTGAGGGGAACCCTATTGAGGCCAAGGAAGACCGGAGAAATATCAAGGTCGAGCTTGGGCTTGGCTTGCAAGAAGACTGTGACAAGGTTTGGGTTCGGAGGCCCCTTTATGTGTCAGACCAACTGATGTTGGTTCGCCCGTGGAAGCGGGTCTTCGACCCTTGGACCGAGTCAGTGACAACTATGTTTCTCTGGGGTCGTTTTCCAGGTTTGTCTACCAAATTTGTGATTGATTCTATGCTGAAATCCATTGTTGAGAAAAACGGTATTGGAAAAATTACCCCTTCTCTTCAATCCTTTATGAGCCAACAAGTTCCCATATTGAGGGTCTGTTTGATTCAGCTGTTTGTTGGAAGAAGTGTTTTCAAGTGTATTGCTGATCGGAATGAAGTTGTTTGGAAAAATGGAAATGCAGTCTCTATTTGGGAATAATAAAGGTGCTAGTTAAGATAAATGTGGAATGTTTAGTATTTGATATGATAATCTTATCAAGAGTCAGTAGGCCTTCTCCGGTCGGCCGGTTACGTAATGATCTTGAAGGAGGAGTCTCCATGAAAGGTGAAAGTTTTAAACATATTTCTTATGTTAATCCTTTAATGCTCAATCGAAAATCTCTCCAGAATAAGGAACATAGGAAGTTTACCTCCCGCATTTCGAGGATACAAGTTAGGTTATTAGTGCTTAGAATAAATAAATCAAATTTATGGAAAATCTTCTTGTGTGAATATCGTTCTTCTATGGAGGAGATTGGTTGCTGGTATGCATGTTGTACTTGCTGCATTAGTGAATATTTTGGTCTCTGCCTGTGCTATCATGATTTTAAGACAATATTGATTGATCGATGCTTCGTTTCCAAATGCTGTCTTGTCCCCAATAAGTGGTGGTGTTCTGTGTACAAGAGATCAATTTATTTTACACTTGGGGTCTTACTAAAGAAGGAATGGATAGTGAAATACTTTGATTTATATCCATACTATTTAATGATCCCCCGCTTTCAAGTAATCTTAGTGTTTAGTTGTCAAATGCCTTGTGTCAACATGTTGCTTTGCTCTAGTCATCCTAGGTGGACAAAGACTAGTGGCTTTTTGCTTGATCATAAATATCTGAGTAATTTGAAACCCTCTGCACTACCCTCTCGTTGTTATGCAATAATTTTCTTCAGAACTACCCTCTCGTTGCTTGATCATAACTTGTACCCTCTCATCTATTGTACCATGTTTGATATTAATCCCTCTATATTAAGATTTATGTATGTTTGATGCTGTAATCTGGGACTTAGTGTCCAGGTGTGATCCCAAAGTGAGAAAGGTTACCTTGCTTCCTTTGACAGATAAACCAGCCCGCAGAAACCCCCTATTAGTATATACTCCTTTCTTTGCTAAGTATCTTAGTCTTATACTAAACACCTCCTTTGTGTTAAGGCTGATAATGGGGTACCTAGGATTAAGAAATTGTTTGATGTCTTATGGAAATAATGGTTTTTTGTGGTATTTCACGAGGTACTGTCAAGAAACAATTAAGAAAAGGCTTAGTAAAAATTCAAGATGTTTGTTATGGTGCTTATACCTGCCATTACAAAGGTTAAAAACTAAGCTAGTTAATCGAAATCTTTTAGGAAGGAAATCCTTTATCATTGACCAAAAATTGGTGTTCTGCCATATATCCCAATTCAGGTTGTATATACTTAGCTTCACTTCTTTTAAAAATAAGCATAATTTACTTTGGTTAATGTCGACAACCACAATGAAGTACTCATTCAATTCCAACTACTATATTCCAAATGTTCTTAGTTGGGGCCACTTGCTTGTGGGAAACAAATCTCCACTAACGCTCTTGATTATGATTAAGCACTTTATTATTAGAAACTTTTATAAAGTTAAATCTTTTAGGTTTAACCTTAGAACGATTTGCATAGCTTACCGGCTCAACGCAAGAAAACAAGTAATTAACGAATTCACCCATAATCAGTATAGAAAAAACTTATCATTCATAACCCCTCCTAAGATTATTTACCAAACTCATAAGGAAAATGCTCAACATGGGAGAGATCACTCTCTACTTTCTCATGTTACCGCAAAGTGGACATGATAATACGATATTGGAACTGCAGAGGAATCGGAAAGACAACTCTCTGGACAAATATCTCTGCATGGTGTAAAACGGAGCATGTCCAAATGACTATATTGGCAGAAATAAAAACAGAAAAAGTGTCAGATGAGTCGCTTTGGAAAAATGCGGGATATACAAATGCGTGTTGGTCTCCGGCTTCCGGACGCTCTGGAGGTATTGGGCTCCTCTGGAACTAAAATTCTCTTATTAACGAGACAATCAAAATCATTACTCACTTACCTAGAATAATTGGGATTCATTACTCGAATTTGAAAACTCACTTCGATTGCGCAATGTTTTTTGTATATGCGCCTCCCAACCCAATCGACAAGGAATCGTTTTGGAAAGATCTAACGGTCCTCATTACCCAACAAGACCGACCTTGCCTGGTCATGGGCGACAAGAATGAAACTACCCAGCTCTCGGATAAAATCGGCGGTTCTGGGACCCTTCCAAGTGGATTTCAGAGACTCCAAGAGTTCAAAAATGTATGTTCTCTTATTGACATTCCCTCCGTTGGCAATCCATTCACTTGGAGGAAGAAAGTCTCAGGACCAGATAATATTCATGAAAAAATCGACCGAGTCTTAGTCCACCATGAAATAATCCAAGCATATCCAGATCTAGCAACACACAATGGTGCCTTCTCGTCTTCGGATCACTGTCCGATTACGATTCGCTTATCACAAAATAATACCTTCAAAGCCCCCCCCCCCCCCCTTTAAGTTTGAAAACATTTGGCTTGAGAGAAAGGATTTTCGAAACATTGTCCGACAAGCATGGCGATCCTCGTGCACTAGCTCGGCTATGTTTCAACTAGTTCACAAAACAAAAATTCTCAAGCAAAAAGCAAAAATTTGGAACAACAAAACCTTTGGAAACATTTTTCGCCAACTAAAAGAGGTCGAGGAGGCACTAGTAGAAATACAATCAGACCATAAACAATTCAGAAATGATAGAGTGAAATTGAAGGAACAAAATCTGATCCAGAAAAAAGAAAACCTGCTCCTCTTTTACAAAACTTACTGGCTCCAAAGAGCAAAATCAAAGCACCTGAAACTAGCAGATACCAATTCCTCATATTTCCATAGAGTAGCTTCTGGGAGAAGAAATCGGAAAATTATTAGGTCCATTACCTTAATAGAAGGAACTCAAATCATTGGGGATGACAATGTCAAAAACGAAATCAAAAAAGACTTTGAAAAGAGGTTTGCCCAGGAACAAACATATTCTCCCAACCAACTACAAGAATATATCTCCATAATAACTCCAGCGGTCTCAGAAGCTGACAATGAAATGCTAATACAACAGCCCACAAACAGTGAAATAAAAATAGCAGTCTTCAATTTGGGGAGTAACAAATCCCCTGGCCCTGATGGAATGACTGCGGAATTCTATAAAAAATATTGGGACATAGTCGGGAAAACAATCATCCGAGCTGTCAAAGCTTTCTTTCATACCGGAAAACTCCTAAGGCAAGTAAATCACACATTCATTTCACTAATCCCTAAATACGAAAATCCCACTACAACAACTCACTACAGACCAATCAGCTTATGCTCAACAATATACAAAATCATATCCAAGATAATCACTGAACGACTGAAATCCATTATGGGTAAACTGATTCACCCCCTTCAAGGGGCCTTTGTATCTGACCGGGCAATCCAAGACAATGTCCTTATTGCACATGAAATTTTCCACTCCTTCCGATCTAGAAAGGGTTCGAAGGGGTGGATTGCTATAAAACTGGATATGGAAAAAGCCTATTACAGAGTAGATTGGAACTTCACAAAACTTGTACTCCAAAAATTTGGTTTCCATCAGCACATAGTAAACATGATCATGGAATGCGTAACTACAATGTCCTTTTCTGTACTAGTCAACAATGGGCCTACAGAGCCTTTTAAACCTTCAAGAGGAATTCGCCAAGGAGATCCCCTGTCTCCCTTCCTCTTCCTCCTAGGAGCAGAAGTCTTAGCCCGAAAACTATCCATGGAAGCCAACATCAACAATAGTGGGGTAGGATTCAATTTCGGGCAATCCGGTCTGCGAATCCCTTTTCTGGCTTTCGCAGACGACATCATCATGTTCAGCAAAAATCATCATTCCAGACCTCCCCAGGCATTATTAGAACGAGAATACGGAAGCTAGAAGGAATCCTAAATATTCCTTATGAACATTGTATGGAAAAGTACCTTGGATGCCCAATTATAAATGGACGCGTTACAAAAGATACTTTCGGTGACATAATATGCAAATCGAAAGACCAACTAAGTAAATGGCGGGCCAATGCATTGTCACAATAAGGGAGAGCAACTCTCATTGCTGCCAATTTGTCTTCAAAACCACTATACTCAATGCAAAGCTTCATGTTTCCTGCATCTATGCACAAATAGCTAGATCAAATAAATAGAACCTTCTTCTGGAGCAAAGATGCTCAACATAGTCCATTAATTGGATGGGATAAAATATGCAAATCAAAAGCAGCAGGTGGACTAGGCATTCACAAATCTAAAGAAATGAACGAAGCTCTCCAATTAAAACTTCTGTGGAAAATACTAGCCGAACCAGATAATTTCTGGGTCAAGATTATCCAACATAAATACCTTAAGAATGATCATATTCTAAATTACAGCAAAAAAGGAAATTCTTCTTGGCAGTGGAGAAAACTTTGCTCTTTGATAACAAAATTTAAATCAGGGCTTATCTGGTCAGTAGGGAATTGAAAATCCATCAAATTTTGGAAAGATAACTGGATAACCACATCCTCTATTAATGACATAATGAATGATCATAAAGACGTAAATGAATCAGTCAGTGAGTATATTATGGGGGGTAAATGGTGGCAAGAAAAACTAGATTCAGTCCTACTGAAGAGGATTGTTGAGGAGATTACCAAAATTCCCCTCCCGGTTAACGCGTTTGAAGACAGACTCTACTGGTGGCCTGATAAAAACGGGTGTTTCACAACATCCAGTGCATATAACCTAATTACAGCGTCAACTAATTCCACGACTAATGACTTTGCATGGATCTGGAAGATATATGCACCCCCAAAAATAAAAAAATTTCTTTGGAAAATTAAGCAAAAAGGATTACCAACAGCCTCGCGCTTAGCCCAGAAGGGTGTGGCTGTACCAACAACATGCACACTATGCAACCAAGGGCAGGAAGATGACATTCATCTTTTCCTGGAATGTCCGTATAATAACTTCCAACAACAATTTCCCCAGAAGATATTACAAGCAATCAACACTCTCATCTCATATGACAGGGATATGGAAAAAATAATGGATCTAATTGGGTCTAGCCTATCAAAGGAAAACAAGCAGTATCTCGCTTTCCGATGGTGGACAATATGGTTTTCTAGAAACCAAGCCATTTTTAGAAATTCACAAATCCCATCGGCCGCAGGAATCAAGAAAACCATATTAGAAAACATGGACAAATGAAAAATAGCAGCTAAAATATATCCATATAAGAATACTACCACAACACATGACGGAAACAAGAAGATAGCCCAAATGAAAAATGTGAAAAGGACCACACTATGGAAAAAACCACCTCTGAATTGGTATAAGTTAAACTTTGATGGATCTTCTATATCAAGTATTAAGAGCTCTACGGGATTTATCTGTCGAGGCTGGAATGGGAAACCAATATACTTGGATGGAAAACCCATGGGTTGTCTTTCGCCTATCGTGGCTGAAGCCATGGCTCTAAGACAAGGGATAGAGAAAGCCAAAGAATGCAAAATATCGAACCTAATCATCGAGGGGGACGCCAAGATAATCACTGACGCTCTCCGGACAAACAACAAATGTCCTTGGGAAATAGAACTTGCACTAGCAGATATTAAGACCCTACTTATGGAAATTACAAATGTCAAAATTTCTCACATTCCCCGCAATGGTAACCGAGTGGCAGATAAGGTATCACACCTTTGCTACTCTACCAGGGGAACTAATCTATATACTCATTCAGGTCTTCTTGACCTCATCCGACATGATGCCTTCGGGTAGGGGCGCCCGGCCTCACCTGAATTATTACCTAATAAAAAAAAACAATTCGTCCTAACTTTTAGCTTTCAATCCGCGCCGTGGTAGAGTGAAGGATAATGGTTAACCTAAGAAGATCAATACGTAGGATAATGGTTATATAACCTAAAAAGATCAATACGTCTGCTACATTGTTAACGTTCCTGAAAATATGATGGATATGAAGTATCAATTGTTTGAAAGCAACAGAAGTCCATCAAGGAAGAAATTAGATATAATCATTTTGACCTTCCAAGCACAATAAAAGTTGTAGCAAATAACCGAACATGACGGAATAGCAATGTCTTTGGTCAAGACACATTTGCTTCATGATCTCGAATCACAAAGTCAATTGCATGTTCTGAAAGGATCCGTCAAAGTTTACTTTGAAACCTTTTTTTTTTTTGTTTTTTCTTATTTGATTCCCTTTTCTTTCTATTTTCACAACCATACGAGTTAGAATAATTAAAGAGTTGATGTCATGCTAACCTCTTTTTATCACTTTTTTTTATTAAGTAAGAATTCGAAAGTTAAACAGGCCTGACACCTCGAGCGGCCGATAAAATCGGGAGACGGATGACCGTCAAACATACAACAAATTGCAACATAAAATAGTAAGGTGCAATACAAAAGTGAAAAGCAACAAATCTAGGCGAACAACCGAATATAATCCTAATATATTGTGGACCACATAGACTACACCCTAATGCCAAGCGCCACCAGACACCGCTGGCTAGCGGTACATCAGGACTCCCTGTGGGCAGTGAAGACGATTCTCCTAGAAAATTTCCGATTATGGAGTCGCCTCGATACACACCGCCTCGACCCCAGCCAAACTCAACACCAGACGCTAGAACCCCAACTAAGAAAAAGAACGTTCAGAACACCTAGAGAAGCAGCCGAGAACCACCTGAGTAAAAACGCATCAAAAACCCTTAAGGGATTTTCTCGAGACCCTTACGGGATTTTATCAAGCCCTTGCGAGATATAGGCCCTTTCAGGTTTTTATTTTATTTTATTTTTGAGAAGCAAAAGCCCTCAATTGATATTGATCTCAACCGTGCCTTGCAAGAATGAGTCACTAGTGAAGCAATCCCGAAAAATCCGGGATATGGCCTCAGAGGAAACGTGCTACACAAGGAGATGCAAGGAAGAGGATTTGCGACGCCATAGTGACGGATGAGGGTAAGGGCCGGCGGAACCGGTGGTCGGCAGCAAAAAAGAGGCGGACAAAAAGTATACGAGAGAAACAGGGCTCGTCACCGGCGACGAGAGCCACCACTCCGGCGCACAAGGAGGCCAAAGAAATAGGCTGACGGCAAGACGACACCCCAAACCGGAGATTATGATGCATGCAAAAAAGGAGAGGGGAAAGAGAGGAAGGAGACAACGGGCCTACCGTCGACGACAACCAGACTTCCCACCCTCAAACCCCCCACACAGAGACCCAAAGGAACCCACCAAAATCAAGGAACCACCGGGAAGACGAAAACCAGATTCACAGATCAAGACACAAGGGAGAGGCAAAACCACCCCAACCTCTTCTTCATCACTCTTACAACATGTATGGTTGGAGGGAAATCATGAGATTTTAATGAGTGAGGAATAGAAAGAATCAATTTATATTGTTTGGATAAATAAATTAGATAGATTTGATTAGAAACCATTAAAAAATATACATAAAATTGGTGAGAAAAGGAAAGGAAAACTAATCTCATCAAATTGATGGAATTTGATGAGAAAATCAAATTTAACGTCTCAACAGTGGGCAACAATACTCTCACCATTTGAACGAAAGTAACTTTACTGCCATTTTGCTCGTAAAAACCAAATGCAGAAAAGCTTTCCTTTTTTTAGATTCTCACATCTCCTCTCCCTTTCCCATCCTTTTCAACCAGTTTTCACATTTTCTCTTCATTTCCTTTCTACTCATTAATAGTTTGTCAAACACAACATTAGTCGTGTTCCAATTGAAAATCTATTTTTGATGAATTTTATGACGTTATTTGGTTGAAATAGTATAGTTTTGTTGAAACGGCTTGCCTAAAGTAGTAACATGGAAGAATTTTGTGAAACTCTCTCTTTTTTTAGAGGAAATAAACCTTCCTCTTTGTAAGTACAGGGAAGTCTATAACAAAAGCGCTCTCCCATGGAGCCAATCTTCCATGGAGAGAAAGAAACACTCTCCCATGGAGAGCCTCTACATCCCCTTCGGGGGCCCAATCCTCCCCCGGGAGCCATCACCTTCTCCTCAGGGAGCCACAATGTGTTGGGGGTTTCTCCCACACGCCTCAAGTATGTCCGACATCGTCCGCTCCTACCGGCTCTGCCGCTCGTCGATGGTTTCTTTTCAAATCGGAATCTCAACCGATCTCTTCGGAGATGTTGAAATTTGTGAGTTATTTCATGATTGAATCCCACAGGGTGGTGTAATTTCCCTCCAAATCGTATTCGAAAACCTATGCTGATTGATTCTCTTCGATTGGGGGCGCAATCCCTTCTCGATTCTTTCCTGTTGAAATCGAGGTCCTTGGATGGGCTGCGATCTCACTCTGGCATCTCCGACCTTCATCCGTGATGACTTCGGTGTCGGCCTCGCCCAAATCCGGATGTTTGCCTCACCATTTCCCCGTTCCTGTCCTCCGGGACTTCTCGTTCGGTGGTGATGGTGGGCGCGCTCGACTCTACCCTCCCCTGCCTCCCTCTGTCGTCACGGCCTCAACCTGACGGTGGAAGTTTTGTCCACTGTTTCCTCCTGGCCTAGCTTCGGATGTGCTCCGATTCTGTTGCTTTTGTCACCTCCTGACGACGCCTCTTGCCTATTTGGTACGGGGTCTGGGGTTTGCAATCGGCTTTTTTCGGGCTGTGATTTGGGCCCAAGGTTATGCCTTGAGCCTGATGCCGCCCGAATTGATTGGTAAAATATATATATTAAAAAATAAAAAAAAATCAATCAAAAATTATATTTCTATGTATTTACTTGTTTAAATATATTTATAAATTCAGGAATCTTCTCTCGCTCTTTGCCATATTCGCGACCATGCTTCATTTTCTCGTGTTGTTGGGGTGTCCGTCTGTTGGTTTGTGGTTAGTTTCGATTGAGGAGCAGTTCTGCGACCCTGGTTGATCGAAGTGATCGTGTTGGTGGTGTTTGTGGTCTCCGAAGATCCCTCATCTAGGTGGGGGAACGTCGTGTGATCCACACTTCCCCAGATTTCGTCTTTGCCTTACGAGGATTTCTGCTTTCCGTCTTTCCGGCGGCGAGACATCGTGTCAGCCGGTGCTGTCCCATGCGATCGCTATCCACTTCACCACGCTGGGCTTCCTTCCTCTCGATGTTGTGTCCGCTTGTTTGCTTAGGGTTTGGGGTTTTTTCGGGTTTGCTTTGGGTGTTTCTTTTGATGTATTATGGGGTTGTATTTCTTTCAGATCTTCGTGATCTCATTCTTCGGGATGCTCTCGGGTTGACTAACAACCACCCAAATTTTTTCCTTATAAAAAAAAGGAAGAATTTTGTGAATTAAGAAAATTTTGAGGTATTCAAGCTAGACTTGTTGATGAGCTCCTGTGCCAAGAAAGAGAAAATCGCTCATCTTGAAAACCCCAATTTTGTATGATTTCATTTAAACTCATTAATAGCTAGCTTATCACCTCGTGAAAAATGAATACAGTGGCAGACCTAGAGGGGATCGGGGTGGTTTGAGTGAGTGTGGATCTCCTACAATCCTTGGTATGGTATGCCCTTGGGTGTGACACAAATTATTTGTGGTATATTTTATTTATAAAAAAATTAAAAAAATTATATTTACATTCTACATGTTAAATAACGTATATTTTTAATATAAAATAATGTTTTAAAAATATTAAAATTAGAGGAGTTATATTTTAGAATATTAATTATAATAATTATTAAAATATCATTTTGTAAGAAAAAAATATGCAAATATATATTATTAAGCATGTACAATATAAATATAATTTTTTTTATTTTTTTTAATAATTAAAATATACCACACATAATTTTGTGTCACACCTCCCAAGGGCATACTAAGGATTGTAGGAGATCCACGCTCGCTTTTAGCCCCCCTCTACAATATTATATATATGTGGGGTGGGGGGGGGGTCTTTTTTTAATAAGTATAATTAGAATGATAAATGTATTAAGAAATCTAATTAGCTTGGAGTAGTACATGGAAGGTAAGAAAAAAATGTATTAAGAAAATGGCTCGTACTGCCAGTCGGAGGAAGGAACCTTTAGCTTCGTGATCCGGGATTATATGAGAATTATACGGTCCCTAGGGGGGTCTATGTAATAATGGCTCTGCTGTTTTCGCCGAGGCCATGGGCCTTCGGATGGGGTCGCCAAGGCAAAATCCCTAGGAATTAATAACCTTTTGATCGAAGGAGATTGCTTGATCGTCATAAAGACTCTGCTGGGGGACTGGTCTTGCCCCTGGATTATCGAGCTGCTGATGGCTGATACGACTGTCGATTTGTATACTTTCTCTCATATTGTTATTCGTCATATTTTCAGGGATTCTAATGTTGTGGCTGACAGGATTGCACGTTTGGCCTACACTGTCCCTGTCGATGATAGCTTCACTGATGATCTAGAACTTTGTATTCTCGTTTGTTCAGACGTGCTAGGAAAGAAGCTGGGTCACTGGCGTTTTTCCTAATCTTTACCTACTTCCAAAAAAAAAGTACATGGAAGGTAAGGGAAGAGCAAGAAATGAGATATAACTTCAAGGCCGGACCTGAGGCGAGGCCCAACATGCCTTCGCCTCGAGCCCAACCAGCCAAGGGGCCCATAAATATATATACTCCGTATATTATATATATATATATATATATGTGGAAGCTTTAAAATGTAAAAAGTCCTTAACGTGTAAAATTGGCTTAACGTGTAAAATTTGGGTTTTAGGAAAAACCGACACGCGGGTCTGATTTAAAAAAAAAATGAACCGGGTTAGGGTGTTTCTTCCGCTCTTCTCCCCTCTCGCTCACTTCTCCAGATCTTGAAAACGAAGAACGCTCCTCTCTCTCTCGGATCTCCGCCACTAGCTCGCCTCCTTCCTCCTCCTCCGTCATCGAGGCCGCTTGACTTCGTCTCCTCCCGGATCTCCGCCCTCTCCTCCCTCCTCTCCCTTCTTCTCGCCTTCGTCCATCGCCATTTCATCGCCGACCGGGTTATCCGCCTCCCTTTGCCTACAAGCCTTCTAGATCCTCCAAACCGGCCTCTCCCTCCACGTCAACGCCTC
The DNA here is from genome assembly GCA_963922045.1 of Persicaria maculosa. Classification (NCBI taxonomy): domain Eukaryota; kingdom Viridiplantae; phylum Streptophyta; class Magnoliopsida; order Caryophyllales; family Polygonaceae; genus Persicaria; species Persicaria maculosa. The sequence continues at coordinate 21,630,268 of OY998259.1, read as the reverse complement.
CACGACGGCGTTGTGACGGCGCCGTTGCTAAAGGGCTCGAGCAAGGAGATCAGGCCATGGAGGATGGCACTGAGGAAGAAATCGGAGCTAGGGCTGGTTTCGAAGGTGCGATGTGGCGAGGCTGACGCTGCAGAATCTCCAGTAGGTAATTCGCGGACGAAGCTATTCGTTCTCTTTCAATCGATTCATTTGGCTGTCGTTGCTCAGTGCCTCAGTTTCAGGGTGCGATTGATTCATTCATATGTTTTCTTCCAGCGATTCCTTTGGATTATTAGTTGAGATTATTTGAATTCTGTCTCCTAAATTGGAACTCTCTTTTGGATTTAGATGATTAGGTTTGATTTTGCATGATCGAATTAGGTTTCATGTTGAGTTGTGATTTAGAAGGGGGATGGCCTGGAATTTTGGTGGTTTAAATGCTGGGTTAGTAGTAGGGAGAGGGGAAGCAATTTCTAAGGATCGATTACTCTTCTAATGTCACAAGGGGGAAGATGTCGATCTGAAAATGCTTACAAAGCCAAAATGTGGCACTTCATAACTTGTTAAATTCCTAGTTGGTGGTGTCACAAGCTGGCAATCCCCTTCTTTATCATCTTATTTTTTTTGGAACAATATCTCCCTGTATTTTTTCGGATGAGGTGCTCTAGGAAACATTTGAATTACAATATACTGTTCCTTCACATCCATAGCAGAACCTGAAAAGGATGGTACTAACTACTAAGAATAACCATATTAGAAGGAAATCCAAATCAAGGGAAAACTAGAGTGAGGATGAGGAACTTGATGGTAGAAACTACAAAGTTTTCCAAGAAACTCTTTTGTCCATTGCTCTGTGAAATTGCTTCCATTTTTCTGCTGTTATTTGCCTATTTGCATAATGTCCTTGGCTCATTGGTGAAAAATGTTAGAAGATTGCAGATGAGCACTCAAAGTTTGCACAAATGCACTTCACATTTGCACAAATGCACTTCACAGTTGCACAAATACACTTCACAGTTGCACAACTGCACTTTATAGTTGCACAAATGCACCTTACACTCTTATTCATGAAGAGAAACATAGTACTTGTAAGCGATAAACATAGATAGCCTATGCGGGATTTGAACCCGCATCTTTGTGCGTCGCACATTGCTCTACCATTTTGAGCTAATAGGCTTTACATTTGATTAAAGCAAAGGGACATACATCATTTTGTCGTTAATGAAACAAAGCCAATTGAACCAAAGACAAACACAACTAGCAAAAATGTTGAATACTATAATAGAAAAATTGAACCTAAGAGTTCTGGTGTCCTTGTCTGTTTATCATCACTTGCACCAACCAGTAACACTTGAATACCATAGCAGAAATTGCTCTTTTTCAAAATGAAATTGTACTTTTCAAACACATTTAAATCAGAACCAATAAATTCATCCAAAGAAATAGAACAATCAATCAACTTAACTACATGAAGCAAAATTACAGAAGCATAACATTCTTTCAACTCTATCTCAGCTTGTCTGCACTTTGCAACAATCCTTTCAGCTCCATCTCAGCTTCATGTAATTAGATGATGCACATCCATTACGTACTACATAGTGAACAAACTGGTTGCATTGTCGTGCCTTATTTTTATGACATTTCCCAATATAACAGACCATTCCAATAGTTTATTCTCAACTACGGTTTGCAAGTGCACTTATTAGTTTCTCATCCAAATTTGGAGCATGATGATCATCTGTTACTCTTGCTACAGATTCCACAAACACTTTCCTAAAGTATGTAGAGTATATGTATTACTTTAACAATCAATCACTTTAAAATGTTGATTATTCCATAACTGAATCTCGTCCACAGTTCCAAAATTAAGATCAGTTCGAGAAATTTACTTCACATTCAGGCATCAGTAAGTTTCAAATCAGGTAAACACCATCCCTCCCACAGTCCCAATCAAATCGATAATCAGAGCAACAAGCCAAAATACAAAACAATAAAATCATGAAAATAAAGCCAGCGATTAAAACTAAAATATCAGCAAATACATACTTGAGTGCGATGCGCAGGTGCTCGATCGTTGGTCACGGCAACAGCAAGATCAGTAGGAGTAGTTGACAGATAATCGAATCGGCGATGAAATTGTCGATCTCATTGCCCTAGAACAGTAGGAGTAGATGAAGGGCAGAAAAGAGATGGAAGAGAGAAGCACCACAAGCGGAGCAATTTATCCTTGAGCAATTGACACATTAAGCTAACAAACCAGAGAGCCCTAATTGATCGAAGAGGAAGCAGCGTCTGAACGACTGGCCTGTACTCCCTCCTTCACAAAGGGAACCGACATCGAACAGAGGCAGAAGACAGAATATGCAAAATCGTCGATCCTCCTCTGCAATTGCTCCATTAATCGGAAGATTTCCGGCGACGGTCATCTTCTTCAAGCACTAGATCGACCCTGCTGGGGATTTGCTGGGCGAGCGAGGGCGAGCCAAATCTGATGATGATGAGGGGAGACAAGGAGCAACGAAGGGAGTCGGGAAGATGACGAGGGACGGCGAGAGGATGACGGAGGAGTGAGGGAGGATGACGAGCGAAGGCGAGGGGCGATAGAGGGCAACACTGTTGTCCACCGCCATGGCTGCAACAACTCAAAGTCGGGAGAGGGAGGAGATAAACAGATTATTTTTTAGGGTTTAATTGGATCATCCCATTAAGTTAATCCATTTTCTAAATTGAGCGCGCATACCTTATTTAGAAATTTTACACATTAAGCCTATTTTACACGTTAAGGACTTTTTACATTTGAAGCAAACCCTATATATATATTTTAAAAAAAAGGGAAATTTACAAAAAACCACCCGCTAAATGTAACCTCTTACACTTAACCACCCGTTAAACAAAAAATTACAGAAAACCACCCATTAAATAGATTTTGTTTTTAAATCACCACCCATTGTTTATTTTTATTAGGTTTTTATCAAATATATATGATAATACATTATTTTAAGTTTTATATTTAACTTAAAATCTCAAATACATATCAAAATATATTTGATTAAATTTTATAAAAAATATTTTTTACAAACTTGATGTATATATGAACAAATTTGTTCTATTTTATTCCTAAAAATGGTTATAAATTTTATAGACTTCTTTTTAATCAAAATTAAAAATTAGTTTATAAGTCATTAGCATTGTTTAAATTTAATAATTATTTTGATACTAATAATTAATTTCTCATTTTCTTTCATATTTGTAAACATCTATACCATAATACACTAAAAATGAAAAAAAAATCTAAATATTGTTTAAATAATATTTTTCCAGGCTCAAAAGTATTTTTTTATTAAATGTATCTTTATTAAAAAAATTTGACTTTTTAAATAAAATTAAATAATATTTTCCACATTTAGAACCTCCACCCTTCAAATAAATTTAAAATTTGTACACGCTTTTTCCCCTAATATATTAATATAAGTGTTTACCCCTACATACAATAAATATAATTAAAATATATTCAAGTTTAAACTTTAAATTTTAAGTATAAAATATTAAAATATACTATATTTAATGGAATTATGTGGTGGGTGGTGATTTGAAAACAAAACCCATTTAATGGGTGGTTTTATGTAATTTCGTTTTTAGTAGGTGGTTAAGTATAAAGAATTTTTTTTCTAAATATTCACTAAAAAATAAATAACTACAAAAATATTCACACTTTGAAACTATTTACAAAAATATTCATTTTGGTCAGATCGGGCAGAAAAACGCGGTTTCATACCGCGTTTTATTAATGCAATAGAAAATTTGAAATTGGGAAAAGAAAAGGAATAAAATTAATGAAAGAAACGCGGTCTCAATCCGCGTTTCTTTTATTAATTTTATCCCGGATGAATAATATATATATATATATTAAATATTATAAATATTTTTTTAAGTAGAAACGCGGAACCATTCCGCGTCTCTTTATTGTCTGTTTTTTTTCCCTTTTCCTTTTGCAGATTGAACGGACGGAGGATTGAGCCGCCGCCGCCCTCCTCCTTCATAGTCGGCGTCGCTGCCCTAGTCTCCGATGTCGGCTCTGTCTGCCTCTGATGCCGCCGCCCTCGGCTCTCTCCTCCTCCTCTGGCACCCACAACCACCGCCCCCTTCTCCTTCTTTTTCCCCCAACTGTCGCCCCTCGTCTTCCTCTCCAATTGTTCGAATTCACTCCTCCGCCGGCCTCCTTCCTCCTCCAATTGGCAACCAGTGTCGGAGATGTCTCCATCCTTCTTCTTTCTCCCCCAATTGTCCAAATCCGCACCTCCTCTTGAGAAGTAATCGGAGTCGAGAGTGGGAGACTTGGATCTCGAATCGAAGTGGGGGGCTGCTAAAATCGGTGAGGGCGCGCCGCTGCCCTCCTTTCTCGCCGCCTCGATGGTCGCCCTGGCCTCCGACGTCACTGCCGTTGCCTCCGACATGTTCGCGCTCGGCCGCCGTTGGAAACCCTCTCTCTTCCCTCTTCCATGGTTCAACCTGCAAAAACAACCCAAAAAAAAAATACAGTACAGAGACGCGGAACCATACCGCGTTTCTAATTAACAAAATAATAATAATATTGAATATATAAATATTATTCATCCGAAATAAATTAATGAAAGAAACGCGGTTTGAGACCCAGTTTCAAATTTCCTATTGCATTAATAAAACGCGGTATGAAACCGCGTTTTTCTGCCCAATCTGACAAAAATGAATATTTTCGTAAATAGTTTGAAAGTGTGAATATTTTTGTAATTATTTATTTTTTAGTGAATATTTAGAAAAAAAATTCAAGTATAAAAGGCTATATATAATCACGATTTCTATTTAGCGCAGGGGAATTTTTCCGTTTAGCGCAAGGCCACATGGTCGCAACGACCATTTAGCAAATGGTCGTTGCGACCATTTTTTTTCCACAGAACTACATTCTGGTCGCAACGACCATATGTGCACCTGGTCATTGCGACCATACGTGCACCTGGTCATTGCGACCATACGTGCAACTGGTCATTGCGACCATACGTGCAACTGCTCATTGCGACCATTTGCCAATGTGGTCGTTGCGACCAACTTGTTTACGTGATAAAAAAGCTAAATCCGCCTATAAATAACGTGAGCATATCCGATAACCCTAAGATTGCGATTTTCTCTACTGAGCAATATAATTAAGTTGTAAACATGTCGAAAGGGAACGATGAGTGGAGTAAAGGCCTCGAAGACATATCGCTGGAATTCGGACTCCAACGGGTATGTATCTCATCCTTTTGTTTATGTGTCGAATGTTATACAAGTATTGATGATGTTTACATATTGGTTAAATATGTTTATTTTTCATGATTAATAAGTATTGATGATGTTAACATATTGTGCATAATATGAAATTACAATCTTTTTTAAGTTAATGAAATTTTGCATTGAGAATTAGGGTTAATAAGTATTGATGAAATTATGCTTTGCAAGATTAACAAAAATTAGGGTTAATGAAATTTTATGGCATTGCGAATATAAACTTTCCAACTTTCATGAAATAGCTATCTTTTGTAGGGTTAGTTAAATATTAGTAGCGATAATAAATTGAAATATCATGGCAATATTGAAAACTTTCATGAAATTTGCAATTTCTTTTAGAATTCATGAAATTTTGGATTGAGAATATAACATTGCAAATTTCTAAGGTTAAAAAGAATTAGGGTTCATGAAATTTTATGGCATTACGAGTATAAACTTGCAAACTTTAATGAAATTGCAATATTTTGAGGGTTAATGAAATTTTGGATTGATAATATAACATTGCAAACTTTATATATTAATTTAATGTTATGAATTGAATAAATTATATACTAATTTACTTCCACTCTATCAATTTGTATATCGAGTTGACACTTGTTTCAATGTTTATTGTAAGGGGGACAACGAGGACACTGAATTGTATATCAATTACATTTTTGACACTGCGGTGCCAAACAACACCCTGTTGCCAAGCTCGTCAACTGTCAGAGATGAAAATAATGGGGCGCAACTCGTTCAACTGTCATATGATTTGGGTACCCCATATGGAAGGACTTTGCCTGTCCCATCATCAACGGGAATGCAGATGGATCGGAATGAATCAGAGCAGAATGCAGTGCCCACGGAGCCTGTTCAGGTATGGTCCGTCCCGCATACGGACCTAGAAGCGGCGCGCTGACGCCGTGCGGATGCGTGTAGTGCCGATCTCCTATCCATCTGTAAAGAAAACGAGCAATTACCATACATGTTATTATTATTCGACTCCAACACTTACCAACATAATAAACCTATGTCTACAATCTACACTCATATCATAACAAACAAAGAAAAATGTCATCCTATCAAACCTTCGTTTCATAATAAACAATGAATCAGTTTAGCAACTTGATCTTGTAATTATCTGCTATATTATGTATTTCATGATCTATATTTACCTTTTTTTTAATTAAAATACTCATATGTAAAGACTAAAAATATATATATATAAAGAGTTTGACTTTGAATATATAAAAATAGCATCAGACATGATCCATACATTCATTTCCCTAATTCAACATGCCAGGGAATTACTCCCTTTTTCATGGCAGTAACAAATAAATATATATAAAACCAGAGCCCAAAGTTCTTTCTATAATACAAGGTTGGAATGAAAATTTCCAAAATGCAAATTCCTTCAAAAGAAACAACAGCCCAGAGTTCAACACACGCACACAAGCACAGTTCCAAAATGCAAAACTGGTTTAGAGTGTGTATTGGCATGTTTACGATAATTCAAGGATTTATTTGGAAAAGCAATTCGTTCATAATAAACCTCTTATTGGCTTTGCAATGCAGGGGACTCCTGCTAGAGCTAGGGAGATTCCAATTCCAATCATTTTCTCTCCTTTATTCCTCTTGCAAGGAATAGGAGTTCTATTTTCTACATCAAAGCTGGTGGAAAGAGTTGTTGCTCTACTGCTACAAAATGAAGCCGGTGATAGGCGAAATTTAACACTTACTGCAAGAGCTCGTGATACCCATATGCTTGATTCTAAGCCGTAAAAGAGGATTTTAGTGCTAGTTTTAGGAAGATAGAGCTGCAGAGTTTGCATAATGTGCAGAATTAGCGAATGGCTAATTTCTTACTCCACAGGCCCTGGTGGCTGAGACCAAGTTTACACATTAGCTGTATTTATAAACATCATCTCATCGTCTGTAGAAAGAACTAAATTAAGCTAGGGCGCCTCTTTTCTAATATTGTGTAAACTTGCAAATTTCCACGAGCTCAAAGCCACCATGGATCTTGCAGGTTAGCGGATTTTAAAACACGAAAATGGAGTGTGCACTTGAGCCATAGGTAAGTGGTCGCACCGACCAAAAGGCCCGTGGTCGCACCGACCGGGCTGCCTGTGGTCGCACCGACCGGCCTGCCTGTGGTCGCAGCGACCTGGCTTTCTTCTACCTTCCGACACCACGAAACCCATGAACAAATTCCCTAAAGAAAACTTGAATTTCGACCTCCCAAATCGTAGATCTGACTGTGACATACCTACAAACCACTGTTTTTAGCACAAATCTACAAAATCACACTATTATTCGCCCCAAATCTCAAATCTAAACATCAAAACACCAAAATACCTAAAAACTAATTCAACTACTCAAAATCAGATTGGAGATGTTCAAAGTGTACCTTAAGGATGATAGATCTTCTAATAGAAAGTCTTTGATTCAAGAAACCGGAGCAGCTCTGCAGTTTGTTTGGATTGAGCACAAAATCGCCGGCCGTGAGGAGGTTTTCAGCGTGAGCAGCGTTTGAGCGTGAGAGAGATTGGGGTGGGGTAGGGTAGGGGGTAGGTGCGTAAATATTTTTAGTTGTACGGGTGGGGGGGGGGGTTTCTCTAAATTTCCCTAAAAAAAATTGCAAGCGCTTTCTGCTCAGCGCTGGAAACGAAACGCTGCGTCGTAACACATTAAAAAGAATTTAGGTTTCACTGTACATCGAACAACAGGGCAGGAGGGTGGAGCCGGCGACTCGCCCGAGCTTCGCAGCAAAGCAGCGACCACCGCACCGGCGCCGAATTGTCGGGTTCGGAACAATGACAAGGGCGCTCTCTCCTCCCAGGCTTCCCCTCGGCCCTTTCGGCTAGTCAGCCTCTCGGTTTCTCCCTCCAACCGTAGTGACGCACGGGCGCAACCTCTTTCAGCTTGTCCCTCCAGCCTCTTTCGACAATTCGACCTCTCCTCCCAAGCTCCCCTCTAAGTTCTAATTGCGAAATAAGGTATAATTTGTTCAATTTCATCTTAGATTTTTGATATTATTTGGATTTGTTAGTTTTAGACTTTTGTAGTTAGGGTTTTGGAATTAGGATTGCTGGATTGGAATTTTCGAATGTAGAATTGAATTTTTGTTGGGTTTAGAATTTGAATTTGTTTTGGATTTAGGATTGAATTTATAGGGTTTTGGAATTGAATTTGTACGATTTTGGAAGGTGCGTATAGGAAAGCAATTTGTTAGTTTTAGACTTTTGTAGTTAGGGTTTTGGAATTAGGATTGCTGGATTGGAATTTTTGAATTTAGAATTGAATTTGTTGTGTTTAGGATTTGAATTTGTTTTGGATTTTTGAATTTGTACAAATTTGTTATCTATCGAAAAGAAGGTGGTTGAGAAGGTTGATTATGCCAAGGCCAAGCTAATTGATACTTTTTCTTCTAAAATTGGGAGATGGGTGGTATTTTAATAACGGCATATCCTAAGATTGTATTTTTTTTCTCGAGATTTGATGTATATTTTTTGTTTTGCACTTCAATCTCGAGATTTGATGTGTTTTGAAACTGAAATGTTAATATACTTATATAACATAGTAAATAACTACATGTTTTTTTTATAGTTTGGTGTTTGTTTATGTGATCATAGGGGCACAACTTTCGTAACTTGCCTCAGGCAAGTCACTACTCAGGTCCGGACCTGGATACAACAGGGTGTATGTTCGATTCCTATCCGGCCCATATAATTTACTTGTTCTTCTTCACTTCTTGCCCTCCCACTACTCCACTAGTGACTAGTCCCAACCCAAATCCCAATTTGTTGAAGGTAGAATTGAAAGCGCATATGAATGCGCTTTCCTACAGAAAATCAACAATTCATTCCTCCCTATCCCATTTCCGAATCTTCTCCAAATGCCCACTCTCTACTGTCACCAACAAATCCCCAAATCCCGATTCTTCGCTGGTTCAGGTGATATCATGCAATCAGATGATCACCCGGTACATAAGGGCTGGGGATTTGGAATCCGCTTTGAGAGTGTTCAGCGAGATGGATTTCAAGACCACAGTGACCTGGAATTCGTTGCTGGCTGGGTATACGAAGAAAGGGCGGGACTTTAGGGATGCACGCCACCTGTTCGATGAAATTCCCGAACCAGATGTTTTCTCTTATAACACAATGCTGGCTTGTTATGTGAGGAACTCTAACTTGCAGGCTGCTAGGGTGTTCTTTGATCAGATGACTGTGAGGGATACTGCTTCCTGGAACACGATGATCACGGGTTTCGCGGACAATGGGATGATGGTGGAGGCTGAGAGACTGTTCCGGGAGATGCCGGAGAGGAACCGTGTGTCGTGGAATTCGATGATTTCCGGGTATGTGGAGTGTGGGGATGTGGTGTCAGCTGTGGAGATGTTTAGGAGGGCTCCTGTTAAGAGTGAGGTTGCTTGGACTGCGGTGATCCATGGCTACATGAAGGTTGGAGATGTCGAAATGGCTGAAAGGTTCTTTGAAGAGATGCCTGAGAAGAGTTTGGTGACTTGGAACTGTATGATTGCTGGGTATGTTGAGAACTGCCGGCCTGAAGATGCAATGAAGCTTTTCAGGATGATGGTTGCTGTTGGGTTTGAGCCGAACCACTCGACAATGAGCAGTGTTCTCTTGGGGTGCAGCAATCTCTCGGCTTTAGCCTTGGGCAGACAGATTCATCAGTTGATGTACAAGACACCGCTGTATCTTGACACGACTGTTGGGACCTCGTTGTTGAGCATGTATGGGAAATGCGGAGCGATGGAGGACGCGTGGAAATTGTTCAACGAGATGCCACGAAAGGACTTGGTTACCTGGAATGCTGTGATTTCCGGTTTTGCTTATCATGGTGCTGGCGAAAGAGCTCTTTCCCTATTTGATAGAATGAAAGAAGAGAAAATAGTTCCGGACTGGATCACTTTCGTAGCAGTTTTAGCAGCTTGCAACCATGCCGGACTGGTGGATCTCGGGATGCATTATTTCGAATCAATGCAACAAGACTATGGAATAGAGGCCAAGTCAGAGCACTATACCTGCATGATTGACCTTCTTGGGCGAGCTGGTAAGCTTGTCGAGGCTGTTAATTTGATCGAGCAAATGCCTTTCAAACCGTCTGCTACAATGTTTGGAGCCCTTCTGGGCGCGTGTAGGATCCACAAAAACACGGAGTTGGCTGAGTTTGCTGCCAAAAACTTGCTTAGTCTTGACCCGACGAATGCAGCTGCCTTTGTTCAACTTGGCAATATATACGGCTCTGTGAACAGATGGGATAACGTTGCGAAGGTTCATAAACATATGAAAGACATCCAAGCAGTGAAAATCCCCGGGTTCAGCTGGATTGAGATAGACAACATGGTTCATGAGTTCAAATCAGGCGATACAGGCCATCCGGAACTTCCCTTGATACACGAAAAGCTATTTGAGCTAGAGAGGAAGATGAAATTGGCAGGCTATGTACCTGACCTTGGTTGCGTTTTGCGTGATGTTGGTGATGAGCAAAAGGAGCAACTTCTGCTGCGACACAGCGAGAAACTTGCTATTGCGTTTGGCCTGATCAAACTGCCCAAGGCCCAGCCAATCCGCGTCTTCAAGAATCTAAGAGTGTGTCCGGATTGCCATCAGGCAACAAAGTATATATCCGAGATAGAGGGAAGGGAAATAATCGTTAGAGACAACCGGAGATTTCATCATTTTAGGAATGGATGTTGCTCTTGTGGTGACTACTGGTGACCCTATACATCATTCACTGCAACATAATCGAAGCGAAAGTTTCAAAGTTTTTAGCAGTGCTGGAAGTGTGATCTTTGTACTTTATTCGGAGATTGAGGATTTGAACCAATGCTGAGTTCCACACCCAGGTGGCAAAGACATACGCTACATTGACATGCCTTGTGTGCATTTTTGTTCAGGTCCGGTTTGGTATGACTGCAAGAATCAGGTTTGGAAATGAAATGAGTCATTCTAAGAGTATGTTTGGTATGTTGTCGGAATTAGTCATCCTTGTTCTTGCTACCCTTGGGATTTAGTAACATGTTATCCATTATATTGCATAGGGTTCTATCTCTTATTCACCATGGACATGAAATGAAATGACAACTAAATTAACTTGTCATTGTTGATTTTTTATGTGAACCCTAATCTCTAGTGGGCCAAGTGTACATTGGTTGCAATTTGTATGTATGAACCTATAGAGAGAATGGGATATTCATTGCTTTGATCTTTGCTATTGTAGGGATTCCCTCATGCTCAAGTTAAGAATACCTGTGAATTTCAGAGTGATTGTTATTAAATTATCAATCAAATCACTTTTACCTATTTATGGATTATTAAATCAAAAGACTATACTTTTGATTGATTTTTTTTTTTTTTTTTGCAATTTTTTTGGGTATGATTTGCATTTTCTATAATGTGTGAAGCAATACTATTAAACAAAGTTATGAACATGAAATCATGCAACTATGCAAGTCTCCTTTATATTTTCTAATATTAATTTATATAAATAATTAAATATCCCTATAAGACGAGATAAGTCGACAGGCAATAAACTGTTATGACTCGAAGGTCGATTAAGAGGAAGGTTTGGCTTCCATGGTGAATTGAGTAGAAGAGAAGAGGTTTAGAGGGAAGAAGAGATGTTCAAAGAGGGAGGTAAAGGGAAACCAGAGCATAAGGGTTATAGACAAGACATTGAAACGACTATTGACAAGATAATTTTAGTAAAATTGCAACTTCAAATCCTTTAGAAAGTGGACATGTTGGAAGCGGGCAATGCGAGAGAAACTTCATGGATACATTGAAGACGTCGACCACCTCTGCAAGTGTTTATAACTCCATCTTCTACCCTTCCTCCTTTCTTTTCTAATTGCTTTATTTATAATCAACAAGGAAATGTTAGGGTCAAATTCAAATTGGTTTATACATTTAGGGTTAAATTAAAATTGGGTGATTGAATTGGAACTTTGAAATTGATTCATGATTTTGGGGATAAATTGAAATCAATTGATGGGGATTAACTTTGCTTGTAGGGTTGAATTAAATCATGGATCAATTAACGCCGGGCCCGAAGCATTAACTTTGCTTGTAGGGTGCAATTAACGTCAATGAGAAGGCCAGCGATCCAGCGAGGATTATCGTCTGCGAGTCTTTCTTCACGGCGTCGACGCCAATCATGAGAAACGCAGTGGAGAGGAGGCCGTTGTTGGCCCCAGCACCCCGACTCGGAGCCACTGAGCGCGTTGGGAGGAGGCCGCAGAGACGGCGACTTCGATTGGCTCGGAGCCACTGAGCACGACTCAACGTTCTCCCTAAAATCGCGAATCCCTAAAATCGATTGATGATTGATTGCAAAGCCAAGTTCATACGAGTATATTGTTTGCACTAATTGAATATCGTGCAACGTATAATCTAATCGTTTTTTTCAGGATTAAGGTTGAATCAATTGAGTATTTGGATGAACACGCGTAGCATTTTTTTTTGCTCTCGGTCCAACTTTTAAATATTTTCTAGAATAGAAAAGGATTGGTGCAATTTTGCTGAAATTAACTTGTCAATAGTCATTTCGACATCTTGCCACTAGCCTCACTCAAAGGAGAGATAGAACGAGAGAGTTTAGAAAGGAGATTAGGGTAAGTGAATTTGATTATTATTTGGATAACCCCAAAATTACAATTAATAGGTATTTATAACCTAATATTTACATAGGGACATAACATAAACTTAACTCATTCATCTCTAAATAAGAGTTATTATACTTTAATTGTTACGATGAAAAAATAATAAATTTAATTTAATCCCTAATTTTACAAATTATATTACAGTATCATTTAAGTAAAGATCTGATGACAAGAAATCAAATGAAACCTCATTTGGAAAATACTACAAGATGGTAAAGAAAGACTTAAACGTTACTTTTAATAGAGTCTCTTCTCAATGTTGTCTCTACAACGATAAAGATGAAGACAGTGATTATCTTTTTTCTTCATTGCCCCATCACCAAGAGAATTATAGCGGCATATGAACAACTTATAGGCAAATCTGTAGCTAATAACGACCACAACACCCCTCTAAGAGATCTCCTACAATCTAAATCAACCATACCTAACTTCGAGGATCTTTGCTTCGTTTGGCAAGGTATCTGGGAAACTAGAGACAATATAATTTTCAAGAACAAAAAACTTGAATCAATTTCACAAGTTGCCATTAGAACTTTTGTGCATGTTAGAGACTAGCTGAATGCCAATCCCAATAACAGTACGAAAGAAGCCAGACAAAGAATTGTGATCAGATGGAAAAAACCGCCTAGGGCTACCTACAAAATTAATGTAGATGGCTCAACTAAACCTATTGGCTTTTGCCAAGTGGGTGGAATTCTCAGGGACTGTGATGGAAGTGTGATTGATATTCTTCAGCAGCAGGTAGATAGCGGCTCAGCTATCCAAACCGAAGCAACTGCATTTTGTGCAAGTACTAAAATGACGCTAATAAGAGGTTTATGCAGAGTGATAATTGAAGGCGACTATTTGGAGGTGATCAAGGCTATAAACGATGACACAAGGCCTAGATGGGAAATATGGTGGCAAGTTGAATTGATCAAGAAGATGCGATCGGAATTTGAACACATAGAGTTCAAGAATTGTTTTCGTGGTGCTAATGGTGCAGCAGATTTCATAGCTAGATTTAATGACATTTGTAATATGGATAATATCTCTTTTAATAGGGAATTTTGTAACATGATCCGAAAGGATGATCAGGGTGGATTTCTATCATAAGAACCACCCCTTTTTGCCTACTAAAAAAAAAAAAGAAATCAAATGAATTTGGAGGGTACTATATGAACTTTTAGAAAACTTTGGGCATCAAACGAAATTAGTAGAGGTAGCAGGGTGTGAATGGTCGAATTTTCAGCGGAGACCCAGTCACTAGTTGTAAACATTGAACGTTGAATTCTCTCCTCTTCAATCAATTAAAAAAAAATCAATCGATCGGAAACCACAGCAGTCGCCATGGCGATGCATCGATCTTCGAGCACGACGAGGGTAACAGATGAGTACTTCAAGGTTTCCTCCTCCTCTTCTCCGTCGCAGGGAAGCCCCGCCGGCAGCCACCGCCTTCCCGCCGACGTCATCGCCAGCGACGGCCAGTTGCCCGTCTACAGCCCTTCCTCCTATGTCGCCAAGCGCGAGAGGTCTCGGATTCGATCCGCCGAGAACGCCGTTCACCTCATCCCTCTCGTTCTCGTCGCCTGCGCTATCATCCTCTGGTTCTTCTCCAATCCAGGTCTCGCTCCCGACTGCTCCGTTCCCCTTTTGATTTCGGTGATTTTGTTTAGGTTTTTTTTTTTTTTTTTTTTTTTTTTTGTGATTTTCAACTGCTGATTGGTGTTTCGATCACTTATGTGCAGTGGTTTGTTTGCTTGATGCGTTTATTGATTAGTTGATTAATTGACTGCTTGTTCGGAACTTCAGATGATTGGAGAGTTGATTTTCATTCGTTTTGTGTGTTGTGTGCCATGAAATCGAATTGAGAAAACCTAGATGCAAAGCTGTCGCTTGATATATACTCCGTAATTTTCCTTGTGGTACTGCAGAAATCTGTACTGACTACTGACATGGTTGGGGATAATTTTTAGGTGCCTCATTCAATCGTCTAGGTTCCATATGACCCAAATTGGTAGGTGCCACAGTTCAAACAGCTATCCCTATTCCCTATGTTAAGTATTACATGTCATTCAACTGTTGGAGCGACTCGTTCGTTGGAGGTGTACTACAGGCTTCTATAGATAGATTCACGAGTGATCAGATGACTAGTATGGAATTGCACAGCTTATTCTTAGATATTGATAGATACGTTGCCTTCAAGTTATACATACACATTCTAAAATTTCTCTAATTGTGCATTGATCCTACAGTATACAGTATATGATTGATTTTGTTTTCTGGAACTCAAATTGTCGGTACTTAACTGTCCGCACTTGTTAGGTGATTTGATGCCATTGCAACACCTTTGTAAACTAGGATATTCTTGATGTTGACCATCATCACTACGGCCTCCACAATTATGATAAACCATCTCAAACACCATCATCACCCTCCACTATCCCCACCAGACATTGCCTTTCTGTGAAGTGCCATCTGAACACACTCTTCCGCCTTCCTGCAGTGAATGCGTTGGACACCAGAAAATCAAGACTAAAATCTAATTAGCCAACTAAACAGTCAATATCTGAATAAAGAAAACAAAACATTCAACTTTGGGTTTTGTTGAGAATTTCTTTTTGCTCCTGGGTAACATGATTTCAACTTAATAAATTCTGTTGGTGAAAATATTCCTGGGAATGCTAGCTTACATTTTCTTTAATTATGATAATTTTTTCATTCATGTTTTGATGCTCAATGATATCATGACTAAATACCTCGCATGACTTTGTTCCGTTGTTCCAAAAATGTTGAAAAGATAATACTTGGTTCCTTTGTACAAATGCATTTGAGTATTTAACTGTCTGTTTATAGCATTCTACCTTTGGTGAATCTAAATACTTGAGCGGATACACCGGCTCTACTTATTTGTTAAAGTTTCACGATTTTACCAAGGCACATATGTTAATACTACTGAATACTGATTAGATAAGTGTGACAATTTCATGCTTGCTATCCACCATTGCAGTTGAATTGATCAGGAAAAGCAGTTCAATTGTTTCTGGAATGGAGATAGTTAAGGCTGCCAGTGCCATTGACGTTGATGGTACGCAGAACAGTTTACTCCCACATTAGACGCTCTTTGACATTCATGTGTCAGGTAAAAAAAAGCCCATCAAAGCCTCATGATAATGCTGAAATCGGACAATTCTCACGAAGTCAGCACCTGCCTCGTCTGATATATGCTCCAGTCAGATGATTCTCATGAAAATTAAGGTGCTAAATGTGATTCACAAAGATGTTCATTCTTTCATTCATCTGAATCCCTATTCATAAGAGTGAATTTTGTTTACTTCCACTGAAGAGCACTTTTTATGTGCTTGACCCTTTTCATTTAGGAACATAGCTCTTGGACTGAGTTTTTAATTTGCTTTCATTAGTTTAAGTACATTCTAATGGAACTAGACCATCTTCATTATTAGTTTGCTTTCATTTCGTTTGCTTCCTTTAGCATCTGAAACGAAACATGTACTGATGTACACTATATCCAACGCGCAACCTGAACGAGTTCAGGCAAGATAGGCTTGTTGCAGATGCAGTCAGCCACTGCAGAAATGCACCCATGAGGTTCATTTTAATCCCTGATTTGGTGTTTGATTCACTTTCTTCCATACTGTTTGAGTGCTTCATCGTTAGGTTTGTGCTTGCATTCAATTGCACCACGGAGAGCTTCCTTGAGAAGAAGAAACCTGGATGACTCATTGGGTGAAAAGCATTGATAGCCCGACTTAAACGGGTTGGAGTTAAACCCGTTTCATCTCGTCGTCTTCTTTGTGGCATTGCTCTCAAACGAGGGAGAGTTATAAATTAAGGTTCAGGCATGGATGGTTAATGTCAGTGATGGAGAAGGTTTTTCTTTCTTGTTTGGGTGAGATGTAACCATCCATGCCTGAACCTTTACCCCTTTGAGGTGATTACTAGTTGTACACATAGTCCTGGTTTAGCTTATCATACAAGTTGGCATTTAAATTAATTAATCACTAGTACAAAACAGCCGGTTAATACCGGTTTTTTTATGAACCGGATACCGGTTATTGGGGCGGTATTAACGGCGGCGGTATTAACTTAGTTAACACCTTTTTATGTGTAACCGGTATTAATTTTTCTCGGTTACCGGTTATTTCAGAAAAACCGGTGTTAATATGTGATGGAGGATTTTAACACCGGTTATTGTAAGAAAACCGGTATTAATATGTGGAAGAGATATTAACACCGGTTATCATAGGAAAACCGGTATCAATTGTTTTTTTTTTTTAAATGGCGAGATATTAACACCTGCTACACTTAAATAACCGGTATTATTTTTTTTTTTTTTTAATATTCCAAAAGTTTCACAGTTCTCACTTGTATCACCCCATAACACAATATCTAATCGATCATCCATAATAACCATCAAAATGCATATCATCCCATTCCTCACAATATGTCCACACAATTCACATAATCTAACAACCTAAACTCATCCATATTAATCACAAAAAAATAACCCATAATAAAGTTTAAGCTGTCAATATATATAGCCTACATTTCACTAACTAAACTTCAAAATACCTTTCAAAATTATCCAAAAAGATATTCGTCAACCTAGATTACGTTCTTCTGCAATATATAGCATCGTCTCTTTCATTCTCTACAAAAGACTTGGACACGATCTCATCCGTCAAGCAATTCATATTCACCTAATCATG
The DNA here is from genome assembly GCA_963922045.1 of Persicaria maculosa. Lineage (NCBI taxonomy): Eukaryota > Viridiplantae > Streptophyta > Magnoliopsida > Caryophyllales > Polygonaceae > Persicaria > Persicaria maculosa. The sequence goes on along the minus strand of OY998259.1, from coordinate 21,612,613 downwards.
GACACAAAGAAATTATGAGCGAAATGACACATAACCCAAACACATTATATATACAAAATAGTAATTCATACCATACCCCATTGAATTGGGGCTTAGATTTTCATTAGGGATATAATATATATTTTAATGCAGTTTTCATGGACACAAAAAGCAATCCTTAAGAGATGTATATGCATTTCTATACAATATACAATCATTAGGACAAGCATGGATTCTTTCATAATCCATACTCAAGGACCGAAGCATTTGTTTGGCATTATATGTACACTCCGGGAGAACATTATCACAAGGCAACATATCTTTCAGAAGCTCAAGCAAAGCTGTGAAACTCTTATCTGTCCAACCGTGAGATGCTTTCAAACCATAAAGCTTCAAAACTGCCGACAATTTTGTGAACTTGGTACATTTATGATACAAAGGTTCTCGAGCATCCATTTCTATCCTCTCAAACTTGGCAGGATGATCACGAAAGCCTTCTTCAACCACTTGAATCATCTCTTCCAAACGATCATGTCCAAACTCATGATCGTCTATCTCGTGCTCATTTTCCATACTAGGAGTTGTGTTGTCCTTTTCACCATGACAATGCCAAATAGTATAGGATTCGTCTATTCCATATCGAAACAAATCATACCTGACATCGCTTACACTCTTGCGGTTTGCATTTAAGCACTTTATGCATGGACATAAAAGGGTCGTCTGGTTCTTAGAATTTTGTAATGCAAACCGAATAAATTTATCAACTCCATCTTTATACTCAGGCGACAATCGATCCGCAATCATCCACATTCGATCCATAAGCTCTAGAATTTATTCATAGAAAAATCATTGAAGCAATTATTATCATAATATTTTTCTGTAAAGTCTTTACTAATTAGTTTACATGTTTTTAATAAGGTCTTCATAAAAATTTTATTATAACAAATTGAAAGATATATCAAACTAAGCCTTGCTCCTAAGCCGAATTTCATATCAAAATCACATAATGGAGAGATAAATTGAAAGACAAATTAAAGATATCAAGATCAACTTATAAAACTAAGTCTTGCTCCTAAGCTGAATTTCATACGAAGCCGAATTGTCTTCAATTTCACAAAATATATAACCATTATGAGAGGTAAATTGAAAGACAAATTGAAGACAAATTTATAACCATAAAGGCAAGAAATTGAGGATAATTTCTAACCTTGTCGGAGAGTAGTCAAGCTAACTAGACGAAGAGGATATTAAAAAATAGAGCTGGAGCATAAACACGAAGCTTTAACGGAACCAATTGCAATCAAGAGCACAACACCTGCAACTTAACAACATTAGCTTATTCTCATCAAGCTAACAACATTTAAGACAAGTCACTACATTCACGCATAAAGATTAGACAAGCATTAAGTTGATAAACCTCACGAATAACTAATGTTAGGGAGAAATGTGTTCTTACAAAAGGCCTTAATTAACCAATAATTTCCACTCCATGCTCCAACAAGGTGCCACCACAAAAATGCAATGTACAACCAAATATAGGAAAAAAAAAGTCCAACACAGAAAAACAGTCCAACACTTCTCCTTTCATTCTTGTAATCGTAGTAGTATAAGAGTATTTACCTATAAAAAAATGCTCATCTTTTCACAACAACCAAATAACATTTCTATTTTTATTTATAGATTTAAAATTGGAATATGAATTTGATCTACCTAGTTTCAAGTTTCACATCAATTCCACTGAAATTGAAACCAAAAATTTATAGTTGGGCAAATAACTCAAGCAACCGTCAGAGTGGGATAAGAAGAAACATGAAACTCTCGGGAAACTATATATGATTAAATTCATCCACTTCACACCCTTATGTTTCAGAGATCATCAACTTAATTATGTAGCAGTTGAACTATCAAGGCAAATTTCAGAGAAGTTGATATTTTAGACTTCAAACTTTTACAGTAACAGTGTAACACACACAAAAAGTAGAAAAAAATAAAGAGTGTGAATGAATGTATCATACTAATCCTCCAATATTTCTTGTCCTGAATCCTCCAATATTCCTTGTCCTGAATAAATTAGGGTTTTCTGTCACAACACAACAGAGATAACAAAAGGGGAAATCAAAAGGGGAATTTTTACTTGGAATAAATTAGGGTTTAAGAATCGAAAGAGGAAATCACATACCTGAATAGAAGCGCACAAGAGGGGAAATCAACAGGGAGTTCGAACTCCAGGCACACACCAGGCGAGGAGGAGGTGGAGAGGCGAGGAGGCTAGCCGATGCAGTATCGACAGAGACGAGGCGAGGAGGAGGTGGAGAGGAGGAGCGAGTCGTCGGCGAAGAGGGAGCTCGATCGAACACCAGGCACACAAAACAATCGAGCGACGGAGGCGATGCAGAGACGGAGATGAGGAGACGAGGCGAGGAGGAGGTGGAGGGGAGGAGCGAGTCGCGGCTAAGGGAGATGGAGCGAGTCGCCGGCGAAGGGGAGGTGGAGCGAGTCGCCGGCGGCTTCGAGGGTTCGAGCTGTGCTAGGGTTTGGCCGATCTGTCTGAGTCTCTGAGAGGAGAGGAATGCTTGGTTTGTTCCATGTATCGGTCTGTCCAAGTTTAGCCTCAAGCTATTACCGGTTTATTTCTTAAAACCGGTTTTTTTTTTTTAAATTGTTAATACCGGTTCATTAAATAATAGCTCTTAACTTTACGCGGGTATTATTTAACACCACCAATCTTATAAAAAACCGGTTTTAATATGTTGGATACTGAATTAACACCGGTTATATAAAATAACCGGTAACCGAGAACAGGTTATTACCGGTTTTAAATAACCGGTGTTAAATTATCGGTATTAACCAATACTTTTGTACTAGTGAATGCTGGAGGCTAGGGTGGTGTCCTTTGAATTTTTAGATGCCTATATCTGCATTTACTTCCAACTATATTTTATCTAGTTTAATACCCGTAAATAGGCAAAACCTACCTTTTGACAATTATCAAACTTAAATAAAAATAATAATAAAGAAAAGCGATCTCATTCCAACTGGGATGATTCCTACTGGGATTGGTGTGAAATGATTCAGTAAATCTAGTTAGATATATAGCACAATCTAAATGAATATATATTATATATGCCATTAAATATGGGAACTTTATCTTTATGTTAGGTTCGTAATGCAAAGCTTTTCATGGTATTAGGCTTATCACATACTGCATGAAGCGGGTTTAGGTTTGTGGGGTTGAAGAAAAGGAGGAGATTCTCTCAATTCTACCGATAGATTTTTTTAAGAACTCTACGGAATCCAAAGTGGTATGGGAACACTTCAAATATGGCATAAGTTAGGCGTTCCATTTGAAAAGATATGTGTAATTATTGGACTCTTTTGGTCAAATTAAATTTGTGTGCATCTATGGGAATGCATTTTTAATTGCAACTTTGAAAAAACAACCATTTAAACCAATAAATAAATATGCAACCAAAAGTCCCAATACATTCTTACTCAACAAACCAAACATACAAGAAATTTCATTAATTGAAGGATTACACAATAGATTTCCACACATATCTCTTAGTTATGCATTAAACAAAAGAAATTAAGAAAACCCAAATGCCAAATTCATAGTTTGTTTTTATAACACCTTTTTATATAAAAAAAAACTACCTAATTAGGAAATGTAACAAGAACCTTCATTCCCCGTTTGCCCTCATCTTGACCCAAAATTACCAAAAAGACCAGTCCTTCTCGACCAAGAGATCCAACATAATGTGACACCAATGTTGGGGCATTCCCTTTCCAAAACGCAACATCACTAATCCCTAAATCATCCCACCCGACACATTTCATCGGGTGCTTCGGCTCATCATTCCGCGGGACAAGACTTGGCTTCGAAGAAACATCGACTCTAATGTTACCCGAGACCTCCTTCACGAGCAACGTAAAGCTTGGTGTCATTTTGATGCCGGCCTTGCTCTCCGCCTCCTCGACACACTGCAATGCAATCGAGTTGCACGCATCGATGCTCGGATCTCTAACAAAGGCTAACTCAAACATGACAACATTTGTGGTGATGTCTTGGCTAGGTTTAAGTGGAACAAGCATGGATGAAGGGTTTCCCATTCTTTTGATATTAGGGAGGTAAAACAAGGGCATTTTCGGAATTTCCGAAGCGAAAATTGTACTATTGTGAATTTCTGCCCATCTCTTGAGAAAGCTTCCCATAAGAAATGGGTCAGCCAAGAGAAGGTTGTAGGTCATCCCAATTGAATATCCTCCACATTTAAAGCTTGTTACCTACAATTTTCAGGGTTAATTAATGTTCATTTAGTATACATAAAATGGTCAGGAAAAATTCAAAATGGGGCATTTTTTTAGTTCAAAAAGAAATTTGAAATTCTTAAGCATGGAGAAATTGTGCATTTTTCCGTGGATTAATGGGGTGATAAAATTCTAGGAATGTGACATTTTTTTACCTTCTAATTTTCGTTATAAAGATACTACTCCTTTTAATCCTCATTTTAAAAAATTATGCATTTTTTTCAAAAATCGAGCTCTAAGCTAAAAAACCTTGTAAAATATAAAAATGGTTTTTACAAAATTTTATTTTATTTTTCCTTATTAGTAATTAACATGGAAATTAAAATGTATGAATCAAATTATAGTTTTACATATTCTCAATTTAGTCTACACTTTGCATAATGATTTGATAATCTAACTTATTATGTACAATGAGATTAACTCAACTTATAGAATGTGACAAAATTCTTGCCTACTGTAAAAAAAAAAAAAACTTATAGAATGTGACAAATGATGCAAAATAAGGAAACAAAACTTACTTGAATGTATGACAAGGGAGAGAATTGAAGATTTTCCTCATCAACCTCTTTGAAATGCAAAAGGAGAGAGGAGGCTTCTTCCCCTTCACTTCTCATCAATGAAACAAACTCCAGCAGGCTGACCGGAGCGTTCACTTCCATGACTCTTATTCCGGCGTCATTAGACCGGATTTCGAAGCCGCCTTCCCCTTCGACGTCGAGCCTATGGAGCCTGCCGGCTAGGATGGGGTGCTCGGACAGAGCTCGCCCAAGCGTATCCTTGATCCAACCGCTATGAAACCAACCCGATTCTTCGCTACCGAGCTTGTTGTAGCAAAGTAGGATGTGGCCATACTTGTTGAATGTGGCTTGGTTGAAGGTGTGGAGGCTGGACACCTTGATTGATGTCTTAGGGTTTGTGAAACTCGTCGGCATTGTCGTGCCAATGCTTTCGATCACGAGCTTTGGCATCGACGAAATGACCATTGTTTTTTTTATGGGTTATTGAGAAGGAATGAGGCTTTCAAGAACCTTGGTTGGTGGTGTTATTTGGCATAGTTTGTGTTCTCCCTCTCACTCTACATATAGAGAGCCTCCATGACCCATATCATTTTTTTTTAATTAAGTAAAGATTCGAAATCAAACAAGTGTCTAAAGATACTGAAAATAAAGAAACACAAGCTTAATGAAATAAGCAGAAACAAACCCTATAACACGACGATGTAAACAGAACTACTCTCAAAAGCCGAAGACATCGACAAAGAAGAAAGGCAAACACCACCAAAACAGTAGTACCGCAGACCAGCGGTACAGTAAGACTCTAATGGCCCATATCATAGAGGTAGGACCAAGTTAGATGGAATCAATTAGATCAAATTTTTTTAAGGGAAAAAAAAAAGATTTCAATCAATCTAAAATTAATTAACTTATAGTAGGTTACCTATCTTAATCAAAGGTTCGCGTTTGCGGATAAAATGTAAATTAAGCATCTTTTAACCAATAACGGAGTGTTTACCTAGAAAGAAGCTAGCTAATAAATGGCTTGTTTTGTGCAAATTATAGTTTAAAAACACCATGGAAAAAAATAAATTGTTGAAAACAATATACAGAGTGTATGTTAATTTCTTGTTTGGGTGAATATATAATGGATTTCTTGTTTGGTACTTTATATTGTAATGTCATGATCGACTGAAAATGGGTAACAATTAATTACTAGAGTCGTACCTAAAGCACTAGGTGGCACCATGCATCTAAGTGAAAACATTTATTGTAAACCAACTTATGTAGGGCTGGTTACATAAAAGTTTTTCAACTATAAATTTAGCCGGAGGGCCGGCGGTGTATAAGTGGAACGATCGCACAGGGCCTTTGAATTTTTTTTTTCGATATTAAGGACCTCGAAATACAAATATTTTATATTATATAAATATGTTTCTTGGAAGTAATTGATATCCCTAATAGCTCACGGCTCGTGACCTATTAGGGATATCAATCAACATTCTCCTCCCTCGTTCCCACGAGTCACGGGAAGGAGGAGAATGTTAATTTTTCAACTTTTAAACCCCACCCAAAAGTTCGAATCTCATCTACAACCCTTCTTTCTTTCTTTCCTTTTTTCCATATTGGTCATTTCCATTTATTTTAATTTCATTTTAATCCAGTTTTGAACTCCTTTAAAAAAAAAATTCAACTCCTTTTAACATAAATAGGAATAGGAATATATATATTTTATTTGAACTTCTCTTATAAAAATATCGTATTAATTTGTAATATTATTTTAATTTAATAAAATCTCATTTCAAATAAAAAAAAAGTCTTATTTTTTCATATAATAAAATTAAATTACAGATATAACATATACATTTCATTGAAAGATATAATTATTAAATTACACAATTTGCAGTTTTATAATATGAGGGTAGTGGTAATATAATATCACGGGTTTTCTCACGGGTAAAAAATGATGACATAATGCAGCCTACTTGGAATTTTTTTAACAAGGGTTTTCTTGAACGATTTCCTTAGAAAAAAAATAAAGAATTGAACCGAGTTCATACCCAACACCTTTTCCTCCCTCTTATCTTCTTCCATGGTCGCTTCTTGAACTGTATTCTAGGTCTACCAGGTAGCTCATGGTTCCTCTTCAATGACAGTCTTCCTCCCTCGTGGTCGATTATCTTGAGTTGTCTCTCTCACATCTTCTTCCTCTTTGATTCGTTCACGGATTTGGCTGAGTAAATTTTTTTCCTCTCTTCGTTGTTGTTGGTTTAGTTTTGTTGTCGGGTTGGTGTTAGGAATAGTCGTGTTGTGTTAATTTGAGGTAATTTTGGCTGAATTAGTTACTTGATTGAATCAATTTCGTTTTTCAAGTTTAATTTTGTTGTCGGTTTAATTTTTTTTCTAAGGAAGCCATTCAAGAATACCCAATTTTAGTGCTATATAATTTGTAAAAAAGCTTCCACGCAGGCTGCCTTGTTAAAAAAAAATCCATGTAGGCCTTCTTGTCAGCATTTTTGACCCATGAGAAAACTCGCGGTAATATATTACCACTACCCTCAAAGGTCGGGATATTTTTATTACATTTGAAAGTTGGAGATATATTTTTACCATACCCCCAAAGGTGGGGGTATTTTAATTAGTTTTTCCTTAAAATAATACGTATATTTTCCAGAAAATCATTCATAAAATAAAAACAGATGCCTAACTTGTTGGGTTCTAGTCGAATAGAATTTATTGATATGTCAATTTAACCTTACGTATTTTATCCACGTGTCATCCTATTTATCTACCTTAATTATTACTCGTAATAAATTGTACGTTATCATATCTATATTTTAATGCAAAAAGTACTTATATCATTGTTTGTGTGTGTGTGTGTGTGTGTGCGTGCGTGCGTGCGTGCGTGCGTGCGTGCGTGCGTGCGTGCGTGCGTGCGTGCGTGCGTGCGTGCGTGCGTGTGTGTGTGTGTGTGTGGAGAGAGAGAGAGAGAGAATGGGTAACTTGTGCACAAGGCTTAGGATGTGCATTGTGCACAAAATATTATTCGGTGAAATGTGAAACATTATTCAGTGAAATTTGAAGCATTATTCGGTGAAATGTGAGTATTGTTTAGGGGAATGTGAAACATTATTTGGTGAAATTTGAGGCATTCCATATAAATTGTAACTATTGTTTAGGGAATTGAGGTTTCTTTTATTTGAAATGGATAAATAAAAAAACTAAACATTATTCGGTAGAATGTTATAAATTATTCAGTGGAATTGGGACGTTTTCATCTGAACTGAACGGAAAAAAAAAACATAACAGTGTTCGGTAGAATGTTTCACATTTCACCGAATAATGCTTACAATTTCACCGAATAATATTTGTGCACAATGCACACCCTAAGGGGTGTGCACTCTGGAACCACTCCCTATATTAATATATTCTTGAACTGGAAAGAATTTGGACCAATGGACATCCTAAAGGATGAGAGAAGATTCGAGTCCCAAGTGACAGAGGCAATCGACAACGCGGTTGCCCTCTCTATAAATGTGACATTATTGACGTATCTGAAAAGCGCTAAAATGTTGAAGCGAAAGTATGGAGTCGGATAAAATCATTTCAATCTCTTCAGAGCAAGAATGGCCATTACGAAGGTTATTAAGAACATTGAGATTATCACCCTCAACAATGAGAGGTTTTGTATGCGTAGATCTGTAGCTTTATGGATCCCTTTCCACGAGGCGAATCCTTCCGATCCGATAACATAATTGAACGGGGAGGCACCTGCTTCGATATGGATGATAGAGCCAAATTTTTCACGGATGATGAAGCCGAAAGAACCGAGGTTTGAGGCAGATAAAGCTCCATCAAATTTTAGTTTGTGCCAATCGAGCTCTTTAACCTTTCTCCAGTTAATAAGTTGGTTCCTTAATGTATGATATTATAGCATGTGGGTCTACTATGAAGTTATCAAAAAGTGTTTTGTTTCGAAAATACCAAATGCTCCACCATGAAGTGGCAAGAATAGAGAACTCATGATTTCCCAGATCAGTCTTTAGTTTGTTGAGAATCTCACATATATTAGTGGAGTTTGCAAACCTTCAATCAGCTAATAAGGGGCCTATATTTTGAACCTTTGTTTAAGAGGAAATTTCTATTTATTTTTATCAAATTCTGTATGGATAGATGTAGGTACAAAAAAGCTTTTGCATAATTAATGTGTAGTGGTTTTGCACCCAAGTTGGTTTTAATAAAGGTATAGCGACCAACTTGCGAGAGGGAGTTGATCGTCCATTTTGATAATGCATTTATGCTTGAGGTAATGATATCGTTGAAGGTAGTTTCCGCTACCTTATTGTTGATGAGTGATGGCAGGGCAACTCAAGTATTTACCTAGATTAGTAGTGAAGGGGATATGTAATTCGGTGTGAATTGTGGTTTTAAAATGTGTGCGGTAGTGTTAGTCTTTTTTGGTGGGATTTCGATGGCTAGGCCCTCGCACAAAGGATCTTATTAAAAGGAAAGAGGAACATTACATCGGGTCTACATCAGGCGTGGAAGCCTTCTGAGCATCGAAAAAAAGACGGTTGCGAACGCAGTCCGGAACCGAGTCCAAAATAACACAACCAAGAGGAAACGAAAAGGCAAAACAGGCAATTTGTGGCTGTTTGGAAGAGTGATTTGTGTAATTATTTCCTTGTTAATGATTTTAGAGTTTCCTTATATGTTGGTTTTTAATTTTCTTTTTAAATTGATGTGAGATCCCATTAGATCTCGAGTGATACTTAAATATAGGGCTGGCAAATGGTACAGAAATTACCATAAAATTACCATACCAACCACAAACCGACTATGTTGGTAATCATACTTGTGGTAACTAACATGGTGGTAACTACGTGAAGTGATACGGTAATGGTAATGAAATCTGAATATCATGATTACTCTGGTTACCAAGTATATATATTAATTTTTTTTATTTAATATTTTATTGTTATTACCTTTAAGTTTTAAGTTTTTTATTTATATTTTGTGTTTTGATTTTGACCTAAATTGGTCCTTTCTTCTTTTTCTACTAGAAACAATAGAAACATTTTGAATGTTTGAAGACTTTGAACTTGTTTTGTTTAAACTTGTAAGAACATTTTGAATGTTTGAACAATTGAACTTGGTTTGTTTCAAGACTTTGAACTTGGTTGATTTGAATTGGTTTGTATTTTAGGTTGTGAACTTGATTTATTTGAAATTTTAATAGGAGTTAACCATATTATTTTTGGTAACAATATTTTTTCGTTTGATAACTTTGATGACTACCAAAAGGTAGCCAAAGGGTTTCAAAAAAATACAAACAAAATTACAACTTGGTAACCATGGTAATGTACCGATAGTAACTACACGACTTGTGGTTGGTACGTGGTATGAAAATTTGCGTACCACCAGTTTGTGGTTGGTACATGGTAATCACCATTTTTTGGTGGTTACCGTACCATCCCAACCCTACTTAAATAATACTACTACCTCTGTTCATAAATAGACAACGTTTGACTTTTTGACACGTTTTTTAAGGAGTTAAAAACTATATAAAATATTAATTTTCTTTGTAATTTTTTAATATAATATAAGTAATTATTAATAATAAGTGTCATATTATCAAAAAAAATTATTTAAAAAGTTAATATTTTATATAATTTTAGCTCATTAAAAAACGTGTCAAAAAGTCAAATGATATCTATTTCTGAACGGAGGTAGTAATAAAAAAGCCAAATTTATAAATAATTATCTGGAAAAAAAATATTATAAGGATATTTCTGTTAAAAAAAAAAAAGTCAATCCAGAGTACATAAATTAAATACACCGTAAATCAGGGTTTAGGGCACCACGTCCATATCGACGTGGTGCCTTAAACCCTAATTTACCTTCAATTTTCAGTGTCTACTACCAAATTGAATTTGCAGTCAATTTTCAGTGACACCACGTGAATGTGTATTAACGTGGTGCCCTAAATACTGATTTGCCTTTAATTTTCAGTGTCTACGGTCACATCGATTCGGACATAACACCACCTCGATTTAGACCTGACACATTCATATGCGTACCACCATAATTTGAATTTGCGGTGTATCTAACGGCAAGAATAATTTTGTATAATTACAACCTAACCTAGGTGTAAGTTGATTGTTGACTATGTGAGTATTGAATACAGAGTAGATTAACGGTGAGTGGCACTTGAATGCGGTGTCCGTAGGCTGCCCAGTGACAAACTGTTGAAAGCCTTACTTACCTTCGCTGTCAGTGTGAGTGGAAACACATACATCATACATTCAATGTGTTTCTCTGATTTTTAATTGCTCGACAGATTATTTATTTTTGTTTTTAATTTACTGCTCTCTCCGATCAGAAATAAACGATGTTATAGCCTATGCACAAAGATTAAGAAAGACCACTTCTACCTTTAAATATCTCATCAAATAACTTTTACTCCCCATTACTTTTATTATGCACAAATTTAATTGGTTAAACAAAAAAAATTTACAAATTATATTATTATTAGTGCAAAAGTAAAAAAAAAATGTAATTATTACTTTTAAAACATCAAATATTATTAATCAAATTTCACCTTCTAAAATATCAAATATTTCCGACCGGATGGAGTAATATTTACTCTCTCCAATCTATATGAGAATTTAATTGGAAAAAATAGACAGAAAGAGAAGAAAATATTGCAACTAGAGAGTAGAGAGTGTAATTTTAAAAGTCTTTTGATTAGGAAATAATTCGATATCAGATATATCTGAATCTCGATGGCCGATAAGTCGGCAGATGAAAACCCGTCAATACATACAAACTAAAGCGAAAACAAAAGGCGGAGCAAAGATAGATAAGTTAATGGTAGAGCTAATAAACATTTATATGCTTAATTTGAGATAGAGGAGCCGAGAAAGAAAACAAAATCTCAATTGCAGAAGAGGATATTTATAATGTCTATTTAATCTAATGTTAGCTCTAGGAACATTGTTTGGCCTTAGACTAAGTTAGCGGTAGAGCAAAAATTGAAACGGATATATACATACATATGTTATATACTTATATATATTAGAAGTTTATATACATCTAAGTATATAATGTACCTCTAAAAAATTCTCTACAAATTTTAATTGAGTGGCTGATGAGGTTGCACACCTTAATTAGCTACTCGACCATGAGCTCCAACTTTCAAAACGTGAAGAGAATCGTTCCAAAACACCAGTAAACACAAACAGAAGCTAATGCATTGATAATGAAAAGAGTTTACAACCAAATCAAAACCAAAGCAAAAGAAACAGTAGAGATTTGTAGTGACGATTAGTCTCAATGAGGACACCAGTCACCAAGGTCAAAACCAGGGGGCAAAGAAGCTACCAATCTCTCTCAACACAATGTCACTGAGTGTTTTTGGATGGAAGGGAGCCCGATCTACACTCACAAAGGTCGGCTAGAGATAAAACCCTAGAAATCTCCTTCGGAGACAAGAATAGAGCAACAGTAAGCAAGCACCTCTCTTACTCCTCATATTAGGGTTTCATTACCCATATAAGGGAGAGTATAAGCATAACGACGCTGTTGCCCAAGCTCATCAGGAGAGTAACTTGTGATCCGAGTGGGCTCAAAGCCCATGGACAGTTGAGATCAGTTTTGGTCCGGATTGGCCCAAAACCATTACAATCAACCTTACAATATAAACATCCAACATTACACTCAGAATTACACAATGGTTAAGAGAAATGAGCCTAACAATTTACCCTCCTAATTCTGAGTTTACACATATCGTAAATCTTCCTTGTTGAATGTGGACTGGCTTTACTCCTTTGTCTATCATCGGCTATTTCATACCCCTTCTCAGCATCAGTTGGATTTGATCACGTGCAGGAATTCCCTGCAAAAGAGAAACTTATCAGTGGTTACAATCTAAGTACCAAAGTCTGCAAGATTAAGCTTTCCATCAATCTTCTTAACAATAAGAAGATGTAACAAACATCAATGTGCTTAGTCATCTCATGGTAGACAGGATCTTTGCACAGATAAAGGGCACTCTGGCTATCTGTGTGCAATACAGATTTATGGTTCTTTCTATCTACCTCTTTCATAATATTTTGGAGTCAGATTGCTTCCTTGGAGGATTCAGTAGCAGCTATGTACTCTGCTTCTGTAGAAGACATAGCAACAATAGGCTGCAACTGAGCCTTCCAAGAAACACAATTCCCACACCAAGTATAGAAGAAAGAGGTGGTAGACTTCCTGCTATCTTTATTGCTAGCATAGTTAGAGTCCACAAAGCCAAACAACTCAGAGGGTAAAGTATGCAAACCGTAAACCAAACCAAAATCAAGGGTACCAGCAATGTATCTTAGGATATACTTCATGGCTACCCAGCAATGTATCTTAGGATATACTTCATTAGAAACCTTGAACCTATTAAAGACTTTCTCAAGATAATCCTTTTGAGACAAAATTATTTGATGTTTGGATCTATATCTTGAAATCTTAATGCCAAGAATTTTTTTAGCAGGGCCTAAATCCTTCATGTCAAAAGATTTCTTGAGAGATTCCTTAACATCAAGTACCTTTGCTCTAGACTTGCATATAACCAGAATGTCATTAACATACAACAAGATATATAAGGATGATTCAGTTTTCACATGCATGAAATATAAACATGGATCATATCTGCTCATTCTAAAGCCAAGCTTAAACATGCAATTGTCAAATTTCTTATTCCACTGCCTTGGAGATTGCTTCAAGCCATAGAAAGATTTTTTCAATAAACAAACATGATCTGGTTTAGAGTGATCTTTAAAACCCTTGGGTTGTCTCATATAGATAATCTCATCAAGCTCACCATGAAAAAAAATTAGTTTTAACATTCATTTGATCAATTTCATAGTCATAAACAACAGCAATAGCAAGCAGAAGTCTTAGGGTTTTATATTTCACAACAGGTGCAAAAATATCATTGTAAGCAATCCCTTCTTTCACTGTGAATCCTTTGGCTACCAACCTAGCCTTATAGCTTGGTTGGCCACCAGGTTCCATACTGTTTTTGAGCTTATAAACCCATTTACAGCCAATCGACCTAGCATTTTTAGGCTTTGGAACCAGTTTGCAGGTTTTATTGGCTGTCATGGTGTTTATTTCCTCTTTCATAGCCAGCATCCATTTGACTACATGTTTACATTTAACAACACGTTCAAACAACTCAGGAGTATAAGCATCAACAACCTCATCAATCACAAAAGCAAACTCAATCTCATTGGTGAAATATTTCTTATTAGGAATTTTCACTCTAGGAGATCTATCTCGAGTAAGCTGGTAATTAGACAAATCAGGCACCTCATCAAAATTTTCAAAAACATGCTCAGATTCATTTTTAGACGAGGCATTTTCATAATTATCAACACTAGAGGAGTCAAAGAGGAGATAGAGGTGGAACTTGAGTCAGAGTTGCTTACCTCGCCACCTGATTGGTGGGGGTTGTCATCAGTATTTGAAGGAGCAATGACTTGCTCAGCATTTGCATTTGAAATGGAGCTGCTTGGCCCCAATGGGGATAGTGATATCAAATTCATTATCCAAATTTGCTTCTTGAGCTTTTGGATCATAGAAATGAACACCTGCATTCTCAAATCATTGTTAGAAGATTTTTTTAAATGAAATTCAGTTTCAATGAAAGTGACATCTCTGCTTGTAATTACTTTGTACCCTCCTGGTTGGATAACAAGTAACTTATAGCCTTTGACCCCCTCTGGATATCCAATCATAACACACTTGACAGACCTTGGTTGCAACTTGCCAATGTTCTGGTGAACAAAGGCAGTGCATCCAAAAGGTTTCAGGTGTGCTATATATGTTAGGTTTAGTTCCACTCCACAGATCATGTGGAGTCTTGAAACTAATTGCAGAAGAGGGGGATCTGTTGATTAGGTAGGCTGCAGTAGTGACTGCCACCCTCCACATTGAAGGTCTCAGACCAGAGCTAATGAGAAGGCACCTTGCCTTTTCAAGCAAGGTCCTATTCATTCTCTCTGTTGTACCATTCTGTTGTGGATTACCTGGAACTGTAAGATGCCTTTTAATACCATGTGTATGACAGAAACCATCAAAATCTTTGTTGTAAAACTCAAGACCATTATCAGTTCTAAGACATTTAAGTTTAAAAGCAGTGTGACCTTCAACTTTTGTTTTCCAAACCCTAAAAGCATCAAAGGAATCACTCTTAGCCCTAAGAATGTTCACCCAAACCTTCCTGAAATGGTGATCAATAAGTGAAATGAAGTATTTCCTCCCACCTATTGTGTCCACCTAGGCAGGTCCCCATAGGTCTGCGTGCACGTGGTCTAAGGGCTTATGAGCAACATACTTTGAATCAACAAACACAGATTTAGAATGCTTACCAAATAGACAGTTTTCACAATGTTTAAGCTTAGAGGGTTTACCTTCAACCATACCTTGTCTGAACAAATGATTGAGCCCTTTGTTACCAATATGACCAAGTCTAGAATGCCACAACATAGTTTTATGCATATTCATAGAAGCAGAGCACTCAGCAGACAAAGATGAAGCACAAAGAACATGGTTTCCAACAACATGATATAAGCCACCTTTCTTAATACCTTTAATGAGAACTTTACCATTCATAGAAACAGTTTTGATCCCATTTTTAGTATTAATATCACAATTCAAGTCATCAAACACAGAAACAGACAACAGATTCCTCTCCAAGTCAGGTGCCCACCTGACTTGTTGGAGGGTTGTAATAACACCATCATGCATTTTAAAGAGAACATTGTCTATGCCTTTGATCTTATGAACAGATAAATCACCAAGTCTAACCTCACCCTTAGTAGACTCATCAAGATAATAAAAAACATGCTTATCATAAGTAACATGCATAGTACAACCAGAGTCCAGAAGCCAAGCATCAGAGGGACTATCACAGGCAACCATAAGCAACTCAGAAGAATAAAATGCAGAGGAATCAAGCACAACAGTAGCACCATTTTTAGATTTCTTTTCCTCATCGTCTCTTTTCTTATAGCAATCAGCAATGGCATGATTTTTTTTCTTACAGTAGGTACAATGCGTCTTACCAGGTTCATGAGCTTTGTCCTTATCCTTTTTCTTGTTCCTCTTTCTATTCTTAGAGTTTCCCTTAGTAAAAAGCACATCAGTTTTAGAACCAGATTTATCAGGTTTATCACCTTTCACTTTAAACACTTTGATAATCTCATTTTCTGAGCAATAGCCTCAACAATTCTTTTCTTAGTCAATGACTCATTACTAAACTGAATAACATCCTTAAAAGTGTCAAATTGAGATGGCAAAGCATTAAGGAGAATAACAGCTTGGTGAGTATCATCAATTTTATCATCACAACGTTCAAACTCTTGTGTCATCCTAAGAAATCTATCTAGATTATCATCCAAAGACACAGAAGCATCCATTTTAAAATTGAAAATACGACACAACAAAGATATTCTACTCGACAAAGTCTTAACTTGATAAAGATCTTGAAAAGCTTTCCATAAAGACACAGAAGTATCACAAGTTACTACCTTTTGAGCTACCTCATCTAATATTTGAATCATGATCTCACTGTGAGCAATGAGATCAAGTTCTTTCTTAGCCTCAACAGTTATGTCTTGAGGAAGCTCATTTACAACTGATTTCCAGCATTTTTCTTTGATCAGAATAGCTTTCATCTTGACTTGCCACATGGCAAAGTCAGTGGTGCCGTCAAAATTAAAGGTTTAATACGATAAGAGTTATCAGACATGGAGAATCAAAGTTCCTGCAACAAGTGAAAGACAAAATCAGTGAAATATTGGAGAGAGGTGAGCACTCAAACCCTACAGTTGTCAAGCTAAGAGTTTGAATCTCGTAAAGCGCTAGCGGAAGCAAAACAAGAGCATTCAAGGAGAGTTATGAAGAAAGAAATCTTCAAAACTCAAATATTTCCGAGGGTTTTTGTTTAGATCTGAAATGTTTTTGACAGATCGAAGTTTTCAATGGAATATGTCCTCAAAACCCTAGATCTGGAGTTCCTTTCAGAAAAGATTACTAGATCTTTGAGATCCAGAGCCTTAAGGAGAGCTAGCTCCAGGAACTTTAACAGAATCAGAGACGAGCGACAAGGGAATGTCACCAAAGAACTCAGATCTGGAGTTTCTATCAGAAGAGCTCTCAGATCTTGAAAGATCTCGAGCCTTAAGGAGTGCAAGCTCCAGAAACTTCAACAGAAATAGAGATCCGGGACAAATGACACTTTATCTTCGTAGATCTGGAGCTTAGAAGAATGAAGAACCCCCCTAAGCTTCAACAGAAACCCGAAGAGAATGCCAGATCTGGAGCCTAAGAGATCTAAGAACTCAAAAGCTTCAACAAATTCGGATTTAAAACGAGAAAACCCTTTAAAACCTTAATGCTCTGATGCCACTTTGAAGAGAATCGTTCCAAAACACCAGTAAACACAAACAGAAGCTAATGCATAATAAAAAGAGTTTACAACCAAATCAAAACCAAAGCAAAAGAAACAGTAGAGATTTGTAGCGACGATTAGCCTCGACGAGGACACCAGTCACCAAGGTCAAAACCAGGGGGCAAATAAGCTACCAATCTCTCTCAATACAATACTGAGTATTTTTGGATGGAAGGGAGCTCGATCTACACTCACAAAGGCCGGCTAGAGATAAAACCCTATAAATCGCCTTCGGAGACAAGAACAGAGCATCAGTAAGCAAGCACCTCTCTTACTCCTCATATTAGGGTTTCATTACCCATATAAGGGATAGCATAAGCAGAACGACGTCGTTGCCCAAGCTCATCAGGAGAGTAACTTGTGATCCGAGTGGGCTCAAAGCCCATGGACAGGTGAGATCAGTTTTGGTCCGGATTGACCCAAAACCAATACAATCAACCTTACAATATAAACATCCAACATTACACTCATAATTACACAATGGTTAAGAGAAATGAGCCTAACAAAACGATCCAGGTCTTGTGAAGAAAACAAAATCAAATATCAATTCTGAGCACAACAACTCGACATCAACGATTCATCACTGTTTCATCAAGGAAATATGGGGTCATTGGACAAAGATAGAAAACGGTTGAATAAGCCTTCATTCATTCACTCTCATCAATCCCAAAAACCTACCACAAAGCTTGTATATAGTCAGAGGATCTCGTGTGTGATTAGCTCAACACAACAAGACAAAATAAGCTAGCAGTCATTATTACAAAACCAAAATGAAATGCAACTGTAATGAGAGGAAATGCAATGCAAATGATAAATGAATGGAATGTGATCATGAGACCATCCAATTCTCACAATCAACAATATTCTTCATATCCTCTCCTCAAGTTGGGACCTCTGTGAAGCCAATAAGTCCCAACTTAGAAGATAGACGTAGGTGTTGACTCCACTAAAGGTTTGGTTAAGACATTAGTCAACTGAGATCCAGTTCTGATATGCTGAGGGAGAATAAAACGTGCCTGCAACCTTTCCCTTACAAAATGGCAATCAATTTTCAAGTGTTTTGTTCTCTCATGGAAAACAGGATTCTCAGCAATATGTAATGTAGCTTGATTATCACAGTAAAGAGCAATTGGTAATGGCACCTTTATCTTCAAGGTGTTCATGACACCTTCAAGTTACAACCCAAGTAATTTTAGCTTATTGTTTAAGATGGTTGGATTAGAAATAAGATATTTGTGAACTGTTTGACTCATTATTGACCCATGTAACCCATCCCTCCTGGTTGTAGTTTAATCAATCCCTTGGAGTGGTGTCATTTCCTTGGTGCGACTGTGTTTAGTTCCGATTGAAGTTGCAATCTCGGATGTCTTGATGATCGAGTTGATCGTAGCAGTGTTCGTGGTTTTTGAAGATCCCTCATCTAGGTGACGGTAACGTCATTGATCCACAGTTCCCAGGAGTTAGACATCTATTTCCATTGTTGGGTTTTTGCTTATGTCTCCCCGACATCGACATGTTGCATCAGTCTTTAACTTTCTCATGTTCCGAGCATTCGCAATCTTCCCTTTGTCCTCAACTTCCACTATGCCAACTATGATTCGATGGGATCACTAATGTTTGGGTCTTTTTTTTTTTGGTTTATGCTTGATTCTGAGTTGTATCATGATAGTTAGCTGTTTGCCTTTTGGCCTTTTGAATTATTATCTTGATAAAAAAAGGGGGAGAAATAGGCTGATGGATTACAATATAGTATTCCAAAACAGGAAGAATTGTTAATGAAAAAAAAAAGTACCCACGAAAAACATTAACTATTTCCGATGGGTAGGAGGGTGACCCGATGAAGATGTAGGCTCGAGAGTCGAGCCGTAGAGCTTAGAAGTGGAGCACATCGACGAAGAAGGTGCGCGTCTATGTGGTCTTGGCTCTCGGCGATTCTTTGGTACTTGCGATCCGGCTGGGGCTGACCCTCTTGTTGTAACACACACTAGATCAAATAGTTGAAAGAAGGGTGTGTTTGGCAAAGAATCAGTACATTATCATCATATCAGCACAGTTTACCTTATAAGCATAGAACAACGGTCACAAATTCAAACAGCTGAGAAACTAGAGAGCCGAAGTATACAAAATCAACTCTACCTAGAATGCAAAATTGCTTCAAAGATTATGGAAGTGTCAAACAAGCACTCAGGGTTACAGCTAACACTAGCTGCATATTCATCACTCATCAGATTCCATCACGAAAAATCGACAGCGAACACCTTATTCGACTACCGACTCTTACTTACCGCTGCATTATCTCTAAAACAAGAAAATGAAAGCCTCATCGGTTGCTTTATGAAGGAAAAATAAAGTTATCTGGGCTGATGCTGATGCTTACATCTTGACCTCCCACACCCTGGCGGGATATACTGGATTGATGTTGATGTTTGATGTCCTCACTCAATCTATAACAGATAACAAACAAAAAGGCACTTGTTCACCTAGATATGAAGCAACAGGTTTATCATTTCAAGGAGGCCTTAACCTCCCTGCACGTACAGTCGATTCAATCCTCATTCATAGGGAGCTCAATGTCACAAGACAGAGATCACCTTTGGCTACCCAGTAACGGTTGAGAAGGACCTGCAATAGATCGAAAGCTGCACAGTCAGTAAATGGCCAAGCAAGTGCATTTTCAAGTATATAGCAAATCAAGATCTCACATGAACCAAGGGTAAATCACATTCTTAGAACTTAACTTATTCAAGTTGTTTTAAATGAACCAGGAGCAAATGCCTTTCAGAGATTTTTCAAATATATCCCTAATCTTTTGGAAATTGCTTTCATTTTCAGAAGACCTTTTGGTCTTAGAATAGAACAATGAAAATGGCTGAGACCCATTTGAAACAATCCTAAAAGGTTGAGGGATATAAATACAGTTTTTACCCTATGAACCAACAAAAATGAAATAGGTTTTGACAAATTATAACAAGATCAAGTCTATCCCAACGTTATCGTTCCATATCCTATGATTTGGCTCCTCCACATTAACTATTTTTAAAAGGGTGTTCATCCAAAATCATACAGTAACTATGTTTGACATCTATGCTACCTAGTAGCAACTGCCAATGAGTAGCGCGCAACCTTAAAGAATTAAAAGGATATTTGGTTAGTAGTTTCTCATTATCTCAAATCTATTGATCCCAGTAATATTGGTTTGCTCAAACTTACTGATTTCAGCATATTGACAAAGATAATGCGTAAGAGGCGGGAAACAAAAAGAAATGCACTGATACCTCCATTGTTTTGGTGTGCTCTTATAGCATTCCTTCGTCTAGATATTTCAGAGATCTCATTCATCACCAACTTTGATAACAGAAGACCCGCAATCAGGGCACAAAACATTAGCATTGCGAAAACACGATCCCATCCCTGAGTTGAAAGAAAGCCTGTAAGAAGAGGGCCCATTGCCGCACCCACAGACCCCGTACCATCAATGATAGCAGTCACAGTAGCAAGTGCACGCGAGTCTCCCCTGAGGGAGCTGTGAGTACCCAGATCAGCCGAAACAGCAGTTGTGATGAGCGCATATGGTCCATTAACACACAAGCCAGCCAACATCATTAGAACTATGTTGACGGACATTGAAAAACCTCCATAGGTTCTATACAGGAGCATTGAAGGAATTGCAGCATACATAAATGTCGCCGCTGTGATAGCTCTGGCTCGAAGTTTATCAGAGATGTAACCAGCCAGAATGCCACCAACAATACCCCCGACATCAAACAAGGTCGAAAGATTCCCAGCGGATTTTACCGAAACATATTCTCCACCAATTTCTGCAAGTTACCAAACATGGAGGAGATGAAATCTTGATATATTCTCCACTGACTTCTGCAGGAGACGATATGAACACTCTTGTTACTAGTTGCTTGCACTTGTTTTGTATTTACTGTGAATTCTATGTCTCTGTTCAGTAACTACAAAACAAGTGCAAACAACTAGTAACAAGAGTGTTCATACAGTCTCCTGCAGAAATTGCACACTTTTATACACAATTACCAAAGCAAAAGACTAAACATTTCACTTACCGTCCATTAGAATGACAGAGCAAATGTACACTTCGAAGGCTCAAATACCAAATATAAAGATGAGGTTCTTCAATATGGAACTTATGAGTTTGACTAGTACGTAGAGGTCACTTAATATCATCAGACCAGTATTAATATGAGTTTAGCATAATTTACTGAATTAGGTTCATCGTTAAGAAAAATAATCTCTCACATCAAAACCCTACATATGCATATTACTAGAGGTCCTTGCTTGATCCCCCCACCACACACACACACAAAAAAAAAAAAAAAACTCAGATCTCTCACATTCTTTTAGGTAATGTTTTTGTATCAGAGGAAGAGATGGAACTTAAAACAGACAGAAGACGGCAAAATGTTCCAAGGCAATTAGCTAATTCAACTGTAATATGTAGAAGTTGGATATGAACATAGAGCAATCAAATGCTAACCTTTTTACAACAAAATAGATCATCACTTTTAAAAGTTTCTGACAACAATTGGTATTTTCTATCCCCAAAACAGCACTGAAAAAGCCTTCTAAAAATGGCAGGAGATAAATCAATGGAACTTCGTAAGGGATGATTTCAGTAAGAAGGATAAGCAATGCACAAAGAAAAGAATAGCATGTTAGAAGATAGAAACAGGAACCAACCTGTCTGGCTGAGATAAAATGGTAACCAATAAAGAAATGTGTATGCCACCAGCTTAGCAAAGAGAAGACATAAAGCAAACGGTATAACACCCGGTATCAGACAAGCTTCAAGGAGCCCCACACCTCTTGTAGCAGCAGTGCGGTCTCCATCTTGTTTTTGTTCCTCTTCATCACCAGGCTTTCTAGGTGAACATGGAACTAATTCGTAAGGATTAGGGAAGCCCACGTCTTCAGGATACGCAGACAAAAACAGGTAAACTAGTATACCGCCCATGAAGATCAAAGCACCGGGAGCTATGAAAGACCAACCCCATCCATATTGCAAAACACCTGCAGCAAGAAGAGATCCAGAGATATTCCCTACGGATGTATGAGCATTCCATACACCCATAATCAAACCTCTCTTTCGCTTGCCAAACCAATTGCCAATAACAGCAACCACAGATGGCCAACCTGTGGCCTGAAACAATCCAGCAAGCATTTGCATTACCAAATAGAACCAAAAGGCATGAATGTTCCAAAAGTAACCCAGGCCAAATAGAGCAACAAACATGCCACTGCCAAGCATCCCAACCGTTAAAAACAGTCGAAGGTCCAACTTATCCCCCAAGTGTCCAGCAAAATACATCCCCATAGAGTAGCATGCAAGAAATGCAAGATCAATCTCGCCCAATTTCGAAGTTCCATCTTTTCCATTGAATGGAGCCCATCCTTTTTTCTCAAATCTAGTTCTGTTGCTATCTAAAAATTCCCTCTTGACGAAGACATTGCCAACGGGCCAAGGATGATGCTCTGATCTAGTAGCCGGTTGTGGATCCAATACACTCTTCACGACACTACTAGGTTTTCGAGAAGCATGGTAGCAAGCATATGCTATAAAAGTAACCAGCAGAACTACATGTCTATAAGTATGAAAACTCCAATCTTTGCCTCTCAAACTTCTTACAAGAGAAATTCCCAGAGGGATCCCCCTATTACTCCGAGTCATCTTGAGCTTCAAACAGGCTCAGCCTAAAAGCAGATACAAATTAATCACGCAGCAAGATACAATTTCGACGTTTTTAAGCAGCCAATTCAAACATAAAATCATCTCTGAACCCAATCTTCAAGAATTTCCTGTTTTTTGAACGAAAGCATCTACATAGACTACATTCATTACCATCAGGAAGTAAACTACACAAGTTACCATAATAAAAGCTACAGTGAATAAGCCAGCGATTACGATTCGTTTGCAATTACTATAGAATGGAATCTCAACTTCTCCAAATCAGAAACAACAATAAAAAAAAATTGAATCACGAATTTCACATCGATCCTGCGATCCATATCTCTCAGAAACAAACATTAATACAATTAATTGGAAAAACAATCTCATTCAATGCATCTATAATCAGACAAAAAGGAAGGAAACACGAAAATTAATGGTGAAAAGAACTCGAGAAGATGCAGAAAATCAGGAATCCGTACATTAGAGAAACAGTTGTTCATTCCAAATAAAAAGATGCAGTGTACCGTCACTTGTCATCGAAAAAACCTATCGAATCCGAATTAAAGACCAAAATCGCAGTAACTGAGAGAGGGATCGCGCAACGAATCGAAACCTCGGCAATGGCGAAACGGAGCGAAAAATCACAGAGTAAGAAGGAAAAAGAGAAAAAAAAACGAAAAGAGGAAAAGGAGAAGGCTGACACGTACGAAGCAGCGCGAAAATGGAGGATTGATGGCTCCGCCGAAGAGGGAGGAGGTGAGTGGAACGAACGAACGGGTTTCGTGTTGAAGAGCAACGAAAATGGTGACTCTCAGAAAAGGACGGGAAATAAGAGTGACGTTACTGAAAAAGGAAAAAGAAAAAAGAGAGGACACGTGGCAAATACGTGATGCGGTTTTTTTATTTGGAGGTTTGTGGTATATGACGGTGACGTCCCCGTTCCGGAAAGTGGAAGTGACTCAAATGAGGGAAGTGGATGACTGTGTACAGGGGCAATATGGTAATTGCACTTGTATGGGATTTTTGGAAAGGCCAGGTGGGGCCCAGGGCCCAAGTATATTAATGGAATATGCCGCGGATCTGTTATGGTGATTACGTGGTGGAACGAATCCAGAGTCGGTTTGGCAAGGCATTGTTTTGTTTGGCCACGTGGCGTTAGGGAAGTAATTAGCAAAACGTTTTTCTTTTTATCATAACTAAGTACGATTCTCGCGCCATAGCGCGTTTTTTAAAACGAAAATATTATATATAAAAATATTATAAAATATTAATAAATGTTAAGATAAAAATCATTAAAAAAAATTTTACAACAAATATATCTTATAATTATCTCGGAAAATTATTTTTTAAAAATCTTATGTAAAGTATAATACATAAATATAGATATTTTAAATTACTTATTAATAATAATATCAATATCACTATAACATTGTTTAAATGTGATGTGTCATAATCAATAATTATATTCAATGTTTTGAATTAAGCCTAATAATTAGTAAATAAATTTGAGTTAAGGTCAATAGTTATATTAGATTGAATTCAATGTTTTGAATTAAACCCAATAGTTAGTAAAATTAAAGAAAAAAAAAGAGAATTAAAGGAAAAAGAAAAAAAAAGAATTGAAGAAAAAAAATGGGAAAAAAAACATGATTGATCAAGACTCCTAAAATGCCTCTAAAATTGACTCATCATCCTAAACTCTTCTAAATTAAGAGTTTATATAGAAACACATTTTACTCCAATATTTAATCTTAATTCAGTTTGATCAAATTCGACCACTTTATATCTAAATTGGATAGGGTAGGGTTTATCTAAAAAAATTAGCCTATTTATTGAACCATTACTTAGTCGTTCTACACCAGGAACATGTATTATAGGACTCATTTAAAAGAGGTTGATCATTCTACTGCAACGTATAAAAAAATAAATCCTAATTCAATATAGTAAATGGTTAGTAATCCTAGTGGCTACTATATTGGGAAATCTTTTTTAAATTAGACTAATCAATCAATGAAGTTTTAACAGAACAATAAACGAGAACGGTTTTCTATCCTATGCCCCAACGGTATAGGATAAGAAGTCAAATTGAGAAATATTTCTCATAAATACACCCGATTTAGCAATTTTTAAATTAGATTATGAGGTTCACCCATTTCCTTTTTTGGGTTTTATTTCTCAATATAGTATCCTTATTCTATGTTATTAGGGTATACTCAGTGTTCTAAATATCGGATATATCGGCCGATATATCGGGAATATTTAGATTCCGCTACGATATCGGCATATCGGGTGAAAATATCGGTCAACGTCATATATCGGGTCAATATCAGCGATATATCGAGTCAATATCGGTGATATATCGGGGATATTTAGAATTGCTAACTTTTATAAAACAATTTTAGCCTTTAGAACCCGATATATCGGGTCGATATCGGCAAAATATCAGGGATATTTAGAATTGCCAACTTTGATAATATTATTTTAGCCTTTATGAATGAAGTTTTTATTTTGTCAAGTTTATTTGGTAATTTAGTCATTTAAATAGTATTTTTTTCATGTATGTTTTTATATTTTGAAGTATAAATATAATATTTATAATTAAAAATTAGCAAAGCCGATAATTTCAATATATTCCTGATATATCTGTTGAGAGAATGAAAGATGTGAACAGACCAAAAAGAGTCCCATATCGAAAGTATGAAAGATCAACCCATAGTATATAAGCTAGTGGGTTACTCCTTCTATTGCCAATTAGTTTTAGGATGGAACACCGCTCGGCTTATGTGCTAGGCTATTAGCGTAAGAACGCATGTGTGCACACGACCCCCGATCCCGATTTCCAATGGACTTCAGTAATATTATTTTTACTTCCAACCGATACGAGCCCGATAGACAAACCGAAACGAGAATAGTATATATGGAGTATACAAGTGCACGTACACAACAACTTCACTCATCAAATCTATCAATCAACGGATTCATATATAAACAGAATTCACAATAACAAATAAGATAAACGAATTGAAAATGAATTAATGTTAAATAAATAAAAAATAATACATGAATCTCATCTTCCCAACTTTGCAGATCCATTAAAATCCATTCAATGCCGTATCGTATGATCTCTGCTGAACAGCATTCCGCACTTCTATGGAGTGTACAGCCAAGAAAAACAATGAAGAGAACTGCAACTTGTTTACTTTACCTTGTTAATTAATTGGAGGAACCTGTTGAAGTTATACGTGGATTTCATGAAAATTTTATTAATTATAATACATTTTGGTAACTATAGAATACGGAGTATTAAATTTGTTTATTTTATTTTCAGAAAAAAATTCAATCAATTTTATTGGATTTGAACAACATTGTCGAATCAATTTTTTTTTTTTTGGAAGAATGGTTCCTTGGAGATGCGTTTTCACTGTCCACATGAGACTCCTGATGTTTGAGACTCCTGATGTGTTGCTGGCCTACGGTGTTGCTTCGGGGTAGTGCTTAGCTTCGTCTTTCGTCTACGTCCTCGTCTTGTTCGGTTTAGTTGGGTTTTGTTTCGCTTTTGTGGAGTTCTGGCCTGTTTTCTGCACCATCCTTGTATTTTTATGTTTGTTTAGACGGTTTCCGTCTGCGGACTTGTCGGCCTTCGAGGTTCAGGTTTGTATGACCTCGAATTTTTTCCTAATAAAAAAAAACATTGTCGAATCCAGTAAAGATCTCGTACAACACCATGTATCACCAGGTGTATCACAAAATTAGTTTATATGAAAATTATTATTAAAAATTTTAAAAAATTTTAAAAAATATTGTATTTGATAATTCATACACATTTGTAAAAAAATATATTGAAGAATTATAGTAATTTTGTTTTTGCTAAAATGTTGTTATTTTGTGACTTTTACTCATATGTATTTTTTAGAAAAAATATTTTTAAGATTTTTCAAAATATTTTTTTAACAAATGTGTATGAATGATCAAATACAATATTGTTACAATTTTCAAAATTATTTTTAACAATAATTTTCATATAAACTAATTTTGTGACACACCAAAAATAAGAACAAACAACCAAAGTAATGTACAAGTTATTTTGAGCTTTGGATTTTTTATTTTTTATTTTTTTTAAAAAAAAAAACACTTATCAACTAGACATGTGATTTTTTAAAAAAAAAGTTCTGGTCGGATCAAGCTTACTTTATTAGTAGGGTAAAGTGGAGAAAACCATCCCTTAAATATGACATATTGCTCAAAACCACCCTTAAATCCAACATTGCAGAAAACCACTCTTTACATACATCTTGTTTGCAAAAGATCACCTCGCCTCTATGTACTGTTAAAGTTTCATTAAATGTCTTTGAAAAAACCAAAATTATCCCTATACATATCATTTTCTTGTCACCACTCGCTCTCCACCTATCTTTATGTACATATGTACAACTCCACACACACTTTTTTAATTGAAATTATTCAATAACTCTTACGGTCCTATACCAGGTGATGCGGGTCAAGATGGCCATCTGTGAATCGTTGTTCGACCCACAAATGGCCATCTTGACCCGCATCACCAGGCCCCCTTCAATCCATGCCAAAATCTCTCCACAACTCCTCTAGAGATCCCCTTCAATATCGTCTCTCCATATGATAAGGGTATTTTAGTAATTTACCGTTTTTCCTCTAAAACTTAACGGAATTAGAGATAGGGTAGTCTTTGGTAAATAAAAGGTATATAAAAGGTGATTTTCTATAATATTGATTTTAAGGAGCGATTTTGAGCAATATTTTATGTGCTCTTTGGTTTAATGCAGTTTACCCTTACTAGTATGACGACAGGTTCGGGCTGGACGATTTTCATTGTTCATACCTCCCTCCCAAATAAAATTGTGTATATTGTGGACCAGGCTGCACTTATCTTGTTTGTAGCAATTGGGCCTATGGCCTTCCCATTAATTTTAGTAGTTGCACATTTTTGTACTACAAACCTCTCATACCCACACTCTTGGCCCGTATATCCTTCTAGAAATTGACGATCTTCTCATTTTCAACTGCTCAACGGATATTGTTTAAAGTCACCAAGTCACTCATGAGTTTGAAGAGCTTTGATCTGATGATACTAACGATCTAACTAATATCCTAATTATCTAAATAAAATCTTAATTAATAATTAATTCTAATATATCCTAATAGTAATGACCCTGATTAATTTAAACAAAAATTATAAACTCTATCAATATTACTCCACATGTGATCTTCTTCTTTCTCTTGAACAGAAAAGTGATTAGCGAGAAACTACATTTTTGATATTTTCGGATGAGAACTACAAATTCGTGATTAGTTAAAATGTCAGTGGTAGGTGGACATGTGTACATGATCTAACCGTGTCAAACCTATCTCGAGGGAGTTAACTCGTGTAACTGATGAGTTGCCTCTTTTGAGTCACTCTTCATCTACATAAAAACATGCTTATGATTTATAATTTGAAGTTCTAATCCATGAGAATGTTAGAAAAACTCTTATGCTAGCCCTTCCAATTTTTTTTCTAGTTAAAAAAAAACAAATGAAAAGTTAATTAATTTTTTTTGATCAGCAAAGTTAATTAATTTTGAAGATTAAAAAAAGTTTACTTAATTTCAACAACTTTGTTTGTTTTTGGATAACCAAGATATAATAAAATGAAGAAAGAGAGACACCTGAAACTCAAAGATTCTCATTGTCTCTCTCTCTCGCGCTCCGTGTGGCTCCCCAAATTTCTCTCCTCTCTTTCTCTCTCTCGCTTTGGGAACCCTGTTTTTGATAGCACACCCACACCATCGATCGATCTATCGACCGATCCGCCATTTTCGCTCTCCGTTGCTCCCATACATGTTCGTTTCTCATGCTTTCTTTTCAACCACTGTTTTTTTCTTCTCCTTCTTTTCCTTTTCTTTCCGCGTATCTCGATTTCTCTCTCTGCGAATAACTGTTTTGTGTTGTTGTTGTTGATGAATTTGTTTCTGTTGCCGCCGATGACATAGGTTTTTGTGCTTTCGGTTTCGGCGACGATGAATGGGGGTAAACCGTTGGTGTCTATTCAACCGGAGGAGCTCAGGTTCAAATGTACGCTCTCTAATTTCTATTGGTTTTCCTTTTGTCTTGTTAATTTTAGTTTCGATTCGAGTTCCTTGTTGCGAGTTAATTTTAATGATTGCCTTAGATCCGCTCGCTTGAGCTCTAAATCGTGATCTTTGAAGCTAATTTGCAAAACTGATTATCATTGAGAGGAGGCAAACTAGAAATCAAGGAATCAATCCTCGTTTTGAAACTCTTTCAATCGTCAAACGCCAACTGAAATTGAAACATATTCTGAATAATTACATAACGGTTTTTAATTTGTCATTGCTGTCTACCAAGCTGTTTGGACTTTAGCTCGAATTAGCTATTCATTTTTTTGGGGCTGTGTAGAAAGGAAAACTAAAACTAGATTATTGTCCATCTGAGCTTATTTAGTTGGTACATGAATAATTCACTCGAATAGTTGATAGGGAGGTTTGGGGGGAAGGATATAGGCTTTATAATTTAGGATTTCCGGTCCAAAAACATGTATCTTAATTCTTAATGCCTCTGTAATGAATGATCATATCTCTGTATAGAGAAATATATCAGTCAGTACGAAATCATTACTGTGATACATGTTTTCTTTATCCCAGTAGCAGTTCTCTAAAAAGTTTGGTAGAAGTTACTGGTTGAAATTGATCACATACAAAGGGGGAAAAAAGGAGAGTACCATGTTCAGATTATACAGTCAAATGCTTTAATTACAGATTCATATTTTCTTTCAGTTTTAGAACTTGGTTGATTGCTTCTGATAGTGAATAAATAATTATTTGTTTATCTGGCTACATTTGTGTAACTTAATTGCTTTTTGAGCACTCATTGCAACTATTAACCTTGGTGGACAGTTGAGCTGGAAAAGCAAACTTATTGTGATCTTAAAGTTTCAAACAACACTGATAATCATGTTGCTTTCAAGGTAAAGATTGGTGTATAATCCATCCTTCTTTGTTTGGTTTCCTTACTTTCTGATCCTTGCTTTTAATTGTTTACTAATTTCTGGTCCTTGCTTTTGTTTCTTTATTAATATCCGATGCTTTTATTTCTTTATTAATACTCCCTTGTGCTTTCCAGGTCAAAACTACTTCACCTAAGAAGTATTTTGTCCGACCAAATACTGGTGTTATTCATCCTTGGGATTCATGTGTCATCAAAGGTGAGAATCTGTCATTGTTGCATAAAATATAAAATCACTCCATGAGTGTCTCCTTTGAATCATGCTACAAGCTCAAGTGGTGAGTTATTTACTCCTAGGTGGTCGTTTTGTCTAATTAGAAGCGGTTGTCATAATTTCCGTTATTGTACAGCCACACTTGCTTTGAGTAACAATATTTTTCTTCTAACATATCTGAACTCTTAAGATCTTTTTTTTTCGGGCAATACAATGATTTTTATATTCTGGATTTATAGTTACTCTACAGGCTCAACGAGAATATCCACCTGATATGATAATCAGGGATAAGTTTCTTCTTCAGAGCACACTTGTTCCTCCAAATACTGATACTGATACTCTTCCATCCAATACTGTAAGTATTTTATTTTTCATATTTTATAATGTTAGGAATGTCTTGTCTTATTTTAACTTGTCAGTTGTCACCTCCATATAAATTTACTCATCTGATGTTGCCTTACACAGTTCACTAAAGAGGGTGGAAGAGAACTAGAAGAACATAAGCTTAGAGTTTTATATCTCTCTCCTAACTCGGCTGAAGAAGATGATGGTTCTAAAAACAGTTCCAAACGAAGCCCAGATGAGGCAAGTTTAGTTATCTCTTCAAAACTCACTAAGGCTTGTTTTTTCATAGGATTTCTTTTACTTGTTTCTGTTCAGATATTTTTATGATTTTTGCTCATCCACAAATCACATTACTGTTATTTCCTTAAGGTAAGCTGGCAAAGTAGCTAGCTTGCTGATCAACTAGAGCTTTCTTATGCGCTTAACAATGTTGTTTTGCTTATTCTTCCACATGTGTGTTTGCAGTTTCAAGCACAAGCTTCAAATATTAATGATGTAAGTACAATGTCTCCTCCTCTTTTGTCTGGAATAAACCATGCATACATAACGACGTCGACAATAAAATTGAACAAATTCTTTGGAAGTGTCAAACAGCTTTAGAGATGAAGCATCTCTCAATAATAAGCAGGCCACTAGCATTTTTCATAATTTGAATGTTTGTTCTAGTTACTTTGGGAAAACTTTTTCATGTATTCGTAAAATAAAAGAATTGAGATATATGGTTCTTGCATTTGCTTTATTTCATTGTGGATAAGATGACTTCTCTTATGAGTCAGGATATTCATAATATGATTGTTTTATCAATAATCAGTGAAGCACAAAGTGATTGCTCTGTTGAATGTGGCATAATTTATCTCTTCCTTGCGGATCTTCTTGAGCAACCTTGATGGATTCAGCATATTGTTTTTTGTTTCTCTTTCATCTAGTCCTCATAATTGCTGTGCTGTCTTAGCAGAATCCAGTGTTGAGGCATCTGAAGGAAGAAAGGGATGCTGCTGTTCAGCAAACACAGCAACTCCAACAGGAACTTGTGAGTATCTGCAGCCTATACCCTTTTTCTCTTTGAAACTTATGCACTTTATCAAGCCTTGAATGTATACATCATCCAGATTTCGAATAAAAGCTTCTTGATGAGCAATAACCATGTATAGTAAACCTTGTTAGTAGTTAGGTCAAGGATTTTCAGTGAAAAAGAATGCATAAATCTCTAGATATGATAGATTTTCTGCAACTGATTTGACTTATTTATGCTATATAAATCAAGACATTAACCATCAGCCCATTACTAGAGCATAGAGGGATCTGAAATATGCAACTTAAGTTAAGCCGAGATGACTCTGTTCGACTGAGGAAATGATTAAATAGCTGGGATTATGCTTATGATAGCTCAAAATCTTGAATAATTCTTGTATTCCTCGAGGATCATGGTTCTGTTTGCTGGTAAAATCATGTCATGTTAGCTGACTAGCTGATATCATCACAAGAAAAATTAGTCTAGTTCATTTCACCAACCAGGAGCTCCAATTTACCTTGGCCTCCAAAGAGAACTGAAAACATTAAATGTTAGCCGTTTGTGAAATTTCTCGTCACATACTCTAAATGTTCTTTTCTGTTCCAGGAAACATTGAGAAGAAGCAGGCAGCGTAAAGGCAACCCAGGATTCTCCTTGACATTTGCCGCTCTTGTGGCGCTCATAGGAATCATGTTCGGCTTCCTTCTAAAACTCTCCTTGTCTTCACCCTCTCCCACAGTATAGCTCGACACCCCCTCAGAAAAAACGTGCAAGACGTCAAACAACCTTGTGTGTTTAGCCTCCTCATTTGTTATGAAGTAAAACTGATAGATTTAAATTAAACCAAGAAATTCATTCCTCCATTCCCCCCCTCACTTTTTTTGTGTGCATAAGTCTCTTCATGTTCGTTTCCCGATACCGCTTTCTTGTTCTACTATTTTCCTTCACATGTAATCTGCTGCAGTAGAAGTTGAATCTTAAGCCCTCTTTGATCTTGTTTGTAACTAGATTTGTCGGTATGAAGATTTTCAATACATATATCATCACAGTGAATTCAATGCACAATATTGTAAATTAAGATCCTCATCGTCCAAAATGTCACTAAACAGATCTTCAACAACATCAAATCACACTCCAATCCAAGTCCTAAGCCATCAATGGATTTCTTCATCGCCACCATCACATTCACCGGGGAACTTGAAGCCGAGACGCTTGGCAGT
Source organism: Persicaria maculosa (assembly GCA_963922045.1). Lineage (NCBI taxonomy): Eukaryota > Viridiplantae > Streptophyta > Magnoliopsida > Caryophyllales > Polygonaceae > Persicaria > Persicaria maculosa. Next base: position 21,579,815 of record OY998259.1, on the reverse strand, counting down.
CTCCAAGATATCGACACCACCACCGCTCTCATGACAGCGATGCTGAAGCTCCTCTCTCGCCAGCAATGCCAGCACCTCCATCAGCGTATCGACATCACTGTCGGTTGTTCGTTGCGCATTTGCTTCCTCTTCTTCATCGTCCTCGTCGTAGTCTTCAATCTCCTCAGTATCACATTCCTCGTAGTTCTCGTCAATCTCTTCGGTTTGTAAACTCGAACAGCCCTCAGAAACCCTAGCCTTTTTCGACGGCGATGGAGCTTCTTCAATCGGATTCCGATTCTCAGGCATTCGCTTCTCCCCGACCATAATGGAATCGCCGTCGGTCTCGATTGGACGGAAGGGGTCTTCAGGAGGGGTTGTGAACTCCTCCGCCGGAGGAGTGGTGGTGGCCGAGGTTGGGGATCCCGGAGCGGAGATGATGACAATGCCGTCGCCGTCGGCGGAGGAGAACAGCGGAGGGCCGGAGTAGGGTTCCGGCGAGCTGTGGAGGGGGGAGGGCTCATCTTCTTCTTCTTCGCGGGTGTAGAGGGATTGATCCAAGAGGTGTTGTTGGGAGGATGAGAGGTTGCAGGCGGCGACGATGGATTCGAACGGGTCGCCCATATTGGTAAAACGGATCTGGATCTCTTCGACACTTCTACTCACTCGATCTAATACTGTGAGTTTTATGCAGTTTGATTTTCCCGCCATTTCTATGAACGGGTGGCGGGGTATTTTTGGCGCCTTGTCAACGGGGTTATTTTTGCTGCTTGTGTATCGTGTTCGCCTTTACTTTTTAGAACAAGTTAAAATCCTTTTTAAAACATTCATTAATTAACCTTAATAATTAAGTTATTTACTAACCTACTCCTCCTCATTTCTCATTTCTGGTAAGAGGTACGTTCACCCGCCTCCTTCAACCCCCTCCCCCACACCATTGTACACCCCACGTACACACAAATGCACACACCATTGATGTATGAGTGGTTGCATTGAAGTCTATTTAGTTGAAATTTCTGATATGGCCAAATTTATTGAATTGGGAATTAGGGTTCTTTTTGGGTCCAAATCTAGATTCAAAATTTAAGCTACTGTGGTTTGATCGAATTTGGGATTATGCAATTAATTAACCAATGAATATCCTGTTAATGCTTCGATTGGGATCAAAATCGTACTTCGATTGGCTATTGTGGTTGAAAGAAAGATACAACGACGAGATCGAAATCGCCTGGATCGAAAATGGGAGAACGTCGTGGTGACGGAGACAATGGCGGCTAACAAATGATGAGTATGATAGAAGAGTATTAATTTGGTAAATGATGTGAAAAATAATTTATATCGCTTCAATCTTGAAACGTTTATAACTTTTTACTCAGTTATCGGATTTGAGCTTATAATATATCAAATCGAAGCTATCGACGAGAGGAATATGTATATTAAATTTCATTTTTGATTGGGGGGGCGACTACCACCCCCGATCCTTTAAAGGATCCGCCTCTGGGCGGAGCGCCGAGGAGGAAGAAGCCCTTGTCCTCCTATAGCGTCGATTTGGGAAGAGGCGGAGTGCCGAGGAGGAAGAAGTACTTGTCCTGTACCCTGTACCCATCTATTCGATTACAGAATGAAGGACTTTTTTTTTATCTAGGTTCTACTTGAAACCGGGATAAAAAGGTCCCCTAAAAAATGAAAAAAAATGGTCGCGGCAACCACAACTCATTTGGTCGTTGCGACCAACCCTCTTTTGGTCGTTGAGAAACGACCATGTGTGATTTTGTAAAAAAAATTGGTCGCAACGATCAATTGATATTTGGTCGTTGCGACCACTTGTTCATGCGCTAAATGGAATTCAACCATGCGCTAAACGATAATCGTGTTATTTTTTTATCCCTCTCTTACTTAAAAGTTAAAACATGTCATTTACGTATTATTTATATACATTTTTTAAATAAAAAACATATAAAATTTTATTTTTTTAAATTCATACTTAATAGTACTCCATAATAAGTATGGAATTAAAAAAAATATGTTAATATTTTATAACCTAAAAATGTGCATTAATAATAAAATGTTATATTTTAATTAACTGATAGATTATTATTTATTGTTAAAAGTGTAATCCGTTATAAACCACGGAGGCTAAATAATGATCAACGTTAATGTTTTATTGAACATTAAAAATGCATTGGAGTATTGAACATTGTCTAATCACCTTTCAACCATACGTAGAGACGGTAGAGTTGTTTAAAAGCATGACTAATTGGCATATTCAACTTACAAGCTCAATAAAAATTATTTTTATATATTTTTTTAACACCTAAAAAACCGTGCATTAATAATAAAATGTCATGTTTTAATCAATGGATATAGATTATTATTTATTATTAGAAGTATTCTATGTTATAAACCGGGGAGGCTATCACAAATGATCGATATCAATGTTGTATTCAACATTAAAAAAAGCATTAGACGTTGTCTAATTTGTGAGATTTGAATTTGCGATATATGTGACAAATAAACCCTAAACACTCAATTATGTTAAAGTCTAATGAGTGTGTGCCTTGTCAAAGATATATGTAATAACCATATTCAACTTACAAGCTCAATAAAATTTCTAATTTAGGTTTAAATTTAACATTCCAATAGTCATTCGATGGCATATAGCCATATATGAAGTGAAATGGGGATCAACTCGAGAGAAAGGTAAAAAAGGATTAGCGTAGGCAATCCAAAAGAAGAATCCCCCCAACCGCCTACCTCTACGCAACGTATTGATTTCTCTTTCTCTCTCTCGACTCATCCTTTCCCACTTTTTCCAATTCATCTTCTCTTTTTTTGTACTTTCATCGCCTTTCTTTTTTATTTAGTTTAAGAATACTCTCTCCGTTCAAAAATATAAGTCATTTTAGGTTTTCTATGCATTGAGTTAATAGAAAAGTCATTTTTTGACTTATTTTATGGGGTTCTGAAGTTTAATTGTGATGCAAGTCTAACCGAGGCAGGCCGAGCAGCGATTGGAGTGGTGTGCAGGAACCACAGGGGCGAGCTGCAGTTCGAGGGTCAGAAGGAAATCCAAAGCACAGGAAATATGGAAGAAGCCGAGGCCGAGGCAGTGAGGTGGGCAACACAGCTGGCTAAGGAGCGAGGGATGCAACAAGTACAGTTTAAGTCCGATTGCCCGACTTTGGTCTCAAAATTGAAGAATTGGGGGGGGGGGGGGGGGTAATATGGTGGCACATGAGTTAGCTACAGTTAGGCCTATTAGTCATTCTATTTCATTTAATTTGCTTGCTTTGCCAGACTCTGTAGTTTCTTTCATTTTAAAGGATATGGAATAGAGCGGTGGCTTGTTCTCAAAAAAAAAATTGTGTGCAAACACCTAAAAAAGACTTATAATTTTGAACGGAGGGAGTATCTTTTAAGGCCAAATTGCATTAAATAGCCCTTAATATATGCCTACTTATAATAAACCACCTATTCAAATCTTATATATGTGTATTTTTAGGAAACCAACTTATAAAAAGCTTTCATGGGCAATCGACCATCCTAGGAAATTTTCTGTCTAAAACTTGATTGAGTGTGTGAAGTTCAATTATATCGCTCAGTTTTATATTTTTAATCTTAAAAAGATTTATAAATATTTTTAACCTTAAAAAGATTTATAACAAATAGACATATTTAAAGGGCGATACTTTGTTCAAATATCCACGAATACATTTCACTTTCATTTGGATTTATATGATATAGGTAATTTGTAGTTTTTTATTTATAAGGTAGTAATTTGAGATAGGACGACAAATCGACAAACGGATTCACTGTCAACATACAAATGACTAGCTAATACAAATCAATACAGATGAAAGAAAACTCAAATAACTCATATATGAAAGCCGACAACCAGCATAGGGGTCGGGGAAGATCCAAAGCGAGTCACGAATGCCAAGAATATGGGAGAGTGTGACAACTCACACGACTTCTTGATGTCTAGAAGGTGGAGCATAGTAACCCACCATCCGAAAAGACGAAACATGTAAAAATGCAGATCATCAACGTTGCCCCCACCTAGATGGGGATCTTCTATCTAATTTGAAGGCTGTTGATTGTAGAAGTCTTTAATATTCTTTAAAAAAAATGTCTTCTAAAATTATACGGAGCAAATGTTACGATGTTATTTTATAAACTAGTTAAAATATAAACGTTACTTGGAATAAGGCTTCAAGCCTTCAACCCATTGGCAATTGTATATTTTAACCTTTTTTTTTTTAAAAAAAGTTTAGTTAGATGAATCAAACCGCACTTTTTGTAGCGTTAAAACTAAGCTGAGATTAGATAGGTTCCAAACATGGTCGCTTTCAAAATACTGCAATATAATGTTTGAATCAAGATAGATGGGCTATTTTGTTGTATGTCATAAAGTTTACATCAGATGGACCCAAAAAAAAAAGTGTACATCATAAATTGGTTTAGAGGTTATTAGAGCATCTTCCACCGTAAGCCATAATGGCTAGCGAAAATAGCCTACCAAAAGAGAATATTCTAGAGAATATTCTCTTTTTGCCTATTATACGGTTTTGTTGTTCCCACCGCAGGCTAGTTTTGGCAGGCTATATTTCATATAAATACTTATATAATTTAAAACTTTCACATCTCATTTCCGTTACTCGATTCTATCTTTAGTACATTAAGCAACATAATATTTATTTTTATTATAATTTTGATGAATCTATAGTAAAAAATATTAATGTCATTTTCTAAAAATATTATTTATGCAATGATAATTTAAATATGTCAAATATTATATTCATATCGAAGAACTTTTGAATATCTTTACAATACTACAACTTTTATTTTTAATTAAAAATCACAACTATATAATATATAGATTTATAATTTTATAATTTATAGATTTATATAAATATTAAACACTTAAAAATAAATAAATAGCATTTGACCTTCCAAAAGAGGAAGCCAAATTTAGCATTTATTTTGGAAATAGGCCAAAAACAAAAAGGCTAAAATGGGTTTTGACCTAAGGTGGGAGTAAAATTAGGCCAAAACCCATTTTTTGGCTTACCATGGGAGATGCTCTTATACCATAGCATTATTCATTTATTCAGTCTAAATGTTGAGCTTTTCCAAACTAAAAGTAATTTCAAAAACAATTGATGGACTACTATTTTTTTTATATACATGGTGAAAGTTTGATAGAGTCAGACCTTGCTGATAAAATACTTCCTCCGATCCAAAATAAAAGTCGTTTGACTTTTCTGCACGCATTTTAAGGAGGTAAAAACTATATAAAATATTATTTTTGTAATGAATTTGTTTTTATAGGTTTATACTTATGAATACCGACTATGAAATTATTAAAAAAAATTGATTGAAAAAATAATATTTTAACCTCCTCAAAAAGCGTGCAGAAAAAGACAAACAACACTTATTTTGGAACGGAGGGATTACTATTCTATTTTATGTCATAAGAGGGTATAAATCAAGTGATATCATTAATAAGATGTCAGGATACACTTTATTTTTTAAACAAGAGGCAAAGATTAGAAAGTTTATGGGAAAACAAAGATTAACCTTAATCACCCATGTGGATGACGGTAGAGAGCTAGCTCCCTGTTCAAAGGGAATGTAATCATGTTTCAAGTTTCTCTAGATCTGGCAATATAGTCCACACATGCATTAGACTATATGAAGTAGTGTCTAAAATTGATGCTTCTGAAGTTCCGCTTCAGATGATTAATTTGCTCAATCGTTTTGAATATTTTTCATAGTATCTTCGTCTTATCTTTAATAACTGTTATTCTAAGATTGTCGCCTTGATATTAGTGATTTAACAAGGTCTAATCAAATAAAAAACATTATCTTATTAATAACAAAAAAAAAAGATAAAATATTGGGATACTAACAATGCATAAAAAAGAGGACAAAATATAATTATAACCAAAAAATTTCAGAGATCTCATTCCTATAAGAAAGAAGTTAACCTTTTTTTTTCAATTTGAAAACCATTCTTTAAATAAAAAAATATCACAGTTCTACTATCTATAAACATTTTGATGTTTGAGTATAACCATATAATATTTTTTTTAAAAATAATGCTTAATACTCCCTATGCATGGTAAAATATGTCATTTACTATTAACACATGCTTTTTAAGATGATAAAAACTACATAAAATATCTATTTTTGAAAAGAGTTTTATAGTTATTATTAATAAGTACGAAATTGTTAAAAAAAATATACTCCGTAGAAAATAAATATTTTATATACTAGTTTTTATAGTCTCAAAATCTCAAGCAAACCTTTTTTTTGAAAAACGAGAAGGCGAAAAGCAACATATTTTTATTATTAAAAAACGGAGGGAATATAATTTTTATTATTAAAAAACTATTAGGTAAGTAAGGATCACGAATCGAGTCTCACCAGCGAAAGCGTGGGAGCAACCTCTCAAAAGAGGGGGCTCCTTGTGCGCATTGAGCACTGGTCCCAGACTATTATTGTCGGTTGAGTCGCCATGATTTACCTCATCTCACAAGTCCCGTCGCTCGTCGGACCTGGGGTGAGGGGCGCCTAGGGTGAACTATTTCACCTTTTTGAAGCCATATCAAATATTTTAAATTTAATGAAGCATTAAATATAGTAAAATATTTCAAAATATGAACACTTAAATTACAACTTCACCTATAAGTGGGAATTTTTTTATTTGTATATTCAAAACAAAATGTATTTAACCGAAAAAAAAAAACGATTTCCCAATGTGTAAAGTGGAAAATAAAATTGCAAAATTACACCACCAAAATTCAACCAAATGGAGGAGGGAAAAAGCAGACTCCATTAAAGCTGAAGAGCGAAGATCCATGGCAGCTCAGTAGCCGATGATCTCTTCCAAAGCACCTCCCTTTCTCTCTCCCCCATACCTTCCCTTCAAAACCCCCATTCCCCTCCTCTCCTCCCCCCTTTCCCTCCTCTCCACCATCCCCAAATCAAACCTCCATCACCTCATCAATGGCGGATGAGGCCTCAGCCCCCCCAATCAAGCCCCAATCCAAGCCAACCCCAACCAATTTCCCCTCGCACTTCCTCCTCCGAGCGCTAATCGCCTTCTTCTTCTTCATCGTCATCCCCATCGTCCCCTCAATCGCCCCGGAATTCCTCAGCCAAAACTTCTTCTCCCAAAGCTGGGAGCTTCTCCACATCGTCTTCGTCGGAATCGCCGTCTCCTACGGCCTCTTCAGCCGCCGGTACGACGATTCCGGCGGCGAGGCACCCCACAAGGCCGACCCCGCACAGTCCTATGTCTCCAGGCTGCTGCAGGCCTCCTCCGTTTTCGACGACGAGGTCGATTCCCCGACTGGTTCTCCGTTGCTCGGCGATGGCGGTAGCAAGGTCCAGACTTGGAGCTCTCAGTACTTCCGTAACGAGCCTGTGGTTGTCGTGGCGAGTAAGAAACAGGTTGAATCTGCCATGGCGGATGATGATCATAAGCCCTTGCTCCTCCCCGTGAGGAGCTTGAAATCTAGGGTTTCGGATGAGAATGGTGGCGGTGAATCTAGGGTTCCTGCTAGGTCTTATCCCAGGTCTAACAGTTACAGCTCTAATTCGACTCCTAGGGAGCCTCTGAATTGGGAGATGAAGATTAGAAATGGGAGCTTGAAATCTAGGGCTTCAGATTCCAGTGAGGTTTCTGAATTCGATCCGAATTCAAGCTCAGAACTTGAAAGTGTTGTGCTTCCATCCCCAATTCCATGGAGATCGAGATCTGGAAGGCTGGAGAAGAAGGAAGATGATCTGGTTGATCTAGATCACCATCCTCCAATGGCTAGTATGTTCGAGCCGCAGTCGAAAAGAAGTGAGGATTCGACAAAGAGAAAGGCCGTTTACAGGTCTCCTCCACCGCCACCGCCGCCACCACCTCCACCACCAGTGGCTTTGTTCTGTAGATCTTCATTGGCTAAGGCGAAAACCGGCATATCTGATCATGGCAATGAAGCTTCTCTATGGGAGGATTCGCCTCGTAGCAAGGTTGATTACTCACCAGGTGGGAAGTCTTGCAGGACTGTAAGATCAAGAAGCTGGAAAGAAGCCGATGAGGAGCCGGAGGAGCTGGCCCATGATGGGAGGTCGTCGTCGTTCTCGGATTACACGAATGAGCGCGAAGGAGATGGAGATGACTTCCTTGGAGAAGCTCCGGCCACGAGTGATGATGATGCTGAAGAAGACGACGAGTTTCCTGATGCGGAAGAGCTTAAGGAGCCGGAAAATGGAAGGGAGGAGGGTGGTGGTGCTTCGTCTAGTGGTGTTGATGATGAAGGGCCGGATGTTGATAAGAAGGCCGATGAATTCATAGCAAAGTTCCGAGAGCAGATTAGGCTTCAACGGATCGAATCCATCAAGAGATCAACTGGGCAATTCAGTAGAAGCAGTAGAGAGTGAGATCTCAACAAGATGGATTTGAACATATGTATTGCTTTGGGGTTGTATACATTATTTGTAAGTTAAACACTCATCCATCCTTTGAAGATAAAAGGATCATGTGTTTCATATACTTCAATGGAGTTAAAAGGTTTGGGTTTGATTTCATTTGTTTTGGCTTATCTTGGGAGGGTTTATTCATGTGATCAACTCAAGCGAAGTAGTCCACATTTCCCCAGACAAGTCTATTTCACCGAGCCTCTGTCTAGGACAACACTCGCTTATAGTTGATCCATAACAATTGTTTCAAGGAACATTTCGTTTATGGGCAGAAAAAACCCGTTTTCGTGTATCATTAGGGCTAAAACAGACACGCGTTGTTGTTCAAAGCCTATTTACGAAACGATCATGTGAACTTAGATGGATAACACGCGTTGTTGTCCGTATTCAATCATATTGTTCAAGTGTCGCGTTTGTGATCCGGTCTTAACTTTAACGCGGAGATCTTAGAAATGAATGGTGTGATCAAAGGGGAATAATACCTTTTCAAGGGTTCTAGGGCAAGAAAAAAGGTGTGCAATGGTGCCGAGAGGGTGGTGGATACTGCACCTATTCTTTTCTTAATCTTGAAGATGTCATATTGTTTTGAGAGTGATGAAGGAGGGAAAAGCATCATTTGGCAAAGAATAAAGATGTCTTCATCACATGATAGTAACTTAACAAGGGGTAATATTGTAGCAACTAACACATTCCATTTCCATGCCTTTTGCTTTTTCTTTTTAGGACAGGAGGAATTTGATCAATGTTCAGTGGGAATTGGTGATCTGTTTCACCTCACTTTCTTGTAGATGCGTCTTCAATGGACCTGAGTCCGGACCAGGTTTGAGTATCATGCCTGGTTCGGATCGATCATTATCAGATATGAGTTGGTATGAACAATAAAAAAGTCGTATTTGGCTAGTTTGATCCAAACTCGTTGTTGACATATGTATATGGTTATAACTTATAAGTGTTTTAGTTTTTTGGTCGAAGCTTAATTTTAGCTAAATTCACCCAACTAGACATTGCAATGGATGGGCAATTTTCCACAAGTTAATTTAACGATGCATATAAGCTTTCCACTAGCTTTTATAAGCAATCAAAATTTTCATGTATGATCAAATTGTGGCATTGTTTTTATGAGGACAAATTTCAAATAGGAAAAACATATCCAAGAGCATTCGAAGTGAAGAAGTTTTGGAGACCTAGATTAGTGTAGATGTCAAGACTCCCGATTGTTGAGAGATGTGAATGAGACCATAAAAGAGTTCCACATCGAAAGTTGAACATAACGAGTCTTAGTATATGAGTTGATGGGCTACTCCTTCAATTACCAATTGATTTTATAATGGAACCTCGCCCGACTTGTGTGCTAGGCTATTAGCGCATGTGCGCCGGGCGCACATGACTCCCAGTTATCTGTTTGAGTCGGACTTTGATACCAGTCGAGCGGGTAAGAAGGATACTTCTCTCACTCTTCATAAAATTGTTGCAATATCAAACAAATTTGTTTTAAGTACGTTGGTTGATAATCTCCTTCAACTTGTAGTTTGTTTATCCCTAGTTCAACAAACTTTATGAATACCTTGTCGTAAAGCCAGAGCTTCGGCCCTAAGGGGAGTCCACCAAGTGAATGTTAGTCTCTGTTTTTCGAATTTGCCTAGCTTGTTTCCCAAGAGAGCAAGGATTTGTTTAATATCTCTTGTGTTGTTTAAAATGTTTTATATGTCCCGGTGAATGTTTAAATTTAACATGTTTGACGAATTCCACCTGTTCATTCTAGAAAAAGATGTATCTCCTCACCCGTCATTTGGTTACATAGTATACAAGTTGAGGGAACTGATATGTCCTTTTGTGCTAGTTTGGTTTTGGTAGGTAGTCTTTGTTGTGTCTAATCTTCCATAATAATTTTTTTTTCTCATGTGGGATTTCTGCATTCCAAATCCATGCATCGTGGTCCACATCTCGTCTTCTATATCCAGTTATTAGTCTAAACATGCTAGTTGTAGTGAACCATCCTTCTATGTTTGACCACCAGTATATGTATAGGCTCGATCCGTTTGTCAAAATACTAGCTGATGGGATTATTTGTGTTAAATACTCCATCTGTTAATTAAAACATGTCGTTTTAGACATTTGCACATTTTTGAGAAAGCAAATAAAAGCAAACAAAAATACACTTATACCCCCATTTATTACTTTACTTTTTCACTTTATTGAAAACTACAACTAACAAATCCCTAATCAGTACAAGTGTAATTTTGGAAAGTGAACATCAAAATACCTAAAACGACATGTTTTTCTTAACAAGATTTTAATCCTAAAACGACATGTTTTTCTTAACGGAGGGAGTATATGTTAATAAACTACTATGATGTTTGATAAACTTAGCGGTTGGAGTAGCTGATGGAAACATGTGAATAGAAAATCATAAGCTCCGAAAAGCTTCGAGGAGTAGCCGTTGAAACACTCCCCTTCCAAAAGCTAATTAAAATAACATCTTATATTTCTTTCATTTACAACTATATAATATCAAAATCAAAAGGTCCAATAAGCTAGCTGTTGATTTTTTTTTTTGCCAAACAGAGCCATAGTCTATCATTGAAATGGTTGTTTGGGAGAGGGATGTCCAAGATATCTTCCAAAATGTTTTGTGAAAGTTTTTGTTGTAACTTTTCCGTCCACCATTTTCCACCATTGATATAGTCACTTACTATTTCCTCGATATCATCTATCATTGGCCAATTGCTTTTTTTTTTGGAGAGTGATTGTGTTGATATCTAGATATCTGTCCAAAATTTTATTGATTGACCATTTCCAACTGATAAAAAATCAGGCCTCTTTTAAACTTATCTATTAGTGGATGAAGTTTCCTAAGAAGCACCTCTTGTTCTGTTGTAATCCAGGATGTGTAATGTTTGTAAATATTTATATTGGATAATTTTAACCCATGAATTATTCAGTGTTGCCTGAAATTTTCCGCAGTAGTTTCATTTCTAGTCCTTCATTCATGTCGTATGAGTAGTCCATGTTTTTTTTAGCTCTATATACCTTGTTCGAGCAGATTAAAGGTCCATGTTGAACATCCTTATTTCAGAAAAAGTCCTATTGGCCCAATCTTGTTCTTTATGTATACTGGTTGGTAGCTTATATAACATTGTGTAAAGGAGTTTTGTGGCCGGACTTGCACCAATTAGAATAGCTCGGCCTTGCTGTGAGAGTGCATTAGTCATCCACTTAGTTAATCAACCTTTTGATTTATAAACTATTTCCTCAAACGTAGTCTGGTTGACTCTTCTATTGATGATTGGGCATCCCAGATATTTTTCTAGTGTATTTTCATTAGAAATTTGTAGACATCTTACTAATTCGTTCACTATGCTTTGCATTACGCTTGATGTTGTTTGAAAAACAGACTTGTGAAAATTAACTTTTTGTCTTGAAATTTTACAATAGTCGGTAATGATATTTTTGGCTTTAATGCAAGCTGATATGCTACCTTTTGTAAACACTATGATATCGTCTGCAAATGCTAGGAATATAATGGGACACGGGGTCTATCCCTACCAAATCTGAACCCAGTATAGCCATCATTCGAGTTTGGTTCCTTTTCTAATTTTCTTACCAAGATATGTGCACCAAGTATAAATAAATAAATAAAGGATGATGGGTTGTCTTGTCTAAGACCTCTAGACGACCAGAAGAGATCCGATGAGCCATTGTTTACCAGGGCTGAGAATGAAACTGAAGATACACATTCTTGTATCCATCTAATAAATTTTGGATGTAAACCAAATTTTCTCATTACAACTTGCGTGAATCCCCAGTCTACCCTATCATAAGTTTTTTCCATGTCGAATTTTATTGCTACTCACCCCTCCAAACCTTTTCAGTTTCTAAAATAATGGAATATTTCATGCACAATAAGTATATTATCTTGGATTGCTCTTGAAGAACCGAGTACTTAATATAAATAACAATAAGACAAATACACTAGAGGGGGGGGGGGGGGGGGTTGAATATAGGTAATTTTCGCAAAGTCTTCTACAACAACAATTTCAAGGGCTTTAAACTGGATCTCAAGGTCTTGAACTGGACTCCAAAGATCTCGAAGTTGAACTGATGTCTGCTGAATCTGTGACAATCCAAAACAAATATAAATTCAGAAATAAAAAGGAATTCACACACGAATTGTTAACGAAGTTCGACTCTTAACCAGCCTACGTCTCCGCCTAGGGTTATCCGACCCATAGGATTCAAACAACTTTTATTCCTCTCTTCCTTATGAGTCCTAGATACAACCTAGAAGACTTCCCTATCTTCTATAACTTGAAGTCTAAACTGCTTCTATCTAATAACCCCAAATTTCAGAGAAATAAAAGTCCCCTTGTCCACACCAAAGTTCTTCACACAAGAGGCTACTTCTCCATCTTCTTCACCAAGGATCATCTCGTGGGTAATCAATTTATCGAGGAGATCATCCAGAGGTAAATTTGACAGATATTGAGCTTTCTCTATTGCGGTTACTTTTGGTCTCCACTTAGCTTTAGGCAAGCTCCTCAAGATCTTCCCCACCTTTTCTTCATTGGTGAATGTTTTGCTGAGGGAATCCAGTTTGTTCACGATCTGCGTGAATCTCGTGAACATTTCTTTCACTGTTTCTGTGGGCAGCATTTTGAACAGCTCATATTGGCGCAGGTAAATGCTTATCTTTGTTTCCTTCACTTGGCTTGTTCCTTAATAAGTTACTACCAACTTTTCCCAGATTTCCTTAGCACTCCTACACGATGAAATACGGTTAAATTTATCAGCATTTAACCCACAATACAATATGTTCATGTCCCGGAAGTTTTTGGCCACATTTTCCAAATCGGTTTATTGTATTCGTCCTACTCCTTAGGTACTTCTCCTCCTGTGGCACCGAGTTTCTTTGGCACATGTGGTCCCTTCTTGATGCACTCCCAAAGTTCCATATCTTGATCAATGATAAACATTTGCATCAAGGACCTCCAATGCACAAAGTTGTCTCCACATAAAATAGGGGAACGGTTGGACGATCTTCCTTGAGCGAAACCTCCTTCACCTATCGTACTCATGATCGATCTCACAAATTGTTAAATCAAATAAATGTGAGTTAAGCTCTGATACCAATTGAATAACCGGGTACTTAATATAAATAACAATAAGACAAATACTTTAGAGGGGGGAGGAGGTGAATAGAGTATAGGCAATTTTCGTAAAGTCTTCTGCAACAGCAACTTCAAGGGCTTTAAACTGGATCTCAAGGCCTTGAACTGGACTTTAAAGGTTTTGAAGTTGAACTGACGTCTGTTGAATCTGTGACAATCCAAAACAAATATAAATGCAGAAATAAAAAGGAATTGGCACACGAATTGTTAACGAAGTTCGGCTCTTAATTAGTCTACGTCTCTACCTAAGGTTATCCAACTCATAGGATTCAAACAACTTTTATTTCTCTCTTCCTTATGAGTCCTAGATACAACCTAATGAACCTAGAAGACTTCCCTCTCTTCTATCACTTGAAGCCTAACCTCCTTCTATCTAGTCAGCCCAAATTTCAGAGAAATAAAAGTCCCCTTGTCCACACCAAAGTGTGATACGTTTGAGTATATGATACTCCTAATTAACAAGGATTAACTTATACTATGACGCTCGACTTTTTTCCTAACTCTCAAAGCTTAAAGCAATTACAACAAGAGTAAGAAAAAGTAGATCAGCAGATGACAATGGAGATCGGAAGTGAGAGCTTTTGATTGCAGATGAGAGCAAAAAAGGTGTGTCGATGAATGTCCTCCTCTTCTAATTTTATAATGCCGCTTCTCTTCTTTGATGTTGATCCTCGTCCAAGATTTTCTCACCAGTTTAACGTTTATTTGAATTTAAATTTTCGATCAGGAGGAGCGTTCTCTTGAAATCTCCTTCCCATATTTTCCGGACCTGTTACTGCTACTGAGATTTGGTTGAACCTCCTACTAGAATCTCGGACCTGTTATGTATACTTATATTTGAACTCGAATCCTCCTGCACACGGATTAATTCTAAAACCAAGCACAAATATATTTGATCCAGATTGCAACTAAGAAAATAATATCACAAAAGAAACTAATCGAATTTATCTGAATATGTGTAATCTGCATATTTATATATCCAATTTGTCTAAGTTATAATACCTTATACCTTTGTCTTTCATCAACCTGCACAATAGATGTCTATTTTTTAGACATTTTCTAGCCTCAATGGTGGTTTTGGGTGTGTGCAAAAGTACACATTTGAGCATGTTATGTGCAAATTTGAACACACCATCTCCCTCGTTTGCAAAATCTTTTACAAAAAGTAAGACAATTTTATTGATTTATTTTTATGATTTTATTTTCCTTTTTGTTTTAAATAAAATGTATTTCAATGATTTGTAAAAAAATGCACATTTCACCAATTGAATAAATTACTAAAAAGTGATAGATTACATAGGTCTCATATTGTATAGTGGGCCCAAAGGCCCAATACCTTGTAACCTATATATATCTTTGTCTAATGAATGAAACCCTAAGGAGGACTTTACATCAATTCTATCATTCTATATGGTATCAGAGCGGAAAAGCCAAACGGCCCGACTCTCGATCCTGGGCTAGCTAAAAAGAGAATGAGGTGCTAGACCCGTTGTCCTCTAGTTGCTCTTGCGGGGGCGTGTTGAGAGAATGAAAGGTGTGAAGAGAACAAAAGAGTCCCACATCGACAATATGAATAAAGAAACCTTAATATATAAACTAGTGAGTTACTCCTCCTATTGCCAATTGGTTTTAGGATGGAACCCCGCTCGGCTTGTGTACTAGGCTATTAGCGCAAGGGCGCACGTGTGCACACGATCCCCTATCCCGAGTCCTAACGAACTTCAGTATGGTATCAGAGCGAACCATACCCGAACTTTCTCGCCCGCCAACCACACCCGAACTTTCTCCCCTTCGCTCGTCCCCTTTTCGACCAAGATTCGGCTACCACCATCTCTGCACACCCGCCGCCAGTCACCCCTTGTCCAGATCTGGCACCCCGAGCCTGAAGCGGTACATCGTATCCACCTTCCCTACACCTTTACCTTCTCATCCCTTTCTTGGCCGCCGATGCACACCACCAGCCATCAGATCCGACAAAGGCGTCTATCTCTCTCACACCTCCTCAAGAATACCTAGCCCATTCAAGTTACTTTTTGAAAAAAAAAAAAGATGCAATCGTACTCCGGATATCCTGCCCCTCGACATGCCGGTCCTCAGACCTACCTGACATCGTCTTATCCAGGCTATGTTCCGCCTGCTATGCATCACGCCTTCTTCTCTACGCAGCTGACATCCCCCAACTCTTCATGGTACATGGACTCTGGTGCCACCTCCCATATGACGAACTCCTTAGGTAATCTCTATTCTATTTCCTTTAAAGGTCCTACACACTCTATTTCGGGAATTGGCCATACCAAATTACAGACCCCAACCCACTCATTACACCTCAACAATGTCCTCATTGCCCCAAAGATTGTCAAAAATCTTATATCTGTCCGTCGGTTCACTACTGACAATAATGTTTCCCTTACGTTTGTTTGATCCATTTGGTTTCTCTGTGAACGATCTTACTACAGGGGTTACTCGCATGAGATGTAACAGCACCAGAGAGCTCTACCCTATCACACCACCCCTTGCGTCCAGTCAGTCGTACTCGGTCGCCCTCTCGGCATCAACTTCCTGTCTGTGGCATGCACGCCTGGGCCATCCCAGTGCTGCCATTCTAGATGTCCTCCGTTCTCAGAGTCTTGTCACCTGTAATAAAGACATACGCTCTAATTTATGCTCTTCTTGTTAGTTAGGCAAGCATGCAAGACTGTCGTTCCAACGGTCTTTGAACTCCACCCTTGCTCCTTTTGACATCATTCATAGTGACATTTGGACCTCTCCTGTGCCCAGCAAAGAGGGTCACAAGTACTACCTCTTGTTTCTTGATGATTACACTCATTTCTTATGGGTCTTCCCGTTGCATTTCAAGTCCCAAGTGTTTCATATCTTTGTCAAGTTCCATGCCTACATCAAAACACAGTTTCAAACATCCATCAAATGCTTCCAATGTGACAATGGTTGTGAATTTGACAACAAAGACTTTCACTCTTTCTTTGCCACACATGGGATCTCCTATCGGTTGTCTTGCCCATATACTTCCCAGCAGAATGGCAAGGCCGAACGAATCATTAGAACCATAACCAACATGAAGCGCTCTCTCCTCTTTCACGCATCTATTCCCCTTACCTATTGGCCTCACGCCTTATCAACCACATGTTATCTCCTCAACATTCTCCCATCTACTACCCTACACCATCGATCGTCAACTCAGACACTCTATTGCACCTTGCCTAGGTATGATCACCTTCGTACCTTCGGGTGCTTGTGCTTCCCAAACCAGTCCTCCACCGCCCCACACAAGCTTCACCCGCGCTCCACTCCATGTGTCTTCCTAGGCTATCCGTCTAATCATCGTGGTTACCTTTGCCTCGGTGTTCGGAGCCATAAGCTTATTGTGTCACGTCATGTCACTTTTGATGAATCTCGCTTTCCCTTCTCTTCTCCTCTTCTCCCATCTCCGACACCTCCTATGTCCCAGTCTGAGTCAGACTCTTCCTTCCCACACTTTCTCCTTCCCCAGAGCTCTCCCGGTGCTCCTGCCTCTCCCCCTACACCGCCCCCACTGCCACCTCCTCCTCCTACCACCAGACCGCACACCCGTAGCATTTCCGGTGTCTTCAGACCTCGTCAGATCGTCTCTATGAACGCCACCCTACACCCCACCAAACCTCCTCCTGCGTACTCTCGACCTCCCCCTCCGTCATCCCAGATGTCGCGGCCGCAGCCTTTTGCCGTGCCCGCCGCACAGCCTGTTACCGCCCCCACAGATTCCCAAATCTCTCCTGCCCCAAACCCGACCTCCCTTTCCCCTATCCCCGCCTTCCACAAAACAGCCCTCCTCGACCCGAATTGGCAGACGGTTATGCTCGACGAATACAGGGCCCTTACAAGGAATGGTACATGGGTTCTAGTTCCTCGCCCTCTTGAGGCGAACGTCATCCGCTGGATGTGGCTCTTCCGCCACAAGTTCCGCTCTGATGGGTCGTTGGAACGCTACAAAGCTCGTCTTGTGGTTAACGGTCGATCTCAACAGGCAGGTATTGATTGTGATGAGACATTCAGCCCCGTGGTCAAGCCTGCCACTATCTGAGTGGTGTTGAGCTTAGTGTTGTCGCGACAGTGGGCCATTCATCAGCTGGATGTCAAGAACGCCTTTCTGCATGACCATCTGAATGAGACAATTTACATGTTTCAGCCGTTGGGGTTCGCTGATAATGATCGTCCCAAGAACGTGTGTCTTCTGAAGCGCTCTCTATATAGTCTGAAATAGGCTCCGCAAGCCTAGTTCCAGCGCTTTGCTTCTCATCTGCTACGCTTGGGCTTCGTTGGCAGCCGCTCAGATACGTCTCTATTTATCTATCGCAGAGGCACATACATGGTCTTTCTGTTACTATATGTCGATGACATCATCCTCCCCGCCTCTTCTGATGCTCTTCGGACGTCTATTATTTCCCAGTTGAGTGCCGAGTTCACCATGTCAGATCTGGGTCCGTTGTCTTACTTCTTGGGTGTCGTCGTGCAGCGTCACGCGTCTGGGTTGTTTCTCTCTTAGAGAAAGTATGCTTCCGAGATTGTTGCTCGGGCCAAGATGAGTAACTGCAAGCCTGTTGCCACCCCTGTGGACACTTCCAACAAGCTCAGTGCTCACTCTGGTCCTCTGTTTGATGATCCGACGATGTACCGGAGCCTCGCCGGTGCTTTACAGTATCTTACGTTCACTAGGCCAGACATCAGTTACGCTGTGCAGTAGATCTGCCTGTTCATGCATGCGCCCAGGTCTACACCGACATCGTCGCCAACGTTGTCTCCGAGTGCTCTTGGCTGCGCAATCTCCTTCTTGAGCTCCGCTGCCCTCTTCAGAAGGCCACCCTGGTCTACACCGACATCGTCTCCGCCGTCTACCTGGCCAGCAACCCAGTCCAGCATCAGCGAACGAAGCACATTGAGCTCGATCTCCACTTCGTTCGGGACAAGGTTGCTCTTGGACATGTTCGTGTTCTTCATGTCCCGTCCTCCTATCAGTACGCTGATATTTTCACCAAGGGTTTACCTCGGCAGTTGTTCCTCGATTTTCGGTCCAGTCTCACAGTACGAGACTCTCCACTTTCGACTGCGGAAGTTTGATAGATTACATAGGTCTCACATTTTATAGTGGGCTCAAATGCCTGATACCTTGTAACCTATATATATCTTTGTCTAATGAATGAAACCCTCAAGGTGGACTTCATATCAATTCTATCATTCTACAAAAAGTAATGTGTATTTTTACACATTTTGTGTAAATGTGTATATTTTACACAAAACCATTGTAGATGGTCTCACTGCTACTCTATACTCGTCTATAATTCACTCAACAAATGTAATAACAAATGACCTACTCATATTACGGCCGTGTATAGAGATATGAACATGTAGATCAATAAAGTAACCCTTGCAAGAGGTTAATGGTTCAAATCCCATTATTTACACCTTTGTGTAATTATTGGACGCTCAAGCCTTCATTGGCTTGGGTGAGCCTGCCTGGTGGCTTGCCGCCTGACTTTTTCGGTTCGCGTCCTTTACAGACTAGGGCTCGGATCCGTGGAAGATTAGTCGACAACCTCATAACCCCACGTCACAAAAAAAAAAAAATTAAAAAAATAGACCAATAAAATAATGGCCTAAATTACACGGAGTAGCTAGGGAGTACGTATATAAAATCATTCAATTTTATCAAGGGGTTTTGTAAAGATTTTTCAACATTTCACAAAATCACCTGAATTCGATCTCGTGGTTTTTGAAACTATCAATCATTCATATATAGGGCCTAAATGGGGGCAATTTCAATCGGTTAAAAGCTTAAATGCTGTATGAGGTAAGATTTTTTAGGAGATTTTGGTTTAAATGGAGGCTTATTTTAAAAGCTTGTTTTGGAAGCTTTTTTGTGGTTTTAATAGTTTATTTTGTTTGAAAGTACCACAATACCCCTAATAACAACCAAATAAACTTCACTTTTTACAAATAAACTGTTTTTCGTCTCATACGGAGTTTATATTTTTTCATAAATTTTTAACTACTTTTATCAACAGTTTATAAATTTTTACCATGTTTATAATTCTAGTCGGTTTATTTACCCCGTCCCATACGAACCCTATGACTAGTCGTTGAGTTTGATGTTTCTTACATATATGTTCGTCAGTGTCAAAGTGTGTGTACATATATCGCAATCTCTTGTAATTATCCTAACAAATTCAAATAATATAAATATATGATATTGTAATAATATTCAAAGAAACTGAATTATGAAAACAATTTTTATAAAGAACTGAAAAATTCCAAAATCCACACATGTTCTCTTCGCAGGGCCGGACCTGAGATCTGAATGGCCTGAGGCGAGAAACGAAAAATAGGTCATCTTCATTGACACCTTCATCAACAGTTTAATTAGCCACATTCATTTAAATTGAGAGCATCCATTAACATAAAACGCATCACAAATTTTAAACGCATCCAGACAAGCAAAGAACAAACCTCAATTTTTACGAATTCAACCACAAATTACTTGCCTAAAAGCTATCAAACCCTATGCCCAAATCAAAAGGGATAAAATCCTACAAATTACCGACAGCTTCAACAAATCAAATTGAGAGCAACCATTGTTGAATCTCTGTTTCACTTTACCACTATTACTGACAGCTTGAGTGACCTCAATATTGGCTTCGTGATCAACATCCGCTTCAACAAATTCAATACAAAATCCTACAAATTCAATCCTAAATCCAAAACAAATTCAAATCATAAATCCTACAAATTCAATTCCAAATTCCTAATTCTTCTAAAAATTCAAAACAAATTCAAATCCTAAATCCTACAAATTCAATTCCAAATTCCTAATTCCAAAACCTTAAGTCTATATCTAAAACTAAAAGTTACTGATGGTTTCCAAATAATCCCAACAACCTAGGATGAAATTGAAGAAAATATACTTGATTTCGCAATTAGACTTTAGAAGGACGGATTTTATCTTGAAAAATTCAAGAATGAGCCACTGAGATTGAGCGAGATGCGAAATGCAGTTGAAGACGGAAGACGAAGACGGGAGGAAGGATTGAAGGTGGTTGACACTTAGGCTGCGGTTGGAGGGAGTCAGGGAGAGGGCGACGCCGAGAGGGAGATCTTGGCCCTTGGATGTCGGCAGGCGGCGGGTGAACTAGTGAATGGATGCCGGCGGCCGGCCCTCTCGAATCGCCCAGAAGAGACACTGAGACACCCTCCTGATTCTTCGGCTGTTCACTTTTTTTTTAATTTGTTGCAACGCAGCATTTAGCCAGTTTTTCCTTTCCTTTTTTTACCAATCAGCGTGCCTAGAGGTAATGTGGTATCCGCTTTTTTTTTTAATATATATATACAGATATACACAATACATATATATACGGCCCCCCTAGGCAAATTGGGCATGAGGCGATGGCCTGTTGGGCCTCGCCTCAGGTCCGGCCCTCTCTCTTCGTTTCAAAATAGATGGATTTTTAAATAATACTCCATCGGTTAATTAAAATATGTCATTTATTATTCATGTACGTTTTTTTTAGAATAATAAAAACTTTATAAAATATATTAACTTTTTATATTTGTTTTTTTATATAAATTCATACTTAATAGTAATAAGCTTGAAATTATTAAAAAAAAAGTTAATATTTTATATAGTTTTTAACCCCTAAAAAGCGTGTATGAATAGTAAAACAACATATTTTAATTAACGGATGGAGTAGTTTTATTTCAAAATAAATAGTCTTTTATATTTTCTAGATAGAAGATTGTAATGATTTGTTTTGTTGTTGATTTAAAATATTTTGATTGGTTAAAATGTATAGTGCGTATTAAAAAGTAATAAAATTAAAAAAAAAAATTAGTAAAATAATGATATTTTTTGGAAAGTAAATTTTTTATTAAAATTTATATAAATGATTAAAACTCATTTATTTTGAAACATATGGATTATAGAGTACTGTCTTTTTTTATATAAAGCGATGATTTAGGGATGGTCAGTTGATCTACTGCTCAAGAGCGTCCTGACAAACAACATCAACAATCTCACTAGGATCGAGCTCACTCAGTGACAAATGACGAAGAGACCGATCAACACCAACCTATCAGCAGAAGTATTGTCTAACCTTTTAATTCTAAAGGCCTTATCCTTTAAAAGGTCACCTCATCTCACACGTTTTTTTTTTCTTTCTTAAAATTCAACTCTCTAGTACGTTTTATGAGGAAAACCCAACAACTTTATATCATGGAGTTACCAATTCCATTTTATAATTTATAGTTTTCAAACATTAAAAAAGAGATAGAAAAAAATTGATACATAGGGCGTGTTTGCCGGTGTGTTATTTTTTAAGAGGGAAGATTATTTTTAAGGGGCTATACGAGGTGGAGATTATTATATGTGTTATGAAGATAGAAGAAGTCAATGAAGATTTTTTTAAAAAAAATAATCTCGATAGGGTGTTTGTTAGGTATAAGGTTAATTATTTGTTTGCAAAAAGAATAAAATAACGAAATTGCCCCCACCTATTTTGTCTTTCCCTACATTCGTCCCCCACCTACTGTTGAAAGCGAACCACCCAGTTGAAATCGGACTCCGACGCTGAAGCAAATTCGTGAATACTCTCGATTCCTCTTTTGCTTTGAATTTATAAACCTTCACTCACATCAATATGCAACTAACACTTTTCTCCTTGTTGTTTCGTAACTCTACGGATTGAACAATCAAAGAATCGAAAAAACTTGAGAAGCAACCGGCAATGGAGAAAGACCAGGCCCGTGGATTTGCTCTAGCGTTGGAGTATTCGCGAATACTCCCGAATCAGCTTGCTCTCATGGCTCCGGCTTCGAGCGCCCATGGCAGCCCCTGCTCTCGCCCAGATCCCCATTCATCTTGGCGATTCGGAGCCAAAAAGAAGCAGACTTGAGCCGCGCTAAGGGCTGAATTGACTGATGCGGGATGAATGTCGTTGACACTTTGGCCCTTTACCAAATAGTGATAAAATTCAAACTCAAACACAAAACCAATAGATTAACAAATCAATCACTTGATCAACGAAATAACTACTAGTATAGCAATTAAGTCCGGTGTCGATCCCACAGGGAGAAGCCATTCACTATTCAATAACTCTTAACAAGAACTCTTAAAACCAAACACTGATTTATGACAAATAACCAAGATGTAAAGTAACTAACTTTATGATTGCAATGTAAATTGATAATAAGGTAGAGAAAATATTTCACCTGTAATTCTCTAACAATGGTTGAGATTCATGGTCCTATGATTGATCTATCAATTACTCATAAACATATGTCTACTTGACTAAAGTTGAGAGATCCGCAGGGATACAATTACCTTATTCAATATCACTAAAGAATAGCATTAATGACTCAAGTAATTAGACCAATTGACATATTGATTCAATGCAATTAAGACAAACCGGAACAACCCTAATCGACATATCCCCAACATAGATCAATTGAAATCATCCACTACAAAGACAAAGAAATATCACTACTTCAATACCTTCGTTTGCTATCAAGAACACAACAACGAATTCATAGCTAAGATACAATTCCTAACATTGTGATCAATCATAGAAAGGAACACAAATATAATCAATGTTGTGCTTTCTTGCTCCTCTCTAGCCTCTTCCTCAGCCTCCATATGCTCCAAAACATGTCTCTTAAGCTCTTCTAACATCCCATCCAAGGTCGGAATGTAACTCTGCAGAATAAACACTAAAAAGGCGTAGATTTCGAACTCGAATACTTAATAAACAATATACGAAACTAGACTCAAACATATGCAAAACTCCTATCTAAACGCAATAAGAAATATTTATAATGCCTATATAAAATATGCATTATCATCGACCTCCCCCGACCTTACTTCCATGGTCGAAGCTTACAAGGGCAAGGCGCAAGATAATCAGACATGGGATTGTTGTAGTCGAGAACCCCGACATTCTTGCCCAGCAAGGGTTGGATTATTGGCCTTCAATGACCCTGGATAATCTCTGCCTTCTAAATAGCCAATCCCTAATAACCCCTTGTCAAACACCATCTCCGGATTTTTTTTTAATAAAATCTAGACAACCCCCAATAACCCCTTGCCAAACACACCCTTAGTCATATGATTTTGAGGAATACTATCAAGGGACATTAAAATTTATAAGAGGTTATTTTATGTGAATTCAGTTCTCATTAAATTTGAGTTAGGGGAATTATGAAATTGTGTTTGATTGATTTTTTAGTTTAAAGGATTAAATATGAAAATTGAAAATTTTCAAATATAAATAGTTGAACTTGCTTAAGGAAACCATGCGAGTAAGCCTTATTTAAATGGGATCGAGGAATATATTTAAATTTTTAAAAAGTTGAATTTTCTGAATTTTTATGTTATAAAAATATTTCCGTGTTTAACTTATTGTAGTTATGATGTTTCCATATTCCAAATCATGTTAAAAGGATTGTACTTTCACTATCCCATACCTATTTAATTTTATAGTGGGGACTAGACTTTAGAGTTAATTTGCTTTAGGATAAATACATTCAACAATTTAACGTTAAGCAAATATTTAGTAACTAATACGAGTAGTATTTTATAATCCGTAAGGTTTTACCCTATTCTAAAAAAGATTATATGTTGTTATCTAATAAAACATAAACACCCACATATTAATTAGAGATATTTAAAATATTTCATATTTTTTTCTTAACATTTCACTAGAGATAAAAAAAAGTAACAGAAATTTCTCGAGGTATCATTTATCAAGTAAGGATTAATTTGTGAGGTCTGCAACTATTTAGCATATTTCACCTCATACCTCTTAAGTTATGTTTTTTCACCTAGAACCCTTCTTTATTAAACTCAACAGATGTCCTCAGTATCTAAAAAAACCACTCAATTAAAACACAATTAAATATGAGGATTTATCGTCTTTCACTTTAAAAAATAGAAAAGAAGTCAGTTGTTTGAAAAAGAGAGGGCAACACATCACGGATCGAGAATAAAGCGACACACTAGCTTGGTTGGCTTGGAGACCACCTTGCACCAACTCCGGTGTTGACAAAAGGTCGATGAAATGGAGTTCGACGACGATGGGCTAGACGATATGTGATTATAGGCACTTGTTAACCCTATTTACCCTCTTTTACAAAAATTAGGGTTTAGGTATCAAGAATTTTTGTGAAACTTATTTCAACTATCTCGATGATTTGACGTTGTTTAGACTAGTAGATATTTTACATAGTCTGTTGCAATCCTCAGACATGGATCTAACTTTCGCCACATATGCAAATTTGTTCTGCTTCCTTGGCTTATAAACAAAGACATGATTTGTACTCTTATTCTCCGTAGCAATTGGAACCTACTCACTACCATCAACGATGAAGTAACCACCTTTAATATAAGGGCACTCTCCCAACTTTTTTTAGATCTTTTTCTTATTTATGATACAAGTTACAATGCCTAGAATGAAGCATAATGGGAACTGGGTATAAAGTGACAGTCTCCTTTGAGCTTTATCACAATAGGTGTAGTCACTTGTGCTCAGACAAAGCTCATTTGGTATATAGTATGCATTGTATAACATATGATCATAATCAATAAACATCTAAATTTAGCCTAAGATAATAAGTATTTATCATTTTAGGGGTTGAGGCAAGTGGATGAAAATGTGCAAGTGGATGAAAGAGTAATTTAGGGGTTGAAAAAAGCGGAGAAGAAAATGTGCAAGTGGATGAAAGATGGGACTTGGCCCAAGGTCATAGGGTACGAGTTGAGGCAACTGGATGCGAACAGTATCACTTCATCGTAGTTCCTTTGTGAACAACCTCAACAAGCTAGCCGTTGAAAAGAGAGGGATTCACACGATGACATAAGACATTCTAAATTGTCTTTGAAAAAGGGGCTACTACGACTTTAGAAGAAACCTATAGGATGAAAACATACTCTAGTGGTTCAGTAGTTTGTATAATTGGATCATTATTAGGGTTCATAGACATTAACTTGGTGTTAAAAAGAAAAGTTTTGACAACAAAATATTTCTATGCTCATTCCAAATGACATTTAATAGTGTTCTTCGATCTACAAATAGAATATGAGGTAGTTTTAGTCTCCCCAAATAGGAACAGGTGAAGTAGATTGTCCAATTCTAAGCTATTTGCGGCCAAATGGAGTTTGGTTTACATAGATTTGGTGTAAGCTTATGCTTTGTGACATGGTAAA
Source organism: Persicaria maculosa (assembly GCA_963922045.1). Classification (NCBI taxonomy): domain Eukaryota; kingdom Viridiplantae; phylum Streptophyta; class Magnoliopsida; order Caryophyllales; family Polygonaceae; genus Persicaria; species Persicaria maculosa. Next base: position 21,553,949 of record OY998259.1, on the reverse strand, counting down.
GAAATCTTAGATATTTAGGATACCTTGTATTTTTAGGTTGTTGTTGTTGTGATAAACATAATTATAGGGGTTAGTATTAAAAATTGTGGTATAAATTTGCATGCATGAAGCTGGACAAGTAGTGGCTTTCTTAATTATGGTGATTTGCAATTACTTGTTGAATTAAATGTGAATTGCGGTTTGTGTTGTTCAATGATTCATGCTGTTTTTCTTTAAAAAAAAATTGAACTATTAGATAAAGATCTTTTAAATTGAGAGGGTGTAAGGAGTGTCAAACGGACATATTGTCGTGAATTTGTGCTTTTCGTCTCCTTAGTAGTAGGGAGACATCATGTCAACATCAGTTTTCTCATGTGCTCACTATCCACATTTTCCCGTCGAGTCTTCCTTCCTCGCTCAATCGGTCTTTTTCTTGATTCATAGTTTTTAAAGGTTGTTTTCTCATTTTAATAAAAATAAATGCTCAGTATATAGATATAGCAACAACGTGTCATGAGGGATCTTCTAAACCAGTGAAAAGATCCAAATAATAACACAGTATAATTTACCAGTATCAGATTCAAACATTATTACAAGAGTCAAATAGGACCGCCGAATACATTGCTAAAGCTAGCAAATTTTGTAATATGATTAATCTCCCTTTAGACGGGGATAACACCATCCTATGATTTTTATTTTTTTTGGATTAGGCATCATCAGATGAAATGATCAAGGATGATAATCTTTTTTTTTTTTTTTTTTGATAAGGAAAGAATTCGGGTGGGTTGACCCTACCCGACAGCATCCTTGCGGATGAGGTCAATGAGACCTGGATCGTTTTTAATATCGACTCCTCGGGCAGAGTGGCTAAGGTGTGCAACCTTATCCGCCACTCTATTGCCCATGCGAGGAACATGGAAGAAATCTACTTCTTCCATAGTCGATAGCATGACTTGAACATCCGACAATATTAGTTCGATCTCCCATGGACATTTGGATTTCCTATTTAAGTGATCGATGATAATCTTGCTGTCGCCTTCAATCTGGATCTTTCCGATATGTAGTTGTCGCACCTGTTGGATCCCTAGTTTAAGAGCTAAGGCTTCTGCTTTGAGTGGATTTTGCTTGCCCAGGCGTTGGTGATGGACTGAAATCGGGTGACCAACCCAGTCCCTAATAATGGCACCTGCTGAGCTTTCGCTGTTAGAAAGCGTTGAACCATCGAAGTTTAGTTTGAAAGTGCCCAGGGGAGGCTTCCGCCAGGAAATTGTTTTTTGATTCTTACTTTGTTTTTTGACATGATACTGTCGTTTCCTCAAAGTCAGCCTCAGCAACCGATGTCTTATTCCAGTTATCTATATGGGATTTGATCAGTCGTAAGACAATATCTTTTTGCGGGATTGCAGTTTGTTGAAACAGATGTTTGTTCCTGACACACCATGTCATTCACCACGAGAAAGCGAGGTTGGTTAGAGCGGGAGAAGGAAGACCCTTCCCAATCAAGGATGATAATCGGTTTATACAGACATCCCTACTGTTTTTTTTTTTTTTTAAAGCTCCGTACATATTTATATTTGAATTCTGTGTAGTTTATCCCAAACCCTTTGATAGTGAACGTGGCAAACGGTGAGAGGCGGTTTAACAAACAGTCGCATGGGTGACGTCATCACACTCCCCTACCCTCTTTACAGCGAAAATACCAATCCCCTTCCCCCATTTCATCTCTTTTCTTCTCGTTTCCTCTTCCACTCTCTCTCTCTACTTTGGAGTCTCCTCCAATCCATTCCCCCGTCTCTCGATTTCTGTCTCGATCTCCATCGATTCCGTGATCCGTGAATTCCTTGATCCGTTTCGCCGGTTTCTGTGCCCTTTTGTATTTCCATATCTCCATATGGTGGAAATTTCTAGCTCTTCGGACATCTCGAAGATCTCGCGACCTGTTCTTGCCTCCGGATTCCTTTCGTTGGTCCTATTGAGTTGTAAGATTTTGGGATGAGTCCTTTCCTGTTGGTTTTCTTGATCGAATTTTGATCGACGAGGTGCGTATGTCAAATTAGGGTTTCGATTGAAGCCTGGTTTGTGTTGGCTGGATAGCGGTCTCAATTTCTTGATTCTGGTGATAATTGGTCCATCGGGGGTTTGATTTGGGGTTTTTTTGGATTTGGATAAAGTTGATATGCATATTGAGGAGTTGAACGGCGAGGACTGCGTGGGGGAGTTGGAGAGTAGATGTCTGGATGTCGCTGTTTCGGAGGATGGTACGGTAGCTGTCTGGGATGCCAAGAGACTGATCATCGGTGCCGGGGCGCGATTTCTCTTCTACCCTACCTTGCTTTACAATGTTGTTAGGAACAAAATGCAGTCGGAGTTCCGCTGGTGGGATCGAGTTGATGAGGTACACTCTCCTCTTTTGAATTACCTCTTTGTACTAATTTGAGCAGTTTTTGGCTGGATCATGATGCTTCTGTTAATCGGAGTTGAAAATTGACTCTGAATTTCATGATTAAGGGGTTTTTATTGTTCATGGAGCGGAAATCAGTCGGTTACACATGGCTAAAACGGATGAGGCCGAACAAGGCAAAGGATGAACAAGTTGATGTGATAGTTCTATGAGATTTTGGTATTCTTACATTTGATTGACTAACCTGATGAAGAGTCTGAAATCGTTGATGACTTGGTGTTGCTTGTTAAATTGTCTATCCATATGATACTTACCACTTATATATGATCAGTAGTCACATCTTTGTACAATTTGCTTCATCTCTAGATATTTTTGTTCATGGAAGTATTAACTTGCATATGACTTCCTGTATGTTGGCTGAGTTCTTATTAAAATGGACTGATACATCATGTGACTGTTATACATTTTCTTGTGCATTGATATGTTACATTAACTTCAACTTTCTGCTGTGTACACTATCACCATGCCTCTTCATTATGCTATTGCTATCAAGAAGACGCCCCTTTTGTGATTGATGTTATCTATTCAATGGCTAATATGTGTATATTCAGTTTCTTTTGCTAGGTGCTGTACCTTTCCCAACTGATGTTTTGCGCCTGAAGGAGCTTGGTGTTGGTGGAGTGATTACTTTGAATGAGTCTTATGAGACTTTGGTTCCAACATCTTTGTATCATGTGAGTGGCGTAGCATTTATACAACTTGTTACTTGTGTTTTTTCCCCTTATACAGAGTAACCAGTGTATAAGTGCTCTACAGTAATATGGTTTAAAAAAATTAGTCATGAGTGCATTACCATTTAAGCTTATGGCTTTGTGCTCAATTGGGATTTTTTCCTCATACAATGACATGGAAGAAACCCTTGGCATGATTTATAGAAAATAGGATAAATTATGTGGTTGCTCGGACCTTAGCATCCAAGATTTTCAGATCATATTAATGGGAGTGAGAATAGGACATCATTTTCATTTTTACGGATCATATGTTCAAGTTGTACTTGTTATTTATCTTGCATTGCCTAAAATATGCATGTAAAAAAAATGCTTCTCAGACTGTCAGTTCATTTATATTGATCACGTGTTTAAGATTTTCGTTTGCATAAGTTTCAAATATATTGAAGCTCTAGAGTTTGTCTCCTTACATATCTGTGATCAAGGGTGATAATGCCACTTCAGTTATTTGTATAATTTTTCTTGTTAATTTTTACTCCCTCGGTCCAACAATACATGGATTTTTAGAGGTAAAATTTTGTCCAACAATAGATGGTCTTTTATGTTTTCTAGGTAGGAAGTAATAATGATTTGTATTGGTTTGTGTGCTGTTGACTTTTTAAAATAATTTGATTGGTTAAAATGTGTAGTGGGTGTTAAAAAATAATAAAATTTATGTAAAAGTTAGTGTAATGATGATGTTTTTTTTAAAGTAAAGGGTTTTATTAAAACTTGTGCAAAGTGCTAAAAGGCAATGTATTTTAGGACGGAGGGAGTAGTATTTAGGCTTTACGGTCTTGTGGTATTGTGTTTCAGACATTTTCTTCTATTGTATGACTGCAGGTTCATGGAATTGATCATTTGGTGATTCCTACAAGAGACTATCTCTTTGCTCCATCTATGTCTGATATACATCAAGCAGTCGAGTTCATTCATAGTAAGATTTTTTTCTTGTGTGATTCTTTCCCGAAGGCCTTTGTGGACTGGGAAATCTGGAAGGTATTTAATCTGATTATTGATATCAGTGATCATATTCCAAGATTGACCAATCTGTTAACTTGTAAACTAAAATGATCTACCCCATTTGTTGTCTGGAACTTTGGGCGCTGTTCCTGACGGATTATAATTCCTTTTCTCCTGTTATTTTTGAGATTCTTGTTAAACTGACATCTTTTAACGGTTGGCTTATTTTAAGAGAATGGATCGTGTGGGCGCACAACATATGTTCACTGCAAGGCAGGCCGTGGTCGGAGCACTACTGTTGTATTGTGTTACCTGGTCCGTACCCCATCAAGCTAGTTTCTTGTACATCAAATATATTGACCTAACCTCACGACTGATTTTTCTTTTCCATTCTGCAATGCATTTGCAGGTGCAATACAAAAAAATGACTCCTGAAGATGCCTACAACTATGTCAAATCAATCAGGCCCAGAGTCCTGCTTGCTTCCATGCAGTGGCAGGTAACTTTTTCGCTAAGCTGTGGAGTTCTCGTCACACTTTTGATCCCTTTCTATTTGTTTGTGCTCGAGTGCTCGTTCACCTAATCACCTCACTCTTTCTTCATGTGCTAATAATTCCTTTGTGGGTCACTTCTTGCCAGGCTGTTCAGAACTATTACCATCTCAAGGTGAAGAAGGGATATATGAACCCTCAGAAAAACATAGTATTCCGAACCCTGAACTTCCCAAAAGCGGCAGAGTTCCTGGCTTTTGACGATTGCTCTGTCGTCGTGGTAACAAGATCTGATCTTGATGGCTACAATGACTCCCCCAGCAAACCCACTGCTGGGCCGCCACACCTGACTGCAATCTACAAGGTGCGGATGGTTGGTGAGGCGGCCCTGACGAGGATCTCATGTATGTGGCTTAGGTGCCACGCCCAGCAGAAGATTGCCGGGGAGAAGCTCATGAGGAATGGCAGCTGTGCCATGGAGGCGGACCAGATAAGCCGGGTGACGGTTGACATCCATGTATATTGAGGGAGGTGCTAAAGAAGTATCTACCAAGGAAAGTTTGTTGGTATGGGGATCTTTTGGTACCGTATTATGTATATATAAGATAAAGATAAGCAAAAATAATGTTGCATTGTCTGCAGATATTATATCGAGTCTGAGCTGTGGAGTTTTCGTTGTAAATTTTAGCCCTTTTAAAATTACAATGAAAGAAAAGTGGTTTGGTAATGAAGCAGCTGGATCGAGATGATCCGTTCTACACTTACAACCTTGCTCATCTTGCCAATGTGTGACATTGTGTTGGTCATCTATGTTAGTTTGTAATGCTAATACAATATTCAGTTGACGAAATTGAACTTGAAATGTTACTTAAAATGCTTATTCACAATTAGTCGAGTTGTAATTTGTTAATATGGCATCGTTATTCGGACAATAAGAACGAGTCGGTATAATGTTGGATTAGGTCAGGACCCTCATTATAATGTGTTTGTAGCCATATCAACCCCGTTAAAAAGAACGATTTAAGCAACTCTATTTCCGAGGATGGTGACAATGTCCTCCACAGGTGGGTGTGTGGCTACTGGTGCGTGTTGGGGACTGATGTGGAAAGGGCAGGTAACTGGGGGCATTTGTGTCATTTCATTATTTTTTTTCTAAAAACAATTATAATCTCCACCCCACCAAAACATCAACGGGATTATTTCACCACTAAAAATCTTCATCTCCTCAACCCCACACAATCTACATAACATAATCTCCATCCCAAAAATCTCCATTATCCCTTAAAATTTGATCCCCAAACACGCCCTATTAAGAAAAAAATTGACGGGTTGAGGAGAATAGGAGATCAAGATTAAAGCGTCAATTGCAAACGAATTGGCACTGCCAAGTTTGAAGTTGCCAGTAATATCCAAAAGGAAAAATTGTTTGCAACAAAGTGACTAAGTGAGTTGCCCAAAAGAACAAGCATATTGCTTTTCAATGTTCAACCATGTTAAACGAGTTGCACAGTTTTCTCATATCCTGCACATCATATAAACCTTTAACTGCATCCAATATATACTACCAGTAATTAACAGTGTTTTAAACGCATATTAAAACGTAGAAAGGAAAAAAAAAAAAGTAATAAATTTCTCATAATTAAACTAGAACATGCAACCCACCATTTATTTCACTATATAAATAGCTAATAATACATAATTCCTAGAATTTAAATATATATATATATATATAAAAGAAAACATAAATAAATTGAGTAGCTACAAATTAATTTGTGAAACTAGTATAATGAACCTAGCTAATTAACTACCTACGGGCGGGGACAGTGTACGTTGGCAGTGGCTAAGGAAGCGGCCCTTATGCTTTAGGCGGCGAGGGGGTGGCCACGGGCGGTGCAGGTGCTGGCTGTGGAAAACCCCAGCCAGCGCAGAGGAAAGGTGGCAAGAAGGGGCTGCAGCTGATGGCAGCGGGAGGAGCAGGGGTCATGGGAGGGTAGCCGATGGGGCCGAGGTAAGGCACCCAAGGGGCAGCGATTTGCTTCACAGGATCCGGAATCCAGGGGTTGTCGTAGAAGTAGTCTTGAGGACGCGCACTCGCTGCAGCCTGCACCTCTTCTTTATCTTGGGCGAGCATCCGCCCTTCGCTGAGTGTGGCAATGGCGGACAAGGAGACCAGGAGAAGCAGCACGCACGTTATGTTCTTCATTTTCGGCCGGGGGATCAGGATCAGATCGAGGAGCTCAATGGATGACTGATGAGGGGTTGGGTAGGATTTAGCCTGCTATTTATAGGGCTAAATAACGAGATCCATCTTGTGAGATTTGATTCTATCAAGTATGTATATCATAATAACTACCTGATAGAATCAATTAAGATTTCCAGTATATTATACCACATCTTGTGAGATTTGATTCAATCAAGTATATATCATAATAACTAACCTGATCCTTGTAAATATTTGGCCTGCTATTTATTAATAACTAGCTCAGTATCCCGTGCATTGCACGGATCTTTGCTTTAAAATATATACTTATATAATATCATTCATTATTTTTTATATAAATATTATAAGTATAAAAAATAAAGTAATAAAAAATAGACGTTTGTACGGATGTTTTTTATAAAATAATTTTATACATATGTAAACCGTTTATATAAGTTAAAATAGAATTATCATGAATTTTTATAATATCTTTCAAACTTAATTATCTTATGATTTGGTTCAAACAAATTAAAACTAAATATGGCAATAAAAGGAGAACATATCACTTTATCTAAATTCTTGTTTGAATTTAAATAAATTTCCTATTAACACTCGTTCAACTAATGATTTCATTGAATGTAATTGCATTAATTCATTAATATATTTTAAATTAAAAAAATTATTATATTTTAAAACTAAAATAAAATAAACTATTTTTTTTAATCTAATAAAGTAATTTATTACCTGATTGCCTCAAAATATTCGATGTAATTTAGTAAATTATTATTAAAAAATTTTATCAAAATTTTATCCTTGCCTATACAATAATTGAAGGATGAATTGTAAAAAAAATGATGTATCATTTAGTATATATAATGGATAACTATGATAATTGTTAGAATTAAGAAGATAAATTAGTTTAAATTAATTATTTATATAATTGTTAACAGATTTCACTCCCTATGATATGATTCTGTAAATTAGTTATATTAAATATATTTTATTATTATACATATCATATTGGCTTAACCAATAAAAAGATAGAATCAAAACTATCATCAATTTGCTACATAAAACTAAATGTAAAAAAAATCCAAAAAATCGTAACTAAATTAGATTTCTTATTAGTTACAAACGTATAATGCATATATCGTAATATGAATCCACCTCACCATAACTAAATTAGATTTCTTATTTAATTACTCGATTAGATTTGCTAATTCCACCCAATATCAAATCGTAACTAAATTAGATTTGCATATATCAAGTGGTTAAGGAGATTTGTGAATTAAATTAATTAAATAATAATTTAAAATTCCTACATTAAAGGAGAGGGCGTCATATGGTTTAGGCGGCTTCTCCTTTATTAAATATATAAGATATAAGATATGTGGTTGATTATTGATCAAATGCGAAGAGAGAAGTTCATCATTGAATATCAATATGGAGTAACTTTTATGGGAGAAATTTGAGATTTCACAACCAGTTATGACTTTGTGAAGATTTTTTATTTGAATTTTTTTGCCAGATCAAGATATTTAATTTAATTAATCATTTGATTAATAATTAATGTGATCTAACATTGAGATGAATGAAGAAGAATGAACGGATATTGGTATATTTATCCAAATCATTTTTTAATTCTTATCCAATGAGGATGAGGATCTCAATAACAAAATAGATATGATTTGCTAAGATAAGATTTTATTTTATTTTGATCTTATCAAATAAATATCCAAACAACCAAACAAATCATAAAATCCTAACTAATTTGTTTGAATATAATTATAAAAAAAAAAAATCGTCATTCTGGATGAGGTTGACCAAGAAGCGCCCGAAGTTCGGAATCACCGTTTCCCAATCGAGCTTTCTCTTGATATCTAATTACTTTAGTGAGACAATTATCACACTGTATGAGGTTGCTCAGTGTGCATGGTTTTAAGATAATAGTTAATACTTATATAAAGTTGTTGAATTGCTGCATTGATTTCGATTTGATTGAAGTTGGGCGCGATCTTCATGCTTGGATAGGTGTGGTTGATAGGTTGCAGACGATTTTTGGAGATGAAATTGGTGAGTATGCATGTGAAATGCGGGTGGTTGTATGATGCCTAGAAGGTACGGTGTTCGTATGAAATACAAACGGGGGGTAGCGTGACGCTCAAGTTCAAGACAACGTATGAGAAGCAAAATGAGTTCCAAAGAGTGTAAACATTGTCTCGGTCCACTCCGAACCTCCCTAACATCGATCGCTATAATTGCCTGCAGGTTTGCATGGTGGTCAAGTTGGAATAGAGGCGATCAGGGAAAATCACATATTAAGCAAATCAAGAGAATTATGCAGAATCCCTTCACTAACCTCTTTGATTGAATACATTGCTCATGAGAGGGAGATCCATTCTTGGAATCCAAACGGAACCCTAAAATCAATAGTTTCGACATGAGGCAAAAATAGGTATAATATTTGGTAGGCATAGAAGAAGATTACCTTGAAGTATAAATGACATAGTTATAGAAGGGAAAAACACCAATTAGTTCAATCATTTTCATAGGAGACAAACCGAAGTGGAGGGAAGTAATATTCCTAAAAAAAAATCGAAGTAGAGGGAAGCAAGAATCCTTTGAGGGAAGTAATATTCCTAAAAAAAAATCGAAGTAGAGGGAAGCAAGAATCCTTTTGGCTTTCAACGTATCATTGACATTGTTATAATGAATCTTTATCCTGCAATTACAAAACAAACACAACAAACTTAAAAAGTCATATCACAAAAAGATCATAAAAACTGAGAGGAAGAAAAGAAAAACAGAGATTATATAGAAAGAGATAGCGTGTGGAGGAAGATAAAACCTTAAAAATCAAAATAGATAAATACATACCTATTTATTTATATTACAAAAATAAATATTATTTTATTTTCATCTTATCTAGTGAATATCTAAACCAACTAACCATAATATCCAGAATATCCAATTCGATTTTGTATTTATAGGGAATTAAAAAAAATCCAAACAATAAGATTATTAATTGGATAATAGGAAATTAAATTAATTTTTAATTAATTTTCTAACTAAAAAGTCCTACTTTAAAGGAGAAGCTATATCCAAACAATAATTTCTAACTTAAAAATCCTACTTTAAATTAATCTAAATTAATTTTCTAACAAAAAAGTCCTACTTTAAAGGAGAAGTCGCCACATGTCTTAGGCGACTTCTCCTTTAGTATTATAATATAGATTAGTGCTTCTATGGTGATCAATCGATTAAAGTATTATACAGTCCTTAGATAAACATTTTAATTGCATCCAATAGAGATACTAATGAACAGTGTTTTACACGCATATTAATTACATGCTGCAATATGGGAGGTGGGATAGTGACTCTTTACCAGCAACTTACCAAAGGCTGTGATAATGGGTATATGCTGCAATGTCAGGCTTTTCATTCATCTAGTACCATAACAGTGGGATAGTGACGCTTGAGATGTGACACTGCCTCGTTTTTGTTGCCCCGATGAGATATTCGGGCACGAATTCCCCAGGCATCACTTCTCTTAGGGGTCAATACTTTTGATGGCTGATCCGCTAGGTAAGGGATGATATATGTTTTCATGTCACTGCGTGAAATTCCAAGATGGTTTCCAGGTACACTTACGTACTTCACCCTCCCAGCATCGTCGAGTGCTTTCAACCCAATCCAATCTTCAATGTAAAGATTTGTCTGCAAAGCAACAAGGGCAAATCAAAACTCCATATGATTACGAAAATATTTGCATGCTTTAGTTGAGAAACATTTGGAGAATGGCTTATGGCACAGCAAGCCACCTATTCAGTGGTCTTAAATCTAAATAATAATGCATCACTGGACACTTATAAAATGATTTTAAAACTTTCAAGACATTGCCACTTAAGGATGATGTTCTATGACACTAACATAAAAGTCCATGCCTCGTGAGATCATATGTTGTGTTCCCAGCTCCCTCCCTACCTTGTGGCTGTTTTATAATCATTCCATATTTCCACTAGATCATGTCTTGAAAATTTTCCTTTGTCAGCAAAAATTAAAAATTATAGAAATAAAAATTGTGCTTTAATAGAACATAAGGAGCTCCAGAAGTACAACTCTGATCTCCTTAATGCAGTAGAAACATCTTTAGATTCTTTTTACATATAGAAATGTAGAAAAATGGTTTAGAAACATAAAATCTGAACTGGAAGAAGTAAACAATCCCAATATATCCCTCTCCTGGCAAAAAACGAAAGAAAAAGACGACATAATTTGCTTGCGAAGAGAAAGATTTATTCAACTACCTGTTGTGGAGGCAACACCGAACCAAAGGAACCATCTGGGTAGTACCCAAACCATGAGGTTTCTTTGGGAATCAGAACAGTGTCATGTTCAAACTGTCAAGAAAAAGTACAGTTAGAGACGGCTTATTATATAGGTCTGAGCTTAAAAAGATGATGATTGCAGGATATCCCAGGAAAGGCTAAGAGTAGAAGGAAACTAACCATTATCAGCACCAAGTTCTCCAAGCTACTGAATCTTTCCTTGTAGGTCGAATTTCTTTTATCCGGAAGTTCATTGTTAAGCCTTGGGAGAAACCTACACTTCTCTAGGTAGGCATCCATATTCTGAAGAAAAATAAAAGATGTTATATTATTCCATGTAAATGAGACATCAGCTAACAATAATTTTAACAAAATCATGAAAACAGGAATTACACGTTCAAATTGATTTCATTCGAATAACAAAGTACACAGGTAACAAAATTTGGCATTTTTCCACCTCATTCCCCCCCAAAATAATAAATCTTTTTGGTTTGCATCGTTAGTTTCAATTCATTTTCTGGTTTTAATCAGGTTGCTTCATACATATTGAATCCTTACTGCAACACAGTTTCAACTCGAATGCTGCTTGTGATGGGACTGGGTTGTTGTTGATTTTGGTTATTTTGGAATTCATTTATGCTCAGCTTTTATATGAATCCTACCAGATTTAAGTGAAGGTTGTTCCAATGGTCCATTTTGGGTTGAAATCAAATCAAATATCACATTTTCTAATAGATCATTGGATCAACTTAGTCTTTGTGGCTTTCAGGTTGACAGGAGGGGTTTAGGGTACTGGGTACCTCCGAATAAATCTAGGAGTAACAATTTAAACTCAAATGCATTTCATAGCTGACAATCCTGAAATACTAGCATAGCATGCAATACAAAATAAAATTATGTAATACTGACAAAAAAGACTTCTGGTGTGATGTGCTTCAGAAATAAACTTACAGTTGGGATCTTAAGATATCCACTGGGAGCCAAATGAGCCTGCAAACACATGAAAGAAAGAGTCATGTGTCAAGTGCTTCGCAACTAATCAGCCAGATTTGCAGGATTATATAATGGCAACAAGGAAACAGTTTGTTCCAATGGGTTGTAATATCAAAAGATTTCGAAATGTAATTACAAATGATTTAAGAAACCACAGAGAGAGGCTGCACCTGGACGAAGTCTGAGTAGATCTCGGATTTAATAAGAGTGTCAGCAATGATGCAAAAGATACCAGACTGCAGACCATAAAACGAACAATTTGCATAAGCAAGCATAAAAAGCAATACATAAAAAATATAAATCAGGTAAATTTTCAGAAAAGGATTCCTCAAGTGTTGGCAAATTGATTTCTGATCCAAACAAAGAAGAAAGGATACAATTTATATAAATGATGATATTCTAGAAGTTCTTCACCATACATGAGACTCGATGATTTGAATGAACCATTGAAGTTGCTTCACGCGTGAATTGAAGACCATATGTTCTCTTGAGGTATTAATGGGACCATTTTTTAAAAATGCACGCCAAGTAATATGCTTCTATCCTACCAATAAGCTACATGAATAGAATTTGATGAAGAAACAAAAACATATTATAAAGGTTAACAATATTACATGTGCTTAATCATTAAGAGATAAACGCTTAAGTTGTTGGAAGAAATGAAACATTTGAAAGAGACGTATATGCTTCTTTTCTCTTAAAAAAGGCGAAAATCCAGCCAAATGTAAGAAAAATCTTTACTTTGAAGCCAACCTTTGGAGTGGTAGAAAAATATCTCCACCCTCCAAATGTAAGAAAAATATCCCAACCTTTCGAAACATGGTAACAAATTATCATACTCTTTACTCTGACCTAAAATCCGGCCAAAAACGATGACATAAAATAGGAGAAATGACATTATTCTCACTAAAACAGCGTAATATCATCCAAAATATGCCAATCACCAACTATATGACAGTGTTTTGGGCCTTTGAGTTTTGGGCTGAGTTTTTAGTTAGAGAAAAAGTCGTGATACTTTGTTACCACCTCCCCCAAAGGTTGGGTTATTGGTGGGGATATTTTTCTACCCCACTCTCTATTGCGAGGTTATTTTAATTAGTTTCAAAAATTAAGGGAAAAAATTTCCATGTCGCAGGAAAAAATTCTCTCCATAATTTTAGTCACCATACAAAACACTCAGTTACAAAAAAAAATCTGCGTTTTATATTGCTCCGGAAAAAGGAAAACTATGGCAGGAGTCTTTTTCTATATAAAAAAAAGGAGAAGAGAAATCAGATTGTGTCCTCAAACCATAAGATAAGTAACCGATCCATAAAACTTAATCAGCATGTTTATGGACCCAGCCATAAGATATTTTCAGGTGATTTTTTCCTAATACTTTGGATAAAAAGAGAAAGGTACTGTTAAATCAAATAAGCCAATATCTGAAGAGGAGAAGATAGCCTATGAAACAGTCCACAAAATCATCAAGGCCAAAAAAGATGAGCAACCTCAATAAGACAAACTGTTTAGAGAAGGGAAGTGAAAGTGATCCGTTTAATAGCTACTCTAGCATGTACTCACACAGAAGCAAGTTAAACAAAAATTTCTCAAATCAATCAAAAGGCAGACCTGTCAGAAAGATCCTTGTAAATATTTGCTTCCAACAAAATCCACAAAACATCAGGAACCCTTTTGCTGATGTTCTATTTCTATGTTTGAGAAACCCACAGGACCTCTCTCTTGCTTGTTCTATGTTCTATTTCTTTATCTTTTCCATTTATTTGCAAATTCCAAAGGATCCTTGCACAATCCCATTTGCAAAGTTTCATTCACCATAAAACAAATTTCTTGTCTGAAAAAGCATCTTAATTCTTAGGCAGTTACTCTGTAATTCAGTAAAAGAATAACTATGCAGTTATATTTAAGAAAGGTACAGCAGTCATACCCCACACAGTGGGACTGAAGCAGTTCCAGCATGTGGTCCTCCCAATGAGATGAAGTTTTTGACCTGTCAAGATATGAATGGTGACCAACAAACACTTTTTGTTCAAATACTGGGATCATGAGTTATTGAATCTAAAGTCAAATTCAAAAAGCCACTAATGCTATTCAATAAACAAAATTAAAAAATAAAAATATGAAAATCATGAGATTTTGTAAAGCTGGTTCTTACCGGAGGACCTCCATCACAAAACTCTACAACACCTCTTCCAATAACATTGCCCTACGGCAAACCAAAAGGATCAAATTATACATCTGCATGCTTGACTTTTTCTACACTAATAGCATATGTTTTTTTTAAGATGAATAGCTTAAGATTTTGATATTACACTTCATGTTAGATGTCACACAGTCATCCTTTTTTCTCATGCATTATTATTTCATCATGGATATTTATTATTATTATTTTCACTATTGAGTACCTTCAAATGAAATAAAATATTTGTAAATTGTAATCAACTAAGCGTCTTTCCTTTCACATAACAAAATAAGTGAAACAACAGAAATTTCAGAAAGAAAACAAGCCAAACAATCATGCTAACTTCAAAGTTCAAACATCACAGGGTAAGTAATATTATTGTAATCTATCATGGCAGCCAAAAATTGTAGAATTGATTAAAGCCAAAAAATACATATTGTGTACCTGAGAGAGGCCTACTATGTTATAACCCTCACTGAGTTCCGGCATTTGCCTCACCTGAGATAGACTTCCATAATGCATCAGACTAAATATCAAATTAGAATATGCAGAGCGAGAAAAAATCCAAAGTCAAAAGGAGGTTAATCACCTTATCACAAACTTCTAACGCCTGCATATTGATTGACATTTAATTAGAAGTGGAAAGGGAGAGTTACTGTACAAGGATAAGAGGAATTTCGAGTTTTTCTGCTTACTTGATTGTCAAGGGGGGTAAACCAGGAAGCCCGTGTTCCATCCCCGATTTCTCTGGAGAATATAAACGTTCAACCAGTAAGAGGAAAATAAAACATAAGCAGAGAGTAGCAAACATGAGACAGTTTATGTAGTATAAGATGCCTACCTCTCTTATAGTAGTAAAGGAAATAGAGTTAACACAAATATTGCTAAGGTTGATGCAATAATTGCACAACACATGATAAAGTGACTATTTGGATACAATAAATAGCACAATGAATAACGATGGCCCATGAGGGCTTTCATGAACCAAGTCATGTCTCCTAGAATTTAAAAAGACATCAGATCAATGAAAATCACGGGGAACGAACATTCCTAATATATTCTTTAACAAAACTTCAGTGGTGCGGTAAGAGAGTGAGCTATAGCTCAGAAATGACAACTATTTCCTAAAAAGGCATCATAGATTGTGCACATTTTCATTTGCTATGAAACAGATAAATAAAATGGACATATAGCGATCGAAGCATCAGGTTGTTTGCAGAATTTACATAAATGCCCACATTAGTGAATGAGTAAGCTAGAACAAAAGGAGAGATAGTCCATACATGCAATATCCTTGAGTGCCGGACCAATTGCTCAGGAGGTTAGTAAACTGTGTAACACCGCGATTTGAGCATTGATCTCCAATGCCTACATCAGAACAGAAAGTCAAGTGGAAGTGCCAAACTCATAGCAATCCAAACAATTGTTCGAATGAATACTAATTAAATAAATTAAGTGAAATAGGAGCTAGGACAAACACATAGCACCAGGTACTAATGTACTATAACTCTAGGATAACTGAAAGTACTTCCTAGGAGATGAGTCAGTCCCGCACACTACTGTTACACTCAATAGAAAAGATTAACCCTGCAATTCAACTTAAAGTACATTCTGTACACAACTGCTAATGGCCTATACTCATAGATCAAACTAACCCTAAAAACAAAATGAATCTATGTTCTGCACACTGCTGCTATACACTTATAGATCGAATTAACCCTAAAACAACAAATGATAGTTTAATTCAACTAGAAGTATGTTCTGCACACTATCGCTACACTCAATAACTCAGATTAACCCTAAAATAAAATAAAAGATACTTCAAGTCAACTGAAATCAAGTTCTACGTACTACTACCACGCTCAATAGAACAGATTCAACCATAAAAAGGAACAAATTCCACGCTCAACCATAGCGCGCGCATCCTAGATTCCTAGTCGCATCGATCAATTTCCAGCGGATAATTAACAGATTTAACCGTGTATGCCACACATCGCTCGATTATTCGCAAGAAAATCACTAGAAAACGGAACGCAAATTCAATATCAACCGCGTCGGAAACGAAACTTCACTTGAAAAACAACCGCTGCAAAAGGAAATGCTTGTAGAATCCGAGAACTCGGAAGGCGAGATGAGTACCGTGGAGGACGATGAAGGGAACGGCAATTGATGTGAAGGGGACGAAGGCGAAGATGAAGAGGAGGGCAAAGAGGATAATTGGAGCTCGCATCTTGGAAATGGCGTCCGGCGAGTTGAAATTGGGCGAAGGGAAGTGATGAGTTCTTCCCCCTTTTTTCAACTACAGAGCAACAGACAAGTCGCCGGTGCGTGTCTTAAACTAACTAAACACTTGCACGGCTTTATTTTAGATTTTTAAAATAGGGTAATTACACAAAATCACCCATAGTTTAAGAAATATACAAATCGCCTATAAATCAGGGTTTCGTGAGCTAGATTACCAATCAATTTATCAAATTAAACCTAGCACAAACACTTTTAGGGCTCGTTTGGTATAAAAATGCAAGGTAAACATGATGAAAATAAATTATGTATAGGAAAATATATCTAGATAAGAGAAAATGTTATTTTTTGTGTGAAAAGTAAGATATGAGGGATAATGATTGGAGGAGTATAGGGGTAATGATTAAATTTTTTAGCAATTTATCTTAAATTATAAATGGACTACATTCGTTTCCTTTCACTTTCTCTTTTCAAAATTTAAACCAAACGAGTCGAGAATCAACCATATGACACTTGTCCCATTTCCCTTAGCTTAATTGTAAACTCCGACGGCCGGTGATAATCCAAAGGAAGGTGAGGATGCCGGTTGTGATAGGGGAAATCCCGTCATCATAATACAAGGGCATTCTGGTCTTTTTACCAAGTAAGTTGATCATTTTTAATTATCCTAAATAACAGTTAAGAACGACGTCTATTATTTATGCGGTATCGAATATTCAATACGGCATTGAGCAACATTAATGCGGTTACCGTTTCTCCTATTAAATACGGTAACGATTTCGTGCATTAAAGGGCCTTGACCGAATTAAATACGATAACGGTTTTTTCTATTAAGTATCGTAACCGTTTCTTTTATTTAATACTCGATTAGTATAAATAAGAGATGATAGATTCAGATTGCGAATGGACCAGGACTAGGACTGACTTGAGCGTCGGAGGGTCCTCCGGGGAAGACGAGCCCCGCCCCCGACCTCGTTTGTTCTTGTTTTATAGGCTACGGTTCGGATTGAGTTGATCGACGAAATCGAGCTCCCTGAACAACGATGATGCAGACTTCTCGCATTACACCGGTGATAATACCTTATAAAATTCGGTCATAAACTTGTCAAAATAGTAGGTGATAATGTTGCTTAAGATTCAGAAACATCAGTCCAACCTCTTGATTCTTGTGTTATGCCATTGTCATGTATGCGTCCTATGCTTTTAAGAATTGCCAATTGTTGTATCTTGTGCAGTGACCATTCTACATAAAATTCAACTATGATACGCTCATCTTATAAATG
The DNA here is from genome assembly GCA_963922045.1 of Persicaria maculosa. Lineage (NCBI taxonomy): Eukaryota > Viridiplantae > Streptophyta > Magnoliopsida > Caryophyllales > Polygonaceae > Persicaria > Persicaria maculosa. The sequence goes on along the minus strand of OY998259.1, from coordinate 21,536,121 downwards.
AAGAAACTAGAAATCTGATGGGGGGATAGGCACTCTAATGTTCACTGCAATATGTCTCCTGTCAGTGTACAAGAGCACATTTGCCAAACTGTGTACAAGAGCACATTTGCCAAACTGTGTACAAGAGCACATTTGCCAAACTGTGTACAAGCAACAAGTCGGGAACAATACTGACATGTAAGCGCTTAGCCCGAGAGTGTTTTCTGCTGCTGCATCGTCTTCTGCTTTCAACTATGCACATTCATCTTCTCCATGATCTTCACTTAGGGAGGAAACGGAAAAGAAGACAAAGGAATAGGAAGGAGAGATGGATTGGCTAGCTATCCTCCACAAGGCAGCTATTAGATTGGCGACTGAGCCAATCCAAGCAAAACTCTCCAGTTTTCGGCATCTGAGCTTTTAGAATTACAAACTCAATTTGGCAAATCCAAAATCAATCACTAAAGACGCTCACCCCAAATGCCTATTACAAGAACCTTTCACAAGCTAGTATCTTTGAAGCTTATCTGCAAATGAAAAGAAAGAATGAGTCGGGGTATGAATGTCAGCAAATCCAAAATCAGGCAGCATAAAACGCACACGCACAGACAATGTAGTACACAACTCAATGAAACCCTTTCAAATAAGCATTCCTTTTCAAAGCAATTATCTATAAATGGCACATGAAAATGAAGTTCTAATCTTCAAGGTTCAACTATTATTTTGTGATTCTAAACATATCAGCCTCCACAACTGTTAATGTGCCACATGTTAATGTAAACAAAGTCACTGATCACAAGCAAAAAGAAATCTTAACAGAAAAATATTTGAAGGGATACTTACCAACATCGTTTAGGCGTAGCGGGATGTCTGCCTCCAAACCGAGCACCAGTCTTCAACAAGTAAGAACTTGAAGCAATATGTATGTGTTGAATGAGCTTGGAAGCATCTAATAGACCTTGGTAGTACTTCGCAAACACCAGCTGCATAAGTTCAACGGTATGTATGCGGTTTTTCTCGATCAAACTCACAAATGCGCTCGGGCGTCAGGGCCTCAGGGGTCACTGGAAAAGTTACATCTTTGTTTCAATCATAACAAAATTTCTTGGATTTTGCTCCCTGACATCTTGCAGAGGAAAAAATCAATCAAGGAAAAAAAAATTATACAGGATAAATTTTCTTCCTCAATTCTTCCCAAACTTCAGGTCCTTTTGGATGACTGTTAACATATGTCTTGATGAAAACTGTGTCTGAGCAAGCAATGAACGTACTCAAAGCCAATTTTGGATCTGCTATCCCTTGATCACAAAGCCATTTGTACATTGAATATCTAAGCCTTGCTCTATCTGCCGAGTAAGCAATACATGATGGGAACGATACTAAATCTGATATGGGATAACCCAATTCACTTACAATGCAGTCAATCTTTTTTAGAAGAGTTTCTTTGGATTGGTTCAGAATTTTGGGGGCAGTTTTAATCATCTTCGAGACATCCTCCGGATTAAGGCCAGCTCCCACAAGACAATTGAATCTTTCTTGAAGTTCATCCCCTCTGCCTCGAAAAACCTTCAAAGCATCTGACATCTTTTTTGAATTCTCTGTGAATCCCAGATTCAATAAGAAATTAATCTTTTCCCTCTTTGACCTCTCTTCTGCCTCGTTAACAATATTTGGCAACTGGTTAACCTTTGATCCACGAACCCACTTCTTCAGCACCAGGGGATTCTCCTTAATAAAATCACAAGCACGCTTTTTACTGGCATGCAAATAAATCAATACAGAAGCAGATTTTAACAAAGAGCACAAACCGAGCCATGCATAGTGTGAACGGATAATGCTTTCTACATCTGCAGGGTCCATCTCCATATCATTCAGAAAAAGAAAAGCACCTTTTAGATTTGAAACGAATTTACTGACTTGAACTTTGGGAAATTCTACGAACATGCAACATATGTCTTCCCCAGTGAAACCAAGCTTCAATACAAATACAATCAGAGAAAACGTGAAACCTCCAGAACTCTCAAACAGAAGCTCTGGATGTCGACTGATCAAACTCTCTAACTCCTGCTTGTTGCATCCCAAAGCACCAAGCAAACATAACAATTCATGAATTTGTCTCCAATTGTTAACCCTGTTGCGTGGGAAATTTCTTTTAATCCAACTACACTGAAACCCCAGAGTCTTCAATTTTTCTAAGACACAGCTAAAATCCTTGTACCCATTGCCAATCAAAAGATGGGGGTCAGAACAAACAGCCTTGATTACATCACACTGACTCATTTTAAGCCCTTCAAGAGCTCTTAGCTTTGAGAACAACACTCCGCCATCGTACCCAAACACCACCCTTGCTTCCTTGTATATTCTACCAATGTCATCGCGTGGGATACCATAATTACACAAGACATGATAGTTCTCCAACAAATGAGCGTCCTCGTTCAAAAACATGAACCCCCGGGGAAGAAGAGAAATATATTCAGAAGGCTCCAAACCGATACTCTCAAAGAAAGGTTCGAATTCGTTAATAGGGTGGTAGCGTAAAAAGCGAACCAAAGACTTCGCCCTCTCCTCAGGCTCATGATCAACAACCTTCTCCAAAAGCTTCTGCAGAAACCGGGGTGAATACTTGGCTATAAGATCAGCATCCATAAAATTCAAGCCCCTGGTGGAGTGTAAGTACTCTACCAAAGCAACTTTGGCATCTTGCCAATTGGCTCGTGAAGTCTTGCCCCCGTTGCCCTTGTTCGCAACGCAGGTTTCACCTGTTCTGAGATAATTTTCAGGTCTAACAGCTTTTTTACCATAAAATCTAAGGCTCTGCAGTTTAAATTCAGGAGGCTGGGGTGATTTAAGGGTGTTTAAAACCAAGCTATAGGAAATCCATTTGCGAGCAAGATACGCTGACACCTTTTGCAAATGGGTCATAATCCTAGACCCAAGTTGTTCTTGGCTTGATTATCGAACAAAGAAGGTTGAAATTTGTAGCAGATATAACCAACAAAAATACGGAGAGACTTTTTCAGTGGGGCGTCTTACCTTTGAGACCTCTCAATGAGCAAGCTGAGATAATCAAAGAAAGATCTTCTCCGTGAACCCCACAAAGATACCCCCTTCAGCTACTCGAGAGAGAATCCCCTCTTGCCATTGTATTCCAATAGGACCATGTGAATGAATATGCTATGCAAACCAATAATGACCTTTGAGCCCAATCCACGAACAAGCTTTGATAATCAAGGCCACCTTGTCCTTTGAGATGTTTGATTAAACCAGCTTTTCACATAGTTCTCCAGTCCTTCCTATCTCCATTGGGGTTAACGGTTTTATGCTTCCCTATGGTTTACCTACAAATTACATGAGAAACATAAATCGCTGAATCCATTGTCAACAGGAAACATTCGAACCAATTCGTCAACTGCACACAATCTGACTGAGTACAATCGCCATACCTCAATGTTATTAGAATTTAGGATCAGAATGAAGGATCTACAAAATCATCAATTACAATAAATTCATACAGACATCACATAATCACTAAGCAAAATACTTGTAATTGAAATCTGTTCCTGATTAAACAAGTAACATAAATATAGTACTGAATTGTACATTTAGCAACACAGGGAGCAGTAGTCGCATCATTTTAGCCTCGAGGCTGTCACCAAATAAACTTCAACAAAACAAAAAGAGGTATTTTGCAAGCTAAAAGCAAATTCGAATATCAATTTAATGAAGATGAGCTCCAGTAGGTTAATGAGGGGATTCAAGCTCGAGGAAGAGGAATCAACACCTGAGGAAGCGCCGAAGAGGAATGCTGCAGCCAGGTCTACAACGGAGCATACATACACCAAAATCCACCCACCGCCACGCCGCCGAAGCCGGTGCTCAACAACGATAGAAATCGCCACTCACCGAAGGCCGAAGAGTTGAACCACAGAAAGACCAAACAAAAATAGCGCCTAGGGTTTTTGTGTCTGTTTTCAAATAGGGGAAAATCGCCTAGGGTTTGAAACAGAGAGGGAAATCAATGATCAGTGACCAACTCTCTTCAGCGAGAGAAATTGGTTTGGGAGAAAACGGAAAAGGTAAGGGGTAAATGTAGGCCTTTTGGGCTTTGGGCCGTGACAGTATGAGAGAATGAAATCTATGGGCTTAAATTTTGAACTTAAGAAGGATGAAGATGCGATAGAGTGATGAGTTTTTTTTTTCCCCTTTTAATACAAGAATTAAATACATCAGATAACCATATCGGCATATCTAATGTATTGAGAGACATGAAAAATCGGTAGATAGACCAACCATCATGAGATGAAGTGACGAGGTTATAAACATGGGACCGGATCAGAATGAAGATTATCCACGATAAGATAAGAGTGAACAATATTAGAGATAAGTCGTGGAGACTACTACATTGGTTGGTCATGTGTAGAGGAGATATCGGATTGAGAGGGGCCAACGTAGAAAGTGGTTAGACCCTTGCAAATGTAGGTGAATGCCGAAATTGGAACGGGTTTTACTCAATACTTGTGGACGATCCCGTACTACGCACGGGCTTATAATTACTTAAAAATTATGTAATTTTTAATGGTTTATTTTGAAAATAAGTTTATTTAGCACTCGATCATTAGAAAATGAGTTTTAAAAATATATTTATTTTATTATTTTAATTTTTTGTTGCATATATAAATACAATTATTATATTTTTATCCACTGTTATCTTATTTTCTTGATTAAATTAAATTAATCTATCTTTGTTCATTTGTTGTGTAACTATATAATATTTTTCTAATTATTATTTATACTAAAATATCAATAATACTATTATTTTTTTAATTTTATTCTTATGTTATTCAAAATATAAATAATGTTATTTTATTCTTTTAGTTTTGACCTTATTTTATTCTTTTAATTTCTTTTCCAATTTACTCAATTGATTATTATTATAATAAGTTCCTTATTCTTATCAGCGAGAGTTGATCCGTCAAAGTTGAGTTTGAATGTACCTGTCGGTGGTTTGCGCCACTTGATATGACGGGCTTTGTTCCTCTTTACGGTTTGTCTGACGCTTCGTGAATGAGGGGTGTTGTTATCATCTAATGCTTGACTCGTTCTAGTCGTGCTCTGGAGTTGCTCTTTGCTTTACTAAAGAGTAGTTACACAGGTTATACGATTCATTAGCTCTCGCCGTACTATCATATTTTTTATTATTCTAATAGTACATTAGATGATAACAACACCCCCTCATTCACAAAGCGTCAGACAAACCGTAAAGAGGAACAAAGCCCGTCATATCAAGTGGCGCAAACCACCGACATGTACATTCAAACTCAACTTTGACGGATCAACTCTCGCTGATAACCGTAGTACCACTGGTGTGGTTATCAGGGACTGGAATGGACACCCAATACACATAAGCTATAAACAATTAGGTATTAAAAGTGCGCTTCAAGCGGAAGCCCTAGCACTCAAACTTGGTGTACAACTGGCCCTACAACTACATATTGACAAAATCCATATTGAAGGAGATTCCAGCATAATTATTAACCATCTCAACAACAAGGCCAAATGCCCATGGGAAATCGAACTCATCTTGTCTGACGTACAATTTCTTCTATCGACTATGAAAGATATTTCTTTCATTCATGTACCCCGTCTTGGCAATAGAGTGACTGATAAGGTTGCACATCTTAGCCACTCTGCCAGGGGTATTAATATTTGTAACAATTCCGGTCTTACAGACCTCATCCGTAAGGATGCTTTCGGGTAGAGTGTGCTGACCCGAATTTTTTCATAATAAAAAAAAAATGATGTAATGTGGAGGTGGTGCCCTAAGGAGTTGCAGGAGATAATTTGACAACATTTTATTCTTTTTAACCTTTATGGTATTTTGGGATAGAAAGTAGTGGAAGAGCGTTAATCGTATTGGTGAGGACTAGTGTGGGCTACAAAGGAGTGTTAGGAGGCGTATCATTTTCCCCTTTGTTTTCATGCTTAGTGTCTCTTACTCATCCTCTTCATTGCATTGTTAGCCATTTTTTGCTCTCGTATGTTGCATGTGTTTGCTTGTTTCTATTCTTTCTTGGATCATTCAAAATCCTTCACTGCTAGAAACACGCGTGATTGCCTCGAAGTACTGGCCTCGGAATAATTCGAGATTAATTTCGATGTTATTACCCTCGATTTTACTCTCGAACATTTCTTTCGATGCCAAAATAAGATCGAAATATTAATGAAGCTAATATTTGAGGCTAATTGGCAACGAAACAAATTTCGACGCCCATTTCGTGGCCGTATAGCTATGACAAATATTCACGGCCAAACTTGAGGCCTTATTCGAGGCCAATTAGCCTCAGACTAAGATGGAGGCTATTTTCGATGCTATATTCGCGTGTAGCGTGGCTACCAAATTGATTTTCGAGGTTAAATTTAAGGTTAATACTTGATCAAATTTCTGAAGGTAAAGTCGATGCCATTTTTGAGACAGACATGCAGTAAATATATTTGTTGTGAGCATCTTTGAGGCCGTCTTCGAGGGTATATTTGAAGGTATTGGCATCAAATATAGCCTCGAGTTCTTTGTTTCGAGACTATACTAATAGCCTTGAAAGTGCGTACTCGATGGTATATTTGAAGGTATTGGTATCGAATATAGCCTCGAGTTCTTTGTTTCGGGGCTATGCAATAATTTATAGCTATTTTGATGTCAAATTTGAGGGACAATTCGAGGGCAATATTTTCGTCATCTTTAATGTTGAAATTAAAGCTTGTTAACTTTAAATCGTCTGTTAGGGTGACTTTAAAGCTTATTTCTATCTAATTCAAATCTCTTAAATTATTTTCATTGATATAATTTATAAAATATATATTTTCTATTTTGGAGGCCACATGTATAATCGCAATTGGATATACAATAGACATTTATCACATAGGGGCGAATGGTCTCTAGAATTTCTTGATGGTGTTGAAAAATTCATCAAATTTACGACTTCACAAGTGCATTTGATGGACGGGGAGAAGATAAAATGCCCTAGTGTGAAGTGTAAGAATGGAAAATTTGAGACTGAGGATAATGTTCGTTGTCATCTATATTGAAAAGGTTTTGGTGTCAATATTATGTGTTATGCTAAATAATCTAAATGTCTTATATAATTATAGGATGGCATGTCATGAATAAGGATGTATAAACTATAGGTTATAAAAACTCTTGTATCGTAGCTTAGGCGTATAATTGTATCAGGATTCGGGCTTTGTAAATGGGCCTTTAAGCCCAGCCCAGCTCACTTGCTCCACTGGCGTCGGATGTAACTCAGCTAATCAAAACGCAATGTTTGGCTTAGAGTTTCCCTATATACGGGATTAAGATCCTCAGCGAGCCCTTAGTTGTCGTTTGTTGCTTTGGTAAGTCAAAGAGAGAGAGAGTCGAAGAGAATCCGCCATTGAAGAAGCTTCATCCGAGCTTCTTGTGTCCGATCTTTGCTATATCCTTGAAGACGACGTCCGTTTGTTGTGCTGCTCGTCGTCCTGCACTCATATCTCCTCAGATCCAAGATTTGAGAAGATCAAGGAGTTTTCTCTTGTGTCTCGCTTCGAGTTCATCATCTTGTTTACCTTGTTACCCATATTTAGAGTAGATCTATAGTTTGTCCGTGTTTGTGAAATGCAACCATGATTTGTATCTTGGACGTGCTTAGTGGATTATTCCGAGGTTGAGTCTCTCTCTCCTGAGGCTCCATAGAGTAGGTTCGTCGAATTGCGTAAACAAATCTTGTGCCTTATGTTTGTTCTTGTTCGTTTTCGTTTCTGCGTTTATATTCCAACCTGTTCTTCTCGTTAGAAGTTAGGGTTTGAATCTGGTTTTACATTATGCGTGGACTGCACACGGAGAGGCACCATTTTCTCCGATAATCCGTTATTCAGATGAACCATCGAGCTCTAGTGTTAATGGCTTAGAACTTCTTTGGGATCGGAATGCATATGTTTGAACATTTGAATCCTCCTCCATGAATGATTTTTTTGATGCAGTTGGGCCCAATTTTATTCTTCCTCATGAATTGTTTGATTTTGGTACTTTAATTGATCCTAATGACCAAGTAAATTGTCACACAGAGGCATTTACGTTTAGGAGTCATTTGGATTTTGGAAAAGAAAGGACGGTACTGCAAGCGCGCAATAACATCTTGTCCATAGAAATGACTATCTAATCGATATTTCGATGCATTGAGAGTAGACCTGTTAAAACACAACCCGACTCGGTCGACCCGGCCCGAACGCCCACAAAAATTTCGACCCGAACCCGGGAATTTCGACCCGAAAATTTTTTTCGACCCGAACCCGAAATACCCGGAAATTTTCTAGGTAATCTGGGTTTCGACTTGGTGACCCGATTGACCCGGTAATTTTGACCCGATTTACCCATTTGACCCGGTGACCCGATTGATTTATAATTATACATGATTAAATTTTTTTTATGGAGATTCCAATTTATTACATTTTATAATTACAATCACTTGATCTTTCATCTTCAAATCAACTTTTATATTTTTTTGTATTGTGTAGTACTCCGTCCGATCGATAGTATTTGATTTTTTATTTTTCAATGGACTTTTTTAAGAAGATAAAAATTCTAAAAAATATTAACATATTAAAACAATTCTATGCTTATTACCAATTGCATGAAATTATTTTAAAAAAATTATTTGAAAATTTGATATTTTATATATTATTACATTTTATTAAAAATTACGAGAAATAATAAAAATCAAATATTTTTGATCAAATATAGTATATAATTACAAGCACAAGAATTTATGAACAACGTCTTTAACTTTAGAATTTTAAATTTATCGCAAAATTATCAAATCATGATTTTTTTTAATTTAAAAAGGAAAAAATTGACCAACCCGAAATCGACCCGAAATGATCCGAAAACCCGGTCAAACTCGTATTACCCGGGACCCGAAAATATCCGAAACTCGTATTACCCAGGACCAGTATTACCCGGGATCCGAAGTGACCCGACTCAAACCCGATCCGAATGACCCGTTTGACCGATCTAATTGAGATCGGCAAATGAGCCAATATATACAAGATGTTCCACTTCATTATTATCAGCAGTGGCAAAATTTATAAAGTCAAATGAATTTAGGAAAAATCAATTTTAATATTTTTCCTCACTTTGATTATATTTTCTTAAAACTTGGATTGCATTTCACGGGTCCTTGAATGCTCACAATGAAAGCACTAAGCAGCGGGGTCTTTACCAAAAAAAACATGAAAGTAGCGGGGTTTAGCAGTTTCAACTTTTAATTGAGCGGGATGGGCCTAAAATTTCCCAAGAAGCGGGATTTACAAAATTTCACGCTCTCTTTCATTAGGATTTAGGAACCGCCTAATCTGGATAAAAAAAACCTAACTCTCTCTTTTTCGCTTCTCGTCTCAGTGCCTCCAATGCCGAAGGTTGAGAGCGCTCAACCTGCTCCTGTCCTCCTGCTCCTCTTCGAAGCACCTATCTCCTTATCATCCAATGTCGAACACGCTCGGCCTGCTCCTGCCCTCCGTCCAACGCCGCTGTTGAGGTGTTGAAGCTGATCTTGCTGTCCGGCCTGCTCCTGCCATCCCTCTCCTCTGCTACGCACCTCCCTCTCGCTCCTCCAATGTCGAACACGCTTGGCCTGCTCCTGTCCTCTGTCCAACTCTGTCGTCGAGTTGTTGTTTAAAGACTGTGTGAAGCGGATTCTGCTGTCCGGGCTGCTCTTGTCCTCCCTCGCCTCTTCTATGCACCTCCCTCACTCTCTTTTTGAAGCCGATTTTGCCGAGCCTACTCCTGTCTCTCAAGTAAGTGAACTGATAGAGTCTATTTTAGTCATGTTTTAAGTATAGATGTGCATATTAGTTTAGAGCATTTTTACATATTTTATAGCTTAATTTATATTATTTGGTTTTCGGAGTCTACACTAGTGTTTTTATATATTTCAGGTATTTTCGGACTGGATCGTATGAATTCGGAGATTGATGATAATTTATGTGATTGTTTTGCGAATTGGAAAGTAAGATGGGCTGGCTCGTATCGATTCATGTACGGCCCGATGCGTCAACTTGTGAGTTCGGACGGTGCAAGGCGGAGGGAGCCCACACACGGAATGCAAGTGCGGCTCGTAACTATAGTGATTTGCCGTTGTTTTATTAGAAATTGAATTAGATTAGATAAATTATATATTATATTTAAATTAGGATAGATAGATTAGGTTTTTCATAATATCTATATATACATTCTTACGGAAGTTCATAGGGAGGCCGAACGTGATACGGCCGACTACAGTTTACATTGCTCTTAGTGTTTTGTTTTATTTTTACGGAGACTTAAACTCTCCCGTTTCGTCTACGATTTGAAGCTTTGTTTGGATTGATTGTGAGTTTCTAATTCTTGTTCCTTAATTCCTATATTTGAATGTTTCGACTTCTTTGTGCTTGATTGTCTATTGTTTTATTCTATCTAGTCCGCGCAACTAGTTAGAGTTAATTCAATTGCTAGGGTTTTGTAGATTCCTGGTTGCGAACCTTAACCCAAGTGGCAAACTTGTTCCTTTAGGGCTGGTTGAACTAATTGAATGAGTAGGAAGTTGAATGTGTTGTTAAATCCCTCTTTAGGGACTGCAAATACCTTGGTTAATCTCTGGACTTAAAGCTATCAATTGGGTTAAATCCTTCTTTAGGGACTGTTCGATTGATAAGGGTTTCTAGGACTGGTTGGACTAGTAACTATATTAGGTCGGGACAAGGGCATTCATAGGAAACCTAAAAGGACAAGAGGAAGTTACAATATCAATTCAACCAATTAAAGTGGATAATTGTAGATGAAACTATTTTATTAATCGTTATCTTCATTAATTTGTTTATACTTTATTTTATTTTCTTTCTTATTTTCACCACCCACGTTTCATACTAATTGGTAAATAAACTTAACTTAGGAATAACTTGATTCTCTGTGGGATCGACTCGTGCTTACCACACTACATTAGTTAGGTAGGTTCGAATATATTTTGATACGGTTTAGGCGACTAAAAAATCGTCCATCATGAACCTCTCTCTTCTAGTGTGATTTTCTTGCTCTCTTTACCTTACTGTCAATTACTTGTAGAAGGTCATGCATCATATATGTAAAGGGGCTGAATCAGTAGATAAGCTGAATTTTGGATGTGCGGTGGTGTTCTTTCTCTTGTCTAACCTTTGGAAAGGTTGACTTTGCTGTGTGATTCTCCATTTAAATTTGAGACAACCTGAGCTGCAAGAAAACATGAAACAGTAATCAATTTTGGGAATGTTTCCATAGGAAATAGTAATCAATTTTATATCCTCAACATAATGTCTGAATAGTTGAGCTGTAAGAAACCATGAACCATTATAGATTAGTAAAATTCATATGGAAAATTGGTTTATTGTTAATTAAACAATAATTCCACTGCCTATGGAAAATTGAGTAAATCCATTTATTATGTGATTCTTCATTACAAGTATCACACTGTCTATGTTTCTCTAAAAGTCGTACATCTCCCTCTCTTTGTATCGCACGTGAGTTATTTGGATAATTTGCTGGCTGAAAATTGAAGGAAGGGCTGGCAAGTGATGATTTAAGCCAAATAATTGAAAGTCTTGATTAGAACATTTAGCTTGCTATTTGTAGTTGATCGAAATTGTATACATTTGATGAAATTTAGCTTGCCCCCTTGCAATTTTAAGTTCATTTATTTTTATTCTCTTTGCTTAAATGATTTTTGTTTATCATTCTTTTAGGATGAATTTGTTCGCCTAGTAAGTTATGGTTCAGCTTGATGTTTGTGATTAAATTCTACAATCTAAATGACTTGTTTTTATTCATTCTTTGTTCAGTTTGATGTTCGCCTAGTAAGTTCATTTATTTGTTTTTATTTTGTTTGTTTAAATGACTTGTTTTTAATCATTCTCTTAAGAGGAATTTGATTGTTTGGTTGCTACTCAATTTCGTTCATGCAAGGATGCTTGCAATGATGAGCCTCTTCAAGAAATGAGTACAGAACTTGAGACAGAATTATGGACAAAAGATTCTGATGGACCTAACCATGGGAGGATTTATGGGTTAGGAGAAGAGGGTGCAACACTTATTCCCAATGGAATGGTGAATACTCGTCTCTCTAACATGAAGACCTCAAGTGCATCACAATCATTTGAAGAGGCTCAAGTCCAACAACTTAAGGATGATATAAAAGAGATGCGATCACCTTTGCAAGAATTCATGCAACAACAACAAAACCAACAAGGAGAGTTCATGCAACAATTTCTTCAGCTTCAAGGAGGTCAAAACAAGTTGTCTACTTCAAATGGTTCCAACTCCAACCCAACTCCCTAGTGCTACTGTTTTATGTCTTTTAGGTTGTTTTAGCTACTGCTTTAGGTTGTTTTTAGCCGCTGTTTTTTGCTGCGCTGCAGGAGATGATTATTTTGTGCATTTTGCTCATCTTATGTTATAAGCTATGACACATAGAAGTAGCCTTTTATTTTCTAACTAGCATATGCATATTTAGGAGGAATATTAAGTCTTAGGTTTCATCTATATTTGTGAATGGGCAGGTATATGTATTCTAAAAGCCTTTACATGGTTTGTTAAGGAGCTTGAAGGTATATTTTGTTAATGGAATTAGCTATTACTTCATGGTTGAATTGCTTGTTATGTGTTTGTGTGATCAAAAGTTTCAACTGTTGAAATTTATAATTTCTTTTATATAAATTTAAAAAAAGTGAGATCAAATATGTTGCTAGATTTGTGGGTAAAACAACCTTGTAATTAGCCTCGAATGTAACCATGAAATTTGAAAAAATTTGATGTATTTTTAATCAAATTTTCGAGCCTGTTAACTATATTTTCGAGGTTAAATTTAAGGGTTGTTTAACCTCGAAATTTACCATCGAACAAATTCGTGGCCAACATTCGATATTGTTTAGCCTCAAATTCTTATACCTCGAATAGTGACTCGAAATTTATTCGTCCCTAAATTTGAAGTTATGGCCTTTGAGCTCAAGGTTACGGAAATTGCCCTCAAAGAAATATTCGATGCTATTTAACATCGAATAATAATTTCGAGGCTAATTTTTCGTAACCAAATTTAGCCTCGCGTTTATTGGGTCGGATTTTAATTCGAGGTTAAATCCGAGGTCATTTTCGGGGGCAAGAGTTTTCGAGGGCATTTTCAAGGTCAATTCTGTGACTAAATTCGTGGCAATGACGCGTGTTTCTAGCAGTGCTTCCGATTCAACTGAGAAAAGGGTGTGTACATCTTAGTCCCTTAAAACCCACTTTGAGCGGGATCAACCCAAAATATTATTTTGGTAGTATTTGAGGCCACAAAATCACTCATTTACCACATATACTAGGCATAAATTAATCTAACCACAAACACATTTACGACCTCACTCGACAATTTCAACAACATATTCGTCCAATATCGCCCAACTTTCAAATTAAAAAAAAAAAAGAAAAGAAAAGAGAGAAGATGAATCCAACTCCAAGCATGGTAATTTATTTAAACTAAACAAATCGAACGTATCTGGAAGATCATAAAAGAAATTTGAATATGCATCAATTCATGTCGAAATTGAGACCACAAACCTTTAAAAAATAATGCTACTTTGATTTGATGAATCCCTTGCACGTGTTTGCTTGAAGTAGTTGAGCTGCAAAGACAAATCCCATATCACTACTCTGATCACATATTATATTGCTATATTATCAATCATCAATCAATCAATATCTAATATCTAATATAATACTAAAACACATGTTGAAGATGACACATGTCGTACAATCCTTAAAATTAGGCTTACGTGGAAGATTTTAATCAACTATGGGCCCACCTTCCTATTTAATTGACTTTTACTAATTAATTTATTTAATTATTCACCAAAAATATTTGATTTCAAGTGGACTCATGTTTAATTTGTTTAGCCTACTTTTATTATAAAAAATAAATAAACCAGGCTTGCTAAGCGGGATTTTGATTCATAAAAAATCTAAACAAATTAAAACCATGCTCGCTCATTTTAAATTATATCATGCTTGCTCATTTCATTTTTTTAAAATCAGTTCCAAATTACCGTTTATTTTGCTTCATAATAAATCTAAACAAATTAAAATCCTTCAACTGTATCATTTTCTTAAATCTTAGCATGGAAATTTTTTGTTGATTTTAATATTTGAATTCATACTGATCTATACTCCTTCCAATCATTATTTATTTTGCTAAGCGGGATTTTGATTCATAAAAAATCTAAACAAATTAAAATCATGCTCGCTCATTTTAAATCATGCTTGCTCATTTCCATTTTTTTTAAATCAATTCCAAATTACCGTTTATTTTGCTTCATAATAAATGTAAACAAATTAAAATCCTTCAACCGTATCATTTTCTTAAATCTTAGCACTGAATTTCTTTTCCTGATTTTAATATTTGAATTCATACTAATCTATACTCCTTCCAATCATTATTTATTTTGCTAAGTGGGATTTTGATTCATAAAAAATATAAACAAATTAAAATCATGCTCGCTCATTTTAAATCATGCTTGCTCATTTTTTTTTTAAATCAATTCCAAATTACCTTTTATTTTGCTTCATAATAAATCTAAACAAATTAAAATCCTTCAACTGTATCCTTTTCTTAAATCTTAGCATGACAATTTTTTCCTGATTTTAATATTTGAATTCATACGAAACTATACTCTTTCCAATCTTTATTTTTAGATTTTTTTTTTATCTTGACACAATAATTAAAGAAAAATGTCTCTCATATCATTAATTGAATGGTAGACCCCTTACGTATAAATGTCTCTCATATCATTAATTGAATGGTAGACCCCTTACGTGTCTCTCAATTTTTTAACCTATCGGGCAAGATTTTCATTCAATTAATTACAGAATTTTAACTTAATCTAAATTTAGATTTCACCTTTCAAATTTTGAATATGAGATTGGAGCAAATTTTAATTATCCTTTTCTTAATAATTTTTAAGTATATGCTTATGAATTTTTTTTTATGATGTAGGAACGTTGCTTCTTTCTCTTTAATTTGTTTATCTTTATCAAGTTTATCGATCGATCGGGTGCATGAGCGAACGTTGTTATATATTGGTGTTCTCCTCACTAAAAAATAGGACATACCATACATGATCGATTAATTTGAATTCATTGAGTTCGATTAATTTTATTTTATTTAAATAAACAATGAAGATATTAAAAATATTATAATGTTTAATTATTCATTAAAACTAATCATTTTCAATTATTTAAAAAACAATAAATTTAACAAAATGAGAAAATCAAGAGATTTCACAAACTTCTTTATTTGGTGAGATGATACTCCGATATATTTGGGTTATTAATTTTATTCCCTATATTTCAAAGATAATTATTTAGTTATAATATTTAATCATTTCTTTTTAAATTTATTTTAAGTTATAATTCAAAATATGATTTTTCCACATAAATTTATGTTTAATCCGAACACATGTGCACACACAAGCCCATATTTTTCATTAAATCTTGGTGGGTGCGCACACACACCCATATGCCATTTCATTTGTCAATTTTGATCTTAACAAATACATACTCAAAATAAAATTACTTAAAATTCTAATTATGATATGCTTCAAGGCACGGGAATTAAAATTAGAATCCAAGTTCAAGATTTTCATTATCAATAGGTTATGAGCTCGATTCTCAATCCCCATTTTGTTTAATGGTTTTTCCTACACTTTTTCTTCTTTTTTTTCTTTTACAAATGAATTGAAAGTAAAAGCTTGAGATCCAAAAGATTTTCATTTATTGTTTTTTTATTTGTCATATGTTTTATGACACTAAGCTAACTATCAATGCTTTGATCTAATATATAATAATAAAGCTTCTATTTAGACATTGCAAATCATATAACATGCTCAAATAAAACTAATAAAAAGATAACATTTGAAAGAGTTTTTAGCTCCTTAAAAAACATATAAAAAATGGCCTATATTTTGAGACGAAAGGATTTTTTTTACTTTTAAGTTTATTAAAATAATATAGCTTTTTTTATGTGTTCTCCATCCCAAAGTTCTAAAAATTCCATTCACCGGCGTTTGTGGAATGTGTAGTACATATCTTCTATAAAATCTAATATACTTTACAAATCCCGTGCGTTACGCACGGGTACTACGCTAGTATAATTCTAAAACAGAGGCGTTGAAATCCTATGTGGCGGGCTCTGGTGCGATTCGCTTACGTGTCGTTCTCTGGTGCAATCTGGCCCGGGTTTTACTGACACGTCAATTAATGACGATCCAATATATTTAAGACACGTCAGACGATTACATCATCTATTTATACACGTGTCATCATATGTGTCTATTTTAATTGAAGATTAAATTTAATTTTTAATATAAATATTCAACGTCATATCTTAAGTGGTTACAAAACCTATCATTTTTAATATAAATATTCAGATTAATTTTCAAATTTATCTCACATGTTTGAATTGTTTTGGATTGATTACGTATCTTTTTTTATATATATTTTTATCTACAAATTAAAGAAATTTATGTATACCTGACCGATCTTATCCAAGCAAAAGTTCTATCTTTCTTACTATTGATTATTGAAATTTGACCTATTCAGTATATCTTATAAGCAAGAAGTTTTTTTAATGAATAAATAAATCTTATGTATGTATGTATGCCATGAAAAGATTAATCTCCAACATACTATACTAAATCATTTAATCGGATTACAATTTAAATCATAAGAAAATTATGCCTAACCTTTAGATAGTATATCTCTTTCCTTACTAAAAATAGATAATGTATCTCTTAACTCTAATTATCCATATATTAGTTCGTTATAAATCTTATTATAATCAACAATAATTATTTACATCTTAGTTTGTATATTGATTTAAGAACATTTAAAACCTTTATAATTAAAAGGATTTCAAATAAACGGTTTAAACCATCATAATTTACTAAAAAATAATAAATATTTTTAATATAATAAAATAAATTAATCAACCGCACAAGCGTGCGGGTAAAATAAAACTAGTTAATAATGCAACAAAAACGTCGAAAATAAGAATGCAAATTCCGTTTCGCTTCACGAGTGATGCGTCACGTTAACTTATTTGCAAACGGAGAGTCGGCTTTGAATTTGCATCATCAAGTTTATCATTTTGGCCGATTAGAAACAAATTTATGTTCAACTCATCTTCTTCATCTCGATCTTGTTGTAGATTAAAATAAAAAAGGATCATTGATCATTCGATTTCATAATTTCATTTCAAAACTAACACCTAATTTAATCAAATGAATCAAATCAAAGCTTTCATATTATAAGCCTCTACCTCCGCTACTATAAAAGATTAAACAAATTCATGCTTTGATACAACAAGCCAACCCAACCACCACCGTGAGCGCCGCCGTCAGGGCGCTGCTATATACACACCCTTGAAAGTCGAACCCTAACAAATCCCACTCTGATCACATAACGGCGAGCTGCGAGTATCCAAAAGGCGAGTGAGGAGATAACGGCGAGAGTGGAGGCACGCTGAAGATCCCTGCCTTGGAGTAGTCCTTGCCGTCCAGATCCCAAAACATCCAGCTCGACGGTGTTAATGGACACGCGTCCTCCTCCGCCTTGACGGCCACCGGAGGAGTCGATTCCTCCTTTTTGGCGACCTTCGCTGGTGCTGGCGCAGGTGCCGAGTTAACCTCCGCTGGCTCGCGGCTCCTCTTTTTCGATGGCTTGGCCGCGGCGAGCTCCAGCTTGGCCTCGATGGCGTCGGCCATGGCTGTTAAAGGCAGCTTGCCGACCTCGAGAGGGAAGTTGAGGATCGCCTTGGAGCCGCGGAGCTTGAAGGCGGCTCGGTCGTAGGCCTTGGCGGCTTCGACGGCAGTGTCGAAGGTGCCGAGCCAGACTCTGGAGCCGCGCCTGTTAGGGTCGCGGATCTCCGCCGCGAACTTCCCCCACGGCCTCTGCCTCACTCCTCTGTAGTGCCTCCTCTCCTCCGCGGCAGCGGGTTGAGGAACGGCAACCGCTTGAGCCTGATTCGACTCGGTGAACTCGATCCACTCGAACTTCTTCGGCGCCGGCGTCGGAACCGCGATGTTCATCGACGGCTTCCTCTCGTTAAACCTAGACCTAGATCCAGGGCTAGGGAAGCTAGGGTTCGGCGTCGGGGATAACAGATCAACGAAACTCGGCTTATCATTTTGAGCTCCCAACACCGGAAACTGAAATTCGATCTGGTCGAAATCGAACACGCCAGAGCAATCATCCTGCAAAGAATCGTTCGAATTGGACTTGAAATCGAAGGAAATCGAAGTCTGAGAGTCGCAGCTGGAGGTGCGAGACAGCACAGGGGCTTCTGGAAGGCCTAAGGGAGAGAGCTCGCCGAAGAGGTGCTGCTTGATGTAAGCGAGGGCTTCAACTTGGTGGTCAGACGCCATGGATGGAGATTATTGAAGAAAAATTCAACTGAATTGAGTGGAAAAAATTGAATAACAGATTGAGATGGGAGAAGAAGAAAAGTCAGAGATTGATAAAAGTTTTAGAGAGAGAAGAGTGGAGATTGCGGGATGAGAGAAATTGGGGCTGGAAAATGGTATTTATAGAGGGGAGGTGATAAAGGTGAAGGGCGGGCGCCTTCGAGGGAAGGTCTTCAGTTACTAGAAGGAAGCATCCCCTTTTTTGTCGCTTCTACGGTACAAATACAAAAGATAAACTGACTAATTAGAGTGATGGGGTGGGATATGAATTTTCATTTTGATTCATTTGTCCTTTTAAAGTCATTATGAAATGTAAGTGTTGTTTCGATAAAAGGGATAGATATAATTCTTTTAGAATTTAACTAGCACAGTACCCGTGCGTTACGCACGGGATTTATAAAATATATTATATTGGTTAAAAGATATTATCATAATTTATTTACATTATATATTAGGTATATTATAATATTGTAATGATATAAAAATGATATAGCCAACTAATATTCATTTGGAAAAAATAATGCTTATATTATATCAGTATATAATATATATGGAAAAAACGCTAATGCCTCAACTTTCTAGATAGACACAGTTGCATGAACTAATCATGTAGGGAGTGTTTTAAATATTTTTTTCACCTTCTAATTTTTTGTAACTTGATTGGTTACTTTTGAACATTAAACAAATATTTTTTTTTATCATAATAAGCTGAAAGGTAGAACCAAATATTTTGTTAAGTGGATTGCATATTCGAAAAATGCTAGGCGAGCCCAGTATATTAGGATTTATGCACTAATACTTTTACCGGATGGATATTTTATACGATTAGGTTTTATAAATTAATATCCTTTTAATCACAATTTAAGAGACTCTTGTCATATGTCTTACACGCATGTGCTTTTTTAATAATCACAAATTATAAATTTGGATCAAATTTGATCGATTTATATTATACTATTTTAAATTCTGATGTGGTGAAAACACATCAAAATGTAAGTGACTCTAGTCTTAATATCCTTTCATCATACTTATAATTGAATATCAAAAATTGAGAAAATGTTAAGCTTAAAATACTACTTAATTCAAATCAAAATTGGTTCTAAGTATTATATGCATTATTGTTTATAGAAAATCGTTCAAAAAAATATTTATTAAGAATTAAACAAATATTTTATACAAAAAAAGTATAAAGAAATAGATCGAAGTCATTAAGAGAAATAAAAAGTCTTGCTCGATAAACAATGATGTGTGAAAATATATCATCAACAAATTCATCACAATTACTTCATACAAAATATAGTACAGAAGTGAGAAAGAAAAATAAAATGCATCAATTCAATGAATCATAAACTAAACTGCAATGTAGTTGTACGCAAGATCGATGGCTATGGGATCAGGATTGTTGCTTGAGCAGGATGGGGTGAAGTCATTTTTTAGGGTTTTCGAGAGTGTAGTAGGTAGACATGACTGAGATTTTGGAGGCAAATGTCATCATTTGGGGTTCGATAGCTTCTAGAAATAAAGAGAAAAGGAAAATGACGGTGGAGTTCAATTGTCTTTATTTGATGTCGAAGTTGGATATGCGGACCCTTTGGATGTGATGGGGTTGATGTTCGAAGAGTTTAGACGGTGGCAATGCCTTTCTTGGATTGTAGACGGGAGCATGTTATAAGGAGTACTGCCTATTACAAATTGTAAATGGAAATCATTCACTCACCCTGTGTAACTTAAAAATTGAAATCAAATTCAAAATACAGTTAAGAAAAAAGCAATAGCACAATCGATAGTTATAAGAAGAAAAAGTTGAAAATAATAGAAAACCGTATGCTTACCATGTAAAAGAAAACCTATTACATACTATAAGGAGTAATGCCCAAGTGTTATATGCATTATTGTTTATAGAAAACCTATTACATTTTCCTATCCAAGATTGATAGCTCTATTCGTTGAACAATTTAGGCAAAAACTTTCATTTATTATTATTTTTCAACAAAAGATAAGAATATGGGATTTGGTGAATCTTTAAAAAAGATGATTATCCAGAAAATAAGAATAATTTAATTTTAAATTTTAAAATATGATTAATAACCCTTTATAGTTAATAAACAAAAGATATTTTTTTTAAAGATCATTAAAGTTTATAAAAATTGATTTACAGAATCTTACTGGTTGTTAATTATAACAAACTTCCCATGGAGACGTGATATTAACCTAAATCAAAGAAATTTAAAAAATAAAATTACAATAAAAAAAGAGTTAGTTGATAGCTATGTTTATCGATGTTGTTACTTAATTAAAATGAAAATGAAAATTAAGATTTCGCCTTCTAGATGAAATCAAGATAAGGCTAAGAAAACATATCAAGTAAGTATTGATTAAATTACATATTAGATTAATTAAATAATTACTTATTTAAAAAGCCTAAATAAGAAAATTAAGCAAATATAACATATTTAATATTTTAATTTAGATAACATAATAAAGAAAAATAGTTTTGTTTATTATCTAATGTTATTTTTGGTTAATACATATTGACTTATTTTTAATAAATAACGGGTCATTTTTATTGAAAAGTTTTTTTTATGGATATAAACTTTTGGTTGTATATAAATTGAGTTTCCTTTGTTATGAAAAGGGAGAATTTCCTCTTAAATTGAATTTTTAGGCAAAAGAAATATTTAGTTGTAACATCTAGTCTTTGCTAATTAAGAATAATTTGTAACTTATTGTTTTAAAATAAAATAAAATATTTTTAAATGCAAAATGTTACTTTATACACATATAGATATTTGGGAGTTTTTTTTGGTAGTATGATTAGTAGATTAATATGAAGTTGATTAATTGCATATTATATATCATTCTCTAGTTCTTTATGTACCTTTGAACTTTGTAGTTAGGAGTCTTGGAGTAGTTTTCTTTTTAAGGGTGTTCTGAACACATTCATGTTATATATGTACATTAAAAATATCGATCAATTGTTAACTGGTAAACACAAAATTTAAAACAATGAAGATGAAAAAAGGAAAAAAAAATAGAGGAAGAACATACATTAATTAAATTTGTAGGAGTTATGGAGTAATTAAATTTGTAGGAGTCAATTTAAAAATATGAACCATTATGAATAGCGAGATAAAAAACCACGAGTAAGTCAAAAGAACAAATAATAAATTATTGAAACTATAATTGAAACTATTAGCAAGATTAATTTAATTGAAAATTACTATATTGATCTGTTCTGATTAAATATGTTGACGACAACAACAACAATTATAATAAAATAAAAATAATAATAACTACACAACCTTTTATCTTTTAGTGGAACAATAATTACCGGTAATTAAAATAAAAATTTTGTAAATAAAAGATGATAAATGTTTTTACAAATTTGTATTTCGGAAGGATAATAACAAATTTTCAATTTCAAATAAATATTTTGGGTAAATAATTAATTAATTCAATTAGTAAAAATTAATTAATTATAAAGGTGAGACCATGATTCATTGGAAGTTGCCACGTAAGCCTATTTTAAGCAAAAGTCGCCAAGTGGCATCATTAACATTTGCTTTAGATATATATTAGATATTAGATATTAGATATTAGATATTAGATATATGAGAATTCAAATTATCTGAAATTAAAATTATGAGATTTTGAAAAATATATTTGGTTAATTTATAAAAAGAGAAGAAATCTTGCCCACTCTCCTAGGTGATTCCGTATTTTGGAGAAAGTAGAAATCTCATGAAGATCTGGGATATTGCAAATCCGATTATTTTTAACCTCGTTCAAACAGGTACTAAATTTCGATTAAATTTCAATACCGCAGAAGTAAACATTTTTTTTTTTAAAAAAAAAAAGCTTTTTCCGTTCAAATAGTTATGACAAAACTAGAAGAAAATTCGAGTAACTGATTTTTTTAATGATATATAGTAAGGAATCAAATAAATCGATAGATAGACGGAGGAACATTTGTAGATAACTCTTACGATAAGAATTTGAATGAGATTTCAATTTGTTTGAGTCATTTTTGCCGAAAAGATTAGCCAAATGAGAATAAAATTAATTTATGTATAATTAAATTATTGGTTGGTACTGGTGATTATTTATATATATATAATTAAATACATATGAATAATCATGTTATTAAATAAGAATAATTACGCTTGTTTATACAAACAAATAATTACATTTTTATATTTGAATGGTCATGTATGATAATACACCATAAGAGTTGTGTATTATCATGAACCATCCTCCATCTGATTTAGTTTAGTTGTGACTTAAAATTTCTTAATTACATATAAGGCGAGTTATATATCATTTTTACAAAACTTTGAAAACATTGAGTTATTCAAAATTTAAATAAAAGTGACAAATAATTCAAAATATTAAAGGTTACTAGTCCATTTATGTAAAAAGTCTAATCACTTCAAAATTAATTTGAATGCGTTAATAGGTTAGGTTAGGTTAGGTTTCAAGATTAGACATTACAAGGAGAGGGTTAGAACAATAGATTTAGGGAAGTTACAAGTTGGCACATAGCACATTCTAAGCCATAACAAGTTGTTTCCTCTTCAAACTAGCAACTTACAATTGATGGATACTTCATTGAATGGCATCTTGTTATAGTAGATGAGATTTGAGGTAGCTTAAAATTCAAAACTAGGGTGGACCATTCATTAAAAATGATGGATCCCACAACTTTTTTTTTTTCTTTCGAAATACTAGAAGTATTGTAGAATCCAAGCTTGGATGAAAATTATTTGGAAGATAGTTCAGATTTCTGTGTTCAAATAACGACTTAAAATTGTGAGCGGGTTTTTAGTTACACGGTTTAAGACGATGACTTTATTTTTATTTTATAAAGTATAATATAGAATTTATATGAAAAAACGGATATTTTACTTCTTTTTACCCTGATGTTAAAAAAATATCCCCTTAAAATCGAAAATAATAATAATAGAACAACAATTTTAAAGGGGGATTCTAGCCAAACCTAAAAATTAGGCCTATATTTCAAATAAGTTATTATGTAAGCTTACATGTCAAATTATTTTGAATTTAGTGCAAATTTTGAAAATTCCTGTGGATCCGACGGGTACTTTTGTTCATGGTCAAATTCAAAGCTAAGATTGAAAAGAAATTCATCACGTTTGGTTACTGGGATTATAATAGTACGTGTGTATGGTATTATATATTGCCATAATGGCTTGCGAACTTTCACCTTTATAGAGCATGTGGTTTGAACCAAACAGGGCTCAAAGGCATTTCCTGGATGTTTCCGGGTGTTTTTTATTTTTATTTTTATTTTTTGGATAAGGTGGTGGCACACACTCCTATATAGAAATAAATTAAAAAAATAAATAAATTAAAAGTCTGTTACGGAGTACAGTATAAGAGCATCAACAACCAATGGTTTTGGTTACTAAAAGGTAACTCCTTGATTGTGGCTTATACCTTAAGGTAAGAAAATGGAAGAGATTACCTTGGTAGAGAGAGGTAACCTCTTCCCTTTTGTAATTTTTTTTTTTTTTAAATAAAAAAGTAAAGGAAAGATATGATGTTACACATGATAAAGGGAAAGAAAAGGTGAAAATAAATTTGAAAAGAGGTAAGAGATTTCCCCATGGTTGTAGACCAAACCTTTTAAGATAAGGTAGAAAAAGTGAAAAAATATTTAAACAAAAAAATAAATGAGGGGTAAAATTAGAATAGGGTGAGAGAAAATAAAATGGGTAAGAGGTTTACCCATGATTGTTGATGGTCTAAGGGTATGTCACGGTCGACCCGCTTACTATTAAGGTTCTAGTTGGGAATAGGGTTGAGCTTTCGGTTTGGACCGGATTGGAGATTTGGTTCGGTCAAAGATCGGTGGACCATAATCTCCAAGAAATTGGATTGCGGATTGGATCGGGACTGGAACTTATGGTCCCGATTTTTTCAGTCTGTGGACCGCAACAAAGTGGGGGAGATCACTATCCTCGTAGATAGTGGTGCAATCCACAACTTTCCTGATTCCCGGGTAGCTCGTAATGCTGAGTTTCCTTGCTCCGTGCCATCCTTTTTTTTTTTTTGCAGCAAAGGTGGCATCATTGTTAATGGAAAATGTCTACAAAGTACAAACTCCATGGGTTACCAAGCAAGATAGTATCCGACAGGGAGAAAGTGTTTGCCAGTCAGCTGTTGCAACAACTATTCAATGCCTTACATACCAAGCTAGATATGAGCTCTGCATATCATCCATAGTCCAATGGTCAAACAGAGCGAGTGAATCGGTGTTTGAAAACATATCTGCATTGTATGACTTCAAGCAATCCAAAGAAATGGGGACAATGGTTGTTTCTAGTGGAGTGGTGGTATAATACCACTTTCCGTTCAGCAATAAAGATAACAGCATTTGAAGCATTGTATGGAAGTCCTCCTTCTCATGCTCGGCTTGCCTACCTTATTTGCATCAGGGTCTCCTACGGAGGAATGGCTAAACTCCCGCCAACAGGTGATTCGTCAGTTGAAAGATCATCTTCAACAAGCACAATCGATAATGAAGAACTTTGTGGACAGTCACATAATTGATAGAACATTGAAAGTGGGGGACTGGGTGTTTGTCGATCTTCAGCTGCTATTCGCAAAACCCTCAAGCTCAATGCGAAATTTTATGGCCCTTTCAAGGTGTTGGCTAGAATTGGTGCAGTGACGTATCGATTACAGTTGCCAAATACTTCCCGCATTCACCATGTGTTTTATATATCCCAACTCAAGTTGAGGAAAGGGCATCATCAAATTGCTAGTGACCAACCACCTGCAATGGACGAGGAAGGGAATATTCTAGCAACACCTAAGACCATTCTTGACACTCGGGTACACCACCTTCGCAATGGTGACCCTGTCACTGAATGGTTGATCAAGTGGACAACCTGCCTACAGAGGAAGCTACTTGGGAGGCAGCAGCACACATAATCACTCAATTTCCCAATTTTCAGCTCAGGCCTTAGCATGCTTGAAGCCTTGAGACAAGGCTTTATATGGTTTGGGCATTGTTATGGTCTACTATGCTTGTAAACCTATGGCCTTAGTAAGCTTGTAAGCCTTGAGACAAGGCTTTATATGGATTGGTCATTGTTATGGCCTAGCAAGGCTTGCCTATAAATAGACATTGTGTCTAGGAGGATGGCTAGGAATGAAGAAAACACACATTTTCCCTCCCACTCTCTCAATATGTACTCTCTATCTCTCGTCTGTCTCTTTCTCACCCCTATCTACCTTTCTTCTTTCTACCTCTCAATCTCTTTCCCAACTTGCTCATTCACACACCAGCTAACATGAGCCCTCTCGTGGTTGTTACATGTCATAACATGGGATTTGAACCCTTAACCTCATGATAGTGAAGCACAATGAATCATCTCACTCTTGTCATTAGGACAAGAAGTCATTGATTTATCTAAGTTGTAATTAAAACATGTGTTCAACCCTTAGTCCAAACTCTGTGATCTGTAATAAGACCAACAAGCCAGTTATTAGTAAATCAAGTTAAACCATTATGATGTTATATCAAAGTCGACTGGACTTAGATAAAATAAAATAAACTAGAAGGGTTATGTGGGAGTTATACAGGGAAACTCAATACATAATTATGATAAGGTTTTATCTCATAATTAATTGACAAAAAGAAAGTATTGGATTTATTAGTGATATACTTTTTTTTAGTTAAATTTGTTAAAAATGTAATGTTATGGTTTAATTTGTTTAAAATAAATAAAATTTTGATAAAAGATTTTTCTAAGCAATAAAAAAAGAACAATTTGGATTTTCTCGGTTAAAAAAAATATTATAACAACTTTATAACAATTTGGGTTATCAAAGTATAATAATGCATTCTGAAAAATAAACATAGATAAAGCATAATTAACTTATAATGCTGGATATGCAAACGGAGCCCAAATCATATAAAAAAATTAATTAAAAAATAATATTTTATAGAGTTTTTGCTCCTTAAAAAGCGTGATGAAAAGTAAAAGGACATCTATTTTGGAACGGAGAGAGTAAGTTTTTTTCTTAAATTTGTTAAAAAATGTAATGTTATGGTTTAATTTGTTTAAAATAAATAAAATTTTGATAAAAGATTTTTCTAAACAATAAAAAAAAGAACAATTTGGATTTTCTCGGTAAAAAAAAAATACTATAACATCTCATTTAATATAAACTAGTGTGATCCCCGCGCCATGACGCGATTTTTATAAATAATTTTTTTGGTAATATATATTAAATTAATATTATAAAATAATATAAAAAGTTTAGATAATTAAATGTTTTGAATTAAATCTATTGGTTGAAAAGGCAATTAAAGTAGTATATATATACATATTACTAATATTAATTTTATGTTTCCTTATTATTAATTTTATGTTTTGAATTAATCCCACTGTTTGTTTAAAAAACTACTAAAATTATAATTTAGGCTAAGATCATAGATTGATTGAATTTTTAAAAAAATTGATTGAATAACCTATTTTATGGAGAGAGTGACACCTCATAAAAAAAATTCTCTTTTAATAGTTAGATATAGATAAACGTAAGCTTCTCAAATCTAGTAAAAATATAACAATATACTAGATTCGAATAATAATTTGCTTGAAAAATCTTCTTACTTTTTTTAAACAAACTGAACTATAATTTTTACTTTTTTTTAATCAAAATTATTCTTTTTTTTTTTTACTATTTTAAAAAGCCTATATATAAAGAATGAATTATTGATTATGTAATCATTTTCTACATGCACCTATATGATTCTTCTAAATTTTATAGATTATTATTTTGAAATTTTATTTTCAGGGTTAATTAATTACGATTTAGTATTTTATTTTTCAAAATCAACATGTGTAAGTAGAAAAATCAACAGTTTGTTATTTAATGGGATCAAGCCTCGTTTATTGTTTGTTTACTGAAATTTAAAATAGTATAAATTGGATAAACGTACGTTGATCTCCAGCTTTGTCCAACTTTCATTCACAGCTTCAAATTTGAACATTTTATGCAACAAATTGACTCTTTCTCTGGGAATAAATAAACATTAATTAATTAGTAAGTAACAGCTAGATTACTTGCACCTGCAACTAAGTCCCTTAATCATCATAAATCATATCACAGAGACACAGACTATACTGTAATTTATTAACTGGATATATATAAATATATATACTGCTTCTAGAAAGCCTAATAAAGTGGACATCCTTCCTGCTGAAAAAGAAATGGACGCATCATGTGAACATGGGATATTTCTATGATTCTATATAAGTCTAGCCAATAAAATCCTCAACAGGTTCAAAAGTCGTAACAATTGTTGTGTATTTAGCGACAAATTAACTGTGTACATATATACATAGTAGTTCGATCCTTATATTATTCTGAATTAAAACTGATAAACGCTATAAAATCATTGAATCTAACAATACTATCACAAGTTAAAAGTTGAACTGAATAATTAAAATTGAGACTGTGAAAAAATAGTTGTTGATCGAGAACATAATAAAATTCGAACTTAATATATGTTTAAATTAGATTTCGAATCTAAACCCTAACAGGTATAATGAAGAGATAAATACAGATAAACGAAAGTAAGAGAGAACACAAGGATTGGTGGCGCAGTTCGGTTACCCTACTCTGCGGAGCCTCAAGAGGGTGAGACTCAAACCCATGAATTCACTAAGTATGATCGAATACAAGTTATGGATACAGGAGACGGATAAACTAGAAAGCGATCCTAGATCTAGCGGCTCAAGCAAAAGGCACTACAAAAAATAATTAATTTAGCTTCGGCAAAAGGCCGTGGCAAAAGGCTATCTAGGCGTGGCAAAAGGCCCTTAGCTTCGGCATAGCTACGACAAATGGGGGGGTGGCGAACTTTGGGGTTGCAAAATTTGGTAGCTTCGGCAAATAGCCGTAGCAAAAATATTTGCTACGGCTGTGCTACGGCAAGCAACCCCTGTGAAAGAAATGCCACATTTGCCACGGTTAGTTGCCGTAGCTAGAGTGTGGGTGGAAAATAAAAATAAAAACCCTGCTTTTTAGCCCGGATTCCTCAAACCCGGGCTAAAAAGTCCAATATTTAAAAAAAAAACAATTCACACAATTTACATATATAATAAATTTTCATTAATTATACTAAATTTACATATATATAATAAAATGTCAAAAACTACATAATTACATACAATAAATATACATAATTATAAAATTTAACCCAAAAAACATGTCCAAAAACTATATTAACAGAAATTTTCCAACCTAAAATCTTAATCTAAACATGTCCAAAAACTATCTATTCAAGATCCAGAAAGATATTTCATCTGATTAGAAGTGAAAGCAAACAAGTTATCTTTCAATGGACTTGAGATCAAGGTTCTTACACATTTAAAGATATTTGGAGCTGCAGGACCTGCATCGTTTACAAAAACAAAATAAGAGGTGAGAAAAAAAGAAGCTTAAAAGGTCAATAACAAATATTATTGCCTCTTCGCTAATAGATACAAGTAGATTAATATAATATTTGGAAAGACAAAAGGTGTGCTGTACCGATTTCCGGATCATGCCAAGGGTCTGCAGAAATTGATCTTCGAGTCAAGGATGACAATATTCTTTCATTCAGAGGTGGGTGTGGTGTGGGTGTATGGAACGCCTACACCTTGGTCTTGGATGTGGTTTCAATAGGTGGCACGCTGCTAGTAACGTCAGTAGCAAGTTGTTGGACACCCCGGCTAGTAGTTCCTTTGGGATGGGCTGGAAAAACATAATACAAGCGCACATTTTTAAGCTTAAGCAACAAAAGGTAAGAACATAAAAAGAATGCATGCAAAATGAAGATATTTGACTTAAACATCAACCTGAACCAATTTGTAGTTGTCAGAGCTTAGACATGAAGCTCACCCATTGATCAAGCTACTACCACTTGTGCACAACCTTGCAAATTCTGAATACATAACAAAAGTTAATCTATCAAACCATTAAATGAAATAACAAACCCTAAAGAAGACAAAAATTCAGAGTGAGAGGAAGCATCTTTCTAGGAGTTAAGGGAAGGTTCTAAGGAGGAAACTAAGAATTTTAGTGTTTTGGCGATTGTGAACATAATGTATACCTACATCGAACCCTAATAAGACTCTACTTGTAAACCCCTTATCAAACATTTCCCCTCCATGATAATATATCAAGGCAAAGAGATGGAAAATAAGTTAGACAACCTGAATGAATTGAAGAAATTTAAATGAAGTCTAGCTAGGAAACATATAAAGATTCTGGCAATGAAGAGTAATATACTGATCTCTTTAGTCTTCTGAAGACTGGTAGCAAACGATGGATCCAAGCGGTCACATTTCAGAACATTTCCTGCTAAATTCATCCTGAAACAAAAAGATATCTTTTTTACACCCTATATTATATACGACATAAAATTCAAATATTAAAACAAATAGCAACAACTAAATAAGAAAGGTCTAATGAGAGGAGAAGCATTTTAATGTGAGGTGGGAGAGGGGTCCAACCCTGCAAATTGAGGATAGAAAACACAAGTAACCAAATGTAAGGTTCAATAATATAAATAAAACTCCAGAAAAAAAATATGACATTTATAAAGTGGAGGCGTTTACTACCCTATTTCTGTACTGATTAGCAAGATCTTTACTTGAAGCAAATGTAAACCATACCACTAAACAACCACTTCTCCTAGCAGAATAATCTCATAAGCCGAGGACAGGAAACACAAGTAAACATATGTGAGCTTTAAGTAATCAAGTAAACATCCTGCAATGGAAAAAATTAAAACAGAATGCAAACTAATAAATCATGTAAGTTATAAACATATAAGCTCGGTCATAATGAGCATAAAAGACACATGTAAACATAAGTACACATGCACAAATTTTACCACAACTAGCAAGCAAATTTCAGAATAAACAAGCATGAAGATTTAGGTTAGAAATACTAACCTGTCCGTTTATTTCCACCTGCAACACATAAACAGAACCACTGCACCAGTAGCTACAGTTAGTGTATCTTTGATACTATGGGTGCCCTGAATCAGCAAAAGGAAGCATTTAGAGCCATGATCACTTAAAATTGTAAAATTTAGCTTCAAAAGCTGCAAATGTTGTCAAATCAATAGAAGAAAAAAGGCATAATCAGTGTTTTTTGTTTTGTTTTGCTAGGTTCCTTAGAGCATAGCAAATGGGCCAAGAGACTTGTTGAAATATCAGATTTAAAACATCTCAGATGCAAATATCTCTTTACCCGATTATGCATTACCAATCACTAATAGAGAAGGGCAAAAAGAAAGGAATAAAATGAAAACCAATAACTTACCCCAACCTTTGGTTTTTGAAGAAGAACATCATCTTCCAAGTAGCCAGCAGATTCAACAAATACATAAAACAATTTCTTCAAGAAAACCATGCATAATGTCTGGGAAGAAATTAAGCAAGGGTTGGACAAATTTTTTAAATTCAGAAACCAAGCTATACAAATGCCGATTAGGTAATAATCTAAACAAATTAAGAAATTGAATATCAAAAAATAGCACATTCCACAAAAAATAGCACACTTTTTCTATTAAAAACACGTCAATTGAATATCAAATTGAACCTATGAGCTCCCAAAAAATCAAAAATTTGCTCACCTTTGAAGTTTGAACTGAAGCCGAGTTGTAGGGGCTGGAAGAGGGCATGGGTCGTGGAGGGGCAACGACTGAGCGGTGGAGTAGTGGGGCGGGGGAGTTTGATACAGACATTGAACCCTATGAATTTATAAATTCATCGAGTTTATTTATAAAAAAAATAGTCATATCAAACCCACTTTCCTCAAATCCGAGCAAACCCTAGAATACCCCAGGAAATTTGCCTCATATAGCCACTCTCCCATGGCAAACCCACTTTCCCCAAATTCGAGCAAACCTTAGAATACCCTTTTCAGTAAAATCAAACCCCGCTTTCCCAAATTAAACCCTAACCAAACACGGTTTCAAGAAATTACCTGATAATGGAGGCTTGGTAGGGATGAGAATCGATTAACTTTGACCGAGCATCGGCGAGAGCATAGGCGGGCGGGAGCACAAGGCGAGAGGGAGCACAGGCGGGAGCACAGGGAACGATGGCGAAAGATGGGAGAGGGAGGGAGGGGGAAGATGGGAGAATCCCGCCGGCAAGTACAAGCTCCGGCGAGTACAGGGCGGGAGAAGATGGGAGAGGCGAAGAACAAGCGAGAGAAGAGGGAGGGAGTACTGAAATTGAAACGGGGAATGGGGGATTTGGGATTTTTCGTTTTTGAAGTTGAATGTATGTACTGTACATTGATTTAAGTTTTATTTTATTTTTCCTTTTTTTTTAGGTCAAGTTGGGTTTTGATTTGCTACGGCTCCGTTGCAAATTTAGTGCATCTATTGTATTTTTTTTGCCACGGCGAGGTCCTCCCGTCGCAACTGCTGTCATGACATCGCAAATTTGATTATTTTATTTTATAGTGTAGCTACGGCAACTTTTCCGAAGCTATGGTCTGGGGTTTTTTCCAAATGTAACGCCTGCCGTAGCTAATGTCGTGGCAAAATGTTACCAATTGCTACGGCACAGGTCTGCCGAAGCTAGCAAGGGTAGAAAAATTAATTATTTTTTGTAGTGAGGTAACCAAGGGGAAACACGAAATAGGAACAAATACTCCCTTCACTCCATCTGAAGACGAAGATGAACAAAAGCTGGTGAAGAGCCACGGTTGAGCACCAAGCAACGTCTCTTTCCTAAGTCGAGGAAGGATTCCTTGGATCACATCAAGGGCTTGAGATTCAAGCTCGTTAGGATGTGGAACCGGGATCGTCGCCGAATCGCCTCTAGGGTCTCTCTCTCTCTCTCTCTCTCTCTCTCTCTCTCTCTCTCTCTCTCCTCGGAAGCGGAAGCAATTAACTGGAGCTCTCAACCCTTTAGGGTTTCTAATTAAAGACGAGGCTTTATACCCGAGCCCTTACTAAAGGAAACGCAGCGTTTCAAACAGCAAGGACACAAGCAAGCCGTTGGAGCGTCTTCAAAAAAGTGTGGGCCGTTGGAGCAGAGAGTTGGGCCAAAGCTACAGAAATGGGCCAACGACTTAAGCTCCGACTTTAGACCTCAACACATTTGAAGTAACCTTTGGCGTCATGAAACCCTTGAGCCTAGCCGAGCTTCTTCAACTTGACCAGGGTCTTGAGCCCCCTTAGACCTTGAACCTAGATCCTAGTCTATCCATCTTGAGTATCCATTTATCTTAGTACTTATGCATCTAGATTATATTAGGCATAACAATATATAAAATTAATTAATTAATTTTTATATAGTCAATTGATTTTATGATAGAAATGGCAGGGATGTATGTAGTTATCAGATTCTATTTCAATGTAATAAAGTCTTTGTCGATCTGGAATTAATGTTTTTAATATGGAGTATTTAATTTTCTGAAAAATCATAAACTATGCGAATTATTCCGCTGCAATTAATGCATGTTGATGGAGTCTTATCGGAATAGTTGGATTACTTCAATTCAAACTGAACCCATATATAATTCATTTAAATTATTATTTTTAAAATAAACAGCAACCATATATAATTGCAAAAATACGCAATGCGTAAATCATTGATGTCCCATAGTTGGCTTTAGTTGCTTCTGAATTATGAGAGGATAGCTTATTTAATTAAATATTCCCATAATTTTTTATTCGAGCTTACATTTAAAGGAAAAATAATTATGAAATTATAAAGAGAACAAAAGAGAAAATTGACCCGTTAGCTTTAGGTGACGGATACGATAAATGTTGTTTAGAATGTATAAAAAAATTGAAATATTCAAAAAAGTTGTCTTAATTGGTAAATTGTCTATATTTTTTGACAAATTGGAGTGTTTATTTTGCCAATAGCAATTTTATCATCTTGTTTAATTGGTAAACAAAGGCCATGCTCGGATTGCTCGCCACCGCCGCCGGCTCCGCCTCCGGCTCGCTCTGGCCTCGCTCGATCCGGCCTCCTTCGCTTCGGCAGTCTCGCTCGCTCCCTCCTTCGTTCCGTCGCTCGCTCGCCACCGCCTCCCTCTCTCGCTCGCACGCTCGCTCCGGCCTCCGCTTCACCGCTGCCGAACTCAATTTGTCGGAAGCCGAACTCGAGGATATCCAGACGATCTCCCTGTCTCCGGCTCCAGAAGCAGAGATCTCGAATTCCTTCAATCGGAGGAGGGATCCATAAACAGAGATCGGGATCGGCCGAGCGAGGGATCTGAGGAGGTGAGCGAGGGATCCAAAACCAGAGATGGGGATCGACGAGCGATTGAATTCCAGTTTCATATCTCGAATTCCTTCAATCGAAGGAGGGATCCAGAAGTAGAGATCGGGATCGGCGAGTGATTGAATTCCAGTTCCAAATCTCGAATTCCTTCAATCGGAGGAGGGATCTAGAAGCAGAGATCGGGATCGGCAAGCGATTGATCTGAAATCTCTCAGAGAGATAGAGGTGAGCGTGCGAGAGAAAGTAGAGGGATCCAATTAATTAAATTCGGGTTTTAATTAAGTGGTCAATTTTTTAATTTGTCTAAAATTTTGGACATTCTGCCAATTAGACCGAAAAAATTGCCACCCCCGACAAATTATCTCAAAAATAAATGTAAGTTGTTTTGAACTGGCCAGTCAATGTTTTGAGTGTTGACCATGTCAAGTCATACAAACAAACATATTTGACTTCCAACCGAAACTGTATAATTATTCAAATATAATATTATAATCCATAATTATATACAGGCTTCTCTAACTATTAATTGGAAAATATATGTTATAGATGACATTTTCACATAGATTTATTATTAATAATAAAACAGTAAAGTACTATTTATATTAAGAGAGTCAAATTCAAACATGAAATATGAAAGATATAGCTAGGGAAGAATGGTCAGCGTTTCGATCTATTAGTTTCACGATAAATATGTCAAAATGATAGTACTGTATATAATACTCATCTTGTTAATTAAATTTTGTCGTTTAATATTCATGTATATTTTTTTTTAGAATATAAAAATTATATAAAATATTAATTTTTTTCCCTTTATTTTTTATAATTCATACTTGATAAGAATATATTCAAATTACTCACGTTGTTCATCAAAATTGTAACTAATACATAAAACTGCATACTTATGACTTGTGAAGGTCATGCAAATCTAACTATATATACTATACATGCTCTAACCAAATTCGTATTCTATTTTTTTTTTATTCTAACCTATGTTCTAAGAAAATAAGTTAAGTTTTCTTTCTGGTGTGTCTTGATCTTCATACTAGCTTGTTGATGATTTTGTTGTGGTATGAGTCACGTCTAGTAAGGGTCGTGGTGGTATGCTTTCTGACAACTCTGGTTTCGGGAGTCGTTTTTTCAAGGGTCTCGTCTTCACTTCCCACATGAGGTTGTGTCCTAGTGTACCTGTTCGCCGGCGGTGCTATTGCAGTAGTGCTTGGCTTCCCACATCTTTCTCATTGACAAGAGAGTCAGAATTGGTTCGGCACTTCACCGCCTTCTGTGTTAACCGTAAATCGTACCTCATATTTACTTATTTGTGTACGTTGTTTGACGATTTTTCTGCTTACGTAATTCTTTTTCGACCTCTCGATTAATCAGACAATGTTTTATCTGATTTTTAAATTCTTACCTTTTATATAAAAAAAAATTAGGTATTCAAAATTAGTATTCCATAATGAAATCTTCATATATACAAACACGATGTGGTTCGTTGATCTTTATCTTATTAGATTAAAAAAGGAACTATTATCAATCACAACTTCAAAAGTTGGTGGTTGATGTAATAATTGTAGAGTTACATCTCATGTCAAGAGATTTAGAGTTCGAATTTTCTTGAAAACATGAGTTATTTGTGAGTGAGCGAGCGAGTTACAATGGGTCACACAATATCCAATCTAGGTATAGCGTAACTGAGTCCAATCGAACTAGACTAAGATTTAAAAAAAAATATTGAAAAGAACTATTTTTAATGCACTGTAAGTTGAAACGAATGGATAGTTAACATTTGAGTTCTAGAGAGAGGGAGTCTTCTCCCACGCCGGAAGTTTCGTTCAACCGCACTAGAGAACCCCTCTTCGGAGGCTAACAACCCCTCTTCGGAGGTCGGACCTCCTTCTCGACTGAGGTGCGCCTCGTCGGAGGATCTTAATCTCCTCTTTGGAGGTCGGCTCCTGTCTCACCAGCCCTTGCTCGGTTGGCCGGTTCACTCTCTTCGCCTCCTTCCTCCCTCCTGGTGTGGCGAATTTTTCACCCCATTGGATCTAACGACACTTATTAATATTTTATATAGTTTTTAACTTCTTAAAAAAAGTGTCGAAAAATCAAACGACACTTATTAATGAACGGAGGGAGTATAAGTTATTGACATATGGTATGTGTTAAAATATAAGGAAATAATCAGGTATGTTCTAAGTCCGCCTAGGCACCCGCCTCGCCACCTAGGCGCTAGGCAGCCACTCACCGCCTAGCGGCCGCCTAGCGCCTTTTTGAACATTGCCCACGGGTGTATCTTGATGTGTCGCTGGCCTGCGGTGCTGCTTCCGAGGAGTCCTTTACTTCATCCTTCGTCTACGTCCTCATCTCATTAGGTCTGATTGTATTTTGTTTCGCCTTTGTTGAGTGTTTTGCTTGTATCTGCACCATATATGTATTTCTGTTTATTTAGACGGTCTACCGTCTGCCGACTTGTCGGCCTTCGAGGTTCAGTTTTGTCTGACCTCGAATTTTTATCTTATAAAAAAAAAGAGAATGGATAGTTAGCATGTTTAAAAATTTATACTACCTCCGTCTCAAAATATTTTTAGTTTTACACTGAAATCTGTTCACAGCTTATACCGTAGGAGGGGTTTACACTGAAATCATTTTTTAAATAAATAAATAAATATATATAAATAAATATAACAGATAAAAAATTGAAAAAATAATAATAAAAATAAGAGATTGTATAATTTTTGTAATGTCTATCTTAATCTAAACATTAGCTCTTGGAATATTGGATGACCCTTAGCTTAAATTAATTGGTAGATTAAGGCAAAGCACTAGAATATATATTATACTTTGATTATAGCATATATTGGAAGTGTGGGTTGTATAACCTATGCTCATATATGTTACACATACAAAGTACATATACTCCATCCGTTCGCGAAAACTTGTCATTTTAGACTTTTGATTTTGTTCAAAAAAACTTGTGACTTTAGAGAGTTTACTCATATATTTCCAAATTTACCCTCATTTGTTTAAAATTTGAATTACCTTGAAAAATATGATTGTACTTTGTTTTGAAATAATTAAGACAAAAGTAGGAATTTTTTTTCAAAATATTCACAAAAAAATAATTATTTAACGAAATATTCAAGCTTTCAAAATATTTACAAAAATATTCATTTTTTGCAGGGTTGACAGAAAAACGCGGTCTGAGAGCGCGTTTTATTCACAAGGTAAAAATTTTAAAACCGAAGAAAAAAGTGACAAAAGACTAACAAAAGAAACGCGGTCTGAGACCGTATTTCTATTATTAATTTTTATTTCGGGATAAACGAGCTAATTTGTAAATTGTTTTAGGTTAGACACGCGATGTCAGGCCGCATCTCTCTCTCTTTCCTTTTTTTTTTTAAGTTAATGGCATGGGGAAGGAGAGCTACAGTAGGAAGGAGGACCACCGCCCAGCGGGGGAAGGAGGGCCACCGCCCACCGGAGGAGAGGAAGCAGGAGGGTCCGGAGGACCACCGCATGCGACCACGCCGCTGCGGCTCCGACCACGCCGCTCGCCCAACCCCTTCGGCCTCCTCTGCAACCCTGGCTCCGCCTACCCCTTCGACCTCATTCTTTCATGGCTTCTCCTCCGACCCTTGTTCTCGCCAAATCTCGCCCCTCTCCTCTCAATTTCAGATCCCATCTCCTTGCTACCGCCGCCA
The DNA here is from genome assembly GCA_963922045.1 of Persicaria maculosa. Lineage (NCBI taxonomy): Eukaryota > Viridiplantae > Streptophyta > Magnoliopsida > Caryophyllales > Polygonaceae > Persicaria > Persicaria maculosa. The sequence continues at coordinate 21,498,635 of OY998259.1, read as the reverse complement.
TTGAAGGCTCCCTCTGTTCATCCACTCTCATTCGTTCGTCTCGCCCCACCCTTTTCCAATTTCGTTTCGATCTCGATCTCTCTCTCTGTCGGCCTGTCAATTTCTTCCTCCAGTGGTCCTTTCTCCTCCTTCCTCCGGGCTCCGGCAGCCCTCTCCCCCTTCCTCCTCTGACCTCTCTGGTGGCCTTCTTCTTCCCTCGGACCTCCTGCTTCCTCTCTTGGCCCTCCTTCCCCATTAACTTGAGAGAGAGAGAGAGAGAGAGAGAGAGAGAGAGAGAGAGAGAGAGACGGTCTGAGACCGCGTCTCTAGCCGAAAAAAAAATTAACAAATTACCTCATTTACCTGAAATAAAAATTAACAATAGAAACGCGATCTCAATCCGCGTTTCTTTTGTTAATTTTTTGTCACTTTTTTCTTCTGTTTTTAAATTTTTACCTTGTAAATAAAACGCGGTCTCAGAGTGCGTTTTTCTGCCAACTCTGCAAAAAATGAATATTTTTGTAAATATTTTGAAAGCTTGAATATTTTGTTAAATAATTTTTATTTTTTGAATATTTAAAAAAAAAAGCCAAAAGTAGGGGTAATGTTGGTAATTTAAATATTTGTTAAATATTGTGCCCGAAGCTAAAATGACAAGTTTTCGAACGGAGGGAGTAGTATATTAGACATATTATATGTAATGTATTATATGTATGCTTGTACGGTTACTGATCTGGTCGGTGGGCTCGGCCCAATTCTGAGGCCTATAGCCCGGCTCCGTCAGCTCACCTGGCTCCTTTCACTTGTGAGGCTTGTTGAGTGGAACGCTGCGTTTCACCTTTGAGCTCGCTCTATATAAAGGAAGCTAGGGTTGCTGAGGGCTCACTTTTGGCAGACGCTCCTCATGTAATCCAAGAAAGAGAGAGAGAGAGGCGACGTTAGGGTTTCGAGATCCCTAGCTCCAGCGAAGCTCGGGCGGCCGATCTTGAGCGCATCTCCCACGGAGACTTTAGATCCGGTCCTTAGGAAGAAGAAGAAGGTGACCGTTCTTAGATCTGGCGAAGGTCTTCTTCTCTGGTTCACTCCGATCTTCAGATCTAGGGTGTATTCTTCCTTTGTCTGCTTCGTTCTTTCTTCGTTTGTGCATGTCTCGTATTTCTCTGTGTTTTTGCCTGTATTTGCCTTAGTTTGAGTTTAGGGCAACATGTTCTGTAAACCTTCTTACCGATTAGTGGATTTGTGCTCTCAAGCCGTTCGGCTGAGGCTCCGTGGACGTAGGTTCCGACCGAACCACGTAAATCTTGTGTGTTGGTCTCTATTTTACCTTTCTGTTGCAACTCGCGTCGATTACCCCATTCTTGACTCCCAGTCTGTGGAATCAAGATCGTCTAGGGATTACAATTTTTTTATTTATTCCGGGTATCAACCACTCCCTTGGAAAAAATGTGTAAAGGGAATGATATGTGGGGGCATGACTTAATTATTAACCTGGGAGTGGAAATTAACGAAATTAATTAATATTAAATTATAGTGGTAGTAGACAGAAGAGTTTCAAACGCAACGTCAACAACTCCACTCATTGATCTATTGAATTAATCAACCCTGGAAGTCTTTTTCCGAAAATAAATATTTAAAAAACCACCCATTAATTAATAAATTTTATGATTAGATCTCATATTCATAAAATTTAAGTTTGATGTTCCAATTCATTTGTGAATAAGTTAGTATTCTCCACCTTTAATCAGCGATCTGTAATTCATTTGTGAATCAGTTATTATTTAAGAAAATTCTTCACCCTACTTTGAAATTTAAAAGAAATATATCTATGTATCTTCAATCAAAAAAGAATTATGAAAATGATGATACCCAAAATCCGAATCTATATCTATATAAACTCTTAATTTAGAAGAGTTTAGAATGATGTGTCAATATTAATCTTACATACATTTTAGGAGTCTCGACCAATTTTTTTTTTTGTCATTTTTCTTTTCTTTAATTTTCCTTTTTTCTTCTTTTCCCCTTAATTCTCTTTTTTCTTTCATTTTACTAACGATCTATATAAACTCTCTTAGATGCATTTTAGGGGTCTTGACCAATCTTTTTTTTTTGTCATTTTTCTTTTCTTTTCTTTAATTCTCCTTTTTTCTTCTTTTCCCTTTAATTCACTTTTTTCTTTCATTTTACTAACTATCTATATAAACTCTTAATTTAGAAGAGTTTAGGATGATGTGTCAATATTAATCTTAGATGCATTTTAGGAGTCTTGACCTTTTTTTTTTTTGTCATTTTTCTTTTCTTTTCTTTAATTTATCTTTTTTCTTTTTTTTTTCCCTTTAATTCTCTTTTTTCTTTCATTTTACTAACTATTGGGCTTAATTCAAAACATTGAATTCAATCTAATATAACTATTGAGATTAACTCAAATTTATTTACTAACTACTCCGTATCTATATTCTATATAAACTCTTACTTTAGAAGAGTTTAGGATGATGTGTCAATCTTAGATGCATTTTAGGAGTCTTGACCAATCATTTTTTTTTGTCATTTTTCTTTTATTTTCTTCTTTTCCCTTTAATTCTCTTTTTTCTTTCATTTTACTAACTATTGGTCTTAATTCAAAACATTGAATTCAATCTAATATAACTATTTGGATTAACTCAAATTTATTTCTTAACTATTGAGTTTAATTCAAAACATTGAGTATAACTATTGATAATGACATATCAAATATAAACAATGTTATAATGATATTGATATTATTATTACTGAGTAATTTAAAATATCTATATTTATGTATTATACTTTACATAAGATTTAAAAAAAAATTCTGAGATAATTATAAGATACATTTATTGTAAAGCTTTTTTTTATGATTTTCATCTTAACATTTATTAATATCTTATAATATTTTTATATATAATATTTTAGTTTGAAAGCAAAGAGACTAATCCTCTTCTTAGGTTGTGATCGCGTATGAAAGGCTTCATTGCAATCACAAGAATCGCCCCTTAATTGGTCTAAAGTAACACAAACTTTGCCCTCTTCTTCTATTAGTAAATAAAGAACCGTCATATGGGTTTGAACAGATGACCTTTTGGTACTACCCGACTTAGCCCAGACACACCTGAATTATTCACGATCACTTACAATAGCATCACTTTAACGTAGGCGTGGCCACGGGTCGGACCCGGCGGGTCGACGGGTTCGACCCACCGGGTCAAGGGTTGGGGAAGGGCAACCCGAACCCTAACCCGGGAATTCCACGGGTTGGCGGGTTCGGGTCGACCCGTTGACCCGCCGGATTCCCAAAAATATGTATAAAAATTCTTTACCTATCATTTTTTTTAAAATTTTTTTAGTCAAAAATATTAAAAAAAAATTTTTTTTTAATATTTTTGACTAAAAAAATTTTAAAAAAAATGATAGGTAAAGAATTTTTATACATATCACTTTTTATATCCATTTCATTTTAAGATGAAGTGGAAAAAAACATGAGAAATTTTATATTTTTATAAAACTTCCTTCATCCACTACAATATAAATGTAGGGATATAAAACTTCTCAAACCTTACTTCATTTCATTATAAGAAATATAAGAAATAAAGCTTAAAGTGAAGAGTGGGGGTTAAGGGATGATGGAGTGCACATATATATACATCCATCCCTTCTCATTCTATCTCTCAACTTTCAATGTGGGACAAGAGTCTTGTCCCACATTGAAAGTTGAGAGAATAGGGGATGTCTTCCAAATCTATAAAAAGGGAAGGGTGATAGTGCTTTTGACCCACATTGCACATTGCAAACTAGTTTATGTTCATATATTATGAATTATTATAAGAATAATATACATAATAATTATTATAAATATAAAAAAAAAAAAAAATTTCTTAAAAAAAAATTGGGTTGGCGGGTTGACCTGGCGCTGGGTCATCGGGTTCAAAACCCCTAACCCGCAACCCGCCCCCACCCGTTGACCCGTTGACCCGGACCCGCCGGGTCATTGACCCGTACGACCCATCGGGTCACGGGTCGACCCGTAACCCGTGGCCACCCCTACTTTAAAGATTGATAGCAAAGGAATAAGAAGGGACCTATCTTCTTAGCCTCCGTGAAGATTCTTATCAGTATTCAAGCCCAACATTACTCGAGCATTGTTTAATTCCAATAGTATTTAAACCTAACATGTATGTAAATAAGAGAATATTATCAATTCTTGCATAGAAAAGCTTGATCGGTGCTTTGAGAATTTTCAAAATAGATCGACTAGTTTTTTGTATAATATACTTCATGAAAAATACACACTTTAATCTCTATTATTAGGTTCAAGTTGTTTAAATCTGGTGTAGTGGATATGGGATTACAACTCATGCTAGCTAAGAGATTCAAAATTTAAATACTTTTATAAATATGGAATCACGGCTAAATCCAATTGAACTGTCTTTTGACAAAAAAAAAAGGATTGAACTCGAGGGAAATTGTTTTAATATAGGAACTGATATTTACACCCAAAATCTTACTAAAATACACCACACATCTCATTTTTTTTTTTAAAAAAAAATAGACCCTGCTCCTCTTGAGTCACAGACGTGTGACTCAAGAGGCGCAGGGTGTTTTACATATAAAACACCCTGCGCCTCTTGAGTCACACCTCTGTAACTCAAGAGGGACAGGGTGTGGTGTATATAGTAAATTTTATGGGTGTAAAAATTATCACCCTTCAATATTTGTTATATGTATCATCGCCAATGAATCATTAATCCTCCTCATCTAGAGTATACTTTCATTACCAACACACACCCCTTGTGTTTATAAATTGAGGTATCACAATTGAATTTTATGAATCATTTTGTGAGTTTGCTCCCTTTAACGTTCAACGACAACATAGTGCGACCCCTTTTGAAAAATAGAATTTCCTACTTAGCTCATAAGCACCATGCATGTATGACCTATTATAATTCGTGATTCACCCCTTCAAAGAGACACCAGTTGTGAATCTAGCAAAAATCATATACTAGAGTTGTCTAAACATGTTACACACTTAGTAATAATATAATATAAACGATTGTCAATCGACCTAGATCGCGAATCATCTTGCCCAAAAAATCCTTATAACTAAACCCATCGAGTTTACTAGATGACAAAATACCTAAAACTAATAAATATGCTCGGCAAAAATAGTCGAGGTTATATTTTCGGGATTGGATGGGGGACATAACAATTGGTCGAAAGATCGTTTAAGCTTTTTCTTTACTCTTAGTCCGATTTATAAATATTTTTTAAAATATAAAATAGCTTGTTGTTCAATTTATCAAATTTTCATCTTGTCGGTATATAGTCATATCTCTATCTTGTGAATAAACCTCCAAGTTGGTTGAATGTGCAATTTTATTTTATTTTTGTTCTTTTATAAAAATAAGTAATATGACTACTTAGTTGCCTAATCGGTGCAAAATTGAAAGTTTCAACTTCTAATTTCTATAAATCGAACACGATAGTCTAAGCATGAGGTGACTAAAGTTCAATATATACCATCAATTTTCTTACTTGACACTTGCTTGGAAGAAGAAAGTCCGGGAAGAAGAGGGGAACAATTGCAAGACGCAATATATATAACCTTTGGTTTCTTAAACAATTCATTATATGTGGCATTGATTTCTATATTAACCATTTCGAAATGAATCACTGAAAATGACTTGCAGGTAGTATCCAAAGGTCCTCGATTCGAACCCTAAATGATCGCTCTTTATTTACAAATTCAAGGCATTACTTTCTTTCTTTTTTCCCCTATTTTTTTTCCCACCCTTGTTGCGGGTGATTCGTCCTTGAATATGATAGGCCCGTTATGTTTGTGATAATTATTTTGGACTTTATTAAATTTATGAGCAAAATATATTTCTAATATTTTTTTACAACTTAAGGATTGGGTAAAATATATCTCTTCATCATTTTTGAACTTTGACAAAAGTTTTAAATAAGTGTAATTTATTCCGATAAAATCAATGTTTAAATTTTTACTTTTATAAAATATAAAATTACAACTCACTCACATAGTGTAAAAACCGGGATTTTAAATAATTATTTAATTGTCAAAATTTGGAAAGTTTCGGAAAACCCGTCCTCGAGCGAGTTAATTTCTATTTTTGAAAAAACCTTGGAACGCATTCCGACACTCTTTGAAATCCTAACTTGTAGGGTTCTAAGCCCATTAGCAATCGGTTTTCAAGCTTAGAATTTTTGGGAGTCGTTTGAAATGAATTTAAACTTTGAAACAGATTTTTGGAAATCGAATTTTGGGATAGAATGTCGGGACTCGGAATCGAATGAGCAGAAGCTCTCTCTCTCTCTCTCTCTCTCTCTCCTACTCTCTTAATTATTTCGTCTTTTTCCCCTTAAAAGCCCTAGAAAGCCAAATTGCTCCCCCTGTTTAAAGAAGCCCAAATCCCCAAGGAGATTCACCTCTCATAAAAATCCGAGCTCTCTCGAAAAACCCTAGCCACCTCCTCCCTCCTCATGTGAGACCAAACCCTAAATCTTAAAACCTCAACCTTTCCTCTCTTCAATCCATCTCCCTCTCTCTCCACCACCTCTTTCTTGTTTCTCACCCATCAAAAATCCCCAAAACACTTCCCTAAAGACATCCTCTCATAAATATCTAGCCTAAAAATCAAAGTCAGAAGACGGTTTCCATCAGAAACCGAAGTTTCTAATCCTGTCGCGGTCGCGAGTTCTTATTCGCGGTCGTGAGGATGAGCCCATCAGAAGGAAACCCAATTTTGCGGCCGCGAGTTCTTCTTCTTCGCCGCGAGTTGGGAGCCCAGTTCCGTTTTAGCTCGGTAAAACACTTCGTTCTCTCTCGTTTTGCTTACTTTTCCCTTCCCGTTTGTTTATGCTTGATCCTCACTTCTTCCTCTACCTTAATGGTCAAGAAATGACAAATCTAACTCTCCTCGAAGCCGAATCGAGCCCATTTCTTCCCGTTCTCCTGTTTTTAAACAAGGTAAGCTTCTTTCCTTCCTTCCAATCGTTTTGGATCTCAAACTTTATAAAGGTGCATTTTTAACCATAATCTATCATTCTCATGCCTTTTTGTAACCTCATCTTATTGAATCGGACCCCGGAGGACCCTTCCCTTTTGAAAGTTTTGAAGAAGCCTCAAGGAGGCTAGGTAATCCCTCTTCCGCTCTCCCCTCTAGCCCTCGTTTCAGTCTTTCATGCTTCTTTAGTGTCAGAATCATCTTAGCAAGGTTTTGAACCAATTTTGGTTTAAAACGGATTTGAATCGAGGCAAAAAAAACGAGCAAAAAGTTTTGAATCTCGTCGTGGCGAAACCATGGTCGATGCGGCGAGTTAGAACAAAACTAGAGGAGGAAGAAGGAGCTTTTCCTCTGGATATGGCGGGCATGCGTGCAAATGAACTTTTCTTTCTTCCACCGCCCTTTTCCTTATGACGAGCAATCAAGGAATCGAGATCCGTTTGATCTGCAATAAAAACGATGGCACGTTAAGAGACAACACAATAAAACTTAGGTATGAACAAGGAAAACAAAACAGAGAATGGAAGTAAAAATAATGATGAATGAAATGATGATCGAAACTAAGGGAACACCTAAGCACGTATGAGGTAAGCTCAGCCCCTTCATCTCAAGTCGAAGGGCAGAAACCATGGTACGCCAAGGGAGATTGGGCTTGTGAACGAAAGAATCCTTGAACTTGTCAAGACCAGCAACCAACAGTTTCTTCATGGTGCTAAACCAACCAGGGACTGTCCTGAACCTCATATTGCCTCGGGACATGTCGCGGATGAGAACCCACTTGTATTTCCAGTTTGGCTTGCTAGAGAGCCTCTTAATGTAACTGCAGCTCGAATTACATTGGTAAAACCTTAAGTGCTGCGACCCCTTCTTCATAGAAAATATGCTGAACATAAGCTCCTGGGATGGAGAAACGCTAATATCTAGGCGACTCATTTAAAAAACTAGTGAATAACATCCAGCAGTTGGGGACAATTTATGCGGGACTCATGTTGTGCTCACCCAGAAAGTCCGCGAAAAAGGGATGAAGCGGGAGACGGAACCCATGAGACAGACTCGCCGCGTACACAACCATGCAATCTTCATAAGCGTCCAAGCAACCACCTCCCTTGGTGGGAAGACAAAGTTCCACCCCAGAAGGCCACGGAAAAACCTGAGAAATGGCTTCAACATTGGCCAAATCCAACAGCGTGGTACAACCCCTGACCTTTTCATTTGGGGATCGGCGCGGACGAATCCTCTCCGAGATCACCAAGGGGCGCGGTTGGGGCTCACGAATGGAAAAATCCCCACAGAAGGAGCAGGAGGACAAGTCATTCAAATAGTCAGATATTATCCGCGGCCAGAAATGCCATGTGTTCTTAAAAACGGCCTTGGTGGCCGCCAAGACGGCGCCAAGACGCTTGGCGGACCTACTCCGTCCCGAATTCGGCCTTGGCGGTGTAGTTTGGCGGGGGAGGGCCTTGGCGGGAATGAAACAACACCTTGGAGGCCTTGGCGGGTGCAAGACGGAGACTTGGCGGCCTTGGCGGGTGCAAATCGGGCTTGGCAAGGAAGAGTTTTGGCGGGCACGGGACGGAGGCTTAGCGGTCTTGGCGGTTTTAAATTGAGATTATTTAGTTTTTATGCTTTCAAATTTCTCCATAATGAAGTCATGATACTTATTTGAATATATCTATATGATTTTATATTTGATTCAGACAACTTTAAAAATGGTCATGATGACTTTTTATTTGATATGATATAAACTTAAAATCAATACATAGTTTATTACATAATATATGTTTTATACATAGTTTATGAATAAATATAACAAAATAATCAAAAACCGTTTTATCCGCCAAGAACCGCTAATAAGGCCGCCAAACCGTCTTGGCGCTTAGCGGTACCCTGCCGCCAAGCATCCGCCGAGCGTTTTTTAGAACATTAAGGAGGCGGCTGAACACTCCGCAAGAACGACGCCGTGAATAAATTGACATCCTAATATCGTTCGCGAACGGATGAAAACGGGGCCCGTGTCGTGCATGCCCACTACCCACGAAAGAGACACGTGCCTTCACCAAGATGACAAATGTCAAGACCTGTAACACGTCAACAATCACTATAAAATGGTGAAGCACAAACAGTAGAAAGGACTTTTTCCGGAAATTAACTAGAGGAAAAGGTGTGTGTGTGTGTGTGTGTGTGTATGTGAGAGAGAGAGAGAGAGAGAGAGAGAGAGATAGAGAGAGAGAGAACAAAATAGAGCAGACGCAGTAGACCATGAAATCCTTAATCTGGATAGGCGTGATCTTCAGTAGCTCGCGGGAAAAAAGTATAACCGCCCGCGTCCAAAGAACAGTTGAATTCCGGGAGTCACAAGTCAGGGAAAGGAACCATCAGTCGCGACAAACCTTTATTGGGACAATTATTCGCGGCCAAGTAAGTAAATCCTATCCCATAAATCTCGGGCAATCCCCATAAAGGAGAAGGCGTGAAAGGCTCGAATCATGCGCGTCCACACGACACAGGTTGAACCGCGCAGATGTTACCTGTGGGGGTCAGGTAAGCCCGTGAATGATGCGAGAAGCCTCCAACGTTCTACCCATGGGTTCCATGATAAAGGAGACATTTTATATCGGGTTTCGTCATCTTTATTATAGAAATAGCGTATGTGTATGCATACCTGCTTGTGGGACCCAGAATGCGATCGGACCTCGGTCTAATCCTTGTCCTACATATTTTTTTAGGTTTGTTTTATAGATTATGCTTGTTCCATGCTTCTATGTCGGAGAATTTCCTGGGCAATTGCGAACAATGGACTAACTCTGCCACCCTGACTTAAGAAGTTTTGATATTATGTTTTCGTGGTTTGGTTTTGACCCGGCCTTGTCGTGGCAAGTTGTACTTTAATTTCCGTTTGCGTATTTTTCTTTTAAAATGAAATTTCGAGACTTAGTCTTTAGGACATGTTAAGGGTGCCCAACAGCTCTTCGCTTGTTTTGGGGTTCGAAATCCCCGCTTTAAATATCAATCCTTTGAGGTTTGAAACCTTGATCCGTACCTGGATTCCAAGATCTAAACGAAGGTATTCAACATTCGAAACGTAACCCGAACATTTATATTCGGGCCGTTACACATAGTTAAGCAAATCACATAAAGTTATGGGACCATAACAGGCAAAAAAAGAAGTTATGTGACTTATTTGAAACTTTTGTAAAGTCTAAGGACCTTGAGTGGATTTTACCTCTCAAAGATTGTTACTATTTCAACTTCGGCTAGATTATTAACTATATCCATATGCTGTTAACTTTAATCTTAGTTTTGACATATTTTACAATATAATACTACATTAGAGTTGTCAAAAATTTATCGAAAATCTCCAAAATCGACCGAAAGAAATGAATAACCATATCAACTCGTTCCTTGGTGTATTTCAACGAGTTTAGTTTGTTTTCAGAAGGGAGGATTTACACAAAAGTTGATCTCACGATGCGAGTTTATACTCGTTTACATTTTTCCTATTACTCTCAATTCAATTTGTCATTTTTTTAAATTAAAAAATGCCTTATATATTGTATAATTTTTTCAATTTTATATATAGAGGTTTTTTAAAAACTCTATGGTAGAGTTTAAAGAATCTCAACCATTGATTTTAAATCAATGGTAAAAAATCATCCCTATTTTTTTCCTCAATCCAACTAACTCCATTTTTTTCTTTTATTTTTTTATGATAGAAATGGAAAACTCTATTATAGAAATTTCCCATAAACTCTATCGAATCCAAAGAAGTCCCCATTAAAACTGAACACCAACTTTTGTAAATGCAGTACTTTTGACACTGAGAGCAGATTATGTCTAAACTGAGGAACATAGAGAACATTGTGCAACTGCAAATTATCTTTCAACCAAACTGTCCCATACTGACTAACATCAATATTAGATCCATCAGGCAATCCAAGAGAAATATTTCTTGACAAATTTTCTAAATGAGAGAAGACAGATTTATCAAACACTATGTGATCAGTAGCACCTGAATCAACTATCCATGACCATGTATGTTTGTCTGCTTTATTAGCACCAATAAGAAAAGATACACTCAATGTACCTGCAAAATGCACTGTTGCTTGATTAGCAAAGTTGTCATATTGCTCCATCTTGCCTTTTCCCTTCATCATCTTCAAAACCTCATTGAAGATGGCAGTAACCATAGCTGGATCAGGCCTATTCTCATTCATATTCCCATCAATAGGATTATCATATTGAGGAGCCTCCAGATGAGCAGCAAATCTCCCACCTTGTCTAGGCTTATCATCCTCTCTAGGCCCTCTATACCATTCTGGATAGCCAACTAACTTGAAGCAAAACTCCTTAGTATGTCCCTTTTCATTGCAATGATCACATTTCCTGTCATACTTAGCTCTCTTATAATCAGTCTTACCTTGATCATTATTCCTGTACTGATCACTGCTCCTATACTGGTCATTGTTTTTGTACTGGTCTTTTCTTCCCTGATTGAACCTATTCACAACATTAGCTTCACTTTCACCAAAATTCTGATTGCTCACAGCAAGCACACTGCTCTCTCCTACCACAACAGAAGTAACTCCCTTTGATCTCTCTATTTGAGTTGCCATTTGAAAGGCTTTGTTCAATCCATGCATAGGATCCTTAGATAACACATTGCTCTTTAGAGGTTCAAAAACCTCATTCAATCCCATGAGGAACTGCATCACCTTTGCCTTTTCCTCTCTTTCAACTACACGTTTCAACACACCACAACTACATTGATTATAACCTCCACAAGTGCAGTGTGGTAAAGCATCAAGAAACATCAAATCATCCCAGATCTTTTTGAGCTTCCCAAAGTATGCCCCAACAGACATATTTTCTTGTTTCAGATTACTAAGATCTCTTCTAAGCTTAAAGATCAGTGGATCATTGGTTTCATAGAACCTTTCTTTGATATCATTCCACAATTCTCTAGTCGACTGAACATACATGATCGAATGTTTCAGCTACCTCGCAAGTCATTGAATTAATCAGCCAACGTCTCACCATATAATCTGCTCTTAGCCACTTTTCATAGTCATCACTATCTTCTGCAGGCATGACACAACTCCTAGTTATGAAGCCGAGTTTTGCCTTTGCACCTAAGGCCATGTTAACTCATCGGCTCCAACTGGTAAAGTTCAATCCATTGAACATCGTGGATACCAGCTGCATCCTTGGGTGGTCAGAATTCGACAAATACAAAGGATTGTAATGAATGTTACCTAATCCTTGAGCCAGATCTCCAAATTGGACACCATGGACGCCGAGATTGATTCCTCTTCCTGCTGCTGGTGGCGTCAATGTCACAAACGGACCAGATCCTCTGCCGCCACCATGTCCAGTGCCAGATCCTTGGCTCTGCGCATTACTCCCTGGATTTCCACGTCCAGCCATCAGTAATCGATCAACGACGAAGCTTCAAATTGCAGAAATGCGAAAAATACCACAACAACGGTGATCGAATCAACATAAACGAAATCGACTTTCACCGTAGCTCTGATACCATTCGAACTAATCGAAATCAACATTAAGAACTTGATCAAACATCAAAACAAGAATCTATTGAACTGAATTGGAAAACCATGAAAAGAGAGTGTTTTGTCTCAATGGGAAAATCCCCAAATCTGTAACCAACACACAACAAACTTTCCCGCCTATATGAGCTGCTGGGAATAGAAGATGAAATGACCATTTTGCCCTTCTGTTGCTAGAATCACTATAATGCACATATATTCCTACAATACCGGCGCAAGGCACGAGATAGTTCGATGTTTGAACACATTCCAATTCTAAAGATGGAAAGAATTAAACAAAGAAAAAAAATATACACAATATAATACTAGTAGAAAGTTTTGAACATTGACTAAAGTGGTCAAACTTGAATTTGACCAATAACTTATTTTTGTCATAAAATTCATTACTCGAGGCTATAAATCCAAACGTGCAGATGTCATACCCACGTGCGGTTAGCTGCAGGCCGCAATGTTTGATTACTGCTTTAGGCAAACCATGGCTAAGTCTAGCTCGATCGAGTCCAATTACTTTATTTTATTTTTGGTTTTAAAGACTTTTAACCTTGATTTTGAATTTTTAATCTTTTTATTATATAACTTTACACTATAAATTATGAGAATGGTATATTACAATAAAGCCTAATTTCATTTTGGAGTAAACTACATAATGAAAAAGTTGTTAAAATTTAGTCTAAAAAATTCAGAATATGTAATTTATAATTCTCCATTTTAAAGATATTTTTAGGAAAAACATATTCACTTGATTTAATTAATAGTTATAAAAGTGCACCTGTTAAAAAAAATTATATGTATAAAATGCATCATTCTAAGTAACATTATATCCATAGAAAAAGGACAATCATAGGAATATATCTATTTTTATTATAATAATAGATCTACAATAATAATTATCCGTTATAATGGGTGGAAAATGATAATGAATACAATAATAAATTTTAATATTTTTTTTCAATTGAGTTGAAAAAATATTTACAAGTTAAAATTTTTAATAAGTTTTATCTAGAAATTTACAAGTTAAATAAAATTTATACACTCCATTTACATATTTTGACAAATCAGAACCTCAAACAAGTCGAGTGACTTCTTTCAATTTAATTATTTTATTGCATTATTGTAAGTTGTCCCCGACTTTAATAGAAGTTGATACGCAAATAGGGTAGGAAATGTACTAGTTTAGATTGAGATTTGAATTAATGATCTATTGGTTAGTACATATCCCCTTTATCAATTAAACTAGTAAAGTTTTTCTACCAAAAAAATTAAACTAGTAAAGTTTGACAGCCGTTTTTTCAACCTATATCCTAGGTATCATTCCAATTTTGAGCCGTATTCGATGAAAGTCGTATGTAACAAATCTCAGCAATCCAAGCTGAGATTTGCACTTCACACCAGTAAGCGAGATCAAACTGATCTAACTTGCTTGTTCGAGAGGTTTTGTGAATTTTCTGTTGAATTGCAAATGTAATCTGTACACCACACTCTATACTACAAGATACAGGGGCTATATATACAGAAGCTTAACCCAATCTAAGCTAACTCTAGCTAATCTAACCAAAGCTCTAACTATAGCTAACCGTTTCTCAACTCGGGTTCTAACAAACTCTTAGCCGAGCTGAGCTAGCACCCCACACTAGCCACTTACATCCTTCATATCCCCCCCCCCCCCCCCTCAAGGTGGGCGTGTGGGATGAAACACAAGTCCCAGCTTGCTGGATAGCACAAAATGCTGATGAGTGCCCAGGGGTTTAGTGAAAATGTCGGCAATTTGAAGATGAGTGGGCACAAATGCTGTGGAGATGAGCCCCTCATCCACCAAATCTCTGATGTAGTGAAAATCAATCCGAATATGCTTTGTACGTTCGTGATAAACCGGATTGAGTGCCAGCTGATGCGCAGATTTATTGTCCCAACACAATGGAATTGGATATGAAGAAGGAACAAACAAGTCCTTTAGAACCCCAGCTATCCACCCAATTTCACTCCCTGTTGTCGACATACTGCGATATTCACTCTCAGTGGAGGATTTGGATACTGTCTTTTGCTTTTTCGTTTTCCATGAAACCAAGCAATCCCCTAAGAACACACAATATCCCGTTAGTGACCTGTTGGTGTCTCTACAAGAGCCCCAGTCAGCATCTGAATAAGCCCGGATTGCTAGTGAGCTCTTGCTAGAATAGAAGAGAGAACAGTTCACAGTCCCTTTCAAATATCTAAGTAAGAACAAAGCTGAACTTAGATGAGGAGCTAGAGGTTTGGACATGAACTGTGTGAGTTGTTGGACAGTGTAGGCAATGTCTGGTCTAGTTAAGGTGAGGTATAACAGCCTTCCAACCAACCTTCTATATGACTCAGGATCCTCAAGCTCCTCTCCTTCATGAATGCTGAGATGTAGGTTCCTTTGCATAGGAAACTTGGCAGTTTTGCAATTCAGCATTGCTGCATTGGAGAGTAAGTCTACTACATACTTCCTCTGATTGAGTTTAATCCCATCCACAGATCTGGAAATTTCCATGCCAAGGAAATACCGAGCATATCCTAAATCCTTAATGGTAAAAGCTTTATCCAGAGAGCTTTTTACCCAAGCGATACACCCTTCATCATTTCCAGTTAGGAGCATATCATCTACATAGATGAGAGCTACTGTGATCTAGTCTCCTTTTTGTCTAACAAACAAGGAATAGTCAAGCCTGGACTAAGAGAATCCCAACCCTGTCAGATGGTTTGTCAATTCAAAGTTCCATTGCCTACTAGCCTGTTTAAGGCCATAGATGGATCTATTTAACTTGCAAACCTGACCCTGAACAGCTTTGTCATATCCAGGAGGAGGCTTCATGTAGACAGTTTCATCTAGAAAGCCATGAAGAAAGGCATTATTTACATCTAATTGATGTAAATGCCACTGTCTAACAGATGCTAAAGCCAGTAATATTCTAATTGTGGCAAACTTAGCCACAGGTGAGAAGGTTTCTTTATAATCTCTATCCTTAACCTGGTTGTATCCTTTTGCTACAAGCCTGGCCTTATACCTCTCCACAGTGCCATCTGCTCGAAATTTGATTTTGTAAATCCATTTACAACCTATAGCTTGCTGTCTAGGAGGTAGAGAAGTAATGGTCCATGTGTGATTGATATCTAGAGCCTGAATTTCCTTAGCCATTGCTTCCCTCCATTCTTGCACTTTCTGAGCTTGAGCAAAGGAAGATGGTTCAACAACTGATAGCACATTGTACAAAGAGTGTACATAATTCTCAGAATATTCAACCAAGGCATGTGGCTGAACAACAGAGAAGACAGAAGACAGTGATGAATCATTTCCTTGATTAACCCTCCTAGTGGGTAATTGTTGGCAAACAAAGTCTTGCAACTTTGATGGCCTTGTAATTTTCCTTGGAGCCCTGTCTGCATGCCTTCCAGTTGCCACAGTATGCCTATCTCTAGGCAATATCTCAACTTCAGGAGCTGTCACTGAAGGTGGAGATTCTTGAGTGTCAATGGAATCACTGACCACCAACTCCCTCTGATCAGTACTTTCATCCAAATTGCCAATCTCCATATCTCTATGTACACGCAATCCTTGGGACGGAGGTGACCCACCCTCATCTTCTCCAAATATCACCCTTGGCAAAGAAGGAAACTCACAACCAGATGGTGAATCCTGAACATTTCCTTTGAAAGGAAACACCTCTTCTCTAAAGATCACATCTCTGCATACCTTGACCTTGTGAGTCTCTAAATCATATACTTTGTAACCCTTCTGTCCAGGTGGATAACCTACAAACACACATCTCCTTCCTGATGCTTCCATCTTGTTCCTAAAGAGCTTGGGAACATGAGCAAAACACAAACAACCTATCACTCTCAGATGACTGTACTCTGGAGGTTTTCTAAACAATCTTTCATAAGGAGTTTGCCAGTTCAGAATAGGTGAAGGAAGGAGATTGATTAGATAGGTGGCTCCAAGGACACACTCTCCCCAAAACTTTAATGGCAAGCCAGCATTCAACCTAATAGCATGAGCCATCTCAATGAGATGCCTGTGTTTCCTCTCTACCCTCGCATTTTGCTCATGTACATAAGCTACTGACCTTTGGTGTACAATGCCTTTGGCACTGAAAACTTCAGCCAGTTGGTTGTTCACAAACTCAGACCCATTGTCTGATCTAATCACTTTGACTCTTGTTGCAAACTGAGTTTCAACATGAGCCAGGAAACCAGTGATCAATCCCTTCAGTTGTCCCTTGTCCCTCATCAAAAAGGTCCATGTAGACCTAGAGTGATCATCCACTATAGTGAGGAAATACCTAGCCCCACACAAACTATGGACACCAAATGGTCCCCAAACATCCATATGCAACAAATCAAACACATTCAAAGCAATAGAGCTGCTCTTAGCAAAAGGCAACTTGTGCAGTTTAGCAAATTGACACACATCACAGTCAAAACTCTTCATACAAGACCCCTTGGCCCAATAAAAAAACTTCATCTTAGACATAGAAGCATGTCCAAGTCTGGCATGATTCAAATTTATTTGAGTGTTTGCAACAAAAGCAATAACTCCATTCACCTCTGTGCTATGCTTAGGAGAAAGCAGTCGTCGAGCCCCACAGGTTTGTCCAGGTATGCAGCTAAATCCAGAAAATCTGTAAAGGCCACCAGCTCTACTTCCAACAACTATGATTGACTTAGTTGAAATGTCCTGTATCCAACACTTATATTTAGAAAACACAAACAAACAGTTCCCATCATCAAGCAACTTGCTCACAGACAGCAAATTATACTTGAATGTTGGCATGTACAACACTTTCTTTAGTGAAATATCCTGGCTCAATTGAATGTTGCCTAAATACTTCACTGGTTGAGTACTACCATCAGGAAATCCAATCACTATAGGCCTTGCAAGATGATTTACCTTTTGAAATAAATCAGAGGTGCAGGCTATGTGATCAGATGCTCCTGAATCCACAATCCAGTTTGTGGCCAACTTCTGATCAGCTTCAGTGTCTAAGACCATACCTGCAAAGTTCACTGAACCAGAATTCATGAATGAATCCTGCTCCATGGGAGCCTTCCCTTTGATAGCTCTCAAGACCTCAGCAACAACTGCATTCACCAGTCCCATGTCATGTTGTCCAGTCTCTGCACCTGAGCCACCTGCATTTGAAGAAGATCCAATACCTGCAGCATCTCTGAAACTGAGAGGAGTCTCAGCTTGAACCACATCTTGAACATTGGCCACCATCTTGTCACCTTGAGCTCGTTTAGGTCCCGTGTACCAATCTGGGAACCCCACCAGCTTGAAGCAAGTGTCCTTCACATGTCCACTTTCTTTGCAATAGTTGCAAAACATATCCATTTTGGCCTTCTTGTAGTCCTTTTTTCTGATCATTTCCTTTCCATTGTCCTGAGTTAGAACCTCCTGCACTATTGCCAGATGCAATATTCCCTAAATTGTTGTTAATAGGAGCAGATCTGGAAGTGCTAGCTCCTGCACTTCCAAAATTCCCAAAAGACTTAGCCGCCAAAACCTCATGGTTGGAATGTACTCCTCCTGTTATCCCTTTCTGCCTCTCTATCTGCATTACCATGTGAAAAGCTCTATTCACAGATGGTAATGGATCCATGGCTAGTATGCTGCTCCTAATTCCCTCATATGTGTCCGAAAGCCCCATCAGGAACTGCATAAGCTTCGTGGTGGCTTCTCGTTCCAGGATCTTCTTCAAAATTGCGCAGGAACACATTTTCAGACCTCCACACTTACAGACGGGAATCGCTTCTATTTCCTGAAGCTCGTCCCAGGCTTTCTTCCTCCTTCCATAATAGGTCGCAATACTAGTGTTCTCTTGCTTGATTTCACTAATTTCTTTCTTGATCTGATAGATCAATGGAGCATTCGACTCAGCGAATCTCTCCAAGATCTCTTCCCACAATTCTCTCGCCGAATTCACATAAACAAAGTTCTCAGCTAGTTCAGGTTTCATAGAATTTATTATCCAGCTAGTAACCATAAAATCGCACCTTAGCCAGCGATCGTAGTCCTCATCCGCCTCTACTGGTTTCTCAATCTTGCCGTTGATGAATCCGAGCTTCATCTTAGCTCCGAGTGCCATTCGCAACGCACGGCTCCAGGTATGGAAGTTCAATCCATTGAGCGGAACCGAGACCAGCACCATCCCTGGATGGTCGGAATTCGAAAGGAACAACGGATCAGCATGATTAGCTCCGAGATTCCGATTTCCTTGCCTTGATGTAGATCCTCCTTGAGCGTCGCTCGCTTCACCTTCTTCGATAGCCATGAGATCTGATCAAATTGATGATTTCTGGAGCTGCTGTTGCTCTGATACCATAACAAATCTCAGCAATCCAAGCTGAGATTTGCACTTCACACCCGTAAGCGAGATCAAACTGATCTAGCTTGCTTGTTCGAGAGGTTTTGTGAATTTTCTATTGAATTGCAAATGTAATCTGTACACCACATTCTATACTACAAGATACAGGGGCTATATATACAGAAGCTTAACCCAATCTAAGCTAACTCTAGCTAATCTAACCAAAGCTCTAAATACAGCTAACCGTTTCTCAACTCGGGTTCTAACAAACTCTT
Source organism: Persicaria maculosa (assembly GCA_963922045.1). NCBI lineage: Eukaryota > Viridiplantae > Streptophyta > Magnoliopsida > Caryophyllales > Polygonaceae > Persicaria > Persicaria maculosa. The sequence continues at coordinate 21,479,457 of OY998259.1, read as the reverse complement.
AGCCGAGCTGAGCTAGCACCCCACACTAGCCACTTACATCCTTCATAGTATGTATGGTTTGGGGGGAGATCTTTCATATCTTTCAAAAGATCTTTCTAAATACTCTGATTTAATTAATCTTTTTCAAAGTAGATTCTTATAATGGTTTCTCTAGGCATACGATAAGAAGTTTAATTGAGAAATAATTACCCTAGATACATCCGATTTAGCCATTTTCTAATTAGATTATGTGATTCATCCATTTTTTTTAGAATTTTCTTTCTCAATAAAGTATCTGTATCCTATACTCTCAGAGCAGGTAATAGGCAAATTGTTGTTATAATATGAGGCGTTAAGGAATCTATATACATATACTAAAACCGATGCATTGGTGCCTGCGTGGTGGTGTGTGAGAGAATCTGCCTACGTGACGGTGCGTGAGTGCCTCTCGCAAAACTTTCTCCCGTAAAAAAGGAAATCTAATAAAAATAATTTGTATAATTGTATAATTAGATAGTTCTAATCTATATAATTGGATAGATGGAATATCTTATAAAAGAGTAAATATTATATAAGGAAAAAACTATATCAATATAATTAAACGTAGTAGTAGTAATAGTAATAACAACAACAACAACAACAACAATAATAATAATAATAATAATAATAATAGTAATAATAATAATAATAATAATAATAAATTTCCTACCCTAAAAATTTGTCATATAGTTTTTTCATTGACAATCGTGCATACAAATTACCATATGTACGGATTTTATTTATAAATGTGAATTTTATTTATATTTTGAGAGAATATAAATAAAAGATATTAGATTAAATATAATCTGTTGAACTGGTTTTATTTATATCTATATTATTTTTTGGTGGAAAAAATTATTTATATTTATATTTTTTTAATTTATTGGAATCTATCTAGATTACTTATAATATTATATTAATGTATTTCCCGTGTATGGGACGGGGCCTACGCTAGTAGTTTAAATAAATGGATAATAAGGCCACGTGTTCAAAAAGAGAATATGCCCACATGACTAGTACATGACGGTTAAATTGTGTTTTTCCCCTTTTCTTGGTTTAATTAATCAACATGGTGTCCCACATCAAAATTCTGTACATTGAACCTATTAGTGAAATTGAATTATTTGTGCCAAGTTGTTAACATAAAAGCCCACGTGATAGATTGCTTTCTTTCCCTATAAAATTTTCTTGTTTGAAGGTATACTTTGATTATACAATACTCTCCCCACGGCCTTTGATGAGTGATAGCATCCGTTTTAAGTAATCTCGATTGGACACAAATTACATCATGTCCAATTTTACACTTATAAGCAATCTTGAAGAAAATCTCATGTGAAAATATTAAAATTTAATATAGTTAATCCAATAGAAATACATCGACCCTAAAAAATAAATTAAAAAATGGCTAAATGCATTTAAATCTAAACCATTTATTTAAAATTAAGTGGTTAGGATTTAACCATGAAAAAGTTATTTTAGCAACTCCATAGGATCCAAAGTGAGTTTTTTAATACTTACGTATGTAGATAACTAAATAACGACGAAAAAAAAACAATCCAGAAAACCACCACCACTCTGCATACTAACCACCTCCTTAGACTTAATCCATGTAGACCACCATAATCCTCACCCTCACCAACGGTCTACCACCTTGTACCACCATACCATCCCATCGTTCTCGGGTGTTCGTTGGCCGCTCCTACGCTATTTTTCCCCGTGCTCCAATTGACTCGATTTTAAACCGATTTTGGACTCCTGCCTCTCGTACTTTCTGTGTTGACCATCAATTTGGGTCGCTGGTGTGTCCTTGGCCTCGCGTGCTTGCGCAGTTTGAACGTCCCTTCCTTCGCCTTCGCTGATCTCCGCCCGTGGTGGCCTACTGGGTGGGCCGTCGTTGCCCCTTATTGTGTAAGAATGAAGGAATTAAAAAAAAATCAATCTGGGTTGGAATTTGCAATACTTGAAAATCCTGAAAGGGTTTAAACTACCAAACTTATTGAAATAAATTTTCCTGAAAAGAATTAATAAACTGCTCGAAAGGGTTGAATGAATTCTCTTTCGCCTAAAAGGGACTCCAGGTGCATTTTAGTTGGGTGGTTTTCGGTTGCCAACCTTGTTGTTCTTGGCGTTTCCTCTTCTGAGTTGGAGCTTTGGCATCCAGTGTAGGGGCTGGCTGGGGTCGAGGCGATGTGTATCGAGTCGACTCCGTGTGTCGGAAATTTCCTTGAATGATCATCTTCACTGTTCACATAGACTTATGATGTACTGTTGCGCGCCACCGCTTGATGGTGCTTCACATCGGTTCTTAGTCTATGCTTTCTCCAGTGTGTTCGGGTTTGGTTCGCTTGGGATTGTGTGCCTTCCAGCGTTGTATTGCACCCTTTTCTTTTTATAGCATTGTATGTTTTGACGATTCGTCGTCTGCCAACTTTGTCAGCCTCTCGAGGTGTCAGGTGTCCCCAACCCTTGAATTATTTCCTAATAAAAAAGAATTAAAAATGTCAAAATTATATAATTTCCTAAGTAGACCGAGTTACAATAAGCGTGTATGCGAATAACTTAGTCTCCAACTTCGTTCCAAAACAAAGGGTGAAACGATGATAAATCAATCGACACAAATATCACTAAAACATAAATCACTCTGAATTTTTTTTTTTTTGGTAACCAAACGCTGGAAAAACCTTCTTAAAAAGTGAAATATAGAATACCAAAGTAGCCCTTGTGATTTATTGAAAGACGTAAACATTAAAACATGATTAAGTGCGACCACTCTTCAAATTAAATAATCATTTTTTCGCTCAATCCTTATCTATGCAGGTAGTTTTGCCATCAAGAGTGAGGATGTGGAGTCTAATACACCATACAATACTCAATTTAAATATAGGACAACGGATTGATTTCAAATAAATAGAAATAAAGCTAAATAATATGCACTGATTAATCCACAAATCTTAATTATAATCTAGATAACTATGAATCTATCCAATCTAACTAGTACGAGTGAAAATCTTATCCAACTTACATAGGTGATGGACCAGTTGCAAGTTAAGTGAATATACATCCACAGAATAGGAAAGGACCACCTACAACTCATATGAATATAAAACGGAAATTGTACATTAGTGTCAACTGTCAACTGAAGTGAAAAACTACTTTATAGTCTTGTTTAATACTCCCTCCGTTCCATAATGGTTGTTTTTGAACTATTTATACACGCTTTTAAGGAGATAAAAACTATATAAAATATCTGTTTTTTAATTTATTTTTTAAAATAATTCTATACTTATTAGTAATATGTACGATATTATTTAAAAATATCTAATAAAATGTTGATATTTTATGTAGTTTTTACCTTCTTAAGAAAGCGTGTATGAATAGTTAAAGACAATCATTAGGGGATTTATGCACGCTTTTAAGGAGATAAAAACTATATAAAATATCTGTTTTTTAATTTATTTTTTAAAATAATTTTATACTTATTAGTAATATGTACGATATTATTTAAAAATATCTAATAAAATGTTGATATTTTATGTAGTTTTTAGCTTCTTAAGAAAGCGTGCATGAATAGTTAAAGACAATCATTAGGGGAGTATACACACACGGATAATTTTAGTGCACTTTAATTTGTGAGTTGGGTGTAAAATATATCAAGCACTAAAAAAGGTAACTCTTCGTTCATAAAAATTTATAAAATTCATAAACTTAACCTAGTTAATTAAAAGATCGTTCATATAATTAAATGTAAGATTTTACCTTATTTATTTTATTTCCCATTTTCCATTTTCATAATCTTCAACTAAATGAGGCTATTCTAAACTTGGTTTGTTGTTAAAGTAGGTAGGGCTGGATTTTTGGAGGCCTATTACACACTTTAATTTTCACTTCATTGACTAAATTTCAAATACATTGATTAATTTGCAATTTGCATAATTAAACTTGTCGGCTACAACTTTCCTCCATCTTCAAACATTTATGAACTTTTCACCTTTGAAAAATAATACAATTTCCTCACCATCGTGCAATCTTTAAAAAAATAAAAATTTAATAATAAAATAAATTAGTATTATATAATTAAATCAAATATTAGTTTAATATTTTGAATTAAACTTATAAGAATAAACTCATAAAAGAAAAGTGTAATCAGCTCATTCAAGATGAACTCCACCGTGATAGTATATAAAAGATTTACAAATGTATATAAGTTATATATTAATTTAATATTTTAAATTAAACTCACTGGTTATGTAAAAGATGAAAATCAATTGCAAAAAAAATGGTTATAATGTACCTAGACACAACGGTTAAAAGGTACAAAGACAACGATTATTATGTACCTAGACAACAATTACATTGTATATAGACAACGGTTATATGGTACAGAAACAACGACTATATGACACATAAACAATTGTTATAACTGTTTCATATTGATTGTTTCAAATTTTGAAGTTGCATAGATAAGGGTTATTGAGCATCTTTGACAACGGTTTTAACCGTTGTCTTTATGAACCGTTGTCATATATACAACCGTTGTTTTACCAAAAAACACATTGGCATAGACAACAATGTAATAACTGTTATCTATGTTTGATAGCTCCCTCGCTTCTCCTTGATGAAATACATATACTATAATACTAACATTGCAGGGTTGATGAAAAACAAAAGGATAAGGTATTATAGTTTATACAAATTGGATATCTTACTATGCAGATTATACATTTGTCTTAGATCAATATTTGGTTAGATTTAAAATATTGTTTTAAATCTAAAAATCGGATAAACCTTGGCTAAAGGATATATCTTCAAGAGGCAAATAATTTCAATTAAGATTGGTTTAGATTTAGATATGCTCCTTCTATGTTCTAGAATTAATCTGAGTGCAGGTTTGTAAATTTGAAATCGGCCAAGATCCTAGCAACTAGAAGATCTCAGTTGCTACCAGAAAGATTTGAAGGAATCCAAAGCAAAAATCTCGGCAGCAGCTCCTCGGCTTTTCAAAATCAGAATGTTCCCAGCAGTTCAAAATTTGAAAGAGACGTTAAGCTGTTAAGAGAATCTGAGAACAAAATCGGCAGCAGTAGAAGGGGCATTCGACTATAAAATAGAAGAAGTAAGCACTTCTACCTACACATCTTCACCAAGCCTTCTCTGCAATCTAAAGCGCCCTCAAGTTTCCATTGCCGCCTGCTGATCTATTTTTTTCTTTCTCTTTGTTGTAATTGTGTTATTCCTTTGAGAGTTAGAGAGAATTAGAGCTTCATAGTATAAGTTATTCCTTGTTATACTAAGAGTATCATATACTCAGACATATCACACTCTGGCGTGGCAAAGGGGACTTTTATTTCTCTATATCTTGGGTTGACTAGATAGAAGCGAGGTAGGCTTTGGGTTATAGAAGAGAGGAAGTTCTTCTAGGTTGTATCTAGGACTCATAAGGAAAGAGAAATAAAAGTTGTTTGAATCCTACGGGTTAGTTAACCCTAGGCGGAGACGTAGGCTGGTTTAGAGCCGAACTTCGTTAACAAGTCAAGTGTTCTTTATTTCTTTCGTATTATTTGTTAACTGTTTGATTTCTGCAGTTGGCTCAAGACACCTAAAGATCAGTTCAAGACCTTGACATCGAGTTCAAGGGCTTGAGATTTGATATCGAGCCCTTGAAGTTGCTGGTGCTCGAGAGTTTGTAAAAAGAGTTCATATTCTATTCAACCCCCCCCCCCCTCTAGAGTATTTACATTATTGTCATGTACTTTAAGCATTCGATTCTTCAAATGGTATCAGAGCTTAACTTACTTATTTGATTTAACAATCCGTGAGATCGATCATGAGTTCAGTAGAAGAAGGTGGATTCACTCAAGGAAGGTCGTCTAATCGTCATCCTCTCTTCTGTGGCGACAACTTTGTGAATTGGAGGTCATTGATGCAAATGTTCATCATTGATCAAGATATGGAGCTCTGGGAGCGCATAAAGAAAGGACAACACATACCAATGTGGCCAAAAACTTTCGAGCCATGAACGTACTGTATTGTGGTTTGAATGCTGACTAATTTAATCGTATTTCACCTTGCAGGAGCGCTAAGGAAATCTGGTATAAACTGGTGATGACCTATGAAGGCACAAGCCAAGTTAAAGAAACCAAAATCAACATCTACTTACAACAATATGAGTTGTTCAAAATGCTCCACACGGAAACAGTAAAGGAGATGTTCACAAGATTCACTCAGATCGTAAACAACCTAGATTCTCTCGGCAAAACATTCACAAATGAAGAAAAGGTAAGGAAGATTCTGAGGTGCTTGTCTAAAGCTAAATGGGGACCAAAAGTAACCGCAATAGAGGAAGCTCAAAATCTATCAACTTTGCCATTGGATGATCTCCTCGGTAAATTAATTACCCACAAGATTATTCTTGGTGAAGAGGATGGAGCAGTGGCATCTACTGTGAAGAACTTGGCCCTGAAAGCAAAAAAGGAAGAAGCCACCTCGGATGACGACGAGAGGGAAGATGAAGAAGATCCGTTTGCACTCGTCATAAGAGGGTTAGCAAGGATACTCAAGATGAAGAAATAGTTTCCAAACCGGGAATACAACGGCTCATCAAAATCTAGAGGTAAGCCATACAATTCCAATAAGAAAACTAAATCAATGGCTTGTTTTGAATGTGGTGATACAGAACATCTAGTCAAGGATTGTCCACAAAAGAAAAGGAATAAGTTTCGAAAGGACAACTGAAAGAAGAAAGCTATGATGGCCGGATATGGAGCGACTCCGACTCCTCAAATGACTCTGAATCCGAGACTGAACAGGCTAATCTTTGCCTAATGGCCGATCACACGGAAACTCCTAACAAGCATCTTGGAACTATCGTAAGAGATTTAATTTCAAGTCCTACTGCAATAATGTCCGAATTTCTTCAAATTTTGATTTTAAATGAAGAGCATTTTATACATGAAACTAACATCTTGAAGGAGAAGCTTTTGGAACAGGAAAGAGGCTTGAGCGAAATGTCGCTGGAAATGAAAAATCTCAAGGCTTCTCAGTCAGCCCTTGATAGTAAAGTCAAGGCCTTGGAGAAAGAAAATTCTGTCTTGAAGCAAGATCTCTCCTCACTAACTCTTTACACCAAGGATCTAGAGAAAGAGAAGATCTCGCTGGCTAATAAGTGTAGAGACCAGCAGACCTTTCTCATGCGCTTTACCTAATCCAAGGCTAATCTCGATAGAATGTTGGGTGAGCACCAATCACCTCTTAACAAAAGTGGTAATGGATACAACAAAAATTTTCCAAAGAAAGCCCCCACCACTTTTGTGAAAGCTAAAGGAAATTGGCACACACCCACATGTCATTTTTGTTGTAAAAAGGGTCACGTTAAAACTACTTGCCCATATCGTAGAAATGACCCTTATATAATTCATAATACTTTTCCATTGTGCTTAAGAGAACAGGTAAAGCAAATCTGGGTTCCTAAAGGGACTAGACCACCAAACATGGTCCATCCCGATTATGAATGTAAATTTGTAATTTGGTCTAGCCGGAAAGGTTGAATTTGATTGTTTTGCAGGATATTACCAAGACAAAGGAATACAAATGGATACTTGATAGTGGTTGCTCAAGGCACATGAGTGAAAAAAGTTCACTCTTGGTGATAAGGGAAAGTGTAACATAATTGGGATAGGTAAGATTGGTAAGGATTCTTCCAACTATATTGATGATGTTTACCTTGTAGAAGGATTAAAGTATAATTTGCTTAGTATCTCTCAATTATGTGACAAAGGGAATATTGTTGTTTTTTATTCCGAAAAATGTCAAGTCAAAAATAAAAATTCTGGAAATTTGGTCCTAACGGCTCCTCACAATAATAATGTATATTCTATGAGCACTAACCAAGTTGCAGGAACAAGTTTAAAGTGTCTCAAGGCCTTGACTGAAGATCGACTTTGGCATAGACGACTTGGGCATGTAAGCATGCACACATTGAACAAGATACATTCAAGGGACTTGGTTCATGGTCTCCCCAATCTAAACTTCAAGGTAGATGAGTTATGCAATGCATGCTCACGAGGTAAGCAAACTCGAGGGTCATTCAAACCTAAGAAGGTAGTAAGTACTTCTCACCCTATTGAATTATTGCATATGGATCTATGTGGACCTATGCGTGTCAAATCTCCCAAAGGTAAACAATATATTCTTGTCATTGTTGATGATTATTCGCGTTTTACTTGGGTTTCATTTTTACGAGAAAAATCAGAGGCTTTATTTGAGTTTTCAAAACTTTGTAAGGAGTTACAAACCTTGAAAAACATGCCTATTGTTGCTATTCGTAGTGACCATGGGCGTGAATTTGATCAACTAAAGTTTGATTTGTTTTGTTCAAAATATGGGATTTCGCACAATTTTTCGGCTCCTAGAACACCTCAACAAAAAGGGGTTGTGGAATGAAAGAACCGCACCTTGGAGGACATGTCTAGGACTATGCTTTTAGAAAATGATTTATTAAAATCACTTTGGGCCGAGGCTTTTAACACATCAAATTATATTTTGAACAGGTGCTTAATTTGTTCTATTTTAAAGAAAACTCCTTATGAACTTTTCTATGGAAGAAAGTCTACCGTTTTCTATTTCAAACCGTTTGGCTGCAAATGTTTTGTTCACAACAATGGCAAAGATAATCTTGGGAAATTTGATGCTCGTAGGTCTTGGAGAAACCTCGACATCTCAAGAGCCTAAGAGACGAAAGTTTAAGCAAGCTTCATCTCATCCAATGGAGAACATCATATCAGATCCACAATCCGGTATTCAAACTTATTCCAAAATAAGGAATTTGTGTGCTTTTTATGCGTTTGTGTCCCTTGTAGAACCAAAAAATCTTGTCGAAGCACTTCAAGACCCGGATTGGATTATAGCAATGCAAATTGAGCTCAATGAGTTTGAAAGAAACAAGGTATGGACACTTACTCCGAGACCTAAGCATTAATCTGTTATCAGCACTAGATGGGTCTTTCGAAACAAGTTGGATGAGGATGGAAAGATAACTCGCAACAAAGTTAGACTTATGGCTCTAGGGTATAATCAAGAAGAAGGTATTGACTACGAAGAGACATTTGCTCCCGTAGAAAGGTTAGAGGCTATCCGTATCTTACTTGCTTTTGCATCCTATATGGGTATTAAACTTTTTCAAATGGATGTAAAATGTGTTTTTCTAAATGGAATTTTAGAAGAGTAAGTGTATGTTGCACAACCTCCTGGTTTTGAAAATGAAGATTTTCCAAATCATGTTTATAAGTTGGATAAAGCACTTTATGGTCTCAAACAAGCCCCTAGGGCATGGTAAGAGAGATTATCAAAATACCTTTTTGAAAATGGTTTTAAACGTGGTTTGATTGACAAAACTTTATTTATCAAAACTCGAGGTAATGATTTGTTAGTTGTGCAAATTTATGTAGATGATATATTATTCGGTGCTACTAATGATTCTCTTTGCAAGGATTTTTCTAACATTATGTGTAGAGAATTCGAAATGAGCCTTATGGGAGAGTTGACGTTCTTTCTTGGACTACAAGTTCATCAAACAAAGAAAGGAATCTTCTTGAATCAAGGCAAGTATACGAGGGATCTACTAAAAAAATACAATATTGATCAATCGAAGGTCACCAAGACCCCTATGAGTTCAACACTATCCTTGGATCAAGACAAAAACGGTAAGAGTGTGAACCAAAAGAAGCATCGAGGTATGATTGGTTCACTTCTCTATCTCACGGCAAGTAGGCCTAATATTATGTTTAGTGTATGTATGTGTGCAAGATTTCAGGCTGACCCAAAGGAATCACACCTCATTGCGGTTGAAATGATTTTTCGTTACATAAATGGAACTCAAGACCTTGGTCTTTGGTATCTAAAGCGAGGCACTTTTCATCTTATTGGCTATTCAGATGCAGATTTTACACGTTACAAAGTTGGTAGAAAGAGTACTTCTGGATGTTGTCAACTATTGGGATCTTCCCTAATTAGTTGGCACTTAAAGAAACAAAATTTTGTTGCACTTTCAACCGCAAAAGCCGAATACATAGCTGCTGGAACTTGTTTTTCTCAAGTGTTATGGATAGCTCAACAACTACGAGATCTTGGCTTTGATATGAAAGGTATTCCTATTAAATGAGATAATACAAGTGTTATATCTATTACTAAAAACCCTGTGCAGCATTCTCGAACCAAGCACATAGATGTGAGACATCATTTTATTCGAGATCACGTCGAAAAAGGTGACGTATCTATATCCTTTATCTCAACTGATTTGCAACTTGCTGATATTTTTACTAAACCATTGCCTGGGGATAGATTTAACTTTATCCGATTAGAACTCGTTATGCTAAATAAAGATGCATTGATTTAGGGGGAGCATAGACGAATCAAACCTCAAGGCCTCAAAAATTCATTTCAAGACCTTGACGGTTCATATCGTATAAGAAAAATTGGATCAAATCTTACGGCTCTTTTTTTTAAATACTGGCCATTCAGATTTTTTTTTACTGATTTTTTTTTTAAAAAAAAAGATTGAATTGTTAAGATTCTAATCTCTTTAAAATTTAAAATTAAATTTTAGGTAACCAGATTTTTAAAGGTAAGGCGAATCTAGTTTGTTTTGAATTTTAAAATCGTTCGGATTTTTTTTTTGGCAATTAATTGGGATGCACTTACCGGTGTAATTATCCATTCCCTATAAAATTTCAACTGAAATGATTTCGCCCCCTTTGAGATCTTCTGAGCCGATTCGTCTGCCTTTCTCTCTCTCTCCTTTATTATCCCACCGGTTGTCTCTTCCTTCACACTGCTCCACACTCCACCTCCTCTCTCTTTCCTTGCTCAGCCATCATCTCTTCTCCTACCCAAGAACTTCAATCGACCTCTTCAATGGCACCCAAAACCTCCATGGGAAACCCTGGTTCTTCTGGCAAGGGGAAGCACCCAGTTGCTTGGAAGAGTAAGGAGATCGACGACGAGGAAACCGTCAGCGTCCATTCATGCTCCTCAGATGACGCTCCTTCCCAGACCGAGATGCAGATGTCCATGCCTAGTCTTCCGGCATCCTGGTTTTGAAATTTCGAAGTAGCAGGTCAGTGGCTCGACACCTTCAGTTCTCGAAAACTTTGCATGCGTGATTCTGTCTATCCCGTCTTTCTTGAATCTTTCCATCTTCCTTGCATCATTCTTCTCAAAGGCACTGATTTGTGGCCAATCTTGAACCCTGGCGAAGTTCATTACCCTCGTCTCACCCTCCTTTTTTTGTTAACCTTGCTTACAAACGAGACCGAGGAAACACCACCCTAAACACAATCGTCTGCAACACCAAAATTGAACTTACCCCTAGATTCACCGCTGATATCTTTGGCCTTCCCCGAGAAATTTCCATCGATGGACATCCTCCCCGCCCTGATTGCATCTCTCTGGCCAAAGAAAAGTTTTTTGTTCCTTCATTCTCCTCAAACAACACCCGTCAATTAACCCACAATGTCCTGAATTTGGAAGCCAAAATTATTTTCACTATCCTCGCCAGGTGTATCATTCCCCGCTCTCACTCCAGGGAACTGGTTACCGATCAGCTCCTAGCTCTTCTCTACCTTGTCATGTCTGGCTATGAAATTGATGTTCCAAACCTTATTCTCAACCACATGATTCACTCCATCTCCTCTGCTCACGACATTCCCCTGCCTTACGGCAACCTTCTTCCCCACATTTTCAAATATTTCCGTCTTGACACCTCTCTTGAGGAGAAGGCAATTCACCCGAGCAAAGTGGACACGAACTATTTCCAGAGGATTGGAATTGTCAAGGTTGCTGATTCTTGGAAGTTAAAGAGCGATCTGACCCCTGAGGAGATAGCAGTAACTCTCGATCTTCATCTGCAATTGAAGTCAACCCCGTCATCTTCCTTGGATGAGGAGCGTCTGGAGGAATTCGAAGTAGGGCTTGACACCCTAAGGAGGGACTTGATCGACTTTCAAATTGAGGTGACAGACAAGCTGGATGAGACTCACGAGCTTCTTGCCATGGTGAATGCAAAGATCAACAACATGTTTCATCTCAACGCCTTGACATTCACCTGCGCCGGCAACATTCTTCCCCTCGCTGATGACGCCGTAGAGCTATGTAAGACCAAGTCAACCAACGTCATCTTCAACTGCGAGCAGTCTGTGCGCGATAGAAAGATCCTTCGCCCGGTTGTTCCTGAGCCAGCTATCATCACTATCGAAGCCTATGATGTCATCAAGAGCTACCGGAGAGAGGCTGCACAACAATGATTGGTTGATGAAATGAAGAAAGATCAGAAGGTCAATCAAGCTCAAAGGCGCTATAAGAGGAAGGCAGAGAATGACATAGAGGCAAGAAAGCGTGAGAAGAATGGAGAGGACGCTGGCTATGGGAAGTGGCAGGACGAGTGATTTCAAGACCTTATCTATGTTTTTCTGGGTATTTTAAACATGGTTTTATGGTGTTTTGAACTTCTGTTGGTGCTTAAAAAACTTGGTTTTTAACCTGTTTGTGACTCTCCCTTGTCGAAAGACAAAAAGGGGGAGATCTGGTATGTTTTTTTGGCTTTTTGTTGGTACTATTTTAGGTTTTAAAAACCTATGTTATGTGATCCAACATAGTTACTGCTTATTGCTAACTGCTTATGGTGAATATTTGCTAGGCTTATGTTATGACTGACTAATCTGCACTTCTGCAGCAATTCAGAAATGCAATTTATTTTGTCTTTTTATGAAGGGGGAGATCGATAGCTCCCTTGCTTCTCCTTGATGAAATACATATACTATAATACTAACATTGCAGGGTTGATGAAAGACAAAAGGATAAGGTATTATGGTTTATACAAATTGGATATCTTACTATGCAGATTATACATTTGTCTTAGATCAATATTTGGTTAGATTTAAAATATTGTTTTAAATCTAAAAATCGGATAAACCTTGGCTAAAGGATATATCTTCAAGAGGCAAATAATTTCGGTTAAAATTGGTTTAGATTTAGATATGCTCCTGCTATGTTCTAGAATTAATCTGGGTGCAGGTTTGTAAATTTGAAATCGGCCAAGATCCTAGCAACTAGAAGATCTCTGTTGCTACCAGAAAGATTTGAAGGAATCCAAAGCAAAAATCCCAACAGCAGCTCCTCGATTTTTCAAAATCAGAACGTTCCCAGTAGTTCGAAATTTGAAAGAGACGTTAAGCTTTTAAGAGAATCCGAGAACAAAATCAGCAGCAGTAGAAGGGGCATTCGACTATAAAATAGAAGTAGGAAGCGCTTCTACCTACAAATCTTCACCAAGCCTTCTCTGCAATCTAAAGCGCCCTCAAGTTTCCATTGTCGCCTGCTGATCTATTCTTTTCTTTCTCTTTGTTGTAATTGTGTTATTCCTTTGAGAGTTAGAGAGAATTAGAGCTTTATAGTATAAGTTATTCCCTGTTATAGTAAGAGTATCATATACTCAGACGTATCACACTCCGGTGTGGCAAAGAGGACTTTTATTTCTCGGTATCTTGGGTTGACTAGATAGAAGCGAGGTAGGCTTCAGGTTATAGAAGAGAGAAAGTTCTTCTAGGTTGTATCTAGGACTCATAAGGAAAGTGAAATAAAAGTTGTTTGAATCCTATGGGTTGAATAACCCTAGGCGGAGACGTAGGCTGGTTTAGAGCCGAACTTCGTTAGCAAGTCAAGTGTTCTTTATTTCTTTCGTATTATTTGTTAACTGTTTGATTTCTGCAGTCAGCTCAAGACACCTAAAGATCAGTTCAAAACCTTGAAATCGAGTTCAAGGCCTTGAGATTCAATATCAAGCCCTTCAAGTTGCTGGTGCTCGAGAGTTTGTAAAAAGAGTTCATACTCTATTCAACCCCCCTTTCTAGAGTATTTACATTATTGTCATTTACTTTAAGTACTCGATTCTTCAATGTTGATAAATAGCCATTATCTAATACCTTCGTTGTACTAGTGAAAATGAGATGATTAAGTTGGATATGACACATAAATGAAAACTATTATGTTTTACTGGTTTATACAGATCTATAAAACATAAAAAGTTGTGTTCACCACCAATTTATTGCTCATTTAACTCTATGTCTTCATCTACCTCTTTTTTATTTTTCCATCCATTCAATATCAAAGTGATTTCTTTGTCTCAATGGTTAAGTGTATTGTTATGTTCTACTTGGTCACAAGTTCAAATCCTACCAAGATCAATTTATGTTGATTTGTACTACTATAAATCCATTTTCCATTTTTATTATCAGCCTAGATTCCACATGTTTTTATATGGAACTCACGTAATCACTACTCCGTGTATTAATTGATCAATTAGCAAAATATATATCACACTAAAATTCATTTTTATTTCCGCATTTGATTTTATACGCCATTAATTTGTCTTCATCATTCAAAATTAAATATTCCTTTAACAATATATATTTTTTATGTTGGAAAATTCAAAATTGATTTCTTTATGTTTAAGAATGGTTAGAATGCTACTGCTAGATAGATTGATGGACAAACCAGGACTTTAAGCAATTAAAACTTGTGATAAAAAAAATATAAAAGAAAAAAAGAAACGAAAAGAAGCAAGAAAGAAAGAAACTTTGTACTGAGTATGTATTAAGTTCAGACCTCTTTATCTTTTCAGGTTTATCTTTTCAAATTCCAATGTGTGTAACTTAAATTTCATTTAATTTTTTAATATAGATGAAAATTTATGGGGTAGCTGCAAGAGGATTCAAATACTTAAAAATCATAATAATGGGTTTAACGGTTATATAATAGACCGTATTAAATACTCCGTATCATTTTTATTTGTAATGGATATGGATCTATTCATTACTAAATAAATGATCACAATATAGATAGATGGATTATATAATAGGGTGAGTTGAAGGAATGAGCAATGGCCATTAGGTCAGAGACGAGCAAGACGAGGGTGTTAAAAGAACAAATACGACAATACACGCTACGTACATACGGTGGCGGGGTAAGTTGCCAGCAGTATCTCTCGCTCTCTTTCTCCATCCAGTTATTTGAGTTTCTCATCTTTTTCTGCATCTTCTTCTATACAATATGATTTTGATTTGGGATGCTTTCCTAGGCATATTTGCTTCTCCTGCGGCTTTGATGTTCAATTGCGTGAGGAAAGAGGATATCGACTACTCTCCCTACGATGACGGAGAGTAGAGGTAAGTTGATTTGTTCAATTCACTCCTCCGTTTTTTGTTTGTTCTGTCTTGCTGTTGTTATCGCCAAAGGGGAAAAAAAAAGTTGTTTAATCTGTGATCTATCAATCTGTGTTTGTTGTTTCTTACCAAAAAAAAAAATCAATCTGTGTTTGTTTTTATACGGTGGTCGATAGAAACTAACACGTGTCTATTCCACAGGAAGTTCTGTAAGCGCAATTTAAGCATCAGTTTAACTTGAGATGTATTGGGGTTTTGATAGTTCCTGATTTTCCGACTTCAGTAACTCGGATATTGAAGGAATTGTCCCTGGGCAGATCAAGCATGTATAAACTGACTTGATTTTAAAAAAAAAAAACAAAATTTTTGGAGTCTCAGGCTCCCAGTCAGTTAAATTGATCGGGGATCTTTCAGGGATAATGTTTCACTTGCTCAATTTTTCGTATAGTGTTATGTGATTATCATATCTGGTCTCAATGTTTGATTTTCATTCTAGCCTATTCTAGCTGTTGTCTGAATTGCTACAATTTTTTTAAGTGTTCGTCCGATCTTTGTTGCAGAAATTTTGCCCAAAAACAAAAACCTGGCTCTTTGGTCTTCTTGAGCAACTCTGATGGGCATAAAACTGCTAACCATCATAGCTAATCTGGAAAGAAACCTATCTGAGTTGCCAGAGCTCCCAAAAGGCCGCTAATACACGGGTCGGGTTTATCGCGATGTAGCCACGCAAGCCATTTATTCCTTGATCAGTACTTGGATTCAAGCCTGATTATTTTGTAGTTATAATCATTTAAATCAAGTTCGTTTTGTGGCAGGTGAAGCAAACTTGGGATTGATATATAAAGACACAGTCACAAAGTGGTGGAGAGGAGATCGATTGAGTGACTTTCTAAATATCATCCAAATGAGTACTCTTCTTTGCATCCAATCCAAATGTTTTTTTTATAGCCTTTCATATATTCATGTTCAATATTCTATTTGTGGGTTAGAGGTCGGAAATTAGACAATATTTTTGCCTCTCTTTTGTTTTGGTTAAAGTTCAACATTATGATGTAAATATACTCAATAATTTCTCTATATTTGCATTTTTATTTTATGGAGTTGTTGGCTAATTTGAAAGCATGAAGTTCATGTGTTTTTTTTATATTCATCTCCAGTTTGATTTTTGAAATGACATTCTTACAACTGAAAATTTGCAGACTTTGCTTGAGTTCTAGCTCTTCTGATGGAAATATCAAATGAAATAGTGGTTAAGACGCCGAAGAGGTTAGCGTCAGTTGTCTGGAATCACTTTGAAAGGGTTAAGAAGACTGATATGTGTTATGCTGTTTATCTTCATTGCAACAAGAGACTAAGTGGATCAAGTAATAGTACGTGGTACCACACATTTCAGAAACCATTTGATGAAATGTCTCAAACGATCTAATTATGATGTTTCCTAGCTGCTTGCTAAAAGAAGGAAAAAGAAGAATGTTGTTGCTCTTCCAAACTATGATTTTGATGATGCGTAGAGACGGGATGATCATATTCCGGTTGCTGCGATTAAGTATGATGTAGAGCCAAAAAGGGAAGAGAATGTCACCATTGCCGGTACAAAGTTTGATCAAGAAAGGAGTCTGAATAATATATGGTCGGCTATTTGATGTGCGCTGTGCAGGACATGTTCTGAGTTGCTTGTGGAATGCCATGGATGCACTTCGTCAGGTAATTTATAAGATTAGAGACGGTATTCGCTACATCAAGAGCTCACAAATAATGCAAGGGAAGTTTAATGAATTTGCTTCTCGATTGCCCGTTGAGGTGGAACTCAACCAGCACTATGCTTGAGACAGTCTTGGCATACAAAGCTGCATTTTCTTTAATGCAGGAGCATGATCCTACATGAGTTGAGGCTTTAAGGGTGTGTTTTCCTGCAACTTTTTAAGGGGGGGTTGGGGTACACAGGGTGGGGGTGGAGGAGGCTATCAGCGTTTGGTAGCAGATGGAGGGGGTGGGGATGGGAGGCGAAATGGGGGTGGAAGGGGGTGGGGGTGGAGGATTTTTCCCACCTTGGGGGGGCAAGGTAGAGGAGGTGGAGGATGGCAAGATCCTCCAATTGCCCCTCGCCCATTTCAATCGTCTTCAAGATTCCGGCCACCTGCAACTATGACTGACGATTCCCGCCCGACGGCGTTTCTGCAATCGCCCTTCATAAGACCTTCCCTGCTCCCGCGGTTACCCTAGGGCTGGTCGGAGCCGCCTGTGTGGTTGTGGTCATCCCCACCATAACTGCAGGGGTTCTTCCGAAACTCGGCGTCCTTGTCTGGGTTTTATTTTTGCTCCTTCTGGCTGTCGTAGTCTTGTTGGTGCATATTGCCGGAGAGGGAGGTCCCGGGATCATGGAGGGAAATTCGGATGTACGAGTGAAATTGAAGTTGGCAAGGGGCGAATCGAGCCCTCAATTGCTTCGAAAGAGATCAAATTAGCAATTCCCCCGACCACGGAGGTGAAATTGGGGTATGTTGTATGCACAAAAGCCTGAATTTTGGAATTCCATGTTGGCTGCTACTTCTGCGATGCGAATCCGGCAATGAAGGTCATGAAAGCATTGAAAGTTCTGGAGGGGCACAAAGTTTTGTTTGGCTATTTGACAAGGGTAATTTGGGTATTTGATATGATTTCCACCTCCAATAAACACCAATCAACCAAACACCGTACGAGATACTTTGTGAAATTAATCCCCATCCTTTCCACCCCGTAAAATATATCTCCACCTTTTCCACCCCTTAAAAATAATCTCCACCCCTTAAAATCCCCGCGCGAGAAAACACAGCCTAACTGATGAGGAGTGGCAATGGGTAGGTTCAGTTCCTCGATACTCAAAACTCTTTGTTGAAATTACTTACCAGTTCACCCGTAACAAATGTCATACTGTCAATTTATTTTTACTTACCACTAAATGCTTAATATTTGCGTTATTCACCAAGTATAATATCACTCATGTATTTGATATAAAATCATGCCCCCGGGCGTAGCACGGGTCTGCCACCCTAGTATAGATAAATAAATGTAGATGTGGAAAGCAATAAATTATTTCCGTTTTATGTAGTAAGTTCGACGATTTTCCTTCTCCCGGCTACATATATTTTATTTATCAATAACTTTATATGATATTGTATATATTATACATACTAGCAAAGGGAAAAGATATGTTACTGTATCATAAATCGATTCGACTTTCCCTAAATTAACCCACAATAACTAGCTAAAATGTTCTGAACCATGCATGATCCAAACTCAATATATCAATTTGTTGCTAAATGAAACTGTATACACACATACTATATAATGAAACTGCATAATAAGAAATTGCCCAATAAGCAACGACAATAGAAAAAAAGGTAAAACTTGTGACAAGTCCGACTCGACCCAATCGATTGTGACATGATACCATCCAATCCCATCCATGGGCCAAGGACATTTGACAAATGAAGGGAAAGTAGCACTTGGTATTGGTATTACCGTCTTGGAAGGAGATGGAGAGGAAATAAAGGCAATTTAGATTTCAGAGATGGCCACAGTGAGTGTGCAAGTTGAAGGTGTATGATATGTGACACCAACACACAAAGTACAATAAAACACAAAAGCCCCACCAAATATTTCAAGTTCTTAATCCAAATTAGGATGCGATCTCTGTCTTATCCCAAACCACTTCATGTGTTATAAGCAAGCATGGCCCCTCCTCATGTATCAAAAATTCCCAATTGCCCTCACTGGACCCTACTCAAGATTTCAACATTTGCCTTTCGTGTAGGACATCGCTTATGATTTTTTTTATATATAAACTGGGTTTAGACAATTCTGTAATTTGAGAGTCTGACAAGTCGGTAGAAGGCAAACCGTCAAACATACAATATAAATATAGAAAAAGATGTAATAGACCAGACAATACAAACAACGAAAGATGAATAAAAACAGACCTAAAATTAGCAGATTGGAGACATAGACTACATGACCTTCGCTTATTAGCAGACCTGAGCATGGGCGGGCTTAGGCCGGGCCTATGAGAATATCTTGGCCCATTTTAGCGGGCCGGGCTTGGGCTAGGCTCGGTTTTTGGGTCAACTCTCTTGCCCAAGCCCGCCCACTTGGGCGGACCGGGTAGCCCACTGAGCAGTCCATTATAATTTCGTAAAATATTATTTTTATTTTATTATTTTTGCGTTTGATTTCAAACTACACAAATGTGCTAAGTGTCTAAAAAGATTGAAATTTTATACAAAATAAAGGTATACAAGTTACACAAATGTGAAATTACACACTATAATCTTTATGTAGGTTCATTTCAATGAAAAAATCTTGAAAATAATTTATTTAGTACTATTGTATTCCTTAATTTATATGTAATGTAATTACTATATTAGTATTTATAAAGTAATAGATGTAAAAATTTAGATATTATATAATAAATATATATACTCCGTAGTATTTTAATACAAATATATAAAAAAAATAATAGAAGTAATATATATAGGCGGGCCGGACCTACTAGCCTGCTTGGGCTTAACCCTTAGCCCAAGCTCGGCTCTATGGGCCGGACCTGTCGACCCGCTTGGGCCAATTGCCTTATCCAAACCCACATATTTTACCGGACGGGTTAGCCTATATTTGCTCAGGTCTACTTATTAGTTATGAGATAACCTCAAATCCAAAATAATTAATGTAAACTAGAAAAAATAATATGAAATACTCTACATTCTTCAACTCTTCAAGCATATACTGTACATTTTTCAGTTGTTTGTTTTCACTTTTCTTCTGCGTCTACATAGCTAATAATGGGTCAAGTGTAGGCATGTATCTCGAAAATCTAACTAGGCACAAGTGTTTGTTTTCAAGCATATGCTAAATAACTAGGAAGTGTGCTTGGTTTTCAATACACATCTGGCAAAATCTGACCCAATTCGAGAATCCAATTCAACCCATTCGAACTTAGATCCGATCGAGAACTCGAAAATCTAACGTCATATGCAACTCGAGCTCGAATTCGAGCCCGGTCTATTTTGACCCGATATCCGAATAAACAAGAATAAAGACAAACCTGATCCGAATAGGGCTGGGCATCCGGTCTGGACTGGACCGGACCAGACCGAACATTCCGGTCCCGGTCCGATCCGATGGACCGGAATTTTCGGAAACTTGGACTGCGGATCGGACCGGGACCGGGAAATATGGTCCCGGGTTTTCCGGTCCACGGACCGTAAAGACCGGTTGGACCGGAATCAACCCAGCAGTCCTGTATTTTTTTTTTTTTTGGGGTTACAGTACAACAACCTTGTATGGAGGAGGGTTGACTGGAGGGAGCACGAGGGAGGAGTCCGAATGGCGAGTGGCGAGCGCTAGGGAGGAGGGTCGACTAGACACCGGCACGCCGCGAATAGAGTGACTGAGATCCGAGAGAGGAGTTTGAGAGGCGAGATCTGAGATTGAGGAGACTGAGAGGCGACGAGCACAGGAGTGTCGGCAGTGGTGGGTGGCGACCGGTGAGGCGCGACCGACAAGCGATTCCCAAAGAGGCGAGATCTGAGAGAGAGAGAGGAGACTGAGAGGCGGCGAACATAGGAGTGCCGACGGTGGTGGGTGGCGACCGGAGAGGCGAGACCGACGGCGATTGAGCGCGATGGAGGAGGTCCGACTGGAGGGGTGGAGGCGCGAATCGAGAGACCAAGGTGGCGACTGGTGAGGATTCAGAGAGAGGACTAGAGGAGATTGAGAGGCGAGAGTGGGGGATTGAAAGAGAGAGAGAGGACTAGAGGAGATTGAGAGGCGAGAGTGGGGGATTGAAAGAGAAAGAAGCGTATTTAGAGGGAGTACTGTAGGTCAAATCTCAATAGGTACTAGGCACGCACCGCACGCCTCCATTTCTTTCTTTCTTTCCTCTTTTTTTTTTTTAAATCAGCACAACACGGTCCAATTCCGGTCCGACCCGGAATTTCCGGTTTGGTCCCGGGTTTGGACCGGAATCCGGAATTCAGATTTCCTTGGACCATGGACCAGACCGTAATAATCTCGGTCCGATCCAAGACCGTAATTTCCGGTCTGGTCCCGGTCCGATCCAATTTTTGCCCAGCCCTAGATCCGACTCATACCTGACCTATCTTCTAACCGACCCGAACAAAACCCGACTCATCCATGCATATAAGTTGGTGGGTTACTCCTTATAATGCCAATTGGTTTTAGGATGGAACCCATCGGTCTTGTGTGCTCGGCTTAATTAGAGCATGGTGCGATCGGACATGTGACCCCCGTGTCATATGGCCCACCGGAATTTATCAATAATTACTTTAATTTTATCATTTTTAAACACACCGGTAATATGAATTACGTATAATGAGGCATAATATAACTAAATACGTACATGAAGTTTAATAATTAACAATTAAGATTAAAAAAATCATTATTTTATAATAAAACTAATTGTGACCCGATCCATATCTAAACCCAACCCGACCAACTGGAAATTCATTTTGATCCGAACTTACCCGACCTGAACTTTACTCGACTCAAACCCAACCCGTGCACCCAAAAAATAATATACCCTACATATGACCTAACCCGACATTGACTGAACCCAATGAATATACCGTAATCCGACCCGATGAACCGAATTGTCATCTCAGTTTTAAGCCGTATTGAATACATATTTTTCCTCTATTACAGAAGTAGAAATCGAACCCGATACCTCCTTACCTCCCCTAATATTGGGGCAATCATTTCTAACTTTGCTGATGTAGATATAACATATATATACATCTCGGTACATAGCGTCGAATAAAAAATTTGGACAATTTAAAATGAAAGGAATTAAATTGTTCGATGTCGACTCAACTTAAACCTGTCGCTAGGTTGTCAAGGACTCGAGGTTGATATACATTGCTTTCGTCGTTTAGTGTAAGCTACCAAGTTGCATTCCATCTATCCATTTTCTTTGCAAATTGAGGCCAAATATGTACAGTAGTGTGGCATGGTCATTGCTAGTATTATTAATTAATTAATTGGTTTGTTATATCACTTAATTCTATGAGTTTGAAATTGAAGCCGACATTTATAGGCCAAAACTTTTTGGCCGAAAAGAATTGTGTTCATAACAAAAAACACATTAAAAAGGATATTTTTTAGACTGGTTATATTTAGTGGTGAAGTCATAAATTATCGTTACAATATGTTGATGAAATTTTTTTTAACAGAACTCGATTGACATTATTGTATATTAAGTTATCAAGTCCTAATATGTCGATGTGGGAAGTCTACACATCATAACGACCTATTCAGATCAATTCAAGTGATTTGAGTTGAGTCCGGGTTAACTATTCTTCTCTTACTAAAGATCTGAGTTTGAATCCGTATTTGAACAAACATGTGAAAGAACAAGTTACTCTGTTATTGGGTTTATCGATCATGTGCAAAGTTTTTGGGGGAAAAACACATCCACATCGGTAGGTTATAAAAATTATATCAATAAATATCAGATAAGATGATGTTCCGGTACAACAATTTGAACAAGTTATAAATTAGTGAATAAGAGTGAAAGGGCAAGAAGAAGAGTATGTTGCAACATTGAGATGTTTCGATGAGGCCGAGAGAGTTTAGTGCAAAGGCCAAGGAGACGAGGAGGATGACAATTTAAAAACCTAAATCATTAACAACTTTTCCAAGTTCAAACCAAGATCAAGATCAAAACAGTAAGAACACGAGGAACTGTTAACGTGGTTTGGTTGCCTTACTCGGTGGAGTCTCAAGAGGGGAGATTCGGTCCTGAGAAAATCACTAACTTGAACAAAGATAGGGAATCTGGTTACAAGTTTGGATACTCGGACGAGAAACACCAAAAGTTAGCAATCTAAACTAAAAAATGTAAGAGGTAAGGGTTCAAAGAAATCAAAAGGGCAAGAGCCCCCTTTCACAGCTCTTAAATTCGTGTGAGCTAGAGGCAGACTCCAAGGAACAGGAATCAAGTCACCATGGATGAGTTGGAGCTCTCTCTTCTTCTTTCTCTAGGGTTTGTGCTGGAGCGTCTCTATACTCTCTCTAGTGAACAAGAGAGAGAGAGAGAGAGAGAGAGAGAGAGAGAGAGAGAGGAGTGTGCTATCCAAGTTAGCTAGCTAGACATTGGGATAGATCACTAAACATAGAGTGTTATCCAAGTTTGGGCCGGTTCGGGATCCATGTACAGAGCATAAAATATTAAGTGACGTCCTAACATATAACACACACAATAGATTAGTCTTCAGGGATCTTGGTGCACCTAGAATCCGAACCAAGGTGACCTTGAGGTTCCTTAGATATGTCCAAAGGGCAGAGACCATCTCTATGCACCTAAATAGTATACGAGTGTTTCTTCAAGTCCTTTAATTCATACTTATCCTCCTAAATGTAATAGTTACAAAATAATAATTTAGAATTATATTTACAACAAGATATAAAAAATTTAATATTTTATACAGATTTTAGCTCATTAAAATAAGTATAATAAAGCCAAACGGCTTATATTTTAAAATTCATGGGTTGCCTACGCAAACAGGTTTTCAACAAAAAGTGGAGATGAATCGACAGAACTGGATTAGAGCGAATATGGCAGATCAGGAAAAACATTATGTGAATAGGCAAGGAAGGAGTCCAATGGGTAATGAAAGGACAAAGAATAGAATAAGGTGGAGAAAGCCGCCACAAAGTTGGATGAAACTTAACTTTGACGGCTCCTCAACCCACAATCAACAGAGCTCCATTGGATTTGTCATACGAAACGAGAATGGTACAGTGTTAGCGATAGAAGGAGATAAAATTGGAAAACAAACACCCCTTATGGCAGAAGCGCTCGCCTTGAGAAAAGGAATTGTGTGCGCTAAGCAACCAAACATTAGCAAGCCCATTGTTGAAGGCGACTCCTTGATCATCATTGATTATTTCAAAAAGGGTACAAAATGTCCATGGGAAATCGAACTAATGCTATCTGACATTAGTTCCTTACTATCTGGGATTAACGAAGTCGTGTTTACACATGTTCTTCGTACAGGTAATTGCGTGGCTGATCGGGTTGCACACCTTGCTCACGCAACTAATAATCCTAACCTTCACAGCGATTCTGATCTTTATGATCTCATCCAATTGGATGCTATCGGGTGACGACTTTGTCGCATCCGAATGTTTACCGAATCAAAAAAAAAATCATGGGGTATTGATTTTGTGAATATCCACTTGTTTAAGGAGGCACATGTTCAAATTCATCAGATAGTGTACAGTTGGATTAAATAAATGCAAACTAGTTTTCGAAAAAGCATGGGCCTCCTTAAACAAGTGGATCGTTGCTGACGCTCCACATGACATCATTCTGAATTAAATTAAATATAATAAAAATTTGAAACTTTTTTGACCCTTAATAAAATTCACTCACGTGTTGCAATTCGCCTCCCATTTTCTTCGACTGCGCCTTCTTAGAAGCCACCCCCATAGGGCCATACTTCATTTATCCGTCACTTTCTTTTCCCCAAAACTATAAGGAAAATTTGTTTTTTTAATAATGTACAGTACTTAATTTTTATTATACTCTTTTTAATAATAAAACTATATACTTTCTCTGTTGCAGTACATAATAAAAGTCACTTGACTTTTCAACATTTTAAAGAGGTAAAAATTCTATAAAATATATTCTTTTAATGAATTTGTTTTATAAGTTGATACTTATGATTAACAAGTATGAAATTATTAAAAAAAATTGATTAAAAAATTAATATTTTATAGTGTTTTCAACTCTTTAAAAAGCGTGCACAAAAAGGACAAACGACTTTTATTTTGGAATAGATGGGGTAGTATATTATAAAAGGAGTATTAAGATTTTGAAGTATTATGTCAAAAGTTAATATTTTAATTTCTTTTTTATAAAATATAGTGTATTATAAAATTAGACATGCGGAATACTTCCTTGGTTTGTCTGTTCGGTAAAACATATCGTTTATTATTCATTTAGGGTTTTTTAGTAGGATAAAAACTATATAAAATATCTTGTTTTTTATAAATGTTTTAAACAATCTCGTAGTTACTATTACTAAGTATGAACTTGTTAACAAAATTGATAAAAATTGGATATTTTATATGGTTTTTATTTTTATTTTTATTTTGGTAGATTATTTGACCCATACTGTCATTCATATCATACATAAAATAAAAATCATATATTTTATATGGTTTTATTATCATAAAAAAACGTGCGTAAATATAAACGACATCATTTGCCAAATAAATGGAGTAGGTTATATGATAAGGTAAAGATTCGGGAGCCAGACAACCCTGACTCCCCGAAAAACCGATGAATCGGTAGATGTACTAACCGTCTAAAGCAAACATAAGGCGAACCAAAAACAGACTCAATGAGATTGAACTCATACATACCAAAAGAGGGACCTGGGTTGTATGATACTCCCTCCGTTCCAAAATAAGTGTCATTTGTCTTTTTCTGCACGCTTTTTGAGGAGGTAAAAACACTATAAAATATTATTTTTTTAATCAATTTTTTTTAATAATTTCATAGTCGATATTTATAAGTATAAACTTATAAAAACAAATTTATTATAAAAATAATATTTTATATAGTTTTTATCTCATTAAAATGCGTGCAGAAAAGTCAAACGACTTTTATTTTGGAACGGAGGGAGTATTGATATGTATGGGGGTATTTATTTGTTTATTTTATTTTTTTCATAGATTTGAAAGTTAAAAATAATTGTCCACGCATGACCAAATTCAATGAATGGCATCCTCTATTTAAACCCCTTTCCCTCCATGTAAGCAGAGAAATACGATAGTGTTCATCCACTCCCTTACTAAAAAAAATCCAAAATTGAATCAACAAACTTCAAAATCTTAATCCAAATTATTCAATATGAGTTGTGCGAGCTTTGCGGAGTCTGATTATGTAGTTTTAGAGTCGATCCGACAGTTCTTGCTCGGCGAATCCGATAACACAACCCTAATCGGAGAATTGAAGCCGATCGCCGGGGCCGGCAGACAAATTAGGCCGGTTTACCAGCGGAATTCAAGCTTCAGCAGCTTGTACCCTTGCTTGACGGAGAATTGGGGCGAATTGCCTCTCAAGGAGGACGATTCGGAGGACATGGTGCTTTTTGGAGTTCTCCGAGATGCAGTCACCACCGGCTGGTCGCCGGAGTCTGGATCCACGGCTTCAGTGGAGATTGATCCGATCGTGGTGAAGCCGGAGATTATTGAGATGGATTCACTGCCGGCTGTATTTTCGGCGGTTTCGGCGCCGGTGACGAAGGGGAAGCACTACAGGGGAGTGCGGCGGAGGCCGTGGGGGAAGTTCGCGGCGGAGATTAGGGATCCGGCGAAGAACGGGGCGAGAGTGTGGCTGGGGACGTACGAGACCGCCGAGGACGCCGCCCTCGCTTACGATCGCGCCGCCTTCAGGATGCGCGGCTCCAAGGCGCTCCTCAACTTCCCGCTCCGAGTCAACTCGGGGGAGCCCGAGCCGGTCCGAGTCACCTCGAAGAGGTCATCGTCTTCGCTGTCGTCTCCGTCCTCGTCGTCTTCGTCGTCGTTGGAGAGCGGCTCTCCGAAGAGAAGGAAGAGTCAGCAGGGCCCCCCCGCCGGCGATGTCACACTGGCGCCGGTGGGGGCCGCGCATGTTGGGGTGCAAATTGGAAGTGGGCGGGCCCACCAAGAGGTAGAACTTCTTGGGTATGGCAATGGACAAGTGGGTGATCTGACACGTGGCGACAAAGTATTGGTTAGATGAGAGATGTTTCTTTGTTCTAAAAAAAAAGGAAAAAAAAGGTTATAGAAAAAGGGCATTTTGTGTGAATATTTTGGTGAACTTAATGTATTACGGGGAATTTATAATCATGTTGCAGTTTTGAGTTTTAATCACTTCATTAATGGTCCAAGTGAATGAATCGACCTACATTTATTCATTAATCCGATAAATAATAAAATGGCGAGTTTTATCACTAGAAAACCAAATGTAACAAATCTTATCACGGATCAATTACATTAAAATCTTTATATATAAAAAAAAAGATTAATCACATCAAAATCTCAAAAATATTTACTATAAAACTTCGTCATGGAGTACTATTTTGTTATAAACTCAAAAAGATTGCCAATATGACAAATGCTAGATTAACCGAATGAATCGATATTTGTTTTTCACAATGACCTTATCTATGAGGTTTTTTTAATGAGTAATTAATACATTTGACATTAAAAAATGGATGCATTTGAGATAAGAGATTATTTTAAAAATTAAGGATGATTTAGCGTCGTTGTCTTTGAAAATACTATTCGCCCACATATATTATATATAGTTATATTCAACAACCTAAATTGGCTAGGTTGACTAAGTGGATATTTTATTTGTAACAAAAAAAAATTAAAAAAAAAAAACTACAGTATAATATAATTCACTTAAATATATGATTGAGACCATTGCATAAACACACTCATGATATGTAGATGGCAAGAGAACCTCAATTGCAAAATGTATGTATCCATTATATATTTAGATTATGCATGTTAGTACCATCATGATTTGCACTATCCTATGGAAGTTTTATAGTGTTGAATTGTTGATGTAGGTTATACTCCCTCCGTCTCGCAATACTTGTTGTTTTAGAGTAGTAAAATTGTATCAAAAAACTTGTTGTTTTAGATATAGTTATTACCTTTATAGTTAATGACTGTTTTTTTTTATAGGTAATAATTATTGCTTTTAGGTGTTTTAGCCTATAAAAGTAAAGTAAACATATGTTTTATTAATAAGTGTATATAGAGCTAAAACAACAAATATTGAGATCCAGAGGAAGCATAAAATATATATGGCCACCAAAAAAAAGTACTACATTGTTGCCAAAGATTAAAAAAAAATAGGCAAGTTAAAGCACACTTGCTTGAATGCTTATCAATGTTATCATTGTCCAAACTGAAAAAGAAAATCTTGGTTAGATCCTTTGTCTCTTAATCACATTTTCTTATATGATGAGTTCTTTCAGTGGGAAAAGGGTTTTACACATCACATATTCACATGTCTTGGATTCTTCATTTTATACAAACAAGCTGAATTTTCAATGAGTGGTAGTCAAATTCTTTATAGATTAGTTAAATTCATAGAATTAAATTGGATGTCCGCCATTAATCACCACTATTCAAAAAATGGGGTGGTTGCTTGTTAATTAAAAATAGGCGTAACTTCATAAAACCACCCTTTATTTCACCTTTTATTCATAAAATCACCTGTTATTTTCTAAATTACACTTAACCACCCGTTATTCATGAAAACCTATCAAGTCTTGAACCCTTCATAAAACCACCCGTTAGCAGCCTTGAAATAAGAGATATATGACTATATTACCCTTAACCCTTTGTAAGTCTATTACATATGACTAGACTTGTCAAACGGGTTATTCAGGTCGGGTTCGAATCGGGTCACTTCGAATCTCGGGTAAAACGGGTTCCGGGTATATTCAGGTTGACTCGAACCCGGGTTTGACCGGGTTTCGAGTCACTTCTGTTAGCAGCCTTTTTTTTTAAAAAAAAAAGGCGGGGAAGGGGAATCAAAAGTCCAAATTTTAATAGCACTCTACATAATCGCCATAAAAAGGTTATAGATGATGTGTTTCGATTTCAAAGTTGATGTAACCAGAAAGAAAACATGGGCAACTTCGATACATCACCTTGCGTTCTGGTTCCGTGAAGATAAAGAGAGAGAAAGAGTCGAAAAACACAACGGAAAACTGGAGGATGGAATAATACTCAACCATGGTTCGTCCACGAATGGATAAGGAACCCTACCACAGGGACCACGTGTCACGCATGCCCTCCACCCACGGGTCTTGGTGTACCCGCTACCTGTGGTAAACTTTCGGACACTTGTCCATGCAAGGTCAGTACAACTAAGCCACTATATAAGCTGAACAAGGGCAAGAAAGAAGGGGCTTTTGGAAATCAAAAAGAACTAAAACAATAGAAAGGAGAGAAATAGAGCTGCAAACTTAAATGATGTCTATCTCTGTCGATTAAGTCACTAGAGAGCTCCGTGGAACAGTGTCGATCTCTGTCCATGTCCTAAACGTCACACGATTTCGAGAGGCCCCCATCATGAGTAGGTAACCTTTGACCGCAAGCTAAAACAGAGGTGACGCTCGCAATGCAGGTATGCATCTTGACTCGTGTGGGTAAGGTGAAATCCCTTAAGGGGGTGTTCTAAGGTTTCTTCTTTGTCCGTGGCAGCATGGCACAGGTGAAAACCCATAGACTTCGATCATGCGAGTCACGTAAGTCCGTCATGTCCATGGATAAACCCTAGGGCTTTGCCGGGGTCCTATTAAAATGGGACTCTACTAAGGGGGGAATTCGTCAAAAATGTTTATACTTATAAACATAAACATTTTATACTTAATTATAAATATAAACACTTTGAAAGTGTTTGTTTAACTAAATTTTTATATATTTCAAATAATATGAATTTAAAATAAAATATTGTATAGATTGTATAAATAACACACTAAATATATATTGTGTTAAGTTTGTAATTAACTTATAAACTTCATATAACTAAATTACACAATTTATAAGGTATTTTATTTTAAAATTGCGTTATTTTAAACATCTTATAACTTTTTTTAACCAAACACTTTACAAATAATTATTA
The DNA here is from genome assembly GCA_963922045.1 of Persicaria maculosa. NCBI lineage: Eukaryota > Viridiplantae > Streptophyta > Magnoliopsida > Caryophyllales > Polygonaceae > Persicaria > Persicaria maculosa. The sequence continues at coordinate 21,449,532 of OY998259.1, read as the reverse complement.
TTTGTTGGTAGAAAAGTTGAGAGCAAGCTCTCGATAAATTAATGACAAAGGCCTACATCGGAATGTCACGGGGGGTGGCCCTCCACCGGATGTCCTCGTCAATAAGCGTAGCAACATCTATCAGCGGGGCAATAAAAACATGCAACCCAACCGAGAAAGAAAAAGAAAAAGATGCGAGGGAGTCGGCGACACGATTCGCTTCCCTATAGACATGTCTCATCTGGATCTCCCAATCTCGGGCTAATAAGCTCTGGTATTGACGAACCAGGCTAGACAACGGATGACAATCCCCAACCCCTTTCTTGATGAGCGAAGTGACACGCAAGGAGTCGGCCTCAACCACAATCTTCATGTATCCATGGTCCAAAGCCAGCCGGAGCCCATCCAACAGCCCCCAGAGCTCTACAGACGGCACTGTGCAGCAACCCAAACGGCGAACATATCCCATCATCATCCACTTTACAAATAATTATGCTTATAAGTATAATGCATTGGAAATCCACGGACGCCCTAGACATGATTGATTACAAATTTACAATGTTAGTGATGCTCAAACATCAAAATTTATGATAGTAGAGCCGAGAGTATTTTTTAAGCTTATGCTTTAATTAATTAATTAATTTTGATGTAATCCAATTTAGGCCGAGTATGTTTAATATGTAAGAGAACTGCTGTGTCCACAAGTTTTAAAACACCTTCAATTTCTCAAATGATTCGAACTCGAATACCTGATTAAGTGGGTAGAGTTTCGTATCGGTCTATATGACTCAATCAGGCCTTGTTTTCCTTCAAAAAGAAGGGGTGGAAGGAGTGAAAGTGGGTGGGAGTGGTTTTCGGGTTTTCCACCCAACCGTTTGGCTTGAGATGGAGGGGATAGTTGGAGTCGGGTGGAAGGGGGTCGGGAAGGGGGAATTTTTGGTACCTTGCTCTGTTTGGATGGACGGGATGTAGGGGTGTTATTCGAGCCGAACGAGGCGAGCTTAACATGTTCAAGCTTGTTCATTTGTTAAACGAGCTCGAGCCGAGCCGAACTCAATTTTTAAACGAGTTTTTTTTTTGTTCAAGCTCGGCTTGTTTTAATAAATGAACGAGATCGAGCCGAGCTTTTAGTAGTTTTACTTTATCATAACATATTAATTTAAAGAAAATTTTAGAAATTCCATATTATTCGAGCTATTCGAGCCTAAATCGAACAAGCCGAGCTTTCAGATGAGCTTAAAATCATGTTCAGACTCGTCTTGTTGAGGTAAGTGAACGAGTTCGAGTCGAGCTTTTTCGAGCCGATCCCGAGCTCGAGCTGTTCAGCTCATATAACAGCCCTAACGAGATGGAGACGGATTTCAACCAAATTTGTCCTCGGGGATCGTCGCCTTAATCACGGACTATCTATGACTATGCGGCGAACATGGATTGATGAACACATTTAAGTTAATCTCTCTTCTAGAAATATTTAGAGTTGGTCAACCAGGTTAAAGTTGACCGGATTGGGTGAATGCCCGAGCGTGCAGTTAATCATTAATTGCTTTTGACGTGATCAAACGCATCTGGTTTCATCACATTTGACTTTCAAACTTTTGGACTTGACTTTACCTTTCCTTTTAATTGGCTTTGCCATTCAACATTTTTGTTTTTGTCAAACACAACCTTACTTTTTGGAGCAAGAATCGCATTGACTTATATTTCATGATTTAATTGAATACTTCTAATTTCAAAATCGGTTTTTATATCCTATGCCCCATTCTCATTTTAGAAAAAAATATATCTTTAATTAAAATGTATTAGTCAAATTTTAAATTAGATTTCTATGATCGTTTATTTTTTTGTAGGGTATCTATCCCAATTTAAAATCTTATCCTATACCCTATAAAAAGACTGTTTCAAAATATATCACGAGCGATTTACAAGATAGTTGAAGATAAATTTTGATGCAAACTTTAATCACGTTTTAGATACTCTTTTAAAAACAATTTTTGGTCTTACAAATAAATCAAACAAAAACACTCATTATAATTATATTTATAACAGTAATTTAATTGCCTGACAATAGGAAAAAATAAAATAAAAAAACTTATTTTGGGCAAATCACGGGTTACATAAGGAGTACCTACTACTAGCTCCCTATTAAAATTTAAATCGTTTTGACTTTTTGACATATTTTTAAATAGTTGAAAATTTATAAAATATCTATATTTTATTAAATTTTTTATTATGTAAATAATTTCATACCAATTCTATTAAAAAAATGTCATTTTACTTTTGTGCATTCATATTAAGGAAATTGTAAAAATATCTTTTTTTATATCCTTTACTGGTATTAATTATCCACAATAATATTAGAGAAAAAGAGTCAAAAAGGTAACAATTCTTGTATTTCGATACTAAAAGAAACCTAAAATAACTTATTTTCAAATAAAACTTTGAGCCTAAAAGGATGCATATTTTTTAATGGATGGAATAATAGTTAATAATAAGTACGAAATTATATTTAAAAATTAATATAAAAAAATTGATAATTTTTATATATAAAAATTAGATTCTTAAAAAGTATGTGAAATATAGCTTATCCTTGAAACAGTAAATATATAGATGAAGCATAAAACTGAGTAACAAAAAATAGGACCATACCAAAAATCCTACATAAAAACATGATACTATCCACAAAAGCCCTACTACATAGATATATCCTCATAAACCCGACCACAAAGATGCTTGGAGAGTCGCTTAACCAATGACACCATACACCCACATCCCGGTCCACACCAAGAAATATAGCTTATCATATCTTCATTTTTTTTAAAGGAAAAGATCAGGAAAACAAAAAAGGACATTATAAATCAAATTAGGTCTTGTTTGGTTAACAAACTAAAAACCCAAGAAGTCACTTAAACATATGCATATGGTTGCAATTTTTAAAACAGAAAAAGCCCATGAATTGAACTCTCTAGAAATTCCAATTCCCCCAAATCCATAAAGTGCATTTACCTAATGAGGATTAGATAAGAATTTTGAAAACTGCATTATAAGTTGATCATCAATTAAAAAAAAATCCACTTAATTATCTCAATATCAGTTTCTCAACAAACACACTTTGACCAGCGACGAGCTGATGAGGACATGGCACAAGGACTGGGTTTATCTGTCAACCACAATTCCCAACTATTGCCTCCATCAATTAGTCTGCGATCCAAAAAAGAAGTCTTCGTTGCTTGACAAATTAATGGCGTTCAAATTTGCATCTAGGTTAGCTACATCATTCATGTAGTTTCTCCCGTATATTCGGGAGAATTACATCAAGCTTGATTTTCGAGGTTCGAACTCGAGATCTGGCTGAGGAGTACAAAGTCTCTGGTGGGTTGAATGCAATTTCTTTTATTCTATTTCCCACGAAGGGGGGAAATCATTGGCAAATTAGGACAAATATTCCTTTCAAACTTGTTGACGAGATTGTATCAAGGAAAATTATATCAGAAGAAAGGTCAATTAAGACAAATTAAAACGTTTTTGCTGATTGCGGAATATCTCCACAAACAGTAAACAACATTTTCTTCCAAGATCAAGATGATAACTTACCTGTAGACGACACTAGGCATTAATATCTGGTCCATATGCAGTTGGATTCAACAGCCCCAAATCCGTAGCAACCATGTCATCTTGAAGGATGCCTGCGAACACAGAACACCTAGTCTTAGGTACATATAAATAACAGATCAGTAGCAGCAAGTAACACGGGTAACTTGAAGAACAAAAACTGGGGATGCACAGATGGAGAAGCAGATGTTGGAAGTGTAAACTTGACAAGAAGACGATCAACTGAGTGAGCAATACAATCTGATAAAGAGTACACGATAATCTACATGGCAAAATATAAAATTTAATTACGGGCTTATTGAAGTTCTCAGTCCATACACAAAATAAAAGAACTAAGAATCACCACTGAGTTAAAAACGAAGTCATTGACTATGGCAGCCATCACCTCAGATTCAGGAGTTCCTAACCTTGAATTGGTAAATAAAGAGCAGTCATCCGGGGCTCAGGAGTTCCTAACCATAATAGCTCTCTGGACAGAAATTCAGGTTATCCCATGTTTCCCCTTTCCATCACAAAGGTTCCCCAACTATATTTTTGTGATGCTTTCTTTTCCTCTCGTCCGATGAAACTAAAATCGGAAAACAGCACTATTGATCAAAATAATGATGAGCTTGATCTTTGAGAACAAAGGAGAGTAATGAAGAGGTAAAAAAAGTACAGAAGGAAGGAAAGTGATGCAGCAAACAATGACGTAGAAACTGAATGTACTAGAGCCAATCACTCAAGTTGAAACTGAATGAATACACATTAACAAATACCATTATTCACCAACCCCACAATGACAATCTACCCTATGATTCATGCTAGGGAATAGATGGTGGTACCTCTATTAAAAGTTCCAGGTACATTTCTTTTAAGATAGTAGGCATTCCTAGATTCCAACACGTTCTCACTTTGTAACAAACCTACATGGTGATCTCTTTACTGAAGATGCCTCTAGGTGGAGACTGAGAATACTACTAGTGAGATACTAAGATTAGCTTGGACCAGTTTTCATTGGAGTGTTTGCCTGCATCAACAGACTTCTGTACAGTATATTATGCATCACTGAGTCCACTGACCTATGATTTTCATATGGAATAAAATCCTAATTTGGCTCTCTTTTCAAACCCTGCTATGGCAACTGGAAAGAATAACATGTGGAATTATAGATTATGGCTGCTATTATTTGTCCTTTTGCCTTTCTCCCGTTACAAATAAATAAATTTACAAGAGGCGGCAACAAGGGAGGGGGCAGGGCTTGCTTCTGTTGTTTAGTCAACAGGAGTACAAATATAACGGCCAAATAAATATTGTAAGAAATTTGAACTCTTTGAGATAGGTATAGTGAGTCATCATACTTTATTCACCGGTGTATATCGGCTTTCTTTTCTCGGCAAATGCTGCCAAACCTTCCAAGCGATCCTTTGTATATATAGTTTGCCTGTAGCACTCGTCTTCTACACTCCAAGCTGAAGTTATGAATGTCTCCATTCCCTCATTTATAGCTCGTTTTGCCATTCTAATAGCCACTGGACCCTGGCCAAGATATATCGCGTGTAAACTGTGATTATTCTGAAACTTAGAGGCAGATAGGAAGAAACGTCATCATTGATATGATAAAGATGTCAAACTTCAAATTCTCAGAGTTAGATAGCTCTTAAAATTGAGATACATGTCCTGAAAAAATTTCAATGACAAGTATATACACCCTTGGACTAAAAGGGAGAGAGATTATCTCACCCTGGCAATAATGAAGCTGCCATAAGCTTCAGAAGTTACCAAAACAGTTTGATGACTGACACAAAGTATCACTAAGATTTTTATACAAGTTTCTAGGAATTTGAATAAATGAAATTGTAACTCATATACGAGACCTTTAGGCTTATCTCCCTTGCAATTTCAAGGGCCTTCTGATGAGCTCCACCGGTTGGGACACAGTAGTTAACCAGCCCTACATCATAACATGAGTTTCTATCACTTGCCCAAAAGAACCCAATACCTTTACATGTTAATTCAAACAATGTACTGGATTTGATAATAGGATATGAATGTTAGCTACCATAACCACAACGTACCCAATGATAATGCATCTTTGCCACTAACTCTCCGACCAGTAAATATAAGTTCCTTTGCTACTGATCTTCCAACCAGTCTAGGAAGTCTTTGTGTCCCACCTGCACTGCACATGGCCAGCACAAGAATTTTATATAGCTGCAATAAGAATCTCAAATTCATTCAATTTACCTAAGGCATGCCAAATTTAAGACATCATACTAGTGGTAAAGAACCTACAGATTCATGTAGACTCAATCACTAACATCTCATCTTTGTCAAATAGTACAAAAGTGGGACAAGTGGCTAAAATAAATTCAGCATGGGCCAGCACAAAGAGTCTTTAATATGGTGTTACCCAGGGATAATAGCAAGTCCAGTTTCTGGTAATCCCATGACAGCATCTTCCCCTGACGATCCACATAAACATAAAAAAAACTTATAAATTCAAAGATTTACACTGATCAAGATTACCTAATCGGGAAGGATAATAGTCGAAGAACTATCTATACCACTAATACGGATATCACAAGACAAGGCCATTTCAAGACCACCTCCCAGCGCTGCTCCTTCAATAACAGCAATTGTAGGAAGGTGAAGTTCCTAGAAATATAAACTCAAATAATTCAGTGAGTATCATCCCTATTGATTCTCGATTAATGCACACACGAAATTTCCATCCCCTCATTCAAAGGTGAAGATAGTCAAGATACTTAGAAAAAAATTGGATAACCAGAACAAATGTCCAATCCAGCCGGATAAAATGCACTCCATTGACCAGTAAATGTGAATAGTTGTTTAGTTTTGTACTATCACCCAGCATAATACAAGTCTTAACATTTCTTACTTGCGTATTGCACGTGCTATATGCTCCCTCAGTTTTTAAAAAAACATGTCACTTAACAACTAATCATGTATGTTTTTTAAGGAGCTAAAAACTATATACGATATATATTTTTTTATTACATTATTTTTTATGATTTCATACTTTTTACTAATAAGTATGACATTGATGGAAAAAAAGTCGATATTTTATATACTGTAGTTTTTATTGTCAGAAAAAAAAAGTGCATAAATAGTAAATGACATGTTTTTTAGAACGGAGATAGTAATATGTCAAATTGCACATATAAAATAAAGGGTAATTTAAAATTAGAGTTCCATGAAATCACATTTTCTGCTAACCCCACATCACCCCCCCCCCCCCCCCCAAAAAAAAAAAACCCCATTAGACAAACCTCTAAATGGGAAAATGTTGAGCGTAGAGATTTCACATAGGCTTGAACCTCAGATTCACTCATTCCCTTTCTTTCCTGTAAAAACCAAAATAGAATGTCTTCACATTATACTGAGATCAGATCACTTCTAGGAATTTGACTGATAGCAACCTTCAGAAGAGAAACCGTGCTTGTTATTAGGGAAAACCATAATTTGTTGAAACTTGAAACGATTTTAGGTCTTCAGTTCTCAAAGATGATAACGGCAGATAAGATGGCATTTTTGTTTATAGATCCACTAGTGCAGTTATTAAGGGTATTAGTCAACCTTCAAATCAGCTCCAGCACAAAAAACCTTGGGAACTAAACTGCGTATCAACAAAACTCTTGCGGAGAGATCCTTTTCTATTGTATCGAAACTGGACCGCAGGCCTCTTAGCATGTCCTTTCCAATGGCATTCTTTGCCACTGGCCTATCCAAGTTAAGCTCAATAATTCCTACAGTAAAATGATAGAAATAATAAAAGAAGACATCAGATTTCCTTGCTAACGTAAATCTCAAAGACATTGCCACTCAGATAAAAGGACTGAATGATTTAGGAAAAGGAATACATTTCGACACTAGAAAGAAATCAAGAATGACCCACAAAAGTCCATGCATATGACACCTCATGAGTTAATTACACAAGCAAAATGCTGCCAAATCTACTACTTGTTGAAATCAATCTGTACCCTGATGAGTCTGAGATTGCCATATGACACCTCCTTTTCATACTATTTGATGCCTTTGGCGTACCAAGCTACTGTGAGCCCCCACTCTCTTGTATGATGAATCTATATTTCCATATTTACTACTTGTTGAAATCAATCTCTACCCTGATGAGTTTGAGATTGCCATATGAAACCTCCTTTTCATTCTATTTTATGCCTTTGGCATACCAACCTACTGTGGGCCCCCTCTCTCTTGTATGATGAATCTTATATTTCCATATAGAATCACCCCCAGGGCCCAAACAAAAGTAGTTGCAGTGGTTCAATCAGTTCCATAATTCAATTGGTGAAGCAAATTCATTCAAGCATGAGCAAGCAAGGGAAAAGCAAAGATTTTAGAGAAGCTGAAACAAGGAGTAAGAGCAGGTCAAGCAAAATTGTACAAACTCAGGGTTCGTTTGGCACGATGTACTAAGGAGATGCTGAGGTGCTTATTCGTACCGATAAGAAGCTTATAACACATAGCGCAACAAACAATCCTTCAGGCGTTCATTTGATCTAGATGCCATCAAAAACAGGTTTGTACAGTTGAATTTTAGGTTATTCCACTAGACTGTGACTTCAGAACAGTTCCAAAATGCAAGCATATATATAAACCATTCCAGCGTTCAGTTGCACTTTAAGAATAATCAGATGAAGGCTAATTGAAGTGAAGCCGAAATTCATAAAACAAAATCAGCCGAAATTAACTAATGTCAAAACGAGTAGAACAGAAATCCCGCAAGAGATTCAACAAAATGAAAAACCAATAGATTCAACAAGATTAAAAACCAATAGCGATTGAGAGAATCAGTTGCTAAAAGATTACCAGTGTCAGAGCCGGAGAGTCGATGGAGCTTCACGGGTTCGGAGACGGACTCCAAAATAAGAGTCCGAGTGCTGTGAAGCTGCCACTGGGAAGAGAAATTGGAGGCGCCTGAAACCGAATTTGGCTTCAGATTTGCATTAGGAAGCCATTGCGGGCAGGAATTTGAAGCTCTCCGGCAATGGTTGCCGATTGTTCTCGCGATCGCCGGAAAAGTAACCATTGTTGCGTAGTATTGGAAACGCGAGTCCGTAGCTAAGATACTTCGGTCTTATCGTAATTGATGGTTTTATAAATATCACAACCAAGTATCACATTCTCACTTTTCTAAATTGCCCTTGATAGGTTAAAAATTTGGGTTGTTTTTCCCCATTTAAAAAACCGTTCTATTAACAACGTGTATATGGTTTATTAGCAAGATAAATATTGTCATTAATCCTTTTCACTTTTACAAAGTAACTAGTACGACTCCCGCGCCATAGCGCATTTTTTTAAAACTAAAATATTATAAAATATTAATAAATGTTAAGTTAAAAATCATAAAAAAACTTTACAACAAATGTATCTTATAATTATCTAATAAATTATATTTGAAAAATCTTATGTAAAGTGTAATACATAAATATATATTTTTTAAATTACTCAGTAATAATAATATCAATATAATTATAACATTATTTAAATGTGATGTATCATAATCAATAGTTATATTCAATGTTTTGAATTAAGCACAATAGTTAGAAAATAAATTTGAGTTATATTAGATTTAAGCCCAATAGTTATATTAGATTAAATTCAATGTTTTGAATTAAGCCCAATAGTTAGTAAAATTAAAGAAAAAAGAAAATTAAAGGAAAAAGAATAAAAAAAGGAGAATTAAAGAAAATCAAAGAAAAATGGCAAAAAAAAAAAGAATATTGGTTAAGACTCCTAAAATGCCTCTAAGATTGACACGTCATCTTAAACTCTTCTAAATTAAGAGTTTATATAGATTACAAAATGATTCTAAGAGGAATGCTCAAATCGACTTTTAGGGTTAGACAGTAGTCGAAAATGTCGATTGTAAGAGTGGCTTCTAGTGTTAAAGGGAGGAGAGATAGATCTTGGAGATGAAAGGCAGGAGTGGTAGGCGGCGGGTGAAGGCACGACGGATTCCGAAGGTGGAGGTAGGGGGGATGAATCGAAGATGGGAGCTTGGGGGCTTCATCTTGTGTGAAGGACTAGGGTTTGTATAAATTATCTTGCTAATAGATAAAACTCATATTGTCAATATACTTCCTCTTAAAAAATTTAACTCAATTACATCAAGTTTGAGAAAAAATCGTATTTGAACTCAAGTGTCGACAAGTCATTGTACTAACATCATTGTTATCAACTTATCATATTTTATTTGGTATCATCTTCTTTGCTAATGTAGTATGTTTTTCTCTTTTACTTGTTTTTATAACGGTTTATTCATTGTCGTCTTTTCAATCTCTCGATACACCTAACATGTTCAATGCATCAAATTCTTCAGCGCTACCTCTACCAACCAAAAAGAATAGTCATATATTGATATCGTCATGTCATCACTCGCTATGTCAAGTGCCAACATCATGTTATCACATCCTCATCTTTTGTTATATCATGTTTGATGCATCAAATTCTTTCGTTCGATGTTGATTTTTAATGTAAAAAATATATTACAATCTCAGGCCAATTAAGTTGATGTTTCGTAAAAGATTATTGAAAATGTTATAGAAAGTTGACAGTGTTGAAGATTATCAAAAATCATATATATATAAACTTACGTTGATATCGCATGACCTATTTTTCAACACATTTGCAGCAGTATATGCTTGTAAACTTCACAAAAGTCTGAAATGACAAAGGTTTTGATGTCAAAAACGTGTTTGGATCTAACGAAATTATTATCCTAATAACAATTAATAAGATGACATGTAGTGACCAATAGGTCAAGAGTTCGAATCCCACTCCCCCTATTGTAATGGCCTAAGTGACTAACTCTGAACAAAAAAATCACTAATCAACTTTAAATATCAACCATTAACTGAAGATTGATTGGTTCATATTTTGTAAGCTCTGCGTACCATAGAATTATTTGTCTATTCCGTGAGATCTCATTCCGTCAGAAAACACCCTAACAAATTATCCAAGCAAAAAAACGAGATTCTGATTTTTGTGACGATTTTATTTTTCAGGAAGTCTGTTTGGCACACCTACTCTCTTTTTTCAGCTCCTTGTACATTGCACCAAACACACCCAAATTCAACAGCGACAACAAGCACAAAGGATTTAGAAGAAAGTTCAGAAATTCTTAACGTATTGCTTCCAACTTTACAAGTCTGTGATAGCAACCAAGCCACATTTTCAGATCGTTGAGAGTTCTTAAGTTTGAATTGAAATTCTACAATAACCTCAACATGAAATGACTCAAGTCCCAACTCTTAACTATGGAACATAAGCGCAAAGATCAAACTGCAAGGAACTTGTTTTTATCACATAAACATAGATCAGAGAGAAATATGTCATCATCACAAGTTAGTTCAAAGCCAAGCAACCATCACAACTTCAGTTTGGACCAAATGGAAAAGACTCTTCCACAGCTGGATACAATGCAGCATATAGTGAAAGCAACATACCGCAAGAGATGAACCCTTTGGTTTCCTATGTGCTCTTCTTGGGCTCAGCATTGCTTTGTTCTGGAACAGGCTGGATCCTCACATACGGCTTCCTAGTCAGCGTCTCCCCTCTCAGTGCAGCTACGTATCTGTCGTTTGTGTCTTCCTTGCGCTGAAGCTCTCCGAGGTACTCAGCAAGCCTCTCCTGGTTGACTCTGCCCATCATCTGCCATAAAGTAGTAAAAAACATGAAGCTACACTGAATGTCTAAATTATTTATAGAATTCGAGAAATGCAGAGGAAAGCAATCAGATTTGGATATCGTTGAGAAGAAGCTTTTGTCTCATGCTAGCCTCCTAGAGTCCCATTATGCTTCCATTGCCCGGGATAGCCCTAAGCCTACGCATCTAGCACTCTAGCAGTTTGCACTCCATGGCTAACTATTTAAGCTGATCACATTTTTTAAAAAAATATTCATTGAGTTTTGACAAGGCAACAATTATCTTTCAAGATACATTGCAGTCTGAATAGCCTGGAGCACGTCTGCATTCAGCTAACTGTATGTATGCTATCACTCAAAAAAGAGAATAACTACACCTGAATGCAGGGAAAGAAAACTGAATCATCATTTAAGTTATCAATTAAAACCACAGCACACAGATCGATAGTTTCCAAGCATAGATCCTAAAATAGAGGGTAACCCATCTTTTGTGTTCTATTTTTTTCAGAATACTTATTCCTGACAAAACTATAAGGGCAGCCTCTTCGCCCAATTTCACACTACAATATGCTTTTAAATCAAGGATCAGCATAAGAAGACATAACAGAAATACACCTTATGCAAATTAAAAAACACTGCTTCACTTTATATAAACAAAGCTGAAAAGACAAATTGTTATAGGAAATACCACATTGAATAGGTTGGCATTTTTTTTTTGAAACAACCCATCAATTGTATTATTAAAGATCAACAACAGAAAGTTCATAAACACCTGGAGGAACAACCTCATCAAACGCTTGGTAGTCCCCCCATGAGGGCATACCCTAGCTAGAAGGTGTTGAATAGATTGACATTTAAAACTTGAAAGAACTTCGGTGATATTAAGGTGTTGAAAAAGAACAGTTATAATTCACAAATAACTGCATTTTCTCACTTGAGGTTAAACTTAGTGGGTGTAGGGGTGTCTGTGGTTCATAGTTCAATTTAGCTCAAGTTACCACATATGTCCTAGCTGAGAGGTTTGACATTTCCCCTTTTTCGATTCTTAAGATGAAGTGAACTAATATGGTTAAGAATCAACTTAAGATGAAGTTGTCTGTCATTTTTTTTCTTTTGAGAATACACTAATGTCACCTAATCCTTTCTAACTACCGATTTGTCCATAAGGTTGCACTTTCTAATACTGATGTTTGTCATTTTCACCAAATAAACAAGGTTATATAAGCTGTTACAACTCAGAGGATGGTCAATACTCAATACAAAAGAATGCAGGACTTGAAGTCTTGATTCTTGAACAGCCATAATTTAAGAATAATTAGACTTACTGTACGGAAATTATAATTTAAATTGGTGCAGACTAGCAACTCTATATAAAGTGCACAATTCTTCATATGACAATAGACTGCAGATTAGTTTCTCTAAAATTTCCAGTACCATGGATTCAGGACGGGCATTTTTTCGGAGCTGGGCTTCAAGCTGCTCATTTTGAGAGCTGGTGACCTGCATAACGCAATAACCAATGATACCAGGAATGACACCACATACGGTAGCGAAGGCAAAGAAGAAGGGCTTCGAGTCCCTCGTTCTCCCCACTAGCCACCTCCATGCCCCGCTCTTCTCCCACAATAGTGACATCTCTTATAGAAGCTGCCAAGTAAAACCATATAAAAATGTTTGCATATCCAAATAAATTCCAGAGTCAAATGATTTCGTGAGCGTGAGTATGGATTGATGCATGATTTTGAAACTAGTATTATAAGGATGCATACTAAAGATGAACCTGACTATTCAATCAACAAAATTTGAAGTAGCCACCAAGTAACACCGACAAAAATTTAGCAGGTTCAAAAACTTTCCCATAGTCAGTTGATTTGTCAAGCATGTATGGACTGATGTATGATTCTGCAACTAGACTTGTAAAGAGGCACAGTAAAGACGGCATCAATATTGATTCACTCCCTAATAAAATTGAAGTATCTTCCAACTAACACCAATACACCATATCAAACTTTGGAAAGCTTAGGAGATTCCCAGACTCAACTCATTTAGCCAAGGATTAATGTGGACTGATAAACCATTTTATCACTAGGTTTATAAAGACCGGTCCTAAAAATGAAACTGAAAATCTAATCCAAACATTTCAAGGTAGCTGACAAGTAACATCGTATAATAAATTGGCATGTTCAGGAAATTTCTAGAGTCAGTTGATTTTATCAAGAATGAGTATCCATTAATCAACTGCGAAATCTAATTCCAATCCACAACTTTCGTCACTTGATACGTGCCAGGAAAGGAAGAAAGGAAAATGATCGGATCCGTTATACAGATTAATCAAATTACGACCGAGACTAGAGAAATTTTTTGGCAAAAACTAATAATTTCCAGAATCTGCAGTTCAAAGGATGGAAGCCAAACATAGAAAAGCCATCAATAACGAAGAATTTTATATCTTACCGAAAGATTTCTGAAATTAGGGTTTGAGAAGTGTGAAATAGGAAGAGATAACCAGCAGCGTCTGATTCGTTGAGCGAGGAGAATCCACTGACAACTACGGCGACGGCGGCGATAAGGTGGTTTGACGGGGAGGTAAGTCGTTCAGTCGATTCGCAACAACAAACTGCCGGCGGGGATGAGAGCTTGGCATGAACGATAAAGGGCAGGGGTGGACGTGAATATTTCTTATTTTTCTTTACTTTTTTTTTAAGGGACAATTGGTTATATACTTCTATCTCCTACTAAACTATCTCAATTAGTTATATATCCCTCAAATCTTTAAAATAAGTTATTTATCCTTTAAATAATAAAATAATTATTTATAAATCCAAATTATAATTTTCTCCATAAATTACGGTTAAAAACGCTCGTTAAATAAAAAAAAAATCAACTCTTTCCACTGGTAGCTCATCAGCGTCGCTCACTTCTTGTTCCTCAAACGCGCTCACATAGTCACATGGCCACCATCTCCTCCCTTTCCTCGTACCTCCTCTCGCCTTTCAATCCCTCTCGCCTTGTCCACCTATGTTCTCGACTTTCCAAGATAGAGGTAGCAACCTTGACACTATCTCCTTGTGTCGCCGATGAAGGACGGAGCCCAGCTCCCACTCTCCTCCGAGCCAGGCGAAATAGAAGCCATCCCTCCCACTCTCCTCTGGACCTCCTATTCATTGCCCTTCGTTTCGTACAATCTTCTGATAATGGAATTGATAGTGGATTTCATTGATTCTTTCTAACGGAATACAGAGATTATATACACACATCTCATTGTTAAGGACAACTGTAGCACTAGAAGATTCCATAGATACAATGAGACTACTCTTTGGACTTGTCTATTGGGCCTCCATCATTTGTGTGTGGGCTTTGAGTCTCGTTGTTGGAAGGTTGCTCTTCTATAGAGACATGTGATGACTGGCTTGTACCCCCCTGCGCTCCGATCTGGCATATACAAAGATGGGAGCGATTGGAAAGGAAATTAGCAGAGGAAAGGGGTTTGGTAAGAAGATCAACAACTTGATCTTTAGCAGACACAAAGACAGCCTTTAAGGACCGATTTGCAACCTCCTCCCTGACAAAATGGAAGTCCATTGAAAGACGCTTGATGCGATGGTGCAGGACAGGGTTGACAGCCAAGTAGGTGGCTCCGAGGTTGTCACACCAAAGCGTTGGGGCAGTAGGCAGTGTGATACTAATGGATGCGAGGACTGATTGTAACCACAAAATTTCGCACGTGGCGAGAGCAAGAGCGCGGTATTCCGCTTCTTTTGAGGATCGAGCAACAGTATGTTATTTCTTAGAGATCCATGAAATCAGATTGGAACCATGAAATATACAATATGCGCTCGTTGAATGGCTATCACTTCCCCAATCAGCATCCGAGAAGGCCGACAACTAATGATTGTGATGAGTAGAGATGTGAAACTTGTAGTGTTTAATGTGATTGATGTATCGCAGAAAATTCGTTTTACTGCCTACAAGTGGATCAGTTTAGGATCGTGCATAAATTGGCTTACACGATTGACTGCAAAGGCGACATCCGGCCTGGTGAAGCCGAGATATTGAAGGCTGCCAACTGTGCTTCGATACAAGCCTGGGTCGTCCATGGAAGGAGAAGGCTCTGAGGGATCAAAATTTGTTGCCATTGGCGTACATACAGATTTGGAAGGTTGCATTCCAGTTTTGCCAATAATCCCTGTGATGTGTTTGGATTGACAAAGATCAAAGCCTTCCGATATCCTGGTGATTTCAATGCCCAAGAAGGAGGAGGTCGGGCCTAAGTCTTTAACTGGAAATTGCCTGGACAAGGAAGAAACAAACTGTGCATCTAGTAAATGGTTAGATGCAATAACCAAGAGATCGTCAACATATACCAAAATGAAGACAGAGTGAATTCCATATCTATAGGAGAATAGGGAGTTGTCGGCAAAGCACTTGGAAAAAACTCATTGAAACTAGAGCCTCAGTGAGGCGAGAAAACCAAGCTCGGGGAGCTTGTTTAAGGACGTATAAAAAGCGTTTTAATTTGCAGACATGAGTAGGAAAGGATGGATTGACAAACCCGGGAGGTTGCACACAGTAAACATCTTCATCAAGAGAGCCATGGAGGAAAGTGTTTTGGATATCAAGTTGAGTGGTGGTCCAGCAATTCATGGCAGCAAGGGACAGAAGGAGACGAATTATGGATGGCTTGGCGACCGGACTAAAGGTTTCTTCATAATCGATGCCCGGAAATTTGTGATAGCCCTTGACAATGAGTCGAGCCTTCCGACGCTCGATGGATCCATCACTTCGATGCTTGGTCTTAAACACCCATTTAACACCGAGTGTATTGAAAGAAGGAGAAGTAGGAACAAGGGTCCAAGTATTTGTATCTAGCAAGGCTCGAAATTCAGCGGCCATGGCAGCCCTCCATTCTGGATGTTTGGAGGCCTCGGTAAAGGATGTCGGTTCCTCTGGGACAGTGGTGGTAAGAGACAATTGGAGCCATGGTATAGTGCCATCCGTTCGGACGAGAGGCCTTGAGTCATTGGTTTTGGAACGGGTAAGCATTTGATGAGTTGGAGCCGGCGGTGGTGGAGGGGGAATATTGGTAGGGGCGTCTACGAGATTAGAGGAAACAAACGACGGGGTTGTGTTTAGGCTTAGAGAATTGGATGGAGAGGCAGATGTGTTTGGGCTAATTGGGTCTTTTTGAATGTGGGAGGGAAGTGGATCATTAAAAATGGGAAGGTGGGCCTCTGAAGGTGTAAGAAGGGGGGGTTTATTTTGTGGCAATGCAAATGGAAATAATGTTTCATGAAAGATGACATCCCTTGATGTAAAAAATTTGTTGTTCACCCGATCAAAGCAAATATAGCCTTTGTAACTTGAGTTATACCCCAAAAAGAGGGATGGTGTAGAACGGAAATTAAGTTTGTGATTATGAAACGACCGAAGATTTGGGAAACATAAACACCCAAAGGTCTTGAGGAATCGGTAATCGGGCTCTTTGTGGAATAGGGTAAAAAAAGGTGACTTGTTATTTAATGTGGGGGTAGGAAGGCGATTTTGGAGGTAAATGGCGGTTTGAAATGCAAAATCCCAAAACCGAAGTGGGAGAGATGCATGTTTAAGAAGTGTAAGTCCCATGTCAACTATTCGACGATGGCGAGATTCAATCATGCCATTTTGTTGATGGGAATATGGGCAAGAGAGGCGGTGAGTAATTCCACGCTCTTGAAAAAGACCCTTAAGAGGCTTAAATTCCGTCCCATTGTCAGTTTGGATAGAAATCACATTTTCACCAAAGAAGTTTGTCACAAGGTTTATGAAATTTGTGATAATGAAGGGAACTTGGGATTTTGCTTGAAAGAGGAACAACCACAAAAATTTAGAGTAGTCGTCAATAATTGAAACAAAATAACGATTTCCATTGATAGATTGAAAGTGGGCTGGACCCCAAACATCCATAAATAAAAGTTGCAAAACCTTGCTAGATTTAGACATACTGGGCTTGTAAGGCAAAGCATGGGCCTTGGCCCATGAGCAAGAAACACATGGGTAATTATTTGAGTCGGTTGGAGATAGAGAGTTCTGATGAACAACTAGGGTTGTAATTTCTTTTGAGGGATGCCCCAGCCTAGCATGCCACGATGGAGTAGACGACAAAACCGAACAGGGGACAGTGGTGGTGGAATGCAGGGACGGTGTGGAAGGTGATGGTGAGGAATTGTCGGGCCACTCGTACAATCCTCCATTAATGCCCCTCCCCCTGAGAAGTGGTGCCTGTGTGAGGGAATCACAAACAAGGAAGTAAGTATCATGAAATTGAAAATACATATTGTTGTCTCGGCAAAAACGGTTGACAAAAAGTAGATTTTTGGTCAATAATGGAGAATGTAGAAGATGAGATAAATGGAAACGACGAGAGGGAGTAGAAAGAAATGAAGAACCGTGATGGTGTGCGGAGCGCCTGAAAAGGACTTATTTTGATAGGATGTGTAGCCACGACCTCCCCTGGAAGATGAGCGACCACCACGATCATCACCGCGACCACGACCTCGAGTCGAGTCACCACGACCACCTCTACTAGAACCTCTGCCGCGACCTTGGCCAGTGGAGGTAAAGTTGAGATCTGGATTGACATCCGGGGTGGAAGTCGCATTGAGGGAGAGTTGAGAGGAATTGAGTGTTGTGGAGTTAAGACGATTGATTCGGCCCTCTTGAAAGAGAAGGAAAGAGAGAAGCTAATGAGGTTCAGGAAGAACAGGTTGAGTAGAGACAGTTGTTACCATGGCTTCATAGTATGTGCCAAGGCCGACGAGCACATAAGACACGAATTCAGCATCGAAAACTGGATGTCCAGCGGCTTGAAGTTGGAGAATCAAGCCTTTTGCCCGATTGAAGTAGTCGGTTGCAGATTCATCGCCCTTTTTGAGACTTGCAAGTTGAAGTCTTGTTTGGATTGCTTGAGCATTTGATCGAGCAACATATAACCAATGCAGTCTCTCCCAGACCTCATGGGAGGTCTCACAGTCCAGAATTTGGACCATAACAGGTTCAGTGAGGGAGGCAGAGAGTATGGCCAACACCAGTTGATCCTTTGCTTGCCAATCAGCAATGGCAGCAGAGTTGTCCTCGGAAGGGTTTGGAGGAGGACAAGGAAACGAGCCATCGGCAAAGGGCATGAGCCGCTAAGACCAAAGATAATGGCTGATTTGTCGGAGTCAAGTCGGAAAGTTTGTGGGATTGAGTTTAATTGTGTTTAGGTGAGAAATATTAGGCAAAGGAGGGTTTGGGGAGGAGATAGTAGCAGCAGCCATGGAGGCTTGAAGCTGTTGGGTAAGAATTTCGATCGGATTTGGATTTGCCATGGAGGAGAGCTCTGGATGAGCGCGACGTTTGTCGTCTTACACTGGCTCTGGTACCATTCTGATAATGGAATTGATAGTGGATTTCATTGATTCTTTCTAACGGAATACAGAGATTATATACACACATCTCATTGTTAAGGACAGTTGTAGCACTAGAGGATTCCATAGATGCAATTCAAAGGGACTACTCTTTGGACTTGTCTATTGGGCCTCCATCATTTGTGTGTGGGCTTTGAGTCTCGTTGTTGGAAGATTGCTCTTCTATAGAGACATGTGATGACTGGCTTGTACAATCTTAAAATGAAGAAGACGAAGGGAGACGCTAGACCAACTATGTCGCAAATTCTATCTAGCACATATACCCGAGAAGGTGAATGCCACCTTTGTTGAGATGCGGCGACCAAGCACACACTTCTCATCCCAGGTCGGGTGCGATCCCTGCCAAGTAGCCATAGCTACTTACCATTCTACATCGGTTGTCCTCGAGCACGCGAGTTTTAGCTCTCATGTCTTCCAATTGGGACTAGATAGGACTTGGTTTGGTATAACTTTTGAGTTTTTTTCGCTTAATTTACATATTTGGGTATTCGATTGAGATTGACTTTAGTTTATTAGTGTTGTTAATGTAAGTGGCACTCCTCGGTAGGAAACACCTATCTTGTTCTCAAACCTCTGTTCTCTCTCGTTTTGGGTGGAGATGGAAATGGAGGTTATGAAGGATGGGAATTAGGAAGCTTTAAGTGTTTTTTTTATTTAATAATTGATTTTAATTGCCTTTAAAGGTAGAAAAATGCAATTTGGGTTTATAAATAATTGTTTTATTATTTGAAGGATAAATAACTTATTTTAAAGATTTGAGGGATATATAACTGCTTAAGAAAGTTTAGAAGGATATATAACTAATTGTCCCTTTTTTTAATGTCATTAGCAAAAAAAATGTACTCCGTATGTATTGGCAAAATGTCAAGCATTACGGGGTGGGCTACTGGTGTGGAGCAAGGGGTGGAAAGGAGGTCCTGGGTTCGATCCCTACCTCCGCCCCTTACTCGGTACGTCTGGGTCACGTGCTCGGGGTTTACCACCAAAGGTGGGTTCCTCGTCATCAAAAAAAATAAAAATGCCAAGCATTATGTCAACTAAAAATGATGTGATCGATAGGTCACGCGTAACGGAAATCGGCTAACGGGACAATTCGTCAAGATGCAACTAGGAAGGAAATATTGCCTCGTACACAATAGGAAAGAATCTAGCGACTCTCAAAGGCAACAAGCACGTCGGTCCGCATGGAAGCATAGGACGATTAAGGAGCGGAAAGTGAATGTCGAAAATACGAGTGAGTCTCTAGATTGACGTTGTGCTTCTCGACGCCGGAAGCATAGGATGATTAAGGAGCGGAAAGTGAATGCCGAAAATACGAGTGAGTCTCTAGATTGACGTTGTGCTTCTCGACGCCAGAAGCATAGGACGGTTAAGGAGTGGAAAGTGAATGCCGAAAATACGAGTGAGTCTCTAGATTGACGTTGTGCTTCTCGACGCCGGGAGACAGGAGCAAAAGCCCACCATGGGAAAAGACATATCTGGGGAAGTGTGGATTAACGATGATCCCCCCCCCCCCCCACCTTGAATCCTTGATGAGGGATCTTCGAGAATCACGAACAATTACCAACAAAAAAAACTATGAAAACGAAAAAAAAAAGATATAGAAAAAAGACAGTTAAATTTGAAAATTATTAAACCAAATGAGTAAAAGCTTCGAATGCACAAGGGAAATACGGTGAAACAATAAAAAAAAATGGTCTAAAGGAATGAATATGATTATCAACTCGATCTTAAAAAAAAACTCTAACCAATACTACTCAAAGTCATAAACCATTTCACTATAAACTACCCAAAACCACTCCAAGTATAAACTATTTGAAATCATCGACCAAAACAAACGAGGGAATAAAACAAAAATAAGCCTTGCACTTCCACCAAAACCAATGGATGAAATTCTAAACATCCATGTCCCATAAAACTCAATCTAAGACTGTACTTTATCGATGGTTGTAGAGTAGTAACTGGATTACCATAGCAAGTGCAATACATTTAATCAACGACACAAGACAAATCTAGATGGACCAAACAACATGGATAAGGGAGATTAATACCTATCTAAAAAATATAGAACTTTCTATGAAAATCGAGTATTGAGAGACTTCCAACAAAAACGAAACTCACACAAAGAGGAGTTATTCTTCTCCTCTAACGTTGCCTATGCAGCTCATGGACAAGCGATGCATTCCACCTCCATTCATAACTTCAATCAATATATAGTATATGACATGTCAAGGGTCTTCGAAAATCGACAACA
Organism: Persicaria maculosa; assembly: GCA_963922045.1. NCBI lineage: Eukaryota > Viridiplantae > Streptophyta > Magnoliopsida > Caryophyllales > Polygonaceae > Persicaria > Persicaria maculosa. The sequence continues at coordinate 21,428,577 of OY998259.1, read as the reverse complement.
GATATAGCGATTAAACGATGGTACATATGTTTTTTTCAAAACAAGACGACCTTCGAAAATCGACAACAACATAACTGAAAGGACGTAAAACTATTAAACGAATAGGAGGACTCTGCTCTATATCTCGATCAATCGTAACAATAAAAAAGAATGAGAGAAAACACTAAATAGAAAAACAAAACTTAACTTTGACAGGTCGATGAAAGTGCAGTTGACTTTATCTTACGAAATAAACACGGAGAAGCAATTAATATTGACTATGAAAAACGTGGAATCCAATCATCTCAAGCTCTCAATCTCTTTGACTGAATAAAAAAGGGGCAAGTAACTAGGTATTACTCAATTTGAAATTGAAAGTAATTCGCTCATTGTTATGAATTCCATTGTCAGAAAATGACAATGCTTATGGGAAACCGAAATAATGCTCTCTTTTCACAAATTATCATTTTCTGGTTTCTCCTTTCAGCATATCTCATGGGAAGGCAATTCACCGGGAGATAGTATTGTACATCTTTGTCACCAATCTCGGAAAAAATGCATTTCATAAACACTTATTCCTGACCTCATTCAAAATGATCCCATCGAATAGCCTTAAATGTAATATGGAGTCACTTTTGTAAGGAATAGGGTTATTGGGCAATTGGGGACAATTATGGGGTTAATTGTGTAAAATGGGAAGTACCTTAAATAGGATATTAGCCCTTGTACAGATTATCGAAATAGTGAATGAAACCCTACCTTCTACCTCTTTGTCCTCTGTATTCTATCCCCCTCCTCCTCTCTAACCTCTATCTCTCCCTTCCATTCTCAATCCTCCATTGAAGGCCAAGTCTTCACCTATCCGACCTTCGGGTCCTTACAAATTGGTATCAGAGCCAATCGATCTTTCCGCCTATATTCGGAATCAACCATCCGAAATTCAGAGTACTTTTCGAGCAATGGCAACGAACGATGATAGGGAGCTTCAATGGACGGAGTCCGACCGATGCTTTTACCGGACTATCAATGAAATCATGCTTCAACGGGGGCTGCCGCTGATTAGTCATCCATCGTTACAAGCGAAGAATGAAGAACGCGATCGAACGATTCTCGTCAAAATCCATCTCGAGCTCTACCCAATTTCTTGGGAAATTTTGGGCAAGGTATTCGCTAAATTTGGGATCATAGAGTATCTGGAGATCTTTTGTCCAGGCGAGTAGTATCATTCAAAGATTCGATTTCAAAGAAAAGAATCGACAATGGAAGCTTTTGAGTCCTCATTAATGATAGAGACGTCTATCAGGGTTGTTGTCGATTGGAGCTGTTTTGGCCGAGTTCAACGCAGTCGTCTTCTCCATCAAACCAAGAAATCGCCAAATCGAGTCCGCAACGGGATGGGGTTCTGGGTGATACGGAGCTCCAAATCTAGTTCGAATCTTCACGAACCAGTCCAGAATTTGGGGTGGTCTCGGAGTCCTTGACACCAGCGACCCAGGTGGGTGTTAATAAGCCTGACGCAGAGCATGTCTGGCTCGAAGGTGTCAATGAAATTGCATATCCAACCATGGACAACGATCAAGAAATCGATGAGGTCCTGAAGCACTCGATCAAGGTAACTCCCAATCTCTGTGAGGTTATGAAATATGATGGTGCAGTCAAGGGATTAGAGAAATTGGTTGTTCTCTTGATTGAATTGATGGAAATCATGTTGGCTAAGTCGAGAATGGATTCGTTTGATTGTCTGAGAACCCCTGGTGCGCACAAAATGTTTTTCAAAATGCCAAGAAGGGGCATTCAGTTAGTAATTGGTTTAGGAGTTGATGATAGTTGCTCGAATCATGTTAGTTCTAGATTGAGAAGTATTAGTGCCGGTACTGAACTGGACCAAGATGTGATTAGATTGCCTTATGATAGAGGCAAATCAAGAAATTAGGCATTATCTGCATGTTTTTTGATGGTATTAATAGAGTCTTACAATGAATTGGCTACTTTCAAAGGCCTTGTATTCGATCCGGGTGGCATTGATCCATTTCCGGTAAGAAGCCGAAGTCAATTATCTTCCCATCCGTCTTGCTTTTTGGGTCTAATCAAGGTATATAGAATCTTACATGGTATTTTGATTTTTGATCCGGGTGGAGAACTTGTTGGATCATCTACATATGTTGGTTAGCTTTTGTTATTGGCTGCAAGTGCACTGAAAGTCAGCAAGTTTCAATTCTTGGACAACAATTCAAGTACATCAAGCTTTTGCAACTTTCATGGCTTGATGGGGTGGACAACATTTCAAGCTGCTAAACTGAGTTGCAGATTTTGGGTTCTATCATAATGGTTGTCTTTGTCATGCTGTCACAGTGAACTGATTTTGGAACTAAAGTGGTCAGTCTTACTAAGGCGTCTGTGGATGTGTAGATATGGATTAAAGTTCAAGAAAAGGCCAGGTGAAGCTATTGGACTGTTGCTAGTTCAGTTGTTTTTCCGGCTGTTCAAAGCTTCAAAGGTACTGATGTTGGAAAGCAAAGCCAATTTGCAACTTTATTGTGGTGTTAGTTTGGACAAAAAATAGGGGCTTAATTTCCAACTAGACCCATTTATCTCAATCTTGCAGCTCAATTTCAAATGGATTAGGAGGTGGTTACTGTCATTGGGTGGATTGCCAACTAGACTACTTACCTCAATTTCAAATGGAATAAGCAGCTCCATTTGGACGGAGTATGATACAAGTAGCTTACATGTACAATGTTCTCATCACCCGGGATATATTCATAGGGATTTTTTTGTAATATTTTCGTATCATTACAATTTTGTGATTTTCATAGAAGCTTTAAGGACAAAGCTTTTATAAGCGGTGGGTATTGTAAGGAATAAGGTTATTGGGCAATTAGGGACAATTATGGGGTTAATTGTGTAAAATGGGAAGTACCTTAAATAGGCTATTAGCTCTTGTACAGATTATCGAAATAGTGAAATAAACCCTACCTTCTACCTCTTTGTCCTCTGTATTCTATCTCCCTCCTCCTCTCTAACCTTTATCCCTCCCTTCCCTTCTCAATCCTCCATTGAAGGCCAAGCCTTCACCTATCCGACCTTCGGGTCCTTACACGCTTTCTAAAAAATTTTCCCATAAAAAAAATAGCGGATTTGCTATTCTATGCCCAAAAGGTATAAGATAAGAGTTATAATTTGAAAATATATTTTTAATTTTAATTAGTTTAACCTTTCTTTTAATTAGATTTTTATGATCGTTTATTTTTTCGTAGGGAATCTTTCCAATTTTATCAGATGTCTCCAAAAAGACTTGTAAGAAATCTTTCCCATTAAAGATCTTAGCATACAATAGAAAGACCGTTAAAAAAACGAAACTACCTAAAATCCAAAACGATAACTAAAAACTACCCAAAACCTAAAACTACATGAAATTCTTGTCACAACCATTCTTGGTAACATTAGTCACGATTAGGTTGGTCCACATAATTTTTTTTTAATTTTTATCTTCAAATCCTCATGTTTATTTTTTTTAACATCGCCATAATAGACCGTTAATATCACAAATTATATAACCGATAATATAATCATTTCTCATTATGAATATCACCATTCTACCTAATGAATATTATGTATTCGTAATTTATTTACAACATATTCATATATTAGTTATTTGTGATTCATATACTTATTATTTCTAATACATTCGTATATCATAACTTGATATTCGTTATTCATAAATAAATATTGTCTTTTAAATAACTCTTATACTAGAAAATTGTAATTCATATACTTTATGCAACTCAAAATTGCCGAGTCTATCGAAATTTGAAACCGAAGAGACTTGATTTAATAAAAATTCTGTTCACTAACACTTTATCGTTGAAAAACTCAATTAAATCCAAATCTGGTTCAATTGAAGCTCAAAGTCAACCAAACCGAAACTAAATTCACCCGACCCGAAAATTCAACAACATCACTCATAATCATAACTCGACGCAACCCAAATTGATTTAATGCAACCCCGAATCTGAATTAACCAAACTCGAAACAGCCCTACCCAAATATGACCTGACCTTCGAGGGCCGAGGCCTCAATCAATAGCCGGGGTAGGAGGTATAGTCATATCCGACTATCCGAATGTACGAGAGGTCGGACAAGCCGACAAAACAACCATTAAAAGAAAATCTCAATAGGCCCAATTTAAGCGGATCCAGAGCCTCAAGGGCCCACATAAAGCCCATTTCGGCCCATCTTCATTAATTCCAAAGCCATCAGAAAACGCCGAAAATTTCTCTCTCCTCCCACCTCACATGGCCGCGCAACGAGCCTTCCTCTGCTAACAGTCCAGAAAGCATTTCTCCATCTCTCCCTCTGTTAATTCAAAAATAAATTCATCCCACCTCTCCCTCTCTCCTCGCTCGCACTCAAGCTTTCTTGCTCTCTCTTCACTGGATTTGCTGTTTGTTTGTAGCTTCTTCAGAGATTTTGCATCTCTAGAAGAATCCTAGGGCTTTTTGCTCTTCCAGCTTCTAATTTAGGGTTTTGGCACCTTGCTGTACGCTATCACGCTTGCTCCGGGGTTTTGAGATGGAGCAGGGAAGAATCGGCGGTCAATTCGTGCTTGCGGAATCGATTAATGGCCACGCTACGGGATCTGTTTCCTCGTTTCCCCGACCTGACTACAATAGCAAAGCTGTTCAGGTGCTTCTAATTTGTTTATTGCTAGCTTCATCTTTTGGGATTTGTTGTTTTTCGGAGGGAACTGTTTATAATTTTTTTTTTCCATATGCGCTCCTCTCCTGAAGTGCGGGAGTTTGAAACTAATGCTTGCTAGAATTGTAGTAGAAACTGGGGTATTATGTGCAAAGATTAGAAGAAATTAGGACAGAACATATGGAACCCCAGAGTATTTTCTGATAAGAGTATTTTGAGGAAGAAGAGGGAAATCCGTAGAGTTTCTTCATCCTACAATTAGTTTGATATAAGAGGTCTGTTTATAGTACTAAATAAGAGCATTCGATATCTCATAGAAAAAAAATTAAACCTCAACAGAAAGCTGGATAAATGAAGCTAACCATGTTATTCACATCTTTATAAAAAACTTCTTGTAATATGGTGAGATTCCAAAATTTGTGGATGTTTTTTTCTGATTGTGGTGGAGGTGGGCTTCAGCCTTTGATGTTTTTATGCAGACTGTTTTGTGAATTTCTTGATGCAAATTCGTATTCAAATTATTATGGAAGAATGCTTTACTTTCTCAGGCATATTATTGTAAAGAGCTCAAACCATATAGAACCGTTTCCCCCCCTTGCCTCATCGTCAAGGACTTGTATATGGGCTTATTTGGGTGCTTTAAAGAGTGATTACTTAATTTAGAGTGAACTAAGTAAGGATGAATTATTTATGTACGAACATAAGCTTGTGCAACATTTTTTGTGTACGAACTTAAGCTTGTTGTTAATGAATTTATTGAACTGAAATAGCTAATCAGTGCATAGTAGGGTGTGTTTGTTCCTTTCTTTTTTCCGGGGTGGGTGGGTGGTGTGGGGGCATTGAGATACTGGTGCTGCTGGTGCAAGTGCATCTCATATTTACATGTTGCACTTATTTATAAATTATATGTTCGCCAATACTTTTTTTTTTTTCAGGATGCACTCCAGCGCTTGGCCTCTATTGATTTGCTCAACTTGTGCAATGAGGCTAAGGTTGAGCATTGTCGTGCAACTAGAGATTTGAGGAGCTGTAGTCGACCTGTTGAGTGTGTCCTTGTCTCTTGTGGACATGCTTCATTGTGTGCAGAGTGTAGTCAACGATGTGATATTTGCCCTATTTGCCGAACTCCTCTTTCAAATAATGGCAATAGACTCCAGCTCGGCCTTTACTATCAGTGTGTTGAGGCAGGTCTTATACCCAGGTTGTGTGATGGCAGATCTCAAGAAAAAGGAGATGAAGAGGCACAATTGACTGCAGATGTCAAGCGTCTTTATTCGTTCTTTGATATCGCGTTAGAGAATAACTTGTGTTCTTTAGTATGCCAATGTATCCTTTCCTCGTTTTTTTCCCACTACGCAGTATTTTCAGCTTTGACATATTGATTTATAAATCAAAAGGAAGATCTTAAGCAATTGATATCACAAAATAATCTTGTAAAAACGGTAGGAAATGAGGGTTGCAATTAGATATCATTAGGTCATCCCATTCACAATGTTTTGAACACTAGTACTATCCTGAAAAATATATTGTTTTCATGTATTGCTTGAATGAATGACATCCTTTTATTTTGAAAAGTTTTCTCTTCCTTAATACCGTTGTAACAGATGTTACAGATGTTTGCATGGATGATAATGCTGTGTCAAGTGACCCCGTGATTGCTTTTTTGCTGGATGAGATAGTTGTCAAAGATTGGTGCAAGAAGACATTCAGAACCATAGTAGTTGAACTTGGGAGAATTTGTATCCTTTTCCTTTCCTCTGGCTTCTACGCAGTAATTTTGTTTTAGTACTTCAATTTCATTTATTCATTTCTACCTTGTTATTGCATCACTTGACTCTTCAAATTAGATAATCTTGATGGTGATAAGCTGAAGGAAGGGTTAGAATTACTTCTGGGTTTTGCTGTGAAGTTATCTGGCTTAGCCAGTGTGCTTGAAGTATTGGAATCGTCATTTAAGGATACTCAATCAGCAAATCTAGATGATCTGCAATATCTTCACGAAAGCATATTAAAGACCAAGCAGGTCTGGTGTAAAAATTTTCCTTATCTTCATGTTGCTTAAATCACTTATTTGATTTTTTTTGTTTATCATAATGCACATCTTTTGCTCTTGGATCTTCTTACTTTATTTATTTGTAGAGTATTTTCTATCAATAATACATGATTTGACATGATAAAATGGCTAGGAGTGTAAGATGAGCAAAAAATTAGTTATGAGCTTGGATGGGCTTTTGCTGCCAGTTGTATTTTCAGGATTGTTTGTGTATTGATCTCAAATTTTAAAGGGTTTCTTTTGTATAACCAGATTTCAAGCCATGTATTTGTTTTATTTGAGAAATTATTATTTTATTGCCTAATAGTGTAACCATTTAAAGCTTGGATTTTGTGATTGGTTTAGTTTCAGTTTTATGAGTAGCAAAATGAGATTCCCTTATTAGAATAAGTATCTTTCAACAAAAATAAATCTTCTTCTTTTAAGTTTCATTTGTAAATAATTAAATTGGGGCTTAATGATTAATTCTTAGGTTAATGTATAATGTATTCATTAATAACTCTATTGACAATTCATCCATTGAAGAATATTGAGTTGAGCTATTTTTTAGCTAACTTTGTTGATCTAGTATAAAATTTTAACTTATGTATGCCTTTTCTTTACGCCCATGTATTTTCCCTCATTGACTCGTAATATTGTAAGAGGTATTATGTGCTTGTGCTATTTTTTTTCTATATCTTTGCTTGTTTGAAAATCAGGAAACCACACAATTGAACCATTCTCTGCAATACCTTACTTTTGGTATTTTTTTTAACCTTCTGATGTCTTTTTTGAACATAGCATATGGAGATGATGATGTGGTGTATAAGGAATCAGTTTCTTGATAATATAAGATCACAACATGCAGACATTCGATCATGGCGATGCCTTTTCCTTGAAAGGAAGTCAGCTGCAGAAAAACGTGCATGGCCTGAGCGAGCAAACTGCTTTACAGATTCCAAAGGGCGGGGTACTCTTTTTATTGAAGATGCACTATTAAACCTTGAGATAGAGAAGGGACCCGAGGAGCACCGAGACCTCGAACAAGAGATTTCATCCTTGCAGAAGGATGGAGGCTCTTCTTTAATCAGGTCTAAGATTTCAGGGTTGGTGGATTGCTATCCCTTTGAAAATATAAGGGCTGTTGTTGACATACTTTTTCTGTATGGAAGTTGTGATATGGTGGTTGCCAAGCAGGCTATCGTATCCTTTTCTTGATTTTTTTATTAAAATTTTCACTTCTTACTTTCCAACCAGAATCTTGCTTGAAATTCCATAACTCCCTTTCAGTTTCTATATTACTTGTTTGATCGACATTGGAGAGTTCCTGACGATGAATGGAGAAGAATTTTGAATGATTTTGTTGCCACTTTTGGTATAACCCGACATTCTTTGCTAGAGTCTTTTTGCTTTTATCTTCTGGATGATCACTCAGATGAAGCTCTTCAGGTAACTAATGTATACCTCATATTCTCATTTTCTGTTTTAAGCTGGTTTGGATGAAATAGGACATTATCCAGTTTGTCTATAGTATGACTGTATGAGTAAAGTAGCAGACATTTTCAAACATCTCCCCACCTTTTTTTACTTGTCTATGTTGTGTTTGTTGAATAGATGGATTGGAAAAAAGCATAGTTTTTGAGGAAAGATGTGTAATTGAATGGTGTATATGCTGATCTGCCATGTATTAATATCTGTTTCATGCATGCTACGTGAGTATTATTCAGAGAAATTTGTAGCTCAGTTGTGTATAAATACGATTTTGTTACATGTAGTATATTCCATTATTATTTTATATGTGATTGTCTTTTTGATATTTTATCGTTTGAGACTAGAGATGGAAGAGACTTAAGAGACCCGGCTGTGAATATTTCCCGCAATTGTTTCAGTTCTGATGTGTTTCTTTAATATTCCTTTTGAATATGCTTTCTATGTAGTTTTGTTTTTCTTATTGAGTGGAAAGTGGTAGTTGGCTTTCATTGACTAAAGCTCATGCTAGCTTATCTGCATCCACATGTTTATGAAAAATGTTTCCTGTTTATTCAAGTCATAGCCTTTATGAGTGGGTATCTCTGTGTCATTGTGTAAGCTTTTCTTTTGCCCAAGTACTGCAGTTTGTATTTGAGGTTTTAGTGGAACTTACATTGGGTGCTGTGTTTCAGAACTCAGAACATTGCCACATTATTTTTCTTTTTGTTTTGGCCTTGCTTCTTAAAAATCGTACTTGTACTAAAATTCGATTCTTAAAATGTTATATATTAGGAAGCTTGCTGCATACTTCCAGAAATAGCAGGTCCAGAATCACATCCCAAGATTGCAGAAGTGCTGCTTGAAAGGCAGAATCCAGACGCAGCTCTGATGTTTTTACGATGGTCTGGGAGGGATGGTTGTTCAGAGTTGGTCTCTTTGGATGAGGCCATAACTGCAACTCGTGTGAGGGTAGAGTCTGGTCTGTTGACTGAAGCATTCATGTACCAGAGAACAATGTGGATGAAAGCCAAGGAAAGAGAATTAAAGCATCCTCAAAAAGTAACTGATTCTGATCATATCAAAGATAAAGTCTTCCCGTGGATGAAGTGGGTGGAATTACTGGTGACAGAAATTTGTCTTCTTTGTATTCGGAGAAAACTGGTAGATCGAATTATAGAGTTGCCATGGAACTATGATGAGGAGAAACATCTTCATGAGTGCCTCTTATATTATGCCACTATTGATCCCTCAACTATTGAAAGTCTTCATCCCTCCACAACCATCGGAAGTCTTCTTGTTGTTTATTACTTACAGGTGATTAACTCATTTTTAACAAGTTAGGTTAGGTGCTATCAGTTGTTCATTTGATGATTTATTAGTGCCTCGTTTCTACATCTACATGTCATCTTTTCCTACTCAAGCTTCCTGCTGTGTCAGTAAAATTTTAAATGGCCAAGCACTTGAATAAGGTGTTCATGTTTGCTTTTTCTGACTATTTTATTTATAAAAAAATGTTCTTAAAAAAGCCTTGCAGGTTATCTGTATGTCTGTTAATGTTTGCTTCCCTTGATTCCATTGTTGAATTTATTTCTTTGGTGTTGGAAAACAACTTAATTGATTGAATCCGTGTTACGGACTCTATAAATTATACGTCCTCTGGCTGAATCATAATGAGTTACTTCCATTTTAACTCTACCCCCTGGTAGGATTCGTCTAAAACTACGGTGTATCCTTCAGTACAGTTCTTTCAATTACATAGAGGTCGGGTGATGTGTGTACCAAAAAGATTTGTCTAGGCTGTACACATTTATTTGGCATTTAGAAGTGTGTTTTTTTAATTTGATTGTGGAGTTCTTGGGAGGTTCCATATCCATTAGAAGTGTGTTTTTGTCATCTCATATTTTTTTTGGTCGGCATGTTTTTGTAATTTCATTGTTTGTCTGCTTTAGGTGGGTTTCTTTTCTATGGTTGGGTGACGTCATCCTGGTCATACTCTGATTTTTTGAAGATGAATAGTATTCAACTTAAGTAATTATACAGTGCTTGATGAGGTGATAAAATGATATTATGGTATGTTCATTCTTTGGATTGGCTGACTAGGGGACATTTTCTTGCAGCGCCATCGTTATATAGATGCATATCATGTGGATCATAAACTTAGCAAGGCTGAGCAGGAATTCTTATCAAAGAATAACATCAGCGAAGAGCTCTTATCAAGGATGAAATCAACATGTCACTGGAGAGCAGGCTTGGTGGTAAGTTCTTATATCTCATTTGTCATGGTGGATATAACTCTGGTAGCTGCATCTGCATTATAACTAAATTGTCTAGCTTATTGGTGTTGTAATCCAGACTTGATGAAAAACATTTGCCTTCCAATCTGTCATTCCCCTACCCCACGGTCCCCCTACTGACCCACCTCCGATACTAATGAAAATACGAAGGAAATGTAGCTCATGGTTCTTCTAAATTCTAATGCATGTTTTCATCCTCTGAAACAGAATAACTGCATAGATTTGCTTCCAGAAATTCAGCAGCAACAATTAAGATCAGGAAATGTTGATTGGACCTCTCATGATGGTAGAAGTAACAGAGAAGCTGTAGCTCATGTGGCACGAGAACAAGCAATGTTTCCTTCATCTGCTGGTTCTTCCCTTCTGCTTCAGATCGACCGCATGGACTCCTCTCATCAAGCAGCAGAGTCTGCAAGTTTAAAACCTAAGAATTTACATGATAATGCCTTTTCTTCTGATCCTCGGCCAACGCCCTTTTCAAATGCAGAGAGAGGGTTGAAGCGTCACTATGATCTCATCAATGGCAAGTTAGGTGATGCCTCTTTTCTCGGGATGCATGGTGATAATTCAGCCAGTCCCTTGGCAGATAAAGAAATTTACCAATATTCATCCAGAGTCCTACCGATGGCTCTCCAAGATGGGCAAATGGATGACTACACTCCAGAAGTGGAACAAAGCAGTTTCTTCAAACAATTGCCTAAAATGAGCCCTCATTCCTCGCGTAGGATCATGGCCAAACCAGAGCTGACACCGTTAATCAACCGCAGTTTACAAAACAACGATTCCCCGCAAGTAAGGCACGGAAGTGCATTGAATAAAATGCACTCACCGGACAGAACCAGAACTGGAACCGGATTACTCAACTCTTCAACCGATGCCATGGTTTGGAGGTATTGCTGATATTATCTTACTGTTTCATTTGATCCTATCATCAACGCTGTCGATTTCGTGATTTAACTTTCTACCTTCCGTTTTTTCTATGTATAGTCAAGAGAATGGCTCTGCTGCTGAGAATGTCAACCTCAACGGCGAGGCAAGATGGAGATCCGGTGATACCAGTGACGAAGAAGATGACAGTCCAGACATACCAACAAGAACTGCTTCTAGGACCCCAATGAGGGGATCCCGGAGAAGTCGGTTGGCCAGAAGATGAAGACTTTCGCGCCCTTTACAATAAAGGAAAACACTGTTTATCCCAGCCTTGTTCTGCTTTACAAGTTGGGATCACAAAAACGAAAAGTCTTGATGGGTTGAACAGAGGACTCGACGCTCTTCATAGTTCATACCGATGTGAAGGCGAGAGATTGTTTGTATGCCAACACTGGCTCGGCCGATGTATGTGCAAGACATTGAGGTATAGCGTCTATTTTTAGGTTATGTGATGCATTCTTGTTTCCGTAGTCGCCGTTTTCAGCCATTTGTGTAACTCGCACCGCAGATGCACAGTTTTGTAGGGTATCCAATTTGCATATTTGCCAAAATCTCGGGGGTCTGATTTTGAACAGTTCTCGCCTTCTAAGCCTTTTTGTTGCGTCACTCATGCATCTAGGCATCTAGCTGTAGATATTCTGAAATGCTGCTTGATTAAACTTTCATGATTTTTATACCGAATATAAGGTCAAGTTTTGCTTACAATTTTTACCAAACAACGGCCCATACGCGGGCTGAATCAAAATTGCTCCTCCGTAACGGAGATCAGGGGACCGGTGCTACAGCATCTGTTTCAAACCAACACTCGCACTATGGGACATCGGTCTGCCTGTCGGGACCGTACTGAACTGTGGAAGAAACCACCACCTGGATTCCTTAAATTAAATTTTGATGGGTCTTTCTACGCCTATGGAGATGCCGCTTATGGGTTCGTGATTCGTGACTCGGATGGATCTGTACTGTCGTTAGGAAATAGAATTTGCAATAACACCTATGTCCTTTATGCTGAGGCTTTGGGCTTCCGGATGGGGGTTCTCAAAGCAAAACAGCTTCAGCTAGACAACCTTCTTATCGAGGGGGATTGTCTAGTGGTTGTAAAAGCTCTTCTAGGTGACTGAAATTGTCACTGGAATATCAAGCTTCTACAATATGATACGCTCTTAGATCTCTCCTCTTTCTCTAATGTTGCTATTCGTCATATTTTTAGGGATTCAAACTAGTCTATTCCACGTGCCTTGCACGGATTTAATGTAAAAATATTGGTGAGTCTCAAATTATATTTTTTCATATTTAAATGTAAATAGTATTAAGATTAAAAAATAAAGAAAGTATATTTATTAGGCCTGTTAAAACACAACCCAACCCGGTTGACCAGACTCGAACGCTCGGAAAATTTCCGACCCGAACTCGGAATTTTTTTTCGACCCGAACCCGAAAAACCAAAAATTTTCGGGATAATCTGGGTTTCAACCCGGTGACCCGATTTACCCGATGGACCCGGTTGATTTATAATTATATATAATTAATTTTTTATATATAATTAAAATTTATCACAAAATTATCAAATTATGATTTTTTTAATTTAAAAAGGAAAAAATTGACAAACTTGAAATCGACCTGAAATGACCCGAAACCCGATTAAACCCGGGTTCGAGTCAACCCGGAAATACCCGTAACCCGTTTTACCCGAGACCCGAAGTGACCCGACCCGCACTTGACCCGAGTGACCAGTTTGACAGGTCTAATATTTATCTACGAACCAAAATGATAATCTAAATCTTATGGTAGTTTTATATAGTTTAATACAAAATTTTTAAATAATACCAGATGATTATTTTTGAAATGAAATTAAAACCCTCTCATTAATTAACAATTGTAAATTCATAATAAAACCAAAACAAATTTAATAAATAAAGAAAACTATAAAAATATTTAGAAATTAGAAACAAATCTAATTCAAGCGAAAAAATAAGTATACAATTGAATTGTTTATCCTCCTAACCTAAGATCAATGATGCAATCTCAAAAATCTCTAGCCTTGAACAACACCTTCTTCAAAATAAAATTCAACACATACCTCGAACGGGTTTTTATTTTCAAGATAATGAATTTAATAATCTGACAATTAGAATAAAAAAATATACGTGGCAAACCATCGTTTTATACCAATTGAAAAAACATAAAGGATTGTGGCAAACCATCGTCTTATACCAATTGAAAAAAACATAAAGGATTGTCTAGCTTTGCCTCTACTACATCCAAGGTACAATTGAGCATTTGAATAACTCTCACAATCGTCATCAGTAACACACCCTTGATCCTCGTTTAGCGGATTCCGACCAGAATTTAAAAATTTGACAAACAATTTCCGTCCTTTCACCACGGGAATTTAAAATAATTACCGGATGTCGATATCCTTTTCGGTTTTTAAAATCTAATCGATCGAAGAGCGGGTTTCGGAAACTAACACTCGGGAAATCGATTTCGGGATTCAAATTTCATATATTCAGGATTCTAAATTTAGGATATAATAATAATAATAATAATAATAATAATAATAATAATAATAATTATTATTATTATTATTATTATTATTATTATTATTATTATTTTCTATTTTAAATTACACAAATAAAAAAATTAATTGATTTATAACAAAAAAAAACGTTTTCTATTTTTAAAAGTGTTATTAAAAAATATTTTTAAATAGTAAAATATTCTTAAAATAATAAAGAAGTGGTTATATATGACATGTGACTGTATGAATTATAATATTAGTATAGAATACTACAAATATATATATAGCCCATTATTTAACATATATCAAATAAAAAATTAATATGTTGCAATATATAAAAATGTTGACTAAAAAAGAGAAAATAAATATTCATCATGATTTTTCTTAATAAGGTAGAATATTAGAAAGTATAGGCTAAACATTTGAGCAGAAAAATATTTTTTTATTACCGTTTAACATGTAGGAAATGATACACTTTCCAAAATCAAAATATATATGATCCTTCCAAAAATAAAAAGTAAATCAACTTTGAAGTTTGAACATATATTCAACTAATACCTAGGTTTTCTTATTAAGATATTTATAGTTTATATGGTATTGTAGAAGAAATGTGGCACAATATTATTGGTTGAAAATTTAGGCGGGAAAAAATTTCACCAGAAGTTGCCATGTGGCAGAAACAACTTCTGCTTTAGTATTGTTTAGGATTCTATGACTGACAGGATCGCTCATCTGGCCTATAGTTGCCCTGCCGATGATAGTTGGGAGACTGATTCACAATTACGTGTTCTCGTCCGTCTGGACGTTCTAGGAAAGATGTCTGCTAGCTGGCGTCTCTCCTAATTATTATCCTGCTTAAAAAAAAACACATGATGTAGAAATAAAAAAAATCTCTCTAAATGTAGGAAGTAAATCACAAAATTTAGTGTAGGAAACCAAAAAATCTAGTGTAGGAATTAAACTTTCTAAGAATTTTAATTTTTCAAAATGTAGGAAGTAAATCACAAAATTTCATTTACCTAGGCAAGCTAGATTTTTTTTTTTTTGATATGGAAAAAATTCGGGTGGTGGTTAGCCTACCCGAGAGCATCCCGAAGGATGAGATCACGAAGATCTGAAAGAAGTACAAATACAGAATACATCAAAAGAAACACCCAAAGCAAACCCGGAAAAACCTCAAGCCCTAAGCAAACAAGCGCACACATCATCGAGAGAAAGGAAGCCCGGCGTGGTGAAGTGGATAGCGAGCGCATGGGACAGCACCAGCTGACACGATGTCTCGCTGCCGGAAAGACGGAAAGCAGAAATCCTCATAAGCCAAAGACGACACCTGGGGAAGTGTGGATCACACGACGTTCCCCCACCTAGATGAGGGATCTTCGGAGACCACAAACACCAACAACACGATCACTTCGATCAACCAGGGCCGCAGAACTGTTCCTCAACCGAAACTAACCACGAACCAACAGAAGGACACCCAACCAACACGAGGAAATAGAGCACGGCCGCAAGTGGGACGTAGAGCGAGAGAAGAAACTGGAATTTATTTATAATTAATTATTGCAATTTGTGGTTAATTTTCCTTTTTATTTTCCCACAAGACCTTGCGCCAGTTTTTTTTTTTTTTTTTAATAATTATACCCCTAAATTTTGGGCCGCCTCCGGGCCCAAGGCATTACCTTGGGCCCAAATCACAAGCCCGAAACAGGGGGAATAGACAGATGCCAACCTTGCAAGGAATGGATCGGCAAACAACATAGGCTGACGGCGAGTGGGAGGCTGAGGCGGCCAGGAAACGGTGGCGAGGAAATCGAAAGCCGCAGGGAATCAGCGAGCAGGTACACAAAGGCTCAGCAACGACGGCAACCACGACACCGTCGGTAGCAAGAATCGCCAACGGCCAGCGGATAAATCCGGTAAAGTCAACGATGGAGGAAGAAGGAAGATAGACAAACATAACCTCCATGGAAGGAGATTGAAGGCGGCAACAATAAGATGGGGGGATTAGGGGTGAGAGCTTGGAGAACCCACAAACCCCAAATTTGAGCACGAGGTCGAGGACCAGATCTAGCCAGAACGGCCAGCGAAAGACCGAATCGGTTCCAACAGGACAAGATCTAGCTAGAGAACGAACCCCGGGGGAGAGTTGAGCAAAGAAATTGGAGAGAAAGGGTTCGACATACCAAATTGGCTTCAGATCGGAAAAGGCCGGAGCCGGTTGAGGCGGCCGAAGCTGATTTGGGCGGCCGGAGCCGTTGTTTTGGGCTCTCCGAAGAGAGGTTTATGACTCTCCGAAGAGAGATTTGGGGCTCTCAAAGAGAGGATTTCGGTACAACCACGTCGTGGTGATGGTGACGAACGTGTCGGCCGGAGATGGAGGAATAACTACTGAGGTTTGGGGAAGACGAAGTGCGAGCACCAAATTGGGGGCGCGTGGGCATCGGCCAGGCGCATTGATTTCATCCCAAAAGGGTTTTTTTTTTTAACCGGAAATAATTTGGCATTAAGAGGACCTTAAATGCCAAGGGCGTCCAGATGGACGAAATTACGAAGCACCGAGTCGTCAGGTAAAGAATTGCCAGAGAAGGTGAAATTGAGGTGCGAAAGTCGGTCAGCAACTCGATTTGCCTCTCTAAATACATGGCGCATCTCAATTGAGTGAAAGAAACCTAGGGAGACTAGACTGTCTGAGACAATCATTTCAGAGTCCCTAGAGGGTTTCCCGCAGCCCTTAAGACTGTTAATAATGGTCAGGTTGTCCCCTTCTATTGTCAAGTTGGTTATGTTAAGTTCTCTAACTGCATTAAGGCCATTCCAGAGCCCCAAGCCCTCCGCACCAGATACATAGGAAATGCACGAAGGGCCTGCGCCGCAGAAAATGGGTGTGCTAGTATGGTTTCTGATGACGAATCCATAGGAGCCCAAAGAGGTAGTAGATAGAGCTCCATCGAAGTTTAGTTTGTGGTAACCCATTCTTGGTGCCTTCCATTTACAGTTTTTCCTTGGTATTGCAGACCGAGTTCGTGTCATGTTGTTTTTCTGTTGTATGCATTGGGCATCTGTGTTGTCGTCGGATTGATTTGAGGTGCTCCATCTTAGTTTTTGGTCTCTTGCAAACGAAAGTATGCTCCTAGCATCTGGCTTGGTGTTGCCAAAGAGCGTCATGTTCCTAAAGTACCAAATGCTCCACCAGCAGAAAGCGAGAACAATGAATTTTTGACTCCCATCTTTCTCTTTAATGTAGCAAAGGCAACTATTTATGTCTATTCCTTGCGTGAAGCAGGTATGTAGAATATTCATTAAGGTAGGATCCGCTTTTGCTATTGTTGCTCTTGTTATCGATCAGTCCCAAAGAAGATGGGCTAGATCCTCATAGTTCGAATCACAGTGAGGGCAGGATGTATGCACCCCAACCCCACGAGAGGCAAGTTTTACCAAGGTGGGCACCCCATTCTTCGTGATTTTCCAAAGTAGTGTTTTCACTTTTGACGGTAACTCTAAACTCCAAATCCATCTTAAGTCCGATTTTTGGTGCTGTTTGTAGTGGTTAATCATTTGAATCACTGAGCTTGTGCTAAACCATCCATTCTTGCTCCATTTCCAGTATAACCTATTGGTGTGTATATTTTTGGGTATCGGGTATGTGGATATTAGGTCTATTGATTCTGCTGGTAAGATATGTTGAAGGGTAGAGTTAAGTTTATCCAAGTTCCACTTCTTATCGTCTGTCAAGAAGTGTTGAATAGTGAATTGTGTGTCAACCTGCCTGTCATCCAGTATTAATGTTATTAGTGGTGAGTTTCCGAACCAATGATCAAGCCAAAAGTTTATGCTTCTTCCATTACCAATCGACCAACGAAGGCTATCCTTAAAGAGGGGTATAAGTTTAGTGAGTTGTGCCCATTGCCAGGAGGAGCCTCTCTTTTTGCGGTAATTCAGTATGTGTTGTTGTCGTAAGTATTTTCAGTGACTAGCGTTACCCATGGATTTCTTGGTTCAGCCAATATTTTCCATAATAGTTTTAGTTGCAGTGCCTTATTCATATCTTCAGAGTTACGTAGTCCAAGTCCTCCGTTGGATTTTTCCTTGCAAACTTCATACCAACTAATAAGTGGCTTATATTTTGGCCCCTTGTTCCAAAGGAAATTTCGATTGATTCTGTCCAGTTCAGTTTGTATAGATTTTGGTAATAAGAAGCACTGCATAAGATGCAGGGGTTTTGCTGATAAAGTGGTTTTTGTTAGGGTACATCGTCCTGTCTGAGACAAGTAGCTGGCTTTCCATTTATGCATTTGTGATTTAGTTGTGATTAGTAAGTCATTAAAAGTTTCCTTGTTAGCTCGACCACAAATGATGGGGCAACCTAGATAAGTTCCCATGTTGCTGGTGCAGGGGATCTCTAGTTCATTGTGTATTGCATTCTTTTGACTTGCCGTCATGTTATGAGTCGTTTGGAAATGTGATTTGTGTCTGTTTACCCTTTCCCAGAAAGGGAAGAGAATTCCCATAGGACTTTGTTTTTTCGGTCACAAGCAGTTTTTGTTGCCGACGCAAAAATGACTATGTCATCCGCGAAAGCCAGGAATGGGATTCTTGTTCCATTTCGCGTGATCGTGATGCCTAGGTGGCTACGAGGAGCTATAGATTCCTTGTGTAGCCCACGTGCTAAGATTTCTGATAGTATGCGGAATAGATATGGGGATAGAGGGTCACCTTGTCTAATCCCTTGCTGAGGAGCAAATAGATCAGTGGGTTCGTTGTTTACTAGAACAGAGTAGGTTACTGTCGTTATGCATTCCCGAAACCATCATGTGAAGCGTTCCGAGAATCCAAAATTAGTTAAAACTGAGAGCAAAGAATTCCAATCCACAAGGTCAAAGGCTTTTTCCATGTCTAGTTTAACTGCCATCCAGCCAGTTTTTCCTTTCTTCTTTGAGAATGAGTGAAAGAGCTCATTTGCTATTAGGATATTGTCTTGTATGGACCTTCCTGCAGTGAATGCGCTCTGCAAGGGGTTGATAATTTTAGGGATAATTTTCTTTAGTCTTGTTTCTAGTATTTTAGAAATTATCTTATACGTTGTGGAGCATAAGCTGATGGGTCTGTAATGTGATGTGGTTGTTGGGTTGTCACACGCAAGGATAGGCAAGCTAGATTAACTGAGGGTGTCCTTGCGTGTTTTATTTGGGGATGAAATTTGAGGGGTACTTAAGAAATTTTCGCTTACGTACCCCGACGAGAGATGGGACTATTGAGTCATGGCTTTACTGGTTTGCGCAAGAAACCGATCGATAGAAGAGAGGTGCTGTTTTTCGGACAAAATTGTTAGTTTTTATAGCACTGACTGGCTAGAACAAGGTTGTGTTTTTTTTAGGGGGGGGGGGTTGTATTGCAATGGACTAATCGTGTAAATGAAAATGGTAAGTTACAAATCTCTTTGAGGTGCAAAGGCAAGTCTCCCAAAGAAGTTAGAGGGCTAGATATATTGAAACGTTGATTAGGTTGTCCGTTGGGATGTGGAGGCTAGGTGATAGTAGAGGGGTGCAGGGATACTTTTGGGTATACTCACACCGGTTAGTGGGTGTGTCTTAGGATCTAGCCCTTTTGTGACAAGACTCTTTTGTCTTCCTACACAATGGACTAATCGTGTAAATGAAAATTGTAAGTTACGAATCTCTTTGAGGTGCAAAGGCAAGTCTCCCAAAGAGGTTAGAGGACTAGATAGATTGAAACGTTGATTAGGTTGTTCGTTGGGATGTGGAGGCTAGGGGATAGTAGAGGGGTGTAGGGATACTTTTGGGTATACTCACACTAGTTAGTGGGTGTGTCTTATGATCTAGCCCTGGCAAGACTCTCTTTTGTATTGTCTCTTTTGTAATTACGTATTACACATCTATATATTTACCACTTCAAGAAATTTTAGGGGAAGAATTATTCCGGGTTTGTTCAGTTAGAAATGATTTGTGGGTAATACCCAAAGGTTCTCGATTCAAATCCTGCTTCCGGTGGCCACTGGAGGGTTTACTTAGTCGTTAATTTTAGGGCCCATGGAATAAGTCGGGTGCTAGTAGCCCCGAATACCTATGTAAAAGAAATTTTAGGGAAAGATAATTATTTTTTAGAATGGATGAGATGTAGATTATGTTTGGATGGATGAAATGGAGGAGACATAAATTATTTTTCGGAAAATAATTTGTAAATGTTTGGGAGATGGATGATTTTTTTTATATGATATTTGATGAAAATACCACTTTGCCCTCTCTTTAATTAACCAAAGAGGTCGGACGTTGCCCATCCCCTCATTACTGTTTGTGCAACACACAACCACCTTGTTTCCTAACCTCTCTCAACGAGTCGACGATACTGTAAGGAAGTCTACAAATTGAGGTTAGAAGGCCACCAAACCCATCAACGACTCTTTCGATGATTCCTTTTGGCCGACATCAGCCCTCCACCTTCGCTGCCTTGCACAGTTACACCATCGACGAGTAGACATGTGAGGGGGAGATGCAGGTCTGATTGTGAAGCGGTTGTGAAGAAGATACCGTTTGAGATCTTGAGTAGATGCGATGGTGGTTGTGAAGAAGATGAGTACAAGTCCAAGGGTAGTTTCGACACTAGCAACTTCCACCACCTCTCATCCCCTCCTGGGGATGGAGAAATAAGCCAAATTCTCACCCCGTAGCAGGAGTGTTGTGGGGAGTGCCGACTTTGGGAGTCGATGGCGGTGGGCTGCTTGGCGTGGGCAGTTGCTCGTGTGCTGCTGGTTGCTTAGCGTGGATATCTGACTCCGCAAATCCGTGGGGGTGACAGTGGTCGTGAATTTGACGATATTTTCACCGTGTGAATAGTAGCCCCTTTAATTAGGCCACATGTCTTTTAAATTTCAATTTGGAAAAAAAAACCAGTATTGTCCAATTTGAGATCAATCGGAAGTACCCATGATGGATGTGCCTTTGCAGGTTTCATTATTATGGTTGTGTTGTTTCTTTAGGCGGTGCACCATGTGGAAATGTTACAATACTAGAGGATGATGTCAGGACCATGTTCATTGGTATCCGGTAGGCGGTAGACGCACGAGCTAGGCTTATGTTTGGTGTGCATTGACGGCGACTGCCTTACGGTCATCAACTACCTTATAGGGCTTTGGAAATCTCCTTGGGAAGTGGAAATGCTGATTGTAGACTGCAGACTTCTTTGTCAGAACCTGATGATTATGTGAGACACGTGTTCAGGGAAACCTTAACAACTATCGACAGAATCTACATCTTCTTCCGTCGACGGATGCAAACGGCCTTCTTCAAAACCTCCCCATTCGAAATCTCATCCATAAAGATGGCTTTGGTTTGCAAGTTTATTGACTTGATTTCTAAAGAAAAAAAAACTAGTGTAACGCCCGTGCCTAAGGCACGGGTACGGAATATTTTGAATATATACTACTACCTCTGTCCAAAAATACATGGACTTTACTATTCACGCACGTTTTTTTAAGAAGGTAAAAACTATATAAAACATTAACCTTTTTATTAATTTTTTTTAATAATTACAAACTTATTGATAATAAGTTTGTAATTATTAAAAAAAATTCATAAAAAAGTTAATATTTTATATAGTTTTTAACTCCTAAAAAAACGTGCCTGAATAGTAAAAGTCCATGTATTTTTGGACGGAGGGAGTATAATGTAATATTATACAAATGTATAAAGCATTTTCTATCCGATCTCTATTTCTCTTTTCTTGGACCATTTGAAATGAAAGG
The DNA here is from genome assembly GCA_963922045.1 of Persicaria maculosa. Lineage (NCBI taxonomy): Eukaryota > Viridiplantae > Streptophyta > Magnoliopsida > Caryophyllales > Polygonaceae > Persicaria > Persicaria maculosa. The sequence goes on along the minus strand of OY998259.1, from coordinate 21,406,897 downwards.
ATATAATATTTATCAAATGTCGAATATTCAAACAAAGTATCAGAACCGGCAATTCAAAATGCTCTAATAGTGTTTATAATGCACTTTCCAAAATTGACAAATGCTACAACCATCCAATTATGAAATGCTCTAATAGAGTGTTTATACAATCCAAGGCCTTAAGAAAGAGTTAATAAAAAGATTACATATAACAGGATTGACAACACGAACAACAAAGTAATTATAAGTGAGGAACAAATCAGATATGCAACTTACAAAGGAGGTGGCTTTTTGGGGAATTGTGATATGCAACAGAAGTGATAGCAGTTGCAGGAAGCCAATTGTGAAAGGATTAGTGGGGAAGTTTGTGAAGGTCGATTACAGGAGTGGGTTGGGGGGAGTGAAATAGTTTTATAAAATCGATCTCAGCTGTTATAACTGATCAACGTTGGTATGAGGTTCCTTGCTCCCTGGTTGACTCCTCTCCATCAAAAGTTGCAAGAGCTATTCTTATTTTTGTGAGAATCCGATAATCTCGATCGGGTCATATCAAATCGGGAGTCGTGTCGGGTTTATTTTGTGTTTGTTTATAAGATCGGGATCCACCACTCTACACAAAAGCTTAAGCCATTGTGTAGGATTTCCCCATTTCTTATATTTTGGTTTGGTATTCACCTCATTTTTCAATGTGGGACTACCCACAAACCCCAACAATTTTGTTCTAACTAAACATTTTGAACTTTTTAAGTTAAAACAGTAATCGAATTAGGAATTAAGAAGTGTCCATTTTTTAGTCCTGGCTGTTAAATTGAGCCAAACTCGATGGTTTAGAGCCAGAGTCAGATTGTTTTGATGTGTAAATTAAAACCTCTCTCACGCAAATTGCCCAAACTGGATGTTAGTATTTTACCGAATATCGTGGAAAGTCAATTTCATTCATATTCACTGTTAGGAGCGTGATTAGCAGCATTAGAACTTCATTTTAGATTTGATGATAATGTAATGAATTTCTTTGTTAGTAGCATGATTAACATCATTAGAACTTCATTTTAGATTAAATAAATTCGTTGTATTATCATTTTATTTTTCAGACATTACTAGTTAAAAAATAAAGACGGTCTTGACTTTAATGACCCACTGTGGTTGATCCAACCTCAATATTTCACCATCAAATTTAGTTATATGATACATAATAAGTCTATTCAACAACTATCTTTGATATGAGACACACTGGCTGCTGGTTTTGACCTTGTACATTCAACAACTATCTTTATACAATGGAAATTTCTTTTTCTTTTTTCATTCTCCTCTTTCCTAGTATAAATAAGTGATCCAAATGCATTGTAAGAGAATTGCCTCTTATAACCAGCTTGATGCAAAAAACAGCTTGTTGTGATTCTGGGTGGCCCATTGATTGGAAAGCTTATGGATTTTATGCCCAGGGTGCCTTGCTACAACTGTTTGAGTCTTTTTCAGGTGATCACCATTATCCACTGATGGATTTCCATCTGAACCTTTCACTTTCCTGTACACTTTATATGTGCTTAAAAATCTCTGAATCTCTAATACATGCTATAAAAATATCAGACATCAGCTCAGTTGCTATCTGTAGCCAATGTTTCGATATCCTCCAAGGCAGATGCAAGAGCAGATGCATCGATGGATTGTTGTTTTTGGACTATCTCAAGTTGATTCTCTCAGGCTTGATCTTTTTCTTCATATATGCCCTTGAGATCAATCACATGAGCTTCTTTTGAAGAACACATCTCGGATAGCTGCTTTTGTGACTCTCCAAGCTTCGAAGAAACAGCTCCTAGCTGCTGTTTTAGCTCTCGGCATTAGCTTCGGTTTCTTCCTTAGATGCCTTAGAAGCAGTCAGATGTTCCTTCACCTATTTCAGATCATCCTGTAGCTCGGATAACTGAGTTTCCAACTTAGTCCCTCTACTCAGACGCTGCTTCTGTCACACCATTTTAGACAATAAAATGTTAGACCATATATGCGAGTCACTAACATAGCAAAAGCGTGTAGCTTTTAGCAGATCGAAAAGAATATTCACATTCACATTTTGCATAAAAGATGGATCAACATTGCCAAGAAATTGAAGTCATTGATTCCCCACATTCTGAGTTCAATATCCACACAAAGTAGCACAACCAGCAATCCACCATAACCAGAAGGATCTTTACAGAAGTAGCCGATTCAAGGGTTAGGACCAAAACAAAAGATAAGAGAGATAAAATTCGTATCTAGTGTGAGTCTGAACCTAGTGTTAGCCCCGGGCCTTAGGCACGGGACCCTTTGTATCCCTCCCCAATGTTATATTGCAGGAAAGAAACTACTGCTAACTCATATTCAAGAGTACTAAATCATTTAATTTACACACATATCCATATACCTCTATGACTGAAAGAAAAAATAATCTTCCTGCTTAAAGGGATACAAAGATGCTAAGAACATTACTAATTTGCTATTGCAATACCTTTTGATTAGAAACCTGCTTCTCCTGGCGAATCTTGTCGATTTCTTCCGACAGAGACTGATTCCACTTTTCAGCCATTTCCTTTTCTTCTCTTTCTCTTTGACGGTCTGTTATTGCATCTTGGATGCCAATTTTGGGAAACAAATGAGGGGAAAATGAAAGAAGTATGTTGTATGAGAAGAAAGCACAGAACAATTTGTATCAAAGCCTTACCAATTTATCTGACAAAATTTTATTCCAAGGACCCTGAGCCATTACATAGCTAGCATTAATTCACCACAGTTGAACAACTCATTTATGTAACATTTTCAACAAAAGAATAACCCAATTGTTGAACCACTAAAAGAAGATTGGAAACAAATGCCTCAATTTTGGAAGAAAACAAATTTTGTAACATACCTGGTCAACCTCACAGTACCGTCTTCACAGCCAATAACAATCCAGCTCAGCCTGGAGCAACTATTTTGTCTTGTATTTGTTAAAATAAAACGTATACAGTGTATCTCTCTTTCGTGAAATTGCAAGTGAATATTAGAATAATCTGGTGACTGATCAACCTCTTTTAGCATTGCCTATGAACATAGATGATTTCATCCTACAAAAGAAAGAAAATATACAAGGCGCCATTACAGAACTTTCAAGTTTTTCCCATTTTCTATAAAGGAAAAATTGCTTTTTGAAAAGAATATTTAACCCCTCATAGAAGGAGAAGAAGCAAGAACAACCATACCTTAACGTATTCAAAGCAATTTTTCCTTTCAGGTATACAACCCAGGTAGTAAGAATGGGGGTGGTGCCATCCACCGCATGTAACTTGCACGACCTGTACCAAATATGCATTCTTTAGGTGCTGAAACTTAAAGCATGAATGGAGAAGGGGAAGGATGAGATACCTTTGCTTCTGTCAGCCAATTCTACACCAGAAACTCTGCTGATGAGAAACCAACAGCATAACTGCTATCAACCGAATCAAGACAACTACCATTGGTATAGATAGATTCGGCCAGACTTAGTTCTTTGACTTGCTTCATTCCCACAAATTCCAAGATTTGCTGATCTTGGTCATATTCAATATAGCAGGCGCATCCATCAGCCCCGGTCTAATTAAACACGTAAAATTACAAAATCAAAAGATGGGTGTACATGACTTAACAATATTATAAACAAAAAGTCTGTCAGAGGGCAGTTAGAATATACGTGAGAGAAAATTGTGGGATACATGTGATGTGAGGGAGATCAAGTCGCACCATTTATTAAGAATTTCTTGGTGCATTAACCAAAAATTCACCCAAAAAATAAATAAACGATTATTGCTATCTTCTAGATGGATTATTGCTATCTTCAGCTTAGATTTACCCTTTGCCTTCGTTGAGAGCATACACTCTCCAGTCATCGGATCACACAATGTATCCATTAGTGTGCTATGCAGACTTTCAGCAGCATGGAAGATCCTAGAGTATGCCTCTACCTCTGCAATATCCCTAGGAATAGGTCCAATCCAGTGCAGTTCTGATGCATCAAGAGAATCCAAGGTCTATAAAACACCGAAAAAAGAAGAAGTCATGTTCTATCAGTAGCAACTCAATCAAGTAATTCATGGATATAAAGATTGATGTTTGAGACAAAAGCTAACTTAATCATTTCCCTTTTACTTTTCAAGCAACCCCAAATTTTGGGCGAAAACCCCCAATTTGGCACTTGCGCAGGCGGAAACCCCCAATGTTGATGCCAAAATTAGACAGAAAGGGAGAAGAAGAAAGGAAGAGGGACGACATGTTCAATGGAGGCCAACTTGGCAGTTGATGGTTGGATTGATTTTGGCCAAAATAGAAAGAATCAACAAATCACAAAACAAAAAGAATCAATAAATTCCAACCAAATCAAGATTAAAGATCGCATCGAATAATTACAAAGAGCAACAAATAATGGAAGGAAATTACTAATCAAACGTATGAAGAACACAAACTGACCTTAATTCCTTCTTGGAAAGGCAACCGACATCAGTTTCAGCCCTTTGCGGAACGGAATTGGAGTCGCCATGCTTCGAATCGGAGGAATCCTTGTCAACTGGAGGAGGAGGAAGACCAAGAGGAGTAGACGGTGAAGTTCTCGATCTCCCATATCAAAGTCCGACTCGGACCGATGACTGGGGGTCGTGTACACGGGCGCACATGCGCTAGTAGCCTAGCACACAAGCCGAGTGAGGTTCCATTCTAAAACCAATTGACAATAGAAGGAGTAGCCCACCGACTCATATACTAGGGCTTTATATGTTCAACTTTTCGATGTGGGACACTTTGGTCTCATTCACATCTCTAACATCCCAAGAGCACCCTCCTTGACGTTCTAGACCTCGCCGATCCATGGCCTCCAATCGTTCGATTGAGAGAAGGGGGTCTGACTTCTGAGCAACGATGAACTTCATAAGACGTTTCCCCTTCGGCATCTCTTCTGACACAAAAGAATACCTATCCGAAAATAATAAAGACGAAAAATAAACCTTGAAGGAGTTGGGTGGTTGAGAGTTACCTGCGGTTACTATGGAGTAAGAAGTGGAGAACGTGGGAACCTGGAAATCCACAGGGTAAAACAAACCCTGCCACATAATTGCCACATAGATGCCAAATAAGGATGGAGAAGTGGAGAACGTTCTTCCTGACATCTGAAGCCAGGTAGGAGGGAGGTGGTGTAGTATAGATAAAAAAATCGGAAGTCGTCCTTATTGGAAAGTCTCCATCAATCGGAAACCTATTGGCCACAATCAAATTGGCACGTGAAAATGAATTGACGATCGTCAAAATATCAATGTCCAATCGTTGCGAGTCGTGATCTTCTTCTGGTACATCCACATCCACCATTTGAGATTTTTCAGCGTTCACTCTCCTCGCTCTACGATCTCCTCCTTCCCAGTTTTTCTCCACTCTGAGATCGATCCCGGAAAAATATCTTCTCCATTCCTAATCCATGGCTGAAAGCTTTCTCCACGAAGGCGGCGGCGTCGATTTCCTCGCCGACGAGAGGAAGAAAGCGCAGTTCGATGTTGACGCGTTGAAGATCGTTTGGGCCGGCGGAAAGGATGAGTTCGAGGTTTCTGATCGCATGGCTCGCCTCGTCGCCAGCGATCCGGTACGCCATCTCTCTCGATTTTGCCGAGTTTTGTTTGATTAGTTGTATTTTAGATTGTTATGGAGCTCATTTTTGTGGAATTGAAGTCGGAATTGAAAACCGTGTAGTGCACAACGTAGTTCATTTGATTTTGCTGTACTGCTAGAAAACCTATAAGAGGTTGTTGCTGAAAATTCCTGTTTCTTGATGCTGGTTTGTTTCTAGATTTAGTAAATGGATTTATTATCTGCAAAACTTCTTGGGGATGTTTATGCTGTTTAGTTAAATTCAAACATGGCTGCCACTCTTTCTAATTGAAGTCTGTGAATGCTGGTGTTTTTTAGGCTTTTAGTAAGGATACCAGAGTTATGATGGACAGGAAGGAGTTGTTTAACAGCACCCTTAGAAAAGCAGCTCACGCGTGGAAGAGAATCATCGAGCTTCGTCTTTCTGGTATGCATTACTTTTCTTAGATACTGAGTTTCTCTGTTAGCGATGGACTGATGGCGATTTCTTGTTATTAATGCAGAGGCGGAAGCAAAAAAGATGAGGTTTTTTATTGATGAACCTGCCTACACAGATCTTCATTGGGTAAATTCTATGGTCATGGAAGATACATACTGTTGAAGTGTTATTCTGTTGAATCTTTGAGAAATCTGATAATGGGAAGCACAAACTATAGCATGTAAAACTAAAAGTAAATAGTGTATCACTTAACGGCTTGCTTAGACACATTGTAAAGTTTACATTTTGTATTTGGTTTTAAGATCCTATTTTTCCGTTCCCCAGCTGAGTGGAAATCATTTGCTTTTAATTTCAGGGGATGTTTTTACCTGCTATTAGAGGGCAAGGTACTGACGAGCAGCAAAAGAAGTGGTTGCCACTGGCATATAAGATGCAAATCATTGGATGTTATGCACAAACTGAACTTGGTCATGGCTCCAATGTTCAAGGCCTTGAAACTACAGCTACTTTTGATCCTGAGACAGATGAATTTGTTATTCATAGTCCAACCTTGACCTCTAGCAAAGTGAGAAACACTGTCCCATGTTTATTCTCCTATGCTTCTATCTTGGATTAGTTAATATATTGAAGTAATTGCATTATAGATTTGCAGTTTAGGTACCTGATATCTATGCCAATGTTCAGCATAATGAGAATGTTCTAGTGATACTCTGCTATGGGCAAACCATTCATTATTCTGTTGTTCTGCTTGATTTGGTTGTCACTTGCAAAAGCTATATCCTAGGGGGTTGACCTTCTTCTATCCAAAGCGGGAATACTTTAGTGTTAGCTACTGTATGCTGATTGGACGTGAAAGATAGATTCTATGATGGTTTTGAATGTGTGCATAATTTCTCTCCGATTGAGATGTGCTGGTCGCTTTGACTGGATGCAGACATGTTCATTTTGCTAACACAAAATTAACTATCCATTACCATTATCTCATGTTGCATATCGAAGCATGACTGGAAGTGAAATATAAATATTGATGATTAAGTTGAATTTGGACAGTGAATAATTAATTACTTACAAATTTAAGAAGTCTCTCATTCAAAACCTAAAAAATATTGAAATCCAATCTGATGTCACTAGTCACTACCAAATAGTTCATGTTATTATATGCTGCTGTTTCGTTCATCCCATCACTATATACACGGATATATTGTTATATCCTAGTATGATGTACCCTTAATAAGGGGCTTGGGTGAGAATATAGGAGGGGGATTATGTTTTGGATTGACTTCGACTATTAATAATGATTGATTAGCGATCTCATAGTTCTGAAGTTTGACCTAGTCTTGTTTCACATTTTGGTAATCTGAACAGTGGTGGCCTGGTGGGCTGGGAAAAGTATCTACTCACGCAATTGTTTATGCACGTCTTAAAACGGATGGGAAGGACTATGGAATAAATGGTTAGTATCTTATTTTTCGGTCATGCAAATATTATGATACTCAATTTTATTTGTCAGAACATTTCTTTCTGAGGAGATTTGGTAACTTGTTATTAGAATGATGTTACAGTTTTGATTCTTTTGAATGAAAATGGAAACACTTTTCATTTCTTTAGTTGTGAACATGTTTAGTTTACTTAGGGCCATGAGAGCAATGCTAACTTTGCATCAAATGCTCGTGTCCAAGGTTTCATCGTGCAACTGCGAAGTTTGGACGATCACCTACCATTGCCTGGAATTACTGTTGGTGATATTGGGCTGAAATTTGGAAATGGAGGATATAACAGCATGGACAATGGGGTTCTAAGGTTTGATAATGTGCGCATCCCGAGGGATCAGATGTTGATGCGGTTTGTTCTCTTCACTTTCACAGTCTCACCCAATGTTTACTTGTATTAGATTGTGCAACGCCAATATTTACTTGTATTAAATTGTGCCAACATAAGAAAAATTATCTATTCAAGGGTAGAACTATTTGTGGACAGTCTATTCATCAGTTAGGGTGTTTCACTCTTGCCCTTCTTGAACCTGTGAGAGCTGTAAACTTATATGGCATTCATGTTACTGGGAGCTTATAGTTGTATCATGTCTTGTTTTCTTTCTCTTCAGTGTTTCTAGTTACGGAGTATTATTTATTATCCTTTTTTTTTTGCTTTGGATTTTGTACTCAAGCATCTGTGATCATCTCTCTTTCTGTATTAACTTACATGATTAAGCACTGAAATGACATATACGATATGTACTTGTTTTAGCTGTTACATTTCTATTGAGCTTGTCATATGATAAGTTTCTGTTTTCAGGGTGCAACAGATAACAAGGGAGGGGAAAGTTGTCCAGTCAGATGTTCCACGACAGTTGCTTTATGGCACTATGGTGTATGTGAGGCAGGTGATTGTATCTGATGCTTCATCTGCTTTGTCACGAGCTGTCTGTATTGCTACAAGGTACAGTGCTGTGCGTCGACAATTTGGTTCAGAAAATGGGCGTGAAATCCAGGTAAATCACAGAAGTTACTGGTGACCTAATTCTGTCTGTAAAATGGAAATTGTTGTGGCAATGGTGCTTATAACATTGTTGTGAATTGACTGGATGGTATCAGACAGAATCTCTCATTTTTACAATCACTTTGACATTCGTAATCAAACATCTATTTGTTTATTTATTAATTTATTGCCACATAATAGATTTGAAAAAATTAATGTTTACTTATTTTCCCATCCTACTATCTACTATCGCCTTCTTTACTTATTTCTATGTTAAGTATTTTCTATAAAAAAAAACTAGCAGTTTAATTATAGGAAGATTACTTCCCTATTTAATCAAATGGAAATGATATGTGTTTTTTTAACTTCAAATGTGCCCTTTTAATTGCTCATTAGTGGCGGGGTATATAGTATTCACATGCTGATGTAGGATTGGAAAAGTGTACAAGATTAAAGGCAGCATATTAAAAACGAGTCTGAAAAGCTGGGAGTTTGAGGAGGGAAGAAGAGGGAGAGAGTTTTAATTTCGAACGATCGGTATCAATTAACCATAAGTCATTATCACATTCTGCTCTAATGTAATATTTTTGATAAATCATACTACGTATATGAGAGACTGAGGCAGAAGAGTAAACAGAAAAAACTTCCTAAATACTATTCTCAATAATCTAATAAAACTGAGATTATATATATTGATCTAATAGGATAACTACACCAAGAGGTATTTAATTTAGTAAATGAACATCCTTAATATGGTTTCTATTTTATGATTTTTATCATTGTAGGTGATTGACTACAGAACACAGCAAGATAGGCTTTTTCCTCTACTCGCTTCTGCCTATGCATTTAGGTTCGTTAGCCAGTGGTTAAATTGGCTGTACACTGACGTTACTGAAAGATTGCAAGCCAATGATTATTCTACACTGCCGGAAGCTCATGCTTGTACTGCTGGCTTGAAGTCATTGACAACATCTTTCACATCTGTATGTTTTACTTGAAGACCTCTTTATTCTGATGATGCAATTGAGTTTCTGGCTTCAGTTGGTGTATCTGATGATTTTTGTATCTTCCATGCAAAAGAATGTCATTCACGGATGTTCAATTCTCCCTGATAAATTTCCAACTTTCGGAATGAGAGGATATTCTAAAAACAGTAATTATAGGGTTTCAATAGAATAAAAGAAAATACATACAGGACATGCTACAATTGCTCTGCATTTTCTCATATTGGAACCATATCTTGGACATGATCCTTTTTCATTCTTGTTGTAAAAATCTCTCATCTTTGTTAGGATGTGCATGAGTGCGTCTTGGTTCCCGATTAAGCGTAGGATTGGGTTATAGGCCTTTTTTTTTTGTGTTTGTGTGTGTGTTGGTTTCAAACTGTTCTTAATCTCAGCATGGTACATGGTTTCTACTACCGTTGTTGCTTAGAGCCCCATTCTGCTTTACCAAATAGGTTTCTATTGATTTATGCTTCTGCCTGCATTTGACTGATTCCAATTTGTGATGTATCTCAATATCTGTTAAGTTTCCAGATACAATTTGGGAGATGGCCTTCTGAGATTCTCCTTATACATCTTAGATTCATAGGGTGGTCCTTTTTTAGGATGTCCTTGTATTGTTACGTTGTTTTAAAATATTTAGATGCTTTCTGAGAAAATAGTACTGTATTGTTTGTCGCCACAGGATGCAATTGACGAATGCAGAAAACTTTGTGGTGGACATGGTTACCTGTGCAGCAGCGGGCTTCCAGAGCTCTTTGCTGTTTATGCTCCAGCTTGTACATACGAAGGCGATAATGTTGTGCTACTCTTGCAGGTTCAGCTTTATCTCTCTCTTGATTTTTTCCCCATAATATTCAGCAGTACCTAGTTGAGTTTATTTTTTTTGGTCTACGAATCGTAATATCTGGTTTAGTTTGACACAAGGACGAGTCAAGATTTTATTCAGTTTGCAGCTTCTTGGCCTACATTTGGACGGGTCAAGATTTTATTCAGTTTGCAGCTTCTTTGCAGGTTGCTAGATTCCTGATGAAGACTGTTTCTCAGCTAGGATCAGGGAAGAAGTTTGTTGGTACAATAGCGTATATGGGGCGTGTTGAACATTTATTGAACTGTCGCTGTGATGTTCAGAGAGGTTTATCATGCAGCTCTTTCTTTCATTTGCTCCTAGTCTAAATTATCAATATGCTAGGGACCTATATAGCTAGTAAGTTGAGTATCTGCTTTCCGTTTAATCTTAGGGCATTACCTCTTAACCATATCTATTCCTTTATTTCCTTCTAGCTGAGGACTGGTTGAAGCCAAGTACTGTTCTTGAGGTTTTTGAAGCGAGATCCGCTAGGATGGCAGTTTCATGTGCTAAATCACTCAGCAAATTTCCAAATCCGGAGGAAGGTATATATTTCAATAACCAGATCCCAACTTTCCTGTGTCCATGACCTCTACTTTTCTTCGCTTGTTTAAAACAAGTCTATATCTGAGAAAAGGATGCATTCTCTCTTGCAGGCTTCGCAGAGCTATCAGCAGATACCACTGGAGCAGCAATTGCTCACTGCCAGTTGATTGTGGTCTCTAAGTAAGCTTCCATCTTTAATCTTTTTGACACTCGCAGTTGAATTACTCAATTCCAACCTCCTGATATGGTTGTGCAATAACAAGATCGTCGTCATATCACCAGCTTTTATATTGCTAGGTCTAAATGTTGGTAGCTCTAAATTTCAATCATTTGGATATAGGAAATCTTTAGTTTTGAGTGGAAAATTTCCAGTTTTAATGTTCTTGAGTTTGTCAAATTGTTCTTGAATGTGTCAAATTGTATAGCATCATCAATAATGTCGGTTGCTAAGTCAACGAGTCTTTAGTCACTCGTATTTAGATCTTGGATTCTTCATAGTACAACTCTACTGATTCCTTCTCTTGCATTCTCTTCAGATTCATCGAGAAACTGCAGCAAGACATTCCAGGCGAAGGACTAAAACATCAGTTAGAGGTCCTCTGCGGCGTCTACTCGTTGTCCCTCCTCAAAAAGCACCTCGGTGACTTCCTCGCCACCGGCTGCATCACCTCCAAGCAAGCGTCTCTGGCAAACGTTCTCCTTCGATCCTTATACTCTCAGGTTCTCGTCTACACCTGCCAATTTTCCGTCTTTCCCCTTTTTTATCCGCTCATCCTCTTCATTGACAGGTCCGCCCCAATGCCATTGCGCTGGTCGATGCGTTCAACTACACGGATCACTACCTCGGCTCAGCCTTGGGCCGGTACGATGGCAATGTATATCCGACGCTCTACGAGGAGGCATGGAAGGATCCGCTGAATGGCTCGGTTGTCCCTGATGGTTACCATGATTACATTAAACCAATCCTCAAGCAACAGATCAGGACAGCTCGGCTATGAGCACGAACCATCGCCATCGAGTTGTAGCTCTAGTGTTGTCGTCAATAACGATCTCCGACGGCTACAAATTCGCCAAAGCGGAAAAGGTAAGACATGTTCTAATGTTCTATTGAGGACGGACATATGGTTGTACAATTCCGGATTTTACGGTGCATTTGGAGGTTTAAAAGGAATAGATGTGCCCATCAATTGAATAACATGTACTCCATATTTCACAATGTGCTGTTGTCTTAACTAGTTTGAAGTTGCCACTTATAAGAGCATCTCCAACAGTTTTCCCATTTTGGAGATTTTGGTGTTTTGGGAGAATTTTAAGGGGGGTTTTTGGTCCAACAGATTCCCCATCACAAGCAGCAGAAAAAATGGGGAGGATTCTCTAAATATGCAGCATTTTCCAAACTAAATAATTCTTCAAATCTTTGAAATATAGAAGCGGTTGGATTTAAAGCAAAAATAATTTAAAGAATATGTATTTTGTTTCCCATCTAGGGGAAAATTTTAGGAAAGCTGTTGGAGATTAATTGAAGATATTTTTTCCCCACAAAACCATCCTTAAATTAGCTTTTCTTTCCAACAACTACCTTTATAACTAAAAAAATTGTGTAAAAGTAAAATTATTATAGTTAATTTATCTTATTTAAAGGTTGACTTTAATATTACTTAAATATTTGATATTTTTTTGACATGTTCATTAGGATAATAAAAAATAAAATATTACTCCATCCGATCGGAAATAAACGATGTTTGACTTTTGTACACGTAGTCTTAGGAGCTAAAAATTAGATAAAATCTTATTTATTTTAATTATTTTTTTTCACAATTTAATACTTATTGATCGGAGGGAGTATATATTTTTATTTTTTAGAATATTTTTTATACTTATTACTAATACTTAAAAAAATTATTTATGAAGTTAAAAAAGCGTTAAAATAAGTTAAATACGATATCAATTTTTAAGCATAGATAGGATTTGTGAGTGGATTTTTAGAATACCCTAATTCCTTAATCAGTGAGTTTTTTTTTTGCAAAAAGTTGCCTAATTTAATGGCGGTTTTAGAGCATAAGCCCATGGTTGTGGCCTTTACCTTAAGGTAAGAGGTGGGAAGGGGTTACGTTGGTAGAGAGAGGTAACCTCTTCCTTTTTTTTTTTTTTTTTTATGATAAAGTAGGTTGATATATTTTACATTTAGATTTATTAGTTGTAATAGGATTTAAAATGAAATAAAAATATATTTATATTTCATTATTTTTTAAAATAAAATATCTCATTGGTTTAATTTTATTTTTTTCTATAATTTGAGCCCAATTTTATCCTATATATAACCTCATCTTGATCTAGTGTAGTTGCACCTATTTTCTTAACCATGGATCACAATAATCCAAATACTCCACTCATTCCAAATATGTCTTTTGATCCAAATCTTCTAAAAAATCCTCAATTTCAAGTGATGTTGCAAATGTTTAACAATTCTTCAACACCCGAATATCCAAATTATACCCCACATAATCCTACCAATGTATACAATCCTTTTTTTTTTTCCAAACCAACAACATTTTGAGCATTCTCCGGGTGTTCAAGGGAGTGCCACTCGAAGTCCAACCGAAGATTCAAGGCAAGTCCATCAAGTACAAGAGAACGAAAAAGTCGTTGTTCACAATAAAATATGTTTTAAATTTTTTATTTATTTTAATCTAAATGTAATAAAATATATTTATATTAACTACTTGCTATTTTTATTTATTTATAACATTATAAATAAAAATAATTCACAATAATATATGATGATACACATATAATAAAGGGAAAGATATAAAGGAAAAGAAAAGGTGAAAATAAATTTGAAAAGAGGTAAAAGAGGTTTCCCATTGTTGTAGAGGAAAACTTTTAGAAAAAGGTAGAAAAAGTGAAAATTATTTTAAATAAAAAAATAAATGAATTGTAAAATTGTGATAGGAAGATGGTGAAAAAAGGGGGAAAGAGTTCCCATAGTTGTGGATAGTCTTATGTAAAATATCCGAAACATTGAATTGCCTAATTTAATTGCACCAGCTCCCCCAATACCGCCATTTGTTCCCCCCTTACCCAATTCAAAATGCCAACAAAAAAAATTAAATTAAAAAAGTTAAATAAAAAAGGGCCCCCACCACCCCCACCTCACTCCGTCACCGACTCACCGTTTCCTACCCTAATATAAACCGACCTCTCCACCGCCATTTGTGTGTCGCTCTCTCTCCGTCGCCATGATACCTCACTCGTTCTCCGTCGACACCCACTCTAAATCCGCCGACCTCGCCTCTTCCCTCCTCTCCGCCACCACCATCCCCCAAATCTCCGCCGCCCTCTCCTCTGTCGACTCCCACCTCCGCTCCCTCTCCCCGGACCTCTCCCGCCACTTCTTCTCCCTAACTTTCCCCTCCCTCCTCTCCCAGCTCTTCGGCTTCTCCGACTCCTCCCCCAAAGCCTCCCCGGCATGGATCGACACCGCCTCCGCTTCTCCCGACCTCTCTGCCTCCCTCTTCTCCCTCCTCTCCCCCTCCGGCGTCCTCCTCTCCTCCATCTCCGCCGTCGACCGCCTCGGCCTCGTCCGCTACGTCTTCCCCTCCGAACGCCTCCCTGACTGGCTCCGATTCTCCCTCTCCGGCGACCGCGATTGCCAGGCGGTCTCCGATCTGTGCCCTATGCTGCGAGGTAAGGTTAAGTCGGATCAGGTTAAAGGTCGCTCCCTCTATCAGATTGAATTGAATGTGTTTGAGTATTACTTGTTCTGGTTCGCTTATTATCCTGTATCTAAGGGGAGTAATGAGACCTCAATCCCGGTTCCTGCTCCGAAGAGCAAGAAATTCGCGATCGAGAATTGGACCTCGTCGCTTCCTGTGTTCTCGGGAGGTGCTAGGCGTGGAACGGAGCAGAAGAGTGAGTGCAATCTTTACACGCGGCTGCTTTATGCTTATCTCCGTGCTTTTGTGCCGATGTCTGATGCAAATGCGTATCAGCCGTTTTGTAGCTCGCTGCTTCATTACTCGAATAGTGTTGATGATTCGGTTGCTTTGAAGGCGGAGTTCTTTGTCAGTGCTTTGATACATTACTGGTTGGTTGGTAATGATTTTTCGCCGCTGCCTGTCAGTGTGCGGAAATCTTTTGGATTGTCTGTTCCTTTTAGGGCTATGCTGGGCGACGTGCCTCCTGTTGCTGGTTTGGAGGAGGTGGTGAGTTTGTTTGTTAGGTACTTGAGTTTGTGCTCCATTGTGGCTGCAGAAGTACATGAGGTTGGTGGAAGTCCAAGGTGGAGGAAGTCAGGTTTTGCTGACAATATGAAATCTGTGGAGGCGGCATCTGTATCTACTAGTTTACCATCTGCTGGACCTTGGAACTTATGGATTCAAAGGCCACTATACAGGTTCATATTGAGGACGTTTCTGTTTTGTCCTGTTGGGAGTTCCATGAACAATGTGTCTGGGGGTATTTCTGTTTGGATTGCTTATATGGAACCTTGGAAGCTTAGCACGGATGATTTCTTGGAACTTGATTCAGTGGTGGGCAGTCCGAATAAAACACTTGAGAAGTACCATGGTCAGTCAAAAGAGCACAACTATTCACCTGCTTGGCAAGACTATGTTTTATCCAACTATCTCTACTACACTTCTTTGGTTATGCACTTCATTGGCTTTGCACACAAATTCCTCCATACCAACCCTGAACTGATGATTCAGATGGTTGCCAAGGTTAGTTGTCTGAAGTGTTCAATCTTTTTCTCCTTCATCTGCATCCCAATAAGGTATCTGTGTGTTTTTGATCATATCATATATTATATCCTTCAGATTTTGCCGAATCTTAAGCTTTTCTACTACGGACTTGTGTGGTAGGATAATGGAGTCTATATATAATTGAGTTATGATCCACATTCGTCTATTATCAATTTATCATCCATTATGCTTCTTTTTTTCTCACCTTTCTTAACATGGTGATGTGTGTGTGTCAAGATGAGGTTTAAGAGGATATGTTTTTCATGGGACATGCTATGGTATTTATGCAAATCAATTACTTTTGGAAGCGGAACTTATGTTTTGTTTTTTTCAGCATCATTGTTTTTAAATGCCTGGGTGGTTCTTTTACTTCTTAGATATTGTTTGCCCGTGTCGTCGTTTTGTTTTGCTAATATAGTTAAAAGTAATACAGATAATACAGATTATGTTGCATGACAACTTGAAATCCCAGATTGGAATAGATTTGTGGGCAATCCAACAGAAGGACCTGAATGTACATTCAAATAGGACAATGTGGTTTTTGAATGCTGTTGTCTAATGCAAAACTGCTGATATTTTGCAGAGCTATGAAAATGTTTTGTAATAGAAGTAGGTCAATAAGTAGACTGTGAAGGAGTCATAATTCGTGAACTTGAGGCAGTCATCAGTAAGATGATGGAAGCAAGACTTCTATTTATTGGTCTTTTAAACTTTCCTGTGTTGTCATGAGTAGCAGTTTGCACTTTGCAGCGCCTGAATTCCGCTGAACATTCATTCATTTGTTTGTAAATCAAATGGTCTACTTGATCTGGCATTGTTTACTTTTAGGGAAATGATGTGTAAGAGTTTACACTGGTTCACATTTTGTACCATTACACCCTAAATATTTCTGTCCAGGAATTTTTTCCCACACTTCCCTGTTTTGTTGCCTCCATCCCTTATTGCCTCTGGTCTTTCAGTGTATTGTGTACATCTTGCTAGATATAGTAGTTTTTTTGCAGCCCTATTAATGAAACATCATCATTACTGTCCACAAAATGCCCTTTACCGAAAGGAAAATGTCAACAAATTAACACATCACTTAATGTTCACAAACACAATGGAACTGGTTTGTGCACTGCTATATTTTAGTTTCCTTGAGGAGTAACTCAGCTTCTATACAACATGTTTTTCAAGTTCAAACCGAAGTACTATTATTATGTTTGCCATCAAGTGTTTTCTTTATAATATTTTTTAAATCTTTTTTAAAGAACTCTGTATTTTTTAAAAAGAAGAAAAGAAATCATGTTATTTACAAAATGGTAAGCAGTTGTCTCTCCTGCTCCTCAAAAAGTATCACCTACTCCAATTTTTCAAAGATCATTGTCCTGCTGTAGTTTTTGCTTATATCTGGTTAGCATAATTTACAACCCTTAGCATGTTGTTGACCTCTCATTAATATGTTGTTTCTTCTTCAGCGCTTAGCATTTTATACAATCACGAGAATGGCAGCATGTTAACATGTTTGTTTTTTTGATGAAAAAAAAGTTGACATCAGTTATTATTCTTCTGCCCTTCACAAATTAATCAGAACTCCAAATGACTGAAACTAATTGTCCAGATATCATCAGAGGAGAGACACTGAGAAGGACTGATTTTTCAAGTTCTGTTTGAAGCAACCTGTCTGGTTGCAGTAAGTCTGTTTTCCAATTTTTATAAATGACTGTTTATGTTCTTTAAAAAGTAGATGGAAGTGGCATGTGCAATAGTATGGAAAGTTAGTGTGAGTTATCTCTTTCTTGTGCTGTCTACAACCTGCTGTCCAGATATAAATAAAAAGGAGAGTGATCAGTACTCTGCAATAACTGATGTTTATTTGCTTGAGCTGTCCTAATAGCTTTTGAGCATTGATACTATTAACCCACTGATGTCAATAATAGATCACTCACATAATTTTTTTGGTGTTTTTAACTTCCATGCAATCATGCATGCCACTAATAGCTATTTATGTCTTCAACTCTGTGAGGCTTCAGCTGTCAAATTTGTTTATGCAGATAATAAATATGCTCACCTGTTCAAAAGAACTTCTAGATCTGATAAAGAATGTTGACGCTGTTTTCCACTCTAGACAAGCTGGATCATGCAAGTCATCACTTCACAACTTATACAAGTTTGTTACACCCATCCGTGAACAGTTGCAGGTAAACTCTAAGTTCTAAGTAGGGTAACATTTTAGATCTCTTACAACCTTTCTCAATTGTTACGTGGTACGAATTATGGTATTGAATCAACATCTGATCCTGACTTTTCAATTGGAACTTTTTAACAATTTGGTAACAACTATCCTGCTTTGTGTTACACTGTTACTACTGGTAGGACTGGGAGGATGGCCTATGTGAGAGTGGGGCAGATGGGTCGTTCTTACACGATAATTGGAACAATGACTTACAACTTTTCAGTGATGGAGAGGATGGTGGCCAGCAGTTACTTCAGGTTGATTTGCTTAGTCAATCTTCCCTCGATTTGTGTTTCTTGCTGTGATCTTTATGTATAAGTCTAATATTTGTGTATGACATTTTCCTCAGCTTTTCATATTACGGGCAGAATCAGAGCTGCATGCCATTTCTGCTGATCCAAGCAGCCTTCAGAGCATAGATTTATTGAAGTCCCAACTTCACTGTTTGTTTGGTGATCATGTTCTCAAGCAAACCCCAAGCACACCAGGCAAAGCACCATGCATCCAATCCCGTGAGGAAATATTTATGCCAAGAAGGCTCGGTAAACGCTCAATGAAAGATGTCAAGTACAAGGGTGATTGGATGAGACGCCCGATCTCAGATGATGAGGTGGCATGGCTTGCAAAGCTGCTCATACACCTATCCGTTTATCTGAACGAGAATCTTGGGCTAAACCAGGTAGATATCCATGAACCCCCCACTTGTTCATATGTGGAGATAGCCAGTGATAGAGGCAACGACGAACGTGGGCCCATGGACGCCTGCAAGATCATCTCAAGCTCATTGATTTCCTTGCTTCTAATGCTGAGACTGGCCATGCTTAAATTGATGGTAAAGCATGGTGTGAAAGTAAACCTCAGGATTTTCGCCTCGAAGAAGTTCATGATGCTAGTGCTTCTGTTTCTGGTGTTCAGCTTTCTAAGAAAAACCTTCAGGTTGGTTTTGTGATCTCATATGCAAGCTAGAAAGGAAGGTGGTTTTGTTTGCCCTTTTTTTTTTTTTTTGCAGAGATGCACACTATTCGCTGTTTTGGTGTAAATAGCTCCCGAGACGAATGGCGCATGCTCGAAGAGAATTTTGGTACAAGTATACATGGGTTAGTTCCCTTTGTTTTCTTCCATGCTGTGGAATCTGAGTTTATACGTCATTATACCTTCATGTTACTGAGCTCTGGGCACCATACATCGGTTTGAATGGGTATGGTTTACAGGTTTGAGTTGGGTAAGTTTTCTTTTATAGGTTGGATCATGCTGTTTATGGGTATTGGATTGGTTTGCTTGCTGGGGTTTTTTGGTTGTGTTGGTATTCAGTTCTAAATTTTCCCCTCAGCCCCTCACTTTGATTTATGTTCCAAGTATACTTGAGCAATAGCTGCCTGTTACTGCAACCTGCTAAATTTGGGTCGGATTTGGGAAAATTTGGGTTTTGTATATTTCGAACCTTCGTAAATTGAGTTAATCTAAGGATTGTATTATATGCACCCATGACAGGTGCTATATTCACTACATAGAACGGATCTATGATCTGTCCGTTATAATTTTTTTTTAAAATACACGAACGGCGGAGCGGATCATATATATAAAGAAACACAAAATAAGAAAATAAAAAGCTGTCCAGCAGCTTTAAAAAAAATGTATTTTTCACTCCCCAAAAGTAAAAGCTCACTGCTTTTTTTTTTTTTTTTTTTTTTTTTTTTTTTAATAATACATAGGACGGATCCTAGATCTGTCCGTGTATTTAAAAAAAAAATTACAATGCGTCTTATGGAGTGTATATAGCACCTGCCAATGCAATAGATGCATATAGCCACCCTGTAATTTAATTTAGGTATGTTAGATTTCGAGTTTTGATTATTACAGATTCGACTGTTCGAGTGTGTTTTATATTGGTCAGTTTTGTTTGGGGTTTCGAGCTAATTGGGTTTGAATTGGGTTTTAGATAATGAATTTTGATAAAAATTTAGGTATTGGGTCAAATGGTTTCAAACATATTGGGTTGGGGTTTCGGGTTTGAGAGTCTGGTCTTACGAACTTACATACACAATTGAATTAAATGAACGCCCTTTAGTTTACATAAGGTCATAGAGTATAAATTTTATACCTGGCCGACGGTCCCACCCAGGCGGCCCATATTATCATGTGAACAGATCAACTTATTTTAGCAGTTCAACCGAGATACCTATGCCATATTACTTTTCAATATTAGATTATTTTTTGAGCAATCAATATTAGATTATTAATAATCCGAGTCGACAATATTCGGTGTTAAATATAGTTTTGAACTCCATCCATCTTGAAATTTATGTCGTTTTAGGTCTTTATTCTATTATCAAAATAGATGTCATTTTAGGTTTTCTAGATAAGAGATAGTAATAATTTGTATCGATTTATGTTATGTTGACTTTTTAAAAAAAAATTGATTGGTTAAAAAATATAGGGGATATTAAAAAAAATTATACTCGTAAAAAAGTTAATGGAATGATGATGATGTTCATTGAGGGTGAGTGTTTTATTAAAATTTGTACAAAATTCTAAAATGACTTAAATTTTGAGATGGAGGGAGTATTATTTTAGGTGTTTGTTGAAACCGGAGTTGTTGAAATCGAAGTCGTTGAAACCGATGTTGCTGAAACCCGAAAATGCACTAAAACGAACAACAATATAAACACATAAAGTTTGGGCTAAAAACGTAAATACAAAATGTGGTCATCTTTTGGTAGTTATTAAAGGTTCAACACATTCATTGGACCAAATTGACGAAGCAGAGCAAGTCGCGATTCGGTGAACGGCGGTGGTTGTAGGCTCGAGTCCAGTGCGGCGGCGGCGGTGGGAGATGATAGAATCGACGGGAAACAGATCCGAGTCCAGTGCAACATCCATTGAAATCGGAAGTTCCGGCCACCTTCAAATCGATTCCGAGATCGGGTGGTGCAATTGTGATAACGAAGGCCTGCGCAAGTTCGAACGGTAACTACAAGCCCGGTCGCCTCCTTAGTTGTTGCCGCAGCCATGGGAGAGATCTTAAGAGCGACGGTGGTGTTCTACAGGTCTAGATATGAGAGGAGAAAAAGAAGCAGCGGCGCACCAACGATTGGAAGCTAGATCTAGAGCGGGGGCCATGTCGGCCGTGACTAATTTGATTAGATGGAAGAACAAACCTATCGACAAAAGAGGAATATAAGAGGGACAAGTTTGTCCAGAAAATAAAAGGTGGACAAAAAGCTAATTAAACAAGCACATAGGACACTTCCCAATAAAGGCCAAAACAATGTCTCGTACCGCAAATTTATTCTTTACTTTTTAACATAAAAATAGTTCAATACCTCCATTGTATTTGTTTTTTTTTATTTAAATAAATTTGATATTAATATATGCTCAATTAGCTAATTAATTGTTTCCAATACTTCTTAATTGTTACGTAATTAATATCGAGTTAGTATAAAGATATCTTTCAAAAATTTTAATTTAAATAAAATGGTACACTTTTAATCGATGTAATTTTTTGGCACAAAGTAGTGTGCTTCAAACTCAATAGCTTGGTGAGTTGATTAATGGACCTTTTGCCAAAACTAATGCACTTTTCACATAAAATGCACTAATTTTTTTGGTTAAAATAAAATGCACTAATTCATGCCAAAAAAAGAAACCGATTTTCGAAATATACCATTTTATACCAAAAAGTGCATCATTTGCCCGTCTATAAACTTTCCGTTCTCACATGGACTTCTGAAACCTAATTTAAGAGGTTTTTACTATTTTCAACCGATTTATTCCCCTTTCTCAAAAATACGATTTTTTTTAATCTCGAGTTTGAAATCGGGCACCAATTTTAGGTTTATTAGACCATCTTTAACAACTTCTTTAAAATTTCTCTAAAATAAAACACAAAATACATATTTTTGAAATTATTTTTGTTTCAATTTCAATAGTTTTCCTATTTATAAGATTAGGAAATTATTTAGTTTTGAAAAATGTTGCAGATTTAGAAATCATTTTTATTTTTTCGGCTGCTTCCTATTTTGGATAATGAGTTGGAGAATTGATTGTACCTTAAATATTTTCAAAAACTCCAAAATTGAGAGTTTAATTTGCTAGAAATGCCCTTACTATAGCAATAAATTTGTATACATCAATATCTTAATATACCATGCTTATTGTTAGGATGTCTTGAATCTAATTGGTTTAGACTTGAACTTTATTGATACATCTAATTTAGACTTATTTTAAGCTATAAAATCTCCTATAGGCAAAACCCTAAAAGTATTCTGAAAAAGCTCGATCCAACAAGAGTACAAGACCTCCATTTTTGGTGGGATCCGGGAATCTACCTGGTGAGGTGATCAATATTCCCAACGGGCTTACCTGACCCGCATCGAAATAATCGACACGGCCCAACCTGTGCCGCGGGAAGAAATCTAACTATGAGTCCGAAACATTATTCCCTTATTGAGTTTTTTCTGGACAATTCGGGAAATTGGTTTGCTTACCTGTCGTCGTTGATTATCTTGAGGACCAACAACAAACTTTTAATTCTAATGGAAAGTTTTACTAAGGATGAACAAGGTCTATATCTGCGGAGCAAGTCCAGTGAAAGACTTTGATTTTACTACGGAATAGATTCTTTGTGACGCGTATGACTTCCTCTCCCAATTCTCCTTGCTTCAAATTTCTTTCTTAAGTTCACTTGGCCTTGATACGATCCTTCTTTTTCCTTTTCTCTCTTCCCTCTCTCCTCCTTGGTTGATATGCACAATAGATCTGGGAGACAGTAGCCTCTCTTGTATAGCCTCCCCTCTTTGATGGTGAATCGAGAAGATTTTGCGATTACTTTCTTAGCAGCGTCTCTTTCTTCGGGTAAGACGCCCTTTCCCAGATAGTCCGCGATCGGCGTTCTCCAATCTTCCGTTTCAATTCCCTGCACTTGGTAGACTTCTTGGATAAGTCTTCGACTGTTCATCCTTTCGAGGATCACTTCCTTTCCTACTTCCTCAGGCATAACAGCTCCCAACCGAGCCAGCGCGTCTGCCTGCTGATTGTCACTTCTGGGAACAGCCGTTAGGCAAAAACTCAAGAAAGCTTTTGACAACGCCCGTGCCTTTCTTTGATAATCAGGCATTAAACCGGTTTTTGCCTCATATTCTTCTGTTATCTGCCGCGTCACTACTTCCGAATCGGTGTAAACTGATACTTGCCTGGCGCCTTTCACTAAAGCTACTTCTAGTCCTGCAAGCAGGGCTTCGTATTCAGCCTCGTTATTTGTAGCTTGGAAGTCTAATTTGTAGGTGTAATTGTATTGTCGTTCATCCGGTGCTGTGAGGGTAACCCTAGCTCCGCACCCATCTTTATTGGCTGCACCATCCACCCTGAGTGTCCATTCACTTTTTTCTGTTTGAGCATGCAATTCAAAACTGGTTTTGCCTATAAAATCGGCTAAAACCTGTGCCAGAGCTGCCTTCCGCGGGGTATATTCGATTTCAAACTCCGTCAGCTCGACCGCCCACTTCATCATTCTCCCCGACAGGCATGGAGAGTGGAGGATTTGACGCATCGGCAAGTCAGTCATTACTCGGATAAGGTGATCCTGGAAGTATGGCCTCAACCTTCTTGCCGCGAATATCAGACACAAAATCATTTTCTCCACTGGTTCATACCACGTTTCAGCATCCTGCAGCACACGACTGATGTAATAAACTGGGTATTTTTCTTCTCGCGGCACAGGTTGGGCCGTGTCGATTATTTCGATGCGGGTCAGGTAACCCCGTTGGGAATATTGATCACCTCACCAGGTAGATTCCCGGGTCCCACCAAAAATGGAGGGATGAAAATCTACAGCTTCTGAATGATGTCTGGGTGGCTTAGCTTTCTCTTTCCTGAATTTTCCAGCAAGCTTCCCAAAGAGACCTGGATTCCATGTGTTTGCTTTAGAACTGGACGCGGCTGCTTCTTCTGTCTCAATCTGCCTTGACACCCGCTCTCTCAAGTCATCGTAACTTGTTGGTTTCTTCCGAAACAGGTATGTCTTGAAGTCTCCTTCCGCTAAATTCCCCATGAGTATGATGATTGCCGATTCATGATTAAAGTTGGGGATTTGTACTACCATGCTGGTAAAACGAGTGAAGAAGTGCCCCAAGGATTCCCCAGCTCCTTGCCTAATGGAATTCAGGTCGAGCATGGTCTTCTTTCTCGATCGCGCACTTCCGAAATGGGACGTGAAGATGTGGGACATCTGGGCAAAATTGGTTACAGAACCTTTTGGAAGGTTTGTGAACCAGGTGAGTGCGATCTTTGTTAAGGTTGAAGGGAACGTTCTACACAACATGGCATCATTGTATTCGTTTATTCCCATTGCGGTCGTAAAGTGGCAAAGATGATCTTCAGGATCAGTCGTCCCATCATATTTCATGAGGTTCACATCTCTCCACCGTTTTGGCACTGTCGCGGAACAAATTTCCTGGGTAAACACTGATGGAAAAACCGCTGGTGCGTTTTCGTTTCTCTTCTCCGGTGAGTTGGATTTTGTAGAGGTGGAAACGTCTGTTGACCTTTCTCCGCGTCGATGTTTATTCTCTCGGTGCCACTGATCATTCTGCCATGTCTGGCGTGGTATTTCTTGATTCTGAAAACCATAGTTCCAGTTGCTGGGATTATCGTACGCAGTGTTATATCTATCAAAATTTCCATACTGCTCTTCCTATCGATAATTCCCCTGTTGACGCGAATTCTGCCCCCACTGATCATAATAAAAGTATTGAGACTGCTCTTGCTGAAAGGGGTTGGGTTGCTCGCGACGTGCCTCATAGTACCAGAAGTTCTGTGGTATGTATCCTCCTTCTAGTCCATGCTGATTGCTATGATGAAGTGGAGGGGTACTGAGGTGCTGATCTCCCATT
Source organism: Persicaria maculosa (assembly GCA_963922045.1). Taxonomy (NCBI): domain Eukaryota; kingdom Viridiplantae; phylum Streptophyta; class Magnoliopsida; order Caryophyllales; family Polygonaceae; genus Persicaria; species Persicaria maculosa. The sequence goes on along the minus strand of OY998259.1, from coordinate 21,382,144 downwards.
TCGCCATCCGGATTTGGTGGTGGTGTCAATGGGATATACATGCTTGAGGCCTCCTGATCCTGGTGAATCCCTTGGCTCATATCCTGGGTTGGATTGTTTTGGCTATCACTCATCTTCTTAGTGTTGCGAATCTGTCGATAGTGAAAGGTTTAACTTTACATGCAAAAATTTATATTTCTAAATTCAAACTCAGACCCTAGCTTTTTTCAAAGGTCTGAGGGTCTTTGTCTGACTTCATCGAAAAGAACTTTTTTAAGAGAACCCTTTAGTGTGAGGGGGTTCCCACAGACGGCGCCAGTGAAAAAGCTCGATCCAACAAGGCCTCCATTTTTGGTGGGACCCGGGAATCTACCTGGTGAGGTGATCAATATTCCCAACGGGCTTACCTGACCCGCATCGAAATAATCGACACGGCCCAACCTGTGCCGCGGGAAGAAATCTAACTATGAGTCCGAAACATTATTCCCTTATCGAGTTTTTTCTGGACAATTCGGGAAATTGCTTTGCTTACCTGTCGTCGTTGATTATCTTGAGGACCAACAACAACAGACTTTTAATTCTAATGGAAAGTTTTACTAAGGATGAACAAGGTCTATATCCGCGGAGCAAGTCCAGTGAAAGGCTTTGATTTTACTACGGAATAGATTCTTTGTGACGCGTACGACTTCCTCTCCCAATTCTCCTTGCTTCAAATTTCTTTCTTAAGTTCACTTGGCCTTGATCCGCTCCTTCTTTTTCCTTTTCTGTCTTCCCTTTCTCCTCCCCCCAAAAAGTCCCTTATCTTAATGAATTTGCTTGCTTTTATAGGTCCCAGACGGTCCCGAATGTTGTGCCACGTGGTGTTCGCCACTCGACACGTGTTCTACTCGTGGGGTGTGGGCATGACCGCCACGTGCCCACTCTTTTATATCCGCGAATGACTGTGTTTGAGTTAGCCTTTGGATATTTGTCCGCGGACGGTATTTATGATAATGTGATTATCCTTTTTTGCTAATCGGTTGATGTTCTTTACTTTATTATTTATATTCTTACAGATGTTTCTAATATTGGTTTAGTCATATTCAACTCAATTCAATACAATTAAATTGAGTCCTGATTGAGTGACCGGTAACCGCCAAGAGTTCGGGGACGGCCCCTCCAACCAGCTGATGGTCCAAGGGGCTAGCGATGGCTTAGTAACGATATTTTATGTTTCCAGATTCATAGGTTTATCGTTTATTAGTCCGTGTGGATGACACATCTTTTAATCCTTGTCTGATTTCGGAAAACTCCTTAATGAAATCTCTCAGTGTGGATGTTGTCAATTTGGTGAATCACAATAAATGATGCGTCGATCTTGTTTGTTTGAATACCTGTTCTTTTGTCACAACGCCTATAATTTTATTAACAATTTTTTTAAAAAAATTGGAAATTAATTACTTAAAAAGATACTACTCCATATAAAATGATAAGATTGTCAAAACGATCAAAGAAAAATTGTTTTGTCAAACCCATTATCTATCAACACTTGTAGTACAAATTGGAGTTTTGGTCAGTCAAACTCCAAACTACATAATCCAAGAATCGAGCGATGTTGATTTTGCGAGCTGAGGAGAATTTTCTACTCATTTAACTACCAAAATAGTTACAATGTATATAGCGCCCAAACATCCTATCTATACCTTATTTCTTGGTCTAATCACGGGAGGTGAAGTCGTATCCATACCATTTAGATTTTATGTTAGAATCCTATTAAAAAAAAGATTTTATGTTAGAAAGTGGATATAGATTTTATAACATGAAAATAAAAAAATAACTCGATATGAGGAGTCAGAGACACCAACACATTTACCGGCACCAGATGTTACACAAGACCTTTGTCGACTCCACATCAACACACACCATAGCTGACCTTTGTCGACATCTCCTCTCGGAGTTGAAAACCCACAACAACTCCATCCACGGGCCTTTGCCGACTCCTCCTGTCGGAGTCCACAACGCGCACTACACGGTCTACACCACAACATCCCTCATCCCTTGTAGCCGAACAGCAGCAGACTCAGCACAATGTCATCCTTGTTGGCTCCGAAAGTCGGTTAAAAGGGGTTAATTAATTTTTTTTAAAAGTTAATTAGTCACAAGACTTGCACGTCCTTAAGGACGTGCATTTTCAGCCTTGTGATTTGTGGTGTATATAACCACACCCTTTATTTAATTACTTTATATATATATATAATATGAGTCATTTTGTACAAAATCCCCCTCATTTAAAGTCGTAGCTCATTTAATATTATTGTTGTTTTGTTTACACTTTGCAAAATCACCACCTCAAGTATAAAAATGTTCAAAATTTGATACGTCCGTTTTCTTATTAAGAGAAAATTTATGAATGGTTGATTACTTCATATTTATAGCAGTAAAATTAGGACTAATCCAAAGAATTGACCCACACAACAAACTGGCAAAATTCAAGATGAACTTATGGAGAGTTTGACCAAGATCCAAGGCCGGCCTGCTATTTGTGATGTTTGACAAGTTAAAAAGGGACATTTGATTAAGTCAGTTAGACTTTGTTAATTAAATTGTTAAGATTGAATTTTTTTTTCCCCTATTTTCATGCAATTTATATATAAAAAAAAGTTTTATTATCCGGGTTTTCTAATATATGCTCTTTGAAGAAGATTTATTAGAAAAGATTTTACAGCCAAAATTATATTGTATTATTTTACCTTCTTTATTAAATTGCTTTCATAGGTTTGCAGCATCCGGAGTCGGGATAAGTTTGGGTTGTGGTAGTGTCAGTGTGCAAAAGGTGACTCCGTATCCGAGAGATTGATCTTTGGAGTTTCGTCTTCACTACCCACAGGAGTTAGAGTCCTGCTGTACCGCTGACCTACAGTGCTTCCTTGTGGTGGTGCTTGGTTTCGGTCTTCTTCGGCATCATCAACATCACGGTGTTAGTTCTGGTTAGTTTCATTCATTTCAGAGTGATTGCTATGTGTTGATTGCGCCTTTTTTCTTTCCTGTATTTTCGGTTTTTATTGTATGTTCGATGGATCATCCGTCTGCCGTTTTATCGACCTATTGAGTTTCAGGTAAGTCTGAGCTCGAATTATTACTTAATAAAAAAATTGCTTTCATTGAGTTGATAATAAGGAATTTTTTTTCAATAAAGTTTGTTATCATATGCCCCATAGAAACAGTTGCGGATTCTGAAACTGTTAGTTGAGGGGGCGGAAAATTAAACTCTAGTTTTTCCAAAAAAAAAATCATCAATATAATAAACGTGTAACTAGAATAAAAACATAAATCTTGTCTACTTTATTTAATGGTTTTCAAATATTTCAGTATAACATACTAATTTAAAGTTCTCGGTTTTAATTATCGTAGTAAGGTGCGAAGTTTAACAAACAATAATTACAATAGAAGTATCTCATTTTGGAAACTGATGTGGAAAATAATTTATATATGTTCAGTCTTGAAACGTTTATAACTTTTTACTCATGTCGGTGTTGGATTGAACTTATAATATATGAAATCCAAGTTATCGATGAGAGGGCAATGTATATTAAATTTTATTTTCGATTGAGGTGGACGACTGCCACCCGTGGCCCTAAAGAGGATCTGCCTCTGCATAGAAAGTCGACCATTTTTTTTTAAAGTTACCTTATATATAATAGAGTTTTTTTTAAATAAAATACCTTTGAATGGTTTTTTTAATAAAAAAACTCTTTAATATAATCCACTGATATCTATATCTATATACTATATTAAAAGAGAAGCATTTATAATTATGCCACATGTCCTCTCCATGTTCGAAGTTATTTTTGGAAATATTATTTACATAATATCATTTTATTATGGCAACTATATTTTATAATATTTTGTATTTTTTATGAAAAATTTTCTAATATTAATTAACCAATATTATTTTATGTTATATTTTTTAACCAGTGAGATTAATTCAAAATTTTTATCTTTCACTATTTATTGTTTATTTTTCTCTTTATCTTTTTAACCCAATTGTATTTTTTCTATTATTTTTAACACATTAACTAATCAATCTATCTATATACTATATTAAAAGAGAAGCATTTATGCCACATATCCTCTCCATATTCGAAGTTATTTTTGGAAATATTATTTACATAATATCATTTTATTATGACAACTATATTTTCTAATATTATTTTTTTATGAAAATTTTTTTAATATTAATTACCCAATATTATTTTATGTTACATTTTTTAACCAGTGAGATTAATTCAAAACTTTTATCTTTCACTATTTATTATTTATTTTTCTCTTTATATCTTTAACCCAATTGTATTTTTTCTATTCTTTTTAACACATTAACTAATCAATGGGTTTAATTCAAAATAATGAATTAAATCTAATGTGTATGATTAATCTATATCTAAACATTATTTATAATAAAAGTCGCGCGTCATGGCGTGGGTATCGTACTAGTAAACTCTTAAAACATAAGAGTTTTTGCCTATGTGGTACATCCACCTTAATTATCTCATTTTCAATCAATCATCTCTTTTTTTTGGCAATTGGTTTTCATTTTTGACATAACCAATGAGTTTAATTCAAAATATTAAATTAATATGTAATATATATATATATATATATATATATATATATATATATATATATATATATATATATATATATATATATATATATATATATATATATCAAAACGCTCTGATCGAGCCTCCCGCCTCCTCCTCCTCCTCCTCTTGCCTCCCATGGCTTTCTCCCCTGCACTTCACCGGTTCAGCCCTCGGCTCCATCTCCCCGTCCACTTCCAATAGCTATCAGCTTATCACCGTCGCTCACAGCCCTCCTTCGATGGCCACCGCCGCAACCTATTTCCCTTGGCTCCGTCGATTCGCCCTCGGCTCTCCAGTATCCACCGCCTCACACCGGCCTCCTCCGGTTTCTTCTCCTTTGTTCTGCACAGCCCTCGCCCTCTTCGCCCCCATCCCGGCGCCTCCTTGGTCTCCGCCTTCGGGTTTGGTGTCCGACAGGTTCGAGTGCTCTCGGCGTTCCGGTCGCCGCTCTCCTTGGCGGTGGCCCACGACCACCCATCTACCTTAATCCCGACCTCAATCCTCTTCGAGCTCTACGCCTTCCGGGCTCCTCTGCGTCTCCTTCGAGCTCCTTTATCCCTTCCTTTTGATCCTCTTGCGCCACCAACCTTTTTGTTTGTTGTAGTCCGCTCTTTCAGTCGCTTTCTGGTTCATCTCTACCCGGTTTCTCTTCCTTGTCTTGTTTTGTATCGCCTCTTTTAGGCTTATGCTTGTGATAGCTTGCCCACGATTTTATTATCGTCCTTGAGGGTTGAGACGAGGTCTTGGGGTTTGATTGTGCATTGGTGTGGTTTGTGGTTGTATTGCGGGTTAGTGTATTGTGATATTCTTGTTGTGTTGCAGGCTTCTTGTGAGCGTTGATTGATATGTCATGTTCGATGACGTCGTGGATGTGCGATTGGCATCTGAAGGCTCTTGGATTCCATAATCTGAGGTGTCCGCTGGTCCTCGGAGTTCGCTGTGTGCGTTGTCCCTTTGACCGTTCGTTTCGTTCTTCTTTAGCTTGTGTTGCGCAGTGTAGGATGGCTTGTACGTTCCTTGTTTTTATTTTCTGTCATTTGCTTCTGTTATTTATTTCTGTCATTTGTTTCAGTTATTTGCTTCTGTTGTACATGATGGTTAGTCCATCCACCGGCTTGTCCGGTCTCTCGGTTTCTCTAGGCTTGTATAGAGAACTGAATTTCTTATCTTGCTTCAAATATATATATATATATATATATATATATATATATATATATATATTTGCAAATCTTTATATATTACTACTATCATAATAGAGTTTATCTTAAATGAGTCTATTACACCCTTCTCTTATGAGTTTGTTCTTGATTATAAGTTAAATTCAAAATATTAAAATAATATTTTATTTAATTCTATAACATTGATTTTATTACTAAGATTTTTATTTAAAAAAAAATCATACCATGGCGCGAGAACTGTACTATTTAAACTAAAATACCAACATTTATTTTTCGGTCAAATGCTTCAAATTTTCAATGATATTTTATTTAATTAATCGAAATGTCCTTATTTAATTAAAGTTTTTCTTTTCCAATATACCTTATTTAATACAATATATATATATATTTAAAACAAAACAACTTTCAAAATTTTTATTTTTTAATTAAAAAACACTTTATGTTAAAAACCGCTTTATATTGTATAAAGTGTTTTTTCAATTCATTAAAAAAATTAAAATTTAATTTAAAAAGTGTTTTGTTAAAAAAACTTTATTATATAAGATAACTTTTAAGAAAAAACTTTAATTCAAAAGAGCAAGTCCGTCAATAAATAAAATAGTGTAAGGATATATATATAAATTTGGACTTTTGGAGGGTCACGATCGGAACCGTGAGTCCTATATATAACTTGATGTGAAACCCAATCAGGACATCGACTGTTTACTATATAATGAACGATCGATCGAATTGGATGCGTTGAAGATAACAGAAAAATATACTCCCTAATTATTAGTCTTGTAGAATTATCTCAAATGGTATATATTGCTTCTTTGCAATTTAAAAAAAAATGTTAGATTTTGGGACTTTTGATAAGTAGTAAGAGTCATGCGTTAGACTTTTTTTTTTTTTTTTTTTTACCGTAGGTAAAAAATGACTGTCTTTGTCAAACAAAACTCAACCTTGATGATTTTAAAGAATGATGTTATAAACTCTTCATACAAGGGGATTTTCCATATTACAAGTGAACGTAGATTTAGCTATAAAAACAGCAACACTATTTAATACTCGATAGTAGTGTTTAAAGTTGATATTGCGGAAATTTCGACTAAGTAAATGAATCTCTTCAACCATTCTAAAGATCTCCCAAAGAAAGAAGCAGAGGTATGGTCCAAATCCGGAACCTCCATACCACAACTAAGCTTCTCGGAAATGTGTATTTACGGAGTAAAATTAAACTCACCAAATCCCATTCGGCCAATTAAAGGTCGTATTTGCCCTACGTGGATTTCTACTTTCCGTCTTCCGGCGGTGAGACATCGTGTCAGCTATGCTTTCCCATGCGCTCGCTATCCACTTCTCCTTGTCGGGTCTCCTTCTTCTCGCTGTTGTGTCCGCTGGTGTGCTTAGGGTCTAGGGTTTTCCGGGTTTATTTTGTTATTTATTTTGTTGTATTAGGGGTCTGTATTCTGTTTCCATGTTGTATTTTCTTTTGCTATGTTGTATGTTTAGACGGCTTGCCGTCTGCCGAATTATTTTCTAATAAAAAAAAAAAAAAAGGTCGTGAACATTTTTTTGGGTTTGAAATTAAAGGTTTAATATTGATGCATGGTGGTGCTTGATTGCCTTGAAACTTGGAAGTGAGCTAGGTGACAAATGACAATTAATGATTTGATGAAAATTTTAGTTGAAAATAACAATCTCTCCGTTTTTTTAATATGTCATTTCATTATCTATATACATTTTTAAATACGGTTCCGCTATATACACCCTAAACCCTGCACGTCGGAATTGACGTGCAGGGTTAAAGTGAGTTAATTAATTTTTTAAAAGTGCTAATTAGTGGGAAATGGTTGCACGTTGAAAAGGACATGCATTTCTGATAAAAGATTTGCGGTGTATCTAACAACACCCTTTTAAATAAAATATTTTTTTTTACCGATTTATACTTATTTATTTTTGTAATTTTTTTAGTAATAAGTATGAAATAAAAAAATATTTATATAGTTTTTATTATTTTAAAAAACTATGTAAATATTATATGACATAATGAATTACACAAAGAAATATGCTGATAAATACAAAGCCATATTCCCGAATCCTGATAGTTCTAGGCTGCACTCGCCATCATCAATAAGTTCATTTATTTCAGGCTGTGCACCCTCAAGAACACAAAGCACCTTATCTAACTCACTATCATTGATACCCTCTGATTTACGTTCGTTCACTAGATTTTGCACTCTCACTAGGTAATGGTGAAAATATTCTCCCTGGTTTTGATATAACCTCAACATATTTTTTTCTGAAAGAATTAAATAAAGAAAATAAAGAAATATAATACACAAAACAATAGAAATATAAACGAAAATAATAAACACAAAAAACAACGAAATAAACTTGCTTCCCCGGCAACGATGCCAAAATTTGGTGGCCGGGAGGAATGTCGTTAGGTTTCCACCACGCCAAAAGTAATAATAACCCAAACCGACAAACTAACTAGTAAACTAGTATAACAGATAAGTAAGGGGTCGAACCCACAGAGAAACAAGTATTTCAATGCAATGTGTATTTATTAGTTATGCAAATAAGGATGAGATATAAATGTAAATAAGCAATGATGAATGTAAATAAACTTTGATAAAGATGTGAATAAGAACAAAGAGAAGATAAAAGATAAGAGTGTGGTTTGCCTACAATTCGCAACATTGGTTGATTTACTTGATCCTTGAGGCGATTTCAATATTATTCTTAAGCCTATGTCGACTACCTAATCGATTGTTCTGCAAGGAGGCAATCATCTTATTCAATATTACTAAAGAATAACATTAACGATTAGAGTTCTTAAGACCAATTGGCATATCAATTCAATGCAATTAGGAAACAAAGGAACAACCCATTCGGCCCTAATAACATCTACTCAACATAGATCAATTGTTATCATCTATACAAAGACATAGAAATATTACTAAATCAATGACTTCGTTTGCTATAGAGAAACCAACAACGGATTCATAACATAGATGCGAATTCTAACTAAATGGCCCGTCATAGAAAGAAACACAAATATAATCAATAAAGAACAAGATGATAAATAAACTCATGAATAACATATGAATCAAGTCTCACAATCAACCAACAAACTCTTGAATCATAGAAAAACCACAAGAATTTTAGGCAAGGATAACGTACCTTGAATCCCTAAACTTAAATCCTCTCATCTCTCTTTATTGTAATATGAAATTAGGTCTGAGATGGTTCTCTCCAAACGACTGAGAATGAGTCTAATATAAAGCCAAAAACGTCGGCCAAAAACCCTAGGAAGAATAGATAAAAGTTTCCATAGAGATAGACTTGGGCTGCATTGCGCAGATCCGGAAACAACGAGACCGACGGGCGTCAGTTATTTAGCGGTGGGCGCCGCTTATACAACATTGATAGCTTCGATAGATTGAACTTTTAATACACTTTCTGGAGTCATCGTTGGTCCGGTTGACGCATATAAATATGTGTTGGAAAGCTCTTTCCAAGCACTACAATTCTCATGAAAACCTCATAAGTTAATTCCAACTTCTCAGAACCTTAAAGATGGGATTCCTCCATGTTCTCCATTTTCGCTCTTGTTCCTTAGCTCTTCTTTGTCCATTTTGCTCCATGCTTTCTCCACCTTTCGAGGCCAGATCATAAGATCTACAAATAAACACTAAAAACCAGTAGATTCCGAACTACGAACACTAAATGATCAAGAATGTGAATAAGCTTATTAAACATGCAATATGGATACTCTACTGCACTAAGACCTACATATAATGCCTACATAAAATATGCATTATCGATTGTGTTGATAAATACTTGTATGAATACCTATATGCTAATATACAAGTGAATTATACTAATTAGTGTGCTGATAAATACCTGATCGACATTAATTGGTGAGTGAAATTGGGAGCGGAAATTGGTGAGTGAAATTGGAGAGAGAATCTGTAGAGCGAAATTCAGTGGAAGAGTTTGAGAGAGAGGTGCTTGTTGTACAAGAAAGAGGTGAGAAACGACGGATATGCAGTTATGGTGTCCGATGGACATTTAATTAATAAAACTTACATAGTGGATATTTAATTAATTAGATCTTATTATACGGACAATTATTTTTTTTACCCAAAATAAACATTAAAAGTAAAAAGCTGATTGGTGGACATATAACTCATTTGGCCTGCCCGAGGGACAATTGGTTAATTGAGGAAGGAAATTGGGCATGCAGGCCCAGTTTCCTCTATGAGTATTCTGTGTGCAATATGTGCCATTAATAGCTTTTTTTTTGTTGAAGATAATATTATTCCTTGATTCTCGGATTTCTTATCATATGTAACATATATATGTCCATAAAATGTTTATTTTCTTCTTTCATGGTAATGAGGTTATTTAGAAAGTTTTGGGTTGGCCTTGGGATGAGGAAGTGCCTTCCCATTAATTGTTCATATTGAATTGACAAAGATCAAATTATTGGACATTGAAAAAATAGATGTTATCATGTTGGGAATGCAACACTGAGAGGGAACCCGATTGATTGAAATATTTATTCAATCAGATTTTCGTATGTAAGCCATTGATCTAAGAGCATCCCCAACACTTCTCCAATTTTTGAGATCTTAGTGATTTTTAAGAATTTTTTTAATTCAGCATATTCTCCATCTCATTCCCCAAAATGAAGTTCCGACAAAAAAAAAAATGAAGTTTCCGTAAATCTATTATTCAAATCTTTGAAATTTAGAGTTTAAACAAAAATAATTTAGAAAATATTTATTTTGTTTTCCCATTTTGGAGAAATTTTGAGAAAACTATTAAAGATGGCCTAATAAATTTTGAGAATATAGTCCGCCCTCATCCACCTCTGAGATCTTGCTAATCAATCTCCGACTTCACACACAAGCCGTCGATACATCCGACCTTAATTGTTCTTGGCTCCTAGCGCAAGACGAATTCCTACACTTTACCCAAGAAAATTCGTTTCAGGGAACTGGAAAGAAATAAGTTGTGCCCCGCGATTATCCGAGTTTGCAAGGCTCATTGGATCGTTGATGTTAACCTGCGAGCCATTCCCAGCATGGAAATTCATTTCTCCAAACATCATTCTAGATCAATCGCTACAAGAAAATCACAAAGAAACCAAGAAAAAACCAAATCTCATACAATCAACTCGATCTCTCACACAAAGATGAACGTAGATGAACAGATTAGGCTGAAATCAACCCCAGTCCACCAGATCCAACCTTTCGCTCTAATTACATGATAGGACTTGAACTATATGATTCTCATTGATTGTATTACATATAATTGAATGAAGATGAAGGAAAAAAAAAGTAATCTGCTATAGGGATTCTGTTTTCGTGAGTCGTAAGGAGGATGATCAGGGCATTTAGAGACCTGATTACAATCTTTCCTTTTATTACAAATTTATACCTATCTTTCTTGATGGCTTTCGACTCTGAGGAGGAGGGCTTTCGGCTCCCAGTGGAGCGGAAGTGCTTTCGACTCCCAACGGGAGGGATACCCCCCTCTCTAGAAAAACTAGAGATAGGTGGTAAATTCCAGGTGGAGGGAGGCAATTAGGTTCATCGGGGAGGAGGAGGCGTCGGTAGGAAGGGCTAAATATGGAAGGGGATTGGGAGTTTGCGGTGGTGGGTAAGGGAGTGGGGAACGAGGAGAAGTGACAGGATAATTAGTGTGCGCCTAGGAATGACGTGTCATTGATCCTAGTCCCAAATGCAATATAACCCTAAGTGAAGCTAAACAAAAGATTAGTATAGCGGACAAGTAGGGGTCGATCCCACAGAGAAGACTAGATTTGTGTATCCAATGATGATTCAAAACAAACAATAATAAAAGTGATGAATAAAGCAAACAAAAAAATAAAAGTAGTAATGATTGCAAAGTCTTACCAATGTGAGGAAAACGCTTTACCTGCAATTCTTAACAATGTTTGGAGTTTATGATCTTTGGAATGATTTCATTGTTATTCTCAATTCAATGCAAAGCAATTGATATCAATAGTTATTCCGACTTTGGTTTAAATATATTAATATCCCTTACAGGCTTACCAATCCCTTACACTATATATGATCCAAAAGGATTCTTAAAACACACAACATCATGAAATTCCAAAGTGCTTGGCCAATTGGCAACATTAAATCTCAATGCAATTAGAATGCCAAAAGAGTGCAAATCTCTTAACCTTAATCTCATAGAAATCAACATTCAACCATTAGTCATTATCATGCATAGACAATTGATGTATTCATGGGATCGATTACTCATTGCTTGCTACTAGGGATTAATTATTCTCAAGAAATCATTAATCAATAGCAAAGATGCAAATTATGTCAAGGTGATCAATCAAGAGAGAACATGTGCAAATAAGAATTATAAGAACAAAGATAATAAAATAACTCATAAATAACAATATGAAATCAAATCCTCACAATTCAACCAACCATGTATTTGAATCACAGGCAAAACTATGAGTTTAGCAACTCATAGTCTACCAAAACAATCAATGGAAAAGTGGTTGTAAATTGTCTCTCCAAACTCTCTCTCCTTCTCAAACGATTGAGAAGAATGGTAATATAGCCTACAAGTGTCGGCTAAAAACCCTAGAATATAAAATAATAATAAACTAAATAAAATAGAATCGGACGAAAATCGGATTTGCTTAATCTGCGAAATCGGTGGGCGCCGCTACTCTGGCTCCGCGATTCTTCTTTGTCTTCAACGTTCTTCTCCTTAGCTCCCTTGATGATCTTTCCTTTGCCTTCTTTATGCTCAAAACTAGCCTCTTCAAGACATCTTAAGCCTCCCTTCAAGCTCGGATTATAAAGCTGCAGAATAAACATAAAATAACGTAGATTCCGAACGCAAATGCCCTGATAGATAACAATGTGAATTAAGTATAAAACATGCAAGAACCCTATCTAAATGCACCTAAAACTATCTATAGTGCTTATCTAAAATATGCATTACCAATAGCGGGTGATTTTTGGAGAATGATGGTGTCAACGGAGGGAGTAAGAAAAGGGAGAGACAGGGAAAAGGGTGGAGGATGATGGGGAGGAGATGCGGTGACTCGGGGGGGGGGGGGGATTGAGAGGAGTGGGAGGAGAGATGGTGAAAGAGGAGGGGTAGGCAATGAGGGACAAGGCAAAGGAGGAGGAGGGGAGGCGGGCAAGGAGGAAACGAACAACCTGAAATGGGTGAGAGAAGGCGACGATGGATGAGACGGGGGACAAGGAATTGTCGGTGATGTGGGAGGGGCTGAGGAGAATACGAGGAGGGGGGGGGGGGGGTGGAGAGGGGGGGAGGATGGATGTGAGGTGAAATTTAGGATAGATAGGGAGAAAGAGGTAACTCAACTCACAACGGAAGAAAGATTAGGGTTCAAAACCGATGAGCCCCAATTTTCGCCTAGCCCTAATTTTGATCATGGACTTATTCCCTATTTTATGTACGAGATTCTTTAGGAATTAATTATGATAGATTGGTACGAAACCATTATTGATGGGATTGTGTACGACTACGAGCCCTTTAGGAATCGAAATTAAGGTCAAAAAAATAAGACATAGAAAAGAATATAATAAAAATAAGACTTAAAGAACGCAAATTCATTGAACATGAAAACTAACAAAAGAGGCCACCAAAAGAGGCCGGAAAAACTCAGATAAAAGCACTATCTACTCCAAAATAGTAACAAAAGAGGCCACCAAAAGGGGTCGTTTGGTATCGATATCAGTATATCAGATATCAGATATCAACCCTTGATATCTGAGATCAATGTTTGGTACGGGAAGTATATCGATATCAAGTGATATACTTGATATCAGCTTTTAACTAAAGAAAGCCCAAAGTGATATACCCATTTTTAGGGCGGTATTGTCTGATATATGTCTCGCTCTCTCTTCTCTCCGTTTGTTCGATCGCTCTCTCTGCTCTTCTCGCTCGCTCTCTCTGCGCTCTCAGGCATGCTCTCTCTTCTCCCCTCCTTCTCTTCTCTCCTCTTTCTTTGCCTCATCTATGGCTTATTGGAATCTCTGGGCAATCCCAATTTGCAAATCTAGGGCCAGGGTTGTGAGATTTGTTGATTAGGGTTTGTGCTTAGGGCGATTTTTGGCTTGTAGATATAGGGTTTGGTATTCTTTGCATGAAATCTAAAATTGAAATTGATATGCGGCCCTGTACAATCGAAATTTGTGTGCTCTTGTATGAACTCAACCCTTGTACTTGAAATCTGTAGAGCCGCGCCTAAGGGTCGAAATCTGTACTCGAAATTTGTAGAGCCCTTGTACTCGAAATCTGTACTCGAAATTTGTAGAGCCCTTGTACTCGAAATCTGTAGAGATTATGAGAATGCAATATACCAAACAAGGATATCAAGATATCAGCTGATATCGATATCGATATACTTGATACCGATATCGATATCGATATATGATATCTTGATATCTAGATATCAATACCAAACGACCCCTAAGTAGTCTAAAAATCTCTATTTTCAACTAGCAAACCCAAAATCAAGTAAAAGAAAAATTCCTACAAAAATAAATTTCTCTACAAAGAGGCACAATAAGGTAAAAAACCCAAACTAAATTACTCAAATCAATCCTATTCCCATTACAAAAATCTCACAACTGATCCCCAAATTCATGCAAACAATACCCAAAAAAATCAAATTAATCAATTACGAAAACCCTAGAATTTGGGGGGTTTTGATAAAATTCTCAAACCCTTTGCAAATTCATCAAAACACCAATGAAACTCAACAAAAAATGTCAAATAATGAAAAATAGAATAGAGTGAGAGAGACATATCGATTCTCGAAGAACAAGCTAGGGCTTAGTAGGAGCAAAATATAAATTAGATGAAATAGGGGAAAACAGTCAAACGCGAGATGTCGGAAATTGGACTGAGTAAAGCAGAGGATATGATGATCCGTGTCAAATTGGAGCGATGGGGATGAAGATCGTTCGTCCGGTGGGGTAGCCGAAGCGAAATTCGGGGACGTGGATGAAGATCAGGTCGACTTTGCTTCTTTTCTTTCTTTCTTTTTTTTTCCCTCCCGGGGCACCTTCAACAAGAACTGGGGGATTCCACAAATTGTTGAAGGTGATGACCTGAATTGGGGGATTCTGGGGGCCTTGGGCAATAAGGCCCTGTTTGGCAATATGTTGTTTTTTAAGGGTTAAATATTATTTTTTAGGGGTTAATTGAGGTGGAGATTAATTATTGTGTGGGTTATGGAGGTGGAAGAGGTGGAAATGGTTTTAAAAAAATAATTCCGATATAACACCGTGTAGTGTTCGGAGAGTATAAGGTTATTTTGTAAGGGAAAAAAAAAAGAAAAATAACCTAATTGCCCTTGTTTTGTTTGTTGCAGCAAAAGGCGACCAACAAGAACTAGCTACAGGAGGCCGCACTTCCTCCTCCAAGCCAATTGGAATCCATACTGAACGACGTGAGTGTGGCTGATATAAAGGACTCTTTGCCACTCTTCCTCCCCCTGGTCGGTCGGAAAATGTGAGGGACGGTATGGACGTCACGGCTGGGCGGAGAAGAGAAGAGGAGGGGACTTGCAGACTTCCCAGCGACTGGATAATCGCCACCATGGCTTCCTAGAGAAGAGGAGCGGTGGTCGCATACTTCCAGTTCCAATTCCAACAAAGTTCATCAACACCGACCGGATAATCGCCACCATGGCTGGTGAATTGCAGACTTCCTAGCGACTAGAGTCGGAGAAGAGAGGAAGAACGAGGCATGCTAGTGAGGAGAGCAGCCGGGAGAGAACGAACGAGAGGAAGGACAAGAGGGCAAAGAGGGAACAACCTCGACCACCTCCATCTTCACCTTGCAATTCGGGTGTGGTGATCTCGGGCAAAAATCATCCCATGCATTTCACCTCCATCACCTCCACCTCTCAAAAACACACCAGTATACCCAATCACCAATCACCAAGGTTATTTTTTTAAAAATAATCTCAACCCCAAACAACCCCTAAAAACACCTTGCCAAACAGGCCCTAAAGGTGGAGGAGACCACAATGGTGCAGGCCGGAGCGAGAGTGATCGCAATTCTGTTCACCAACCCAGTGATCGTACATTTTATGTCAACGTCATTTTCATGGATTTTTTTTCAAAATATTTACTAAAAAGTATTTATTTACAAAAATATTCACAAGTTCAAAATACTTACAAAAATATTCATTCTTTTCATTTTTTTCAAAGAAATGCGGTTGTTTTAAACCGCATTTATTTAATAAAAACCAAAAAATATTCATATTTTTCTATAAAAACGCGGTTTAATTTATGATAAAAAAAAATTGTTTTAAACCCGCGTTTATTTAATAAAAACAAAAAAAATCGAGTAAAACGTTGTATTTTATGTATATTTTATTATTATTTAACAATAATATAAATTAGAATAACACCTTTTAATTGACTTTTCAATCAATTGATATTATCTCTAATTATTTTTATCTTATATTTTACCCATTACATACTCAAATATATACATTTAATACTTTATTTACCCATTACATACTTAAATATATACATTTACACACATTCAAAAACCACCTTAAAAAATATCTACAAAAATACATTTACATAACAATTATGGATTATCTAACTCTTTGATTGGTTCTGCCACTAGCTCAAGACCTTTTGAAATTTTGTACGCCCACCTTTTTTTTTGTTTTTATTTTTTTGAAGCTATTGTACGCCCACCTATTAAGTCTGTTAGAAATGAGTAAAAGTAGTACTAAAATGCATACTTCCGATCGGCCATAAAAAAGCAGCATTTATTTTTTGTCTGCTTACCTTTGTCCTGTAATTCTAGAGTGCACGTGCAATGAAATTTCCACGAGCACTACTAATCCAAAAAGCAAGATACACTATACTCCCTCCGTCCAAAAATATGGACTTTTACTATGTACGTTTTTGTAGGAGTTAAAAACTATATAAAATATTAATTTTTTTATTAATTTTTTTAATAATTACAAACTTATTATCAATAAGTTTGTAATTATTAAAAAAAATTAATAAAAAAGTTAAAATTTTATATAGTTTTTACCTTTTTAAAAAAGCGTGCGTGAATAGTAGAGGCAATGTATTTTTAGACGGAGGTAGTATATAAAGAGGGAGGATCTCGTATAAGCACTCCTTATGGTATAATTTGTGAGCAGTGAAATTATATATTGGTATCAAATAATTATTCGTTCATAATATTGTAATTATTCGTATATATAAATGACAGAGGAAAAACTGTCATTGTTTCTTTCAAATGAATACTCAAACCTACAAACAATATAATGTGCAAGTAAGAGGTCGAACCTAAAACGAAATCCAATCAATGCAAGTGTCAATCTAACCGCAAGTAAGAATATGAGGGGGAGGGGGTTATGAGAAAAATATCCGTCTTTTATTAAAGCGGAGAATTAGGTTCACCAACAATTTGTCCCTTTAAATGATGAATTTTGATCCTTGTTCCATCCTCTAATTCTTGCCTTTTACTACGAATGTTCTTATCCTGATCTTATGTAGATTACTAGTTCTATGAGTCTTATGAACCATTTTCTCTAAGCAACCCTAACACTATTAAGATTTAACATAGAAATAGCATTAATAATATGAATTGACAAAGATACATGTCATATCAATCTACGAGTCGATATTTATCATATAATTGACTTCCACACATCCAAATAGACCTACGAGGAATCTGCAAAACCCTAACAATTTAATTGAATCAATCTACTCTAACTAGTTGATCATGCCAGAGAGAATAATACACATTCAAGTAATTAAGCGCAAAGAAGTCAAAACATTCGAATATATAGGAATAAGAACTAGATTAAGAAACTCATAATTCAACAGTCAAAGATCCAAACTGCATGCGAAGCCCAGAGAGTTTAGTTGCTCATGTTAAACGATACTCTCTCAATAATCTCAAAGTACATAAGGTGATTTAAACTAAAACCTAAAACGTCTTTAAATAATCCTAATAAAGTCAGCCTAAAAATTCCTCTAAAAACCCTAATTCAAGAGATAAAAGTCCATCAGCAGATTCGGCGTTCGGCAAAAGGCCGCGGGGTGGCTAACCCAAGTTGCAGGGCGGCCAGGGCGATTTGCGAAATCTGTCTTCTGGGCTTCGAGTCGTGGGGCGGCTAGGCTTCCTACGGGGCGGCCAACGATTCTTCAGCTTCACTCCATGTCGCTTCTTCAGTTGTCCAAGCACTTTTCCTAGTGTCTTTCTCTCCTCTTCTGCATCCCTAATGCCTTCAATTCTCACTGGATCTACTCTACCAGAAATCAATCATAAAATTGTGTAGATCCCGCCGCCTCTTCCAATACCACAAGTGATCATGTAAATGTAACTAAAACATGCAATATTTACAACCAAACTATACTAAATGCAATCTATTATGCCTAAGTAACCGCGCTCTATCAATAAATAAGTGTAATTATTTATATTTAACAAAGGATTATTCATATGTATATACATATGAATAATCACCTGGTACTTGTGAATAATGTCCCTGTTCAGAATTTACTTTTAATCTCAACCATTTGATCTTCTTAATCGAACGCTCCAAATTTACTCCCAAATTACATAGTAAAAGCTACTTACACAAGATCTCTCTTTATAGAAAAGACTGGCTGAAAAGTAGAATAGAAGAACACAACTTTAGATTAGTGATAGTTCATAGAACAAAAGCTTATTAGTTGGATTGTAGAGCTCATCAATATACACTTGATTGATAGAAGCCAATATATTTTAGTCAAGTTGTAAGTTTTCATAATTCTAGTAAGCCTAGCTATCGTGAGTTTCATACCGATGAGGGCAACTAACCAGGCGGTCCTAGCCCAATTGGGATGGGGCCTTCTTCTGCAGCCCGATGCATTGTGGAGTAGAGTGGTGTGGGGCAAATATTGTGATGGTCGAGAAGACATTGAGATGTTCCACCCAAAGTCAAGATCCTCGCATATTTAGAAGGGTATTTTACAAGGGGTTGAGGTCTTCCCAAAGGGCACTCGAACCTCAATAGGCAATGGGCAAGCCACGTTGTTTTGGTTCCATCTTTGGATCCATGATGCTCTGCTAATGGACGAGGCAATTGGGATTATTCTAGAGGATCGGTTGGGTAACACAGTGTCAGGTAGATGAGGATTGGGATTGGCCGTTCCTCTCAGTGATTTTACCATTCCACATATACTTCAGAAGCTTGTTGGGGTCGGCTTACACCAAGGCAGGATGCTAGAGATAAATATTTCTAGAGTGACGACAGAAGCTCTAGGGCGTTCTCTACAAAATCCGCAATTGATAAAGTGCGAGGGGGGGCGCTCGTAAGAGCAATCAGGGGCTGGAAGTGGTGTTGGAGCTAGACCTGTCCCTTGGTGCATAGAGAATGAAACTTGTTTGCATTTGTTGCGGGATTGCCCAAGTGTTAGGGAGGCTTGTTTGCATTTATCAACTCAATCTTTTTAATTTTATGCTAATGTTTGTTAATATATTAATTTATTTTATAATAAGTAAATTTTTATAATGTTAAGAATTATATATATATATATATATATATATATATATATATATATATATATATATATATATATATATATATATATATATAACATGACGCGAGAATTGTATTAGTTAGTTATTAAAGTCAATATATTGAAACTAGAGAGTTTATACACGCTAAACAAATTCGATATACATAAGAATGGCAATGTAGTTAATTTGCATTTTTCTTATATAATATAAACACGAGTTTCAAACTTGTTGATCGTAAACGAGTCGATCTGATAAGGATCGATCACCTTTTAAACTAACAAACAAAATTTGGAACTACGAACAATCAAAATATGGAAATATATAATGCCAACTTGGGTCAGGTGTAGGCCAGATTTCTAGTTCTGAATTACAGTTTATTAGTTTGGGTTCTTTTTTGGTGGACGAAATTGATGGGATGCCTATGTGTTATAGCATCGATCAATTCGGTGTATCCAATTAAGTTAATCTTAATATATGCATCAAGTACATTTTAAATCATATTTTTTTCTTAGTCTAATTCAATCGGATCCAACCATTCTATTACATAAATTATTTTTATTTTCAAAAGGACTCGAACTTTAAATCTCTTAACATAGAAATATGAAAGGTAGAAGCGTGCCACGGTAGCTAGAGATTGGATTGAAAAAGATTAATTTATCAAATTAAGTAAAGTATATACGTGTATCTGATCTAAAATATAAGGTATGCGTTTTTTTGACATGAGAGGTAAAACTATACGGAATATAAAATATTGATTAATTAATTTATATACTAAAAAATGGCAAGTTAGATCAGGATATAAATTAAATTAATTAACACAACAAATGCTTAAAAGTATACTACAACTTATAAGTACAGTATTATGTGTGAAATTCTTCTTATGCATGTGTGTTTCTGATTACGACTAGCACTAATATATAGTACTTTAAAAAGATCTTGTCAATAGTCAATCATCTTGCTATATGTGTTTAATACAAAAAAATATTCCCTTAGTCAAATCAATTTGGTGAATTAATGAATAAATAAATACAGTAAAAATGATATCCACTAATTAGGGTTTATTTGATTCCTTGGTGGCAAGCTAGATCATGTTTGACAATATGTTTTTTGGCCATAGCTTTCAGTTCCATACTGTTAATAGTCAAGAGTCAACAGTCTTGACTGAGACTAATCAAAATTGACCCACACAACATACAAACAAACCCCAACAAATTTTTTTATTAATTAAGAAAATAATCCCATATTCTTGACCCACACAACAAATAGACAATTTAGCTTCACTAAGATTAAGAGAATTTTAAACTTCATGGGGATTGTTTTTCTTAATTATAATATTCAACATGAGACTTTTTTTTTTTTATATAGGAGGGAAGATGCCGGTTAATTTGAGAAATGATGTCAAGTAATTAAGTTAATGTTGAGAAAAAGTGAGTACTATATATGTGACGATCACGTGTGAACAGTCTGTTATGGATGGGCAAGATTCACTCCATAAAAATGACAAATTGTAACTAAATAGTATAAAATCTCTTTACTTTATTTTTGTAATCTAAATAAGTGGTTTAATTGATAACCTATGAGATAGGTTTAGGCTATATGTTTGGTAATAAAAGGGTAGTTAATGAGGTAGCTAAATCTATTGGGTAGGTGAAGCTGATAAATTAGTTTTAAATATAGGTTAATAATTAAGCTAGTATGGTGTTTGGAAAACCTAGTTGTTAGAGTACGTATCTGATTGAAACTTGTGAATAAAAGACCATAATATCTTAATAGCTTAGGTGAGTAGCTGGAAAGTTATGATTTCAAAAGCTAATTAAACTAAAATCTTATATTTATTATATTTAAAACTATATAATATCAAAATCACAAATTATGAAAAGCTACTTAGTGTGCCAAATAGAGCCTTAATAAAGGTTATGTGTTCTCTTATTAGAAATTACTCTTTTTTTAAAATTTGGCCATGAAACATCAGAAGGAGAGTTGACAACCAACTCACCATCCTAACTTGTGAGTACGCTTATATATTCTCTCAAAAATATGATAAAAATCAAACTATTCCCTCCATTCAGAAAAATATGCTATTATAAATATTTTAATCTTTATTTTATGAAAATGTTCCTGAATTTAATGATTAATAAACTATTAATTGTAGTTTTTAATAAAGTAAAAAAATTATGTAATAAATGAGTGTAAAAATTAAAATACAGAGTAGTAGATTTGCTGATTTCCTTTAAAATTGTGTATGAACACAAAATGATATTGAAGCATTTCTGAAATTTCACCTATACTTATTATCTCAAGGTAACAACAGATTTCCTTAATTACCTGTAAAGCCAACTTGAGTGGGTGATTATGCAATTTCTTTATTAGTTGGTGCTTTAAGGGTCAAGACAGTCCTCACGATGTTGTTTGTTCGTGTTAAGGTAATCATTGTTCAATCGTCGTCTTTAGAGGCAGTCCTTTAGATGACCTTCTTACTCCGGATACGTTCTTCTCCGATCAAAGGCTTCATGAACTCAACTTCGAAGGCTTTACGTCAAGGAGAATCGTAGAGCTCTTCTTTCTCTCTCTAGAATCGGATCCCTTCCTTGAGAACTCAAGGGGAGTATTTATAAGGGTGCTAAGCGAGAAGCTGACTGTCGACCTTGTGGGCTGACATGAGACACGTGTAACGCATGCCCTAATGCCAGAGGTTTGGGTTTTTATACGTGGTTGTGTTAGCGGAGAGATGTTTGACCAGGGAGCTGCTTGTTCTTGTCCAATGCGATGAGAGGGCGTGCGGGCCCTGTTTGCTATGGGGGTATGCTTGTGGGTGTCGAGATACTGATCGCGATCTCATGCGTTGTTCCATTTAGGGGAAGACATTGGTCATGGTTTCACTTGATGCAAGGTTCGCGATGTATAACGTCGTGTTTAAAATGTCTTTTGTGTTGGATGATCCCTTTATGACGTTATATCCCTATTAATTAGGGTGGCCGCCATTTTCTAAGACATCGCCAGATATGATTTGACGAAGGGATAAAGTAATAATTAGTACATACATGTATACATACCTAGCCTAGTACATATACATGTATACATACCTAGCCTAGCTATCATGTGTACTTAAAATCGATATACTATATTCCCTCCATTCATTAATTTCATTTAAGAAAAAGAAGAAGGTATTTCTTACCATTTTACCTACCAGAATACCTTCTTCAAATTAATCCAAAACAACATGATTCTCAATTCCGATAATTTTTACTAGAAAAATAGTTAGAATTGAGAATCATACGGAGTATTATTTTGGGTCAATATGGGCATATCGTACATTGATTAGTTAAAACTAAAGTTCGTATTATTTTTTATTAAAAGTTGATATTTCGTATTATTTTGAGTTTTTCCCTTAATTTATACATATTATTTTATTTTTGACACATTTTTTAAAAAGATTTTAAAACTATGTATTAAATTATTTTTTATTAATTGTTTAATTATTATTAGTAAAACTAATAAGTAATATGTAAGTAAAAATATATAAAAAATGATATTTTATATAATTTTTAGTTTTTAAAAACTAAAAAAATAAACGACGTGGTTTTGAAATAAGTAGTACATAACATGCATGATTGTATGGCAATCTGCATTGCTATGATGCTATCCTTCGCTTCGATGAGGATGTCACGTGTAATATGATATGCGTCACTATGTACACTACGCCAGATTTACATTCGGACGACGGGCAACAATTTTTTCGTCGCTTGGATAACGTTCTCGCCAGTGGCGGATCTTGAAATTGTTGATTGAGGGTGCGAAAAATTACGATAAAAAAGACATTGTATGTAAAATTACATCCTAATTTTTCTTTTCCGAAAAATCATCAATATTATGGATGTGTAACTAGAATAAAAATATAAATCTTGCATGATTTATTTCATGGTTTTCAAATATTTCAATACAACCTCCTAATTTGATGTTCTCGGATATAATTATATTATTAAGATACGAAATTAATAAATTATAATAACAATAAAAATATATCGGTTTGGTAAATGATGTAGGAAATATTATAATTCAGTGCTGAAATTTGAAACGCTTATAACTTTTTTCTTAGATATCGGATTTGAGCTTATAATATATCAAATCGAAGCTATCGACGAGAGGAATATGTATGTTAAATTTTATTTTCGATTGGGAGGGCGACTGCCACCACCGGCCCTAAAGAGGATCCGCCTCTGGTTCTCGCAACGAACAAAACATGAGCCGTCGCGCGTGGGCGATCCGACTGTAACTCAATGAGGCACAACTCTTGGGCGACGGAATAAGAGCTACTTCGTCGCTTCAATATTGGCTGGACGACGTCGAAGCGACGACTCTCAAGCGACGAACAAATCGTCGGCCCGAATGTGCAGGGGACCAGAAATCGTTTGGGGCGACGGAATATGTTCGTCTCCCGAACGTAAATCTGGCGTAGTGGTATGCCACTTTTTTTTAAAAATAAGTTAACAATTTAAGAGTCATGCAGTTCTAACTCCTCAAAGGGTCGATAAAGTCGGTAGACGGCGAACCGTCAAACAAACAACCTAAAAATAGAAAGCTGACAGATCTAAACGAACAAACGAACCTAATCCTAATACGTTGGAGACAACATAGACTATGATCCGACGCCAAACGTCACCAAGTATGTCACTTATTTTAATTGGTCGTATATATGCATGATCATTTCCTTTTATTTTTCTTTTAATTTAATTTTTTTTTTGTGAACACAAACGTTTTCATTTCGTCCTTCATCTACGTCATCATCTTGTTCGATTTAGTTGTATTTAGTTTCGCTTTTGTAGAATTTTTGCCTGTATCTTACCCTTCTTTGTAGTTTTATGTTTGCTTAGACGGTTATCCGTCTATCGACTTGCCGACCATAGAGGTTCATATATGTCTTACCTCGAATTCTTAAAAACAAAAAAAAACAAACGTTTTCAATTGATTTGAAATCTTATTAGTTAGATGAATTGCATAATAAGTAGGAGGTAGAGATATCTCAATTAAACTTCTGCCAGTTTATCATTATAAATTATAAAATAAGAAATCGGTAGTTCATTTGGTCAAGCCCTAATATTTTGACTATGAATTTGGATAATATAATGTCATATTATATGTAGCCTTCGTTCTACGGTGACTAAATCCCAATTTTCAGCTACATTATATATATATATATATATATATATATATATATATATATATATATATATATATATATATATATATATATATATATATATAAAAGTAGGTACGTTTTGACGATACTCGATCTGTATGTATTAATCAACTAACGTAATAGCCATGTTAAGTTTACAGGTATATATAGTCGATTTTTATATTATAAATCTTACTAATTTATATTTACCTATATCTATATCTATAATATATAAAATTAAAAATATAATACATATTGATAATATACAAAGAATTCAAATCTTGTATATAATTAATTTTAGGATGGAACACGTCAATTAATCTTATTTGCTCAGCTTAATTAGTACGTGGTGCGTTTAGAATTAGTACGTGGTGCGTTTAGACGTGTAATTCCTTACGTCATATAATCCGTCAGAATTTAACATATTGATGCATGGTTTCACCAGAAGCTAGCTTCCACCATTACACAAGTATATCATCATATATTGTTAGAGAGATTAGAGACCCATCTTATCTGCCTATTAATCTAATTACACACAAATATCTACGTGCCATCTACATGACTACATGACATCCTTTTTTTTTTAATACAAATTAAAACCTATATATTATCATGCGACTACTCATTCCACTAGACATTTTCTTATTTTTTTATTTTTTGAAAACAATAAATAAATAAATATATAAATACATAAATATATAAATAAATAAATACATTCCACCATTCAAATACATTGTTCAACTATAAAAAAAAATAGGGGGATAATTGAAAAATAACTAATTTTAATTTAAATTTAATCGTTATTTTTCTGTAGAAAAGTAGAAACTATTTCATATTTTGATTAAATAATACTAATAATCATAGTAATCTTTTCTAGCTAATTTCCTTTTCAATTTTTTCCCAGATTATTTTAACTTAAAAAGTTTGTACGTATTAATAAACATAAATATCTTCTCAATCTTATAAATAATGATTATTATAAATGATAAAAATTGACTTTACAATAAATATATCATAATAAAATACCCGTATCTTAAGGTTAATTGGTCTCACACTAGTACACTACTAATTATAACTAGTTATAGTATATATTATAAAATAAACTTTTTTCCAAAAAAAAATAGAAGATAAGTAGAACAATACATTAGTAATTCATTGCTCTTGCATCACAATAATAATTAAAGTGTACGTAGGATGGCAAAGATTAAAGCCGGCCAGCAAATCATTTTTTTAGAGCAACACAGTAATCTTTAGGGAGAGTTATCCAACAAAATAGCTTTCAACTTACCATGAAATAAAGAAATAGAACAAGAAAGATTGAACACTTTGAAGCTAGCTAGCATGCATGGCTTACCAAATGGTCCAACGGTAGCCATACATGCTAGCTTCAAGTATACAGTGCCAACTTTACTCATCAACCCCTCTTCGACCGTCGGATCGTATAAAAACGAAAGACATATCGAGTCTTTATTTTTGTTTATGAATATCGATCAAGATCCACCTTTTCTATTACTAGGTCATTATCCCGCGCGCATCTTGCGCGCGGAGTTACTACAATTGTATGTCTTTTTGTTGAATTTGTTTGATAATTTCGTTAAAAGGTTGGTTTGTTTTTTATTAGGAAAATTTAAAGGATCATGTTATTTTTTTAGAATTATTTAGAGTATAAATGTAGTGAAACAAAGTTTTGCTTTTATTATGTGCAATAAATAATGGATCGGAATCGATAGAGCAAGTAAACAAGATGACGTATAAAATTTTATGTAACCATGATGATGTATTTGCTTTACAAATGGTACTGAAAACATAAAATTCAAAATAAGTGGTAATAATGTAATTTGAAATTTTACTTATGGGGTGATAATAAAACATTATTATGGTGAAATTACAATGACGAAAACCGAAAATTATTAAAGAATTTAATTTCCCAATATAATATTATGTGGATTTTACAAATTACTTTGGGATCTAGCTTGAAGGCCATTACATTTTACAAATAAAAAGAAACCACTGTTGTTGTGCTCCGAGAATCTGGCTTAATACGTCTTTTGCATTCCTATGACAACACAAGAAAACACGAGTATTATAACATTTAAATTTAATAATGTAGTTGTTATTATAATGTTGTTAATATAGGAGATGAGATAAACTAATTTATCAGTTTTATATACATTTTTGTTATGATATAGTAATGGAATTTAGTAATAAATAAGATAAAACATTAGAAGATATTTAAAAAACTTAATCTTACCTTGTGAATAATTTGAATTGGACCGTTGTTGTGGTATGAGAAGGTACTAAGTATGGCTTAATATGTCTTTTGCATTTCTATGACAACACATGAAAACACGAGTATTATTACATTTAAATTTAATAATACAGTTGTTAGTATAATCATGTTAATAGGAGATGAGATAAACTAATTTATCTTTTTTATATACATTTTCCTTATGCTATAGTAATGACATTTATTAATAAATAAGATGAAACATTATGAGGTATATAAAGTTGAGCAATTAAAAAACTGAAACTTACCTTGTGAATAGTTTGAATCAACATCTATAGAACTCCAGCTTTGCGTAGTAGCTCAAAAGAAACCACATTTATAGTCGTGGGATTGTCGACGGAAGTTTTATCTGATTTATTGGTGAACAATGTAACATTTGTTTTGGTTTTTGCTCGCGATAAAGCAACATATAGTTGCCCACGTGAAAAACATGGCTGACGTAAGTACACTGCAACATTTTCTAGGGTCTGCCCTTGAGATTTGTTTATTGTCATTGCGAAGCTTAATTTTATTGGAAATTGTTTCCTCTCAAATTGAAATGGGTAATTTACAGACGGTGAAGGGCGCAAGGTGATTCTTGGTAGGAACACATGTTCGCCTTTGTAGTGGCCCATCGTTATTTGGCAGTGGATAATGTTTTTAAAGAATTTCTTGCAAATTAGTCGTGTCCCATTACATAAGCCGCTAGGAGGATCAAGATTTCGTAACAAAATAACCGGGCAGCCTGGTTTTAAAATTAATTCATGGGGGCTCATTCCAGAAGGACATAATGTATTAAGAAATACAATGGGATATAGGTGACTCTGATCATCAAGAATTGTATCGAAACTTTTATATGTTGTAGCCGTCCCTGGAAAGCACTGTATTAACCCATTGTTGATGTTGTCTACGTCCTCATTTGTAGGGGTTAGAATAGCCCGTTTGTCAAAGTATTCACTATTATCCATAGAGTGTTGCATTCCAGGGAAGATACGTGAAACGAAATCATCATAACAATTATTATCAATGTCGACACATGAGAGCATAGCTGGTTTTAAATTAATAGAGCAGTGTTCATCTGTTTGTAGTTTGTCGTTGCCAAGTTGTAGTAGAAAATTAGAGAATGCAGGATCTTCCAGTGACCTAATATTTTCAGTGAGCTTGAACTTCGTTAGTTGGGGCCATAAGTATGAACTAACAAAGTTGGATTCAATAGCTTCACGTTGAGTTTTTTTAGGTAAAACCGGAAGCACTTGTCTAAAATCCCCTCCAAACACAACAATTTTTCCACCAAACAATAGGTTGCTATTGCATATATCCTTTAGCATTGTATTCAATGATTCAATATTGCTTCTCTTTGCCATTGCAGCTTCATCCCAAATGATCAGAGATGTTTGTCTCAGTAAATCTGCTAAACCGCTTTGCTTAGAGACATTGCATGAAACCGAAATGTTGTCATCAAGTGGTATTTTGAATCTAGAATGAGCTGTTCTTCCCGTTGGTATATTTGATGCTGCAATTCCTGACGTCGCAGTTGGTAAAACAATTTTTCCCATCATCCTGATCTTAGCATATAATGCACAATATAGAAATGTCTTACCTGTCCCACCTGGTCCATCAATAAAAAATGCTCCTGGTTTATTTTCTTTAACATGTTTAATAATGCACTTGTACGCAATGCGTTGTTCTTTGTTCAATAACTTCCAAGAGCCAATATATTCTTCAGGCACAGGACTGTTTAAAGCATCTCTAATATCTTGGGTCGCTCTTATTGAGGCCGATTGGGAACTAAGGTATTCATGTAGGTTATAATCTTTCAAAGATTTGCCCATGGCTTCCAAGTGCCTTTGTATTTCACTGCTTGTCGATTGTAAAACCCTAATCTCATCTGTTTTGTACAAATGTTTGAAATCTTCAGAAAAATGGGCATAGTACATATCCCACAATGATTTTGGGTTTGGTACTGAACAAAATATTAACAATGTTGCAAAAAGTCTACGTAGAGTGTGAGGCATATGTATAGCAACGGCTTCATCCATACATGATTCCACATAACCATCTTGTTCAAGTAAACCCAGTTTTAGTGAAGCTTCTTTAAATGTGTCACAACGATGGCCATTTACCGTGAGCAAATCATTGAAAGACACTGGACCCCGAACGTGTGAAATAAGTAGTCTAAGATAGTATCGTTCACCTTCTAAAGGGTTAACGTATGCAACTCTCCCAAGCACCGTTCTTTGTATACGTTGTTTCCATGCTTTAGCAGTTTGATCCCATACGAAATGCTCTGGAAACTCACAATACAAGTACTTATGCTCGGGGAATTTTTGGTTTGCTATAAAGAACTCAGTTAGCATTGTCGTCTGTCTATCTTCATCATTGTAAACAGAGCGGAGGTTCTCATAATCTCTAAATGTAACTGGCTGTAAATTTGGCAAATGGATTTGGAGTGGAATTACAGAAGGGCTGATGTCAAATAAATCAAATCCAAAAATTCTCCATGCAACCTCTGGTGGAGAAACCCATCGACCAGCTTGGTAGCTTTGTATCTCATCATCGTTTGAAGCATTGTCATCTGATATAGCAAAGCTCACACGATCATGCCCCTTGTACACATACTTATAGAGATATTTAACGGCTTTAATTGTTGAGCAGACTTCAACATTTATGTGACAATTAATCAAATGCTAATAGAAGATATGGGTTGTAAGGTATGACCCATCTATTATCAAGTGTAGATCCTCTCACTTTTAATGTATCCCCATTATCTCTTCTTCTGTATGTTGGATATGAGTCATCTCCACAGGTTGTGAACTCAACAAAGCTTCTAGGATATTTGTATTTGCACGTTTTCGTATAACCGTTTTTTTTCCATACAAGCACAATCAGGATTGAGATAACCGCAAGGACCGTGCATCATGTGTCGCTTTACTAACTGCCTTAAAAGCGGCTGATCTTTTCCAGGGATTTCAGCACACACATATTTGTCAAAATCTTCTGGGTTAGAAATTTTGTTTTGTGAGGAAAGTATCACTAACATATGTGCATGAGGGAGTCCCCTCTTTTGAAATTCAATAACATGGACTCTTGCAACAATCAGGCCAAATATATGTTTATCTACTATTTGTTTTTTCAACAATTTCAATTTTGCGTTAAAAATTCTTGCACATAATTCTGGCCTATTTTCAACTTTTTCTCCTTCTTTAAGCTCACTTTGAATCTCAACCCATCTTGGATTACAAGTCATTGTAATAAACAAGTCCAGTTTTCCGAATCTTTGAACGAGGGTCATAGCATTTAAATAGCGTTTCTTAATATCACGTGGGCCTCCGATAAATGAAGCAGGTAATATAATCCTTTTCCCAATTTCCGCAGCACTTCTGTGACCTGCATTTAAACTATCTACGACGCCTTGATACAACTCACTTTTGATTGTTGACTGGTTTCGGCGAAAAAAAATCTAAGCACGTGTTCTCAATTTTCACATACATGTCAACAACATATTGTTGGAGTAATCGACCACTATAAAGTATATAGTTGTAAACACGTATCTGCAACTTGTAAGTGTAATACTTTCTACATGAAACTTCTTTATCTGCCTTGGGCGGTCGTCTTTGAGCAACTGCAAGCAAATCATGTATTGATTGCATATACATAGGATAAGTGTATTTACTAAATTATATGTACTTTACTAACCTTCATATTCACATGTTAACAGATCTTCCTCATTCTGAACCAAGCATGGGACCACGGGAAAAGTGATGTTTTGGTGCAATGCACGACCATTAGGTGACACTCTTTTCAAACCTTGATGCCATCCAAAATGGCCGCTTGGAAAAAGTAGTGGGTATTGTAAAGGATCATAACATCCATAGTAATGCATTACACGGTGTGATCTATCAGATTTACCAACAACAGTAATGTGAGGGCTATTTATCTCCGGAGAATTGGTTCCATCTACCACGATTGCAGCAACTTGATCGGAAGTTGGAGCATTGTAAACACGTTGGTCAATAACTGGATTACGAGAAATCAGTACTGTAGAATCGTTCATAATATTAAAATCTCTAAGCGAGCGGAAAAAATGAGCGTATGGATTGATGTTCATTACATCCATTAAAATCGAAACCACCTCCACATTAAAGTTTGCGAACCTAGACATTCGTGTATCATTTTCCAACGCTCCATCATAAAAATACATCTGTAAATAATTTGGATTTTCTGCTGCATGTAAAAGATTTGGCAAGTAATGGTATAATTGACCGTGGAGTAGGAACACATGGATACCTTTCTCCGTTGATGTATCAAATTCACCGCCTAATGAGCTGAATGCCAAAAAATTGTTATAAACTCTTGCATACAATTGGAAATGAATAGCAAGACTACTATCTCCGCGGAACAAATCTATAAGCGCACGAGGAAAATCATTGCTTGGCAAGTGCACTTGCCCATCTTGACAACAGAAGTTGATGGTCTCAAATGCAAATTTTTTTGCTCCACATTTAGCACATATAGTTGGTGAAGGTAGTGGTAATGGTGTAGCAGGAAGATGTTGGTTCCCCACCCCTGCATATACCGGTGGGGAACGCGCTTGTTTTCGTTTTCTTTTCCTAGATGATGATTCACAC
Organism: Persicaria maculosa; assembly: GCA_963922045.1. Lineage (NCBI taxonomy): Eukaryota > Viridiplantae > Streptophyta > Magnoliopsida > Caryophyllales > Polygonaceae > Persicaria > Persicaria maculosa. Next base: position 21,350,726 of record OY998259.1, on the reverse strand, counting down.
ATTGGTGTATCGTTCTCCATCGACGAATGCAGGCTTTGTACTCCTACAGCCAATCGTGATGGTTGAACATTCGAAGGTTGTTGCATATGGTCAATTCCTGTACCGGCACGTTGACGAACTCGGGGTCTTGTCCTCCATGTGTTATCACGTATTGATAATTCTCCTTCCATTATTAGCTGTACTTTATTTTTAAAAAATTGTGAATATCAGCCACGAGCGATTATATTATTTATGAAGTGTTCGTTAAAAGTCAAATAATAATACCCTAACAAAAAGATCATTAGTAATACATATATCCACTTAAACGACATATATCTAAGGCATTTTAGAGATCCAAATATTAGATAGGAACACAAAGTTATGCAATATTGAAATGTTTTCATATTTATCACTATTAACAAACAAAACAAGAGATAAACACAAGCATCACTTTCATAGTATGCATTACTTATATACAATCATAGGCAACATTGTCAGTACTTATATACAAAAACAAAATTTTGCCCGCCAAAATCTGACATTTGGTCATAAACACCGTAGTATCTACCATCCAGATTAGCAAAACCCCGTTTAGAACGAACATCACAAAGGCCCTAGTGTGATGCTTCACCATAAAAGTCAAAGAAAACCATATTCAAGGCATGAGACAGCCAGCAGTAGCTCCAAAACCCTTATATCACCCCTTTGACAACATTCTTTAACACCCACTACCATCCAGATTAGCAAAACCCCGTTTAGAACGAACATCACAAAAGGCCCTAGTGTGCTGCTTCACCATAAAAGCCAAAGACAACCATATTCAAGGCATGAGACAACCAGTAGCAGCTCCAAACCCCTTATATCACCACCCCTTTGACAACATCCTTTAACACCCACTTGACAACGTTGTGATCTGATAGAAGCGACGGTGAAGGAGTTATTATGAAAACAGATGGACATCTAAGAAAGGGTTCCCTGACCGCTTCAAGAAAATCAGAGCGCTCCTGTTGGAGAAAAAAAAAAGAACGTAAGGAATAGAATATACTCTTAACTCTCAAGTGAATGAGCCTAAGTCATAAATCCTAAAAAATACAGTTATATTGAAATAAAATATAATCACATACTACATATTAATACCAAAACTTAGGGAACAAAATATTATTTTTTTGCCTTGAGGATAAAAGTAACAAAAATTAAACAGTAGAGAATTCAAATCCTTGTACAAAAATTAAGCAGTCCCTAAATGGGCAATTTCAGTGATGATTAAGCAATTTCCTTTGAAAAAAAATAGGAAAATAATTTATGTATATGTACATACTGTAAAGTGTGATCAATTTATGAATTGACCAGAACATTTTAGCACATAAATGAACAACCTGATCAATTGGTATGTATGTTTGCTGAAACACGTGGGAATATTTTAAAGTTAGCACTTTGTTGGCTTGCATAGGAATCTCCTAATATAATTCTAACACTTCCAAAGAAGGAGAAACAAGAATAAACCGCCTTCATACTAAACTATATTAATACCGAATAATTGGGAGAGAAGCATGTACCTTAATGCTCATAGCATAGAGTTTGTCAGCATGCACATTGAGTAACTTTTCTGCATTCTTTGTATATGCAGCCAGCGTTATAGAAGCGGTGCTGTCCTTTGCCTTGAAATAAAAATAGATTTTGCTTGAAGAGGTAGGATGCAAAATTAATTATCTTTGCCTTGAAATAAAAATAGATTCTGCTTGAAGAGGTAGAATGGAAAATTAGTTTTGATAGAATAAAATAAAAATATAAAATATAAAAAAAGGCATGTAAAAGACGCTTACCTAGCCTCTGCAACGGACACTTTCTTGCATGCATCACATTCCAGAGATTGGTGGAGATCAGCAGCAAAACCCATTCCACAATTTCCACAACCGGTGGACACTCTGAGATCATTTAAAGTAAAATCGTATGCAGCGGCACAAATCCGAATAAGCTTGCCTCGATGAACATCCTCAGCCTAACATTCATATGTAGCCAATAATAATCAACAATTTTATTAATGGGATGTAAACATGTTAGGAAATAACTCAAAAATTCATATTACTATTGAAAGTGAACTATGCTTGCTTAAAAAGGCTGATTATTTAAATGAATTTGCACTTAATTTTCATCAAATATCCTAAGCTGTGATAATTGAAATTTCAGTTTAAGCCAAAACAGTGAGCTGTAGCAGAATACCTTGCAGCAGAGTAGCATTTTGTATGGCAATTTTTTTTTTCTAAATAAAAAAAAAACAGTTTAGGTTTTTTTTTTTGGGTTGTAAACTTAAGTTTTAGTTTATATTAGTATAAAACTAATATATCTAATTAGTTTACGTCCTACTCCTATGTGCAGTTAGTTTGTTAAATATTGCCAGTTCCAAGTATATTTTGAATTTAACATTTACTTTGGGTAGATTTTTGTAAATATTTATTTTGGGTGGCCATTCTCTCGCTTTCATGAATTTTCATTTGTATCATTTATTTATCCTATATTTATTTTCTTTGTTTATTTCTTTTCCTGAGTACATCATTAGCTGAATCTTTTGTATTAATGAATGAATTCATTTGAGGCTTTTTGAAAAAGTATTCCTCTGAAAAAAATCCTGTTTATTTATTCATTTTTTTTAGGGGTGAACTATTCTTACGTCTTGTAATATATTAGGGTTGTACTCACTTTGTGATGTAGAAGGCAGCTTCCAACAGTTTCTTCATAAATTGAAGGATATCTAGTGTGATTCAAGGAATGTATAAGAGATTCACATACTAATGTCAAGTATCTAGAAATATATTGTTTATGTCATAATGTAAATAATGCTCATTTAAAAAAACCGTATCATATCTCAACCAATTATGTAAATTTATACTCCCAAATAATAAAATCTAAACACATATAATCAACTGTAAAAATGTAAAAATGATTTATGTATTTATAATGTTTTCATTTCAGTAAACAACTTGAATGTCACTCTATCCAGAATTTGTCAATAGAAACATAATCTCGGCATGATTTGTTCATTAATTATTATTTATGTAGATTTCTTGTATTTATAGGTGCACTCGTGAACTACATGAGATGTAAAACATAACTAATGATCCAAAGTTGATATTTAGACCAAGTCCCTTCTACTAATAACATGCCTTCATCCCAAGCACATTAGCAATTGTATTAATTTCAGCAACCACTTCAGGAATAGCTTTTTTCTGAACTTCCTGTCGAAACTTCTTAATCAATTCCACATTTTCCAAGCTCCTGCTCAAATGATGTGCACCAAAACCAAGTTAGCAAACTAACCAAAAAACAAAACAAAGTGAAAAACATTTAGAGAATAAAATATCACACCATTTCTCCAAGGAATCAACATCATCTCCAACTGGCTTAATATTAAAATCCGTTGATATGGTTGTTGACAATGAAAATCCTATAATAAACAAAGAAAACCAAGCATTAGTTCATGGATAGGGTGGAATGCAGAACGAAACAGCAGTGCATAATTTGACATGGTAGAAAATGGCACCAAAGACCTTGGAAGTTAGTAGTCCGAAGAGCACTTATAGATATGAGTATGTTACTGTCCACATCAGCAACAAGCGACTCATAAATAGCAGAAGCAAGGTCATTCCACAGTGATACAAGCATTGGCTGCGAGCTACTGTAGTAGGAAGCAAGCAAAATTAGAACACAAAGAAATGCAAGTACAAATTCAACGTTTTCCAAAGTAATATCGCAATCATTAATGTACATGCCACGATTTAAAAAATAACATGGATTAAAAGAAAAACAGAGTCATCCATCATTACCTATTGTCGATGAGATATAATTCAGAAACGGTGGCTTTTAAACCACGGTAAGAAGATACCGTCTTAGCAGCCTCAAGATGCAACACAATAGCTACAATATCTACAATAATAACAAAAAAAAATGTAGTAAATACACACCTGGTAAAAAAATGTAATAAGAATTATATAATAAGACACATGAGCATAATTTACCAAAGCGTCGATCAGCAACGACACTGCGAGGAATATCAGCGAGCTTGCAGCGCCTGCATGGACCAGAAGAACTCTCGCCAACAACGCGCACAACATTAGTCCCATCATTTATAAACAACTCTTGCTTGTCCTTTTTATTGAAGAGAGGATTCACATCTCGAACAAGGACATTTGACATGTCATAGTTGAAGCCAGGTTCAATGATGTTTTTGAATGCATCAACATTGACACCAAACATCTTTGCCCACATCTCATTTCCCTTTAAAAAAGATAATAACAAAAGCTTATATATATTATCAGAAAAAATGATACAACCATACATCCACAAGCATGAAGGAAAGAATTGTAGTTTAGAAATACCTTCTCATCAACCAATATTAGGCTTTGATGCTTTGTCTTTCCTATAGGAGTTTTGACTCGCAGTTTCTCTTTCACAAACACTCGAATTGTGTGGTCTTTCGTGTTAGAAACAAGCCGGTCAAGGTATTTTTTGTTCGGCTTCATCTAAATTAAAAACATTTAGCTATGTAATTATATGAACACCAAGCAAAATAAATGCCCAATCCAGAAACTACTGTAACTCAAATATGATATTCATTCTTTCAATTGATCAAGTTTTCTTAATAATATTATTAGTCCAGATCATAAAGAGGGGTACTAAAGCTAAAGTTTCACGAACTGATATAAGTATGTAAAGCTGAAGAGACAGTATTCCATCAGTGATATAAGCATATCCAGATGCATAAGACAAGATCATGTTATAGATTCATTTACTTATTACATACTTAATGTTGCACAAGTCCTGGATGTCTTCTATTCAATCATGCTACTAACAAGAAAGGTAGGGTAAAACACCTACTTAGCTTTATCTGAATGAACCTAAAAGGGGTTCTCAAAATGAACACCAAGCAAACTAAATGCCCAATGCAGAAACAATTGTAACTCAAGTATGATATTCATTCTTAATAATATTATTAGTCCAAACATAAAAGGGGTACTATTTTTCATTGCAAGTTATAACAATTTAAGCACAAATGCGAGACCTAAAAAGATAGAGAAATTGACAGGGAACCAAATAAGCAAAACTCTCACCTTAATAAACCTTACTGAATTGCCCCTCCCAATGTACTCCTTCTGCTACAATCCTGCAAAAACGATAAATCCAAGATAATTGAAGTCAATATGCATCTAAACCAGAAACCTACAACACTTTATTGGGAGAGATTGATTGAAAGGGCAGGTATAAGAAAACCTAGGTAAAAACCCAAGGTCACATGCAAGTGTAAATGACCACCCCCAAAGAGGAAGGATCCACAATCAATGCAAATCAAGTACATAAATTAGACATGCAATAATAAAAAGCAGAAAGTAAATGCATAAATGACACATTGAGGAAAGTAAATGCATAAATCACACATGTAAGAAAAAAATCATCAAAATTTGACTTCAAAGATCAAACATGCAAAAATGAAAAACTTAAACTAAATGTCTAAGCTACACATGCAACAATATAAACGAATAAAAATCAGAAAGTAAATGCATAAATGACACATTGAGGAAAGTAAATGCATAAATAACACATGCAAGAAAAAAATCATCAAAATTTGACTTCATAGATCAAACATGCAGAAATGAAAAAATTAAACTCAATGTCTAAGCTACACATAATGTTTTAAATCAGAGAAATAAGGAAAAAATAAATCAAATATCACAATCTCAAGAATAAAACATAAAAAGGTAAGGAGAAAACTAAGGAGAAAAACTAAATTAAGATAATGGAGGAATCCTTCGAACACAACCTGTAATAAACAGGAAATCATGATATAAAAAAAAGAAGGGGGAGGAGAGAGGATAAAGAGGTAAGAAAACAAACAAATAAACCAAGAAGTAGGAATACATAAGCACAAGTAAAAGAAAAAAGAAGTGAATAGGTAAACAGAACAAGAAAATCCCAGAATAGGTCTAACCTAGGAGGCACAGAGAAACTGAGAGATGAATTGGGAAGAAAAGAATGAACCATGTCTTCAATTTATAGCAAGATTAAATAAATGAAAAGTCATAAATAGCCTCATTGTGCAAAACAAATAGAGGTAAAAATTTGAGGATAAAAAGGTAATCACAACTAAGATTGCCTTACAGGTGGAAAGCAATTACAGATCCACCTTAATCACTAAGCAACCCATTGTAAATAATAATGATGTAATTACAAAATTGAGGTTTAAAAAATAAAAAATATAAGAATGGAGCCTTTAACTACAAATTCTAACAATTTGATTACAAAATTGAGATTTAATAAGAGAGAAATGAACATTAAATCACAAAATTATTGAAAATATATGAAAAAAATAAATAAAAACACCAGGTTAAGCAATAACAGGGCAATTTACCTTAGTTTCGGCCATTGATGGACTTTCATCTGTTCCTTCAATCAACTTGAATCCAAACACTATCGTATGGGTGCAATCAATCTGAAATCAGGATTTTTAGACATTAAAATCTCATCTCTGCAAATCAATCTGAAATTGGGACTAAAAGTACAGACACTATCTTATGGGTGCAAATCAATCTGAAATTAGGATTTTTAGATTAAAATCTCAGCTCGGCAAATCAATCTGAAATTGGGACTAAAAGTACAGACACTATCTTATGGGTGCAAATCAATCTGAAATCAGGATTTTTAGAGATTAAAATCTCAGCTCTGCAAATCAATATGAAATTGGGATTAAAACTACAGAGAATCAAATTTGGATGTTGTTGTATACCAAAAAAAAATTCATTCCGATTTATAGATAACAAATTGACAGAAGAGGAAGACAGAACCTGCGGAGCAGCCAAGAGGTCGGTCAGGATGATGGAGATTGTTGTTGAAGGACGTCGGAAGTCTAATTGGAGGTGTGAGGTGCATATGTAAATTGAAGAGATTGGTCCCGATCCGGCGACCTCGCCCCCAACCGTACCCACCGCCGCTTCATCCATCCCCGGCGCACCTCCACACCGTCTCCCGGAGCCCTACCCACACCCTAAAACCCCGGAAAGTGTGATCGAACGCATCAACCGACTCTGCTATCTCCATGGACTTACTCAACCCAACCAAAAAAAAGCAGTCCTTAGAAACAAGGAAGGTAATGGCAACCCTTAGAACTTAGAACCGAGGAAGGTATGGCCAAAGAAAGAAGGAAGGTGAAGATAAGAGTTAAAATTAGGTTTGGATTTGGGAAAGGCAATAGAGACTGCAAAATAAATAAATAAAATAACAGGATACCAAATGAATCCCTGTAATTGGGAAACCATCCGGTCCATCCCACATAAAAAGAAGGGTAAGATAGGAATTAGACTTGATAAACAGTAAGTCTCATCTCAAACTTTTATATAGTAAGATAAAAATTTAAATTGTTGGGTTAACTCTTTTAGTTTTTTTTTTTTTTTTTGGTATAGAAGGAGACTTACTATTCCCAACAACAACCAATATATGATATGCAATCACTCTTGCTACACACGCTTATAACCGCGAGTTGTACGTACACTCATCAATTAGCCCATAAAACCGTTTTCGCCTCCCCGTCACGTTGGCTAGACCTTCCTCAACTTTTTTACTTGAATAAATTAAGTGTTATATATAATAGGTGATCCGACTCTTTGAGATCGGTCATAATATGATATGCACCAAACTCAACACAGTTTGGCACCATATACAAGTACTCCGTAGATAATTAATTGAGAGAATAGAGAATATATAAGGTGCGTTCAATTACTAGTGCTCGGTATTTTGTCACTATATTTGATGATTTTAGCATAGTTGTATGGACACATTTGATCTCAGATAAGACCAGGGTTGTTGATGTGGTTACAGATTTTATCTTGATGGTGGAAACTTAATTCAATGTAAGAGTATAGGCTATTGGAACTGATCATGGGACAGAGTTCCTTAAGTGTAATCAGTTTCTAAAAAGTAAAGGGATTTTTCGTCAGCAATTTGTGCCTTATGTTCCTCAACAAAATGGACGAGTTGAGAGAAAACATATGCATTTATTGGAGACAGCAAGGGCCATAGACTTCATGCTTCTCTTCCTATACGTTTTTTGGGAGAGCCCATTTGATCAATTTGATGCCTTCGTCTGTGCTCAAGTGGTCCACTCCCTATGAAAGACTTATGGTAAGTGTCCTAATTACAACTATCTGAGAGTTGTGGGATGCCTCTGCTATGTGTTGAAAAGAGGCTCAAGTAGTGACAAATTTGCTGCCAAAGCTAATAAATGCATTTTTCTTGGCTATCCATCGGATCATAAAGCCTATAAGGTATTTGATTTGGATGATAATAAGATTCTTATTAGCAGAGATGTGCTCTTCTGTGAGGATTCATTTCCATTTTCATCTAAACCTCCTATTCAATCAGATGTTTCTTTGTCCACTACATCCCTACCTTTGGTCAACCCAGCTACCTATCATATTTCTGACTTGCCCTATAACCCGACCTCCTAACATTGCTCCTGACACTCCTTTGTCCTCTTCCTCCTCACAAGACTTACTTTCCAACTATATTACATCTTCAAAGAATCAACTTTCACATGTCTCCCGTACAACTTCCCATTCACCAATACCTCTACCAAAAAGGCCAACTAGACAAACACACATCCCTGCTCATCTCAAGGATTTCTATTGTCCTACAATTCCTTCTTCTATGTCCAGATCTTTCATGGTTTCTTCCATAGACAACCAATTATTTTACCCTCTTGAATAAGTGGCTTCTCTGGCTAATGTTCTTTCCCTGCATGAACCTTCCACTTATCGTCAAGCAAAGGATGATCCTTTGTGGATTGAGGCTATGTAGAAGGAGCTCCATGCTCTTAAATCCAACTGAACTTGGTTTCTTATTGAGTTGCCTCCAGGAAAGGTTGCCATTGGGTTTCATTGGGTATATAAGATCAAATTCAGAGCTGGTGACAGTGTTGAAAGGTACAAAGCTCATCTAGTGGCAAAAGGGTATAATCAAATCAAGGGAAAGGATTTCAAACACACTTTTTCACCGGTTGCCAAGTTTACTATAGTCAGATTGTCGTTAGCCTTGGCTGCTATGAGAGGATGGTGTGTGCATCAATCGGACATAAACACCGCATTCCTTCATGGTTTTCTGGATGAGGAAGTGTACATGGATACTCCTCTAGGATATACACTTGCATCCCCTGGCCAAGTAATTTGTAAGTTGAGGAGATCTTTATATGGTCTCAAATAAGCTTCTCGACAATGGAAAATTGAGCTTTCAAAATTTCTTACTGCACAGGGGTATGTGAAATCAATGTTTGATTTTTCATTATTTGTCAAACATGTGCCCTCTGGATTGGTGGTTATCTTGGTGTATGTAGATGGTCTCATTACTACTGAAGATGATGTATCTAAGATTAAGAAGATCAAGAATGATCTGCACACAACTTTTAAAATCAAGGACACGTGGGTGATGCTCGTTATTTCCTTGGATTAAAGGTCTCTTGTATAGAAAAGGGAACGCTGCTAAATCAGAGGAAATATATCCTTGATATATTGAAGGACACAAAGATGGAAGAGTGTAAACCATCTCCCTTCCCTATGCCACGAGGATTGAGATTGAGCACAGAGGTGGGTGAAGTTCTTAAAGATCCAGAGAAGTATAGAAGGCTTGTTGGCCGTCTGATCTACCTTAACATGACCAGGCTTGACATTTCCTACTCGGTGCAACATCTAAGTCAATTCATGGGCACTCCAAGGTTACCTCTCCGGCAAGCTACAATGCACGTTGTAAGCTACCTCAAAGGAACCTTCAACTTGGGTTCGCTCTATCCCAGTGCCAACAAGCTTGATCTAACTGGCTTTTGCGATGCAGATTGGGGATATTGTATGTTCTCTGGGCGTTCCTTGTCAGGCTTTTGTGTGTTTCTTGGACATGCCCTGATTTCTTCGAAGACCAAGAAGCAACCAACTGTTTCTAAGTCGTCCACTGAAGCAAAGTATCGATGCTTGTCTAAAGCCTCTGGTGAGTTGGTATGGCTTGACTCGATATTGAATGATCTCAGTTGTTGTGTTCCAAAGCCGATTCCCCTTCATTGTGACGACAAATCAGCAATTCACATAGCTGAGAATCCCATATACCATGAGCGGACTAAGCATCTTCGTCTGGACTGTCACTATGCTAGGGAACTCCTACATTTGTTGCTTCTCAGAATCAATTTGCCGATCTGTTCACTAAGCCCCTGGGTGAAGAAAAGCACCGGTTGTTGTCTTCCAAGCTGGGCCTTGTGGTCACAACAAGTCCAGCTTACGGAGGGGATATTGAGGATGGAGAGGGTAATGCTGAGAGCAAAGAGGGTAGTTTAGTCATTCTCCTTGAGAAACAGATGTGTAAATACCCCAATCCCCTATTGTAAACAATGAACACAAATTGATAGAGAAATCAAGTAACAAATTCTCTCTCCATAACAAACTCCAAAATAGAAAATCGAAAACCTCCATTGATGAGCTTGATCAAGGTTGCTTGAGCTCATAATTCGGTTTCTTCTCATATACTCTAGCTCTCTCCAATTCGTACGTTATACATATCATTTGTAGTGTAAATTTTTATTAAATAAAAATTTTTATTTTAAATGTTACAGAATTTACTTTATTCAACTATAAACTATTCTTGCTAAAGTAGATGATTAATTGTAATTTGTAAGAAAGAAAAAGTCAAATAATAAATTAGTATATAATAAATTAGGATATAATTATATATTTGTTAAAAGTAAGTAAATGACATATTTTACTTTAACCAACAGGTATCGTCTTTCTATCCTATTTCTTGGGGATATAGGTTAAGAGCTTTAATCGGAAAAGATTTTCTATCAAATAAAGAAGTGACCCTAGAAATTAAAGTAATATTAAAAAAAATTTAATTTAGAAAATCTTTTCCGATGAAGGTGGTTAATCCGATGCGTTGACCAAATTTACTACAAAAGTTACGGCAAATGAATTCCATGTCCACCTTGTAACTTGTAACTCCCAAGTGTTCGGCTAATGTACATGTTGGAACCATTCCGGAATGGCTCACCGGAAAGGACTTGTGGATAGTACCCATAGGTCCTCGGTTCGAACTCCGGAATGACCGCTCTTTATTTACCAATACAAGACTAATGTACATGTTGGGCCAATACAATGGGGTATTCAGAAATTCATTACGTATCAATATAATTGGCTTTTTTGGTCATTTGTTCATGAATAAGATATTTGTCTCTTTGAATAATATTAATGATAAAAATTTCTAATTTTATCAATTTATCTCATTAATTGTATACGATTCCCAAGATAATCTATTAATACTTCAATTTCTCATACTATTCTATTTTTTCATTGGTCCATTTTTTTTCACATATTTTTTTTTTGTTTTTATAAAAAGTGTGAAATTGATCAAAAGATCTATTATATTGATACAGAGGGAGTACATTGAATTGAAATGGGCTGAGTTTTTTTATGATTTTCATAATTGTGAGTTCTACAGTTTTTAAAACAGGTGAGATTTTTATGGGTTAAAAAACCATAATTAGTTAAAATAAGATTTTCATAATCGTGTCATGATAAGATTTTCATCATTTGTTTAAGTGGCCCCATAAATAACAATCAGGTAGCCCCATAAATAAGCAAGCCATGAAAGAATCTCATAAATGTCATTAATTAATCAAATAATCCCATAAATAAGGTGAAGCAGTGTTGAGAATGAAACAATGTGAAGAGACAAAATGTCCCACATTGAATATGAGAAACATAAAGCCTTAGCATATAACCTAGTGGGCTACCCCACCTAATGCCAATTGGTTTTAGGATGGAACCCCGCTCGTCTTATGTGCTAGGCTATTAGCGCAAGGGCGCACGTGTGCACACGACCCCCGATCCCGAGTCCCAACGGACTTCAGTATGGTATCAGAGCGGAAAAGCCAAACGGCCCGACTCTCGATCCTGGGCTAGCTAAAAAGAGAATGAGATGCTAGACCCGATGTCCAAGTGTCAACTAGAGGCGAAAGACGACCCTAGTTGCACTTGCGGAGGCGTGTTGAGAATGAAACAATGTGAAGAGACAAAATGTCCCACATTGAATATGAGAAACATAAAGCCTTAGCATATAACCTAGTGGGCTACCCCACCTAATGCCAATTGATTTTAGGATGGAACCCCGCTCGGCTTATGTGCTAGGCTATTAGCGCAAGGGCGCACGTGTGCACACGACCCCCGATCCCGAGTCCCAACGGACTTCAGTAAGCAGTACATATTTTTAAGAAATTTTATTTAAGGGTACTTTTGTCAATTTTTAGCATTGATTTTTGTTTTCTATTTCTAACGTTACTAACTATATTACTTTGCTATTGATTAATAAATAAATAAATAAATTAGAGGTAAATATAACTATTTTATTCATAAAAAAAATATTATCATAATATTATTGGATAAAATAACACGTGTCGCAATTCCACTTCATCCGCAATTTGCAGCCATTAACCCTGGTCGTATATCTAATACGGAGTATTCTATTAAATAAAATTATGTATATTCGTAATTTTATTTAATATAATATTGGAGTATTATATACTATATATATATTCAAAATTATCGACAATTAAATTTTGTAAGACAATCAATTTTGAAAGATAATCGTGTTAGCCGCATTCAATTTTCATGCATTTTATAAACAGTTTCAATTGATCGATTTGACATTCCTTTTTTTTATGATTTGAAAATCATATATCTTAATTTTATATATGATGATCAATTACTTAGATTAATATTAAATCACCCAACAGTCAATGACTCCACGCTAGTCAATAATTAACTTAATTTATGCCTCATATAAATCGCAAAATAAATTGACAATTTACTTGCTCCAACCCTAAGAAAGTATATATAATTTTTTTACTATTGCATAGAAAAGGAAATTCAATTTTATATGTGTAGCTAAAACCTGAAAATATATACAGAATTCAATTTGTTTTATTTGTTGTGTTCAAAGTACTATAAGGATTATTATATTTTTTAAGTCAAGAAATAGTAGTATGCGACCATAGCACGCACTATAGATTTGCTTAATTACTGTTTATACGTGTTTGTTTTCTTTAATTAGTCTTTGATCATAGGAAAAAAGACTCGCCAGGTTTCCAAATTATTGATACAGCTGAGAAAATGATGTTACGTTCTAGCTTGCCACCAACTTTGAATTGGTAATTATATAATTAAAATATATTATGATACAAATAAATTTTTAAAATCACATTTTATATTCCCAAATATCACTTGTGAAAATGATTTACCCGATTTTATAACACATTCACATTTTTAATATATGTCACGGAGACGTACATTTTTTATGACGAGAAACCCACCTTTGACGGTAAATTCCGAGCACGTGACCCAGTCGGCAAGAGCCACGTACCAGCAAGCCCGTCCAATGGTCCGTTCAAAAAGCCCAACGGAACAGGGCCCCAAATTTTCTAGGGCCCAATATCAAAAGTTATTAGTACTTATATTATTTGTGGCTCCTCTTATTTCCAAAAACTTATTGAGCGTCTCATCCTTTACAAAAGAGAATCGCGTATATATTGAACTACACTCTCACTGTTGGTTTGTCAAGAATTTGCAGGGCATGATCCTTCTAAAGGGAACCGTTGATTGGGGACTGTACCGGCTGCCTACCTCCGTCATCCCCCAGCCCACACCGATTGCCTTCTCCGCTGTTCGTACTTCCCTTGCTGGATGGCATCACCGGTTTAGTCACCCTTGAATCTGTTCTTAAGCGTCTTGTCATGTCTTTCAATTTACCCACGTCAAATAAGAGTTTGCCCAGTGTTTGCTCCTCTTGTCAACTTGGCAAAAGCCATAAGCTTCCCTTTATTAATAGTCATCAGTCCAGTCGAACGATGTTTGTTTTAATCTATAGTGATGTTTGGGGCCCTGCCTCCGTTCCTTCAATCTATGGCTCTAAGTACTATGTTACTTTTGTGGATGATTTCTCCAAGTTTATTCAGATTTATTTTCTTTCTCACAAATCTCAAGTCTCTCAATACTTTGTTCATTTCCACAAAATGGTTCAGACTCAATCTGGCAAACAAATCAAATGTCTTCAAACAGATGGTGGTGGTGAATTCACTGAGCTCATTCCTTTTCTTCAAGAACAAGGGATCCTACACCGTCTTTCTTGCCCTCATACACCTTCTTAAAATGGTGTCGTTGAACGTCGTCATCGTATTGTTCAAGAGAAAGGTCTCTCCCTCTTGTCTCATGCGTCACTTCCCTTCCAATTTTGGGAAAACTCCTTCCACACAGCGGTCTATTTGTCCAATCACACAATCACCCCTTCTCTCAAGTTCAAATCCCCATTTGAACTCCTCTACCGTAAAACACCTAACTTTAATCTTCTCAAAAATTTCGAATGCCTTTGTTTCCCATATTTACAACCCTACAATTCCACAAAATTATCATATCGTTCCTCCTCGTGCACTTTCATAGGTTACAATACTAATTAAACATAAAGGGTACTTGTGCCTCGATCACAAGACGGGTCGAATTTACATCTTTGTTCATGTTGTCTTTAATGAGAGTTCATTTCCATACTCTCAACAGCTCCCTCCGTCTCAGCTTTGACCTACACCAGCAGCTCGGCCATCACTCTCCACCGGTCTCCTACGCACAGCAGCCCTCAACCCCTCTCCACCTGATCCCATGCCAGCAGACAATCCGGTCGTCAATCAACGGTACATGTTGACGGTTCAGCCGTTGCAACAGCCCCCACTCATGTCCACCCATCCTATCTCCTCGCCTCCTACGTCTCCTCCCACACCATTGCTACATGTGCTCGTACTGGAAACCTCAAACCCAAGTCCCTCCATGTGGCTCGTCATCCCGGTCCCAAACAGTCTTCTCTTCCCAGTGAACCATCGACCTTTGCTACTGCAAGCAAAGAGTTTGAATGGTGGCTCGCAATGCAGTCGGAAATAAATGCTCTTCACCTCAACAAAACTTGGAGCCTTGTTCCCCGTCCGCCTCACTCCGATGTCGTTGGCAACAAATGGGTTTACAGAATAAAACGCAGAGCCAATGGGAGCATCGAACGATACAAGATGAGGCTAGTTGCTAAAGGCTTTCATCAAAATAAAGGAGTTCATTACTCCGACACGTTCAGTCTTGTGGTTAAACCCACTATTATCAGGTTGATTTTGTCGATTGCTTTGACATACGATTGGCATATATATCAGACAGATTGATATCAACAATGCCTTCTTGAACGGTGATCTACAAGAGACCGTCTATAAGGAGAAACCAAAGGGGTTTGTGGATTGCGATCACCCTGAGTATGTGTGCAAGCTCACGAAAGCCCTTTACGACCTAAAACAGGCGCCTCATGCTTGGTTCACAAAGTTGAAAATGCATCTATTGCATCTTGGCTTTCGGTCCTGTTACTCTGACACCTCTCTATTTATTCGTCACCATGGGTTTGAAATCATCTATATATTGGTTTATGTCAATGACATCATTGTTACATGCACAAACACGGCAGTCATTGACTCATTCGTTCGGCGCTTGTATTCAACTTTTGCCTTGAAAGACCTTCGTCCGCTGCCATACTTCTTAGGTATTGTAACCGGCTTTTTCTATCCCAGTACAAAGTGGATATTACCAACAAATGACTTGTATACATTCACTTATGACATGAGTTTATAGTTATGCATAATATATATATATATATATATATATATATATATATATATCCATAAATTTTGATTTTTTATGGTAGAATAATGTAATGTCTAGATGAAAAGAGGGGGAAAAAAGTCAAGATAAATGTGAATATGTGATTGTTTAGTTAGTTTTTCCATGGATTAGTTAATTGTACTCCACATACAATTCCTAGATGACTAAAATGGTTGAACTAAACTAGTCTAGATCGATAATAACCATGTGAGTTGAATTGTCACTCTCTTTGATTAATGTTCATTGATCATGCTGAGATAATATAAATCATGCTGATCTAGTGAGATTCGAACTGTAGAAATTGTTCTATATATGGTTTAAATTTAAGTGATTACATGTACAATTTTTTGCGCCATGATGCGTATTTTTTTAACAAAAAATTTAAAATAAAATTTTTTAAATATAAAAATTACTATAATATATTAAAGGGAAAATGACTAAAAATAATACAAACTATCAGTTGTGAACCAAAAATAATACGAACTTTCAAATTCACTAACTCATGTACAAACTATGTCCACATTAACCAAAAATAATATGGTTTCAAATTTGTGCTAAAAAATGAAATAAACAAAAAAGTTGGTGGAATATTGTAATTAATTTCCAAACATACTAGACAGTAGACACCTCCTTCCTCCTCGCCATTCACTGCCGCACCGTGGAGAGAACTCAGAGAAGACAAAGACGGCATCGACATAGTCACACAGATAACGGTTGGTGGCAATAGAACCAGGTGGTGAGGCGAATCTAATTTCGGCCTTTCCGGGGACAAATACTACCGGTGGCTCCAACCGTAACTGGGGTCGCCGGCGATGCGAATTGGAGATTCGAGAGGGATTGAACTGTTTGATAGAACGAAAATGTTGAGATTCGAGTGTTTCGTTGAAAAAAATATGTGTGTGAAGCTCACATATGCTCAATTTATGATAATAATGTTGATTTCCTTCCCAATCCAACGACGATAAATTTCTAGGGTTTTCGAATTTGGATGGAATTGGAGAAGAATTTGGAACTGAAATCACTCAATTTCTATGAAATCACATTATAAATTAAATTTCTGACTAGATTGGTGTTGATTATGTGTGATTTGAAGTGAATTGGTGAAATCTCCATGGGAGACCAAGCTTTTGTGCACTGTCTATGCACCGGTGACAATACGTGTGAGGAGGAAGAAGTTGGATATGTTTTGGAAAGTAATTACAATATTTCACTAACTTTCTTGTTTATTTCATTTTTTGGCACAAATTTGAAACCATATTATTTTTGGTTAATGTGGACATAGTTTGTACATGAATTAGTTAATTTTAAAGTTCGTATTATTTTTGGTTCACACCTGATAGTTGATATTATTTTTAGTCATTTTTCCTATATTAAATAAACTATTACCAAACATTAACATAATATTAACTTTATTTAAAAAAAATATTTTGAATAAATCTCATTGTTTAAAAAATGTAGTATGAAATGATATTGTGTAAATAATATTAGATAATTTAATTACCATAATTAAAAGATATTGTGTAAATAATATCTTACAAAAATAACATTGCATGAGGAAACGATATGGCATTAATGCTTCTCTTTTAATATAGTATATAGATAAATAGATAGATAGATATAGATGTTTTCATTCCTTTTTTTAAACTAAGAATTTAGATGATGTCGGCTCCAATTATACTACTAAGAACGTCCTTTCATACTAGAGCTATCTATCAATTCAGAATAGGAAGCCAAGGAAGTGGAATCTAAGGAGAATCAAAATCGTAACACTTTTGCCAGCCACCTGATTGACCTCTTTGAACACATGAGCGAACGAAACCCTATCGAATGAGTGCAATGGAAGAGCAAGTTTGCCAACATAAGCTTAATCTTCCAAAGACATTGTCACGTACTGGTCAAGGCATTAATGACAATCAGGCAGTTCCCTAGCTTCCTTCCATGTTAGGCTTTAATTTCACCCCTATTTCGATTCCATTTTTTTTTTATAGATTTCTACATTTAATAACAATAAAATATTCTCATTCTCTCTCGTCTATTTTCCTCATTTTGCATATCTATATAACGCCTCCATACTCCACCCTCTCTTTAGTGTTGAACTGGTAATCCATGTGATATGCTATTGTTGTTGTTATACCTATAGTACTTTCTATAAAATTGGTCAATCAAAACGTACATACTGAAGTGGTCTCTATATTTGTTACAAAAAAAAATAATTGGAGAATTTTCAACTCTTATCTTCTTTTCTATTTTGTTGAATATATAAATTACAAATAAAAGTTGAAAAGGCTTAAGCATGGGAAGAAATTGAGGTAATCTCATATCTCACCCCATTTCTTATACATGGGATGAAATCGAGAAAAAAAACTTGTACCTACTTTTCATAGTGAATTCCATTGAACTTGTCCGTATGTACGTGACAGAATCAAGACGGGATGAGATATAAACAAAATTGAAAGGGGCATGAGAAAAAAAAAAATAGTGTGCTATCAACATCTCAATTCAAGGCACTGTATTATGAACGTACATTTGCACATGCAACACAATTGTTTTATAAATATATATATATATAAAGAGTGTAACGAATAATCGCTCAAAATCACCGAATAATTTCATTCCACCGAATAATCTCTCAATACCATCGAATAATCAGAAGTTACTTTTAATCTCATCCGCTGCTCTTTTTAATTCAATGGCACAGATTTATTAACATCATACACAATAAGAGTTATGTACATTTGATCTATTGTTTATATATATATATATATATATATATATATATATATATATATATATATATATATATATATATATATATATATCAGATATATAAATTAAATAAGCAGTAGTACAGGTTGGACATGGCCACGGGTCCGACCCGCCGGGTCAAGGCTTGGTCGACCCGTTGACCCAGCAGGTCACATTATTTTTAAAAAAATTTTTTTAAAAATTAACTATTAAAAATAAATAAATAAATGATACTCCGTATATGAACATAAAATCTTCACAACACATTTTATCACTTTGATATGAAGTGTTAAAAATGTAGGAAGATTTTATATCTCCATACCAAATCTTTCATCCACAATGATTTCAATGTGGGATGTAAGAGGAAAAAATATGAGGATATATTTTTTCTCAAACTTAATTTCCAACTTCGTTTCCAATGTATGAAATGTAGGAAACAAGTAAAGTAGGAGAAATAGGATAGTGTGATACATATATATAGCCTCATGGGCTCATGGCTTCTCATTCTAACTCCATATTTTCGACGTGGGATGTAATATTTGTCCCACATTGGAAATGTGTGGATGGAAGGAAGACTTCCAAGTCTATAAAAGGAGAAGGATGGGAGATCATTTCTCCCACATTGCCATTGCATATTAGTTTATGTAATATTATGAATTATTTTAAGAATAATTTATATAATTTACATAATAATTATAAATTTATTTTATTTAAAATAAATTTTTTCAAAAAAAAAATTTGAAATTAAGGGTTGACCCGCCAGGTCACGGGTTCTATTTCTCTCGACCCTGACCCTCAATCCGAGTCAACCCTTTGACCCTTCGACCCTGACCCATGGCCATGTCTACAGGCTGTAGTGCTGTACAGCTATACAAATTAGGGCTGGCAAATGGTACGGAAATTACCATACCAACTACGTACCAACCACAAACCGACTATGTTGGTAACCACACTTGTGGTAACTAACATGGTGGTAACCATCTTGGTGGTAACCACGTGAAGGTGGTACGGTAATGGTAATGAAATCTGAATACCATGGTTACCACATTTACCAAGTATATATATTAATTTTTTTATTTAATGTTTTATTGTTATTAAATTTAATTTTTAAGTTTTTAGTTAATATTTTGTGTTTTGATTTTGACCTAAATTGGTCATTTTTACTTTTTTACTAGAAACAATAAGAACATTTTGAATGTTTGAAGACTTTGAACTTGTTTTGTTTGAACTTGCAGGAACATTTTGAATGTTTGAACAATTGAACTTGGTTTGTTTCAAGACTTTGAATTTGGTTGGTTTGAATTGGTTTGTACTTTAGGTTGTGAAATTGATTTATTTTATCTTTTAATAGGGGTAATCATATTATTTTTGGTAACCATATTTTTTCGTTCGATAATTTTGATGACTACCAGAAGATAGCCAAGGGGTTTCTAAAAAATACAAACAGAATTACAGCTTGGTAACCATGGTAATGTACCGATGGTAACCACAAGTCGTGGTTACCACATATGCGATAACCACGACTTGTGGTTGGTACGTTGTATGAAAATTTGCGTATCACCAGTTTATGGTTGGTACGTGGTAATCATTATTTTTTAGTGGTTATCATACCATACCATGCCAACCCTAATACAAATGAATGAGAGTCAAGCTAGCTAGGCTTTTACAAATTAAGAAAGGCGCTCTTTCTTTGGTATAATTTACATAATCTTTATCAAATAATTATTAAAATGGATTTTTGTTTGGTAAGGAAGAAGAGAATTTTGCTGCACATTGAAACCGATTTTCTAACTTATTTATGTAAACGCAGTATATATAGTAAATCTTTCACATCGTCATAATTTACTCATCCCTTTCGTTAAACAAAAACAATGTTAAATTATTGTTTTTGAAATGGAGTCTTAACTTATGCTCTTAGGAGATTTGTTTAAACGTAGTATATAACCGGGATGTGGTTGAGTTGTGTCGTCGGTTAAGTGACCCTCCTAGTATCCTAGTGGTTGGACATTAGTGGGTACGTAGATCTATGGAGAAGGACTTTTGCGAGTAGTACATCTATTTTTCGGTAAGACTCTAGTTGGATCTTACTTTTTTTTTTTTTTTTGTTATTTCTTGTTATGTCATCATCTATATATTTATCGTTTTAAAAAATGGAGCCTTAACTCTTAGGAGATGTGTTAAAAAGATCGATATGGAAATATATTAATTAGGTTGTTATACATACATTTTTTATTTTATATATGAGATGGGAGGAGATTTTAGCCTCGTGTCTCATCCACTGTTTTTCGATCATATACATTTTCCGGCTTTTCGATCGGGATTGAAACGAGACTGGTGGTGGTGATTAGCCTCGTGTGGGATTAGTTGCCATTACCGTAGTTGGGTGCGAACCTTTGTGGTAGGGTGTATGAGTATGAGGTAACTTGAGTTGAGTTGAGTGGTTCCTTGTGGTGGGACGTTTGTGAAGGAATTGTGTCCTTTAATTTAATGTGCAATGATTAATTATGGAATAGGACAATTGATAGAGATATTCAATCCGATTATTTTATGAGTCGTAATGCTTTGCCAGAAGTCAACTACGATGAATGGGCTTAAACGGGTTAAACTCATGGCTATTATAAACGGGTCATATGCGGTCACACACTTAGAGTTGACGGACTTGATCAAAAGATAGATGATTTTATTATTAGTGTATATTAGATATATATTAATAATAATGGGATAAGATTTATTTGTGAAACAAATAATTAGTTAAATAGGGTATAAATATGAGGTTATAAAGATGGGCTCATAACTACTTGACCTAATTAACACATCCCAAAAAGGAGAGAACGGGAGTTTTGCCGCTTCAACAGACGTGAGGGCGGAATTCTACCATCATCAATCAAGAGCAATTTGATTGTTCACCTTTCGATCTTCGTCCTAGCAGTCGAATGCAAAGGAGATCTAGACCGGGCTCTTGTGGACCAAGTAGAGGAGCAACACGTGGGGCTCTAATTCTCTTCCGAATCTTCCTAGTTCAGATCCGGTTCACGCATCAAGAGGTATCTCCTATGGACAATGATTTGATCTATCGATTTTATGCATGAAGATCCTTACGATCAGATGATAGAAAATGGTTTCTAAAACTTCCGATACGCATCTAATCTCCAACAGTTTGTGGGTAGATCTAGAGATGAGTTGTACTTTTGTGGGTTGAATTTGTGGCTGTGGGGACTGTCCATGGGGTTATGTGTGTGGTTGTGCTGTGTTAGCAATCGCCCTACTATCTTTGTGGTAGGCTGTGTGTGGTAGTTTTGCAGTAGTTCCATGTAGTAGAATTTTGTGGGATGTATTATTTTTTTTTAATGTAAGATTCTTGGTATGGTCTTATTTCTTCTTCTTCTTTTTTTCTTTTTTTTTTTTAAAAATGGAAAGAGATTAGGAAGGACTATAAACTATTTGTAGTCCATCCTAGAGCATCCTTTTGGATGAGAACTTACAGTTCTAAATCTGTGTTAGGGTTGGTGATAGACTGATAGTGGTTGAGTGACCTAGAAGGGTTAATCTGTTTGCTACGTACGCTATTAATTTCTCTAAACACGTAACGAATGTGTACTGTGTGAAACCAACAGAAGTCTGTCAGGGCATCGGAAATGATCATTTCGATTTCTCAATGACATTTACCTTTAAGTACATTGATTATGCAAAGATTATCATCTTTTTGTTAATTCTTGGCTTTATGCCACTATCTATATATTTACCATTTTAAGGGATTAAAACGAGACCAAATTAAATAAGATTAGTATTTGCGAGATTTGTGTCCACTCCATTGGAAAAACCTAATACTCTCCAAAAATTTATTTTTTCCTTCAAAATGTCAAAGCCGTTGTTATGATATAAATTAATAGGGTCGACAAAACCATAATATTATATTAATTTATAGAGTTATTAATTAATTGATATATAAATTAATATTTATTAATTTAATATCTTATCTAAATGTGTTAAATTTTCCACTAGCCCAATGCAAATTGGGAGACCAAAAGAAATTATATATTAATTTAGAGGATTTATTAATTTATCGAGTATTAATCTAAGGAATTTTTACTATATATATACATATTAATAATAGGGTAAATTGTAAAAAATCACCCTTAAATTAATAAGTGATCAGTTTTTCACAAAATCAACTTTAAAATAAAATTCTACATAAAACCATCCATAAATTATTATTTTTTCTGACAAAGAACCACCCATGTCCATTTTTATGTGTAAAAAGTGCTTTAAAATGTTAAATTATCATCTTTAGTATTCGATTAATATGACCTAATTATATTAGTAAAGTAACCAAAATATTTAACAAAATATGAAAACTTAACATTTTTTTGTAACTTTAAAAAGGATCATGGGTGTTTCTTTGAGAGAAAAATAAATTTATGGGTGATTTCCTGTAAAATTTTATTTTAAGGGTAGTTTTATGAAAACTAACCTATTTTAAGAGTGTTTTTGTCTGGTTCAAATCCCATTCTTAAAATAAGTAAGGTAATCCTTGCAAGAGGTTAAGGGTTCAAAACCCTAATTTTTACACACAGTGTAATTAGTGGATGCCCAAACCTTCATTGGCTTAGGTGAGCCTACATACTGGCTTGTCGTCCGGCTTAACGGTTCGCGTCTTTTACAGGCTAGGACTCGAACGTGTGAGGTTAGTCGACAACCTCAAAACCTCCACGTTACAAAAAAAAAAAAAAAGAAAAAAAAAAGTGTTTTTTCTGCAATTCAGCCATGATAATAATAAAATATGCAACTCTTATATAGATGAAGACAAACTATTCAACTCCTAGATCTAACTTCCTCCAACTTAAGCTCATAAATGAGTACTGGTAGTTGGGAGAGGTTTCAAGTAAGTGGAAGGGTAGCTCGATCTGGTCAAACCTCTCCCATGAACCTCACCACACCAGATCACTCCCTCCCTCTCCTATTAGTCCTATATATACCCACACTCCCCCTGGCCTCACCCCTTCAGTACTTAATCGACCCTCAATTAAGTGCATTCATTTCACTCCATCATATATACAAAAACACCAAACACACCAAGAACAAAGAGAGCTATCTAGCTATAGAAATCAAACATAATTGATGGCTCCAAGAAACGAAGTGTCATCGACGAAGAAGACGATGAACAAAGGGGCGTGGACTGCCGATGAAGACATGAGGCTTTCTCAGTACATTGAGTTACATGGGCCAAGGAGGTGGAAAACCATTGCCTTCAAAGCTGGTAGGTATTACTATTTCATTGGTTCATCATGCTAATTACAGCTATGATGGATCAATCCATGAACTATATGTACTCGGTTGGCATTGTGGGTTCGAGCTTATAAGCTATCGATGCAGGTTTGAATCGGTGCGGGAAGAGTTGCAGGCTGAGATGGTTGAACTATCTTAGACCTAATATTAAGAGAGGCAACATTTCTGATGATGAGGAGGACTTGATTCTTAGGCTTCACAAGTTGCTTGGAAATAGGTATTTTGTCTACTTTTTTGTCTTTTAACAATGTTTTTTGGTTAAAATCATGCTAACTTATTTCATCAATTGGTCAATCAAAATTTGACAAATCTTATATTTGAACACATTTTTAACTATAATAGTGACTATCTACTTTCAGGTGGTCATTGATCGCTGGGAGATTACCTGGGCGAACAGATAACGAAATAAAAAACTACTGGAATTCTCATTTGAGCAAGAAGCTGAAATGCCACAAGGACAAAAAGGCCGAGGGCACGTCAAGTCCTCCTCTTGAGAATTCCGCAAGCCCTCCTCCCAACTTGCTGCAAACACCCGAGGACAACATCCTCAACCCTAGCAACGGTGACATTGATATGAATTTTGACTTAGACAACTTCTTTGATTTCTCCGCGGAAGGGACTTATGGGCTTCAATGGGTTTCCGAGTTCCTAGAGTTAGACGTCGACGACCCAACCAGCTTCCCATGAAGCTAGAGGAGATGGAACAGTACTTATATTAGGCGAGCAAGGTATAGGAAAAAGAGTGTGCGAACCTTTGATCATTAACCAATCAAATGTGTTCAATGGTCAATTTTATATACTAAATATATATATATATATATATATATATATATATATATATATATATATATATATATATATATATATAAGTGGTTAGTACCCCTACAATTTGTACTTGTATGGATAATAAAGTGCTACCCATAAATACAGTGTAATTTCTTAAACTGGCCATTGCCCTACTAGCTTTGATTGCTACCTTTTCCTCCTCCTTCATTTAATATCTTTACATACTACTAAATTTTGATCCTCACACACAAATTAAATTTTGATCCTATGAAAAGAAGGTATAGTTGTCCCAATTTCTGTGTTTCATTTTTTGTTTCAAACCAATGAAATCATCCATTTAAAAAAACCAATGAAATCCTATCACATGTACTTATTTTTATTAATTAGGTAATTAATTATTTCTTTGACCCATTAAAGTATATATATGCATCATGCATGGCAGCATGGGTCTTAGGCCATGAATAGAAAATGTGCTCTATATATTTTTATTTTTTCAAAAAAATACAGCTAAAGGAACTTTTTAGAGGGCTGTCTAATGTTAAAGCTAGTGTTAAATTCCAAGAATTCTGATCGGATTGTGAGAAACGGGAGTTGTGTTAGGTTTATTTTATTTTTGATTATTAGTTTGGAATCCATTCTTTTAATATAAAAGTTTAAGCCAATGTGTATGAGATTCACCCTCCCTTATATTTTGGTATTTAATTTGTCCTTAAAACCAATGTAGAACATGCTTTTTTATTTCCGAAATAAAGTCAGATCGATTAATAGCTAAAGAGTTGTGTGTGATGAGATCATATATGTATGTATTGAGGGTTCTTCTTATTTGGGGGCACATATATGGATATTGAGTTCAATATATATTAATTTTTTAAGTCATAAAAGTTTAAATTATTATAACTTTATAAGTATATAAATTATAGGATTGAAGTATTTAATTCACCCTTTGTTTTTCTATTAAAAAAAATGAATTCGGTGCAGTTAATCAAATTATTTATCTGATTACTTGATAGGCCAAATAATTCGAATGACGCAGATGATATCCAATACCGGTCATTGCTGATTACTATGCGAAAAATAGAGACAATGCACAACACATTAAAAAGGATCGCAAATGCTCTTGCAAGATGTTAAGGGTTCAAATCTCACTACTTACTTTTTATGTACTTAGTGTAGACTGTAGAACCTTTATTGACTTGGGTAAACCTGTATGGTGGCTTGCTGCCTAACTTGTTGGTTCGACTCCTTTTGCAAGGTAGGACAACCCTGATCTGTGAGAGAATTAGTTGACAACCTCGGACTGTAAATAATATGACTCCGTACCGTATGATGATTGATGCATGTATGAATTTTTATTTTTGATTATAATGCATCATGCATGTATCAGGTATGAAATTATTGGAAATACATCATACTTGTAGTTCATTTCAAAATTGGCAACCAAAAAGTAAGTTTATACGTATTATTTATTTTTATGACTATTAATTACATAATTTTCCCACTTCTTGCTTTGACCTCCTATAAAATATGTGGTTTATTTTAACTATCCGACGGTATAGCGTTACTTTGAAAGCTTCAATTGTAGTTGGCCATAGCTGATTAATTTGTAACTGTAAAATTAAAAACTCAAGAAATACTATATCAATCACTTTTACTACTATTAGTACTTTTAAAGCTTATATGACCAAGCTAGCTCGATATTCAAATTATAAACTTCAACCTCCTGAGTCCTGATTGATCCATCTGCTAGCAGTTACTCCCTCCATTCTGTAAACAAAAAAGCCTACGTGAATATTAAAAAAAAACGTACAAAATTATTTTTAAAAAATTTATAAAAATATAAATATTTTTTATCATCATCATAAAAAAGCGTACGTGAATAGTAAACGACATATTTTTTTTTAACAGAGGGTCATGTCGTTTCACTTTTTGACATATTTTTTTAGGAAAAATAACTCCAAATAATATGAAGTATTAAATTTTAACAGAAAATAATACGAATTTTAGTTTTAACTAATCTATATACGAACTATGTCTAAATTAACCCAAAACAACATGGTTCTCAATTCCGGCTATTTTTTCGGGGAAAATTGTCGGAATTGAGAACCCTGTTGTTTTGGATTAATTTGGAGAAAGTATTTTGGTGGGAGAAATCGTAAGAAAAGGGTATTTTGGATGGAAAAATAGTCGAAAAAATAGCCAGGGTTGAGATGCATATTATTTTGGGTTAATATGGACATACTTCATACATGGATTAGTTAAAACTAAAGTTCATATTATTTTCGGTTAAAAATTGATACTTTGTATTATTTGGAATTATTTTTCCTATTTTTTAAGAGCTAAAAACTGTATAAAATATTGACATATTTTTAAAAGGGCGTAGGATAAGATTCTAGCTAAAGTAATTAAAATTAAAAAAATATTTCTAAATTAGTACTCTTATCCTATGCCCTTATAGGGCATATGATAGAAAAACTGTATTACTAATAAGTTTGAAATTATTTTTTGAAAAATTAATAAAAACATCAATATTTGATAGTTTTTAACTTCTCAAAAAACGCGTTAAAAACTCAAACGACATAGTATATGTTAGAACTGAGGTACTAATTACTTGCTGACTAAAGATTCTGACTAGGCCCGACCCAAGGGAGTAGGCCAGAGGGGCGACGGTTTATGACCCTTAAATTTTAGGGGCTCGTAATAAGTAAATTTATAATAGTAGTAATATATTTACAAAGCATAAATATATAGCCTAACCAGCCCAATCAAGTCAGTATATTTTTTTTAATTATATACATACTAATTTATTAGGACCCATAATTTCTATTTTGCCAATGGCCCATAGATTACTCGGATCAGTTCTCATTCTGACTAGTTGATCCATCTGCTCAGAGTTTGCTTATCATGCTCACTGTTCTTGAAAATTTAGATGAAGTATGGAATTATGGAATTTTGCCTTGAGCTATTATGTTTTCGAAAGTAGGGAAATTTCATCCGATAAAACGACGTTTTGTTCTTGGAGCTCTAACATCCTCGGTGTCTACCCAATGTTCCGGAGTTTCCCTGGTATCTTGGTGCCGATTCCAAAACCAAGAGGCAACAAATGAGAGTTAAAACATGTCCTGCTTCTATGGGCTTTGCGTTTGTAAGAGGGTGAAATCATCGCCACAAGATGGAGGAGACCCTGCAAGAAGTTACATACAAAAACAGTTTCCAAACTACCCAATGTACCAGTGTGATGACCTAGCACATTACCAGGCTGATGTACATTGTCAAAACTGAAATCAGAAGAAAACGAAGATTGATAAGATACAATATCATCAATAACTAATCCAACATAGGACCAAGAGGACCCAGATCAATTTTACATTGCAAACTGTTGCACGTTGAGCTAGACTTTTTTTGAACCGGTGTTGAGCTAGACTTTTTTTGAACCGGTGTTGAGCTAGACTTTTTTTGAACCGGTGTTGAGCTAGACTTGAGAAGGCATTGAATATAATTTCCTTTTGGCAACAAATGGGGCAAAAACTAAACTCAGTTGTTGATTCAACAAATCTGTCTTGACATGTTGTGTACACGTTTCCCGAATGATAAATCCTGTATATGCATCAAGGAAGAAGGTATTCTAGCAGTGTCTAGGAGGAAGCTAGGGGTAAACAGCAACTACTTACATATACGTTCCGACAGGGAATCACTTGCTTCGCTTCTTGGCTTCACTATACAAAACAACCCCAAATACTGTAAGACAGTATCCCAGCATCCCTGTCACTGACACAGGGTTTCTGAATATCAAAATCGAGATGACAACAGCAACTGCGCCTTTCGCATTTCCTAGAACCTGGAAGAGCAAACATATCTTAGACTTATATTCTTCAAATCATACATGAATGATGACTGTAACTGATAAGAAAACGAAAGCAGGCTCATGAGAAGCTGATCATATTACATCTCTGGACATTCAGAATATGTCTATCCGAGTATCCGTGAAAGAAGGTAAGTCAACTTCTTCCATTCACCCTCTAACTTAGATTATTAAATCCTATGGTCTTGCAGTGCCTCAGTCTGCATCTTTTCTTTCACTTAATGCTCCCTTAGCAGCTTATGATCATAAATCACAATCTATAACACAAATCAGATGGTGCGCTGGTGCAAGAGAGTTGTGTTAATAAAAGCACCTTGGCTCAATTGCCATAGCAATGCTATATAGAATCAATCAAGTCTACCACCCTATATGAGTTAGCACCAAATTCTTCTTTGCTTCAGTTAACTATAAAGAAAACGTGCAATCACTAAAACTGGCTCCACTCCTTAAAAGTGATATAAAAGGTTAATCTTTCCTTGTAGGTCTGCAATGGAATCTAGAGTCGAGTTGAAACTTAAAAATGACAGTAAAGAATAGTAAAAGACAAGGGTTGCGGTAAAACAAGCACAGATTAGATGAAGGGGGTACCTGAAGAGTCAAAGCACTTGTGTGTTTGGTGACCAAGAAGTTTGTCAAATTTACGAAGTATGCTAGAGACGAATTGAAAAGGAGGTACCAAACAATCCTAAAATCATCCCTTGCAAGGGCTACTGTGATGCCAATCACATCTTTCTCCATTATCAATGCAGCAGGAATCAAACAGACAACAGCAATTGGTGCCATGTACAGTAGAAGATTCATAGAGTTGAGTTTTTCCCTGAAATACACAATTGAGACAGCTCAAGCTACATTAAGTGTCCAAAAATAAATAAACCAATGCATCCAGAGGTGTTTAGTGTTTTTACTGACCCTTCAGAAGATAATAAAATCCCTTGAACTACAGTTTTCAGTGCCCTTGCAGCTGTAGCTGCAACACAGATTATGAATCCAAAGAGGTGAAAACTTGGTTCCCCCTGCAGTAAAGCATCAACCAATTTAGAGCATAAAGGATCAATTCCCAGGCAAATCAACAATGTTTCTTATCCAATCCATACATACCCCACTAGCAATGACGACACCGGTGACAACAGGGATGAGAGTGAAATAAGTGAGCCAAGCTTCTCTCTTCAAGGTCATCAGGTACGCGAAAACGGCGGTGAAAAACGGCGTCGTAGCACCGACAGCCTGGTTGAACGACACCGGGAGGTAGCGGAGGGAGATGTTACCGCTGACGACGGACGCGCAGAAAACGACGCTGAGAGTAGCGATCTTGACAAACTGAACCCTAGATCGGATCACCTGGAGAGGAACGACCTTCAGCCACGAGATTGCGATGTAGCTGAAGAGAGAACACGCGGTCATGTGGCACATTGTGAGGAAGATCGGGTACTTGAATCCATAATTGCTCAGCAGATACTTGTTCAGAAGAAGAACCCCGATGTTAGACGAGTACCAGAAGCTCACGAGCCCGAAGGTGTACAATCTCCCGGAGGTTTTCATCGAATGAAGGGGGAGGAGGAATTGGGATCAGGCGATCGAATGGAGCGGGGATTCGGATGAAATGGGAGAGAGAATGACGGAAATTGATCGGAGAGATTTGGAGATTAGGGTTTGGGGGAGATTGATTTGGAACGTCCTATCATCGGCGCGTTATACAGTCATAAAATTATGCGAAGAAAGTTATACTCCGCGTTGACGCAGGTTTCCGGGTTTCTTCACCCCCCTTCTCCCCGAACACCATCTCAGACCTCTCCTCAAAAGATTTATTTAAAATAGAAAATTAAATGAAAATAATAATTTAATCTCTCAATGCTTAGGAAAAATAAGTATGGCGAGATGGGGTCGTAGCAGTGTGTATCGAGGCGTCTCCTTTTTTCGGAAGAATGGTTCCTTGAAGGTTCGTCTTCATTGCCCGCAAGTGACTCCTGATGTGCCGCTGGCCTACGGTGCTACTCTAGGGTTGTGCTTGGCTTCGTCCTTCGTCTACGTTCTCGTCTTGTTCAGATTAGTTCTTGCATCATAAAATTGTTGTATGTTAATAATGTAATAAGGTGACCCCGAGAACATTTTCATCGTCGTGTTCGTGTACAATATTTGGTAAAACGCCACAACTAACCCTTTGATTTGCTTCCTATCCACAGTCTCAGCTCCGTCATCATCCTTAAGTAACTCGATCCCATTGCAATTCCTTTGTATAATCGAAGGAATTGCAACTAAACGAAGTGTTGCGATCCCCAACACAACCACTGATCTCTCGATTTTTGCAACAAAACTCCCCCTGTCTTGCTCAAGCATTCTCCATGGCTCAACCTGAATCCCAGTTTCTCGATAAATCAAGATGTAGCGGGATTAGCTAAGGCACTTTGAACCACCTCAAGCTAGGCCACCAAGCGAGTCTTTCTCTCAAAGATGTTCCCAAACACTTTCTTATTCAATTGAGGAGGTCGTTACAATCCCAACTCCCAAGAGTCCTGCACAAATCCTTAGAATCGGGGATGCGTCATCCAGGCGGCTTGAAAAGGCTTTGTCCGTTAGCTTCGACTTCGGATCATGCTTGGACTAACAACCACAAACTGCGCTTGCAACCTTCGTGTGACCAATTGATACGGGGGTAAGCCGTAGGATGGCCCAATCTTCGACAATCAAGACTCAATTCAAGAACAAGAAGCAAGGCAAGACTCGATTTCGAGTCAACAAGACTTGATGGACTCGGCGGTTTTGGGACTATGAAGGACTCGAAACTGATGAATTGAAAGACACGATAGATTGGGTGAAGCGATCTATATAGAACAAGATGAAGACCTTTGGCTCGAAAGGCAAGATCCAACACCAATGACTATATAACTCGTTTCTACAACCCTACACAATCAAACGGACAACTTTAAGGCACAAGGAGGGGGCTCGTGGATACCAAGGATCACCAAGCTTTGCGAGATTGACAAACACAATGCAAACCAAGCTGAAACAATACCAATGGTGCAATCGATGAGCCTAGCTACGAATCGATCGACTTTCTCTCAATGTGTTTCACACAACGGAAATTTCTATTCAATGAAGACGTGAGTTCTACAATGCCCAAGCCTCCTCATATAACCCTAAGAGGCTGAATTAAAAGAATAATAATAAAATTAAGAGTATTTAAAATAAAACCCTAAAATACCTAAAATAGCCAGGCTGTCAGTTTGTCACGACTCGTGGGAGTATCCCGCGAGTCGTGAGACTCATCAGTAGGTTGACTAAATTATGGGCTCATGGCCGCGACTGGGTCATCCCACGAGTCGTGTGACGTCTTAAAAACCCAAATAGACATAGTAAGTCTTCCAATACTTAGTTAAAATCGGCTCTAAGTGAAACTAAGAGGATATGATGCTCAAAGTAGAACAAAGATATGTCTTCAATGGATCCTTTTGAAGTTGAACCGTACGTGAGAATAAGACATGGCTCACGAACATAAATGATTCTCGTTGAAGCTTCTTAGCACGAGCTCGAGTCATAGGTCCATCCCCAAGTATGATAGGTGTGTCCGGAAGTGTCTTGGATGGTCCCGCATCAACCTCCCCTTCTAGGAAAGGATTCAACCACGAATACAAGGCCTCATCAACGGCAAGATATGGAATGAGATCCACGACGTTGAATGTAGCACTCACACCATAGTCTATAGGAAGCTTCGACTTGTTAGCATTCTCACCGATCCGCTGCAAGACCTTGAAAGGTCCATCTCCTCGTGGTGCAAGATTGCGCTTCCTTTGCTCCGGCAACCTCTCCTTATTTTAAGTGCACCCACACAAGATCTCCAAGGTTGAACACCACATGCCGCCGCCCCTTGTTGGTATTGTATTCAGCCTTCTCCATAAGCTTGAGGCGTGTTCGTTCATGCAACTCCTTAACGAACTCGACATGCTTCCCTGCATCAAAAGATTCTTTCTCCCTCATAGGATATGGGGTAAGATCAAGAGGGGTTAGTGGGTTAGTACCATAAACACATTCAAATGAAGTTAATTTGGTCGATGAATGCATAGTCCTATTGTAGGCAAACTCAACATGAGGTAAGGCTTCTTCTCAAAGCTTCAAAATTTTCCTAATAATGGCTCTGGTGGTTAAGGTTCTATTGGTCACCTTAGTTTGACCATCAGTTTGAGGATGCCTAGAAGTAGAAAACAATAACCCAGTTCTTAATTTGCTCCATAAAGTTCTCCAAAAATGACTATGGAACTTAACATCCCTATCACTTACAATTGTCTTAGGCACACCATGCAACCTAACTACTTCCTTAAAGAATAAATTTGCAACATTGGAAGCATCATTGGTCGTATGACATGCAATAAAATGAGTCATTTTAGAGAATCTATCTACTACCACAAATATGGAATCTCTCCCCTTCTTAGTTCTAGGCAACCCAACAATAAAATACATAGATATGTCCTCCCAAGGGGCTGTAGGGGTGGGTAGTTGCGTGTATAATCCATGAGGCATGAGTTTCGATTTGGCATTTAAACAATCAATACATCACTTAAGGCAATGTTCTACATCCCTAAGCATATGAGGCCAATAAAAATGTGTCCTAAGTGTATGATATGTCTTATCTCTCCCAAAATGACCCATTAAACTTCCACTATGGGCTTCATGATCCTTAGAAGATTTGATCTTGGCTTGATCAACTTGTAGTCCTTTTGAGCTCACTACAAAACCAAGAAAAGAAACTTGATTATTGCACAATTCACATTTCATAAGATTTGCATACAAGTGATCTAATCGAAGTGTAGAGAGTACTTCCCTAAGATGTGCTTCATGATCCTTAGAAGATTTGTTATAAATAAGAATGTCATCAAAATATACAACAACAAATTTCCCTTATAAGTTTCTAAGCACATGATTCATTAAGCGCATAAAAGTACTTGGAGCGTTGGTTATCCCAAAAGACATGACTAACCACTCATATAAACCAAACTTAGTCTTAAATGTTGTTTTCCATTCATCCCTTTCCTTCATTCTAATTTGATGGTAACCGCTTTTTAAATCAATTTTAGAGAAAATAGAGGCACCATGCAATTCATCTAACATGTCATCTAAGCGAGGAATAGGGTGACAATATTTCACAGTAATGTTGTTAATAGCCCTAAAATCTACACACATTCTCCATGAACCATCTTTCTTAGGGACTAATAGCACAGGAACAGCACAAGGACTCAAACTTTCCCTAATGTATCCCTTGTCCAACAATTCTTGAACATGAGATTGAACTTCATGATTTCAATGGGATTCATGCGATAAGCCGGCCTATCAGGCAATGCAACCCCCGGAATGAGATCAATTTGATGCTCAATGCCATGAATAGGGGGTATGTTGGGTGGTATATAGGGATGGCAATGGGGCGGGGACTCCCCGTTCCCCGCGGGGAATCCCCGTGACGGGGACGGGGACGGGGATTTTAAACGGGGATGGGGGGCAAAGTGATTCCCCGCGCGGGGACGGGGATGGGGACGGGGATAGTAGTCCCCACCCCGATCCCCGCCCCGCCCCGTCCCCGTTGGGGACCCCCGCAGGGATCCCCGTTGGGGAGTATGAAATCCCCGTTGTTGTTTATATCTTACCTAAGTTTAAATAATTTTTCTTTTATTTTTAAATTTTTACCTTATAATTTACATTTATAAGATATTATATGTAATATTTATGTCATATTTTTTACATAACTTTAATAATATCTTATAGTTTTCTATTAAATGGGGGGAACCCATGAGTTTTAAATGGGGAACCCGATGGGGAAACCCGCGGGGAATGCAAACGGGGGAAAATTAGCGGGGACGGGGATTCCCCGATGGGGACGGGGACCCGACGGGGATGGGGACGGGGGGCATTTTTGATCCCCGAACGGGGACGGGGACGGGGACGGGGAGGGTACTCCCCACCCCGAACCCGCCCCGTTGCCATCCCTAGTGGTATATCATCGGGGAAGGCATTCTTATACTGTTAAATAAGATATAGGATGTGAGGAGGGATGGTAGTTGTAAGCTTCTCACTCAACAAGCTCAACCCTTTGCATAGGAGCATGAGGGTCGGTTCCCCATCCACAAACTCATCCACAAATACTCTCTTGGAAGCCAAAAGGACATTATTAGGCCGAGTAGGGGTGGCACTTGGGCTCGGCTGAGCCTCTCTAGCTAACTTACCTTCACTTACCTTCCTCTTCTCAAATCTCGTTCGCCACTTGTGTTAGTGTCATAGGCTTGAGGACGATGTTTGTACCCTTTTAAAAACAAAAGAGTAACGGTTAGTGAAGCCATAATGTAAAACCTTATGATCATATTGCCAAGGACGACCTAAAAGTATATGACAAGCTTGCATAGACATAATATCACATAAGACTTCATCTTCATAATGTCCTATTTTAATATGCACTTTAGCTTGTTGATTAACCTTTAAATTTCCACATTCATTCATCCAATGCAATTTATAAGGCCTAGGGTGTTGTACAGTTTGAAGTTGTAGTTTGTCAATCATTTCTTGACTAACTAAGTTACAACAACTTCCTCCATCAATGATAACATTGCAAACTTTGCCTTTAACTAAGCATCTAGTATGAAACAAATTTTCTCTTTGATTATCATCACAAGGTGTTGGTTGAACACTTAAAACTCCCATAACAATCAAAGAATCATCATGCTCATATTCAATGCAATCATCATCTTCATAGGCAAGTAAATTAATATCTTGATCATTGTTAGCATGCTAGCTCTTCATTTTCATCACAAGAATTTTCAGATTCATATTCTCCTAGGTGATTAATCATGAGAGTCTTTTTATTAGGGCAATCATTCAAAACATGACCATCTACCTTGGCATTTAAAACATTCTATATCTCTAGATCTAGTAGAGGGGTTAGGATTACTCTCTTTAGGGCTAGTAGATGCCCCATAACTGTCGTTAGCCACCATATGCGCCTTCCCTTTGTCGAGTGGATCTACTTGGGCTCGACCTTGAGCTCTCTTGCCTCTGGGGACGCCGTCAACTCACCTTTTGGGTTGCTGCGTTCGGCCTTGGCGCCAACCTTGGGGCTGTCCACTCGAGCTTCTTCCTCCTTGGCTCCTATACTTAGCATTTATTTCTACTTTCATAGCTAAATGTAAAAGATCAGTAGGCATAGAATAAGGAAAACAATCAATTTCATGAGCTAAGAAAGGATGTAAAATTCTAAGAAACCTCGCCATGGTATCTTCCTCATCCTCAACCACATTGGCTCTCGCCATGGCTTCTTGCATGGCATTGAAGGTTTCTTCAACACTCTTACCTCCTTGTTTAAGGTTTTCTAACCTTTTCTTAAGCTCGCGGGTGTAGTGTTGTGGTATGAATCTCCTCCTCATCAGCGCCTTCATTTGTTCCCAAGTAGCAATTGGCGCATCTAAAACTCTTCTCCTTTCTTTAAAAAGATTATCCCACCAAATTAGTGCAAAACCTTGAAATTCAAGAGAAGCGAGTTGTACCTTTTTGTGACCGGAAAAGTTGTGAAAATTCCAGATTTGCTCCATCTTGGTTTCCCAATTGATGTAAGCATCCGGCTCGCACTTGCCGTCGAATGGTGGAATCTTCACCTTCACCTTTCCCACGCCATCTTGCTCAGGCTCCCTAGGTGCTCTATGGTATCGACCCCTATCATTCCTCCTAGGATGTTGCTCCCAATGGTCATCTTCTTGGAAGTCATACTCGTCCTCCAAAGGGTAAAACTTCTCTTGATGCCTGCGACCTCGTTGTCTTTGCGCACCAATAAACACGTTATTCCTACCATGCCTCTCTCTAGTAGGAGAGAGATTTTCATAAAAGAGTGGATTAGTAACATGAGGAGGAACGTTCTGTTGATTATTATTATGAGTAGTGCGAGGAGAATTAAGATGAGTTTCTTCCCTTTTAGGTGGCACTTCCACTCTAGGTGGTACTCCTTGGCCTGGCACCATGTTAGAGCCCGAAGGTTGAGACTCTAATGCCGACATTCTCTCCATTAGCCTTGCTATGTTCTCATTCATGGTATTCAAAAGATTGAACACCTCGGGAGAAACAGGCTCGGGACTAGAAGTATTGTTACCTTGATTAGACATCACAACTAAAACAAACAAAGAAATATGTTAAGGATTAGTAAAACTAAAAACAACCTCGCAAGTATATCACTCAACACTCCCTTTCTTATTGGTATGTTATGCTTGTTGTTTCAATCTGCCTTGGGCAAGACAATGCTCAAGCTAGGACTTAGCAAACACAAGGTATATAATATCAATGAGATCAAGTATAACGAATGAAACAAGTCTTGCAATGATTCGACACAAGTAAGGTAAGGACTCGATAATAACAAGGGTGAGAGGTATATGACTCGACAATGGCAAATAAAACACAAATATGGACTGATTTTTGTGGAAAAGAAAGAAAAGGATAATCAACCTTTAATAATTTACCTCTTTTTATTTGTAACCCAAGTAAGGATGTTGTTGCAAGGGTAGGGTTTCAAGGTATGTGTTTGGGGACAAAGAGGATGTCAACTAGGGCTGATTTTCACCACAAAAAAGGTCCCTTGATAATTCTTGCACTAGATGAACAAACTACTTCAAAGATCAAACAACAACTCTCTTTTCTTTTTCTTTTTTTTTTAATTTATGCAGTAACTAAGTGCAAGAATGCAGGAAAATAATAGGGAATTTGAAAATAATGAATTAAAGGTGAAAGGATCAGCCCCTAGAAGATAGAAATAGGTAAGGTTGTGGGCTAAATTAGGCAACTTGCTTTCTATCTATTCCTTTATGATTTAAGATAGATAAAAGTGATTATATCTACCAAATAATTTCATAATTTAGTAGGGTAAGATTGATAGAAATAATGACAAAGATAGATAGATAAAAGATAGATAGAATATAGATAAAAGATAGAATTAGGGTTAGGGTTTGTCCTTGCCGATTAGGGTTTGAGTGCACAAGGGTTGCACAATGGTGGATCGGCCTTCAATGGACGTCGGTCTCGATTGGCTGATGTGTTTAGGGCTTGTAGCAACCAACAACAATCACAAACAAAGGTTAGTAACAATCAAAATAAAGAAATAGAAGTAAAAGACCAAAAATTGAAACAAGACTCTATTTTTTTCGTGGGTTTTTGTGTTTTTATGATGAAGAAGGAAAAGACTCAACTTTGATGTCGATAACCTAAGCTCTGATACCAATTTTATACGGGGTAAGTCGTAGGATGGTTTGATCTTCGACAATCAAGACTTAATTCAAGAACAAGAAACAAGGCAAGACTCTATTTCGACTCAACAAGACTCGATGGACTCGGCGGTTTTGGGGCTATGAAGGAATCGAAATTGATGAATTGAAATACACGATAGATTGGGTGAAGCGGTCTATATAGAACAAGATGAAGTCCCTTGGCTCGAAAGGCAAGATCCAACACCAATGACTATATAACTCGTTTCTACAAC
Source organism: Persicaria maculosa (assembly GCA_963922045.1). Lineage (NCBI taxonomy): Eukaryota > Viridiplantae > Streptophyta > Magnoliopsida > Caryophyllales > Polygonaceae > Persicaria > Persicaria maculosa. Next base: position 21,312,832 of record OY998259.1, on the reverse strand, counting down.
TCTGTACAACCAAGCGCACAACTTGGAGGCACAAGGTGGGGGCTCGTAGATGTCAGGGATCACCAAGCTTCGCGAGACTGACAAACACAAGGCAAACCAAGCTGAAACAATATCAATGGTGCAATCGATGAGACTAGCTACGAATCGATCGACTTTCTCTCAATGTGTTTCACACAAAGGAAATTTCTATTCAATGAAGACGTGAGTTCTACAATGCCCAAGCCTCCTCATATAACCCTAGGAGGCTGAATTAAAAGAATAATAATAAAATTAAGAGTATTTAAAATAAAACCCTAAAATACCTAAAATAGACAGGCTGTCAGTTTGTCACGACTCGTGGGAGTATCTCGCGAGTCATGAGACTCATCAGTAGGTTGACTAAATTCTAGGCTCATGGCCGCGATTCGTGGGAGTCATCCCGCGAGTCGTGGGACGTCTTAAAACCCCAAATAGACATAGTAAGTCTTCCAATACTTAGTTAAAATCGGCTCTAAGTGAAACTAAGAGGATATGAAGCTCAAAGTAGAACAAAGATATGTCTTCATTGGATCCTCTTGAAGTTGAACCGCACTTGAGAATAGGACATGGCTCAGGAACATAAATGATTCTCGTTGAAGCTTCTTAGCACGAGCTCAAGCCATAGGTTCATCCTCAAGTATGATAGGCAGTGGTGGAGCCAGAAAATTTTCGGAGGGGGGCACAATTGCAAATGTACGACATAGTTTGGGATTAAATTGACATAAAGAATTATATATAATACAATAATAAATTATGTTATTTTAAGATAAAATGTCATCGGTTTATGATAAAACGCTATTATTTTTTTGCACCTAAAAAAAGAAATATAAATATATAAATGAAATATCCGGAAAAAAAAATGACCTAATAAGTATAGGAAACATCATATAATACATTAAGTTAAGATTATGATTGTTATATGAATTAAGCAACTAGCTCTTGGCTCGAGTTTTGCTCAATAAAAGTTGCTCGACCATCATTTACAAAATGAGTTAAGTATGAGCACATTTTTATGCTCGATTCAAAGCTTGCCTCATCTCGATTGTAACTCAAATAACACGAATTTTGTGAAATTTACAAATTTTGTTTTAAGTTACTATGTCATGAGCAAGTAAAGTTGAATAATACTTTGGGGGGGGGGGGAATCAGTTCAAGCTCGTTCATTTACTAAACAAGTCGAGTATGAGCTCAAGTTCAAATATAGGTTTGACTCGAACTTGACTTGTTTCTATGAGCTAAATATAATCAAACAATACTAGACTTGTTTGACTCGAATAACAGCCCTAGTTAATGTGAATTATAACTTGTTACATTATAACAATGCATAAACAGATATAAATTTTTTAAACTTGCGTAACTTCTTATCTAATTGTCGAAATGATTAGTATAACCTCTCATTTCGAAGCTCTCGAGATGAATTATAGTATGTGAATGTTAATTTAAGTAAAATATAAAAGCATTATAGTCTATTGAAACAAAATTAAAGTTATTAATATACCTTTAATTTTTAAACATTCATAACTTTTTACTCAGATATCGAATTAAGGCGTATTATATATCAAAACGACGTTATCGACGAGGAGAATACACCTAGGTAGTTCGTCAAATGAGAGAGGGAGAACGTGAACACCTAGGGCCTCCCTAAGCTCCACCCCTAATGATAGGTGTGTCCGGAGGTGTTGGTTTGCGTCACCAACCCTATAGGTAACACAATTCTTCATTATCTCAGCGGAATACAAATGAAAGTGTAAGGTCATGCACATCCGTGTACACTTCTCTCTGTACTTCACTCACTTTTTTCCTGCCACATCAGCATAAGAACACTCCTTCAACTATTTTATAAATTTTACACACATCCGTGTACTCTACTCTCGAATCGTACATTAATTATTTAATCATTTATTTTACTCTTATACTCTCATTATATGAAATTATAAATTTATTTGTTATTAAATTAATATTTAAAATTCTTTTGGATTATGATATTTAAATATTATTTAAATGATGATTTTTTTTTAAATTATTAAAATTATTAAAATAACATATCACATTAAAATATCCAAATATATACTTCAATATACATTCAAATTGCAATGATTTAATTATATTCATTTTTTGTTTTTACTTATATATAGTCAAAATGGATGTCTATGAAAAGATAAAATTATTGTCTATTCAAATATAAATATATTTATTTATTTTAATATTTTTAAACATTTCAAAAGTGAGTTTCAGATAAATAAAACTTTCTTACCAAGTGAATTTGATGTACTTCACCATGTTCTCAAATAAGAACACTTTTAACATGTACTTGGGATTTTCCTTTTTAATTTAATTTTTTTAGTCTAAGTACACCCCAAATGTACAGGGTGTACATGCTCTAACAATTCTGAATTTCCTCAGATGCGTCAGTTGTACCAAATTCAAGTGTATCAGATCTTTGATTTGGACAAGTTTCATTCAATTAACTGTCACATAATTTAAAACTGAATCGATCCTGTTGGGACCAACCAAATTTAAAGCACTTTCCGCTTTAAACTTTAAATATTCATAAAAGCATTAAATCATCATAACCCCTTCAAGGTAGGCAAAACTCAAAATACAATCCCAGCTACAGAAACTGGGTTCATCGCCTCTCTTGACGGTCAGGTTCTTGGGGAGATCTGGAGGCTGAAGCCCTGGCTTGACGATTTGTCCATGGAGAAGTGCTTTCACGAGCTTCTCGAATTCCTGCAAAGACGGAAACTTGGCAAGACGCAAAACTTACCCAGTTACCCTGGATGTTGCCACTAACAAGCATATGACCTCAAGACATGAGAAAAGCAAATTTAAACTATATATGTAGTATAAGTTCGGTGAACAAACACTAGCTTGTTAGACAACCTACTTTTTTCTAACCGGGAAAGAGGGCTAAAACCTCCCAGGACACAAGCCAAACAGGCCCTCGCCTTTATTTACATAGATGGCTCATGGCCTCAGATTGCTGTGGGCTCTTGTAGCATCAACTTAGTTGCGTACGAATCCAAGACAAATAGCAATGTAGTACTGTCTAGTACTTGATATACTCCAGATAACACCGTGTATCAGGATACAAATTGCCACACCTGTCACCAGAGCCTAGGATTTCAGATGCACACAGGAAAAGGATGCCAGAGAATAATTTTTAAGCTCCGCACAAAGATAACAAGCTCCGAAGAAGGGAACACGGTAATAATTGAGGTGAGTTGTTTGGACCATTCATACTAAAGCTGGTTCTATCCAATCTGAATCATTTTTAAGCCGAGTAGGGTTCAGTCCAAAGAGCTAGTCCAACCTAAACCACTATTTTCAGACTAATATTTATCTTTTTCCCACTAAACAAGCCAGGAAAATGCAAATCGTTCCAATTACACATGGAGTGGAAGTTATGACATAATTCATTTATACAACATTTTTTTTTTTGAAATCAAAAGGAGGACAAAAACATAATGAAAATAAGATGTGCAATACTATATACTCCAAAAGAGACAAGAATATGTCATCAATTCAATGCAACAAGCAAAGTTCAAACCAGTCAATTCAGTTCAGTACTTCAGTTTGGTCAGATATTTTTTGGGACCCACAGTCATACTTGACTTGTGATAAAGCCTCTGATCTGGAGGCTAATGTCAGATATTACAACTCGAGAACTACTATGCGAATAAAGTAAACGATTCCTTGAATTGGTAAATAAAGAGCGACCATCCGGGAAAAGTAAACAATTCCGAGCAGCTATAAAACAACAGCAATGCCTCAGAAGGGAAATTACCTGGCTTTCAGCCTCTCCAGAACCTTGATGGTGACGATTGCCGAACTTGCCGAAGCCATATGGGCATCAACTTTAACGAGAAGCATCCATTTATCCTTTGGCTCAGCCATAATGAACACATGAAATGGAAGCCTAAAATGAACCTTGAATGCAATCTGATCCATGTTAGCATGCCCAATCACGAGATACTGGCATATGATGCATTGCTTGAGATCGTTTGACGCGTGTCAGAATCAATCTTCCACGTGACATAGGAACCTACACTGGAATATGATGCATTGCCTGAGATCCTTACAACAATGCCTTTTGGAGCTAATATGTGAGGTTTCTTATTCTGTATGCTAATTCAAAATTTTGGATGAGTACAAAAGGGAAATTCGATCTGTAGAAAATTGAAACCATATCGTCACCAATAATCCCCACAAGAACACAAACCATTCTTGAAACGGTGGAATCTGCTAGCATCTCTCAACACAATCTCACGCCTAGTAACCTCTGCTATCAGCTTCAGAGAGCTATGACAATCACTGCATACCCGGTGGCTCTGTACAAGCTGCAATGGTGTAAAATCACAAGTGCTTATCAGTCCAAAAGCAACTGCTAACTTCTCGCTATGGCACAATATCATCCTCTCTTCCTTCTCATCCACATCGGGAAGCAATGTTCGTCCCTTCTCCGGTACATAACCCCTTTTAGATATCTCCAAAAGCAGGCCTTGCAATTTCTGATAGATCTCCTTTGTTCGAGGATGGGATTTGTCTCCACTGGAAAAGCTATGTGACTCTTTCATGACCTCGATCCAGGTGCAGGTAGGTAAAATTCTTAAGCCTTTGCTCCTTAGGGTCTGAACCACGGATGCAACATCTTCCAACCTGCCTGAGCTGTTATATATGTTCAAGAGCACAATATAGCTGCTAAGCTTCTCAGGTTCCATCCCGTAGAGCTTTTCGGCTGCAAACTTCCCAAGTTCTAAATTCTTCTGGAACCTACATGCAGTTAGCAAAGCGGCCCACATGTTCGCTGTGGGCTTGAAAGGTGCATCTCTAATCAAGGCGAGAGCTTCATCAAGAAGCCCCTCTCTCCCTAGTAATTCTATCATACATGCATAGTGCATTGCACGCGGCTTGACACTGTGCTCCCTGCTCATCAAATCAAAGATCTCCCACCCGTGATCAGATAAGCCAGAGTAGCTACAGGCAGATAAAACAGCAAGAAACGTGACATGATTTGGTCTCATTCCTTCTTGTAGCATTTGATAGAATAAATTGACAGCCTCTTGCCCACGGCCATGGTTGCCGTATCCTGCAATCAACGCGTTCCAAGAGATGACATTTTTGGAGTACATCCGGTCAAAAACACTCTTGGCATCTTCAATCCTCCCCCATTTGCTATATAGATCCACAAGTGCCGTGTTAGCCACTGTGTCCAGTGTCAAACCTTGGCGAACCAGAGCTGCGTGGGCTTGCTTAGCATGTTCAAGGGAGCCTAACCTAGCACATATTCTAACAATTATCGAAAATGTAAAGTGGTCCATTTTTACACCAGAATCCTGCATTTCATAGTACAAGCTCAAAGCTTCATCACTATAACCATTAAGAGCATAACCTGCTATGATCGTATTCCATCCTACAGTGGTCTTCTCTGGCATCTCATCGAAAATAAACTGAGCAGCATTCACACTTCCACACTTGCTATACATGTCAATCAAAGCACACGAGACAAATACATCATCACTAACACTTAACTTGATAGCACATGAATGCAGTTGCTTTCCCGCATAAACCAGCCCTAATCCGGCACATGCACGAAGCATTGAAGCCAAAATGCGAGAGTCGGCATCTGAATATTGTGACCACATTTCCAAAAACAAATCAAAAGCTTCCACATACTCACCTGAATCCAATAATCCTCCAATCATGGTATTCCACGAAGCCGAATTTCGTTCAGACATTTCGTCAAACACCTTACGGGCATCGATCATCATGCCACACCTAACTAATGCAAGTAACACCCGGTTGCTGAGATACCGATCAGGCTCAAACCCAGTATTCAACATATGCTTCAGCAACTTCTTAACCCCTCTAATGGATTTCATTCCAATACAAGCAGTCACCAATGCGTCATAGGTGCTATCACCAACATCACGACAACCCTCAGATTCCAAAATCTCAAACAAATCGATTGCTTCCTGGTGCCTCCTCTTACACAAAACAAGCTTTTCTATTCGTTCACAAATCCCGGAATCGAATTTCCTGATCTGATTCCCTTTGCGTTCAACCCTGTCCTCCACGCCCAATTGGGGCATCGAGGGTTTAGGCTTGAGCCCCGAAGGACGCCGATTTCGGTCGATTATAGAGCAATTGATCTGGGAAGAGACAAATGACTTCGAAATCCATGATTGAGAGGGAGACTTACAGCAACTTTGCACCCCGTCTAGCGAAATGCACTGGTAACGGGAGAGCGCGAGGTCCATTGGATGGGGTAGAAACTCCCCTTTTCAGAGTATGCTGCTACCTAGACGATGGAATTAACGCTACCGTGATTCTGATATCTTAGTCTTGAAGATTTGGAGGAGAGAATTTTGGATTTGAGGCGACTTATGAAACATCGAGCATAGAAACATCCGCCAAAGTGTATTTTTAGGTAAGGTTGTTGAACAAGAGCGCCCTCAATGAGGGAACTTTTCATAAAATTACCCTTAAATTTAGAAATTTATATAAATTTCTCTATAAATTTACACCTCGAAAGAGTTAAATACTCAATCGGTTAATCAAAAGATTCAAAACATATCACTTCACTATTTACGTATATTTTTTCAACACTAAAAAGTATATAAAATATTAATTTTTTATTCTTTTTTTATGATTAAATACTTATTACCAATAAGTATGAAATCATTTAAAATTTTAAAATTTTAATATTTTATATAACTTTTATCATCTAAAAAAGCATACGTAAATAGTAAACGACATGTTTTTATTAATAAATGGAGTAGCATATGCATAATAATCATTTCTAAAAAAAACTAGTATTCTCTCTGGGCAACTCAAAGCCCTTAAACCCCTTAATCACCACCACTAGAGCTGGCAAAATCTGACTCGACCCGAAAACCCGTCCAGACTCACCCGAACCCGACCGAAACCCGAAAATTCGGAGTCATTCATAACCCGAACCTGAGACCGAACCCGACCCGAACCTGACCCGACTCGAAACAGACCCGAACACAGATAAACCCGACCCGACCCGACTCTGAACCCGACCCGACTCTCAACCCGACCTGACCCAACCCGAATTGAAAAAAACTAATAATAATATCTAAAAATGAAAAAAAAACTAATGGATCAAAAACTAAAAATGAAATGGGCATTGAAAATGATATGGGCTAATGATATAGTCAAACCACGAAAAGCACATTTGCAACTTGCTAGTTAAAACAAAGTTAAAACCTAAATGTACAATTAATTCTGATTTAATTATAGAACCGATCAATTGGTTTAAATGTTTAAAAAGGGACGACGTTGTCGAATATCGAATTTCCGATTATGACTTTTTTGAAAATTGATCGACAACCGATGAGTCAATAACAATGAGTGTATTCATCCGAGTCAAAATTACATATTCAAGTATTCAACCGAGTCAAAATCATTTATTTTAAGTAAATTACATATTTAAGTATACAACAGAGTCAAAATCATTTATTTTAAGTAAATTACATATTTAAGTATTCAATAGAGTCAAAATAAACCAAATTATCCAAACGGGTCGAATATGATTCGACCGAAAACTCAAACCAACTATACCGCTATACCCACTTTGATTCGAAACTCAAATGAGACCGACCCGCCTCTTGACCCGAAACCCGAACGAGACCGACCCGCTTTGACCCGAACCTGAATGGACATGACCCGACTGAACTCGAAATCCGACCAATCTAAAATTCATTATGACTGAACCCGACCCGACCAATACCCGAGCCGACCACTACCCGACCATAAATTTTACCCGAATTGACCCAACCCGAGCAAGCCTGACCCAAACCCGACCCGAACGACCGACTTGCCAGCTCTAACCGCCACTATCAATCTACCATACCACCATCACACTCATCGGCCTATTTCTCTCATTTCTACCACCCTCCTCCACTACCACGCTTGAAGGGAGTCTCTTTAAACCGGGTCCAAATCCTCTGTCCCCAGTTACGTCCTCTTCCCCTGTCCCCCTCACAAAAACTCTTTTTCTTTTTTCTTTTTAATCTACTTTTGTTTATTTATTTTATTTTAGTTTTTTTTTAATTAGAACTTGTGAGGGGGGAGGGCTAGAGGGACAGGAGGGGAGACAATTTTAAGGACAGAGGATTTCATTCCCTTTAAACCATCACCATTAGTCCATTACCGCCTTTTCAGTCATCACCATGCCACCCCACCATCGAAACTAGGAAGCTGATACCTTTTCAACTTGATCTTGGTATGCTTAGTCTCTTGGGCGAAAGTTCATAGTAATTTTGATTGTCAATTTGAATTGAAAGAGTATAATTTTTTTTTTGGTTGGAAATGAAAGAGTATAATTGTTAATTAGATGAATTTAGGGTTTGAAACGAAAGAGGGTTTTCCTAATTCGAACGACCAAGATTGAGTGATTATATGAAGAAACGAAAGTTTGATTAATTGAATGGTTTTACGAAAGTTGAACTAATATTTATGGTAGAGGTTGCGGGTGATTCAATTCATTAATAGTCGATGCATATAACTATTGTTGCGGGGATCCCTAGCTTTGGATTCTCACTAAATTGATTAGAAAACCCTAGTTTCTAGTTTTAATTTGCTTTAGCTAGCTTTGTTTGGATAATAGAATCAACACTGACAATCTCCTTGCATTCAAACCCGACTCCCTATACTATAGCGGGATTTTGATTATAAATTCATTTGATTGATTAGGAAACCCTTTCAACATTTATGATTTTGTTGGTCCTAGGTATTCTTCGGGTTTGTTGAAGACGTGGCGTCCTGAATCGGGACTGGTCAGGGTCGTGGTAGTGTATTAGGGATGACTCTATTTCTAGGAGGAGTTTCATTGGATTTCTATCTTCACTGCTCACAAGAGATAGAGTCATGTTGTAACATTGGCCAACGGTGCGACCATGATGGTGCTTGGCTTGGTACTTTGTGTTACTTATTTGAATTGATGGCCTTTGACTCTTTGTTTTCTTGGGCAACAAATTTAGTATGTCGTGCCTCAGTATGCTACTACACTTTTTTCTATTTTCCTTGTAATGTATCATGACGGTTAATCCGTTTGTCGATTCGTCGGCATCTCAAGGGATCAGGTAGTGTATTGCCTATTTTTCTTAATATTTTCATGTATGAAAAAATGGAGGAGTAGCGTTTTATGATCACTTTATTTATTAATTTCAACCTTATTATAAAATATAAATCAACTAAGATACTTTATAAGTGTTTGATATTTTAACATATTTTAAACGCAATAGGCATATGAGTGGTTGTCTGAACCAAAAACTAATTTTGTTATTTTTATGTGAGTTTTTAATGTAGGGATAGTTTTCTAAAATAATATCTTAAAGTTAGTTTTTTTGTAAATTACCTTCCACTAATTTGAGTAACATAAAGTCTATTGATAAAACATAAAAATGTTTATCAACAATATAAATATTAATAAATTTCAAAAGTTATTTTCTACTCTAAAAATTACTTAAAAATCAAGCCTTGGGAAAAATCATTCTCTTTCAATATCCCGTGCTTGTTCAATATTTTTTTCCAATGAAACTACGCAGTACTTCAGCACCAAAGAAGAACCAATCGGAATTTCAGCATGTCAACCATCAACGACGAGCAACGGAGGACCGAGAGAAGGAGCAAAGACCCAACCGGTGGTTCAATGAAGTCGGGTGAGATGGCACATGGGTTTTGGGAGGAGTGATAGTATTTGGTTTCTACTATGAGGCTCATTCTTGTTGAAACTCCACGCTAGTAGGGCATACTATTTTTAATCGGATCAAATTTGAAACGTGTTGATTAGTCCAATGGGTTGATTTTTTTTATATATACAGTAGGCAAAAATTAGGATGTCTTTACACAGAAAGATCATCCTTGATCATTCCTACAGATGATGTGAGAAAACTCCCTATTCAAAGGGAGGGTACATGAGTTACAATTAAGATCAAATCTAGCATTAAAATCCGCTGTTGTATTTGCCTCTCTTAAGCAGTGGCAAAATATTGCTGATGAGAAAGTTGCTCGTAGTCTTCCAATCTTCTCAATGACTCTGAAGATCTCCCATGGAACTTTAGAATTATCCTTAATTGCCTTGACCACCATTAAACTACCTCCTTCAACTATGACATTCTTCCATCATCTATTGCGGGCTAACTCTAACCTCATACAAAACGCAAGGGATTCAATTAGGAGTACTGATCCCTTCGGAACCTGTTGTTAGAATATTTCAATTACTTTTCTATTCCAATCCCTAACAATACCCCCAATTTTACATTTCCCATTGCTTTTAACCGATCCATCTACATTTATTTTATAAACATCCTTGGGGGGTTTTGCCCATTTGATATGTCGTCCTTGCCTTTTCTTTTGCAGAGGTAAGTCCTTGTTTTTATCTTCCTTCCAATCTTTTATATTGTTTATAGTTCTCTGCACTATAGAAGTAATGTGGTCCAATTTACTATTTCTAAATATAATTGAGTTTCTTGCCTCCCAAATATTTTGCCAAAGGAAGCATAGCTCATTGAAGTTGTGGTTATTTTCCTTAATCTGGTTTAAATTTTCTATTGAGATATTTGAACTCCCAGTTCCAACGAAGAATTTATTCGTTCTGTGTTCGTAAGTATTGATTATTGAACCGGGCATTTTAGGAAGAGATGAGAGGTGTCTTCATCCTCCTGGTTGCATAGGCAGCAATGTGAAGGTACTCTGTTGAAGTATCTATTTAATCTAACCTTAGTTGCTAATCCATTATTCATAATCTTCCACATGAGGTTGCGAATTCTAGGAGGCACATCAAGTTTCCATATGCATGCATAGTCTCTATTAATGGTAATATTAGCATTACGGGTATGGCGGGCCGATTTCGTTGTAATTCTTGTTGAAATGATTATTCTTTGGTGTTTTCTCTTTGACATCATAACAACAATAAAGGTTCAACATCGTCAATGAAATCAACCATCTTTTCTCTAAGATCATATGAACTATTCGATCTTGTTCAACAAAGTTAAAAGAGTCATAAAGTTGACATCAAATAAGATCAAATCAAATGATAAGATCAAAAAATTTGTTTCTCGACAAATTTCAACATGTTTAATGTGGTTTCAGAAGTGGAGTATTTTGATAACATTTAGATAAACTTAGTTGAGTTTTCTTTAATAAGCTTCTAGTTTGATTTATAAATATTTTATAAAGTGAAATGGCTTGAGTACCATTTAATATTATTTATCTTGTAAATAAATAATTTGTTACCTAATTTTTTTTAGCAACATAAGCAATTACTTATTGGATGATTTAAGATCAATTTGGATTTTAGGAAATAACAAATAAAAAAAGGTGGTAATTGATATCTATAAACCTTAAACAGCTAAAATGCAACAAGTATAAGTTTGAACGTTTGAATAACCAATCATTATAACTTTTAACACATAATATTATATTATAATATAATGAATCTCATATTATAATATAATAAACAAAAATGTGAGCAACTTAATTTATAGAAATTATAATTTAGACGATTCTCAAATTGATGACTATCTTCAAGTATCCGAGGATCACATTTCAAATTAATACCGGCATAGTTACCCGATACGAAATTCGGTTCGAAACGGGACACGGATACGGATACAGGATTCGCTACCCTGATCGAATCGGATACGGTGGGGGTATTTTTATAAATATATTATATAAATAAAAATAAAAAAAATACAAAATTATAAATTCATAAAATTACAATGTTTTTTTGTCACATCTTAAATCTTCTAGCCGAATTGTAGAGTTGTCAAAATAGGTACTCTCTGGATCAATATCCCACTTTCGATATGGGCCTTCGTTGTACTCCACCGTGTTGCGTGATAGAAGTCTGACATTCGAATGGATGAACACCAGTTTGTCGGCTCTTTTAGCATTGAGTCGGTTCCTCTTCACGTTGTGGATGTAGGAGTATGTACTCCATACCCTCTCGGCTGAAGAACTACTAATGGGTTGCCAGGGCCGTCCCGATGTTTTTGGAGGCCCGGTGCGATAATTAAAAGTAGGCCCCCTTTTTTCATGCTTTTTTTTATTAGGATTTTCCATGCTTGTTACCGTCATAATTATTAGTATTTTTTTTTTGTTAGTGAATCACATCTATTTATTCTAAATGGCAAAAATGATGTTAAGAAAAAAATTATTGTTTATTTACATGAAAACAATGTTACATATATACTTCTTATATTTTAGTGCTACTTACAGTGGCGGAACCAGACTCCCGACAATGAGGGGGCCAATTTTTTATTTTTGTTTCTCAAGCACAATTTTTTTAATTTTTTTATAAAAAAAGGCAATAAATTAATAATTTAAATATGCAATTTCTTTTAAAAAAATCATCGATACAAAATTTTGACCAAACAAAATGTATTAAGGTTTGAATCTCTAATCTCTAAATTAAAGTGATTACCCTTTAACAACTAAATTATTTATTATTTCTCTCTTTTACTACTAATATATATCACATATAATTACCTATATAAATAATACTAAATATATAATTACCTATACTACCTATACGTTAAAAAGAAATTGTGGAGGCCAGGACCACATCTGGCCCCCAAGTAGTTCCGCCATTGGCTACTTAGACTACTTTTTTTGGAGAAGGATAATTGCAGAAATAACATACCCTCAACATATTAAAATTTAAGTTATTTTATTATTTTGAAAAGTTAAAAATTATATAAACATCAATTATAAAAATAAATATAACTTATTACGTATATTGGATAGTAACACAATAATTAAACTTGAGTAATTAAAGAAAAAAATAAAAACACTAGAGGAATGAGGATGAAAGAACGATGTGGGTAAGTAGAACACAGGAAAAAAAACAAGTGCATGCAATACAAAAACAAAAGAGAGGGGGAGTGGGACCTACAGGCCCTACAGGGTATGCAATACAAGATCACTGGAGAGGGGGAGTGAGTTGCTAAAAAAAACAAAGGAGTGGGACCAAAGGAAAAATAATACTCCGTACTCCACATCGGCAAAAAAGGAGGGCACGGGGATTCGAACACGGGAGCACTGCAACGATTGACAGAGGAGACTACCACTACACCACATTGATCTAAGTGAATTTTAGAGAAGCCTTTTATATATATACTAAACTTTCATGTATTGGGCCCCCTAACAAAATTGGGCCCTGTGCATGCAGACCGCATGAACCGCCCAATCACCGGCCCTGTGGGTTGCGACAACCCCTTCATTGCAACCTCTGCCAACTCTGGAGTTTCTGATCCATATGTCGACCACCATGAGATGGGACTCATGGTGGTCACATCTATCTTTGCGGCCAATGTTCCAAAAATGCCTTCTTTGTTTTGGAATCTAGCCAACTGTCTCCTCAACTCCATCTTCTCACGTTCATCTTTGCCGATCTTGTCGAAGACTTTCAGGACTCCAGCAACAACCTTTTTGTCTTGATTCGGAGGACGTCTTGAGACTCCACCAGGTGCAACAACATTCAAATAGTTCACATCATAGTAGAAAGGATTAAGAGCAAACCCTAAACAATGCATTGGGATATTCATCTTCTCCCACCTTGTTACCAGAATCTCTTCCATTCTAGTATAATCGTCCTCATGCTTGTTACCCTTCATCACATCCCGTATCTTCCCTATCATGCAATCCATCTTCTCATAAATTTCTCCCATCTTTTCTCCTTCTCTATCAGCAAACTTTGTCATAAGGTATATGGGTTTGGTTATAATTAAAATATTATCAACCTCTTCCCAAAAGTCTTCATCAACAATAGTTGCTGCAATCTCCCTCCCCATTGATCTAGTTTGCTCATCTTCATTTTCTACCCACTCTTTCCACGCTCTAAGAATCGTAACCGTATCTAACGCTTCTCTACAAACTGACAACCACTTCAATAGAATATGATGAGAAGCAAAGCGTGTTTTGGCAACCTTTAGCAATTCTAGCTCGGACTTAGTCTTAAATATTGCATTTGCTTTTTCATGATTCAAAAAGTACTTAACTATCTTCTTCCCCCCTGTATATGTGTCATTCATCATGGAAATGAAGCATCAAAATCTTTAAATATAAGATTTAATGTATGAACGACACAAGGGGACCAGAAGATATGGTTATGTACCTTTTCGATTTCTCTTCCGGTTGCTTTGCAATTCGCTGCATTGTCGGTGACTACTTGAAGAACATTTGATGGCCCGATTTCATCTATAACTTCAAGGAGAAACGCCGCAATGTTTTCCCCGGTCTTCTCTCGCCCAATAAAATCTTTGGCATACAAAAACATCGAACCACGGCTATTCGATGCAATAACATTGATAAGCGGTTGCCTCTTCAAGTTTGTCCACCCATCAGAAACTATAGAAGTTCCATGAATGGTCCATGTATCCTTCAATGGAGCCAATTCATTTTCAACCTCTCGTTGGCATTCATCAACCAACGTCGTTCTTGCTCAATTGTACAGAACCGGTTTATCGTCATTTGGAGCTCGATTAACTCCCTTCAACATGGCAATGAAGTCCGGATTCCGGAGCACGTTGAATGGGATACCATTTGCACACAAAACTTTAACAACCAAAGTATCGACTTGTTGTCGCTCTAGAGTTGCAAACGATTTTGCTAAAAAATTCGTTGGTGGTGGTGAGTGTGGAGGTAGACAGTGACTGCGAGACACCCATGTTTTCTGCTTGTTCAACCCTCTGCCGTAATTGTTGAAATGCTTCCCATTTGTTAGCATCACTTGGCAACAGGCAACATCCGCCTTCTTCCCCGCAGCAACACCAAGTAAATGTTGATGTATCCTAGTATAGGAGCTACTGTAAGAGCACTTGCAATGCTTGCAAGTCCACTTCCGATTCCCTCCAGGTTTTCCAGCCACTGCATCGTCCATAATGACTTCATCTAGGAGGGGTTTCAGTTTATTTTTATTCTCGGTTGAAGATGACCCCTATAAAACGTAGCATATGGTATCTTTAGGAAATGTACTTAATTAACTAAATTACTAATTAAAATCTTAATTATTGATATCTTGAGGAAATTAAAAGTAGTCGACGGTACCTTGTTCGCCGTTGCCACCGTTGCAACTACTCCTGAGCGATCCTCTTCTCCTGGGCGATCCTCTTCATTGTTGATATCTTCGGGAACTCCGGCGATCCTCTTCGATTGCGCTGCTTCTTGCTCGAGACGTTGCCTCTTTTTACCGAATGTCATTCGAAATTGCTTTTGCGGGTGGATTGAGATGGAGAGATTTTTTGCCTTTCGAAGAAATTGATTGGAGATGAATGAAACTGTCCACAAATATGGCCTGAATTTATACTGTGAGAGTGGAATTCGAATGGATTAGGTGATGAATGCAAAAACACCAAACATATTACAAGGGATGTATGGAGAAATGGAGAAGCCAAAGTTTGGAGGAGATGAAGTTACGATTTTTGACATTGGAAAGTGATGGGCTTTATTTTTTATTTTAATTAATGAAGTTTCGGATAGGAGAAGCCCAACTGCCCAAGCCATATGGTGCTCCGGCTTTATTTATTTATTTTAATTAATGAAGTTAGGCTTTTGCAAATTGAAAAAAATCTAACCGGAGCTCAAAATTAAATAAAAATCTAACCCTAAGCTAAACCCTAAACCCTAACCTTAACCCTAGCGTAAACCCTAACTTTAACCCTAACCTATAAACACTAAACAATTACGATTCAATCATGTAATTCGATCCGATCTTAGTGTATGATTCGATCCAATCTTAATTCTTTCATACTTCTTTATGATTCGATCGTATAATTCGATCCGATCTTAATTAGGATTCAATCGTATAATTGGATCCGATCTTAATTAGGATTCAATTGTATAATTCGATTCGATCTTAATTAGGATTCAATCCTATAGTTCGATCCAATCTTAATTCTTTCATACTTCTTTATGATTCGATCGTATAATTCGATCCGATCTTAATTAGGATTCAACCGCATAATTAGATCCGATCATAATTCTTTCATACTTCTCTATGATTTGATCATACTTCTTGGGTGATAATATTTACACCACGCAATTTTACTATATGCACCCCAAATTAATTTTGCTGTTTTATTTTTAAATTTGTGCGCCTTTAGAGGCGTAGAGTTGTGACTCATGAGTAGTCGATCTATGACTTGTGAGGAGAAGCTCTTTGACTTAAGATGAGTAAGTCTATGACTCTTGAGGAGTAGATACTTTACAATAGATAAGTTATTTTTACCCTTTGGTAATGAAACCGAAATAATATTTTCTTCCTTTAAATTAATAATAAAAATATATTTATTATATTATATATTTTTTTTATATATTCTTTCAATAATTATTTAAAATGGAGATTGGGGTAAAGTTATATAAAAACATCTAATAAAATTTCATAAAATCTTATCATTACGTATAATAAACTAACATATCTAATCTTGATAACTAAAGATAAAATAATTTCTTGTATAATATTTATAAAAATAATTAACATAGATTAGTATATGTTTGAATAAATTAATTTATAAATTGAAATTATCCATTTTATATCGAATTTAACATAGATTCATATATTTTTTAATAAATTAATTTATAAATTAGGTGTTAGTGCCAATTTTTTTTCAATTATTACAAATTAAAAGATTTTGTATATACATTAATATACTAGTTTTATTACCCGCGCTTTTCGGAGTTTGTTGATCATTTTTATATATCAATAATTTTCAAATTAATGTGAAGTATTATGACTATTGAAATAAGATGCTATTTCATGTGGGATTATTAAAGTATTTTTTAATCATTAAGGTATTATGACTATTGAAATAACGTTTATAACTATTATTTATTTATAGAGGTAAGAACCTCATTACACAAAGGAAACTATAAAATAAAAGAATAACGGTGAAAGACAAGAATATTATTTTTATTGCAAGGTAATTGTTATTGCTTCAAACCTTTACATATATCTGTGTCCATTACTTCCGAAAAAGAAACTAAATTAAAGCATAAAACTCTTTTATAGAAAGATGCAAGTAACTTATAAAATCTAACTATTGTATAACAACCCATTAGAACTATTCTAAGGAAAAAATATTATATATTTTTGTAATTGATAAAATGTGAGGATGAAAGTAATTTCTTTTTAAATAAACCATAAACATGTATTGATAAATTTCTTAATCACTAAAATTTCTTCTTTATAATATTCACCATAATTAACACTTACTAGTACATACATTGCATATTTATGTATTTTAGTTTAAAATAAACTTATTATATACAACAAGTAAGATTTCTTTTGTTATACGCACAATAGTTTGAATTTTTTTTCAAAATATTCATAAAAAAATAATTATTTAACAAAATATTCAGACTTTCAAAATATTCATTTTTTGAAGGTTTGGCAGAAAAACGCGGTATGAGGCCGCGTTTTATTCACAGAGTAAAAATTTTGAAATCGAAAGAAAGATAGTCAAAAAATTAACAATAGAAACGCAGTCTTAGACCGCGTTTCTATCAATTACTATTTTAAAATTAAAATTTTTTAAAAAAAAAACAAAAAACAATGAAACGCGGCTCCAGGCCGCGTTTTATTTGTAAACCTGGATTTCCCCCAATTGCAGGTCTGACCTCCCATGGCCGGCCTGAATCTCGCCCTCTCGCCTCTCAGATCCGAGAGCCCTTCCCGCCCTCTTGCTCGTCTCTTACGTACCTCCGACCACCATGGCTGATCCTCCCTTCGTCCTTGCTCTCCATCTCTCCTTACCAGAGTCTCGACCTCGGTCTTCTCCCTCCGTCTAGTGTCGAAGGTCGCCGACGGTCGAAGGAGAAGGGATCTGAAATTGAAAGGAGAGGGGCGGGATTTGGCAGGAACGAGGGTCGAAGGAGAAGCGGAAACTCTTATGTTTTAAGAGTTTATATAGATAGATATAGATATAGATATAGATATAGATATAGATATAGATATAGATATAGATATAGATATAGATATAGATATAGATATAGATATAGATATAGATATAGATATAGATATAGATATAGATATAGATTGTAAAGGCCCGGATTTTAAATCCTAAATTTCGGAAAAAGAAATTAAAAATGAATTTAAATCGGATTATTTAAAATCTCTTAAAACGAGTTCCGACAATATTTGATTGAAGAAGTAGAACATGTTTTATTCCGCTTTTATATGTCGAGAATTTGAAAATAATATTCGGAGTTCATTATTTAACTTGGAATTGGAAAATTTAAACGAGTCGGGATAATGTCGAGAGAGCGGGTTTCAGGTATTTTGAATTTGGGTTTGTGTGGGACCCCTCCCCTTTTGTCTTATTTCCCGTTTCTTTTCTTTTTGGTCAACAGATTCAACACAACTCCAACACTCTCCCCATTTTCGATTCAGAAGCAGCAGTGCACAACTACCCTTCTTTGTCTTTATCTTTCCTAATTAACACTAACACTCTACACCAGCTCTCTTCTATCCTCTATGCTTCCTTCCCCCTTCTTGGCATCACTTTCCAACACCCTCCACGCCAAGCCTGTTGCACCTTCTCCCCTCTTCATTTGTATTAATTCCAAGCAAACTCAACTCTCCTGCTCCCATTATGTACTCAGCATATTCAGCAAATCAACAAATGAATCCTCCCCCTTTCTTCATCTTCATAGCACAAACCCACGAAAACCTCTCTCTCTTCCTCACCATTCTCCATTTCAAACCACCTCAAAGAGCTCCTCCCACTCTCTGTTTTCAGTGAGCCACACCAGCAGCTGCTCCACCGTCAACGTCGGCCACCCAGGAGGTCGCCGGAGCTGCCACGAATCCTCCCCTGTTCCTCCTCCGAAGCCGCCGAGTCCATTTCTCTCCGATTCCGAGAAACCCACAGCAGCCGCGTCCTTCCTTCCCTATCCGTAGCAGCAGCATCTAGGAAGTCGCAGGAGATCAGGAGGTGCCCCGGGACTCCGGCGTAGCAAGGCCGAGCCGCGTCGCACCCACCTCTCCTGGTTCTCGTCTCCATGGTCGGTGAGGACGTTTCCTTTCGCTTTTCATCCAATCTATCCATAAAGGTCCACCTTTATAACGTTTCTCTTCGACCTAGGCCATTTCCGGCGCTGATTTCCCTCCGGCGAAGCTGAATCGAGTCCGACGAAGATTTCCGGCGAAGATTCGGATCTCGATGAGCCTCTCATTTCCCTCCTTCTTTTCGCGTCGTGTGTTCGATTGGGGTGGGTAGTGGTCGGAGTTGTAAGTCGATTCTCCGGTTAGAAATTGAGGCCGAGAGCTTGTCGGAGGCCGGAGATCTCTCTCCCTCTTCTCCGTCGTGTTTTCTGTTAGAGCGGCTCTGTCTGAATTGTGAGGAAGAAGACGGGGGTGGGTCTTTCTTTTCTTCTTGGGCTTGGGCCTAATTTTCAGGATCCGAATCCTTTCTTTTCTGGGCTCGGGTAATGGATCCGGGCGAGGGTTGGGTCTATTCTCTAATTTGGTCCGGTTCAGTGTTTTAATTAAAAGAAAACCGGTCCGGTTCAGGGTTTTCAAAATCAGATTTTAAGTCTTTTGAGAGTTGGGTTTTATTAGGCCTATTGCTTGGGCCTATTTCGAAAATGGGAGACAGCCCTTTGGGCCTTTTCCTTGTTTAAGTGCATTTTGATTACTTGATATTATTTAAGTGTTATGAGTTATTTAATTATTATGAGAATTATTATGAATTATTTATTGAAGTAATTATTTCGACCCTTGATTTATATTCAAAATGGTTTTGGTTGGGTGGTTATTCAATTTGTGAAATATATTGTTCAAAGGTCCAATTACTTATCAATTCCTTGTTCTTGTTATTAAATTATATAGGTTGGTTGGAATATTTCTAAAGCATCGGAGTTCATTAAGAGAATGATTTTGAAATAAAATGCCGGGATTATTTCTATAATATGATTTTGAGAGATTGGTTTTAAGGATTTAATGTCGGGATTATTTGTCTTGGTTTGATGATGTTGGTTTTGAGAAGGAAGTTTGGAAATATGGGAAGTATGATTTTATCAATGAGTTTAACTAGAAGAATGATTTTGGTTGATGTTGATCATATCGGAAATGTTTTGGAAAACGGTTTTACTATTGGTTGGTTTTGAGCATGTTGAGAACTTGGAGTTCGTGTTTATGAATGATGGATCGGTAGCTTATGAAAATGGCTTGATGATAGGTGTGTATTGCTTTTGGATTGCTTTGGACTTGCACTTGGGCCCTTGCTTGCGTTATTTTGCTGTTCTGCATCTTCAGGTAAGTTCCCTAGGGGGCTTACTCAGGTTGGACATTCATGCCTGTTGTTGCATTTTATGTTAGGTGTTGCATATGCATACAAGCATGCCATGTAGTATCCTGTTTAGGTTGCACTAATTGAATGAGCATCTGCTTACTTATTGCGTTTGAAACAGAACGATCGTTATATGTGATAGTCCTAGAGTCCTTGCTAGGGTCATAGGGTAGCTCAGCCTCATCGGGTACCCTGAGTCAATCGAGTCATGAACTTCCTTATATTATGAGATGCCTGCGGGCTTTATTGTGGAGCGGGTTAGGCATGCGTGCCGCCCGATTATGATGGAATGCATTCACGAGCTGGTCAGTCTCCGCCCTATCGGAAGGGGTGGAGGTAGGAGAGGGATATGCCACTTGGCATTGTCTTGGGCCCTTTACAGTATTTTTACACATTATTATAACTAGGAGCATGCTAGTGTGTTTGGCTTTCGTACTGCATTAGAGCATCTTTATTAGGTATAGCACATACTATGTGGCCTCAGCGAGGACTGCCGGTCCCGCATGAGTGGCTCGATCTGACTCCTTTCCCCGTTCTTTTTTTAGTATTTTCTGCAGATTTGAGTGATCGATGTCTATATGACGGGGTTCCTTTTGGGGAATCGAAGAACCTAGCTAATTCTCTAACTTGGTATAAATGGTAATCATTCGCTCATGTTTTGGTTTTGACCCGGCTCTGCCGTTACACTTTGTATCTTAACTTTGCTTCCACTTTACTTTCATTTGAATTGAATTTCGCGACATAGTCTTAAGATAGGTTAAGGGTACCCAACGACCCTTCGTGGCTTTTAGGGTTTGAAATCCCTATTTCTACTAATCTTAAAATGAGTTTGAAACCCCGACTCGTACCTGAATTGCAAGATCCGAACAAGGGGTTTTATCCCTTGAAACGTAACCCGGAAATCATAATTCTGGGTCGTTACATAGATATAGATATAGATATAGATATAGATATAGATATAGATATAGATATAAATAGTTTTATTACTTGCGCCTACATTATTAATTTTATAAATTTTATTTTCTTTATTATAGTTGCTCAATTGATACCAATATATTAATCTAATTAAATATATTCACACATTTAAATAAAATTAAAATGTTATCATATACTCCCTCCGTCTCGCAAAACTTGTAGTTTTAGAGTAGTAAACTTGTATCAAAAGACTTGTTGTTTTAGCTATAGTTAGAGCACCCACAATGGGGGTGTTTTAAGCCCAAAATAAAGAACCAATTAATAAAAAATTGAAGAAGATGGGGGGGAGGGGTTTAGGAACGATTTGACATGTTTGTTACTAAGAAACCCTTAAAAACCGAGAGAGAGAAAGAAAAAGGAGAGAAAGTGGGCCAGCCGGAGGAGAGGGAGTGAGAGAAAAAAAAGAGGTGGGTCCCGATACAAAAATAAAACAGTGTTATAAAGGGTTCTAGGGGTGTGAGTGAAAAGTTGTATTGGGTTTTTTAAGGAGAGAGAAATATAAAAAGTGGAGTTAAGGAACCCGAGTGGGTTTCACGAATGCGGATGCTCTTATTATCTTTATAGGTAATGATTGCTCTTTTTATAGGTAATAATTAGTGCTTTTAGGTATTTTATCATATAAAAGTAAAGGAAATATAGGTATTATTAATAAGTGTGCATAAAACTAAAACTACAAGTTATGCTAACCAAATGTTGGTTTTCTATTTATGTTATTTTGCTACTCAAATGTTTACCATGAACGTGACTAGTTATTTTAATTTGCAAATGGTATATTTCTCACAATTATCTTTGATTTGGAATTATATGAAATAAAAAATAAAAATGGAACCTAGATAGTTTCACAATTTGAGCACATCTTTTATGCCTTTTAATTTTAAAAAAAATCTATGTAAGCACCCCACTAATCCATATCTCGCTATATGTCTTTTTACTTAAAAAAAATTCCATGTAAGCACCCTCATTAATCCACATTAGTGAGATAGGTGGTACGTGCCTGACCGCAACTAAACTCCAAAGTTGGTGATTATTTTTGTATTTTTTTAAGTTCGTGCCACCGACTGCAACTATACCTAAAGTGCGTGCTATTTTATGCAATTTGCCCCTTTAAAAATAATTATCCATTTGTACATTATATTTTAGATTATATATAATTAAAATAGTATAAAATTACAAATCATATAATTACTTTTCCAAAAAGCTTGCTAATTTATTTTTCAAAAAATATTAATATGTTACGTCTCTTGATTCATAACTTTGTGACTCAAGAGGAGCAGGGTAGTTTTATCTTAAAAAAAAAAACCATGCGCCTCATGATCCATAGAGTTGTGACTCAAGAGGGGCAGGGTATCAAAAAATAAAAATACCCTACTCCTTAAGAGGCGCAGATCTACGCCATAAGAGGCGCAAAAATTATAGTGAAAACCGACTAAAAAAAATTTGTGGTGGATATAGTAATTTTTTGGGTGTATTCAACAACCCCTTACTTCTTAAATCATACTTAAAGTATATGATTCGATCATACTTCTTCAACCATACTTAGATTATATGATTTCATCATACTTACATTAATTCTTTTTACTTTAATAATGATCATATGGTTCAATCGTACTTCTTCAATCATACTTAGATTATATGATTCGATCATACTTCTTTATCAATCGATCATACCGACAGTATGGTTGAATGACTTCAATCATACTTCCAGTTAATATTTAAATAACAATAATATGATTCGATTATTATTATAACTTAGATTAATTCAATATCATAATTTATATTAAATAACGATAGTGTAATCATACTTCCTTGTAACTTAGATGAATTGATCAATTTAATTTAATTCCAATAATTTATTCCTTGTAACTTAGATTAATGATGATTTATTAAAAAAACTCTGAATGACTACTTTTTTGGGCAATTTTTTTTAAAATAATACATTTTTTAGTGAAAAAATATCAATTAATCTTATTTATTTACAAAAAAATCTTAATGACGACTTTTTTTTGGGCAAAAATGTCTCAAATATTACATTTAGTAGTTCAAAAATATCAATTAATCTTATTTATTTTAAAAAAATCTAAATGACAACTATTTTTGGGGCAAAAAAGTCTCAAATATTATATTTTGTAGTTCAAAATTTTCAATTAATCTTCTTCATTTATAAAAAAAATAATCTAAATGACTACTTTTTTGGGGCAAAAAAGTCTCAAATATTATATTTTGTAGTTCAAAAATACCAATTAATCTTATTTATATATAAAAAAATCTTAATGACTACTTTTTTTGGGCAAAAAAGTCTCAAATATTATATTTTGTACTTCAAAAATATCAATTAATCTTATTTATTTTTTAAAAAAGCTAAATGACTACTTTTTTGGGCAAAGAAGTCTCAAATATTATATTTTGTAGTTCAAAAATATTAATTAATCTTATTTATTTATAAAAAAAATCTTAATGACTACTTTTTTGGGCAAAAAAGTCTCAAATATTATATTTTGTAGTTCAAAAATGTCAATTAATCTTATTTTATTCTAAAAAAATTTAAAACGACCATTTTCTTAGGGGAAATTTTTTAAATATTATATTTTGTAGTGAAAAAAAATAAAAGATGACATTTTTAAATTTAAAAAAAAACACTGAACATATTACAGTTTGTACTTCAAATTTCAAAATATCAATTAATCTTACTGAGTATTTAATTCTAAAAAGCAATAGTACATCTGTTTTCCATTTGCTCCTAAGTCCAACAAAATTAATTACAAACACACAATGAATACTGTTCATTCATCTTCCCAATTCACTCATTCCACACGGGGCTTCGCCGCATCGTCATTTTCGACTTTACCTCAGACAAGAGCGCTCAGCTACGACTTCTTCGCATTTCATCGTCCATCAAAGCGGCACGCCGGGGATTCGATAGATTTACCGAACTGATACGCGCGAGTATCGCCTCGAATCGGACACGAAGTATCCGATTCGGAGTTCGTATAGGCGTGTCGCGAATCCCGCAACGATTAATACCAATAATTTTGAAACATACATTTTTCATTAATTTAAAATGAACACGACGTGAATTATCATCATTTGTATTCATAAATTTAGCATAGACGTGCATATGATGGTTTAATCATAATAACTAATAAATAACTTTTTTACGATTAAAAAAATTATTACCTCGTATTATTTATATAGAGTTAGTGCAAGAATTCAACAAATTTGAATAAAAAATGTATAAAGGGAAAAGGTGAGCACATAGAAAGGAAAAATGATTAGCACCAAAATTGCGAAACAAATTTGTTCAATTGTGCGATTCCTTAGCCTATTTATAAGTAATAACCACAAGTGAATTATATTCCACTCTCCATTCCTTATTTTTCTTTTAATTTGGCTGTTGCTTCGTTGCTTTTTGGTTAAAAAAAATCCCCAAAAATTCCCCTAAAAAATATTCAATTTCTAAAATCTTCATCGTTCCTCTTTGAATCGCTAGTGGAATCAATCAACTGTATGGTTTTGTAACCTGTATTTTCACGGATTAGAATCCAAGCTTATTTTGATGTGTTGTTGTGATGTTTGGCTTGTGGTAATTGGTAAGTAATCATCTAATCTCATTATGAGTTTTGATTAAATCCTAGTTATGGTCCTATACTTATATCTTAATGTTCGTCGATTTTATTGATTTATCATTGTATGTCACGTGATGTGTTGATTATTTGAATAATGTAGCGAATATGGAGCTTAGATTTTTTTTTTTGGCAACCAATTATATTTTAAATGGTTGGTGGTAGGATTATATGATTATGAGTTGAACTCTCTTGACAATTTTGAAATTACTAGGTTAGCTTAAATCTAATTTTTGTTTAAGGTTGTTGGATAAATGGATATTTGTTTTAAGACACAATGAGAAAGAAAATCTATAGAATGAAAGTTTATCCAAGCTAATAACACAGTTGTAAGATGCAAAAGATTAATCTAGTTGAGCAAAAATATTTTCTAGTGTATATAGATCCGCATTATTGAAGCATATATACTTCATTGAGTTCGCAATAATCATTTTCTTACATGGTAAGGTGATAAGCGTTGCACATTCATCATAATTTGGTATGAGCTAAAAAAGATACTAGATCTAGCTTGTTCTTCAATGACCACATGGTGTAGATGGTAGTAATGAAAGATAGAAGTTTAGTTTAGAAGATTTTTGTAAGCAATTCTTAAACATGTTTATGCATTGTTTCAGGAAAAAACAAGGATCTACATTAAAAGAGATAAATAAAAAGGTCCATGGAAAGTGGGAAGATGAAATGAACAAGTTGTTGGTGCGTTTTGTCGTCTTCTTAATGTACAAACTCGATTGGAGAAAAGTATTCGTGGTTGTTGCCATCACTACAACTCTTGGATTGATCGTTCAAGCAATTATTCTTCCGTTTCCCATATCTCCTCTCAACTTCTCAAATCCGATCACCACTTGGTCAAATAAATCTCCCGTCATTCCTATACAAATAACTCTTGCAAAGGCTAACGGGATTACGCTCCAGGGAGATGGTCCATCGGTTGAAAACATTGCTTCAGATGCAAATGCTTATGCAACACAAAACACCACTGCTAAAAGTGTCAAGAGGCGGAAAAGGAGGAGGAGGCGGAGACAAAGACTTGACGATTATGAATTAAGCACCCCTCCTCCTCCACCCCAACCTCCCCCAACACCTTTTCAGGTATGCTTCGTTGTAGGTTTTAAGAACTAGAAAACTATTGTGGGCTTGTTTTGATTATATATAATATGCATATATTTGTTTCGTATGTGGCGTTTATAGTGTTTATTTATATGATCTATACAAGTTTGACGTGTGACTTTTTTTAACACAGAGGTACATTTGGTCATTACCTCCGGATGATGCACTTTTGTATGCCAAGAAGGAATTGCAACATGTCCCATTAGTTGCTAATGATTCTGAGCTATATAGCCCTATTTTTAGGAATATTTCTAATTTTAAAAGGTAAATATGTGCAATATTTTGCATAGTCTTTTATATAGATCTGATTCAATTATGCATAGAGTTAGAAAAAAAAATATTGATATACTCATAGTTCCCCCCCCCCCCCTCCTTAAATCTATAGTTCATTGAGCATCTTGAAAGAAATTCTCTTTACATAAAGTTATTTTCTTAACTTGTGATATTAACATCAAGTTTGATAATTGTTTGTATCATAAGTTTCATATTCATTCTCTTCGTTTATAATTGACGTTGTGATCAAATGCATGCAAATTATGAAAAGTGAAATTAATGCAATATCTGACTTTAGACTGTCCTTTAGGAAAAAACAACTAAATCTTCAAAATTGTGGATCGGTCATACAACACATTGCTCATTAATTTAACAAAATGTTGATTTCAGAAGCTATGAACTGATGGAGCTCATACTAAAAGTGTTCATCTACCCAGATGGGAAACCCCCTATCTTCCACACCCCATGGCTTGCTGGAATTTACGCATCTGAAGGATGGTTCATGAAGTTGATGAAAGAAAATAAACAGTTCGTCACTAAGATCCCGGAGAAGGCTCATCTCTTCTACTTGCCCTACAGCTCACGCCAACTAAAGCAAGAGCTTTATATTGATGGATCTCATAATCTACAACCTCTTTCCATCTTCCTCATGGATTACATTAACATGTTGTCCTCCAAGTATCCTTTTTGGAACAATTCTCACGGATCGGATCACTTTCTGGTTGCTTGCCATGATTGGGTATGTTACTTGCTTCACATTTTGAGTTTAATTTTGTATGATTTTGTTCTTGTTGGATGGCAATATAATGAATCTTGAATTGAAAGTTAAAACGAGCACTAAGTCATTGCAACGAGGAAGGCTTTTGAACAATTTTTTTGAGACATTTTCAACACTTTTATAATAGAAGTATATTATGGAATAAAGTTCATAACTACAGGGCTTGTTCAATGCCATGTGCAGATCAACTGCTGGTAATAAACTTATCTGTGCTCATTAGGAGTTTATTTGTGTTGGTAAAAAGTTTATAAAATAACTCATTACTAATCAACATGTTGCCAAACAAAGTCGTAAGGAAGCTCATTAGAAGTTTATTTTTTTGATAAGGACTTTATAAGAATCTCGTTCATGATAAACACATATACTAATAAGTATGTTTCCAAACAAAACCTAATTAAGAATCATTACAAGTTTTAAATATCCAAAACTGTAATTGATGGAAAAATACTTTTCATGAATTACATTTCTAGGAAGTACGTGTTCAATTAAAAAAGAACTTAAAACCCTAATGTACCATTGTTATTCACTTTTATCTTGCCTCTTGTAAACTCTTTACATACTAATTCTCTTTACTTAACTTCATGGTTATATAGGGTCCATACACTTTGGGCCAACACAAAGAGCTATTTCGGAACTCTATCAAAGCACTTTGCAATGCAGACATATCTGAAGGAGTTTTCAAGATCGAAAAAGATATCTCCCTTCCGGAAACCACTATAAGAAGGCCCCAGAGGCCCCTCCGAAACGTTGGTGGAGGCATACGGGTATCCCAACGTCCGATCCTCGCATTCTTTGCAGGAAGCATGCATGGCCCAGTTCGCCCTATTCTTCTTGATCACTGGGGAAACAAGCATGTCGAGGATATGAGGATATATGAGTGGCTCCCTGGCGAAATTGCTATGAAAATGAGCTACATCCAACACATGCGGTCGAGTAAGTTTTGCATATGTCCCATGGGTTACGAGGTTAATAGCCCTCGTATCGTGGAGGCCATATACTATGAGTGTGTGCCTGTTATCATCGCGGATAATTTCGTGCCTCCATTGGATGATGTCCTCGATTGGAGCGTCTTCTCAATAATCATTCCCGAGAAGGACATTCCTAGGTTGAGGGACGTGTTGCTAGCAGTATCATTGAGACGATATCTTAAGATGTTATATAACTTGAAAAGGTTGCAAAGGCATTTCCTTTGGAACCCTAAGCCACTTAAGTATGATATGTTTCATATGATTCTACATTCGATTTGGTCGAGTCGGTTGAGACAAGTTCGTGTCTCAGAAGAACTTCAACCATCTATTATGAAAGTTTAATTTCGTTGATAGATGTATGAAAGATTGAAAATTTGAATGTGGATGAATGTATAAACATATATCGACGAGAAGTTTGAGTCTAAAAAAACTTCAATGCATATATATTACTCCCTCCGATTTTTAATATAAGACGTTTGACTTTTGTGCACATAGTTTAAGGAGCTAAAAACTATATAAAGTATTAATTTATTTAATTAAATTCTTTTACATTATAATACTTATTATTAATAACTATTATAATGTAAAAAAAATTAATAAAAAATCAATATTTTATATAGTTTTTAGCTCCTTAAACTACGTGCACAAAAGTGAAACGCCTTATATTAAAAATCGGAGGGAGTATATTATAAGAGATTGCGCAAAGTTATATATTAAATGATTTACTTGGAATCTAGTTTACCTTGATGTCATCTCGGTGTGTTGAGTTGATAGTTGAAAAGATAACTTTACGAATGAATTTCAAATCTATTTTTGATTAATTGCTAACAAAATAATAAACTAGTTGAAGGTTTTATCAAATTGTTTACCAAACATTGCTTAATGTTAAAATTTTAATGTTATACCAAATGGTTTTCATTTTTACAAAGTATTTACGTTTTAGTCCGAGAGTCCCAAAAAACACCAAATTGTGTATCTCTTCCCTTTAACCTCCATTGATACACACACACACACACCATTCTTTCTTAGACCATCTGCATCGATGTTTTTAATGGGGTTTTTAGACTGAAACAATATTAAAATATATATTTTTTTTATTTTTTTATTTTTTATTTGATTAGGAAAGAATTCGGTTAGGGATAAGCTAACCGATAGCATCCTGACGGATGAGGTCTAGAAGACCTGAATCGCACAAGACATCCTCCCCGAGGAACGAGCGGCAAAGGTGTGCAACCTTATCAGCCACTCTATTCCTACAACGGGGCACATGAGAGAAAGAAACATCTCTCAGATTTTGTAGCATGAGTTTAATGTCAGACATAATTAGTTCAATTTCCCAGGGAAAAGAACTGTTAACCTTCAGGTGATTAATGATTATTAGCGAATCCCCTTCTATACGAATCCTTGGGATGTGTAGGTCGATGCATTTTCAAACCCCGTGTTTAAGAGCTAAAACTTCTGTCATAATTGGTGGTTGAATCCCAACCTTTTCATATCCAATATGAACTGGACAGCCATTCCAGTCCCGAATAATGAACCCTATTGTGCTGTCTCCATTAGATAGGGTGGAACCATCGAAATTCAACTTTAAAACACCAAAGGGTGGTTTGTTCCAAGACAATTTTTTGTTACTTTTATTTATGGGGTGAGTCTGCGTAGTCGTTGGATGGCTTCTGTTGACTTTATTTGTCACATGTGGACGTAAGGCCTCTTCCTCAGAAGAACGCCATGTTTTGATAGTATTTTGGATTCTTATTTGCATTGACGTCGCTGTTGAGGCAGCTTCATTTCTGAAGATCATATTATTACGTAGATTCCATGTAGACCACCAGGTAAAGGCAAGACGTTGTAAATCCTGAGATTTTAGGGCTGATCCTAGTGTGTTAAGTACTTCATTAAAATTTGTGGCCCCGGATGTGATGCGGAGGATGCGTTTTACCAAATCAGCATCGAGGATGGATTTGATAGAGTGAAATGGGCAATCCAAAAAAATATGGATGACGTCTTCATCAGCGTGGTTACAGAGGGTACATGTTGAAGGAATGGAGACCCCCTTTTGACAAAGCCGTACTTTTGTCGGGAGACCATTGTGATATAGTTTCCAAAGAAAGTTTTGAACTTTTGGTGGGACGTCAAGTTTCCATATCTTGTAGTTTGCGTCATTGGATTGTTGATGGTGGTTTGTAGCCAGTTTGTATGCACTAGTGGTTGTGAACCAACCATTTTTATCTGGCCACCAATATAGTCTATCCTCAAAGTAGTTTGAAGGAAGCGGGATACTCATGATCTCCCTAACCCTCGCCTGTGGTAGGTTTTCCATCAGTTTTTCTTCCCACCATTTCCCCCCCATAATGTAATCACAAACCTTTTCATCAAGGTTGCAAGAGGGGTTATTACCGATAATGTTAATCAATGGTTCTAGGGAGGCCCAATTATCAGTCCAAAATTTGATAGATTTACCATTTCCTACCGACCAGATTAAACCTTTTTTAAATTTATTTATGAGAGGAGTAAGCTTGGACCATTGCCATGAAGCTGCACCCCTCCTTTCATATGATAGAATATGCGTTGTTTTAATATATTTATATTGGATGATTTGCACCCAAGGGTTGGACGGTTCGGCAAGAATTTTCCAAAGAAGTTTCATTTGGAGGGCTTCATTCATGAATTGCGTTTTACGAATGCCTAGACCACCTTTGCTCTTTGTTCTACATACTTTATCCCACCCAATTAAAGGTCTATGTTGTGCATCTTTATTCCAGAAAAATGTGCGATTAATTTGGTCGAGATCCTTATGAATCGAGGAAGGGAGCATAAAATTTTGCATGATATATAACGGTTTGGCAGCCAGGTTTGACGCAATTAAAGTAGCCCGCCCTTGCTGAGAAAGGGTGTTCGCCCTCCATTTACTAAGCTGGTCCTAAGCCTTGCCAATCACTTCATCGAATGTTTCTTTATTGACCCTACCATCAATGATAGGGCAACCTAGGTACTTTTTCAGATATTTTTCATTAGATATGCCTAGGGTACTTTGAATTTCGGCGATGCGGGAACGAGCGATACCCGACGTGGTTTGAAAGGCAGATTTTTGGAAGTTCACTTTTTGCCCAGAGATTTTGCAATAACTATCAATAATATTTTTTATCGTTCTACACGCAGTAGCAGATCCTTTAGAGAATATTATAATATCATCTGTGAATGCCAAAAAGGGGATATGTGGCCCCTCAATTCCGAAGCGAAAACCGATAGGAGATCGAGAAGCCGTTGAAGAGTAAGAGAGTTTTCTAGCCAACAGCTCGAAGCCCAAAATGAAGAGAAATGGTGAGAGGGGGTCTCCCTGACGGAGCCCCCTAGATGGTTGGAAGATTTCCGTTGGGCCATTGTTAACAAGTACCGAGAAAGACACAGTCGAGATGCACTCTGATATCCAATTAACAAAAGTGGGGTGGAATCCAAATTTAGTCATAACCTTTTTAGTAAAGCCCCAGTCGACCCTATCATAAGCTTTTTCCATGTCAAGCTTAATCGCAAGCCATCCCTCTTTACCTCGACGATGTCTGAAAGAGTGAAAAATATATAAGAGAGTGTTTTAAAAACCCATCTCATAGTTGCTAGGGTTGGGCGGTGGCAGGAAAATTACCATACCAACCGATTACCAACCGTACCAACAGGTCATTGGTACCAAGAAGTCGGTAACCGACTGAATCGGTAACCGAAGTCTCGATACCAAGGGTAGTCGGTACGGTAACGGTATGGGCAACCCAAATACCGTGGTACCGGTGGTTACCGAATATATATTTAATTTTTTAAAAATAAAATAAAATATATCATGTACCATCGGTACCATCGCTATCGAGGGTACCGATGGTAGAATCTGTGAATGTGAATTATGTGAATCTGTCATTGGTACCATCGGCACCATCGGTACCGATGGTAGTGTATAAAATGAAAATCGAAGAATGAAAATAGTGGCTTCGGTTACCACGGTACCGACATTCGGCAACCGATACTTTCGGTACCAAGAGTTTCGGTACCGACACTATTCGGTTGGTACGTGGTACAGAAAATCCCATACCGAGGGGTATCGGTACGGTACGTGGTAATCGAAAATTTACCATGGTACCGTACCGTGCCAGCCCTAAGTTGCTCCACAAGAAACTATGACAAAAGACTCGAGAAACCCATTTACAACTTTTCCCACGGAAAATCAGTGGGCAAAGTGGGCCCTTTTCTGAAGAAAAAATGAAGTGATGTAACATTGCACGAGTTTGGTTTTATTTTTGCTGTTTGAGAAGATGAATTGCCTGTATTTTTTTTATCAAGTTAATTGCATTTTTTTTACCTTCCATAAAAGACATGTACATTGCAACTTCTCCTCTCTCCCATCTATCTTACCATCAACTCCCATCAGCTCATTTTCCAGCTTCATCTCTTCCATCGTTCTTTCCAAAAAAAATTTCTTATTGAGATGGATCCAAATGACCGAAATCATCTTTACAGTTTCAGAAATTTGTATACGAGTATGGGAGATTCTCCAAATCCAAACACTCAAAATTTCTCTTATCCGAACATGTATTCATCACAATCACCAATTACCCCAACATCTCATGGGAGCTCTTTTGGAAATAATTTGTGGCCACAAGTTGAGGAAGTAGCAAGCCTCGACGAGATTCAAGAATCACCACTCGAGGGTTCCCAAGAGCAAGGAAATCGCAGGAGAAGCACTCGTGCTAGAGGTGCTCGTGGGAAAGCTGGGCGTGGGAGAGCCTCTCGCGGAAGAGCTACTAGTGAAAGAGGAGTACGAGTCAAGTGGAGTCAAGCTGAAGATTTATTGCTCATTGGTGGTTGGATTAACACTACCACCGATGCTCGAACAAACACTCAACAAACGACAGGAGCATTTTGGGAGAGAGTTGCAGAATACTACAACACAAATAGGGACGATGATTGGCCCGAGAGGATTGTGTCCACCGTTAAACCAAGATGGTATACACTATCCCAAGTTGTGGCCAAATTTGTTGGTGCTTATTCGAGTGCCAAAAATCATCAAGCTAGTGGGGAAAATGATTATGATGTCATGCGGAACGCACACGTTATTTACAAGGGTGATATTGGGTATGAATTCTTGTTTGAGCATGCATTGCGAGCTTGATACTGAGCCCAAATTCCACAGGTGGGTTGCATCAAATTCTACATCTAGTGGAGGAGGTTCAAAGAGGACCAAGGTAAATGAATTTGGAGTGTACACACCAAGTGAAGGATCGGGCACCCTTTCAAGTGTTTCTGGAAGTGATAGTGCTCCAGTGCGGTTGAAAGGCATAAAAGCAACAAAAAGAAAGAGTAAGCAAGTTATTGGGAGCTCAAGTGATCAAGCTAGCAAAGAGGCTGAAGAGTCTGTTCAGTTCTTTTTTTGAGCAAACTGGAGAAAGAAACAAGGAGATGAAAGGGGATAAGGCAAAAGCTGCTCGTGATAACATGATTGCGCAAAAGTTTGCGATGCTTAACAAGCTGATAATGGAGCCTAACCTTGAGGATTGGCAAATCAAATGCAGGGACGGACTCGTGAAGGAATTGTTTCCTAACAATTGACAAGGCTTCGATGCAACTTGTATGTTTGGTAAATGAAGTGTTTCATTTCCCTAAGTGAAGTAGATCTTCACATTGTTGTGTGGTGTATGCTTTCAAGTGTTTCACATCGTTGCATCACTATTATGCATTCAATGTTCAATTAAGATGCTCTGCAAAAATAAGATAAAGGTTATGTATTCGATACTATGATAAGATGCTCTTGAGAAGAGGAAAGAGGTTATTATTTCAACGTTTGATAACATTCTTTTAAAATACGGCATGCAAATATGCTTTGCCAAGATGCTATTTGAAGTATTATAAATTCAACGTCATTCCTCCCTTCACTATTGTCCCTTTCAATTATATTACTCCATTCATTACCACCCCTTTCATTTTCATACTGTTGTAAACACAAATCTCTCATAGATCCTCAAGAAATGCATGAGTTTCTCACCCCATTATCCAGGCTCATCTTTTGATGACCTTGACAAGGCCTATGCAAAGTGGTTGTATTTAACTACAAAAAATAAGTCATGAGTCGAGGCCTCAAGTTCTATATCAAGGCGGCCACATGCTTACATAGATAGAGACCGTGAGAAGGGTCACGATTGGCTAGTTGCAGATTATTTCTCGGAGAACCCACCTCCAATGTATCATGATGCTATTTTTAGAAGACGGTCCAGGATGCGTCGACCATTGTTCTTATGCATTGTGAACCAACTAGCAAGCAATGTCGATTATTTCATCCAGAAGCCTGACGCCACGGAAAGACTTGGATTATCTGCCCTACAAAAATGTACCGCAACTATGCACATGTTGGCATATGGTTTGGGTGCAGACGCAGTCGATGAATATCTCTGACTAGGAGAAAGTACAACAAGGCTATACTTGTCCAACTTTGTGGATGGCGTAATAGCTTCTTTTAGTGTTACATACCTCCGGAGGTCAAACGCAATAGACATATAACACCTTCTTCATGTAAGTGCACAACGAGGGTTCCTGGGTATGATCAGTAGCATCGATTGTATGCATTGGGAATGGAAGAATTGTCCAACTGCATGAAAAGGTCAGTTCAAAGCCAAAGATGTCAAACCAACCATCGTGTTTGAGGCAGTTGCATCGTATGGTCTATGGATCTGGCACACATTCTTTGGCACCCCAGGTACGTGTAATGATATCAACGTTCTTGATCGTTCTCTTGTATTCGATGATGTGTTGCAAGGTATATCTCCACCAGTGTGCTTTGAAGTCAACGGAAATCAATATAATATGAGCTACTACCTAATTGACGGGATTTACCCAAATTGGGCAACTTTCATACCATCTATCAAGCTTTCGCAAGAAGAAAGGGCTAAGTTGTTTGTTACATATCAAAAGGCTACTCGAAAGGATGTCGAGCGAGCTTTCGAGGTCCAACAAGCTCGATTTGCCATAATAAAAATTCCTGCACTTGCATGAGACATTACTTTGGTGGGGAGGATAATGAGAGCTTGTGTAATTTTGCACAATATGATAGTGGAGGACGAGTGAGAGAACTACATTATTTCCTTCGATTTGTCACAGTTTGACCAAGTGGAGGGTAATGACACTACATACTCCAACCGAAGACCAACCTCCATGGATGAATACATCGAAAACCGAACGCAACTTCGAAATAGGATTACACACTATCAATTGAAGAAGATTTGGTTGAGCACATATTGCAGAAGTTGGGAAACGGATCAATGAATTATTAAATTTTCTTCTATGATTTCATGTCTAATTCCATGTATTTCGATGTTTTTCATTTCATGAACGATGAAATGTATTCCTTGTAGTTCATTTACATTTCACTTGTGTTTTGATGTTTTTTCGTTTCAATGAGAATGTTTACATTTCAAATTACGGTGTATTATTTGCACTTTAGACAATTTTTTTTGAAAAAAAAAACATTTCAGTAAATTTCAGTATTATATTAATTTTTACAAAATATATTACAATTATAAATACTATATAGTATTACTCTTAAATATATTGTAATATATAATGGATGGTGGAAATAAAGTTAAGAAACCCTTGAAATCCGTATTGATGTAGGTAAAAAAGTAAGTTGAGATTTTTAAGGAGAGAGGAAGTGATAAATGAGGGTTAAGAAACCCTAGAAACCGAAATGGATGCGGATGCCCTTAAGGTCTAGACCTTTTTTGAGCGATTTTGTATGGAATATACACCGATCTATCACTATAAAAGTATGTCATAGACTCATAGTATATGAGAGACAAATCACCGAGAGAGCAAACGTAAATACTGTTGGGTCAAACTTCTTAGAGTCGGGTAAAAAAATATTTTTGGGTCATTATTTTTATGTTAGTTAGGCATAATTACTGGGTTTGGGCAAAAAAAAATCAAACTAATTGACCCGATGTTCTTAGAGGCTCGACGTCACACTATAGTTGTGCCACTTTTAATATTTGATAAAATGGTTTGTCCAATCTATGTTCTTAAGGCATATGTCAAGCATTTTTATTGAAAAAAACCCTAAAAGTAAATAGATGAATCCTAAAAAAATATTTAAAATTTAGCTAAATTAATAAATATATTAAAATCTTTACAAAATCGGAAATACTAACCTATGCACATGGATAAAAATGGTATTTTTGCTTGCCTAACACATATTAATGGTATCAAATTTGGAAAATGTTCATCTAATTTATTTATTTTTGACTAAGTAAAAATTCGACGCACCGGACAGGCCCGGTGGGTCGAGAGGCCGAGAAACTCGGCGACGGATAAACTGTCAATACAAGCTAAAGATCAAGACATAACAACAAAGCATAAACCCAAAATACAGAGATGCAGTAACAGGTGCAAGCTAGAACTATCGCTGGAGGCACGGAAGTGACATCTCTTATGTCAGTTGGTAGAGGCACGCAGGGAATCCCTGGGGAACTAAGTGGAAACCTCATATTTGGACTCAGAAATCAAGATCCTTCAGGTTTCGATCACGTCCACGACCTCTCGCGCGTTGACAAAGAAGAAGAACACCGCTCAAAAACCGCTAGCCCTAAGCCAAACCGCATCACGAGTATCTAGAGCCGGGCTACAATATAAACAAACATATGAAAAATACACGATTTTTTTCTTCTTTGGGCCCAAGTAAAAAACTTGGGCCCAAAGACAGGTTATCGGGTCAGATCAGGTACAAAGCGGGCCATCACGGGCTCAAGATGGATGGGCAACAGCCAACATGCAGGAGAAAACCTAGGATAACGACGACGAATCCCAAGCCTCCGAACCTGACCGGCGGCCACGAGGACAACCGGACACCGCCAGACCATCAACCGCAGGGCAAGCCGACAAGGGTGGACGAGAAGCCAAAATAGAAATCAAGGCCGGATTGAAGAAAGGGTTGTGATTTGGGAGAACCAACGAGGTTCAATAGCCAAGGATTCGAAGCCGAGGCGGCAAGCAGGCGGAGGGGGAAGAAGCAGCAGGTGGATAGGCCGCCATCGGAGGAAGAAAAACGCCTGAAAGATGGAGGGGGAAGATGTGGGTAGCGGTGAGGAAGACATCGGAACGAACCGAACCCAAATCAATGGGAATCCACAAAGGTTGGAACACAAGGCAGAAGCCCAGCTCAATTTCTACAAATTTACACCAAAGCCTAGGGTTCTACATGGGTGAGTGGGAGTTCTAGAGAGAGCGTAGAGCCTATCCCTCTAGAAAATTTGCAGAAGTTTTTAAAAGAAAATTGTTCATCTAAATAAATAAACCTATAAAATCAATTTTTTTTTAAAAAAAGGCTAATTTGTAAAAATCGGGTTATTAACCTATAAACATTAGTACGTGTTGATAAAAATATTTGGATTTTTTTATCAAAATATATATATATATATATATATATATATATATATATATATATATATATATATTTGGATGCCCCCAGTCGGGGCGGTCCAGTGGTAAAGGGCAAGAGGAGGGGTAAGGAGGTCCGGGGTCAATCCCTGCGTCCGACTCTTTCCTTGACCAGTTTACCTAGTATGCGACTCTCCACCCACGTTTACCTCCGAATGTGGTTCCTCGTCATAAAAAAAAATTAAAAATTAAAAAAAAAAAGAAAAGGAAAAGGGAAAACAAGTTTGGGGGTTTTATTCGAGTAGGCGTTTTAGCTTTAGCCTCAATGGCAATGGGGAGACGCACTCCTTTCTCACACCTTCCGTCATCTTCTTCCTGAACGCGCTTGCTTCGCCTCCATTGCCAGGATCCACCGCCATCGCTCAACCCTAATTCCTCCTCCATCAACTCCGGCGCCCGTCCATGTCGCCCACTCCGCCGCCAGCGTAACTTTCGCCTCCTCCTCCGTCCTCTTTTCGCTCGCCGCCCGCAACGCCGACATCTCCTCCCACGGTCCTCCGAGCGCGGCGCGGCCCCTCCGGTGACATCAACTGTGTTTGTATTTACTTAGATTTGTTCGATTACAGGCCGAATTTTTATTGAAACGGCCTTTTAGATTTTGAAGTTAGCAATTTGATTAACCCTAGCGCTTTGCGGTGCGACTTGTTTGGGGGAAGTTATGGCTGTGTACTATAAGTTTAAAAGTGCAAAAGATTACGATTCGATTCCTATAGACGGTCATTTCATATCGGTTGGCGCTCTTAAAGAAAGAATTGTTGAATCTAAGCATTTGGGCAGGGGTACTGATTATGACATCGAGATCACCAACGCCCAAACTAATGAAGGTTGGTCGCCTTTATCGGCTTCAATTGAGTTCCTTGCTCGTAGTTCTGAAGTAAATTTTAGGTTTCGATGGATGTCTCTTTCTATTACTCAGCTCCTGATTATTAATTAATTTAAGAATTCGCATATCCTCTGTGTAGTGGTTCTAGATTAGGGTTTTGGATCTGGGATTGCATAAACTTGGACGATGCAGCTTTATTTTTCTCCTATAACTCAAAACACGGACTTCAGTTGAACACAACTTTTTTTCTTTAATAAAAGCATGTAGTTAAGCTTATAAATGGATTTTTTTTTTTTTTTGTGGTTTGGGACTTTGGGGTGTACTTTCTTTGATTTCGAATTCTAGTCTTCATTAGGTTGTTGATCTGCAACTTATAGGCCGTTTACCTTGTGCATGGTGCATGAACATGTTTCTAATTGAATGTGCATATGACAAATTTTGGTGAATGTCTGTTTCAGTTGCTCAATTCTTACCCCTAGTTGTTGATGAATTCATAAATTTTGATTGCTTTGTGGTTTTCGTTGGGGCTTTTTGGGTTTTGCATAGTTTAAAAAGGCAGGCAACGGCTTTATTATTCCCTTACTCTAAAGAAGATGGCCTTCAATTACATGCTAATTGTTGGTTCCCAGAAACAGCATTGTGAATTGAAGGTTAAATTAGCTTGGTTAGGGGAGGGTAGATTTGAGTCAATGTGGAGGACATGGGCTAGAAGGTGGTATTTCCTTTGATTCAAGAATTTTGTTGGCCATTAGGTTGTTGCTATGCATGTACTTGACTGTTAAACTCGTATCCTGTATTTGAACATAATCAAACAGACATTCTAAATTCCTGCTCAACCTTCCAAACATTGGCCCACTGTGAGACTAGTTAATGGATTAAATGAGTTCTCTTTCTCCATTTCTAAGTTAATGTTTTAGTTAATATATGCCTTTTTTTGTACTTAATTTCATGATAAAAATAAATTTACAAACTTTTCCATGCTGTGCTTTGCCATTATAAATTCTGAATGGGCCTTAATCAATCTGAATTGGAGGCTGCAGTTTATTTTGTCTCACAGAGGACCTTTCAATTGAATTTAATTTTCTGGATCCCCAAAAAGACTGTACATTTGTGCTCATAATTGGATTGGTTGGGGGAGATTGCATATGAGGTTGGCAGAGATGGTGTTTTCTTTGATTTCAAATTCTTTTGCTCTTAAGGCATTTGATGCAACTTGGTTGTTTACCTTGAATACTGTAGGATAAATGTTCATATTAAATGAACAAAGATACGCAAAATTTCTATTCTGCTTTCCTAAACACGATTAAGAGTGTATAAGCTAATTTGAAGATTTGATGTATGTATGTGCTTTGTGGTTCTGATTTCTGAATGAGCCTTTTGGACACAGAATTGCATAAATAGAAGGCTCCATCTTTGTTAGTCTTTCTCTCAACTAGTTCCATCAATTGAGGGCAATTTGGTTCCCAAAAAATAGCACTGCATAGTTAAGCTTGTCCAACTTGCCCAAATACTTGCCACTTGTATCAGATCTATCCTGACAGATGTTTTGGTTTCTTGATAACAGTCCAGATAAGATTACTTGAACTGTGTACTTTAGACCAGGGACTGAAGTTATCGCACGTCAACTGTTTTTAGTTACATGGTTTGATCTCTTTGCAGCTTTTTATAGAATGACTGTCTATTCTGCGGTTTCAGAGTATCACGAAGACGCTGCAATCCTGAAAAATACTTCTGTTTTAATTCGTCGGATTCCCGGACGAGCTGGACGGCCTCACATGCCAATTGTTACTCAGCCGGACGAGTACTATCTCCAACCTTGCACCTTCGGAGCATTTAGATGTATTTTTTTAAGAAAAAATGTTGATTATGATTAATTTGTTTTTCCTTTGTATCTAGTTTTTTGTTCTTGACAAAAGAAGTTGTACATTTGTTTTATGAAATGAGTCAACATGCAGAGAGTAAATTTTATCTCGTATGTGATCCTAATGAAGATTAGATGAAGATCCATGTGGATTTTCACAGGCTTAGCTTGCATAGT
The DNA here is from genome assembly GCA_963922045.1 of Persicaria maculosa. Taxonomy (NCBI): domain Eukaryota; kingdom Viridiplantae; phylum Streptophyta; class Magnoliopsida; order Caryophyllales; family Polygonaceae; genus Persicaria; species Persicaria maculosa. Next base: position 21,272,452 of record OY998259.1, on the reverse strand, counting down.
TGTGTATTGGTATTTGAGCAGTCATTTCTAATGCAGGCCAAAAGTTGAAAGCAAACCTGAGGAAGATCTCCCGGTCAAAACCACCTTCACCTTCGGTGATGTTTCTAGTGTGAGAGATGTAAGCCTTATCCCTGCCGTTGATTTGTAAAAACTGCTCTTTATTCTCTAATAGTTTAAAATTTGGAATTCTAGCTTGAACCTCCAGAATGGGATGATGAATTTGGGCTAGAATTATATGCACCAATCCCTGATGCAACTCCAGTACAACTAAGCAATATGGTTCAAGATGATACTGCACCTAGCAAAGCAGACGAGGACAGTAAAATCAAAGCGCTGATTGAGACACCAGCGCTAGATTGGCAGCGGTTTGTCTACTTTCTCTGTCTTTTTTTTGGTTGATCCCTTTTATTGATTCTTTAAAGAGATCTACATTTGACAAGTTTGTTTGAACAATGCTATACAATTTACAGTCAAGCTGCTGAAGGATTTGGACCTGGCAGAGGTTTTGGAAGGGGTGGAAGGATGATGGGTGGACGTGGATTTGGTAAAGACAAATATTTGCCTTAACTTTGTTCTTCATGTTCTCTGTTTATATGATTTTTATTTTGGCATGTGTTATCTTTTGATATTTTTTCCCTGGTTTGTTGTTCTTATTGGGGGGGTTGTATTGTTGCTTTAAATCTATTTTGGTTAATGGATATTCGTTATCTTTAGTTGTCACCACAAATTAAAATGGGATATGGTGATGCATGATTACAACAGTATTTTACCTTTTCAAGAACCTTACTCTGCTGAATTTTTGTATAGGTCGGGCTGGTCCGGCTGGGAAACCTCCACCGGGCTATGTTTGTCATAGATGCAAGGTTCCGGGTGAGTTGATGCCTGCATGTACCCACTTTCCTGTTTTGTGCATTCCATATATGCTAAACATGAGAGCTTTGCATCTTATAGGGCATTTTATTCAGCACTGCCCAACAAACGGTGATCCGCATTTTGATCTTAAGAAAGTTAAGCCTCCAACCGGTATTCCAAAGTCAATGTTAATGTTCAATCCTGATGGATCCTATGGACTGCCAAGTGGTGCAGCTGCTGAGATGAAGCCGAACGAGTGTGTTTCTTTGCCTTATGATTTTGATTGTACCATTGTCTCTGAGTGAGGATACTTGTAATTTGATATGGATTTCGGTTCTTTATTTAGGGCTGCTTTTGAAAGGGAAATCGAAGGACTTCCTTCTACTCGTCCTGTAGGGGACCTTCCTCCTGAGCTTCATTGTCCGCTCTGCAAGGAAGTTATGAAAGATGCTGTATTAACCAGTAAATGTTGTTTCCAAAGCTTTTGTGATAAATGTAAGTAGTGATCATATTTTGTGTCGTGGTTTTATCTGAATGAATACTAATATTTGAGTGGTTAAATCCTTTAAGCAAATTTTGTTGTGCCTACATGCTATTGAAATGTACATGTTTGGTTTTTTATAATCTCTCCTAACAATTATCTTTCGAAAATGTAAGCTTTTTACGAGCTTCTTTATTTATTAGTAGGTAAGGCTTATATTTTATTGGATAGAAACAGTGACCACTTGGTCACATAACTACATGATGGACAATCCACTAATCAGCTTGTGACAGAGAGCAATTGTATAATGGTTGGTGCAAACAACAGACGCATAAAATCCAACCTTTAGTGTTGTCTAGTGCATTTGATTGGCTGGCTTGTTATTTACCCAATGGATGAACTGCATTCAGTGAAGAGTTTCTAACATTTAGTTCTCATGCATCTGCTTATCATCCTTTTGGTCTGAACTGTTAACGATTCATAAAATGTGTCTCTTTGATTCATATGATGAAGCATTTCAGAATGATATAGATCTAATAACTGTCTGCATTTTTCTCAGGTATCAGGGACTACATTATGTCCAAGTCAATCTGTGTGTGTGGGTTCAGAGATATACTTGCGGACGATCTTCTACCTAATAAGACAGTGAGGGATACAATTAACCGGATCTTGGAGTCTACTAACAGCAGTGGTGACAATGCTGGAAGTGCTTTTCAAGTTCAAGGTAAATGAAGTAATTTTTTCTCCTAATAAACAAACACGTAAGAATGTCCAGGAAATGCTTGAGCTGGACTTGCACATATAGTGATAGGGGCAGTCTGGAAGTAGAAGGCTTGCCATATCACTTCAATAGTTGCATGCTTTCAATAGTTATCTCTCTTTTGCCACTTGTAAAAATTGGATCTTTTCTTGTATTACCACTGGTGTTGTATCCCTTTACCTAACTGCTGATCTCTAATCCTTTTCTGTCATTTTCACTGTGCATGTAATCATCTTTATTTACATTCACTGGTATAAATTAGTGAATTATCTATATAAGTAGGAAGATTAAGGGTATAAATCCGACTTCTTGATGTTAACCAAAGTAAATGTAAAAAAAAAACGATATCTTTTGTCGAAATTGAGCAGGAATCAGTTTCGCTTTTCAATCATAAACATTGATTTAGGTGTTGGGCTTATAGTCATATGCATTCATTGCATGTGGTCAGTTCACATGATACTATTACTTCCAAACTTTGAATAAATGGGGATTTATATGTTATTGCTTATGCATTGCAAATATTCTGTATATTCTGTCAGATATGGAATCAGCTAGGTGTCCTCCTCAACCCAAAATGGCTTCACCAACACAGTCCGCTGCCTCCAAGGGGGAGGATGTCCCACCAACATCTATAAAAGAGACTCCTAAGCCCAAGGAGCCTGCAAATGAGGAAAGGACTGCTGTTCCTTTGCAACCGGTAATTCAGCAGACCTCGGAGAGATTGAAGACACCTAAAATTCCAGATATCTCTGAGGCTACACGTGAGTCAGCTAGCGCCAGAGAACCTGCACCCCAGAGTACTGCATTGCCGGTTGAGGAAGAAGTGCAGCAAAAACTCGCTGCTGCTGCTGAAGGTGGTCTATATCTCATTTTATTGAAGAGCCAAGAAATAATCCCAAAATTAGGGAGAGCTAAATGGATCTTTAGCTATAAATTTACCTTGCAAATATTAGACAGTAGCTTAATGTTCAGATGCTTTGCCACTATTTGGTGCACAGCTCTTCTTGTGTGTGATTTGTTTCCCCTCTTGATTTTTCTCTTTTGTAAAGAGTTTGGTTTGAACTATAGATATATAAATATGATGACACTTCCTACCATTATTTGATTATGACAGGCTACTTAGTCAAACAGATGACATTCATCTTTATAGAGTATATGGATATGAATGCTAGAACTTATGCCACTTTTAAACGCACTAAGTTGGAAAAAAATAGAGTTAGGGATTTTATTGGAAATCTTGTGAATGTGCACATTAGTCCAATACAATTTTGTGAGTATTAGTGCAGTCTGTATAAAATATAGAGATATATTTTCCATTGCAGTCTCTATTTCATTCTATCACATTTAGATAAAGAGTTAATTTGTAGAGATATACTACAAAAACATTTTTAAAAATGCTCAGATATTTCTGTATTAGCGTTATTGTTTTGGTATTTTGGATGTGTCCTTTACATTTTCTTACTACTTTTAGAAGTATTTTAAACACATATTTTTCTCATTTTTCAGCAAAGAAGAAGAAGAAGAAGAAACCCCGTTTGCCTGTTAATGGTATGCTTCCTCAATCCTTTTATGTGTTTTCATACTGTCTCATTATTTCTGTTGTTCTACTACTGTGCCACATATGCAAGTTGTGGAGCTTCAGTTATTTGGCTTCTAACTACTATGCAAACGGTGACTTACAGGCATGGACATGCAATGGAGAAACCCACAAGATTTTGCAGCAGACAGCTTTATGATGCCAATGGGCCCTTCTAACTATAACCCATATTGGACGGGAATGCAACCTGGGATGCAACCTGGAATGCAACCTGGAATGCAACCTGGAATGGATGGGTATATGGGTTCATTTGGTGGCGGAATGCCTTATAACATGGGTTATGGTGTTGGGCCCATGGACATGCCTTTTATGGGTGTTGGACCAAATGATCCTTATATGGCACAAAATCTCATGTTCCCCATGATGCCGCCTCAGAGGTAATTTGGGTTCTCTATTCCCCTTTGCCTGGTTTTTATAAAACTTTACAATAGCAGTTACTAGAGGGCTTTTATTCTATTGTTTTGCTGTCATGAGACTACTACATGCTTATCTGATTTTTGTTTGCTTTGGTTATTTTCTGGAGTATCTCCTGCTTTGTTTGCAGTAGTTACACCAACAAGAGTATTGATAGTTTAGTTCCATTTGAATGTAGGTTGTGTATGGGTTTTGGGGAAGTCTGTGAGCTTCGTATGAACAAACTCACAAATATTTGCTTTTTCTCAGGGATCTTGCTGACTTTAGCATGGGCTTTAATGCCAGACCTCCATTGATGACTAGGGAAGAATTTGAAGCCAGGAAGGCTGATCTAAGACGAAAGCGCGAGATGGAACGATTGGGTGAAAGGTAGATTTGAGATTTCACTCATAATCTGAGGATTTCTTAATTTGAAATTGGTATTTTCAATTATATGATAGAAGCTTTTGTAAACTGTGAAATAATTTATCAAGTGTGTCTTAGTTCCTTAATTTCGAACACCTGTGGAATAATTTATCATGTGTATCTTAGTTCCTTAACTTTGTAAATTTAAATTGTGTTTCGCTTTCCGCTAAAAATGTAGCAAAATTTGAACATTGAAGTTTGAACACTTGAATCCTTCCATGACTACAAAATTTTTGTGTTTATTCTTCTGCCAGGGAGATGCCAAGAGGTCGTGATCTTGGTAGGGAAGTGAGCAGCAGTGTGAATGCCATGCCGATGAAATCAAAACCGGTATGTTATTGTGGACCAAACTTATTCTTTCATTCTGTATCCAGAAGGTGCTTTGCATTGTTGTGTTTTGCAGATTGTTAGATAGTACTTGATCTTTTAGTCAATGAATGGATATCTCAACCAGTTGCTGGATCGCAGACATCTCCACCAACAGTTGTCAATATAGTTATTTATAAAAAGAGTGATTGGTGTTTTTTAGTTTATCATCTCATCCTTTTTTTATTTTATTTTAAGGTTAAAATATATTGCAAAATAAATAATATGTACAAAAGAGTTTGTGTAGGCCATTAGGCACCAGTTGAGGATAGCCTCAAGTTGCCTTTCCGTGAGTGATCCTCACTAATGGATACCTTAGGGGTAGAGGGACAAAGTCCATTAGGGGATCCTATCTCTTCAAGCCAAAGCTATCGGAAGTTGGGCACCACACCAAGAGTAACACATTGTAGCCCCCCTTCGGCTAGGCCATCAAGGAGTTACAAGATGTTACTTTGGGACCCCTCAAAATTCCTAGGAAACATCCATTAGGGGAGGCATTAAAACAGCATCATGATAAGGAGCACACTTAAAGCAAAAGGGTGCTCCTGCATTCTGCATATAGGTAACCAGCCGAGGATGTGGTGACTTTATCCTCTTTGTAGGACCTGCTCGGCACTTGTCTCTTGAGCCAGTTCATCTCTGAGGTAGGTAGACGACGTGAAGTGTAAGGAGAATGATTGGCTTAGGACTTTGTATACATGAAGCTTGATAAGGTGAACACCTTCTTCTAAGCTTCAATGTTTTTCTTCAAAAAATTTGTCATTCCTGGCTTTCCATATGAAGTATATAGTGGCTGCTAGGGTTATCCTCTTTGCCTTAGCTTGCCAGCTTCGTCCTCTTGCCTCTTTCTTCATCCTTTTAAGAGCATTTTGTAAGGTCCTCATTTCCCTCCAGCAGCCCATCCACGTTTTTATTTGTTGCCATACATCCAAAGAAAAATTACATGCAAAGAAAAGGTGTTCATGGCTCTCGGAAGTTATGTTGCATAATGAGCAAGTTAGATCAACTTCCCTTGTCCTTATCAAGTCCTTTCTAGCTGGCCTTTTCCTAGCAGCAAGCCAAAGGATAAAAGAGTGCTTGGGTATAATGCTAGTGTCCCAGACGACAGTGCTCCAAGCCTTCTTTGTTGATTTTTTCCTATAATGCTCATAAACTGCTTTGATCCTAAAGTTCCCTCCCTGATTCCAGCTGTGCAGCAATTGAGTTGCTCCTTCAACAGATCCTGCCGTGGCTAACAAACCGTTTTTAATAGAGAGGATCTTTTTAATAAGAGGAGAATCATTAACCTTGTGTGGTTGCCATGCCCAGACTTCTCCTTCTTGTAAATATTGGTGGTGAATCCACCTGATCCATAAGGAGTCTTTCTTCTGTATGATGTCCCAAAGGAGCCTGGTAAGAAAGGCATTGTTCCATGTTTGTAAATCCATTAAGCCTAGACCTCCTTCCTCCTTAGGTAGACAGACCTCCGACCATTTTATCCTATGGGATTTCCATAGGAATTTAGCGCATGCCTTGAAGGACTGCTCTAATAAGTTCAATCTTCCCTGCATAAGAGAGAGTCTTGGAATTCCAATAACTAATGTTGGTTAGCAGTTTGAGTATTGTGAGATTGTTAACTTCCCTGAAGAAATTGGAATACCAAGGTATTTGAAAGGGAAGTCCCCAGGGTTTAATCCAGTCCTCGAGCAGAGATAGTTTTTATCTTCCACCTTTACACCTGCAATATAGCAAGAGGATTTTGCAGGGCTAACTTCAAGCCCGGATGTGAGTGTAAAGAGGTCAAGTGAGTGTAGCAGAATCTTCATAGAGCCTTGGTCACCCCTTGACAGCAATATTATATCATCAGCATAGGCTAAGTGGGAGATCTACAGGCGTCCACATTTAGGATGAAACTTGACAGAAGGGTGTCTAGTCCTGCATCTTAAGATTCTGGAAACATAGTCAGCACAAAGCAGAAAAATAAGAGATATGGGGTCTCCTTGCCTCAAACCCCTTTTTCCTGGAAAGATACCCTGTAGGGAGCCGTTTATATTGATTGAAAAAGGAGGGGAGCAAACACATTCCATCATCCAGTGTATGAACATAGGAGGGAAATTTAGATGGTGGAGCATTTGCCTTATAAATTTCCAAGATAAAGAATCATAACTCATCCTACTATTAGAGGATGGTGACATACAAGCAACACCAACATTTGTTTTGTGTTTCCCCATCCATCGGCCCAAACAAAGAATCTTTATGTCTAGTCATACATGCAAAAGGCATACTTAATTGCTTACCTTGATGTGCAGCCTGAGATGGTTGATGAACTGATAGTACGCGTACAGTTCTGTTTTCATCTTGTCAGTAAAAACAATTAGCGGTGTTGCGAGTTACAACAATAAAAGCAATTGTGCAACTGTGTTAGGAAGGCTGGACTCTGTAGATAATATATTTGTTCATAATATGTTTATGTTTGGTGTGTCAGATAGTAAAAACAATTAGCGGTGTTGCGAGTTACAACAGTAGAAGCAATTGTGCAACTTTGTTAGGAAGGCTGGACTCTGTAGATAATATATTTGTTCATAATACTCCCTCCGTCTCGAAATAGATGTCGTTTTAGACTAATTGAGTTGTATCAAAATAGATGTCATTTTAGGTTTTTTAGGTAGGGGATAATAATGATTTGTATTGATTTGTGTGTTGTTGATTTTTTAAAAGATTTTGATTGGTTAAAAAATGTAGTGGGTATTTAAAAACAATAAAATTTATTAAAAAGGTTAATGGAATGATAATGTTGATTGATGGATGGGTGTTTTATTAAAACTTGTGTAGAATGCTAAAATGACTTAAATTTTAAGACGGAGGGAGTATGTTTAAGTTTGGTGTGTGAGATGTCTTACATTAGTTTGGGGTGTACTTGATGTGCAGCCTTTTGTTGCGATTCTAAAATATTGTGTTTCGATATACATGGATATTTGAAGAACTTCAATCAATGAAATAGTTTGTTTCACTTATGGCATATGATGATTTAGCTGTAGGAAAATCAAAGTAACAAGAGAAATCCATCTCTACATTTATTCCTCAAAACAAACAATGGCATTCCAATGAGATGATAGTGTGAAAGTGTCCCTCTTCTATACATACCCGGGCTCGTGTCATTTTAAACTATGATTCACATAGTTCCATGTTATTTTTAAAATATTGCAAAATTTGGGCCGTCATTTTTCTTTCTATTGCTTAATCGAAATTTCATTTGGCTGACATTTGCGCATGCCTGGCCCTCTGCAGAAGCCGTTACCCAGCCACAGAGAACCCAGTGAGGACCGATATGACCGGGAACGTGATCGCCACCGAGAAAACGACTATGACCGCCATACCCATCGTGGTGGCAGCAGCAGCAGGAGCCACCGGCTGGACAGGACTTCGCCTGGACCATCCCGTGCCGACATGGATCACCTGCCCCGTCCATCTTCCAAGAGAAAGACCGAACACCACCACCAACCCGAACATGATGGCCCTGACCACCATAGCACTGACCGAGAACGTGATCATGACCACCATCATCGTCACAGGAGGACCGAGTCCTCTTCGAAGCCTTCAGATGAGGCTTCTCTTCATGCCCCACCCACACAAAAATCATCTTCGGCGGCAGCAGCAGCAGCTGCTGCTGCGGCTGCTGAGCGTAAGCACAAAGCAAGTGTGTTCTCTCGCATCAGCTTCCCGGACGGAGGCGAGGAACCAAACAAGAAGCGAAGGTTATCTTCCGAGCCCAAACCCTCAACCAAGGATGCTGCAACTGCAGCAAATGGTTACAGTGAGACAGTCTCTGCTGCAGCATCATCCTCAAAGGGAAGGAGCAGCCATGGGCATAGCCAGGCGGACTATGAGTCAAGCGATGATGATCGCCACTTTAAGAGGAAGCCATCGAGGTACGAGCCATCCCCACCTCCTCGACAAGAGGAGGGTAGGCGGTCGAGAGGGTCCAAGGATAGAGAAAGAGAGAGGGCGAGAGACCCAGGTGCTCGTAGCAGCAGGCACAGATGAGAGCAAGTGATTTGTACCATCAAACTCGACTAAATCGATACGACGAGCTTGTGACAGTCTACCAACAGATGAGTCGATACCGGACGTGTCTGTGACGTCTATGAACCGATACCGATAAATCGGTACTGTAGTGTTCAGCTTGGGGTGGTGGCTTAAGCTTTTCAGGCCCTCCATATAATACGAGCATAGGATTTTTCGACTTCTCGGCTCGTTTAAAGTTGGGATAGAAATCAGTGAAATTGTAATAATCTTTATAGCATAATTTCACTATTCTTTCCTATTTTCTTAAGTGCAAAGAGCTCAGCTTTTTACTATGAAGTTTCAGCTGTCTTTGCAAATGTCAGAAACTCCTTTGCAAATGTCAGAATCTCTTTTGTTCCATGATTGTGTTATGCAGCAAGTTTAAAATCCACTTGAACTACTTCCTACTCCTTTTTCTTCATGATTTTCACAAAAATTTCTCCTGTCTAAAAATATATTATTACAATGTAAATAGATTGAAATCTGCAAATATTAAAACTAGAAATCTATCTATAGACGTGTATGTATGCATGTATAATATTTGTTACTATATAGACGTGTACAAAATATTTTGTATGCATCACATAAAAAAAAAACATGAGGTTGTTTGTGCCTTCAATTGGATTAAAAATAAACAGAGTCCCAAATCAGAATGTTTAATCTGTCGACATAGGTTAAAAAAACTGAAACATAATTACTTTAAATGTTACTATCACAACTTTACTTCCAATCCAATTTTTTAAAAATCTAAAATAAGATCATCTGAATATTACGGAGTATATTTTATGAAAAAGTTGGATTTATGAAATAATAAACCTGCCTAATTTTATTATTAAAATAAATAAATTCTTTTTTTATCCTGAAAATAAATTATATTCCCATTGACAGTTTACTGGTTCTAACCAAAAACATGGATACTGATTAGCGTCATATAAATACGAATCTAGATAAATGAATATAGGTTTGAAATAGCTTAGTAGTAATGCAATTATTTATCATAAATATTTCATATTACAATAACGATCTTTCTATTGAGATGTGAAATGATATTAAGTGTCCACATCTAAACAAGTTTTGTATATAGTTTGATGAGTTACTCCTATATATAAACAATTAGTTTTAAGATGAAACCTCGTGTTTTTAGGATGAAACTTCACCTTGACCTAGGAACAACATGTTTTGCCGAACGGAGGGAATATAATTTTTAGTTCATTAAAAAAATGTCAAAAGGTCAACGAACATCTATTGGCGAACGGAGATAGCAGTTATAATTACACCATAACCTTAATATAATTAATTGACACAATTTACAAGCTGTTTTATTTTAAATTCATATTAATTTCAACATGTTTCATATTTTACAACAAAACCGTCCTTTAAATTGATAAGTTTTCACAAAACTATAATTGAATGGGAATCCAAACAACACACCTACACAATTTTTTTTCTTTTTGAATGTCAGCTTATGTTAACTTCGTCACATTATTTTGAGTAAATTACAGAAAACCGTCCTTTAAATTGATAAGTTTTCACAAAACTACCCTCAAAATAGAAAATCTCATAAACAACCCATATATTTATTTTCAAAAGACCCTCCAATGCCATTTTTACGTGTAGAAAGTTATTAAAAAAATGTTAGTACTCACATTTTCTTAAATGTTTTTGATAATTTATTGTGTAGTTAGGTTATAGTATTGAATACGGCGAGAATTTCACAATATTTAACCATAGCATATCCAGATGCATTTTATGCATCTTGCTAGAATCATGTATAGACTGCACTCGTGCCAGTAAACAAGATTTGCACACAATCAGCCATCCGATTTCGATGGCAAGACTCGTAAAACACACCTGGAGCAAAAGACGTAATAGGAAGGCATTGTTGCAACTTCAACAACCATCTATAGTTGCAGTCATATACAAATTAAACCCAACTTCTAATTTGCTGAAACCTACAACAGGATCCGCTTCCGATTAACCGAAGTTCATATGAACCTAAGGACTAGAGTTTACAGCTACAACTCAACAGATTAAATATACATAAATCTTTTCCCTTTTCACTAAGATGCAATAGGTAACTGAATTGTCATGAGCAAAGCCAGCTACAACCATTTTCCTGTCAGGGCACGAAAGAACGGCAGATATAAGTTCACTAGTACACAGCAAACGTCTCACAAAACTGCCAAATAGGGTACAAGATGTAATACCTCTCGTTGAAGCGGTCTTACCGCGATTCTTTTGGCCTTGGCTTTTGTCATGGGAGACAGAAGGCATCTTGGGGATGACCAGTGAACTCTGGAGTCCTTCTAAAAGCTGCAAGATAGATGTCAAGGATTGGTTAATATCACATACAAAAGGTATTGATGCAATAAAGTCCTAGGATGAAGTGACAAGAAATACGTAACGAAACACATGAGCTTCAAACAGAAAATCATGGGTATGAAATTTAAACCAGTGTAGAGGTGACAAGAACTACAACTTTTGCATCAGGAAATGAGTAGATCCATCCATTTGACCATATTAACGATAGAACCAATGTTGTTACTTTTCAAAGCAAGACACATCTAAACCATACACTTAAAACTAAATATTGAACACAACTAATCTCTCTTATAAATGACCTGTTCAACCAACTTACCAGAGGCTCATCAAGCAACTAAGTTCATCTAGGACATTTTATAAAGCATAGGATATTGGCACATCAAGCAAAGCATGTAAGTCTTACCCTATGAGTTGGCTGAATTCTGCGGTTAGATCTGCGAGGCTCGCCAGCTTCAGCTGGTGCTTTATCAACTGTACTGTTATGTAATCTTTCCTCGTCAACTTTAGCCAACTGCCCACCAAATTGCACTTGCTTCCCTTTGTTAAGTAGCTCAGTTTTGGTACTTGATGAGGACTTCTTAAAGGAACCATCTAACTGATTAGGAAATAAAGAAGAAAGAGGTCCTTCAGCAGCCTCGTCGGTGCCAGACGAAGATCCAGTCATGACTTCCATTTTTGATATATTTTCTCCGTGGACGTCAGATTTGTCAACATCTTTTCCAGGACGTAGAGTCTCAGCAGATGCAGAGCTAACTAAATTATCCTTCTGAGGCACTGCTCTGCTTATGGCACTACGAGATTTAGTAGTAGGAACCTTCGAAGCTTGTTTATCCTTGGAATCAACTCTGGATTGATTTTTCCGCCCACGTGACGCAGCTCCCTGAGGCATCAAATATTTTGCAAACTTCACTGGATCTTTAGTTTCATTGGCTTTCCTGTTTTGATCTGCAGGGAAGTGTTTGCTCACTTCCATAAATTTTTGCCTCTTTCCAGGCTTAGGAACACCAAAAACCACTCTTGATTTTTCCTTCGGCAACCCAGTTCTCAATGTTCGCCGCAGATCTGGTTTAGCTTCGACTTTAGTACTTCTACCAACATTAAATATTTTATCAGCAGCAGATAAAGCTAGTAATTTTGATTCTTCAGGCTTCCCTGCAACAGCTTCACCTTCAGCCTCAGCCAAGGATTGCTCATTCCCTTTCAAGCTCGAATGACTTTGCAGCCTGGGTCGTTTTTCAAGAGGTGTATCACTCTACAATCCATAAACATGGAAAACAGCCGTTAAAGGGAAAGGCACGGACTGTGTTATACACAACAAGTGTTTGGCCATAAGTCATAGCTAAATAGCTAATTTATGTAAAACAGAAAGACGGGGATTATGGGATTCAGAAGAGCTGACCTGACAGAAATTTGAGAAAAACATAGATTGCAAAACTTATTTTATAAAATACCTCAGTACTGCGGGCATCCACTCTCAATCTTGACCATTCCACCCAACGACCATTGCTCCAAATTCGTGTTGGGCGTAACTGTTGGACACTAACAGCAGATGTCTCTCCTCGAGCTGTAGCAATTAAATGGTCACAGGAATATCACAACTGTCATTTCTATGAAAGGATAGTGTTTTCACTTAATTCAAAAACTCAACACACCTGGAAAATGGACAGTTAATGTTGTCTCATCTTTCTCATTCTTTTCAGTTACGATACCTTCCCACCAGCTGGAAAGACAAGTTAAATGGGAGAAAAAACGGAGTAATCAGGTGTTTAAAGACATCACAAATGTCCAGAAAAGAGGAAATCAAGACGAAAAAGAGTCACAAGAGCTCTGTAATTTAGGCATACATTTGTCTCATACAATTCGCATTAATCTTTGAAATACCCAGTCCCTTACTGTCTTCTCTTTTTTACTACAATCTACCCTATCCAACTCTCTATTTAGCTCCCCTGCTCTCTCATATTATTATTTTCTTTATTTTAATTTCCTTTGGAGGAAAACCTGATACTCCCTTCGATCATAAATATAGGATATATGATGTTTTAGATTTTATAGGTGTTAAGTTGTAATGATGTGCATTGATTTTGAGTGTTTTTTATTTTATTTTTTAAAACACTTTTGATTGGCCATGGAGAGTAGTGGGAAATAAAAATAATAATTTTCTAAAAAAAGGTTAGTGTAATTATGGCGATTTTAAGGAGTGATGTATTTCCTTAAATTGCTTGTTATTTCTTAAAAATCTTATATTCCTGATCGGAGGGAGTATCTTCAAAAACCCATACACACTTTTTGAATCAAGAATAGGAGACAATAAAGAAAATGAGACCGTATAGAACTTTAACATACCTATCTTGAATACTCACGTCAACCATATCACCTACAGTCCAAGTATAATTTCCCATTGCTGACCTGCGTCTCTTCTTAATTCCTTGCCAGTGTAGTCGTATTCTTGGTGCATTTCCTCCTTCACCTTCTAATGCCACCCATTCCTTCAGGGTGTCACGACCTGCAACAGATGTCCAAATAGATTTTTCACTTAAAAATTATTAAAGCCAAAGGTGAAGGTAGCGTTAAAAAAGCACTCCTTAAATAAACCAAGCAGTTGCAGTCTAAAGAAGAAGAATATGAAAAATGCTGTGAGTTCTCTTGTGGCCATGGGCTGAACTTGCAGGACCCACTACCTACCATGTCCCCCTTTCCCTTTAAGGCACATTAGCCTACCCCAGGGTTTCCAAAAAGTTTTTCCCAAAAAAAGCATGCATACGGAAAAATACCAGTTAAAAACACAAATGCAAATCAACTATCTTAGAACTCAAAATGTCACAAATGGCAGCATATAAGTCATATCATCTGGGATGCCAGCAATACCTGAAACATCAGAAAAATATCAGAGAAATGCCATGCACATCGTAAACACTAAAGCATCAAGAATATGAACTCACATAACTTGATAGTTGGAACGAAAATAATTCAGATGGGAGTTAAGGACACTGAACTTTTCAAACATCCAAACCACACACATAAATGAAGTGAAACACGCTATGATACAGAGGCCAATTGTCTATTTACACGTTGAAACTTCCATGGAGCTTAAAAACTGATACATGATACTGCTTATGACAAAAGAAGAAGAAAGTGATAACGATGGAAATATACCCAGTACCCACACAGACGAACTGAAATGATGCATGCCAGTGTTTTCAAAATTAGTGCTACATTTCATGAAGCATAATGATTTCAGAATAGTAGCATGCTTGAATGAGGCAAAAAAAGCAAAAATAGATATGCTAAGAAGGAAAATGTTTCTTCTTTAAGCCAGCAATTAATGCAATAGTATAGCATTGTACAACTATGTTTTCAGCAGGCAATACCTTCTTTTGACAATAGCCGAGTATAGTGCACAAAAGCTTTTCCATCATGTAATGACATAACACTGGCTGAGAACCAGGCCGGTTTAAGGCCATCCGTGTCCTTGTACACCTGAAAAACAAGAGAACCAAGGATAAACAACACAGCAAAAAAAAAACTGCGGGTACGAAATAAATAAGAAAGGTTGGAGACTATTTTGAAAAAACAGAGAAAAGGTTGGGGGCTAAAAATGTAATTTACCCTTTTCTTAAGATCACAGGAATATCTATGTTCACAAGGGAAATTTGAGAATACTTTTGCATCTATATATGGGATATATAAAAACAGAATAACTGGGGGAAAAAAATAGTGATTCACAGACCTCGACAATAGATCCCTCCTTGATGTCGTTTCCTTGTACAATACTAAGCTCCTTGTGTTCATCTTGAACACTTCCAGCCCCTGAACTGTCTCCTTGGACCATATCAGAAGCTTCATGGCTCTTGCCTTCACCTAGATCTTTCTCACAATCACCCATCGATCCTGAGATGAGATGTGCCCTTCGAACATTGTCATCCAATGAGTAATTTAACAGCTCTCCTAGATGAATCTTCACTTGATCTGTGACATCGCTACTTTTCACACCTGAAGGACCACTGTATTCCTTACTAGAAATCATAGCAACTGCAGTGCCACCTTCACTGATCTGTTCTTTATTCCCATCACCTGATTTTGGAACCAGCTTAGAAGAACCCTGGGACAACTTCCAGTAGCCTTCTGGGCCAGCATTTATTAATTCTTTCAAAGGCAGCGACTCACCCATCGCAACAATTTTTCCTGCTTGAGATACAGCTTCGGCTGCAAGTTCAGCAGCTTTTACTATGGCGTCCAAATTTTCAGCTTGTTTTGCAGCAGCTGAAGCAGCTTCTATTCTCCTCTTAGCTGCTTCTCTGGCAGCAACCAGTATGGAACCAGATTGATTGCTCCCACCGTCACCTGTTAAGATAGATGCAGGAGTAGAACCTCCAATATTGTGCACATTAGAGACTAGATTCCCACTTTGAGCTCCACCTACTGTTCTATTAGGAGCAAATGCTTCATCAGCCATTAGTTTTGCCTGCAATGCAGCATTAGATGCAACCCTAGCTGCTGCAGCTGCAGCTTTTGCAACAGAAGCAGCGGCAGCAGCTGCACCTGCAGCAGCAGCTATTTTCACTTCAGCTTCTTTAGTTGTCCCAGGCTCCTGCTTAGCTAACTGACTCCATAAACTTTCCCAATGGCTTATGGCAGTAGCAGCTAAGACAGCAGCCTCCTCTGCCTGCAGCTTAGCATCTGCAACTTTTCCCAAGGTCTCCTCGGAGCAAGCAGAGGCAGTTCCAACATCCATATGACCTACTTTCTGTTGAGTAAAAGAGCAAGCAGGGAAAACATCCGCCCTAGGTGTTGTCAAGTGACAAGTAGGAATCATAACTGCAGCCAGTGGTGCAGGAGTTGGTAAAGGGGAAGCAGCTATTGGTTCTGTTCGAGATTGAGAAAGACTGGCCGCATGAGTTGGTAAAGGGGAAGCAACTATTGGTTCTGTTCGAGATTGAGAAAGACTGGCTGCATGAGTTGGTAAAGAGGAAGCAACTATTGATTCTGTTCGAGCTTGTGAAAGTAAAGAATTCTGGGGAATATCATTAGAAGCTTGAGATTTCTTTCTTCTTCTAGGTTTTGGGTCCGGCGAAGTCAGTTCTGAAGACAAAGTGCCTTTGGTTTGGTTAGACAGTTGGGAGCTCCCTGCAAGCAGAGTGCTGGGGCCAACAACGTGAACCAACGGAGGGGATGGGGTGTCCTTCACACAAGATGGTGCGGGCAATGATAAATCTTTTTCCTTTACAGGAGTTAGTTTCACTGTTTCACCAACTTGCGTGGTTGTAAAGGGTGCATTTACACTTGAAGCAGAGGGCTGTGGGACCCATAGACTGGGAGGAGGAGCTGAAGATGGCCACGTTGTGTGACCAATGATGTTTCGTACAGATGGAATCTGATAAGAATGCAGAGGAGAAGTTGCAGGCTGGTAATCCAAAATAGTTCTTCTCGGCTGGCTAGTCAACTGTGAAACATCATGGTAAGGCGTAGAAATACTCCAAAGTGGGGATGACAGCGGTATAATGGGACTTAAAATTGTGGTTGGGTTAGATTTACTGCCAGCTCGGCTAACAGGTGTCTGAAACGCCTTAGTTTGTGGGGTAACTTGCTTCCCAGTTGCCTCAGGCACTTTAGCACCTGAAAAGATTCAACCAAAATCGAATAGAAAAGCAATCAGATAGAAAAATGAAAACCCCTCAAAACACAGCCAAGTAACTGAATGTCTAAATCTTTATCTACATTACCAGTGGAATGTGAGTTCATGGGGCTTTCACCAATAGAGTGGGATTTTTTACTCTGGGCCCTTTCCTTGACAGCTAGCCAGACTGGCTCCCAAACACCTCTTTCTCTACCTACAATCCATTGAGAAACATGTCAAAGATGAGCGTAGTTGCACAAAAGGTAACAATAACTTGTACACATGTATTGGAAGCTACCAGATGACCCAAAAGCTGAAACCATGCAGGCCTCATCAGGTGCTGTCCCTTGGCTGCATAAATAATGAAACCAATTCAATTTCAGAAGATTTACTTCAACAAAAACATTCCTAAAATAAAGAACAATTAATTCCGGTTACATGACTTTCATGAATCACACTGCACATCAGACTAGATACATTCTTTCTCCAACAGAAGATCCTAAATAAATTAAAAATGAGGCATGTAAAAGGTAGTAGGAAAACAGAACATGTTTTAGAGGAAACCAACATTAAAGATCCATAGACAAAGATTTGTGCCCGCAATTGAACTTGCTGCAAGTCGGTGAAAGGCTGCTGATATGTCGTTGATGGAGATACATGATTCTTCAAAGCTGAAGCATTTAAATCCGGAAGATCAGAAGGAGTGGCTGCCATGGTTGAACTTTTCTTGCTTTTCTGGTCTGTGAACCCATGAGGCTGCAAACCCACAAACTGACCAGATAGGCTACTGCTGGGGCTTAAGGGAATACCGGAAACTTTACCCCTTTTGCGAGAAGGCTTATCTGGGGTTGTTTCCTTCCCTTTACTCTCGATAGTAGCTCCTTTTCCAGAAGCACGTCTTTTGCGTCCAGAAGGAGTTTTGGACATCACATGAGTGTGTTCTCCAGGACTACAGGCAGAAGTTTCTGGTGGCAATCTAACCTGTGTCTTGTTCACATCAGGCGTTGTCACTCCCTCCAAAACCTTCAGGAATTCGTGCAGATAAATAAAATGAAATGACCATTTGAGATGATGTAACAAAAATTCTTATAAACAAAATCCAGAAGTCATCCATATATGTGCTTATATGCAAAGGAAATGCAAAACACAGACCACACTCACCACAGAGGACTTCTGCATTGCAGCAATAGAAAATGGTGTCCAATTGGTGGTCTTTTCTTTGTCAACATCTGGCAGTGAATCGACCTTAAAAGTGAAGTTGTTATCATCCCCAGAAGCGTCTTTTACTTTCAGATCCTCAGAAGTAGATGGCTTACTCTCAGCCACCACAGAGCCTACAACTCCCTCTTGCTTTCTTTCATCAGGAATTTGAACATCAGAACTAACCATTGTTGGAGAATTGCATGCAACCCTCTGAGAATCTGCAAGATGGTCAAATTTAGTATGCTGCAGTCTCTTTGGATAAGTTATAGCGCTGAGAAAATTATGACAAATTAACCCTGATATCAAAACTTGTGAGGGTTGTGCATTTGGAGACAACGTTTCATAGTGATAGATGAATATCACAAATTTTGTAAAAATATGTTCACAGCCTTCCAACAAATTTTTCATACAATAAGAGCAAACACCTGCCACCACAACTCAAACTCTTTTTACCAGGTATTTTCCACAACATTAACCTACTTAGTGTCAAGAATTAGGGTTGCTACCACATTAATTGTTTCTTTGAAAAGGGAAAAGGACCAAGGATAGCCAAATTGTTGATGCAGCTCCTTTTGACAGAATAAGAGGAAGGAACCTTAACAGCCTTTACTCAGCAAAGAATTTTATCAAGGAACCATTTCATTTTAATATAAGCATTGCCAGAGAAGAGAGATGGTTAGCAACTCCATATATTTTATAGACCAAAAAACAAGAAAAAGATATTGAGAACAGGTTGAATATAGATAGGCAAGAACTAAGCATTACAGCATAGAGAAGAAAAAAAAATGGGAAGAATAATATCACCAGCAGCTGATAAAAATCCCTCTGCAACATTGCCTTTGTTCATCTGTGAACCATCACAGTCAGGGGGAACTTCCAATCCCTTTGAGCAGTCACTTGAAATCACTGTTTGAGATTCACTCACACTCGCAGTATTACAAGTCTCCCTAACTAGAACGAGCTTTCCGTCTGCATCAGAAAGCTGAGATGGCGACGAGTCATGAGACATGTCAAATTTAGCCTTACACAAACTGCCTACTTCAGCTGCCACTTGGTCAGAGCTATTCAAAGCTGATAAACTTGGACCAACTGACATTCTAGCACCACTCACTTCTTTCTCGTCTACATGAGAGGATTCTTTTCCAAAAGGTTGTTCATGCATACCCTCATTGCCTTCCTTTTCAACATGGTCATTGTTCCTCTTGCAAGGAATGAAGTTGGTTTCTGAGATAGAAAATCAGGTTAGATGCAAAATCCCAATATAAAATAGGAGAAGATAACTTAGCAAAAGATACAACAAGCAGAAATAGTGCTTTCAACATATTAACTAATAAAAACAAGGATTGGCCCCAGTGGCAGAGACACCCCACCTCCCACAGGTAAGCATGAAATTTCACGAAGTACCTGGCTCTGTATTGTCCACGATATCTGGTTGTGGTTGATTAACTATAAGCTCATCATTACCAGGACTTCCTATTATGGTTGACGAAGCAATACAAGTCTCAGAACTTTTGTCGATAACATCAGCGCACAACCTAGTGTCCTCTTCTTTCTTTGCATCAAAGGAAATGTCCCCACTTCCATGGACAGTAGAAAGCTGAAGCTCTGCTTCCTCGTCAAAACCTGTCTCAGATCCCTCAACAATGACTGTTGAAGGATTATGAAGATCCTTCACAATCTCAACTCCACCTATATCCTTTGTTGACTCAACAGAAGAAGATGCTAAAGGAAAGCCTAAAGATTCAGTCATGTCAACAATATTGGCACATTTGATTGTATCAATTGTATGTCCTTCCTCTCTTCTGATAAAAGATGATGGAGAGAGACTCCTTGGAATATCATCACCTGTTCCACCTTCTTTATGTGAACTTTCAGTCACAGTATCTACTTTGTCATTGCCCAATTTCTGATCTAATTGCAGAACTGAATCCATCTTTGATTCTGAACTGGAATGGATTTCAGCATTAGGACTGTTCAACTTAGTAACATGCAATTCTGAATTATCTGTTACTATAGGATTGCCTGTTGAAGCAGCAGTCATCACTGCATCAGCTGACAAAATATCAGCTTGACCTTCCCCTGGGATAGCTGGCAATGTCAAAGAATTGTCCCTACCAGCACCCTCCAGCAGCTGAAACTGAGAATCTTGTGTGCAAGATATCACACTGGATTCATTTGAGTTAATAATAACTTCAGCACCAGTGCCCTTGTCCAGACATTCCGTACTCAAGCTAAAGTCATGAGGAACCTCCGCAGTATGCATAGCATGATAAACCTTAGCGTGTTCCAGAATGGGGGTATCATCCACAATATCCTGTGATGAAAACTGTTCTTTGGCATCATCACCAGCAACTCTAATCAAATCACCTGTTCCCTCGAGATCATTGCTGCTTGCCTGATCCGGTGACTTTGAAGATCCCAGAAGGTTAGGGTTGGAACTGATATCTTCAGTTAGGGCAGGAGTGTGAGAAGAACCATCTTCTATTCTGTTCATAGATTCATGAACACGACATTGAACCTCTTCACTGTTATCATGACGTTCAGTGGTCAGTAGTAAGTCTCCTTCAGTTACAGGTGCTACACAATCTTCCTTGAGAATATCCACACACATTTGACTTGAACTCTCTTGTTTTTGGACTAAATGTGTTTGAGATAAAGTGATCTCCTCGCCCTCTGTCAAGTTCCCTTCTACATGGCTTTCCAATCCCGACAAATTGTTCGGCAGCTCCTCCTGAGGCATACTGGCATCTGAAATTCTCGTATACCCACTATTTACATTATCATGCTCAATTTTGGGTTCCATTTTCTTTGTCAAGTCACCCAATTCATTAATAGTATTGCTATTTTCACCAACTGTGTCTTTAGGTACTATCTGTTCTTGCCCAACAGACTTAAGTAACAGCTCAACGGATTCTAAGGATGTTGCCTCAGACCAAACATCATTACGCCCTGTTATCGAGCAGGATTCAGCAGCACTAGAACTAAACTGGATCACATTACTTTCCCGGGAGAAGTCTTCTATCCAGTGGTTGTCTTCTTGACTTTGAATGCCAAGGAAAGCCTCACTTTCTACAAGACTGTCAAATCTTAGATGCCCCTGGAGACTATCTTCAAACTCAAACCTAGGAAAAGCAAAGGGTCTCGGCACCGATGAAGACTTGGATCTACCCTCACCAGTTACCTGAATATTATGACCTTGAGTATCACTGCCATCATAATCCATCAGTGTATCCCTACACAAGATAGAGTTGCCCTTGTAAAGAGAATGTTGTGTTGATAACCAAGAGAAAATTAAATATCTTGCAGTAATAACATCCCAAATTAACGTGCTCTTATTTTTAATAGTAAGGAACCAAAAGTGTCCACAAGTGCTACAAAAAAGTACATGGGGAACAACCACAACAAATATAACAAGAATATTTGTTGAGAAAATCGTGACCAAAAAATGATTCATAGATTACCAAGAAAGACCTAATTACCCACAAACAAATTCAAGCAATTCTTTTCATGATTAAAAAAAAGGTTCAAATAAAATCAGTAGATGGATGCTGTAAGCAAACACTCCGCCTTATCAGTAGTCCAGTAGTCCTTTCAACAACTACTTTATTTTATTTGGAATGTCACAATGTTTGAAATTCCTATTTTCCATCTGCTTTGAGGAGCATGAGACTTTTACATGTATTAAAATGATAAAAAATAAGGGAAACTCTACATGGGACCATCAGGTTTTAGACTCTTCTGCTCCTACGTGCTGGACAATGCCTTGTATATGGTTTGGAAAAGTTTACTTAGTGCCCTTATTTTTCTTCTCTTCATAAAGTTCCCAAAATCCATTTCAATCAAACAGATCACGCTTCTAAAAAAATATTTTGGTGTTCTAAAAGGCACTATGTGAGCTGCCGGACTCTAAGTGGTGGGCGTCCAACTACCTAGGCGGAATTAGAACGATCTTTGATTATTTACTTATATTTCAACCCTTAGCACATCATAATCCATAGAGAACAATAATAATTCATGAAAGCATCCATCAGTTCAAAATAATGGCCCTTCACTGAGTTTAAAGCAAATAAACTCAATCATGCGTTTATCACTGTTCTAAAAGAAGAGTTTGATGAAGCATTTCCACTTGGTAATTTGGACATGGCAACACCTAATCAAACAAATAATGAACAAAATTACAAATCAGTTGTTTCTTTGCTAAATTTTTTTTGTTTTGGGGGGGGGGGGTGGGGGTTCAACATTCCATTGGGAATGAGGACTAAGGAGAGAGAATAACAGATATTTTTAAACACCTAATTTTCTAGCCGTCTAGATGCCTACCTAATCCAATGCCTAGCCCGCCTAGATCCACTCCCCTGCCTAGCTAACCCGCTTAGGCATAAAAATTGCTAGGTGAGGTGCAGCCTAGGTGGTGCATAAGCGTGATTTACGCGATTTAAATAACGCCACACTTGGTCACTTGGACACACTCTCTTGACGTAGTGGAGGGAAGGGTGTGTATATCAACCCCCAAGATCATGATGTGAGTGGGATAGACGAGAAATGTTGTTGTTGAATGCATTTACAATTTCAAAAAAAAAAAAAAAGATTTAAAAAAGATTGATTTTATTGTTTAAATGACGCTTTGTGATTGCAATAATAAATCTGAAGTGCAACTAGCTACTATATTTGCCAATAGCCAATAGGTACAGCTTAAAATTCAAAAAATTTGAACCTTAATCGTATCATGTATAAGGATCAGCTGCATCATTTTCATCATAATCACTAACGCCTAAGAATTGCAGAGAACGGTGCCTTAAATTTCATCCAAATGAATTGGTAAAGCGACAGATTGAATGCTCGTGACAAACTGCTGAAACCCTTGTACAGAAACTTTAGGAAAACAAAATGATGAATATAAATACAACATTACAGCAATGCCACTAAACAATTTACAGCTGAGAGAGCTGAAACTCCTAACCACACTGAAAAAAAAAAGAGTAAGAAAATAAACAAACAAATCTGAAATTTGAAACCCTAATTGATTCGTCTATCCCTAAAAAATAAACCATCCACACGAGGAAGATTGAATCCTGTTATTCCACAAAGACGGGAACCCTCCCCCACCTCTCCACGCCAAAAAAAATCAATTGAAAGCCTTAACATTTTTACAAACTGCAAAAATGAAAATTTTCGAACGAGCGCATAATGAATCTATCTAACAAACAATCTCAAATCCATCCCGAAGAACAAAGACAACACATTTGAGATCAAAATGGGGAAAAACGAAAAGTACCAGAATAAGTAAGGCAGAAGAGAGGCTACCTCCCTCCATCCGTCAAGGAAAACCAGCCAGTCGATTCAACACTCCCCTAATTGAACAGTCATCACTTCGTCCCACCACCTGCAAAATCGAGTAGGGAAACCCTAACTTAAGGCAACCGGACTCCGACCTCAATCACACAGTTTCCCCGCTCCAATCACTCTATGATGAAATTATACAAATTCGAAAGAATCGAAACCCTAATTCACTCACCTGAAAGCTCGAAAAGCACCGCGCAATACTGGGACAGCGAATTTGAAGTGAAAACGTCGCCGTACAGGAGAGAGAGAGAGAGAGAGAGAGAGAGCGCGACGGAGAGAGAAATAAAGAGTCAGTGTGTTGAGCGGAGTATAGGCGTGTGTGTTTGTGAACGCGAGCTTCGTGTGGGAAACCAAAATGGAACTACAAATAATACATGCCACTTTTGGAGGAAAAAAATTAATTAAAAAAAAAGGAAAATTGGGAATATCATATTCGAAATTAAAACACTATTTGGAAAAAGAGTCGTATTATACCTACTATTAAAATTTTACTTTTTTTTTTTTTGAGATCAAGCTCTGCATCTTCATTCCATATCATTCAAAATGTTCATAACTACATTGTTAGGCAGAGCATACATATTGAAAAACAAAGAAGCATCAGAGATAGACATAGCAGCTATGGCGTGGGCAACAGCATTCCCCTCCCGCCTAACATCAGACCAGCACACCGACCCCAATCCCCGGCTTTGCTCCAGAATTTCGTGAATGATCAAGCCCACCGTTCCCCTGCCTGGGTCCCCGTTCCTAAGCTTAGTTGCTAGTGTTAAGCAATCTGTCTCAAATTGCACATTTCGGATCCCTCTTTCCTTTGCGAACTCAACAGCCCACCTGATCGCTTCAGCCTCCGCGACCACGGCGTCGGTAGTCGATTGCACAGCACGGACACCTGCCGACACGAAGGTGCCATCCCCTGCACGCTGAACAAACCCAATGGAAGCTCTTCCTGATGTCGACAATGTTGCGTCACAGTTGAACTTCATCATACTCCCACCTGGTTTTGTCCATGTCTTCGATCCAGGATGCTCAGCTTGGCCTTGAGGAGTCTTTGTATGATCCGTGTAAGACTTGTAATCAGCCAGCAGCTCCATCACCTTGCGAACAATCTCCTCCGGCAAGGAGTGCTTTCCTTCAAAGATCCTAGCATTCCTAGCTAGCCAAATTTGCCATAGCATCACAGTCCAAATCTGCCTTTCCGCACTCGATCCTTTATCAAAGACCATCATCATGCTGTCCAAGACGCTCGTAGCCCCTATCCAGTACCTGGCTACTCTCGGAACACTCCTCCAAGCTTTCCTAGCGGGACGACATTCGTATAGGACATGAAACGTTGACTCTTGCCGTCCACATAAATCGCACAAGTTGTCATCCGTGATTTTCCGCCTCACCAGATTGGTCTTACATGGAATAACATCCCTCCCCGCACGCCACACAAGAGCCTTGGCCTTCGGGATGGTGTCGACCTTCCACATTGCCTTCCAAGCTCTCTCCCTAACATTTCCTTCGGCCTGTCCAACCCCTCCGTCCTCATGGTCTAAGCTCTCGACTTGGAGGTGATAGGCACTCCTAACCGTGAAGATCCCGCTCTTGTTATAATGCCAAACTAGATGGTCCTTGCTTGTCGGGGAGACCAAACGAGTTTGCAAGATCAGCTCCGCATCGCCAGGTAAAAACAACTCCTCTACCCTTCTTTCATCCCATCTCCTCGTGTTCCAATCGATTAGATCAAGGACTCGGAGATTCGGATCGCCTCCTCGGAAGTTCCCTATAACCTTGAAACTATTCTCCCTTGGGATCCATTTATCATTCCAAGCATTCACCTCCGCCCCGTTCCCGATGCTCCACCGCAGACCCTTTCTCAGCACCTCCCTACCCTCCATCAAGCTTCGCCATGTATAACTCGGCGAGTGTCCGACCGATGCCTCCATGAAGGAAGAGCGAGGATGATACTTGGCCTTTAGAAGCTTGGCAATCAGTGAGTCCGGGTCATTTAATAATCTCCATCCTTGTTTGGCAAGAAGGGCGAGATTAAAAAACTCCATATCCCGGAATCCCATACCCCCTCTATGTTTAGATCGACACATTCTTCGCCAAGACATCCAGTGAGTCTTTCGCACCCCTTCTCCGCTGCCCCACCAGAAATTGCACATGAGTGCTTCAATCTCACGATGCAAAGTAGTCGGAAGCCGGAAGCATGACATAGTATAGGATGGGATCGCCTGAGCAATCGACTTAATAAGCACTTCCTTTCCGGCCCTCGACAAGGTCTTGTCCTTCCACCCTCTTAGCTTCTTCCAAACCCGTTCCTTGACAGTTTCGAATATTACCTTCTTCGACCTCCCTATCATGGTCGGTAACCCCAGGTATTTTTCATGCTTTGAGACTTCCCGGACGCCAATCACAGCTTTGATAGACTCCTTCATTTGCACATCAATATTGCCGCTGAACGATAGTTCTGACTTTGAGAAATTGACCTGTTGACCCGATGCTTCTCCGTAAATACGAAGGATTTTGACTATCTCGCTCCCTTGTTGACAGGTTGCTCTCATAAACAGGACACAGTCATCAGCAAAAAAGAGATGTGAAATAATTGGAGCCGACCTAGCTATTCTGACACCTTGAATCCTCCCGGCCAACTCGGCCTCACGAATCATCCCAGACAACCCTTCTGCACACAATAGAAATAGATAGGGAGAAAGAGGATCACCTTGTCGAAGCCCCCTGCTCGGCCGAAACACTACTGAAGGTAATCCCTCAATCAAGACTGAAAACGAAACAGTTCTGACGCATTTCATAATCAGCCCAATCCACCTGCTATCAAAGCCAAACTTAATCATGCAATGCTCCAAGAAAGACCACTCGACCCGATCATACGCCTTAGCCATGTCTAGTTTCAGCGCCATATAGCTCCTCTTGCCCGTCCTGCGCGTCTTCATGTGGTGAAAAAGCTCGAAAGCTGCCAATACATTGTCAGTGATAAGTCTCCCGGGGACGAAAGCACTTTGACTTGGCGCAATGATCTTCCCCAAGATTTTCTTCAACCTGTTTGCAATCACCTTGGACACAATCTTGTAAACCACGTTACACAAACTAATAGGCCGAAGGTCTTTCATAGTTCTCGGGTCCGATACCTTCGGTATTAAAGTAATGAACGTGTGGTTCATACCATCCGGTATCGGTTGACCCTCAAGCACATCAATTACTAATTTAGTTATATCCGGTCCGACCAGGTGCCAACATTTCTGATAGAACAGTGCTGGCATCCCGTCCGGGCCCGGAGCTTTTGTGGGATGCATGGCAAAAAGGGCATTTTTTACCTCAGCTGCAGTGAAGGGCCGTAAGAGCTCCTGGTTGTCCTCCGCCGATACGATAGGCTTGATTCCTTGAGTAGCCGCGTCAGGATGAGCCATTACATTCGATTGGAACAAATTTCTGAAATAGGTTAGTGCCACTCTCTCCAACCCCTCATGAGAACTAGTTTCTACCCCATCGTCATCTACCAAAGTTTTCACCCTATTCCTCCTCCTCCTACCCTCTGCTTTCTTGTGAAAGAAGGATGTATTTCGATCTCCACACCTGAATTCATTTGCCCGGGCTCTCTGAAACCACATCATCTCTTCCTTGTCCATCAGTTTGCTCTCCTCCCTCTCAAGCTCTCTCCTCTCCTTCACCAGCTCCCCATTCATTCTGCCCCTCCCTAACTCGCTCAGTCTCTTCCTGACTTCCTCCAATCGCTTCCTGACATTACCGAATTCCAATTTGTCCCACTCTCGGAGATCCACTGCACATCGGGCAATTTTCCCGCTCACCCCTTCTTCCGCTTGAGATGTACCCGGATTCAGCCACCCATTTTGGATGACCTCAAAGCAATCCTCATTTGTAAGCCACATCGCTTCAAACCGGAATGGTCTTTCTCCCCTTCTAGTTGCACCATGCGCTATTCCTTCAAGCGCAAGCATAATTGGTTTATGGTCCGACAGGCACCTTCCCAAATGTTGAACCTTTGCATTCGGATACCTATCCAGCAGCTTATCATTCGCAAAACACAAGTCTAGCCGCTCCTGAACAAACGTTGAATTCTCCCTCGAGTTGTCCCATGTGTATCGATCCCCACAAAAAGGAATCTCCCTCAACTGACAAAACTCGATCGCCTCCCTAAACTCAATAATATTACCAAAGTTCGGCATATTACCTCCATCCTTGTCTGCAAGAGAAGAGACCATGTTAAAGTCCCCCATACAAACCCACGCCATGTTCTGATTATCCTCATACAGCCGTCGGATCAGCCCAAGTGTGTGGTGTTTGTCCTTCTGCTCCGGCCATCCATACACACCGGTAACTCGCCAATCACCATCCTCTTCCAGTTTGATGATCCCATCGATGTGATGATGAGTATACGATTGTATTTCCAACCGACAATCACCTCTCCACATCAGAGCCAAGCCCCCCGATTTCCCCACACAGTCTACAACGAACATATTTTCGAATCCTAACTCCCTCTTGACTACATCCATCCTAATCCTATTGCTTTTTGTTTCCATCAAGAATAGGACTTTGGGGTCCTCCTTCCTCACCATTTCGGCAAGTTTGTTAACCGCACGGGCCTTCCCCAATCCCCGGCAGTTGAAACTGATGCTTTTCATTGTTGTCGGCGGGGGACAACGTCCCCGGCCGCTGGTAAACTTGGAACAGTAATGTTCTCCGGACCCCTCCTTCGCTTCCCTGAATCATGGCTAGCACTGTCTTCCTCCACCTCTACTATTTCTGGATCACTTTCCGACACCTCTTTCCTCTTACTCCCCACCATAACCATGGCCTCACTATTCTTCTCCTTATGGACTCCCCCACCCTCTCTAGCTGCCCGCTTCCATCCTTTCCTACCCCGCTTACCCTCACTCATTCCAACCCCCTCTTTCCCGGACCTAGGATCTCCCTCTCTCACTTCCTCCGAGAGCTCTATCCCTCCCAACCCATCTTTTGAGACAGCTGAATCGGTCACAGGGAGCTCCCTGGTGAGGCTCTCCAGGTGCACCTTTTTCACCCCTTCAATCACATCCATTGCCTCGGTTGATAAATCATTGCACACCTTATCATCCTCCTCATCCTGCCTTTCTTTTTCCTCTAAAATCTCAATAAGAGACTTCCTACCCTTGCTTGTCCTAACCTTCCCTTCTCCCCCTCCCTCATTGTCCCCCCCTTGCAACTTCTGTAGAAACTGTTTTTCTTTTTCAGCACCCTCTCTCTCTTTGACAAGCTTAACAGGTGACGCCCTAAGCCACTCCCCATATTCTTCTCCTACTCTTTCTTCCTCTTCCCCGACCTCACACTCATTCTCCACATGCCCTAGCCTCCCACACGAATAACAAAAGTTGGGCAATCGCTCATATTTGACTTCAACCCAGATTTTCCGACCACCTATGGCCACCATAATACCCCTTCTCAACGGTTTCATCACGTCGATTGTTACCCTCATCCGAACAAAGCGGCCACAGATGAGCAGGTCAGTCTCATCAATCTCCTGAACTCCTCCGAACGCTTGTCCTAGCTTTTCGACCATCGCCTTTGTACGAGCTCCTACCGGCAAGTCGTACAGTCGAACCCAAAAAGCAGCATGTGTGAACTCCATCGTAGACATCTGTTCCATTCCGGGTTCCTTAAGCATCAGTAGTGATTTGTCGAACGACCAAGGCCCCCCTTTCATCACCTTCTCCTTGTCACTCGTCGTGCTGAATTGAAAGCTATATAGATTATCCTTAATTTCTCGAAACATGAAATCATTCCGAAGCCTCCACGCACCCCTCATCGTAGCCCTAAGTGCCTGTCCGTTCGGCGCCCGCTGTGCTAGAACCTTTCCGATCAGAACCAAACCCCCCGTGACTTGCTCCTCTCCCACAAACCCATCTCCATCAATCGTGATCGCCTCTTCCTCTGTCAGATGAATATCTTTACCCTTTCCTTCCATCGGCCCCTAACCTATTCCTAAAACCTATTCCAATCGAATGCAGCGCCTGTCCCCCGAAACGGTGAATCTCGCACGGTATCGGCGAGGGTAACCTAGCTCTCACGGCCCTAGACCGGAGAGATGCGGGATCGGCCAGTGAACACCAGGAAGTGATCGCCGGAACCGTCGCCTGCCCTAGGGTTTTTGCCGTTTAAAGTTTTCTTAGAAAACGTTTTTACTAT
The DNA here is from genome assembly GCA_963922045.1 of Persicaria maculosa. NCBI lineage: Eukaryota > Viridiplantae > Streptophyta > Magnoliopsida > Caryophyllales > Polygonaceae > Persicaria > Persicaria maculosa. The sequence goes on along the minus strand of OY998259.1, from coordinate 21,242,871 downwards.
TAAAATTTTACTAAATGTACAGTTATACATCGATTTTTTGTAATGATAAGTTTTTTTCCTAAAAAAAAAATTGGCAATGGGAAGTTAGTGTCGGTAAAATTGGTTGTCATCGTGTCTTTGGCGAAACAAAATCATGCGAATAGCAAGATAAAAAAAAATCGAAATGAAAAGAAAATTGGAGAAAATGTAATATTGCCAATTCAAATTGAAAACTACTGTATTTGTCTTTGTTTAGAGATTTACCAGATTCAAAGTCTTGAATCTATTATAATAAATGTTGTACAGTTGTACAAATTAGTTAAAGTTAAAAATAGATTTTAATGTTTTTATATTGAAAATAATTACAATAAAAAAAAATTGGTCGGCATAAAATTAATTGTTTTTTAATATAGGGTATTCTATATTGGCAAGATAAACAAATGTCTAATGATAAGATAAGTCATACTCCGAGGTAGTAGATTGTAGACGAACCCTTAGCTAATTCATAAAAGATTTACAAATCGGGTCGATGGTCCAACAAATACCTGGACGAGAAATGAACTTGCTATCGAAATCGTCCAACTCTTAAAACATGCTAAACGCATTAAAATGTGTCGATGAAGAAAATGTGATACTTTTTTTTTATTATTAGGTAATAATTTGAGATACCAGACAATTGTCTGGTAACTCAATAGACCGACGAATTGGCGGACGGAGTAGCCGTCAACATACAACACACTAAATAACACAAATCAATACAACAAATGAAAGAAAACTCAAATAATAGATAATCGGATGAGTCGAAGAAGATCCAAGGAAAGTCACGAATGCGAGAACACGGGAGAGTGCAACGACTCACACGACGCCGAGAAGATGGAGAACAGTAACCTGCCACTCGAAAGGGCGAAACCTGAAAAAGTGCGGATCACCAATGTTGCCCTCACCTAAATGAGGGATCTAAAAAGACCATAATCACAACCACGATCCACTCAATCATACAGGACACTCGATAATGCAACTCAACTCATAACTAAACACAACCACGCCAAAGCCAGTTAAGCAGCGACCCGACGCTAAAAAAGGGAACAAATACGAACCAATAAAAAGAAGATCAATCATCAAACGAAAATTTGATTACACTACCGGTTAGGGAGGAGGTCATATATCTAGGTTAAGACTCGTATTTTACCGAACTCATTTGATTGGCTCGGGAAGATCAACCAAGCTAAATTATTTGGGAGTAAAAGCTAAATTGTTCTATTGAGAGTAAGATTACGTTTTAAAAAATAAAAGATGACCCCTTTTATAATTGAAGGCTTATATTTATAGGATTTTCAATCCTTATCGTTAGGGGAAATGGAGAAAGATCGATAAGATGGATGAAAGTTGGAAATTAGAAGCCAAGAAATCGATTTCGAATTGGATTTTAAGATGTTGAAGCGGATCAAAGTTTACACTGTAAAATTGTTTAAACTTGGAAAAGATGTTGAATTACATTGGATTTTCCTCTCTCATTCTCTACTGAACTTCTTTTTTTATGGAGTATCAAGTTATAAATATAAATATTACTTTTAATATAAAAATGCCATTTTCTACTCCATTGCAACTTTGTTTACCAAGTTGTAACCTTTTTTTTTGTGGAATAAATGCATTTTGGGAACCAATATGTAGATCGGAAAAACCCAAAATCGTAATTTACGGGCCCTATTCAATCCACGGTTCATGTTTTCAAAATTTTCGGTCTAGGCCAAATGACCAACCCTAATGTAGAATACTTGATGCTAGAAGGTGCATGGTTAATATGTTTGTGTGCAACCTTTTAGTCGAGGGTGTGGATGCCATTAAACTAGGGATTCTAAATGCAGAATCAGGTGGCATTTTTTATCACCAAAGTTGGCGATATAACTTTGGTTCATTGATGTAGTAGGAAATACCTTCTTTTTCCTTGAGAATATCACATACACATATATCCACTATTCATTTGAGTTTATTTGACCACTTAATGTTTCCTTCTCTTGCTTAATTAATTAGTTCTTTAAGCTGTCAATTGATAGTTTGTTGAAACATTTACCCAAATTTGAAGAGAGTCGGGTGTTGAAAGAACTTATGACAATGATGGTTTGAAGAGATGTTGCCAGAGAGTTGTTGAAGAATCACACAATGCATAGTTGCATCGCCCGAGTGTAATTATTTAAAATTCATCTAGATAAAAGGATTGTTGTCAATAGACTTTATATATTTCGTCAGTTGTCACCTACTAATTTCAAGATTTTGGCAGTAAATCACTTGCCTTTCAAGCTAATACCAACCAGTTTGACTCACACAAATGACCACATTTTTTTCTTCTTTCGATTAAAAGCACCATTGACCCCTTAACAACCAACATTGCTGAAATTTTGCTTTACTTTACTATTGTCAGTTTCTTATTGATCATCACTTTTAGTTTCAGGAATGCATTTTGTCTTCACTTTTACATCAAATGATTTTCGATCTTGCCTCTTACTAGTGCTATCCTATCTCATGTAGAACCTAAGAAACTCGAAGTAAAAAATACGAGGACGAATTATCTTCCCACTCTGATCTCCAAGAAGCAGAATATTTTCTGCAATTGAATGTTCTTAATTTCTTGTTTCATCCTCCGCCTCGAATCTATATAATTTTCGTTTTTCTTGGTTATTGAGACTCATCCATTTAGAGTAGGTCCACCTTGAATCCCAAAATCTACCCAAAAAATCTCTATATATTAGACCATTTACTCCGCCAGTAATTTGACCAAGGAGAAAAAATAGGGATTCAATTGAGAGAAGTGAGGGAATTGCCCAGTTTCAGCTTGGCCCTGGGTTAGAAAGACTATAATGTTGCACTCGACAGACCAGACCGCGACTATTTGACACACAGGTATGAATGCAACTCAAATCGGTAAGAGACTAAGAGCTAAAGACCATTCCCAGGCGCCCTTGACACTAAAACCAACATCGATGAACACTTTCAACAGTTCAAAATGCAACATCAATGCCTTTTGCAATCCTCCTGGTTATCTTCCTATGTCCAATACAAAGCTTAAAGCAAAGCTTTGATGCAAGAGAAAGGGATGTCACAAGAAGTCCTACAAAAGGTCGCATCAATGTCTATTTGAAAAGATCTCAGCGGAAAGATTACATGGGAAATGAAATTAGTGAAACTATATGCACTTGATATTGGAGGCTGCAAGGCAATGTTCTTTTGCAATTTCTGTTGTCGACAACCTCCATGACAAAATTTATTGGCAAGTTACTCGTTGCGCCTCTGTGCATTTGAGCGCTTCTGCTTCTTTGATGGCAATTCAGGAGGAGCAGAGGCAGACGTGATATATTCTTGAGGATCAATACGCCCACGAGCTTTCTGCTGCCCAAAATTCTTTGCCTTCTTCTGCAACAATCAAAACCAACAAGAGAGCATTGAGAATGATAAAAATCAAGTCTTCCATCAACTGACACAACCTTCTCAGCTGTTAAATTCAATCCTTTTTTTGTTGAACTTAATGGCAAAAGAAAATACATATTTGAAAGAAACCAACAAAACTCACTTTTATGTTTAATTTTTAAAAATGTGATCTTTACAGAACTGAATAAAATTACCTTCAAAGACTCTGTCATGGCATTGACATTGTTTTGGTCATGGGTAGATGAGCTAGGATCAGTATTTGCCTCCTGCAACAAAGATGAGATAAAAGTAAAATTAAGCATGCAGAGCAATATTTCTCAAAGACAACACATGGAACTTGTATGATACCTTAGGAGGAACAAAAGCCTCCATCCTTTTTCTTTTGTTTTGAGCTGTTTTTGCAGTTTGCTTCTGCTGCCTTTCCTGCCATTTCTTCTCTGACTTGACTTTCTCAGACATGAAATATTCACCGGTTTCCAATTCTATGTCAATCTGCAGGTTTAGTATGGTTACAATCAGATCCAGACAACATAGCCACGTATCAAACTCGGGAGTCGGGAGAGACCAGATCAAAAAGACCAACTATAGATTCAGTTTGATGATTTAACAAATCAGTAAGTGAAGCAAACCCTGTAACTGAAATGAATATGTGCATCTACAAGTAACACAGTCATTTAACAGACTGCACCCTCCAATACATCAACTATGCAAATAAAATTATAACAAAATAATAGAAGCAATTCAAATCCCAAGACTTGATAACCGACCAAGTCAAATGATCAGAGACTAAATAATTTCTCACCTTACTAGGTGGCTGAGGAGGAGGGAACGGTGTGTATGGTTTCTTCTCCTTACCCTTGGGTTTCTTTTGTTTAACATTTTTCCTGCACATTTAAGACAATAGTTAAACTGCAATTTTGGCCAGAGTAAGATTTTTGTATAGAAGAATAATGTCCAGGTCCATACTTCTTGAATTTCGGCAAAAACCTATCCCAGTTCTCGTTTGCAAGAGCGGGATCTTTTGCAAGTTCTTTCTTCATCATAAGGATCTATTCACAACAGAAATGTACAACGACAAGAACAGTAAATGTATCTGCAAAGAATATACTGAATAACTACATAAGTAGTTTCAATACTTTGATATGATATATCGGGTGCATTTTGTTCTGCATACAATCTTCCACAATTTTTCTGACTTGTTTTAAACCTTTATATGAACCCATTGCAGAAACAGTACTTCCCTACACATGCACGAGTCAAAAGAAAATATTGTTAGTCTACTGAAGAACATCGCAACAGTTACACTGCCATGGAAAAAAAAAAGTCCCAGCAAATACCTGGACGAGGATATAGCAACCAGTCAAAATTTCCAATGCCTGCATCAAATCAATGGATAAGACAAGAGGGAATACTATACTTTCGGTTCCAATAGTCGGTCCCTAAAATTATATAGTTTCTTTTGCATTATATAAGTTCTTCTGCATGCGAAGTGAAGAATATACAAACCTTTAGAGTAGAAGAATTTGGACCAATAAGATGTTGTCTGCGTTTTACAAATCGAGCCTGCAATAAACCAAACAGTTAAAACAAATTCATATTAAAATCTCATGCACAAAATAATTCTGATTTCATATCTAAAATCCACTCAAATAAATGTAGGAAGTAGCTCCAGCTAAATAACATTCCTACTTTCCAACAAGTGAAAGTTATTACTAGATATATAACATATTCCCTAATTATGTAAACTGATGAAATGCAGTATTAAAAAGAATTATCTCTAATATGCTTATAAGTGCATATATACAGTGGCATGAATTTCCGCTTCTAGGTTTAAAGTCATGGTTCTTGAAAAAACCAACAGGTTATACATTAATAAAACCTAGCAGGGCTACAATAACTGCAATAGCTGTATTCCATTAGCACTTGCTCCAAGAAATAAAAAAAATTCTACACAAAGTAGATGGCAGAGCATATCAATCAAAATAAAACCAATTTTATTCCTTACAGTCTTACAATCATCAGTACCTTGCATGAAAAGAAGACATAGCATTTGAAACAAAATTGTATTACTAGTGCTGCTAATTGTCTCAACTGAGAGAAAGGGACACATTTTTTTTTAAATCTCTCTTGTGATAGGACATTCATTTCATACACAAGGTACCTGTTGAAATTTCGCTTTTCCCTTATATTTAATCCTTTTTTCTTTTCAAGATCATTGGTACATAAAATGAATCTCTAGCTTGTGGATCAATGTGATACATGCTAAGAAGCTCAGTACATAAAATTAAGTGATTCGTGAAAAGAAAAACCAGATAGCACACCTTATTGCGGACCAGATTGCCAATCTTGATGATATCACACTGCATTTCATCACCCAGTATTTTTATAGCCTGAAGTATCAAATTATTGCAAAGAAGAATGGTTACACAAATCAAAATGCAGGTAGAGATGGAGTAGATAAAATCAATTAGCACTGTAATGACCAGTAGAAGTGTAGAACATACCTGAGATGCAGGAACACTTCTTGATAGAAGCTTCATCATATCCCTGGCCTTAATAATAATATATGGATCCCGTGTCTTCATAGTTGTTGACACTGACATAGAACCCTCAACCTGACCACCAACAAAGAATCAATGTCAGAAAATGTACGCGCATCATCGGGGAGAAAATACCTAAATATCATGCCTGGCCCGCTGGAAACTCACCCAATTTGATTGAGCATGAAAAACTAAAGAGCTAAAACATATTTAAAACCCAAAGCTAAAGACTCTGTCCTGTAACATGAAAAAAAGAATATTACAAAAAATAAGATACTACTTACCAAATTAAGTTCACATGCAATACCATGCTCTTTCAAAGAACCTTTTATAACTGGCCACACTTCTTGCAAATATTTCTCTGAAACAAGAAGACAAACAGGCCAATATAAGGATGCATGAAAAACTCCTTCGACATGGGCTGATAAGTGCATTAACTAGAAAACCAAGGCATACAGCCACAAATAAATTATTTCATGAAGATTGGTTATGTAGCAGATGATATCATTTAAAATTCTTGCAAACTTTAATCCAATGCATCAAATCATATCCTAAATTCATTTCCTAGTTTTCTATTGTAATCAAGATTTTTTTTTTAAAAAAAATAACACCTTCTACTTACTTTCCCCTCTAGACTCATAAGCGATCTAAAATATAAATACAAGTATACTCATAAATAGATATTGCATAAGAGAAGCTAGAAGGAGATATAACAAAAACATAAGGAAATGCGCACTGCAGTGGTTGCTAATAGTTAATGTTCAGTAGAAGTTGTCTTTGGAAATGTGCATTTCCTTTGGGAGGGGGTAATGGTGCCAGAGGAACACGGAAACAGGATTAAAGTAATTTCAACAAACACACAAAGAACAGTGTTCAACCTTTTATTGTAGCAGCAAGAAGGCAAATCAATTTATACCAAACTATTTAAACATTTCAGATGCAGTTATCTCCTAGATTAACCAGAACCTCTGGTACCCTGAAGGCAAATAACTGCAGTTATTTCCTCAATTGCAAAAAACCTCTCTCTGACCATAAACCCATCAGTGTACCCAGGCATTCATAATTTTCGAGCCTGGAATCATCAATTAGGTGAAGTACCTAAAAGAACCAGCTCAACATTCGTTAATTGCGATCAATTACGCCCTACCTTTCGATTCCTAGAAGTTGACATCTTAACTAAAATCGAAACGAAATTCAATAACGCCATACAAAGCATCAAGACGAAAAACAAACAGATTCAATTTCCAATTACCTCTGTACTGAGGGAAAAGGGTAGAGAAGGAGCTGACTTCGAGCATCCCGCCTTCGTTCCAGGAAGGATCGAATCTGTCGATTTTCCAGTGGTCGATGCTGGGGTCGTCCCATGGTTTGGGCTTGTCGTGTTTCCCCTTGTGCTTCGTCTTCTGGATCGGCTCGATATCGCCATTGTTCTGCTCCATCTCTACAGACTCTACACCTCCCACAACGGACGCTGAAGGGCTAGGGTTAGGGTTTTTTTCGCAGAAGAGATCGGTTGCTGTGTCACTTGTGTGCTGAATTTCGTCTCCCCCAACAAAACCTTCACAGTTTGTGGAGATCGACGGATCATCCCAAATCCCAATTATCCAAATACAAATTGCATAAACTATCCATTAAATAGTGCAATTTGCTCAAAATCACCCACTAAAATGGAAGTTGCAAAAAAACACCCACTAAATCTAATCCACTGTCTACCTTTAATTAACCAAACAAACACCATTCTACATTTCTGCCCGCTAATCCACCAGATTAGATTGGATTATAAATTAAGTTACTCGCAAGGTGAGAGTGGCCAGTATTGAGAAATTTAAAAAAAAAAACACCTATTAAATATAAGGCAAAATTGTCTATATACCCATCAAATCTTTTCAATTTGTTTATATATCCATAAAAAATTTAAAATGGCCTATATACCCATCCAAACATATAACTTTTGTCTAATTGCCCAATATAAGACTTTTTGATGAATTTTTAAAAACTCCAATTAATAATTCATATTTCATTATTAACTACATATTTCCAGCTTAAATAATCTTCAAAATGTTTGGTGGACATACCTTCTTCTTTTTCTGAACATTGCCTCCATTTCTACCCCTGCAATTTGCATATAGATATTAGTACATAACAACACAAAAAAGGGGAATAATTAAGTAAATTTAATAATTAATCAACTATAAAAAAAATTGCATGTAAGATAGATATAAGCAAAAAGTAACAAAAAAAAAGAGTAAATTTAGTAATCAATCATTTAAAACAAACCTTCTCCTTGTCTCTTGCAATTATGAATGAGAATTGGCAGCTTCACTTTCTTAATTCTTACGATATTTTAACAATTTTACATGTATTTCTATGATGGATACATACTGCATCTAGTGCACTTGTGTGATCTCTTTTTTGGTTCATCTGAAGCCTTTGTTTTTCCGAGGTCTACCTGCGCTTCAATGTAGGTGGCAATGTCCTGTATCCCAAATCAACCTTTGCCTATTCATTTCTGATGCCGATCGAATAAGCTGCTTTGAATCGGTATGTGAAATGGAGTATGTATCACTTACAGAGAACAATTAATGGTTGACTGCCTTATTTTTCTAGGTCACAAGTATGTTTGAGAGGGGAGAAATAAAAAAAAAATTAAAATCACAACAAATATTTTTTTTTAGGAATGAGATATTACAAAATTATATATTGGGCAATTAAACAAGATTTGTATATTTGAATGGGTATATAGACTATTTTAAACTTTTGATGGGTATATAAACAAATTGAGAAGATTTGATGGGCATATAGGCAATTTTGCCAATATATAAACGTTTATACTTAATCATCCGTTAAATATAAAATTACAAAAAACCACCTATTAAATGGTTTTTGTTAACAAACCATTATCAGTTGTCTATTTCTATTAAAGTTTAGTCAAATATATGTGATATTATAATATTTTAAGCTTTATATTTAAATTAGAATCTCAAATAGATTTAAAATTTTATTTTACTAATTTTTTTTTTAAACTTGATGTATATATGAAAAAATTCTCCTATGTTAATCCTAAAAATGGTTATAAATTTTTAAAATATTTTATATACTACTTTTTATTCAAAGATAAAATAAGTTTATAAGTCATTATCATTCTCCTATTTTATTCCTAAAAATGGCTATTAAGTATTAATGTCTCATTTTCTTTCGTTTGTATACACCTACAGTCTACACTACATACTAAAATGAAAAAAATATCTAAATATTTTTTTAAAAATATTTTCCATGCTCGCAAGTGTTTTTATTAAAAGTATCTTTATTAAAGTTTGCTTAAATTTTTAAATAAAATTAAATAATATTTTCCACATTTAGAACATTCGCCCTCTAAATAAATATAGAATTTTTAAATTTTTTACACATTTCCCCGGTTCTCCCCCTAATATATTAATATAAGTTTTTTAACCCTAACATAAATATAATTTAAATATATTCAAGTTTAAAATTTAAATTTAAAGTATAAAATATTAAAATATACTATATTTAATGGAATTCTAATGGGAATATGTGGTGGGTGGTGATTTGTTAACAAAAACCATTTAACGGGTGTTTTTTTTATAATTTTGTGAAAAGTTTATAAATAATCGTTCTCTCACATATGAATAATCTCTATAATTTAATTGAATAATATATCAAATTTTACCAAATAATCATTCCAATATAATTATCTTGGAATCAAAGGTAAGAGCATGTGCAATGGTGAGCCTTGGGGCTCTTATAGTTGCCACATAGGAAAAAAATGGGGGAAAATAAAATTTTAATATAAGGGCCCATTGTTTGGGGCTCTTATATATGAGACCCAAAAAGTAGGGCTCATAACTGCCACATGGCAGAACTTATGTTTTATTTACTTTTAAATGATTTTCGGTTGTTTTTCATTTGTTTAAAAAAATAAAAAATTTATTTTTGAATTTAATTTATTTTTATCTACACATAGACACCCCTCTTGCATATGTTTGTTGAAAAAAAATTCATTTAAATAATACCCATATTTTCCTTTTTAAACATTAAAAAAAATATTTTTTTATGCTATGTTATTATAAATTAATTACTTAATATTTTTATTATTAATAATAATAAAAGAATTGAGTAAATAAAAATGAAAAATAATAAAAGGTAATTTAAGGGCCCAAGACTTGGGCTCACGAATGGAGGTGAAAAATTAAAAAGTTAGAATGAGGCTCTTAAGCTGATGTGGCATAAGAAAAGTAAGTTAAGGGCCCGAGGTTGGGGCTCACCATTGAACATGCTCTAAAAAAAGAAGCGAAACAAACTAAAAAATACTCCATATTGTCATGGGCATGCAAATGACATTTGTTTCTTCCATGATGTGGTGGGGCCCGTCGATTTTTTTTCAAAATTATGATTAATCTAGACCCTTGATTTTGTTGGATTATATGGTCTATATGTGTTCAAAGTTTACATCCTAGAGGGCGTTTACTCGTGAGTCATCCCCTATATATACACACACACATATATAAGATAAGAAAATAACTTCAATTCATAAGCCTACTCTATCTTGCAATGCTTAAATATCCTTATTTCTAATGAGCAACTCTTACTTCTCAACAATGAATAATGGTCTACTAGACCGAACATGGTTAGTATATATATGCAACTCATTCATGTGGACATCAAACGCAATACCAACCTCAGTGCTGATCGTGTTATTCTGCCTTCTCAAACACCTTGATTAGTTTCTTCACCAAAAGATCAAGATCCTTATGAATCCCAACCTAACAACTATTGACAAAGTTCTTTGTAGATTCAAGGATTTTAGCGGGAGAAAGAACACCCACAACATCATAAGCACTTTTCTAAAATTTCAACACAAATTGACAGTTGAACCCACAATAACGTATACAATCAGCGCATGATTCTTGACCAATCCACATGCTTGTCCTTGGGGAGTTTCAACTTGACAAATCATTTTTCATTGTGAATTGTGCAAGTGCCTAGGTTTTACCAATTGCCCCTTACGAAAAATGGAGAGAACATTTTCTTCCTTAGAGCATCCACAACGTGTATACTGTGGGTGTCTTATAATTTTTTTAAAATGAAAATGTCAGAATATAGTACAATTGTGGAAGGAGACTTGCCTTGGGAGTTGGCCGGGTTAATGGAAGAAGACACTCACTCTTTCTCGGTTCAAACCCCAATCTGACACACTCTTTTATTGTTTTTTATTTTTTTTGCCCGTATAAAGCACAAACAACACACATAGTATATTGGTATTTCATGTGGGCCACAATTGAAGTTGCACTTTTGCTGTATTAAAATAAAAACAACACTGTATTTGATATTTTTTTTCAGTTAAATTCTTATAATTTTTATTTACGAATTCATAAATAAAATAAAGAATTTTTATTTTAATAATATGTTTATTTTATAATAATTAATTATTTATATTATTAATGTTATTTGGATTAAATATATAGTAGTAATATGTATGATTTTTATTTTATTTCAATTCTTATAATTGAAATTTTTTTCTAATAATATACACAGTAATTAATAATTAATTATTTCTACTATTAATATAATATAATGTAATAATAAATGTTTGATTGTTTATTATTGATAAATATGGTAAGATGATGTAAGCATGAGAGTTAAAGAAATTTTGATTGAGTATGTGAGATGTGTGGAAAAATTAAAAGGAGTATGTAAAGTTGATGTGGCAGAGAGAGAAAGATAAAAAGTGGTATAAGAAACTTTGGATGAGGATGAGGGTTGTGGATGCTCTTAGAATCTTTAGTGCATACTTGATTATTGTCTCCCAATATGCTCTCGAATCACAACAGCCTCATCCAACGATGATCGGAGCAATTCAAGTATTTGAGTGTCACCGTAGCAAATACATTCTATGATCTGTTTTTCAGAAACAACATACATTGCACAAAAGACAATAAAAATATAAATAATTGAGCAGATGTTAGAAAGTGTAGTATGAATACACTTGCTAGACTTGGCACCGGTCCCAATACATATGGTACGTAGTCTATTGCAATCATATTTATGTCCAAGAAGATGAGATGTTCTCAATTTTTACTATTGAAATACATTGATGGAGCCTCCATTCCAATCACACTTATATACAAAAAGAATTCGGGGTTCATTTAGTATAGGCTTGGTACGGAGTGATTCACTACAATGCAAGGAGCCATGGATTTGATACTTGACATAAATGCATCATGAATCAAGAGATTGATTTTTTTTTATGATTAAGAAGAAGAAAAGATTGAGAGAAACAGAAAACTCCATAACTGGAGCTTGAAGAAGAGACACGGAGAAATGGAGAAATTATTCCCCGTATAACTACTCAATTGATCAACACTTTCTAGACCAGATGCTTCAGGAGAAATTATTTCTCTTGATCTTGAAATTAGGGTTAAGAACCAACACTTTCCAGGCCAGATTTCATATTTTGCCGAGGTCTGGAAACCTTGATACTCTGAAGTTTAAATTGAACTCCTGAATTTGCATATGAAGCGTTAAAAAGGATCGATACTAATTCGTTTTTTGCGCAAAATTTGAATCCTGAGTTGTGCACAATTTCTTGGAGTAAATACCTTTATTTATTATGCTTAATTTAGAGCCTTAATTATTTAATGTAGGTGTTGATTTTAGTCCAGGATACTAAATGAGGATCGTACCTAATATATATGTGTTGACTGAGTCTGCTCTTTAATTGAGACTGAGATATTTATTATATATTGTGTACGTAATTAAAGTAGCAGACAATGATAACAAAGTGACTGAGTCTGCTCTTTTATTGAGATTGAGATGTTTATTGTATATTGTGTACGTAATTGAAGTAGCAGACAAAATGATACAATACTTATTATCTTAGATAAATTTAGATGTTTATTGATTATAATCATATGTTGTACAATGTAGACTATATATCAAATCAGATTTGACCGAGCACAAGTGACTACGCCTATTGTGACAATGCTCGAAGGATACTCTGCCACTTTATACCCAATGGCAGCGGGGTTAAGGAATCTTACGTACTCAGCACCATTTTATGTTGTTGTCACGAACAAAGTTACAAAGAAAAGGCAAGATGGTAGAGAGGAGATCGAAACACAAGATATTCCCAACATTTTCATTGGAAAGGTATTTTACATTTCCTTTGAAACTATAAGTATCTTTTGTGCCAACTAATTGGGGTCTGTATTGTGTTGTACTTGGGATTAACAAGTTGTTTGTTTCTTTTATCAGAAGCAATGCTTCATTCTGCGCATTGTAACTTGTATCGGAAATCAGAAAAGGTTCTTACAAGTTTGGGAGAGTGCCCTTATGATAAAGATGGGTACTTCATCGTTGATGGTTGTGAGAAGGTTCTAATTGCTCATGAGAATAAGAGTCCAAATCATGTGTTTGTTTCGAAGCCAAGACAACCGAGCAGATATGCATATGTAGCGGAAGTCAGATCCGTGTCAGCAGGATACGTACACTATCTGTTAGGATGCTCTCTAGTGCCAAGTCAGGCAAGTGCATTCATACCAGACTTCCTAAGCTTCATTAAGATATTCCTGTGTTTATTGTCTTTCGAGGATTGGGTGTTATTTCTGTCAAACATATCCTCGAAAGTATTTACTATGGTGACACGTAAATAGTCGAATTTTTACTATTGAAATACACTTATACAGTCTGTTCTCAATTTTTACTATTGAAATACACTTATATACAAGAAGGATTCGGGGTTCATTTAGCATAGACTTGTTCCGGAGTGATTCACTACAATGCAAGGAGCTATGGATTTGATCATTGACAGAAATGCATCAGAATCGAGATTTTGGTCAAAGTAAGGATTTACAGATAATTACTTTGTTTACCATTAAAAAAATGAAACCACATTTTTTGGGCTTGCAACCGTATGTACTTTGCTTACCATTAAAAAAAAAGAAAAAAGAAAAAAGAGGTAGGCCCAACAGAATGCTGTTAGTTTTGTTTTGGGTCAACATCACGCAAAAACAAAAAAAAAGCACAATACACAGTTTCGGTTTACGGAGTAAAATCCTTCTCATTTGTTTTTTTTACACATTTTTTTAAAAGAGTTAAAAATATATAAAGTATCATTTTTTTTATTAATTTTTAAAATAATTTTAAACTTATTAGTATTACTTAAACTCACTCAATTTACCAACCTTTATCATCGTATTATGCTTATATATTTTAAGTAATTTGAACGGATGTTGGGAAGTGTAGCATGAATACACTTGTTAGACTTAGCATCAGTCCCAACATATGGTACGTAGTCTGTTGCAATCACACTTATGTTCAAGAAGGTGAGACGTTCTCAATTTTTACCATTGAAAAATATTGTTAGTGCTTCCATTCCAATCACATTTATGTACAAGAATGATTCAGGGTTAATTTAGCATGTGCTTATTCCGGAGTGATTCACTATAATCCAAGGAGCCATTGATTTGATCATTAACAAAAATGCATCATGAAAATAACTTCAAATCATAGACCTACTCTATCATGCAATGCTTTAATGTCCGTTTTCCTAATGAGCAACTCTTACTTCTCAACAATAAATAGTGGTCTACTATACCGACTATGGTTAGTATATATATGCAACTCATTCATGTGGACATCAAGCGCAATACCAACCTTATTGCTTATCGTGTTACCCTTCCTTCTCAAACACCTTAATTAGTTTCTTCACCAAAAGATTAGGATCCTTATGAACCCCAACCTAACAACTATGGACAAAGTTCTTTGTAGATTCAAGGATTTCAACGGGAGAAATAACACCCACAACACCATAAGTTTTATGAAATTTTAGGGCCTATTTGTTTACGTAAAAAGAAGGTGGACTACCACCATGGTAATAAGTACTATACGTTAAAAATAGGAGGAGGTGGATTACCACCATGGTGGCATGGTATGCCAAACATTTTCCATTATTGTTCCAACCATGTAGGTTTGTCCCTAGTTTAGAGTAGAAAGGAAGTATTTAAGGCCACTAATAATTGTTCTTGCCATTATTGCGAATCAGACTTTCATGCCATTCTCATTGACTGCACATTTAAAAATATACAACCTCACATCTCTTGTTAGTTGTCGAAATAATATCCGACTTTGTTGGGAGGATCGACGGGTTTAGCCTCTTTTTCCCAAAGTGGTTCGTATCAGCCTCAAGCCTTCCTCTAAATGCACATAACAAAAGACGTTGGATCATATACCCAAAACAGTTGGCTTTGCTATTGTTATTTTCACCAAAACTAATGAGGAGGCATTTCCTTCTTTAGAATCTTTAGTGCATACTTGATTCTCGTCTCTCGAGATGCACCAGTAGCAACTCTTCTTTTACCAATGTAATCTAGTGTATCTGATTGCTCATGAACCCATGCATCACCGTTGAGTAAAGCTCTAAAAAAACTTCATTCTCCATCCCTATCCCTCCTTCCCATTCCTAGAAAAGCCTTCAAAATCAATTACCTTAATTTGATGATTTTTTATCGTATTAAAGTTCAACTTATTATGTAGTCTTACCTAGTTTGTATATATATGGATAAATTACACACAAGTGAAATAACCACCAATAAATTAGGCTAATTTTTACATAACCACGCCGCCACCAATAAAATTATAAATACATCGTAGAAGAGAGACTCAATCTCTACACGAGCATAAATCTGGCTACTCAAAGCTCTCTTTGCAAATTCAACTTCCTACATCTTAGCTTTCCAAGAGCTTTGTATACCATGCAGCCATGCTCATGTCTTTTCAAATTCCATGATCCTTTGATCAAGTATTCCATGACCCTTTGATCAAATTCCTCACCTGGAATAAGGGAATCAAATGATCTTAAATTATTTGTCAAATTTAGCCCATATCCGCAGTAATTCCATATTTTTTGGAAGCCAAAATATTACTGTATTTACTACACTGAGTATAGTCAACCACGAAAACCGGTATAATTAGGAAGCCAGTCAAGACCTAGAAGTTTTACCTCCCAAGTCACTCCCAAGTCAGTGACACTGTGACAGTGTCCATTGGTAGAGAGCTTTCAAAAACACCATTGTTGTCGATAGTCAAGACACTGACATCCATAGTTTTACCGCCAAGGTCAAAGACAAGGATGTTCTTTTCACAACCCTTCTTGTCCAAGCCACAAGCGATAGCTGCTGTATTTGTGTCAATGATAATTCTTGCAATATTCAATCCAGCGATAACTCCAGCCTTCTTTGTAGCTTGTCTCTGGCCATAGTTGAAGTATGTTGAACATTCAACATTAGGACACTAGTGAATCTCAAGGAAACATATACACATGATATCAACTTACCATACTGAAAGGCAAAAGTGTGTTTTTTTTTAATTTGTTTGTTTTGTTTTTACTAGGAGCAGTGATAACTGCATCCTTGATCTTCTTTCTGAGGCAAGCTTGTGCTGTCTCCTTCATTTTTAGAAGGATCATAGCACTCATCTCCTCAGGGCTACACACCTTGGTCTCTCCGTCCTTGATCTTAACTTGAATGTAAGGCTTTCCATCTTTGTTCACAATCTTCTTGTATGGGACAAGTTTAATATGCTTCTGAACCTCCTTATCCTCAAACCTAAACCAGAACAAATCTCCCATTCAGCTACAAAATGACTACAAAGACAAACTATAGTCTTGCAGAATTTTTTAAAAAACAGAGAGAGAAAATTGAGACACAGAAACCGTACTTTCTCCCAACAAGTCTCTTGACGCCAAACACGGTCCTCTCAGGGTTGACTGCTGACTGATTCTTGGCACCCAAGACGGGGTGATATGGTTACCCTGATCTTTGGGTATGATTTCTACACAACCATTTTTGTACACCCCCACACATGAATAGGTAGTACCAAGATCAATCCAAATGACTGTTAAATTTCAGAGCTTCATACTTTCCAGTAGGAAAGGCAAATCTATACTCTGAACTGTTTTCCACTTGAATACAAATAAAATCTGTTTACCAGCAGATACAGCATAACAAATCAGGAACTGGATCAAACCAATCTGAAAGCCTAAATCAAAGCATTTCTCAAAATCAAATACCTAGAGAGACTCACCAATCAAGATGGTCACTAACAGGACCAAGGACACACATGCTGTCCAAGCATTGGTCATTGCTGCTTGAAATTTGTTTCTGTTTCCGATTGCAAATGAGGAGAGGAGATGTGGTTCAAAAAGAGTTATGCAGCCTTCTTACCCTCTTGAACAAGCCTCTCATAGACACCTTCAGAAGAAACATAGGGCCAAGATTCGATATGCAAAATCCAGTAAGTACATAAGACGGGAAGAAAATGGTGATCGGGCTAAACAATAGTTGATTCCATTTAAAAATGGCAACTTGGATTATTTTCTAGCTTAGCTGCTCATAGTGGTGTCATCATGTGCTAACTTGAATGTTCCAGTAAAAAGGAAGCACAGCAGCACTCTGTGTCAACAAACTATGATAGGAGTCTTATGACGTAATTACAAGATGAATTTGGTAATAAACAAGGTGGAAAATGTTTACTGCCATTAAAATACATGGCAATCCCAAATCACATTGTGATAAGACACCAAATTATGCATAAGCAATGTTTACCTTAGGAAGAGTTACCCCAAGTCTCCAAGCACAACTCCTTGGAACAATGAAAACTAAAGTTGAAACACATGCAACCAGTAGAGGCCCCTAGATGGATCTAATTGAAAAGAGGGAGTAGCATCACACTACTTTCCATATCGAATGAAGAAAAACCCATTTCATTCAATGGCCTAAAAACACATTGCATTCGCTGGCCTACCCCATAGGTCATTATTGCTGCCAATTTCCTAAAACTCATACAGTTTTAGCAAGATTAAAATTGAAGGGGATAGGTCTTTTGATAAATTGATAGCACTTTGTTTTCAATAAAATGTTATAAGTCTATAGCAAAATTGCGAAGAAGGTCAAAGTTTAGGCCAATCTACCTGGTTAAGATGGCTCAAATATAAGAGGACAATCTGGGGAAATAGCATTTAAGTTACTTGATTACGGTTTCTCCATAGGAGTTGCTAGTTTGGTGGTGATTATGGTTTCTCCGAGTTCTCCAGACATTTCATCGAACAACTAGAGTGCACCGAAATATCACACATCTAAGACTCTAAATCCCAAATTTCAAGAGCTTTCCGTTTACCAATCTTCACATATGATCAATCACACATTAACATACCTCATAATCCAATAAATTGCTGAAATGGTAGACCTAAAACTAAAGTTTGCAGCCCAAAATCCAGTTTACACAATCCAATTGAGATATAGATACACACATACAGAGATTAGGCAATGACAAGATTTAAGTTGAAATCCCAACCAAATCAATCCCAAGAAAACCACCAAATTAAGAATTTCATCAACCACAGGCAATGAAGGAGACCACAGGCAGAAATTAGGGCTTTCAAAGGCAAAATAAAAAAGGCAAACAAATCACATGACCAGGTGAGCTGACTTTAAAATCATTGGATTCGTCTAAATAAGCCGAGCTGTGATGTTATAGATGTACAAATCAATTTATATGTAGACAATGCAAGTAACAAAAGCGTACATGCAATGTAAAATTTCATAGTGTAAGCTACCTACACTTTGTCAAAGGACCCCTCCCCACAATTCAAAGCACTGCTGAAGCAAAGGGCTGATCACCTGAAAGTACAAGAACCAATAGATGAGTAGATGACTATGCAAGACGAATGCAAGACAAATTTGCAAATAAATGAAAACACTAAAAAGAGATGATCACCTCAGGGTCTCAGATGGATACAAATATGTCCATGAGAATCCACACTATGATTCTAGACCCTCATCGCACCAAAGAATGCCAAATTTTGACATCAACCGAGTCATCTTCAGCAGTTGTCTGCTCCTTAAGAATCTCGCCATCCATAAGAGAATCCTTAGTAGTACCATATAATGCGTCTTTCATTTGCTCACTCATTCGGTCTAATAGAAGGTAAATCTCACCCATAAGTTCATCTGATGCATCCCCAGCACAAAATGGCTGAAACCCTGTGCCTAACTCAACCCAAGCTTGACCAGGAGTTTTTCTCACACCGAGGTCCCTCATTAATGCCTCCACACTTGCTATTTTGTTCCAGCACCCAGAGGCGGCATACATATTAGCTATCAACACATAATAGCCTGGATTTGAAGGCCTCATTCCCAAAAGATTTTCGGCTGCCCGTTCTCCCAATTTCATGTTCCCATGGATGCGACAAGCTCCTATTAGTGTCACCCACATTTCAGGGGTTGGGTGGTAAGGCATTTTTGTGATGAGCTCTGCTGCTTTCCACAGCAGTCCAGCTCTTCCAAAAAGGTCTACCATACAACCGAAATGCTCCACGCCAGGGTTTATGCCATAGTCGCTTTCCATCTTGTCAAACAATAGCTGACCCTGGCTCACAAGACCCGAATGACTACATGCCGAGAGAACAGCTAATAATGTTACATGATCTGGTTTGATGCCCAAATGTCTCATCTCTACGAAGAGTTCTAGTGCAACCTCTCCTTGACCTTGAGCTCCATAGCCAGCTATAAGAGAGGTATAAGTCACCTTGTCCTTTCGGCTCAATGAGTCAAACACTCTCCTTGCCTGAAGAATCTTCCCTGATCTTGCATACATATCAATTATAGAATTCCACAGTACCAAATAGTCATTCAGCTCTTCCCGTCTAATTATGTTGCAATGAAACTCTCGACCATGTTGGAGATTGGCTACTCGGCCACAAAGCGGGAGAATGCTTGCAATGGTGACGTAATTGGGTTCGAATCCTGACAGCAACATTTCTCGAAACAAAAAGGAAGCTTCGTCTAATCTATCCCAGTAGGAGTAGCCAGAAATAATGGCATTCCAAGTGACTAAACTCCTGTGTTCCATCAGCTGGAAAATTATGTATGCATGTTTAAGATCATTACACCTAGAATACATGGTGATCAACGCATTCTTAACATTGTGATAGCCATCACAACCACCACGAATGGCAGAAGCATGAAACTGTTGCCCTAACTTCACATCTTGAACATGTGAGCATGCAGTCAGACCAATTACTGCTCCAACATCATCCACACGAATACCATTTGTTGTCAACTTAGAAAGAAACTTAAGGGCCTCCACAAACTTCCCAATTTGCAAGTACCCACCCGCGATAGTGTTCCACATTACGATACTAACTACACTAACCTCTGACAGCATTCTATCAAACAAATCAAGGGCTTCATCCCACATGCCCTTTGAGGCATAAAGGGTGACGATAGAGTTCCAAGAAACTGCATCCCTTTCAAGCAATTTGTCAAACAGTTCACGTGCCTCCTTAACTTCCCCGCACTTGCCATACATAGAAATCAATGCATTTTGCACATAGACACTCGATTTACGATTGCTAGCAGCAATCGTCCTATGGATCTCTCTACCGAAATCCAAATTCAGCTGTTCCCCACATGCCTTCAGCACAGTCGGGAATGTGAAATTATCAGGCCTAATCCCTGAATCCAACATCTTTCTATAGACTGATAAAGCTTCACTGAAAAGCCCATTCCTGACATAAGCTGAGATTACCACATTCCATCGCAAAGGATTCATGCTATTGGAAGATTCCGCCACACAGTGAGCATCAAAGACTAGATTGAATGCCGAATAGAACGTGACCAACCTCCGAACTAAATAAGGGTATCTATCCACACCAAAGCAAATGGCTTGGCTGTGAAGCTGTTGACCCTGAGACAGAAACCGCGAATCATCAGCACAAGCCTCAAGGAGAGAAGAAATGGGCAGAACAATTACTTCATAAGAAGACGGTTCTGGATAAGAAACGACTTCCAGACGGATGAGAGCAAAAATCCCAAATGCTTCCAAAATCCTCCCTTTGGTAGTAAAATCCCTGAGAGAGCTAAGAAGCGAAGCGAGTCTCAATCTATCACTACTTTTACAGACATCGTTGTTTCTTCTTGGAAGAACCTCGTTCAAATTCGTACCAGAGCCATGAGTGCTTGGCACCTCAATGCACTTGAGCCTGCCCTTCCAATTCCTAGGAATCCATTTTCCGATTTCAGACAGTAAACGCACCCTTATCGGATCATAAGAAGACATCCAATAACATTTGGCATGATCCCAACAACATATGAAGATCCAATTTCATTTTCCAATTGCCTTACTAAACCTCAGCATAACCTACAAAAAGGGGGAAACTTTCTGAAAATTGAACAATCGAATATGAAGTGGGTATTGGCGATTCACCGAAAACAATCCGAAACTACCAAGAATTCGCTATTCCTCACACAGTGCAACGAAATTTTCAACTAATTGCTTGAAGAATAAAAAAGCGTGGATCATTTTCAACCGCCGAAGAAAGATGAGTATTGAAACCAAATTAGACAAGTACGACACCAGTAGAGACAAGAGGAAGAGAGAAAGCATACCTCGAGGAGATGTCGGCCGGAGGGCGTCAAAGCACACCGGAGCTCTGATTTGCCGGATACCGGTCGTCTAGTATTTTTCAGTTCCTGTAAAACCCCCCAGCCTCTTAAACCCTCAAAACCCTGACCTTGCTATTTATTTTTATTTTTTCCTATCGTATTATTTTTCCCCAGTTAACCTGTCATTTACGAGCTGTTACATTGTGGGCTAAACTGTTGGGTTGGTCTTACACTCGTTCTACTGGACTGGGTTACACTAAAGCTGTCCTTTAGAACAAAATAAGTTAGGGTAAATTACAGAAAACCACCCTTAAATTAGATGAGTTTTCACAAAACCACCCTTAAAAAAAAGGTTTGCAGAAAACCACCCATAAATTTATTTTCTTTCAAAGAACCACCCATGACCATTTTCATGTGTAAAAAGCTATAAATTTTTTATATTTTCTTAAGGGTGTGTTTGGATTCCAAATGCATTATCATTATAATGCAAAATGATAAGACGGTGTTTGGTTAACAAAATTTGTAAGACGTTTAAATTATGATATTTTTTGGATTTTACGATATATTAATTAAAATGCAATTATTTTATCTTGATTTATGTGATTATTTGGTTAAATTACGGTTTTACCTCGGTTTTTTAGGAGATTTTTATTTTTGCAACCAAACGGACACATAAAACGAGGTAAAATAATTGCATTATAATGAAAATGCAATGGAATCCAAACACACCCTAAATATTTTTGTTATGTTATTATATAATTGGGCTACTTTGAATACAAAAAATGAGAATTTAACATTTTTAAAATACTTTTTACACGAAAATAAGGGTTAAGGGTGGTTATTTGAAAGAAAAATAGGTTTATGGGTGGTTTTCTGTAAAAATTTATTTTAAGGGTGGTTTTGTGAAAACTCACCTTTTTTAAGGGTGGTTTTCTGTAATTTACCCAATAATTTAATAACATCTCAAATGAGGGTCTTTTTGTGCACAGTAAGAACTGGTCTAGCCTCTATTACCGGTCATTATGATTTACATTCTCTCACAATCCCCGTCGGACCGAGGGATAAGGGGCCCTTGAGGCGAGCGATTTCGCCTTTTGAAGCAAAAGCTATTTAAACGGTTAATTTAGCACTAAATGTAGTGTATTCATGGCTTTAGATGTCCTGAACGTCTTCAGAATTGACGACTCTGGAAACGTGGTCATGAGAATTAGTTGCAGCCTTGCAGGGGTGTTAACACTAAATTTATTTAAATTTAGAAAAAAAAAAGAAGCAAAAGATTATATATATATTATAATACTAGTATTTAAGGTTTAGGGCTCGTTTGACACAAGAACGTAAGGTAAACGGAATGAAAACAAAATTTATATAGGGAAATATATCTAGATAAGAGAAGAATGCTATTTTTTGTGTAAAAAATAAGATGGTAGGGGTAATGATTATATGAGTATAGGAAATATCGTTACTCCTTGCTCAAATTAGTAATTGAAATAAGGAGAAACAAAACCAATTTTGTATGAAAAGTTGGGAGGAAAGGGTAATGATTAATTTTTTTAACAATGTATCTTAAACTATAATTAGACTATATTCGTTTAATTTCACTTTACCTTTTCAAAATTTCAACCAAACGAGCCCTTAATTACAAATAACTTTTATACATGCTTTAAAAATAAAATGTATTGTTATTAAAAATAACGGCAGTGCAAAAGTGCAAATATTAAACTAGATTTGAAAAAACCTCACTAGAAACTAGAGAGTTACTTAAACATGGATAGATCTTTGAATTCTTGTGTTTTGGTTTGTTGTATTTGTCCTTTATATTATGACATATTATTCGTCTAGTGCTCTTTATGTCATCTCGATTTACCAACTTATATATGGTATTTCGAAATTTTCCATGATAAAAAAAATATATCTTTGAAATTTGTCTTTGGCCTTGATTAGGCCTACAAAAATGGGCTTCAATTAATAAAGCCCTCTTCTTCATGCATGTATACGTAAGAGCTCAATTAAAGTTTCATATAACTATATAACCTAGCCAAGGCCCATTAACCTATGATTTTTTTATATAAATTATACAAAATTTGAGCTAATCAATCGTAAAAATGTGCTCATATTCACTTCGTTTAATAAATAAACTAACTTGAATAAAGTCCAAACTATTCAGCTAATATAATAACCCTAAAAACCTTAAAAAAAGAAAGAGCTTGCAAAAAAAAAAAAAAAAAAACCAATTCATACAAATTTGGTATCCATATATCACAAATCATAATCAAATTAATAAAGTAAGAATTGAAGCAAGCATCTCCTTACCCGTCAATGTTGATCAAATCATTGAACAATTAAAGGGGACTCAAGTCAAAAAGTGTCAAAAGTTGAACTTTTTTTCGGCTTGATTTACTATTGTTTACGACTTTAACTATAGGTGCATGTTTCTTTTTCCTTCTCCAAAGTCAATAAGAAAACAGTAAGTAAAATGTAATCATCCGATTAAGAATTTATAAGAAATTGATGAAGAAAACGAGCTGATTAAAAATGTACAATTAATGCATGAAATATATTGATAATTTGATCCATAAAGTTCTGCTGAAATATTGTAATATACATATATATATATGCCGGTAATAAATGCTGGAAAAACAGATCCTTACCCATTACATTTTAGTCGAATTTTTGCTAATCATAATCACAATGTACGCACTCTTTTCTCGAATAAATATATATATGATATTTTTGTATGGCCTGTCAATATTATAAAATAAAACAAAAACAAAGATAATTGTCACAAACAAAATAACAAAACAAACAGAAATGAAAAAAAGAAGAAGAAGGAATATGACCCAAAGCACAAACTCGCAATAATGTATTAATGACCCCAAGCATTCCATAATTAATTAACCCAACTACAGTACTAGACCTTATCAACTGTGATAGCATATTCTACTGTCTTTGATATCTCGTTATAAGTCTTTTGTTAGACCCAATATTTAATTTCGTAGTTATTTTTTAGTGTGAAAAATTACACATTACAAGCACTTGCTTTTAATTACTCATTACGGAGTATATATTATATATCCTCCTATAAGTTTGTTACCCTATAAATAAAATTATGTTTGCACGAAACAATTCGATTGATTCTAAATTGCCGTTAGCTATGATTTTAATTATTATTGTAAAAAAAGGAATAATTTTGCATGAGGAAAGACATGTAAACATACGAGTACCAGAATGGAAAAACAAGAACGCGCTTGGACGCGCCGCACTTCCCCTCTCCCTCAGGCCCTCCAGCCGCCCACCACCAGCCATGGCGTCCGCCGATCCGCTCCACTGCAACCGCCGACGACTGATCCCGATCTAACCCCCACTGGCCCGGCCTCGTCCCCACTTGCCCCAATTCTGTCGAATCATCTCACCATACACAGCCCCCCCAAATACTCCGCCTCCCTCAGCCTGCGAAAGGTGCCTTTTGGGGAGGTGGCAACCTCTGATTCGTGCTACTGTTGGCGAGATCCGCCACTCAAGTGGATTGGGAGGCCCTTTTCCAGAGCCTTAATGTGGGATGGGATCGGTCTGGTCTGGCCGGACGGCAGCTGTCGCGTCTCGCTGGGGCGTGGGTGGCTGTTGGGGTCGCGCCCTCCTTCCTGCTCTGTGTCTTCGGTCAGTCGATGCCTCTCTCTTGCCCGCTCTGTGGTCACTTCCCATCGGCAATTAAACATCTCTGTAAGTTCTTCTGCTATCCCTAATCCCCAATTGAGTACCCTATATGCCTACAAGCTTTTTGTTTATTTAAGGCTTCACCAGGCCATTAACGCTAATAGCGCTTGCAAAACATCTGATTCCTGTCTCGCTTGTGCAATTGCTTCTTTTACTTCTAATTTCCTCTCAATCATGGCTTCTAAAACTTTTCTTGAGGCGTTATCTGAGACGCAAGATACTCATGGCTCTCCTGGCATGCCGACCTCCGGCACACAAGCCCAGGCAGCGCCGGTTGCCTCTGCGGCTCCGGCCACTGCTGCTGTTCCTCTCTCGGCGGAGGCAAAGGGTAAGGCTAAGATGGGTGGTGAGGCTCCTAATATTGGGGCTTCAGCAGAACCCCATTCGGTTAGCATTGATCGCTCTTCTTATTTTGCTCGTTTGGCTGATATTCGTAAAAAAAGCATTGCTGAGAACCAGCACATTCTATTGTGCACTCTCTTTGGTGGGTATACTGACTTTCCTGCTCTCAAAGCTAAGATCAAGGCGGAATGGCGCCGTTGTGTGGGTCCCTTCGAGCTTGTTGAGCGCGAGGACGGGTGGTTCGATGCCCGGTTTTCGGCTCCAGCTGACCTCAAGAGGGTGTGGGTGGAACGCCCCTACCATCTGTTTGGACAGATCCTTGTTCTCCAGAAGTGGTATCCCACTTTCGATCCTCTCACGGCGTATGTCACTCACCTGGATGTCTGGGTAAGAATCCCTAAACTTCCTATTGAATACATGTGTGCCGAGGGGCTGTCGGTGATCCTTAAGGAATTCAATGCGGGGTCTCTGATTCAGCTTGATAAGCTTTCTTACCTAAGGGTGAGACTTGATTACACCAGATTCTGTGCAAATGTTGAGTTTAATAAGCTTTGTGGTGGTGTCTCGGTCCTTGGGGAGGATGGGAAACCCCTCGCTCTACGCATGTATTATGAGGATTTCCCTACTGGCTGTGGGTTTTGTGGGGATGTGGATCACGTCTACGATGACTGTCCGGATCGGGTTGTCCCTGCCAAGCCTTTTAATGAGGTTGTGATCTGGGATTCGCCTCTTCCTCGGGTTGAGCCTGAGGAGGCGGGATGGACTAAGGTGTCCAAGAAGGGAGTCTCGGCTGAGACTTCCAACACTAAGACTAGCCACAAGCCTTATATGTCGGGTATGAAGACGGTTTCCGTTAACTTTGTGCCCGAATCTCGGTCTATGTCGACTCCGATCGCCACCCCTCCGAATGATGCCGATCCTTCCGCGGTTAAGGCTAAGCCGACCATGGCTGACGGAGGACTCCACGGGCTCCCCGCTTCTGATGACGAATCTCTTGGTTGGTGCAAGGATCTCAAGGTGGCTGGTGCTCCGACTGATTCCCCGCCTGTTGCAACCCCCCAGGTGATTGAGAACCCGGCCATGGAGGTTGATCTGCCGGCGGCTCCAGTGGTTCCTCCTGGTTTTCACTCGGTTATTGCTTCTGATCTCTCCTACGGCATTCAGAATTCGAGCCCTACTAGCTCTCAAATTCGGAAATTCAAGAAGTTGGGTATCCGCTCCTCGGGCGATCGGGGCACTGGCGGGAATCAGCCCGGCAACAACACCTTGGATGACTCTGCATCATCCCACCCGAAGAAGCGCAAAAACTAGTTTTTTATGATTATACACCATAATTTTGATGTCCGAGACGGTTGGTTTTGGGTCGGTTTTCACTGTCGGTTTGACTCCCCGTCTTTTGGCTTTTGGTACTTTTCCGGGTTGCGCCCCTTATCTGTCTTTGGGTGGCGTGTTGCCTGCTGGTCGCTCCTTGCTTTGGGTTTTTATTTCTGTTTCCGTTTGCTTGTATGCTGTGTTGCTTTGCCTTGGGTGCAGCTGCTATGGCCTTGCACCCCGTTATATTATATCTTTGTTCCTGTTTGCACTATGGTTGCTCTTGTCCAGCTTTATTGTGGCTCTTTCCCTTTGTGCTCGTCTTTGCTGTTGGTTTGGTGTCTTTGCAGGTTTGCTGGACTGTTTCGGCGAGGTTGGGTGGGCTGGCGGCAGTTGGGAGCCATGCTTGGGACTGAGTTTGGGTGTGCTTTGTCGCTGTTAGATGTCCTTACTCGGCTGCTCTCTCGCCTCTCCCGGCGTCATGAAACATGTTGCTGCTTCCTATCAGAGCTTTGGTGTTGGCTGTCCTGCATTATTACTCTTGTTGGGTGCATCAATTTGGAGTCACACTCCATTATTGTATATTATGATTTAAAATCAGCTTGCTACCAGCAAAGTTTTATAACCAATTGTATAATAACATTGTACCCATTTGACAACAATCACAGGTTACAATTACACTATAGGTTGTTCTCAATGGGCCTTCTTGTTTGGATCGATCAAACACTTTATACCATATCCTGCTACACCAAGTTTTGTTCATTCTCATGGGTGCTTTCGTACATTTGCATTACCAATGATTCAGCTCCGGTTTTGCTATTGTTAGCTAGCTTTTCAAGGTTCCCCGGTGGCATCTGCTTGCTATGGAAAGGTTTGCCCTCGAGCCAAGGATCTATTGACCTGGCGGAAGTGTGGATTCACTAACATTGCTTTCGACCCGGCTGCCGGGTTTTCCGGTGGCATCTGCTTGCTATGGAAAGGTTTGCCCTCGAGCCAAGGATCTATTGACCTGATATCGGTTAACAACCGTTTTCTACACTTCAACTACTCGGATTTTATATCTCACAGAAAGGTTGCCGTACTGGTGATTTATGCTCCTCCAGACGAGGTTCGGAAAGGGCCCTTTTGGGAATCAATCGATCTTTATATTCAAAACTTACTTATACCTTACTGTATAATGGGGGATTTCAATGACATCTGCTCCCCAGCGGAGAAGATAGGGGGGGCGTGTCCGCCAAATGGCAGATTTGCCCGCCTAACCGACTTAAAAAACAGATTTTCTTTACACGAAGTACCTTCCTTCGGGGGCCGTTTTACCTGGAAACGGAAACAACACGGAATTGACCACTGCTTTGAGAGACTGGATCGTCTCCTCATTCACACAGACGTCCTCACTATATTTGACTCACTTACAACTCAGATCCATCCCTTCACCAGATCTGATCATGCGCCAATCTCGACAGATTTCAGTCGGACTGCAAAACCAAAAAACAGACCATTCAAATTTGAGCTAGCCTGGGCAAACCGCCGGGATTATAAGAATCTGGTGTCTCAGGCCTGGCGTCTTGACTCATCGGGCTCCTTCATGTACCGCCTGTTCCAAAAAATGAAACTTCTTAAGCGTCTTTCCAAAGGATGGCACAAGAAAACCTTCCTCAATATAAACAATCAAATTAAGACAACCGATCAGAAACTACTACAACTACAGTCTTCGCTTCTGTCAAACTACAATAACAACGACATAAAATTACTAAAGCAACTGCTCAATAAAAGAGAAAGAATGCTCGATTTCCATCGAAGATACTGGAGCCAAAGGGCTAAAGTTAAGCACGCCAGGCTAAATGACTCCAACTCTGGATATTTTCACAAAATCGCCTCGGCCAAAAGGGGAAGGAAAATTATCAAGACACTCACCCTCTCGGGTGGGGCTGTCGTTGATGATTTTCACATTATCCAACAAGAATTTGAAACGGATTTCAAGTCTAGATTCCGCTCCTCCATACGGAGCGATCTAGACACTACCAGGGACTTAAGGGTTATCCCCTCGAAAGTAACACAAGCAGAAAACGACATGCTGACCGCTCCAGTCTCAAACGCAGAAATTAAAACTGCGGTTTTCTCTATGAGCCCGGACAAAGCACCGGGTCCTGACGGGTTCTCGGCAGGTTTCTACCAAAAGTTCTGGAGTACAGTCGGGCCCTCTGTCACGAAAGCTGTTAAAGCTTTTTTCTCTAGTGGAACGCTCTTAAAACAATCTAACCATACATTCATAACGTTACTACCAAAACGAGATGACCCAGCAACAGTTAACCACTACCGCCCCATTAGTTTGTGCTCCACCATTTACAAGATTATAGCAAAGGTCATAACAGCAAGGCTTACCAAGATTTTTGAAAAATTGATACATCCCTTACAAGGCGCCTTTACGAAAGGCAGGTCCATCCAGGATAACATTCTGATAGCCCATGAGGCTTTCCACTCCTTCAAGCTGAAACGGGGTAAGGCAGGCTTACTTGCCTTGAAGCTGGACATGGAGAAGGCTTATGACCGTGTTGAATGGTCCTTCCTTTTCAATGTTCTTTCCAAGTTCGGTTTTAACGACAAGTTTATTAGTTGGATCAGAGAGTGCGTAACCACGGTGTCTTACTCTGTTCTGGTGAATGATGAGCCAACGACACTCATTGAGCCCACTAGGGGACTAAGGCAGGGCGATCCCCTATCACCCTTTCTGTTTGTTTTGGCTTCGGAGGTTTTGGCCAGAACTCTGGAATAGGAAAGTGCGGTTAACAAAGATCTGGGAGTAGTGTTTGGTAATCCGGGCATTAAGATTCCATTTTTAGCTTTCGCTGATGATATCCTCATTTTCTGTAAAGCTTCCCAGTCAGCCTGCTCTTCAGTTCTGTCCATTCTTGATCGCTTCTGCCTTATTTCAGGGCAGAAGGTCAATTTACATAAATCGAGCTTCCAAGCCTCCTCGAACACGTCACCAGCAGCTATCACTGCCACGATAGCGGTCCTGGGTATCCCCCAAGCAAACAACTTCGACAAATATCTCGGGTGCCCAATCGTAAACGGACGAACTAACAGAGACACCTTCAACGATGTAGTACTAAAATCTAAACAGCAACTCACCAAATGGAAGGCGTCTAGCCTATCGTCCGAAGGACGTAAGGTTCTTATCAAATCTAATCTGTGCGCTAAACCGATTTTCCTAATGCAAGCATTTTTACTACCGTCTCATATTCACCACGAACTCGACAAGGTTTACAGACAATTCTTCTGGAACAAAAGTTCTAAAGCCCCCCCGCTGATTAGTTGGGACAAAATCTGTGTTGACACATTGAAAGGAGGTTTGGGTATTCACAAAGCGGAAACAATGAACATTGCATTACAGATGAAACTGTTGTGGAAAATTATGTCCGAACCGGACAATATTTGGGTTCGCCTAATCTCCCAAAAATATCTCAAGGAACATGACATCCTGACCTATCAAACGAAAGGCAACACTTCTTGGCAGTGGAGACGCCTTATGTCTATCCGACATCATTTCCAAAACGCTCTTCATTGGTCTGTTGGTGATGGGAATTCCATTGATTTCTGGTCCCAGAAATGGGCCTGCGCTGAACCGATGGCTTGCAGGGTACTCCAACCAATACCAAATGACCTTTCAAACATAAAAGTTTCCCACTTCATCAACCAAAATTTACAATGGAATAGGAACTTGCTTTTCTCTAGCTTAACAAACATCATTTCACAGGATGACATCAAGCTTCTGCTTGGTATCGTCCTGCCTAATAATCCTATGAAGGATCGAGTGTATTGGGGGCCAAGCACTAATGGGTGGTTCTCGACTAGCTCAGCAAACAACATGCTGTCAGCCAACAAGGGGTTACAAGACTATGATTGTGGTTGGATATGGAACCTTGATGTTCCGCCGAAGGTTCGTCATTTTCTTTGGAAAATATCCCGGGATGGCCTCCCTACTTCGGAACGTCTACAAAAGTCCCACGTTTCTGTACCATCTGGGTGCCACTTTTGTGATATTACAAACGAATCAGACAAACACATGTTTCTTCAATGCTCGGTTACTATCAACCTACTTAGGACTCTTCGCATCCGCTGTCCGAGCCTTTCCCATCTAGCCGTCAACTCGGGCTCAAACTTTCCCCTAAGCCTGGTTCGGCTGGTGGTGGGCAAGGAACATTTCGGCCCTCTGGCATGTGCGTGGTGGACTCTCTGGTTCTTTAGGAACCAACTGGCTTTTGACCACACGACGAAAGTATCCATTACTGAAATGGAAATTTTCTATACTACTTTTACCCAATGTTGGAAACAATCGAAACTGCTTGACGCTGAGTCATCTTCAGGAACGCCTTTGCCTCCTAAGGTAATCCGTCCCGTCCGTCGCTTTACGTCAACCGCGGCCAAGGGTAAGGGTCGAAGCCGCTCTGGCCTTTGGGATAAACCATCGATGGACTGCTACAAGCTTAACTTTGACGGTTCTGTAAGAGCGGGTATTTCGGCTGCTTATGGTTTCGTCATTAGGGACTGGTGCGGTCGAGTGGTTGCCATGGGTCGTGACTCGTGCATCAATGTCTCAGTTGTTTTTGCCGAGAACCTTGGTCTAAAAATGGGAATCCTTCGGGCTAAACAGCTGAATATTCGTAACCTCCTGATCGAGGGCGATAACCTTCTGGTTATTAAAGCTCTGCTAGGGGACTGGAAGTGCCCCTGGAATATCGAGCTCCTTCAATCTGATATTCTGTTAGATACTTCGTCCTTTTCTTATGTAGCTATCCGTCATATTTTCAGGGAATCGAATGCAGTGGCTGACTATCTCGCGCGCAGTGCACATGCTTCCCCTGCCGACGCCTGCTACGACGACGATCCAGAGCTCTGTGCTCTCATCCGCAAGGATGCGCTAGGAAGGAGTTCTGCTGCGGCCGACCCAACCTAATTTTTATTCTGCGTCAAAAAAAAAATAAAAAAAATAACATACGAGTACCATTTAATTTAATTTTGCTTTTCCGCAGATTTTGCTCATCGCAAGTCTTTCATGTCACCTCATTTTTCATTTTTTAAAATTATTAAAATGTCATTTTTTTAATCATAAATCTTTAAAATTATACTCCATATGAATGATAATTTAAAATATGAATATATATATATTTTTAAAAATAATTAGAGGGTATTTTATTTTTACCCCATACTAATTAAAATAAGATCGGCAACGTAACGTTAAACATGACCCATAATAGATAGATGATAGATCCCAAATTAAGCATGAACAATATTATGACAATCAACCTTTTAATCACCACGGTTAATAATTAATAATATCTTAAAGGATTAAATATAATAAACTAAGTAATGACAAGCATAATGAAACACAATGCGTGGAACTGTGTATTACAAAGGAGGTGGGCCCAACCAACATTTGGTGCTCATAGCCGTTCGGTAAATCCATTTCCAAACCCCTATTCCTTTTGTCTCCTGGTAGAAACGGAATGATTCCCTTATAAAATACTACGCATGCTGCATGCAGTAGGGGTTAGATTAGGACGTGTTTGGTTTGTTATGCAGTAACTAGTGGTAGTGTTTAATTAGCACTTAATAAAAATTATGATTTTAATAATAATAGTATAGTTACTTTCACCGCTAACATTGAAACAAAACACAATAAGTTAATAAGTAATAACAGTGAAGTCTCACACAACGTTAGTACGTTACTGGATATTAACTAAAAAAACTACATTATAAGTAAACACTCATATATTAAATACACTCATCACACAATTAATACTACGGTACTTGGAGCATTTTCAATTTCTCTATTTTAGAAATTTTATAATTTTTGGAGAATTCTAAGTGTTTACTTTGATGCGGAGGTGAGTTCTTCGGATGTGGCGACTACGGGTGTAGTGATTTGTGATCACAATAACTCGATTGTTTTCTGCCGTGATTCGCACGGTGGTGAGCTATGTTACACGGAAATAGAAATAGAAACCGGAAGGAAACGGAAACGGAAACGGGAAAACTACAATCCAAATTTTGTAGGAAACAGAAACGCCGAGGAAACGGCAATATGAATTATATATATGTTCATTTAAATGTCTAATTAAGAGTAATAAACATATCGCCGAGTGATACACATAGAATGCATCATTAAGGCTACAAATTGAAATGTTCAATACAGTGATAAACAATGTCCTTACTCCTTAACAGAAATCAATACAAACATGTCAAATACATTAAATGTCTTGCAAACCAACAAAATAAAGTAACTTAGTTTTAAAATAACAACATAATCAAGAATAGCACAAAGTCAGAGACGGGAGTTTCGGACGGGAGGAAGGGAAAGTGTGATTTAGGGTTTGATTTTTTTATTATTTTTCTAACTATAAAATTAGTCGAAACGCCATTTGGCATGTCAGAAACTTCTGACTTTTTTTGTCAACGAAACGGTCAAAGTTTTTGACCTCTCAGAAATGTTTCTGAGGTGTTTCCTCGGAGTTTCGGAGTTTCTTCATATACAGAAATGCGAAACCGCTTTGAAATGGAGTTTCGGGGTATCATAGGTGGTGAGATGTCCGCGCTCAAGGCGGAGGCACTGGCTTTTCACCGGGGCTTGACTGCAGCCCGCCAGCTCGGGATTTCGAGGCTCGAGGTTGAGGGTGATTGTCTTGCTGTCATTAACGCTATCAACTGCGTCTGGAGCTGTCCTTGGGAGATCGAGATTATCTTGGATGATGCTATAGGATGCTGCTTCTGGAATTCGATTTGATCTACTGCGCTCATGTCTTTAGGGAGATTAATTAGGTTACGGATAAAGTGGCGCCCCTTCAGCTCAACCTCAACCATGATCCCCCGTTTCTCATCCTGAGATCCAGATGCTCGTCCGAAAGGACGCTCTTGGGTGGTGGGTTAGCAGGGGCTACATGAATTTCCCATTTCTCATTCAAGGATGTAACCTTACTTATTTCGTTCTTTGAGGATCGACGAATCAAATGATAATTCTGTTCCAATTTTTGCCTCTTCTTCTCCCTCTGAATCAAACTTTTGCTTGCCATAATGGTTCAGTTCCTATTAGTATCAATGGTACAAGTCGGATCCTAGATGTAAAAATAGAAAAAAGGGACACGCTTCTACATCGAAAGAAGTGAGATTATTGCGGATACAACACATTCAAAAAACAATTAACCTTAACCAAATTTTTCTGATGTAGAGGCAATCAAGAAAGCCGCATAAGTGAATATATAACCTACGGAGAAGTGAGCTAATCCAACCAACCTTCCTTGGACAATGGAAAGAGCTACAAATTTATCTCTCCATCGAATCAAATTGGCCAAATGTGTGCGTTCATGAGCCCACGCTAACACCACCCAAATTATTATATCAAAAACAAAAAAAAATAAAATAATTTCACCTCCTTTGTCTAAAAAAAAAATTGAGCATGAAAGTCCTACATTCAATAATTTGATTCATGTACTTCTAATCCTTTTTATTTTTATATTTGCAGAATTGGATAGACAAAAAGGGAATGGAGAGAGAGGGAGTGCAGTCACGTGAGCAGCATTAGTACGACTAATATAGGCTGGTAGCAGGCCCACCATAGTAACGGTGGACACAACCACACTGGAAAAAATGACCGTTAGTCTTTGTTCAGTGTCATTTCCCTTTCATGAAAGATGCAACGCATACGCATGCATCTCTTATAAATATTTCTCCCCATACTCTCCCTCTTCTCTACGATTTCCATCTGAAGGAAGACGCCATTTTTCCTCCTTCAAGCTCAAGCAAAGCCAATTGCAACTCAAGCGTCTTCTTTACAGAGACTTCATTTTTTCTCTTTACTATATAAATTAATTAAATTTCGGTGTTTATTTTTCGGTCGGAAATTACTTACATTGATTAATTAATTTTTATTTGGAGTTAAAAGAAAAAAAGAGGGAATCAATATATACTTCAAATGGGTTTGAGTTACATTGGGAGATTTGTGATTATTTTGTTGGTGTGTGGAGGCTACTTATCAGCTGTTGATGCTAATAATGCAGGTGGCCGGAGGCGGCGGCGGATGCTGGCTACAGCCGGGAAGAAGACTGATAAGTGTGTGGGGCCCTCTGGACACCGCCACCTCACTGTTGACGTGGCAGGCGGCGGGGACTTCGTCTCCGTGCAAGCTGCCGTAGACGCCGTGCCGGAGAATAATACGGTCAATGTCATTATCCACATTGCCCCCGGTTACTACATGTAAGTAAATTTTATTCCTTTTACAAATATTATAAAAATATTTACTTGTTAACTTGTGAATTTCCCCTATAAAAAAAATTTATTTAAGTATAGAAAAAAGGGTTCATTTGTTGGAGAAAAATATATCTTGATGAAACCGTAAAAATATATTCTCATATTAACAACGTACTGTTCTAAAGTTATGAAGAAAAATTAAATTGTTGGAAGTTTTGTATTTTATTAGTAGTTTATTTTGAGTTTAATTAGTTTTTAATACAACATAATTAAGGTGAATAAAATTCAGATCTTCTAAGGGCTCGTTTGATATAAGAATGTAAGGTAAACATAATGGAAACAAATTTTATATAAAAAAATATATATCTAGATAAGAGAAGAATATTATTTTTTGTATGAAAAATAAGATAGGAAGGGTAATGATTAGAGGAGGATAGGGAAAATGATTACCTCTTGTCCAAATGAGTGATTGAAATAATGAGGAACAAAACCAATTTTATATGAAAAGTTTGGAGGGAAGGATAATCATTAATTTTTTTTAATAATGTATCTTAAATTATAAATGAACTACATTCATTTTCTTTCCGTCTACCTTTTTAAAATTTAAACCAAATGAGCCCTAAGATTGTTTAGTTAATTTTGTTAATCAATAGGGTCTAGCAAAACAAAAAGGACTTTAATTGTTTTTTTTTGTTTATGTTTCCTATATATTTTATGTAAACAAAATTCTACAAAATTGTAATTTTTCTTTTTAATTTTAATAAGGTTATTTTCAATATTTTCATTTTTATAAACATTAAAGAAAAACGGAGTTATTACACCAAAAAAAACAAAAAAAAAAAAACGGAGTTATATTTTTTTTGGTAGAAAAAAAAAACAAAAAAAAAACGGAGTTATATGATACAACATATAATAAGACATGTAGCTATCAAACACCTTATATCGATCAATTACCGGGTAAATTTACCAAAATACTGACATTAAACAGCAGTAAATACAGTATTATAAAAAGCTTTTTTTCCTTTAATTGTCGGCCTCTATACAAAAGGATAACGTAGGGTTTCGAATTAAGGTAACTTGTTAGAAATTTATGTGATTTCTATTTCATACATTTATCATCGATTTGTCTAATCATTTTTTATTACTCATGGGTTTTAATTCCGATGTTGATAGAGAGAAGGTGGTGGTGCCGGCGTTGAAGCCATACATCACATTCGAAGGCGCCGGAAGAGACGTGACGGTCATCGAATGGCACGACCGAGCTTGCGACCGCGATCCCAACGGCCAGCAGCTTCGCACCTACCGGACTGCCTCCGTCACTGTTTACGCCAACTACTTCTCCGCTAGGAACATCAGTTTCAAGGTACAAATAGCTAGTGTGCAAACTGTGCATCTTATTGTAACCACATTTTTTTAAGTCGGTTGAGGTTCAATTATAAAACCAATTTTGATGGTTGTGTGGATAGAATACTGCACCGGCGCCCATGCCAGGGATGGAAGGGTGGCAAGCGGCGGCGTTTCGGATATCGGGGGACAAGGCCTACTTCTCCGGCTGCGGATTCTACGGGGCGCAGGACACGCTTTGCGACGACGCGGGGCGGCATTTCTTCAAGGAGTGCTACATCGAGGGCTCCATCGACTTCATTTTTGGCAACGGTCGTTCCATGTACAAAGTAAGTATCCCCCTCAATAATGCTTTCAAGACTCAGGGGTATTTTGGTAATTGTACAAAAAATTAATAGTGCATTTTTAAGGAGAAAATTGTTGTACTATTCCCTAAACCTCCTAAAACTTTATTTCAAATTACACCTTAAAAATGTTAAAATCGGCTGACACGAACATCGTATAAATCTAACAGGGTTACATTTCAAAACTGATTGGCAATGAGAAGGTAGTCCGTCTAACTTTTATGTCAACACATCCCAATATTTTCAACGTGGGAACAAAAAAATATTTAAAAAAAAATTATTTTGCTAAATACTCCGTATTCGTATAAGAAACCATCTATAATTCAGGGCATTTTTTTTAAATCACCGCTTTAAAATCACTCCATTTTTTTTAATATGACTTTAGAATTATAAATACAATATAAAATATTAACTTTTATAAAAAAAAATTATACTTATTAATGCTTATAGCTTGTTGGGTATAAATATATTTTGTTACTTACCAATTGACCCCTCTTATAAATTAAATTGCACAATATCTCTTTATTTATTTTAGGAGTGCCACATACATTCCATAGCTACAAGGTTCGGATCCATTGCAGCTCATAGCAAGAGGGCTAGGGATGACAAGTCGGGCTTTGCATTCTTCAAATGCAAGGTGACGGGGACCGGCCCAGTGTACGTGGGTCGGGCCTTGGGCCCGTACGCCACCATCGTCTACTCCTTCACCTACTTCGGTGACCTCGTCTCCCACGGCGTTTGGGACGACAACAACTTGGACCACCGCCACGCCACCTCTAAAAATGAGTAAGCTTGGCTCTATCCTTGTTCTCTCTTCAAGCCATAGGCCCATAGGTTTTGATACATTAACGCAAATTACATAAAATCGCCTATAAGAATTAAAATTTTACAAAATTAATTACCCATGCTAAATTTTAGTTTTTAAATCCCTAACCAGGACACTAATCTATTTACAATTTTTTTTAAAAAAAAATCCTAAAGAAACTTGATTATGAAACTGTTAAAAAATTATATAAAATATCCATCTTTTTATAATTTTCTTAACAAGTTCGTACTTATTAATTGTAACTAGGAAACTGTTAAAAAAATTATAACTAAAACTAGATATCTTATCTATTTTTATCCATAAAAAAACGCACGTGAATAGTAAAACGACCTGTTTTGTCGAAGGAGGGAGTAATTTAATTTTACCATATGGTTATATATATGGTAGTTTCTACTTTTAAGAGTGATTTTGTGAAAACCTCCTATTTTAAGGTATTTTGTAATTTACCCCAAAAAAAATGCAAAACCTTTTTTATGAAGTGAAATTCAAATTCTGAATCCAAGGTCATGTGATGTTGTACGCACAAAAATGGAGTCTTGTGTTTGTAAACGTTGAGAAAATAACTTCCAAAAACCATCTTTGTTGTTATCTAAGGGGCGGTAATTAATATATCTCGTGATGTATGTGTGGTTATAACGGATCTACATTAATTCATTGGATCCCCAACTATCACGTGACAGAAAATTTGAATCACAAATGTGATCGATACATCGACGTTGTATTCCGATTATATACATGTATGTATTTCGTATATAATTTCGCATTGCCTTTGATTTTGTTGGCGTAGGACTACAATGTTCGGAACGTACAAGTGTTGGGGGCCAGGCGCAGAGACGATGCTGAGGGCATCGCGGGCGAAGGAGCTGGACTACGACACTGCCCACAGGTTCCTGGCTAAGAGCTTTGTCAATGGAAGGCATTGGATTGCTCCTTCGGATGCTTAATCTTTGGGGCATAATACAAATATCGTACGTCTTTGAATTGATATGCAACAAATTAAAGTACTCTCAGATACATATTGTGTAGAAATGATTGTATTATTCATTATTCATTTATTTATTGATTGGAATTTGTATATCTATGTTACTAGCTACATGTATGTATCAAGTTCCATGTAGTTGGAGAATTTGTAGAACAAATGTATCAATTGTGTCTGGTAGGGTTCATCTATCAATTGTATTATATGGAGTACTATATAAGATAACTTTTTTTATTTTCTTTTTATAATTTGGAAATCTATCATTAATCTCGCCCCCTCTTGGACAATAAACCATTTTGAAATTCTTTTAGTCTACTTTTTTCCTTATTTGAAATATTTGATGTTTTAGCTAAAATATCTTGTATCAAAAAACTTTTGGTATGCTATTAACAAGGCTAGTTTTCACCAAACGCACGACAAGAGGGTGCCGACACCGACAGAAGAAGTCGGCAAAGGAGGTGAGTGCTGGAGGCCGGTTGTGGAGTCGACAAAGGGGATAAGGCTGGTTTTTTCGACTCTGACGGAGGACTTGACAATGACAACGCGTTCCCCTGTGCTGTTGTGGAATCGGCAACGCGACCGTGCGCTTGAAAATACATGTGTATTATTATTTTTTTATTAAAAAGGGAAAATTTTGTATATGAAATTGTCAATTTCAATATTCATATTATTTTTTGTTTAAGGTCTATACTTGGTATTATTTTTGGACATTTTTCCTTTTTTTTTAACTCATTATGATTATTCATTTATCGATTTACCTTTTCACCCCAAGGGAAAACCCAATTTAAAAAAAATAATAATTAAACATTGTTTTAGAGAAAAAAAAATTTGAAAAACTTTTTTTTATACAAGTAAGAATTTGGATGAAGCTAATCCTACTAGACCACCACCCAAGAGCATCCTTGCGAATGAGAATACAAAGATGTCTATCAAACCGAACATTTGGACAGGCGACTGACGGGAAGAGCCGAGAGACGTGGTCAGCACATGTGTTAATATCCCTAAATAAAACTTTTCTTAATAAACCCGCATTTCACTAAAACAGTTCGATATGGAGGGAGTAGTAGATAATGTTCACTTAAACAAGACGATGAAGTTGTAGATCACAGGATGATAACAGAGTAGAACACTGACCTGAAAGAACATCATCTGGATCTTCTTGATCCTTTGGCTTGATTCGCTCGCGCAAAATTTGTACATATGCAGAGTTACTTGATCGGTCTTTTCAAAAGCACAACTGCTATATCGGCATTGTACATATTTGGTATAGTCACTAAGTTCAGTCCCTTCGGCATTAAAGCAAAACTATATATCCCGGGAACATGCTGACTCGGCAAGGTTGTTCACTGTATACCGGCAAAGATAGGATCATGATTCTTCAAAATGATGGTCTGTCTCATCATATATCTCCTCCTACATTGAACCAGAAACAGTTGAATAGGATTAGCCGAGTGCTCATGCTTCTCATGCTACGAGTTTATGTGAAATTGTAAATTAAAAGATTAGCAAACCTGCAAAAGCTCTTCAATGACATCCTCCAATGTTATTACTCCAACAGCTTCTTCCTCCTCGGGTACCTTAGGTAGAGGTTTGCCGTCTATCTCCAAGATGTCGGAATAGATGTCTCTGTTCCACTTTTTAGTTCGGGCTCCCCTACCCGATTTATTACTATGGGGAAAGCTCTTCCACTTTTGAAGGGACCTCTTTTGCTGCAAACTCTTCGCCTGCTCAGTTTGTTCCCCGTCAATCGTTAACTTCACCTCTGGATCTGTCAACCACCATCATAATAATATATAGCTCAGGATTAAGAAAAGAACGACCAATTCCGGTATAGAATAGGGCTGGTGACGGTGTAATACGTACTATCAGGTTCTCCATTTAGCTTCTGGCACTGTCTTACTACGACAGCCATGTGACTGTGACCCTTTTGAAACTCGTTCAATATGTCATACAATGGCATAGTATCCGGAACCCTGAAGTAAATTGTATATGAATTAGTTAATGAACGGCCCAAACAAGAATTCGGTAATGGTATAATTATGTTCAGATACAAGGGTTTACACATGCACAGATAAAATCAGGGATACCAGAAAAATAATAGTTCCACAGAAGGTTCGAGTAATTGGAATTGGACCCAGATGAATATAGAGATGTGAATAACCTGATTTAGAAAAGTTTTTTTTTCTAAATTAACTAGGAAAGACATACCTTGGGATTCTGCGAATTGTGACACTCTTCACAGGAACTTCATCGTCTGGATGGATGGTCAGCAAATTTTTCACCTAAAAGATAGAAAAGAAACTGAAATCAATAG
Source organism: Persicaria maculosa (assembly GCA_963922045.1). NCBI lineage: Eukaryota > Viridiplantae > Streptophyta > Magnoliopsida > Caryophyllales > Polygonaceae > Persicaria > Persicaria maculosa. Next base: position 21,202,053 of record OY998259.1, on the reverse strand, counting down.
AATTTAAAACATTGATATGTGGCACAAAATGAAGGGCTATCTAGATTCACATAATTTGCAACCTATCAATAATCAGTAAACCACAATGGAGAAAAATGATAGGAATGAATTGAGTGTAGTAGGCAATAAAGGAAGAGCAGCTAACAAGCCTGCAACTTTGTTTGGAGAACATACAGTTCCATTTTTCAATCTCAAAAAACACTAAATGAATCGCAAGAGTGTTTTCCATCATATTGAAAAAGTCCAAAAATCTGTGATCACATGTACATTTTCACTCTTTTACTTGAAGCCAGTTAGAAAGTATGGTTCGGATGATGTTAAAATACTAATAATTTATAATAGCATTCGGTCATTTCACAAACTTGAGCTAAGAGAAATGACCAAATATAGCAAAGCCAATATTATTTCAAGTTACATTATACTTCATATATAAAAGCCAACGGGGGTTCGTATGACTTTCAACTAGCTAAACTGAACGATCAGATACGAGTTAATGTTTGTAGATTTACAAAAAATTTGGCTAAAAAATGCTAATGATTTTTTACTAGTTAAATGAGACTCTTTTTTGGGTATGACAATTTTTTCAGTATCTCTCTGCATAAACATTATATACAGGTTCAATATTTAGTACCTTAGTATGCTCCAGTTGAAAACCCCAATTCCAAACATAATAAACCACTCAGGATGGGGCAAGATCAATTGTCATCCTTGCTCTTTTGTAAGCTTATCGTAAAGGTACAATTGTTGTTTCCCAGGAACACAATATAAAGGAAGTAGCAGCATTTAAATATCAGACATATCATTGACAATATCAATAATCTAGTGCCAACAGAATTGCATTTCAAAATGCAGATCGGGAAGAAAATTTGGACAAAATAACTAACTCCTAATACTAAATGACTTAATAATTAAAATCCTGGAATAGGGAAGCAATATGGAAGAAGTGGGGAAAACTAGTCAATTTGTGATAAAATCCCATTATCCCATATTATTAGTTTTAATATCATTATTAGTTTTAGTTTTTCAGATTCCAACTTCCTCTTTTTTCCCCACTTCTTCCATATTGCTTCCCTATTCCAGGATTTTAATTATTAAGTCATTTAGTATTAGGAGTTAGTTATTTTGCTTTCCCTAGTATAAAAAGAGGAGAACCTACACCTTGTAATGGGACTGGAATATGAATTGAATTACAGATTGAAGATTCCTCAAACCGGATTATTTGCAAGATATTTGCATCCCAGATGTCTATAAATCCTAGAAGCGAGATGCTTGCTTCTAGTGGGCTGTTACCGAGATTCTTCCTTTCAGATTCTATCTTCTTCTTTTTATCGTGGTTTGGGGTTCTAACATTTTGGGTGGTCAGCAAGGTGGATGGCAAAACTGGGAAGTCAAATATAGACATAACTCATAACAGTTCCCAATATTGCATGTATACAAGTATGGCAAATCACAAGCAGACATAATCAACTACTTAGCTTTTGGTACTTGATACACTAAATAACAAAATAAGCCAAAAAGTACATAAGCACGTAGATCAAATAAGTACAAATATTGAAATCAAGTAGGGGGGCAGTCACCAGAATCAATCCAATGATATTTGTTGGGTCCTCGTAATAGACTGGCACTCTGCTATGGCCTCTCTCCAGAATCAAGGCCATGACATCCCTGTGAATAAAGACAAAAAAAGTGTTACCTTCCAAGTAACCAGAATGGAAAAACTTGAGCTTCAAAAGGGTCCTTTGAGTGCCCAGACGATAGTTGTTTTCATTATTTTGACCTGTCAAGCTTTGAATTGATATCAACTGCAAAAGTGTCAGCTATAGGAGTCATTGCATCACCAACTGTTTTCTCAGACAATTCCAATGCACCAGCAATGATTGTTGTCTCGTCGTGTGTTAATTCTCCACCTTTTCCAGCCTGGTAACAAGTATTAGAATACAAATTTCAGTCACTTCTAAACAAAAAAACATAACGCATATGTTAACAGAGCACTGTTTAATGCCAGGACCAGAATCAACTAACAAATTATGAGTAACATTATGGATGCAAAAATGCATACCTCATTTCCATGCATATCGACAAGCGTCTTCAACTCAGCTCTGCGGAAAAGGGCCACATGTCCTTCCCCTAGCAAATAATCTAACAGCTGAACCATAATAGACACATTGCCAAGAAGATACTTAAGGATTAAACTTTAAACAAGCAGGGTCGCAAGGTCAGGTGGAGAAGAGAAGAAAAAGGGAAAACCAAAGCTAAGATTGAATGGATTGATCATTGATGCAGTTTCACCATCCAATATATGGATGAAGGAAGCAATATATTACCTTGCTTATAGGATACGCTACGGGAAAGCAAATCCAAACAAGTACACGGACAACTGGAGTAACAGCTGCACCAATTGCCAGCCCATAACGAGAACAAACTGACTGAGGTATGATCTGTACCATAGAATTTAAACAATTATCAGCTGTAAGAACTTCTAAGCAGTAAGAGTAATCAACAACAGTATTTCATTTTTCAAGGGATGTTTGAAGTTACATCTCTGCTTTATCTTAAAAAAAATTGTATTGCATTTTAAATTTAATAGGACTAAGTAAATTATTTTCATATACTGAACACCACAACGATTCAAAATCTTGGCTAATACCCAATCATTTAAGTTAATTATGAGAAAAAGCCATGGCTAAACAAAGGCTGGACCTAAGCCTATACTTGCCGTAGCTAATTCCTTCAAAAATGTTGAGAATATAGCTTGTAGATAAGAAGTGCAGGGAGTTAAAATTAGAATGCTTCTAAACTCATGAAAATGCAACCAAATCCAAGTTGCCACAAAACGTTTAATCAAAGCTGCTTGATCAGCTTCAGTTTTTTTTTACTAGCGAAATTGCCACACAAATCATATAGGATCCAAATAAAACAACAAACCTCGCCAAATAGAAGTATCAGAGTTACTGAAATCAAAATGGCACCCCAAGCTGTAACAAGGCTATCAAGGAAAATAGGAAGTGCCTGCCAATTGGGAGAAGAAAATGAAAAATTAGATGGAGAAGATGACTGAGCAAAACTTTTGACCATTCCAACAGTGAATACCTCCATAGCAGCTGCATTGCATATAAGAAGTGTGCAAAGTAATAAATGTTGATTCTTGACAACTGGCAGTATCTTCTCTATTGGAGGAAAATATAAACATCAGTAGCTGCACTTGTTAGGCTATTACACTCAGTAAGACATAGACTGAAAATTTGAAAAACAAATCCCATCAATTTTTCAGAATAATAAAAAGGTAGTTGTCCATGGGTGCCCCTTTGCACTTTCTAACAAACATTAAATAAGCCAATTTTACAAGACATGGTTCCTTGCTGCCCAAACTACAACAGCCCAATCTAATCACAGTGAACTTTCTAGACACCAATAAAACAGAATCATATACTACCAACTGGCAGATAAAACAAGCATTGGGTCTAGTCCGAATTTTACATTGGACAAAACCTCCCAGAAATTCATGCACCATGCAGACAAATAAAAACATTTTCAACGTCGCTGTCGATGGATATTAATGTTGCCCAACTTCCTAAAATATATTCCAGTCAACATAAAAAATATAACCAAAGAAAACTCAACCGAATATTTATGTTGTATTTTACAGTATTGAGCAACATCAGTACTGGATATTCCCAAAAAAGACATTTTGAGATTCCATGTATCCATATGAGGTTTGTTTCATTCAAAAAACAGCAACAGGTTCTTCCTTATTTTGCACTATTACCTCTTCTACCAGTTTGCTGTTTACAGCTTGTCATTTGGCATGAATAGTGCCTCGTCCAGAGTAGACTTAGTCTCAGATAATTGTATGATAAATAGTATCTGTATTCATGATTTGAAGCCTGCCTAATATGCCCTGGTTCAGACAAAATGTAACCCCATTTCCTCTTTCTTCTCTCTACCTCTCTCCTCTCCTTCTTACCTTCTCTTTAGAGGACATTGTTTGCACTCACAGCTATTTTTCCCTGGAAAAGCTAATCTGACTTGGGAATATTTTCAAGAAAAATTGCAATAACTGCCTTAAGATGGAAACTTGAAAACGCTTCCTCACTAAAGAGTAACTAACATTAGAAAATGATGTATTTCAATAACCCCTGCTGTACAGTGATGTATGTGTAATGGAATACATAAGACGGAAAACTACAAATAGCTCAACTGAAGCATCTTTTGCCCCCATAAGTCAAATGTCAATAAAACCTTCTTCTTTTGACACATCATCTCTCACACTTTCATCACAAAAATAAAGAACAATTCTTAAAAAACAATGATCTTAGATGTTCTAGTCCATCCACATCTACAATTCCACGCAAAAAGACCAACATCAATAATTGATTACTTGTTATCATGGTGATTTACTGATAAATGGAGGTCATAATGGATGGAAGTTAAGGGCAAGTGTCAGATATTTCTTAGGTCAAAATTCAAATCATCTAGTAAGTTGTAACTCGAACTAATTTCGAGTAGACAGCTGCCAATAAGAACATCAATTCTACAAAACGTAACCAAAAACTTTTACATATAGCAATCAATATCATACTAAGGGCAGAAAAGAAGTGCGGAGATCCTAAGTAAGGCTCTAACTTCTAATAGAAGGCCATTACAAGGCACTTTTACTTCAACATGGAGATATTTTACAAAATTACGTAGAACCGGGAAATCTCTTTGAACATTAAACAACGAAAGATCATTTCCTATACTCGCTACCCTTTGCAAAAACAAACATGTTGAATTTCATACAGCTAAGATTCAAATTGAAATATTTCACCAAGACAAGTTGGACACAAGAATAGAAAGGTCTTGAATGCCTAACAAAGCTAAATCTCTCAAGTGATCAACCTTCATTCAATCCCAATTCAGGAATTCGACTCAGGCTGGACAAAATTTCAAAAAATTAATGCTGCAAAACAATAGAAAACTCTATATTCATCTTATCAATGTAGCACAATGCATATATAGGACGATCACAGGGATTCAATGCATATAGAAAACTCTATTTCTTCTCTCGCAACCAAATCAATACACGTGTCCCGATCACACGTGTCCTAATCAGCACACGCAAACATAGCATAAGATTCGTCCATGGCGATACCAAATCAGTGCGTATCTCCATCAATCGACAGGCCAAATTCAAGAACAAATCCAAAATTTCTGGTAAGGAATCAACAACAGTACAGTACCGGCATGTTTGCGGTCGCCAGGGGTTCCAGATTTGGCGAGGACCTCGAGATCGACGAGGCTCATCGACATGAGACCGAGTGTGAGCCCGGACATCAAACCAGCAAACACCACCAGGAACACTATAATCGCGATGTTTATGAAGAATTGCGTTTCGCAGCATTTGTACTCGACCGTCATTGCGGAATCTCCCTCCTCTTGTCAGTCCCTCGGACACCGATAAGCTCGATGAGGACGTCAATGGCGGAAGTGGTTCGGGAACCCTAATTTAATGTCTGGAAAAAACACAGTTTTGTAGGCTTAAACTCTGGAAAACTGAAACACAGCCCTGAGACAGCGTGTTTGGGGCGGTGGTGGAAGACGGTACCAGATTATCACGGGGACACGTGGCACCTCCACAATAAGAGATTTGTTTTTTTGTGTATTTTTTAATCTAAAAAAAAAAAAGATTTCGCCTTTTTTTCTAATGATTTTCTGTTTTTCGCTTACGGGTCCGTTTGACAATGCATGTAGCTTTTCGGAGCTTTTGTTTTTAATAATTTATAGTTTTTAAATAAGTTAAATATAAGATTTTAATTTAATTAGCTTTTGAAATTGGATTTTCAACAGCTACTAACCGCAAGTTTTTCAGAATTCTATTCATTTTCTCATATCTACTAGTTTATATAAGCTACTCTATCAGCTGAGTTACCAAACACTTTACTAGCTTATAAAAACTCAAATTTAACGTATATTTAACGCACTTAATCCATCAGCTTCAGCTACCCTATCAGCTTCAGCTACCCCATCAGCTTCGTGTTACCAAACTAACCCTACGACTACAAGTTTTATCTTCGCTTTCTTTTCCTTGAATACACGATGAAATTTTTTTATTTAAAAGAAAATGAAAGAGATTTGAAAGAAAAAACACTAACAAATGAAAAATATGAATCCAAAAAGTCAAATAATTGAAGTATCAAGAGAAAAAGGATGAAAAAGTGACAAATTATATGCTCATCCTTTGATTTATTTCTTTTGGCAGTGTGGAAAAAGGAAATCATAAAATAAAGTTGATACTTTATTCGATGAACACAAATGTAATATATGAAAATTTTATCTTAAAAATTAAGAATAAAAGGAGAAAAAAATTGCAAGATTTATATAAATGGAGTCATCATTCATCACCCCTACGATATTAGAATTATTGATTATTGATGCAAGTCAGTAGTCACGCAACAATCACCATTTATTTTTGCTTGATCATGTCATTCCCTTGCTTTTTGTAAAGAAAGATACTTTGAGTCATGGCCATGTTTATCAAAAGATACTTAAAATACTAGAAATATTATTATTTTATTCTTCTTTCTCCGTCACATAATCCAAGCATCCCATTCTCATTTTTTCCACTTTATTAATAACAGCCATAGTATCCCAAAACTCATCTTTTTATACCCACTTAATTTACAAATATACCCCTCCCCAACAATTATTTATATTCTCGATTATATTATTATATTCATTTATTATTATTAAAATATTAATATTAAATTAATTATGTATTTTATTTCTTGCATTATTTATTATTTCAAATTATTTCATAATTATAATTCAATTTTTTGGATTATATTTTGAATATTTATAATCAAAGAGAATTATTTTTAAAAAAATACAGACAAACATATTCAAAATTAATGTCTATATGTAGATAAAAATGAATATAGTATTGTGGTATTTTTTTATTTTTTATTTTTATTACCAAAATATTGCTTTTAATGTGTAAAATAATTAAACCAAACGGAGAATCTACACCGTTCATCACGCAACACGTGTCGCAAGATGCCACTAAGCTTCTCCAAGCCCAGTCCAGCAGTGACAAGTGTCCTCCTTTGCTGCACATCTTGCAAATGCTTGCCAACACATGTGTTTGGTGGGCCCACAACTTTACATTGTAGTATCGATACTTCGGAAGAATCTTTGTATTATCGCACAAGCCACTATTATAATTTTTTAATAATAAAAGTGGTAGTATCCCTACACAGTACTCCACCGATAAAACTGCTCTAAGGAATTGACGTATAAAATGTTATAATGTGATTTTGAGATTAGAAAGCAGACCTTGGACCCAATTGAGTTCACTAGCCGTGTATGACATGCTTCTATACTCACTCTCAGCTGAAGACTTAGAAACAACTTTTTGTTTCTTAGATTTCCATGAAATGAGAGCTCCCCCAAGAAAAACATAGTATCCTGACAATGACCTGCTTGTATCCAGGCAATTACCCTAATCTGCATCACTGAAAGCTATGAGACTGAGGTATGAGATGGCAGGATAGGTGTTGTGAGCTGAATCTGCCATATTTTACAGTAACTTTTATATCGATTTCTGCATACATTTGCATTCATTTGGGCTAAGATAGTACAGAATCTATGTAGTTTATGTTTATTTGCCAAATTATGGAATCTACACCAGTTTCTGTTTAAATCGCAGAAATCGAGGCATTTTACAACAATTCTACAGAAGGTCAGAAAAGCTCGGAAATCAGCTACAGAAGTCCAAGGTCAAGGAAGCAGCGGAACCAGTCGAATCAATCTGAGAGTCAAGTCTACTCGATCTCGAGTAAGCCTTACTCGATCTCGACAAGCAAAGTCCGAGCAACCTTGTCGACAGAGCCTGATCGAGAGCCAGACCAGACCAGCTCCGGAAGTCTACTCGATCTCGACAAGCCCTGGTCGAGATCGACGAGGCCTAGGCACCACACCCGGAGTCGACAAGGAGAGAGACTGAGGACGAGGACGCCGAGCAACCCTACTCGATCTCGACTACGCCTAGTCGAGATCGACAAGACCCACCGTGCCAGTCCGAGTCCTTGCCGAGGAAGAGTTGCTCGACCAAGAAAGACACACCTCTACTCGATCTCAACGAAGCTTGGTCGAGATCGACGAGCCCCTGAGTCCAGATCCGAGCCAGTCGAGAAAACCTACTCGAGGAGACCTAGTCGGCAACACTTTTCTACTCGAGGTCGACTACGCCTTGTCGAGGTCGACGAGCACTGTGAACCCTGTCCGAGCCACATCGAGCAGAGCTAGCCGGGAAGTCCAGTCGACGATCAACCCTACTCGAGGTCGACGAGCCTTTGTCGAGGTCGAGTAGCCCAGTTCCCGCAGACGAGTCGACTTGTGCAGTCCGAGTCAAATTGGAGTTGCTTGGGCGCGAAGGAACTCGAGATGGCCGAAGATCTATCCGATTCCATCATCATCTATCCAAGGAGCAAGATCTATCAACATCATGAAGACTTACCCTATTTAGTTTTATCTCTTCCTTATAGATTTATTTCCATTATACATTTTATTTATCTTTTGAAGCTTTAGATATAATTTTAGATATAGATAGATATCTTCTTTCCTAGAATAGCTAGGGAATGAAGGCTATAAATAAAGCCCTAGGGGCTGGTTTTTCATTCATTCCAATTCACAATCAATTCAATTCAAGTAAGTAGGATAGAGAGAGAGAGTTTGTAGCAAGCAAGGTGGAGAGGCGAAAGCGGATTTGTCTTGTCGGTTGTAAGCTTTCTTTATTTAAATTAATGCAATTTAGTTCCTTTTGTTATTTAATGTCTTTCTTGATGATGAAGAGCGAGTAGTCCACCCACTTCTGGGGCTGGGGTGAGCCCGACGGTGGCCATGTGAGGCGTTGCGATAAAGGTCAGATTTTGTTATGCGATTTGTCTTCTATCCCTATAAGCATGATTCTTTTGCAAGAGTTGAAGGTGATCCTTGTTTGTATTATTGAAGCGAAAGTGATCTTAATGCAACTTGGATTAATTATGTGAAAAAGGGTTAGTAACAATTAGGGTTTATGCGAAAGCCTCTATATGCCTATTTGTTAATGACGAAAGTTATTTGATGGAAAGCATGATCTTTTATGCCTTTATGTGTTACTTTGCATGGTTATCGTTGTGGTGTTGAAACCATGGCTTTGGAAGTCTTTTAGCATATTGATTTATTTCTGTCGAAATTCTGAGTTCTGTGTTTGATTCTGCAAATTTAAGTTTTCTGCATTCTTGTCGACGTAGAGGAGAGCCTTGTCGAGATCGAGTAGCTGTGGTCGATCTCGAGTAGGACTTGTCTAGGTCGAGTTGAAGCTTTCTCTGTTGTCGTCGATCTTCAGTTTCTGCCTTTGCTGTTCTTGTCGATCTCGAGTGGGGGTTGTCGAGATCGAGTTGATTTGTCTGCCTCGAGTTGTTTTGCTTTCGTTTCTATTTTCTGTTGTCGACCACCTTAGTCGATATAGAGGACAGCTTACTCGAGATCGAGTAGCTTCTGTGTCCTCAATTTACTTTCTGCTTTGCTTTGTCTTTTCTGTCTTCGCCTTGTTTCTTGCTTTTGTTTGTTCTTTTCTGTTTTATTTCTGTTTCTGCCTTTGTTTCTGCGTTTCTGTCTTTCTGCTGCTTTGTCTGTGAGAATTTACAGCTACCTGAGAACTGCTGACGTGCTTCCTCGTGGATTCGATCCTGACTTTCTCTTACTACAACGGGAGGAAGTCTTGTATTTATTTGCTGAGATAGGGAAGTCAGTCTGAACTTTATTTCATATTTATTTCATACTTGACCATCCTCCTGCAACAATAGGATAATGCAAAATTGAAACTGCCCTTCAACTATCTGAGGAGATAAAGTGCAGCATTCCAATGAGGTGTGCGAGGGCATTGCAGATATTGACTTAATTGCTGTATTGTGAAGGAAATATTAGGCCGAGTGAAAGTCAAATAAAGGAGACATCTTATCAATCTCCTATTCACCTCTAGATGGTCAATTGGTTCCCCATCTGTAGCTGATAATTTTGTGCCTCTCTACACAGGGAAAGATGCAGGCTTACACTCCATCATGTTTGCATCATGTAAAATATCAAGGACATACTTTATTTGGTTTAACAAGATCCCTTCAGAAGATCTTGAGATTTCCATACCCAAGAAATACCGAGCAACCCCAAGATCTTTGATAATGAAAGTTGAGTGCAAGGCCTCCTTTGTGGAAAGAATTTCTTTACCGTCACTGCCCATCAAAAACATGTCATCCACATAGACCAAAGCCACATTAAATGACTCACCAATGGACTTAGTGAACAAAGAATAATCGATCATGTAAGGACTGAACAAAGCCAAACTTTTCCCAAGAACTTTGTGAGTTCCAAATTCCATTATCTGCTTGCCTGTTTTAGTCCATACAAAGATATGTGAAGCTTACAAACTTGACCATGAGCAACCTTACTGTACCCAAGAGGAGTTAACATATACACTTCCTCATCAAGAAATCTATGAAGAAATGCATTGTTAACATCCAATTGATGCAAATTCCAACCCTTAGCTGCAACCAAAGCTAAAACAATTCTGACTGCCACAGGTGAAAAAGTTTGTTTATAGTCTTTGTCTTTAATCTGATTGTAACACTTAGCTACAAGTCTAGCTTTATACCTGTCAACATCTCCACTTGGTTTATACTTGATCTTGTATATCCAATAAGAACCTATAACCTTTTTACCAGGAGGCAAATCAGTTATAGACCAAGTATGATTTCTTTCTAATGCATCAATCGCAGCTTGCATAGCTATCTGCCATTTCTCATCATCTTTGGCTTGAGCATAGGTTCTAGGCTCAAATGTAGTATACAAATTGATCAAGGATTGCACATAAGAGGGTGATAAATGGGCTAGATGTTAAACTGAGAACACAGAAAATGACTGAGACATAGAATCAAACCTAGTAGGCAGATGTGAGCATTTATATTCTTGTAGTCTTTGAGGTCTGTGAATAGGTCTCTTGGTAGGTAAATCAACAACAATAACTAGCCTGTGAACAGGACTAGGAATTTTTGTGCTTGAATTCATTCTCAATGGGGATTGAGAATCACCAACAACATTATCAACATCAGCAACAAACTCAAATGAATTCTCAATGGTAGCATCAAGCATAGCAGACAACTGAACAATGGGAATTAGGCCATCAGATGAAGCTGGATTTACTAGAGGTAGCCTATGATGTGAAGGGAAGGAGTTGCCTGACTGAACAAGAGATTTATAAGGAAACTGGAGCTCATGAAATTTCACATGCCTGCTAACAATTAGAGCATGTCTGTCAATTTCAAACACTTTGAATGCTTTCTGATCAGGAGGGTACCCTAGGAAAATGCATCTTATTGCCTTAACTCCCAGCTTGTCTCTAGCATCATTTGGTTGATATGCATAGCATAAACAACCTACAACTCTTAAATTCTCAAATGAAGGAGGTTTGCCATTCAAAACCTCAAAAGAGGATTTCCAATGTAACACAGCAGATGACATTTTATTTATCAAATAAGTTGCACTGAGTACACATTCACCCCAAAATTTAATGTTTAATAGCACGAGCTGTTTCAATCAAATGACGACGCTTCCTCTCAACCCTCCCATTCTGTTCAGGAACCCCTGGGGCAGACCTTTTCTGAACAATCCCATGTTGTTCAAACAGATTTGCACAAGACTTTTGAGTAAATTCTGTGCCATTATCTGTTCTTATGTACTTTACAGTGGCATTGTACTAATTTTTCACCAATGCAATAAAAGCTGCAATCATTCTAAACACTTGAGTCTTATCTTGAATCAAATAGACCCAAGTGGCTCTAGAGTGGTCATCCAGAACGGTGAGGAAGTACTTAGCTCCACACAAAGAAGCCTCTCTGTAAGGGCCCCAAACATCCATATGCACCAATTTAAAAGGAAACTAGCAATTGAATTACTTGCAGAAAAGGACAACTTGTGATGTTTAGTTATATCACATGAGTCATAGGAAAAACCACTAAGATCACACCCTTTACACAAATCCAATTGTTTCATCTTAGACACTGACAAATGACCAAGTCTGGCATGAACCAACTCTAAACTGGCCACTTTATTACAAACACTCTGAGAAGATTTATTCAAAGACAAATTAAAAGAACTGCCAACATGAAGTCTAATAGACTTGACTCCAACTGCACTGTCTGAAGCCTTCAAGTAATAAAGCCCTCCATCTTCACTTCCTTTAGCAATGATGCATTTAGTGGTAAGGTCCTGCAATACGCAGGCAACTGCATTAAAACTAAATTCCAATCTCTGTGCCTTCAGAATCTTTGACACAGATAGCATATTATGTTGAAACTGAGGCACAAATAGCACATGATTCAAACTCAATTCTGTAGAGACAATAATAGTACCAACTTCTTTAACCAAAAAGGAAGTACCATCAGGCAAAGCAAGAGATATCACTCTATCCAAAGAATGCATCTCACATAAGATACTTTTGTCAAAAGCAATATGATATGTGGCCTCCCAGTCCACAATCCATGACAACTTATCTGATTTGTTACTACCAACAAGAAATAAAGGAGAAATTCTTTTTACCTGCAAAGTTGACAAAAACATGATTAACTAATGAATCACCCCCATCCATGGGAGCTTTGGCGCCTTTCATCAATTTCACAATTTCATGAAAAATAGCATTCACCATGCTAGGATCTGTTTTAACACCTTCTGTCTCCAAAGGATTGTCAAATTGACATTCCAATTGCTGCCCTTCAGCACTAGCAGCAAACTTGTTAGAACCACTTAAGCTTCCTTTCTCAAATTCACTGCCCCTTGGACCTTTGAACCACTCAGGGTAGCTACCAGTTTAAAACAAAAATCCTTAGTGTGCCCCTTCTATTTGCAGTAATCACATTGACGCTCGTACTTAGCCTTCTTAAAGTCATGTTTCATCTGCTCAATGAACTTCCCTTGATTGGATCTGTTCCCAATAGCAAAAACACTACCATCAACTTGCTCATTTCTGCTCACTGTCAAAGCATTCATGTCTGATTGCAAACTTGTAATTCCTTTCTGTCTCTCAATCTGCACAACCATCTAAAACACTTTGTTTAATCCAGGCATAGGATCTATGGATAAAACATTGTTCCTAAGATACTCATAAGTATCATTGAGTCCCATTAAGAACTGCATCACTTTAGCTTTGGTTTCCCTTTCTAAAATCCTTTTCAGAATCACACAACTGTAGTGACTAATCTCTTCACAACTGCAGACAGGTAGGGGATCCAAAAGTTGCAGCTCATCCCAAATCCTTTTAAGTTTCCCATATTAAATAGACACATACATGTTTTCTTGCCTCAGATTACTAAGATCCCTTCTTAACCGGTAAATGAGAGGATCATTAGATTCATAAAATCACTCACGAATCTCGTCCCATAGTACCTTAGACGACTGGACATACATGAAATGCTCTTCAATTTCGCCCGTCATAGAATTAATCAGCCAACACATGGCCATGTAATCGGCTCTACTCCACCTCTCAAAATGATCACTATCCTCATCAGGTTTAACACAAACACCCGTAATGAAACCTAATTTTGCCTTTGCACCTAGTGTCGTTCGCACTCCTTTACTCCAACTAGTAAAGTTGGTTCCATTGAACAAAGTGGACACTAGTTGTATCTTTGGATGATATGATTTCGAAAGATAATACAGATTGATATGAATATTGTTCATACCTTGAGAGAATTCTCCAAATTGAATGGGATTTGGAGCAAATCCAATTCTTGCATTAACACTTCTGCCAGCTCCTGGCGCCGGTGGAGTGACAAAGATTCCTCTTTCTGCTCCCATTCCAGCTCTTGCGCTTCCGTTTCCAGATCCAAAACCTTGATTTTGATTTTGCGGAATTCCATTACCTCTTTCAGCCATGCCAAAAGATCCAAATCAGAAAAATAAAAGAGAAACGAGATGTAGAAACTCGAGATCTCAGAAGAACAATAACCAGAAACTCAAGATCTCAAGGAGATCTGTATAGCTCTGATGCCATTTCAGAAAATGAAATTGAAATAAAAAATGAAGGATTTCATACAGTGGCGGAGCCAGGATTTTCGGCCAAGGGGTGCTAAAAAAATTTCATGAAATATTTGTTTTTGTGTATACTTATTAAGAATATTTTTTCAAAGAAAATATTTAAAAATTACTAAAATTTTGATTTTTTAAAAGGTTTTTTTGTATTTAAATAGTTGAGAGTAATGACAAAAAGAAATAGAAGAGAAACAAAAAAATATACGAAAAAATCACAAAAAATTACTTTTAAAACAATATTGAAAGAAAAGGTTAAATGTATAATTTAAACATAAATATGACATTCTTTTAATGAAATAGTTGATAGAAGCAAAAAAAAATATAGAAAAATAAAAAAGAATTAATGATATGGTAAAATAAATAAGAAGTGTAAGAGTTGGGATTTGAATTCAAAACCTTTTGATTCTATATTTTCTTCCTTCATTCCTTTACCACTTGTGCTATTTAGCACTCTTGTCTCAGGTACCTTTTAAATATCTTATATTAACTTTAAAATAATAAATATATGCAAAAAAATTAATTTTTTTTGTATTTTTTTTCCATAGGGGTGCTCCAGCAACCCCAAACACCCCCTTGGCTCCGCCACTGATTTCATAGCAACCATACAGAGGTAAGTTTGTTACAGATTTTCTTGAAGTCTGTAGAACACAAAACCACCTATTTATACAGAAGAAGAGAGGGAGCGTCTAACCACCAAAACCGAATTATAAAACACTAAAAGACCAAACTACCCTTCAACTAACACTCTCTACAATTTGTTTCCATTCATATGGTTAAATATGAACAGTGAGTGTGGTTAATCATAAATATTTATTCTGTATATTATTAGTTTTATAACTATCAATAATTATCATATAAAATTGAAAAAAAAGTAAGTTTAAATTTGAAAGCTATTGAAATGCAATTTAAATTAAGAAAACCCAATTAAATTGACCATGTAAAAAACTTGATCGGCTACTCTATCAATTGATAAAAGTGGGGTATTTGACTTGTTTATCTTCTCAATCACAAATTTACCCTTATATTCTTTAAATAAAAGAGTATTCTTAAATAAAGCACGTGTCTTCTTATTTCATCGGACATTAAAATACAAAATTTTATATTCATTGGATGCTCTAAATCTAAAGCACTAGATTTCTAACACTAGTGTCTTAAATTACTCTTTAAATTAATCAAAACAATTAATATGCAGGTAATTATACATTCATACATTTTGTTTTTCTTATATCATAATTGAGCTCTTTATATTTGGATGAAATGCAATATAAGTCAATTAACAATATTTTATTCACATATATTAAAATTAAACTCTAATTGGCGTGGAAAGAGAGATTTTTGGACATGTGGACGACAAAGCAATAGATGCCTAGCTAGTTTAATTTGATACATGAGACGATGACAATGTTTAACACTGAGGTTGCTGTTGCTTGCTCCGAATTGTGAACTCGCACGTGTGTACTTGCCCGCATTCAAAACGTACATATTTGCTGACTTATGTTTAATTTCATCACCCCTACTTTCGTATTTCGTCATATATTGAATAACAAGGGTGATTTAAGAGTCCATTTGGTATAAGGTTATGTAAGATAAGTAGAATGAAATTAAATTTTATATGAGAAATATATTTAAGTGAAGTTTTGTGAGTTTATATGGGAAAAAAATTAATGCTTATTTTTGTATGAAAAATAAGATAAAAGATTTAATAATTAGAGAGGTAAGATATGATTGTTTAGAAGATTGGTTTAAACAAACTTGTCTCATATACCTGATGGAATTGTGTCCTTAATTTAATGTGCAATGACTAAACATGGAATAGGGCAATTGATATATATATTCAATCCGATTATTTTAGGAGTCGTAATGCTTTGCTAGAAGCCAGCTACGATTAATGGGGTTAAACAGTTTAAGTTCATAACTATTATAAACGGGTCCTATGAGGTCATACACTTTGAGTTTACAGGCTAGATATACAATTTGATGATTGATTTATTATTAATATAAATATGTGATTTATTATTAATAAGTAATATTATTTATTTTGAAAATAATTAATTAATTAAAGAATTTAATTAGGGAGTTACAATTAGATAATTAATTGGGGGTTACGTACAACTTACAAGTTATACAAGACCACGGTTTTGCATGACTTTTTGGCTTACCTCCTAATTAATGGATCTAATTTCATTCTAATTAAAAGGGTTGCTAATCACCTACGTATTTTTTTTTGATTAGGTAAGAATTCGGATGGGGCACGGGACCCTCTACCCGAAAGCATCCTACCGGATGAGGTCAAGGAGACCTGTATCAGTATAGAAATTGGTTCCCCTGGTAGAGTAGCTAAGGTGTGCAACCTTATCTGCCACTCGGTTACCAATGTGGGGAATGTGAGAAATCCGTACGTTCTCTAACTCCATAAGAAGGGTTCGAATGTCAGTCAATATAAGCTCAATTTCCCAGGGACATTTGGTGTTTGTTCGTAAGGCATCCGTAATTATCTTAGAGTCACCCTCAATTATTAAGTTGTTTAAGTTGAGTTCCTTTGCCTTTTCGATCCCTTGCCTTAGCACAATTGCTTCTGCCATTAGTGGTGTATGACCGCCCATCATTTTTCCTCCTATGCAGACAGGGTTCCCAAGACAGTCGCGATAAATGAAACCTATCGAGCTTTTTGTGGACGAGATAGATGAGCCATCAAAGTTTAACTTAAGCCAGCCAATTGGTGGTTTTTTCCATAAGTTCCTTTTTCCCTGGGATCTCAACTGTTTTTGTTCCTGTTGCATGTTTGTATTCTTTTTGGGTGGATATAGTTTGTCAGCTCTCTTCCAATTTTCTACGTTTCCTAAGATGAGTTTTTTAATACTTTCCGCGGACGGAATTGGAACATTTCTGAAGATTGCTTGATTTCTCGTATGCCATATGGTCCACCACTTGAAAGCTAGATTTTGCTTGTTTTCCTTAGAAAGATTGGTACTAAGAAAGTGCATGATTTGGTCCATATCTCTGTTTTGGGATATAAGTGTGTCAATTGCCCTAGCAATATTTTGAGGAAATTGTGCTTGGAAGTTATTGTAGGGGCATTCTAGGAAAAGATGGATATCGTCCTCTTGACCATAGTTACACAGTGTACATGTAGTGGGTACTGCAATACCCTTTTGAGCTAGTCGCAAAGCCGTTGGGAGCCCATTTTGCTTAATTTTCCATAGAAAATTTTTAACTTTCGGAGAAGCGTCAATCTTCCATATCCAATTATAGTCTGTCGTAGTTATGTTTGTTGAGTTTGAAACTAAATTGTAGGCGCTACTCGTTGAAAACCATCCCTTGTTATCTGGCCACCAATAGAGTCTGTCCTCGAAGCTGTTAATCGGTAATGGAATCTTAATAATATCTTCAACGATGTTTTCTGGTAGGACCGACTCTAATTTCTCTTTCCACCACTGACCGCCCAAAATATAATCACTTACAGTTTCATTTTCAGAGTTTTGGGTATTCATTATGTTGTTAATGGAGTTGGTTGTTATCCAGTTGTCTTTCCAAAAATTGATAGATTTTCCATTGCCCACAGACCAAATAAGCCCAGATTTGAATTTTTCTGTTAATGAGCGTAGTTTGGTCCATTGCCAAGAAGCATTTCCTTTTTTCTTATAGTTTAGAATGTGTTCATTTTTTAGATATTTATATTGGATAATTTGAACCCAGGGGTTGTCTGGTTCTGCTAGTATTTTCCACAGAAGTTTTAATTGAAGTGCTTCATTCATGTTCTTTGTTTTACGTATGCCTAGTCCCCCAGCAGCTTTTGACTTGCAGATTTTATCCCACCCTATAAGTGGGCTATGTTGTGCATCCTTATTCCAGAAGAAAGTTCTGTTTATTTGGTCAAGCTGTTTATGTATCGAAGCAGGGAACATGAAACTCTGCATAGAATACAGCGGTTTTGATGACAAATTGGAGGTTATTAGAGTTGCCCTGCCCTGTTGGGATAACGCATTTGCTCGCCATTTACTTAGTTGGTCTTTTGATTTGCAGATTAGTTCACCAAAGGTATCCTTTGCCACGCGTCCATTGATGATAGGACATCCAAGGTATTTCTCTAGGCTTTTCTCAAAAGGGATATTGAGGACGCCTTCAATTTCTCGTGCTCTTGTTCTAGAGATGCCTGGGGTGGTTTGAAATGCGGATTTGTGATAGTTGACTTTTTGACCTGAGAATCTGCAATAGTCTTCAATAATTTCCTTAATTTTTAAGCATGACGAGTTATTTCCTTTGCTAAAGATTATTATGTCGTCCGCGAATGCTAGAAAAGGAATTTTAGGGCCGGAGTTGCCGAATTTGAATCCCACACCGTTGTTGCTAGTGTTCATTTCTAGAGAGAGTTTTCGAGCTAGAACTTCCGCCCCAAGGAGAAATAGGAATGGGGAGAGGGGGTCTCCTTGACGTAGCCCTTTGGAGGGTATGAACGGCTCTGAAGGGCCATTGTTTACTAAGATAGAGAAGGAGATAGTAGACACACATTCCATAATCATATTTACTAAATGTGGGTGGAAGCCAAATTTTTGTAGTATGTGTCTTGTGTAATTCCAGTCTACTCTGTCGTAGGCTTTTTCCATGTCGAGCTTCATTGCAATCCATCCCTGGACACCCTTACAGTTTCGGAAGGAGTGGAAGAGTTCATGCGCTATGAGTATGTTGTCTTGAATCGCTCTATCAGACACAAAAGCCCCTTGGAGGGGATGAATTAGTTTTCCCATTATGGTCTTCAGGCGTTCAGTGATTATTTTTGAGATGATTTTGTAGATGGTCGAACATAAGCTTATTGGTCTATAATGAGCAGTCGTAGAAGGATTATCATTTTTTGGGATTAGCGAGATGAATGTATGGTTTATTTGTTTGAGAAGTTTTCCAGTGTGAAAGAAAGCTTTGACTGCTCGTATGATATCTTTTCCAATTATGTCCCAATATTCCTTGTAAAATTCTGCTGTCATTCCGTCCGGTCCCGGGGACTTGTTCTTTCCCAACCTAAAGACGGCGGACTTAATTTCACTATTTGATGGTTGTTGTATTAGCATTTTATTTTCTTCGGCTGTGATTGCTGGGTTTATTAGGGCAATATACTCTTCTAATCTGTTGTTTGAGTAAGTTTGCTCCTTAGAGAATCTTCTTTCAAAGTCTTTTTTAATTTCTTCTTTCACATTTTCTTCACCGATGATTTGCGTTCCTTCTGCTGACGTAATTGATCGAATAATTTTTCGATTCCTTCTACCTGATGCTACTCTATGAAAGTAGGATGAATTGATGTCTGCTAGTTTAAGGTGTTTTGATTTCGCTCGCTGTAGCCAGAAGGTCTTGTGAAACAGGAGCAACTGTTCTTTCTTTTTTATTAAGTTTTGTTCTTTAATCCTTTCTCTGTCATTTTGGGGGTCGTTATTTGATGATTGTATTTCAAGAATCGCGTCTTCAACTTCTTGTAATTGCCGAAAGATATTTCCAAAGGTTTTTTTGTTCCATAGGTTTGCTTTTTTCTTAAGGGTTTTTGTTTTCTGGACCAACCGGAACATGGCTGACCCGACACACAATGTTCTCCAGGATTGCTTAATAATGTTTCTAAAATCCTTTCTTTCAAGCCAGACATTTTCAAACTTAAAAGGAGGGGCTTTGAAATTAGAATTCTGTGAGAGACAGATCGTTATTGGACAGTTGTCCGAGGAAGAGAATGCACCATTCTTGGTTGCGAGATCTAGGTAAGCTTGGATAATGTCATGATGGACTAATACTCTGTCAATTTTTTCATGAATATTAGCTGGCCCTGAAGCTTTTTTCCTCCAAGTAAATGGGTTTCCAAATGATGGGATGTCGATTAGTGAGCAAGCATTTTTGAAGTTCGAAAGCCGCAGAAATCTACATGGTAGGGTTTCCGCCCCACCACTCTTGTCTGAGGGTTGTGCTATTTCATTCAAGTCTCCCATAATTAAGCAGGGCGTGCTTTGTTGGTTAATGAGTACCGCGAGTTCAGACCAGAACGCATCCTTGTCACTAGCATTAGGGGAGGCATAGACAAAGAACATTCTGCACTCGAAATTTGTTTTCTGATTTGAGTACTGCACACCAATTATTCTCGGTAGATGAGTTATGATTGAGATTGTTTCGTTCTTTAGAGAGTTTTCGTTCCAAATGAGTCCAATTCCCCCAGACTTCCCTACAGCTGGAGACCAACAAGCGTTAGTGTATCCTGCATTTTTCCACAACGAGTCGCTTGGTTCTTTATCAGTTTTGGTTTCTGCCAATATAACCATTTGGATGTGTTCCACCTTGTTCCATGCACTTATATTTGTCCACAGGGTTGTTTTTACGATACCTCTACAGTTCCAGAAGCGAATAATCATGACTTCCTCTTGTTAGTACGGTTGAGCTTAAGGTGATCTCTCCCATACCCATTTATTACTCTTTTAATGTTTGTTCTTTTCTGTATCGAATGTGACTTTTGTGTATTTTCCTTTCGAGTTTTTCTAAGGATGTTGAATTGTCCCACTTTTTCTTGCTTCTGCGCATTAATCCCAGACCACAATGTATTAGCATGGGCGGGCAAAAGGTAACCCTCCCATACCAACACTATACCCTTTTTGTGATTTCTGTTATCTTTTTTAAGGTAGAGTTCTTGCTTGAGATTCTTATATGTGTTTTTAGCACTGTTGCAACTTTCAAAATTACTCGGTTCAACTGCTTGAAAGCTAATTACAAAATTGATTTCGATAGGGATGGGAGAGTTGTTCCCCTTGGCCTCATTCTGCACTAATAATTCTAGTATATAAATTTGAGATTTAGCATTGGTTTTTGTACCATAATGAGTTGAACAGAAAGGGATTATGGTGGAAAGAAGTATGGTTTGTTTTTGTTTCTTGAGCTCATGTGTTGACCATCTCTCTGTTGCTCGCTTAACACTAGATAAATATTCAAAGGATGTGAAGAAATATAACCCAAAGAGGGGGATCATTAGATAGCATGGGTATAGATCAGAGTATTTCACCAACCAAGTCTCCTTAAGAAAGGAAAGTGTAAAATAAATTGGTCTCTTGTAAACAGAACGCCACCACATTTTGGAAACAATATAGCATCTGGACACAAAGCATCGCTCAATCAATATTTTCTCAAAATCCCGATAGAAGGGAAAGAAATCAAAATATTCACTAGTGCAGCATGTACAATATGAATACCAGCCAACAATCTCCACCATAGAAGATCGATAGGCGCTAGACAGGCATAGTATTTTGATGGGATTAAATTCCCTAGAAATCTTAGACGTAGCTTTATATAGTGATGTGAACATATAGAGATTAGACAAAACCACTACTATAATGGGTGAGCTAATCCCTCCCTTTACTTTGGTAATCCAACAGGTTAGAGGAGCAAGCCAATCACTATGGATGGAGTTTGGTAGGAGGAGAAGATTGTTATGGAGCCACTTATACACATAGACTACTTTACTCATATCATAAGGCTTTACCCAGATCAGTCTGATAGCGACAATGACAGTCAAGAGATCGATTACAGACCAAGATCGACCAACAGATATCAAATGTGACAGGCAGAGCACATGGTGACTCAAATAAGGACTGCTAGAGATACCCTTAATCCACAAATTGGTCAAGAATAGGCCACCCAGGACACAGTTAACCCAACTACGAGGCCACACCGGGGCAAACTTGTAAACCTAATAGATTTGTAATGGGATGTACTCACTGCAATGATCCTGTAAAATTTGATCTTCACTAATCACCCGCCAGAGGATAGCAGTACTTAGACAAGAAGCCCTACGGCTGGTTGTCCATTGATTTTTTATCACCACTTTATTCCAGCGGGGAAGTAGAAGATAGATTTGCTTACCAGTAAGGGATAGAAAATTAAATTTCACACAAGGAAAGAACAGAACTAACCAAGTGCCATTCACCTGGAGTGCCTTTAGCTTCATCCACACAAACACCTTTCTCTTCTGAATACTGACTCCCTTGGATTTGGGAGCGAAAGCAACGTTTGCACCATCTAAGAGGACCGAAGCCCTCTCAGCAGTTTTTTCTTTCTCAAATAAATTGAGACCCTTTAGGGGGTGTAAGATGGAGGTACAGAAAGCTCTGGCTCCATGGGTGATTTGCCTTTGTCAGCCTCAGGGGAACCCATCAGCCAAAACAAAGAGGAAAGGTAGTGAATATTCAGTAGATGTTTAAGCAAATATGTTTGACAAAGCGAGAAATGAGAGGATTGAGTACATACCTCCCAACTATTACGCATATTTAGACGAAAGGGAAGGGAAAGCTCCCTCCCCTCAGATATTAGCTTGTACCTGAACCGAAACTCCCCCTCAAGGGGCCATAAAACCCATCTGAAAGCCGAAAGGAGGAGAGCAGAAGAGGAGACCTCCCACAACCCAATCCCGCCTCGAAATCGTGAGTACCCACCAGATGCATCCCCACTCGAAATCCTTGACATCGAGACATTTCTCTTCCAGTCCCGACTGTGAGCTCCCTTCTTCCTTTTCCTGAAATTTCTCACTACTATTTTGCTTTCTCGACTCCTAAACAGCAAGAGCCCGGATTTGGGGCCAACAATGTCAACCAAAGCGAACTCCTCAAAAAAACAGCCCATCGAAGGAGATTGGGACGAACTGCGCAGGGGAGAACCAAGACAGGCCCTCGAGTCGGCCTCGGTGGTGACAAAGCACACAATTTTGGTTTGGATCTCAACGAAATCCATGGTGATAAGGAAGATTTGGTTTAAGGAGCTAGGTTTTTGAGCGAATTGGGGGCGCGTGATGAAAGAGGTAGGCGCGTTCTTTTTAGACGGGAAAGGGTTCTCTCATGAATTTTATGCTAATCACCTACGTATGAGAGATACAATTGGAGTGGAAAAGTGGATTTTGGAATTCATGTTTTTTTCACGTGAGAAAAGAAAAGATAGAAAAGTAAACAAAGGCAAAACGTTTGCCAATTTTTCATCCTAAGTACGTACGGAGCAACACTAGTAAAGTTAGACAAACTCAAAGTGTTGATTTGCTAACTAGTGTCATCATTCGAAGCAATTTGATTGCTAGCCTTTCGATCTTCGTCCTAGCAGTCAAAGACAAGGGAGATCTAGACACCGGGCTCGTGTGGATCAAATATTTGGGGCTCTCATCTTTTCCGTTCTCACCCGATCAGACCCGGCTCACACATCAACAAGTATCTCCTATGACCAATGATTGATCTATCAATTTTATGCATGGAGATCCTTGAATTAGATGTTCAGATGTGTTCTGTATTTCCGCTTTAAACATCTAATTTTCCTTCAATACCTACGACCAAGGGATTGTAAAGGGATAAAATCATTTTGTGCAAATCTGCATATAGTTACAATTGTATAAGGATATTATCTTGTATAATTATCTGATTCATGCACAAAATATCTCTAATTTGTATTGTATATTACCTTCGTGT
Organism: Persicaria maculosa; assembly: GCA_963922045.1. NCBI lineage: Eukaryota > Viridiplantae > Streptophyta > Magnoliopsida > Caryophyllales > Polygonaceae > Persicaria > Persicaria maculosa. Next base: position 21,178,498 of record OY998259.1, on the reverse strand, counting down.
AACCATCCTTAATTATTGTATAATGACATTGTAATCAACACAATAACATTATTGTAACTAGTTTATTATAGGCGATTTAAATCTTGTAACGTACTAATTAATTGTACCTAATTTGTAGTAACCAACTTCATAATTCAGGTTTCAGTAGGTTACAATAAGCATATAATAGGTTTTAATAGGCCATAGAAGAATGTAACATATAATTTTCAATAATAAAGTTCCAACTACACAAGTTTCAATAGATTACGACAAGTACACAAATAAAGGAGTTCCAAAACAAAACAATTAAATGGAATGATTATACAATATTTTTGTAAGTACACAAATAAAGGATACAATGATTATACAATATTTTTGTAAGTAACCCTATTGTAATTAACCCTAGTAATCTCCCTAACTAGAATTGGTCACAATTATATTGATAGATATGGAGTTCCAAAACAAATTAACAAAACAAAACAATTAAATGGAATATCACGATGAAAATTCAGACATTTTTAAAATTGCACAAGTACTGTTAAATTAGCCCCAAGGCATAAAAATATTAATTATAAATCCACTCACGAAGATGATTTAAAATCCGTATTGAAATCTAAAATAGAAAACTAAGCCACATAATCAAATATTCAGAAGCAATACATTTTAAACCATAGACACGTTAAAATAAATTGAGCATTATGAAGGAAGTGGTGTATTAAGCAATGCTTTTGAAATGATTTGGAATATGGAGATTGTCAATTACAATAGACGTGAATAAAGAAATATGCTATATTAATTTCTCTCTCGACTTTCCTTAGGGCAAATCAGTCAATGGAGAAAAAAAAATACAATTAATTAGCGAAACAAAAACTTAATGGGTACAATTACTCATATAAAAAATGAAAAAGTTATATTTAATTAACTGATTTTCCCATTTAAGGAGTTCGTCTGATTTTACACACATTATTACTCATTATTTGCATAGTACGACACATCAAATGAACACATTTTATTTAATTAATCACAGGGGTCTAACATAACGTGATACTTTATTCTATGATATTGAAATATTGTCCCATATATAATAATCACCGATATCAAAACATGAACACTTTAAAATTGGTCATTGTTTTCCCAAAAATATAAAATTTGTCATTGAAAATTCTCAAAATAATGTTGTCTTTTATTTCAATATTTGAATTAATGTGTCTCTTTCCATACAATATCCTAGACTAACTGCTACTATAACTCCATTATAAATTTGAGGTAGATCATTTGAAGTTGGCTTGGACAAGTCGACCATTGAGAGGTTGAACAGGCCTTGAGTTGGCTTTGTTTGACTTGCTCTGTAGCTCGTTGATTAGCTTTGCTTGATCCAATGACATTGATTGTGGCTGATCAATCCATTTATCCACGTCGATTCCACAGTTTAGATCAATAATTTTGGCAATGAAATCATATGATTATATACGTATGTACAAATATAAAGATCGATAAGGTATAGTAACTTACATCGGTTAGAAACCAGGTGATCCCCTCACGACAAGGCGGGGTGGTGAGAGAGCCTGTGTACATTATATAATTTGTAGTTGGTTTTCTGTTGAGCAAAACTCCTGCAATTTTATCCGCGGGCACTTCTTCAACCAACTCTTTATTTTCGTCAAGCGGACTCATTTCCTTGGCCAATTTGGCCATCTCAGGTTCAATCTATATACATATATCACCAACAACACGTATGTGAACAACAGTTAATGAATTTTTTCTTGGCTAGTTTAATTAGTCTTTAAATAAATTGTCATGTATATATAAGTTAGTTACATACCGCAGCAATAATAGGATCGGGTGCCCCAACGGTGTAGACAGTGGCTATAATCACGTGCAAGGCCGTTCCCAAACCTTTGTCATACTCCGAAGCGAACACTTGGTGCAACTCTGCTACAAAACTAGATTTAACAAAATCGAGCCTTACAAACTCTGACAAAAATTCCAACCTACAAAATTCTCATATATAGAAGAATGCTAATTAAAAGACTTCATAACAAACGTTTTTCCATCAATTGTGTGCTTAGAGGGTGTGTGCCAACGCAAGTTGAGTAGCTTGCAAGACCTGCCACCTACGATCAGTTCACTCTTCCCCTTCACCGTCATCTACATTGTCATTTTTGCAAGTGTTAAGAAATTTTTTATGTGCACTAAAGTTAGTTTTTATAGATACATAAATAATCGATTTAGAGATGCATGAAAGATATAAAATAAACCTCGGGAATTATGCCATTGGTCATGAGGGTAGCGCTGGTGATTTGGTAGACAATTTGTAAAGGCAATAGCTGTTTGTTTAAGACGACAGTTTTTGTGTTAATGTCAATTGGAGATTGTTGGGTTCCATTTGAGCAAAGTTTGTAACTAATCCCAATGTCTCCCCATTTTGTTGGCTCAAGGTAGTCGAACAATGGTGCATCTACATCTGCTCAAGATAGTTATATACATATGCATTAAAAATCTTCAATTATTTTACAATGTTAGGTGAATTAATAGTAATACTGATTTTTTTAATAAACTATGTTAAATTCTTTCAAAAGAAATTAATAAACAATTTTTTGATGAAAAAAAGGGTTAGAAAGGGAGAGTATGAATGAAGAGAATCTGAATGATACCAAGCTTAGGTTCTTTAGCAGAAACATTTTGTAAGATGAAAGCAATGGCAATGAAGAAGAAGATTATCGAACAAGCCTTTGACACGTTAACCATTTTTTTCCCCTTTTTTCCCTTCCTTTTTCCCCTTATTGATTAATTTGTTAGTGATATTTGGCTAAAAAGGGCACCTTTTTATACTAAAGGACTACTTAGTTTTATTCTTTCAATTAAACATTTCCACCACTTATTTTCTTTTTTTTTTCATTGTTTTTGTTTTTAGTTTTTAGATACTATTAATAGTACTAAAAAAAGAGTTAGATTTTTATACTTCGATTGAGTTTTTTTGGATATCCTTAATCTTCTCGATTTGTTACTTAAAAAAGAAAAAAGAATCCATGATTCCTTATATTATAGTAGAATAAGAAGCAGTTCTTACTTTATAAAAAACAATTATGATTAAAAAAAAGCAATTCGAGAGAGTGATATATGATTCTCTCCCTCTTTTTTTTTAATACATTTCCAACATAAATGATCCTCTTCATTTGAACTAGAGCTAGTAGCCTAACAACGGAATTACACACACTAATTATACTCTTAGTTTAATGGCCTATTTACTAAAGTAACCCAAATCCTCGGATGTTTTTGCACCCTCTATCCACTATCCACATAAATTGTAAAACTTAACTCTAACCCCTTTAAAAATTGCATCCTAAGCGGTTAAAAGAGAGGGTGAAACCAGCTGCAGTTAATGAGGAGAGAGAGAGAAAGACACGTGTGGATGAGGAGAGAAATGATAGGTTTTTAAAAAACTTGTCAACTCAACTGCCATGTGATGAGAGAGGGTTAATAAAGACGAAGGGGGAGGCCTAGAGTCGCTCTCTCTCTCTCTCTCTCTCTCTCTCTCTCTCTCTCTGAGAAAATAAAAAATGGAAGGAAGAAGAGAAAGGAATGAGAGGAAGAACAAGACATTGCCACAAAGGAGAAGAAGAAGCCGACATCAAACAAGCCACAAATAGTGAATACAAGTGAGGGATCTTCAGTTATCAAGTAAGTAAACCCTAACGTTGCCGATTATTTACCGATTGCACAAATTGATAGGGAGATGAACCGATTGGAAGAACCAAATGTGTGTTCCATTGTTTGAAATGGGATGAAGAACGAAATCTGTCTTCCAAGTTCCCCCTGTCATGTAAGAAGTAACCATCGGCATGTAAAAACCAAGGGATGGAAAGTTTCGAAACGGGGGTATTGACGAGGGGGATAGAAGGGAAATTGGGGGAAATTAACAGTTGGTGGTGAACATTGGGTGAAATTGGGGATGACTGGGGTGAAATGGAGGAAAATGGATATGTTTTAGTTAGATAAGGAAATTGGGGGAATTGGAGAAATTGGGGAATGACTATGTGGAATACAAAATATCAGGAATAGAGTGACTTGGATATGTTTACTCTTGAAATACCTTTGAACATTTAATGGATTTGCCGGCACTTTGATTTCTGTCATGTTTGTAGTAGTCAGGTGTCATGTTTATAACTCTTCCTGTCATGTAAACTTCGAAACTACCTCGACGTATATTCGGTTGAACCTTATAAAAGCTTACAAAGTTTGCTCTGAATGCGGAGACGTTTGATATGTTTAGAGGTGACAGGCATACAACAGTTGATATGTATAGGGTGGGAAATGGTTTGCAGCGTCCTTATTGTCATGTGCATTGTAACTGGTGTCCTGTTAGATAACCTTATTGTCATGTGCATTGTGACTGGTGTCATTATATACATGCTTTGTTTGGAGCATCCTAAGGTTTTGCTTCCCAATTCTGCAGGATATCCCGCAAAGTAGAACATGTCGACTAGCCACTCTGTATAAAGGATTCCCTAGTCACAAACAATAAGCGAGGTATGGTTTGCGTACTGTTGAACAACAGAATTTTGTATTGTCGATGCACGACTGACATTTTCACCCCACTGTGCAGGCCATTTATGTTGTCCTCGAGGACCTCCATTACAAGGGCCGGGTTAACCAGTACGGGCAACCCCAGTTACTTGCCAACCTCGATAATTACCTGAGCGAGGGGGACTGGAAGCTGATAATGCATATTTCATATAGGCATTATAAGTGTTTATTATTGCTATTAGGTATTGGTTTTGTTATGTTTTGAGTCTAGTTCCGTTTATTACTTGTGAAGTACTCGAGTTCGGAATCTATGCGTTTTTAGTGTTTATTTTGCAGAATTACATTCCCGCCTTGGATGGACTATGGAAAGAGCTTAAGAAGCATGTTTTGGAGCATATGGAGGCTGAGGAAGAGCTAAAGAGAAGCAAGGAGGCACGACATTGGAATTCGTTGAAGGAAATGAGGAACGTCGAGCACTGTAGGAACGACACCAGCCGCCCCTTGACGCCCGCTGTTGCCCAGATTCCAGAAACGCGTTTTGGATCCGAAGATTATTATTTTTATATTATTTCTTTTATTTCCCCTAGGTTTTTTACCGACCCTTGTGAACCTTATTTATGTTGTTTTCAGTTTATTTCGCCGTGGTGTGGCTATTGGAGAGAAACGATGAACACTATTAGAGAGAGAGAGAGAGAGAGAGAGAGAGAGAGAGAGAGAGAGAGAGAGAGAGAGAGAGAGAGAGAATTGGCCTATGAGTTGCTAAACTCATAGTTTCGCATGTGATTCGAAGACATGGTTGTTTGGATTGTGAGGATTTGAGTTTATTTGATTATTCATGTTCTGAGTTATCATCTTGTGCTTAATTTATATTTGTGTTCCTTTCTATGCCTGATCAACATGTTAGGAATTGCATCTCTAGCTATGAATTCGTTGTTGTTTTCTTGATAGCAAACGAAGGTATTGATGATAGTGATGTCTCTTTGTCTTTGTAGTGGATGATTTCAGTTGATCTATGTCGAGGATATTTGATTAGGATTGAGTTCGGTATGTGCCTATCTGTCTTGATTGAATATAGTCAATGTGTCAATTGGTCTTGATTACTTAAGTTCTTAATCCTATTCTTTAGTGATATTGAATAAGATGAGTGAATCTCTGCGGATCTCTCAACTTTAGTCAAGTAGACCTAGGAATATGAATAATTGATAAATCAATCCGAGGACCATGAATTCCAACTATTGTCAGAGAATTATAGGTGAAATGTTCTTTCTTCTTTGATATCAATTTGCTTTGTGATTTGCAATCAGGTTACTTTTATATTTGCTATTTGTTCAAAAGGTTATTGCTTTGCTTTTAAAGAGTCTTGTCTAGAGTCATTGAATAGGAAATCGCTTCTCCATGTGGGTTCGACACCGGAATTCATTGCTATACTAGTAGTTATTTGGTTTATCAAGTGATTGATTGCCTAATCTATTGGTTGTGTGTTTAAGTTTGGATTTTTATTACTATTTGGTAAAGGGCGAAAGTGCCAACGACGTTCGTCCCGCATCAGAAGCGTTTGGTGGCAAGCCCGTTGGCCGCAATCTCGAGGATTGGTTCGCGTGTCCAGTTCTCAGCCCAGCGGGTCCACTACGTCTTTCAGCGGCAACTGTGGACGAGAAAGGAGCATGAGATCTAGTACATGATCCACGACAAAATAGCTTGGTTCTCCATCTCAGAGTTCGCGCTCATGACCGAACTGAAGTGCTCATTCGTGTTGCTGTCCGAGGAGAATGATGGGGACAATGCGGCTAACAGAAGGGAAACATCGTTAGATTTCACCTCGCCAAAGAAATAACCCAAACTAACAAAGTAACAAGCAACCTAGTATAGCGGATAAGTAAGGGGTCGAACCCACAGAGAAACAAGTACTTCAATGCAATGCGTATTTACCAATTATGACACTAACGATAGAATAAGAACACGAATGAAGGTAGACAATGCAAAAAACTATGATAAAGATGTGAATAGAAACAAAGAGAAGACAAAAGATAAGAGTGTGTGGTTTGCCTACAATTTGCAACATTGACTGATTTACTTGATCATTGAGTTGATTGCAGTATTATTCCTAAGCCTATGTCGACTTGACTAGAGTTGAAGGATCCACAGAGATACAATCACCTTTTTCAATATTACTAAAGAATAACATTAAGAACTCAAGTGCTTAGACCAATTGACATATCAATTTAATGCAATTAATACTAGATCGGCCCTAACAACATCTAGCGACATAGATCAATTGTTATCATCCACCACAAAGGCATATAAATATTACTAAATCAATGACTTCGTTTGCTATCGAGAAGCCAACAACGAATTCATAGCATAGATGCAAACTCTAACTAGATGCGCGGTCATAGAAAGAATCACAAATATAAGCAATGAAGATCAAGATGATAAATAAACTTATGAATAGTATAGAAATCAAGTCTCTCAATCAACCAACCAAGTCTTAAATCATAGCAAAACCACAAGAATTCTAGGCAAGCATAACGTACCTTGAATCCCTAAACTTAAATCCTCTCATCTCTCTTAGAGTATGAATTATTGGAATGTTAGTTGATTGAATGAATGCTGGAAATATGAGTAATATATGGCTCAAAGGCGTCAGCCAAAACCCTAGGAAAGATAGATAAAAGTTCCCACAAAGATAGACTTGGGCCTCATATCGCAAATTCGGATTTGACGAGGACGGCAGACGCCGTGGCAAAGGCGCCGCTCTTACAGTGTTGACAGCTTCGGCAGACTGAACTTGTAACACACTTTCTGGACTCATTCTTTGTCTGATTGATGCATATGAATATGCGTTGAAAAGCTCTTTCCAAGAACTACGATTCTAATGAAGATCTCATAAGCTAATTCCAACTTCTCAGAACCTTAAACATGGGATTTCTCCATGTTCTCTATTTCCGCTCTTGTTCATTAGCTCTCCTTTGTCCATTTGCTCCATTTTTTCTCCACCTTTCGAGGTCGGATCTTATAACCTACAAAAAAACACTAGAAACCGTAGATTCCACACTTTGAATACCAAATGACCTAGAATGCAAATAAGCTAAATACATATGCAATACGAATACTTAATGCACCTAAGACTACCTACAAATGACCATATAAAATATGGATTATCAAACTCCCCCACACTTAAGCTTCGCTAGTCCTCGAGCGAACATGGATTAGAGCATAGAGATGGAGACTTCTTCATGTCTAAACAAATTTTTTTTACTATACCATAACAAGTGCAAATTAAACATGAAAGACGCAAACAAATTGTCATAACTCCAACTCCCCCACACTTAAGCTTTTGCTTGTCCTCAAGCAATGAAAAATATAGCAGTAACCAAACATCTCCAAAACATATGCATCATGCATTCGCCTCATTAAAAGCAAAATCAAATTTAAATGAACTCAAGATTAGCATGTATTTAGCGGTTAAAGCATAGAGTAGAAATCATCCAACCTCACTAGGAATATGTGTTTCACTCATGCTCTCATGTGTTTAGGCTTTAAAGTTCAACTCTCAACTCAATCCAGAATGCAACTAATTAAGCTCATAGAAATTGACAGCAATATCACCAAATCTCCACCAAAATTACTTGCGGAAAAACAATAAAAATAAGCAATTTGGCTCTAGACTTTTCTCTTTTCTTTCTTTTTCTTTTTTTTTTCGACAATTTTTTCCTTTTCCTTTTTTTTCTATTGCTTTGCTTTCTTTCGGCCTTGGTGTATTCCTTACGCGAGTCACAAACATGGTTGTCATTTATGACCCCGGTCTATCAACACATCAACTTACTTGAATAAAGTCCACTTGAACATCTTTTTACGCGAGTTGCAAACATGGGTGTCATGAATGAAGCCGGTTACTCAATGATCAAGCTTCCTTCCTTAGTGGTAGGGCTGTTCATAAACGGGTATCCGAAACGACACGACACGGTATGTCGGATACACGAAACCGATAACATTAAAAAAGCCGATCCGAATACGACACGATAAGTACCGGGTATCCGACACAAAAACACGAAACGGTTTCGTATCGGATACCTGTGTAACACGACACGAACCGTTTAAAAAATTCTGGATTTTTTGGGCTGCCCGTACCAACAAGCTTGAAATCACAGTGGCGATTTGAGCAATGGGAGGAGTGAAAATGGCCATAGAAATGAAACTAGGAGCGGAGAAGCAAAGAGATTGGTCGGAGATGGAGAGGATTCGCTAGATCTAAGTTTGAATGTTTGATAGAGAGAGAAGTCAAATCTGAGTTTGTCGAGTTCTTGAGATGGGAGTGGGCAACTGCGATTCGAGCGAAGAACGGCCATGGAAATGCAATTGAGAGCACTGGTTAGGGAGGAGCGACAAGTCGACAACGAAGGTGAGAGATTGGTCGGAGATATAGAGGATTCGCGGCTAAATCAGAGTTTGATAGAGAGCCAGAGTGAGGTCGAAGGAGAAGTCGGAAAGGGGCGTGCTTGGGGCGGCGGACTACTGGTTTAGGGTTTTGTTTTGCAAAGTTAAATAAATAAATACGGAGTAAAAAGTAGGGGATTTGGGGAAAAAAATTGGAAAAGGCTGGATAGAATATGAGAGTCGAACCCCCGCCTACCACAAACGCTCCGGACTATAAGGAAAAAGCCACGCTTGACCATGTGAACCAATTCAATCTTATTTTGTGAGGGAAACTTATATTATTTATATCATATTATTTACAGTTTTAAAGTTTTTAAAAATATAATCGTGTCGTGTCGGGTACCCGATAAATAAAAAAACTCCGATCCGTATCCGACACGTTTATTACCGTGTTTTAGCGTTTCGTGTTATATTCGTGTCGTATCTTTTTCGTTTCGTGTTTTTTTCGTGTCTTTTTATCACGTTTTTGTGTCGTGTTAGTCGTATCGTGTTTTTCTGCACACCCCTACTTAGTGGGTAGCTTTTGAGACCGTTTTGCGCGAATCATGTCCATGGGTGTCATGGATAGATCCGGTTACTAAGTGTCTCAACCATTGCCACTTTATTTAACTCAATTCTCACATGCAACTAAAGCCAAATATAAACATAAAATCATAAAATTCTACAAGCAACAAACATGTGAGTCGGTTTTGACAATAGGTAATGAAGTCAATATCAAGAGGTTGAAACATAAGGAGGGTAAATCACACAAACAAGCAAAACAAATTATATGATTCTAATAAGGCTGAAAAAACAATCTCACAAGGGTCATATTGGGTAGGATTTCAATCATACTCAAGCTTAATTAATCATACATGCTCAATTACATCACCAAATCATGCTTCATAAGAAAAACATTTTAAGGCGATAAGGCTAAACAATCCAGACATGCTATGAAATTTATATGATCCTGCTACAATACATAATAGAGGACAAACATTGCAAGATGGGTAGTTGAGTAACACATATTTATGTAGTGCATGATATTTTTGGGTTTTTGACATTTTTCAAAAAAATAATAATTTCTTTTTCGAATGCAATACGATAATGGAAAAGTAAACATGAATATATGAATACATGACAATAACATAAACATGAATGCAAACAATATAACATAAACATGAATGATGCAACTCCCCCCCCCCCCCCCCCCCACACACACACACACACTTAAACTTTTCATCATCCTTAAATGAAAATCAAATAAAGACAACAAAATTTAAAATAAAATCACAAGTGAGAGAAAAGGAAACCTACTTGATCATGGTAGTGGTGGCTATAATCGTCGGACAACAACTTTGGAACACTGAGGGCGGCGGCGAGCGCCGAGTATGGAGCGGCGGGTGCCGTCTGTGCAAAAACATGAAACTGAGTAGCAACGTTGATGTTCTGATGTCCAAACTTCTTCCAAATGACTCTTTGAAGATTAGGACTTGGTTTCAAAGCCTTCTTTTGATGATAGGGATGGTGATGGTATGAAAAGAATCGAAATTTGATGGATGAAGGGTATTGATGGATGTGAAAAGAAAGGCTTTTGATTAAAACACAAGACTTAGGTTTTGGAATTTAGATTCAAGTGGAGAAATTACGGTTCTTGCATTTACTTGGAAACAAAGGCTTGAATGATCAAATTTGGGAATTGGGATATATGGTTAATTGAAAAGGGAAAGGATTGTTAGGAGGGGAATCTAGTTATAAAATAAATATCAAATATAAGAACTAAACCAACTCCCTGTCCAAACAAATAAAATACAAGAATCCCTCTCGTTGTAGTGGTAGGGTTTTAGGATCGTATCCACGAGGAATCGTGTCAACACTCGCCTAAATAGTTCCAAATTTCGCCCTCGAAATCGACTAGAAGCTAACTCGACGTCTACAAGAGTGCTTGACGTCGACCTAGCTGTCGAGTTCCTGTAAAGCTGCACAACAGAAGACAAAAGCACTCAACGTCGAGTAAAAGCACTCGATGTCGACCAATGTACTCGATGTCGACCAACAGTAGCCGATGTCGAGTTTTCAGTGCAGCAAAAATTGTAACTTGCAATAAAATAAAGTCGGAAATGATGTCCGAAGAAATAAAGGATGGATGCGAAGATGCTGAACGAAAATAAACACAAAAGTGTAGGATTTAATTCAATAAGATAAAAGCTTCCAAGATCGGGGTATAAACGTCACAACGATAACCATGTAGGAACTATGCAAAGATATAAAAGATTATGCCTTTTCATCAAATAACTTTCGTCATTAACAATTAAGAATATAGAGGCTTTCACATAAACCCTAATTGTTACTACCCTTTTCACATAATTAATTCAAATTCGCTTTAAGATCACTTTCTCTTGAATAACACAAATAAGGATCACCCGCTACTGTCGTAGAAGAATAATGAAAATAGGGATAGAAGATGAAATCGCAATAAAAGTTGAACCTTTGTTGCATAACCCTACATGGGTACCGTCAGGCTCACCCTGACCCTAGAAGTTGGGTGACTACTCGCTTCTCATCATGGTAACAAACATCAATAACATAAAAGAAACTACTTGCATTAAAATAAATAAAAGCTTACAACCGAACAAAGCCAAAACGTCTCATCTCCGTTCCCACTCTACTCGACATAGCTCTCTCTCTAACTCAAATGGAAACACAATTGCTTGTGTGCTTGGAGGTGTTTGGATGCCTAAAACCAGCCCCCTAGGGATTTATTTATAATGTTCAACCCTAGCTATTCTAGGATAGAACAACTCTATCTATTTCCTAATATAAAAGATCCTACTTGCTTAAGATAAAATGTTCCAAATAAATAAAACAATGAATATTCCCCTAAGTAAAAGTGGGAATTACTAATGTGGATAGATGTTTTCATGTGATAGAATATCTCGTGTCTTCCCTTGCAAGCAATCAACACTCGGAAGCTTACTTGATTTCGACTCGGATTCGGCTCCTAGGCTCTACTCGACATCGAGTAGGTTACTCGACGTTGACCGACTCTTGTATCTCAGCTTAATCTTCACTCGATCTCGATCTCTGAAGGTAATGTCGACTAGGTGGGTACTCGACATCGACTAAGTGTAGTTGACGTCGACCACCTTCTTCTGCTGGTCGATTTTTGGTCCTTGGGCACTCGACTTCTGAGACTTCGTACTAATCGATATCGACCATCTATACTCGATATTGACTGCTCTAGACAACTTTCTCCTCTTCTCCGAATTGTCCCAAAATCGTCTCGATTTCTGCAATATTAAACAAGAACTAGTGCAGATCTTCATAAATGGCAAATAAGCATAATCTACACAATTCTTGCATTATTCCAACCCAGAAATATAAAATATGTACAAAAACCGATATAAATGTAAGCGTAAAACTTGGCAAATTAGGCGCACATCAAGGATCATCTATCAAAAAGAAAAAGAAATACTAGAAATAAAGGAAATAACAAAAGAAATATAAAATAGATAAAAGACAAAACTCTAATCCTAAGATAAATGGAAATGAACCTAAGATAGATAGAAGGTAAATAAAACTAACCTAAAATAAAAAGAAATCTAATCCTAAAGATAGATAGAATAAAATCCACCCCTAAAATAAAAGATAGAAATATAAACTAACCTAAAAATCGTAAATAATAAAAGGATAGAAAATACTCCCTTCCAATGTTACCAAAATCATGCAACGCGTCTGTGACCAGTGGCGGCGGGCGCCATTGTACAGAATGCCATTCCGTCGTTTAATCAAGTCAATTTCATGGTTAACTCAAGACTCCTCCAAAAACACATATCTAAATGGAACTATATCATTTTGTTGAATTTGAAAGGCTAAATACCTAACTAGGAATTGAAAAACTTGCAAACTAGAAAACATATATTGGGTTGCCTCCCAAGAAGCGTCCTTGATAATCGTCATAGACTCGACGGTTTATTTTGTCCTTTTCTTAAGATTCATTCAGACATTGTTAAAGCGCTTAAAAGCAAATCAAATTATTGTGCCCAACCAAAATTTGAATGAACACTAAACATGATACTTTATTTTATGATATTAAAATATTGTCCCATATATAATAATCACCGATATCAAAATATGAACACTTTAAAATTGGTCATTGTTTTCCCAAAAATATAAAATTTGTCATTGAAAATTCTCAAAATAATATTGTCTTTTATTTCAATATTTGAATTAATGTGTCTCTTTCCATACAATATCCTAGACTAACTGCTACTATAACTCCATTATAAATTTGAGGCAGATCATTTGAAGTTGGCTTGGACAAGTCGACCGTTGAGGGGTTGAATAGGCCTTGAGTTGGCTTTGTTTGACTTGCTCTGTAGCTCGTTGATTAGCTTTGCTTGATCCAATGACATTGATTGTGGCTGATCGATCCATCCATCCATGTCGATTCCACAATTTAGATCGATAATTTTGGCATTGAAATCATATGATTATATACGTATGTACAAATATAAAGATCGATAAGGTATAGTAACTTACATCGGTGAGAACCCAGGCGATCCCCTCAAGACAAGGTGGGGTGGTGAGAGAGCCTCTGTAAAATATATAATTTGTAGTTGGTTTTTTGTTGAGCAAAACTCCTGCGATTTTATCCACGGGCACTTCTTCAACCAACTCTTTGTTTTCGTCAAGCGGACTCATTTCCTTGGCCAATTTAGCCATCTCAGGTTCAATCTATATACATATATCACCAACAACACGTATGTGAACAACACTTACTGAATTTTTTCTTGGCTAGTTTAATCAGTCTTTAAATGGATTGTCATGTATATATAAGCTAGTTACATACAGCAGCAATAATAGGATCGGGTGCCCCAACGGTGTAGACAGTAGCTATGATCACGTGAAAGGCCTTTCCCAAACCTTTGTCATACTCCGAAGCGAACACTTGGTGTAACTCTGCTACAAAACTAGATTCAACAAAATCGAGCCTTACAAACTCTGACAAAAATTCCAACCTACAAAATTCTCATATATAGAAGAATGCTAATTAAAAGACTTCATAACAAACGTTTTTCCATCAATTTTGTGCTCAGAGGGTGTGTGCCAACGCAAGTTGAGTAGCTTGTAAGACCTGGCACCTACGATCAGTTCACTCTTCCCCTTCACCGTCATCTACATTGTCATTTTTGCAAGTGTTAAGAAAAATTTTATGTGCACTAAAGTTAGTTTTTATAGATACATAAATAATCGATTTAGAGATGCATGAAAGATATAAAATAAACCTCGGCAATTATGCCATTAGTCATGAGGGTAGTGCCGGTGATTTGGTAGACAATTTATAAAGGCAGTAGTGTTTTGTTGAAGACGACATTTTTTATGTTAATGTCAATTGGAGATTGTTGGGTTCCATTTGAGCAAAGTTTGTAACTAATCCCAATGTCTCCCCATTTTATTGGCTCAAGGTAGTTGAACAATGGTGCATCTACATCTGCTCAATATAGTTATATACATATGCATTAAAAATCTTCTATTATTTTACAATGTTAGGTGAATTAATAGTAATAATGATTTTTTTTAATAAACTATGTTAAATTCTTTCAAAAGAAATTAATAAACAATTTTTTGATGCAAAAAAAAAAGGGTTAGAAAGGGAGAGTATGAATGAAGAGAATCTGAATGATACCAAGCTTAGGTTCTTTAGCAGAAACATTTTGTAAGATGAAAGCAATGGCAATGAAGAAGAAGATTATCGAACAAGCCTTTGACACGTTAACCATTTTTTTTTCCCTTTTTTCCCTTTTTTCCCTTCTTTTTCCCCCTTATTGATTAATTTGTTAGTGGTATTTGGTTAAAAAGGGCACCTTTTTATACTAAACAACTACTTATTTTTATTCTTTCAATTAAACATGTCCACCACTTATTTTTTTTTCGTTGTTTTTGTTTTTAGTTTTTAGATACTATTAATAGTACTGAAAAAAGAGTTAGATTTTTGTACTTTGATTGAGTTTTTTGGATGTCCTTAATCCTCTCGATTTGTTAATTAAAAAAGAAAAAAGAATCCATGATTCTTTAGTAGAATAAGAAGCAATTCTTACCTTTATAAATAAATAAACAATTGTGATTAAAAAAGAAAGAAGAAGAAGAAGCAATTCTAGAGGGTGATATATGATTCTCTCTTTTTCTTTTAATACATTTCAAACATAAATGATTCTCTTCATTTGAACTAGAGCTAGAGGTCTAGCAATGGAATTATATATATATATACTATAAAAAAAATATTTACATGACAATTTGCACCCATTACTTCTCTCAATCATCTTTTCTTAAAATTTAGTATTAAAAAAAACCCTACTAGTGTTAGGTCTAGTCTAAAAAATCCCTTTCTGGGTTGGGAGAACGCGCTGTCCACTATGCCCACACACCCCCAATTCTTCCCTTTGCTAGTCATTTTGCTTAACCTTATCTCCGACGAATCTCCCCCAAACTACCCCGTTCTGATTGAAATTGGTCTTTCTCGGTTTGATTTGGGTTCCCTGTCTCCTTTTTCCGAGGCGTCAACCTTCAAATTGGGGTTTTCGAATACTTTTGCTTCGTCTATCCTCCTCATCCTACCTTTATGGATTTGCTAGAACCCCAAAAATGCTTCTTTCTTTGTCGATTCGGATCAATCCTTGACGGATTCGATCTCACAAGTCCCAATTTATGTATCATGTTGCTCGTCTGCGCTCTCCTTGGTTGGTAGTGGGGCTGAGCTTATCGCGGTCTGGTGGCTCGTGTGGTGTCGCTGCTCGTGGGGATTGACTTTCCTAGGGCTCTTCCTTCGAGTTCGCTGTCGGCCATGGTGGTTGCCCCCAGCTTGTTTCTTCGCCCACCTCCACCCCGTCCTCCGGTGTCCACGGCTGTCCTCGGTCATTGTTGTCGATGGGTGTAAAGGCCCGGATTTTTAAACAATAAATTTCAATAAATAATATAAATGGATTTAAGTCGAAAAAAAAAAAAGATAAAATAAAATAAAAATTCGGATATTTCAAGAAA
Source organism: Persicaria maculosa (assembly GCA_963922045.1). NCBI lineage: Eukaryota > Viridiplantae > Streptophyta > Magnoliopsida > Caryophyllales > Polygonaceae > Persicaria > Persicaria maculosa. The sequence goes on along the minus strand of OY998259.1, from coordinate 21,162,535 downwards.
AAAACTCGTCCTTAATCTCCTAAATCGAAATTGAAACCCTTAAAACGAGTTCCGGCATTATTTAATTGGAAATTTAAATTACGTTATACTATGCTTTTATGTACCGAAAATTTGAAAATAATATTTGGAGTCTTATATTAAATTCGGATTGGAAAATTAAGAAGTATTTTAAACACGTCGAGATAACGTCGAGATAGCGGGTTCCGGGTATAATTTTTGAAATTGGGTCTTGTGAGGACCCCTTCCCTTTCCCATGTTCTTTTCTTTTTCTTCTCTCTCGGTCTGTCTGCAGAGGTAGCAGCTCAACCTCTCTCCCAAATTGCACCCAAAGTAGCTAAGCACACCCTTTCCCATCCTCCTCCCTTTGCATTGACCCTTCCAGTCTTGGCAAAATGCCAATTGAAAATCAGGCCCTTACCACGCCAATTCAGAACCCAGGCCAATTGGAGGAGGATCAAGACCCCAACTCTCCCTCTGCCCTCTTTGCAATCGCCAGAAAGGCAGAAACAACCCACACACCACATTCCTCCCTTCCCCATTCTCTCTTTGTTCAATCTCCACCCAACTACCCAAACCCCCCTTTTGCCCTTCTGAACACCGCAGGCACGAGCACCCCACCTCCTGCAACCACCCCGGCGCAGCACACTCGAGCTCTCCGTGCTTCCGTCTTCCGAGCCATCTCCGCGCGCTGTCCCCTGCTTCCGTGTACGAGCCCGAGCTGAGCAGCCCAGCTTCGTTTCTTCCTCCCTCCATGACGAGCGGAAGCCCAAGAACGCACCCTTCCCCTAGACGTCGACGACCCGCCGCCAAGGAGCCGCCGGCGCCGCAATCCCTCTTATTCCCTCTGATTTTCCCGGTTTCACGTCGGTAAGGACCCGTTCACTTTCTTCTGTCCCTAAATCGAGTAAAGGTGAAATTTTAATCCCATTCCCACCTTCCCAGACCATCTCCGGCGAGGACCTAACTCCGGCGAGGCCAGACGAGCACCGACGAAGCCTTCCCGAGCGCTTATACCGGCGAGATTTCTAGACCCCTCGGTGAGAACCTCTCCCTCTCCCTCTCCTTTCTTTAACCAATTCCGTGTCTTTGTTGTCGGGATATGGTCGGAGTTAAGTCGCCGCCAGTGAACCTCCTCTTCCCCTTCCTTCGTTTCCCAGAAATCCGAAATGAGCTCTTGTTTTGATGAAGATGAACAGTGGCCGATTTTGGGTTTGACTTTAGTTTTATTCAATGGTCCGGTTCATGGGATTATTTAACAAAACCGGTTCGGTTCATTTTATTTAAAAAGAGAAAGGGGCTGGGCCATCTTACATCCGAATTGAACTGGGCCTATTCGTTCTTTGGGCCGGGTTCTGATATTTTCTTCCGGGCTGTATTTTTTGGGCTAGTATTGTCTTATGTTGGTTTTGATACATTTGTTAATTGTTACTAAAAGGTTGGGCTATTTATTCTATATATGATTGTTGTTAGTCGTTATTATGACTATATCATTGTTTTGTGATAAATATATTATTTCTGGAAAAGTATTATATAATTTCTAAAATGTCTATGGATTATAAAATTATTTTAAAAGTGATATTATTTGGAAAACCTATTTAGTGATGTCTTATTTTGTGATTTTAGCAAATTGAAATATGGGTTTTGAATTATAAATATGGTTGCGAAAATTAGAATTATTTTGTGACTAAATGTCGAAATTTATTTATGTAACGATTTTGAAAATAACCATGCCGGGATTATGTTAATAACAAGATTTTGGGAATTTGTTAAGGATTTAAATGATAAATCTCGAAATTTGGCCAAGTATGATTTGAGCAATTATTTTGAACATGAGTTGCCTTAAATTGGGATTTAAGAGTTTGGAAAATATGGTTGATACGATTTTATCAATTGGGTTGATTGGAAGTAAATGGTCTTGGTTAATGTTGATCGTAGCGGAAGGGTTTTGGAAAATGGTTTTAGTACCGATTGGTTTGAGGATGTTGAGAACTTGGGTTTCATGCGTATGAATGTTGGTTCGGTAACTTATGGAAATGGCTTGATGATAGGTGTGTATTGATTTTGGACTGCTTTGGACTTGCATTGGGCCCTTGCTTGTATTATCTTGTTGTTCTGCATCTTCAGGTAAGTTCCCTAGGGGGCTTACTCAGGTTGGACATTCATGCCTGTTGTTGCATTTTATGTTAGGTGTTGCATATGCATAAAAGCATGCCATGTAGTATCATGTTTAGGTTGCACTAATTGATTGAGCATCTGTTTACTTTATGCGTTTGAAACAGAACGGCCGTTATCTGTGATAGTCCTAGAGTCTTTGCTAGGGTCATAGGGTAGCCCAGCCTCATCGGGTACCCTGAGTCAATCGAGTCATGACCTTCCTTATATTATGATATGCCTGCGGGCTTTATTGTGGAGCGGGTTAGGCATGCGTGCCCCCCGATTATGATGGAATGCATTCACGAGCTGGCCAGTCTCCACCTATCGGAAGGGGTGGAGGTAGGAGAGGGATATGCCACTTGGCATTGTCTTGGGCCCTTTACAGTATTTCTGCACATTATTATGAACTAGGAGCATGCTAGTGTGGTTGAATTTCGTACTGCATTAGAGCATCTCATTAGGTATAGCACATACTATGTGGCCTCAGCGAGGACTGTCGGTCCCGCATGAGTGGCTCGATCTGATTCCTTTCCCCGTTCTTTTTTTAAAGGTATTCTCTGCAGATTTGAGTGCTCGATGTCTATATGACGGGGTTCCTTTTGGCGAATTGAAGAATCTAGCTAATATCCCAATTTAGTAAAATGGTAATTACCTACTCATGATTTGGTTTTGACCGGCTTTGCCGTGACACTTGTATATTTACTTTGCTTCCGCTTTACTTCCATTTGAAATGGATTCCGCGACATAGTTGTAGGACAGGTTAAGGGTACCCAACGGCCCTTCGAGGTTTTTAGGGTTTGAAATCCCTCTTTATACTAATCTTAAAAGAGATTGAAACCTCGACCCGTACCTGGATTGCAAGATCCGAACAATGGGTTTTATCCCTTGAAACGTAACCCGGAAATCATAATTCTGGGCCGTTACAATGGGATGGGCTGCCTTCGATCCCGATCTGATCACCCCGCCTTCTTCTAGTCCCTAGCATCAGAGGAAGGAGAATGAGGCAAAAAAAAAAATAAAATCTTCCAACCTTGTCGTGCAAGGTTGCGAAAGGAAAGTAAATTATATTAACTAGTGTAGTACCCGCGCATCGTGCGGAACTCAAATACATGATATTGTATCGCATTAAGTTGTAAGTAGGGAATCGAAGAAGATAACATTGAGACAATAGTAACAAAATATCATGTCATAATCATTGATCTCAACTTATCACCACCCTATAATGAATGTGTAAACAAACTATAATATATTGTTTGTAATTTTTTTGGTACACGATAGGGAGTAAAAGTATTTAACTCAGTAAAAAATAATACAATAGATTGCTGTTCACACAAAGTAATAACGAGCTTGTGAATGATAGATTGAACATCTTCATCAAATATTAGAAACTTTGACTTGCAATTTTTACCAAAAATCCAAGGCACATATCACCTCTCCAATTGGATGCAACGTGAGTTCCCCTAAAATTTTCATTACAATGGATTGTAGAAATTATTGAGTGCTACACCATAAGTAACCTATGGTGTGAGAAACTAAATCTCCTTCAACAATCCCACTATTTAACAAATATATTATAAGTCATATAGGTAATAAAAAACACATAAGGAATTCAAATAAAGTAGGCATTGGTATATTAAATAATAACATCACTTAATGTAGTGTATATGTGATCTTCTAACTTAATAATAAACCTATTATTTGATGATTTATTTTCAACTTTAGTTATTGTTACCTTCTTATTGGTGAATGTCACATTATCTCCCAACTCACTTGACCTCATCCATAACATCTAAATATATACGTAAGAAAAAATGTATCAAAAAGATATAGATGAAAATGTAAAGCAAAGTATGAATAAGGTTTAAGGGATTTACAATCAAATATTCATTGAGATATATTTTGAGTTGATAAAATAGTAGAGAAGCCAACATATTGTAAACCATGTGGTGATCTGGGCAAGGCATCACTCATTCCGATCGTGAATGTTTAATTGTTAAAAATATACTTGGTGCTCGTTTGGATAAATGTAGGAAGTCTACTTCCCGGGAATTTAATTCCTGGGAAGTCTACTTCCCATGAATTACACTTTTTGGGATTTTATGAAACATGTTTGATTGAAAAATGAAAAAATGGTGGATTTGATATTCTGAGATAAATAAGGGATTTTTATTAGTAAGAAAAGAGTGGAAGTCGTCTTACCATGTACCCCTTGGTAATTCCAATTCCTATATTTCACAGGAAGTTCAATTCCTGAGAATTTCAATTCCTGGGTTTTTGAAGATGAAATTTTTTAACCAAACGCAGATATTCTATTCAACTTCCTGGGTTTTTTAACTTCCTGGGTTTTTCAAACTAATCCAAACGAGCACTTGTATTTTATAAAGGTGTTTATGAATCCAAAATTATAGATTACCCTTAGTAAGTCCAAAATTAGAGATGATAATGCTCATATGTCCCCTGACAGTGGCCTCTAAAACAAATTCCCTTTGACAGTGGCATCAATTCTAGTTGCCTAAACATAAAAGAATAAGTAAGAATTCAAACCATATAATTCAATAATAGCTAAATATATGATCATAAATTTAGATTACAAAAATCAAAGGAAGTTATGAGCGAGAAATTGGTATATAACACTATAATGTACAAAATCGATTAAAAAAAAAGGTTCAAAACTAACATTCTCATCAATTAAAAAACCAGCTCCAATGGAGTTTTTGTGCAGTTAATACCGAGAGCACTTGAATAAATTCGTATTATCCCTATTGTGACAACGGATGAATAAGAAATATTCTCAACTCTTATAAATTGTACTGTCATCATTGTAAACCTGTAAAAGAGCTTCAACTATGAATATAAGAGGCATGAATGTAAAAAAGAGAGTAAGAAAGCAAGAAGTTCACTAACTGATAAAGGATTTGTGTGTAGATGGGTATGATAATGTCAAAATCACCCAATATAAATAATATATCAAGTGTACATTGAATTAATTAAGTAGTAGAGAGACGGAGAGTCCACCCGTCACATAGAAATTATCCAAAATATTCTTCAAAATGGAAAGTATATATACTCAGTTTAGAATCAACTTAGAAATTGAATTTGATAATTGATTGGAAAAGTAGATATTAGTTTCCAAAATACGAATCATGTATATATTGATTTTTTTTATTTTTGATATATTTTTTTCCGAATCATGTATATCTATTTGTGTAAAAAAAATTACCCAAATGATAATTATATGACTGGTATAAAATATGGTATAAAATATGAAATTGTAGAAATATATTGCAAAATCTGCAAGCTAGACCTTATATATAGGATTAGGAAAGTAGTTATTAAATACCGAAAATAGAAGCGGTAGGAAGATAAGTAGTTTATCTGCATAAATGTAAATAATACAAATAAATAAAAAATAACATAATTAATTGCAAGTGGAGGAAATTCCTAAATTTAAGGGGAGGGTTACACGTGTGCAAAATGCTTCTGTTTTAAACTAGAAGTATATAGTATAGATGTGTTAATTTATATATATTTATTTATATATAGATTTTCATATTGATATAATTGAACAAAAATCCCGTAAGGGTTTGACAAAAATCCCCAAAGGGTTTGAACAAATTCCCTAAAAGGGTTAATCTAATCCCCGATCTCTAATCCAATTTTTCGTAAGGGTCTGAGCAAAACTTCTTTATATCCTAAAACCCGCTAGGCTTGAGTAAACAATATTATTAGATTAGTAATAATTTCTGGGTGCATTCTGTTCGGGCTGTTTTCGGCTTCGCTTGGTGTGATATGCGGTCTTTGGCTTTGTTGGGGTTCTGACAGTCGGAGTCGGGATTGGCTGGGATCGTGGTGGTGTGTGCGGGATGACTCCGTGTACGGAAATATTCCTTGGAGGTTCATCTTCACTGGCCACAGGGATGTTGATGTATCGCTGGCCAACGATTTCATTTTATGATGGTGCTTGACTTCGTCCGTAGTGTACGACCTCGACTTGCTTGCTTTAGGTTTGCTATGTTTCATCTTTCATTGTTTGTATTTTTTGCACCTTTTCTGTATTTGTTTTTTGTTTGACGGTTTGCTGTCGACTTGTCGATCTCTCAATCATCAGACTTGTCTGAGCTTGAATTTTTACTTAATCAAATAGAAATCTTTACTTAAAATTTGGGAAAATTTGCCCGAAGTTTATAAATAAAATCACTTTTGTATGATAAATATCTTTCTTTCTTCAATCATCTTAATCAAAAAGAAATCTTCACATGTATTATCTTACAATCAATATCCTTTTTTATTTACTTTAAATAACACTTGAAAATTAAAAACATTCATTTAGTTTTGTTATGACAAATAGTCATTTATTATAAAAGAAAAGAGGGGAGAATATGAAATTGTATTCAATTGATATCTCTTGGTGTTACCACCGGTACAATATATATAGAGATAAACTCCTTAGGTTCCAAGCAATAGTAAATCTATCTATAGACAAAACTCTATCTAAGTAAAGTGTATATTTTGTACATCCACAATAATAATAATAATAATAATAATAATAATAATAATAATAATAATAATAATAATAATAATAATAATAATAATAATAATAATAATAATATAACACTCCCCCTAGGATATACATTCCTTGTTCCTCCAGCTGCCTCGTTAAAAACCTAGCTAGGAAAACCCAATGGGACAAAACCATAACTTAGGGAAAAAGAAGAGTGCAGCCTTCCACGTACGCTCTTGTACTGCCTCGTTAAAAACCTTGTCAGGAAAACCCAGTGGGACAAAACCTGATCAAAGGGAAAAAGTGTAAAGACCGGGAAATTTTATAATATTAACTAATTAAAATAATAATTTATAATAATCTCGATTTCTAAGATTCCGGAGGTTTGGAATTTCCGCCCTCTAGCTATTTGTTTATTCTAAATATTTTAAAATGAGTTCCGGCATTTTTTTTTAGTTGAAAATTTAAAATATACTTTATCCCGCTTTCATATGCAAAAAAAAATGTTTGGAGTTCTTATTAAACTCAGATTTGGAAATTTGAAAATCGTTTTGAGTTTAGTCGGGATTTGTCGGACGAGTGGGTTTCGAGGCTATTCCGCTATTTTGAATTTTTTTAGTGGGACCATGTCACCCCTTATTTTCTTTCCCTTCTCTCTCTTGTTCTCAGAAAATGTTGAGGAAAGATTCCTCTGTTCTTCCCTAAGACACAACTGCACTTGTTGTTGTTTTGTGCCCATTTCATACCCTAAAGTCCCCCTCTGCCTCTCTCTCTCTCTCGCACCAACATTTCCACCAAAGCACCCAGATGAAGCTGTTCCCTTCCTCCCAATTGTGCTCTGCAAAAACCCAGAAATTTCCACCTCCCAAACCTTGTTTTGATTCTAGCTGAACAACCTCTCTTCACCTCAGGATTTCGCAGCCAGCAACCTCATCCTTTCCCTTCTCTTCGATCTAGCACCACCATCTCTCCCCTGTTCCGATTCCAACCGCCACCACAGTTTCGCCGCCGTCATCGTCGGAGAGACCACACCGCAGTCTCCCCCCTCTCTGTTTCTTTGAAGAAGAAGTCGAGGCCACCTCACCCACTTCCTCCTTGTTCCTGGTTGAGAGTATCTCCCAAGCTTACTGGGCACATCAGCAGAGCATCCGAGCGCCGCCAGGAGCACCACCGTCGGCACCAAACCCCCCGTCAGTTCCCTGTTTCCGTCTCGAAGAGGGGCGGTAAGGTTTTTGCTTCGTTTACGACTCAGAACCCCTTAAAGCCCCACCTTTAATCCATCTCTTTCCGTCCCAGATCAAGCTTGCTCGATCCCGCCTCGGACGGAGCCCAATCGTGCCCCGGCGAAGGTTTTCCGGCGAAGTTTTCAGCCCCTCGGTGAGCATCGTTTCCTCTCTCTCTCCTTTCTGCGTTTGCATCTTTCTGGGAGGGTTGTAGTCGGATTGGAGTGTCGGTTTGTTGGGGAGTGGGTCGGGTCGGACAAGAGCCACCGGCGGCCTGAACTCTTCCCCCTTTTCCTTCTTCCGTTTTCTTTTGTGTCGCCGAGCACTGTCCGTTCAGAGGAGGGAGGCGATGCTTCCTCTCTTCTTTCTCTGTTGGGCGGGTACTGGGCCTATTTTTCCGGGTTAAGGGCTCTAATCCGGATCCCTCCTTTCAGACCCACTTCTTTCAGCTTCCGGGTAAGGGTTTGGTTTCGGGTCACCCATTCCGGGTTGGGCTTCTCCTATGGGCACGGGTTTGGGCTGAGACCGGGTTGAGTTTTGGGCTATTCGGGTTGGGCTTTTTATTTTCATTTGATTTGGTTAATGGGTTGTTATTTCTAAATTGTGTTATATATTATGGTTACATGTTATGTTAATAATTAATCATTGTTAGTTTATTAGATTATTATTATTATATGTTATATTCTGATTTTTGTGATAATTATAAATTCCGGAAAGTATACATATTATAAATGATTTATTGGTTGTGAATTATAAATATGATTTGTAAAGTGGATTTAATGTTGGTATTGTATTTTTTTTTTGTTAAGCATTGACGATAAATTATCTAAAAGGGTTTTCAAGTTACCTGGATTTATCTCTTAAAGGATTTGTGTTTGGAAGATCAAAATGTCGGAACTATTTCTATAATATGATTTGAGAGATTGGTTTTAAGGTTTAAATGTTTAATGTCAGAATTTAGCTAAGTATGACTTAAAAGGAATGGTTGATTTTCTGAGTTGATTTAACTTGGTATTTAAGGGTTGAAAAGTTTTGGGAAGAATGATTTTGGTTGATGTTGATCGTATCAGAAAGGTTTTGGAAAATGGTTTTACCATCGGTCGGCTTTGAGGATGTTGAGAACTTGAGTTCGTGCGTAGGAATGTTGGTCTGGTGGCTTATGGAAATGGCTTGATGATAGGTGTATATTGCTTTTGGATTGCTTTGGACTTACATTTGGGCCCTTGCTTGTATTATCCTGCTGTTCTGCATCTTCAGGTAAGTTCCCTAGGGGGCTTACTCAGGTTGGACATTCATGCCTGTTGTTGCATTTTATGTTAGGTGTTGCATATGCATAAAAGCCTGCCATGTAGTATCATGTTTAGGTTGCACTAATTGATTGAGCATCTGTTTACTTTATGTGTTTGAAACAGAACGGCCGTTATCTGTGATAGTCCTAGAGTCTTTGCTAGGGTCATAGGGTAGCCCAGCCTCATCGGGTACCCTGAGTCAATCGAGTCATGAACTTCCTTATATTATGAGATGCCTGCGGGCTTTATTGTGGAGCGGGTTAGGCATGCGTGCCCCCCGATTATGATGGAATGCATTCACGAGCTGGCCAGTCTCCGCCCTATCGGAAGGGGGTGGAGGTAGGAGAGGGATATGCCATTTGGCATTGTCTTGGGCCCTTTACAGTATTTCTGCACATTATTATAACTAGGAGCATGCTAGTGTGTTTGACTTTCGTACTGCATTAGAGCATCTTTATTAGGTATAGCACATACTATGTGGCCTCAGCGAGGACTGCCGGTCCCGCATGAGTGGCTCGATCTGACTCCTTTCCCCGTTCTTTTTTTAAGGTATTTTCTGCAGATCTTGTTTGCTCCTTGCTTCTGTGACGGGAAACCCTTTGGCAAATCGAAGAACCTAGCTAATATTATAACTTGGTAAAATGTTAATCACTTGCTTATGATTTGGTTTGACCTGGCTTTGTCGTGGCATTTGTATCCTAGTTTTGCTTCCGCTTTACCTTCGGTTGAATTGGATTTTTCGACATAGTCTTAGGACAGGTAAAGGGTACCCAATGGCCCTTCGAGGTTTTTAGGGTTTGAAATCCCTCTTTCTACTAATCTTAAATGAGTCTGAAACCTCGACCCGTACCTGGATTGCAAGATCCTAACGAGGGGTTTTATCCCTCGAAATGTAACCCGAGAATCATAATCCTGGGCCATTACAAAGGGGTATCAGAGCTGAGGTTGTGCAATTCGGGTACACAAGGGTCGAGTGTATGTTTTGGAAAACCGCCCATGAATTTCAAAGGATTTGAAAGTGTTTTAAAGGGGCAAAATGAACTTAAGATGCCTAACCTAAATTGGACTAAGTAATGAACTTGACTTGTAATAAAAGAGGAAAACCGACCAGACGGGGACACGAGTGGGTAGAAAGACGTTAGACCATCCCTATTGGATGTAGTTGGGGACGGTAGACAAAATATCAGCTTGTTCTTTACAGATGGGTTGGGAGACTCCAAGGAGATCATTATGTGTTTTTAACTGATTCTGTGCTGAATGCTTGCTATGCTAGAGGTTTGATTTGGATGCCCTAACTATGAAATGTGTATTGACTTACCTGTGCAAACGGGATAGCGGGAGTACCTTTAATTCTATATGATCAAGTCCAGCTTGTGTGAAACAGCCCCTTTCAACTATATCTATCGAGTCTTCCTCCCAGATGTCAGTGTCTTCCACGGGGAATCGGGTCGGTAAACACATTGTGTCGGAAACATGTATGGATATAAGGGTGGTTTGAGTGAGTATTGGAAGGTAGTTCTTGATGTCATTTTGAGTCGAGGGTAAGGTGTTTATGAGGCTGTCTTTCTTGATTTTTATGATGATTAACCAGTGTTTTCCTACCACAAGAGTCATGTCGGGGTCCCACGGGAAAGAGAGGTGATGAGTCGGTTGGGAAGGTCAATGGTTGCCCTTAGGGATCTCTGTCAGGTTGTAATGGTGACTCTCTCTGAATTGAATGACATGATTTTGTAATCTCACGCATGTACCTTGTAAATGATCATTAGTAAGAAGTTGCTCGTGTTATGCCTTGCTTTATGTCATAATTTTATTGTGTAAGCTCATGTTGTGGTTAGTTACATTGCTCAAGTCTCGTGTTATGTCTTGCCCTCTATCATGAATGTATGTTGTTATAGCATGTTTACTTGGCTTATTGATTGTATGAATGATTGGAAGCATGGACCATATAATATGAATCTACATGATCGTTATTTCCTTATGAATTAGGTTCATGATAGTGTGCTCAACTCTTCTTTGTAGGAATGCTTGTAGATTATCGCCTTAGCATGTTGGATGATGACATGTCGATGCTTATTATCCTTTTCGTGACAAGAATCCATGTCATGCCTATTTATTTTGTGTTTGTCAGATTAGCTATTACTGATTATTTTGCACATAATATTGTTGTGTGTTACTTGTGTTGAATGGAGAATATGTGGTATAATTGAGTCTTAGCAAATGCATGTTTCATCCCAGTATGTGTTGATCTGCACTCATGCCCCGTATTCTAATCAAATTGCACATTACTTAGACTCGTATTATGAATCGTTTAACTTTTCTCATGCTCCTATATCGGGGAAGATGATTGAGTGATTTCTTACATATCGTTATGATTAAATGCATGCATGCATCGCATGTTGTGTTGAGTCATTAGTGTCATATAGGACCCTTGATTGTAACTAGTGCGTACTATATCTTGCCAACATTATCGCTGAATTTCTCCCTTGGGTCAGGTCCCTGATAGTGTGATTCTTCCCTCTTCCTACCTTCTTAAGATGTTTTGCCCGTCCTGATTAGATTAATGTTGAACTTGATGATCGATTTGCTTCCCGTGATGGTTAATCCTAGCATGCTTACCTGTTATCGCTTGGTGGTATCTCCCTATTATTTTGTGCCATCTTCTCATGCTTGCATTAATGTAGGACTTGACACCTCGCATGATCACACACCACGCTATTTCATAATTTAACATACGCATGACACATGAATGTTAGAATGGACCTAGTCGAAGTATCTTGATTGTATTCATGTTCAATATGTGCTGTTAATATCCTATAGAGCTTATGATTTCTAAAATGACCCACTTAATGGTGACTTGTCATGCTTGTTTATTACGTGAACATTCTTGTCCTGTAATGTGATAATTATTGTACTACTTTATGTGCCTCAATGACTATTCCTTCCTAGCATGCTTAGAATCTATCACGGTGATGTTCTCTTTGTTACCTTGCAAGGATGCCTCATCCTTCATGAACATTATGTTGAATTCATTTAAATCGCTCTTGATTATGCCTATGTCTTATCATGTATCCCTAGTACCATATATTACTTATGCTTTTAAATGTATCTCGTCATATGATTACATGTCGTTTTCAACCTATTATATGATCCTTGTTGCTAGATGTGATAATTGTCATGCCACTCTTATGTACCCTCATATGACGCTTAGTTGATTTTTATGATGTACCTCGTCATGCTATATTTGGCCTCATTTGTTGCCATGCTCGTGCATTGTTCATATACGTGATGTTTGTCATCCTCGTTAAGCTCTTCATGACCATTATTGGCTCCGCATATCTTATTTGGAATTGCTAGACATATCTGCTTCCCTGGAATAAAAGGCTACTAGCTTATCTCACATGCATCCGTGTAGAATTCGATTATGTCTTTTGGATTGAATATGCTTGTCGTTCTCCTTGAGATAGGTACATGTTAGTGTGGATTAATGTGACTGATATGCTCCATGATGAATTCATTTTGCTCGTCACGATTGTAACCTAATAGACTTTCATAAGGGCGTCGTTGTATTCTCGGGTCGTCATCTTGTCTCCAGTCTTGTCGTCTTAGCCTTGGTCCGTGTTCGATTCCGAAAGGAACATTGGGTGTCCGCCATTGTCACTCCCCTACCCCCGCTAACTTGTACTCTTACGCGATACATCGGACGAGCGACCGTATGGAAAAGGAAACGGTGAGTTAGATAGGGATAGAGTAGCGCAGCGGAAGCGTGGGCCTATAACCCACGGGCCTCAGGATCAACGATGTTGGCAAGACGAGCATGGTTTGTGGGTTACGGTTACTAAGTATGATATGACTTGCAAGCGGGAGTGTTCTTCATTCGAATTGCTAACCCTTTTGAGTTTGTTGACGACGATATTGCACTGACCTAGCGATGAGATTTACGTGTTGATGTGCTGACTTGATGATAACTGTTGCCTGATTGCTTGTTGTCTATGATGATATGATTTGATGACTTATATATCTCATGTACCATAATGTCTTGACATGTTTCTACGCTAAGTTGCTAAGCATGATTGAATTCCTTTGCTTGTAAAATGTGAACTACACATGTTGAGGAACCTGAATTGTCTATTAGATAAAATTATGATGAAACTTGCTAGCTTGACTTGATTATGTGCATATATGATGATTTGTAATAATGATTGAGCATGACGGTAAATTGAGATTTATCGACGCAGTTGCAATGTTTAATGCTGAACTAATGATGCTAGTTGATATGATGTAGACCTTATGTTTAATGATTTTCATGATTGCTTCTTCTTTGAACTCGTGGGTGAGGGTTCTCTTGTGGAGTGGTTGATGAGTGGTAAAGGAATTCTAGGCGGTTAGGATGATCGATGGTATTACGAGGTAAGACGCGAGAGAGGGATCCATAGGGTATGATGCTTGTGATGTCTTGAGTAGTATATAAAGTGTGGGGAATAACTTTTGAGAGTAGTGAGGATATAGTGTGATAGGGTTCTCGGGTGTGAAGTTAGAGATAGGAGTTGGGTTCTTAGAGGTGGATGGTGTGTGGGAGTGCTTGATGGAATGAGGGTGAGATTGGAGTATCGAAAAAAATTGAGATTCTTTAGGGGAAATTTTATCCGAGTTGACGTTGACGAGTCTAGAAGAGGATTAGTCTTGGCTTGAGAGTAGAGATGGTCGAGTGGGGATTGTGTTTTTTTTTTTATTATTATTGGTATGATGTGAGGATTTTCTTGATTATTTTATTTATTTATATCTGCTGACATGATGTTAGATAGCAACCACGATGAACCTGATATGGAATTACATGATGATACGCAATATTAAATCTAGTTGGTAGTGACAAGTGTTACCATGATATATTAACATCCTGTTATATTGGTTTAGAAGCATGTTAGGACGTGTTGTGTTATGATATATGAAGTAATGATGAATATGAACTATGGGATAATGACGTGCTATTATGTGGAAGCATGATGTTTTATTATGTGGTAGTAAGCATGATGTTTACTATATGGTTGACAAGCATGGTTATTGGTTATGTAAATGATAAATATGACTAGAAGTATGATCATGATTTGTATATATATATATATATATATATATATATATATATATATATATATATATATATGAGATAATGATGCCTGATTACTAAATGATCGTTATATGACATTGTGATGAGTTAAGATGATTTCTAGAAGGCGTGTTGACATTTTGATGGTGATATACTTCTTGATCTTCCCTTTTTATTGAATCTTAATAGCATGACCTTGACCGTATTGATGTGTTGATAAGCAGTTTTGTTCCGTTGACTTATGATGAAATTTCGCTATGGCTAACCTGGCAAGTACCAATGATTGACGTGATAAAAATGTTATGCTAATGCTGGATAGAAATTGGATAGGATGACTATGTGAATTTATGCGTTAAATGATATCCCTTGATGTGACTGACCCTACTATGATTGCGATGATGATATGCGATAGTGAGATATCCTTTATGACTTTTGGTGTGATATCGAGCCATGTGTTATGATTTTGGCATATTGTTGAGATGTGTATTATGACCTTTAGTATGTGGTGGAGACGTTGATGTGATCTTGTGGCAGTGTGCTGGCATATGTTGAGACTTGTTATATGATGTACTCGTTGATGATCGATTGGTTATTTGGTTATGCATTTCTTATAGCTTGTGGTTCTTGCGTGAATTGAGATTGATAGATTGATTTGATTTTGGAAACTAGGGAGAGAATATGGGATTAGCCCTTAGAGGTGGATGATTCCACCTCCGAGCTTCTGAATTTGACTGATTGTTATGCGGGAAACTGATGTGGTTTTGAAGGATTTTGACGAAATTTGGATCAAAACGATTTTACTTGTTTTGGTGCAAAGTTGCTTGGTTAAACGTCTTATTTGGAAATTTTGAGCGGTTTGAAAAGGAATTACTTGGAATTTTAAAAAAATAAACGTTACCGAGGACTTCAACGATTTTGAGGTTAATTTTTTTCAATTGCGGAATCCCTTCTGAAACTTTTCAAACCCGGGCAACTCTATGATACTTCACGAAGTGGATACAAGTATTTTATGAGGGCGCTTGTAGGGTGATTGCTAAGACCTAGTGATGACATTATAGAACTTTTAGAGTTGTGGTACTTCCGAAAAGTCGAAGCGAGGATGTGATAGGGGCGCTTATTGCATACTTGTCAAGGCCAATTGGAGATGTCACGACCGTGACTAGGATGTTGTGAGAATCCCGGAAGACGCAACCGAGATGATTACAAGATCCTTGGATATGGTCCTTGTACTCACCAATTTCAAACTTCATCCCCTTGTTTTAGAATATTTTAGTCTCGGGGACGAGACTTGTTTTTAGAGGTGGATGATGTAAAGACCGGGAAATTTTATAATATTAACTAATTAAAATAATAATTTATAATCATCTCGATTTCTAAGATTCCGGAGGTTTGGAATTTCCGCCCTCTAGCTATTTGTTTATTCTAAATATTTTAAAATGAGTTCCGGCATTTTTTTTTAGTTGAAAATTTAAAATATACTTTATCCCGCTTTCATATGCAAAAAAAAAATGTTTGGAGTTCTTATTAAACTCATATTTGGAAATTTGAAAATCGTTTTGAGTTTAGTCGGGATTTGTCGGACGAGTGGGTTTCGAGTCTATTCCGCTATTTTGAATTTTTTTAGTGGGACCATGTCACCCCTTATTTTCTTTCCCTTCTCTCTCTTGTTCTCAGAAAATGTTGAGGAAAGATTCCTCTGTTCTTCCCTAAGACACAGCTGCACTTGTTGTTGAGGGCTCAGAAAATGTTGAGGGCTCTAATCCGGATCCCTCCTTTCAGACCCACTTCTTTCAGCTTCCGGGTAAGGGTTTGGTTTCGGGTCACCCATTCCGGGTTGGGCTTCTCCTATGGGCACGGGTTTGGGCTGAGACCGGGTTGAGTTTTGGGCTATTCGGGTTGGGCTTTTTATTTTCATTTGATTTGGTTAATGGGTTGTTATTTCTAAATTGTGTTATATATTATGGTTACATGTTATGTTAATAATTAATCATTGTTAGTTTATTAGATTATTATTATTATATGTTATATTCTGATTTTTGTGATAATTATAAATTCCGGAAAGTATACATATTATAAATGATTTATTGGTTGTGAATTATAAATATGATTTGTAAAGTGGATTTAATGTTGGTATTGTATTTTTTTTTGTTAAGCATTGACGATAAATTATCTAAAAGGGTTTTCAAGTTACCTGGATTTATCTCTTAAAGGATTTGTGTTTGGAAGATCAAAATGTCGGAACTATTTCTATAATATGATTTGAGAGATTGGTTTTAAGGTTTAAATGTTTAATGTCAGAATTTGGCTAAGTATGACTTAAAAGGAATGGTTGATTTTCTGAGTTGATTTAACTTGGTATTTAAGGGTTGAAAAGTTTTGGGAAGAATGATTTTGGTTGATGTTGATCGTATCGGAAAGGTTTTGGAAAATGGTTTTACCATCGGTCGGCTTTGAGGATGTTGAGAACTTGAGTTCGTGCGTAGGAATGTTGGTCTGGTGGCTTATGGAAATGGCTTGATGATAGGTGTATATTGCTTTTGGATTGCTTTGGACTTACATTTGGGCCCTTGCTTGTATTATCCTGCTGTTCTGCATCTTCAGGTAAGTTCCCTAGGGGGCTTACTCAGGTTGGACATTCATGCCTGTTGTTGCATTTTATGTTAGGTGTTGCATATGCATAAAAGCCTGCCATGTAGTATCATGTTTAGGTTGCACTAATTGATTGAGCATCTGTTTACTTTATGTGTTTGAAACAGAACGGCCGTTATCTGTGATAGTCCTAGAGTCTTTGCTAGGGTCATAGGGTAGCCCAGCCTCATCGGGTACCCTGAGTCAATTGAGTCATGAACTTCCTTATATTATGAGATGCCTACGAGCTTTATTGTGGAGCGGGTTAGGCATGCGTGCCCCCCGATTATGATGGAATGCATTCACGAGCTGGCCAGTCTCCGCCCTATCGGAAGGGGGTGGAGGTAGGAGAGGGATATGCCATTTGGGATTGTCTTGGGCCCTTTACAGTATTTCTGCATTTTATTATAACTAGGAGCATGCTAGTGTGTTTGACTTTTTTACTGCATTAGAGCATCTTTATTAGGTATAGCACATACTATGTGGCCTCAGCGACGACTGTCGGTCCCGCATGAGTGGCTCGATCGGACTCCTTTCCCCGTTCTTTTTTTTTAAGGTATTTTCTGCAGATCTTGTTTGCTCCTTGCTTCTATGACGGGAAACCCTTTGGCGAATCGAAGAACCTAGCTAATATTATAACTTGGTAAAATGGTAATCACTTGCTTATGATTTGGTTTGACCTGGCTTTGTCGTGGCATTTGTATCCTAGTTTTGCTTCCGCTTTACCTTCGGTTGAATTGGATTTTACGACATAGTCTTAGGACAGGTAAAGGGTACCCAATGGCCCTTCGAGGTTTTTAGGGTTTGAAATCCCTCTTTCTACTAATCTTAAATGAGTCTGAAACCTCGACCCGTACCTGGATTGCAAGATCCTAACGAGGGGTTTTATCCCTCGAAACGTAACCCGGGAATCATAATCCTGGGCCGTTACAAAAAGAGTGTAGTGCGTATATGCTCCCCCTGAATTCAACATCCTTCTCGAAGTCTTCTCATTCTTCTTAATGTCGTTGTCTTCATGAACTTATGGTCGAATCTCAACATTGTCTTTGATGTGCATAAGATGAAATGTCTTCTTGATTAACTTTGACGTGTTTGGCTTGCATGTATTGGTGTTGAGCTGCTTTGGATGCACAAATATAAGGTACTTCAAGACCTAGTGTGCCTTTAATTGTTGATCCGGGGATCTGATATATTATATGGTGCTTAAGTTGCCTCATTAAAAACCTTACCTTGGAAAAACCCAGTGGGATAAAAACCAAGATTAAGGAAAAGAGTACAACTTTGTATGGTACTTCGGGACCTAATAAAATGTCACCACTTTCACAATTATAGGTAATTCAGGTACTCTAATAAGACTCTTTAACCAACTGCACATGACTGAACTTTGATAATAATGCTTCAGGCATTTTCGATCGATTCTTTCCATTTATATGTGTATGCACCAACAACGTCTGTCATTTACATTTGAAGTCAAAATTATATTCACTCCTGGTGAATGCATTTTCATGTAACCTTTAATAGACTTGTGTGTAATCAATTAATGCTACACTCTTCAATGTTGAAGCTACATGTTCAAAAACTTCATGCTTAAATAATCCATCTTTATATGAATTATTTCTTTATGGAATTTAGGATATACAATGTATCCTTATGAGAGGAGCTGCATCGTTAAAAACCTTGCTTTGGAAAAACCCAAATGGGACAAAAACCAAAGTTAAGGAAAATAGTACAACTTTTTTCCTCCTCAATTTAGCATATAAATCACCAATTTTCTAAACACATGATACTTCTGGACCCTTAATATCCTTTCTTTGTACACTCTACTGGGTCAGTCCATGCATTAGCATTATCCTAAATGATAATCTCATAAGTAACGATTTCACTTGGTCGATTTAATAGTCATCTTCTTAATGCTCATTTATTCAACATATCAATTTCATTGATAGCATTTCCATATTACATTCATATTGCCAATATGGGTAATCAATTTATTATATGTCGGATCTTCTTTTGACATCCTCGACTAGAGGAAAAACCACTTCTTCTAGAAATTATAGACTTTTACGATCCCAATTTATATGTCATCACTTATTCCTTGTAGAGTGTTTTGACGCTCTTCTAGAACCATTTTCTCATATGAATTTATTGCTTGATTATATCAACAGTCCTTTGAGGACTAATTTTGACGCTCTTCTGGAGATATGTATAAGGTTTAATTATGCCAAGTATAGACTTTATACAAATACTCATTAGTTATTTCATCCTGAAAACTTCAGGTTTTCCATATCATCAAGTGCCAAGCTCTAAACCATTCTAACATTTTCATGCGATGATTCATTCACAGTTTGGGAGATTATAAATCCAATAGGCACACCATCATCTTTGACTTGTTCTTCAACATTCTCCTTGATGTGGGAGTCGACTCATACATGATTATCTATAATCATTCTCAAAATTATGACCAGTATCCTAACAACGGTCGCGCGCACCGTATCCTCTTTATGTCCTCTGCTAGAGGTAACAATATATATTGCATCTTTGAAACGCTCTCTTTGAAACGCTCCTTTTGAAAATAACCGTTTTTGACTCCGGTCGGTGCTTTGTGTCGTCGTTTGGGGTCTCCATGGGGGATCCCCCTGTGATACCGGTCGTGAGTCCTGCGGGTGAACAAGTACATCCCGAGGGGATGGCCATCGATAGTAGTGATTCTGTTCCGCCCCGCGTGGAGACTGTGGCTCCGAAGAAAACCTGGAAAGATATGGTGGTGGGAGCAATTGGTGAGAAAAGAATGGTCTTGGCTGATGATTTTCTTGAGGGTAAAATTGAGATGTCTTTCCCGGCCAATGGTGGAGGGGATCCTGTCTTCAACATCGATCCAGATGTTCTTCAAGCGCTGGCATCTATGTGGACAACGTCCCTGATCATCAAATCTCTTGGAAATTTGGTACCCCATGTTGTTATGGAGAGGAAATTGAAGGAAATTTGGCAGCCGGGTGGTAGGATGTTGGTTGCAGACCTCCCAAATGGTTATTATGTGGTCAAATTTGATTCGGATGGGGACTATTTGAAGGCTCTTACGGAGGGTCCGTGGATGATTTTTGGCCATTATCTGATTGTTCGACAGTGGTATCCGGAATTTGATCCATGGACAGATGTGATCACTACTTCGCCGGCTTGGATTAGGATTTCGGGTCTTCCCATGATTTTATATGAGGAACAAATCTTGCTTCGTTTGGCAGCGGGTATTGGCAAGCCAATCAAGGTTGATCAGCGGACTATATTTTCAAATCGGTGTCGTTTTGCTCGAATTTGTGTGGAGGTTGATATCACCCAACAGCTAAAGGGCTCGATTACGGTTAACAGTAGCAGATTCTATGTGGAGTATGAAGGATTACACCTGATTTGTCTTAAATGTGGGCGTTATGGCCATCTTGTCGATGGATGCCCTACATCATCAAATCAGAATCAAGAGAATACATCTCCCGCTGAAAACCAACCTGTGGACATAGCGGGAGAGTCCCTTTCGTTGGAGGAGAATGAGGTAAGGGACAAGAGTGGTCAGACGGAAGGATCTCCAAGATACGGCAATTGGACGATAGTCAGAAGACGTCAGCCAAACCGACAAGGGAGGAGGAATGAGGGTCTGAGATCTTCAACGCAATCAAAGGGAGACAATAGTTTTCCCGTGTTGGGATATTTAGAGGAGACTACCGTCGTTTCGGGTAAGAATCAGTATTCTGAGAGCTCTAAGGGGAAGTCTATTGAAGGGAGTAACAAGGGGAAGAATTTGAGTGTTCAAAAGAACATTACTAACAAAGGAGGGAAAGTGATCGAGGACCCTACTGTGGTGTTCGCAAGCTTTGAAAAAGGATCGTCGTCTGCTACCAAACCGGGCAAAGTTAGGAGGCCATCTAGGAAGAATGGGACTAAGCAGGGGATGAGCTCAGTATTGAATGGGCCGGAGACTCTAAAGTCTTCCAAAAGAACCAGATTGCAACGAGATCCCCCGCTGAGTTTTAACCCCAAGGTTCATTCCGGGGAGGTGCACCAGGATCCGAATGGCAGTAGGGACTTGGTTTTCGGTTCTGTCCCGTTTCAGCAGGTGGAGTCTCAGGGTGTTGATATCCAATTGGGGGCATCCAATTTGGGCGGCATACCAGTTCAACAAGGCTCGGCTCAGGTGCAGGATAAGCGTGTAGAAGCCAGCCAAAGTGCGATCTTTCAAAGTGATGAGAATATGGCAGATACAACGGAGGCTTCACAGGCCAAAATTGGCCAAGACTAAGTTTCCTTGTCACTTTTGTTTCATTTTATTATTTCTTTTTTCCTTGTGTGTTATTATGAATTGTTTATTCTGGAACTGTTTCGGAGCTGGTAAGCCTGGCTTCCGAAGAGCTATCCGATATATGATTAACCATTATTCTCTTGATGTCTTAGCCATTTTCGAACCGCGCATATCGGGCGATCGTGCTAAGGAAGTTTGCAATAGAATGGGCTACTCGGGGTGTATCCGGGTGGAAGCCGTGGGTTTCTCGGGAGGCATTTGGCTGCTGTGGAGAAAGGAGAGATTGAATCTACAGGTCCTGAGGCTTCACGACCACTTCATTCATGCTGTGATCAGGGATAATGGGGCTCAGTTTCATCTTATTATGATCTATGCGCCCCCAACTCCAGGTCGTCGTAAAAATTTCTGGCGGGATATTGAGATTGAAGTGGGGAGCATCTCGGATCCTCTAATTATTGGAGAGGATTTTAATTGCATTGTGCACTCGACTGAGCGGGCTGGTGGTTCTGGTCATCTCTCTAGGGACTCTCAGACTTTTAATCAGTTTATCAATAATCATGGGCTTATCGATCTTGGTTTCTCCGGGCAACCTCACACCTGGTCCTCCGGAAATTCCGCTAGAACTTTTGTGTCGAAGAGGCTGGATCGGGTCTTCACCAACATTACGGGGCGCCTTCTTTGGCCTGAGGCGAGAATCACCCACCTTCCGAAGCTTTCGTCTGATCATACACCGCTCCTCCTGGCCCTCACTCCTAGACGGGCGGTGGACTTTAGACGTCGTCCGTTCCGTTTTGAGGCTGCTTGGTTAACTCACCCGGAGTTTCTGACTTTTGTTAATGATTCTTGGATCGATAGTGTTAGCACTAGTGAGGCGCTTACTGATCTTCGATCTAAGCTGAGGGTTTGGAATAAAACTGTGTTTGGGAATATTCTCGAGAAAAGGCGGAATTTGTTAGCCAGGTTGGAGGAGGTTCAGAAAGCCGTTTGTACTGCCCCTTCGGATCAGCTGTTAAGAGAGGAATCGGACATTAGCGCTGAACTTGCAGCAGTGTTGGAACAAGAAGAAATTTTGTGGATGCAAAAGTCTAGAGTTCAATGGCTTCAAGCGGGTGATCGGAATACTAAGTTCTTCCACACTTCCACCCTTATTCGTCGAAAGCGGAATCGGGTTGAGAAGCTACAAGATGACAGTGGTAGATGGATCACGAGTGCCAGTGATCTTGAAATTCATGCGGTGAAATTTTTTAAAGACCTTTATCATCTCCAGCCGGCCGTTTCTCCACTGGCTCAAACCTTTCTTAGTGGGAGGTTTCCGACGGTGGAATCGGATCTCTGGGAAGAGCTGGACAAACCGATAAGGGATGAAGAGATCTATGCTGCTATAAAGAAGATGGGGGCCCTGAAAGCTCCCGGTATTGATGGTTTTCAACCTATGTTTTTCCAGAAGTGTTGGAGGACGGTTGGGGGTTCTGTGATTCAGGAGGTGATGCGGTTCTTTGCCAGTTCCAAGCTTTCCCCGGGTATGAACGAGATGCTGATCTCTCTCATTGCTAAGGTGGGTGATCCTAGCAGAATCAATCAGTTCCGGCCGATTAGTCTATGCAATGTTCTTTATAAAATCATCACTAAAATTCTAGTGAATCGGATGCAAAGTGTGCTTCCTCTCTTGATCGGTCCGACGCAGGGGAGCTTTCTCCCTGGGAGGCTTATCAACGATAATATTGTCATTGTTCAAGAGGCGGTGCATACCATGAAGCGGAGGAGGGGCCAGAAGGGTTGGATGCTACTCAAGCTCGATCTGGAGAAATCTTATGATCGGATGCGATGGGATTTTGTTACTGACACTCTGTCGGATGCGGGTTTCTCTAGCAATTGGGTGAACTGGATACAGGAATGCATCTCGACTACGTCCTTTCGTCTCCTTTGGAATGGGGAGGCGACTGATGTGTTCACTCATACGAAGGGGATCCGACAAGGGGATCCTTTGTCTCCCTATCTTTTTGTCCTATGTGTTGAGCGCCTTAGTCAGCTGATAAATAACCTTGTCGAGCAGAAGAGGTGGAAGCCTATCAAACTCGCTAGGAATGGTCCCGAGATATCTCACATTCTTTTTGCGGATGATATAATTCTCTTCGCCGAGGCGTCTATTGAACAAATGGGGGTTATCCAGCAGTGCATCAATTACTTCTGTGATGCCTCTGGGCAGCGTATCAACACGAGCAAGTCGAAACTCTTCCTTTCGGCTAACACTCCATCGACTTTGGCCGAGAATCTTGAAAGGATGAGCGGATTTCAGGTGACTTCGGACCTTGGTTCCTACCTTGGTATGCCTATCTTTCATAATCAAGTCACTAAGGATACTTTTAGCCCTCTTATTGAAAGGTTTTCCGCTAAACTTCAAGGCTGGAAAGGTCGCTTTCTCAGTTTGGCTGGTCGTATTACTTTAGCTAAATCCGTGCTTTCCTCGATTCCTGTTTATACCATGGCGACAGTGATCTTGCCCAAGGAAGTCTGTAATAAGATTGATCGTATGATCCGTAATTTTATATGGGGAGGGACTGATGAGAGAAGGAGCATCCACCTGGTCAGTTGGGAAGAGATTTGCAAATCTAAGGAGAATGGGGGCTTTGGCATCCGTCCTATGAGCGATCTGAATTTGGCGCTAGTGGGTAAGCTTGGCTGGCGATTCCTCACCTCGAATAACAACCTTTGGGTCGAAGTTGTTCGAACCAAGTATATCAGAGATCAGCGCAGAGATAGAGCAAACCCGTCTGCCATATGGCGTAGCCTTCAAAAAGGTGTGGAACGTGTGATCATTCCGGGGTCTAGATGGCTGGTTGGCTCGGGGACTTTTGCTCGATTCTGGATTGATGCTTGGCTGACGCAGGGCAGGCTTTTAGATGAGACTATTATTCCGATTGATCACTGAGAGCAAGAGGCGGTTGTGAAGGATTATTGGGCGGAAGCAGGGGGTTGGAAATGGGAGTTGTTGGCTGATAAATTGTCTCCTTCGACCCTCTTGAAGCTGGCTTCGGTTGCGGTTTCGAAAGATGAAGGGATAGTAGATACGTTGAGTTGGAAATTATCCCCGTGTGGTAATTATTCGGTGAGCTCGGCGTATAACATGATCCATGGCATGAGTTCTGAGTGCTGTGTCGATCGGCATATTTATAAGGCGATTTGGAAGTTGAAAGTCACGGAGAGAGCGAGGATATTTTGTTGGGAGGCTTTCAAGGGGGCGATCTGGACGAACAGTGAAAGGTGTCGTCTCCACCTTGCTGATGATGCGACGTGTGCGGTGTGCGGGGCTGCGGATGAAACCTTATCTCATCTCCTCCGGGATTGTGGGATCGCTAAGGATTTCTGGGAAGCGCTTGGTCTACCGGTGGAAAGGGAAGTTTTCTTTAATTCTGAATTTGCTATTTGGATTCGATTGAACCTCCTCTGCAATGTTGTTTTTCATGAAGGCATTCAGTGGTCTTCTGTTTTTGCCACCTCCATATGGTGGATTTGGAAATGGAGATGTAATGTGGTGTTCAATGATGAACCTTTTGCAGGGGATAAGATATGTTTTGTAAAGAATCAAGTCTTAGAGTACCATGGCGCGTGCAAGCCGATGGACAAGGCAATCTCAAGAGTGGAGAAGCTGATCTCATGGGAGAGGCCTAGGGAGGATTGGATGAAGGTGAATACGGATGGTTCGGTAAGAGACAGTGGCCTTGCAGCAGCAGGTGGAGTCATCCGGGACAGTGATGGTCGCTGGCAGGTAGGTTTTGTTTATAATATTGGTATATGCACAGTTCCTATGGCCGAGCTCTGGGGCGTCCTACATGGTATGCGCCTAGCTTGGTCAAGGGGTTACATGAGGGTCATTCTTGAAGCAGATTCCCGGCTCGTGGTGCTGCTTATAGGAAGGCCTATGGATCGTTATCACCCCCTATTCAGCCTGGTTTCTGAATGCCAAGGCTACATGAGAAGGGACTGGTCTATCCAGTTTCGGCACATCCTTAGATAGGCCAACTCGGTCGCGGACTATCTCGCCTCTTTTGCTTTTTCGTTTAGTCTAGGGCTTTCTGTATTGTGTGACCCGCCTCAGGGTGTTTTAAGTTTAATCGCTGATGATGTAAAGGGTCGGGCTATCCCCCGTATGAGTACTACTTAGCCTTTTTTAGTTATTAATAAAAACTCCCCCTTGAGGGGACGGAGAGCACCGCCTCTCCTTCTTACCAAAAAAAAATATATATTGCATCTGGCAATAAAAGAGGTTGTTATGAACCATAGGTCCTTTAGCTAGCTATTTACTTGAGTTCTACCATACCCAAGTAGATTAAGAATAAGATCCCAAAATAAAGAGTCTTCGGGCTCTCGAGAATAAATTTATCGATTTCACACAATTTAACAAGGATTTGCTTCAAACTCTTCTCCCAAATCATCATTGGTTGAATAAAATTGGCATCATCTACCCATAATGGTTGTTGTGGGAGGAAATCGAGATTTGCAATTAAAATATAAATAAAGCAAAGCAAACCAGATTCCGTCCCTTGCAAATGATTACAAGACTTCCTCCCGATGTAGTAGTGAGAAGTCAGGATCGATCCTCGAGGAAGCGTGTAAGCGGATCTTAGGCAGCGGCAAATATCATGGATGGTGATCGACCACAGAAGTACTCGACCTCGACTAAGATTAGTCGACAGGGGCCTGGATACAGTCGAATTCGAGCAAGCGAAGGTCACTGGAATCTGGTCGATCTCGAGCAGTCAACTCGATGTCGAGAAAAGTTTGGTCGAGATCGAGGAATCTTGTCGACTTCGGGTAACCTGCAGAGACAGAAGCAACAACGATCTGCTTGATCGAAGGTGAGTAGTCGACGTCGACCAAATTTGGTCGAAATCGAGTAGAACAGAAACTAAAACGAATGCAAAAATTCGAATCAAAATTAACTCAATAAACTAAAGACTTCCAAGGTCAGGGTTTCAACACCACAACGATAACCATGTAAAATAACACATAAAGGCATAAAAGATCATGCTTTTCATCAAATAACTCTCGTTATTAACAAATAAGAAGATAGAGGCTTTCGCATAAACCCTAATTGTTACTAACCCTTTTTCACATAATTAATCCAAGTTGTATTAAGATCACTTTCGCTTCAATAACACAAACAAGGATCACCTTCAACTTTCGCAAAAGAATCATGCTCGTAGGGATAGAAGATGAACTGCATTAAAAGATTGTACCTTTACCGTATCACCTCACATGGCTACCGTCGGGCTCACCCCGACCCTAGAAGTTGGGTGACTACTCGCTCTTCATCATCAATAAACTCATCAAAGATTTCTGGAAAATAAATTGCATTAAATAAATCTAAATAAGAAAGCTTACAACCAAACAAGCCAAATCCGCTCTCGCCTCTCCACCTTGTTCTCGCCACAAGCTCTCTCTCACTCACTACCTCTTCTCCTTCTCTAGAATTGAATTGTTGTAAGATGTCCTAAAACTCAGCCCCTAAGGCTTTATTTATAGCCTTCCTTCCCTCTCTAATTAGGAAAGAAAACTATATCTATATCTAAATCTATCTATCTACTTGCTTAAGATAAAAACTTGGAATTAAAATAATTATATCTAAAGGAAAACTAGAACTAGTGTGGATAGATCTTCCTTAGACTTGATAGCACTTGATAGATCTTGATGGAATTTGCTCTCGGAAATATCTCCATCGGATTCGGGATAGAAACTTAACAAGATTCGGATAGCTCGATGTCGGCCACTGTGGTCTAACTCGATATCGAGTAGCTTCCTCGATATCGAGCAGAATCTCCTCAGCTTCACTTCAGCAGCTCGATCTCAGCTCCCAGGATGCACGTTGACTGGGCTGTTACTCGATATCGAGTTGGCTTCCTCGATATCGACTTGTGTGTTTCAGCTCCTCGGATTTCACTCGAGCTCGGGTAGCTTCTGGACTCGTCGACTTTACTTGACATCGACCAAGTTTGGTCGACGTCGACTAAGTGTGGGTTGCTCGAGTGACTCTGCTCGACTTTGCTGCAACTCGACTGGCCTCGGGTACTCGACATCGACTAGGGCTGGTCGACGTCGACTAGGCTGTGTCGGCTGCTTCTTCCTTGCTTTCAGCTTGATTTGTCCTGGTTCCGCTGCTCCTTGACCTCAGACTTCTGTAGTTGATTTCGAGCTTTTCATCCTTTCTCAGAATTGCTGTAAATTATCTCGATTTCTACAAAATTAAACAGAAACTGGTGTAGACTCCATAATTTGGCAAATAAGCATAAACTACATAGATTCTGTACTATTCTAGCCCGAATGTATGAAATGTATGCAGAAAACAATATAAAAGTAACTATAAAACATGCCGAATTAGGCTCACATCAATGGTTTCTTCAAAAACATTTCCAATGCATATACATATACATAAAATGCAAATCAAATCAAATAGATAAATAAAACATAGATTTCATGTAGGTTCAAATAGCCAAATTATACTAATAACAAGCCAAATACGACCAAGTTTGCAGAATCAAAGGTGCTGGATCATCTAGGCTCTTTCGTTGATAATCTTTCATATGTAGAGATAAGTTTATCTAATTCAAGAGATAACTTTTATTAACACAAACAGTATATATAATATAAAACCACATATGTTTATGACATACAAACTCTTAACAAGTTGTTTCTTCTGGAAACAGTTTGAGTTTTGAATTACAAAAAGTAAATTGAGATATATACACCTCACAAGTGAATAACAAAAGTAATCTCAATAAAAATAAATACACTAGAAACATAATTAAAATTTATTTAACCACTTCAGGTGGATATCGATACAGATATTCATCATTTGTTTCAATAAACAATACAATTCACATATAGATTAATATGTCAAC
Organism: Persicaria maculosa; assembly: GCA_963922045.1. Classification (NCBI taxonomy): domain Eukaryota; kingdom Viridiplantae; phylum Streptophyta; class Magnoliopsida; order Caryophyllales; family Polygonaceae; genus Persicaria; species Persicaria maculosa. The sequence continues at coordinate 21,134,458 of OY998259.1, read as the reverse complement.
TTAAAGTGATGGGTTCAATAACTATCTCCAATTTAAGTTATATACAAATCAATTTCATGACACATAAATAATGTCAACTTCTGGTGACTAGAAATCAAACAAGTTTAACCACTTCAGGAGTTTATATTTTACCTTCTATGAAACAAATCATATATGAAACAAATAGTTACAAGTACAAGATGGAATCAACAATATCATCTTAGCTCATCACTACAAAGATGAGACTAATATTTAATCGATGCATGATGACGTTATTTATTCATCAACTTATCAATGTATCAATTCATATAGATATCATTTATCATGTATCCGTCCAATATATGGTCAATTTATCCAATAATGATATCTATATCATATATGCATCGTCAACCCCAAATCGCACATAATTTATCAATGCTCTAAATTCTTATATATCAAAGTATATTAGCACTATGGCATGATTTATGATATAAAATCTACATGTGCAAACAATAACATCATATTGCAATTAGCAACTAAATGGTAATCCATATTTAATGTACGAGATGAACTCATAACACACATATATAATCACTCATGATCAAGAGGCACAAAAATCATAATTCAAATATATGATGTTTAGGCTTATCTAATCGCAAGCTCAATCGCATATACCAATATTGAAAATCAGTCCAACTCCATCACGAGCCTAACCCATATAGACCCACTACCAAGTAGAGTTCAATCTTCTAGGATTCGCCTCCTTTTACCATGATATCCTAGTGTGGATCCGTGGAAAAACCACTCACATGACACCATCCATCACCAAATCTAAATATTAATAAATTATAATAACAGTTTATTATATATAAACATAAATCAATTTAAAACAAAGTTATCCAACTTAGATTTTCAAAGCTAGAACGACAAGGCATATGACTATGAGGATGCATGGAATTATGGATTTGAGGGATATTGCAAATTTGATTGATTCAAATACTTCAGGGATTGAGATTATTTTATCCGCTTCAGGGGATGTTACAAATTGAATGTATTACATAGGTCCTCAACCTCATCACAAGTTATGACTTGTACGTGAGCAACGTTAGTTCATACTTGTATTACTGAGAGATATAAACATGGGAGTAGAAAACTTAGCTTATCGATCAACAACCTTTGTTTCGTATAGCTAGCTCAGAGCCTCAGACAAATGGAGTCACACCCATACAAACTTTTTGTTTCGCAGAGCTTTTTGTTTCGCCTCTTTTTCTTATTGTTGTGAGCCTAATTCGCCATGTTTTATACTTACTTTTATATCGTTTTCTGCATACATTTCATACATTTGGGCTAGAATAGTTCAGAATCTATGTAGTTTATGCTTATTTGCCAAATTATGGAGTCTACACCAGTTTCTGTTTAGTTCCACAGAAATCGAGGCAATTTACAGCAGTTCAGAGAAAGGAGGAAAAGCTCGAAGTTAACTACAGAAAGTCCGATGTCAAGGAGTAGCGGAACCAGGACAAATCGAGCTGGAAATGAGAAAACCAAGTCGACGCACACACTGGTCGATATCGACCTAGGCATGTCGATATCGAGTATGCAACTTGATTTCCACCCTGAAGAAGCCAGATCGAGTCGAGAAGCTGAAGACGAGAAGACACAGGTCGATATCAAGTGATCCTAGCCGATATCGACTTGACCAAAAGTGGCTGATTTCGAGCTAGTCCGAGTTCTAATCAAAGTTCTATCCAAAGTCCAATGGAGATATCCACAAGATCAAATTCTATCAAAATCTATCAAGATGGAAGAGATATTTATCTATTTTAGATATAGTTCTTTTAGATTTATTTCCTTTATTTCCAAGTTTTTATCTTAAGTATTTAGATAGATAGATATAGATATAGATAGAGTTTCTTTCCTAGATTAGCTTGGAAGGAAGCCTATAAATAAAGTCTTAGGGGCTGATTTCTAGTCATTCAATTCTAGTTCCAATTCAAGTTATAGAGAGAGTAGAAAGAGAGCTTGTGGCAAGAGAAGTTAGAGAAGGCGAGAGTGAGATTTGGCTTCGATTGGTTGTAAGCTTTCTTATTTAGTTTATTCAATGCAATTTAGTTCCCTTTTATTATTGATGTCTTTATTCATGATGAAGAGCGAGTAGTCACCTAACTTCTAGGGTCGGGGTGAGCCCGACGGTAGCCATGTTATGTGATGCGGTAAATGTACAATCTTTTGATGCAATTCGTCTTCTATCCCTATGAGCATGATTCTTTTGCGAAAGTTGAAGGTGATCCTTGTTTGTGTTATTGAAGCGAAAGTGATCTTAATGCAACTTGGATTAATTATGTGAAAAATGGTTAGTAACAATTAGGGTTTATGCGAAAGCCTCTATATTCCTATTTGTTAATAACGAAAGTTATTTAATAAAAAGCATGATCTTTTATGCATTTATGTGTTACTTTGTATGGTTATCGTTGATGTGTTGAAACCCTGATCTTAGAAGTCTTTAGTTTATTGATTTATTTCACGAATTTTGAATTTTAAGTTTTTCTGTCTTACTCGATATTAAGTTACTGCAGTCGGTTTTCCTAGCCGATATCGAGTACTCCCAGTTGATATCGACCAAGTTTTTGCCTTTGTGTTCTGATTTGAGTCGATTTCGGGCATTGTTGGTCGATTTTCTGAGTTGATATCGAGTAACAGAAGGTCGATATCGACCAAAGTTCCTGCTTTTCGTTTCGTTTCTGCTTTTCTCTGTTATTTCTGTTTGTCTGTTTGGTTTTCTGCTGAGTTTTAGAAATGGAAAGGCGGGCGCTGACACGATTCCTCGTGGATCGATCCTGACTACCTTCTACTACAGCGGGAGGAAGTCTTGTAATTAATTTGCGGAGATCAGGGATTCGAATTTGAGATTTTTATTTCATACTTGATTTTCCTCCTAACACTTATTTCATGCCCTAAATCATATCGTACGAACTTCAGCAATCAAGCAATTGTACGAACTTTATATTAAACCATATCGTAAGTCACTTGTGAATATCATGTAATACGATTTAGGGATTAGATTTTTCTATATATTAGGTGTTTAAAACAAAAGAGAGGAGTAAACTTAGCTGTTGATTCTTTGCCCGTGTGAGCGATATTCTTTGCCGACGTTTCAGTCTCATTGTAGGATCCTTGACTCATGTGCAAAATCGATCGGAAACTCTAGCTCTAGAGATCATATAATTCCAATCGTTAGTTATGTACATAAGACAAAAATTTCATAGCACACCAATTATCGTATAAAAATGAACTAATAAATTAATACTTAATTTTAGTCCATTCAATTTACGATGAAGATTGCAATAAACCTATAAATTAAAACATAATACTTATCTTCAAAAGCCGCCTTGGTATGATCTCGCACTCGAGAGAAGAACCGCACCTCCTGAGCTTATAAAAGTGTGGGTAAATCTCACAATTTCTGCGTACACTGGGTTGGTTACGTCATTCTTCCAAATTTGGAAACATTCCGTCGTCTCCATTGCTTTCATTGCTTGTTTGTCGAGAACGGCGGCGCGGAACCGATCTATCGAACCCCGCGGCTCCGCCGGATTCTAATCTTCGGGGCCAAGATCGATCAACGCCGATTGAACGGAGGAGGGACTGAGATTCGAACACCATGACCAGGACCTTGGATTTCTTGGTCCCGAACCCTAGAGTATGGGTGTGCCAGGCGTGTTGGGCGAGGATAATGAAATTTGTGGGGAGGAAGGCGATTGTGGATGCCAGTGGGTGCGACGTCTCCTTACGGGCCTCGTCGGAGACGAGAAGCTTCGCCATGCCTTCCCAATCGATGTTCTTCGAGGCCTTGAAGGTCGCATCTGCGATCTTCTTCCCTGCACCGCTCATCTTGTTCTTTGGATTCCTCGACGAGGGTTTGCGACGATGGAGAAGCGGATTCCTCAAGGATGGTTTGCGACGATGAAGAATCGATTAGTATTTGGGGGGCGGTGGATTCTTTCAAATTGACAAAAAGGCTAAGATATTCCTATTAGAGCAAATTCGTGCTTATAACGTATTATAAAAGAAAAGATGGGAGAATATGAAATTGTATTCAATTGATATCTCTTGGTGTTACCACCGGTACAACCACCGGTACAATATATATAGAGATAAACTTCTTAGGTTCCAAGCAATAGATAAACTTCTTAGGTTCCAAGCAATAGTAAATCTATCTATAGACAAAACTCTATTTAAGTAAAGTGTATATTTTATACATCCACATAATAATAATAATAATAATAATAATAATAATAATAATAATAATAATAATAATAATAATAATAATAATAATAATAATAATAATAATAATAATAATAGTAAATCTATCTATAGACAAAACTTTATACAAATTTCGTCTGCTAGGGCAAAGGGGGCGATTGGCGATCAATAGGGTGATCGGCAATGCGGGCCTCGTAGTCGTGGCTCTTCATCGTCGCCGGGGTAGGCTATTCAGGGTGGCGTCTCTTCAGGTTTGGCTTCCTTCCTTCATCTCGGTGCCCGGCTTTCTATTTTTGGTGTCCGGGTAATTAAGTTCTTAATTGTTCGGACTGAATCCGGTGCTCAGTGCGTGCAAGTCAGCAACAATTCATTATTGTGTATTGGGTTTGTATTTAATTAAAGCTTCTTCTAGTGCCGTATTAGGTTGTTGGTGGATTATGGTGGTGAATGTTAATTGTTAATTTAGATTGGTGGTGTTTAATTATAGTTTCGATCAGTTTTGTGTTTTGAATGAGGGGTGCGGTGGGTGGTTCACCGGTGAGGGTTCATTGCCCTTTTGTTGGGTGTGATGGATGTAGAGATGGTAGTGGTAAGACTATCCACAATGGTTTTGTCTATAATGTATACATTTGCACAAGGTGTGTAAAAATACACCTTACTTTTTGGTATTTTGCTCCAATGGTCAAATGTGTATTTTTTACACACCATTCAAATACAATTAATTTAAAACAAAAAAGAAAACAAAAATCATAAAAAACACACCAATAAAATTGTCTTGTTTTTTGAAAAAGTTTTTACACATGGGGGAGGTGATGTGCTCAAATTTGCACATTACATGCTCAAATGTACACATTTGCACACCCCAAAAGCAACCAATGGAGCTAAAAAATGTTAAAAAAAATGCACATTTAGACATTTGCACACAATCATTGGAGTTAGTCTAAGGGTCTTACCCCTGCTTATTTTATTAGACATTTACGGGATATCCATCTTAGTGGTGATGCATTGTCTGGTTTCAAGCCGCTCCTGGGTTCCAATCTTGAGATTTACGGTAAGTTTGAGGCGGTTCTAATGCAGCTTGGTCTTTGGTTTTGCGGACATTGTTGTGTCACTCACACCGTTTCTAAGAATTGTTTCCATGACGGAGACGTTGTTGAAGCTCCTTTGTCTGATGATGGAACAATTGCCTTCTTCATTCACGGGGTGCCCCGTCCTGTTATTGATGTTGGTAGTTCATCAGTTGACATGTATCCGGTGGATGTTCAGAGTGATCTTGCGGTGAATGTGGGATTTGATATTGCGTTATTGGAGAGGGTGTTTAGAGCTAACGTACATACAGTTAAGAATGTCCCGTGGAAGTGTAGATTGGGCTTTGCAAGAGTTCTTAAGGGCGCCCTTGATAGAGTTATATCTGATCCGTCTAGCGTGTCGGCCTGGGTGTGTCTCTTTATTATGCCTCTTTGTATCCTGCATAGATACAAGCCCAAAACTAGCGTAGAAAATCGTTCGGGGCTGAAGAGGCGCCTGCAGATTGATAGTATTTCCGAGGCTATTCGGGTGTGGAGAGAACCAGAGGGTATTCAACATCTTGTCTTTGGTCTTTTGTCTGGTAGTTTTGATGCCCCTTCTAGGGGCGGAGAGAGGTGTCAGGAAGAGCAAACCATTAAGCAATGCAAGAGGAAGATTGGTGATGGGCATTTCTCTGCAGCCATTCGCATTCTTACATCTTCGGGTGTCGCTCCGCAGACGGGTGATACTCTTAAAGAGCTTTCTGATAAACATCCGTCTTCTCCGGCACCATATATGCCCCCTGAGCCTATTGTCAGTGTACGTCGTGTGGGAAAGATGGGTTACGTGCTCAACATTTGCTGGATGCTCTTAGTGGTGCAGCCGTGGCGATTGCTGAGGAGGTTTCTGACTCTATAACGAGTGTGGTTAATTTATTTCTCAGCGGGCGGTGTCCGCCTTCTTTGAGTGAATTTGTTGCAAGTGCCCCTCTCACACCTCTCCTTAAGCCGGGTGGGGGGATTCGACCCATTGCTGTTGGGTCAATCTGGCGGCGATTGGTGTCCAAAGTGGCTGGATCTTCGGCTGGTAAAACCCTTGGGCCTTATCTTGAAAATGCACAGTTTGGGGTGGGGGTTTCGGGTGGTGGAGAAGCGGTGTTGCATGCGGTTAACAGACTAATGGAATCTCAGGGTTATGATAATAGCATGACTATGCTTTTGGTTGATTTCAAGAATGCTTTCAATCTGGTTGATCGCAGTGCTATGATCAAAGAGGTTCGCTATAGGTGTCCTTTTATCGCCCATTGGGTAGAGTTCTGTTATGCTCGTCCCGCTCGTTTATATTACAGTGATCAAGTCCTCTATTCGTGTCAAGGAGTTCAGCAAGGTGACCCTCTTGGACCTCTTCTTTTCTCGCTTGCACTGCATCCGTTGATCTGTAAGGTTAAGGATATATAGTTGCGAGCTGAAGCTTAATGCTTGGTATCTTGATGATGGGACGCTGATTGGGGACACTTTGATGGTTAGTAGAGCATTGTCCATTATCCAAGAGGATGGCCCGGCTCTAGGACTTCACCTTAATATTGATAAGACATAAATATTCTGGCCGAGTGAGGACCCACGTTGTAAGGAAGTTGGGGTTTTTCCTGAGCATATTTCACGTCCTGTGGGAGGGGTTAAACTCCTTGGTGGGCCTGTTAGCTTGGATCATTCCTTTTGTAATGAGGTGATGCTGAAGAGGGTTTGAAAACCAATGCCCTGATGGAGGCTATCAGGAGTTTGGAAGATCCTCAGTGTGAGTTATTGCTTTTGCGTGCTTGCTCGGGAGCCTCTCGCCTCTACTTTGCGATGCGAACAACCCCGCCTTCATATTTCATAGATGCACAAGGTGTTTTTGATGATTTTTTGAGGGTTTCACTTGAGCATATAGTGGCGCTTGGGGGTTCAGGCTTTGGCCCTCTGCAGTGGCGCCTTTCTACTATGCCTATCGATTGCGGTGGGCTTGGAGTTTACACCGTTGCTGACACGTTACATTATGATTTTGTTGCTTCGAGGCTCCAATCACGTGTGCTACAGGATGGTATTTTGCGGGCTTCTGGAGTGCTTGGTGATGGGTCTGCTTTCAGATCAGCGACTTCTAGGTGGAGTAATGTCATTGGTAAGGATAGGCCTGTTATACGAGCCTACGAGCTCGAGTACTAGTTGTTCAAGCTCGGCTCGTTTATAAACGAGCCGAGCTCGAGCTCGAGCTCAAATTCTATTCGAGTATATATATGTGCTCAAGCTCGGCTCGCGAGCTTGGTGTAGGACTCGAGCTCGGCTCGTTGAGCTCGTTTGTCCTCGAGCCCGAGCTCGATTGGACTCGTTACGAGCTCGAACTCGGGCTCGATGAGCTCGTTAAGGCTCGAACACAGCAGCAGCAAACAGATTACAACAGTTCAATTCACTTGAACGACAATTCATTTGAAATGAACAACAATATATCCAACAATTCACTTGAACAACAATTCAATTGAAATTGAAATTAAAGTTCAACTTTAAATTAGAGAGAAAACAACAATCCAGAAGCAACAAACATAAAATAAAGTTCACATAAATGAACAAAAAACATCCATCAGTAGCAGCAACATTCATCAGCAACCTCCTTTAACACAGCTTACAGCAGCAACATTCAGCAGCAGCAACATTCATCAGCAGCCTCCTTCAACACAGCTTACAACAGCAACAACACACCCATTAGCAATCCAACAGCAGCAACATCCATCTCCAGCAACATTCCATACATCAAGGAGGGAATTACCTGATGGGAGATGGAAAGCAGTCACACAAAAAAGAAATTGAAAACATCAATCACCGGTTACCGAAAACAAAAAGGAATTAAACAGACGAAGCAATCAGATTCTCTACATTTACAGAAATCTTAACAAGGGAAGCAAAGGAATCGATGAAACAAACAGCAATCGACGAAGCAAAGAAATTGAGAGTAAACCTGACGACTCGAGACCAGATTTGGAAGTGGAGGAGCGGGAAGATGAGAAGCGAGAGAGATTAGAGAGATGAGAGCGGAGAGCGAAGAGAGAAAAGCGGAGCAGGGAGACCGACGGGATGAGAGCGGAGCGGCGCAGCAAAAGAGAGATCGAGCAGAGACACAGAAGAGGTTCGAGATCGAGATCGACAATGGAGGTCCCTAACCTACCGAGCAGAGAGATGAAAGCACATACTTGGGAGATTAGAGAGGCGGCGACCAGAGGAGAGACTTGGCGAGCGGCGCCGACGACAAGCCGGAGTCTGAGAGACGACGAGACTATGGGAGGGAGAAGAGGTCACGAGCGGCCAAGCGAGATTGAGAGACGAGAGATGATGAAAGATTGGATGGAGGCGGCCATTGTTGGGACTAGCGGAACTGCGGAAGGGTTACACTAACCCTAGGCCAGGAATAGGCTCGAACTCGGCTCATTTACAAATTCGAGCGATCTCGAGTCGAGCTTTTACCGAGCCGAGCCCGAGTCGATCCCGAGCTACTCGGCTCATGTATCAGGCCTAGGTAAGGATGACTTGGACATATGTGCGATGCAGCCAGCCCCCTGTCTAATGAAAAAATTGGCTAGTTGTTATTACAAACATGTCGACAAGCACCTCAAGATGGAGTTTCTCTTACTAGGAGGCAAGAAGCTCTGATTGCAAACAAGAAGATCCCTATGGCCCAACAATGGCTAAAGGCTTCACCTATACCCGGTCTTGGTCAGGTTATGAACCCTGCCACCTTTCGATCTATTATTAAGTATCGTCTTGGAATTGAGTTGTTTCAGGCTGGATCCAAATGTCCTGCTTGTGAGAAAGGCATTTTGGATTCGTGGGGAGATCGTGCCCTTGCATGTGTTGCTGACATCGGTGTTAAACATCGTCATAATATGGTGCGTGATGGTTTGTATGATGAGTGCTTAAAGGCTGGGATTTCTGTGCGTAAAGAGGCGTCTACTGGTATGGTTGATGACAAGGGAGGGGAGCTTCGTCCGGCTGATATTTTGTTCTACAACTGGTTCCAGGGCAAAGACACTTGTGTTGACATTACGGGTACTTCTATCTTTAGCAATTCCGGTGTTTCAGGTTTTATACCAGGGAAGGCGGCCAGGGTGGCGGCTGAAAACAAAAGGAAGAAGTATGAGAAGGTTTGCGGAGACAAAGGGTATCACTTTATACCGTTTTCCTTTTCTATTATCGGTGACTTAGGGGATGATGCTCTAGGACTTCTCAAGCGGATATGTGGAGTTTCTAGAGGGCTACCTGGATATAGTAGGGATACTTAACATGTTTTGACTAGGGTTGCCTTTAGCATTCAGAAGGGTTGCGGAGCTCAGCTTGTTAGCCGGCTCCCATCCAATTTCATGTAATAACTAGTTGCCATTATAATAATAATAATAATAATAATAATAATAATAATAATAATAATAATAATAATAATAATAATAATAATAATAATAATAATAATAATAATAATAATAATAATAATAATAATAATACATCATTTTATTTATTCTTTTTTTTTGTTCATAGGTAGGCAATTAGAAATTTACAATATGGGGGAGAGGGGATTCGAACTCGTGACCTATTGATTACTATATGTCATCCTTACCAACTAAGCACGCAAGTCTCGTGACAAATAGTCATTTCACTGATTCTCATATAAGAGAAATTTTGCTCTAGAGTCCATTTGAATGGTCTAAATTAATTATCCACCCATTCATACAAATTAGCTAGCCCATCTCATTTTTTTTTAACCAAACTAACCCTAATCTTATCTAATTTATCTCCTTTCTCCCTAACCTCTCTCGCTCAACCTCTCTCTTATTGATGTTCTCTATATTGTAACGACCCGAATACAATATCCGGATTACGTTTTGAAGGTTGGATACCTTCGTTCGGATCTTGCAATTTAAATACGGGTCGAGGTTCCAAAACCAAAGAGTTAGACGGAAAGGAGGGATTTCGGAACCCTAAAATCGTGTTGGTCCATTGGGGACCGAGATCTATCCTAAGAATCTAAGTCGCCCAAAATAGATTTGGTTCGAAAAACATGTAAACATAAATATGATATAGAGTCGCCACGGTAGAGTCGGATCAAAACAAAAACGACAAGTATAAAGTATGAAGTCTCAAAAGTATGGTAGAGTCTAGTTAGTCTTTCAGTTACATAACGCCATAAGGACATCCTCGCCAAGCAGCACGAAACACTCAGAAATCTGTAGACAAACCTTTAAAAGAAGAATGGGAAAAGGAGTCAAGTTGAGCCACGCATGCGAGACCGACAGTCCTCGCTGAGGCCATATATTATGTGTTATACATAATAAAGATGCTCTATTGCAATACGAGAATTAAACACACAAGGCATGCTGACAGTTCATATATATATAATAATAATAATAATAATGAAAATGCAGTAAATGGGTCCACACAGAATGTTAAGCGGCATATCCCGACCTCTCTTTCCAAAACCCTTGCCTCAATCGGGGCGGGGTAAATCTGTGACTCATTCTGGGCCAGAGTCTAAGCCTCAGTCGGGGCTAGCTAATTGGATGTATATCTTATGTCCATGCCTCAGTCGTGGCTGGATAGTCATGCCTCAATCGTGTAAAGGCTCGGAATTTCAAATCCTAAATTTTCGGAAAAAAGGAAATTAAAAATGAACTTAAACTGAATTTAAAACTCATTTAGAGGATTCTGACCGAAATATAAAATTTGATGAATAATAATCTAATTGATATCCTCTTCTATTTTAAAAATCTAATTGATCGAGAAAGCGACAGTCGAGGAAACTAACTTTCAGAAACTAATTTCGGAGTTCAAAATTCACGTATTCGGAATTTATTTACGGGTATTGATTAGCCAATTCAACACTCAATCTTCACCCACTCCCTCACCTTCCCATACCTTCTTCAAATCACCATACCCCGTCATTCGGGAACATTCATCAAAATCCCGTCACTCCCTCACCATCACCACTCTATCACCATCACCCGCCCTCACCGACTACCTATTGAGATAATTGACATTAATGTGTTTAATGATTTCATTTACTTCCAATCATTGTAAATAAGGTTTTTAGCCATGTCACATCCGGGTTGTTATGCTTGGATTTTAGTGCTCTTTTGTCCTCTAGCTAGTAGCCAATAAGGCATCAAAAGGTGTCTCCTTGTAAGGACTATTTAAGCTTTGTTTTCTTCTTGAATGAGTAAGAGAGAGAAGGGATTCTCAGCTGCAGCAAGGCTACCAGCAACCCTAGTTTTTCATTGCTTCTTTCCTTCATTCATCATCATCTGTGAGTGTGTTTTCACTAATCTGTTGCTGGTTTTTGGTTAATCTGGTGAAGTTGTCGCCAGATCTTGGATCAAAGAGGATCTTTTACATGGTATCAGAGCAGCAGGCTTGATCATCTTGCTCGCTTTCGTCGTCGTCGTAAGCAATCATGAGTGTTAACTCAGGTACATAAAAAAAGGTAATTTCAGTGATCCCTTGTTCTTGGCTAACTCAGATCATCCTGGGTCTCAACTTGTTACCATTGTGTTTGATGTGATAAATTTCTTACCATGGATGAGAGGAGTGACTATGGCTTTGGGTGCAAAAAACAAGCTAGGATTCATAGATGGTTCATGTGTTAAACCAGGGCCTGTTAGTTCACCAGATTCTCAGAAATGGATGAGGGCTGACTACATGGTTAGATGTTGGCTCCTGAATTCCATGACTAATCCTATTAAGGAGAGTTTTATTTATGTTGAATCAGCTAAGCAGTTGTGGGATGAAATAGCTGAGAGATATGGACAATCTAATGGTCCTCTTATTTACCAACTTAGAAAGAAATTAGGCATGATTTCTCAGGAAGTTTTGTTTGTGGCAGAGTATTTTAATAGATTGAAGGTGATATGGGATCAACTTCAGGTGCTGGAAGGGATCCCTGTATGCACTTGTGGGGGAAGTGTGAACTGCACGTGTGAATTGCAGAAGAAAATGGTTGATATTGAGATGAGAAATAGACTTATGCAGTTTTTAATGGGTCTAATTGATTATTATGAGCCTGTTAGAAATCAGATTTTGTCAACAGATCCAATGCCCAACCTCAATAAGGCATACTACTTGGTGACTCAAGTGGAATCTCAGAGGGGAGGAAGCAGCACTAGTAATGGTCAGGATTCTAGTGCAATGAGTGTGAGCAAGCAGGGAAACAAGAATTTTTCCAAGCCTCAGCAACAGGGAAATGGAAGTGGAACCTTTGAGAGAAAGGATTTCAGAAAGGATAATTTTGAGAGGGGAGACAAGCCTGACAAAGGAAATAGAAGGTGCAATTTTTGCAACATGAAAGGGCATCTCATGGCCCAGTGTTGGAAGCTGCATGGGTATCCAAAGTGGCACCAAGGCAGCAAGGATGCAGGCAAGAGCTCAGCCAACCATGTTGGGGCTCATAAACAAGATAATCCTCTTGAGGAGGAGAGATCACATAAAGGGGGCACAGAGACAGGAATTGACAAGGTACTAGTGAATGTTGTTTGCCAGGAAGTTTGCAGGATGATGAAAGGGAATAATGTAGCAGACAACAGTTCATCAGTGAATTTTGCAGGTATAAGCTGTTTTGCTACTGTTAACACGGTTTGTAAGAAAGAAAATGAGTTGGAATGGATTATAGATACTGGGGCCAGTGACCACATGGTGAACAATGAGTCTCTTCTTCATGATAAGAAGAGACTCTCACATCCCTTCTATGTTGGCTTGCCTGATGGCCACATCATACATGTCACTGAATCATGAAGGGTGTTGTTGTCTAAGGACATCACCCTTCAAGATGTTCTTTATGTGCCAAGATTCAAGCACAACTTATTGTCAGTTGGAAAATTGGTTGACAAGTCAGATTTTAAGGCAGTATTTGACAGAAATGGTTGTGTGTTACAGGGCCCTAGATGTGAAGAAATTTTGCTCAGAGGATTCAAAAGAGGTGGCCTTTACAGGATTTTGCAAGGTGGTTAAAATAAAGAAGCTGTCAATAGCATTGGGAACACTCCATATGTTTTTGTTTCATCTAGAGTAGGCTTTGATGTTCAGCATGCCAGACTTGGGCACTCTTCTGTTTCTAAATTAAGACATTTAGATTTCATGAATGTTTATGATATGGATGATATATCATGTGACACTTGCAGTCTGGCCAAGCATCACAGATTTCCATTTCAGTTGAGCAAGTTTATTGCAGATGATATTTTTGCTTTAATACATGTTGATTTGTGGGGTCCTTATAAGACCATTGGCATCACAGGTGCTAGATACTTTTTAACTATTGTGGATGATCATAGTAGAGCCACTTGGACCTTCTTGTTAAAAGATAAACTAGAAGTGTTCAAGTGTGTCAAAAATTTTGTAGTGTATGCAGACACTCGGTTTGGAAAGAAAGTTAAGTGTGTAAGGAGTGACAATGGGACAGAGATTGTCCAAGTGTGTCAAGTGTGTCAAAAGGAACTAACTTGGATTTTGGGAAATTCACCAGAAGAGTGCACCCTACACTCCTCAACAAAATGGGAGAGTGGAGAGGAAGCACAGACACCTGATAGAGACTGCTAGATCCATGAGGATCCATGCAAACCTACCTGTCAAGTTTTGGAGTGAGTATGTTCTGTCAGCTACACACATTATCAACAAATTACCCACTGCAGTGTTGAACTGGAAATTACCTTATGAGGTGTTGTTTGGGAAAAGGCCAACTTATGAGGAGCTGATGATTGTTGGTTGCTTGTGTTTTGCTCCAGTGAGCCACTCAGTTAGAGATAAGTTTGCTGCTAAGGGAAGGAGATGTGTGTTCCTTGGGTACCCACATGCTCAGAAAGAATACAAGTTGTATGACTTGGAATCAAAACAAATCTTTGTGAGCAGAGATGTTGTTTTTAATAAAAGTATTTTTCCTTTTAAGGAAAGGGTAGAGAAGGAAGTCAGAAGTGAGGCTACTCATAGTCTTCCTCTAGTGAATCCAGCTGCTGGCTATGAAGAGATCTTTAAGCTTGATGAAAATGACTCAAATGGATCTATTCCTGCTGCTGGTGTGAATGATCAGTCCCATGATTCAAGTGGATCAGTCCCTGCTGCTGGTGCTAGTGATCAATCCCAGAGGGAGTCAAATGCATCACCATGGAGAATCATTCATGCTGCAGAAGGTGAAGGAGAGAATTCTCCCAACTTGATGGATTTTGCACCCTTTAAGAAGGACTACCAGAACCTCAAATAGGCCTGGCAGATTCAATGATTATGTTTGCAATGCCATTGCCAACACATATTCTCAAGCTCTCCTAGCTAAGATGCTTGGAAACTTACAGAATTATTCCCAAGAGTTTGTGAACTCTTTTTGCAATATGGTGAGTGTGGTTGAACCCACCACATTCAAGGAAGCAGTGAGAAGCACTTTGTGGCAGGAGGCTATGAACAAAGAGTTGGTTGCCTTAGAGCAAAACAAAACATGGGTGATGTCTGAACTGCCTGCAGGGCATAAACCAGTAGGATGCAGATGAGTGTATAAGGTAAAGTACAGGGCAGATGGCTCAATTGAAAGGTACAAAGCAAGATTGGTTGCAAAAGGCTTCACACAGATAGAAGGAAAAGATTACAAACACACATTCTCACCTGTTGCCAAGCTGGCAACAGTGAGACTCATCTTTTCCTTAGCTGCCAAGAAGGATTGGCAAGTGTATCAACTAGACATTAATAATGCTTTTCTTCATGGGACACTTGAAGAAGAGGTCTACATGTGTCCACCAGAAGGGTATGCAGTGAAGCCTGGTCAGTATTGTAGGCTTCAGAGAGCCTTGTATGGGCTTAAGCAAGCCTCAAGGCAGTGGAATGCAGAGTTGACTCAGTTTATGGTGAACTTTGGTTTTCATCAGTCAAAGAGTGATTACTCTTTGTTCATTATGAATGTTCCAAAGGGACAGGTTATGGCCTTAGTTTATGTGGACGATTTGTTGATAACTGGAGATGATGAAGGGGTGATCAATGCAGTTAAAAGGGCTCTTCATCAGGCTTATACCATTAAAGATCTTGGTTTAGCAAGATTTTTCTTAGGTCTTGAAATTACAAGATCCTCAGAGGGTATTTCCTTACATCAAAGGAAATATATATTAGACATCATTGACAACTGTGGAATGAAAGACTGCAAGCCAAGTGGTTTTCCTATGCCAAGAGGGCTCAAGCTGAGTCCAGATGAAGGTGAATAGATAGCAGATCCAGAGAAGTACAGGAGGCTCATTGGGAGGCTGCTCTTCTTAAACTTGACCAGACCGGATTTATCCTACTCAATCCAGCATCTGAGTCAATTCATGAGTTATCCAAGAAAGCCACACATGGATGCAACAATGCATGTCATAAGATACTTAGCATGAAGTGTTAATGTTGGTCTGTTACTTAGAAGAGATGCAGATTATGGGTTAACTAGGTATTGTGATGCAGATTGGGCAGCATGTGCCTATAGTGCAAGATCCCTTACAGGATATTGTGTATTCTTTGGACAGTCATTGGTGTCATGGAAGACAAAGAAACAACAGACAGTTTCTAAATTGTAATGGCCCGGGATTATGATTCCCGAGTTACGTTTCGAGGGATGAAACCCCTCGTTAGGACCTTGCGCCCCGAGTACAGGTTGAAGGTTTTAAAGCCTAATTTAAATGTTTTCAAAGTGGGATTTCATACCCAAATGCGAAGGGACCGTTGGAATCCCCGGGGAAGTCCCCTGTACCTGTCGTAAGTCTAAGCGTGGAAATCAAAATAGAGAAAACAAGTGTAATACAAGAGGGTGCCACGGCAGAGCCGGGTCAAAACGGAGTCTAAAGTGTAAATCCAAAAACATAATCTGAGTCTGGTGAAGTCGATAACTCCAGCGCTCACTCTCCGCCGAACAAAATGACCCGCGCAATAAGCAAACAACACCGATAGGATGAATATAAATAATACCTAAAAAAAATTGATATGGGGCGGGATCAGACCGATGCCCACTTTAGCTCTGCATCCCAACCCTAAGCACACATATACGCTATACCTAACAAAGATGCTTCTAGATGCATGGCGGAATATTAACACACTAACATGCTCCTAAGATCAAGTACATAATAATAATAAGGCCTTAGCACAGAATACCAAGTGGTATATCCCTCTTCTACCTCCACCCCCTTCCGATAGGGCGGAGACTGGCCAGCTCGTGAATGCATTCCATCATAATCGGGCGGCACGCATGCCTAACCCGCTCCACAATAAAGCCCGCAGGCATCTCATAATATAAGGAAGTGCATGACTCGATTGACTCAGGACGGGACCAGATGAGACTAGGTCGTCCTATAACCCTAGCAATGACTCTAGTTACTTCACAGATAACGGCCGTTCTGTTTACATACACATAAAGAAATAGAATGCTCAACGGTCGATGCAACCTAGCATGATACTACATGGCATGCTGATCATGAATGCAAGCACCTAGTATATCATGCACCTAAAGCAGGGAATAGCTCTATTCAATCTGAGTAAGCTCCGAAGAGACTTACCTGGCGGTGCAGAACAGCAAGGTAGCAATCATACAGTTTAAGATCACCTAGTATTCATAATGAGAATATAAGTCTATCTATTCAAACATACAAGCACGCACATTTCCATATAAGGTCACGCAATGAATATTTCATCATCATGCTTTCGACTCATCCCATTTTTCATCGCAAGGTCTCAATATAACTCATCAAGTACCACCTCAACTCATTATCTCAACATCTCATCATGCTTTAACTTATCGTCATATCATATAACAACATACAATAACATGTATCATCACCTCATATATATAGATCATATTCCTACCTTTATATTTAAGGACATATCATAATTCATACTTCACAATCATATTGATATCATAACATCATGCTATAAGTCAATCAATCATATCAACATGCTAGTTAGTCATTGATCACATAATTCTCAAGTTAGTCCCGAAAACCGTTTGAAATCCCCAAGTCAAATAGTTAGGAATTCCGACCTTAGGAAATATTCGCCAAATTTCCTTTTCTAAGATCCAAGTATCATAACATCATATTTTTAAATAACCATGGTATAATACCTTTAAATCTCAATAATAATATTTTATTATTTTAAATCTTACATAATATTATATAGTATTTTAAATACCCTTTTATTAAACACTTTCATAAATATTTCCAAATTCCTTAAAAATCCCAACTATTTTTATTTAATAAAATCAGCCTTTTTAAAATCACTAAAACCGACCCCCTTTCATTTTAAATTACCAAAAACCACCCTTTTATTTTGCTAGACCTCCAACCGAATTTTATTTACCAAATGGATCCAATTTGATTTGCTTTTGTTTTCTGAAAGGATTAGGCCCAATCTTATCTATTGTTTTAAAACCACCCAACTCGGCCCAAAGGATATAGGCCCAACATATCATTCTCCCATTCCCAATTCTAATCGAAAGCTGAGGTTTAAAACAAGGAAATGGGCCCCAATGACGTGGCGGCTGATGTGGCAATTGAGAATGGGACCCACAACTTCTGTTCATCTTCTTTGCCCAGGTCTTCATTCGACGGAAAGGAGAGAGGAGGAAAAGGGAAGGGCTCCCGCCGGTGCTGCTCCTCCGCCGTCGTCCTAGGCTCCATGGCTCCGCTCTCGAGCTCGCTCGTCTAGTCTTGCCGCTCCTGAACACGCACCCTCTCCCGCTCAAGCTCTCTCTCTCACCCGCGCTTGCCCCTCGCGTTCCCGAGCTCACCGGACACTCGCCGACCTCTCTCCGACCACTCTCGCTCTCGAAATCTCACTACTCTCCGAATAGTTAGCCAAGGAGGATACACACAGGAATTCATAAATAACAGAACGCGGGCTGGAGGGGGGGTTAAGGATGCTCACCGAGGTTCTCGAGGTCGTCGCCGGGAATCGTCGTCGGAGGCGCGATTTGGCTTCGCCGAGGTCGGAATCAACCAAGCGTGGCCTAGGAAGGAAGAAGGAGGTTAAAGGGGAACCTTTACAAGGTTTTCGATTGAAAATCGAAGGATTGAAGGCTTACCGAGGCTTCTCGGGCGAAACAGGGGTGATGGGCTCGGCGTCAGTGGCTCAGGGCCGCTACTGAGTTGCTGCTCGGTTCGTCGATGCTGGGAGGAGGAGGCTGAAGATGGTGGCTGTGCTGCTGCTGGTCGGACGAGGAAGAGGGAGAGAAGGAGCTGCCCGCGGCCTTGGTTTGCTCGGAACGAAACAAGGGCTGCAGCGGTGGTTTTCGGTGGCAAGAAAAGAGGAGAATGGAGGTGCTGTGAGGCTTGAAGGAAGGGGGGTGACGACCGGCAGCTGGAGCTCCTGGGCGCTCGGGAGAACAAAGGCAGGGAAGGTGTTCTTGTGGGGGTTATTTGGTGAAGAGGATAAGGAGAGTAGGGATGAGGGTGTGTAATTGATGGGCTTTAATTTAAATTCAAGATGGAGAATACAGTGGGGAGCTGCAATGTCACCATCGGACAGAGGAAGGGGTCCAGGTTGGCGTGGAGGACTGTATAAAATTAGGAGGAAGGTTTGACATCTTTGCCTCAATTAGAGAATAAGGTAAATGAGGGAAGAGCTAAAGAGGAGTGGGTGCCTAACCCAAAATAGAGAGAGCAAGGCTGGAGGGTGAGGTTGGGTTCTATCTGACATCTGTAGTCAAAAGAAAGGGGGAGAGAGAGTGGTTGAGAAATCACAAATTTGGAGGGGGAACAAGACAAATTGAAATGTGGTCTTCAAGTCCCAAAAACAAAATATTCGGAAAGATAAACCCCGAAACTCGCTCTCACAATCTTATTTCGACTCGATCAAAAAGACGCTTCAAAATTTCGAAGATATCGACATCGCAAAGTTTATTTCAGATCCCTAGATAAAATGACGGATTCGATTTTTAAAGTTAAAATTGGGGCGGAATTCGCTTTAAGAGTTCAAAAATCCGAGTTAGCGAGTTTTTCGTTAATTCCGCTTCTAAATTCATTTTGATTTTCCTTTTTCCGAAAAAAATTATGATTTAAAAATCCGAGCCTTTACATCATCCACCTCTAAAAATAAGTCTCGTCCCCGAGACTAAAATCAAAACAAGGCAGGGGATGAAGTTGGAAGTAGGTGAGTCCAAGGACCATTCCATTGATCCCGTAAGTGCCTCATAAGTGCCCCTATGAGATCCTCACAACATCGTCGTCATGGTCATAATATTCCTGATAGGTCGTAGCGAGAGTGTGATATGGGCCCTTACCACATCCTTACCCCGACTTTTCGGTTATATCATAACTCGAAAGCATTACAACGTCTCCACTAGGTCTTAGCAAACAGTCTATAAGGGCCCCTATAAAATGCATGTATCCACTTCGTGGGGCGTCATAATGCAAGCTCGGTTGGAAAGTTTCAAGGGGGATCTTAGTTCGAAAAGGTTTGGTTTCAAAATCATTGAAATTATCAATCGCGTTAAATTTCCCAAAATCCAAGTTAGTTCCTTTTGACATGATTCAAAACCCCTTAACCCGATGTTAGTCAAGCAAGCTTCAAATTTCATGAGTTAGAGTCATCCACCTCTAAGGCTAATCCCAATTTTCTTCCTAGGTTCCAAGTCAGAATCAAAGTTTATCAATTCTGTTCTATCATACTAGCAATTCCAATTCAAGGCATCATATAACATGTCAATCGTATAACATAGCAATCATATCACGCGTTCATAAACAGATCACATTCATGTCAAGGATAGTCACATATAATAACAGATCTAGCATAGCATCGTACATAGTAGGATTCATCATATCATATCACCAAAAGTTGCAGTTCATATCAATCAGATAACCATATCGTACTTATGCTAACTACTAGACATCATCACATTAGAGGCAAACATGTATTTCCACCCACTAGCATTTCATCAAGCTCAGGGATAACTATTGTTAGTACTAACAGCTAACTATTGTCTATGACGATACTTCAAGGAATTATCATCATCTATAGCATAGAACTCGCACCAAACTCGGCCCCCAAGTAAAGCACACGTTAGATCACATCCTCAATAGAATCTGTCTATAACTACCAATCATGACAAGACACGACCACTACCCATCATCCGTTGCATTAAGATCGACTTCACCTAGGTCCACTAACTCAATCCAATACCAGTTTTAACTATCATTGCATCCCGCTCATACACAGACCCTCTAGCCTCCCAACAATCCGCAATCAAGGCCAATTATCCAATCCAACTACTAGGTATCTCAACCCTCATGCCATCAAGCCATCTAAGGATCACTCTGCTTCAATGCCCCAATCTCAAGTCCTAATCTTCACCTTCTAAGAGAAATCTCAAGTCCTCTATTGAACCGCTCTCACGATCAATCTAGACGCTTCTTAAAAATCTCGCTTACTCTTCATATTCCAAAGTTGCCTCAAGCTCCTACTTCTTAACCATTCCACCTTACCGTCCCAAGCCCTCTTTTACCGATCATCATTTCCGTAGAGTCCCTAGATCATCCTCATCCGAGTTTCCCAATTATCGCAACTTAGCCAACTCTCTAAAACATTCTTCCCCTAGTGTTCTCAATACTTATGATTTGCCAATTCCCCAATTTCATGCTCAAAATCTCCCTATCTCGACCTCAAACCCACAATCTTACGAGAAATCTCAACGACATTCTTGCCTAACTACCAGCCCTTCCTCGAGATTCATCTCACGCCCTCAAATACCTCAATAGCTACAATAACATCCACTCACAACTCTCGATTCATTCCCTATCCTAAAATCCTCCAACAACGCATCTAGAAATTCCTTCACTAACGAATTCTCCAAGCACTACCAATCGTATCGAAAAAATCCCCAAATACTCATCACGCGTACATCCTTGATATGAACAACCTAATACCCAAGATCGATAATTTCCCAAAAAACCTTATACTACTCTTCCTTAGCGATTCCTCAACCTCAGTCTTTACAAAGATCGCTCCTAATCGTCACACATACAACCTAGTCCCAATTTCCACGATTCATTAGACATTCATTAACCGATCATCCTCAACGCTGCCCACCTATAGAACTACACTGACTACCTATACTCACACCCACTCTCAAGGTCACCCAAATGAACTAGTCTAGACCTCAGCCAACCACCCTTCTATGCCACGTGCTCACACCACACACCCACGACCTACCGACACATCTTGCTAGGACCTATCCCTCGAAATCTCGCCATGCTAACTCCACTCCTCACCTAAGACCTACCTGGAAGCTCAAATATACTCATTGACCACTATCTCCGACGAGTCATAACTCACTCGACTCTACCCAAGCTAACACATCCTTCATGCACTCCATCTCGCACAACCAATGACCAACTCGAAGACCTCAATCTACCTGCCATTTCCTGATCCGTCTCACCAAGGAATCACTCGACTCATACACAAGAAAGAAACACCACCACCTATATAACTCATAACCGATTTACTAGCAGGTCAGTGCGCGTAAGCATAAAGGCACATCATCATAGACACAAGTTAGTCAAACAATTATTAAATACCATTTCAGCACATTAGTCGTCACACCTCCAATTATGTTAGTTCTAGGTCTATTGCACAACATTAATTCCGATTAATATAAAAGGATCCGCGATTTGAATTAAGAATGCTCTTCCTCGAGTCAGCTGGGAGAATCCTGTTCACGTTTGCCATCTTTGAAGCACATCCGTCCTTTTTGCCATCTGTGATGTCGTCCTCGGAGTCTATGAGTCATGGACCCACCACGCTTCCGTTGCGCCATTTCGGTGCCACTTGGTCGTCAGCCCTTCCTTTTGTGTCGACGTTCATCAGGGGATCGCAAAAGTTAGAAGTTACGGAGATAGGGGAGAGACAAGGGAAGAAGACACACACCCTCAAGGATTTCAGACATGCACCAAGACTAGGGACGACGAAATCGAAGATAGAATCCCAACCCGCGGATTACAACGATGCCCTTAGGGTGTTCCATGAGGTTATAATTGTGGCACACAAACACATAAAAATCACGAATATCTCAACAACATTATTCCACACTAGCATGTACCTATCTCAAGGAATAACGACCTATGAGTCCACAACACGTTCATCTAATCAAATTTTTCATGCATGCAAAACAAGCAAGTACCCTATCATTTCATTTACCATCCGTGCCTGACATATTAAGATCATTTATACATGGACCGACAATGGACATATGCAACACAAGTTATGAAAGATCTAGCGAGCATCACCGGATATAGCATGTATGATTAATCACGCACCTTACGTACACACATAAGCAAATCAAGATAATGTGGGATCAATGCAAGCATGTTAAGGTGCATTCTAATACTCCTACTACGGGTATGGTCAAGTCATAGAGGGGCGGTATAGTAACTATCACATCATATGCACTCATATTCACATAGTAGGACACGGAGGACGGATAGTCATACGAGGGCCCATAATGGGGAGGTGTATGTCCTACATGGTACTAGCAACACTCATCAAGCATGTAAACAGTCAAAGAGGAAGATCAATTTAGCATGCTAAGACATTCATTTCTCATTTTAAACATACAACGAGGGTTGATCACACTATCATGGACCTAATACATGGAAAGATAATAATCCTAGAAGTTCCATACATATGGCACAAATATCTCCACATAGGAGCAACCGTGCAAGCTATCAGGCAAGTCATGCGGAAACACACCAACATATCATGTCATGAAGTCATAAAGGAGGCTATCATTATAACCAGACAAAATTCTCTAAGGGCAATCACTAACTAATCACCCCATTTCCCCGTGGGACGCTAGTATGAATCGCTTGGTAAGACACAGAGGCCCTTGCACTATTTCTGAGAGGTGAGGGTAGAACTAGGGCTTAGACTCTTGCAGAGAGAAGACATGGCTAACCGTTACGAGGATCAAAAGGGGTGACTCCATGAGACAACTCACTCCTAACTCAAAACTACTTCATTCATCATTCTCACTAACATACTCAAGTAACCCTCACATCCGACACGATTTTCAAAGGTAATTAGTTAACCAACCCAAATTTCCCGTGGAAGACACCAACCTCCGGTACAAGACTCGGTAGAAGCATAGATGGTGGGGTACCAAATAGGACTCGAAACGGGGAGAGCGGACGTTCTTCGACCCTTGCTAACATGCCTAAATGTTTTGGTGGGACGCTTAACGGAGTCAAAATCATCAGAGGTTTAAATTATGGAAGAGCTATTCCGTCAAGACAGGAATTCCAATGACATAAGAACAAGGTATTCTCCCGCTATCCTGTTTGCACAGTTATTCAACACATGATTCAAGTCAAGGCATTCTGATTAGTTCTCTATCCTAAGCACCATAGCACTCAGCATGGAAGCAATCAACGTGATTAATATGATCCTCTTCGAGGAGGATCACCGCATATAATCACAGAGACGATCTATGCCATCCTTCGAGGGACGGCTGACCGGAGGGGCAAATACCTCACGGCCTCCTAACCCATGTCACTCCAACCTTCGGGTTCCTTGGAGTCTTCAAGTCCACCTATAAAAGAACAAGCTATATTTTACCTACCCGTTCCCAACTACATCCAATAGGGATGGTCTAGCGCCTTTACTACCCATTCGTTTCCCTTTGTTTGATTACCGGATTTATTGAGTCAAGTTCATATTTAGTCCATTTGAGTTAGCCATATTAAATTCATTTTGCCCTTTCTAAAACCTTTGAAAACCATTTGAAAACCTTGGGCCATTTTCAAAACCACTTCAACCTATCATACTCGGTTTGCAAAACCTCAGCTTTGAAACCCCTTTGTAACGGCCCGGGATTATGATTCCCGAGTTACGTTTCGAGGGATGAAACCCCTCGTTAGGACCTTGCGCCCCGAGTACAGGTTGAAGGTTTTAAAGCCTAATTTAAATGTTTTCAAAGTGGGATTTCATACCCAAATGCGAAGGGACCGTTGGAATCCCCAGGGAAGTCCCCTGTACCTGTCGTAAGTCTAAGCATGGAAATCAAAATAGCGAAAACAAGTGTAATACAAGAGGGTGCCACGGCAGAGCCGGGTCAAAACGGAGTCTAAAGTGTAAATCCAAAAACATAATCTGAGTCTGGTGAAGTCGATAACTCCAGCGCTCACTCTCCGCCGAACAAAATGACCCGCGCAATAAGCAAACAGCACCGATAGGATGAATATAAATAATACCTAAAAAAAATTGATATGGGGCGGGATCAGATCGATGCCCACTTTAGCTCTGCATCCCAACCCTAAGCACACATATACGCTATACCTAACAAAGATGCTTCTAGATGCATGGCGGAATATTAACACACTAACATGCTCCTAAGATCAAGTACATAATAATAATAAGGCCTTAGCACAGAATACCAAGTGGTATATCCCTCTCCTACCTCCACCCCCTTCCGATAGGGCGGAGACTGGCCAGCTCGTGAATGCATTCCATCATAATCGGGCGGCACGCATGCCTAACCCGCTCCACAATAAAGCCCGCAGGCATCTCATAATATAAGGAAGTGCATGACTCGATTGACTCAGGACGGGACCAGATGAGACTAGGTCGTCCTATAACCCTAGCAATGACTCTAGTTACTTCACAGATAACGGCCGTTCTGTTTACATACACATAAAGAAATAGAATGCTCAACGGTCGATGCAACCTAGCATGATACTACATGGCATGCTGATCATGAATGCAAGCACCTAGTATATCATGCACCTAAAGCAGGGAATAGCTCTATTCAATCTGAGTAAGCTCCGAAGAGACTTACCTGGCGGTGCAGAACAGCAAGGTAGCAATCATACAGTTTAAGATCACCTAGTATTCATAATGAGAATATAAGTCTATCTATTCAAACATACAAGCACGCACATTTCCATATAAGGTCACGCAATGAATATTTCATCATCATGCTTTCGACTCATCCCATTTTTCATCGCAAGGTCTCAATATAACTCATCAAGTACCACCTCAACTCATTATCTCAACATCTCATCATGCTTTAACTTATCGTCATATCATATAACAACATACAATAACATGTATCATCACCTCATATATATAGATCATATTCCTACCTTTATATTTAAGGACATATCATAATTCATACTTCACAATCATATTGATATCATAACATCATGCTATAAGTCAATCAATCATATCAACATGCTAGTTAGTCATTGATCACATAATTCTCAAGTTAGTCCCGAAAACCGTTTGAAATCCCTAAGTCAAATAGTTAGGAATTCCGACCTTAGGAAATATTCGCCAAATTTCCTTTTCTAAGATCCAAGTATCATAATATCATATTTTTAAATAACCATGATATAATACCTTTAAATCTCAATAATAATATTTTATTATTTTAAATCTTACATAATATTATATAGTATTTTAAATACCCTTTTATTAAACACTTTCATAAATATTTCCAAATTCCTTAAAAATCCCAACTATTTTTATTTAATAAAATCAGCCTTTTTAAAATCACTAAAACCGACCCCCTTTCATTTTAAATTACCAAAAACCACCCTTTTATTTTGCTAGACCTCCAACCGAATTTTATTTACCAAATGGATCCAATTTGATTTGCTTTTGTTTTCTGAAAAGATTAGGCCCAATCTTATCTATTGTTTTAAAACCACCCAACTCGGCCCAAAGGATATAGGCCCAACATATCATTCTCCCATTCCCAATTCTGATCGAAAGCTGAGGTTTAAAACAAGGAAATGGGCCCCAATGACGTGGCGGCTGATGTGGCAATTGAGAATGGGACCCACAACTTCTGTTCATCTTCCTTGCCCAGGTCTTCATTCGACGGAAAGGAGAGAGGAGGAAAAGGGAAGGGCTCCCGCCGGTGCTGCTCCTCCGCCATCGTCCTAGGCTCCATGGCTCCGCTCTCGAGCTCGCTCGTCTAGTCTTGCCGCTCCTGAACACGCACCCTCTCCCGCTCAAGCTCTCTCTCTCACCCGCGCTTGCCCCCCGCGTTCCTGAGCTCACCGGACACTCGCCGACCTCTCTCCGACCACTCTCGCTCTCAAAATCTCACTACTCTCCGAATAGTTAGCCAAGGAGGATACACACAGGAATTCATAAATAACAGAACGCGGGCTGGAGGGGGGGGTTAAGGATGCTCACCGAGGTTCTCGAGGTCGTCGTCGGGAATCGTCGTCGGAGGCGCGATTTGGCTTCGCCGAGGTCGGAATCAACCAAGCGTGGCCTAGGAAGGAAGAAGGAGGTTAAAGGGGGAACCTTTACAAGGTTTTCGATTGGAAATCGAAGGATTGAAGGCTTACCGAGGCTTCTCGGGCGAAACAGGGGTG
This sequence comes from Persicaria maculosa, assembly GCA_963922045.1. Lineage (NCBI taxonomy): Eukaryota > Viridiplantae > Streptophyta > Magnoliopsida > Caryophyllales > Polygonaceae > Persicaria > Persicaria maculosa. Next base: position 21,107,856 of record OY998259.1, on the reverse strand, counting down.
ATGGGCTCGGCGTCAGTTGCTCAGGGCCGCTACTGAGTTGCTGCTCGGTTCGTCGATGCTGGGAGGAGGAGGCTGAAGATGGTGGCTGTGCTGCTGCTGGTCGGACGAGGAAGAGGGAGAGAAGGAGCTGCCCGCGGCCTTGGTTTGCTCGGAACGAAACAAGGGCTGCAGCGGTGGTTTTTGGTGGCAAGAAAAGAGGAGAATGGAGGTGCTGTGAGGCTTGAAGGAAGGGGGGTGACGACCGGCAGCTGGAGCTCCTGGGCGCTCGGGAGAACAAAGGCAGGGAAGGTGTTCTTGTGGGGGTTATTTGGTGAAGAGGATAAGGAGAGTAGGGATGAGGGTGTGTAATTGATGGGCTTTAATTTAAATTCAAGATGGAGAATACAGTGGGGAGCTGCAATGTCACCATCGGACAGAAGAAGGGGTCCAGGTTGGCGTGGAGGACTGTATAAAATTAGGAGGAAGATTTGACATCTTTGCCTCAATTGGAGAATAAGGTAAATGAGGGAAGAGCTAAAGAGGAGAGGGTGCCTAACCCAAAATAGAGAGAGCAAGGCTGGAGGGTGAGGTTGGGTTCCATCTGACATCTGTAGTCAAAAGAAAGGGGGAGAGAGAGTGGTTGAGAAATCACAAATTTGGAGGGGGAACAAGACAAATTGAAATGTGGTCTTCAAGTCCCAAAAACAAAATATCCGGAAAGATAAACCCCGAAACTCGCTCTCACAATCTTATTTCGACTCGATCAAAAAGACGCTTCAAAATTTCGAAGATATCGACATCGCAAAGTTTATTTCAGATCCCTAGATAAAATGACGGATTCAATTTTTAAAGTTAAAATTGGGGCGGAATTCGCTTTAAGAGTTCAAAAATCCGAGTTAGCGAGTTTTTCGTTAATTCCGCTTCTAAATTCATTTTGATTTTCCTTTTTCCGAAAAAAATTAGGATTTAAAAATCCGAGCCTTTACATAAATCTTTAGCTGGATCCGAGTACAGGAGCATGTCCAAAACATCAAGTGAACTGGTGTGGTTGTTTGGCATATTAGAAGAAATGAAGGTGCCTTGTCCACTGCCAATTCCTATGTATTGTGACAGTAAAGCAGTCATCTATATTGCTGCTAACCTAGTATTTCATGCAAGGACAAAGCATATTAGAGTTGATTGTCATTTTATCAGGGAGAAAGTTTTGGAAGGCTTCATACAGACTAACCATGTTAGAACAGGCCTTCAAGTTGCAGACATTATGACCAAAGCTCTTGGTGAAGAACACAGCAAGTTCTTTCATGCCAAGTTGGGTCTTGTGAATCGTCTTCCAAGTCCAACTTGAGGAGGGGGTATTGAGATAATTGACATTAATGTGTTTAATGATTTCATTTACTTCCAATCATTGTAAATAAGGTTTTTAGCCATGTCACATCCAGGTTGTTATGCTTGGATTTTAGTGCTCTTTTGTCCTCTAGCTAGTAGCCAATAAGGCATCGAAAGGTGTCTCCTTGTAATGAAACTTTTTAAGCTTTGTTTTCTACTTGAATGAGTAAGAGAGAGAAGGGATTCTCAGCTGCAGCAAGGCTACCAGCAACCCTAGTTTTTCATTGCTTCTTTCCTTCATTCATCATCATCTGTGAGTGTGTTTTCACCAATCTGTTGCTGGTTTTTGGTTAATCTGGTGAAGCTGTCGCCAGATCTTGGATCAAAGAGGATCTTTTACACTACCACCATTTCTGATCAACATTCCCGCTCCCATTCCTCCTTTACCATTTTTACATCATCACCCTCTTCCGCTCTCCCCTTCACGCCATCGCCTTCACTTCATCACCAACTCCACCACCATCACTGAAGTTCTCAGCTCGTCACCACCACCGCAACCTCCTTCATTCTCCTCTGTTTTGTTGAGAACGAGGCACCAACGCCACCCTCTCGTTCTTCTTCCTCCTTCCTCGAGCCCAGCAGCTGTAGCACCATCCCGCCACCTCCATCGACGTCCAATGCCCCACCGAAGCCACCCAGGAGCTGCCCAGCACCGACGACAAGCCATCGAAGCGCCACCTCCCTTGTTCGAGCGCAAATAAGATTTCCGGTAAGCCGTTCTCCTCCGTTTTCGATCAGAAGCATCCTCGAGCTTCACCATCAGACTCACCCCTATCCGACGCAGGTCCGACGAGCCATTGCGATCCTCCGACGACGCCCAGACCTCCGATCGAGAGCTCCGAAGTCGCGAACCCCCTTGGTGAGCTTTCGCCTTTCCTTCCTTTGTTTCGATTCGATTCCATCCTTGGGTCGGGCTGTGGGCGAGTGACGAGTGAGATAGAGCTGAGTGCGGGGCATCGGGTGAACTCGAGAGCTCCGGTGAGCTCAACAGTGGCGGTGAGCGTGCGAGCATCGAGCGCAGCTACGAGGTAGAACTCGAGAGCCTGAGCGGGTGCGGGCTATCGGCGCGGGCGAGTGCAGCTGTGAAGGAGCTGGGCGGGGCTGAGGAGTGCGGCAACCGACATCGACCAGGTGCAGCGGCGAGAGCTTCACTTGAGGAAGAAGATGGCGCATGCGGGATGTTTTGAATCGGGAGGGAGATGACTCCCCTGGGGTCCATCTTTGCAATATTATATTGTTTGGTTTTAATATGAACCGGTTGGGAGTTATAAATTAGCGGGATTGATTCGGTTCGGTTGGATTTAAATGGGTTTGGATCGGTTTAGGTTTACCCGCTTATTAAATTAGTCAGTGGTATTCAAAATAAAATAAAATATTATTTGGACTTGGAGATTTAAAAAGAATTATAAAAAGAATTTCAAGGTTATAAAGTGATTTAATAAATAAAGTGAAAAGGGAATTTTGCGAGTATTTTCAAGGGTTGAAGTTCTTAATTGGTTGACACGGATTTCAAAATAGTTTTGGAACTAACTTGGGAATTATACTGTTCGATGACTAACTAGCATGTTGATATGATTGATTGACTAATAGCATGATGTTATGATATCAATATGATTGTGAAGTATGAATTATGATATGTCCTTAAATATAAAGGTAGGAATATGATCTATATATGAGGTGATGATACATGTTACTTATGTTGTTATATGATATGCCGATAAGTTAAAGGATGATGAGATGTTGAGATAATGAGTCGAGATGGTACTTGATGAGTTATATTGAGACCTTGCGATGAAAAATGGGATGAGTTGAAAGCATGATGAGGAAATATTCATTGCGTGAACTTATATGGAAATGTGTGTGCTTGTATGTTTGAATAGATAGATTTATATTCTCATTATGATTACTAGGTGATCTTAAACTGTATGATTGCTACCTTGCTGTTCTGCACCGCCAGGTAAGTTCCTAGAGCTTACTCAGATTGATTCTCATTTGCATGTAATCATAGGATATACTAGATGCTTGCATTCATGATCAGCATGCCATGTAATACCATGCTATGTTGCATTGATTGTTGAGCATTCTATTTCTTTATGCGTATGTAAACAGAACGGTCGTTATCTATGAAGTCACTAGAGTCTTTGCTAGGGTTATAGGACGGCCCAGTCCCATCGGATCCCGTTCTGAGTCAATCGAGTCATATGAAACTTCCTTTACTTATATTATGAGCATGATTGCGAAAGATGCCCGCGGGCTTTATTTTTTCTTGTGGGGCGGGTTGGGCCTACGGGCCGCCCGATTATAATGGAATGCATTCACGAGCTGGCCAGTCTCCGCCCTATCGGAAGGGGGTGGAGGTAGAAGAGGGATATACCCATTGGTATTTGGTGCTAAGGCCTTATTATTAGTATGCACTTGATCTTAGGGGCATGTTAGTGTGTTAATATTCCGTCATGCATCTAGAATCATCTTTATTAGGAATAGCGTATATGGTATGATTACAGTAGGACCTAGTCCTGTGGGTGGGCCTCAGTCTGATCCCACGCCCTGTATTATTTTTTTAGGTATGTCATATATGTGTAATGATGCTGATTTGGCTCCATAACCGCGAGTTTTGACATGGCGAAAAGAGAGAGTGAGACTTTGACTTCACTAGATTATTCATGGTTAGATTTGAATATTTGGATTACGTTTTGACCCGGCTCGTTCAAAACGAGCCGAATATGAGCACATTTTTAAGCTCGAGTCAAAATTTAGGCTCGCTCGAGCTCGTTCATGTTCTAAATGAACTGATTATGAACGAGCAATACTCGGCTCGTTCGGCTTGAATAACAGCCCTAATTTTATTTCAAATCAAAACAAGCACTCAGAAACTATTCAAGCATGATATCAATATTTCAAAACAACCGTTTAGTTTTCAAAATAACATTTCCACATCCAAAATCTCATTTAAATAGTCTCATAAATAACTCTCTTTAATCAAATCATTAAGCATAAAATACCCGAGTCCAAAAATCCATATAAGTAGTGAGATATTATCACAAATCATTTTTAAATCAAATTCACCAAACTATATCATAAAATAAGACATCATTTAAATCACACAAACAAACCAACCTAAACCGGGTTTAAACCAAACCGAGTCAAACCCAAGAAAAACGAAGGAAATCGGCCTTGACCAAGGATCAGAACAAGGTTTCGCTGCGACGAAACTCCACCCCATGGTCCCTTGCGAGTGGTGGCTTTCGCCCCCGCGAAAGGCCTCTTTCGCCGCGGTGAAATGGGTTTTTGATAATGCATATTTTAGATAGGCATTATAGATGAGTTTATATGCATTTAGAGTATTTTCTTGTGTATTTAATAGCTAATTTGCATTCTTGATCATTTGGTATTCGAAGTTCGGAATCTACTATTTTTATTGCTTATTTGTAGATTATAAGATCCGATCTCGAAAGGGGGAGAAATCATGGATCAAATGGAGCTAGGGAGAGCTAAGGAACAAGTCAAGACATTCCAAGATGCAATGGAGCAAGGAATCAAGGCATAAGAGCTTAAACGACAGCGAGTCGCAAAAGCTGTCCGCACGGCGAGCTGAACTTAAAACGCGATTTCCCAGGGCCTCATATGTCGGATTGTCTATTATGACCATGTGTTGGAAATCTCTCGACAAGCTCTACAAGTATGGTAAAGGAGAGCTGCGCCCGCATCTGTAACGACGCCCGCCGGTTTTCTGGCGGCACCCGCTGGTTTCACAAATTCAGAAAGTCTGAATTCGTCCGTCTTATTTTACTTTAGGAAACATTTATTTATTTTCAACTAGGGTTTTCGAGGTCCGTTTTTAAGCCTTTAAAGAATATTCTCATTAGTATTCATTCATTAGACAACTATGGAGAGAAGAACGGAGGTTTTCTACTTTTGTATGATTCACTAAACCTCTTTAGTTTCGCCTACAATTCAGAGACATGGTTGGTTGATTAATTCATCACCTTTGCGCTGATTTTGTGTTGTTGATTCTATTTTGATTAGCTACCTTGATAGAATTGCATGGTGCTAGGGTTTCAATTATTTCGCAAGAGTAATTGTGCCTTTTGTAGCAACCATAAGCAAGTGATCCCGCGAGGAAGATCTTGATTGTGGAAGGGTGATGACAGTTTAGGCGACCTTTCTGTCTATGCTTTGATAATTTTTGCACGTTGTTTGTATTTCAAACTCTGCAGGGTTAGGGTTGCATATGGATGTAAGGGATTGTCATATCTGCGAGGAGTGACAATCCATTCAAACCAAAGTCGGATTAATTCGAATAACTAGAATAACTAGGAAGAGAGTCAAGGATCAATAAACCAATCATTGTTGAGAATTTGTAGGTGAAACTACCTCACCCCTATTGTTATCAATCAATCACCATTGCTACTTTTACTTTATTTGTTTGTTCCAATCATCTCAATTACGTTCAATATCCCTATTTTGTTAGCAATTTAAGTAGACAGAAAAAGGTATTCTCCATGTGGATCAACATTTGGACTTATCGCTTATACTAGCTATAGGTTTGGAGTATTATCTTTGATAGGGATGAACGACCATTTTACGCCCGTTAGTTTTCACTGTGGCGAAAGCCACCATCTCCTTCCCTTGGCCTAGATCTTGTTCGCCACGGAGAAACAAGAGTCTTTGGCTCGTTTTTTTTATATCCAAACTCCCTTGTTTCTTTCCCAAACCACTCTCATCTATTGCGACATCATTCCTCGACCTCAACCAACACGAAAAGAACAAAACGAGAGCCAGATGGGGAGAGCGAAAGAGGGATTACCGAGAGTCTTCGAAAATGTCTTCAAGGTCTTTAATGGCAGATTTTATGCTCGACTTCGAATGAGGAACTTGATCAGACCCTAGGATGGGTGAGAAAGGGTCAAAGGTGCTCTTTTATGGAGATTTGAGTGGAAAATGAAAGGAAAAGAGAGGAATCGAGCTTACCATGCGAAAAACAGGGGAGAAGAGGGGAAACGAACTCGACCTTGCTTCTCCGAGGCTGGAATAGCTTCCTCTTGGCCTGGGAAGGAGAGGAAGTAAGTAAATGTGGAGATTTACAATGATTGGAAGTGGAAGGAACGAGAACGAAGTGTTACCTCGAGAAGGACGAGCAAAGTCGCTGGTTCTTCCTCGCGGCGGCGAAACTAGTCTTCGGCGTGGCGAAATGCAGCTCAGAGCTTCTGTGGTGGCTGGACGAGAATGAAAATGAATCGATCTAGCTTGCTTCTTATTGATCACAAACATAATGAGGAAGAGCTGGGAGGTGTTTTTGGTGACTTTTGGCTTGAAAGAACTCAAGAGCAAGTGATGGAGGTGAGGTGTATTTGGATTCGAAAATGAGATAGATAAGGGAGTGTGTTTAGGGTTTTCTCAGCTGTGGATGAGGGTTTAGGGATTGAGAGCGTGCCTTAAATAGAGGGTGCAATGAGAGAGAGAGAGAGAGAGAGAGAGAGAGAGAGAGAGAGAGAGGTGAGTTGTTGGTGTTGTTTGGGAATGAAGGAATGAGACAAAGAAGGGGAGCAGAGAGAGAGAGAAGTGGTCCCAAGGACCTAATTTTAAATACCCGAATTTCGAATCCTGACATCCGATCGCTCAACCTAATCCCGACTAAAAATTTCAAATCGAATTTCCAAAATCGAAATAATTAATCCGATAAAACCTCGTTCATATTTTCAAAATCTCAAGTCATAATAGCGGAATTGAAATCTGTCGGAAAAAATATTTAAAACGTACCCTGCCGGAACTTATTTTAGGGGATTTTCAAATAATCTGATAGCTCGAGGACGGAAATCCTCAAAAAAAATTAAAATTCCAATTTTATCCATTTTAACTCATAATTTAATTAAAATATTATTTAAATATTTTTCGGTCTTTACATTAATCCACCTCTAAAAACAAGTCTCATCATTGAGACTAAAATCCTTTTCAAAACCGATCAAGCCATTTTCAAAACCTCGAATCAGCGAAAATCTTTCTAAAGCCCAAGTCAGACTGTCAGTCCTTACTATTAATCTCATATTCTCTTTCTAGGTTGATTTTTCAGGAATCAATTTAGTGCTATCATTCTTGAGATATCAACGTGCTCAATGATAATCATATCAAAATAATCTCATGTCATCAAAGCCATAATACTATCATGCTAAGCAATATCTCAGAAAATCATATATACATATCATCAAAATTAAGATATCAAATTCCATCATGCTAATAAGCATATCAAAGGTAATGTCATGCCACCACCCTAATAGCAAGTCATCACACATCAATAGGCTCATCGCCAATCATATCATCATAGATTTTGCACATAACTACCAATCATATAAGCACAATGGCATAGAGGTAAACAATCAAGCATACATCTCAAAACACGACACTAGGGCATACTCACCATTAGGTTAAGAGGTCAAGGAAATGTCTACGTTAGGCTCCACCTAAGACGCGAGTAGCTCATCTGAGGTCTCAGGCCGCGTTTTATTCGTAAGGTTAAAAATCAAAAATTGAGTGAAAAGGGGACCAAAATCAACAAAAGAGACGCGGTCTCAACCCGCGTCTCTTGTATTTTTTTATTTTTTTTTTACCTAAAATTGAAACAGGCAGAGAGGAGAGGAGGCCGGCGGAGAGAGAGGAGGCTGGAGGAGAGAGGAGGCCGGCGGAGAGAGAGGAGGCCAGAGGAGAGAGGAGGCCGACGGAGAGAGAGGAGGTCGGAGGAGAGAGGAGGTCGGCGGAGAGAGAGGAGGCCGGAGGAGAGAGGCCCGTTTCAGAAGCGGCCGGTGTAGATCTGGGGGAGAGAAGCGGCCGGTGGAGATCTGGGAGAGAGGCGGAAGAGTCGGAATCTATACAATTTTATAATAGAGTGCATTTAGCATAGTTTAGTTGTGAATATTGCATATATTTAGTTGAATTTACATAATCACCTGTGGTGTTGGAAGAGTCGGAATCTATACAATTTTATGGTTAATTTCAGGTAAATATGGATCCGACGAGGAATTAGGAGACTCTTGGATGAAGGAAGATTCAAGTTGAGGAAGAAAAGTGAAGAGCACGGGAGCGGAGTCGAATTTTGAGAGCCTAAGTGAATAACAAGTCATCAAAAGTTGTCGCCAGACATGCTGAACTTGTTTCGCACTTTCTGGAGGCCTCGGTGGTCCGATTGACTATTATAACCATGCGTTGGAAAGCTCTCTTCTAGGACTACAACTTTCGTGTTGACATCGAGACCAAATTCAAAACAGAAAAATCGCTGTGAACAGTAAAAGCCGCCCCGCGGCCCGAACCTCTGACGAGCGATTTCGCTGATCGCCGACCGCCCCGCGGCCCTCGCAGAAACACGCCATTCAGAATTGGACTTTAATTAGGGTTTTTGTTTTATTCTTTGGCCGACTTGTTAGAGGCTTTATAAGACTTTTCTAGTTTATTATTTCATTAACCTTATGCACATTATTCCATTGTTGAGAGCGCCGTTGAGCATGAGCAACTAAACTCTCAAGGTTTCGCCTACAGTTTGGATCTTTGATTGTTGAATTGTGAGTTTCTTAATCTAGTTCTTATTCCTATTCCAATGTTTTGACTTCTTTGTGCTTAATTGCTTGAATGTGTTTTATTCTCTCTGGCCTGATCAACTAGTTAGAGTAGATTCATTCAATTTTTAGGGTTTTGTAGATTCCTCGTAGCGAACCTTAACCCAAGTGGCAATCATATCCCTTTAGGACTCGTAGGACTAATTGGATGTGTAGGAAGTTGAATACATGTTGAATATCGACTCGTAGCTTGATATTATGTGTACCTTGGTTAATTCATAATCTTAATGCTATCTCTAGGTTGAATCTTAACCGTGTTAGGGTTATTTAGAGATAAGGGTTGCTAGGACTCGTAGGACTAGTAATATACATAAGATCTGGACAAGGACATTGATAGGAAAAGACAAGAACTAGAGGCTGAAACAAGGATCGAATTCATCAATCGAAGTGATAAATTGTAGGTGAACCTATTCCTCTCCACTGAATTTTACAACCTATTTACTTTGTTTGCTTGCTTCCGCTTTGCTAAAAGGCGGATCTTTTCACACTAAAAACTCCCCCTTTTCTCTCTTAGCAATTAGAATTAGACTTGAATTTAATAGATTTCCCTGTGGATCGATCTCTTACTTATACACTATACTAGTTGTGAGTTTGAGTATTCTTTGGCAAGAACAACGACAGGTTTTCCTCTTGTCAAATTTGGCGACGTTGCCGGTGAAATCTTATTAAATTATTGTGTTGTTTAATCGCTAACCTTAGTGTGGACCACATACATGGTCTGCACTCTTGCTACTAACATATGTTGACGGTGAGGTTATTGCAGTTACATGGAGAGAGTTTTCATCAATACTTCATCAGACTGCAGGAGTACATTAACGATCTTTATTCATGGGGTTATCAAGCTAGTAGAAGGGAAGTACTTCTATGCATCTTTGATGGTATGACTGCTGACACAAGGAGCCTTGCTGAGCAAATGAGTGATGGAGGTCTATTAGATATGGGACTCTTGGAGATGTGGGATTTTTTCTGCTACATGAATTATCAATGTGCGCAGAATGAGTCACTTCCTCCTGTATCTCAAATCGTTGAGACATCTGTTGCGCCTCTTGAGGTCATTGTGGAAAATCCCACTGAGAAGATAGAAAACAATCCATCTGACGAGATCATCCCTAGCTCGCCCATTGATGAATAAGATCTAGAGCCTATTGCTGAGGCTACAGCGCCAGTAAAACTTACCTTCTGCACTGGAGAGAATATTGATGAATACGTTGATCTATTTGACTGCTACTTCAACAAGCCACCAATAGAACTGAATTGGTGGTATTATATACCCTCTGTGGGTAGTCAAGCTGAGGCATACGATAAGTCGAAACAACTCTTACAATCTTTATTATTTCGTTTCAATTTATTTGTATGTAGTGCATGCTTGTTTGGTAGTTGTGCACAAGAGTTTGATAGGTTACTGAGGGCTTTGACTATGTCTGATTAATTAGTGTTTTAAGCTTAAAGAAACTGTCGAGCCAATGACATTAAACAAAGACGCTGCTTGGGAGGCAACCCAAGGTAAGTTTTCTGTTTTCCTTTGTGTCTTTTGTTTTATTAGATTAGTTTTGGTATTCTTCGGTTGTGGGGAGCTAACACTGCAGGGAGAAAAGGCATCGAAGAGAAAGCAGCGGAGGAGCTTAATTTCACAGGCCGCCCTACGACCTTTGACAGGACTGAAATGTTCCCTTTCCTCACTTTCCACCACCGCAATGAACAAGTCAGTTTTTCTTTCTTTCCTTCATATTTTTATCTTTTGTTGTCTTTTATGTCATTGAGGACAATGCCTGATTTAGGTGTGGGGGAAAGAATCTCATGGTATGATAGGATTGCATGTTTATTTTTAGTTTGCACTTTTATTTTTGTTTTTAGTTTATATTGCATATCAGCATGTTAGTCTTTAAAAAGAAAATCCCAAAAAAAAATCAGTTATTTATAAATTGCATTGTTAGGATTAGGTCTTATTTCCCCATATGGATACCGTTTGTCCTCTATTCTATCTATTGAGATTTATGCCCCATGATGTGCTTGGATTGTGGAAGCTTTCAATATATGTTTTCTACACTATTTGGTGAGCATGATTGATTAATGATTGAGCACATAAGATCTTGGAATTTTGGGTGATCTTGAAGTTCTAGACATGACCCGGTGAGCTTATTTTGGCCTATTCAGGACTGCACCTTATTTAGTCCCCTTGCTTGTTGAGTGTACTCTCTTCAATTGCTTCCTCTTTGACTTGCATTTAGATATCTTTTTCAAGGCTGCATATTATGATTTCTGCACATGACTTAAACATGATTGAGGCACCTTTATTATCCCTATTTGACTCTATTCCCACCTTATGTATAATCCTCTTCTTGAAGCCAATTTGAGCCTATTGCCTATTCTTTTGTAGCTCCACAAGATTTTTCCATAGCCAATGATAGCCTGACCCCATCCGGGAATTTAGGAATAGTTGGTGAATATTTACATTGTGGATGATGGTTTTAGTGGTGGATTGTATGTTTGAGGTGTATTTATGAGATGTTTGATTCTTGCTAGCATATTCATTACTTGGGACCTAAGGAGGATAAAATTCACTTAGGGGCAAAAGTCAAGGAAAATCATTTGATATAGCATGAAAAAAAAAAAGAAAAAAAAAAGGAAAAAAAAAAGAATAAATGAATGAGTTGAGTATGGTTTGTAAAGTTTTAAGCTTGAGATTGGTGTTGTTTGACATTATAGTGATGTATGAGAAGTTTATGAGTGGTTTTATGATTTTGTAGCTTCTTTAGTTCCCGGATTATGAGCACCACATGACCAAAATTGTTCCATACCTTATATGTTCTACCTTGGCCCCATTACAACCCAATTGAAAGACCTCATGATTTTTGTTGTGTGTAGAGTCACCAGCGGTGGAGAGTTAGAACACTGGTGCAAGGCTCTTGTAGCTAAGTTTTTGAAGATTGAGTTTTGAGCGTAAACATTTAAACCTAAACACTTGAGCGAGAGTGAAACACATATCCTTTGTGAGGTCTAGAATGAATATGGTTGCCTGATTTCATTGATTATTCCAATTATGTGCTATGATGTTATTAATCTTTTGTGTTTGCTAGTTTTCATGCACTTAAAGAATATTGAGGTGTGGATACATGAATTGCTATTCTGTGGGGCTGAAGAAGTGAGTTTTCTATTGCTTGAGGACAAGCAAAGGTTCAAGTGTGGGGGAATTTGATAGAGCATATTTAGTGTTGCATAATAGAGTGCATTTAGCATAGTTTAGTTGTGAATATTGCATATATTTAGTTGAATTTACATAATCACCTGTGGTGTTGGAAGAGTCGGAATCTATACAATTTTATGATTAATTTCAGGTAAATGTGGATCCGACGAGGAATTAGGAGACTCTTGGATGAAAGAAGATTCAAGTTGAGGAAGAAAAGTGAAGAGCACGGGAGTGGAGTCGAATTTCGAGAGCCTAAGTGAATAACAAGTCATCAAAAGTTGTCGCCAGACATGCTGAACTTGTTTCGCACTTTCTGGAGGCCTCGGTGGTCCGATTGACTATTATAACCATGCGTTAGAAAGCTCTCTTCGAGATCTACAACTTTCGTGTTGACATCGAGACCAAATTCAAAACAGAAAAATCGCTGTGAACAGTAAAAGCCGCCCCGCGGCCCGAACCTCTGACGAGCGATTTCGCTGATCGCCGACCGCCCCGCGGCCTGGGTTGGCTGCCCCGCGGCCCTCGCAGAAACACGCCATTCAGAATTGGACTTTAATTAGGGTTTTTGTTTTATTCTTTGGCCGACTTGTTAGAGGCTTTATAAGACTTTTCTAGTTTATTATTTCATTAACCTTATGCACATTATTCCATTGTTGAGAGCGCCGTTGAGCATGAGCAACTAAACTCTCAAGGTTTCGCCTACAGTTTGGATCTTTGATTGTTGAATTGTGAGTTTCTTAATCTAGTTCTTATTCCTATTCCAATGTTTTGACTTCTTTGTGCTTAATTGCTTGAATGTGTTTTATTCTCTCTGGCCTGATCAACTAGTTAGAGTAGATTCATTCAATTTTTAGGGTTTTGTAGATTCCTCGTAGCGAACCTTAACCCAAGTGGCAATCATATCCCTTTAGGACTCGTAGGACTAATTGGATGTGTAGGAAGTTGAATACATGTTGAATATCGACTCGTAGCTTGATATTATGTGTACCTTGGTTAATTCATAATCTTAATGCTATCTCTAGGTTGAATCTTAACCGTGTTAGGGTTATTTAGAGATAAGGGTTGCTAGGACTCGTAGGACTAGTAATTTACATAAGATCTGGACAAGGACATTGATAGGAAAAGACAAGAACTAGAGGCTGAAACAAGGATCGAATTCATCAATCGAAGTGATAAATTGTAGGTGAACCTATTCCTCTCCACTGAATTTTACAACCTATTTACTTTGTTTGCTTGCTTCCGCTTTGCTAAAAGGCGGATCTTTTCACACTAAAAACTCCCCCTTTTCTCTCTTAGCAATTAGAATTAGACTTGAATTTAATAGATTTCCCTGTGGATCGATCTCTTACTTATACACTATACTAGTTGTGAGTTTGAGTATTCTTTGGCAAGAACAATGACAGGTTTTCCTCTTGTCAGACCCACAATCTTCCTCTTCATTGCTGTTTGAACAGAAGAAAACCGAGGGAGGCCTGTGTTCGACGGAAGAAGAAGAGGAGGAGCGGGGAGGCTTGCCGGCGGCAGCCTTGCTCCGACTACTCAATCCCGACTACCCGACACACACATATGACCTAGGTTGCACGGACATGGGAAACGGGGACACGGGGACACGGAGAAGCGGGAATTCTAAAAAAAATAAAAATCAGGAAACGACAAGGAAACGGCAATATGATATATATGTCATTTTAAAGCTCACACAAAGACTAATACATATATCTTTATAAGAGTTACATATATGATGCGACCGGAGACAGATGCGACCGATCGACTGTTTTGGGCACGTACACCTTCTGGAGTCCTGTCTACGAAATCAGCGATGTCCCAGGTGTGTAGGGTGGAGGGGGGTCCGACGTTGGAGGGCTGGAAGCATATGTGGAAAGTTCATGTCCAACAACGTGCCCGGACCTTCTCCTTTCTAGCCGCCCACGACTGTATTTTGAGCAATCAAAATCGTGTCCGCAGACATATCGCCAACCTGAGTGGCTGCCCTCGGTGCGGTATTGAGGAGTCTACCATACATATGCTTCGTGATTGCCCGCTGATTCAGGATGCTTGGAACAAACTCATGTGTTACACTCTTCAACCGAGCTTCATCTCGGAGGGGGAGGTTAGTCTCTGGATCCTCTCGAATGTGAAGAAAGAAGACAGCTGGAGTGCCACGTTCGCTTCCATGATTTGGTATGTTTGGAAATGTCGGAATGATCTTGTGTTTGACAACAAAGATACAGTCCGAGGGCTGCCATCGACGGTGGTAAACCAGGTCAGACTTTATGCGGACACTAGGCGAACACGGAGGACCTTGAATGCCAAACAAGGCCACAATCTGGCGCAAGAAGAGAGGCCCGATAATGACTGGTCCCCGCCACCAGTGGGCTGGGTGAAGATGAACGTGGATGGTGCCTCAAAAGGGAATCCAGGGCTCGTAGGCGGAGGGGGAATACTCCGGAACGATGCTGGGATGTTGATCCACGCCTCTACTTTTAAATGTGGTACCTGCCGGGCTCAAACTGCGGAGGCTTGGGCTGCCCTCCATGGGATCAGAATGGCTCAGCGTTTAGGGGTGACGCGGCTGATCCTCGAAACAGACTCGACAAACATCAAGGACCTGCTTTGTGGGGAGGCCCCGGGGCCAAACCCAGACTTTCATCTAATATCCCAAGCCAGGCAACTAATCAAGGAGCGGAATTGGGAGATAAAAATCTGCAGTATTCGTCGACGGGCTAATGCAGCGGCCGACGCCTTGGCCAATTGGTCCCTCTCACTCACGAATGCTTTTACTGAGCATGAATGGCTCCCTTCTTCTTTGTTTGCAAACTCCTCTACTGTAATCTCCATTAGGGGATAATATTACTTATATTTATATAATAAGGCTATAGCCACCTTCTTAAAAAGAAAGAAAAAAGAGTTACATATATGATGTCCAACTCCATATAACACATAAAAAGATAACGAGTTAACGACTCGGAAATAGAAAATTAATTGTTCACTTTTCCAATTTTTCTCAACATAAGCCCACAGTGGACGTCCTTCTTCATTATGTTGAGGCATAGAAGAAATACTTCCACTTCCAGTACTAGGATGTGAACTAGAAGCCATATCAATTTGAAAACTGAAATGAAATTGAAATCAAAAAAAATAATAGGGCAACTGAGATTGATGAAGAAGAATAAAAGGGTTTAGGATTCAAGGTACTCAAAGGCTCAAAGCACACAACAAACCTGAGAAGCGGAAGACTGGAAGCGTTGCCCGCCCGCCGGCCCTCGCCGAGTCGCCGGAGATCTGGACAGTGGAGCCAAGAGGATGAGTTGAGCGGCGGAAGCGGAAGACTGGAAGTGAATCAAGGATTTAGGATTCAAGGAAAACAAACCGGAGAAGTGAGAAGCGTCGCCCGCCCTCGCCGAGTCGCCGGAGTGGAATGGAGAGACCTTCGCCGGTAATTTGGAGCCGGAGATCTGGAGAGTGGATGAGTTGAGTGGCGGAAGAGAAGACTGGAAGTGAACGTCTGCTGAGTGCGACGGCTAGGGCATCCCAATAGACAAGCAATTTTCCCTTTTTTTTTGATTAAAAATTTTGAAAAAACATGAGGTGGCGTTTCCGGTTCATTTCCAAAAATCGCCGGTTCGTGTCCGCGATGTGTCCAGATGACGTGGCATTTCGTTGACCGTTTCCAGCCGTTCTTGACCGTTTCCCCGACGCTTCCCCGCTTCCCGGTGTCGGACACCTCCAGAAGTTGAAAAATAACGTTTTCGTGCTTCCTAGCATATGACAGAATAGGAAGGAAAGAAAGAGAAGGAAGAGCTCACTGAGGGGTCTTCGACTCGCCGGAGAAGGAGCTCGGGGCTATGGTGGCGTTCAGGGCGTCGGTGGTCAGTTCCTAGCAAGAATCCCTCACTTCTCAGCCATTCCATTCCCCTATCATCCATAAGCTTTGTCACTCTATTTCTTTTCTGACCCCCAATCGCCTTTTCATGGAAGAAACTAGTGTTCCTATCACCTCTTTTAAACTCATTTGCATGAGCCCTCTAGAACCTCATAATCTCCTCCTTCATTATAAATTCCCTCTCTTTTCTTTCCAACTCTTTTCTCCTCTCTACCCCTTGGCCCATCATTCCCCTAGCTCACATCCCCTCCAACTCTTTTCTTATCTCCCTCAACTCCCTCGTCACATTCCTAAAAAAAAGTGGCATCCCACTCCCGAAGATCACCAGCACACCTAAGAACCTCCCCCAGAAGGCCCGTTTCTGCCTCCCTCGAGCTCAGGTTCTCCCACCCGTTCCACACAACCTCTTCGCACCCCTCTGCTTCCAACCACATGGCTTCAAAATGGAATGGATTGGGACCCTTCCTCGCCATCCCATACCCCCCACCCTCTAGATTCACCAATACGCACATGATCAGATCCTGCTCAGGGAAGATGAATTACCTTAACCTTCGAATAAGCCTCCAAGCTAGAGGGCCTCATTTGCAAAACCCATATCCAACCTCTCATGGATAAACCTAGGGGTGGGCACAAATCTCCCAAATCTCGTCCCGTCCCCCATCCCATCCCGATCCCGGTGGGATTTAAAAAAAAAAAATTAAATCCCGTCCCGATCCCATCCCGTAAAAATTACGCGGGACGGGACGCGGGACGAAGAGTTCGCATCCCGCAAATCCCGTCCCGTCCCGCATATATATATAATTATATATTTCTATATTTAATTCAAATTAATAAAAATATATAAGAATATATTTTCAGTCTTCCCATGGTTTGAAGCGGTGCTCTCGAGTCTAGATTCTTGTTCTTACCTTCCCATGCTACTGTATTTTCAGTTCACTTTGTAATGGGATTTGTAAATTGTAACGCGGTACCTGCTGTTTTTTTTTTTTTTTTACAAATCTCACTACCTACTGTTTTTTTTTTAATGGGCTTATTGTTCTAAAAAAAATGGATTTATTGTACACGACTTTAATTTACACTTTTCTACTTATTATTTTTGGATTATGTTTAATCTTTTTTTTACAAAGGATAAATCCCGTCCCGTCCCGATCCCGTTCCGTCTCGTGAGGGATAAGACCTGGCGGGATTTGGAAAAATAAAAGTCAATCCCGTCCCGATCTCGTCCCGCAAATAATACGCGCGACGGGACGCGGAATTACCCTAATCCCGTCCCGTCCCGTCCCATGCCCACCCCTAGATAAACCTATTGCCTCCCGTAAACGGGATCTCCCTGACACCACACTCCTTTAAAGCTCCTCTTAAATCCACCATCCTCTCAAAATTTTCCACCCTCCCTCCTTGTTTATCTGACGAGCTTAACACATAGTTAAAGTCATCCACACACAACCATGTTCCATGCACATCCTCACTTAGCCTTCTAATCAGGCCTAAAGTGTGCCTCCTTTCCCTCGTGTTCGCCCAACCATACAATCCAGTCAGCCTCCACACTTCCCCATCCGACCCCCTCACAATAATATCAATATGGTGCTGTGTATAGGATTGAATGTTTAACTCCACCTCCTCATCCCACATGAGACAGAGCCCACCCGAACGACCCACACTTTCCACCACAAAACCATACTTCATGCCAATCATCCACCTAATTCCTTCCATCTTTTTCCTGGTGCTCTTAGTTTCCATCAAGAACACCACCTCAGGGGTCCTTCGATCCTTCTCACCACATCGGTGAGATAATCAATTGACATGCCCTCCCCCAATTCCCGATAGTTGAAACTTAAGATTTTCAGTGTACTAAAAAAGGGGACCTGTTAGTCACCCCTGTCGATATCTCATTTGGGCTTACTGTTTTCCCCTTTCTTTTCTTAGCCCCATCCATTCCATCCACCATATCAACATCCTCACTACCCCACTTTTTTCTTTTTTGATTTTCCCACCAACTTTCTCTCTTCCTTGTGCACTAGCTAGCTGCTTCCCTAGCTACCCTCTTCCAGCTCCTTTGTTTTTTCCTAGCTCACCCCCTCCTCTCTTACACTTACAGTATCCTTCCTCATCAATTCCTTTCCCTTTTCCTCTTTATTAATATTTTTTTCTTTTACTCCTCCATCTTTCACCCACTCTCTAATTTATACTACCTCCTTGGCCACCTCCCAATAAACCCATATTAGCTATTCCTATTAGCACATCCTCCCCTCCCTTTCCCAAATCTCTTTCCACCTTCTTGTTGTAGGAGGAAATCGAGAATGCAAATAAAATATAAGTAAAGTAAAGCAAATCAGATTCCGTCCCTTGCAAATGATTACAAGACTTCCTCCCGATGCAGCAGTGGAAAGTCAGGATCGATCCTCGAAGAAATTGACTTCAGGGTGCTCGACCTCGACTAGGGTTAGTCGACAGGGGCCAGACAAGTCGAAACTGAGCAAGCGGCAGCTACTGGGCTTGGTCGATCTCGAGTAGTTTACTCGATATCGAGGAGATTTGTCGAAATCGAGTTGCCTGTAGAAACAAAAGTTACGGCGATCTTGCTTGATCGAATGTGAGAAGTCGATGTCAACCAAGTTTTGGTCAAAATCGAGGAAAACAGAAACTAAAAAACGAATGCAAACCTTGAATCTAAACAATATAAAAAAGACTTTCAAGATCAGGGTTTCAACACCACAACGATAACCATGCAAAATAACACATAAAGGCATAAAAGATCATGCTTTTCATCAAATAACTTTTGTTATTAACAAGTAGGAATATAGAGGTTTTTGCATAAACCCTAATTGTTACTAATCCTTTTCACATAATTAACCCAAGTTGTATTAAGATCACTTTCGCTTCACTAACACAAACAAGGATCACCTTCAACTTTCGCAAAAGAATCATGCTCGCATGGATAGAAGATGAATTGCATAAAAAGATGGTACATTTACCGCATCGCCTTACATGGCTACCGTCGGGCTCACCCCGACCCTAGAAGTTGGTGGACTACTCGCTCTTCACCGCAATCGCAGACATCATTGATGAAAAAGAAACAACTTGCATTAATAAACCAAAGCTTACAACCTCTTCTCCTTCTCTCTCTACTTGTGTTCTCTCTCTAAAATTGAATGAATAAAACTCAGCCCCTAAGGCTTTATTTATAGGCTTCCTTCCAAGCTAATCTAGGAAAGAAACTCTATTTATATCTATATCTATCTATCTAAATATTTAAAGATTAAAATTGGAAATAAAATAATTATATCTAAAAGGAAATAAAGACTAATGTGGATAAATCCTCCTTGACTTGATAGATCTTGATGTAATTGGATAGAATATCACAAATCTTCTCTTGCAAGCAATTCTATCTTCTCGGCAAACTCGTTCTCAAACTCGGACTGCTTGACGGGGCTACTCGACATCGACGAAGTTCCTCGACATCGAGTAGGATTCTTCTCCCCTTGGACTGTACTCGAGCTCGGCTACCTTCTGGGCTCGTTGAGCTTCCTCGACATCGAGCAAGCTCCTCGATATCGAGTAAAATTCTTCTTCTCGAGTGGTCCTATGCTCAGCTCATGCTCGATCTTGTCTTCTGGAGCAGTTGTCGAGCAAAAGTTGGTCGATTTCGACCAGTTTGGTCGACATCGAGGAACTCTGTCGGCTTTCAGCATTCTGCTCCGTTCTTGAAACGCACTTTCCCGAGTCCTCGTTCGTTGGATTGACGCATATGAGTATGCGTTGGAAAGATCTTTTCGAGGGCTACAACTCTCATGAAGACATCAAAGCTTGATTTGGAATGATGAATGGTGAAAAGTGGGCTTTCCTCCAGCTGCACCATCTTTAGCTTCTCCATGACTTTCTTTTTAGCTCCAAAGTGCGTCCGATTTCTGCGAAATATAACAAAAACTTGTGTAGACCTCCATATATTGCAAATAAACATAAACGACACAAATTCTGTACTATTCTAACCCATATGTATAAAATGTATGCAGAAATCGATATAAAAGTTAAGGTAAAACATGGTAATTTAGACTCACAACACCTCTCCCTCTCTTTATCCACACGTTCAACCTCCTCTAGCAAATACCTCCTTCCCTTACGATTACTTCCTTCCTCTCCACCCTTCTCTCTTCCTACTCCTCTAGCAAACACAACTTGCATCTTTATTTGATGATAGACATCCTTTATTAGTCAATAGACTGTGATTTGTATCTCTCTCTCTCTCCTAGTAACCTTGCTATTCATGAAAGATTACTTTTGATAGCTAGTGCCAAAGATGGACATTTTAGCACTTTCTACCAATGTCATGCTAGGTATTACTTATCTGTAAATTGAGGGGAAGGTGGGCTAACGGCTAAACATAAATTTAAATAGTGGTTACAGTGCTTTTTTTTTTTTTTTTATATTGCAAAGTTCAATATTCGATCCAGGTAGGGTTGATATACGAGCTAACGAGCTCGAGTAGTGGATGTTCAAGCTTGGCTCGTTTACAAACGAGCCGAGCTCGAGCTCGAGCCTCATTTTCTCGAGCCGAGTCGAGTCGAGCTCGAGCTACTCACAAAATGTAGATCTGTGATTCAAAGTGAATGGAGTCCAAAAGGCAAAGTGGCCGACATACTCTTTAGAAGAAGAGGTTAAATAAAACCTAGGGACAGAACTGTAATTTCACCTACGAAACGAGATATACGCCCTATTTACAAGGGGTTAAATAAAACCTATTTACATGGGGTTAAATAAAACATAGGTGGAGAACTGTAATTGCACCCATAAAATGAGCTATACGAGCTACTCGAGCCGAGCTCGAGCTCATAATTCTGCTCAAGCTTGGCTCATATTTAATTCAAGCGAGCCCGAGTCGAGCTTTTTTCGAGCCGAGCCCGAGCCGAGCTCGAGCTACTCGGCTCAAGTAACAGCCCTAGATCCAGGTTTTACTTTTGCAAGAAAATTAGCCATGATTGGGGTAGATCGACTCCTATTCATGGTAGTATATGCTATAGTGTAAAAGTAGTGGTCTAGTTGTCGGTGTTAGCATTAATTTTCTCATCTCCTTCCAATGAACTCTCTCAATCTCATACCTTTTCCCTTTACTTGTCAAATTCAATCTAACTCGTGATTATTACTTAAAAATCAATTTGATAATACTTCATCAAGTTTCAAGTCATGCACGTAGTTTTAGAACGATAAAAACTGTATTAAATATTAATATTTTAATAATATTATACTTATCACCAATAAGTATGAGATTATTGAAAAAAAATATTTTAAAAACTTATTATTTCATATACAGTAGTTTTTTATACCTTAAAAACATGCATTAATAGTAAAAAATCAATTAAAAAGAAACGGATGGAGTATTAATTAAAAAACAGTTTGATGTCAGCAAATTAATTTTATTAAAACACAGTAAGCCACTACCAAAACATTAATTTTATTATAGCGTTGTCATCAATTTTTTCATTAGAAAACAAATTCTAATGTGTTATAAGAACCCACATTACACCAATCATACTTTTAATATCCTTGTTGACATCCAGCAAATTCCCGTTAGCAATTACGTAGTAGTTTACTGTCAACAAATTCTTTGCTAATATTAATTAGGAAGTAATTTATTGCCAGCAACTTCATTTTATTTTTTCTCGACGCCAACGAATGTCGACAGCAGCAGCAAACGTCAGTGAAATTACAAAAAATCAAATAAAATTTTGGTTTAAAAAAATAATAGTAAGATGGAGGGAAATTTAGAGGAAGGAAGAAAAATTAGTCAATGGAGAAAAAAATACATGAACAAATCAATCAATGGAGAAAAAAGATATAACTAGCAAAACAAAAACTTAATGGGTACAATTACTCATATAAAAAATGAAAAAAGTATATAAACTAATTTTCCAATTTGAGGATTTCCTCTAATTTAAAACACATTATTCTTATTATTATTTGCATAGTACGACACATCAAATGAACACATTATTTTCTGACCAAAAAAAAATGAACACATTATTTAATTAATCATGGGGTCACACATAACGTGATACTTTATTTTATGATATTAAAATATTGTCCTATATATAATAATCACCGATATTAAAATATGAACACTTTAAAATTAGTCATTGTTTTCTCAAAAATAAAAAAATTGGTCATTGAAAATTCTCAAAATTGTGTGTTATTTCAATATCGAATTAATGTATCTCTTTCCATACAATATCCTTGACTAACCCCTACTATAACTCCATTATAAATTTAAGGCAGATCATTTGAAGTTGGCTTGGACAAGTCGACCATTGAGGGGTTGAATAGGCCTTGAGTTAGCTTTGTTTGACTTGCTCTGTAGCTCGTTGATTAGCTTTGCTTGATCCAATGACATTGATTGTGGCTGATCAATCCATCCATCCACGTCGATTGCACAGTTTAGATCAATAATTTTGGCATTGAAATCATATGATTATATACGTATGTACAAATATAAAGATCGATAAGGTAACTTACATCGGTTAGAAACCAGGTGATCCCCTCACGACAAGGTGGGGTGGTGAGAGAGCCTGTGTACATTATATAATTTGTAGTTGGTTTTTTGTTGAGCAAAACTCCTGCGATTTTATCAGCGGGCACTTCTTCAACCAACTCTTTGTTTTCGTCGAGCGGACTCGTTTCCTTGGCCAATTTAGTCATCTCAGGTTCAATCTATATACATATATCACCAACAACACGTATGTGAACAACACTTAATGGATTTTTTCTTGGCTAATTAGTCTTTAAATGAATTGTCATGTATATATAAGCTAGTTACATACCGCAGCAATAATAGGATCGGGTGCCCCAACGGTGTAGACAGTGGCTATGATCACGTGCAAGGCCGTTCCCAAACCTTTGTCATACTCCGAAGCGAACACTTGGTGCAACTCTGCTACAAAACTAGATTCAACAAAATCAAGCCTTACAAACCCTGACAAAAATTCTAACCTACAAAATTCTCATATATAGAAGAATGCTAATTAAAAGACTTCATAACAAACGTTTTTCCATCAATTGTGTGCTCAGAGGGGGTGTGCCAACGCAAGTTGAGTAGCTTGCAAGACCTGCCACCTACGATCAGTTCACTCTTCCCCTTCACCGTCATCTACATTGTCATTTTTGCAAGTGTTAAGAAAAATTTTATGTGCACTAAAGTTAGTTTTTATAGATACATAAATAATCGATTTAGAGATGCATGAAAGATATAAAATAAACCTCGGCAATTATGCCATTAGTCAGGAGGGTAGCGCCGGTGATTTGGTAGACAATTTGTAAAGGCAGTAGTTGTTTGTTTAAGACGACAGTTTTTGTGTTAATATCAATTGGAGATTGTTGGGTTCCATTTGAGCAAAGTTTGTAACTAATCCCAATGTCTCCCCATTTTGTTGGCTCAAGGTAGTTGAACAATGGTGCATCTACATCTGCGCCTCAAGATAATTATATACATATGCATTAAAAATCTTCAATTATTTTACACTGTTAGGTGAATTAATAGTAATAATGATTTTTTTAAATAAACTATGTTAAATTCTTTCAAAAGAAATTAATAAACAATTTTTTGATGCAAAAAAAAAGGGTTAGAAATGGAGAATATCAACGAAGAGAATCTGAATGATACCAAGTTTAGGTTCTTTAGCAGAAACATTTTGTAAGATGAAAGCAATGGCAAGGAAGAAGAAGCATTAAACAAGCATTTGACACGTAAACCATTCTTTTTTCCTTTTTTCCCCTTATTGATTAATTTGTTAGTGATATTTGGCTAACAAGTGCACCTTTTTATACTGAATGACTATTTAGTTTTATCCTTTCCATTAAACATTTCCACCACTTATTTTCTTTTTTCTTTGTTTTTGTTTGTAGTTTTTAGATACTATTAATAGTATCGAAAAAAAGAGTTAGATTTTTACACTATCATTGTTTACTTGGATAACCTTAATTCTCTGGATTTGTTACTAAATAAAGAAAAAAAAATCAAAGATTCTTTATATTATACTCCGCAGTGTTCATCGGCATTCATTTTATTACTTTGAAATTTCATATTTTATTTTATTTAAACAATGTGAATTTAGATTTAGGGTATTTATTTATTTATTTAACACACATATGTATATCTTTTAGTAAAATTTTGCTCTAGAATTTTTTTTAATATAATCTCTTTATTGAAGAATATGTTTTGATACAGGAAATAAAATATTCTTTCGTGACGCTCTCATTTGTGCTCTAGTTGTCTCCACCATCCCCAACAAGTTGAAGGTTTGAAGATTTTCGTAATGGGTAAGAACATCAGTGAAGACTCGAACAAAAATCCTATGCAATTGACCATCGTGTCGACTCCAACATTGATAAGAATCACGATGCTCGGATGCAATGGTATGAAGCGACAATACTATTGAGTATATATAGCAGTAGGGGTCGGGAAACCTTTAATGGTTGACCCGAAAACCTTATACACCTTGAATTTGTAAATAAAGAGCAGTCATATCTGGGGTTCGAATTGGGGCTTTTGAGTACTATCCGCAAGCAGTGACGGATTTCCGGGGGCTCGGGGTGGTTGAAGCCTCCCGCTGGCCAAAATAAGGATATATGGCCCAAATAAGGGTATATGTATATTTTTATATATTTATTAATTTAATAATATATAGAAGTAAAGTAAATTAAAATCACAAAGATGAATTAGCCCAACGGCTAGGATATGGGATCATTTTAATGAGGGAGTGGAATCCCAGGTTCGGATCTCATTCCTCCCTTTTTTTTTTACCTTTTGTTTCATCTGTGTTTTTTTTTAACACACTAAACCCTTTGTTTGCCCTTGCAGAGTCACGGTCGACAGCTTGCAGAGCCACGGTCGACAACAAGTCCGCAAGTCCTTTCTAGTGAGCCATTCTGGAACACCAATAGAGGAAGATTCGCAAGTATTTAATTGAAAATTGATCTTTGCAAAGCATTAAAAAGAATAGTCACCAACTCACTATTAATGGGAAAAAGTGTTCAATACAATACGAGGGCCTCCAAACAATTTGCTATAGATATGGTAGATATGGGCACACAATATCTCCCCAGTAAATTTATAAGGCTGTCCCTAATAAGGTCCCCAAAAACACATAAATGGGCCGAGACCCAAATGTCACTCAAAAGGCCCAAAACGATTGCAAAGCAGCTTCTGTCTGTACTCTCTCTCTCCTCTCATCCCCTCTCCACCCCCGTCGTAATACTCTCATTGGCCACCGGAATCGGAACCCTACAAATCATCCACCGGGAAGGTACTCACGATCGTGCCGTTACCTGACCGTCTCCGCGCTTCACCCCCGTGAATCGAAAACAACCGAGCACCTTCCCTTCCCTTCTTCATCCTTCGCCAATTGCACACTGTTAAGGTTTTCCTCTGCAGCTGGCCTTGCTGGATGTTTGCGTTTTTCACTTGATTGATTCTAGCGATGGATGTTATTGCTCTTTTTTTTTCTCCCCTTGCTAGCTCAGGAAATTGGACACTGTAGGTTCTGAATTTGGTAGATATGAACATGATATTTCTATCAGGTGGAACTGATCTTCAAGTGCTTGGAGTGATAGTGTTTGTAATCCGTGTAAAAATCCGGATTTAATCAAGTTTGGCTCGCGCTTTTTTTGCTAGTTGCTATCTCTTTACCAATTTTGAAAGTCTGTTTTATTTGTTGAATTTTCAGAACATGATTTTGTTACCTCTATTCTTTGATTAATAGCTAAAGGAAACTTGATACGTTTTTTAATTCAGTTGTTGTTAGGGTTCCAGTTCACTACTCCTTATGTGCTCCCTTTGTTCGTTGTGTTTATTAATCTACTGTCAAAAGGATTATCATTTCTATGGTAAGAGGTATAACAAGCATGAATTGCTTCTTTGTACAGTTGTACTTGCTTATGTAGTTATGTGCACTTGCAGATTGTAGTTGTTGTACATTCTCCAGATTATTTTGGGAAATTTGGTTCTAGGGCTAAGTACATTTGAACACACTTTTTCCATTAATTGTGCATGAAGATTGAAGAGTGGAATATTATTTTCTTTGCCTATATACCCTCCCTCTAATGCAACCTTGTAAGGTACTCTCCCTTTTTATATGTAGACATATAGATAATCATACAAAGTACAATAGAGGGGGAAACCCAAAATAGAGGCAGCACTGGTGGACTGGTGTTTCAATTATGGCGAGCTTCTCAAGCTTCCCGTTTCCTCCTCTTTATCGTCCTATGCCCATCGCTCCCCATCTTTTTCCGTCTGCTCTCCTTCCTTCCCTCTCCAAAGTAAAATCCAAGGTTGTTTTCTCTCTCAATTGTGTATATTATCTGTGTTTTTTCGGTTTACTAAATTTTTCAGTTATTTCTGGTATATCAAGAACAAATGGGGAAGTCGAGTTGTGGTGATTCCCACAAATTGTTTGCCTGATTCCACTGGGGATGCCGAACCAGCAGATGAGGATGCCGAACCAACATCTTCTCCTTCTCCTTCTCCTTCATACACCTGGTGTGCGGGGCTTGGAGGGTTAGGACTTTTGGAGACGAGCTACTTGACATATCTCAAGCTCTCAAATTCTGAGGCGTTTTGCCCCATTGGTGGCGGAACTTGTGGCGACGTCCTCAACAGCGAGTACTCCGTTGTCTTCGGTAGCTTCCTTTACACACTGAACTGAATTCATCCATCTTCTTCCATACTTACACTGATTTGTTTGGAGAAATATATATATATATGTATGTATGTATGTATATATGTATTTGGCAATTGGAATATTTGCAAGCCTGTATTGGTAATTGGAATGCTTCTCTTTGCTAAAGGCGATTGGTTTCTACAATCTACACTGGTTTTATATAAGAAAGTGCTAGAACATGGTTGATAGCCTGAATTTGGTGAAATCAGAGTTTACAGGGGCAGGTTTATGTTGTGTCAATACTGCATTGATGTTTCCTGAAAGTGCAGGTGAAATGGAATATGCCGAAATTTCTTTGTGCTGATTAAGTTGCTAGTTATACTCTGGATGTTCAAACTAAAAGTGGCCTCTCCATCCCATGTTCACCTTTTACTGATATTGCTTGTAATATGTTAGTAGATTTTAGTGATCACTGATCACCCTTTTGA
Source organism: Persicaria maculosa (assembly GCA_963922045.1). Taxonomy (NCBI): domain Eukaryota; kingdom Viridiplantae; phylum Streptophyta; class Magnoliopsida; order Caryophyllales; family Polygonaceae; genus Persicaria; species Persicaria maculosa. The sequence continues at coordinate 21,080,686 of OY998259.1, read as the reverse complement.
ATGTGCCAGGTGTTCCTCTGCCTCTGATTGGAATGGTTGCATATGGATCTGTTTTGGTACTTGGTTTGCAGCTGGCAGGAGGAAACTTGCCCTTGAGAATGAAGGAAAGTGATGGCCGTTTGATCTTATTCACGATAACTGCTTCCATGGCAGCTGCGAGTTCTTATTTCCTGTATACTCTCAGCACGCAGCTTGCTGGAGTATCATGTTCATATTGCTATGCGTCAGCTGCATTATCATTCAGCTTGTTTTTCATCACTCTGAAGGTGATTGTTTTCTCCAACTGAATCTTTTTGATTTATTTAGCAATATCAGGTCATGACCAAGTTGGCCATCTGTGGATTACTGCTGCAGGACTTGGGATTGCAGAACATACAAAAAGCCCTAGCAATGCCACTTATTAGTGTCAGCCTCGTGCTTGCCTTGTTAAGCAATGCATACAGTTATTCCCAAGCTACTCCTCCAAGGTGATTGCCCTACATCGTTCACTTTTTACGAATTTCCTTATTTTAGTAACAAAGTGTGCTACTGGTTCAATTGATACAAATAGAATTTTGTCAGACAACTCATTTTGATGCCTAAATTTTATGGCTTTGTTAAATAAAAAAATATGGCAGTACTTTTATGCTGATACATAAACGATTTTTTTAACATAAAAATTATTTGGAGTCGTGCATTATGTTGTCCTCCTATGATCAAATTTTCAAAAACAGGAAGATGTGCATATAAAACATAAAAAAAAATTAAAAATATTGTTTGTACATTGATAATATGTTTTGGCTATAAGTTATATTCTTCCGTCTGATTGAAACTGTTTCTCTACAACAGCTCAGCTGAAGTTGACTTGCCATACTACACAACAGAAATCACTACAGAATCCAGTCCTTTAGCTATTTCTCTTGCAAGATATCTCCACTCTATAGGGGCAAAAATGTATGGTGCATTTTGGTGCTCACATTGTTTGGAACAAAAAGAGGTAAATACTGGTAACTCCTGTATTCATGGTGTCGAGGCTAAAAAAATTATTTTTTTTTGGAATGAATGAATAATTACCTACTGCCATAATTCCTATAATTACAGTGAGCCTTTTTCTCCCATCGAGCAAACATTCATTGCATTTTATGTAATAATTTGTCTATTGTGATCACTTTGGACTGTAAATCCTCAGCCATGGAGAATGATGTTATTTGAGCTGGAAGTCGATGGGTTAAGATAAGATTATGGGAACTCATATGTTGTCTTATTTCTTGCTTGTCTGTTATTTCCCTGTCCTATATAGTCGTCAATTGCATTTAAACAATCATCCTTCAAATACTATCCAGAATATTGTTCAATCTTCATCCATACTATGCAGTTCACATCTTGATCTTGATTTAGGTTAAAATTCTAACCTTCGGTTGTTTTAGTTTTTACTTTAAAAAAAAAAAAAATTGTCTTCCTTGACCTTGATGTTATGGATCCAGATGTTATGCAGAATATGAGTTTCATCTATTCCAGTAAATAAATCATATTCAGCAATCATCTATTTTGAATTTGCTATATCAGATTTTCGGGCGTGAGGCAGCAAAGCTGTTGGACTATGTGGAATGCTTCCCAGCTGGATATAGAAAAGGTGTTAAAATAGAAAAGGCTTGTTCAGATGCTGGGATTGAAGGATTTCCTACTTGGGTGATCAATGACAAGGTAGATCTCTCTACTGTCTCTTCCATAAGAAAAATGACATATACTTCAAAAACGGCATGGACTCGTTTCACTCATTGACTTTACATGCATGACTTGTTTAGTCTTTCACTTGAGATCTGTCTTTGTCTACTGCTTAAGCATCTGTGTCCTGAATCGTGACTGATCCCGAAATAAAAGATTCTCGAGTTTTCATTAGTTCCAACCGGAAAGGCTTTAGGTTGTTTAGTATCAGAGCTGACATTATTTAAACAACCTTTAAAAAGTGGTCCATTTGAATTGTGTTTCCTTTGCAATTGTTAGATGAAGTAAGCTAAACAAACGCCAATTCACTCGGAAAGAATCAATACATCTACATTCTATGGCTGCTTTGTTTTATAAGATACGACACTTGTTGCAGGTGTTGAGCGGGGACCAAGAGCTCGAGGAGCTTGCAAAAGTATCTGGATTCCAAGTTGACGAACTTGTTCAATCAAACAACTAGTAAACACCTTCTTTCGCACTAGATTGACCTTTTTGGCTTTACTCTTCACTGGTTCTTTGAAGTATATATGTACACATGGAGAACAATCTAAGACGCTAAATTGGTTGCCGGTCCGTGCACGCACCTATATTGGGGTAACTGATGTTTGTAGGGAGAGCTCTTTGAGCCCCATCTTTTTGTCATAAAAATCAACGGAGCTAAGAAAGTGATTTGTATTTTGTACATTAAAGAAATCCTTACGACTTTCGAAAAGATGCTCTAGGATGAATCACGGAATGATGTTCAAGCATCTTGGTTTATATATTTTGATACCATCTTGGTTTGAAGTGTGCTACTTTCCTGCTAAGTGATTGGAGCTTGTTCTCGTTTTTCCTTTACATTCGAACCTTAAGCATTAGGTCGGGGCAAACCTGGAAGTTTCTACGAGACTGTTGAATGAGCTGCCCATTGTCTCCAACGTACTGAACTGTGTTTCCAAGGAACCATTGGTCTGGTTTTATTAAGAACGGGGCCATTGATCTGTATCACTGGATCGGTGGATTTGATATCGGATATTCATGTTCTTGGAAGTCCTTAGGGAAGATCTAAGGAGGATGGGGTAAGATACTAAGATATGCAATGTGAATTGAATGTTGAGAGAGTTGAGTTTGTGGCTGAAAACTGAATATTAATTGGCTAGATTTTAAGTTGTACGTTGTTTATGAGTTTGATGAATATGCACATCACATGGATGCTTTTGAATTTAAGCTAAATGTGACTGATCGGTTACTTACGAGGTTGAATACAAAGTGCATGGCTAGCCCTAAATCTAGATCAGTCAATCGACCAAAACAAGGGTCTATTGTTAGAACACCAAGATGTCGACAAAATAGCTCACGCGAGGGCTTCTTCGCCATTTCTTCTCATCAAGAGACTTGAAATTACAAAAGATGGTTTGTAATGTTTTGTAAATGCATATAAAGCAAACAAATAATACAATTTTACAAGATTAAAATTATGTTCTGAAAATGCAAGCAAACATAATGATATTATATATAGACTGAAAATACGACAAAACCACGCGCGAATGCACGGTTATTGACCAAACAATATTTTAAACTGAAATGAAATAGTACAATTTGAAGACAATGCACTACTTCACATATGTATGTCAAAACACTGTACAACGCCTTGAGTCATTCCTTTATAACATCAGCTTTTCCTCTTCTTCTTCTGTTGTCGAAGATCGTGCTTCTGAGCATGGCTTGCAATTTGGGTATTCGTTCTCGTCTTCACAAAATCTCTTGATATGTTAATCCAGTCGCCATGCCCATATACTTTGATCCCCTCCAGAAAAAGCCTAAACATCACAAACCACATTGATCATCGATCAGGCCACAAAACTTAAACTAGAGTGAATCAACAAGAGTTAATGACGGAGAAAGAATACTTACTTGTGCTCTTCGTCAGTCCAAGTATTCCTCTTCTTGCGCGGCTTGATTGTTGCCTTAACCTCATCGGATTCCGGTGATGCAGAGATCTTCCTTATTGGGGCCGCCATCCTCTTGAGAAGTTCGCTGAAAGGGCAGTCCATATCCAACTCATCATATCCATTGATTACCACCTCGAGGCCAAAATCGCACCGTTCTTGATCTTTCTTTGAGTAGTACCCTTCCAGAATCATGGACTCGGAATTGTGGACAGTGTTAATTCGGGGATCAGTCGATGGAGTATCGAAGCATGGCTCCGGCAGGAAGTCGTAGACGTGCCACCAGTCTTGATTCGTGAGGAAGTAATCCTCCTGATTCGTAGTAGGAGGAGGAGGATCGGAGTCCGGCATTGTGGATGTGGAGCTGTAGATGTGATCGAGGACTGGTGGAAGCGAGGGAGGGTCGAAGAGGCAAGACGGGGTCAAAGGATCAAACTCGGGCTTGTTGAAGACTTGATTGTATTCCATGATTGTTCTTTCTTTCTGAGCTTTTGATTTCTGTTTGAAATCTGTTTTCTTCATAGATTTCTATCTATATATATAAGGCCGGGGTGTTCTATTAGGGCTTTATCTGTTTGTTCGTATTTTTGGAAACAATCAAAAGATATTAGTAAAAGATAACAATCTATCTAAATGAGGAAGTTTGATTAAAATCTCCTCAACTGCAAATTCAGACATATATTCTCCATGCCACTTGGTGTGATTAATCATACGGGACCTTCTAGAAGGATCCACCACCGTACCGTCACCGGCAGCTAGCTTCTACCGGAGATCCCGCGTGGTGAGATTGAAGGTTGGTGTCGGGTGATAGTCCGGGTGGAAATAACATCAATAATTAAATTTATGTAAATAGTCTATAAAAGGTATGTATGTATTATTAACAACAATTCATATGTTTTTTTTAATTGAAATAATATAAACTTATGTAAGATTTTGATATTTCAAAGATCTGTTAAGGATATACAAATTAAATAATGATCAAAATACGTTAGATAAGAACTTAAATAATGATATAAATTATTTTTAATTATAAATCACGTTCTCAATGAGGGGATAATATTACCGATATAGATATTAAAATATAATGAAAAATATCAAAAATAGATTATCAATAAATCAAAATAAAAGCACAAATGGAAACATATTATGTTAAATATGAAAATGTAAGATCTAAGGAACATAAAAAATAGTAAAGTTTTTGCTTACAAATTTTAAAGAAAATGTCAATAGAAAAATTAAATTATCATGAAGATTTTAGATATATCAATATCACCAAAATTATGATTTTGTAATATTAAATAATCTTGATTTATACTACTTACCGTTTATGTTTTTTTTTATCATCAAGATTGTAAAAGAAAATGTATCCAATGTGGCGATTATGTTGATGAGAAATTATTTATTTCCTTGTTATTATAGATTTTATTGTCAATGAGGTGATAATATTTAAGACATAAATAGCAAAACACATATAAGAAAATAATATCGAAATATCTCATCGACTAATTAAAATGATAGTGAAAATGACACAAAATTCACACATGCAGTCATAATTCACTTTCAGGATAATAAAAAATCCTTAAACTTAAAGTTGAACTAACTAAAATCACTGATTCATTCACAATTCAATTTTAACAGTATTTAAACATTCAATCGATTCAATCAGAATTCACTTTTAACATAATAAAAAAATATTAAACTTACGGTAAAGTTAAACTACAACATGTATAGCAAAAAATCACAGAATTTACCTTGAACATAATAAAAATATTTAAACTTTAATGTATGTTAGTTAACATTTTGAAGAAGATTGTGATAAATTTAAGCTGGGATACATATATTTAAACTTTCCACAAATACAATCGACCAATAAGAAATTAAGTTCAATGTAGACGATAGCGATAAACTTAAAATAGAAACATATATTTAAAAATCCTGACAATAAAACTGACCACCGAGAAAATGGGTAGTTGATTAAAAAGTTCAACTTTAATGGTGGGCGTGTCACATAAGCAAAATACTAACCGAATTAATAATATTAATAGAAAATAGATTAATAGATTTTTAAAAAAAAATTATTGGTCAGGTTGTTCAAAAATGGAAAATTTGTTACTCCGTAATGTCTACGAAGTACTTTCTATTGGGAACTTCTGTGCAACTGTTGGAACGGGAGTTTTCTCCCTGTTGCGATCAGCCGATGAATATGTAGGCAGGCCAAAAATTGATGCGATACAAGATCGTCCAATACTTGTTACTATACCATAATTAAATGGATTTACTTTATTGCCACCGGTGGGCAAATCATACAAGCTTGGACAGACAATACTACAGATACCTAAGTTGATCAAGATGGGGTTACATGGACATCAAATGATCAGCCGGAACGAAAAGTTAAGGCTGTGAAAAAAACGGATTACCCGATGTTTAAGCAAGTTGTGTGATGCAATATCGTACAGATTACTTGTGTTGAATGCCGCTAGGCCATGTCTGGTTCTTTACGGGTTTCAAGATAGCTTCAATCGCGGCCAGTGCTGTTTCATCTACCCCTTCTGATGCGAGCTCCGAAGCAGCTTCTACGTTTTCCTCCACCTTAAGAAATGAAGATGTTGATGTCAGCAAAAAGCTAGAGATTGGAATAAACTGCCTTGCAATGATGATTCAGACACTATTTGCTCAGGGATGTCAATCCCATCTGCACTTGTTGCATATATCATAGAAAAAGATCATTAATAATAAACTACTCCTACTGACTAATCATTTAACTCCATGGAATTTGATGGGATCTCATTCGGTTCAAGTAGCGTGCTTTAGCCTTTAGGTCTGGGCAATTTTATTAAGTTATGGGTAGAAAAATGTATCAGGTTGGGTTAAGGGTTTTGTAGTTATAACTTTGGATTATCAAATATTTAAGTAATTTAAGGATCTAGCTTCAATTATGCATCGGAAAGTTCTTAACCTTGATCCTAAACTTCTTGAGATCCAAAAGTGCTCTAGTCTTTATGTTCAGGACCATTCAATTTTCAGGTTGCTCATTTTGGTAGATTTTTGGGTTCTTTCAGGTTTGGGTTCGGGGAAGTCGAGTCGGTTTCTCGGGTTTGGTCAGTTCTTGCCAGCTATAGGTGATGACATGGGGTAGGCAGAGGCTGAAGACAGTTACTCCAGTGCATTTTAGTTTTTATCACCATATCAACTACCAAATTAGATGAATATATAAAGGGGAAAACAGTCAGAAGGATGTAAGCAGTTTTGAAGTGCAGTTCAGTGTCAAGAATCAGATCATAGAAGCATACTCATAAAAATTAGGAAATGCTTTAATCATTACTGTATAACTGACCTGTCTAACCGAGTTCATACCAACAAGCACAGTCGAAATGTCTTTGTTTGTTAAGCTGTATTGCATAGCCAGCTTTGAAATGTTTCTTCGATTCTCTCTACAGTATGATGCAGCAGCTTTGCACGCATCCTGCAATTAAAACTACATGTGAATGAACCAAGAATGCAAGGTGCCGCTGCTACACAAGTGAAGTTCTCTGCAAGCTTAGACTAATAACTATATCAAGAAAAAACTCTACTTCAGTCGAAGCTTCGCCTAGCAAGAAAATCAGTTTTGAGACCATGTTTTTTATTCCCGGAAAGGAAAAACCCGAATGAAAAGAGACCAAGAGAAATCATTTTTCTGCAAATTTCCCCTCATTTCTGATATTCATTCCATCTTAATTTGTCACAAAATCCATGGCTTCAATTGACAGTCGAGTCACCAATAGTTAATGTGATAGTGTGCCACACTGCCACTAATAATTTAATCTTTCTCTGAAGCAGTGATAGGATAAACAAAAGGAGAGAACAAAAAAGAAGCCAATAAACAGGTTACCTTGAGTTCCGGTGAAGCTGGATGCCACTCCGGAGGACCACTCTCTGTAAGAAGTCCCATTGCAAGGGGCGAAGCACTAATCACGCCAACGCCCTTGCTTTTTAAGTAAGGAAGCAGATCTTCTAGTGTCGAATCATTTACCGAATAGTGGCAATATGACAAAATTACATCAACTGAGCCTGGTGGTACTCGATCAAGTACATATGTAAATATTTCCAGTGGAAGTCCTGTTATACCAATAAACCTAGCCTTTCCGGACTCTTTTATCTTCTGGAGGGCAGGAATTGTCTCATTCACAATCTATGGAAAAGGGAAAAAAGGAAAAATGTTCAGCCTTGCATTACATACAATAATCTCAACAAATCATGGAAGAAAGAGAACAACTGAAACCAAGATGAGTAGCACATGTGCAGACGGGGAACTAGGATGGGGTAAGCACCTGATCAAGCTTAGTAAATTCAATATCATGGCAGTGCAATATATCAACATAATCAAGCTGCAGCCTAGACAAGCTTTCATCAATACTCCTTGTAACCCTCTCGGCACTAAAATCGAAGCCATCAGCATAGCGGCCACATTTTGTCGACACTATATACTCATTTCTAGGAACTCCAACTGCTTTCAGACACTTCCCAAGCACTTTCTCGGACAGTGTACTTCCATAGTACCTAGAATAAGAAGATATCAATAGGCCAACACAAAAACAACTGAATACAATGACTTCCACTACTTTAAAAATAGCATAAGAACCCAAGAGAGCTAAAGGCATCAACTGCTCCAATACAAATCTTCCACTGATTAAGAGAACAACTTCACCTAGTAAAGTTCCTTCGGTAATTAGAAAAATAACTTATTTCTGAAGGGTGAAATAATAATGTTATGCTAATAGTCTCAACCAGTATGGGTGGATCTTTTAGATGAGTGATGCCAAATCAATTCCACAACAACGAAACCCTTACTACCACGGATGCATAATTCCCCTTCCACTAAACCAAACAAGATCAGAATATTATTTCCTGTTTTTGTTGCCTTCCTATCATATTTTTCCCCGTTTTGCATACTATCGCAATGAGTCAAATGGGTTAAAAACTTATGAAACGCATTCCAAACTAGAACACACAAACTTCGACCATTTTTCTTCACACATTGTCACAAAGCTCGTCCATTTATCATCTTTTCTATATGAATTCAAGCCTTAGTGTCAGGAGTGCTTGGTTAATAGAGTGAAAAACAGAGAGGAAATAGTGTATTTAAAGAAGAATGTTATTAGATCATAGTTCAAATTGTGTATGATGATTCAAAGTAACCAGCACACTGAATGAACTCCCTCGTTTTTGGTAGTCATCAGGGATCTAGGTAATGAAACAAAGTTATGATGAAATGCATGAAACAAGAAGATGTAAGATCAATATGGTGTACAAAACATAAACAAGTAGATCGACACTGATGTAGTTCCTTTTCACTTTATCTTATTGACTGTTAAAAACATACAATCAAGCTTTTGCAGGATACGAATCAACTCTCCACAGTCAACCCTAACCAGAAAAGAACAACTTAAAAAAGGCACAAATCCTAAAATCCATCCTTCAATTCAATCAAAATCAACACAGAAATCGTGAATGCACAACAAACAAAAATAAGCAATCCGAAGTTTCAAAAAGCAAAATCAACGGTAAACATTGGTTGAGTACTCACGGGGAAGTATCAAAGAAGTTGATGCCGAGTTGAAAGGCGCGGCGGACGGTGGAGACGGCGACGTCGTCGGAAACGGGGCCGAAGACGTTGCCGAGAGGGGAAGCGCCGAAGCCGACGCAGCTGAGTTTGAGTCCGGTTTTGCCGAGCTCTCTCAGCTCCAAATTGGGGAGGGGATTGGGGTGCGATTGTGCTGCCATTGGAGTAGCTAAGCGAAGAGGATCGAAGACGAAACTCAAAGCGATTTTGGGGATGGAAGGGGAAAAATAATTGAGGATTTGAATCGGACGGCTGGAATTTGAAAGAGCCAAAAAAATAAAATAAATGAAATGGCAAGTGGCAACCAATAACTTCTCGATAAAAACTTTTTCTATTCATTTTTAGGATGATACAGTATAAATTTAAAATATTAGTTTTTATTAAGATTTTAAAAATAATTTCATACTTATTATTTTGAATTTATTTTGAAAATTTTAATAAAAATAATAATTTATATAGTTCTTAAATCAACTATACCTATGTTTATTATCCTTGGTCTATGAATTCAACAAACTGTTAATAATATTATTATCATTATGAATGTTGTTTATATTTTTATCTTTTAATAAAATATTATAAATATGGTATATAATAATATTACTATTAATAACATGATGGATTAGGAGTTAGGAGTATATTTATCCTATAAAAATTATAAAAGACTTTGTTGTTAAGGTACCCAAAAATACCACAAAAATGGCACACAACTTTAATAATAAAAACCTCCATTTTGACAGAAGAGGAAAAAATGATTATCAATCTAGATACACACACAAGCAGGGTGCCAAAATAACAAGAAATTTCGCCAAAATAACAAGAAATTTCTACTAACTCATTTTAATGAATCACATGTCTCTCTCTCTCTATACAACCCCGAAGATTAAAAAAAATCAGTTAATCATTCCATGGTTGCTTCATGATGCTTTCTTTCCAGGGTTTGCTTCTTTGAGAATCTTTCTTTCCTGCACATATATAAACAGATGAAAGCCTCATTAAGTAACATCACAAAGCTATTATATAATGAGTAGAAATGAGGTTGGTTCAAAGATTTCATCTCACATCTGTTCTAAATCTGAAAGGCTTCGGATTGGTAGTTTTCGGTTTTTTGTGCTTCACTCCCTGAATTCCCACACCACCAGACCGATTCTCTTTCAAGCTACCCTTGTTTACAGTCTGAACTACCTGCAATGTTTTTTCAAGCGCACGAAGAAGAAGAAAAAACAGTTATATTTGCACACAGACCCATAGATCATGGATTCATGGACCTACACCCCTAAAGAACAAAGAAAGGTTACTACCTTAGTTTTCTTGGATGCTGCTTCAGGCTTAACACCGTGATCTCCTTCTGATTGGCCGTTGGCAGTGAAATCCCTGTAAAGTAGGCTCAAGAGAATGAGTTCTCTTTTATAAAACAAGGCAACCAAGATAAAGATTTGGGACATACCTATTGATGTCACAAATTGGGGCATTTTCCTTTTCATCACTGCTTGGATTTTGATCATTTCCACTCCCTGCATTACTGTGGTTGTCTTTGGTTATTTGAGCTCCCATTCCCGAATTCTCAGTTTCTACTAAAACCCTTTCCTCAGTAGTGTCTTGCGAAGAAATCGTGCCACTGTTTGGAGTTTCATTTTCTGAAGAAGCCATGGTGGTGCCTTCACCATGATCAGGTTTTGCTGATTCGGAACAAGGTCCTGAAGAACAGCTTCTTTCTGCAGTATTCATGTCCATCCGCTTACTGGAGATATGTCCAGGTCCAACTTCACAAAGCACAGATTTAGTGTCCTCCTTTTTCTGTGCAACTCCTTTGATCTTACTGTTAACATGTTTAGAGGATTTCTTCTCATTCTCTTCTCGGGTTTTCGTGTTGCCAACCACTCTCTTGCCAGTTCTTGCACCTTGCAATTCTCCTTTGGTAGCTTTCTTTAGGTTAGTAGTCTCAAGCTTCTTGACACCATCACATAGCACTGATTTAGGGCCATCCTGTTTCTGTGCAATTCCTTTGATCTTATCGTTGAGTCGTCTAGAGGACTTCTCATTCCCTTCTTGGGTTTCAATGCTGCCAAGCACTTTCTTGCAAGCTCTTGCACTGTGCAGTTCTCCGGTGGCAGCTTTCTTTTTGTCGGTAATCTCAAGCTTCTTGATGCCATCACATAGCTTCTTTATGGGGGTGGTAGTGCTCTGATCTTCAAGTGGTTTTGTCTTCATCATAATCTTCTTCTTAGGTGAAGTGAATGTCAAAGACTTTGCAACCAATTTTGGCTTCGGAATCCTAGAGCTGGTTTTTGGCTCGTTTCTGACGCTGCGAAAGGGTTTGGACTCAGCAACAGGGTGTTTGACCCTAGGAGTAGTCATGTACTTTGCAGCAACATACTTCACTCTGGCCTTGGGAGTTGTAGTAGGCTTTGGAGGTGGTTGTGGTGCATCTTTATCATCAAGAAGCTTCCGAGAAACTGAAGATAACAACGCCAATCTCGGAATCCTGGACTTTGAAGGTTTTGGAGGTGCTGAAAGTGCACATTTCTTGTTCTCACTGGAACAAACATATAACATTTGTGTCATGTGAAGTTGTTTATGTAAACAGATGAAAGTGTTAAGCAGAAGATGATCGAATATAATGAGGTTTTGCTTACAGTCTCTTGTTTAGAGCTTTTTGAAACTTTAGATTTGGGCTCCTGGCTGCCATGGCCTGCAGTTTATGTAAACAAATCTTAAATCAAATCACAGGTTTGGTGGTGAATGAACCATTTTTACTGACCCATTGGAACAGCTTAGAACTTACCCTGAGGACAAAATTCTTATATACTGCTTCCGCATCAATCTCTTGTTCATGTTTTAGATCACATCCTAACATGTCATCAACATTAACCATCAGCAGTGATTTCAATTGGAGGTTTTATCTTCAAACAGAAGATAAAGAAACTGCTAGCAGTGCAGATCAAATCATTTGAGTATGCCATTCCAAATCCTAAAAACCACTCTTGCACAAATCAAATGATACAGAAGTCAGAAATTATCCACCACAATATACCTACTTCTCATGGGTTTTAAGTGCTTGCTTAACAGTGTTCAATCTCTAGAAGTAATAAACCAAACATACAGATCTGTGATTTTCAAAAACCTAAGTGATATCCGAAAATAGAGCTCAGAAGCTGAAATTCGATCAACAGAAATTGGATCTAACATGTACAGGGAACAAAAACAAAGTGGAATAATAGAAATAACTAACCAACTCGAGAGCAGAACCAGTAGCGATCGTCAGGTATAAACGGATCTGAGCGCTTGAAATCAACGAATTTGGGAGCTTCGATGTCCTCGTAGAACGCCTCCTCTTCGAAATCTTCAGCGACTAGCTTCAGCTTCAGCTTATCCATTTAGCTTCTGCGATCGATTAAGCTTCAACTCGAGCGTGAAAAAGGAAACTGTGCTGTGCAACTATGTGAGAGAGCAAGAGAGAGAAAGAGGAGTGTTTAAGAGAGAGAGAGAAAGAGAGAAAATGAGAGATTTGATGAATTGGGGATAAAGTAAACCAAGGACCTGAAGATTTTTTTAAACCTGAGGGGATGAAGAACTAGCCGTTGGGGTGAACGGCTCGTGGAATTTGTCCTTTTAGGGGACGCGGAAGGGAGGAAAGCAAATCTGAGGGGTATATTCGGAAACCTGTATAGATGGGCCAGGTTGTTGTTCTAGTAGTCAGTACAAGTGGGCCGTTAGTTGGGTTCTGAAATGGGCCTTCGACAACATTTAGGCCAACATATACTATAAGCTAAATCTACTTAACTTTTGCCTTTTATAAGGGGCTCCTTTCAGTTCGAGGAAAAATAAAGACAAATATTGACAACACATAAACGATTGAATAGGGCACTAGTGCACCCAACAATCCTAGCAACATTCCACAACTTTCATATACAACACCATCCTTTCACCTTGTCCGATCATTATCTAGTCACGCTGAAACTCGCTACTGGTTCTTCTCAACTAAGAATCCCTTTTCGGTTTGAGATGATTTGGACGACAAAAAAAAAAGATTATGCACAACTAGTTAAAAGAATATGGGGATCCCTTATGTTTAAGATTGTCATGAAACTGCAACTACTTAAGAAAGACACAAACATTTGGTGCAAATCAAAGAGAAATAACACATCATGTAACATTTGATATATCATTTAATTAATTATTTTAAACAATGTCTAGACCCTGCTGACTCACCATCCAATAACGTTCTTTTGAACGAGACCAATGAATTCTCGGTGAGTGATGAGTGAAGTACATACCTTCCATCGAAAATCAAAGATGTACAGCTTTACCTGTCACCTGATTGACTTTAATTTTGTTAGAGATGTGAATGAGACCAAAGTGTCCCACATCGGAAAGTTGAACATATCAAGCCCTAGTTACTATATGAGTCGGTGGACCACTCCTTCTATTGCCAATTGGTTTTAGAATGGAACCTCACTCGGCTTGTGTGCTAGGCTACTAGCGCATGTGCGCCCGTGCACACGACCCCCAGTCATCGATCCGAGTCGGACTTTGATAAATTTATAGAAAATATGATTGCATGAAACATAATAAACCTCAAGATCAAGTCGTGGAGTACCAAAGAATGCATTGTTATGTATGGTGGTTAACAAACACATGATACATTATTAAAAAAATCAATGCGTTGTTAGTAAAGTGAATAATGGTTGTCAAATTTACAAACACGTACGTACGTGCATCATCCAGGTCGGCCATGCAACTATGCATGCAAATGCAAGTGAGCGGTACGTGGTTTATTAATTCCGTGATGTCAACGTCCGCGTTGGAGGCTGTCGATTAATCCGTCAGTTGTGCACTTGTGCCTCACGTAAATTAGGTTGAACCAATCACAAGTTGGTGTAGTGGTTATGGGCTACATCCCATGTCTCGAGTTTCGAAGTTCGAATCCCCGTGGAAACATGGAGACGCTCGTGAATGGGAGGGTCAACCCCTTAAATGGGTCTACAGTAACCCGATCCAGATGTAGAGTGGGCAAAGCCCACTTGAACTGGAAAGGATAAAAAAAAAGGTAAATTAGGTGAAAATAATAGTTATCAACGAGATTGGTCAACTATTTTTGGTGATGATATTTACTATATAATATTACATATAAATTTATGTTTTTCTATTGTAATAATATAAAAATAATAAGGACATAGCATATTATGACAATGATTTTATTCGATAAAAAATGAACAAATAATTAAAATATTTTGTCAAATATTTTAAGAGAAACATCACATGGAATTATTATATATTTATAATCAATCAATATAAAATGTAGAAAAAGTAGAAAATTCCATAGTTATGGAACCCGCTACTATATTAATTAAGCGAAGAAATTGGTGAAATTGTCATGTAAATATTTTTATGGTTATTAAATACTTCAATATTTGTTAATTAAAATATATCGCTTAATATTTATCGAATTTTAGTGAGCGCAATCGAAAACCATTTTAGAATTATTAAAACTCACCTAAAATCATCAAATGCAACCGAAATAATAGAATAATCATATCAATTTATTTATGAATGCATTTCAACGAGTTTATGGTGTTTTCAGGATTGAAAAATTTATATATCAATAGTTTCAACAAGTTGAGTTTTTGGATGAACTCGTTGATTAGGTACATATTTCATTTTCTCTCTCTATCAGATTCGTAAATATTTTCTGAACTGAAGCACTTGTTGTATAATTTTATGAATTTTATCTTGTCAATGATCATTTTATCATCTTATTAATAGTCTCACTTTTTTATTATTATTTGTACTCCCTAATTAATATATTTGTGGCGTGGAGGGGCGTGGTGGGGTGTAGGGGGATCTTTATTACCACGATGCGTACGTTGATTATAGCAATAATACAATATGCTTGTCCCATTCAATATGTCGGATAATTGGGAATGAGATGAGTAACCCTTCAACGAAGGGCACTTAAACCTAACGGGGTTCATCTCAAAACTAATTGACAACGAGAGAAGTAATTAATCTTCAACCTTATATATTGTTCAAGAATTCTCTATATTATTGATTTGAGACAACCCCATTCTAACACGAGCCTAAATTTTGGATCGACCATAAAAATGTGATCATACTCGACTCATTTAGAAAATAAACGAACTCAAGTCGAGTTTTAATCGAGTGAGTACAAGTCGAATTCGGACTACTCGTGTTCACATAACACCCCTACAAGAGGGAAAGAGAGTCTGCAATGGTATTCGCTTCCCTAAAAACATGGTGGGTCCAAATTTGCAGTTCTGATTGATGAAGTCTTGGCACCGAGTATCCTAACCAGGCTGATCGATATGACGACAATTAAACCTTCCTTAAATAAAATTAATGGGAAGCAAAGAGTTTGCTTCCACAACAATCTTCCGAACAGCCAGCTTCCCTCCGAGTCCCCTAATGGCTAATACTCCTGCAGCCGCTCGTTGATTAACTAACAGCTAGCTAGTATGTATCTGTATATCTATATTTCATATATTGATTTTAATATATTATATACTATAGATATACAGATACGTACATATACTTCTTAATTAATCAATTTGGTCGATAACCTCCCCCAGCTAGTCATTCCCCTCAACCAAATTAACTTATAATTATCTGCCCTACACAAGCTTAATTATAGGAATTCAACTTAACCTTATAGATCGCGAGAGGGAAAAAAAGAAAAATGGGAAGCTCTAGCCCATCCCCAGCCCCCTCCCCGGCTTCCGGCCATTCCCCTTGGTTCATCTTCTACAAGATCCTGATTTCGAAAGATCCCGGTGGGCAGTTGCTAAGAATCCAATTGAGTGTGGTCGCAACCATTTCTGGCCTGTTTCTCCTCCTCATCCTTGGAAGTGTAAGGCGATTTGTCCGTTTCGGGTGCTTCCTCAAATACCTCACCAAAATCATCTACATCCTCATCCCCATCTCCATAACCTACATCATGGGGCTGATGCACAACGCCTCCACCTTCCATGTACTCTACCCTTTCTGGGCGTGCGCCCTCGTGTATGCATACGGAGGAGTGGCCACGATGACTGCCTGCGATCTCAGCGACAACGACAGGGCCCTCCAGTTCGTGTGGCGCACAGTCCCTTTGTTTTTCTGGACTGTGTGGATGTATCTTCTACTTGCCAATCTTACCGGAGGTGGCAACCAACCCCTTACTTGGATATCCTTGCTAGCTTCTTATGCAGTTGTTTTGTTTCTACTCTCCGCGACTGTTAACACATGGGAGACTTTGAATGCTTTCTACCGAGCTAGCAAGTCCAAGGGCTTGCCAGCTGAGGTCGATCATATAGTCCGCTACATGCATGACGGCCAATACGTTCCGGACTACAACAACATTGACGACGAAGCTGCAGGTGCAAACCCTACCATGCCGTTGATAACATACAAGTATTTTGTTTGGTGTGTAAGTAAGCAGCCAAGGCAAGATAATGTCGTCGACATCATCACCACAAAAGAAATATGGGGATCGGTAGGTACTCGTTTTTTGGCGCGAACTGATTCTGGTGGTAGGGAGCGCCTCAAGGACATGTGCCTTTCTTATGCCTTCTTTAAGCTCATCCTAAGAAGGTTTGCGGATTTTCCCCTTTCTGAGAGCTCTGATTCAAGGACTAGGAGTTTTGTTCTGGAGGGATTGCTTGCCACAGATGATCCTGAAAGGGATGTGTTCCGTGTAATTGAGGTAGAGCTTGAGTTCCTGTTCAATTTCATCTACACCAAGTCTCATATTCATACCTCAACACCGTCATTTACAGCCAAATGTGTATATGCTGTTTTCCTTGTTTTTTATGCTATTTACGGGTTGCCTCTAGTTGTAGCATCACCAAACCACAAACATCCGATGGCAAACCTTAGCATCCAATTGTATGGGCATAGTTTGGAGGTTGGAATCACACGGATAGTGACGATCATCTTTTTTTGTTTGGAGCTTTGGGCATTCTTCAATGTGTGGTTTTCGGATAGGAAGATGGTGGAGCGTCTTTGCAAGGCTTGCAAAATTGATGGTGGATCAATAGTCACCCGGATCGATAGGATTTGGTATGTCAAAGATTGGTTTTCTAGGAGAAGTCCTTTTCGTTGCTTATTCAAATCATGGCAGAGGCAGCTTGGTCAATACTCTTTCCTTGAGAGTTATACTAAAGTTCCAAAACTATCACATTTCTCTTGGTTTGGTGACCTAGTAAAGGTTCCCCGACCTGGTCAGGCAGGAGAATATAGCGTCGAACTATCTACAGAAGTGAAGCAAGCAATTGTTACATCTCTACGAGAACTACTCAAAACGAATGGCCAACCAGTAAGATTGTCTCGAGGGGCAGCCACAATAGCACGACATCAGTTACCTGTGGAGATTTCACTTGCATGCCAGTTGGATACTGATGCTCATGTTATCTTAGTCTGGCATATAGCTACCTGTTTATGTGCCCGACAACATCCTACTGAAAACATTAATGATGCAAACTTCCTCGTTGCCACCCAGCTATCTAAATATTGTGGCTATTTGGTGACTTTTGCCCCCGAATTACTTCCTGATCACCCTTTCACTACAGAACGTCTCTTTGATGTGGCGGTCCAACAAGCAAAGATTGCAGAATTGAATGCAGATGTAAGGAATGTTGTTGAGGATCCGGATGGAGTTGTTGCAAAGGGTATTGCTTTAGGTAGTAGATTGATGAATGAAGCAATATTTAGTCGAAATCCAGAGCAAGGATGGAGATTTCTAGCAGAGTTTTGGGCAGAGTTGCTCTTGTATTTGGCTCCTTCAGATAAGGCAGCTATCCATGGAGAGTATCTAGCTAAAGGAGGCGAGTTCATTACACACTTGTGGGCTCTGCTCACTCATGCTGGGGTTGTCAGCCGAAATATATGTCCAGCCATGGAAAATTAATTAAGGTGAATTCATTTTTATTCGTGTGTGTACGTGTTCATAATTTAGCAACTCATTTTGTTTCTTCTTTCGCTTGTTCTATTATTCGTTTGAGTTTTTACTTGTTCGTTCGGTTGTATGTGTGCTTATTTTTCATCAAACTATCTTCTATATATAAAAATTGTGTCATAGGCACCTTAATGACTTTCAATCTTAATGACTCCTCTAAAAATCATTTCAATGTTTTTTTTCCACATTTATTTGTTTTTGTAATTTGATAATCAATAAATGGCATCCAATATACCAAAATTATATACCCTTTGCAAATATGACCCTCCCCTGCCCAAATTTGCAAATATGTCAAAAGGGTCTAAAATTTTGCAAAAATAACAGGTAAAAAAAACTGGGAAACCGGAAGACTCTTCCACGCGAGTTCGACCTAGCAACAACGCCATCCACCCAGATCCACAAGGAGTGGGGGTCCTCCTTCTCGCTGCCACCGGCCGGCCACCCAGATCCGCGCGAGATCGTCCCTTCGGCTTCTCCGATCTTTGGCGTCTCTAAGTCTCTCGCCTCTGCTCGTGCTCGATTTCTAGGGCAGGACTTGCTCCTGGTTGGGGCGGCGGTGCCGGCCTTCCGGCGGCCTGTCCTGTTCTCCGGGGATGGCAAAAGGAAAAGGAAAGAAGAAGGGCTCTACTTTGGGGATGGATTTTGATAAAAAGAAATCGATTGAGAGGGATTTGCAAGAATCGTTGTTCCAAACGGGGGAGTGTCGGGGTTCCATTCCTACGTCGTCGAGAGGTTGTCCGGGGTCTGGGATCGGCACGGTGCACCCGGAAATCACTCAATCGGCCTCCGGATTTCCAGATCTGGGTGTTGGTGGCACAAATTGCTCGAATCCGGTGGGTGCGTCGTCCTCGTCTCCGGGTGCTTCTTCTGGCAGGGCGTCGTCTTTTGGCCCTCCTCCTCCTCCGTCTAGTGGTTCTGGTGGTTCAGGGGATGCCGGTTTCGCAGGGGGTGAGGCTAGGGCCCCGTCTCGCGACTGGGGTGGGCGGCCCCTATCCTTCGCCCAGGTTGCACGCGGTTCTCGTAGGGCTTCTATTGCGGAACGCCTTCAACACGTTCCGAATGTTAATGGAGATTGCATCGAGTACTCAAATGACGATATTGCTGAAGTGGAAAATGACTGGGCTGCCACACTGGTGGGTGCGCTCATGGGACCTTCAATCCCGACAGGAGTGCTGGCAAATTTTGTTCGAAGCCAGTGGCAGGTAAAAGCTCCTAAGATTTCCATTAAGCGCTCAGGAATCCTTGTATTTCAATTTGAATGTGAAGCGGACTTGGGATGGGTCCTTGAGCATGGCCCCTGGTCCATCGGCGCCTCTCCTTTGCTGTTGAAACCATGGGTAGTGGG
Source organism: Persicaria maculosa (assembly GCA_963922045.1). Lineage (NCBI taxonomy): Eukaryota > Viridiplantae > Streptophyta > Magnoliopsida > Caryophyllales > Polygonaceae > Persicaria > Persicaria maculosa. Next base: position 21,061,157 of record OY998259.1, on the reverse strand, counting down.
AGCGGCCATGAATTGGGAGTTCTTTCAATCGGTTCCAGTCTGGGCTCGGGTGGTCGATATCCCTCCGAGGTGCTGCTGTCATGAAGGTTCTGACCTCCCAAGATGGTGTTAAGCCCATGTCTGTTGCTGCTACTGTTTCCATGGGTATCCAAACAGAGATGGAAAATCAATCCAATGGTGAGTGTCACAGTGTAGAGAATGGGGAAGGCGCTGCTCCAGTTGGAAGTACCCAACCCAAGGGGGATTCATCATCGGATGAAGATACCTATCACCCTGGTTGATCGCTTTCGGCCATCGCAAATATAGAGTAGATTTAGATGGGGCGGTCCTATATTGGCTAACACATCGTTGTCACTGGCTAGATAATAGTATTTGCTGGCTAGTAAGTATAGATCGCAAATATTCGGGCTTCGCATCTGACAGGATTGTATTGGTTAAGAACTTTAGTACTTCGTACGTAGTGTTTGGTTTAGGTCTTAGCTTTAGTACTTCGTTGTGTTTGTTTTAGGTCTAAAACGTTTCCTCCCTTTTTGATGGATGATCCCTTATGTTCTGGATTTATGTATGGATGGTTTTATGGTTGGTTGTTCTGAATATTGTTCTGACTGCTTTAGTTTGTGCTTAATATTGTCTATCCTACTGCTGGGAAGTTTCTAAGATTGACACAAGATCTGACAGGGATTAGTCTTATATTGGCTAAGACGAGATCCGGCAGGGGTTACTTCTACATTGGCTAAGACATCGTTGTCACTGGCTAGATAATAGTATCTACTGGCTAGTAATTTGCATCGCAAATATTCGAGTTTCGCATCTTAGGCAAACAAAATAGACAACCACATACTTTACCTTGGGTTCATGCAAAATAACAAAAACCATCCTTCGCCGACTGAAAAGAAAAGGCGTCCGTACGACGAGCGGCATATGATGACCTTATCATTCCACACTTACTTAGGTTTTAATTGTTTAATCGTTTCCACCTTTTGGATGACTTGTGTTTGATTACTGATAAGGTATGTTGTGGTCTTGTGGTCACTTGTTTATATGTGTTATGGATGGTTATTGTGAATTTTGCGTTATGACGTATTTCGTTTGAGTTTAATGGTCGATATACTTAGGATGAGAAGTTTATGAGATAAATAAGATGTGTCAAGGGTTATTATCTTATTGACATAGACTTTGATTTTATTGGCTAGGGAAAATCATATACTGGCTAGCAAACAAAAAATCGCATACATTTGCCTTTTGCATCGTCGATAAACTAAACGGCCAGTTATGTATATTGAAAACCACCAAAATTCCAAAGTGTCATTGAGTTAGAAGCAAACTAACAAAATACTACATTCGACTACGCAAAAGAAGAGTTACCCAACTAGACATCAATTTCTTCACCTTGTCACGCCACGCTTGCTTATGTCCTCCGACGCTTCCGGCGAAGGAACTCTCCCCAAGACGGGTACCTGCTTGTCTCCATTATCTTGCTCCTGACGCACCCAAACGACATGCTCTTCTCTATGAACATTGCCCCCTCCTCCATGTCCATGTCGGGAGCTTTACCTTTCATATCCGGAGCAACGATTGTCGGTTCTACCCATTATGTTGTTTTGTACTTAACTTGTTATGTATTGGTTAGGAACTTTAGTACTTTGTAGTTTTTGGTTTAGGTCTTAATTGTTTAATCGTTTCCACGTCGGGAGCTTTACCTTTCATCTCCGGAGCAACGATTGTCGGTTCTGCCCAGATTTTCTGGTTTGTCTTGCCAGTTGTGTGAACTTCTGTGCCAGCTGAATTGTTGTATTTGCCATCCAAATGGTTATCCATGCCATACTCCAAATTGAGATCAAGATGCGATATAGACCAAACTTTTCTTCGAAATATTTTTTCCATAAACATATATAAAGTGGGTGTCTATAGATAGATAAAATTAAATTAAGTTCAAAAATAAATTTATTTTTTAATTTTAACAAAAGAAAATACCTGAAATTTAGTTTAAAGCAATTAAATAGGTCTCTTTCTCTCCCCCCTCTCTCTATCCCACCCTCTTTCCATTCGACACGTGTCCAAAATTTTCACACCCTCTTTCCTAGTTTATGCAAAGTGTAACCGGCAACCTGTTGGGATTAATTTGCAAGAATGACAATTTGTCATTCCTTTGCCAATTTTTTGGGTGTTGGTTATTTTTGCAAAGTGTACCATAAAATGGTATATCCATGCAAATCAGCCTTTGATAATATATATTTCATTTAATTATTTATTTGAAAACATTACTCATATGAAATTTACAATAAGAGTCATAAGACCAAAGGAAAAAGTGAGTCGTGACGTTACAAAAACATATGAATAAATAATTTTTAATATGCACTTTTATAAGGTGTATTTCAATGAGAAATTTTGCTTAGAATCCATTTAAATGGTTCAAATCAATTAGATCTCCTTCCTCCCTCACCTCTCTCGTTCAACCTTCTCTCTTGTTGATGATCTGTTGAACCGCTGTTGAAGACGAAAGACGAGCTCAACCTTCTCTCTCTTACTGATTAATTACATCATTCACGTTGAACAGCCATTCCAGAGCTACGTCTTCCCCACCATCCAGTTTCAACTCCGATCCGATCTAATCTATTTAATTAATTTGGATCAATTCCCAGGTGGATATGTAGTCCCCACGTGTCGGTGGTGGAATCCGTCAGGAAATTAATGAATTTTATTGCGTTGGTATTGGAATTGAATTTTGCAGGTTAGATGCGTGGAAAATCCCTAATTCTACAGGGGAGTCCAAAGGAGATGATATGCATGTTGATCTGTTGGTAGTCGGCAGCCGTGGCCTTGGCTAATTAACTCAAGAGGTGGCCTTGGCTAATTAACTCAAGAGGTACCTGATAGCATGCATTTAGGTAGGCATAATAGGTTGCATTTAGCTTAGTTAAGAGGCATTTCATTGATGGATTAAGCACGATTTGCATATTAGTTCTCTATGTTAGTGGAGTCGGAATCTACACACTTTTATTGATTATTTCAGGTAACTGTGGATCCGAGGATGAGGCATGGGTTGATGACGCATTATAAGAGAATGTCTAGTTGATCGGAGAAGCTTACATGAAGATCTCAAGAGGTCCTGAGAAGAAGAAGCGAACCTAAACGAAGAACAAGTCTGCATAAGTTGTCGCCAGACATGCTGAACTTGTTTTGCACTTTCTGGAGGCCTCGGTTGTCCGATTGACTATTATGATCATGCGTTGGAAAGCTCTTTCAGAAAACTATAACTTTCCTGTTGACAAGAAGACCACATTCGGGATATATTTTCCGTGAAAGGCCCCTAGCTGCGCCCGCAGCACCCTTGCGGCGCCCGCGGCCAATCAATCTGCAGCGGGGTACGAAGAAACAGTGTGCGGCGGGCGCAGCACCTATGCTGCGCCCGCAGCATTGGTCGTCAGCACTAATCCGCGTCGTTTTGATTAATAAAAAACCTAGAGTCTCCTGATTTCTTTCATGGCCGACTTTGGATGTTTTATAAGGCCACTTTTAGTTATTTTTTCAGCACTTCACTTCTATTCTATTCTATTCATTAGACGCTTTAGAGATTTTGAGCGACGTCTTCCATGAGGAACTAAACTCATCTATTCTGCCTGCAATTTGAAGCTTTATTCGGATTGATTGTGAGTTTCTAATTCTCGTTCCTTGTTTCCTATATTTGAATGCTTCAACTTCTTTGTGCTTGATTGTTTATTATTTTGTTTTATCTTGTCTGGCCAACTTGTTAGATCAATTCAATCGCTAAGGTTTTGTAGATTCCTGGTTGCGAACCTTAACCTAAGTGGCAAACTTGTTCCTTTAGGGCTGGTTGAACTAATTGAATGAGTAGGAAGTTGAATGTGTTGTTAAATCCTTTTTTAGGGACTGCAAATACCTTGGCTAATCTCTGAACTTAAAGCTATCAATTGGGTTAAATCATTCTTTAGGAACTGTTCGATTGATAAGGGTTGCTAGGACTGGTTGGACTAGTAACTATATTAGGTCGGGACAAGGGCATTCATAGAAAACTTAATAGGACGAGAAGAAGTTACAAGGATCGCTTCAATCCAATAAAGTGGAAAATTGTAGGTAGAATTGCTTCTCTAAATTGTCTAAAACAAATTCCTTTACTTTGCTTTATTTACTTCGCTTTGATAAAAGGCGAAACTTTCACACACAAAAACCCCCCTTTTGGTTACTTGATTGGCATTTAACTCACACTTGAATAATAATTTCCCTGTGGGATCGACCTCTTACTTATTGCTATACTAGTTATAGGTTTGAGTTTCTTTGACGGATCAACGACAGGTTTTCCCTCCGTCAAATTTGGCGCCGTTGCCGGGGATTCTAGCTCTTCCAGAGTGGGAGACCTCTTACTTATTGCTATACTAGTTATAGGTTTGAGTTTCTTTGACGGATCAACGACAGGTTTTCCCTCCGTCAAATTTGACGCCGTTGCCGGGGATTCTAGCTCTTCCAGAGTGGTATCTCCCACTCTTCCAGAGTGGGGGGTTAGTCAACAGTACGTGGGTGCTGAAATTTAGTACCATTTCTCTGGATTACTTCAGTTAGGGATACAGAGGAAGGCGTTCATCGTATAGGAATTATAAGTAGAATTAAGTGTTGTATTGCATATCGAACTCGGACCTCTTTAATTATCCCCTCTCCTTACACCTTACCCACTGCCCCCCGATCGACTTGGGGCCACAATTGCATCCACACAAATTGCACCCGTACACACTGCACACCACAAAATAAATTGAAATTGTACACACTGCACCCACGAAATAAATTGAAATTGGAAACTAGTACGGTACACACTGCACACATCCACCAAATTTCAGCACCCACGTACTGTTGGAAACCCACATGTTGACTAACCCCCACACACCTACGACGGGCTGTACGTACATTTCAAGTTGTCGTAGAGCTTTGTGGCTGGATTCGTGGTTGTAGATGTGTATTAAAATGGCTGAAAGTGACGCTAAATTTTGTGTAGTAAAATATGTTTTTTCTAGTAGTTATATATATATACACACATTACGTATAACCTTAAATTTTGCTACAATTTTTCTGGCGATAGAAAGATATCTTAGCCTCAAATTTGATCGTAATAAACCTCAAATGGATTCAAGACTAAGGGATTCGACTTCAACCGCACATCAATTTGAGGCCACAAGCCACAATGTTGCAATACATTGATTTAAGCCTGGTAACCACATGTTTAGCCATGAAATAATTTTGAGGCTAAATTTAGTGGCCAAAATTCAGCGTGCTAAACCCTAGCTTAAAGCTAGCTTGCATATACATTTGAGGGACAATTCGTGGCTAACTTTGAAGCTAAGTTGGCATTTGTGTGGCTCATTTTATGGCAAATTTCATGGCTACTAGAGTGTTTTCTAGTAGTGAATCTGCGCTACACAAGCTAGGAAGGAATTCGTACTTAATTATCCTTCTTCTAACGAAAAATGGCAAGCTCTAGCCCATCCTTCTTCAAGCTTCTCGTTTCAAAAGAACCCAGTGGCCAATTGCTAAGAATTCAATTGAGTGTCCTCGTAACAACTATCGGGTTGTTTCTCCTTCTGATCCTTGGAAGTATAAGACGATTTATCCATTTTGGGTCATTCCTCAAATATCTCACCAAAATTATCTACATATTGATCCCCATTTCCATAACCTACATTATGGGGCTGATGCATAATGCGTCTACCTTCCATGTATTGTACCCTTACTGGGCATGCTCCCTCATATATGCATACGGAGGAGCGGTCACCATGAGCGCCTGCGATTTTAGCGACAATGAAAGCACCCTCCAATACTTTTGGCGCACACTGCCTTTGTTTTTCTGGACTGGCTGGCTGTATCTTCTACTTTCCAATATCTATGATACACACCTTACGTGTATATCCATCCTAGCTTTATATGCAGTTCTTTTGTTTTTATTATCAGCAATAATAAACACAACAGAGACGATGAATGCTTTCTACCAAGCAAGCAAGTCAAAGGGCTTGCCACGTGTGGTCGATCCAGTAGTACGCTACATGCGTGAAGGTAGAGACGCTCCGGATGAGGGTGCTGCAGCTGCAGCTGCAAATCCTTTGCCGTTGTCAACATACAAGTATCTAGTTTTGGGTAATCCCATGGATGCTAACGGCTTCATCACCACACGAGAAATATGGCAATCGGTGGGTACTCGTTTTCTGTTTGATTGTGCCGGTGGGGGACGCCTGAAGGAACTATGCCTTTCTTATGCCTTCTTTAGGCTCATCCTAAGAAGGTTTGCCGATTTCCCCATTTCCGAGAGCTCTGAGCCAAGGACTAGACATTTTATTCGGGAGGGATTGCTTACCATGAATGATCTCGAAAGGGACGTGTTCCATATAATTGAGGTAGAACTTCAGTTCCTCTTCGATTTCTTCTACACCAAGTCTCATGTTTGTACTTTTTCATTATACGATCCCCAACGTCTAGTCAGTGTTGTGATACTTGGTGTATTTGCTTTTTATGGGTTGCCTCAATTCATATCTCCAGACCAAATAGACCAGGCAAAACTCTTAAGCATCCAATTTCATGGGCATAGTTTGGAGTTTGGTATCACAAGGATAGTGACGATTATATTTTTTTTATTGGAGCTTTGGAGAATCATCAATGTATGGTTTTCAAATTGGAAGATGGTGCGCCGTCTTTGCAAGGCTTGCACAACTGGTGGAGCAATAGCGACTTGGATCTATTGGATTTGGAATGTCAAAGATTGGTTTTCCAGGACATATCCTTTTCATTGCTTATTCAAACCATGGCAGAGGCAGCTTGGTCAGTACTCTTTCCTTGAGAGTTATACTCAAGTTCCAATACTATCGCACTTCTCTTTGTTTGGTAACTTAGTAAAGATTCCCCGAGCTGGCCAGGCAGGAGAATCTAGTGTCAAACTATCTACAGAAGTGAAGCAATCAATTGTTACATCTCTACGACAACTACTCCAGCCGACTGATCAACCAGTAAGATTGTCTCAAGGGGCAGCCACATTAGCACGACATCAGTTACCTGTGGAGATTTCACTTGCATGCCAGTTGGATACTGATGCTCATGTTATCTTAGTCTGGCATATAGCTACCTGTTTATGTGCCCGACAACGTCCTCCTGAAAACATTAATGATGCAAACTTCCTCGTTGCCACCCAACTATCTAAATATTGTGGCTATTTGGTGACTTTTGCCCCCGAATTACTTCCTGGTCATCCTTTCAATACAGAACATCTCTTTGATGAGGCAGTCAAAGAAGCAAAGCGTGTTGAGCTGATACGTTTCAATATGCCCGAAGGAAATGCAAATGTAGTGATCAACATTGTTGATGATTCGGATGACATTGTTGTTGAGAATCTGGATGAAGTTGTTGAGGATTCGGATGAAGTTGTTCATGATCCGACTAAAGTTGTTGAGAATACAAATGAAGTTGTTGATGATCCGATTGAAGTTGTTGAGAATCTGCATGAAGTTGTTGATGATCTGGTTGAAGTTGTTGAGAATCCGGATGAAGTTGTTGCAAAGGGTATTGCGTTAGCACGTAGATTGATGAATGAAGAAATATTTAATCAAAACCCAACACTACGATGGAAAGTTCTAGCAGAGTTTTGGGTAGAGCTGCTCTTGTATTTGGCTCCTTCGGATAATGCAGCTATTCATGGAGAGTATCTAGCTAAAGGAGGCGAGTTCATTACACACTTGTGGGCTCTGCTGACCCATGCTGGGGTTGTCAACCGAAGTATAAACTGCCCACCCATGGAAAACCAATAAATTGAAATCGGTTTTATTCGTGTGTTTTCATCAATTAACAACTCGATTTGTTTCTGCTTTCACTTGTTCTATTGTTCGTTTGTGTTTTTACTTGTTCGGTTATATATATATGTGTGCTTGTTTTCCTTCAAACTATAAATAAAGTACATGTGTATTTGTACTTGTAACATGTGGAAAGGAAATATGTATGTCGAGAGCTCCCGCTGATTTGTTAACCACCCTAAATGGAGTTGTATTCATATCTAAAAAAGTTGATATTCAAGATAGAAATTTCTTTTCTAGATAGAAATTGAACATTCAACAAGAAGAAATTGAAATATCTTCTTGTTGGATTAGTTTGATACACGAATAATCCTTATTAGTTAAGGATATTGGATTTTTTTTGGTGGCAGTTAAGGATATTTGATTAATTCATTTTATAAAGAACTAGTCAGTAGCATGTGAGCGAAACGGACAAGATTTTTAAAAAAACATATAAAAACACCAATAATACTTATCGGATGTTATCGTATTACGTGTGACACATGAAATTTATACATATTGTAAAACTACATAAATGAGTTTATATGTTTATATTATGAAAATGTAAATATAATTTCCCCCCATTTTATCATTAGCGACATTCATTACCCAAGTAACTGATATTTGTATTAATATAGCTTTCCTACACACTTAATATTTGTAAGATAGCTTGCATAAAAATTAGATTTTAAAGTAGCCCAATTAAAATTATATTAAATATAAATTGAGGTCTAAGTACTATAAAGCCCAAGTACTATGTGCTAACTAAAATAAGAATGCCTTTTGTTACCTACAGCAGACTGGTTTTTCCTTGAAAAATGACAGATTTATCTTAATTTGTATTGTTGATTGTGTACTCATACGAATCTGTATAAAATGATTATGTATTTTGAGTAAGTTCTGACTTCTCTCTTGCTTATTTTTTAGTAAGTTCTAATTATGTATGTGTATAAAACATCCAATCTGATGTTCGGGCAGAGACCATATTCGGGCAGAGACCTTATTCAACCAGATCATCGTCGCCAATGCTATCATCGTCAACGAAATAGTCGTCGTCATCGATCTCCTCTCGCCATCTTCTCTGAATTGCCTAAGTCGCCTTTATGCCTAAAACCCTAAAATTACATCATCATTCATCATGTCTAGAACGAGATAGGGAGAGAGGGAGGAAGGAGAAGTAGAATAAACGATTTTGAGAAGGGCTTTTCTTTGAATTTTTGTAACTGGAAAGAGATGAGTGGATGGAATTAAGGAGGAGATTTTGGAACGTGGAGGAGTTATCAGAACGTAGAAGAAGTGGGTGAATGATTTGGCAAGATTACCTAGTATAAATTAATAAGGTGGATATTGCTTCTGCTGGCCCAACACGTGACAAGTTCTTTTGTATAGACATTGCCTCTGTTATTATGGTGTAGGGATTAATCCTCTCTATCTGAGTTATAAAATACAATATTAATACACGTACAATTCCAAGAATTCTCTGCCATTGCTCCTCCCGCTCCGATCTCTCATAGTAATATAGGTTGTGAATATAGTGAGTCGATAAGTGGTTAATTCCTCTTCTTTTCCAACCGATGATCAAATTCCAAGGCCCATGCAAAAGATCCAAGACTTCCGCTGGTATGTCAATTTAGTCATGATTTCTAAGAGCAACCCCAACAGATGTGCTAAAATAGAGAAAAGGAGGGATTTTAGATAAAAATGTCATTTTTTCTCCCCAACAGATTCTCTAAACACATCTATAAAATAGAGAAAGGGATGGAAAGAGGGGGGAATTCTCTAAATATAGAGGAAGAGAATTTATCTGTATAATTGAATGTGTTAACTTCTCCCTGTGTTGAATTCATTGTCGCCACTCCAAACTCAATAATTTAGGGGTTTTTTCAGTGTTTCCGCCACTCAGATTATGTGATTTCGATTTCTCTCTATATTGAAGGTACATGATTTCGATTTCTCCAAACCAATACTTTAGGTATGTGATTTCGATTTGTGATTTCTCTTTATTTGGCCTGAATGATCAATTCGCTTCTAAATTTCGAGAAATTTGGCCTGAACGGTCATTCCACTTCTCCCTATGTTGAATTTCGATTTTTGATTTCTCTAGTGCTCTTGTTGCTTCTGAATTTCTTCTTGTTGTTTCTCGCTTTTGAATGTTTCTCGTTGTTGTTCGAATTAGTTGCTTCTGAATTTTTTCGAGTGTTTTCAAGTGTTCTGTTGTTGTTCGAATCAGTTGTTGTAGGTTAGTTCTTGCTGAATGCAGTTGTTGTTCGAATCAGTTGCTGTCTTCCGTTGAGATGGAATCGGTTAGTTCTTGTTGTCTTCAGTTCCTTCTGAATTTTTTCAAATGCTCTGTTGCTGTTCGAATCAGTTGCTTCTGAATTTGCATTTCATAAATTTCCCAACTGATCATCAACCAATGAAATTTTGTTATTGCAAGAGCCTGTACTCCCTAGATCTTTCCTTCGTGCTTGAGCCATTGGACTCATGCTTATGACTGATCAGGTAAACTGATTAATGTGACATCTTATCGCAGATTATTCATCAGGGTCTTTTCGAATGTTAGTAAATTGTTACTTCTTCTTATAGGGTGAAAAGGATGACAAGGAATAGTAGTTTGCGCTGATGATCTTGAACATCGTCACTCCACACAGCTCAGTGATCTTGCTCCACATCGCCTTGCTGAGATCCGCCGCTTCTTTGAGGACTGTATCCTTTTACATTCATACAAACTCTTATCTTTGTTCATTTTAGACATGTTATAGCATTTGTTCATCCAAAGAAGCAAAAAATGTCACCTTAACTTGTTAATAGTCCAGATAAGAAGAATGAGAACAAGAGTGTCGTTGTGAACGACTTTTTCCTATTGAAACTGTGACATATTGCTGCCATCAAATACTCAATGTAAGCTCCTCGTAGCAGAAAGAGTCTTCCGTGGAATACTGACTAACTATATATGTTGTGTTAGATTCTGTTGTAGGGATCTCTACGCCTCCTACATCTACATTGTCGAAAGCTTGAGGCAGTGAATTTGAAGAAGGCAGATGGGCATCCACAGAAGCAAGAACGGGACACGGTACGGTTGTGAATTGTGATGGCAAAAACAATAATGTTGTAAGGATCTATACGCCTCCTACATCTATATGTTATTAGAGTGTTAAGTAAAGAAATGGTTTCTATGTGAAGACTCCACCTTGCCTATAAGATCTTGAGAACTAACGTGCAGGGATCTAAAGGATGATGAAAGACAAATGGATGGGTTTCAAGGTCTTGAAACCCAGACTAAAATGTTTGGATAAACACTTATGCAGTTATCTATTGACTTGTTCTCTCACAGGAAATGATCCGAGACCAACCTTGTTGGGCCTAAATTATATAATGGGCTTCATCTTGGGCTATGAGATGTGATTTAGTCTTAATCGATATATATGTTCTCATCTAACCCATTTTGTGTGCTAGATACATTATGTATGTTCTTTTAGGATTTCATTTGTCATAAAAGGAAAGGACCGATCCATATTTGATCATACGTGATCATGAAGAAGATTGAAGGAACAATCTTGGAAAGCACACAAACAGAAGGATCACTTTCGGAAAGAATTCAAATGTCTTGGAAAGAATTTGAAATTCAAACGGTCATCCCTCCAAGAAGCTCTCAAAGTTTTTCGACTATATAAAGACGAAGGCAAAAGGATAACAATCATCTAAGCAAGCACTCGAGCAATCATAGCATCCTAAAGCATTCGTCATCTCAAGTTTCTCTTACATTCTCTCAAAGCTTAAGTGTTGTTTATTGTTTAAGAGTTGAGGGAAACACTAGCGCTTATTGTACAAGTCATTCGTTTTACACTTAGAGTACTTTATACTCAATCAAGCACACTTGGTGTGTGATGTGAGCTTTTATTTCACTTGTAAGGTTGAGAGCTAGAATAGAAGCGGTGAGGCTTTGTATAGAGAAATGGTAGTTTCTCTAGGAAGTTCTAGGCTCAAGTGAAGTGAAATAAGAAGTGTTTGAATCCTACGGGTTGGATAACCCTAGACGGGGACGTAGGCCAAGTTCGTGCCGAACCTCGTTAACGATTCGTGTGTTCATCTTTTATATTCCGCATTTACATTATCTTATTCGATTTCACTTTGTCAAGTCCTGATAGCCTATATCAAGGTCTTGACAAGTTGCATTAAATTTCTTTAGTTGCGAAAATCGCCCATACTCTATTCATCCCCCCCTTCTAGAGTATTATTTATCGCCTTATAGACTCTTCACGATGAATGTAAAAGAATTTTTTAGAAATGTAGAATTAAATATTCTTAATAAATGCATTTGTTTATTATAATGTATAATAAATGTAAAAATCTATAAAATAGAGAAACTGTTAGAGTTTGAGTGATTTTTTTTAAAGATTTTGTCATTTTTTTATCTCTATTTTAGAGATTTTTTAGAAAATCTGTTTGACTTGCTGTAACCAATATATAATACATAAATAATAAGTTACAATTACCGACTTACCATGAAACCATCAAAGCTTGCTAATTGTTTAATTAGTCCCACCAAAAAAAATATATATAATATACAAGAAATTGCGTACAAACTGCACACATATATTTATGCAAGTTTGCATACAAGTTAAACATGAATGCTTTGATTTTCTTGAGTACGTATACTATATAGAGATATTTTTGTCTCTTTGGCAATTCGCGTATGTATATATATACTACTTTGACCAATCAATTTTGGTCGTCGATCAACTCCACCAGATAGTCATTGCCCTCAACCACATTTATACATTGTACGGCGCGTCGTATAGCTATAAATCTGCGTCTATGATACACAAGGAAAATTTGCACCATTTTACAACAATAACAACAAAGAGAAAAAAAAAATATGACGAGTTCCAGTTCATCTCCCAACTCCTCTTGACTTTCATGTTTTCTTCAAGTTTCTCGTTTCGGAAACACCTGAGGGCCAATTTCTAAGAATCCAATTGAGTGTCCTCGCAACCACTGTGTTGCTGTTTCTCCTCCTCATCCTTGGAAGTATAAGGCGATTCGTCCGTTTTGGGTCGTTCCTCAAATATCTTCCCAAAATTATCTACGTATTGATCCCCATCTCCATAACCTACATCATGGGGCTGATGCACAACGCCTCCGCTTTCCATGTCCTCTACCCTTTCTGGGCATGTGTCCTCTTATACGCCTATGGAGGAGTCGTCACCATGACCGCCTTCAATCTTACCGACAACGACGACACCCTCCGATACTTCTGGCGCACTCTACCTTTGTTTTTCTGGACTCTGTGGTTGATTGTTCTATACTCCAATCATACACACATTATTGGGGGAGCCAGCTATCTAGGTTTTTATGCAGTTCACTTATTTGTATTCTCTGCGATATTGAACGCAAAAGAGACATTGCAAGCTTTGTACATGGCTAGCAAGTCCAAGGGCTTGCCCTTTGTGGTTAAGCCAACGGTGCGCTACATGCGTGAAGGTAGAGATGTTCCGATCAACGATGGTGCAGGCTGTGCAACTGCGAACCCTTTGCAGATGACAAGATATAGGTATCTAGTTTGGGGTAATCCCATGGAGGGTAATGGCTTCATCACCACCGAAGAAATATGGCAATCGGTAGATGAACACTTTCGTATAGATTGTGTCGGTAGGGAGCGTTTGAAGGATTTGTGTCTTTCTTATGCCTTCTTTAGGCTCATCCTAAGAAGGTTTGCGGATTTCCCTCTTTATAAGAGCTCCGAGCCAAGGACTAGGCATTTTATTTAGGAGGGATTGCTTGATATGGATCTCGAAAGGGTGTTCCATGTAATCGAGGTAGAACTTGAGTTCCTTTTCGAGTTCTTCTACACCAAGTCTCATGTTTGTACTTCATCGTTGAGTATTTCGCAGGTGTTACAACGTCTAATCAATTTTGTGGTATTTGGTTTGTTTGCTTTTTATGGATTGCCTCTATTGATATCCGAAAAACAACAACCAAAACTCTCTAGCATCCAAGTTGATGGGCATAGTTTGGAGGTTGGAGTCACAAGGTTAGTGACTCTCGTATTTTATTTGTTGGAGCTTTGGACCATCTTCAATGTGTCATTTTCGAACCAGATGATGGTGTGGCTTCTTTACAAGGCTTGTCGACGTCGTAGGATGGCAGCTACAAATGATGGTGGGTCAATAGTGACAAGGATCAATTGGATTTGGAATGTCAAAGATAGGGTTTCTAAGATGTATCTCTTTCGGTTCTTATTCAAGCCATGGCAGAGGCGGCTTGGTCAATACTCCTTCCTCGAGAGTTATAGTAAAGTTCCAAAACTAGCTCACTTCTCTTGGTTTGGTATCTTTGTAAGGATGCCTCGAGCAGGCCAGGCAGGAGAATCCAGTGTCGAACTATCTAGAGAAGTGAAGCAAGCAATTGTTACATCTCTACTAGTACTACTCCGGGAGGCCCCTAATGACCAACCGATAAGATTGACTCAAGGGAGAGCCACAATAGCACGACATCCATTATCCGAGGAGATTTCACACGCTTGCCAGTTAGAGACTGACGCTCATGTTATCTTAGTCTGGCATATAGCTACCAGCTTATGCACCGCCCAATATCGTCATCTTGAAAACAATGATGCAAACTTCCTCGTCGCCACCCAACTGTCTAAGTATTGTGCCTACTTGGTGACTTTTGCCCCGGAATTACTTCCTGGACACTCTTTCGATACAGAACGTCTCTTTGATGTGGCAGTTGAACAGGCAAAGCATGATAAGCCAATAGGTTTAAATATGAGTGAAGGAAATACAGTTACAAATGTAGGGATCAATATTGTGAATAATGATGTTCAGAATCTAGATATTGTTGTTGATGAGGATTCAGATGAAGTTGGTGTTAAGGATCCGGATGAAGTTGTTAAAGCGGGCTATGTGTTAGCTGATAGACTGATGAATGAAGCAATATTTAGTCGAAATCCAGAGCAAGGATGGAGATTTCTAGCGGAGTTTTGGGCAGAGCTGCTCTTGTATTTGGCTCCATCGGATAATGTAGCTATCCATGGAGAGTATTTGGCTAAAGGAGGTGAGTTCATTACACATTTGTGGGCTCTGCTCACCCATGCTGGGGTTGTCACTCAAAGTATAAACTGCCCACCCATTGGAAATTAATTCATGAGAAATATGTGCCATAGTTTTGACCGTCATCGATTGTCTCCACCACATAACTCAAAATCCAACTAAAATAAACTATGCAAGTCCTAAAAACTCATCAAACTTATAATACTTCTAGCCTAGCTCACCACTAGTGCTGCCTCTTTCATGGCTCGTAATTAAGCTTCTAGTTTAAATGTCATCATTCATCAACAACTCATAAACGAAATCAATAAGATCGATCCCTCTCAAGGAAGCAAAAGAGAGAAATCAACCAATGTATACCTATGTGTAGTTATGGAGGATGTTAGATGTTAGTTTGTTGGTGTTGGTTAAATGGTTGTTAGGACCATGGTTAGTGTAAAGGTTAGGCTGAGTTTGTATATATAGAGCTCATTTGGTATTCTGTAAATTGTTTGGGTGAATGAATAAGAAATAGAAAATCTCCAATTCTCGGTTGTTCCAACAATGGAGGTGATCAACTAAGAAGGTTGATTTCCTCTTGATCAGACCTTAGATCTAGCTTTTATATGGTATCAGAGCCTTCTGGCTTCGATTCGATCGTAGTCTAGCTGGTGTTTGCTGTGTTCGTCTTCAATTTCGCAAAATCGCCATGGAAACCGAAGAAGGTGAATCTGCGGGAGTTCAAGCGAGATCGTCTAGTGGAGCTCGGAATTATGGCGCGAATCAGGCGGATCCGCTATTCCTCTCCAACTCAAACCACCCCGGGATGCAGCTGGTGTCTGCTCCCCTCACAGGACGAAACTTCCACAGCTGGTGCATAGCTGTTCGCATGGCACTTGGGGCCAAAATGAAACTAGGTTTCATTAACGGGAAATTTGAGAAGCCATCGGAGATAGATGATGATTATGATCGATGGTTGAGGTGTGATTACATGGTCACAAGCTGGATCATCAACTCGATGAGGCCAGATCTCGCTGAAAACTTCATGTTCGTCCAATCGTCGAAGCAACTGTGGGATGAGATCCAGGAGCAATTCGTGGAATCGAACACACCTCTCATTTATCAGTTGAAGAAGGATATCAGTGAAATCAAGCAAGGAAACATGAGTGTTGCTGAGTATTTCAGTAAGCGAAAGAAGGCATTGGATGAACTCTTGGAGCTGGAACCTATACTGACCTGTAAATATGGAGGTTTAAAAATGTGTCCATGTGGCATTTTGAAGCACTCAATGGATAGGGAGGCCACGAACAAGCTAATGCAATTCCTAATGGGATTGACAGATTCATACGAGGGGATCAGGAGCAACATACTGGCTATGGATCCTCTTCCGTCCGTCAATCGAGCTTTCCACATGGTAACACATATCGAGAGGCAGAAAGGAATTACAGGCGGCATATCTCAGGGACATGAAGTTCTAGCTGCTCGGAGCTTTGCTTCCACAAGCTCTGGAGGGAACAGCAACATGAAACATGTGGCTAAGAGTGGTCAGGCTTCCGGATCTGGAGGAGCTGGCACTTCCGGGAATTGGAAATCTAAAGAGGATCTGAAGAAAGAATATAAGAAGGGTAAGATGGATCTTGTTTGCACTTATTGTAAAGAAAATGGTCATTTTAAGGATACTTGTTTCAAACTGGTTGGTTTTCCAGATTGGTATACTGGACCAAAACGCAACCAAGATGAGAAAATTGTGGCTCATGTGCAAGATGTTATGGAAGTGGATACATCTTTGTCTGATGGTTTTGCAGGGAGAGTTGGTGCTGAGACTGGTGTTGATTACACAGACATGAAGCTTGTCAATGCGGTGGTTGCAGAAGTTATTCGTGCAATGAAAGGGAAGGCTCCAATGGACTCCTCTGGTAGTAGTGGCAATAGGAGTCTGAGCTTTGCAGGTATGGTCTCTTATTCGGTTTACAATGTTGTTCAACGTCATCCAGTCACTTGGATTGTGGATTCAGGAGCTTCAGATCACATAGCATGTCGTAGAGAGATGTTCTTGGAGATACATCCTCTTGCACGACCTATTGTGATTGGATTTCCTGATGGTATTACACAATCAGTGAGGCATTCAGGTAGCATCAAGCTGAGCAACAACATTCTTCTCAAGGATGTGCTGTTCATGCCTGGTTTTAAATACAATCTCCTGTCAGTTTCCAAAATGCTTGATGATGAGGACTGTTGGTTTGTGTTTTCTAAGAACAAATGTTGGATGCAGGACCCTTCAACTAATAGAGTGTTGGCCTTTGGGGTTAGAGATGGTGGGATCTACAAATTCTCTGGATTTGATTGCCTTCCAGGACATATTGGAGTCACAAGTGTTCCTCTTCACAGTTTTAATAATGATGTGAGTAGCTTTGCTGTTTCATCTAGTGTATCTAACTCTATGAATTTGCATCATGCTCGTTTGGGCCATGCTTCCATGTCCAAAATGAGGTTGTTTGAGTGGGCAAAGGGACCTGCTGCTAAATCATTTGATTGTGATATTTGTCACCTTGCAAAGATACACAGATTTCCTTTTTAAAGGACTGAATCTCTAGCTGCTAATGTGTTTGATTTGGTCCACATGGATGTGTGGGGACCATACAAAGTACCTTCATTATGTGGTGCAAGGTATTTTTTGACAGTGCTTGATGATCATTCAAGGTCTGTGTGGACCTTTTTGTTGCGAGATAAGGGACAGGTGGGCAATGTGATTTCCAGATTCTTGGCTTATGTAGAGACTCAATTTGAGACTACAGTCAAGGCTCTTAGAACTAACAATAGTTCTGAGTTTGTCAATGATCATGTTACTTCTCTTTTGCAAATGAAAGGCATTATCCATCAAAGATCAGTGCCTTACATTCATGAGCAAAATGGTAGAGTAGAGAGGAAACATAGACATATCATTGAAACTGCTAGAGCGGTAAGGATTCAAGGTGGATTGCCTATGAAATTTTGGGGTGAGTGTCTTAGGAGCCACCCATTTGATTAATATGTTACCATCCTCTGTGCTAAAGTGGAAAACTCCTTATGAGATTTTATTCCACAAGTCGCCAGATTACTCTAGTCTCAGAGTAATAGGTTGCCTGTGTTTTGCCTTGATTCCAAAAGGGAATAGAGCTAAGATGGAAGCTGCTGGTAGGAGATGTGTGTTTATAGGGTATCCTCCAGGTCAGACAGGATACAAATTATATGACTTGGACAGTCATAAGGTGTTTGTGAGTCGTGATGTGATATTCAAAGAACTTAGTTTCCCTTTCAAGATGGAGTCTGGTGAGCCAGTAAAGGAGACTTGTGGTAGTCCTTTGCCAAGAGTGAACTTTGGGGAGGATCAGGAGATTCTGTGGAGAGATTCTCCAGTCAATAGAGAACATCATTCTCATGATCAGGATGACAGGATTGATGCACACCAGTTACAACCTGATGTATCTGGAAGTCCAGGCTTGATGGTTGCAGATTCAGCTTCCTCTGATGACATTGTTAGTCCTGATGATCAGGTTGAGCAAGTGGTTTCCCCAACTCCTGTTGATCCAGGTGTGAATGCTCCTTGACCTTCTAGAAGAATTATCAGACCCACAAAGTTGCAAGATTTTGTTTGCACATGGTTACCTTCCAGAAGGGTGGAAGAGACAGAACAGGAATCCGTTTCACCAGTGTTCTCAGTGGTGAAGCCCCTTGACCTGCAGGCATTCTCTCGGAGCTATGTAAGCTCTTTGTACAATGTTTTCAATGTTACTGAACCAACTTCCTTTTCTCAAGCCAACAAGGTGGCCGAGTGGAGGGAAGCCATGAATAAAGAGGTATTAGCACTAGAAGATAATCACACTTGGTCCATTGTTAAGTTGCCAACAGGGAAACAGGCCATTGGATGCAAATGGATCTTCAAGGTCAAATTTAGAGAAAATGGTGAGGTTGAAAGATATAAGGCGAGGTTGGTAGCTAAAGGCTATAACCAAGTGAAGGATAAAGACTACAAGGAGACTTTCTCACCAGTTGCCAAGCTTGCAACTGTCAGAATTTTGTTAGCAGTTGCTGCTATCAGGAAATGGAGCTTGCACCAATTGGACGTGAACAATGCTTTTTTACATGGATTTCTGGAAGAGGAAGTTTACATGACCCCTCCCCCTGGTTATGATAAGGTCAAGCCAGATGAGGTATGCAAGCTTTATCGTTCCATTTATGGGTTGAAGCAGGCCAGCAGGCAATGGAATGTGGAACTGACCAAACATTTGGTTCAGTTTGGGTTCAAGCAATCTCGCCATGATTATTCCTTATTTGTGTTGAAGCATGGTTCTAGTTTTGTGGTAGCATTGGTTTATGTCGATGATATGCTTGTCACAAGGAATGATGAGTTTCTCATTGATAAATTGAAGAAGTTTCTTCATCAGGTGTTCACAATTAAAGACTTGGGGCAAGCCAGGTATTTTTTGGGGATGGAAGTGTCTAGATCAGACACTAGCATTATGCTGAACCAAAGGAAATATGTTGTTAATATGTTATCGAATGCTGCTATGATGAATTGTAAATCTGCAAAGTTCCCTATGCAAAGGAATCTGCATCTCAGTGTCCATGATGGAGATATCCTAGAGGATCCTGAGTCTTACCGTCGATTGGTGGGTAGTTATCTGACGGAGGGGAAACCTGTCGTTGATTCCGTCAAAGAAAACTCAAACCTATAGCAAGTATAGCAATAAGCAAGAGGTCGATCCACAGGGAAAATTATAACTCCAGTGTGATTTTAATGCCAAGTAAGTAACCAAGAGGGGGTTTTGAGTGTAAAAGTTTTACCTTTTATCAAAGCAAAGTAACGAAAGCAAAGTAAGTGAATTTGTTTTAGACAAGTGAGAGAAGCAATTCTACCTACAATTTTCCACTTTATTGGATTGAAGCGATCCTTGTAACTTCTTCTCGTCCTATTAAGTTCCCTATGAATGTCCTTGTCCCGACCTAATATAGTTACTAGTCCAACCAGTCCTAGCAACCCTTATCAATCGAACAGTCCCTAAAGAAGGATTTAACCCAATTGATAGCTTTAAGTTCAGAGATTAGCCAAGGTATTTGCAGTCCCTAAAAAAGGATTTAACAACACATTCAACTTCCTACTCATTCAATTAGTTCAACCAGCCCTAAAGGAATAAGTTTGCCACTTAGGTTAAGGTTCACAACCAGGAATCTACAAAACCTTAGCGATTGAATTGATCTAACAAGTTGGCCAGACAGGATAGAACAAATCAATAATCAATCAAGCACAAAGAAGTTGAAACATTCAACTATAGGAAACAAGGAACGAGAATTAGAAACTCACAATCAATCCGAATAAAGCTTCAAATTGCAGGCAGAATAGATGAGTTTAGTTCCTCATGAAAGACATTGCTCAAAATCTCTAAAGTGTCTAATGAATAGAATAGAATAGAAGTTGTGTTCTAAGAATTAACTAAAAGTCGGCCTTAAAACACCCAAGTCGGCCATGAAACAAAATAAGAACATCTAGGGTTTTTTTTTATCAAAACGCCGCGGATCACTGACGACCGATGCTGCGGGCGCAGCATATGTGCTGCGCCCGCCGCAAGCTGTTACTTCACCCCTTTGCAAATTGATTGGCCGCGGGTGCCGCAGGTTTGCTGCGGCCGCAGCCAGGGGCCTTTCACGGAAAATCCGTCTTGAATCAGCTCTCGACGTCAACATGAAAGTTGTAGCTCTCTGAAAGAGCTTTCCAACGCATGGTCATAATAGTCGATCGGACAACCGAGGCCTCCAGAAAGTGCAAAACAAGTTCAGCATGTCTGGCGACAACTTCTGCAGACTTGTTCTTCGTTTAGGTTCGCTTCTTCTTCTCAGGACCTCTTGAGATCTTCATGTAAGCTTCTTCGATCAACTAGACATTCTCATCCAATGCGTTATCAACTCATGTCTCCTCCTCGGATCCACCATTACCTGAAATAATCAATAAAAGCGTGTAGATTCCGACTCTGACAACATAGATAACTAATATGCAAATCGTGCTTAATCCATCAATGAAATGCATCTTAACTAAGTTAAATGCAACCTATTATGCCTACCTAAATGCATGCTATCAAACTCCCCCACACTTAACCTTTGCTTGTCCTCAAGCAATGATAGAATGAACATGAATCAACGCATCCCACAGGAAATCCCTTCAAGTTTCAACCTCATCAAAAAGCAACATCATATCAGGTGAAAACATAAACCAAGCAAACAAACGTCATAGCATGTATTCCAGTGATCAAAGCTTAGAATTAGACCTCATCCAACCTCACCAGAAGTATGTGTTTCACTCATGTGTTTAGGCTTTAAGGTACAACTCTCAACTCAAACCAATCATGCACTAAGCTCATAGACATTGACCACCATATCACCAATTCTCTACCGAAATGTCATTACTTGTGGGACACAATAAAGAAAATAAAATGCAACACTTTTTTTCTTTTTCTTTTGTTTTCTTTTCTCCTTTTTTTTTCCTTTTCTTGTCTTGGTGCTTTCCTTACGCGAAGCGCAAACATGGGTGTCATGAATGGCCCCGGTCTATCAACACCTCAACCTACTAATATGAAGTCCACTTGAACATCTTTTGACGCAAGTTGCAAACATGGGTGTCATGAATGAACCTGGTTACTCAATGATCAAGCTTTCTTTCCTAGTGGATAGTTTTCAACACCTTTTTGCGCGAATCATACCCATGGGTGTCATGCATAGATCCGGTTACTAAGTGCATCAACCATTGCCACCTTATTCATTAAATATGCACAAATTCAAATAATAGACTCAAAATATAAACATAAACTCCGCAAGCAACAAACATGTGAGTCGGTCTTGAAAAATAGATACTGCAGTCAATGCCAAGAGGTAGCAACACAAGGAGAGTAATTCACACAATTGAGCAAAAGATTTCAAATAAGGCCAAACATTCTCACAAGGGTCATGTTCATAGGATTTCAATCATACTTTAGCTCAATCATACATGCTCAATTATATTTGCTAGCTCATGTTCCACAAAAATTAAATAAAGACAATAATCAAAACATCCAGAACTCCATGAGATTTTTATGAATCATGCTTGAAATTTAAATTAGAGGACAAACTAAGCCAGATGGGTGTTTGAATAACACATATGTATGCAATGCATGCTCTATTTTTGGTTTTTTTTTTCCGATTTTTTTTTTTAATACGAAAATAAACAAAAATTAATAAAACAAAAACATGATGCATAAATTGAAATATGATCTCCTATATGCATCTATATATAAAATTCCTCTCCCCCACACTTAAAGTTTTCATTGTCCTCAATGAAACAATAAAGACAACAAAAGTAAACCAAATATACTCAGGGTGAAGGAAAAGAAAAAGGAAAAAGAAAGAAAAACTTACCTCGGGTTGCCTCCCGAGAAGCGCCTTTGTTTCACGTCTTTGGCTCGACGTACTGGCCCTTGATTGGCCTAGGTTCCTCCACCAGGGTCACCAACACCAGTCATCTCATTGACAAATGCGGGCACCCTTGAAAGGTGTAGCTTTCTGTCCAAGCTGTCATCCATGACCCTCAGCTTCTCTCCTTGAGCTATGCTTGGCGGTTGTCCTGGAATCACAAAAGGTTTCAGTTTGTTAGGAGGGTCAAATTTCCATAAACTATGTTCCTTAGGTGTCTCTAACAAATCACGAAAATTATTGGTGCGGTCAATATTGTCAGAAATAGGCATATCTAAAAAAATTTCAGAAGAAAGCTTAGCATGATTAAAGAGAGAGAATTCTATCTTTCTTCCATCAAACTCCATAGTCAATAGACCCTCACAACAATCAATTTTCGTTTTTGCAGTTTTCAGGAATGGTCTTCCTAGTATAATGGGTGTTTCAGGGGCTCCCTGCTCCATATCTAAAACAAAGAAATCAACAGGGAAAAACAAATCATCCACCATAACCAAAACATCTTCAACAACGCCTCTCGGCCTGATTTGTGATCGATCAGCAAGTTGCACTGTAACCCTAGTCTCCGTCAGAGCACCCAAACCCAAAGACATGTACATGTTATAGGAAATAACATTAATTGAGGCTCCTAGGTCTAGCATGGCTTGTTTGAATCTAGTATTCCCAATTGCACATGGAATTGTAAACATACCTGGATCTCCACATTTTTCAGGCAATTTCCTTTGCAACATAGCAGAGACATTTTCATTCAAGCTTACCTTTTCCTTCTTTTTCAATCTTTGCTTCTTCTTGATGGTGCACAATTCCTTCAAAAATTTAGCATATCTAGGAATGCTCTTAATCAATTTGAGTAAAGGAATATTTACCTCGCACTTGTTGAACGTCTCAAAAATCTCCTTATCGTTCTCATACCTTCTTGTATCCTTCAGAGCTTCCGGAAATGGTGGGACCGGCTTTGGAGTCTCCATAGGTAAAGGAGAAGAAGGGGGAGGAGAAGAAGGAGGAGAAAGAGGGAGAGAAGAAGAAAGAGGGGAGGAGAACGTATCAGGATCGGAGTTGGCGGTGGGATCGCCTGCGGCGGGCGCCGCATGAATACCGCCCCTGGCGGCGGGCGCCGTAGGGGTGCTGCGGGCGCCGCAAGGTTGCTGCGCCCGCCGCACGCTGGTTTGGCCGTTTCCGTCTTCAACAATCTCTATCTCCTCGTCCATTATCTCCTCATCGTCCTTTTGAGGTGTGACAACCAGTTCCTTGCCACTCCTAAGCGTTATTGCACTGACATTCTCCTTAGGATTCTCAACCGTTTGCGATGGAAGCTTCCCTGAATCGTTTGCCTCCTTTGCACTTAAGACCTGAATGAGCTGACTCAGTTGATTCTCCAAATTTGTGATCCGGTCTGATTGTTGTTTCTCAACCTTCAAGACCAACCGCGACAATTTCTGTATTGGATCCTCAATAGCCTCATTGGAGTGTGGCTGGCCTCCCTGTCGAGGTTCAAATTGTTGGTGGGGCCTTGCCTGTTGCCCCCCTTGCTGATAGAAAGGTTCTTGGTAGTTGCCATAACCATTACCCTGCTGATAGCCTCCATTGTAGTTATTATTGTTGAAGTACCCAGGATTACCAAAGTTGCCTTGCCTAGGCCTTTGTGGAGCAAAATTCCCAATTGCATTCAACTCAACACTAGGATCTTGCAAAGTTGAGTACATATCCATAGGGTAGGATGGATCGCTGTAGGATTCACATGCTTTCAACTGCTGAGATGCTCTGTCAACTACCAGCTTCTTGAGCATCTCTTTCATATCCGCCATATCATTCTGTAATGCAGCCACTGGGGCATCAATAGCAAGTACACCTCTAGCACGAGTGCTCTTGTTGAACTGCCTAGAGCCCTCAGAGAGCTCCTTAAACACTTCCCAAGCTGCAGCAGGCGTCTTATTCAGCATGTTTCCCCCACAACAGGAATTCACCGTTTTGCGCTCTCCATCAGTAAGCCCATTGAACAAGAAGAGAACCAAATCCTTCTGAGAGTACCCATGGCATGGGCAGCTAGCGCAGAGTTTCTTGAAACGCTCAAAGTACTCATGAATAGACTCCGTCGCGTACTGCTCAATGCTGCTGATTGACCTTTTCAAGGCATTTAGCTTTGTTGCAGGGAAGTACATCTCTAGGAAGACTCTCTTCATCTCAGCCCAAGTGGTAATAGATCCAGGTGGTAGATAGAAGAACCACTCATTCGCATCATCCTTCAAAGAGAAGGGAAAAGCTCTCAATTTGATTTGCTCTGCAGTGACGTTCTCAGGTTTCATCCCAACTACCACAGTATGGAACTCAGACAGATGCTTGTGGGGGTCCTCCCCGCTCAACCCATGGAACTTGGGTAGAAGATGAATTACCCCAGACTTAAGCTCAAAGTTGACTCCTTCCCCCAGCGCAGGGAATTGGATTGCTAAGGGTTGTTGTGCCAGATCAGGAGCAGTAAGCTCCTTTAGAGTACGATTTGCGTTGTTCGCCATCTCTGCAATGCTTTCTACAGAGAAGAATTAGTAGCACAGGTATGGACCCTATAAGACGGTCCACACCAAAATCAACACCAAAAACACACAAGAATTAATAAAAATTCCCCGGCAACGGCGCCAAATTTGACGGAGGGGAAACCTGTCGTTGATTCCGCCAAAGAAAACTCAAACCTATAGCAAGTATAGCAATAAGCAAGAGGTCGATCCACAGGGAAAATTATAACTCCAGTGTGATTTTAATGCCAAGTAAGTAACCAAGAGGGGGTTTTGAGTGTAAAAGTTTTACCTTTTATCAAAGCAAAGTAACGAAAGCAAAGTAAGTGAATTTGTTTTAGACAAGTGAGAGAAGCAATTCTACCTACAATTTTCCACTTTATTGGATTGAAGCGATCCTTGTAACTTCTTCTCGTCCTATTAAGTTCCCTATGAATGTCCTTGTCCCGACCTAATATAGTTACTAGTCCAACCAGTCCTAGCAACCCTTATCAATCGAACAGTCCCTAAAGAAGGATTTAACCCAATTGATAGCTTTAAGTTCAGAGATTAGCCAAGGTATTTGCAGTCCCTAAAAAAGGATTTAACAACACATTCAACTTCCTACTCATTCAATTAGTTCAACCAGCCCTAAAGGAATAAGTTTGCCACTTAGGTTAAGGTTCACAACCAGGAATCTACAAAACCTTAGCGATTGAATTGATCTAACAAGTTGGCCAGACAGGATAGAACAAATCAATAATCAATCAAGCACAAAGAAGTTGAAACATTCAACTATAGGAAACAAGGAACGAGAATTAGAAACTCACAATCAATCCGAATAAAGCTTCAAATTGCAGGCAGAATAGATGAGTTTAGTTCCTCATGAAAGACATTGCTCAAAATCTCTAAAGTGTCTAATGAATAGAATAGAATAGAAGTTGTGTTCTAAGAATTAACTAAAAGTCGGCCTTAAAACACCCAAGTCGGCCATGAAACAAAATAAGAACATCTAGGGTTTTTTTTTATCAAAACGCCGCGGATCACTGACGACCGATGCTGCGGGCGCAGCATATGTGCTGCGCCCGCCGCAAGCTGTTACTTCACCCCTTTGCAAATTGATTGGCCGCGGGTGCCGCAGGTTTGCTGCGGCCGCAGCCAGGGGCCTTTCACGGAAAATCCGTCTTGAATCAGCTCTCGACGTCAACATGAAAGTTGTAGCTCTCTGAAAGAGCTTTCCAACGCATGGTCATAATAGTCGATCGGACAACCGAGGCCTCCAGAAAGTGCAAAACAAGTTCAGCATGTCTGGCGACAACTTCTGCAGACTTGTTCTTCGTTTAGGTTCGCTTCTTCTTCTCAGGACCTCTTGAGATCTTCATGTAAGCTTCTTCGATCAACTAGACATTCTCATCCAATGCGTTATCAACTCATGTCTCCTCCTCGGATCCACCATTACCTGAAATAATCAATAAAAGCGTGTAGATTCCGACTCCGACAACATAGATAACTAATATGCAAATCGTGCTTAATCCATCAATTAAATGCATCTTAACTAAGCTAAATGCAACCTATTATGCCTACCTAAATGCATGCTATCATTATTATACCTCACCCTCACACGCCCGGATATTGCGTTTACTGTGCAACAGCTCACACAGTTCATGGCAGTTCCTCGAGCTCCCCATCTGAGAGCAGCTTTGTTCTTATTAAGGTATCTTAAGGGTACTGTGAACTGTTCTCTCTTTTACCCGAGCTCGAGTAGCTTGAATGTTCGAGCTTATTCCGATGTTGATTGGGGGACATGTAGAGACACCAGTAGATCTTTAACTGGGTACTGCATTTTCATTGGTGATTGCTTAGTGTCCTGGAAGATAAAGAAGCAGAACATGGTGTCTCGCTCTTCTGCAGAGAGTGAATACAGAAGTATGTCACATGCTGGTTGTGAAGTGGTTTGGGTAGCAGGGATTTTGGATGATCTGAACATCAGCATTTCTCGTCCAGTTCCACTTTGTGGTGATAACAAGGCAGCACTTCAACTAGCAGCAAATCTTGTATACCACGAGCGCACAAAACATCTTCGTTTGGATTGCCATTTTATTCGTGATTTGGTGCAGGAAGGGTTCATTTCCACAGTTTTCATCCCTACTCATCAACAATTAGCTGATGTTTTTATCAAACCCTTAGGATCACAACAACATTTTTCTTTGGCTTGCAAGCTTGGACTTGTTTTCCATTTCACACGTCCACCTTGAGGGGGGTATATGAAGGAGGTTAGATGTTAGTTTGTTGGTGTTGGTTAAATGGTTGTTAGGACCATGGTTAATGTAAAGGTTAGGCTAAGTAACCTTAGTTAGTTAAGTTGAATTTGTATATATAGAGCTCATTTGGTATTCTGTAAATTGGTTGGGTGAATGAATAAGAAACAGAAAATCTCCAATTCTCGGTTGTTCCAACATCGGAGGTGATCAACTAAGAAGGTTGATTTCCTCTTGATCAAACCTTAGATCTAGCTTTTATAGTAGTCTTGTATTCTTAGTTTTATAAACTTTTTTCTTTTTTTTTTTATTTTGAGAGGTGACCCTTTGTTTATAGGGTTCTCTTAAATTATCAGAAATGATATTCTAGATTAGGTCTTTTGTTGTAAAAGATGGTTGTTTACCATGAAAAAATAACTTAGTTCTATTAATGTTTTTGCTTTCAATTGTTAAGTTTGTGTTTTTCCTAGCTTGTTTCGTTGTATGCATGCATTTTTTATTATTTTTTTTGATAAATTTTGATGGATCAATATAAAATATGGGGATTTCACATGTTCGTATTTAGTTGTTGACCCAAATCCAATAAGATTTCTTTCAAAACGAATTGAAAAGAGATACTTAATGTGGGTGTACGTAAGTGTAAACCCCACTGACAAAAGGAATTGACTCCTCAATGACAAAAGGAGTAGTAGCTAATCAGGGTTGCCCTTGATGTCCAACGTCAGCCCAAGTCCGACGACGTTTAGTGAGATTTCATTTAAAAACTAATTAGCATGACGTTATACATTGTAATTGAATTCAATCGTTTCATTTCTCCGAATAAAACTTTGGAATTTTCCTCTACTCTTTGTTGACCTTGCCAGTCTGCTACATCCAATAGTTACTACTCATATGGGTAATATATCCTTACCATTTACAAACATGACTGACCGTCTATATTGAGGATCAGACTCCTCTGGATGGTTTTCTACAAAATCAGCTATTACGCAGATCCCTAACGGGGCTTGGAATTTACGTTTCCAATGTCACTGAATTTGGGATTTGAATGTGCCTCCAAAGCTTAAACATTTCTTATAGAAACTGCGACGGATAGCTTACCTACCAAAGATCGCCTACAACGATCTCACATCAATGTGCCTATGGGATGCGTTTTCTGTGACTCCCAATTTGAATCAGCCCAACATCTTCTACTCGACTGTCCTCTTAGCAAAAGGGTCCTTTGCAGCAATACTAGTCACATCCAAACTACGCAAATCGGCAGCTTTGATGAACAACGCCCTAGCACGGTTCTAAACAACATCTACTTGACAGCCAGCAAGGACAAGTTATATGACTTGTTCTATACCTGGTGGGAACTGTGGTTCTTTCGAAACCAATTGGTGTTTGGCAACGCTGTACACGTCACTATTAAACAAATTCACATTCACATGCTTACTTCCAAGCATACATGGTTAGAGGCATCTCATTTCGATCTTGCAACATACTGATTCCTTCCTTCCGGATACGCCCAGGAAACCTTTAAGTAATTTGAATCATTGCAGGGGAGGCCAGGTTCGGCGCTCCACCCATCGTTGGGTTAGACCGCCTTCAACTTCTTACAAACTTAACTTTGATGGCTCACTATTGGACTCTGGGGATGCTGCTTTCGGATTTGTTATTAGAAATTCAGAAGCAGAAGTCGTCGCTGCCGACTACGGCCGTTGTAATAATAATTCCTGTGTGTTGGCACAAGCCTTTGCTCTTAGGAATGGGGTGCTTCGGGCAAAACAAATGGGTATTCAAAACCTTCTAATTGAGGGTGACAACTTGCATGTTGTCAATTCCCTACTTGGGGATTGGAGCTGCCCTTGGAACATTGAGCTCCTGCAATCTGACACTCGGTTTATGGTTTCGTCCTTTAATTCTATTTCCATTTGTCATATTTTCAGGGAATCCAATGTTGTTGCCGATAGGGTCGTGCACCTGGCTTACAGCATCCCTGCCGACGATCTTCTGCTTGTTGATCCGGTTCTTCAGGGTCTCATCCGAAAGGACGCTCTAGGATGGCGTTATCTTCGTTAATGATAGCTGCATCTTAATTCTTTTCCTTGTATTAAAAAAAAACTTATTTTCGATATAGAACTATCATTCTTCCATATCTTAACATTTTCCATCAAACTATTGAGTTATTCAATTGCGATGGGTAGTTATTAATTAGTTATACTGACTAGCTAGTCATAATAACCCTACATCATGAATGAATAATTACTCACTACAAGTGAATAAATTAATGCACTTGAATAACCATTCGCTCCCGCTGAATAACAACAACAACATGTTCAGTACATCTCGCTCAGAGTAGGGTCTGGGGGGTTGAATTGTACGCACCCTTACCCCGACTAGATCGAGAGGGTGTTTCCTAGTGACCCATGACAAAAACATATAGGAAAGATGATAGCCCCATTCTACAAACTATAATTTAAACATAAATATAAAAATAAAAAGGAGAAGCGGTGAAAAAGATGCGCGTAAGATAGTTGGGATAGAAGGAAAATTCTAGTGTTCGTCGACTTGGATAGCACTTCTCCACTGTATCCTATCGCGTGTCATCTCCTCATTGAGTCCCATAGCGGCTAGATCATGTCTAATCACTTCACCCCCAACTCTTCTTTGGACACCCTATGCCCCGACGAACGTTTATTATTTTTTTTTTTTTTTGGTTAAAAGGAGAGACGGAGCTCTCCACACATATAGCCGCGCTTTTATTAATGAAAAGGAAATGGGCTAAGTAGTCAGCATACGAGAGATAGCCCGACCCCAAACAACATGATGCGAAGATGATAAACACCCTCCAGCGGGTATATGTCATAATCAAAAGCCAAGCTAGCTAAATGATGTGTGACGCCATTGGCTTCGCGAAACACATGACGAAACTGGATATTTGACGAGAGGGTTTCTCGACCAAATAAATTTGTAGTCAAGACCCCGCTATAGGATAGTGCAGTCGGGTTCGTCCTCAGGAGAGAAGTCAGCGGTTCTAGGTTTAGTGTATTTTGAGGTTCAGGGATAGCAGGAAAAGGTGAGGAGGTTGCTGTCGACAAAGAATAGAGGGGTCGATGTCGATGGATGGAGAGGGAATGGTGGTTGGTGTTGGGTAGAATATGTGCCGAATAAAAAATAATAAAATAAAACAAATAAAGATTCCAACTTCCAAGGTTAGGGATCACCACAACAATAAACATATGTGCAGATCATTAATCACATAAAGATGCATGCTTTATATCAAAGAATCGACTTTCGCAAATTCCAACAATTTAGGTGATAGAGGCTCTCGCATAAAAACCTAATTTGTTTCTACCTTTTCTTAATTATGATTAGTCGGCTCTCGCAAATAAACCCTAATTACTATCCAATTCATAATAAGATCACTTTCGCTTCAATATCATGAATAAGGAATTTCCTCAACTCTCGCAAAGGATTAAACACATAGGTAGATGATGATAAAGACATATAAATTCATGGATTTATAAATCAAACACACATATCTATGTTGGGATCACCCCAACCCTAAAAGAAGGAAATTAGAAACAAACCATAATAAAAGAAATTAACTTTAATATAAAATTAACTAAAACTTACAACCGTTCGTCTCCTTCCTCCTCCTCTCTCTCTCTCTCTCTCTCTCTCCTCTCTTGCCTTCTCTCTCTCCCCCTCCTCTCCTTGCATCCTAAGACGACCTTGCTTGAATGAATGAAAATCAGCCCCTAGGGCTTTATTTATAGCCTTCATTCCCTCTCTAATTAGGAAAGAAAACTATATCTAAATCTATATGACTATATCTATCTATCTTTTATCTAAAGATTAAAACATGGAAATAAAGGAAATAAATCAACTAGGAATTATATCTAAAGTGGATAAATATCTTCTCCTCTCGATTGCTCTTGATAGATGTGGATAGAATTTCGTCTCGAAAATATCACCATCGGCTTCGGGATAGAAACTTAACAAGATATTCGGATAGCTCGGAATCCGCCGCCTGGGTCAACTCGATATCGAGTAGGATTGCTCGATATCGACTAGAAATTTCTTCGTCTTGTGCTCAGCAGCTCCATATCGGCCAACAGAACATATGTCGACTTGGGTGGTCCTCGATATCGAGGAATTTCCTCGATATCGACTAAGTCTTGCTCGGCATCCCAGTGCTCAGCTTCTCGATCTCGGCTCCGGACATGGAAATCGACTTGGGTGCTTACTCGATATCGATCAATTCTTGTCGATATCGACTAACCTGCTCCAGCTCCCAGCTTGCTTTGTCGATTCCTGGTGCTCCAGCTCGATATGGGTTACTCGATATCGAGTAAAACAACTCGATATCGACTAAGTTTCTCAACATTTTGCTCTGTTCTTGAAACGCACTTTCCCGAGGCCTCGTTTGTCGGATTGACGCATATGACCATGAGTTGGAAAGCTCTTTTTGAGGGCTACAACTCTCATGAAGACATCAAAGCTTGATTCAGAATGATGAATACCAAAAAATGGGCTTTTCTCCAGCTGCACCATCCTTAGCTTCTTCATGACTTTCCTTTAAGCTCCAAAGTGCGTTCGATTTCTGCGAAATATAACAAAAACTTGTATAGACCTCCATATATTGCAAATAAGTGTAAACTACACAGATTCTGTATTATTCTAACCCAATATGCATGAAATGCATGCAGAAATCGATATAAAAGTAAGTGTAAAACATGGGGAATTATGCTCACAACAATATTCCAGTCTCTTCTAATGAAGTCTTGACACTTATAGACAAGGCTGGCAAGGGGATGACCTCGAGGGATTCTTTGGTTCTTTAAGAGGGCCACTACGAGTTGTGAGTCCGTTTCAATTACCACATGTCTATAGTCACTCTCCCAGACCAGCTTCAGCCTTTGGTACACTCCCCAAAGTTCATCTTTGGGTACTGTACAAATTCTAAGGTTCAGCAGAAACCCCCAACGCCAATCCCCTGCACTCCCTCTAATCACCCCTGTTGCAGTAGCATAGCCATCTCTCTGAGCATCTCCGTCAGTATTGACTTTGATCCATCCTTCCTGTGTTTTCCTCCACGTTATCTTTACCATCTTCTTCGTGTTCTTCTCATGCTTTCTAGTGCGCTTCTTCCAGCTGATCTTGTAATCCGTGGCAGATTTAATAATGTGGCTCTCTTTACCGTGGTGGTTCTCTTTACCTTCAAAGACTCTCTCATTGCGCCACTCCCAGATCCACCACAAGGCACCTGCAAAGATATCTCTCCACATACAAAAATTACCAAAGGTAATAGTACGTTCTGGAAATGTTACCTCTTAACCAGGCTGCGAAGGGTGCTCCGTAGAAATCTTTGTCGAAGCGGTGAGCATGCAGCTAGTTTTCCCCCACACTTCCTTGGCTTCCTTGCAATCTCTGAAGAGATGTATAAGGTTCCTGTCGTATCCCGGGCAGCTACTAGCTACTGCAGTCGGCACTAGAGGTAAAATGGTGCCTAACCCGCTCCGCGTTGGTAAGTAAGGCCGCCAACATACACCTCCAGATGAAGACCCTTACCCGTTCATGAACCATCAACTTCCAAAACCCCTATGAAGAATAATTGATTATTATATATAGAATTTATATGAAAATATTCAATTATTATATTTTGCATAATTTGGTTAGTACTTGGTTCCACTATAAAGAATAATTCATTATTATAAGTTTTGTTACTAATTACAAATATTCAATTATTATTTTTGTTAGCATCGGCTATATGAAAGTAATAACTAAAGTATAAATACAAAGAATTTTTTTTAAATGTTTCTTTACTAAACTAATTTTATTCATAAATGTACTAGTTAATGAAAGCTTTATTATGACAATTCCTTCGATCTTGCGTTATCTTTTTTTTTTTAATTTTAAATTGATTATATCTCCTTCTTGTTTTAACATTTAGCTTTTAAAAATGAAATAAATCTTGTAATTCATACTCGAATCTTAATATCCTAAACTATGTTTTTTCTTATTCAAGTTCCCATGTATGAAGTCATTTTTTGTAATATTATATAATTAAAACAAGAATAGATTTATATCCCTATGTGGGCTAAAAGTTATATTAGATTTTTTTCTCTTTTCAGTATATTTCTTATATTGGCTGAAAATTTTGTTCCATTTAAATCTATAATATAACTCTTTATTAATTATTGGACATTTAAACCTAGCCAACATAAAATAAATACAACTACATTATACTGATTATAGTAGAAGGGAAATGTAAACTCAATATAAACTCATCTCATTTTCAATTTTGTAATTTTGTTAGCTTTTTAAGTTTAAACTTTTGATTAATCCAAAAAATATTAAATATTACAGTAAATATTACTCGTATTGCTTCGAGTAACCATGGCGGAACAATTGAGAGAAATACCAAAGTACTCATACGAAGCGTACGACTAGGTGGCGAGTTCGCTGTTAGGTTTTCGAGAAATCGGTGGAAGCTTTGTCTCGATTCCATCTTTCACAGTCGGAGCGGTTAGGTAAGTTGCATCCGGCGATAACAATGGCGTCTTCGGAGATCGAAATCGTCTCAGACTCCACAACCGCTGAATCAGCAAACCACACTAACACAGTGATCATCACCGACGTTTTCGCTGCTTCAGTGTACGGCGATCTCGAAAAATTGCGCAAGTTTGTGGAACAAGATGGCGCTTCTCTCTCCTCGCCCGACAACAATGGCTACTACGCTTTGCAGTGGGCCGCGCTTAACGGCTTCCCTGAAATCGCTCTGTATATAATGGAGGTATTACTTTCTCCAGTTCTTTTTGGTGGATGGATCCTTGTGAATTTGTTGTTTCTCCTCACGGATTGTTTGCTGTTTGGGATGATTTCAATTGAAGCACGGCGGAGATGTAAACGTGGCTGATAATTCGCAGCAGACGGCATTGCATTGGGCTGCTGTGAGAGGTTCGATCGCGGTTGCAGACGTGTTGTTGCAGAACGGGGCACGAGTTGAGGCTGCGGATGTGAATGGATACAGGGTAATTGTTTTGCACTTCTAATTGCTTGAGGTAGTCATATATAGAGTATTAAATGATAATTGATTGATGCAGCAGAAATGGAAGTAGGAAAAGGCGGCCATAATCGATGTAGAGTAATCTAAACCTAAACTAGAATCAGAACCAGAACAAAAACCAAAGTAATAATTAGTGCTGAATGGTTGCCACAGTAGTTGGGTGGATATGTTATGACCTAGACGGCTAGACACCCATTTGTTCATAAAGGTCCTCAGGTAGGGCAGTGTGAGATTGATGTAGCAGAAATGGGAGTTTAGGAGATGCTTGCACTCTTTTGGATACTTGGGTACCTCCCTTTGAATTTGCATAGAGATAGTGGTTTATTTGTCCTTTTTGTGGGCTTATACAGTTTGTTTTATTAGGATTTAGTTTGGTATGTGTGACAGTCGAACAGTTTTTTGGATGATGCTCCCCAGGGGCGCCCTCATAAGTGATAAGTGATAACTCCTACCCTGGGAGAGATGACGACATGAATACCGGGATATGCGACGATGGTGCCTGTCTTCCATTCTATAAGCTCTTTGCTCGTGGTGGTTGTCCTTTGCCACTGTGCTGAGTGCATAGGGTGAACAGTTTTCACTTACCACAATAGTTAGATGTTTTAACTTGGTCTGAGTTAATGATAAGACATTTTGAATTCAACCTTAAAATTTAACAGGTGTATCAGCCCAATATTGGACGACATTTAATCTTCAGTAATTGAACTTATAAGGTCTATTGTCCATAAAGATAGGAAGCTAAGTAAAAATATTCTACAAAGATTTGATCAAGTAATGGGTCCCTTAAACTTGTATTTCATTGTATAGTGTATTTCATACTTTTGAAAGTGTTCTCCATATAATGATGTTCATAAATATCAGAACAAACATGTTAGATCAGGAAAGAGTTAGGTCTGGCTCTTTATGAGGTCAACCACAGGCGCACAATGACGGGAGATCATTGATAATAGAAGGACATTAATGGCCTATTTGGCATGCAAATTATCATGTGTTGTCAATTATATGGCCTTTATTGATATAGAGAAGGCCTATGACAGTGTGTCGAGGGAGCTTCTTTGGAAGTGCTTGTTGGAGAAGGGAGTTCCGGGGTCGTATATCAGAGTTATCAGGGATATGTATGAGGGTTCACTGACTAGTGTCAGAACGCAGTGTGGGGATTCAGAGTACTTTGAGGTGCATGTGGGGCTTCACCAAGGTTCAGCGCTCAATTCGCTTTTATTCACGCTAGTTATGGACACACTTTCTGCGCCTCTTCAGGAAGAGGTCCCTTGGTGCATGTTGTTTGCTGACGATCTCGTTTTAGTGGATAACTCAAGATCGGGTTTGGCTCGCAGGCTTGACATCTGGAGAGAGGTGCTGGAGTCTAAGGGTTTCAGGATTAGTAGGAGCAAGACAGAGTATGTTCAGTTCCGTTTTGGTGAGGCCAGGGAATCAGATGCTTCAGTTTTATTGGGAGGAGATCTCGTCCCACGGAAAGAGTTCTTTAAGTACCTTGGCTCGTACGTTCAGAGCGATGGGGGTGTTGATAGGGATATTGAGCATCGAATCCTGGTAGGTTGGTTGAGATGGAGAAAAGCGTCAGGGGTTCTTTGCGACGGGAAAGTGCCGGCTAAATTGAAGGGGAAATTCTACAAGGTAGTTGTTAGACCGACCTTATTGTATGGCTCGGAGTGCTGGCCTATTACTAAAGCTCAAGAACAGAAGTTGGCAGTCGCTGAGATGAGAATGTTGCGTTGGATGAGTGGGCACACGAGACTGGATAGAATCAGAAATGAAGTCATTAGGAGCAGGGTTGGAGTGACGAGTATTGTTGACAAACTTCGTGAGTCTAGATTGCGGTGGTTTGGACACGTCCGCAGGGACCCATATCTGAGCCTGTTCGTAGGTGTGAGATCTTAGAGCTTGGTGCTATTTGTAGGGGGAGAGGTAGACCGAAGAAGAGCTGGATGGAGGTTATTCGTCATGATCTACACTTGCTGAACCTTTCGGAAGATATGACAGGGGATAGAGACCGCTGGAGGGGGTGCATTCGGGCATCTGATGTTTAGAAGCTTCAGAAGTTTGAGGATGGGTGTTGGGTCCTGCTGTTTTCCTTCTTTTCTGCCTTGCTCTTTGCTCCCTTTTACCTCACTCTCTATTATTCGGCATGTTTCCATGGTTGGTTTATATACTATTATTTTGGGTCTATCGGAAACACTCTCTCGACTAGTTCGGGGAAAGAGTGTGTACATCCTGACCCCCCAGACCCTGCCTTATCGCGGGATATACTGGGTTGTTGTTGTCAATCATTAGACACCTTATAGACCTTATCAGCTACCTTGTGACTTGTGAGCATGTCTTTCCAAACACACATTATATGAAGAGTGTTTTTCCTGTTACAGGCTGTACATGTCGCTGCTCAATATGGGCAAACATCTTTCTTGAACCACATTGTTGCCACTTATCATGCTGATTTTGATGCACCGGATGATGCTGGAAGAAGCCCTCTACATTGGTAGGTTTTGTGTTTCCATGTTTGTTTGGCATGTTCTCCCTACTGCCCCAACATTATATTTCTTATGCATTGTGTATGAAGCATTTTTAAAGTTGTGTTGGATCAATTTAATAATTTATAATGATATATGTTCATGGAGCTTGGTTTCCATCTTGCCCTAATTATCCCTATAGTGGACAATGTGATTCTATTGTATTTTTTCAATTTTCCATAGCACCTGAGCTACCTTTATGCTTTCTGTATTTTTTTAGAATGCCCTGTTACCTTTCTATTTATTTTCAGGGCTGCTTACAAGGGATTTGCTGATACTGTTAGATTACTTCTATTCAGAGATGCCAGCCAGCAGAGACAAGATAAAGACGGTACTTTAGCACTACTCTTGATTGCGCTTGTCGTTGTTCTTAGGAAGTTATACATACTTGATTTGCAGTAGCTTTGTCATTTGTGAGGTTTCATTTAATAAACATATAAGCTCATTAGTAAAGATCATCACAGAGTTCTTCTATATTGTTAAATGATCCACAGCTGAACTGAATTTTATTTGCATCTTAGGTAGAGATTTCTAGGCCTCTTGATTATGGATGCAAGTGTGACAACTTTATAGCTGCTGCAAGTTTATCCGTCTTCTTTTATACATTCCACCTGTTGCAACTTCCAATGATTAATTTTATGGTGCTGAAGCCATATGCTGTTCTGATGATGCGTTGTGCTTTTAGGTTGCACTCCTTTACACTGGGCTGCTATAAGAGGAAATATAGAGGTTTGCACCGTAATTGTACATGCTAGTAACATGCAAGAGATATTGGTGAAAGACAAGACAGGAAATACCCCAATTCAACTGGCATCTGATAAAGGTCACCGACAAGTCGCACTTTTGCTCGTATGTAGTAAATACCATATTTGTCTTAATATTAAATATTGATTCAAATATTTTGTTTTTGTTAAATTTGATTTTTTTTTTATGAAATGTTTTTTTTTTTGTTTAGAATTACTTTCTGTGGGTGGCTGAGGTCATGAAGTATAAATACCCACTCTTGCAATAATATTGCTTAGGCGATATTTTAGCAGCTTCTGTATAATCCAGTGCATATTCATATTTGGAAGAATTAAATGTTTTTCTATGATAATTCTTGCGACAAATTGTGTTCGTCCCTTGTTGGATATTGCGTAGGTGATATTTTGGCAACAGCTCTATAATCCAGTGCATGTTCATATTGGGAAGAATTAAATCTTTTTATATACACATCCTAAGTAAAGTCGTAGATCTGTGCCATGTTCAGCAAATTTGATGTACCACTCTTGCGACAATATTGTTTGGGCGATATTTTGAACCGTTTGGCAATCCTAAATCGTATAAAGAATAAGCAGTGCCTACTAGATTGCTATAAAAATCTAAAATGACCTAAATTTTTCGTTTGCAAGTTCTTTAGGATTTTTTATCTTCTGTTTTGTATGTCGTCTGAGGAGTCTGGTTCTTTCCGACTAATCTAGTTTTTGTGGGAATCTTTTAGAATTTTATGCTGATTTCCCACCAAGCTGTAGTGTGAAACAAATTTTAAATGTTGACTGAATATTTGTCAGTATCTAGTTTATACCTTAAGTAGTTGAACTTCTTCACCTGACTTTGTCCCTTCAGCTTTAATAGGAAGCTCGCTGAAGCTGGTAGGAAATGAGGATTATTCATACTGATTACTAGTTGTAACCTTTACTTGCTCTGTTTTATGTGAGTGCATATGCATGGTGGGTTTTCTTTTTTAAAAAAAAATTCAAATACATTTCAGTCTAATGCTCTGCAAGCTCACAACAAGCGTCTGCAAGACTCGAGATTTATTGGGAAGGCATTGCGTAGAGGTTATGCGCCTATATTAATGTCCACCATAATCATTGTCATGATTGTCTTCATCAATTCCGTTATTTTAGGTTAGTAATTTGATTAATGTATGGTATTGTTTAAATGGGTAGTCCGTAGTGTTATATATTCTCCCTTCAGCCTTATTGTTTGCTACTTTCAGCTCCTAGTCTCACAGGGGTGACTGCTGCTATTGGACTTTGGGGTTGGATTGCTGTGTCTTTCTGCATTGGGGCTTTAGTAATGTTTTACCGCTGCAGTAGGTAACTCCTTGTTCAAGTTAGTTTCCTTTTTTTTTTTTTGTCCTTTTCTCAATTTCTTGCATTTTCCTAGATTTTTCTGCTTTTTGTTCTATAAATTGTAATCAATTTTCTTCCTCATGATAAAAATGCATGAATTTATTAAATCTCTGAATGCAAGTTTAAAACTGTAGGGACATTCTCTTGATCGTCAAGGGGATAACACAACTAGCTGCTCTAATTTTTCCTGGGCAAATTCTGACCTTCAGAGCCACAGGCCATATGTGCCCTGTGCCCAAAAATAAGCCTATAAATAATAAGCATGCTGCAGTGTCTATCAGTGTGAACCTATATATTCTTTAAGAAAAAAATTCTTAATTGTTCTCTCAAACCAAATGCGCCAAGAATTTCCAATGCAGCATATGCTGTATTGGAAATCACCATATCCTGATTCCAACATATAGAAATCGCCATATCCTAATTCCTGAGCTCAAACCATCCTGCCCACAATAGTTAGACGGACCACTTTGAATTTTTGAGTTTATAGGTCTAGATGAACCATTTTGCTCATATCCATTTTGCAATTTTCATCACACTAAAAAAGCCACGATAGCTAGTACTTTGTGTTGTGATACACAAGCATCTATTATGTGGTGTCATATGTGACGGATTAGCTGTCAACTGCGAAAAAGCTATAATCATTGTTCTCCCTTGCAGCAAGGACCCTGGGTACATAAAAAGATCTACTGATTCTATAGATGATGGAAAGTCAGAGGTATGTACTCAAGAATATATTTTCACAAATTCTTACTCCAATACAATTATACTAGTGAGTCTTACTTTTGGTATGTGAAGTGCAAATGGAAGTTTGGGTGTGTAATTGTGTATGTGTAGTGACCTTGCATCTTTGTTTGTGACTAAAAAGCTGAGTATGTAATCACTAGGAATAAATGCCCTTTTATAACTTTACAGAAATCCTTTTTTTGTTTGTTTGCAGGATCCACTATTAAATAATGATCCCAGTAGTTCATCTATCTGGACAGGAAATTGGTCTCAACTTTGTCCAACATGCAAGGCAAGAAGTCTTGGACCATCTTTGAGCTGTAGTTGAACCACTTCTTCATATCCCGCTCCTCAATGTTGAAATTGTTGAATAAATCTACTTTTCTTTCAAATCCAGATAATAAGACCAGTTCGCTCCAAGCATTGCCCTACATGTAATCGCTGTGTGGAACAGTTTGATCACCACTGCCCTTGGATCTCCAATTGTGTAGGGAAGGTAAGCAACTGATGCTCTGAAAGGATCATCATTTTTCTGTTGACTGAATGCAGCTGTGTAAAAAAAAAATTGTTCATTTTATTTAATTTTATTTGGCGGGGTGACAAGGGTTTGGAAAAGGATATCTGATATTGCTGACTAACTGTCATTTGTTGGTTGGAACTTGGAACCAGTTCCCTTGTTCTTCCCATTAGCTTAACCTCTGTTGACTTTTACTACTTTGAATAAGATTATAGACCAGGTGGATGTTTGATGAAACTATATTTTATTGCATTTAGGCCAATGGTGTATGAAAGTTATGATAATAAAAAAAATTAATACTCCCTCCGTTCGGCAAAACTTGTCATTTTAACTCTCCATACAACTTTTAATAAAGTTAATAATTACACTCCTTTTTTACTAATTTACCCTCATTTATTACCCCACTTTTTACTTTATCAAAAACTACAACTCACAATACATCAATCAAATCAAGGGCATTTTAGTAAAGTAGAAGCAAAAATACCTAAAATGACAAGTTTTTCCGAACAAAAACAAAACTCTAAAACGACAAGTTTTGCCGAACGGAGGGAGTATTAGGCATGTGAGGCTATATTAAGCATGTGAATTCAAATGTGTCAGGCTAGTTGTTCCTATTATGTGTTGAAAGTTAAGTTTGTTACTATCCATCCTCTTTTCTTCCTATTTTCTTCTGCCCTTCTACTAAAGTTCACCTTTTGATGGGCTATGTGTTTTTGCAGAGGAACAAGTGGGAATTCTTTGTCTTTCTCTGCTTTGGAACTATAACATCATCTCTTGGTGCCATTGTTGCTGTATTAAGTATGTGAATTCAAATGAGCCAGGCTCCGCCCGCCTACTGGATGTATTTGAATATCATTAACTCACTTTTGTAGTTAAGATTTAAGCTTGCCTTTGTGTTACAGGGATTCAAACAATGCCTACGATTCCCGGTAGTGAAAGCTGGATTCAATATATGTTGGTCAATCATCCTGGTA
This sequence comes from Persicaria maculosa, assembly GCA_963922045.1. Lineage (NCBI taxonomy): Eukaryota > Viridiplantae > Streptophyta > Magnoliopsida > Caryophyllales > Polygonaceae > Persicaria > Persicaria maculosa. The sequence continues at coordinate 21,020,182 of OY998259.1, read as the reverse complement.
TTTGTGCTTTTCTCTTGATGGATCTCTTCATATTCATCGCTGCAACCGCTCTAATGGTGGCACAAGCAAGCCAGGTATTTATTTATAATGTTTTTCTTGGGCTTGGATGTTTGACATGCTTAATATCATCATTGTCTTTTGCTGAATGCCGTGCTACACTAGCTTGAAATCAAAATTTGAGCTTCTTCTACATGTATTTAGGATAGCTTTCCAGAGCCAAAAATTAGCTTGGGTATTTGACATGTAAATAGCATAATGATATTACCTTTCAACTAATTTATTCTAGTTTTATGTTTTAATGAAGAACATATATTTTGAATTTTTGGTGAAATACTATTTGCATTTATGAATGAGATCGTTCTTTCATATATTTATCAATATGTCATCATGGTGACTATGAAAAGGTAGAATCTCATATTGCAATATAGAAGATTAATGCCATTGTACCAGAAGCGACTGATTTTCATTGAGCATATTACCTAATACCTATACTCCATTTCTTGTGAGAATATTTACACCTGGGCTTACTCAATTAACAAACTTGGGTCTATAATCCTATTTGTATGCATTCTCTACGTATCTGTTCTTTCTTCTAGGGCTGCAGTTTTATGGTGCTTTCAATACCTTAAATGACCTTCCTGCTACATTTGTTTCTGTGCGCAGTTTACTGTCTGTGTACGGTGTACCTTTGACTGATTCATATAGGAAATGAACAATTCAAACATACTCAACTGATTTACTATTGCTTCATATTTGTGATATGTTAATGTGCTTGGAACCATGTTATTTGCATACAGATAACTCGAAATATCACGACAAACGAACTCGCCAATGCTTCTCGCTATACGTACCTCCGTGGCCCCGATGGACGTTTTCGGAATCCTTACAACCACGGCTGCAGGAAGAACTGCACGGATTTTTTCACCCAAGGATACACAGACGATAACGAGATTGCTTGGCCTCCTCTACGACAAGTTGTCGGTAGCTAGTGGTAGTGAGTTTCAGTATCCTGTGCAATATGCCATTGACATCTCATTTATGAAACCTTTTTCACGCCCATTCAAAGCTCCGAAAGCTTGCTCGCCTTCTCGTGTCGAATGTACTAAAGTAGAGTATTTTGGAAGGGCAAGCTCCAAATAGAAGGTGTGTTTAGAAATTGTTGATTTTCTATGACCAATGTAAAGTCCATGTTGATGGAATCAAAGAAGATAAAATCATGTCTACAAGGGGTTTTCTGTTTGCACTGTGAAAAGTTTTGGCTCCTCTCTTTAGATGAATAAGGTAAAAGAAATGTAAAAGGTGTAGTTTTTACATGACACAAACCTGTGTACTTTCTACATGATGACATGACTTGACAGACACATTTATTGGTCTAATGGTACGCACGGGGAGATGCACATGCTGAAATAAGATTCCACTATTCTTTTTTTTTTTTTTTTTTTTTGATGAGGAAAGAGTTCGGGTGGAGTAAACCTACCCGGCAGATTCCACTATTCACTTGCAAAGATGGTTAGATAAAGTGTGACCACTCTATATTTGGCATTAATCATTTTTTTTTAAAAAAAAATATTTCTTCTAGTTCGATTATCTTTCTTTTTTTTTTTTTTTTTTTAAATGGAAAAAATTTGGCCATAGAACTAAGCACTATCAGCCAAGAGCATCCTTGCGGGAAGCCCAGCGAGACTAGATTAATGATTCTCCAGTAGGCTTTCCCAAACCTTTAAGGCTTTTGATGATTGTTAAGTTATCCCCTTCGACAATCAAGTTCCTGATTTTTAGGTCCTTAGCGGCCAAAATACCCGCCCATAGCCCCATACTTCACATCCACATACTGAGGTAAAGGGTGAGGCTCCCGAACCACCGAAAAATAAAATAGAGGTACCTCGGAAATCACGAATAATAAATCCAAAAGTGCCCGTTCCACAAGCGGAGAGGGAACCATCAAAATTAAGTTTGTACTTACCAACCGGAGGATGTTCCCATTTGGTTCGTTTTCTTTTAGATATTGATTTGGTTTGTACGCATGTGTTTGGTTGTTTTGTTTCTTGTTTACTATCATTTGTTTGGGATAATTTCCAAGTGAGAATTTGATCATTTACAAAGGATAGGATCGTTCTTATGTTAGGAGTGATCTTGTCAAATATCTAGTTCGATTATCTGAAGTCAAGTTATGTCCAGACTAATTAGAATATTTGACGCAATTTTCTAATTCTTCATAAAAATATATATAAAAAACTCTTGTGAATATCTAGCAATGGGATAATCTCAATTATTAAAATATTAAAAAAAAACTAAATCAAGATTTTGTTGTTAAAAAATAAAAAAGAAAGATATTTTCATATTTCTTTTCTACTTTTTTTTTTTATCCTTTATATTTCTTTTCTACTACTATATGGAATAAAACAATGTCAGCATCAATGTATATGAAATGACTTTTATTTTTTTATTTTTATTAGAAATCAGACCGTTATTCATAGATAATCTTGACATGCAATGACTGAGTAAACCGAATTGGATTATAAAACAAAAAAAATAGATATTTATTAATTTATATTTACACAATACTAATTCTTATATTTATTGGTATATAGCTAAAGAACAAAATTACTAAACTATACTTCCTCAATATATATTTATGTATTTTAAGCATTTTTTTTTACTTACACGAGTATATTAGATTTTCATATTTATTTAAACATTGCTTAAAACTTTATTTTGTTGGAAGATTTTTTAAACATTAATTAATTAGTTATAAAATACGAAAATACGGAGTAACATTTACAGGTATTTGGTTTAGAATCTTGTGCGGATTGATACTAATCCGTAGTAGTAGTAGTGGGCAAACAACTTTACCAAATCCCAAAGAGTAAGGGATTCGAAGTTCCGAAAACAACTCACATCATCTGATCATCATCATTGATATCTCTCCCCCCTCTCTCTCTCTTCACGGGCTAACCAATTTTTAAAAAGCTGCACTGCACACATCCATTTCTTGCCGTCGCTATCAATCCCACACTCCCAAGCTTAACAACAACGTCAACTGCACACGAATCAGAAATGATGTTGTTCTTGACAGCGCAGTAGGACCACTAAGGCGAAATCTCGAAGTGGGAAGTGCGGAAATAGGATACATTTTGTCGTACTCTCTCCTGATTGCAAAAAGTTGCAAACTTGTTTGTGATTTCAATGGGTAGCGAGGAACAGAAACCCTGCGAATCGGCGGAGGAGCAAAAGGCCAGTGAACGGAGAGAGGAAGATAAGGATAAGGCAATTGCTGCTGGTGTTGTTGTTTCTGGGGCCAGTGAGCCTCTCAAGCCCTCCTGGTTTACTCCCAAAAGGTATTTCTCTGCTCCCTTTGCATTTGGGAATGGGATAGAAATTAGGGATTGAGATTGAGGGATGATTTTTTAGTGTTTGGTTGAGTTTGGAAATCAAATTGGGGGGATCCTGAGTAGTGGGTATGCTTTAGTTGCTGAAGACTGTGTCATTCTGTTGTTGTTTTGAGGAATTGGGGTTGGGTTGTTCTATAAAACTACAAGTAAGGGCCTTGATCCTTTGATTAGGACTTCCTGAAATTCGCTAAGTTGTAAAGGCCTTTATTTTTCCTACTGCTTTGACTAGGTAGTGTTTCTATTCCGCAGTGCTTAGTGGAATCGCTGGCTAGGAAATTCATCTAATTTCCCATGGTTTCCCTGAGCTTGTTCTGTGGATCTTTGAGTGATTGTCCGTGTATTCTTACTTCATGAATAAACTGCACCCCAAAAATCAATCCAAACGCAAGTAAAATGCAATTCTACACTACCCAGAACCGCTGACATTAGCAATAACTTCACAGCAACCGTCACAGCCCACTACCCAAGTCCCCAACTAACTTGATTCCCTGCCCTAAGGTCACTGCATTCCCATTTGCTCAGGTTTGCCTGGGTAAACTTACAATTACAGTTTAACTAACCATATTTTGGCCTAACATTGTTCAAATAAGCTTGCTGATTTGTGAATGGATTTGTAATAGACTTCTGATTTGGTTTCATTGCCTGTTCTAATGGTATTCATTGATATGTAATTATACGTTTGAAGCTTAGACTGATATATGGTCTTTGTGATTCATCACCGATTCTGCCTTTGAATACAGGTTACTTGCAGTATTTTGTGTGATTAATTTGATCAATTATCTGGATCGAGGAGCAATAGCTAGCAATGGAGTAAATGGAACTCGTCGAACTTGTGATACGACAGGGAAGTGTACTGGTGGGACTGGAATTCAGTGAGTGACTAATCAAGTCTCTATGCTTTGATACAACCGTTCTCTCTCGACTAGTTTGCTTATTGCATGTTTGGTTCTCCCCTTTTCTCATTGGACTTTTTTCTTATCCCTTGTCTCTTTTCAGAGGAGAATTTAAATTGAACAACTTTGAAGATGGTGTTTTATCATCTGCTTTCATGGTTGGTCTGCTTATTTCTTCTCCAATATTTGCAACTCTAGCAAAGAGGTATTGACTATTGTCCCCCCACCCCTACTCACTCCCTCTCTCTTTGCTAAATGTTAGGGCTATTATTAATTTTGTTTCCATATTTTTGGATTTATTTAGATATGTTTCGTTAACTTAATTTGCCTCATTGTCTTGTTCTTTATTACATTGATATATTGTAAATTTCTTATATAAAGATTCTAGGTTATCTCCATTCTTCTGTGTATAGCCCTTTATATATTAATGAAATTTGAAAAGGAATCCAGTCCAACTCTACTGGACTTAAAATGAATGTCTCTCACTTCTGACTTCAAGGGAGCCTTGACTTCCATATAGTAACTTTACTAATACTTGAGAGATTCAGAAATCCCATTAGACAGCAAAGTGTCATCTAACAGCAATTCCTTACTTTTAAACTCCCTTTTTTGTATAGTGCGATTTTTTTGCTGTTAGTCTGTTACCAGATGACAAGCATGAACCAGAAAAGAGAAGCTGTTAGTGATTAATTTCTGTGTGAAGCTATGGTATTATTCCAAAAGATCTGGCACGGATGTATATTGAATCTTATAATTTCTTAGTTCTCACAAAAACAAGTTACTGTAGACAGATGTTATTACTTTCTCGTTAGTTGTTCCCTACGAGATCTTCAAATTGAAATAAAATTGCCTTGATAAAAATGTTCCTGGAGTTGCCAAGATCTACATTACTTGTTTTTTATCCTTTAAATTTAACCATGCTGTTTCTAGATCTTGAGAATTTTAGTTGTGTTAATTTATCGTGTAATCTAGAACTGGGAATGACTTCTCTTTCTCCTCTGCAGTTACAATCCTTTTAGGCTTATTGGATTTGGGCTGTCAGTTTGGACTCTTGCTGTAGCTGGCTGTGGTTTCTCATTTAATTTCTGGATGATTGCAGCATGCCGTATGTAAGTCTACAAAAAGGGAGTTGTTAAGATTTTTCTTTTCACATTGATCTTCTTATTAATGTGAATCTTTTTATATCTGTAGGCTGGTTGGTGTAGGTGAGGCCTCATTTATCAGCCTTGCAGCCCCATTCATTGATGATAATGCACCTGTCGCACAGGTTTATTTTAGCCTTTTTGTTCTGTAATTTACTTATGCTTATATGTTGTGTCTAAAACTTTCCAGATACACCAAGTGTAAAAAAGAAAAGACTTGGTTTCCTATATGATTGTTAAGCAAAGAATTATGAGGTTAGATATTGATTTGACAAGGCTAAGAGCCTTATTTTTTCAAAATTTGAACAAGCTTTGTATGATGTGATGCTTATGTAGGTTCCATACCATATGTCACAGCGTTCAAAGGCATTGATCAATCTTATCTGTCCATAATAAATTCCACTGACGTTCAAAATACTCCCACAAGATCATATCTCGAAATATCTATGAGGAATAGGGTTTCAGTTGCGTATATAAATGTTTTGAAGGGATGGTCAACTGGTCGCTGGTATAGTTCCGAAGAACAGATTGCTACATATTCAGTTATTTAGAGATAGTATTGAAAGAGGTTTAGAGAGAGTATTCAAAGAGGAGTTTACACCCTAAAAGACTTAAAATCAGAATATGAGTTGAAATCCAAAGTGGCTTAAAAATACCTGTCTTACACTTATACTACAAACTCCCATTGTGCCAAATACAATTGCTTAAAATGATTTTGTTTGAAGCAAACATTTATCTTTTTTTTTTTTCAAAATAAGAAATCCTTCAATCTCTCCCGATTGTGCATATTGCTTATGATCAGTGGTAAAGGTCCCAAACATTTTTCAATTTAGTGAACTTCTAAGTACATTTAAAGTACGTTGATGCAACTCTGTTAAATTCAAACTTATTGATGCGCTCTAGGTGTTTTCTGTAACTGACTGCCCAAATTATTATTATTACTATTTATATTCTCTTTTTCCTTGTCATTGTGCAGAAAACAGCATGGCTGGGAGCCTTCTACATGTGTATACCGACTGGATATGCGGTCGGCTACATATTTGGCGGAGTTGTAAGTTACCATTCATTTTTCAACTTCAGATATGTTTAAACAAATGTGCATTGTTTCAGGATCACAAAATTTGTCATCTATTTGAAATAATGCTATGGTTGCGGCTCTTCCTTCAGATGTGTAGTAGAAGCTTTGCCTCCTTGTTTTATTCTGGAGCACTTGCTAAAATTTTAGTTTTTTTTTTTCAATATTTACTCATTTTTAATTCTTCTAGCTTATGCAATTTGTAAAGACGTTTCTTTGCTTTTCAGGTCGGCACTCATCTTAAATGGCATTGGGCTTTTAGGTTTGAGGCAATCTTGATGCTTCCATTTGCTATATTAGGCTTTGTCATGAAACCATTGCAATTAAAGGGTATATCATCAACATTTTGACTTTTGCTTTATTATCTGCTTCTGTTCCTCAATTCTTTTTCCTACCTGTTAAATTTCACAGGATTTTCGTCAGCTGGATCTAACAGGATATTGCCACCTGTTGAGAGTGTAGCACCTGATATGCAAGGTTACCTTTCTTTGCTTCTTATATATAGAATCAACAGACATTTTTATTTGATGAAAAAAATTGGGAAAGAAAAAGGGATGAGCGAAAATAGGTATGAACTGATTCACCGTACTGGGACTTCAAATATGACTTGTTTCTTTGTTGCTGATTCAGAAATTCCAATCAGTAGCGGTGGTGACCATTCAGCTGATGAAAAGACAAAAGATGAAAGTCTGGTAGCTGACAAGTAAGTATTTTCTGCACTTACACTTCTGTACTTTATGTGATCCAGTCCAGATTATTTTTTTAATAATAATAATGCATTGTGATTTCTAATGGTTAACCCCTTGATGCAATGCATAGAGACTTGGGGATTTTCCCCTTGTCATGGATTAGTGATTTTTTTTTCCAGCTGATTTGTTTTTTACTTGTTATGTATTCTGAAAGTTGTGCCTCAAATTTCCAATTTATGGCAGGCCACGCCAGGTGAATGATGGGAACCAGTTGTCAAGGTTTTTGAAGGATATGAAAGTGCTTCTCTGTGATAGGGTTTATGTTGTGAATGTCTTAGGTACTTGCTTTTCATTCGTATGACTGTAGCTAAGCATCTTTCAACTTAATGCAGAAATTTTAAAATACAATTATTCAATGTTCATGAGGAAACTTTTTATGCATGATTAAAAACATTGTGATTAACTAGCAAAACTGTCATTCAATTTGTAATTTTCCCAGCATATGCGTGCAACTAGCTAAATAACATAAGAGACAGAACTATCCATAAGTGCCTTTTAATTAATTGCTGCAGGTTACATAGCATATACCTTTGTCGTTGGTGCATATTCATACTGGGGACCAAAGGCTGGCTACTATATATATCATATGGTGAGTTTGTATCTCGTTGGTTGGCAGTGATTGCTTCTTGATTTCATATTACTTGTAACTCATTCAAACAAGTTTTGCTCTTCTTGACACACTTTACACTTGTCTTCAATAACTTGAATTTTTATCCTTTGGTAGACAAATGCAGATATGGTATTTGGTGGAATCACTGTGGTATGCGGAGTTTTGGGAACTATTACAGGGGGAGTGATTCTTGATTACATGACTTCCACAATTTCCAATGCTTTCAAAGTAAGTCTGTTATCTTTATCATATTTATTTTAAAACATAACTGGTAATATGAACATATTTAGAACTGTCCATTTGTTTTATTTTTATATGTCATTCATTATTCATCTTAAGTTCTGTTTATGATTGACAATGCTTTGATTTGTGTCACAAAACCAAGTTAATGAATGTATGTCTGTTAGACCAAGAATAAAATTTAAAGCCTTTCAGTTCAATGTGAACATATTTAGAACTGTCCTTTTTTTTTTTTTGTCAAGGACTGAATTATTGGAACTGTTGCAACTAATTTAATAAATTAGCCTATGAAATTATTACGAGTACCAATCATGAAAAACCTAAAGATATGAAGCGTGCACATGTTCTTTACTCTTTCTTCGATTTGTTGCTGATGTTATAGAATCTGTCCATGATCTTTAACCAGATTGTTTCACTTTTTTCTTTTTGCAGCTTCTTTCCGTGGCGACATTTCTTGGGCTGATATTTTGCTTTACTGCCTTCTGCTTTAAGAGCCTGAAAGGTTTCCTTGTGTTTTTCGCCATTGGTGAACTTCTTGTATTTGCTGTTCAGGTATTTTCATATGGAAGCATATGTTACCGGCTTTCATAATATGATGAGAAATTGCACAAATCAAATAATTCAGAATTACCATTCTGAGTATTATTGTTACCATTTTCAGGCCCCTGTAAACTACATCTGCCTTCATTGTGTTAAGCCGAGTTTAAGACCACTATCTATGGCCATGAACACAGTAGCCATCCACATCTTTGGTGATGTTCCTTCTTCCCCACTCGTTGGAGTTGTGCAGGTACGCGTCTTTTATCAGTTTTTCGCATAATTCCCTTGCATCCCCATAACAACCCGTAACCGCTGGCTAAGCCTTACTCTCATTTCCCACATTCCCACCCAATTATGAACCCTTTCGTCTATCGAAATTGTATTTGAATCTGCAAGTAGAATCCCTTTCCCCAATCTGATTATAAACAATTGATCTTTACACTACAATTGATTTTCAAGAACCAGTAACAGCACTACCCTACTTAACCATCTTTAATTTTAGGGTTTTAGTCTCTTCCGAATGCATATTTTTGCGTGCTATTATTCGATTCAATGACATTCCGTATCGTGCAGGACCATATTAACGACTGGAGGAAGACATCTTTGTTCCTAACATCAATTTTTTTTATAGCAGCTTTATTATGGTCGATCGGTATGTTCCATTTCCGCAAGTTGCTCCATCAACTCGTCGATATCTCTTCCTTGGCAATTTCACTGAATGACCCCTTTTTTTTTACACCCACATTGGTTGCAGGCATCTTCTTGAGGAGCACTGACAAGTTCTATGAAGAGAGTGAAACTGTTAAGCCTCCCGCAACCGAAGTCGAAACGAGAAACATCGAGGAAGCTAAAAATGGGGCATCATGGGTATAATTCCTCGTCGCAACATTACTTGGAAGACGAACTGTTATATAGGCTCGTAGCTCTATATCCTTTAGTTTTAAGGCTATTTTTTCTTGGGAGACGACGGCATTCGCTCTCTCTCCGTACTTGATTGAATTTGTAAATAGCTTAGGCTTCATATGTTTGCATCTTTTGAAACAGTTATGTTTTAAACTTCAATCTCTGGCACTTCTTCAGCCAGAGTTATAAAAAGGTATTCGTTGTGGCCTTCTCTTTTTATCATTGTCGTGATCATCATCATTTTTTATGCGATTTTCGTGAGCCAACGACAATGGTTTGGGATGTACGAACCATACACCCTGAGTAAGTCGGCTGAGTGTTTTCGAAATATCCAAAAAAAACAAATGTAGCTGAAGCAGCAAACCAAATGCAAGAGGCACAACACACAAATCACCCACAGAATCCTTGCAGTTTCTGCAATTTTTCTTCTGACAAATGAAACTCTCAATCCATATTTGCAAAATCTGTAGTATGATCCCAATGACCAATGGGAGCTCGTAGTCTGAAGTATATCTGCGAAGTATCGACGATATTCAACCTACATTGCAACAGATGTTTGTAAGATTGTATGAGCATTTACTCGTTTTGCTAAACCAGCTTAAGATTCCAATAAACATCTCACAATCTAATGGATTGGATTAGCTTGTTTGCGAAATGAGAGAGTATGACCGGATCAAATTGTTTCGATATATACGGATTACGAATTCAATTCATGAATTCGATCTTATCAAATGACAAATCACCAGAGTCAAAACCACTAATCCAACAACTAAACACAAAATTCGATAATCAAACAAGCCCTAGCCCTAGCCGGACACGAATCCGATCAATCGCTTCAATCCAGACATCCCCAAAGCAGCCACGGAATCGAGATTCGGCGTTGGAATCTCATCGGTTCCAACGAATCCATCGATCAACTGCATCACGCCCCTCCTCGACAGCGGCTGGAAATCAACTCCCCAATCCGAAACAAACGCCGCGACCAATCCCCGGCGCTCCTCCTCCGGCATCCGCCGCCACCGCCGCTTGACCTCCTCCCTGTCCGATCTCATCTCCAAGTAGCCGCAGAGCTCGTCGAAGAGCATCTCGGCGCTCTTCCTCATCGCGCTCTCCCTCTCCTCCGCCCGCGCCTTCATCTTCTCCGCCTCCACCGCCAGCTCCAGAGCCAGCTGCGCGTCGTTCATCGTCGGCGGCTTCTTCCTCCGAGGGCTCTTGATCGGCCTCTGCTTGTCGTTGTTGTTGAATCTATTGCTGCTGATGCAGGAGATTCGTGGCCGGAGATGGGAGGGGGAGTGGATGCGGGGATCGGATAGGGGGAGGATTTGATGATGGATCAATCTCACTGACATTTTTTGTGGTTAGGGTTCTTCTTTGGGGGTTCTGAGTTTTGTGGGTTTTCACTTTTCAGTCGAATCGTTTCTGCCTTTCTGGGGGATGGTTAGGTTCGGGCCTCTGGTTCGGGTTGTGGTTCAGGTTCGCAAATGCCACGTGTCAAGGATAAGGGTAGATAAGCATCTAGATTCGGATACCCATTTGATTAGATTTGGTACTTTGTTTTCTGTTAGAGAGACCCGGTTTTTGATCCATCCAAATATGATAGGTAATTATAGTAAAATTTATTACTAATAAATCATACTTGAAAAGATTTTTAAATTTTAAAAATATAAATCCTATAAAATTTATTTTTAAAATGATTAAAATAATTAATAATTGAAAAAACTTTCTTAATATGAATATTTAATATATACCCTTAGACATACTCTCGTTATTTTAATTTAACTGTTATTTTGAAATATTTTTTATGGGTTCTACTTTTTAGAGCAGGGTGAATTTTTGTTTAGAGCATGACAAAAATACCCCTAAACATAAATTAAATTAAACACCTACCCATCCCCACCCCCAGGCCCCATCTCATGTCTTCTCTCTTCAAAGCCTACTTTACGGGTTGGATGTAGCCGCAAAACCTAAACAATTGAGTATCTAGTTAATATACATTATGGTGTCCGATTTGATATAAAAGTCGAAACCGTGATGAATCAGTCTCGGTTAAAAAATTAAATCCAGGATAATTATGTACTCTCACATGGCCACATCCCTTGCCTATAACACACTAATGGATGACTATCTCATAAAGAATTATTAATAGGGAAAATAAATGAGTGTACGGTTACGAAAAATAAATAAGAGAGCGTTTACGGAATGTGATAGGTTGCTTTCTTCTTTATATGCATGTTCACTAGTTTTCCTGTTTGTGGTCTGCAGTCAGGGGCGGAGGGAGGGGGGCATGCGGTGGCTCAAGCCCCCCCGGAAAAATACAAAAAAAAAAATTATATATATGCTCAACATATAGTAAAAGAGGTGTTAGCAAGACAAGGAGACGTTGTAGCTCAATTCACAAAGGTTGCGTGAGGCGTTGTTGAAGGTTTGGAGTTTGATTCTCCCCACCTCCTTCAAAGCCCTCTTTCTTTTCTTTTTTTCTTTGTTCTTTCCCCCCCCCCCCCCCCCCCCCCCCCCCTTTTTTTTTTTTGATACAAGGAAAGGATTTGGGCGGTGTCAGACCCTGCTGATCCACTACCCAAGAGCGTCCTTTTGGACGAGAGCTTGGAGCTCGGACTGATGCAAAGGCGAATCGTCATCGAGTTGATGCCGAAGATGAGCCACCTTGTCTGCGACCTGGTTGAGCTCTCTGAAGACATGCAGACAAGAGGAGGATTGAAAGTTCTGAAGAAGACGCTTTGAATCCGCAATGATCATTTCGATCTCCCAAGGGCAACTCCAGACATCATTGATGGCGTTAATAACCGCAAGACAATCGCCTTCGACCTCGATCCTAGAAAGACCTAGCTGGTGAGCAGCCACAAGCCCAGAATGGAGGGCCAGAGCCTCGGCCTTCACCGCCGACATCTCACCACACAGGGAACCCCTGCAGAAAATGACAGAGCCATGGTGATCACGAATAACAACTCCCGTCGAAGCCTCGCCAGAAGAAAGCACAGAAGCATCGAAATTTAACTTGAAACTTCCAGCTACAGGCTTTTGCCATCTCAAATTTTTTCTTCTTCTTTGAGTCGGTGGTGTGACGTTTTTCTTTTGATCTGTATCTTCCCAAAATTGTCTTTTTGATTCTTCCCATTGTAGTAATTGATGTTTTATGTATTGTTCCTGTTTTTGTCTGTTTGCAAACCCCTGATCATCGAAAATGATCTTATTTCTAATTGTCCAAACGCTCCACCAAATAATTGCAAGTTTTGTTTTTTGTGTTGCAGACAGCTTCGCGAAGATCTCTGTTGTGATTTCTTTCATATTTTTGTCTCTTGTTTGTGTGTTGTGAATTGTCCTACCAATCTGTTGGTCTATTTTCCAAATGAGTTCCTTTGAACATTGACAGTTTATGAAAATGTGTTCACCGTCTTCGTCATTGAGATCGCATAGACTGCACGATAGGGGAACGGCAACCCCTTTCCCGGCAAGTCTTTTCTTGGTGGGTATTCCGTCCATGACAAGCTCCCAAAGGAAGATTTTTACCTTTGGAAAACAGTCTAAGTTCCAAATCCATTGTGTGTGTTGGTCTAGAGTTGTTTGAGTTTTAGTAATGCTTTCCAGCGCCGATGCTGTGGTGAACCACCCATTTCTACTAGGTTTCCAATACAATCGATCTTCTATTTCATTTAGCGGGATTTTTGTGGTTTTTATTTTGGCAATAATATTTCCTGGAAGGAGGGCACGAAGTTCCTCTAACTTCCAATGTTTATCTGGTCCCATAAATTTTTCAACTTTTTCATTTGGGTCAATTGGATCTAATGTTATTTTATAGTCCTTTAATTTGATGTCTTTTATCCATTCGTCTATCCAGAATCTAATAGTTTTTCCATTTCCAACTTGCCAAATAAGTTCTGAGCAGAATTCCTCTTTTATTTCCATAAGCTTTCTCCATTGCCAGGAGGATTCTCTTTTTTTGTTATAGTTCCATAGGAATTCGGATTTGAGGTATTTTTCTTTAATAATTTTAACCCAAAAGTTTTGTGGTTCCGCAAGAATTTTCCAGAGGAGTTTCATTTGTAATGTTTTATTGATGTCTTTTGATTTATTTAGTCCCAATCCTCCACAGCGTTTGGGTTTGCATATTTTGTCCCATCCTATGAGTGGTTTATACGTGTGATCTTTATTCCAAAAGAATCCTCCGTTAATTTGGTCCAGTTCCTTGTGGATTCCTATTGGGAGCATGAAGCTCTGCATGATAAAATTTGGTTTCGTTGCGAGATTTGATTTTATCAAAACTGTTCGTCCTTGTTGCGAGATGTGATTTTATCAATAATGAGTCAACACTGTTATAATGACGCTAATCATAAGCACCGTTATATTGGTAAACAGTGATTAAATTGTGCAGTTAGTGGTAAAAAAAAGACTTGGAATATACTCTAGTCAATACTATACTATATAATTTATTTAGAGAATCTTACAACCTTACAAACAATTTTAATGATTTAACATTACATTTGATTAATTATATTGAACATACAAAGTACTACGATTCAATTCGCTAACCTCCTAATCTGATTCAAGAATCCGTGACTTCATATGCTTCACTCACAGAGATCCAACATTATTTATTCATATGTTTAACTTACAGAAATCCAACATTATTATTATTATTATTAAAGGTTACAATTAAACATCAGTTTATACAATACAAAGAGCAGGTCCTTAACTTCTACTCCGTTTCATATACCCTTCAAGATGTCATAATATGTTGCAGGCCTCTTCTTAGATTTCCAGCACAGTTCCTGCCAAACCAATTATGAAGCAAACAACAGTGAATAAGAGATGACAATAAGATGGACCAAATCGATTTCGGGTCATTTTTTAGTTTCGATAGTGTTTTTCTTTTACATTGACACACATAGGCCTAGTTTTCGGATTTTGCAGTCAATTAGCTCGTATCTCGAGTTAGATCACAACACCGGGTTTGTTACTTTCGGGTTCTAGATGAAGCTCTGGTTAGGTTTGTTTCGGTTTAGGATCAATTGTGTTTTGGGCGGTTTAAGTTGGTTTTGCTCAGGTAATGTAAACAACATGGTAAGAAAGTGTTAGGAAGAAGCTAAATTCGAGGTGTTTATTCAATACCTCGACAGCAGATGCCAGTCGCAAAAGGGAAGCTTCGGCCCAAGGACGCCCCAGTAATTGTAAGCCTATCGGAAGTCCTTGTTTATCATACCCCACCTGGAAAAGAGCCGCGAAAATTTCACATCATGATATGTAAAAGAACATATTCCATCAAAGATATCAATGAACGCAACTATCACTCACAGGAATGGTAATTGCAGGCAGCCCAAGTAGATTTGCAGCTACAACAAAGCGCATAAGGTACCCTGCAAGTACAAGAAGCTCAATCATCAATGAGTTGACCCAACTCAGAAGAACTGAAAACAGAGACAACAGATGACGAAAACAGCTAAATCTGTCCTAGAAGGCCGAAGCTTCGTGTGGTAAGCTTCTTACACTGCAGGTGCCAGGTTGTATAGTTTTTTGTGCCGTATTGGAACCAAAATTTGCAGAAATACAAGTTGCAAAATAAAATGAACTGACCAGAAACTTCCAAATTTGTCTCTCCATATGCAAGAGCACTCGGAGGTATAGCTGGAGCTGTCATACTGTTTCCGGAACAAAATGAGAAAAGTTAATTTTCGGGTGATTCGTGACAAACAATGTTCTCTTATAATTATATCTTTCATGATGAAAAAAAAAATCAGTAGTATAAATAGTGCCGAATCAAGAACACTTGATCCTCTTCTATCATCAACTACTTGTACAGATCTTGCATTGTTCAAAATTGTGACGGAAACTCTAAAATCCCCAGTGTTCCGGGGAGTACTTATTTGCTGTATTAAGAAAAGCATTGCAAGAGATTCCATTTAGATTGGAAAAAAAATAGTGAAAATGGTAAAACTTGACCATCTATGGGGGTATCTCAACTTTAAAGAATAGCAAATCACCCTTTGACGAAAGGATTAGCTTAGCAAATCACTCTTTACAAATAAAGAATTAAGAAATACTAATCGTACCCGGTTGTAGGGGTAACTATAACATCAACCTTCTTGAAAATCTGCATAAAATAGCACATGATCCTCCTCCTGTAAATCAACAAGATGAAGTTGTAAACACGTACTTACACATACATCTGATACAACACATACATTTCAAAAAAAAAAAAAAACGGACAAGCGACAAAAATGGTAAACTGAAAGCAAACATGCTCTCAAGTCTTTAACAAAAGATTAATCTGCTCAACTTATAGATCCTAATAATGTGTTGTATATCAGATCGCTCTTTCCTATAACTTCAATTCATCAGCGTGTCTGATAGGATTGGAGGTTCTCCAAAGATGGACTGCAAAGATCTCACAGCCAAATGATGAGGACGGAGAATCTCCGGAGTTGAATTGAAGAACACTTCAATTCTAGGAGTTTTCCTTCATTGGAAAAAGATGTCTTACAAAATGGCCCTCCTAGCTAGTTCTAGATGACAATGCTTAGTCAATAACAAATTTAGAACCTACTAGCAAATCTATAAAAGGCATACTTTATGATAATATTTTAGAAACTACAAAACAAATCCACCAATTTTAGAATCTAATAACAAGCCTTAAAAAAGAGGTGGTAGGAGAATATTCTAGAAACCAATGCTAATCTTCAAAAGAGAGATTTTAGGGGATTTTTCTGGATACTATGACCCTTGGTTCTGCATCAATGTCTCACCTGAACCGTTGGGCTGCAACATAATCAGTTGCAGAGAATGACCTGAAAAGTGCCAGATTGGTACGAGTATCGCACGTCAGCTTTGATCCTTCCCTACAACATGTGACGAGCATAAAACAATACATCCATTACATAACTCCTTCGCCAAAAGAGTTAATAGCAAAGTGCAACAATGGAAGAGTTGATACAAAAAAGAGTGAATTTTACCCCTCTTCACAGTAAGGAACCAAACCCAACAATGATTCCGATCCAATCGAAACAACATGTGCAGTGCGCATTTCATGCAACTCCGGAATTACAATCTCCAGTGTCTTATTATACCACAGGAATTTAAGACTGTTAGAAAACAGGAACCATGAAAAACTGTATGAATCCTTTTAAAGAGATTCTCTTACTTCACATCCATAGCTTTCTGATAGCAATTTAAGAGCATCATAGCATTTCTCTGCAATTTCACTCGAGTGGACATCATTAAACCACTGCAAGGAGGATGTAAAAAAAACAACATATATATGTTCTCCATATAAGTCGTCCATCTGATATACTCTCATTTCTTAAGCTGATTTATGGCAAGATGAATTTCCTACCTTAGTATATTTTCCCAGTCGTACAGATCTCAAAACATCCAAACTGTCATTTGATGACATACTTGGTAAACATGGTGCCGTCTGCAGCATAGTTGAAGCAGTACTTTTAACTGTTATATGAGGTTAAAGAAAGCAGCTTGAGTTTTGAATGTAGAAAGGAGAGTGCTCTTACTGGTCGCAAACTAATTCTATCCGATGGAGATGATCCCAGTATTGCAGCATACCTTCATATATGGATTCAGATGTAAAATCAAGCAATAACGGTTCTGTTCTTGTGACTAAATGATATCATCAAAGGAAATAACTTTAGCATACAAAGATTTAGGATAAAACACCATTCACAACTTGGATATTGAACGGAAGGAGAGAGTTGACATGAAGTATGAAGATTCACCACAGTTCATGCTTCAGAAACCATAACATTCTTATCTAGTAGGAACACATTCTTATACATACAAAGTTAGATTAGAAACAAAGTGATCTTATACTCCCCCACATGAACAACATATATGCAGATGACTTTAGCAATAGCATGATGGGAAATTATACAATAGCATGCATTCTTCATGTTGGATTTAACCAGAAGGTAGGAGAGGGAACCAAAATTCAAAACAAATTCATAGCAAATTCAAAACAAAAAATCGCAGATCAGTACTGACACGGAAACAGTTTTGGAAAACACTAAGTGCAACATAACAACGAAAAGTGGAAAAAGGGAAAAGTAGAAGAAAGCAAAAGACAAACAGAAAGGTCTGTCTCTGCAGCTTGAGTTTATTCAGATATGAGTTATTTATAATCAAATGGACGACAGGGAAAGGACAAGGTGTTCTTTAAAAACACTAGCTCGAAGAAAATTCAAAATAAAAACCATCAAAACAACCTCATGGGAAATTGGTTTTTTCAGTTAAAAACACTTAT
This sequence comes from Persicaria maculosa, assembly GCA_963922045.1. Taxonomy (NCBI): domain Eukaryota; kingdom Viridiplantae; phylum Streptophyta; class Magnoliopsida; order Caryophyllales; family Polygonaceae; genus Persicaria; species Persicaria maculosa. The sequence goes on along the minus strand of OY998259.1, from coordinate 21,002,378 downwards.
GTTAGATTAAAGAAATAGAAGAGTAAACAAACAACTATCATTTCAAGCAATGATAATTGTGAGTTTTTATGGTAAAGTAAATCCTTGTCACAGTAATACTCCAGTAGATAGTTCCAAGATCATAAAATGGAAAATCCACATCAGCTAAAAAGATACTAAACTGACATCACAATCTTTAAGACTTAAATTACTTACACTAACATAGCATCCTCAACACATGATGCTAATGGGCCGATGATTTCAACAGTCCCTGCATCACACAGTGATCTGACAATATGCAACATAATATATTTCAGCAACCGAATCAGCACAAGATGTGATCTTGAGCATTTTGTGCTCCATAATCACCAGAATTCAAAATGAAAAAGGACAAGCACTAGCTTGTGTTAAGCAAATTGTAAGCCGAGTGATCTTATAGTTGGACTGGCTTGTGTTAGAAAATTGTAAGCCAAGTGATCTTATAGTTGGACCATGAAACTCAAATTTATCTAAATTTTTTTTAAGTCGATAGGAAGGGCGTGGTTGGTCTTTAAAGAAGAATTTTAATCTTTTTTCTCTTCATGTAATAAAATCTTAATTGGTCCGGCATGCGCACTGCTATTCTACATTAATTAGCATTGATGGGAAATCAATTAAGACAAGCATACCCAGTCATATCTGTGCGACCGTATGTTGATTTTAAGCCCACAATACCACAGAGCGATGAAGGAATACGAACTGAACCTGATTATTTTCATACGTCATGCATAATAAAATCAGATCAACAACAGTAATTGTTATAGTATTACCCAGTCATGCTGCAAGATATATTTTAACAACCTCCACCATCCGTTCCTAATGCAGCAGAGCAGAGTCCAGATCCCACAAGTGCTGCTGGTCCTGACGAAGATCCACCTGTGTATCGATTAAATCCATGTGGATTCCTTGATGTTCTGTGTTTAGCAATGCGGCAGATATATTTATCAGAAAATATAGTGATTTTAAGGAGATACAAAGAAGAAAATAGGCTAGAAGATGCCAAATACACTGCAAAATAATGCATGCAAAAGGTTGGTGCAAATTCTGAAACTGATGAAAATATTTTAGGCAACGTGTTTCTAGTTCTTCGTCCTATTAGGAAAATATACAGATCATTACAGGATAGCTCTAGGGTCCCCTTTAATCTTTGCAGCAGATTTATGCTTTCATTCCCCCATAGGAATCTGCTTTTGACATTCAAGAGACAATGAGGGTAATGAATAGATAAGAAGGTGCTCAAGAAGGAATCAAAGCGTAATACGATAAGGTGCAAAAAGTCCACAGATGGGTCACATTTCAAATGAGGGAGCTCTACCAGCCCTGAACCAGTTGCTATTGGACGGCTAGCTAAAGACTATTTACATCTGATCACCTACAAGTCTTGTCATTCTGAGATCCTTATCGTATTTATAATGGTTTCGTTTATGGTTCAGATGTTGACTTGCTTTTCAGAATTCTTCAGAAATAATCATCTCCAAGACAATGGCTACTGACACTTTTAATAATACTGGCCTGTGTATTTTCGTATCTGTAAACCGCTCCATTTCAAGATAACTGAACTTGGATTAGCTCCCATTTCTGCAATGTACGCCCCAACATAGCTTTCTGAATTATGAAGCATAATATCACTGTTCTAAAAAAACGACAGCATTTTAGCTTTTGAAGATTTATTAAGGTAGTTAATTTTTCAACTATAACCTTCCTAAAGTCCTAAATTTTACCTCATATTAATTTCAACATCATAGTGAACCAATGAAAGGAGCAAGTTGGCATGAAAAGTCTCAATCCATGCAATGTTCACTAACAAACCTAATAACTCACTGATGATTATTACCTAGAAAACCCAAAATTTCATCTTTTCCTGGACAAGAATAAGAGGCTAAAATAAATCTTTTTTAGGGGAGGGAGAAATAATTATTCACAATTCTTTACAACCTTTGATATTTGTAAAATAAATTTATTCAAGGGTAATAAAACTGATTGCCCATATATATAAACCGAAAACGTCCCTCTAAAATGATTAGTTTCACACCATTGAGGCGAACTCATCAGTGTTAGATTGAACTACCAGTCTCAAAATATGCAGGAGGAAGGCTCAATCATACAACTAACGAGAGAGCTGATTGAGGAATACGAGATTTAAAAATCTTGAACTCAACAAGCGTCCAACAAAACTCACCCATAGTTGGCATTATTCCCTGTGACCCCAAGCCCTAACTCATGCATATTAGCCTTTCCAATTAAAACTGCACCACAGCTACGCAACTTCGAGACACAAGCTGCGTCCTTCTCAACTGGCCGAACTTCGTGATACCATGTTGTACCACCTGTTTAAAAGGTTAAGGAGCTGAATGCTAATACTTGAGAAGAAACGAAAGCAATTAAGATTAGAATCTTACCCTTAGATGGATAGGGGTAGCAATCAATATCATCCTTGATTGCTATGAAAATTCCATCTAGAATTGATATAGGATTCCCTGCAGAGAATGAAGTTCGGTAAAGGTTCAGTACTTCTAGATTTCCTTTCCAATTGATAATTGAGAATCTTAACTCATCTCCACCGAGGATACCCAATTTTGAAAATAGATAAGAGCATTACCTTCTTCGTGCCTCTGAGTAGAAGCGGCAGCTTGCTTTCTGATATCCTCAGGATCATAAGCAATCAGAAAGGGGGCTGTGGGATTGCTTCTATTGAACTCCTCCAAAGAAGAGATTAAATGATCGGCAACCTATAAACAAAAGGAGAAATAGTTTGTTCAGTAATACAAACAAATAACAATATAGAAGGAAAGAACAATATATTTATTAAATCAACTGACCATTGATGGGGTAGCAAGATTTGCCTGATAAGCGAATGCATAATCACGAATTTTCCAATACCTAAACGATGTCCCCAAATCTTTGTTCCAGCACTTAGAAGGATCATATTCTGGAAGAGATTTCAAGGCAGCTGCCACACGTTCTTCAGATTTACCATCTTCTTCAACAATAACAACACCATCTTCGGGTTCTAAATGTACATATAAAACTTGGCATATCAAGCTCCTGTAAGACCATCAATAATTTCTTCTATATATTTATCCAATTTCACTTTCTGTTTTTATTTCATCATCGAGTATATGATTCCTTTAGGCTAAACTAAATTTGCTCAATATCTTACTAAACAAAATTTCAAATGACAATTGACAATATACTAGAATAAATTAAAGAAGCACAAGAAGGGGGAAAACCTTGTGGAGGAAACTCGGGTTTATACATCGGCCGTTCTGGAATAACGGTATTCCTCAACATCTGCCAAATCATGACAAATCGGCAATGAAATAAGACAACTTTAACTGCCCATAAATCACATCAACACTAAAATGAAACATGAAATGTAGTCGTATCCATGAGTACAGACCTCAAGCATTTTGTTCTTCTTTTTCAGGGAGTGTATAAGTGAAGAGCCTACTACTGGTAGTTCAAGAAATTTGGTGAAGAACTTGAAAGTCGACCCTGTGATATGGGGAGCTGTAAAAGAGAAACAACAATTCAGTATCAATGAGCATCAAGCTACCAAATTCATTTTTAGCTTACAATCACATTCAGAACTTCTTCCCAAAACTGGGGAAAATAAAATACTTAAACCAGTCTTTTTCCAATGTGCTGTGTGTTATCATTCTTAGATTGCCTTAAGCGGAACATAGCTGCTAAGCCACGATTCTCCACATATATATCCCATTGAAACTTGTCAACACTCTCCACAAACTAATTGGAAACTGATTCAGAATTTTAACTGAAGAAGTCCCAGACAAACTAAGAATATAGCTACCAGACGAGCTAAGATTGGAACTGCGTGGGGTATCGGTATCAAATCGACCAATCCACACAGAGTCCTACCCTGGTATAACTGTACGAGGCATTCCCTTGCCTGGTAACTATATCAGTCCTCGTAGCAAAATTTTAGCAAACACCCAAAATCAAAAGTTCATTCCAACACCGAAACCAATACCTCATACCCGAAACAATTCTGACCAAATTTTCATTTGGTCAGAAGACAGCCCAAGAATTTATTTCTAAATGCACCAAAATTGAGCCTAAAACTCTGAACCCTGGCAACTCACTTGATCATGAACCAACAACTCGTCATCACAAAGCAAAATTCAATCAAACCCCATAAACCCTAACAACACAAAACATCAAATTCAACCCCGAAAAACTGGAAACGGAGAGAAATACAAAGAAAGAGGGTGAAGGAGATGACATTGAACTTTCTCATCGTTGTACTTGACTGCGTCCAAGTCCACTTCTTCGGCGGGCAACAACTCTATCTTCTTCCCCATTGCTGAAACTGGCAAGAACCCAGATCAGGGAACAGCTCTAAATAAAGTCAAGAGTCAAAGGAAATGGGAGAGGTTCAATTACCCGTAGAAAGAGAGTGGGTGAGGCGTATAGATTTTTGGGTGAAAAGTAAATGAGTTGGAGAAATTGGAGGAGGTGTTGGGTGGGAAGGTGAAATCGATTACCTTAATAATTGATATACACAGCTTCTCAAGCTTATGGGCTTTGGTGTGGGTTCATCTCCTTCGTCAATGGAGTATATGAGATTGAATGCGTTCTGACACCCCACGGTCAGAGTTTGGAGGTTGGTCAGTTGGTGCCCTCTGGCCCCCTGGTGGTCCTTCAACTGACCCATCCTAAAGTAACGGTACTTTTGGGTGATTCGTAAAAGACTGAAAAAGACTGGTAGTGGTAGATAATGTGTTACTGTTATGTGTATATGATTTCGATGGAACTTGACTGTAATTTATGAATCTGGTTAGTAGTTGTGGTAGGTTGGAGATCGTACCGAACCGACAAAGCCTACTCCAATCATATTCAATATGCACATCACCCCCACAGGCTAGCCACGCCAAGAATCGGGGCGCGGATATCTATTTCACTTGCTCCATCCGCAACATTTTTTCACACATCCATCAGATGCTTCTAATGTGACAATGCTCGTGAATTTGATAACAAGAATTTTCACTCTTTCTTCACCACAAATGGCATCTCATATCGGCTATCATGCCCCTATACATCTTAGCAAAATGGCAAAGTCGAACGAATCAATCGAACAATAACTAACATGATGCGTTCTCTCCTGTTTCACGCATCCATTCCGCTTGCCTATTGGCTTCACGCCTTATCAACGACATGGTATCTCCTCAATATCCTCCCTTCCACTACCCTCCAGCATCGGTCACCAACTCAGGCATTATATTGCATCATGTCTAGGTATGATCACCTTCGTACCTTCGGGTGCTTGTGCTTCGATTCCCAAACCAGTCCTCCACTGCCCCACATAAACTTCACCCACGCTCCACTCCATGTGTGTTCATTGGGTATCCGTCTGATCATCGCGGTAACCTTTGTCTCGATCTTCAAAGCCATAGACTTATACGATCGCGTCATGTCACCTTTGATGAGTCCCGCTTTCCCACCGCCAAGGCCGGAGCCACTGTCTCCCCCCACCGCTGTCGAGGTCGCACCTTCTTCTTCTTCACCTCTCAGATTCGCCCTCGCTTAAAATCGCCCTTCTGTTGTGTCAATTTAGGAGGAAATGTCGCATATTTCTTAAAAACCCCCACACAATTTCTTAATATTATAGAATATAGCCCTATAAAAGTTCAAACTTAGTTTTTCTAACCAAAACACAAGTTTTGGTTGCGAGGCAAAAAGTTTCGAAACTTCAGGGTTACCCGGCGAAAAACTTGAAACTCTTGTTTACCAGCCGAATTAAGCTAAACCACGGGGTTACCTCGCGAAAAATCCATATTTTAATTGAGTGAGGCTAGAGGCAAGATGTCGGAATGGCTATTGACAAGATAATTTCACCTAAATTACCACAAGTCCTTTTCATTTTTTCCGAACACATTGCAAAAAGACCCAAAACTCTCTTTTCCGAATCGAAACCTAAATCCGACGAACGAATTGTTTTGATTGAAAACAGCTTAAAATCGATGAAATGAATCAAAATATCAATTGATCGACACACGAATTGGTATATCGCTAGCGTTACGTGAAAATCGAAAGGCGATTTTTGGTTTTCGTTCGAAAAAACCGTCGAAGGAAGGAGCTCGGCAGATAAGAATGAGGTGCATGAATAAGCTCGACAGATTTTGGTGAGGTGAATACGTAACCTCGGCGCATACAGACGAGGTTGTGAAGGAGCCTCGTCTACGTTTTAAGAGGTATATAATGACCCCTTTGAAGATCTTATCTAAATCCTCATTGACATAAGCCGAGCTAGTTAAATAACCTCGGCTTCTGTTGTTGAGGTTAAGGAGGGAGCTCGGCTTCTGTTGTTGAGGTTAAGGAGGGAGCTCGGCTTCTGTTGTTGAGGTTAAGGAGGGAGCTCGGCTTCTGTTGTTGAGGTTAGAGAGGGAGCTCGGCTTCTGCTGTTGAGGTTAGTGAGGGAGCTCGGCTACTTTTGTTGAGGCTATAAAATAGTCTTGATACATATTGCATAAATTCATTAAATTGTGTATATGTGTGATGGATATTGTTATAATGCAACATATGCTTCTAATAATGAGACAGACTAAATGACTAAATCGGTTTAGAAAATGTTGTTTTCTCCACTTCTGATTGCAACTCTAAATGACTAAATAAATATTATAACTTTATCCAAATTAAATAGTAAATTAGTTCTTCTTAAGCAGACATGAAACAAATTAATGCATATTTTAATGTTTTATCTTACAGTAATTGTTTCAAGTGTCCACTTCCCACTTATCCTCAACCTAAGGATTAATGGCGAGTCCGTCGAGCCAAACGGTTAATAACGAGGGTCATAGGCCTGCCTGATGTTAAACTGGCATATGTCCAATCAAACATGAGCTTTAGAAGTGATGATCTTGAGTAATTTTTTTCCGTATACTTTTAATGCTTATATGGCGATATCCTTGGTATAACTTGTATATGACAGTTGAAAATTGATCACTTTCTTTCACGATGTGAAACTATTTTCTTTCTTTTTATCCACTTTTACAGTGATGAAGATCTTTTGACAGTTCTGTATTGAGAAGTTCAAAATAATCAAGCACATGGGCGGAGCTAGGGTGTTACCCCCGGAAATATATATATTATGTTTTCAGTGTTTTATTTCTAATACTAAACTATATACCTTGAGTTAGGATCATCTGCTCCCTAGTATGCAAACCTAGATGTAACATATAATTATTTAAGGTAATTTTTAATAATTAAAAAATCATATTATTTTTATTAGAAATCATAATAATCATATAAATTGGCATAAACATCATTTTTTAATTAAAAAATCAATATATTAAATTTTAAGAATGAACTTATAAAAGAGATTTTTTTGCCCAATAAATTCATTCACTAAATGCTTTCTCATCAGTTAGAAATATCCTTTTTAGATTAACATTACTCATTTGTTTAATTTCATCATTTTAAAATTAATATTAGAAATCATAATATATCATATTAATTTGAATAAATAGAAGCAAGAAAAAGGTTAGTTGTATAATTTTTGTGGTGTTAAATATAAATATTAGTATGAAGCACGAAAAACTATACATTTGATAACAATTTACCGGTTAAAGTTCATCATAAATAATCTCAATATATTTATACAAAAATATTTTTCCCTAGCGATAAATCTTTAATAATTATAACATCAAATTATTATTTTATATATAATTTATATAAAAAAAATTTAGACCCGTGCGTAGCACAGGTCAAAACACTAGTGAATAGATGTATTCGTCATGAATGTAACATCAATAGAGGTAATTTAATATTTCAATATTACTTGTCGAACTGACGTATTTTTTGTTCATGAAACCATCGTGAATGCAACGTGGATGTAATTCCTAGTTGGTTTTCTATTGCTAATACATCAGATTTCCATAGCATAACAACAGTCACTACCGATGGCTTGTTATTTAGATTAGTACAGGTAATGTAGCTCCAAGTAATTACATTTTTCTTATTTACATATAAGGTATTTTGTGTAACTGCAACCTGTATTAAAAAATGAGTTTAAAGCTACATTGGAAATAATTTACATACAATGGAACGAATTCTTCATGACCAATGTGGAGATTCTCAACTTATCCTTGAGTTCTTCGCAGATCATTGCTTAATAGTGTGATTTTGTTCTCCGTTCTTCTCTCTCTATTTTTGTAATTCTGTTATTTTTTACTTCATTAATTAATTAGCTTAACATGTCAAATCTAATTTTGAGGATAGGTGGGAAGTGACCACTTGAAACAATTACTAGAAGATAAAACATTAAAATATGCATTAATTTGTTTCATGTCTGATTAAGAACAACTAATTTGCTATTTAGATAAAGTTATGATATTGATTTAGTCATTGAGAGTTACAATCAAAAGTGGGGAAAACAACATTTTCTAAACTAATTTAGTCATTTAGCCTGTCTCATTCTTATAGTCTGTCTCGTTCTTAGAAGCATATGAGTTTGCATTATAACAAGATCCATCACACATACCTCTACAAAATTTAATGAATTTATGCAATACGTGTCAATGAGACTATTTTATAACCTCAACAACAGTAGTCGAGCTCCCTCAATAACATCAACAACAGAAGCCGAGCTCCCTCCTTAACCTCAATAACAGAAGCCGAGGTTATTTATTAAGCTCGACTTAAGTGTATGAGAATCTAGATAAGATCTTCAAAAGGGGTCCTTATAAACCTCACAAAACGTAGACGAGGCTCCATCATAACCTCATTTGTTTTCGCCGAGGTTACGTATTAACCTCGTCTAGTCCGGCCGAGCTTATTCATTCACCTCGTTTCTGTCTGCTGAGCTCCTTCCTTAGACGGTTTTTTCGAACGAAGACCAAAAATCGCAATTCGATAATCACGTAAAGCGAGCGATATACCAATTCGTGTGTTGATTGATTGATCTTTTGATTAATTTCATCGATTTTAGGCTGTTTTCAATCAAAACAATTCGTTCGACATATTTAGGTTTCGATTCGGGAAAAGAGAGTTTTGTCCCTTTTTGCAATGTGTTCGGAAAAAATGAAAAGGACTTGTGATAATTTAGGTTAAATTATCTTGTCAATAGCCATTCCAACATCTTGCCTAAAGCCCTTATGATTTTAATTCCCCCATTTGTTTCTAGAGTGGGGAATGGAAAATAAATCAATAAAAACAGATTGGGCTCAACTGGTATATGAAATGTTTTTTAAACTATAATTCAAATTAAATAACATGAAATAAAATTAGTCCCATGCGTAGCACGAGTCAACAACCTATTAATAGTTTGTTAATTTTTTTTATAACAATGGTAACCCACATTTGATAGTAAATCTTAAATACGTGAGACTATCTTTTTTCATCTAAGAGAAAGGCCAAAACAGAGATCGAACTGAGCCCTCCCATTAACTCTCGCACTTCTTATCATTGAACCACCATTTCAGCCCTTCTGGGCTTGATCCTTTTAATATCACTCGATGAAGTTTCGGTTATTTATCATTAATTTTTCAAATTTGATAAGTCTAAGGGTCAGTTTGGTAACACGGAGCTGATGGGGTAGCTGAAGCTGATAGAGTAGCTGAAGCTGATGGATTAAGTGTGTTAAATATATGTTAAATTGGAGTTTTCATAAGCTAGTAAGGTATTTGGTAACCCAGCTGATAGAGTAGCTGATACAAAGTAGCTGATCAGATAAGAGAAAATGAATAGAATTCTAAAAAGCTTGCGGTTAGTAGCTGTTGAAAATCCAATTTCAAAAGTTAACTAAATTAAAACCTTATATTTAACTTATTTAAAACTATAAATTATTAAAACCAAAAGCTCCGAAAAGCTACATGCATTGCCAAACGGACCCTAAAATACCAAACAGTAATTTAGAAAAAGCTAGAAACTTGATGAAAAAGAAAAGAGGTCTAGAACTTGAGAGACAATTCTTTGCATTATTTACAAATTTCATAACAGAGAGCAAAATCCTAAATTTTCCCCCTTTTCGGTTCCGTTAAACCCTAAACCCTAAACTTCGGCATCCCTTACTTCTCCCTCATTTCCAATCGCAGGAGATCTCTCACCTCGCCAATGGCAGCCACTCTCCTTCGCCGTTCTCTTCTGCACCGCGAGCTCTCTACTCTCTCCTCCCTCACATCTGTACGTTTTCTTCTGTCTCTCATCTCCCTATTTGTTTTCGTTTTCCCTGATGATTTCGATGATTTGCCTTTTTTGGGAGTCGTTGTTTGAACGGGGGTCGGGACGCTGATCTGTTGATTATACGTTGTTTGATTTTGAGTCTTTGTTTGCGTTTATGGTATCTGTTTCGATTTTAAATGTCGCCCCTCCTCCAATTTCCTGGTTTCGCGATTGATTTGATGACTCCGTTAATCTTATTGTGTACATTTGCTTCATTGGATTATTTATTGATGTCATAGGGTCGGACTTTACTATTTCATTGGTTGATGTTTAAGTTTGATATTTCAAATTTAGATTGCTGGGAAATCGAAGTCATTGAGTAGTCCGATCCTCGGATCCAAGTGGTCGTCCTTGATTAGGCCATTCAGGTAAATTAGTAAATTTGTTCCCTTTTTGGTCTTCAATAATATATTTTTTCATACTATGTTAACTCAGTGATTCTTTTCTGTAGTTCGAGGCCTGTTGGAAATGATGTGATTGGTATTGATTTGGGTACAACAAACTCATGTGTTGCTGTCATGGAGGGCAAGGTTAGATGTGTTTTGCTGTTGGTGTTCGATTGTGTTTGTTTATTGCTTTGGGTTTGGTACCAAATGCATTATGGTTAGATATACAACTTCTATGACGAAGATTTGATTTTACTCAAATTGTTGTGTAGAATGCCAAAGTGATTGAGAATGCTGAAGGAGCTCGAACTACACCATCTGTAGTTGCCTTCAACCAGAAGGGGGAGCTTCTTGTGGGCACCCCAGCTAAGCGTCAGGCAGTGACTAATCCAACGAACACTATCTTTGGAACCAAACGATTGATTGGGAGACGATTTGATGATGCACAAACACAGAAGGAGATGAAGATGGTGCCTTATAAGATAGTAAGAGCTCCTAATGGGGATGCGTGGGTTGAAGCAAATGGCCAGCAGTATTCGCCTAGCCAAGTTGGAGCTTTTGTTTTGACTAAAATGAGGGAAACTGCTGAGGCTTACCTTGGAAAGTCTGTTTCAAAAGCTGTGGTTACGGTCCCGGCATATTTCAATGATGCACAGAGGCAAGCCACAAAGGATGCTGGTAGAATCGCAGGACTTGATGTTCAGAGAATCATTAATGAACCCACTGCAGCTGCCCTTTCTTATGGAATGAGCAACAAGGAGGGTCTTATTGCAGTTTTTGATCTGGGAGGAGGAACATTTGATGTTTCCATCTTGGAAATCTCCAATGGTGTTTTTGAGGTATATATTTGACCATTTTAGGCACTTCTTATAGTAGTCAATATCTGTGAAGGTTGCTGATACATGGACTTATGCAGGTAAAAGCTACAAATGGAGACACATTTTTGGGTGGAGAGGACTTTGACAATACCCTGTTGGAATTCCTAGTGGGCGAATTCAAAAGAACAGAGTCAATTGATCTTGCAAAGGATCGTCTGGCTCTGCAGAGACTAAGAGAAGCAGCTGAGAAGGCCAAGATAGAACTATCATCAACTTCACAGACAGAAATTAATCTTCCATTCATCACGGCAGATGCCTCTGGTGCGAAGCATTTGAACATCACACTTACAAGGTCGAAATTTGAGGCTCTTGTGAACCACCTGATTGAGAGGACAAGGAGTCCGTGTAAAAATTGTTTGAAGGATGCTGGGGTATCTTTAAAGGATGTTAACGAGGTCCTTCTAGTTGGAGGCATGACCCGTGTACCAAAGGTGCAAGAGATAGTTATGGAGATCTTTGGAAAGAGCCCTAGCAAGGGAGTGAACCCAGATGAAGCTGTTGCATTGGGGGCCGCAATTCAGGGTGGTATCTTGCGTGGTGACGTGAAGGACCTGCTTCTTTTGGATGTCACTCCTCTCTCTCTTGGTATTGAAACTATGGGCGGTATCTTCACTAAGCTCATTAACAGGAACACAACCATTCCTACAAAGAAAAGTCAGGTAAGCCCGCCGAGTCATCTTTTCCTTTTTTATTTAATATATGAGCTAGGTTTTGGAAAGTGCTGCTTACTTTTGGTTGGCAATTGGACTACTAGATGCTCCTATATAGGCCTATATATTTTTAATCTATGTTGTTGCGCCAAAGGTTCTATCCCTGCATATTTGTTAAAAGGTAACCTTGATCCAACTAGTTACTTCAGGGAACGAGTCAAAACTGTAATCAGAAAATGATTACAATAACTTGAACTTCAAAGTTAAAACTAGGCAATCCTTTATTCAGCCTGAAATATGACAAACTTAACATCCTTGATCTGCATTTTGCGCTTTTTGACCCAAAACTGAATGATATGCATCAGCATTTATTTTGTTCTCCCTAGTCCTGACTCAGTTACCCAACCTGACTCAGTTGACTTGTCTAGATCCTAATAGGGCAAGCTCTAGCCTTGATTTTGTTCTCCCTAGTCCTTTCTATGAATGATATGCATCAGCATTTACCCAGCACGTTAGGTTACACAGTACACTAGATCATGCCTGCTCTATGATTTGTTTGTGCCGAGTGATTGGTTTCAGTCCTTTCAGGTACCGAATGTTCATGTTTAGATCTGGGCCTTAAATCATATCATGATGTCAAAATTTGGTTTTCCACTCTCAGGTATTCTCAACTGCAGCAGACAACCAAACTCAAGTGGGTATCAAGGTCTTACAAGGTGAGCGAGAAATGGCTACGGACAACAAGGTTCTTGGGGAGTTTGAGTTGATCGGTATCCCACCCGCCCCACGTGGCTTGCCCCAAATCGAGGTGTCATTCGACATTGATGCCAATGGCATCGTGACAGTCTCTGCCAAGGACAAGGCCACTGGGAAGGAACAGTATGTCACTATTCAGTCCTCAGGCGGGCTAGGAGAGGACGAAATCGAAAGGATGGTCAAGGAAGCCGAGCAGCACGCTCAAAAGGATCAAGAAAGGAAGGCACTCATCGACACAAAGAACACCGCGGACACAACCATCTACAGCATTGAGAAGAGCCTCGGAGAGTACAGGGAAAAGATCCCTGCTGAGATCGCAAAGGAGATAGAAGACGCAGTCGCTGACCTGAGGAGCACAATGCAGCAGGAAAACGTCGACCAGATTAAAGCTAAGATCGATGCCGCAAACAAGTCTGTGTCGAAGATCGGACAGCACATGTCAGGCGGTGCTTCAGGGGCCGCTGCTTCAGATGAGAGCGCTTCATCTGGTGGTTCGCCACCCGAAGAGGAAGAGGGTAAGAAGTGAGAACTGATCATAAAACAAGTCGATATTCGGAACTTTAGGCTCATATAACACCATACATTTTGCCCTAGGTTAGTCTTTGTTTCGTCAATTCGCGGATCTTAATGGAACGGAGTAGGCAGGGCACGCCAAGAGTTTGTAATAGTTGAATTGAATCGATATTTTCTTCAGGCATGTTATATGATTGGTTTGCACTTGCAGTAATCATTGCTGTAATTGATTTATCTGATTTCTTGTAAGTTTTCCTTCCTTTTTTTTCAGATAAGAAAGTGATTCGATAATAAGCGGGTGGGTATCCCAAATCTTCTCTCAATTTCTTGTTCATTAATCTCATTTTTCACTAACTTTATGATCAACTCTTCCTAATTAATTTTTTCCATCACAATGGTTGGGCTCTCAAATAAACTATTTGGAAAGATTTTCCCTTTTAGGAGTATTATTTTTCCTCCATTGGTCTATTTTTGCAAGTTTGGCAAGAAATTGGTCTATCAATGACCATTTTGCCTTAAAATAATTGGAAATCATGGAAATTTGGATTGTTTTTGAGAATTTGAGTTAGTATTTTTATCCATGGGAGGAGAGAAAGCAGGGAAAATAAATTTTGGTTTAAGCATGAAGATTGGGTGAGATGTAGAGAGGGATGGGTAGGACTAGGACTTTTTTTTGGTGAAAAGGACTCCGCGCATCTCGACGCGCTTTTATTAAAAAAAAAAAGGCTAAATAGTCAGCATACGGGGATAGCCTGACCCCTAATATCATTGTGCAAGAAAGATAAAACAATCTCATTTCAATTTGAATTGAGAAAGAAAAATGACCGTTGCAAGAAATCTAAACAAAATTTAAAAAATATTATATTTAAATTTGGAAAAAGTTGTAAGTTAAAAAAAAAATTTTTTTTAGGGAAATGTGGCATAATCTGATTGATTTAGACTTTGAAAACGTTTCCAATATATTGAAGCACGGTAAAAATCGAGAGGTTATCTACAATGATAAGGTTGTCCAAATAATAATAAAAATAAAGTCAGGAAGTAAACAACTCCCGCCATTGGGGGTGCTCTAAATCGATTGATTGAATTTTGCATATTTTCCTTGTGGATAAGCGCTCCCTTGTTGGGATTGCTTATACATTATCGATCTCAATCATTTTTTCCATTTTAAAGATTTTAGAGTTTTTGTCAAAACCAAAAAAAAAAAAGATTTTAGAGTTTTTGAAAAAAATTTAAGCATTTTTATGGTTTATTAGATTATCTATTTCATTCTTCAAAATAAAAAACAACGATTTTGTGAAAAATATTACTCCGTACTAAAAACAGTTTTTGAAAAATATTGTATCTAGCCTGGATATGAGAGTAGATACAATATGTCTACTTGGTTAATTTGACCAACTGTACTAAAAACTTTCAGATGTGCAAACTTTATAAAGTTTCATAAGTATATACCAACTTTTAGGGTAAAAGGAAAGTAACTCGTGAGTTGTGACCGCACCAATTAAAGGAAGTAAATAACATAAAACGTGATCGAATTTAAACGTCATTTTATATGTAATATAAACTTTCATACCGTATATATATACCAACTGTACGGTGAGAGTGCCAACATTATTTGCATACATTGGACTTTAAAATGGCCAAATTTGTTTAATCTACCTAACATTTTGATAACATCGAACATGTGTTCATGTTGATACCTCGAAATATGTTACCCCGGAATGGCCGCTCTTTATTTATCAATTCAAGCAAGAAATATGGATATATTTGGTATCTATTTCATCGAGCTTTCATAGTTTGAAAATATTTGTGTTTTGACTGTTTTCTATAATTATGAGTTTTTTTTTTTTACATTAGGTTACTTATATTTTTTATTTCGATTTTTATAATTTTAATTAGTTTAACATTTTTTTAATTAGATTCTTAGGGTCGTTTGCTTTTTTTTTTGCAGGGAATCTTTCTCAATTTAGAGTCTTATCCTATGCCCAAAGACCTATGATAGAAAAACCGTTTTTGTGAGGTTATTGACAAGATTTCAAAATAAGGACAAAATAATTTCAATTGAATTGTAGGGAAGTCAAAAGAATTATGAATTGTTCCAAAAAAAAAAAAGGAGAGATGCGCTCAAGAAATCTTGCAGCAGATTGTGCTACCGCAGATGCAAGACCAAGAAGAAAATTAATACTGAAGACTCCTTGATGTAAGATCTTGAGAGCTATCAGGTCTTTGAGAAAGGTTGATAAAAAACAAAATAAGACTTTGGTTTCAAGATCCAGAAAGGAAGAAAACTGGATGAATTGGATACTGGTTTCAAGGCCGTGACAACAAGGGCAAACTGAACGAATATGTGACCCTTACATCCCGATTTTCTTGATTTTTGGTGACCTAAAAAATCACGATTCGGAAGCAGCGTGAAGAACGACGGCAATGGCGAGCGATGATGTACTAGTTTTGATAGACGCTGCACTTCAGCCATCACCGGTGTGGACACAACAAATGATTGATGAAGATCAGCGACTTCCAAATCTAATACGGGAAGAATCGGATCGTCGATTCTACAAGAATCTCAACGAAATCAGAGTTCACCTTGGGATGCCACCGATTGATTACCCGTGCGATTCAATCGGGAATGGGAGCCAGCAGATCGATTCTGACACACGAAAAGAGAACGGAAATCTGAATCGAATTCCGATGCCAAGAGAAGATCCGACAACAACTTCTTCTTCGGAATCTTGGGAACGACGCAAGCGAATACAAGAGAACCCCGCATAATGGAAGCACTGGTTCAAGAAATGCAAAAGGGGTCCTGCGAAGGTGAAATCCGGGCATTGTCAGAGGTTACAAATGACGATTACCCAGATGAGAGCCTGCAATTTGGCGGAAGTGGGTTGGAATTCAAAGTCGATGATGATTCGATAGAGCTTCTACAGGTTGAAATCGCCCCTGCAAATCTGATCGAAGAGATAAACCAGGAAATCGAGGAGATTTCGGAAAATCTTCATGTCCAGTCGAAGTCATCAGTGGCGGAGGAGTTGAAGAAGTCATCAAACCTGAAGAACGGTGGCGACATTGAAGAACCTCAGACCCAACACAACAGTTACAAGGTAAATTCCGAGCCCATTGAGTTTATCAGCTATGGTGGTGCAATCAAGAAGGTTGTCGAATTGGTTACACTCCTGATTGAATTGATGGAAATTAGGCTAGCCAATTCCAAGGTTAACAAGGTTGATTTTAGGTTGAATTCAACTGATGATTTGAGAAACCTTAGTGCACCCAAGGTGTTTGTGGAAATGTCTTGGCAGATGGAGTCTTCTTTTGTTGTTGCTGCATCTATATCTGAGCTTAGGGTGCAAGAGGGAATTTTAGTTTTTGACCCCGGAATCGCTGAAATGTGTATTTTGTTTTGTGAGTTCGGGTTCTTGAAATCTCATGTTTCTATGGAATTAGAGAAAGGTAGGGCTCCTCAAAGGCTCAGGGTTGATGGGTCAGGAACGAGCAATGGTTCCGATTTTGTGTTTGATCCTGGTATACTTGGAGGAATGAGTTACTGTCATAACATGGATGAGCAAGTACAAGAGGCTAGACTCCTAGAATTGGTTGAACTATATTTTGCTTGTGGGTTTAAGTGCAACTCTTGGACAACAATTCAAGCCACAAATCCAGCTTGCACCTTGCAACTTGTCCTCTTGATCAACATACTCCTCCTGCACAGTTTCGTCTGCTTCCATGGCTGTCCGGCTGTTTACAACTTGCGCCTTACACTGGTAACCTACGAAGTACCTGCAGCTGGAACGAAATCCGGGCAAATGCTCAATTGCAATGGCCGATTCAGCCTTAGTATAGCAATCTGTGTTGTCCATCGGAGTATAGATGTGAGACAGGCTCTTTGGACGCGAACGATTTGGGTAATTGCTTGGGCGGAGGCCTTGTGTGAGGTGTGGTTGCTCAAGTTGTCATAAGTAAAGTTTGGGAAACATGTAGTAGCAAGGGCATATGATCCAGGAAACTTATATATTGCTTCTCCAAATATTTTTTTGCTGCAACAACCCTATAAACTCCAGGGAAATGATGATTGTGGCAAGATGTAGGGGCTGCAGTAGCCCTAATTTTCATCGGGGCTGCAATTCGAGGTGAAGTCTTGGTGCTTGTGGGCACTTAATTTTGATCCAAGTAGACACCAGTTACAATTGTAAGAGAGACTTTGCACATGAGATGGCTTGGTCATTTATGAAAGGAATGATTGGTGTTCAAATGGCTGAATTGTACACGACAAATGGAAGAATAAAGGACATTAAGTGAAATCAGAAGGGGAGGAGTGAATGTGCTGATTTCCTTTGCCATAAAGAATTTTCATATGGCTCATGGTACACACTTGTTACTGTCATAGAACTTAGGAAGGGAACTTTCATGTAATGCTTGCTGGTTCTTTTCTATTGTATTAGCTATATTAGTCTAGTTATTAGCATATTTTACACCCTATAAGCATTGAGGACAATGCTTTTACAAGGGTGAGTAATGTCATGTATTGGAATATTAGGGGTATTGTAAGTATATTAATACCCTATGGATGTATTGAACTGGGTATCTTGAATCAATTACAAACCTTACCCTTACCCTTCTTCCTCTACCTTCTTTCTCCCTCTCTGAACCCTCTCTTTCTCCTTTCCTTCTTCTATCTCCCTCAGTTCTCTATCATCATGGAAGTGTAGCTTCCCACTATCAAGCTCGGATCATGACAATTGATTTGGATCATGACAAAATGGTATCTGAGCTAGTTGATTCCTCAAAAAAAAATATTTCCCTTCTTTTTCTCCCCTGAATTTTGGGTTCCGGTGAGGTGGTGGCCTAGAAATCAAGAGGAAAACAGAGGTTGAAGGTCAGCCATGGCGGTTTACGACTGGTACCTACGATCTCCTTGGGATGAGTGACAACGAATCGCGGATGAACGGCGCCGAGTCGAACGGGACCACCGCTTTTACCGGACAATCAATGAACTCGGACAGATAATGGGCATGCCTCCAATCAGTTGCCCCTGCGATCCAGTTGCGGATGGAAATCAAGAAGTGGCCCCTTTCCTACCGATTGTTGCAGAGCAAGCAATTGAAGACGACATGAGCAGGAGCGAGCAAAATCAACCACGACGCCCTAAAGAAGACGATCGAGGCCATTCGGGAGATGATTCGCAGAAGACCTGCGACAACGACTTCACTCTTGGAATCGGCGAGATCGAAGAACCACATCCATGGAACTCTATTTTTTCGAATTTTCCTCCAATCGATTCATCTTCACCACCATTGCTGTCAACGTCTTTGGCGCAACCAACACAGGGTTCTAGTGATACGAAGTCAGGGGCAGACTCACAGTTGAGTTCATCTTTCAAGGGGGAGTGGCAGCAATCAGTTCACTCTTTCAAGAAAGATTTGGAAGACCGAGCAATTGGAAAAGGTGAATTTTCAATTTTTAATAATCAAGATCTGTGTGAGAAAGTAGCATTTAGCGAGTCGGATAGTCCGATTAATGCATTGTGTGTGTCCCTTGGAAGTTTTCGATGCCTAGAAGTGCTTGAAAACAAAGAGAAATTAGCAGTTCAAAGTGGTGCCCATAAGCTGTTCGACAAATTGTCTGAACATATTCTTCCAACTAAAATGACTAGTGGTGATATCCTTGGAAAGCCGGGAACTAAAGAGCTTGAAGAATTAGATTTTGTAAGTCTCATCTTTGACCCGGGAGGAAAGAAGCATAAGAGGAAGCCAAGTGATTGTGATGGGATTTTGATCCATGAAAATGGGATGGTGAGTAATGTTTGCAAGCTATTCACTGTAGTGCTTGAATCTGCGAATGAGGTGGTGACTGAGCCTAATGAACTTCTGCCTCAATATGAGTCCTATACACCCCTTATTTTTTTATCCAGGGGGAGCTTATGTGTGGCTTAGGATTTGCCATCAACCGATGCTCCCAGTTCATTGGGACCCTGGAGGTTGCTTTCAAATTGTGAGAGGGTTAGTTGGAAATTGGATTAATGAGCAAAGAAGAGGTGTTATTTTGTCCAGTCATTTCACTCGGGCATGTATGAAGATGATGCCATTCGAGAGAGGGCGAGCAGACCTCGAGGATGCAAGGCTTTGTGTTGTTCAACCAGTGAAACAGGGCTTGACCGCGACCTTCGTTTTCGATCCAGGAGGATTGAGGACCTTGGTTTTCATGGTGCTAGGAGTCAAGACAGGAAATGGGTATATGTGATATCACACATGAATCCTAGGAGAGAGGCTGGACATTAGTTTGATGTTGGTACCCATTTTGGGAGCAAGGACTTCCTGGACACAAGGAGCCCATGGTACAATTACTCATCACAAGGAGAATTGCTGCCACATTTGACACAAGTGTTGCTGTCATGAGCTCCCGGTTGCAACTTACAAAAAAAGGAAAAAATGCAACTTGTGGATTTTTTTTTGTTCTATTCATGTGATTTTAGTAGCTTTGTTAATTGTAGTATTATAGTTTGTATTTTTTGTATATAAGCTTTGAGGACAAAGCTTTTATAAGGGGTAGGTATTGTCATGTATAGGGTATAAGTGATATGGGTATTATTAGTATATATACCCTTGATTGTAATTGGGGAAATCATCCAATTGAATAATCAAATCCAATTACTCTTTACTCTTACTCTCTCTCAACCCTAAACTCCCTTCTTCCCTAATTCCTTCCCTAATCTCTACCTTTTCCTTTCAATTCCACATGATTCATGGGTTAATCTGATTTGGATCATGACAGCAAGCTGGACGAATTGGATACGTCAAATATTTTATATATTTATTTGTTAAAGATTTTTATGTGCATATTTTATATATCAAATATTTGAAAATATTGTTGATATTTTTATGCAGATTATGAAAGTTTTGGTGGCTGAAAAATCTTCTAGAAAGAGCTGTAATTTTCTATTCATGGCAAGATATGATATGAAGATAAGGAGAAGATTTGTTGAAGATTGTGGGATGATTTTGTGGAAAGAAAAGATTTGGCAATTCAAATTCAAACGTTCAAAAATCAGCCCAGGCCCTCCAGCCTATAAAAGAGATGGTGCAAGCGGAGAAGAGGAACACACTCGAGTATTCAAGCAAAGCGTTCTCCATTGCAATCATCTGCCTTTGATTCTCTCTTTCTCCATTGTTGTTCTTGCTTTATCTTTTGAGAGTTTGATAGTTTCTAGAGCTTCATTGTACAAGTCTAAAGTGTTATACTAAGAGTATACATCTACTCAAACGTATTCACTAGGCTATTATTTCACGAGAGCTTGAGTTGACTAGATAGTAGCGGGTGAGGCTACAAGTTGAGAGAAGGGTTGTTTTTCTAAGTTGTATCTAGGACTCTAAGGGATCTGAGTTGACTAGATAGAAGCGGGTGAGGTTTCGAGTGCTTAGAAGAAGGAAAGATCTTCTCGGTTATATCTAGGATCCATAAGAAGTGAAATAATAGTGCTTTTGAATCCTACGAGTTGGAGAACCCTAGGCGGGGACGTATGCCAAGTTCGTGCCGAACCTCGTTAACAATTCGTGTGTCCATCTATTTAATTATTTATTTCGCATTATACTTTGATAAGTTTATTTTCGTACAGGTTCTGCTGAACAAGTTTCTGGAATCATTCCAAAACCTTGAGTTCTGATTCAAAACATTGGGCTTCATTTCAAGGCCTTGAAGTTCCGTCTGCAGAAAGTTTGCGAACATTTGTCACACTCTATTCATCCCCCCTTCTAGAGTATTGTTTATTACTTTGTTTTACATCACCTATTATGGACTCTTCAAATACAACTGAAAACAAAAATCAAAATTTGTACATAGAAATCCATAATCAAAATAACCCCTATATGCAATTAAGATTGTGAAACATGCACCAAGGACACGCTCAATTTGGATATACATGTTTGTCAATCAATTTCCATGTGAAAGTAATGTAAAGCATGCTGAATTTGTATGCAAACAAATATGAATCCATGTGTGTGTAGGTTCCACTTATATGAAAAGGAACAAGTTGAATGGATGAAAAAGATGTTGAATTTGTCCACTTCAATCCAACAACAATTAGGTATGGGAAAGAAGGGTAAAGGTTGTTTTATTCCTATTACAATGGATCATATATATGCTCAAATTTGGTTCGATGATGTTCAAATTTGATTTGAGTTACGTACTTAGATATAATTGCAGAGTCGAGCATAGGCTGATATATAGTGCAACAATTTGAGATTGCTATGATGCTTCATATGGGCAATGTTGTCTGCATGATAGTTGGAGACATTATTGACTAAAATTTGCATTCCTTACACTGGAGGTTTTACTTCTAGTTAAGTTCTAACCTTCTAATTAGTTATGACTATATATTATTTAAAGTTGAGATAAGTTATATACTTCTAATTAACTTCTAATCTTCGAAGTTATGACTAATTATTTAGAGTTGAGATAATTTAATATACAATTATTTCTGTATTAATACATTTTTTTTGTTAAGGTAAAGATTTGGAGGGTGTCAAGCATACTCGATCACCGACCAATTCAATGACACTCTTTCTGTCATATGATGGCGTGATTGGCGTTAATGTTGGTACGTGGTTGAATTTTTTTTTTTGTATACATTTGCTAGCCCTAGTTGGTTCCATTACAAGCTGTTGAAATCTAGCTATCGCTCTCGTGACAAGTGGCTAGGGAGAAAATACGATGAGATTGACCTTCAAACAATGAAATTCAACTCGAAACCGAAACAATAACCAAAACCCTAGCTCAGAATTTCGATCTTATTTAGTTGAGATTTGAGCATGAAATAGGGAATAACTATTTAGATCCTCAAACCATTTTGTCCCCGCAACAAATTCGATATTTCCATGATTGTTTGTCATTCAATTTGTAAGTTCTATACAAATATTTTAGAGTCACATTTTAAATTTGTAGGTTCAATACTTTTAATCAGTGACACTTGTGAGAAGGTTCAATGTTAATAGAGGCCGATGAAAAAGATGTCATTGTCACCCACACGACTGACCGCGGGCAAAGAAATACAGGAAGAAAGATTTCAAGATTAATCCAACCATCAAACTCACCAAATGCTATACCTTTGGAGTTTGGATTATATGTGAAGCTTTATAGGCGAGTTTATAAGAGTTTTCCCTTAATAAGTGATCGATATTATAGTTGACATACGACGTGGAGGTCACACACGCCCAAGCGCAAGACGCGTCAACAGGGACGGAGCCGGCCAGAAACGTATCAAAGGGGGGCGAAGTTTTGTACACATTATTAATTCGCTTTTCAATAGATTATTCTATAGTTTAGCGTACCAAAATTATGATATTTTAGATTAAAAAAGAGGAAATGGTAGTAACTAAACCAAAATTTGGGCCTAATTGCACAACTAGCCAACAAAGCAAAAAAATTGGCCCAAAATAGCCTGACCATCCCAAGCAAATAAATTGTCCGGTATTTTTGCACTATTGGTGACCGAGGATCAAAGGTGAAGGAGGGGGAGGTACTCTCTTTGTTGGATCTGAGCCAGGAAGCGACAAAAGGGGCAAATAAGGGGAACTCTAGCGAGAGAAGCCGGGGCTGCGGCGGATGAAGGTGGGTGAGGGTGAAGCGGCGACGACAGACGTGTGGCCCCCTACAGCAGTGGCGTAGCATGGCATCGGCGGCGGGAGACTTCTTCCGGCGTCAGATTCCGGGGAGTAAAAATAGGGTTTTTTGATTGGGGACATTACGGGATGATTTTTGTAAATGAAAATGTTCTTGGGTTGATTTAGAACCGATTGAAGGAGGTTAGAAGCTCGGGGGTTCACCGAAGGCGGGGCATCATCTTCAACCCTAGCCGAAGTTCCTTTCAACTTTCAAGCGTTCGTCAATTTCAACCCTAGCCGTGCTGTGCCGACGTCATCTTTGTGGGCGGTCGTCGCCGTCGTCGCCATCATCCTTGTGGACCTTCACCGTCGTCTTCAACCCTACCCTGTGCACCGCCGCCGTCGTTCCATTTCACCGGTAAGTTTCAAGCATTCTCGTTCTCCCATTCAGTTGATCAGATCTCTTCGACAGTGCAATTTTCGTTCTGATTTGTTGTTTCATTCAATTAATTTGTTGCTTCACTAATGGTTTTTTCTAATCTGTCATTTCATTCAATTGATTTCTCGTTTTGATTTTTTCACATCTGTCCGGACAGGTTGGTTTTCCATCAAACTTTTAGATTTGAGTTTGTGGGTAGTTTCAATTAGATTTGATTTAGCAATTTGCAGTAAAATTCACTACTTATGTCCTTGTATTATGCATCTTGAAAGAGAGAGAGGGGTCATGTGTAAGGTAAGAAATAAGGTTCATCCAATGTTGGAGTAGAGTTTTGATGTTAAGGGTTTCACTCAAGTTCCCATTCTTTCATAGTTTCGTAAGCTTAATTTTCTTGGAGGAAAGCTTGTTTTTTAATATGAATTTCAACTCTTGACATATATTTGTTCTATGTTCTATGTTAAGTGTTCTCCATCCTTTACCAATCACTATGCTCTTTCGTGTAGATTTTTTATTTTTTTTCTTCAGTGTTTGATGAAGCTCATTTATGGCATTCTTAAATCAAAGAGCTTATGTTCAATTAGTTTAATGTATTGAGATGAGACTGGTGGGTTTCATTTATTGAACACATATGCTTTCTTCAAGTCATTTCCTTTCATGTAGTTTGTTTCTAGCACTCACAACGTGTATATGAATCTGTGTTTGGTCGAGGATGATTTTATAGTGTCATGATATTTGGGAACGATTTGGAATGAGATATCAAATTTTGAATGTACTGGGTTGATATTCGATTCTTGATTGAAGGCTTACATAGATTTAAACAAGTTAAATTGAGACTTAATAACTACAAGTTCATTAAAACGATCATCTCTTTCCTAACCATCATCCATTTTCCCGTTTATATATAATCCCACTCTAATGTCACACTGTTGGTGACAAATAACCAGCTTAAAGCTTAGTGATTTGTACGATTGAACATGGTAGAAAATAGCCTATTAACTCAATTTGTAGAGCATTGTGTATACACACAAAGATGTGAGTTCGACTCTCACATAGGCTAATGCGGAGTATGTGTTCATATCTCTCTGGACTTAAACGATTGAACATGATAAGAAATATATACATTAGTGGCAGGACAAATTCGTGAACCTGGTAAGACAAATTCATAAATCTCTCCAGACTTGTACAATTATGAACCTGTTAATAAATATATACACTAGTGGTATGATATATTTGTGAATCTGGTAGGGATGAATTTATGAATATATGGTAGGATAAATTTGTGAATCTGGTAGGAAATATATATACCAGCGGAAGTGGAAGATTTTTACCTACTTGGTGTTTGTTACATCAAACTTGGATATTGGTTATTCTTTTGTTTCTTAACAAGGGCCTTTAAGTTTCTACTGTAAATTTTGTTTTTGATTTGATGATTGCAGTTATAAGTTTGTCTTTAATGTCACCTCCACACTTATATTCCTTGTTTTTTTTTTTGTTGTCTAATTATATTGGACACATTTTTTATGATCCTTACTCTCTAAGAGCTTGTTTCAAGTTAATGAATATAATGTTACTTAGGTTTCCTTCATCCTCTGTTGTAGACTGGAAACCCTCTACCCTTGGTTGTTTTTCTGAAAAATGTGGAACATAATTTGCTACGGTTTCTAGCTTGATTTTCCTTGAAAGCTATTTAAATTGGTATGATAGATGCACAAAATTGGTAGGATAGATGAAAACTAATGGTAGGAGAAAACAACGATATCGGTAGGATCAGAATGGTAGGATTGACAGAAACTAATGGTAGGAGAAAACAACGATATTGGTAGGATCATAATGGAAACCCAGTAATTCCTGGATAACTTGTCACTAATGGTATGATAGATGCACACTGATGGTACGATATATTTATACTAATGGAAAAATGTAAATGCATAATTGACTTTACGAAAAAATTTACTTCCACATGAATCTCAGAAAAGCAAAAGGAGAAGGCAGGATCCACAGGCAGAGACTGAAGTTATATGAACCACAGATGCAAAAGCTATACATGGATATATCATGTGTGATGGTGAATCTCAAGCTATGGTCCCTATCCTGGATAAAGTTAGTGCTGCACTGAAAGACAAGATCCAAGTAGTGAAAATTGACACTCAGAAGTACCCAGTCATCGCTGACAAGTCCATGATCATCATGTGGAGAAAGAAAATTGAGTAAAACCTAGTCTGGAGAGATTTATGAATTTGTCTTACCATGTTCACAGATTTGTCCTACCACCAATGTATATATTTCCTGTCATGTTCATAATCGTATAAGTTCAGAGAGATTTATGAATTTGTCCTAACATGTTCGTAAATTTGTCCTACCATTATTATATATATTTTCTGTCAGGTTCATAATTGTATAAGTTTAGAGAGATTCATGAACACATACTCCGTATTAGCCTATGTGAGAGTCGAACTCACATCTTTGTGTGCAAACACAACGCTCTACCAATTGAGCTAATAGACTATTTTCAATTGGTCCTTATGATCATCTAGGCATCAAGAAGTGATAAAATCGCAGGAAGCAAAAATAGCGCTTGAATTTGTAATCTTAATTTGCAAGTTATGCAATTGATCAAAAAGAGAGAGTATAAATTACGAACTCTCTACAACTGGTCTCGTGAAACCGTCACCTTGGGGTAGTTCTGTTATAAGAAAAAGGAACAACTACAAAGGATAGGTACAAGATCACTTACCCATCGCTGCCACTGTCATCGGACAAACTTCTTGCACTTTTTCAGGTATAAAAGGACAGTTGTACACTATTGGTAGGACGGAAATATTCTATTGGTAGGATGGGGACTGTATTGTTTCTTGGAATGAACGGGTAACTTTTTCCCCGTCCTTTCCGCTTCTCTCCTATTCTGCTTCACTTTTAGTAGAGCATGTTATGGTGTTTCAGATCCTCCTCTCAAGCTTATATATGTTCTTGGGGGACACCCATCAATGCAATCATTGCATTTTTCCCTCATAAATGCTCCCCCCTTTCCTCAACGGATGAACCCTGTTTTGGCGCCAAAACTACACTGACAGCCCTCCAAATCAGCTACAGTGAATCCCCTCCAGATTCTTTCCAAAATATCTCCAGGTATGGAAAGACAGGTTTAGCCTATTGGTAGGACCAATTAATTCTATTGGTAAGATGGGCAGTCTACAGTTTTCTGAAATGAACGGATGATGCCTTTTGGTGCCACATGTCACCGACAGCTACAATGTCCCTCACCTTCACCTGCAACTTCCTCTCTCGGTTGCTATTTTTATTTGCAAAAAATGGCCACTTTCTACCCCTAGCAAATAAGCAAGGGCATGGCTATTTGTGCAAAGTTTTTTTTTTTGGTCTAGTTATGCAAAATGGCCATTAAAAAATGATATTTTAGTTTAAGACAATGTTTTTTTAGTTCAAAACACAATTTTTTTTATTCAAAACGGTGTCATTAGTTCTTATATATTTTTTCTTTTTTAAACAAAAAAATGATATATTTTAATATATAACAACATTCTTTTCGTCTAAAAATATACCGTTTGAAACCTACAAAGTCAATATGTAACTTGTTGTTCTCTTAGCATGCAATAAAATGTAACAAGATATATATACAAACTTTAAACAAGCATAATTTCTTATATAATTATCGAATTTAGTAATATAACTTCGCAGATTAAGGCTTATTATATATCAAAACGAATATGACTTTTTACTCGGATAGCATATCAAAGTAATGATGTGGTGAATTTCGCAGGTAACTTGCATAATCCTATGACTTTTTTTAACTATGAAAGGTGATAAACGAATATGCATCATTGACACCAAGGCAACTGACCAAATCGCTTTTGATCCTACCGTGTTCACTGATTTGAGGGATCTAAGGACGCTGGTTTTATTGGCTTCACCTGATGGATCGGTCAAACCAATGAAACAAGTCGGAGCCATCACTTTGTCTAAGGACTTGGTGCTCCTGCGGGTTTTATTTGTTCCGGGATTCAATCACAACCTATTGTTAGTTTCAAAATTGCTAGCAGGAAGGAGCAGAGAATTGAGATTCCATTCCATGGCTTGTGTTTTACAGGACCTTATTTCTGAAAGAGTTATTGCTAGGGGACGTGCTGAAGATGATCTTTACAAGTTTGAAGTTGTTGAAGGGCTGATTTCTAGTGTCACAAATAAATCTGCTGAACACTCATGTAAGGCAGACATTGCAAACTCATATTCTCATTTCTTGCATACCTTACATGCTCGGTTGGGCCACGCATCTTTGTCTAAGATGAAACACTTGGCTCTTTGTAATTGTTCTAGTTTGGAATCTTATGTGTGTGATTTGTCAAAACATCACAAGTTACCTTTCCCTAAGAGCATGAATAGAGCAACGCCAAGGCCTTTGAGCTGCTGCATATGGACCTATGAGGGTCGTATAAGGTGAGAGCAATAACTGGGGCTCAGTATTTCTTGACCATAGTCAACAATCATACTAGGTGTACTTGGACCTTTCTGGTAAAGGACAAGCTACAAGTTTTCTCTATGATTGGGGGGTTTATTTGTCTTGTTGAGAATCGGTACAGTACCTCTGTCAAGGTTGTGAGGTCTGACAACGGTACTGAGTTCACACAACATAAACGTGTTGAATTGTTTGCCAAACGAGGGATCATCCATCAAAAGTCACCCCCGGAGGTCCCTCAACAGAATGGCAGAGTCAAGCTTAAGCATCAACATCTCATTGAGACCGCTCGTGCTATTAGGATTCATGTCAACCTGCCCTTTTGTTTTTTGGGGGAATGTGTTCTTAGTGCAACACATATCATTAATCGTTTGCCTTCTCCTATTATTGGATGGAAAACTCCATATGAAGTTTTGACTGGGCAAGTGCCTTCTTATGAGAATCTCAGGGTTGTGGGTTGTCTCTGTTACGCTTTCAAAAGCAAAGTCCAAAGAGACAAGTTTGATGCTTCGACAAGGAAATGTATTTTCCTTGGATATGCCCCTAATCATAAAGCATATAGGCTTTTTGATTTGCCCCTAATCATAAAGCGTATTTTCCTTGGATATGACCCAAGGTAATGTGGTCTTCCGAGAACATTTATTCCCTTTTAAAACGACTCCTTCACAACTGGTGTTTGAGTCTTGTGATCGACGTCCATCGTTGCCTTTGGTTGATCCGGAGTTGAATGTTGTTGATGATGTTGTTCCAATGTTATCTGATCAACCTACATGTCATGTTTCTGACTCTTTTTCTTGTTCATCTTCTACCCCTCTTCCTGTTGATGACATTACCCTAGGTCTTGATATTTCTACTTTATCTGCTGGAGAGTCAGTTTCTCCCACTAATTCATTACCTTCTCTTCATCGATCCACTAGAGATGTCGTGCCTCCTGCTCGGTTTAATGATTTTGTTTGCTCCCATCTTCCTTTTTGGTCTGATTCCTCTGCTTCATTTGATGTGTTAATTTGCCACCCAACATCTCTCTCATTTTTCTTCCGAGTACGTTATGTCTCTGGAAAATATGCTCAGTGTCACTGAGCCTCATAGTTTTAAACAAGCTAAAGGTAATCCAGTTTGGGAAGATGCTATGCAGAAGGAGCTGTTGGCCCAGATGTTAACAAAATATGGTATCTTGCCTCACTTCCTCTGGGTAAGAAAGCCATTGGATCTAAATGGGTCTATAAAGTGAAGTTTCAGCCTGATGGTTCTATAGAACGGTATAAGGCGCGTTTGGTGGCTAAAGGGTTTAGCCAAGTAAAGGATAAGGACTACAAGCTCACCTTTTTCCCGATGGCTAAGCTTCCTACCGTCCGGGTTATCTTAGCATTGGTTGCGGCTAAGCATTGGAATCTGCATCAACTCGACATTAATAACGCTTTTCTACATGGAGAATTAGAAGAGGATGTATACATGCTTCCTCCGGCAGGCTATGACAAAGCTCAGCCCGGGCAGGTTTGCAAATTGGTGAAGTCTTTATACGACCTTAAGTAGTCCAGCCGAAAGTGGAACATCACTCTCACTCGGTTTCTCATTTCCAGGGGATTCACTCAATCCAAGCACGATTACTCTCTCTTCACAAGAGGGTCTGTTGCTGCTCAAACTATTGCCCTAGTTTACATCGATGCCATGCTAATAATGGGCGATTCTGATGATGACATTTCACTCCTCAAAGCTGCTCTCCATCGTGAATTCACTATTAAAGATCTCGGGTTTGCCCGCTATTTTCTTGGGATGGAGATTACTCGGTCCTCGTAGGGCATCATGTTGAATCAACGCAAATACATCTTGGATATTCTAACTCATTATGGGATGAGTGATTGCACCCCTACTCGGTTTCATATGCAGCAAGGGTTATAGTTGTCGCCCACTGATGGTGCCCCTTGCGACGACCCTGAGCGTTATCGTTGGTTAGTTGGTCGCCTTCTATATCTGTCCCTCACCAGACCGAACATCACCTACTATGTCCAATAGTTGAGTCAATTCGTTTCTGATCCAAGGCAACCTCACATAAACTGTGCCCTGTACTTGTTGCATTATTTGAAGGGAACATTCAATTTCTCATTGTTCTATCCATCCACTGCTGACCTTCAATTGCTTGCCTATAGTGATGCTGACTGGGGTAGTTGCGTCTACACAGCTCGCTCTCTCACAGGGTACTGCATGTTTCTTGGAGGTTCTCTCGTCTCTTGGAAGGCGAAGAAACAGAAGACTGTTTCGAAGTCCACTGCAGAAAACGAATATCGCAGTATGTCGGCTGTTGCTAGTGAGATTGTTTGGCTACATGGTTTGTTGTCTGATATGCTCATGAACCCATCTTTGCCCATTCGGCTTCGTTGTGATAACAAGGCTGCTCTACAGTTAGCGGTTAACCTAGTTTTTCACAAGCGCACCAAACACATCCGCATCGATGGTCATTTTGTTCGGTAAATAGTTGAAGATGGCTTCATTCGCACCTCCTATGTTCCCACTAGCTTGCAACTGGCTGACATCTTTACGAAGCCCTTAAGTGCAACTACATACTTCTTGTGTGGCAAGTTGGGACTGTTGTTTCCCTCTCGTTCAGCTTGCGGGGGATCATATTCATAATAATATTGGCAATGGGCCTAAAGTTAATAGTAAATCAGGCCCAATGCTATCTCAGCTCGGTTAGGTGTTTGGAGTTGTTTTGAGTAGGTTGTTAGAATTAGCTTAGTTGTAAAGCAGTATATAAACTCTCCTCTTGTTCTTCTTTGTAGATAACTGATTTACGATCGAAGATAATACACAGAAAATTCCCAATTCTCTCGTTTTCTATATGGTATCAGGGCTTCGAATCGTGTGATTCGGTGTTTTTGGTGA
Source organism: Persicaria maculosa (assembly GCA_963922045.1). Classification (NCBI taxonomy): domain Eukaryota; kingdom Viridiplantae; phylum Streptophyta; class Magnoliopsida; order Caryophyllales; family Polygonaceae; genus Persicaria; species Persicaria maculosa. The sequence continues at coordinate 20,971,618 of OY998259.1, read as the reverse complement.
TCGATCTTGGCTCGTGGTTGCAGATCTTGCTGTTGATCTATCTCTTAGGTACTCTGCTCTCCCCTAGCTCTGCCTATGCACGTCAACCAAGTCGAGCACACAAGCTCAGATGTTCTATTCTAAAACCAACTAGTGTTAGGAAGGATAGCTCACCCACTTATATACAAAACTTGAATTCATTATATTTTTCACGTGGGATACTATCTCATTTCAAATTTTCTCAACAGATTGCAATACCATTAGGATGGACTCCACAATCAGCCCTTCAATCCTCATTCACATTATTCAAAATTTCATTTATTTTAAGTTTATGTATGTCATTTTGCTTTTACATTATATAAATGGTAGTTTGGTTCTCCTCCTGTATGAACGCACCTTCAAATGGCAAAGTCCAAAACGACGGTTTCATCAATCAACAGAAAGCGGCCGTCACAGCCACCGTTCGAAACTGTTGTCTCTCTCGGACTTGTCTATTTTCTAATAGGGATTGATTTCATTGCTTTTATTCTTAGTTTAAACGTTTGTAATTTCAGATTTTTCTTATTTGAACTTTTATTTCTATCAAGTCGACTATTTTTTTAAAAAAAAAATGAAGCATCATTTCAAAAAATCAAATCATCAAATATAATGTCAAGCAACTATAAAGATAAATCGTCTTCTAAATGACGGTTGCTTAAGAATTTGCTGCCGAATTATCATCCCGACAAACAAAACTTCACCCACATCTCTTTGAACATCCGAAGAAGTCTCAACACACCAATCCTACAAGAGAACCAACCACTCTTCTAACGAATTTGAAGGACCTCATCTAAAGCAGCCAAAAAATTATTTTTTCGTATTTTTTTTTTCCGGTCAGGGAGTGGTCTAGTACTCCCGACCACCACACCTCCCCCTGCATACAATGGGCAAGTATACTATGAATTTGATAAATAAAAACCATGACATATAGATAGCTACCAAGGTATTCGTCAACTAGTAAATTATTAGCATAAATCCCAAATCTAGCTAATAATTAAGGCACTCATGCTGAACCAATTTTTTTTTTTAATTTAATCTCCAATTTTATATGTAAAGAGATTTGGTTTGGATTGATTGAGTAGGGCCCCTATAGATTCGAATGGCCACTGACCCACAAGAAATAATAAAAATGAACATTTGTCAATTAAAAAAAACTAGTATAATCCCCGCGCCATGGCGCGATTTTTTATAAATAAAACCTTCATAATATGTTAAATTAGTATAATTCCCGCGCCATAACGCAATTTTTTATAAATAAAATCTTCATAATATGTTAAATTAATAGTATAATATAATAGTAAAAGTTCAAATAATTAAATGTTTTAAATTAAACCCATTGGTTGAGAAAATAATTAAACTAATATATATATATATATATATATATATCACTAATATTAATTTTATATTTTCTAAGTATTAATTTTATGTTTTGAATTAAGCCCAATAGTTAGTAAAATTAAAAAAAAAAAATTAAAGGAAAAAGAAGAAAAAAGGAGAATTAAAGAAAATAAAAAAAATGGCAAAAAAAATATGAATGGTCAAGACTCCTAAAATACCTCTAAGATTAACACCATGAACTTTTCTAAATTAAGAGTTTATATAGATATATAGATTCAATATTGGGTATATTAATTAATTTGAGTAGAAAAATTAGGAGTTATATAAGCGCCAATCAATCATTTAATTTAATTTGGGGTTTGACCAGGAGGGTTGAACGTTTGACTTTCCCGGTTAGTGTGGAAAATAGAGTCCATTCCAGCTGCATATGAGCATATATTAATGTGACCCAACTAGCACTCATACTTTTCAATTTGTGGATATTTCTTTGTCTACTTGTCTACCATAATCTCTAACAGAATAGGAAAAAAAAAGGTATTTAGTTTTTGATTTAGACACTAACGTGAATGGTAAACCGTAAACCTGTAAATCTTAATCACATTATATGCGCTTTTGAATCTAATTATATAAAGACTATAAAGTTGTTAAAAATTCTATTATGGATCATGTTAGAAGTATAAGTTTACAAATTACTGCAGTTTGCATTTGGATCTATTACTACGACCTCTGATAATATGTATGAAATTTTTTAATTATTATGGATCAGGTTAAAAGTCATTTGACTATACACTTTTAAAAAATCTATAAAAAATTAAAAAATTTAATTAATGTTTTTAAATAATTTCATATTTATAAATTACAAGTATGAAATTATATATATATATATATATTATAATTTTTAACTTATTAAAAGAACGTATTGAAAAATCAAATGAGTTATATTATAGAATGAAAGGTGTAATATTGTTGGACATCGATGAATTGAAGGTGTATTAGTGCTACTGAAATGCTTTAGAGCAAGCCCAAGAGAACCTGTAAAATAGAGATTTTTAAAGAATTTAGAGAAAATGGGGTTTTTATTGGCCCAACAGGTTTGACAAAATAGAGAAAGGCTAGGAGAGAGAAATAAAATCTGTAAATATAGAGGAAGAAAGTAAAACGCTAAAATTTAATGCTCCATCGCTCCACCGGTTCCTGCTCTGAGAGCTATTGACATTCCATCTTCAACCTTCAAATCCCTGTTGCTTTTCGCCCATGCAACCACCATCTTTGAGAGAAAGAAGCACTCCATTCGATCGATACATAGCAAGTTTCGATTTTTAATTATCATCCCAATTCGATTTTATGTTTCGATTACCTCAATTGATTGCTCATGTGTTCTTTCGATATGTTATTTCGTTTTGAATGCTGCAATTAGGACTCGAGTCGATTTCAATTTCTTGTTGGAACAATCTATGTTTCATCGATTGTTGCCGCCCTCTCTCGAAACACTTTCTGTCGATTGTGGTTGAGTTTGCTGAAGCAATTTACACTGGTTGTCGATTGCGATTTGAAACAATATTCTATGTTCCATCGATTGCGTTCGAAATACCTCATGGTGGGGCGTTGCCCCTCTAGGCTTCCATTGTTGTTCATGCTCTGTGTTTTTTTTTCTTCAATTGCATTTTAGGGTTGATTGTTGTTAATCTATGTTCCATTGTTGTTCATGCTTTGTTTTTTTTTTTTTTGCCTGTTGCTTTTCGATTGCTGTCATGAACTCCACTACTGTTAGGGTCAATTGTTGTCATGGACTCCATTTTTGTTAATGATATCATATTAAAGGTTTTTATGTCTGTTTCTTTTCGATTGCTGTCATGGACTCAATTGTTGCCAATGATATCATATTAAAGATTTGTACTCATAAAGGAGTCCTTGATCAAATTCTAAATGAGATTTAATCTTGAAATTGAAGCAATTTTTAATAGATGCATTTAGTATATTATAAATTTCTATATTTATTATAGTATATAATAAATGTAAAAATCTGCAAAATAGAGAAACTGTTGGAGTTGAGGTGAATTTTTTTTAGAGATTTTGACAATTTGTTCTCTATTTTAGAAAATTTTTACAAATTCTGTTGGGGTTGCTCTTAGGTGGAAAAGACTTCAACATACTCGTGCAATATCTTCCTTTGAGTTTCATCATGCGCATCCAAGTTGAACACACAAGACAAGTGAAGTTCTATCCTAAAATCAATTGACAATAGAAGGAGTAACCCACTAATTTATATACAAGAGCCGAAATTCCATGTTTTTCGATGTGGGACAATCATTCACACATCACAACAAAAAGGTCTAAGTAGTTCCGTGTAGTGTACGTGGTTTTGCCTCTTTTATGACGTACATATGTATATATGAATACACGATTTGAGAATTTGATGTATATTTAGTCAATCATATCATATATATGTGATATGTCCCACCCTCTTAATATCCCTTACTTAGCCGTGTGTTGACCTTTGACCTGTACGTTGCTTTCAAAGACTCCAATAGTCTCTCCTCTAAACAACGTTTGGTTACATGCATATATGTAAAAATTAATTACATTGATCATATATTATTATATGTCATTTGGAGTGACACGTCATCAAATTGATTATCAATTATGGTTTTGGATCGGGTTAAGTTTGGATATATAGCTTATCGTACGTATAACCAACGTACTCAGGTGAAGATAACTACGCACTAGATTCACTAAGTTAAGCCCTAGCCTTTACCCTTATATCGATCGTACGTCAAATGTAATTAAAATAGTCCGACCTTTGAGGGTAGTGGTAACATATTACAACGAATTTTCTCATGGGTGAAAAATGCTGAAAATACAGCCTACGTTGATTTTGTTTTTGACAAGGCATCCTGCGTAGAAGCCTTTTTACAAATTAGTACTAAAATCGGGTTTTCGTAAATGGTCTCCTTAGGGGAAAAAATGCACCGACAGCAAAATTAAACCCGAAAAAATGAAATTGATTCAACCAAGCAACTAATCCGGTCAAAATTGCCTCAAATTAACACAACACGACTATTCCTAACACTAAACCGACAACTACAAAACTAAACCGAAAACAAAAGCAACAACAAAGAGGGAAAAAAAACTTATTCAGCTAAGTTTGTGAACGAATCAAAGAGGAAGAAGATGTGAGAGAGACAACTCAAGATAGCCGACCACGAGGGAGGGAGACTGTCATTGAAGATGAACTATGAGTTGCCAGACGATCACGAAAGAAGATAGGAGAGAGAAAAAGGCGTGGTGTATGAACCCGGTCCAACTCTTTATTTTTTTCCTAAGGAAACTGTTCAAAAAAACTCTTGGAAAAAATCAACGTAGGATGTCTTGTCAGCATTTTTGACCAGTGAGAAAAATCGTGGTAATATATTACCACTACTATCAAAGCTCGGGATATTTTTATTACTTTTTAAAGTTGAGGATATATTTTTACCATACCCCCAAAGGTGGGAGTATTTTAATTAGTTTTCCCTAGTTTAATTTACTTTGTATATATCCGGACCGATATCAATATTTTTTACGGTTTTAATTTTTTATTATTTTATTTTATCAATATCTCACACACACATAGGGATTGACTCCGGTGAAAACCTCAAATTGTGGTAAAAACCGTGAGGACTACTTTATAGCTTGGTTGAAATATGTGCTAAAAATCTCAATCACACGGTGACTTTACAACTCGGTTCAACCTAAAAACCGTGCTAAAAACTCCAATTTTAAAATAACACATTACTTTGTAGTTCGGTCAAGCATAAAAATCGTGCTAAAAACTCATGTTTTAAAATTACATAGTGACTTTATAGCTCGGTTTTATTCAGAACCGGGCTAAAATTTGTGACTTTATAGATCGGTTCTATTCATAACAGGGCTATAAAGCAAGTGAACCGGGCTAAAAAGTCGCCCCTCACAGGTTTTTACCGCAATTTTGGTTTTCACCGGAGCACACCCCTATATATAAGTTACTTTGTATATCAATATTTTTTTATGTCTTTAACTTTTTATTATTTTGTTTTATCAATATCATATATATATATATATATATATATATATATATAGATAAAATAAAATAAAATAAAACATTAAAGCTTATGATCTAAATATAAAGGTAAGTCTCCTAACCCTTCAAAGAAAGAGCCAAGTTCTAAACTGTTATGAATGTGGTGAAATAGACCATCTCGTCAAGGAGTGTCCACAAAAGAAGAGAAACAAAGTCAAAAGAAAGGAATCCAACAAGAAAGTCATGGCGGCATGGAGTGACTCAGACTCCTCAAGTGAGTCAGATTCTGAAGAAGAACATGCCAACCTATGTCTAATGGCAAAGACTGATGAAAACAAGGACCAACATCTAGATAGAGTGGTAAGAAATCTTATATCTAGTCCTATTGTTGTCCTATCAGAATTTCTGAAAAATATGATTTCTAATGAGGAAAATTGCAACAAAGAAATAAGCACCTTGAAAGAAAAGGTAAAAGATCAAGAGATATGCATAAGGAAGTTGTCGCAGAAACTGCAAGGTCTTGACAGTCTACACTCAGATCTTAACACTCAGGTCAAGACCTTACGATTGGAAAATTCCGAACTTAAGGCAAACCTCACATCTCTTAAGGCTCATAACAATGACCTTGAGATTGAAAAAGTGAAATTATCTGAAAAATGTCAAGATCAACAAACAGCCCTTGTGCAATTCACTAAATCCAAAGCCACTCTAGACAAGTTGCTTGGAGAACAACAACTTTTCTTGAACTGAAGAGGTATAGGATATAACAAGAACTTTCCTGTAAAACCTACTACCACGTTTGTTAAGGCAAAAGGAATTTGGCGATCTCCTACTTGTTTCTTTTGTTGCAAAAAGGGTCATGTAAAGAAAACTTGTCTTTATAGGAGAACGGACTCTTACATCATTAGAAATACCTTTCCCGCACATTTAAATGAACGGATAAGACAAATTTGGGTTCCTAAAGGGACAAGTTTACCTAACATGGTCTACCCCCATAATGGATCCAAGTCTGTTTATTGGTCTAGCGGGAAAGGTTGATTTTTTGTTTTGCAGGGTATCACCAAGACAAAGGATCAAAAGTGGATAATGGATAGTGGTTGCTCTAGGCATATGAGTGGAAAAGAATCTCTTTTTTCACAATCTAAAGAAGCAATCCAGTGGCACTATAACTCTTGGTGATAAAGGGAAATGCGACATTGTTGGTATCGGTAACATTAGTGTTGATCCAAATAATCATATTAAAGATGTGTATCTTGTTGATGGCCTGAAATATAACCTTCTTAGTGTTTCACAACTTTGTGATAGAGGTAACTTTGTTAGCTTCAACAAGAAGAAGTGTGTTGTACGAGATGAAGAGACTGGAGATATTTTGCTAACTGCTTATAGAGATTCAAATATATATGCTGTAAATAATGATCAAATTTCAGGTACAAATATGAAATGTCTCAAGGCCTTATCAGAGGATCCAAGAGTGTGGCATAGGCGTCTCGGACACATAAACATGCATACTCTTTGCAAACTCCAATCAAAGTATCTTGTTCGAGGTCTTCCTGATCTAAATTTCAAGGTAGATGATCTATGCAATGCTTGCTCTAGAGGTAAACATACTCGCAACTTTTTCAAAAAGAAGCAGGTCGTTAGTACTACTAGACCTCTCGAGCTTCTCCACATGGATCTTTGTGGACCTATGCCCGTCAAATCTCCCAAAGGCAAGCAATACATTCTTGTTATTGTTGCAAACCTTGAAAAACCTACCAATCGTTTCTATTAGAAGTGATCATGGTAGAGAATTTGATCAATTAAACTTTGATTTATTTTGTGCAAAATATGGGATTTCTCACAATTTTTCAGCTCCTAGAACACCTCAACATAATGGGGTCGTGGAATGCAAGAACCGCACCATAGAGAAAATGTCAAGGACTATGCTATTAGAGAATAATTTGCCTAAGTCATACTGGACTGAAGCTGTTAACACGGCAAACTATATTCTCAATAGATGTTTAATTCGATCAATGTTGAAGAAAACTCCTTACGAGCTTTTCAAAGGAAGGAAACCGAGTATATCATATTTTAAACCATTTGGATGTACGTGTTACGTACATAATAACGGGAAAGATAATCTTGGGAAATTTGATGCACGTAGCGATGAAGGTATATTTCTTGGATATTCGACTCAAAGCAAGGCTTATCGAGTATACAATAAACGTACTAAAGTAGTCGAAGAAAGTATCATTTTATTGTATGATGAAAGTGATAATGGTACCTTGAGTGAAGGCTTTGCAGATCTTGACCTAAATATAAACGAGGAAGACGAATCAGAAGAAGAAGGCAACAATCAAGAGAAAAGCAAATCCAGAAACATGCAGGAGCCATTTTAAGACCTTATTGAGCTATCTCAAGGCCTTGAAACAGTGTCTCAAGGTCTTACCAATGAACCCAGACTTGAAGATGGACCACCCTTTGAACCACAGGAGTCGTATCCCCCAATTCCTCTCGTACCACATGAGCCTTATCCTCCAATTCCTGACGCATCAGCACCTAGTGATTCTAACCAAGGATCTACAAGGAGGAAATTCAAACATGCTTCATCCCATCCTTTTACGGATATCATTTCTGATCCCTCTTCTGGCATTCAAACACGTTCTAAAACTAGAAATTTATGTGCTTTTCATGTCTTTGTTTCTCTTGTAGAACCCAAGAAGTACACCAAAGCTCTTCAAGAACCTGACTGGATTATAGCTATGTAGAATGAGCTTAACGAGTTCGAATGCAATAAATTATGGACTCTTACAACAAGGCCGAAGGGTAAATCTATTATTGGAACTCGATGAGTGTTTCGGAACAAGCTAAACGAAAGTGGCAACATTATCCAAAACAAGGCACGTCTTGTTGCTCAAGGCTACAATCAGGAGGAAGGTATTGATTACGAGAAGACCTTTGCTCCCGTAGCCAGACTTGAAGCCATTCGTATGCTTCTTTCTTTTGCATCTTTTATGAGCATCAAACTCTTTCAAATGGACGTTAAGTGTGCCTTTCTAAATGGGTTTTTAGATGAAGAAGTTTAGGTTGCTCAACCTCCCGGTTTTGAAAATGATGAATTTCCCAATCATGCCTACAAGCTCGACAAAGCTCTTTACGGCTTGAAGCAAGCCCCAAGAGCTTGGTATGAGCGTCTTTCAAAATATCTTTTAGAAAATAATTTTAAAAGGGGGTTGATTGACAAAACTTTATTTATCAAAACTCATGGAAATGATATTCTTGTTGTACAAATCTATGTGGATGATATTTTATTCGGAGCTAATAACGAATCTCTATGCAAGGAGTTTTCGAATATTATGTGCAAGGAATTTGAGATGAGCATGATGGGAGAGTTAAACTTCTTCCTTGGACTTCAAGTTCATCAAAGTACTAAGGGTATTTTCCTTAATCAAGGAAAATATACTCGAGATCTTCTCAAGAAGTATAAGATGATTGAATCCAAAGTCGCCAAAACTCCAATGAGCTCTACTCTTTCTCTTGATCAAGACCATACTGGAAAACAGGTAAACAAAAAAGAGTATCGAGGTATGATCGGCTCCCTTCTTTATCTTACTGCGAGCAGACCTGACATTATGTTTAGTGTCTGCATGTGTGCTAGGTTCCAAGCTAATCCGAAGGAATCACATCTTATCGCGGTAAAAAGGATTTTGAGATATCTAAATGGTACTAAAGATCTCGGATTATGGTATCCCACTCAAACTAGTTTCAATCTTGTTGGATATTTCGATGCTGATTTTGCAAGATATAAAGTTGATAGGAAAGCACCTCTGGTGTTGTTAATTTATTGGGTCATCCCTAATAAGTTGGCATTCCAAGAAGCAAAATTCAGTGACACTCTCAACGGTCGAAGCTGAATATAGTGCTGCTGGAGCTTGTTGTTTGCAAGTCCTATAGATTGCACAACAAATTCAAGATCTTGGAATCAACTTTAAGGGTATACCCATAAAATGCGACAATACGAGTGCTATTTCTATCTCCAAAAATCATGTAAAACATTCAAGAACAAAGCATATAGATGTGCGACACCATTTTATTCGAGATCTATCATGTAGAAAAAGGTGATGTGTCATTGACATCCATCTCTACTGAGTTACAACTTGCTGATATCTTCACAAAACCTTTACCCGAAGATAGATTCAATTTCATAAGGTTAGAACTTGGAATGCTTAACAGGGAAGCATCGATGTAGGGGGAGCAATCATATTTTATAATATAGATCATATTCCCTACATCCAGATCTTGAAATATATTTCAAGGCCTTACTGATTCATAGTATGGTCATGAATTTATTTTCAAAAATATCAAATAATCGGATCAAATCTTTTGGTTATTATCTCGTTAGATAGTTAACTAAAAGTATTTATTTTTTTATTTTTCCGAATCGGCCTTATTTTTTGTGCATATTTATCTCTTCATTTTCAAAATTTAAAAATTGGTTTTAATTTCTTAAGATTTGAACGGGATTTTTTTTTTCAAATGAATTTCTATAGTCTCAAGATCTTCTCTCTCTCCTATTTATACCGGCCCTCCCCCTCCCTGATAAATCACTCCTACTCTCTCTAGTCTCTGCACTCCCCCCTCTCTGAATTCCCACTTTCCCAAAATCTCTCAAACCCCTAAATCACCATGACTCCAAAGCGCTCCTCCACCTCCTCTCCCGAGTCGGCATCCAAGAAGTATCGCTCGGCGGATTACAAATGCAAGGTTGTTGAGGAGTACAAGGGCAAGGCAACCCTCGTGCAACTGGAGACCGACTCCGACAGTGAAGACATTCCGCTCTCTCGCCGTCAGTCCAGACAAGGGAATCGTCCGCTTCCTCGAAATCATCCCCGGCAAGTGAACCGTCCGGCTCCAAGGAAAGTGCGGCCACAACACCGTCTCCGGTCTCCTCCCGCTGACTTTGAGGTAACTTCTGAAGCCCTAATTTCTTGGTTTGGAAATCACACGAAAGCTGGAATGTGAAATGACGGTTTTGCAAACCGGCCTATGAGCTTTTGCGAGCATGTGGATCTATAATTTCTAGAATCCATGGGTCTCCCTTTTGTCAATTTGGTCAAAATTTCAAATATTTGGACCCTCTTGAACCATGGCATTGTCGCTTTCCTTGCCTTACCTGCTTGTTTTTGGTAAATCTGTCTACTCACCGTGAGAAGGGGGTTCTAACCCTCAAATCTCAGATAAAAAACTGGCCTATAACCCTCATTGTTTCCTCACTCGCCATAATCCTTGGTGTGCCTGAAAAAGTTGGCACCAAATCCTTTCCTCCAAAGAACGTTTGTCTATCCCGTGCTCAAAAAGAATTCTTTGTGAGACCAATTTCTTCAGAAGCCTCCTTCTCTAAACCTAAACCAAAGCAGACTCACAATATTCTTACCCTTGAAGCCAAACTCGTGTTTACTCTTCTTGCTCGTTGTGTTTCAGTCCAAGAACAATTCTAGGGAGCTTATCACTGATAACCTCTTAGAACTCCTCTATCTCATCATGGCTGGTCTTGAGATAGAAGTTCCCAACCTTATCCTCTCCTACATGCTGCACGCCTTTAACACACCATGACTGCTCCCCTCCCCCATGCAAACCTTTTTCCCAAAATCTTTGAGTTTTTTGAAATTGACACCTTGGGAGAAGAGCAAGTTACTCGCAAAGGATGTATTGATGAGGAGTGCTGGAGACGGCTTGGCATTGACAAGAATCTGGCTGGAAAGTGGATTCTGAAGACACCTCTCCACGGTGAAAATTTCACCTTGGAGCAGGGGATCGGAAATCTGGAGGTTGAGGTGGATGCTCTGAGGAAGAACCTAAACGTTGCCCGTGCTGACATTGTTGACAGGCATGACAGGATTGACAGCACCCATGAGCGGCTCATGATAGTGGATGAAAAGTTGAACCAACTTTTGTTCCTGACTACTTTGAATCACAAGGCTACCACCTTCATCATGTCGTTGGATGGTGACGTTGTCGACCATGTTCAGGATGTCTGCAAGAACGTGGTTCTTAACTGCGAATGCAAGGTCCTCAAATGATACATCATTGACGGAGGGAAAGTCGTTGATTTACCTCATCAAAAATAAATCCTAAACGAACAAACTAGTATAGTATGCAAGTAAGGGGTCGAACCCTAGAGAATCAAGTATTTCTAAATATTGTATATTTATCAATATAAAAAGAAAGGATTTTTATGAATAATAAAAGAAAACAATATTGACAAAAGCAAATAAATGATAGAAGAAAAGCGTTTTCACCTACAAGATCTCGACTTTGGTTGGTTTTATTGGTCATCGAATCCTTTTCAAGTTATTATCTTTTCCTACGAATTCCTCCCGTCTTGGTTTAAGTAGATTAAAAGTCCTACGAGTCCAATTAATCCCTTACACCTCAATGCAACCTTAACACGGTCAAGATTTAACAAAGAGATAGCAAATAGTCCCAAGAACTTGAGCATATAAATAACACCAATTAAACACGGTAAATCAATATTTAGGATATATGTCAACTCCCTACATAATCATGCTTCAAAAACGGAATCCACAATCTTATGCGTGCTACTACGGAAATAACACAAATACGAAAGTATTAAATCCTAGCATGAAATCAATATTATCAAGGCCGCGAATCAAGATAACATCAATAACATAATCAATATCACACAAAGAAGTTGAAAGAACTAAAGAGGAAAAATAACTTGAATTAGAAACTTACAAACCACCAACCAAGTCTCAAAAGTGTAGGCGAAAACTAAATACTTTAGCACTCCATAAACATGAACCAAAACAATTAGAAAATTAAACTACCGTATACACGGCTTATTCTCGTCTCTCTTGCCCCTCTCTATTCTTGCCGTATGAACTATATATATAATATAGTATAAACTTTCTATAAAAATTCTATCCTAATCTATCCAACTAACTATCCTAAATTCCTAATTTATATAATATATTATTTTGACATCTAACTCTATCTAATTTAATATATGGAAAATCTATCTAGTAATATGGTAACATGAAGAGCTTGATGCAGATGATACACGAAGATTGTGTATGGAGAGAGAAGAGAGAAAAAAGAAACCTAGCCTCCCCCAACCTAAAGAACACAGCCACCCATCTTTTCCAGACAAACTCCACCAGAAGGGAACCCTAGATCTCAAGCCACCGCCGCACTCGACCCCTCTCAGCCACCCCGAACCAGATCCACGGACTCCGACGCCGACCACCACACCTCGTCTACAAAATAGAAACGCAAAAATCCCGAAGAAAAAGCCCGGATCGAGATATAGAAACACAAAAATCCCAAAGAAAAAGCCCGGATTGAGATATAGAAATCTCCAAATCAGAACTCAAAAAGCCCTCTCTTTCTCCCAAGTCACCAAGATCCCAACCTATAACAAAGAAACTGGGAGCAAAAGCCACTGTAAATGGCATAAAAAGAGAGATAACCGAAGGTTGAAGAGAAGGAGAAGTGAAGATGTTGAAGAAAGAAGATGGAATTTCAAGAAAAGGAAAAGGGCCCCAAAGGTCGGCTTGTCGTGGGTGGTCTGGGTCCGTGGGCTCCGGTGGGTGGTCCTGGGGGTCTATTGGGTGTTGGCGATGACTGAGGTGCGATCCCTTGAGTCTGCCCCCTTCTCGTCTTCTCGTCCCTTCTTATCTATCCCCCTCCCACTTCGAGGTTGCCCTAGTCTCCGTATACTTCGATGTCGAATAAGAGAAGACCTTCATACAGACGACGAACAAATCTATGAACCCAAGAACAGGTTTGATCCTCCTTCCTATCTATATCAGATTCTCATAACTCATATGACTCCTCTCGATACCTCTGTTCTGAAACTTGAAACCCAAAAATCCAAATTCTTTCACCAACATGAAATGGAAAAGGAAGACAAAACTATTGTCTTTGGGATTTTGGTTGAAAACCCAAAGATGAATACACAGAACTGGTATGGTGATTCGCCCCCACCCTTGAATTCTGACAAATCGGAAAAGATGAAACATGAACAGATAGACCTAGGTCTGACGAGGCCTTCGGTCCAAGCCGGAACTCCCTCCTGCCGGCGGCTAAATCTGTTGTTCAGGTGGGATGCACTAGCACTCTATAAAAAGGGTCAAATGACCTGGATGGAGAAAAAAGGTAAAAGTCTACTTTTCTTCAAATCTTTGAACCAGGAAATTTTTTCAGTTTTGATATCAGTGTTGTGTTGGGGAACTGATTTCCTCTCGACTCTCTACTGCCCTCTCGTCTGTATGATTTCTTTTGATAATTTGGATCTCAATTCTATTGAGATATTAAAGACCAGGACTGACCATAGTTGCACAACAAGTGCACAAGAACAGATTGTTCTTGATCCTAAAATGTGTCTGTTAATGGATTTATACTTGAACTGGGGCTGTCCTAGCTTCTCGTGCACCTGCGGTTTATTTGAGCATATACTCCCTCTTGATCTGATGGATCTCAGTACATTTGAAACCTCAACGATTTGGTTGGATCATAGATACGAAATACTTGAAGATGAACATGAAACTGAATTTCTCAACTGTCTTGATAGTAAAAAGGAGACAAAAAAAAAGATGAAAGAAAAGAAAACAACAAAGACTGAATTAATGGCCTGTAGTGAACTAATGTGCCAATGGATATGGTTGCAGGAGCCTACCCAGGCATCATCAACTGACAGGAATAGAACACAAAGGCCGGAGAAATGGACGGCCCTAGAACAAAAGAAAAAAGTAGGAGAGTACAACAATCCCACTATGCAATTGAAGCCATTCTCTTGCAACAGAATTCATCGAAAAAATCCAATTAATGTTCATTCGATCAAACAACTTAGGTGTGTTTGCATAAACACAAATGAACTCACTCTTGATACTAGCTGGTTGATATGGTTGAATCCCTCCTCACTCTATCCTTATCCGCTTAAGAGCTGGAAAAATAAAGATGCAAATCCAATATGGATGCAGCACACTGGAATTAGACCGAATCAGAGAAATGAAAAAAATGCACAAACGGTATGCTGTATTGCCAAAAACCAACTGAAAAGGGAAGACATATGCGCCAATACAGATAGAAAGATTGATCAAACTTTTGGTGCGAAACCCTTTACTCGCACCACGAACAACTTCCTTGATCCAAGAAAAATTATGGAACAGAACCTCCCAAATCACATAGGTTAATATGAGATTATGCTCATGGAACATATGCGGAATAGGCCGCCAAAACCTATAGACGGAAATAGAATCATTTTGTAAAATTGAGAAAATCCAAGTAATTGTGCTACTAGAAACAAAAACTGAACAACAGCCAAAGGAGACGGCTTGGAAAAAAGCTGGATTTGATCATATGATTTGGGCCCCGGCAACCGGAAAGGCGGGAGGATTATGTGTTTTATGGAAAAGTCACAATCTTCGGAATGAATCACTAGAAATGGTACATAAAGATCAAAGATTCATAGTGATCAAATATGAAAATAAGCTTAGAAACATTGATATCAATATCGTATTCGTTTACGGACCCCCTCATGAAAACAAAAAATTAAACTTCTGGAGCGGACTACAACAATACGTCCAAACCTTGGACTGCCCAGTCATGATCATGGGTGATTTAAACAAAATCCAAAATAGCGCAGAAAAAGAAGGAGGGGTGGAACCACATCCGAACAGATATAGAATATTAACAAAATTCAAAGATAGTTGCCTCCTACAGGAAGTGCCTACAACGGGAAACAATTTTACATGGAGGAAAAATAGAACCAATATCAATAACATCATGGAAAAACTTGATAGAACCTAAATACAAGAACAAATACTCACTTGGTTCCCCAACATTACAACGAAAAACCATGCTTTTACATCATCAGACCACTGTCCTATTGTAACAGAATTAGACAACCAAGAACAATACAAAGCCCAACCATTTAAATTTGAAAAAATGTGGACTACAAGAAAAGACTACCGACATGTGGTCCAACAAGCTTGGCGATCACATGTTGCGGGTTCACATATGTACAATCTGGTGAAAAAAACCCAAATAATTAAGCGACTAACTAAAGAATTAATGGAATAAGAAAACATTTGGAAATATATTTCGCCAATTAAAAGAAATTGATGAGTCTCTCATCACTCTACAGGAAAGTAACGGAATATCCCAAAATGGAAACGACAACCAAAAACAGAATAGACTAATAAATAAAAGAGATAAAATCTTATCTTACCATAAAATGTATTGGAGCCAACGAGCAAAAACAAAACATCTTTAATTGACTGACACAAACTCAGGGTATTTCCACTGAATGGCACCAGGAAGGAGAAATAGAAAATTCATAAAAGAAATTCAAAATACAGATGGCACACTAGCCACAGGAGAAGAAAATATTACAAGAGAAATAAAAAACGACTTCGAAAAAAGATTTAGGACGCAACCCATCAACCATAATCTCCTAAATGAATACCTCTCGCTCATCAACACAGAAATCACTGATGATGACAATTCAAAGCTAACTGAAAAAATATCAAACCAGGAAATAAAAAATGCGTTCTTCTCGATTGGAAAAGATAAATCCCCAGGACCTAATGGAATGACAATCGAATTTTACCAGGAATACTGGGATATCGTAGGCCCATCAGTGATAAAGGCAATCAAAGGATTTTTCCACTCTGGTCGAATCCTAAAACAAATCAACCACACTTTTATCACACTGATCCCAAAATGTGACAACCCGACAATTACAAACCACTTCAGACCAATAAGCCTGTGCTCAACAATCTATAAAGCTATAGCCAAAATCATTGCAGAAAGAATGAAACCAATTTTAAAGAAAATTATTCACCCCCTCCAAGGGGCCTTTGTATCTGACAGGGCTATCCAAGACAATGTCTTAATAGCCCATGAAATCTTCCACTCATTTAAGAATAGACGCGAAAAAGAAGGATGGATTGCCGTCAAACTAGATATGGAGAAGGCATATGATAGAGTAGAATGGGACTTCTTATTCAAAGTTCTAGAAAAATTCGGCTTCTGCCAAAAATTCCGAACATGGATAGAGCAATGTGTCCAGACCGTCTCCTTCTCAGTATTG
This sequence comes from Persicaria maculosa, assembly GCA_963922045.1. Taxonomy (NCBI): domain Eukaryota; kingdom Viridiplantae; phylum Streptophyta; class Magnoliopsida; order Caryophyllales; family Polygonaceae; genus Persicaria; species Persicaria maculosa. The sequence goes on along the minus strand of OY998259.1, from coordinate 20,955,128 downwards.
GTTAATGACAGCCCCACGGACCCCTTTATACCAGGGAGAGGGATCAAACAAGGAGACCCACTCTCACCCTATCTATTCATCATAGGAGCAGAAATTCTTGCTAGGAAACTACAAACCGCTTCAAACCAGTCAGACAAATCCATCGGATTCAAAATATCTAGATCAGGCATGAAAATCCCCTTCCTATCATTCGCGGACGATATGATGATATTCGCCAAGGCAAACCAAGACTCGTGTTGAACAGTGAAGAATATTATTGACGACTACTGTGCCCTATCAGGACAAAAGGTCAATTTCCACAAATCGGCCTTTCAAACTACCCCAAAAGTGTCGAACAACACAAAACAACTAATCCAAAGCACGATCCATATCACAAACCAGATAGCACTTGATAAATACCTTGGCTGCCCAATTATCAATGGTCGAGTCAACCGAACCACATTTGAAGAAACAGTAACCAAAACCAGATAACAACTCACGAAATGGAAAGCCAACTCCCTTTCACAAGAAGGAAGGGCGACCCTAATAAGATCAAACTTGGCAACTAAGCCAAATTATATCATGCAAAATTTTATGCTCCCCACAACAATCCATAAAGAACTGGACCAAATAAACAGATGCTTCTTCTGGAACAAAGACCAATCATTTTCCCCCCTTATTGGTTAGGACAAAGTGTGCAAACAGAAACGATTGGGAGGCGCAGGAATACATAAAACAAAAGATATGAACCAAGTACTACAAATGAAATTGCTTTGGAAAATCTTAGCAGAACCATGTAACCCGTGGGTCCAAGTGATCAAAGAAAAATATTTGAAAGAAACCCCCCTCCTTAAATACCAGCGAAAAGGTAACTCATCTTGGCAATGGGCCAAACTAATGGAACTAAAAGAAGAATTCTGTAAAGGACTAATATGGCAAATAGGAAATGGGAAGATGATCAATTTTTGGAAAGACATCTGGCTAGACGAAAAACCACTACAAGGTCTACAACATCCCAACATCACAATCAACGAAAATGACAAGGCGGAAAAATACATCGACATCAACAAGAAATGGAATATTGATGAACTATCTAACATCCTTCCGATGGATGTGGTCAACAAGATCGATAACATCTACATACCAGAACACGAAATAGAAGACAGACTATACTGGAAACCAAGTAAAAATGGCTGGTTCAACACGGCAAGTGCCCTAGCACACATCACAAAGCAAAACACGGAAGAAAGTAGTGACACGACATGGATATGGACCCTAGACACATTCCCGAAAGTCAAAAACTTCATCTGGAAACTCGCACTGGATGGAATCCCGACGAAAACAAGACTAGCAAACAAAGGCATTTATGTCCCACTTTCATGCGCTTTGTGTGATCGGACGGATGAAAGCCCTATCCATCTCTTTATCGAATGCCACCACACCCTACAACTGATTCACAAAATTGACCCAAACATTGAAAAAGTGATTCGAGAAATTGACAACAGAAACAAATCGATCAAAAACATTTTATGTGAAATTTTTACTAAACTCAACCACGAGCAGAAAGGAAGACTTGCGACGACATGGTGGAGCATGTGGACAAGCAGAAATCGAAAAGTATTTGAAAACCTCAATACAACATTCATACATACTATGGAGAATTATACCAAACAACAAATACAGAACTGGCTTAACTCCAAATTGACCTTTGAAGAGGAGTCCACATGCCACAACCAGAAAACTCAGACAACTCAACCACGGAGAAGAAGAAATTTGAGATGGAGCAAACCAGATGAGGGATCTATCAAAATTAATTTTGATGGATCCAAATTATCTTCGGGTGAAGCTTCTGCAGGTTTCATTATTAGGGACCATAGTGGGACAGTCATTGCATGTGGCGGCTCCAAATGTGGACACATCTCAGCATTAGCTGCAGAGGCTCTGGCGATCAGAGGAGGCATCGCCAAGGCGAAAGAGTTCCGACTGCCCAACATCATAATTGAAGGCGACAGCTTGACCGTCATCAATTGTTTGCGAGGTCTGTGGTGTTGACCGTGGGAGATCGAGATGCTGATTTCTGATACCCTGCTTCTACTCTAACAATTTGCTAGGGTGCAATTCAGCCATGTCTTCCGGGAGGTGAACTCGACCGCCGACAGGATCGCGCGTCTAGTCCACACAACGCACACGCGGGACCTCCTTGCTGATACTGCTCTACGTGTTTTCATCCGCAAGGATGCCCTTGGATGGTGGTCCAGCAGGGCCTGACCCCACCCAAATCTTTACCTTATAAAAAAAAATGAAGAGCTTGATGCGGCAACACTGGAAAGTCATGTGGGCTCCTCTCATCCGACTCCGGACAGCCCAATCGGCGGTCTTTGATCCATATTGTCAATCCGTAATGTGCACACTTCGTACCTCGTTTGACTCTCTGAAATTTATTCCGAATTTGCTCCAAAATGTCTGAAATAGATAAAAACACACGTGTAGACTCCGAAAACCAAATAATACCAAATTAACTATAAAATATGTAAAATATGCATGAATATAACATAATATAATATGCAAAGTTATAACTAAAATAGAGCCTATCAATCATGCACCCACTCTTTCCAGAGCCATCTATCCCGACTTTGGAAGAATATGGCGTGGTGAAAAAATGGCGTGACGTAGAGGCAAGGAGGTTGGCCCAGATGTGGGCAAATCATCACGTTCTGAATGCCACGAACCGATGGAGGCAGGAGGTCTACAACTCCCAAAGAGCTCCAGAAGATGTTCATCCTCGCTATGGGGAGTGGTATGGCAAGGTGGTGGAGCTCTCGGATGATGATGAGTGATTGTCTTTCCTATCTTTTGTTGTTTTCTCAACTGTTTCTACTGCTTTTGAACTCTTTCTGTTGGTATTTGAACTGGTTTCTTCCCCTCTTGTTGAAAGACAAAAAGGGGGAGAAAATTTGGTGGTGTGGTATTCTGTTTTGTTGGTTTATTTTGCTACTGATGGGTTTGTAAGGCCTTGATTGTGTTTTGTTGGCCTTATTTCGACTTTTAGGTTTTAAAACTAAAACTTGATCCAACATTGCTATAATATGTTGGCACTATGTATATGATTATATATCTGCTTGTTATTATATTTTGAACAGGTGCACAAGTTTTGTCTTTCATCAAGGAGGATATTGTTGAGTCCACCTTGATGATAAGACCTTATGTCCCTCCGTCTCAAATTAAGTGTCTTTTGACTTTTCGACACGCTTTTTAAGGAGCGAAAAACTCTATAAAATATTATTTTTTTAATTAATTTTTTTATATAATTTGATACTTATTAGTAATAAGTATAACATTATATAAAAAATTAATTAAAATAATAATATTTTATAGAGTTTTTCGCTCCTTAAAAAGCGTGTACAAAAAAACAAAAGACATTTAATATGAGACAGAGGGAGTAGTTAATAATAAGACCTTACTGATTGATGAAAGCCAAAACCTTGGTTTCCAGGTTTTGGTAAGGCCTTACCTATACTGGCTCAAGTTTTACACAAGCTCAGTTTGAATGGGCTTATTATCTGGACCAATATGTTATGGGGTCTAGATTTATTTTATGGGCCAGTTTTGAATTCAGGCTTCGGTATATATCTTTGGTTTCATTATTTTAAGTTCTATCTTATCTAACCAATTATATGATAGTTTGTTTGTTGAGATCTTCAAGGGATTTGGTTGAACAAGTCTTCTGATGCCTTCAACGTGTCAAATCAGCTAAATCCCAGGCGTAGCTTCTAGAATGATTTTCAAACGCTGAAGCTTCTCTCAGGCGTATTTTTAGCAACGTTTCTCAACAACATTGAAGCCCTAGTTCAAACGTTCGAATTCGTTCCTCTCGGATAGGCTGGCCTTTATAAGGAGGTCAAGAGGATAGCAGCATACACAAGCTTCACCCCTAACGCATAAAGTCTCCTGCAATCATTTGTCTCCTACAAGCATCGATCTCACATCTCTCCTTGTTTAAGTGCTTTTATTCTTTGAGTGTGTGTGAGGTTTTCGTTGAGCTTTATAGTACAATTCATTAGTTTTATACTAAGGGTACTTTACCCAAACGTATAAGATACTTCGGTATCGGTAGGACTTTGTTTCACTGGTGTGTTTGGGTAGCTAAATAGGAAGTGTGAGGTTTCTAAGTTTAGAAGAGGGAAGGTCTTCTAAAGGTTGTATGTAGAACTCATAGGAAGAAGTGAAATAAAGTTGTTTTGAATCCTACGGGTTGGATAACCCTAGGCGGGGACGTAGGCAAAGTTGTGCCGAACTTCGTTAGCATATCGTGTGGTCTTTCTCTTATGCTCTTTAGCTTTATTGTTTATCTTTGCCTTGCTAATTATTCATCATTTTATTCTTATCTTGTCTCTGTGTTTTTTATAAGGTCTTATCTCTGGTTGTTAAGGTCTTACTATTTCTGAGATTGCGAAAAAATCTCATACTCTATTCATCCCCCTCCCCCATTCTAGAGTATTTGTTTACTTTTTATCTGCCTATTCCGCACTTCAGAAGAAAACTGAATCCACCACAGAAACTCTCACGAAGAAAACGAGGGAAACAGATTACCTGTTGAAGATGATCGGGCCACTGGAGACCTCGCAATCGCACACAGATCAGCGTTCGCAACTTGAGATCGGATTTCTGGCGACAATCGCACACAGATCGGGTCGCCTCTAGAGATCATTGTCCGCCTTCATTACGAAGTCGCTAGAGGCCCCGCAATTGTCAGGCTCTGCTCCTCCAACCTCAAACACCTCAATCTCATCCGTGACTGGCTACCGTATGTAATCATACATATGAGATCCATGACATTTAACATCTTCACATTATTAAGGGAGAAGAGGGAGGAGGAAGGAGCATATCGATTGCCGTCATCGTCGTCGTTGGATCTCGCTGTTGCACAACATAGAAGCGGTTCTCGCCACCGCCTTCCTTCGCTCCCACGTCGTCGCATATTTGCATCCACTCGCTCTACGCCGCTCGCGATTTCTCTGATTTCTGGCGATTTCATCATCACACACCCCTCTTCAGCACAGAGCTGATGTTGGAGTAGGAAGAGCAACCATGGAAACGGAGGAGGAGCGAGAGCGAGGGAGAAGACAAATCTAGAAACGGAGGAGGAAGAGCGGTCATGGAAACAGATAAGGAGGAGCAAGAGCAAGGGAGAAGACTATTTTTGGATCTGAGATTTGGGGGTGGCCGGTTTGGATATGAGATTAGCGTTAAAAAAAATAAGATGGATAGTTTGCTAAATATTCTAAAATCATGGACACTCTCCTAATCTGGCAAAACGCAAATTTTCTCATTTCTAATTAACAATAGAGTAAGTATCTGATACCTTGTAAACTCAATATTAAAAACGTATTATAAAAACAATCGATCCACCCTAAATGGTTGAATGGACTAACCGTCATGATATGACAAAAACCCATATAAAAAAATAAACAAAAAATCCCCTCAACCCTTGGAGAAGCAGCATCATGCTCGATGTGGAAGGTCCTAGAACGGTAAGCGAATAGTGATCGAGAATATGGGATTGTGGAAGTTAACACGACGTCTCACCGTTGGAAGACATAGAGCAGAAATCCACGATAATATAAGAGACGATTCTTAAAAAAATACGGATCACATGATATTTTTCTTAGATTTTTGAAGATCTGAAAGTCTGAAACACTGCCGTGTTAAAGCCGAATTAAAAGTTTCTACCAAAATTTGGACCAAAAAAAAAAAGTTTCTACAAAAAAAAAAGCCGAATTAAACACGTCCTCTGATTCCACTACAAAATATTTCGGTTGGGCACCCAAAAAGGTGTTATACTTTCGTGCCCTAAAAACGGAAGTGTAACTGAAAGATAAATTTATAACTTCCGTTTTTTAAACACGGGAGTTCTAAATATTAGTTGTACTTCCATTTTTGAAAAACGAGGAGTACAACCTTTATTTTTGCCTTCCGTATTTCAAAAACGAAAGCTATAAAACTAGGTTGTACGTTCGTATATCAAAAACGGAAGTACAATTTTAACTACACCTCCCCTCTTTCAAACACGGGAGTACAATTTTAAAGCCCCTTTAAAAAGGTTTAGGAGATTTAGTTATGACTTCCGTTTTTTTATAAACGAGAGTGTAAAAGTAGGTATAATTCTCATGTTTAAAAAACGAGAGTACAACTATTTTATGTCTCCCGTTGTTTAAATACGGGAGTACACTTTTTAAAGTATTTTGTAAACAAACAAGAGTTTGATTTTAACTTGTTTTTAAAAAAAAAAAAATGGAAACACACATAAGTTAAATGAATAAATTGTAATGGTTACCCCTTGTACGTTTTGTTAATAAATTATATTTTAGTATATCGTATAAGAGTAAGTACTCTTCTTTACATACTGTTTATTACATAAGTTACATTATTTGTACTTATTTATCCAATAAAGAGTAAATAATCAAATATATTGTATAAGTTAAATTTTGATATACTTTAATATACTGTTTTATAAATATTTGATTTTTTTTTATAAAAACTGGTTAATATAATTAATAAAAAATCAAATAATAATAGAAAATAAATAATAAATAAAATATAATAAAATCCTTAAAATTCAATTAGTTAAATTTTGATAATTAATGATTTGTGATACTTTACAATAACATGTATATTGATCCAAAAAAACTCAATCAAAATTATGTTAAACTAAACTTCTTTTTTTTTTTGATAAGGCAAGCATTCGAGGGTCAGACATGTCTAACTCCTCGAGTGGCCGACAAGTCGGCAGACGGCGAACCGTCAAATATACAACAAACTAAATAACACAAATTAACATAGATGAAAGAAAAACCCAATCAACCCATAAAGTTAAACTAAACTTAGGTTAAACTTGTATAAAAGTATATGTGAGATTAACCGATATATTCTCAAACAATTAGCTTAAATAGAACATAAAAACTGAATACTTTTGAGGTTGTATAAAATAATGGGGATTTAATTTTGTTCACTGACTTAAAGTCATGGTAAAGAGGAAGAAAAATAAATAAAATATAAAACCGATCAAAATTTTAATTTTAAATGAAATTCAAAACTTATCTTTGAATGCAAATGAAAGGTTTATTGGTTTTGCGAACCAACATTCAAAGCTTTTGATCACCCAAGAATGCAAATCCCACATTAAACGTCATCTCAGTTCAGTACTTGTTAGCCCAATTATCTCAAACAACGGCAAATCGTACCTAAATCATAGTCATTTTCTAAATTATATGATTCAATTACAAACAATAAAATTAGAATAATGTCTACATTACCAAAACTTAAGCTTACCTGTTGGTCTTATAGGTTGCGTCCATAATCATGACGTATGAGAATTTCTTCCACAACTCTAGTGAATCCTTATGAGCAAATGCTAAGTCTTGCAAAGACCCATCGGGACGAAGCCTGTGACTGAAAGTGAATTTTCGATACGCGAGCATATTGTGGAGGTGTTGCATTGGGGTCATATCTTGCATCTCATTCTTCTAGATTCTCGCCCTTGCATTATAAATTTGTCGTCCCGTACTCAAATTCTCCTTGAAAGTATTTTTCAATGTCGCAAGAAGGGGAATTGGCTTTACTCCTCCAAATGTCAAATCTTTCACTAGTTGTATCTCCTCATTCGTCAATCGTCCCACCATCTGATGACCTTGCCATCTAGGAGGCAGTTTATGGTTATGCATACCACACTCCACTTTCAGCCGCCATACATTTCTTTCGGCTTCCCAACCATACAACAAAAATGGACAATTATTTTTTTCAGACCTTCCATCACGCGGGACTATTACTGGTACATCAACACCTCTAATTTTCTTCTTAAGATTTCTATTTTCTCCATATTTTTCACGTCCAAAATATACTGAGCCGTATCGAGTTGCCGAGCTATTCCAAGATTTTACAATTGTGAGAACAAAGTTGTTCACAAAAGCAATCTGTCGAGCCCATTCTAACATCGATTTTCTATCCCTCCAGTAATAATTATTCGCAAAACAAGACGAATAATCAAATCGAACAATGTTCATTCTATCAAACTGAAAACAATTGAAATAGAGTTGAAAATAATCAAATTTCACGAATTGAATCAATATTATCATTAAATTCTACTATAAAAGTTCATAAATACCTTAATACTAATATTATTGTTGACTCCTTCGTTACCATTTGATGCGTGGTTTGACATTCTTCTATGGAGTTTGGCGCAACTAGGGCAAAATACCCGTTATCGAGCATATTCGTCATATTCATACCCTTTTTTGACCGAAAAACAAAATAAAAAATCATACCCTTCCGTTTTCTAAACATGGAAGACAAACATCTATTTTAGACTTCCGTATTTAAAAAACGGAAGGCAAAAAGTAGATTTCTCCTTTCGGTTTTTAAAAACGGAAGGCAAAAAGTAGTTTTCTTTTTTCGTGTTTTAAAAACGGGTTTAGCGAAAGGTATAAAGTTGATTTGACCTTCCGTTTTTTAAACACGGAAGTTATGCATTATATTTTCCAAAAAAAAAATTAATATAGCACAACTTTCATTTTTAAAAGACGGAAGGGTATTTTCTTTTTTAGTGTCCCACCAATTTCTTTATGGTGCGGTTAACAACACCCATATGCTCAAGAAATCGGATTTTTTGGATTTTTTAGGGAACCTGGAATAGTATAAGAAATGTAAGAGGTAAGTAGGGGTGGAAATGGGTCGGGTGATGGATGGGTGGAGCCATTTTTTCACCCGACCCGTCACAAAAAAAATTCACCCGACCCACCACCCGTCCGTCTAATATTTCACCCATCACCCGATCCGTCGGGTGAATCGGGTGGGTCGGGTGGGTAATCGGGTGAAGTAAATTAAAAGAAAAAAAATTCATAGGTTATACTTAGAAATCGGTCATATTTGATATTTTCACAAACCACGTCAACGTGAAAATCTTATTAATTGTATAAAAGGTTTATTCATACATTATATCATTATCCTCATCTTACAAAGTTAGAATTAAAAGTTTAATATCAAATCAAATGAGATGAATTTTAGCCATTTGCTAAACTCGTAGTTATAAAAAGGAAAAATAATTTGGCTAAATCATGTCTTTAACACACTAAATGCTAAGTCGTTGAAATGAGTAAAACTGTTAACATTCTACTAGTGTATGCAAAACAAATAAAATAATTTTTTTTAAAAGATGTGATATGAGGTTAAATAAAAATAAGTTTATATTCTTTTAGATTTTTTTGCACAAAAACAATTAGAGAATAGAGAAGATATATAGAATTAGAAAAAAAAAAAGAAAAATATGTAGTTATGTTAGGCTATATTTTTTTATAAACTAAGATTTTTTTTAAATAATCGGGTGGGTTAGCGGGTGGTTAAGCGGGTCGGGTAATGGGTCGGGTGATGGGTCGGGTAATGGGTGAAAAACATATCACCCATCACCCGACCCATCACCCATTTCACCCACCCATCACCCATCCATCACCCGGTTTTTTTTGGGTTTTCACCCGTATAATCGGGTCGGGTGGATCGGGTGAATCGGTCACCCACGGGTGATTTCCATCCCCAGAGGTAAGGAGATAGGTGGACAAACAAGACTTTATAAGTCGGCTAATGACTGCTTCACGTGTGGAGTGGATCCCCCAATTTCTCTTTTTCAAATTGATAAGATTCCATATGAATCCAATATTCCAACCCTCATGGCACCTTTAATTATTTTCATTTTCAAAATAAATAAAAATCAAAGATTAACATATATTGTATTTTGCTAAACCATTTTATTTTAGGGTATTTTTAAAATATAATTATCTTCAAGTCTCAACTTTGATAGTTAACTATATACTCCGTATTCAGACTCGCAGTTGAGTTTACAAATAAATCCATCCATTTAGCGTGTTTGGTAAAATGGAGGTTTTTTAGGGGTTGTGGTTTTTTTAGGGGTTTGAGTTTATTTGGTGTATTATGGAGGTGTGAGAGGTGAAGTTTTTTTTAAAAAAATAACCTTGAAAAAACCTAATTGGTGTTTGGTGGATATAAGAGGTTGAAGATATATTTATGGGCAAAATGACATTAATGCCCTCATTTTTTTTGGTCATCCCTTGCCCATTGCCCTCTTTTGTTCTCTGTGTTGGATTGAACAAACAGAAGCGGCGTTGAAAACCCTAGGCCGGGTCTCCTTCTTCCTTCGGCCCCTGCTGAACTCGGGGTGGTTGTGGGGTCGTGGGTATGGTGGTGTGACTGGTGGCGCAGCCATCGCCTCCTTCTCCTCCTCCTTCCGAGCTTCCGCCTCCTTCAGGTTTTCCTTCTTCCCCCAACCCAGTCGTCGCCTCTTTCTTCCCCAAATTCTCCTCCTCCTCCTCCTCCTTCCGGCTCCCTCAATCCCCTCCAATTGTAGCAAGATTTGATGAATCAAATCTCCAATTGATTCAAATCACAATCGGATGATGAATTTATGGAGTTTCGATGGCTTGCATAATCTGCAGAGGAGATTGAATTGAAGTGGGAAAGGGGGTAAAAGCCTGGATTCGGACCCAAACTAATGGCGGCGAAGGCGAATTGATGGTCGGCAAGAGTCGAGGACTCCAGGCCGAGGATGAACAACGCCGATTGATGGTGGTGGAGTCGAACTGAAGAAGAACCAGGTGAGAGTGGGGTAAATTGGAACAAACCCCCCAGAAAAATAACCTCAAACTCCATAATCTACCCCCCCCTAAGGTTATGAAATCAGCCAAAATAACCTGCAACTTGAACTCATTGAAGCTGCAGCGAAACCTGCTATCAAACGCCAGGATGAAGAGGTTAATTTTTTTTGAAACCTCCGAAACCTGATATAACCTGCTATCAAACACACCCTTAGTGGGAATTCAACTTTGCCTAGACAACATGCATCCATTTTTTAGGCAACTTTATTAGACTTTTTTTTTTTTTGATTAGGTAAAAATTCAGATGGGATGAACCCTATCCGAAAGCATCCTGGCGGATGAGGTCGAGAAGACCTGTATCTAGGTATAGCTCTGGCCCCCTGGTAGAGTAGCAAAGGTGTGCAACCTTATCCGCTACCCGGTTACTAATGCGGGGAATATGAGATACCTCTTCGTTATTTATTTCTCGGAGAATGGCTTGGATATCTGACATAACCATTTCTATTTCCCAAGGGCACCCAACTTGAGTTTGTAGGTAGTCCGTGATAATCTTTGAGTCTCCTTCTATTATGAGATTAGTTATCTTTAATTCTCTTGCTTTTTCTATCCCAAGACGTAGGGCAAGAGCTTCCGCCATGAGAGGTGACTGTGCTCCGATAGTTTTACCACCAATGTTGATAAGGTCGCCATACCAATTTCGGATGATGTACCCAATGGAACTGTTTGAGGTTGATTTAAATGATCCGTCAAAGTATAATTTGTATTTGCCAGCCGGGGGTTTTCTCCAGCGGTAGATTTTCCTATTGTTCTTAGTGAGACTTTTCCCCTGATTTTGTTTATGTAGGCCGTCATTCTCCATCTCATTCCATCTACTTGCTTTTCTCCAGTTTTCAATATTGTCCTTGATCATTTTCTTAATACCCTCAGCAGAGGGGATGCTTTCATTTCTAAAGATTGCTTGATTTCTTATAAACCAAATGGTCCACCATCTGATTGCCATCTGTTGTTTCTTCTCCATAGGGAGGGTGGAACCTAAAATTTGTAGAATTTGGTCCATATTTCTGTTTTCTGAAATAATGGTGTTAATACTTTGAGATATTTGTCCAGGGAATTGTTGTTGGAAATTGTTGATAGGACACGTACTCTATGAATATAGGTGGATATCATCTTCTGCGGACTGAATGCAAAGGGTACACATGCTCGGTACCGATACCCCTTTTTGTGCTAGGCGGGTAGGCGTGGCAAGGCCTTTTTGTTTTACTTTCCATATGAAGTTCTTAACTTTTGGAGGGGCGTCAAGTTTCCAGATCCATGAGAATTCATCTGATGGTCTTTGTGGTGTGGATGAGATTAGGTTGTAAGCACTCGCTGTTGTGAACCAGCCTTTTTTGGCTGGCCACCAATACAATCTGTCTCTAAAGGGTGTGATTGGTAGGGGTATTTTCATGATATCCTCTATTATGGGTTCAGAAAGCACCGACTCAAGTTTCTCCTTCCACCATTGTCCTCCTATAATGAAGTCGCTCACGGAATCATGTGGGTTAATGTTGTGTTGGGAATCTATTTTGTCTTTTAGAGGTGTCGTAGCAGCCCAATTGTCTTCCCAAAACTTAATTGATTTCCCATCCCCCAGCTGCCAGATAAGTCCCGTTTTAAATTTTGGGATTAGAGCACTCAGTTTCGACCATTGCCAGGAGGCATTGCCTTTTCTAGAGTAGGTAAGGATGTGACTGTCTTTTAGATACTTGTATTGTATGATTTTGACCCAGTTATTCTCTGGTTCAGCCAAGATTTTCCAAAGAAGCTTTAGTTGGAGAGCTTCATTCATGTCTTTGCTTTTTCTAATTCCCAATCCTCCACCCGCTTTTGATTTACATATTTTGTCTTAGCTAATTAATGGGCTATGCTGAGCGTCTTTGTTCCAGAAAAAGGTTCTGTTGATTTGATCTAATTGTTTATGGACCGCTACTGGGAGCATAAAGCTTTGCATCGAGTATAGGGGTTTTGATGATAGATTAGACACTATTAGGGTTGCTCTGCCTTGTTGTGATAGTGCATTTGCACGCCATTTGCTCAATTGATCTTTTGATTTACATATCAGTTCGCCAAAAGTTTCCTTGGTAACCCGCCCATTTATGATGGGACAACCTAGGTATTTCTCCAGATTTCGTTCTAGGGGGATGTTCAGTATCCCTTCTAAGTCTCGGGCTCTTGATCTAGGAATTCCTGGGGTAGTTTGAAAGGACGACTTGTGGTAGTTTACTTTTTGCCTTGAGAATTTACAGTAGTCCTCAATTATCTCTTTAACTTTTATACACGCAGAATTACTTCCTTTTGAGAATATTATTATGTCGTCTGCGAAGGCTAGGAACGGAATGCAGGGGCCCGAATGGCCAAATTTAAATCTGATGCTGTTGTGATTAGATTCTGCCTCCCTTGAGAGTTTACGAGCAAGGACTTCTGCCCCAAGAAGAAAGAGAAACGGGGAGAGGGGGTCCCCCTGCCTCAAACCCCTAGAAGGTTTGAAAAGTTCTGTAGGACCGTTGTTTACTAAAACAGAGAAGGATACTGTAGTCACACATTCCATAATTATATCCACAATTCTTTGGTTGAATCCGAATTTCTGGAGCACTGCTTTTGTGAATTGCCAATCTACTCTGTCGTATGCTTTTTCCATATCAAGTTTTATTGCAGTCCATCCCTTGGAACCTTTTCTAGTGCGAAAGGAGTGGAATATCTCGTGTGCTATTAGGATATTGTCTTGGATTGCTTTGTCGGAGACAAAGGCGCCTTGTAGTGGGTGTATAAGTTTTCCTATTACCATTTTTAGTCGTTCTGTTATTATTTTTTAGATAATTTTATATAAGGTAGAGCATAAGCTAATCGGTCGGTAGTGTGTAGTCATGGAGGGGTTATCATTTTTTGGTATGAGGGAGATAAATGTGTGATTTATTTGTTTTAACATTTTGCCAGAATGGAAGAAAGCTTTTGTAGCCCGGATGATATCAGTGCCAACAATGTCCCAATATTTTTTGTAGAACTCAGCCGTCATTCTATCAGGCCCGGGGGATTTGTTGTTCCCTAGTGAGAAGACTGCTTTTTTTTATTTCACTATTTGTTGGTTGTTGAATAAGTGATTTGTTTTCCTCTTCTGTAATGACAGGGCTGAGTTCTGAGAGGTATTCTTCCAATTGGGGGGGTATTATACATTTGTTCTCGACTAAATCTTCTTTCAAAGTCTCTTTGAATTTCCTTTTAAATATTTTCGTCGCCTATTATGTTAGTTCCTTCTACTGAGGTAATTGTTCTGATTATCTTCCGATTTCTTCTCCCTGTGGCAACTCTATGGAAATAGGTGGAGTTGGTATCGGCTAGCTTTAAGTGTTTAGATTTAGCTCTTTGGTTCCAGTATGTTTTATGGAAAAGGAGTAGTTTTTCTCTTTTAGATAAGAGAGTTTGTTCTTTTTTGTATGATTCGAGGTTTTGATTAGTTTGTTGAATTGATTGTATTTCGATTAGGGCCTCATCAACATCTTGTAGTTGCCGGAAGATGTTTCCAAATGTTTTCTTATTCCATATTTTTGCCTTTTGTTTGAGGACCTTTGATTTGTGTGTAATTCGGAACATCGCAGAGCCTGCACATGATGTTCTCCATGCTTGTTTGACAATATTTCGGAAATCTCTTCTTTGCAACCAAATGTTTTCGAATTTAAAGGGGGGTGGTTTAAAGGTAGAGGTTTTGGAGATGTTAATTGATATAGGACAATGGTCCGAGTTAGAGAATGCTCCATTTTTAGTTGCTAAAGCGGGGAACATGTCGATTATTTCATGATGGACTAACACCCTGTCAAGTTTTTCCAATATGTTATCTGGACCGAATTGTTTTTTCCTCCAAGTAAATGGGTTATCGTACGAGGGGATCTCCAGCAAGGAACACGCATCTTTAAATTCCATTATTCTCAAGAATCTATTCGGTAGCGTTTCTGCCCCTCCGCTCTTATCCGATGGTTGGCTTATTTCGTTTAGGTCTCCCATAACTAAGCATGGAATGTCGCTTTGGGTAATTAGATCGTATAGGTTTCTCCAAAAGTCCTCTTTTTCTGAGGGGTTGGGTGGGGCGTATACAAACAACATTAAGCACTCAAAGTTCTCTTTTACGTTCTCATATCTGACGCCAATAATTCTTGGGAGGTGAATAATTACCGAGATGGTTTCGTCTATGAAGGAGTTTTCATTCCAAAATAAAGCAATACCCCCGGCACGTCCAGAAGCCGGGGACCAACACATGTTTGTGAATCCCGCATTTTTCCATAGAGATTCCTTTGGTTCTGTTTCTGTCTTTGTCTCTGCTAAGATTAGCATTTGTATATGATCTAGGGTGCGCCATCCATTCATGTTAGTCCAGAAGGTTGTTTTTCCAATTCCCCTACAATTCCAATATCGTATAATCATGACCACTTTGTTTTTGCATAGGCGAGCAACAGGTGAGCCCTCCCATACCCATATCTTACTCTTTTTGAGATGTTCCTCATTTTCTTTATGGTAATCAATATTTTGCCGTACCTAAAAATGATGTCTTTATGGATTTGGGGGTTGAGAAAAGTTTGCTTCACAAATGTGCTATTTTCCAAGCCTCTAGAGCGCAAGGCTAAGCAAACAACCGGATATTGCCAATTGGATAATATTCCAATGCTATACCCATTCCAATTAGAAATGTTTAACCAACCCCTTATTCTAATGAGTTGATTTGAATCCTCCCGGAATTGTACCTCATACTTGTCACAAAAGATTATACAACCATAATATTTAGGCAACTCGTGGATCAGAAATTTAATTCTTAAGATAACCCTTTGAAGTCTGTCTTTATTATCGATAAAAGGATCATTCACTAGATTGAGCCAACTGATCAACCAACTAGTGTCAAAGGGATTAGACCAGTTTTCATGAATACAATCCTTACAAGCTAGACATGAACGATACACATAAGCCTTGGTGCTACAATAAACTTGTTCACCATTAGAGTTCCTGCACCTTACAACCGGTGGACTTACCAGATTTCTAATCACTTCTAGCAGAGATGATGCACAGGTGGTGGAGTAGGCAAGATGGAACCAGAACTGTTGAACGACATACAGAGAGCTCAAACACCTGCAGAGGTTTACACAAATTCTTACTTTGGTAATGAAAGTAGAGCTTAAAACCTTTAAAAAACCAGATTTGAGTGAATTCGCTGAAGTTAACCTTATTCCAACTGACTGAAAAAAGGCTTCTCTTGATAAAATTAGTGATTGCCCATCAAGATTAGAATTTGGACCAGAGAGATTACAGATAGTAAGAAACATCACCCATGAAAACAAGCACTCATCATATTTCTGAACAACTTTCAACTCGTGGTGACCTTTGGACTTAATGGTTTTCGACAATACTGATAAGCCCTTAGCAATGAGTGCAGGCCACACAAACCACTTTGGTGCCTAGGAACCCACGAAAATGGGCATAACAGCTTCCCTGAATTCACCTATTCTCCCAATAAGATACCAATTCTTGATCCAAAGACACATGAATGCCTGCTCATAATGCCACTGGGCATCTGCTACACATATTACTCTTAGTATGTAATTATAAAAAATCATCACTTTATAGTTGTAATCAAATAAGTTACCATTAACCCTTTTCCAAGAACTAATCCATTTCGACCTATCAACCACCAGCATACGATCCTCTACTAAATCAAACTTCAATTCAATCCAATAATTTTCCACAAGAAAACGACATAAACCACCAGAAAAAGATTTCCAAACATACCTCGTATGCTTCCTGAGTGCTTTGGCTTTCTTAGGTTCTCCATTGATTGTTTCACAAAGCAGGGATTGCTTGAGAACACAGAGGTTCTCCTGAACTTGATCTTGCAGAGCAACGTGTTTCTCCCTGATGAAGGTACGACACTTGAATGTTTTCTCAGCTTTAGATCTCAGCATAGCCAAGATAACATCATCAGAACGCAGGTATTCCTCAGTGAGTTTAAGGCCCTCCGGCATGTTTTTTCCCATTCGGGGGTTACTCATCTGGAAAGCAGGATCTTCTGCTTCCAAGGGTTTTTTGTCTTTGACCACTCCAGAAGGGGCCATTGAGGAGACAAAAGAAATTCGGTTAGAAAGGAGGAGGATTCTAGTGAATACCATCAGATAATCGAGAAAAGGGAGAGAGTGAAGATAATTCCACTGAAGCCCCAATTCAATGGGGGGAATTAGATAACGCAGAAGAAAAGAGTAAGAGAGGAAGAGAGAACGCACCCAGTAGCGCAGAAACCAGACCCCGACAAGTATTTTCTTGTAACAGAGAGATGATACGGCCATAGCAAGCCGCCGGAGACGAGAGCCACCTGGAGTCGGGCACCAACTCGCCCAATTTTCCTCCGTACAACTCGGAATCGGCCAAGGCGGAGGCCGATTATACCAATCCCCAACAGTTAACATCATCAACACCTTCAAACCGCACCCATGGGTGTGAGAACCAACCAGATTAGCCATAAGTGTCATCCACCATGACAGCTTCTTCGAAGTCCCCTTCCAGACCAACGAGAACTCGATAGCACGGGGGAACACATAGCACCCGGGAGCGAACACACGACGGCAAAGGGGGCCAACGTCGATTCTCAGAATCAAATTTCGGATTATAGTATTGAGATAGAATAGATTTAGGCTATGGGGAATTCGGGATCTAGGGTTTCTTAGAAGAAGAATCACTGCAACAAGAGAGATTGGGGGGTTTTGCTCAGCGCGTGGGGCGCGTTCTCTACTCGAGGAAGGGGTAGTCATTTTTGGTTCAGATTCTGATCCAACTTTATTAGACTCTTTAATCATTAACGTTATCTTCTAAATTTAATTAAGCCTTTTTTATTAGGTAAGAATTCGGAAATACATGTCGAGGCCGAGTATTTAGCTTTTTTGAGTGCATCCTGATAGATAAGTTAATTTTCTTAAACCTAAATAAACTTGGATTTAGGTCTCTATAATCTTGGTGTCTATGGTAAATGCCATCAAGTACATTGATTTTTTTTTTTTGAGCAAATCAAGTACATTGATGAAATTGAATACGTTATTAATGGAAACTGAATGAAAGGATGAACCTCATCTCCTTTGCTGGGTGATGGGTCAATACTCTCTTAAATAAGACAAGTGTGAGATTCCGAGAATCCCTAAGTCGGGCCGTATCAAATTGGGAGTCGTGTCGGAGTTTATTTTATTTTTGTTTATAAGGTCAGGATCCACCATTTTACATAAAAGCTTAAGCCATTGTGTAGGGGCTTCCCCCTTCCTTATATTTTGGTTTGGTTTTCATCTTGTTTTTCAACGTGGACTCCAACAACCCCAACACGCCCCCTCAAGTGTAACCCGTCTGGATCGAGTTGACACCTGAACATTTTTTTTCCCTTCCGGATCGAGACTCTCAATCTCTTTATAGCTCGCCCGGTTTTTTTTTTTTTTACGACGGGTTTCGGCATCTGAATCGCCTACCCCGAAGCCAGGAAAATCGACCCGACTCGGACCTGCTCTGATACCATGTGAGATTCCGATCTTATAAATAAAAATAAAATAAACTCTGACACGACTCCCAATTTAATACGGCCCGACTTCAGTTTTCAAAACTGTTTACTTGATTACTTCCAATGTGGTGCCATATATATTTTGATAGTTTTCTGACTTTTCTCTACTTCATTTTTTATAATGAAACTAATTAATGATATTTTTCCTAATTAAAAGATAAATCCGTTAAAATTAAGTTGGACAAAATCCTTCTAATCGAAGTCTTTTCCATTTTACTCTTTTTTCTCGATTCAGAAATGGAAAAATGGTAGTCATCTTCCTACCCTCTTCTCCTATTGGAATAGTAGTCATTATCTTCTTGGAAATTTTGTTTTACGTTGAAATGTTGCTTACCACATTTTTCAATTGTGCAACTATATACTCTATATAGTTTTCAAAGGTTTATTAAACTTTAAAGGGAAAGACAATTCGCACGGTGAAAATATCGTCATTGACACGACGGTGGCCACGGTTTCAGAAACCGTGAGAATGTTATGCGATGGTTTTGAAAACCGTCGCCATATATAAGTCTTCATTTGTCTCTCTCACATTGAACGAACACAGTTTCAAAAACTATGGGAGACATCCTGATAAAATGGACCGTCTATTGGATGCAAATGGGTACTTATGGTGACGGTTTATAAACTCATGGCCGGCCAATGGGGTGGAGAGACAAATGAGACTCATGGCGATGGTTTTTAAAACCATCGCATAAATAGTTTCACGGTTTCTGAAACTGTGGTTGTCACCTTGCCAATGGCGATAAATTGGTCGTGTCAATAGCAATTCTGAATTTAAAAGGCCTATTTTTGAAAAGATTTGTTTTTCAATATATTTTTAAAATGTACCCCCTCCGTTAATTAAAACATATCGTTTTAGACATTTGCACGTTTTTTAAGAAAACAAATAAAAGCAAACAAAAATACACTTATACCCCTAATTATTACTTACTTTTCCATTTTATTGAAAATTACAACTAACAAATCTCTAATCATTACAAGGGTAATTTTGGAGAGTGGATACTAAAATACCTAAAACGACATGTTTTTCTTAACAAGATTTTACTACTAAAACGACGTGTTTTTCTTAACGGATGGGTGTATTAGCTTTTAAAGTCTATGCAGTCAATCATGCTCTAAAGAAAAGTATAACACCAATAATAGAGTGGCTAATAAGGTTGCACATCTTAGCCGCTCTGCTAGAAACATTGACATTTATACAAACACATATCTCAGTGTTCTCATCTATTTGGATGCTCTCAGGAAGGCTCCCTATCTGAAATTTTTCGATCATAATAAAAAAGAAAAGAAAAGTATAACGCTATTATACTCTTTTTTTCTTTAAAGTATATTTTTCTTCTCTTTTGATAATTCCATCTTCATCCCAACGCTCATTAATGATTATGGAGTATATACTAAGACTTATTCATATTAGAAAGGCATTCTCTAGCTATACACGGCAGCGCTGGACATAATTTATTATGTTAAACTTTAAATCTTATATGCTACGTAACGTCCATATATCTTTGAAAATGTTATTTACATATTAAGGTAACTATGCTGGTATATATTATCATGTCATTAGTCTTATAATATATATTGGTTTTATTCCTTATTAGTTAAGTTGAATAATATGATTTAGAGTGTACAATATTTATTCTTGTACTATATTTAATAGAATTGATCATTTTTATGACAATTTAAAAATAAATGTAATCTTTAGAAAAAAAATTTGTAATCTTTAGATTAAAAAAAATGTAGTTATGGTGCTACATCGGAAAAAACTATTATAATTCTGTTGTCTAAGAAACCGTTTGAATTTTTATAATGAAAAAATATTAAATATTTATTTATCTAATAAAGTTAAGGCATTAAACTACTATATTTTATAAAATATAAAAATAGAGTAGTTAAGGAGACTTGAACCCTTGACCTTATGTATATAAACTATTCCTTAACCATTAGGCTAGAACAACCTTATTTAATTTTAAAAAAAAAACTTTTTTAGATAAAAAAAAATATTTGTAGTCATGGTGCTACATCGAAAAAAAAACTATTATAATTATGTTGTCTAAGAAGCCGTTAGAATTTTTATAATGAAAAATATTAAATATTTTTTTATCTAATAATATTTTTTATCTAATAAATTTAAGGCATTAAACTAATATAATTTCAAAATTACGAAAATAATATAGTTAAGGAGAGTTGAACCGTGAACGCATATAAATTTCCTTAACCATTAGGCTAGAATAATCTTTTGTTTTTTTTATACTAATATTTAATATATACTACGTATTAGGTTTTTTTCCTGTTTAATCGGTGCAATTATGGAGTAAAACCCAACTGACTAAACCAATATTAAAAACATCCGTAAAAATATAAAAATAGCAGAGTAAGAAACACCAATCAGTTAAAGAAAAAGGAAATAACATTATCCCAAATTCTGTCCGCGGATAATTATCCAAGAGCTGACTCATGAACAATCATCCGCGGATAGCAGAGAATAGGCACGTGGCGGCCATGCCCACCCCCCACGAGTAGAACACGTGTCGAACGGCGAACATCACGTGGCAGACCACCCAAGACCTATAAAAGCGAGAAACCTCACCAAAGAAGAGGGACTTTTCGGGAAAGCGAAGAAGAGAAGGCGGATCCAGGCCTAGTGAAATCAAGAAGAAAGAAGAGCAAGAAGAAGAATTCGTACGCGTGGAAAAGAACCTATTTCGTAGTAAAATCAGCACCGTTCACTGGACCTACTCCGCGGATACAGACTTTGTTTGTCCTTAGTATAAATTTCTACTAAGGAAAAAGACTGTTGTCGTTAATCCTCAAGATATTCAACAGCGACAAGTAAGCGAACCAATTTTCCGAATTGTCCAGAAAAAACTCGATAAGGGAAACACCTTCCAAAATAACGCCAAGGTTACTTCCCGCGGCACAGGCTGGGCCGCGTCGATTATTTCGATGCGGGTCAGATAAGCCCGTTGGGGAGATTGGTCACTTCATCGGGTAGATTCCCGGGCCCCACTAAACATGGTGGCCTTGAGAGATCGGGGCTTTTTCACTGGCGCCGTCTGTGGGAACCCCCTCACACTAAGGGGTTTCCTTTTTGATAGAAATAGACAAAAACCTTCAAACCTTTGAAAAAGTTAGGGTCCGCGTCTGAACTTAGAAATACAAATTTTTAGATATGAAAAATTAAACTTTTGATAGCGACAGATTCACGACATTAAGAAGATGAGTAATAGCCAGAACAATCCAACTCAGGACATGAGTCAAGGGGTTCACCAGGATCAGGAGGCCTCCAGCATGTATATCCCGTTGACACCACCACCAAATCCGGATGGTGAGATGGGAGATCAGCACCTCGGAACCCCTCCACATCATTATGGCAATCAGTATGGACTGGATGGAGGATTCATACCGCGGAGCTTCTGGTATTATGAAGCACGTCACGAGCAGCCTAACCCTTTTCAGCAGGAGTAGTCTCAGTACTTTTATTATTATCAGTGGGGGCAGAATCCGCGTCAACAAGGGAATAATCGACAGGAGGAGTAGTATGGAAATTTTGATAGACGTAACACTGCATACGATAATCCTAGCAACTGGAACTACGGCTTTCAGAATCAGGAAATACCGCGCCAGACATGGCAGAATGATCACTGGCACCGAGAGAATAAACATCGACGTGGGGAAAGGTCAACAGATGTTTCCACCTCTACAAAATCTGACTCAGCGGAAAAAAGAAACGAAAACGCACCAGCGGATTTTCCATTGGTGTTTACCCAATTTGTTCCGCGTCAGTACCAAAACGGTGGAGAGATGTGAACCTCATGAAATATGATGGAACGACTGATCCTGAAGATCATCTTTGCCATTTTGCAACTGCTATGGGAATAAACGAGTATAATGATGCCATGTTGTGTAGAACGTTCCCTTCGACCTTAACGAAGATCGCACTCACCTGGTTCACAAACCTTCCAAAAGGGTCTGTAGCAAATTTTACCCAGATGTCTCACATCTTCACGTCCCATTTCGGAAGTGCGCGATCGAGAAAGAAAACCATGCTCGACCTGAATTCCATTAGGCAAGGAGCTGGGGAATCCTTGGGACACTTCTTCACTCGATTTACCAGCATGGTAGTTCAGATCCCCAACTTTAATCATGAATCAGCAATTATCATACTCATGGGCAATTTAGCAGAGGGGGACTTCAAGACATATCTGTTTCAGAAGAAGCCGACTAGTTACGATGACTTAAGAGAGCGGGTGTCAAGGCAGATTGAGGCAGAAGAAGCATCCGCGTCCAGCTCTAAGGCGAATACAGGGAATCCAGGTCTCTTTGGGAAGCTTACTGGAAAATTCAGAAAAGAAAAGGCTAAGCCACCCAGGCATCATTCAGAAGCAATAGATTTTCGTCCCCGCCGCGATGAAGTGCATATGAATTTAGAAAGAGGACAGGGATCTCGCCACAGGGAAAATCACCCACGTTCCTATCATCCGAGAGAGAACCGATATGGAAATCGTGATATGAGGTCTCCACCAAGAAGGGAGAATCGACCTGACCATAGGCCACGTTGGGAGGACCGAAACCCCAGGTTTGACGAATCTCGTAATCCACAGGAACGATTTTTCAGGCAACCGGATCAGCATAGAGATCTCCCTTTCCACAACCGGGGAAGAGGGAGAGGAAGAAGGGGACGCGGAGGTAGACACCACTATACGCCTGCAGTCCAGAGATCTGTCAACCAGAGAGAAGCTCAAAAGTCAGAGGCATGCCAAATACCAGAACCTGAGGGTTTCATCAATACCCTCGCAGGGGGCTTTTCCATGGCTGGGTCCAGTAGACAGGAAAAAAGAAATTACGAAAGAGAAGGAAGACAGCCACCGTCCGTGTCAAGCAAAAGAATTTCTCTTACACAACATGAGAACATTTCCTTTTCCCCAAAGGACGCTGAGGAAGTAAGGATGCCGCACTCAGACCCCCTGGTCATTCACGCTCAGATAGCCGCCAAGACAGTAAAAAGAGTATTTATTGATACTGGGTCATCTGTTGACATCCTGTCACGGGAGGCGTTTTCTCAAATGGGAATTTCT
Source organism: Persicaria maculosa (assembly GCA_963922045.1). Lineage (NCBI taxonomy): Eukaryota > Viridiplantae > Streptophyta > Magnoliopsida > Caryophyllales > Polygonaceae > Persicaria > Persicaria maculosa. Next base: position 20,931,810 of record OY998259.1, on the reverse strand, counting down.
GCAGCATCGTTGAAACCATATTCAGGAACGCTAATCACGTTCTCGGGAGGAGAGGTACAAGTAGCAGGCACAATCGAGCTTACAGTTGTTTTGGGGACGTCCCCAAATAGACGCGTGGAAAATATTGTATTCACAGTGGTAAAGATTCCCACTGTATACAATGCTTTGCTGGGTCGCGTCTCACTCTATAAGTTCCAGATGGTAGTTTCAATCTACCACTTTGTGGGAAAGTTCCCTTTACCCGGAGGAGGAATTGGTGAGGTTCGCGCACAACAACCAGAAAGTAGAAGCTGTTACCTAACTTCTATCAAGAAGAATAAAGAAGTGATGTGTATTAGTGAAAATTGTGAATCCGTAGTCGAGGACAACGACTCGACAGAACTTTCAGAAGCTGAACTAGAGGTTAGACCTTCAGAAGTAAAAATACCTACCGCGGATGAAAGAATTACGTATACACCCTTCCCAAACCCTGAGGAGAAGGTCTACTTGGGACATGCACTGGAGACAGTAGAAAGAGTTCGAGTCTTAGAAATCATAACGAAGTCGAGAGATGTCTTTGCATGGAATCCTCGAGATCTGCTGGGTGTCCCACCCGCAATAGCTTTGCATACCTTGAGAATTCGTCCAGGAACGAAACCCATAGTGCAGAAGAAGAGAAAGATGGCTCCGGAGAAAGCTGTCGCAGCAAAAGAGGAAACTGATAAACTTTTAGAAGCAGGTTTCATAGAGGAAGTAAAGGACTCAGATTGGCTCTCAAATGTGGTTTTAGTGAAGAAATCTAATGGGAAGTGGAGGATGTGCATCGACTTCACTGATCTTAACAAATCCTGCCCAAAGGATAGTTATCCATTACCGTCTATAGATGAACTCGTTGATGGAACCGCGGGTAACAAAGTCCTTAGTTTTCTTGATGCTTACTCAGGATACAATCAGATAAACCTGAACCCTTCAGATAAGAAAGCTACAACTTTCATCACCAACCAGGGGATATTTTGCTACCGCGTCATGCCTTTCGGACTCAGGAATGGTGGAGCAACATTTTAGAGAACAGTTGACCAGGTCTTCCGTAATCAAATTGGCAGGAATGTATCGATTTATGTTGACGATATCGTGGTCAAAAGCGAGAGAGCAGAGGATCACGCGGCAAATCTACAGGAGACTTTTGATTCTCTTCGAAGAGGAGGTTTGAACTTGAACGCGGAAAAGTGTGTCTTTGGGGTTGATTCCGGAAAATTCCTTGGTTTTATGATTAGCCATAGAGGAATCGATGTAAATCCAAAAAAAGTCACGGCAATTCAGAATCTTCAACCACCGCGGACGATTAAAGAGTTACAGTCTTTAAATGGAGCAGTAAATTATTTAAGCCGTTTTTTCTCCTGCCTGGCGGACAGGTCATTACCTTTCTTTGCTCTGCATAAGAAAAAGGGACCGATACGATGGACTCCCGAGTTACAGGAAGCATTTGGAAGTTTGAAAGTTTTTCTGTCATCACTTCCCACTCTTCATCAACCCGAGAAACAAGAAGTCCTTCATTTGTACCTGTCAGTAAAAAGTGTCACCATCAGTGCAGTTTTGACACGAGAAGAGAAATTCCCAGTTTATTACATCAGTCGTACGCTGCAAGATGCTGAGACACGATATGAACCAGTAGAAAAAATGATTTTGTGCTTAATATTCGCGGCAAGGAGGTTGAGGCCATATTTCCAGGACCATCTTATCCGAGTTATGACGGACTTACCGATGCGTCAAATCCTCCACTCACCGTGTTTGTCAGGAAGAATGATGAAGTGGGCGGTCGAACTCACAGAATTTGAAATAGAATATACCCCGCGGAAAGCAGCTCTCGCTCAGGTTTTAGCCGATTTTATTGGCGAAACAAGTTTCGAATTAAATGCCCAAACAGAAAGAAGTGAGTGGACGCTCAGGGTAGATGGTGCGGCCAACAAAGATGGGTGCGGAGCAAGGGTCACACTAACAGCACCTGATGAACGGCAGTACAATTACGCTTATAAATTGGACTTCCAGGCTACAAATAACGAGGCTGAGTACGAAGCCCTGCTCGCTGGACCAGAGATAGCTCTGGTTAAAGGTGCTAGGCAGGTATCAGTCTACACTGATTCAGAAGTGGTGACGTGGAAAATAACAGAGGAATATGAAGCGAAAACTGGTTTAATGCCTGATTATCAGAGAAAAGCACGGGCATTATCAAAGGCTTTCTTAAGTTTTTGCTTAACAGATGTTCCCAGAGGTGACAATCAGCAGACGGACGCGTTAGCTCGTTTGGGAGCTGTTATGCCTGAGGAAGTAGGAAAGGAAGTGATCCTCGAAAGAATGAACAATCAAAGACTTATTCAGGAAGTCTACCAAGTGCAGGAAATTGAGATGGAAGATTGGAGGGCACCAATCGCGGACTATCTGGGCAAGGGTGTTCTACCTGAAGAAAGAAATGCTGCTAAGAAGATAATTGCCAAATCCTCTCGATTCACCATCAGGGAAGGAAAGCTATACAAGAGAGGATATTGCCTCCCAGATTTGTTGTGCATATCAACGGAAGAAGGAACTCTCGTAGTAGAAGAATTACATGATGGAGTTTGTGCGCATCACCAAGGATGGAGGGTTGTTGTGGCCAAAGCAACCAGGCTAGGATATTATTGGCCAACTATGAAGCATGATGTTTAAGATTATATTCAAAAATGCGACGCGTGTCAAAGGTTTGGAAACTTATCACCGCCCTTCTGAGGTACTGAAAAGTATAACCGGTGCTTGCCCTTTTTCTGTCTGGGGAATGGACATTCTAGGTCCGTTTCCCACTGCTCCCGGTCAGTTAAGATATATTTTGGTCTTGGTTGATTATTTCACAAAATGGGTGGAGGCCGAAGCAATGGGATTAATCACCGCGGAGAAGGTGAGGAGATTCCTATGGAAGAATATTGTCTGCCGTTTCGGAGTGCCCGACTCGATAATTACGGATCATGGACCTCAATTTGATTGTGAAACAATTAGAGATTTCTGCGTCGGTCTAGGCATCAACCTCAAAATCTCGTTCGTGGCTCACCCGCAGACGAACGGGCAGGCAAAAACAACCAATCGACAATTGTTATATGGGATACAAAAGAAACTTGGCAACACAGCAAAAGGACGGTGGGCAGAACTTCTACCTTTAGTACTCTGGTCCTACCGCACGTCAGCAAAGACTCCGACTGGAGAAACCCCGTTTTCTTTAGTCTTTGGTATGGACGCGGTTATCCCAATTGAAAGATTGGTTCCTTCAACGCGAATAATGGCATACAACCAAGACACCAACGATGAAGCATTGGAATTCGAGCTCCATCTCATAGAAGAACGCAGGATGACGGCAGCCTTGAAGGAGCAGGAATACAAGAGGAGGCTCTCCAAATATCGAGATAGATTAATTCACCCGCGGCATCTCAAGGAGGGGGATTTGGTGCTACGTCAAGCTACCTCTGGAGGGAAACTAGACCCCAACTGGGAAGGACCTTATGTGATCATCAAAGAAGTTCAAGAAGGTGCGTACAAGCTCAGCACCCCTGAAGGTATCGTTCTGAACAAGACTTGGAATGCGGACAATCTAAAAAAGTACTATGTGTAATCACCGGGTAGCTATATGAACATAAAACTTAGTCGCCCCCGCAAAAATTAAATAAAGCGGTTAGAGGGCGCTTTTTATCATGTCTTGCACCTAAGGAATTTTATAATAAGTCCTAGGACGCTGGAGCTTGCCTCCGCGTCAAGCCTCTGATCGAATCCGCATTCTCAGAGATAATATTTTATAATAAGTCCTGGGACGCTGGAGCTTGCCTCCGCGTCAGGCCTCTGATCGAATCCGCATTCTCAGAGATAATATTTTATAATAAGTCCTGGGACGCTGGAGCTTGCCTCCGCGTCAGGCCTCTGATCGAATCCGCATTCTCAGAGATAATATTTTATAATAAGTCCTGGGACGCTGGAGCTTGCCTCCGCGTCAGGCCTCTGATCGAATCCGCATTCTCAGAGATAATATTTTATAATAAGTCCTGGGACGCTGGAGCTTGCCTCCGCGTCAGGCCTCTGATCGAATCCGCATCCTCAGAGATGATATCTTATAATAAGTCCTGGGACGCTGGAGCTTGCCTCCGCGTCAGGCCTCTGATCAAATCCGCATTCTCAGAGATGATATTTTATAATAAGTCCTGGGACGCTGGAGCTTGCCTCCGCGTCAGGCCTCTGATCGAATCCGCATTCTCAGAGATGATATTTTATAATAAGTCCTGAGACGCTGGAGCTTGCCTCCGCGTCAGGCCTCTGAATCGAATCCGCATTCTCAGAGATGATATTTTATAATAAGTCCTGAGACGCTGGAGCTTGGCCCCGCGTCAGGCCTCTGATCGAATCCGCATTCTCAGAGACAATATTCTATAAAATTCTTGGACGTTGGAGCTTGGCTCCGCGTCATACCTCAGGTCAAATCTAAACACTCTAAGATCCAAACTCCACGACGGATCTCTGTTGAAGGCAATCTAGAAAAAAGAGACATGGTTTTCATGAACCCTCCTGAAACCCCCAAAGTTTTCTAATTTTCGAAGGAAATTGTGGCTATAAATCCGCCATTAAAATAAAAAGAACCAAGGATAAAACATGACAACACGTTCAAAAGGGTTGACAATTTAGGATGAAAAAACAAGCGTCCATCAGCTCACGTCCGCGGAGCCCGAGCCGGGATAAGACGAGTTCTGCCCTGACTTAAGAGAAATCCATTTGAAGGAGGACCTTTTGACTCCGGAGAAGCCCACTCCGCATCTACCTCATCCCCCACAGCATCTAAGATCTGGACATCAAAGCGATTTCCTCCCTTATGGATAAAGGTTAAAGAGGAACCAATGTGGATGTTGTGTGACTCGGAGAAATCATTCCAGCCTCCCTTTAAAAATGGAACCCTATAGTCTCCGCGTATAACCTCCACCGGAAAGTCCCGAAGAATCCTGGTTGACAAAAGAACGCTCCTGGAAAGATCTGGCCCAAGTCTATCTTCAAAACATAGTGGCAAAGACTAACAAGAAACAGAATTTAAGGAATGTTAAAAGATAAACTGGCCTATTAAAAGAAAAATTCAGCAATTATGGAACTAACTAAGCGGAGAAGTTGCTCAGGAAAACTAATCCTCTCAAAAAAGGACCAAGGTGAACCAACAGAGGAAGGCATAACGAAAGCATACAACAAGTCTGGTTGTCCTTTCCCCCATACTCTCTTTTATAGAGCATGTAAACAATACTGGACATGTGTCGAAAACAGAAATATGGGGCAAATAAATTCGAAAGCTCAAATCATTGAGACAAAAAACCACAGGCGCCATGCATGAGATAAACAGTAAACACTATTACTGAACTTCTCAGAAATCCCGTGAGAAGTATATCATAACAAATAGACCTCGAAAGACTAAAACAATCACACCATTAGCATACGTAACTGAGAATTCTCCAGAAACAATTATCAAAGGCCTGACAAACAACAAAGTTACGACCAAAATAACAAAGAGGCTTAAAGCCTTATTCCATTATAAAAGTACAGTTTAATATCCATTCGAAGCTGCAACGCGGAGGGTAGGATCATCATGATTTCCCCCGCGTGGATCCACCATCCGAACCTCGAAACGAGCCTCACCCATATGAGTAAAAATCATGGAGACCCCCCGTTCAAAACCATGCGATTCCACAAAATCTTTCCATCCGCGGCCAAGGTAGAGAAGACTACCGTTACGCCGCTCTATACAAACAAGGAAATTGCGCAGCAGATGAGAAGAAAGCAAAACCTGGCTAGGAACGGCATCCGCGTACTCCTCCTCAAACCTAAGTGGAAGCAACTAAAAAATAGAAGGAAAATATAAACCAAAAGGAAGTTCTCTAAAAGAAGTGAAAATTTAGTATAATTAGCTCACCAACTGCAAGAACTGTTCGGGATAATCGATCGCTTGGAAAAAAGCCCATCGTGGTTCTGGCCCAAAAACCCCGTCCGCCCTAAATGACAGGGGAGGAATTATAATGGATCCCCGCATCTCGATGAAATTAGAGGAAAACAGTAAAGATCCTCTTGCTTGTATTGTCGATCACGGGGGAACAGTTGAACAGGAAAAAGAAGAATTGCATGCATGACATGCAATGGGTGACACAACCCCCAAGGGCACGCGTCTCCCTTTCTCTAAAAATAAAGTTAACCAGAGAAGAGTCTTTTCCCAAAATCAGTAAAAGTAAATTACAAAGGAGGAAGTTAAAATTACATTTTTGATAAAAAGCGATAAAACCAACGGCAGGAAAGCCTCGCGCAGCAAGTATAAAACACGTTTGGGTATCCATAAGTGATGAGCAATCCTAAAACAAAATGGATCCAAACCCACAGCCTAGGGCTTTTTATAGAGTCATTATGAGGGAGGAACAACTTCAAACCCTTCGACTCCCCCTCATGTATGTTCTAATCGACGAAGATGCTCACACTCCAGCTAGGCTCTGGTCCCGCTCCAACCAGGAACACGAAGTGAAGGTGGATAAGGATGAAGATGGCTTATTCTGGCTGACTCAAGGATGGCCCGCCTTTACACAAGCAAATCAAGTCAATGTAGGGTCGGCTTTGATTTTCACCTACATGGGCGATTCCATCTTTGAAGTCGACCTTGTCAGCCCAGACAGCGAAGAAAATGGAGAGATAGGTCATCCTTAGATTCCTACTCGGTTCTTCGCGTCAATGATGTAACAAGTTTAGAGGGATCCAACCCCTGAAAAAGGTTTATGTACGCCGTTCCGTATTATTAATAATAAAGGATCCCTCCTTCTATTTCATTTCTAAAAACACAAGGGTACAATAAGAAGAATCATGGATTCCCTTTTTTCTTTATTTTACAAAAGCTTATATCGAAAGATCGGTTTACAAAATCCTAAAACATGACGCGGAGATAACTCAATTGGAACTGCATGATGAAGAAATCGAGTCTAGGGTAGCCTCGTGATCATCCTCGATTTCACGACACGGACAGACGTGGAAGGAAACGTTACCCTTATGAAAAAACATCATAGCACTTCCTATTCCCAGGTGGTGAAGCATAAGGAACTCATCCCAACCATTATCAATCTGAAAAAGACCATTCTCACTCCAAGATACGGCCACGGGAAAATCACGAACGAGATACGTTGAAAGAAAAGCCCACCGAGGCGGAAGAGGCCCATATTCAGCCTCAAACTGGGGAGGCATAACCTACATATCAATAAAATCAAGACCTAATATAGGAAGCCCAAACTCTGATTGAAGTAAAATTTAAGGAAACTCACTAGCCGAGAAAGTTGTTCCACATTCTCAATCTTTTGAAAAAAAGCCTAAGGATTAAAGCTCCCTGGAGACATGATACTTGCAATGGCACGATCGTTTGACACAACATGAGAGGAAGCAAAAAGGATGAAGATTAAGGCTTTAAAAAGAAAAATCCATCCTGAGGAATGAAGACAAGTGGTAAAAGATTTCAAACATCCGGACCAACCCATTCAACACTTGGAGAGTTCGGAATATAAATATGTAAATATTTACTACAATCAAAACATACGGTCAATACTAATGTTTCGACCAAAGAGATCTTCAACCCATATTCAAAATAAAAGAAGTATCTCAATGATATACCAAAAAACAGGAAACCACATACAGGTTACCAAAATCCATAAAAGTTTCATCCCACATAAAACCAAAGATCAAAGCCTACTAAGGAGTGGTTGTCTTCTCAACTTCTTCCTCCGCGTCCTCAGCGTCATCATCTTCAGAATAAGAATCTTCCGCGGCCATCTCCTCCTTTGAAAGTCCCCAGTCAGCACTCTCCAGGCTAGGCTCAAACTTTTCCAGAGGAACACTCGGGTCGCTTGACGAACGCGCAACGCTTTGGTTGATCCCTGCAACCATTCCCTTCCGAAAATAGCTAAAGCACCTATCCTTCAAAATACTAGAACCCTTCGAAGTTTGGAGGCAAGCTTTAGCCACAGAGGATAAGAAGGAGATACCAACCTCAGTTTTTATCCACTCGGAAGATAAGTAATTCAAACCTTCAGGACCCTGAAGCCATTGGAGGGCCACATCTTGATCTGAACGCGCCTTGATTGTATCAAGTTCTTGCTTAGTGGTGGACAATTCCTCGCGAAGGATGGAGAAATCCTCTTCCATTTTATCAACAATGGCCTGTCTAGTTTGGAGGAGCTCCCGCGAAGCCCCTTCAGCAGCTTCTAGCTCTTTGACGCGAGAGATGGCAGAGTTCAAAGAAATTTTTAAATCATCATATTTCTTCTGTAAAACTGCCATAGCTTCTTTCCGAGCTTGCACCTCCTCATGAAGGTCAGCTGACCTTTTCTTAAACTTCTCCACTGAGGCCGAGTCTCCCACTGTATTCCCCAATATTCGAAGCTGATGGTTCAGTTTTTTAATTTCTTCTTCTTTCTTTCTAAGATCCTCCTCACCACATACCATACGCCTCTCAACATCCGGTTGAATCACCCTCAACTATAAGAAGCGAGGTAAAAGTAAGAAAGATTGAAAATAAACCGCGCCAAAAAAGTGAGAAAAGAATGTTAACCTACCCATTGAATAATACGATCCATGTTAGTTGAAAGGGTAACGAGATCTAATCGTCTGATATATCCTTGCTCTGGGAGACATCGCTTCTTAGCTGGAAAAGCAAGACCTTGTAAGTCAATCGGATCGAAGCCTGGGATAGGGAATTCACGAAGAGTCGCTACACCCTCCAAAAAGAGCCCCCTTTTGTCTGTAGCCGATGGCCCAACAGCAATGGCAACCTTCCTCCTTTTTGATTTAGAAGTCTCAGGCGCGGACGGACAAACACGCTTCTCTCGGGATAAAGGAACCAATGAAGAAGATTCAACTAAAGCCCCGGTCTCATCCGCGATACTCATGTCAACATTCGCTGCCACTTCTAGGGCCTGGGGAGGAACAGGAGGATCATTGGCTACCAAACTCGATTTCTTCTTCTTCCCAGATCTGGCCTTATGCCGCTTCAAAAGTGCATCCAAATCCATTTTGTCTAAACACAAAAATACATTACCCAATAAGTTATCCATTGAAGAAAGACAAAACATAAAGACACAAATTTATATACCGAAAGAAACAAATAAACAAAGAAGTCACCTAGTCGCGGATGAGGCATACTCAAGCCAGCCATCTCAAGACGAAACGCGGATAAAATTTTATCCCACGGAAATCTAGGAGTATGAGAAAACGATAGCTTGAACTGAGAAAGATTGGAAATTTTTGGTTTCATCACAGAGCAAAAAGGCCCCGGAACCGTTCGACAGTTAAAACCTTGCCCAGATCTGTCGCGGACCAAAAACCACTTGTACTTCCAATTCGGCTTACTAAACAACCTTTCTGATGGAGGATTTTCAGTTGCCTTAAATCCTATCAAATATATCCGACTAACCTAACTAATGTAGTTTGGCAAGTACGGGTCGATCCCACAGAGAGTCTATGATTCGTATGCAAGTCAAGTGTGTCAACAAGAACAAGAAATAAAGGGGGGATTTTGATGGTTTGAACTAACTAATTAAGAAATAAAATTAAACAAAAGAAACAAACTAAACAACTTGAGGAAATGAATAAAAGAAAAATAGCTTAGGTCAACCAATCTCAGCAATCAGGTTTGTTCATTGATCATCGAAATCGAATAGATAACTTCCTCTTGAACACTTTGTTGTGGAAAGACTAGGTCTTTTGAATCCAATTCCTTATCAAATCTAGTTAACAGGACAACCAGACCCTGAAAACCCTAATTATCGAACAATCCTGAAACTATCAAGATTCAATTCAACAATCGATGAAGCCTAAAGGAAATCAACAAAGGCAATCGACACGCACAACCAGTTATTGCATCAATTGCAAATCAATTCTCTATACAAATCCCTAAATCAACCAGTTTCAGAGATTTATACTTTGCTACTCAAGGATATAGATAACTCAACCAGTAATTACCTATATCTAGCTATAGATTATCATGAACAAGCATCAGTTGATCAGACTAACGGAAATTCACGAAAACCTTAAACAATCAGCGCAAAGAATTGATAATATTCAAAGAAGAGTATTAGGAATAGAAATCTCACAATGAAATAGAAAACCTGAAGCTTCGATTAATTTCCCCGAGCAAGGCGGATTAGTTGTTCATGGTTCCAAAGAAAATCACAAAACTAGAATCCTCAAATGCCTTCGTCCCAAACCTGTTCGTGGTTCTCAAAACCAGTAGAAAACAAAACCTACTTAGTTGTTCCACCCTTTGGTCTCCTCCCTAATTAACCATAATTAAAAATAACATCTTTCAACAATTAAACATGAGTAACAGCCCACGTTCTACAAAAACTCGGGCGAGAAACCAAAGAACTTGGGCGAGTTTTTATGCCCAGACCGAGTTTCTTTTCAGCAGCCATCTTGACGTCCAGATTTCTCTGTTTTCAAGGCCGAATTTGGAAAAGTCGTAAACACGAAAGTTGTAGGTCTTCGAATCCTCTTTTCAACAAGTATAAGTACGCCCAGATCCGATAACTACAGCCTTCGAACGACTCGTTTTAGTGCAGTGTCGCCAGCTTGTACAGCTCCAATCAATTCTTCATGATTAGCTCATCTCCTCGGCTCTCGTGCTCTTCTATTTTCGTCAAATCTTTGAGCATTGGCTCGAGCTTAGCTCCACCTTTCCACAATCACCTGAAATCATGCACAAAACTTGTAGATTCCGACTCTAATTGAAAAATAATGAAAACATAAAAACTACTTTAAACTCATGCATTTTACCCTACCTAAACACATCTAAATGCCTATATTAACACTACCTAAATATGTCTTATCACTTTCCATGTACCCATAACTTGAGTTGCACTGGTAAAATCTTGAATCTTGAGTCCCCTTTTTCAAGGAAAAAATGCTGAACATTAACTTCAAAGAAGGAGCAACACCAATCTCCTTGCACCTCATAATAAAACTGGTAAAAAACATCCAACCATTAGGGACGATCTGAGCAGGACTCAGATTATATTCCTCCAAAAACTTCGAGAAAAAAGGATGTAAAGGAAGTCGGAAGCCTTGAGATAAGCTAGCTGCATATACGACCAAACAATCTTCGTAAGCGTCCAGACAACCACCCCCTTCCTCAGGAGGACAGAATTCTACACCTGCTGGCCAGGGGAAGACTTGCAAAAGAGCGTCAAGATCTTCTAAGTTCAAAAGAGTAGTACAACCCCTCAACTTACTCACAGGAGACCTCCACGGATGAATCCTATCAAGCACAACTGGTGGACGACTGGTTGGAGGTGGAAGAGGTTTAAAATCTCCCAAGAAAAGACAAGTATCTAAATCCCCTAAGTTATACACTAGGGTGTCTAAATCGGTCAAGTTCTCCTTAGAACGGATCTTCTTCGGATTTTCTGCTAAACCAATTGGAGGAAGCTCATAAGGAATCCAAACCTCCTCCGACTCTTGATCCGCATACTGAGAAATAGATGAAGCCCCCGCGTCCACTGAAGAACTAGCACCCGATTCATCCACAGCCCTTGGATTTTCATCTTCCGCGCATCCCTTCGAAGAAGAAGAAATTGTGTAAGGTGAAGAATAGTAATCAGGATCAGAACGCTTCCGGCGCCTTCTCACCTTAATAGGACTACCAGTAGGACCAACTCGATCCGGAGTAGACGCGGATGTGGAAGAAGATGACTCCGATGAAGAATCATCAGAGTTGGAAGAAGAACTCCCAGAAGAGGAAGAAAGTGTCTTTGGGGACGGACGCGCCTGAGAGGATGAAACGACACCACTCCTCCATCCTTCACCCCTCTCAAAATCTTCTAACAAATCGCGCTCCTCGCTGAGATTAGCCATTTCCAAAGAAACTAGAAGAAAATCGCGTGAAATTTCACTAATACAAAGCAAAATCTCATCCAAAAAACACATTCAGGGACAAACTTGCACCCAAGCTTACGATCTAAACGTCAAAAGTTTAAAAAACTTAACAAGGAAAAATCAAGAACAGTTTAGAACAAAGAGAAATACCTTGAAAAGTTGAAGGAAATCGCCGGAAGATTCAAGCAAACAACCGGAAACCTAGAAAACCGCCGCCGGAAAACCTAGAGATGGATAAGGATAAAATCTCTGAAAAAGCAAAAGAAGACAAGTGTGGGGTAAAAAAGAAACGGGACGGGGTAACTTATAGGAAATTACTGACGTTTGAACTTCCAAGCCTAAATGGGCCTGATGGGCCCAAATTGGGCCAAAGATCTATGAAGAAAAAGCCCACCACCTCTAAATCAGAATTATACTAGTAACGAAACTACAGATGTTTTCTTGAAAAATCTTTATCGATCCGCGTCAATCCCAGGTTGGAATCAACTCGGCCCGAGGAGCTGTGACTAAACCAATATTAAAAACATCCGTAAAAATATAAAAATAGCAGAGTAAGAAACACCAATCAGTTAAAGAAAAAGGAAATAACATTATCCCAAATTCTGTCCGCGGATAATTATCCAAGAGCTGACTCATGAACAATCATCCGCGGATAGTAGAGAATAGGCACGTGGCGGCCATGCCCACCCCCCACGAGTAGAACACGTGTCGAACGGCGAACATCACGTGGCAGACCACCCAAGACCTATAAAAGCGAGAAACCTCACCAAAGAAGAGGGACTTTTCGGGAAAGCGAAGAAGAGAAGGCGGATCCAGGCCTAGTGAAATCAAGAAGAAAGAAGAGCAAGAAGAAGAATTCGTACGCGTGGAAAAGAACCTATTTCGTAGTAAAATCAGCACCGTTCACTGGACCTACTCCGCGGATACAGACTTTGTTTGTCCTTAGTATAAATTTCTACTAAGGAAAAAGACTGTTGTCGTTAATCCTCAAGATATTCAACAGCGACAGGTAAGCGAACCAATTTTCCGAATTGTCCAGAAAAAACTCGATAAGGGAAACACCTTCCAGAATAACGCCAAGGTTACTTCCCGCGGCACAGGTTGGGCCGCGTCGATTATTTCGATGCGGGTCAGGTAAGCCCGTTGGGGAGATTGGTCACTTCATCGGGTAGATTTCCGGGCCCCACTAAACATGGTGGCCTTGAGAGATCGGGCTTTTTCACCAACTATATATATATAGGGGAGATATCTAATGAGAAGTGACATTTAGGTGAGAAGATGAGAAGTAAGTCTTATACCCCTTAGATTAAAATGAATTTTTTTTATATGGATATAGGGCACATATCTAATGATAAATATATCAATGTATTTTTTAAAATTATTTTTTATGCTATTTTTTTAGATGATGAATGAAAAAACTAATTTAAATTAGCATAAAAACCCTAAAATGAACCTTAAATCACCATCTAGATGAATAGCGTAAAAATATATTTAAAAAAAACATTGATATATTTCTCATTAGATATGTCCCCTATATCCATATAAAAAAAATCATTTTAATCTAAGGGGTATAAGGCTTACTTCTCATCTTCTCACCGAAATGTCACTTCTCATTAGATATCTCCCCTACATATATATATATATATATATATATATATATATATATATATATATATATATATATATATATATATATATATAAGATTTTCAATGTGAAACTGTTTGATCTCTTCACATCTCTCGACACCATCTCAAGTTCTCAATAAATATATAAGAGGATAAATAAATCATACTCGGAACTGAGTGCTTGAATTGAACACATGAAATTTAGGCTGATTCAAATATAAAATACTCACAAATACGCATGCTTAGCAAAGGATGTATAGAGAACTTGTTTAGGTACGTCAATGGTCATTCTCAAAAAGTTCTTCAAGAACTTGTTTTAGTTTCCGAAAGTGCTCAAAACTAACCCAAAACAAATCAGGGGCAGAAACAAGCCAAGGGGTAGCATGGGGGAGTATGCCTCCGCCCTCATCCGACGAACCCCTAATATATATCTTACTCGTCAATAGCTTCGTTTTGATATATAGTATATCTTAATCCGATAGTTGAATAAAAAGTCATGAATTTTTTAAAACTAAAGATATATTAATCACTGATAACGTTTTATTCTAAAAGACAATGTCTTATTTTTAAATGGGAAAAAAAGACAGCATTTTATTCTAAACTGACAATATCTAATATCTAATATAATACTAAAACACTTGCAAAATGGGACACGTGGCGGTCATACATTTAAAGTTAGAAATTTAAAATATATCCCCAATTGCTTCTCCAAATGTTTAAAAATCTCACCTTAAAAATAGATCACCTAACCAATCATAATTCAGTTTTAATCAATTACTTAATTTTAATCTATCTAATCTAATTCAATTAATTCCTAATTGAATTTTCTAATCACGCTCATGTCCATCTTTAATTAATAATAATAATTGATGAAATTTACCCTAAAATTTTGGCTTAAATTTAAAATTTTCTCACTAATCAATTTTTTTAAAAAAAAAAACAATTTTTTATATATACAAATTAAGGTCTAACAATCTAGGATGAATTATTTCATCTATCTAGCATAAACCAATTCTCATTAATGATTAATCAATGATATTTAATCAATCATCTATCTATATAATTTCTAAAACTTCATACTCCAAATAAAAAAAATCACGATTAAATCTTATTAACCAATTAAAAAAACAAATCAAATCATTTATGTCAAGATAAAATTTGAACGTAAAAGGCAAGATTAAACTAAAAAAAAAATCTTTCGGATGGAACCTAATTAAATATGAACAAAAAAAGCAAGAATATTTATTTGAATTTTATTTAAAGTTCAATAGTTCAAATCTTTAATTCTTAACAGTTTGCCTAATAAATAAAATAGTTGTTATTTGTCTTTATCCATTTCTACACAACTTTGATGTGTTTTGATTAGAAAATATTTTTGAAACAATTATTTTCTATGTTTTTTTGTGCACATATGAGTAAACTCTTTTCTAAATATATAAATCTTTAACACTTTTTTAACTCACGGATAATCTACTTTGCAAGCCATAAACTCTAATTTTAGGTTTTTTATTTAGCTATATTTACAACTACGGTTATCTCTTTGGTCATGTTTCGTTCTTTTGCATGAGTAGATAATAAATCAATTTTCCCTTAAAATGATGAGTTTGTTTGGTTGTTATAATCTATATTATAATACTAAAGGAGAAGTCGCCTACGACATGTGGCGGCTTCTCCTTTAATGTAGCATTTTTTAATTAATTAACTTATTTTACAAATTCCATTAACAACTTCATTCATTTAATTATTTATTAATAACACAAAATCTTAACAAATCTTATCCTAATTAAGTATTGATTTTTTTATTTTTGTATAAGTAGATTTTCTTTTAATTCCTTATAATACGAATCGGTTGAGATATTCTCGATGATGTCGGATTTTTTAGTTACGTAATAATTAATTAAATTATTTTGTATAATCGGATTTTCTTTTAATTCCTTATAATACGAATCGGTTGAGATATTCTCGATATTATGGCAATTGCTTAGTTTAGATATTCATTAGATAAAATTTAAATAAAATTATATTTATTTTTTAATATAAATAAATATGAGTTTATCTGTTCGGATATTTACCTGATTCTCAACACTCCAAAATCTTATTTACTTTTCTTGTATTGTTTCCTAAAGTTATTCATTTTTTTTGGGTCATTTTTTAGGTAGTTGATATTTTTATAATCAATAATGGTGGAATGAATTTAATTTCTCCATGTAATTATTTCTATATTAGTGTAATTCATGAAGAAAATCCATTCCACCACTCTTGATTACAGAGACATCATCTACATGAAAAAAATTGAAAAATATTATCACCGTTACATACTTTGATCTATTTGGAAGACTCATTTTTTTTAATTAGCTCAAATGTATCTCAAACGTATTCTTTAGTTTTATTTTATACATTGCCTTATTTATTTCATTTCATTATTATTCTAATATTTATGAGCGTCATTTTGATACTAATAAAATTTACAAGCTTTACCAATTTTTGGATAACGTTATGCTTATATTTGATTCTAATGCTTAAAGTTTATTATTATTTAGCATATTTATTTATTTAAGTATTCAATTTGTTAGAGAATGTTTATTTTTTATTACTTTGTTAATACTTATAATATTTATGCCAAAAATAATAAATGATATTATATAAACATATATTTTAAAACATAGATCCGTGCAATGCACGGGGTACTGAGCTAGTCTTAAGTAGATAAGAATAAATTATAAAAAAATAAAACTAAAAAATGATTTAATACATAATTACTCATCAATTTATATCATAAAAATTATTGTTAATAAAAATAATTCTTTTTTTGGTAGATAGAATCTTCTTATTCAATGGTTATGATTTGATACATTGTATACTTGATTTTTATTTTCAAAGAAATGGTTGTTAAATATTTTTTTTAAAATAGTGTTTTTGCCACGATAATTGTGAAAGTTTTACTTGAATAAACTTGGTCTAAAGACCTCTTTTATAATCCCAAACATATCGACATTAAAATGATGTGACAAATACTTTGAAAATTATAGACATGCATGTTTTTTATAACTTAAGTTAGAGTTGTGTAACAATTATGGGTAGAGATAAAAAATTTATAAGCGCTAAAAAATATTGAATGATTTAGATTTTAATAGTCATTTTATTTTAGCTTCTTCCATGGTTCACTAATTTTTATTATCCAATAAAACAATATTAGCTTTACATAGCTTTTTTAAGTAAAAGTTTTTTGTATACCAATACATATTCATTATTGAGGTGGGTACGTACATTTGAAATGGTAAGCCCATGTCTTAGGCACGTGTACTATATTTTGAGACGGATGAAGCATTTTTTTTACTTTTAAGTTTATTACAAGACTATTTATTTTCTCATTTTTAATTATGTGCTCTCCATCTAAAAATTCTTAAAACTATATTCACCTAGAGTTTGTATAATATGTAGTTGAACTACCATATTATTTGGTCTATAATTTATTTACATTTTTATATCCTGCCTTAGGCATTTCAAATCTCAAACCCGACCCTACTAGGAAGGTGAGACATTGACATTTTGCCACATATACATATATTATATATTGATATATAATATAAGCATTACTTTTTTATCCAAATTTATATTATTTTGTTATATCGTTTTCATATTATTATAACA
Organism: Persicaria maculosa; assembly: GCA_963922045.1. Taxonomy (NCBI): domain Eukaryota; kingdom Viridiplantae; phylum Streptophyta; class Magnoliopsida; order Caryophyllales; family Polygonaceae; genus Persicaria; species Persicaria maculosa. Next base: position 20,914,620 of record OY998259.1, on the reverse strand, counting down.
GTACAATACATCTAATATATAATGTAAATAGTTATAGTGATATCTTCTATAATATAATATACTTTACTAATCCCGTGCGTAACGCACGGGCACTACGCTAGTTTTATACTAAAACGGTATCATTTGTTGTCATATTATTAGAGTTTTACCACAATAAAATAACAAGAGTTTATCTTTAATTTGGCTCAAAAAAGAATACTACAACAAGTTTTTATTTATTTGATCTTGGAGTCAAAATTAAGAGATCGATGGATGTCAACTACGGAAATAAATCCAATCAAACAAAAATGGGTCAAATTAATTGGAACAAAAGTTAATCTGTTTCACACGTTCATCCAACATGGAATTTGCAGGCTACTGGACCCATCCATGATCCATCTTCCGCCTCATACTCGCTCTACTTTCTAGGTCATCTAAACTCTAAACTATCTCAACTTGCAAAATGTTATACATAATACATATAGTTAAACAACTATGCTTTTTATTTTCACCATATAGTATTAAATAATATTCCGTATTCATTATCTTTTCACCTGATTTTAAAAATATTAATTATTTATTCTACACAGAACTACCCACGAACTAACCTACCCACATATTATATCAACACCTTAAAAATACATAACATAAAATACCTTACAAAATAAATACTAAAGAACAGTGATATATCCATAAGTTCATAACAAAATCACTTGTTTATGCAGGTTTATACGAGTTTTGGCGATCTTTTGATGACCTTGACAAAGGGGTGAGGTAAAGAGTTTATGCAGGTTCTAAGCGATTATTGACGGGATTTTTTAGAACAGTGATATATCCATAAGTTCATAACAAAATCACTTGTTGCCTTCTCAGGTGAGCAGCAATGCATATTTTCATAGGCGCTAAGCGTGAACATGCCCGAGTTATATAAATGATTTTTAAATAAAAAATGCACACGGGTGGCTTTTTGTAAACAAATCAAACTAATAGGCGGTTTTATGTAATTTATATTTCCAAAGGCGATTTGTTGCAAATACCCCTAATTAGTAGGTGTTTAAGTGTAATTTAGCCCTTACAATTTGCACTGGAGTAGAGCACGTACACTATCTTCTTCCAACCTGTGCCCACCCTCCCCCTTATAATCACCTCCCTCCCTCCATTTTTGACCCAAAAGAGAAAACCTCCACTCTTCCAATCTCTCCCACCAAAATGGGTACAGTTGAGCTGTCACCTCCCGACCTGACCCGACCCGACCCGGAAAAGCCGACACACCTCGAGCCAGATCTGGACCCGGACGAGATCTCCCCAATCGAGGAGGTGCGGCTAACGGTCACCAACACGGACGACCCGACGCTGCCGGTGTGGACGTTCCGGATGTGGTTCCTGGGGCTGCTATCGTGCTCCCTCCTCTCCTTCCTGAACCAGTTCTTCTCGTACCGGACGGAGCCGCTCATCATAACCCAAATCACGGTTCAGATCGCGGCCCTCCCGCTCGGGCGGTTCATGGCAGCGGTCCTGCCGCGAACCCGGTTCAGGATACCCGGGTTCGGGGCGAGGGAGTTCTCGCTGAACCCGGGGCCGTTCAACATGAAGGAGCACGTGCTGATCACCATCTTTGGCAACGCCGGGTTCGCGTTTGGTAACGGACCGGCGTATGCGGTGGGGATTGTGGATATTGTCATCGCGTTTTACAGGAGGAAGATCTCCTTCTTGGCTGGCTGGATGCTTATCGTTACCACCCAGGTAAATTTTCGTTTTGTTTAGGGGTACTTTCGTCATTTCGTCTTTAGCACTCTTTTGTTTATACTTCACTATATTATTTTCATAATTATTTAACAGTTTGTCTATATGCCCACCGCATATAATTTAAAAGTAGTTAAACCGGGTGTATCTAGGAAAAATATTTCACAATTTGGTCTCTTATCCTATGCCGGATAGATAGAAAATCCGTTTATTTAATATTAAAAAATATATATATTCTAAATATCTCTTTTTATATATTTATAAATTTTATTTTTGAAAAATTATATTTTAAATTTTTAATAATTATATTTTATAAAATAATACCTTTTTAATTTTTAAAAGCATGATTTTTCAAAATAAAAACTTACAAACATATTAAAATGGAGGTTTAGAATATATATGTGATTTTTATAATTTTTTTAAAAATTAAATTAATATGAAAAATAATTTAGTGATGTAATGAGTTTTAAAAGAGTGTTGTAGAGGATTTAGCTTGTTTGGCTGACAACAAAAGACCCAAGAAATAAAAATAAATAGATTTTGAAGGCAGACAAAATAAAATCCTAAAAAACCTTATGAATTAAACTCTATGGATCACAAAAATTGGTAGGATTTCAAATTATCATGAAGTAACCAAACAAGCCCGATTCTAGTTTATACCAGAATTTAACGGTATACTTGGCAAGTCAACTAAGTAGCAATTATATGTTTTAAAGGCTTCTTTTAATAGCGTATATTAATTGACTTATTGGTTCAAATTCTAGATTCGGTTGAATCAAGTGGTTGCAACCGGTGGGAATAATTGATAATCTCATAATTAGTTACAAATAAACTTAATAATGAGATGGTGGGCCACTTGCAGGTTTTGGGCTACGGTTGGGCTGGGCTGATGAGGAAGTATGTGGTGGAGCCAGCCCACATGTGGTGGCCTTCCACTCTCGTTCAGGTCTCCCTTTTCAGGTCAACCCTCTTACTCTCTTCCTCTCTCATACCCTAAATAAATACAGTAATTAAATATTTCCCCATTAGGATTTTAAAAAAAATCCTAAATATTAATTCATTGTTTATTAGGATTAATACATTGAAATTAATTATAAGTATTTTTTAAAGGAATATTTTCGTTTTTGAATGGTTTAATATGAAAAAAATCTGTATGCTTCAGTATAAATTATGCATTTTTAACAATATTGATCCACTAATACAATCCAGCTAGGGCTGTTATATGAGCTGAACAGCTCGAGTTTGGCTCGGAATCGGCTCGAAAAAGCTAAACAAGTCGAACCTAAACATGATTTTAAGCTCAGTTAAAAGCTCGGCTCATTCGATTTAGGCTCGAATAGCTTGAATTTTATAGAATTTCTAAAATTTCCTTTAGGTTAATATGTTATGACCAAGTAAAACTGTTTAAAACTCGAAAAAAGTTCGGCTCGAACAGCTTGAATTTTATAGAATTTCTAAAATTTCCTTTAGATTAATATGTTATGACCAAGTAAAACTGTTTAAAACTCGAAAAAAGTTCAGCTCGAACTCGTTCATTTGCTAAAACAAACCAAACTTGAACAAAAAATAAAGCTCGTTTAGAAATTGGACTCGGCTCGGTTCAAACTCGTTTAACAAATGAACCAAACTTGAACCTACCAAGTTCTGCTCGAATAACAACCTAACCACAACCCTCTGAGTCACAGTTACTCTATCTTTTTACATTTTAATTTAATGTAGATCATTCATTTCCAGCCTCAAAAGGCAAAACAATGTAGGGGCGGATTCATTTAATTAACTGAATATATTTAATAAAAGAAGGTCCACCACCGGTTCCCATATTATTACTAGATTATGCAGAACAGTGAGCAAACGAGCAAAGCATCACATGAGTCGCCCTTAACCTTTCGTGGCCAAAGCTATGAAAAAGGTAATCGAATAATAAATATTTCATAGTCCGTAATGTCATGTAATGAATGTCCTCAATCAATCAATGGTTGATTTTGCCAACAACCGCGCAGATTCGATTGCCTACGTCAAGTTACTCGTGGAGTCTCTAATTGGTTGCCTCACTTACCTGTGATTCTAAGGAATCCCCACCCTCACGGGATTCATCCGTTTTTTGGACTTTCCATATATCGGATAGTTTTGAGTGATAGGCTTTGGAATAACTTAGAGCTTTTATTTTTAATTTTGATACCATATACTTTTAAATAATTTTTTTTCGATTTTAATACCATATAATTTCAAATAAAATAGATATAAAATTTAAATTTAATTAGCTTTAGTATCAAAAATTTTCAACTGAAACTTAAACTTCTTAAATTTTTTGATTTTATATCCACAAGTTTTCATCAACGACTTTAATAGCTAACAAGTAGGTTTATCATACATCAATACATCATACTCTTTCATTAACGTATACTCCCTCCGTTTTATTTTTAATGGTATTCTGAGGTTTTTTTACTCTAGTTAATTATTTGTCGCTAGAGCAATTATTTAATTTAGTTTAGATTTAAAAAGGTGAAAGTGTGGGGTTAGTATTAATTTGAAAGGAGTGAAACATAATTTGAAAGGAGTGAAACATAATTTATTTTTCTAGGATATATGTTTTTTTCAAGTAATAAAAGTTCTTAGTTCTTAAAAATTTATTAAAAAATTTTTTAAGAACTAAGACACAAATCAACTTTTGTCCTAAATCAACTTTTGCCAAGACACAAATCAACTGTTGGGCCGACCTCAAATTGACCTACGACTTTATTGTTAGTCCGGCCCAACAATTTAAACTGCCTTTAAAATAAGTGGGGGGTCAACCCTATATTGTTTAAATTTTTAGAACTACGTCAACTTACCCAACTAAAAAGATATGAATAGTTTCATCTAACCTATGTTTCAGGCTCCTAGAAAAGGTATAAATCTACATATTTCGAAAAAAAATTACCAAGTTTGTTGAGTACTTACTCGGAGTGGTTTCCAATAATGCGCTGATGATGGTGCATCTCCAGGACATTGCACGAGAAGGAAGACAAAGCAGACGGTCGAATATCGAGATCAAAGTTCTTCATAATAGCACTAGCATGCAGCTTCTTCTGGTATGCAGTCCCGGGTTACCTGTTCACCACATTAACAAGCATTTCGTGGGTCTGTTGGGTGTTCTCCAAATCCGTCACAGCTCAGCAGCTGGGATCGGGAATGAGAGGGCTCGGTCTGGGAGCCGTGACACTCGACTGGTCAGCTGTCGCATCCTTCCTTTTCAGCCCGCTGATGTGCCCTTTCTTTGCAATTGCAAATGTCTTCATCGGCTACGTCTTGATCGTCTACGTTGCCATCCCCACAGCGTACTGGGGCCTGGATCTCTACGGCGCTAGAAAGTTCCCGATATTCTCGTCTCATCTGTTTACTGCTGATGGACAGATTTATAACATATCTGCAATTGTGAATAACAAGTTTGAGCTGGATATAGCAAGCTATGAGCAACAAGGGCGGATTCATCTCAGCCTGTTCTTTGCACTCACTTATGGATTTGGGTTCGCAACGATAGCCGCCACACTTACTCATGTCGGGTTGTTCTATGGAAGGTAAATCAAACTGCTACACCATCCTTCTTATCCTTAAGGAACTAAATCTTGCATATATCTGATAAACAAAACAAAACAGGGAGATTTATCATCGATTCCGAGAATCTTACAAAGGAAAGGAAGATATTCATACAAGGCTGATGAAGAACTACGAGGACATACCTTCGTGGTGGTTTCAACTGTTGCTTGCAGTGACAGTAGCCCTCTCGCTGTTGCTCTGTACTGCCCTGAAAAAGGAGATTCAGATGCCATGGTGGGGTCTCATCTTTGCATGTGCCATGGCATTCATGTTTACCCTCCCAATCAGCATTATAACTGCAACAACGAACCAGGTAAGTGTGAAGTCATACCATGCTTAAGTATGTTTTATTGTTTATCACATTCAACTGCATGTTGATTTACCATAGGTAAAAACACTGCAGTACACAAAAATAATCTTTGGCCTCTTGGTCTTGGCTGAACATCATGAATGAACTAAGCTCTTCGTCCATAACTATATGAATTCTTCACTGAATAAGTCGGATTCTATGGGCTAACATATATAGATATGCTGAATTTTAATAAATTTCAGGATTTCCCACACACAAAAAAAAAACTAAAAAGAAAAAATTGAGGGCAGCTTCTAGAAGATTTTCTTTCCAAGGTCATATATGTATTATTTGTGATTTATCTTCTATTTTCACCCCAAATGTCTCCTAGTGTAAAAACAACACCTAAACTAGAGGAAGTTAAAATGCATCCTATGTAACTCCTACTTTTCCTCATGGTACTTTCATGGTTCAAATGCAGACACCAGGCCTTAACGTAATTACCGAGTATGTTATGGGTATAATACTGCCGGGAAGACCAATAGCAAACGTTTGCTTCAAGGTCTATGGCTACATGAGCATGGCCCAGGCTGTTTCCTTCCTGAGTGATTTCAAGTTGGGCCACTACATGAAGATACCTCCGAGATCAATGTTTTTGGTTCAGGTAATTGCCTTTATATGTAGAAAGCTTACAAGAGTTTAAAAGACGAATATAATTAGACAATAAAAAAGTCATTCTCTCGTACCTTTTACACAGTTCATAGGAACAGTGCTTGCTGGGACGATAAACCTTGCAGTTGCGTGGTGGCTGCTGCACTCAATAACAGATATATGTCAAGACACTCTGCTTCCTCCAGATAGCCCATGGACATGTCCAGGAGACCGTGTCTTTTTCGATGCATCTGTTATATGGGGGCTGGTAGGACCTATGAGGATCTTTGGACATCTCGGGATCTACAAGGCCATGAATTGGTTCTTCCTGGGTGGGGCTCTTGGACCAGTCGTCGTTTGGCTCTTCCACAAGGCATTTCCCAAGCAATCCTGGATTTCCCTGATTAACATTCCTGTCCTCCTAGGGGCAACAGGCAACATGCCACCGGCGACAGCATTGAACTACAGTTCCTGGATTATTGTAGGAACAATCTTCAACTTCTTCGTCTACCGCTACCGAAAGCAGTGGTGGCAAAGGTACAACTATATTCTTTCAGCAGCTCTGGATGCTGGGGTCGCATTCATGGCAGTGGTCTTGTACTTCTCATTGGGCATAGAGAACAAGAGCTTGAACTGGTGGGGTACGGCTGGAGAGCACTGCCCCTTGGCAACATGTCCTACAGCCAGAGGTATATCAGTTGACGGATGCCCCGTCTTTTAATCATTGTAATTGTGCATATTTCCATTGTGAAAAACCTCAGTTGAAAACACCACACAAAAGTCATGGCAACTGTGCCTGTAAGCAAGGATATTTTAGTTATCAATTAGTAGGTACCCATACACTATCAAATACAGTAGATGTTGTCATCAGTTTTTCTTGAAATACCAAGTGAAGATCACAGGAATTCTAGTCAGATGGAAGTATATTGTGTAATATCAAAGTATGGAAAAAAAAAAAAAACTTGGTGTTAAGTGCAGCAACAGAGTTCAGGCACCTTTTAAATTTGTTTTTCTAAAATTTAGTCAAATGGTTCATCTTTTGTAGTCAAATGGTTCATCTCCCAATATGGAGCCTAACTGGTAGTTTAAAACTTGGTTCTTAGTTAGGCTCCATACTGGGAGATAATTTCTCAAATACCAGCCATGCTGCCATCATGCAAAATGTTCCACCCACAGCTATGAAAGTCCAAAATGTCAAAATCAAGTAATGAAAATAATAGCTGAAGGCAAACTGTCCTGTTTCACTCGAATATCACTAGCATTATATAAACCTCAAAACCCATCTAATGTTTCCACCCACATCTATGAAAGTCCAAATGCTGAACAATTTTTCAGAAGGCATCATTCTATCCTACCCCTGTCATTATTCTCATGTCAAGTCAGAAAAATCACACATTCAAAATAGGTCATGAATGTAGAAAAAAAAAACCCTCTATAACAATCACAAACATTGTGCCGATCTTCTACTCCACAATATCAGCAATTCAGCATTTACTCCTGAGTTCATTCATTGCCAATCTAGTTCTAGCTGATGATCCACTGTAGCATTGAGAAACCAAAGCCTAATAAAAAGAGCCAAAATTTCAGGAGATCACAATTCTAAAGCCAACTTGCACAGCGGCAAACTACAAATCTTGGCATCATTTGTAAAAAAATATCAGCTCCATTGGAACTAAATCTCAAGGGCAGCCTAATCCCCGACAAAGGCAACTAAATACAAAGTAGAAAACAATATGGAACGCATCTTGGGTGGATTTGGTTAAGAAGATATATATTACATATAAAAGTTGGGCAAACTATCTTCTTTCTTTGTTAGGGAAATTAAAAGAAAAAGGTAAATAAGGAAACAAACCTTCCATTTTTTCTTCTGATTTTTAGTGGACAGAAACAGGAGGCCGTTTCCAAGTAATGGCAGCGAGAGTACAGTTTATTTTAGAGATCATATTTCATGTATTCAATCCAAAGAAGTTTTGAGGTGTTCCTATACAACAAATAATTATCGGATTTACAACCATGTCCCTTTACCTCTACTAAACAACTGAAATCTCTCTTCCAGAAATTTGGCATCTTCCAAAAAACTATATACAACAAAGGATGCTGCAAAAAACAGATTTTGAGATAATTTCCCATCTCTTCACCTCCCAAAATTCTAAAAGCAAAAACAAAAAATTGGCCAAGACACCTCTCCATCTGATGCACATCATGGGTATGTGATAAGAGTAAAAATCGGGAACATACACCATATTTGATTAACACACAAATCAACACATTAAAAAACAGAGGTCAAAATCTTCAGGAAAACCCAAAGGTAATCCAATAAACCTTCCAAATGAGGACCGCTTCAAACTGGCCTAAACCATATGCCTTCACAATTGATCACTCAGGATAATTACTGCGGTAGGGCAATCCCCTTATTTATACTAGGCCTGGCGCTGATATAACAAACCGGCCCGCACAACCATGTGACAGTGATTATTATCCTCAGCTCTCTCTAACTGTCTGACTGTAGTTTCCCTTTTGCCCCTACATTGTATACCCCCTTCTCATAATTCAAAATATATTTGAAGGTGCTAGATATTCAAAGTCCAAACAGTAGGACGTTTCCCACGACTGTGCCCTCCATATCATGTTGTGTTAACGTTACTCTTTTTCATGGTGTGATGCACATCATGGGCTGGACACTTACGATGACCCATGAATGCATCCATGTTTTGTGTTGAAACAAATGTATCGTTTCCTGCTGCTCTGGAGTAGCAGAGTTCATAAATACTAAAAATATGCTCCACCAAACTATACGAAAGTCTTGGATGAACAGTCATACCTGAACTAGCAAGATGCATTAAATGACCGCCACTGGTTATACTCATCCATTCTTATGATAAAAGAGCTAGAACTTGGAGAACCACCACCACCGTAAGCCTGAAAATTCACAGAAGAAAGAAACCAATGTTACTTTCTTCGTAAGAACATACTAAAGTAATAATTTCTCAAATGAAAAAACAGATAAATCATGAAATCTGCATTGTAAGCACCTTTGCGATTTCGGATGTGTCAGTGCAGCTATCCATACTCCTTAAGCACATCTTCAGATTGTTCCTTTGCATGTAAATTACAGCACCTGAAATATGAAAAATAATTGATGGCTACTGACAAGGTTTGAGATTCATATCTATCACCACGAATAAAAATATACTAACTTAAAAACATGTATATATGAGCCTCAGTATGTCATTACTAATCAATTTTCGGCCTGTCTTAGACTAGTTTAGGTAAACAGTGAGCTAGTAACATGATACAACAAGATGATTAAAAAGCTTTAGCGTCACAGGGGATCTCGTACATATAGAACTATAGAAGGGGTGTGAAATCCCAGAATAGATAAAAGGATCCCAATCCATGTCCACTGTCCACATACAAGTAACAAATAAAAAAGAAGCAATTTTGTGAAGAATGAAGGAAATGCCCAAACCAAAGAAAAAAATATATGAGATATGAACAATCATCTCTATAGATTATCTAGAGACAAATAGCTAGGAAAAAAATTGAGTTAGTTGGAGTCACCCATCTCATTTTCTTGCAAAGAGGAAGTATGAGTACCTTAAGCCAGCTGCGGAACTTCTCAAGCTAAGTTCTTTTCCTATTTCGTCACTCATATTGAAATTGTCATCAGCCCTCACTCCCTGAGTACCAAGAAAACACAAGTAAATAAATGTTATAGAAGAACAACGAAAAAGGACACATACTCCCTCCATCTGAAAGGTTAGTATAAGATTTAATTCACACGGTTCTCAAGGAATTAAGAATCTTGATGGCAGATCTAAGACTTTGTTGAAGAGTAAAGTGATACTGTGATAGTAGAAATACAAGTGGGCATTGGCAGAGAAAAAGGGAGTGAGAGGAAAACAGACAAGGGAATGTAAAAAACGGTCCATTTGTGTATTACAATCTCATAAACAATCAACATCAAATAGAACAATAATACATACTGAGTGCATACTGCATAGTTCATCCATGCCAGTGAAAGTGGGGATTTCGAACAATGGAAGATGACAGTTCAAGGCAAAGTTACCAGGCATTCCCCGTAGATTCCTCTGCCTAGTTGAAGTCTGAAAACTTTATCCAGCATGTTCTTTACAGCATCTTTGCAAGGTAGAATAAAAGAATATCCCTTGGATATCAGTTCCTCAACACTTAACTCCAGTAGCTGCATGACCATTAAGTTGAGCAAGGTAAGTCAGACAAACTTATTTATAAAATCATAAGGCACTACTGTGTACCTGGCTTACAGACAATAAGATGACACAGAAGAACAAATGAAAGAAAAGAAATCCATTTTCATGTATTGAAGCCATGATCTGATAAATTCACCTCCCAGGCTTGCATATTCCTAACAAACAGCATACAGTTTTTCAACAAAGAAGTTTTATATTGTTAAAATCTCAATATTTCATCAAATACTTTGTACAAATGATAAAAATCCGTCCTTTCCAGACTAAATGGGCTTGGGATACTAATATAAATTGCTTCTGCAACACAATGACTCGTGATATATTCGATCAAGGTTTCCAACATAGTTTAAAAAGATGGTTTTATCACTTTTATGTATAATGATGTGTGTATATCTATGCACATGCTTGTTTAGTGGTATTGTGCCTCTTTGGTAAAATGAGGAGAATTTTTCATAGCTGCATCAGATACACAAAGGAGTTGATGCTATAATATTTCAAGGGGTTTCTTCAACAAACTAGCAAATGAATCAAAAGGCGGATTGAGCTCCTATGCCTGTTTACAATATTGAAATTATCCAAGAGTTTTTACTAGCTACCTTGTGATCAACTAATAGAAAACTGAAAATCACAACAGATGCAACCTAAATAGAATGTTATCAAGTATTAAAACATAAATTGTTGGTCAGCCATCTTGTGATACCTCATTGATAGAAGGCACTTAAACCAACTGCTAGAAATCTATCCAAAAACATATGAGTATGCAACCTATACAAAATAAAATTCAGAGGGAACGGTTCTAAAGTGCATATGGTGCTGATGAATCGAAAAATAACCAAAGAAATATATAATATAGGAGCTAAATTAGATAGATACACCCATGAGTTATATGAACTGTACACATCAAATCACCGCGAAAATTCATAAGAAACTAGTCAGAGCTCCAAACCTGCTGAAACAGGAGAGGGTAAGTGACGCAGTTCATCCTTGATCACCATTCACCAATTCCTATCTTAAAGGCATCAATGTCCGGTAATCTCCATCTGTGAAGATCCACGTCTTCAATATACTTCAAGAGTAATTCCACACGCTCTTGATCTTTAAGGTCTACTATCAACATTCTACATTACCAAATAATGCATAAAATTTATCACCAACACTTCACAAGTAATCAAAGAATATGCTCATAGACTGGTTATACCTTTTTTTGTTTGAGTTCATCATTAAAGTGCTTATAGACTGCACTAGAGCTACTCCTCTCCACATCAACCTGGAATATAACCTTTCCAAGGCAAGCATCAGAAGGCAGCAACCTTGAAATCACTGATTTTTGATGATCAAAGCACATCACCCTACATAAGTAAAACGCATCGATCTTAATGCTGATCAACCCAAACACATTGATTCTATTCTGAAAACAAAGTAGCTTACTCGCAATTCGTTCTTCGAGAAAGCTCCACAGCGAAACCTTGTGGACCAACGAAATCGAGCAAGTAGCATTTCTCAATCCCTACGGACCGCAAATCATCGATCCTGCGCAAGAGACACACTGAATATCAAAAATTGAACCCCGCAGATTTTCAAAAGAGAGTGAAATTAAAAGCGGGGAGGAGGAAGAAAGAGAGAGGGAGAAACGTGAGAGGGAGGACGGAGGAGAACGGCAAGACGAGGCAAGGAAGATTGAGACGAGAGTGGAAGAGGTGAGCGAAGAGCGCCGACAACGCTCCGGAGAACGAGGGGTAGTTGTAGAGCGCCATGAAAGGCGTTTGAGCTTCCGAAGCTCTGGCTATGGCTTCCAAGGCAGTATCCGAACGAAGGCTGCGGCATTGCAGCGATTTAATAGGGGAGATCCGGCGGCGAATGCTTCGGGTGACAGAGGAGAACGCCATTGATGCGGTCACCGGAGATGGCGGGGGAGGGCGACGAGGAGTGTGGGGGTGGGGACTTGATGCTGATGGAGCCGTGGGGAAAGGATGGGCCGAGTGTGGTTGGGCCTTGTTCCTGTAGGCCGAGTCGGCCCTGCCCACTCTCTCTGTCTTCCCCACTCTCCTACCAAGTCCAACCAATGGTTAAAAACTTAAAATGGACCGGGGGTGTAGATAGATGAGACTATTTTTCACCTGGTTTCGTTACAAAAAAATTCGCTTACCCACGTACACACGTCTAATCTATATCTATATCCACACTTTGGATCCCATGGAGTTGCTAAAATAACTCCATGTGAAGTTGGTTAAATCATAACCACTTAATTCTAAATAAATCGTTTAGATTTAAATGCATTTAACCATTTTTTAATTTATTTTTTAGGGTTGATGCATTTCTATTGGGTAATCCTACCGACTTCACGGAGTTCAACTCCATATATTAAAACAGAAGCATTTTCGTCATATGTCATCTCCTCGCGCAAAGTTATTTTAGACAATTCATTTTTATTTTTTCTTATATATCATGTCCACTAATTATAGTAATATTATTTACATATTATCATTTCATACTATATTTTTAACCATCTATATAATATATTAAAACATAAGCATTTTCGCCACATGTCATCTCCTCGCGCAAAGTTATTTTAGACAATTCATTTTTATTTTTTCTTATATATCATGTCCACTAATTATGGTAATATTATTTACATATTATCATTTCATACTATATTTTTAACCAGTGAGATTAATTCAAAACATTTTTTAACTATTTTTAACCAGCGCAAAGTTATGGTTTCCTACCCTTCTCCTTCTCTTCGTTGGGAGAGTTAGATACGGATGCGGTTGCCTTGCTGAAGCGGATTCAGAAATTCTCCGTATCTCAGGATGTTGGGGCTCGTGCTGCTGCTTATATTTTTACTAGACTCGGTTTTATTATCGCTAAGGGAGTGGGTGCCCAGATAGTATCTCGGTTACCCACTAATTTCTTGTAAATAGTAATTGGTTAATAATAATAATAATAATAATAATAATAATAATCTATTACTAACTATTAAAACAAAAGCCTTACTGATGACGTGGAGTCTTCACCTTAATCCCAGGTCTTTTAACCAATCACCTTCTATGATATATTACCCTATTCTTTAATTATTAATTACTCATATCTTCTTTTGTTTTAATATTTTTTTGCTCTCAATTTTTTTTAGGGTTTCTAAACGTTGTTCAGCCTCTTTCCTAATCTCTCTGCATCTCTTCCCCTTGCCTCCCCTTTCCTCGCCCAATCATTCTCAAGGGTTGCTACCAATATGGTTGCCCCCATTTGCTTTCTTGAATTTGAAAGACGTCATGGCTTCTACTCTATTTCTCCGATTTGGCTCCCTCCCCAGATGCTCTTCTTCAGTTTTTCTCTACTCTTATACTCGCTATCAAGACAACATTTCTACTTGTGTATTATTTACATACTACGCATTATACACTTAACTTTATTATTTTTTAACCGCTACAATGTGTATTTTTATCGACCAATTTTTGGTATTATTTAATATTCACAACTTTACTATTAAATTACGCGTCATTGGCGCGGGTATAGGACTAGTAAACTTTTAATATATAAGAGTTTAGGATAATATGGCAAGCTTAGAGGAATTTTAGGAGTCTTGACCAATTATTTTTTTGCCATTTTTCTTTGATTTTCTTTAATTCTAATTTTTTTCTTCTTTTTCCTTTAATTCTCTTTTTTATTTAATTTGACTAACTATCTATATCTATATCTAAATAAACTCTTAATTTAAAAGATTTTAGGATGATGTGTCAAGCTTAGAAAAATTTTAGGAGTCTTGACCAATCATTTTTTTCCATTTTTCTTTGATTTTCTTTAATTCTAATTTTTTTCTTCTTTTTCCTTTAATTCTCTTTTTGATTTAATTTTACTAACTATCTATCTATATAAACTCTTAATTTAGAAGAGTTTAGGATGATTTGTCAAGCTTAGAGGAATTTTAGGAGTCTTGACCAATCATTTTTTTCCCATTTTTCTTTGATTTTGTTTAATTCTAATTTTTTTCTTCTTTTTCCTTTAATTCTCTTTTTGATTTAATTTTACTAACTATCTATATAAACTCTTAATTTAGAAGAGTTTAGGATGATGTGTCAAGCTTAGAGGAATTTTAGGAGTCTTGACCAATCTTTTTTTTTTGCCATTTTTCTTTGATTTTATTTAATTCTAATTTTTTTTCTTCTTTTTCCTTTAATTCTCTTTTTGATTTAATTTTACTAACTATTGAGCTTAATTCAAAACATTGATCTTAGCCTAAATTATAATTTAAGTAGTTTTTTGCTAAAAAAACAATGGGATTAATTTAAAACATAAAATTAATATTAGTAATCTATATCTCTCTGTCTCTCTATATATATACTACTTTAATCGTTTTCTCAACCCATGAGTTTAATTCAAAATATTTAATTATCTGAACTTTTACAATTATGTTATAATATTAATTTAATATATTAGTAATTTTACTTATAAAAAATCGCGCCATGGCGCGGGGATCATACTAGTTCATCTTAATTACTTACTATGTGTTACACTAAATTATTGGGTTATAAATTTATGTTAAAAAGTTCTAAAAATTATTTATATATATATTAAACAACTATTAGTGTAGGTTTATACCAAAAATTGATGAAAATCATGTTTTTTTTAAAAAAAAATATATATATTGTACAATATTTGATCTTTAATTTATATAAAAATTTAAACCATGATTTGTAATCAATTTTTTTAACAAACATATATTAATAGTTCTTTAAAACTTAAAAATAATTTTTTTAGTATAGATTTATAACCCAAATAATTTAGTGTAACATACATGGGCAAAACCGGATCGTCGCCCACCTCAGCCCGGAAAAAATATAAGAATATACGTGTTAACACTTTTTTTTGTTCATAGGTAGGCACTTAGGCCATTACAATATGGGGGAGATGGGTTCGAACTCGTGACTTATTAGTCACTACATGTCATCCTTACCGGCTAAGCTAGCAAGGCTCGACATTAACACTCTAATTTATAATTAACAATAGAGGAACGTACCCTCTGATATCCTTGTAAACTCAATACAAAGTATTAAAAACGCATTATATAACAACAATCGATTCACCCTGAATGGCTGAATTTATATATGTTGTGTAAAAGCCTTTTTTATATACAATTCAAAATACCAGACAACCATTGTTTGGTAAATTGAATTGAGAGAGCGAAAGATCGTCAAATAAACTGGCCGTCGTGATATAACAAAAAACCAAAGAAATAACTAAACAAAAAACTCTGCAACCCTCAGAGAAGCAACAGTGCAGCACCATGCTTGATGTGAAAGACCCTAGAACGGTAAGTGAATGGTGAGAAAATGGGATTGCGAAAACTAACACAATTATAAGATCACGAGATTGATTGTAAAGTCCCCTTGAGGGTTTCCATTCATTGATAAACATATATATAGGTTACAAAGATATTGGGCCTTATTGGGCCTTTGGGCCCACTATACATGAGGAGACCTATGTAATCTATCAAACCCCCGCAGTCGAAACTGGAGGGGGTCGTACAGTGAGACTGGAACGAAAATTAATGAACAACTGTCTAAGTAAACCCTTTGTGAATATATCAGCGTACTGATAAGAGGACGAGACATGTAGAACGCGGAAATGTCCAATGTCAACCTTGTCGCTGACGAAGTGGAGATCAAGCTCAATGTGCTTCGTGTGTTGATGCTGGACTGGGTTGCTAGCCAAATAGACGGCGGAGACGTTGTTAGTGTAGACCAGAGTGGCCTTCTGAAGAGGGCAATGAAGCTCAAGTAGGAGATTGTGGAGCCAAGAGCACTCGGATACAACGTTGGCAACACCCCTGTATTCGGGCTCAGCGCTGGAGCGAGACACGAAAGACTGACGCTTGGTTGACCATGACACAAGGGTGTCGTTGAGGAAGACACAGTAACCAGACGTGGAGCGACGTGTGTCAGGACAACCACCCCAATCCGCATCAGTGTAAGCAACAAGATCAAGCTTAAAGGATGGAGTGATCGTGGTGCCGAGCTCGAGGGTGCCGCTGATGTACCGAATGATCCGCTTCAAGGCCTGAAAGTGGGGTTCCCTGGGTGCATGCATGAACAAACAAACCTGCTGAACGGCGTAACTGATATCAGGCCTGGTGAAAGTGAGATACTGAAGAGCACCAGCGAGGCTCCTGTACAATGTCGGATCATCAACCAAAAGACCAGAATGAGCACTGAGCTTGTTGGATGTATCGACAGGGGTGGCGAATGGATTACAGTTGACCATCTTAGCCCGAGCAACAATCTCAGCAGCATACTTACTCTGGGAGAGAAACAGACCAGACGCATGACGCTGAACAGCAACTCCCAAGAAGTAGGACAACGGACCCAGATCAGACATGGCGAACTCCGCACTCAATTGTGAAATAATAGACATTCAAAGAGCATCAGAAGAGGCGGTGAGAATGATGTCATTGACATATAGTAACAGGAAGGCCAAGTATGAGCCTCTACGATAGATAAACAGAGACGTATCCGAACGGCTGCCAATGAAACTCAATCGTAGCAGATGAGAAGCAAAGCACTAGAACCAAGCCCACGGAGCCCGTTTCAGACCATACAGAGAGCGCTTGAGGAGACAGATGTGCTTTGGACGATCAGCATCAGCAAACCCTGGCGGCTGAAACATGTAGACTGTCTCATTCAGATGGTCATGCAGAAAGGCGTTCTTGACATCTAACTAATGGATGGCCCAGTTGCGCGACAAAGCTAGACTCAATACCACTCGAATAGTGGCAGGTTTGACCACAGGGCTGAACGTCTCATCACAATCAATACTGGCCTACTGAGATCGACCGTTGACCACAAGGTGGGCTTTGTAGCGCTCCAACGTCCCATCAGAGCAAAACTTGTGACGGAAGAGCCACATACAACGGATGACGTTGGCCTCGGAAGGGCGAGGGACAAGAACCCAAGTACCATTCTTCGTAAGGGCCCTGTATTCGTCGAGCATAGCCGCCTGCCAATTCGGGTCGAGGAGGGCTGTTTTGTGGGAGGTGGGAATGGGGGAAAGGGAGGTCGGGGGGGAGGCAGGGGTTGATTGGGAGTCAGGAAGGACGGAGGCAGAGGGGGCAAAGGCGGCGGGGAATGCTGCGGGCGCAGCAAGCCCGCAGCTCGTTGCATGGCCGCGGTCGCGGCATGATGCTGCGGCCGCCGCCAGTAGGTTGGGCGAGGGGTGGGGTGTGGGCATTTGATGGGCTGCAGCCGCAACAAGATGCTGCGGCCGTGACATAACTTCTTGGTGATGGGATGGCGGCACGGATGTATGGTTTTGGTTGATGGGGCGATGTGTGGTGGTCATAGAGACGATCTGTCGGGGTCGGAAGACACCGGAGACGGTGCAGGTGTGTGGTCTGGTGGTAGGGGGTGGTGGTGGTGGAGAGGGAGAGGTAGGAGCACCGGGAGAGCTCTGGGGAAGAAAAAAATGAGGAAATGAAGACTCTGACTCTGACTGAGACACAGGAGGTGTGGAAGAGGGGGGAGAAAAGGGAAAGCGAGACTCATCAAAAGTGACATGACGTGACACAATAAGCTTATGGGTCTTGATATCGAGGCAAAGGTAACCGCGATGATCAGACGGATAGCCTAGGAAGACACATGGAGTGGAGCGCGGGTGAAGCTTGTGTGGGGCTGTGGATGACTGGTTCGGGAAACACAAGCAACCGAAGGTGCGAAGGTGATCATACTTATGCATGGTGTAATAAAGGGCCTGAGCTGGCGAGCGATGGTGTAGGGTAGTGGATGGGAGAATGTTTAGGAGATAACATGTGGTGGATAGGGCGTGAGACCAATAGGGAAGGGGAATAGATATGTGGAAGAGGAGATAGCGCATCATGTTGGTAGTGGTTCTGATGATTCGTTCAGCCTTGCCATTCTTCTGAGAAGTATAGGGGCAAGACAAGCGATAGGAGATCCCATTTGTGGCAAAGAAAGAGTGAAAGTCTTTGTTGTCAGATTCACAGCCATTGTCACATTGGAAACATTTGATGGATGTGTGAAACTGTGTTTTGATGTAGGCATGAAATCTGGCAAAGACAGGAAACACTTGGGACTTGAAATGCAACGGGAAGACCCATAAATAATGAGTGTAATCATCAAGAAACAAGAGGTAGTACTTGTGACCCTCCTTGCTAGGCACAGGAGAGGTCCAAATGTCACTATGAATGATATCAAAGGGAGCAAGGGTAGAGGTCAAAGACCGTTGGAACGGCAGTCTGGCATGTTTGCCCAGTTGCCATGAAGAGCATAAACCAGAGCATGGGTCTTTAGTACAGGTGACAAGACTCTGAGAACGGAGGACATCTAGAATGGTAGCACTGGGATGGCCCAGACATGCATGCCACAGGGTGGACGATGATGCCGAGAGGGCGACCGGGCACGACTGACTGGATGCAGGAGGCCGGTGGTGTGATAGGGTAGAGCTCCCCGGTGCTGTTACATCTCATTCGAGTAACCCCCGTAGTAAGATCGTTCACAGAGAAACCATAGGGATCAAACGTAAGGGAAACATTATTGTCAGTAGTGAACCGACAGACAGAGATAAGGTTTTTGACAATCTTTGGGGAATTGAGGACATTGTTAAGGTGTAATGGGTGGGTTGGGGTCTGTAATTTGGCGTGGCCAATCCCCGAAGTAGCAAGGCGACCACCATTGCCGACGGTAATAGAGTGTGTAGGACCTTTAAAGGAAATAGAAGAGAGGTTACTTGAGGAGTGCGTCATATGGGAGGTGGCACCAGTGTCCATGTACCACGAAGAGTCGGGGAATGTCGGTTGCGTAGAGGAGAAGGCGTGATGCATAGCAGGCGGAACATAGACTGGATCGGATGATGTCAGAAAGGTCTGATGACTAGCATGTCGAGGGGCAGGATATCCAGAGTACGGTTGCATCTTTTTTTTTTTGTCCACCTAAGTTAATAAACAATTAACTCAGGCCAAAAACGAAAATAGTAAAATACAAGGACGGTTCTGTAATAACTTCAAAAGAGATTAAAAACAAAATCAATGCTTTCTTCTTCGTTGGAAAACATCGGCTGAGTTCGGGCGACAGGCAGCAACCGGAGCACGGATGTCGCCACCAGCGTCGGATCCGCCTCCGGCGGATCTGACGCTGGTGGTGGATGAACGCAGGGAGCGTGAAGAGAGGGTGGCTGCAGCGGCTGAGTTCGGGCTCGAAGAGGGCGGATCTAGGCAGTGGGTGGTCAGCAGACGGCAGAGGCGGCCAGATCTGGTGATTTGGTGGGCGGCGAGGGGACGACGCCGGCGGCAGTAAGAGGAGTGTGGCGGGAAGATCAAATTAGGGTTCCGTGAGGAAGAAAAGGTTGTGATACCATGTAAGATGACGAGATTGATTGTAAAGTCTCATTGAGGGTTTCCATTCATTGATATATGTTACAAAGATATTGGATCTTATTGAGCCTTTATGTCCACTATACATGAAGAGACCTATGTAATCTATGAACGATATCTCACCGCTGGAAAACAGAGGGTGAAAATCCATGATAGTAGAAGAGGCCACTTTTGAAAAAGTGTGGACCATGTAGTATTTCCCTTATCTAGATGAATGATTTTCGAAGATCTCAAACACCGGATTACACTGCCGTGTAAAAGCCGAATTAAAAGGGCTGGAATATTGGATACATGGAATATTGAGTATGAATATGAAAAAGAGAATTTGGGCGATCCACACTGCACGCGTGTGGAGCAGTCATTAGCCGACTTATAAAGTCTTGTTTGTCCACCTATCTCCTTAATCCTTACCTCTATTTACATTTCTTTATGTACTATTCCCGGTTGGTTCACTCACAAATTCCAAATAAACTTTTGTTTTCCCACCTCTCTCCTTCCATATCTCCGATTATGTATGGCACATTTAATTATTTTCATTTTCAAAATAAATAAAAATCAAAGATTAACATATATTGTATTTTGCTAAACCATTTCATATTAGGGTATTTTTCTAAATATAATTATCTTCAAGTCTCAATTTTGATACGGAATAGTTAACTATATATTCAGTTTGAGTTTACAAATATATCCATCCATAAATATATCCATCAATTTAAATATAATCTTATATGCCATCAAGTACATTGATGAAAATACGTTATTAACGTAACTGAATGAAAGGATTAACTGTTTACTTGATTACTTCCAAGTTCCAATACATATTTGTGGTGCCATATTTTGATAATTTTTTCTTTTTTTTTGTTTGCATTTTGATAATTTTTTCTACTTCATTTTTTTAGAATGAAACTAATGACATTTTTCCTAATTAAAAGATAAATTCGTTAAAATTAAGTTTGACAAAATCCTTCGTTTTCGAAGTCTTTTCCATTTTACTCTTTTTTCTTGATTCAGAAATGGAAAAATGGTAGTCATCCCTATTCCATTCTCGTCTTCCTACCGTCTTCTCCTTTTGGAATATATAGTAGTCATCATCTTCTTGGAAATTTTGTTTTACGTTGAAATGTTGCTTACCACATCTTTCAATTGTGCAACTATATACTGTATATAGTTTTCAAAGGTTTATTAAAAGGCCTATTTTTGAAAAGATTAAAAAGATTTGTTTTTCAATATATTTTTAAAATGCATTAGCTTTTTAAGTCTATGCATTCAATCATGCTCTAAAGTAAAGTATAACACTAATAATAGAGTGATTGATAAGGTTACACACCTTAGCCGCTCTGCTAGAAACATTGACATTTATAGATACATATATCTCAATGATCTCATCCATTGGACATGGGAGGCGGGACATCTTCTTCCTCGGAGCCGATCGAACCATCACAGATTACACACTCTCAAATTGAATCATCAATTGCCCTAATCAATCAAAACTCCAACTTAACAAAGAATTAATTTGTAACTTCACCTTTGTTAACCTACCAAAACAGCTAATTTTCAAATTCATAAAATTAAATTAAAAAAATAACGCAATTGAAGGAGCGGGGACGGTGGCGGCGAAGATGGCGTCCTCGATGACGACGACGACGTCGGAGGCGGCGTTCAACTCCGATGGCCAAGATCTCGCAGGTGGTGATGGGCGGCGCCATTCAACGATGGTCGTCGGTGACAAGGGTAAGTCGGCCGCTGGCGAGGGCTCTGCTCATGAGGACGCCGGTGACGAGGGGGTTTTGGGGATTTGAAGGTCGTCGGAGACGAGGGACGGCCGGCGGTGGTTAATTGGGAGCAACTCCACCTGTTCATAGCATTGGGCTGCTCAACCGCCTCCAGGGAAGAAGATGCCCCGTCTTCATATCCTGCCATTTCCCCTTCTATTTTTTTAAAAGTAAAACGCGGCATCAAGCATCAAGCCGCGTTTTTTATAATAATTTTATTTTTTAATTTAAAAATAAAAAACAATAAAGACTCTATATAAAAACGCGGTTTCAATCTGCGTTTTTATAACAATTTAAACTTTGACCAAATTTCTCTGAGAGTAAGATATTACATAGGAATAAAACGCGGATTGAGACCGCGTTTTTCTGAAAACTCTGCAACTTTTGAATATTTATGTAAATACTTTGGTTTCGTAAATATATCCGCAAATATTTATTTTTTCTTGAATATTTCAAAAAAAAAAAATTCTAGTTAAAGATGAAATATTTAATTTTAAAAAATAGATAAAAAAATATTTGTAGTTATGGTGCTACGTCGGAAAAACTAATATAATTTTGTGGTCTAAGAAACCGTTGGAATTTTTATAATGAAAAAATATTAAATATTTTTTATCTAATAAAGTTAAGGCATTAAACTAATATATCTTATAAAATATAAAAACAGAGTAGTTAAGGAGACTTGAACCCTTGACCTTATGTATATAAACTATTCCTTAACCATTAGGCTAGAATAACCTTATTTAATTAAAAAAAACTTTTTTAGGCTGCAATCGGCGTGGTGTGCAGAGACCAGTCGGGATAGATGTTGTTTGCTGGATAGCGCAAGATTCAACCAACGAACTGTGTAGAGTTGGCTGAGGCAGAAAGCGTGAGATGGGCTCTTCAATTGGCAAGGGAGAGGGGAATGCAGCGTCTGCAAGTGGAATCCGACAACCAAGTGCTCATTAACAAGCTATATCGTAGGTGTTGTGGCCTAGCTAGGGGCTCTCGACAATCTTATATCGGCAATCAAGAGCTTGGCAGAATCGTTTGAGTTACTGAATTGGTCTCATGTAAGGCGTGAGGGGAACAAGGTGACTCATAAGCTAGCATCTTTGAGACCTATTTGTCATTCTTTTTTTTTCCCCTCTATTCATAAACTCCCAACTGACATTGTTTTGGTTTTATTGAATGAAATGAAATGAGTTGGTTGTTGTTGCTAAAAAAAAAGGGGTAAAACCAAATTTATATATACTCTGTATAAAAGATTTTCAATGTGAAACTATTTGATCTCTTCACACACCATCTCAAGTTCTCAACAAACATATAAGAGGATAAATAAATCATACTTGGAATTGAGTGCTTGAATTGAACACATGAAATTTAGGCTGATTCAAATATAAAATACTCACAAATTAATACGCATCCTTGGCAAAGGATATATAGATAAAGTGTCTTTTGATCAATGGTCATTCTCAAAAAGTTTTTCAAGAAACTGAGTTTTTCAAAATCCGATTGTTTTTATGTTATATGTTATCTAAGCCTAAATTTCGTTTTTCTTAAATAACTTGTTTTAGTTTCCGAAGGGCTCAAAACTAACCCAAAACGTACAAACCAGGGGCGGAGCCAAGGGGGAGTATGCCTCCGCCCTCATCCGACGAACCCCTAATATATATTATCCTCGTCGATAGTTTCGATTTGATATATAGTGTACCTTAATCCGATGTCTAAGTAAAAAATTATGAATATATAAAAATTGAAGATAAATTGATCACTGATGTTTTATTTTCAAATGGGAAAAAATGACGACATTTTATTGTAAATTGACAATGTTTTATACTAAAACGACATCATTTGTTGTCATATTATGCATAGTTTTACTATTCATTTAAACTAACAAAAACAACCACAATAAAATAAAACAAACCACAATAAAATAACAAGAGTTTATCTTTTGGCTAAAAAAATAATACTACAACAAGTTTTTATTTATTTGATCTTGGAGTCAAAATTAAGAGATGTCAACTAAGAAAATAAATCCAATCAAACAAAAATGGGTCAAAATGGAACAAAAAAGTTAATCTGTTTCACACGTTCATCCAGCATGGCATTTGGAGGCTACTGGACCCATCCATCGCTTCTACTTTCTAGGTCCTCTAAACTATCTCAACTTGCAAAATGTCTTACTATATACTCCATTGAGTAGATCTATATAGTTAAACAACTAATAGTCCCTCCGGGGAGCTGCTACACTTACACAAGGGTAAATATACTCGGAGGACAAATTAGTAAAAAAAAATCAAAAAGCAATTAAAAAGCAAAAGCTAAAAATCAGGCCTAATTAAACCCCCATTATCTCTCTCCTCTAATTAATGGCTCCGGAAATTTCGCCTGGTACCCCTGTGGTATTGCGTATTTCGCACGGTGTACAGAAGTTTTGCTAAATTCGCACGGTACCCCTGAGGTTTGTACAATTTCGCACCGTGCCCCTAATGGGTTAAAACTGGCAGAATTAAAAAACCACCGTTAAATTACTTAGCCCTAGTCGCTCTTACCTTCTTGCGCGCTCGGGGAACTGAAGAGAGGAGAGGAGAGAAGGGAACCGGAGAGGAAGAGCCTCGCCGACCGCACTGAACCGCCGCCACCGCTGCCGCTGCGCCACCACACTGAACCGGCGCCGCCGGCCACAGCAACCGCCACCGCCGCTGCTCGCGTGCCCTGTTGCACCAGAACTGCTGCTGCTCGCGACCTCGCTCCAGAGGCCCTTGCTTCGCCCTTGCTTCGACGCCTCTTAATTTCTACCGATTGAAGGTAATTTCAACCGATTTTGTGCATTCCATTTAGCACCACCAGTACATATTAGGGATTGAAGCAATTCTCTACATATTAGGGATTTCACTTTGAATTTCACTTTAACTAAACTAAAGTTGTGAATTTGTTTCTACAATTTGAGCGGTAAGTTTGATATTTTATTTGTGATTTGATTATTCTATATAGGATGGGAGATAAGATAGTGATACAAATGCGTTATATTCATCGAGAATATGTTGAATTTGAGGTGGATGATCCCGATAAGTGTAGTGTGTTAGATATGTTTGTTGAAATGCTAGAGGGGGCTGAAAAAAATGGAATGATTCTTCCTGAGAACCCGTCTTTATGGTATGCCCATGATTGTCAAAATTTTCGATTAGAGAGTGATGAAGATGTTGTTATGATGATGACTCTTTTTAGTGAGAAGAGGTTGATTAAACTAGCTATTGGATCCGGTGACTCTCCATGTAGGAATCTAGATTTAGCAAGGGGATTGATTGAGTCAAAAAAGCCGGTAGAGAGGTCGAGTTATGGAAGTCAAACCGCTTATAGTAAGAAGGTTCCTGCCACTACCGCAAGAAGGAAGGGGACTTTTGTATCGAAATCTCGAAGTCAGTCTACACGTAGTGAACCTACTTCGGGTGAAGCTAGTAGGACAAAGGAGGTTGTAGTTGAGGCCATATCCCCTGAGATTGATTTGGTTGATGCTGATTTTGTTAATGATGATGTAGATAATGTTGTTCTGACGGCCAATGATGATAATGTGTCTACTCCTACTAATGATAATGCACTTGTTTCGGCCTCTACTTATGAGTGTGGTGGTACTGCTGATATTGGAGTTAATGACAGTGAGACGGATGATTATTTCGATAGGATTTATGATAATGGGGAGTTGTATGGTGATACTAGCATTGGGAATATAAAATTGAAGGTGTGGATGCTTTTTTTGGACAAGGAAGCATTTACAAATGTGTTGCGAGATTATTGTGTCCAAGAGGGGTTCTCTGTTGTGGTAGTCAAAGCAGATCAGATTCGTTACACCGCCGTCTGTGGACAATCAGAATGTGGATGGAGAATTCATGCATCAAGACTTGTGGATGGTATGACTTGGGCAATTAAGTCACTAACGGATACTCATAGTTGCCTTAAACTCACAAAATTCAACTCAATGGCAACTCCAGAATGGGTTGCGAAGAAGTTGATTGACCATGTGAGAGCGGATGATGATATCAAAGGACCAACAATGCAATCCCTGTTGATGACTAGGTATGGGATAAACATGAAGTCAACTTCGTTGTACAAAGCAAGGACGCTTGCCTTGGCAATAATTAACAGGAAGCCTGATGCGTCGTTTGGTAGTTTGCCGGGTTATTGTGAAGTGGTGAAATCATCTAACCCGGGCTCTAGGGCGCATATTGTATGGGGACACGCTGAAAATGATCCCGAAAGGCCATTGCAATTTAAGAATGTGTTCATAGCTATGAAGCCGATGATTGAGGGAGTCATCCACGGTTGTAGGGGGTTGATTGGTGTTGATGGATGTCATCTGAAGGGGAAGTATGGTGGTGTCGTTCTGGCTGCAGTTGCTGTTGACGGGGAGAATGAGATATTTCCACTAGCTTATGGGGTGTATGAGAATGAAAGTAAGAGAACTTGGTCCTCTCTTTTCTACCACTTGAGAGAGGTCTTGAGGCCTGCTGATAGGGCCAACTGGTGTATCATATCGGATAGACAAAAGGTATTGTACAATGCTATGCGTTTTATTCAATTGTTGTTATGTATTTGTTTCACATACAAAGAAATAATTGGATTTTTCCAATGTAGGGGGTTGAACCGGCCCTTGCAGAAGTGTGGCCAACTGCGGGACGACGGTACTGTTGCACACACCTCTTGGCCAACTTCAAGAAGAAGTTTCCAGGTTTGCCTGTGAAGGGAGTGTTTTGGGAATGTTGCAAGGCGTTCTCGGAACACAAATTTAAGAAATCAATGGAGAAGGTCGAAAGGGTAGTTGGGACAGATGCTCTGAACTGGCTCAAAGACTTGGGTGAATTTCATACATGGGCGAGGTTTCGATATGATCCAAGTTTGCATGCTCCTCACAACTCAAGCAACTTTGTGGAGTCTTTCAATTCGACACTAGGAGCGGATCGATGCCTTCCCGTATTATCTTTGCTTGAAGGTACATTCACTTTCTGCAATTTAATTTCTGATGTGAATGATTTCGAGTTAAATTTCCGTTGGTCATGGTTGCCACTGTTGGACTGATTTTCGAGTTAAATACACGCTGGAAATGATATTTAGGTATTAGGCGAACCATGATGGTTAGACATTGCAAGAGGCAAGAGGATGCGAAGAAGTTGCCAGTCAACGGTATTACAGACTACGCAAACAAGAGACTGGCAAAGGCGGTCACAACAACACGAGCATTGCAGGTAACTCTCAAAACTCATACCACCTTCTGACATCGATTCACTCATTGACGAAGTCATCTTCATGACAGATTTTCAAGGCTTCACCCACTGAATACGAAGTGACAGAGGGTTCGTCGGCATTGGCAGTTGACATCAAAGCTTGTACATGTGGTTGTGGTGAATGGCAAATCAGAGGAATCCCATGTCGGCATGCAGTGAGAGCTATAATTGAGAGCAGGGGTCATCCGGAGCATTATGTATCAAATTGGTATTCCATAAGAGTTTACAAACAAACCTATTCTGCTAATTATAGGTAATATGTTTTCAAAACTTTGTTAATCGATTAGGAATCTTTATGTCAACCAGAAACTATCTCATCTATGCGTCTTTTTAGGCCGGTCCCGGACGAAGAACAATGGCCCTCTTTTGATCTACCGAGAGTACAACCACCTACCATGAGAAGGAGAGTTGGACGACCGGCGAAAACAAGACGGTGACAAGAGGGGGAAGCACCAGCAGGCAAAAGATCTCGCCTAGTGCGATGGGGAAGATGTCAGGTATTGGATGCTCGAGGAAATATAGTAGTCATTGTCTCACATTGATATTTATGTGCGATGTATTAACCTACTTTGTTGTACCAGGCATATGGACATAATGTGAAGACGTGTAAAGGTGGACCAACTGCAAATGAAGTGAAGGCACAAAAAGGCATCCGAGTTGAAAGAAGATCAAAGAGGTCGAAACCAAATGAGCCAAACATCCCTGCACAAGGTCAAACCGTGGAAGAAGTTAGGTCCTCAGCTCCATGGGTGTCCGAAACTCAATAGTTGTGTGCTCGTCGGTGTTTGTTTTGTAATCGATTAGGAGTCGTTCTTTTAAGTTTTAGTGCTCAATCCGCTTGACCAGCTGTTGGAACAAGCTCGATGTTCAATGTTAGGGTTGATAACTTAGACCCCCTTCATTAGTTTTTGGAACAACCATTGTCCCCTTTTGGCTACGACATTATACATGTCTAAAACACTTATTATATGAAATGAAGATAACTTTGTTGCATCATTTCAAGCATATTAAAAACATAGAGCATTTAGCCTTGCAAAGGACAATCAAAGAGAGTGTTGAATGCAGCCACAAACATAAGTTTATACGACGAGGACAACACCTGGACACATTGCATTGTTGCTGGTAAATGCGATGTTTACATTCTGACATTGCTAAATGCCTTGGAATAAGTTTACATAAGAATAAAACCACCAGAAGTCAGTGCTATTGAAGTTTACATAAGAATACAACCACACATTGCATTGCTTCGAGCCTAACTCTATTTGCAATGACTTCTTTTCTCTCTCAGTTTTACAATCTTCTCTTCATTGGAGATGTCATTCAGTGCTATGCTCGACCCCAAAGTGGCAACACTCCTCAACCACAATTCGCTTCATTATCCTGAAATCCAATCACATTATGATCACCTAATTTATTCTTAAGCTGCCAAAAATCAATTAAATCAACAAAATAGTATGCACACTCCTCAATCTCAATTCTGAATTTCAACAATCCACAAAGAGGACAACCAAATCAAATTTTCACACTCGAATCCCTAATCGATAGAAATTGCATAAATCGACAGAAATTGAATTTCAACAATCATCAATCTCAATTCTGATTGATGTTTATACAATGAAATTCTGAAAACCAAAACTAGTCCTATCACGCTTGAACCACAAATTTAACACTCAAATCGCTAATCTGTAAAAAAACGCAGTTTGGAATTGCTTCAATCGATAGAAATTACCTTCACTGCAGTCGACGTCTCCGCTCCGGCAACTCTGCACTGCTGTCGGCGGTTCCAGCCCTGCACTTCTCCGGTAAGAGGCTTCGAAGCACAGGCGGTTCAGTGTACGCGAGCAGCAGCAGTTCTGGTGCAACAGGGCACGCGAGCAACGGCGGTGGCAGTTGCTGTGGCCGGCGGCGCCGGTTCGGTGTGGTGGCGCAGCGGCAGCGGCGGCGGCGGTTCAGTGCGGTCGGCGAGGCTCTTCCCTCTCCGGTTCCCTTCTCTCCTCTCCTCTCTTCAGTTCCCCGAGCGCACAAGAAGGTAAGAGCGACTAGGGCTAAGTAATTTAACGGTGGTTTTTTAATTCTGTCAGATTTAACCCATTAGGGGCACGGTGCGAAATTGTACAAACCTCAGGGGTACCGTGCGAATTTAGCAAAACTTCTGTACACCGTGCGAAATACGCAATACCACAGGGGTACCAGGCGAAATTTCCGTAATGTCTCTCTAATCCCTAATCCCCATGCCTGCCTTCGAGATGAAGAAGGCCAACTCCTAGGCGCGCCCAACACCCAACGGCTACTTCTCCAAAGCCGGAACCAACGCCCCCAACGCCCAACGGCTATCTTCTTCTTCAACCTCTGCCAAATCAATCCCCATTCAACACCGGAAAACGTTCTCGAGGCCGGATACCACACCTCCATCTTCGTCTTCGTCTTCGTCTTCGACGACAAGAGGATTCAGGTCAGTGTGCGTCTTCGTCTTCGTCTTCGACGACAAGAGGAATCAGGTCAGTGTAGTATGCGTCTTCGTCTTCGCCTTCGACGACAAGCGGAATCAGGTCAGTGTGCGTCTCCCTCTTAGTTTTACTTACAAAATTTAATCTTTTCAATTTTATTTAGGATTTAGGTTTCGAATTTGATTTAGGATTTAGGTTTCGAATTTGATTTAGGATAACTCCTGTTCGAATTTGATTTAGGATTTAGGTTTCGAATTTGATTTAGGATTTAGGTTTCGAATTTGATTTAGGATAACTCCTGTTCGAATTTGATTTAGGATTTAGGGTTCGAATTTGATTTAGGATTTAGGGTTCGTTACAAAATTTAATCTTTTCAATTTGATTTAGGATTTAGGTTTCGAATTTGATTTAGGATTTAGGTTTTGAATTTGATTTAGGATTTAGGGTTCGAATTTGATGTGTATTTGGATTCAAAGACCTTTTGGATTCATCTGATGTGTGTAATGTATATCCAGGAATTTTGGTCCTTATCAATAAAGTGTAAATGGCTGATCGTGAATTTGACCTAAACGTCATGTATGAAACCGAACAAGAAGGTATGATTTGTCGTTCATTCATTAGTTTGGATAATTGTATGTACATATAACCGAAATTAGTGTATAAGTTGATGCTTGTTTTGTACCAGATAATGGATCTGATGGGATTCCTTCTGATGGGGAATACGGTGACAATTTCAGTGATGGAGATGATAACCTCATTACGGACGATGAAAATAGCGAAGACGTCCAAGTTCAGAACAACCAAATCGACCTCAATGATGAAGCTGACGAAAATGAAGAAGACGAGGACCAAGGTGAGAACCACCAAGACGAAGAAGACGGTGATGATCGGGAAGGCTATGTGGAAGTGGAAGAGGAAGAGGAAGAGATTTTCAATCGTAATTAACTGCCGTGGTTTTAATCTCAATCTATTAATTAATCTATTTCTTAAATTATCTATTTCTTCAATTTATTTTCGGCAAGAATCTTGCTATGTGATATTTTTAACAAAAATATTATATGTATAACGGATTAACCCTATACAACACTTACTAACCCTTGTTTTAAAAAAATAACGGATGAAAGTATAAAATTTAACCCTTTATTCAAAAAAATAACGGATTAAGTATTCAGGGTTTTGTATCAATTTATTATTTGATAAAATTTTATAACGCTTTAAAATAAATTTTATAACACATATAGAGAGTAAAACATTACCGCATGAAATTAAGTACATAAGTTAAATCCATATATGTAATTTGCATGCATATTGCATGGGAAAGTAGTTAGGGTTTGTAAAATGTTAAAATATGGTGTATTAAATTTTATAACGTTTTAAAATAAATTTTACAACCATAAAATCAATTTATGTGAGTGCAATATAGAGAGTAAAAAATTACCGCATATAGAGAGTAAAAAAGGGTTAAATTTATGCACGTATAAATTAATGACGGATTTGTAAAATGTTAAAATCCATATATGTAAAATGACGTATAAATTAATGACGAATAATAATACAAATACACATATAGAGAGTAAAACATTACCGCATGAAATTAAGTACATAAGTTAAATCCATATATGTAATTTGCATGCATATTGCATGGGAAAGTAGTTAGCAGGGCCGGTTATTGGGCGGTGCAAGCGGTCTGCTTGCACAGGGTCCAAATTTGTTGGGGGCCCAATATATTTAAAATTACTATATGTATAAAACACGCTTGAGACGTACAAGTAACACAAATTGGCGGAGTGGTCTTAGTTTTGTCAGGGAAAGCAATAGTCCCGTGTTCGAATCTTGGTATTTGGATGCCCCTATAATTTTTGTTTGGGCCTCCTCCCCCTCTATTCCAACACATGTACGTATTTTTTTTGTTTGGGCCCTACCGCTCCTCTCCCCAATACCTTTATTATTTTACAATAGACCCTACTCTCCTCTCTTTTCCATTTTTTAATCATCTAAGACTCCTAAGAGGTAATGTTGCTCTTATTTGTTTTTTCTTTAATTACTTAAATTTAATCATTCTGCGACTACCGGATATAGTAAATTACAAAAAATAATATAATTGACATTTATATAATTTATAACTTTTAAAAAGAGAACTAAAATAACTTCAATTTTAATATGTCGAGAGTATGTTATTTTTTTAATTATCCTTTTAAAAAAAGTCGTCTAGTGACAATAAAAATTAAAAAGTATATATATAACAGTGTTTTCATATAAATAAACGATAAATAGTTTTTTTTTATAACATCATTTATGCCATATACAATAAATACATGTAATTCACTACCAAAGAAGTATATTTATGATTGTAACAAGAATGAAAAAATAAAATAAAAATAAAGGGCCTAATTCTAATTATCGCACCGGGCCTCCAAAAACACCGAGACGGCCCTGGTAGTTAGGGTTTGTAAAATGTTAAAATGTGGTATATTATTTACATCAAAAGAAGAGAATAAGACATTAATGCTAGTTGTTAGAAAACATGTACAATAATTGACTTAGTTTTGTGTGATTGCTTTTTCCCATTAAATAAATCAAAAAGGTGGGTGGGTAGACTTACCCTTGTGTAAGTGAAGCATTTTCCGTCCATCCGTCCTAAAATACATGGTCTTTTAGACCTTTGTACGTTAATTAAGAAAACCTATTTATATCTCATTATTATTTTAGAGATAGGAACACTTTAATTTTACTTATTATTGTAATTTTTAGAGGTAATAATTACCCTACAAACCTAAAAACCCATGTATTTTTTGACAAAACTTCAAGGTCTAAAAACTCATGTATTTTAGGATGGAGGGAGTATTAAATAATACTCCGTGTTCATTATCTTTTCACTTGGTTTTAAAAATATTAATTATTTATTCTACACAAAACTACCAACGAACTAACCTACACACATATTATATCAACACAACAACAATACAAAACATCAAATACCTTACAAAATAAATACTAAAGAACTGAAACAACACAAAAATATCCAATGCAGAAAACAGAAAACAACAAACTAAAACATCGAATAAAAGGAAACGAAGAAATATACGATGACAATAACCGCCACCTGACACATTTAAAATCAATTTTGATAGAACCAAAACTTCGAATGATTTCTATTGTGTAAGCTTCATTTGTGATCATCTTGACGAGGTGATCGCTTATGGAGGAGTCCCTTGTGGGCATATCTCGGCTCTGGTCGCGAAAGCAAGAGTCCTTCAACTCGATGTCTCGTGAGGAAGGGGGCTTGGAGTCCATAATAACCCAGTGAAGGGAGACAGTGTGGCGATTGTCAATGCGGTGAAGAGATGCTGGTGTTACCCGTGGGAGATTGAGATTATCATCTTGGACATTATGTTCTCGTTGCAGCAGTTCCACTCGATTTTCATCTTGCATGCTTTTCACGAGATCAACATAATGGCAGATATGATTGCCCGTTTGACGCTGGTAAGATCGCGAGTTGTGTATCCTCATCTGAAATGATGCTCTTGGGTGATGGTGGTCTAGCATGATTTGACCACACCCAAATCTATACACACATATATGTATATATCAATGTTCTAAAAGAAGCTTGAAGAGTGCTCAGTGGTAGGATAGGGTCAATGGTACGGTCTAGGCAGGATCGAAGCAATTTCTTAGCGGGTCTTGATGGTCTATGCAAGTTTTGACGATCTTTTAACAACCTTAACAGATGGGTGAGGTAAAGAGTTTATGCAGGTTCTAAGCGATATCATTAACATGATTTTTTAGAATAGTGATATAAGTCCATAACAAAATCAATTGTTGTCTTCTCAGGCGAGCAACCATGCGTATTTTCTTAGGCGCTAAGCGTGAAGGAACCCGAGTTCAATAAACTATTTTTAAATAAAAAATGCACATAGGTGGCTTTTTGTAAACAAATCAAACTAATAGGCGGTTTTAGGTAATTTAATTTTCATAGGCGATTTGTTGCAAATACCCCTAATTAGTAGGTGTTTAAGTGTAATTTAGCCCTTACAATTTGCACTGGAGTAGAGCACACTATCTTCCAACCTGTGCCCACCCTCCCCCTTATAATCACCTCCCTCCCTCCCCCCATTTTTGACCCAAAAAAAACCTCCACTCTTCCACTCTCTCCCACCAAAATGGGTACAGTTGAGCTGTCGCCTCCCGACCAGGCCCGACCCGACCCGGAAAAGCCTATGCACGTCGAGCCAGATCTGGACCCGGACGAGATCTCCCCCATCGAGCAGGTGCGGCTAACGGTCACCAACACGGACGACCCGACGCTGCCGGTGTGGACATTCCGGATGTGGTTCCTGGGGCTGCTATCGTGCTCCCTCCTCTCCTTCCTGAACCAGTTCTTCTCGTACCGGACGGAGCCGCTCATCATAACCCAAATCTCGGTCCAGATCGCGGCCCTGCCGCTCGGGCGGTTCATGGCGGCGGTCCTGCCGAGAACCCGGTTCAGGATACCCGGGTTCGGGGCGAGGGAGTTCTCGCTGAACCCGGGCCCGTTCAACATGAAGGAGCACGTGCTGGTCACGATCTTTGCCAACGCCGGGGCCGCGTTTGGTAACGGATCGGCGTATGCGGTGGGGATTGTGGATATTGTCATCGCGTTTTACAGGAGGAAGATCTCCTTCTTGGCTGGCTGGATGCTTATTGTTACCACCCAGGTAATTTTTCGTCTTGTTTATGGGCACTTTGGTCATTTCGTGTTTAGCAAATGTTGGCACTTTAGCACTCGTTTGTCCGTACTTCGCTAAATTATTTTCATATTTACTTAATATTACAAAAAATTTAAAAATTATTTACATATTCTAAAAATCTATTTATATACATATATTTATAAATATTATTTTTAAAAATCATGTTAAAATTTTTTATAATTATATTTTATAAAATAATACCTTTTTAGTTTTTAAAAACACGAATTTTCAAAATAAAAACTTACAAACATATTACAATGGAGGTTTAGATTATGTATGTAATTTTTATATTTTTTTAAAGATTAAATTAATGTGAAAATAATTTAGTGATGTATGGAGTGTTAGAGATGATTTAGGTTGTTTGGATGACAACGAAAAAGCCAAGAAATAAAAAATAAATAAATTTGAAGGCCAAAAAAAATAAAAAAATCTAAAAAACCCTATGAATTAAACTCTCTGGATAAAAAATAATAGTAGTATTTCAAATTATCATGAAGCAACCAAACAAGCCCGATTTTAGTTTATACCAGAATTTAACAGTATATTTGGCAAGTCAATTAAGTAACAATGATATGTTATAGAGGCTTCTTTTAATAGCAAAAACCAGTATATTGAACCTAACAACCTTGTCCTTACTGCCTTACCACTGGATCGAGCCGGTCGACACAAGCCGATTTACCTAATACGTGACTCTTGTCGGTTGGGTCATGCGTTCAGGGTTTACCACTGAAGGTGGGTTCCTCATCATAAAAAAAAAAAAAAAAAATTACCTACTTGTAAAATGTACCAAGGTATAAGAAAGATGGCAACTTGGCAAGTGGTGATATTTTTGTGAAACAAAAATTTAAAACCTTTTCCTCCATGATACTTATCATTTAAGCATGCGTGACACCAATAATTGTGTTTTTTTTTGCCCCATTATATATCCATTTTTTATTTTTGTCTAACAGAAGGATATAATCAATTTTATATTATATAGCATCAATACAAAAAAAAAAGGATGAATAAGCCATAAGGGGAAAATTGGGTTGAAATATTTTTTACCGAGTGTTGCATTTTCACGTGACTTTTTTTTCTCTCCAATTAAATTTATACTCTTGTCATACGCTATCACAGGGATATGAAATAGCTTGCAGTGTGTAATTTACTACATAAACAGGCTGGAAAAATATTGGACATAGGGTAAAAAACTTGAAAAATATTTTAAAAAATTAAATTATTCCAACTTTAAAAAAAAATTATTTCTTAAAAATCGATATTGTGTTTAGTAAAATTTTGTTTCCAATCAATCTTCTTATCCTATGTCATTAGAAAGCGATAAACTAATAACCTAACTTATATGTTATATGGGTTCAGAGTCTTCAGATTCTAGATTCGGTTGAATCAAGTGGTTGCAACCGGTGGGAATAATTGATAATCTCATAATTAGTTACAAATAAACTTAATAATGAGATGGTGGGCCACTTGCAGGTGTTGGGCTACGGTTGGGCCGGGCTGATGAGGAAGTATGTGGTGGAGCCAGCCCACATGTGGTGGCCTTCCACTCTCGTCCAGGTCTCCCTTTTCAGGTCAACCCTTTCACTCTCTTCTTCCTCCCTCTCTGCCTCATACTCTAAATACATAATTAAATATTTCCGCATTAGGATTTGAAAAAAAAAAAATCCTACATATTAATGCATTGTTATTAGGATTAATACACTGAAATTAATTATAAGTATTTTTTTAAAGGAATATTATCTTTTTTGAATTGTTTAAAATGAAAAAAATATGTATGCTTCAGTATAAATTATGCATTTTTTGAATTTTATTAGAAGAAATGTTTTCACCGGAACCACACCCCTCGCACAGTTACTATGTAGTACTCCCTCCGATCTAAAAAGATTGTCGTTTGACTTTTTAACACGTATTTTAAAGAGCTAAAAACTATATAAAATATTACTTTTTTTAAATTATTTTTTTACAACTTAATATTTGTTGGTAATAAGTATTAGATTATAAAAAAATAATAATAAAAAATTAATATATTATATAGTTTTTAGCTCCTTAAAATACGTGTTAAAAAATCAAACGACATTCTTTTTGGATCGGAGGTAGTATCTTTTTACCTTTTAATTGAATGTAGATTATTCATTTCCAACCTAAAAAGTCAAAACTATGTAGGGGCAGATTCATTTAATTAACTGAATACATTAATTTAATTAAAGAAGGTCCACCACCGGTGCCCACAGTATTAGTAGATTATGCAGAACAGTCAGCAAACCATCATATGAGTCGCCCTTACCCTTTCCCGGCCAAAGCTTATGGAAAAAGTAATCCAATAATAAAATATATTTCATGCTCTGAGATCGATGGTTGATTTTGCCAGCGACCGCGCAGATTCGATTGCCTAAATTTAATAACAAGTGAAGTTACTGGTGGAGTATCTAATTGGTTACCTCACTTACCTGTGATTCTAAGGAATCCCACTCTCACGGAATTCATCCGTTTTTCGGACTTTATATTACTTCTCGATATATCGGATAGTTTGAGTGATAGGCCTTGGAATAATTACCTACACAATGTTTGATACTATTAGCTATTTTTTTAGAGCTTTTAATTTTGATACCATATAATTTTAAATAAAATGGATATAAAATTTAAATTTAATTAGCTTTTGTATTAAAAAATTTCAACTATTCATTCAAACTTTTTGGAGC
The DNA here is from genome assembly GCA_963922045.1 of Persicaria maculosa. Taxonomy (NCBI): domain Eukaryota; kingdom Viridiplantae; phylum Streptophyta; class Magnoliopsida; order Caryophyllales; family Polygonaceae; genus Persicaria; species Persicaria maculosa. The sequence goes on along the minus strand of OY998259.1, from coordinate 20,877,871 downwards.
TTTCAATTTAATATTCACAAATTTTCATTAACTATATAGTAACTAAAGTTATTGAACATCATTAACATATACTCACTCGGTTTCCTTTTTAATGGCACTTGAGTTTTTTTATGGCTTTAGCTAATTAGTTGCCGCTCGAGCAATTAAATAATTGAAACTCAATTATTACATAAAATGGAGTATATTGAAAGTTGTGTTAGAACCAAAATTTGATTTGTTTTAGATTAAAAAAATTGAAAGTGTGAAGTTAGCACTCATTTGAAAGGAGTTGTACTTGTAGAGTTATCACATCTTGAATGGAGAGTACATGTAGCATTGTAGCCTAGGTGACACTTTTTTGGATGGCATCACACATACCCGAGCCCACAATCACAACTGGCTACTGAAAGCTCTAAAATCAATCAAGTTTGGAGTTTCTACTTTCTAGGTAGGCGCGGATTTCAATTGTCAGAGGTTTCCCACCATCTTTTAAAGTTTGCGCTTCCCCATCCATTTGTCTTAGCTTGCGCCTTAACTTCTGAAAACGACCTCATCATAGAAGATTTTCAGAGAATAAATTTTATGTAATCAACAATTAATGATCCTTAAGATTATAGGTGGACTGTCATAATTCGTGTTATTAACTTCTTCTTTTTTCATTGAATAAAGATATACAGTACAATGGATATTAATAAGGATTTTTCTAACATAATTGAATTAGTCTAGCTTCTTTAAAATTATTTTCTTAGGATATATGTTTCTTTTTCATGTAATAAAAGTTCTTACAGTTCTTAAAAATTTATTAAAATAACTAGTAAAATAATACTCCCTCCGACCTAAAATACATGGTCTTTTAAACCTCTTACACGTTAATTAAGGAAATCTATTTATATTTAAATCTCATTATTATTATAGAGGTGGGGACTCTTTAATTTTACTTACTATTGTACTTTTTAGGGGTAATAATTATCCTATAAACCTAAAAATCCATGTATTTTTGACAAAAGTTTGACGGAGGGATTACTATAATTTTATTTTATAGGTGTGAAATACAGTACTATCTCACCACTTTTGTCCTAAACTTTTGCCAAGACACAAATCAACTGTTGGGCCGACCTCAAATTGACCTATGACTTTTATGTTGGCCCGGCCCAACAATTTAACAACCTTCAAAATAAATGGGGGATCAACTCTAAATTGGTTAAATTTTTAGAACTAATCTATGTTTCAGGCTCCTTGAAAAGGCATAAATCTACATATTTCGAAAAAAATTACCGAGTGTGTTGAATACTTACTCGTAGTGGTTTCCAATAATGTGCTGATGATGGTGCATCTCCAGGACACTGCACGAGAAGGAAGACAAAGCAGAGAGGCGAATGTCGAGATCAAAGTTCTTCATAATAGCACTAGCATGCAGCTTCTTCTGGTATGCAGTCCCGGGTTACCTGTTCACCACATTAACAAGCATCTCGTGGGTCTGTTGGGTGTTCTCCAAATCCGTCACAGCTCAGCAGTTGGGATCTGGAATGAGAGGGCTCGGTCTGGGAGCTGTGACACTCGACTGGTCAGCTGTCGCATCCTTCCTTTTCAGCCCGCTGCTGTGCCCTTTCTTTGCAATTGCAAATGTGTTCATCGGCTACTTCTTGATCGTCTACGTTGCCATCCCCACAGCGTACTGGGGCCTGGATCTCTACGGCGCTAGAAAGTTCCCGATATTCTCGTCTCATCTGTTTACTGCTGATGGACAGATTTATAACATATCTGCAATTGTGAATAACAAGTTTGAGCTGGATATACCAAGCTATGAGCAACAAGGGCGGATTCATCTCAGCATGTTCTTTGCACTTACTTATGGATTCGGGTTCGCAACGATAGCTGCCACACTTACTCATGTCGGGTTGTTCTATGGAAGGTAAATCAAACTACTACACTACAGCATCCTTCTTATCCTTAAAGACATGCTATTTCATAGACACAGTAGGGCGCAATATGCATATAGAAACAATCTTTTAAGGAATTAAATCTTGCATATATCTGTTAAACAAAACTAAACAGAGAGATTTATCATCGATTCCGAGAATCTTACAAAGGAAAGGAAGATATTCATACAAGGCTGATGAAGAACTACGAGGACATACCTTCGTGGTGGTTTCAAGTGTTGCTTGCCGTGACAATAGCACTCTCGCTGGTGCTCTGTACTGCCCTGAAAAAGGAGATTCAGATGCCATGGTGGGGTCTCATCTTTGCATGTGCCATGGCATTCATGTTTACCCTCCCAATCAGCATTATAACTGCAACAACAAATCAGGTAAGCTTGAAATCATGCCTTGTCCAAGTAAGGCTGTTTGTTTATCACATTCAATTGCATATTGATTTACCATAGGTAAAACATTGCAGTGTACACAAAAATAATCTTGGGCCACTTGGCTGAACCTCATGAATTGAACTAATCTCTTTGTCCATAACTATGTCAATTTCATAGACACATGCTGAACTTTCAATTTCAGGATTTCACCCCACACACACAAAAAAAAACACACTAAAAATAAAATATACCTAGTATAAAGGAAAATTTTGAGAGCAGCTTCAAGGAGAATATTTTATTCAAAGGAAAGGACGGAGAGTTATGATCTGTGATTTATCTTCTATTTTTACCCCACATGTCTCCTAGTGTAAAAACAACAACTAAGCTAGAGAAAGTTAAAATGCATCCTATGTAACGTCTACTTTTCCTCATGGTATTTTCATGCTTCAAATGCAGACACCAGGCCTTAACATAATTACGGAGTATGTTATGGGTATCATACTACCGGGAAGACCAATAGCGAACGTGTGCTTCAAGGTTTATGGCTACATGAGCATGGCCCAGGCTGTTTCCTTCCTGAGTGATTTCAAGTTGGGCCACTACATGAAGATACCTCCGAAATCAATGTTTTTGGTTCAGGTAATTGCCTTTATGTGTAGAAAGCTTATATGAGTTTAAAAGACAAATATAATTAGACACTAAAAAAGTCATTTTCTCGTACCTTTTTTACAGTTCATAGGAACTGTGCTCGCTGGAACGATAAACCTATCAGTTGCGTGGTGGTTGCTGCACTCAATAACAGATATATGTCAAGACACGCTGCTTCCCCCAGATAGCCCCTGGACATGTCCAGGAGACCGTGTCTTTTTTGATGCATCTGTTATATGGGGGTTGGTAGGACCTAGGAGGATATTTGGACATCTCGGGATCTACAAGGCCATGAATTGGTTCTTCGTGGGCGGGGCTATTGGACCAGTCATTGTTTGGCTCGTCCACAAGGCATTTCCCAAGCAATCCTGGATTCCCCTGATTAACCTTCCAGTCCTCCTAGGGGCAACGGCCTACATGCCACCGGCGACAGCATTGAACTACAATTCCTGGGTTATTGTAGGAACAATCTTCAATTTCTTCGTCTACCGCTACCGAAAGCAGTGGTGGCAAAGGTACAACTATATTCTTTCAGCAGCTCTGGATGCTGGGGTTGCATTCATGGCAGTGGTCTTGTACTTCTCGTTGGGCATAGAGAACAAGAGCTTGAACTGGTGGGGTACGGCTGGAGAGCACTGCACCTTGGCAAAATGTCCTACAGCCAGAGGTATATCAGTTGATGGATGCCCTGTCTTTTAATCATTGTAATTATGCATATTTCCATTGTGGAAAGCCTCAGTTGGAAACACTAGACAAAAGTCATGGCAACTGTGCCTGTAAGCAAAGATATTTTAGTTATCAATTAGTAGGTACGCATACACTTTCAAATACTCCGTAGATGTTATCAGTTTTTCTTGAAATATCAAGTGAAGATCACAGGAATTCTAGTTCAAATGGAAGTATATTGTGTAATATCAAAATATGAAGAAAAAAAAAAACAAGCAAACTTGGTGTTAAGTGCAGCCAGAGTTCAGGCACCTTTTAAATTTGTCTTTCTAAAATGTATTCAAATGGTTCGTCTTTTGTTGTGTATGATATTCCTAAGAAACAAAATTTAAACTACCATTTTGGCACCACATTAGGAGTTAATTTCTCAAATACCAGCCATACTGCCAAGGAAGCTTTGGCAATTCAGGGATAAAGGCACAACAGATCCGATCATGCAAAATGCCAAAATCAAGAAATGAGAATAATAGGCAAGCATAAACCGTCCTGTTTCAAACCTCAAAACCCATCTAATGTTCCAGCCACAGCTATGAATGTCCAAATGGTGAACAATTTTTAAGGTGTCATTCTATCCTACCCCTGTCATTATTCTCGTGTAAAGCCAGAAAACAAGCACATTCAAAATACGTCGTAAATGTAGAAAAAAAACCCTGCATATCCATCACAAACACTGCACCGATCTTCTACTCCACATACAATATCAGCATTTACTCTTGAGTTCATTAATTGCCAATCTAGTTCTAGCTGATGATCACTGTAGCATTGAGAAACCCAATCACTGTAGCATTGAGAAACTCAATCCCAATAAAAAGAGCCAAAATGTCAGGAGATCACAATTCTAAAGCCAACTTGCACAGCGGCAAACTACAAATCTTGACATCACTTGTAAAAAATATCAGCTCCATTGGAACTAAATCTCATGGGCAACCTAATGGAAGTGAGAGTATAGTTTATTTTAGACATCGTATTTCATGTATTTAATCCAAAGAAGTTTTGAGATGTTCCTAAACAACAAATAATTATGGGATTTACAACCATGCCCCTTTAGCTTTACTAAACAATTGAAATCTCTCTTCCAGAAATTTGGCATCTTACAAAAAACAATAATAAAGAATGCTGCAAAAAACGATTTTGAGATTTTGGCATCTCTTCACTTCTAGAAATTCTAAAAGCAAAAGAAAATTGGCCAAGATACCCCTCCATCTGATGCACATCATGGGTATGTGATAGAGTAAAAATCAGGAACATACACCAGCTTTGATTAACACATAAATCACACACAATAGAATACAAACAGAGGTCAAAATCTTTGGGAAAACTCAAAGGTAATCCAATAAGCCTTCCAAATGAGGACTGCTTCAAACTGGCCTAAGCCATATGCCTTTACAATTGATCACTCAGGATACTTCCTAAGGTAGGGTAATCCCCTTATTTATACTCGGCCTGGCTGTAATATAACAAACCTCACAGCCATGTGACAGTGACTATTACCCTTAGCTCTCTCTAACTGCCTGACTGTAGTTGCCCTTTTGCCCCTACATTGTATATCCCCTTCTCGTAATTCTTCCTAAAATATATTTGAAGATGCTAGATATTCAAAGTCCAAACTCCAAACAGTAGACGTTTCCCAAGATTGTGCCCTACATCATGTTTTGTTAACACTTAACATTACTCTTTTTCATGGTGTGATGCCCATCATGGGCTGGACACTTATGATGAATGCATCCATGTTTTGTGTTGAAACAAATGTATCGTTTGCTGCTGCTCTGGAGTAGCAGAGTTCATAAATACTCACAATGTGCTCCCCCAAACTATACAAAAGGCTTGAATAAACAGTCATACCTGAACTAGCAAGATGAATTAACTGACCACCACTGGTTATACTCATCCATTCTTATGATAAAGGAGCTAGAACTTGGAGAACCACCACCACCGTAAGCCTGAAAAATTCACAGCAGAAAGAAACCATTGTTACTGCCTTTGTAAGAACATACTATAGTAATAATTTCTCAAATGAAAAAACAGATAAATCATGAAATCTGCATTGCAAGCACCTTTGCAATTTCGGATGTGTCAGTACAGCTATCCGTACTCCTTAAGCACATCTTCAGATTGTTCCTTTGCATGTAAATTACAGCACCTATAGGCCTGAAATATGAAAAATAATTGATGGCTACTGACAAGGTTTGAGCTTCATATCTATCACCACGAATAAAAATATACTAACTTAAAAACATGTATATGAGCCTCAGTATGTCATTACTAATCAATTTTCGGCCTCTATTAGACGAGTTTAGGTAAACAGTGAGCCAGTAACATGATACAACAAGATGATTAAAAAGCTTTAGCGTCACAAGGGATCTTGTACATATAGAACTATAGAAGGGGTGTGAAATCTCAGAATAGATAAAAGGATCCCAATCCATGTCCATTCTCCACATGCAAGTAACAAATAAAAAAGAAGCAATTTTGTGAAGAATGAAGGAAATGCCAAAAACCAATGAAACAAATATATGAGATACAAACAATCATCTCTATAGATTGTCTAGAGACAAATTGCTAGGAAAAAAAATCAGTTAGTTAGAGTCACCCATCTCATTTTCTTGCAAAGAGGAAGTATGAGTACCGTAAGCCAGCTGCAGAACTTCTCAAGCTAAGTTCTTTTCCTATTTCGTCACTCATATTGAAATTGCCATCAGCCCTCACTCCCTGGGTACCAAGAAAACACAAGTAAATAAATGTTATAGAAGAACAACGAAAAAGGACACATACTCCCTCCATCTGAAAGGTTAGTATAAGATTTAATTGGCATGATTCTCAAGGAATTAAGAATCTTGACGGCAGATCTAAGACTTTGTTGAAGAGTAAAGTGATACTGTGATAGTACAGTAGAAATACAAGTGGGCATTGGCAGAGAAAGAGGGAGAGAGAGGAAAACGGACAAGGGAAGGTAAAATACAGTCCATTTGAGCATTACAATCTCATAAACAATCAACATCAAATAGAACAATAACACATACTGGGTGCATAGTTCATCCATGCTAGTGAAAGTGGGGATTTCAAACAATGGAAGATGACAGTTCAAGGCAAAGTTACCAGGCATTCCCCATAGATTCCTCTGCCTAGTTGAAGTCTGAAAACATTATTCAGCATATTCTTTGCAGCCTCTTTGCGAGGTAGAATAAAAGAATCTCCCTTGGATATCAGTTCCTCAACACTTAACTCCAGTAGCTGCATGACCATTAAGTTGAGCAAAGGTAAGTCAGACAAACTTATTTATAAAATCATAAGGCACTACTCTGTGTACCTGGCTTACAGACAATAAAATGACACAGAATTAAAAAAAAAAAGGAATCCATTTTCCTGTATTGAAACCATGAAGTGATAAATTAACCTCACAGGCTTGCATATTCCTAACAAACAGCATACAGTTTTTCAATAAAGAAGTTTACTACTGTTAAAATGTCAATGTTTCATTAAATACTTTGTACAAATGAGAAGAATTCATCCTTTCCATAATAAATGGGATTGTGATACTGATATAAAGTGCTTCTGCAACACAATGGCTGGTGATATATTCGATCTAGGTTTCCAACATAGTTTAAAAAGATGGTTTTATCACTTTTATGTATAGTGATGCTTATATATGCACATGCTTGTGTCAGTGGTAGTGTGCCTCTTTGGTAAACTCAAGAGAATTTTTCATAGCTGCATCAGATATGCAAAAGAAGTTGATGCTCTCAAATTTCTAGGGGTTTCTTCAACAAACTAGCAAACAAATCAAAAGGGGAATTGAGCTCCTATACCTGTTTACAATATTGAAATGATCCAAGAGTTTTCACTCACATACCTAGTGGTCAACTAATAGAAAACTGAAATTCAAATCAGATGCAACCTAAATATATAGAATGTTATCAAATATTAAAACATAATTGTTGGTCATCCATCTTGTGATACCTCATTGATAGAAGGCACTTAAACCAACTGCTAGAAATCTATCCAAAAACATACGAGGATGCAACCTAAACAAAAATAAATTTCAGAGGGAAGGGTTCTAAAGTGCATATGGTGCTGATGAATTGAAAAATAACCTAAGAAATACATAACATAGGAGCTAAATTAGATAGATACACTCATGAGATATATGAACTGAACAGATCAATCACCGTGAAAATTCACAAGAAACTGATCAGAGCTCCAAACCTGCTGAAACAGAAGAGGGTAAGTGACGCAGTTCATCCTTGATCGCCATTCACCAATCCCTATCTTAAAGGCATCAATGTCTGGCAATCTCCATCTGCGAAGATCCACGTCTTCAATATACTTCAAGAGTAATTTGACACGCTCTTGATCTTTAAGGTCTACTAGGCTACTACTATCAACATCCTACATTACCAAATAATGCATAAAATTTATCACTAACACTTATGAATCAAAGAATATGCTCATAGACTGGTTACACCTTTTTTTGTTTCAGTTCCGTGCTAAAGTGCTTATAGACTGCACTAGAGCTACTCCTCTCCACATCAACGTGGAATTTAACCTTTCCAAGGCAAGCATCAGATGGCGGCAACCTTGAAATCACTGATTTTCGATGATCAAAGCACATCACCCTACATAAGAAAAACGCATAGATCGTAATGTTGATCATCCGAAACACATTGATTCTATTCTGAAAACAAAGTAGCTTACTCGCAATTCGTTCTTCGAGAAAGCTCCACAGCGAAACCTTGTGGACCAACGAAATCGAGCAAGTAGCATTTCTCAACCCCTAGGGACCGCAAATCATCGATCCTGCGCAAGATACACACTGAATGTCAAAGTTGAACGCAGCAGATTTTCAAAAGAGAGTGGAATTAAAAGCGGGGAGGAGGAAGAAAGAGAGAGGGAGAGACGTGAGAGGGAGGACGGAGGAGAACGGCAAGATGAGGCAAGGGAGATTGAGACGAGAGTGGAAGAGGTGAGCGAAGAGCGCCGACAACGCTCCGGAGAACGAGGGGTAGTTGTAGAGCGCCATGAAAGCCGTTTGAGCTTCCGAAGCTCTGGCTATGGCTTCCAAGGCTGTATCCGAACGGAGGCTGCGGCATTGCAGCGATTTAATAGGGGAGATCCGGCAGCGACTGCTTCGGGTGACAGAAGAGAACGCCATTGATGCGGTCACCGGAGATGGCGGGGGAGGGCGACGAGGAGTGTGAAGGTAGGGGGCTTGATGCGGATGGAACCGTGGGGAAAAGGGATGGGCCGAGTCTGGTTGGGCCTGATTCCTGTGGGCAAAGTCGGCCCCGCCCACTCTCTCTGTCTTCCCTTTCTCCTACCAGGCCCAACCTATGCGGATGGAGACTATTATTGAATGAGTGAGTTTATTGCCAAGACAGTAAAACAGCTATTGAAAAGACTTTTCTGATTAAATTGTATAGAGATTCATTTTCCTCTTGAAAATAATTACAAAGTGGCCAGAGACCTCACCAAATAATAATAATAGGATTGTGCATACATGAGCAACCATGTGTTTTGCTCACTTAAAGTTAATAAGACTATCCACAATGGTTTAGTGTATAATATATACATTTACACAAGATGCGTAAAAATATAACTTACTTTTTTGGTATTTTGCTCTAATGGTTAAATGTGTATTTTTTGCACATAATTCAAATACAATTAATTTAAAACAAAAAAGAAAACAAAAATAATAAAAAATACACCACAAGTCTCAACAGTGATCAACAATGATGCACTTATAATTAAACACTCTTTGGATGTATTTGGATTAAAATTCTAAGATATCTAGCAATCTTAAAAAATGTTTGATTATAAGCTCTTAAATGATGTTTGATGTGTACGTATTTGGATTCAAAGATATCTAGCAATCTTAAATAATATTTTATTACAAACTCTTAAATGATGTTTGATTACACTACCGGAAAAGCAGGTGTTTTTCGACGTTTTGTTTTCGACGGTTTTCAATAACGTCGGTAATTTTCGACACTGTAAGCTGTCGAAAAATTTCGACGCTTTTAAACGTCGAGATTGACACATTCTCGACACCATAGGGCGTCGAGAATGGTTTGAGTAAATTATTAAAACACCGCACCAGCTTCTCCCGAGACCCAACTCGAACACCGTCTCTTGCGTACAGAATTCGAAACCCCGTAGATTGAAGGTCCTCCCGACTCAAACACCAGGAGATTTGATTTCTCACCATGTGGTTGGAGGCGATCGAGATATTCGGAGGCGAATTCGAGATACGAGGCTCAAATCTGGGTGGAGGCGAATCGAATTCTCAAATTAGGAGGTCCAAATCAGCAGGTTGAAGGCAAATTTGAGGTCCACATCCGCCGTTCCTCTCGGTTCGTCTCATAAGTATGTTCCTCTCCCTCACCTCCCTCACCTACGGTAATCCTCTCTCTTTGTCTTCAGATCTCGTAGTATTCAGGAACCCTAAAGTTATTGCGTTGTGTTTAGAAACCCTCACTTGCGATTTCTCTTGGTAATCGCATATGAAATGCCAAAAAATCCACTAGAATCAAGAATGTTGTGTTCAATAGCCGGATCGATGCTTATAAGATGGAGTTGTCTCCCAATTTTCAAAGAGCTTTTGTACCTTCTGGATATTACTAACCTGTTTCTTATTGTATTTGCCTGGATTATTTTCATCTGGTGATCAGAAATTCGTTTGCTTCATATTGATTCTCACTAATTCAGTAATTGCTAAAGGAATTCAACAAAGTGATTCTATCTGACATCCTGTGTATTTTCATCCGGTGATCAGAAACTTGTTTGCTTCATAGTGGTGCTGGAAATTCTTAAAATAATTATGAGATTCCTGCCTTATTGTTTGCTTATACTATATGTTTACATTCAACTTGTGATCGGTGCTGGAAATTCTTTAAATATGTTTCTTATTACATGTACTTCTATTTTACTGTCATAATTCTATTTTTATTTATACCTTAAACGTGTAGAAAATGATGTTTACAGATTTCTACTATAGAATCTTGAGTAAGGTCATCACATATACGAGTAGGAAGCTAGGGTTCTTTGCTCTAGTCTTGTGTCTTGTGATGGATCAAGCGTTATAACTTAACATTTGTTAACATGTAGAAGAAAATAATACAATGTTGGATTGCTGGTACAGATTCGCAGAAGATGCATGCAGCTTTTATGTCATGAACTAATGCTACACCTGGAACCTTTGAAGGTTCTATTGCTCAACCAAACAATTTTCGACCCTGATTTGTGGAAATCCTTATCATCCGTTGAATATTTTTAGGTACATTTAAACTACTTGCTCCTTTAGTAATTTCCTGTGAACATACGGTCATGTACTCATGTATCTGATTCTTACATGCTTCATTGTCAGGGAAAATATTTGGAATTGACAAGAGGAGCTACAAACAACTATCACAAGTCCTGATGGAAAAAGCATGGAGTTGCCCTTGAAGGTGAAATTGCTGTTGTCTGCCACAAGCATTGGAAGTTTGGCGCAGCTGCTAGGTTATATGAGAAAGTATGTGCTCTCTATGCAGGTGAAGGATGGCAAGATTTGTTGGCTGAAGTTCTTCCAAATTTAGCGGAGTGCCAGAAAATACTCAATGATGAAGGTTGATATTTACAATCTTGCGTAAAACATTTTCTAGCAATGGGATCCCCTAACCCATTTAATCTTGTGATGCGGCTACTATGAGCGGAAAACAGGGGGATTTGGGAGGAATGGATGAAGGCGATGATCAAGCTGCTCTGCTTAAGCCTGGACATAAGCCCATGACAGAAATTGTTCAGGATAGAACAATTCATTTAGAGAGTTCAACTTTCGGCAATATCTATTTGCATGTCAAGCAAAGGTGTGCAAAATCATCATCTGGTCTCCTTTATGGTTGTATGATATAGCTTTACTGAGTGGCCACCAAAGCACCGAATTTACATAAGGAACTTCTGTCCATTTTGTGTTTCTATTCATTTTATATATAATGTTCCATTTTGTGCTTCTAAATGTTCTTACATATTTACTTCTCTTGCCAACTTGTTAATCAGGGTTTTGAGAGGCATATGTTGGACGGCTCCTGCTTCATACTGCGTTTTTCGGAGTAGTTTCTGAAGGGCAGGTAAGACGGAATGTGTGCTTCTATATCCAGTAAATTGCCAGTTGCTGGATCTTCATTGAAGGTTTTAGACTTTTAGTTGCTTCACATGTGATGATGCTAAACAACCATTTCTTGGGCAGGTCATATTTTGTGGGCTCTTGCTCATTATGATAGCAGTTGGCAACTTCACAAATACCGTGCAGACGCTTATGGCCAACCGTGATATATTTAAACTTGTATTTTTTTTAATATACTTTTGCCATCTTTCCTGTAGGATGATAGAGAAGTTAAGATTAAGAGACGAAAGCAATCGAAGGAATTTAAGCAGCATGTTGAAGATAATAAACTGCTCAAGGTACCTAAAACCTAATTAAATTAAGCTCATAAGTTCTGTCTTTGTTTTAGTTTCAATTTTCAACTTGAAAATGTTTAAAAGATCAATTTTTCCAGGGTTGATGATTTTGGGCATAAATCCTCATCTAGGTCTCTGAATTTGTCTTTTTCTTTCCATTTTCTGTCTTCTCTCTTTTCTTTGTCTCCTAACATTCCTAACAAAAAGACATTTACATCTATTGCTCGAATCTTTTTTCATGCAGTGTGGCTCATCAAGCCCTTCCATTATTAATATGAGAGAAGAACCTCTACTTAGATGCTTTTGCTTATTTCCCTTTTAGCTGTTATAACTTTGCCCAGGTACACATCATATGATTTTAATTGGTCACAAACTTGCAATATATATTGAATGTTTTTTTTTTGGAATATCTCCTATAATCTTTCTACCCAAGAATAGTGAATTAAAAAATTTTGATATGCAAGTGATTCGGACACGAGAATAGTTTGCAAGCAATAACATTCTCTTAGTTGTTCTGTAATTGATCTATCTTTAGCTATATATATTAACGATCTAACAACCACCTGTAAGTGTATAGTTTTTCTGAAAGCATCTTGGATTCTTTAATGTGTACTGTATTTTATTATATAGTACTCTTTTTCATCCGGGTATTTAAACTTTGCCTCCTTTTACTGGGTTTGTTGTTTTTCTTATGCTGAATTTGTCTTCTCATGTTTTTATTTTCAGGTTGTGCTCTATTCCTTTCCCAGATCCTTTGTTCTGCCCAGTTCTTAGAGATTGGTGGTTCACCAGAAGAATGGAGGACCCAATGGCCAATCGTGAAGTGTTATAACCATACAACATTCAACTCTATTTATTTTATTAATTAGTGTAATACAGTGCTGGATTAATTTCTGTGTTTTTTGAACTTCTCTCATTGTTTGTAAGGCAATCAATTATAATGTAAATTTATTGTTATAAATATACAACATTCAGCTCTCTATTCATTTTACGGAGAATATTACAGTAATTAGTTTGCATATTAAAGCCTAATTATATATTTAAACAGGGGATGAAAAAAATATTTAAAGTAGAAGTACTTTATTAGGTTAATTTGAGGTGTCAATTTCGACACCCAAGGGTGTCAAAAACAGAACACTAGTGGGGTCCTGAAATTGAAAATTTTGACAGCAAGCTGTCAGAGAATGTCAGCGACGGATTTAAGCGTCGAGAATGGCAGTTGCCATTCGTGATGGAAGAAATACCGACGCTTTTTTAAAGCGTCGAAATTGATTTTTTCGACGTTTTAAGGCGTCGAGAATGGCTATTAAAAGCGTCGAGAATGGCTTGCTTTTCTTGTAGTGTTAGGTCACTTACTATATGCTACTATAGTTCTGACTTTGAAATTGTAGCAGCTTGTTAATTTTGGTCCTTGTCAAAATTGTAGTATCCCTTGACTTGGATTCATCTTATGTGTGTAAACAATCTCAATTGATCATATATTTGTGATAATCTTTAGGTTTGGGTACAAATATGTTGAGATTTTTTTTAAGATAATCTGTTTTGAGATTTAAATTAATGTTAAAAATGCTTCACTTACACATGGATATTGGGGGTTTAACATTATATAACGGATGAAAGTATAAAATTTAACCCTTTGTTCAAAAAAATAACGGATTAAGTATTCAGGGTTTTGTATCAATTTATTATTGGTGATATTTTTTTTTGAACGACTAACTTTAATCACTAAAATATTATTATATATATATATGAATATATACTTAATGATAAAATTTAATCTATAGACTATAGGTCGGATTATATAAATGAATACTTAATGATAAAATTTAATCTATAGGTCGGATTATATAAATGAATACTTAATGATAAAATTTAATCTGTAGGTCGGATTAAGGGCATTGAATATCAAATTTATATGATGTAATTTTATTATTCTTTTCCTATAGTTTTTTTTTCATCAAACAAAATTATTTTATCGCTAAACAAACTAATGTGTATAATAAAATATCTCTCTCTATATATAAGTATATATCATAATAAAATATCATATATTTATTTTTTGGCCATAGTCAAATGTGATTAGATAAAATTTTACCCATAAGATGTAAAAGAATAAATTAATAGTTATCAGACGTGTCAAGAGTTTTCATATAGACTACCTTCAATACATCACTCTATATGAGTCAAATAAGATCCTCACCAAGCTAATCGTGTGTTAGCTAACAGCTAATCAACATCAGATGGATAACTAATTTTATCACGGGACAAATAGGATTTCAAACCATACACAATAAATTAGTTACAGTTTGATAAAATCAATTTATGTGAGTGCAAAAAAAAAAGTGTGCACATATAAATTAATTAATGATAATAATACAAATACACATATAGAGAGTGAAAAATTACCGCATGAAATCAAGTATAAGTTAAATACATATATGTAATTTGCATGCATATTGCATGAGAAGGTAGTTAGGGTTTGTAATTTGCTAAAATATGGTGTATTATTTGGGGTATGATATGTACACCGCTAATTTTTACTATTTACACCGCTAATCCACCGCATTCCTATGCGGTGGATTAAGAAAATTTTAGCCCGATATACCGCATGTACATGCGGTATGTTGTTTGACTGTATAAAAACACCGCATGTACGTGCGGTGAGTTAGGTTAAAACGGAGTCCGTAATACGATAATCCGGTTGGGTCGAAGCTATCCGAAACCCACCGCATGGGCATGCGGTGGTTTTTAAAATATGGAAAATTTGGGTACGAACATACCGCGTGGGTATGCGGTATGGTTTTGAATTTTGGGTAAAAGAATACCGCATCTCCATGCGGTATTTTTTTTACCGTTGTGGCAACGGTAAAAAACTTACCGCATGGAGATGCGGTATAATTTTTACCGATGCCACAACGGTAAAAAAGTACCGCATGGAGATGCGGTATGATTTGTTACCGTTGGGGGCCCATTATAAATAGGCGTGGGGGGCCCAGTTTTCCGACACACCGAATCTTCTCCGATCCCTTTCTTTCCGAGCCCGACTCGAATCTTCTCCCATTCCTTTGTTTCCGAGCCCGACTTTTGGATCCGTCCATTCCCCGTCCCCATATCTACCACCACTCTGTACCCGGGTTTTAAGATGGTGAAAGACAACCGTGGGAAAGCCGCAGCTGATGATGTCGGTCCTTTTCGGAGACATCCGTTACAGGTAACATTTAATGTTTATAATAATCAATTTGCTTTATTTTTTAATTTGAAGGAAATAGTGTTAACATTTCATTGTTATATATAATGTAGCCGGAGCCCACTATACAGAGGCGGAGGACGACAGATGTACCGCCACCGCTGGAGACACAGCCTCACCCTACGGTATGTTAAAATTGTTACTAGGTGTAGGGAAATTGATATCGAATAAGTATATATTTCTGTTTTCTTAGGAATTGATAGTATGAGGTTGAAATCATTTATAAACCTTTGGAAAATCTTGTACCATTTAGTCAGTCATACGATATAGTATCGTATTCGAGCCATAGGATTCTGACAAATACTAGGTGTAGGGAAATTGAAATCGAATAAGTATATATTTATGTTTTATTATGAATTGTTAGTATTAAGATGATATCATTGATAAACCTTACGAAAATGTTGTCACATTTAGACAGTCATACGATATAGTATTGTAATTGAGCGATAGGATTCTGACAAATATATTTTAAATTACACAGTCTGTGTTGTCGAGAAATTTGGGAGAGAGGGTAGTATTACAATCTGCTAGGAGAGCTGCCATTAGGGAGAGGCAGACGTTGGAGGGTGTATCAGTTCCGATGGAGACGGATATCGACGCGGTAGATGATGATACCGCGGCTGCCGTCAGGGAGACCCAGACGTTGGAGGATGTAGTGGATCCTCCGGAGAGGGATACTGAGACGGTAGGAGCTGATACTGGGCACACGTCCCAGTCATCTATAGAGACATATCAGAGTCTGGTGCAGATTGAGCTGCACTTGATGTCTGACCACACGGATGACCCAGTGGTGCAGTCGACCGGAGAGTCTGGTCAAGGCGACCAGGGTATTGAGATGCTGGAGGAGTACCTACGAGGGGACCGAGCACGTCAGACGAGTGAGCACTTGCAGACTGGAGCTGAGAGAGTGGTAGAGAAGGTGCAGACTTATCCTGACAGTTATCGGGACTACTTTGGGACTCAGTTTGCGAGCGAACAATTGAACTCGTATGACGACACGGCACCTCTGTTCGGAGATGTGGGTGCTGGGACGAGTCATGCTCGAGGTGGCGACCAGGAGCCATGGGCCGTTGCGCAGATAGATTTTGCGTCGTTCACCCCGGTCGGTTCTACGGGTGTAGGGAGGACGCCTGGGAGTCAGCATGCGGCGCCATCGTCGACGCCGAGGACCGCCGAGCCTAAGCCGATCATTGGGAGTCAGCGCGCAGGCGGCGCCATCAGCGACACCTAGGAACTTGGAGGGTGTGCCGATTGCCGGGGGGCATGAGAGGCATGTACGTGGACAGAGATGTTCTTCGGCCCCACCTACTGAGTCAGCTGGACTTTCGAGGCATGTGTTGCTGGATATGGGAGGAGGCCAGAGACATGATCCGATGTGGGGGGCATCTGACGATGTTCGTCAAGATATGGGAGGAGACCAGGCGGCACAGCCCCCTGTCCGTGCAGTGCAGAGGAGGCGGAGACAGCGTGGAGAGAGCAGTAGTGCAGGAGGTGATAGGCAGCATGGCGAGCCTAGCAGGACAGGGGTCATTCGGGCTGTTCTGCCCGAATGGCCGGGGGGGGGGGGGGGGCACATACTGTTTCCCTTCTGAGAGACTACGAGACCCACATTGCACAGGCCATTTGGAGACGGGAGGACGAAGCCTTGCGTAGAGGTGTGCGTGTGCAGAGACGAGGGCAGTCGCTGGGCCGTGTAGAGGCGTTGTTGGAGGTTGATGGACGGGAGTCCTGGTTTCCCGCAGTGCGGGAGATTGGGTTCTGGGACCTCAGAGATTTCGAGTGGGATCATGTGGATCACACTCTGATCGGGGCATTTGTTGAGCACTGGCACCCCGAGACGAACAGTTTTCACTTCGCATGGGGAGAGATCACCATCACATTGCACGATGTGCTCTTCATACTTGGCCTTGGTTTGAAAGGAGAGGAGTGTATTCACTTGGATGATGTTGTCGCCTGGAGGGAAATAGTTGGGGAGTATTACGGCTTGACTCAGAACGAGCGGCAGAGCGCATGGGCCCATGGAGGACCTACTGTTCAGCTCCTCCTTCAGAAGATAGCACTGATGCGACAGCGGGTTCGAGATGGCGCCCCACTTGAGCATGATATGGAGTGCATCTTGGGTGTTGTGCTGGGGATGATTGCGACTGCGACCTTGTTCATCGACAAGTCGGGCGGAAGATTGCGACCGAAGGTGATCCGTAGGTTTATGGATGCAGCGCAGGTGTCGCATCTTTCTCTAGCTGCAGGGGTCTTGTCGTGCTTGTACCGGGGATTGGGCGAGGCGACTCGGGAGTTGGCCAAAGACATGGACGGTTGTACAAAACTATTGGAGGTAAGGCATTCGTTCTGTGATTATTTATTTTAGAAGTTCTGTAACTAGGTTATAATGGCTATGTTGCTGATAGTATTGTTCCTTTGTAGGTGTGGATATGGTTGCATTTTCCGGTGTTCAAGCCCGGCATGACACTCGATCGGAGGCTAGCTCGGGATCCGCGACGCGGGGTGAGGTACGTCCTGGGGGCGACACCATTTTCCAGTACGGTCACCCGGGATGATAGGCCTCGCATCGAGCGACTGGATATTCTACGGCGGAGGCTGGATGAGATGACAGTCGACGAGGTACGAACACAATTTATATCCGCACTTACATTTGTCATACTATATACCAGATTTTAGTCGTAATAACAATTTCTATTCCATTGCAGATCGAGTTCATGCCATTTGGTAGACACTTGGATTTTGATGGAGATCTGCGTCTTTCGATATATAGGGGCACCATTCGGTGGTTGTTCGAGGAGGAGCCGTATATGCCGGACCGTGTGCTGCGACAGTTTGGTCGGGTTCAGCACATTCCCGCTGATCCAATCAGGCCTACCGTAGTGCTCAGACCGAAGTCCGCCAAGTGCAAGAAGGAGGCGTCGTTCCACCCAGCTGACAACCACTGGGCGCACAGGTTCGATCATCTTTTCCCCATGGAGGAGTTGCCACGGACTTTTGAAGAGTACCCATATGGCGTGGCCGATGACTATCTGGAGTGGTTTCACCGCCATAGTCATCCATACCTACTTCCTGACACTCCTCGACACCAGCCCATCATCCCACCGCCGCCACCCCCGCCGTCGCGACCCCCGCCGCCGCCCACCACGCCGCCGCCACCCCCGCCGACCATTATTGAGCAGCGCCATCATGCGGCTGGGTTGGAGATTCAGCGACTCGTGCAACTTGGAGTTGAGTTGACTCCGGCACACCTGGCTCGCATCCATCAGCAATTTTGGGGTCCTCCCCCACCGTGACGGTGCCATCTAGGATGATGTATGTGGTTGTTCTGTTTGCGGGTAGATGACTATTTGTGTAGTAGTTGGTAGTTTGGATTTTTGTTGTGCAGTAGTTTGGATTGTTTTTTGTGGAGTAGTTGATTATTCGATTTCGGATTACGTAGGTTATGTGTTTGTGTGGATTTGATGGTTTGTTACCGTTGCAGATCGTTTTCAAATTTGAATAGTATTTCCGTACCCAACGTTCAATATCATGATTCGAAACGAACTTTATAAAATTACAAGCAACGAAATACAAATGACCCTAATAGTCAAGTGTTACGCACAGTAGCTTCATCTAGCTTCATTACAAGAGCTTTTTTTTCCTCTTCCAGAACTGCAACTTGACTTTCCAGGATATCAATCCGCCAACGGGCTTGTTGGTTTTCGACCAGGAGCGACCGATTTTCATCACGTAGTCTCTTTATCATCGCCTCCACCGTCTTTGACCGCGGACTACCAGTGTATAGAACCGCCTCAAACTCTTCCATCGTGCCTTGACGTATTATGTCGTTGCTTGAGCTTTCCCCACTGTTGTCCGACATGTTGAGGTGTGTGGTTAGTGGCCAGAGACTCCGGGTTATATAGGTTTCAGGCACCGCTTGTCCATGCGGTATAATACCGTATGGCCATGCGGTATACAATACCGTATGGCCATACGGTATTATACCGCATGAACATACGGTATTGTATACCGCATGGCCATGCGGTGAGACCTAGTCTATATAAGGACCAACCCGGCACCGGTTACACACCACCGCCGGAAACACACCCCCGCCGACAATGTCGTCCGAACAAAGACCAATTCCCCGTGAAGACATGTTCACCAAACACTACAAGAAGGAGCCGCTTGGAGGCATCGCTTTTACTGCAACGTGCCTTCACTGCGGTCATCGCTACACCGTGACCAACAACCTGCAGCACGGTCATCTTAAGAGGCACATCAACAACAAGCATGCCGACGAGATTTAGGATTCATGTGTTGGATATCCGACTTATGTGTAGTCGTTCGTATGTGTCAGTCTGATGAACTTGTTCTTATTGTTGGTTGTGTAGTCGTTCGTTTGTGGTAGTGTGATGAAGTTGTTGTTATTGTTGGTTGTGAAGTAGTTTGTTTGTCGTCTAGTTGTAACAATGTTGTTTGAATAACAAGTCGGTTCGTACGCTATTTGTGTCATGTGTTTCCTATTTCAACGTACTTTCAATATTTCTTGCAACACTTGAAATAATATATAATGGAAATCACCGAGGCGACTCGAGAGAAAATTTAATTAAACGGTTGAACTGCTTACACATGAAAATACAACGCATACACATCACACTACATACTTGGTAATGCATGTCTAATCACTATCTTCCTCTGATGACCTCTCATTAATGGAAACGAGAATATTCATTTGGTTGAACGCGTAATACCTTTCACCTGCGTTGAACGCTCGAAGCTTGCGGATAACATGATCACATAGGCCCTCAGCCCCGATACTGTAAATGTCGTAACGACAATATCTTCTGATGTGATTCGCGATTTGCGCCTCTGCATCCAAGTAATACGATTCGGGAAATCCTCTGTCGTCATAACAATGCGCACAACAGAAGTCCAGTGGATATGCTATGTCAGTGTCCGTCTCGATATGACACTGAAATATAACGCATGAATTTCCTGGAAGGTATGCTGGATGCCTGCAGGTGCATTCCTCCGGCCACCGGGGCTCCGAGCAACGAATTAATGTGACTTTGTACTCCAGATAACCTGCCGTCCGCCGGTATATGTCTAAGGTGGTCACCATTTTGTGATTCGCTGGACACCCGTTGTGGTGGTTCCTGTGGCGGATGTCATGATTTATAGGCCATACACCGCAAGGGGAGGCGGTGTCTTACCACCACATGGCAATGCGGTACATCGTAACCGGTCCGGTCCGGTCCGGTTCGGTCCCACTTGCCACATTTTGGAACATAGAGCAGAGGCACCGCATGTACATGCGGTGGTTACACCGCATGTACATGCGGTGACAACCGCATATACATGCGGTAATAACCATCGTATAAACATGCGGTGGTCCCATTTTGGCTATAAGAAGCGGTGTTTAGTACCGCATATGCACCTCATACGAATCAAAATAATCAAATCATGGTTAGAATAGCTGAGTTTGAAGGTGAGACAGAGATGGGTGTGTCATACAAAATAATACGCGATAAGTTTTCGAGGCCATACGAAGATTATTTGTGCAATTGTCAGCACAAGCGGTGGTGCCAAACGTTCCATTGCTGTCTTGCTCACGTTGTCTGCTACAAAGGCGTTGAAGGCGACAGATACGCTTTCTCGGAGCCGGTTGAACTGGCGTGTCTGAGAGGTCACCAATTACACGTTGAGGACCCCGAGTCATACTACCGCGAGGCGGTTGAGGCAATCAAATGCGCAATCAGCGACCTATTCAGCGATGTCAGGCTACACTGCGCACTTGAGATTGCAAGGTTCACTGTCGACAACGCCGTCCGTCCAGCGAACGACAGAGTGAAGAAGTACGCATTCAACAACATTGAGATCCAGATTAGCCCGCATATTCTCGAGGAGTCAGTAGGTAGTTGTACACTTGATAGAGCCTCCTGAAGTTCACTCTGTTGTATGGAAAACGAACATTGTACAGATTTTCATCTCTGTGCATTCTGTGGTGAGACCCTTTGCAAGAATATCCATCAGTAGAGTAGGAACCAAGTTTGTGTAAAATCATTATGTAGAATCCGTTTAATAGCCAATGTATCACCGCATGTGTAATGCAAATGATTTATCAGTGAAATATAATTACTGGTTTAACTCGTGACCGGATAAATTCACTATAAATGATACACAACAATTTAGGACACGACAACATTTTACCTATGGTACATAACAACTACCAACCGACTCCTCTACATTGCTCGGCAAAATGTGAATATGTATTCGGTGAAATGCGTACTTTCGAACCTTTGTGTTTGCACGCCGCACGACTTTTTCCACGGTGTATCTTGCCACCTGCGTTGCATTGGCCTATCCGAAGTTGGAGAAAAAGTCGCTAACAAGCTCCGTAATTGCCTCCGTCGCGTGAATATAATATGCTGCAGAGTTATCCCTATACGAGTACGGCCTTGTCATGCGGACATCCTCGTAAGTCACTCCTTCAACGCACTCGAGGTCAACCGAATCGGAAACTCTTGCTGTATCGCGTTCTTCGCATACAACTTGGCAAAGGCAGCACGGCCATCCTGTCGAGCTTCTGTGCTGACAGTTGCACAATATATCGTCAGGTGGCGTACGAAAAGTTTCGGCTGTAAGTCTAAACCTACTGCCGGATCTTGTCTCCGCTTCATACACTTTGGTAGTTGCCATAGTGGTTATGGTGTACTGAAAGTCTCAAACAACCGCTTTTATAGTTGTCTTTTGACACCACCGCATCCACTGCATGACCATGCGGTATACATATACCGCATGACGTCATCTTCCCAGCACGTGGATTGGAGTCTAAACGAAGACATGAAGCAACGTACCAGCACGGCGACACCATTGCATGGTATGAATTTTGATAATTTCAGGGAATAACACATTACATGAAAACGGATAAAGTGCCTCATTTTTCATATTAATTAAAGAGATAACATTGCAGCAAAAGTAACTCAGTTACTTTGTTTTGCCGCATCGTCGTCATGTCACACATCAAAGGAAATCATTATTGTTCTATTCCTCTGATGGTGAAACATTCTCCGGCGGCACTACGGCTACCCGAAACCGAGAGTTGCCTAAGTAGCTAAACATCAACCCCGCCCCTACGCGCACGTCACGGGATATCGCGAAATTATTCCATCCTTGTGCGAGCCAGAGCGCCCCAGATCTGTTGCGCTCAACCCGGATGCTGGTGCCTCTCCTCCCTACCCCATTAGTCAGCGTTATTCTTTCGACGCCGGCCAGCCCGTATTCTTCTTCGAAGTTGGAAGGCAGAGGCTGCAATTTTTAAGATGTACTTAGTGAGTTCGGAACATTGTGAATTATATGTCAGACGACAGAATGTGGCTTACCAATATTTGTGTCAGCGAGACGTCTTCTACCCACCAGAAAAAATCCCTCGGTCCGCTCCCTGAGACTGAGTAGAAAGGTCTTGGTGTATTACCAGCCGCCATGTTGTAATAATCACGACATCGCACGGGGGTCATTTATAGCGGGAAAACATGTCGCGTTGTATGCGAGAATTATACCGCATATACATGCGGTATACATTACCGCATGTGTAAGCGGTGTGTCACCGCATATCTATACGGTATGCATCACCGCATTGATATGCGGTATTCAAAAAAGTGCGGAAACATACCGGCACGGGTACATCGTGATCTTCTTCCGCCATCGGAGTTGATCGTCCAAATTCCATCGGTCGAAGGAGAGCGAGCCTCTTATAAAAGTGCGAAGCTGAGAGATTCCGTCGTGAGTTCCGACGAAAGTTCCCAGCTTCGTCCTCTTGTAAGAGGTTCATTCTCCCTTGACAGATGTAATTTAGACGCCCACTCCGATGACGGACGAAGATGACGGTGTACCCGTACCGGTACGTTTCCGAAGCATTTTACAGTTTTGTTTGGATAATCAATAGTCATCCGCAGGATAACGTAAAAGATGTTAAGGACGTACATGTGTACGATCACAACTTCTTTCACGTTATCCTGCCGATAACTATTGCATTTTATTAGATCGAAGCTACATAACCCCACATCGAAGCGATATAACCCGAGCAATATGCCAGCGGCCTGCGATTTCAATCAAAAGACACAAATCGCCGGCCGTGGCATGTTGCCTAGGCTATCATCGCTATTGAGCCATGAAAAAAGCATGCATACGGATTTTATTTAATTTATGAGACGAAGCGATATAACCCGTGCAAACTAGTCAATGGTCAAAAATTTCGATCTGAAGACACAAATCTTTGGCCATGACTAGTTCGCACAGATTATCATCGCTTTTCCGCCACGGCAAATGTCACGAACCGGCCATGGGGGTATATATAGATACATACCGCATGGGCATGCGGTACACGGTGCTTCACCGTTTACCTATGCGGTGAGATACCGCAGACCTATACGGTGTCCATTGCACCGTGCACCTATGCGGTGGGCCCACAAATTCAAATAATTCAACACCAACGGTCATCTGGAAACACCGCATAGGCATGCGGTGTTACTGTATAAGAAGTCACCCGCTCTCCGTTGGAATGCATCCAATCCCCTCACACCCCATCAACGGTTATTTTCTAATATGGTTAACGACGACACCAATCGACGACCTTCAAGCCCGGGGGAGGAAGCACCTACCGCGACGCCAATGGCCGATAACTCACCACCACCTCGTCTTCCGGTATGTGATTAATGTTTATCATTTGGAATGTCGTTGTAGGTAGAATATAGGTAGTGGAATAACCAGAATATAGGTACTGGAATCATATGGAATGGAAACCAAGATATAGGTACCGGTTATGTAGGGGAATAAATTAGGTTCTGAAGTAGAGCAGACAGAAACCATGAATGGTTCACGTAATATATATGCACTGTTTGCATGCTGGCAGCTACCACTGGAGGAGCAGGCTGATCCGATGCCGGAAGACGGTCAGGACGATCAGGCCCGTAACCAGGAGTACCGCGATTACACTCCCGAATTTGCTACATCCCAGACGTGGACCAATCGCGACGATCTCCTACAACACTGTCGTGGCACAGCATTAAAGCTTAATATGGTTTTGACAATCAAGCGTTCTTGGGGGAGCACTCCTACAAGGTGTGGGAGTCTATTGCTCGCATGTGAGAAGTACGGCCAGTACACTCCCCGTAAGAGACAGCGAGTAGCCGGAGATGATGCAAGCGGGAACACGCGCAGAGCTGTTTCGAAGATAGAGGGGTGTCCGTTTGCATTGTCTGGCGTGGAGTTCAAACGGGGCGAATGGGGCCTGGACGTTATTCATGGCAAGCACAACCATCTACTCCCCGGTGCATTGGACGGTCACCCGTACGTCGGACGGATGGATGCAGATGAAAGAGACACTACGTTGGCCCTTACCGTCGCTGGTACCCCACCAAAACCGATTTTAGCTACATTGAAGATGACAGCTGACGCACGACAGAAGCTGAACTTCACATCGCGGCGCCAAGTGTACAATGCGAGAGCAAAGTTTAAAGCTGAAGCGAGAGGAGATCGAACAGTCTCCCAGGAAGCACTCCGCATTTTGCGGGATAAGGGTTACTACTATTGTATGAGGAGATCCCCTGACGATCCCAATAGGCTTCAAGATCTATTCATCACCCATACAGACGCTCGCCATCTTCTAGCCATGTTTCCATACGTCGTCCTCGTCGATAGTACATACCGGACGAATGCGTAAGTTTCTATATACACTTATTCTTTTACCCATTCCCACCACGGCATGCGAACTCAAATATTTCATTGTGCAGGTACGGGATCCCTTTGTGTGAGTTCGTTGGATTTACTTGCACAAACAAGAACTTCGTCATCGGGTTCTGCTTCATGTCGCACGAGAACACAGATACGTACATTTGGGCGTTGGGGCAGCTCGTTTACCTCATGCGAGGTAATCTTCCTAACGTTATTGTCACTGATCGAGAGTTGGGGTTGATTGCGGCGCTACGAGAAGTTCTTCCCAACGTCAGGCATATGTTGTGCACAGTGCACGTCCTCCGACGATGCGAAGAAGCTGCTTTCCAGAAGTCAAAGAATCTTGATGTTGCTAGGCGTTTCAAGAACGCATGTGTTGGCCTGTTCCAATCCAGATCGGTTGAAACTTTTGCCGCTACAAGGAGGGGTATGCATGCAGAGTGGGGGCATATCGAAGGGCTTATGCCGTATTTGGAGGCGACGTGGTTACGAGATTACTCGGAGCAGATAGTTCGTGCATGGACAGACGCAATCCAGCATTTTGGTACGACCACAACGAACAGGTGCGCCTACGTTTTCATTATAAAATTCATTATACACGTAATTTGTTTACATATAACGATATTCACCTACGAGTCTCACTTATCTTTTAGGGTTGAGGCGGCTCATTCTGTGTTGAAAAAGACCTTAAACTCTGCAGTCGGTGATTTCACTCACGTGATAAACACAATCGATCTGATGATGGCGGATCAAATATGGGGGGTGAAAAATACACTGGGGAGAGCGAACAACACCTGGCCTACAGACTCCCACGACCTATGGATTTTCGATCAATTCGGAATATTGTGTCGAAGGAATGTTTCAACCTGTTGCTCGAAATCTACACAAAGATGGAAGCGGAGCCACCTTCGCAACCATGCAGAGATGCACACTGGAGGGACGTCTACGGTCTTCCATGCACACATGACATGCAAGCTTGTCGAGACACGCAGATACCCTGACCATCCCAGATACACAATTTTTGGAAGCAATTGGATTTCAAGAGGCCTCATGTTGACAACGTCCAGGATAACACTCCCCTCAGCAGAGCTGATGTGGACATGTCGCGCATGATCAGTTTGTTCCAGAGCGGAGCTATGGACGAGGATACTCGTTGGAGAATCGCGTCGGCATTCAACGACGGGGATCGTCCCTCCCATACACCGTTGACCACCCCCTGACCCGGAGGACCGTAGACCGCCCGGGAGACCGAGGACTCGCCACCCCTGTCAGACGAACCCTCTACCTTGGGAACGTGAGCTTGCTCGGGCTGAACGTCGGGCAGATAGACAGGCGACCACTGGATCCGCACGAGGGCGAGGCCGAGGTCGGGGTCAACCGGCATCAAACGAAACAGATGACGTGGAAGGTACTGAGGAGGCTACTGGGTCCAACGACATTGCCATCGACGACCCTCCTAGAGGCCGAGGAGTAGGCAGAGGACGAGGACGGGGTCGTGGACGAGGTCGATCAGCGTCGGAGCCAGCTCCGGAGATTGTAGGTGACATTCCAACACCAGCACCTACGGCGCTTCCACCACAAAATCTACCTCGAGTAGAATTCAATTGGGGCATTGGCAACATCGACGAATTCATGATTACTTTCGTACGAGCCGTCACAAATGTTGCAGGTGATGGTCAATGTGGGTATAGGTCTTTAGCTTGTCTTCTGAACTTGGGACAAGACGCATGGCTTCGAGTTCGACGAGAGCTGGCCGTTGAGTTGCAGGTGCATTCAGATCGATACCATTACTATCCGGCCTTAGATGAGCTCATCATGAGGGTCAACTATTTCGGCACGTGTCATGATGCTACGTATTGGATGGAGATTCCGATCATGGGCGAGGTGTTTGCCACGCTTCACCAGCGTCCTTTGGTGATTTTGTCACGGATGATGCCTATGTTGTGCCTACCTCTGTACGCCACCGGTGGCCCGTCAGTACCGGCCTATGAGGAGCTAGATGGAATAGCTTTAGTCGGCAACAACAACCATTTCGTTCCGGTACGTTTCGTATTTCATATTCATTAATTTGTTACTGTTTTGTTTCTCTTTTCTGACATCAATACTAACCTTGTATTCACAGATTTGGTTGTTGCCTGGTTCACCTCTTCCTCCAGTCTACGTCACATGGACACGGCATCACGATCGCACTGTCGACGGTTGGGACGAGCAGTTTGCAGCGAGGATTGCACGATATAGAGCTTACCGCCGTCGTGATGGTGGTCGTCCCCTACCGTCTTAGCATTTCCCACTTTCTGATGTCATTTTTCGAACTTCATATGTTCAATTGGGTTGTATCTTTCTCTATTCCATTTCACATCCGAACATCCGAACTCCATATTTTCGTCATCGCTTATATTTATCGCACTTTCGTTTTAATCATCTTTGTTTTCAATTCAACATATGATTTTTTTCAGATCACGGCGTTTATTAAAAGTTAATTCCACTGTAGTAGGATATACCATTGCAGATGTCCATGATTATGCGATAAATTCGTAGTGTGGACGAATACCGCAAACCCAAGCGGTGTGTATCGGTTCGTATCGGTCCCCTCAGCTCTTCCAAATAGTTAAGCGCAAATCCGGTTATCCGATACCCACCGCATACCCATGTGGTGGGGTTGGAACGGAACGGGGGTGCTCACCGCATGAAGATGCGGTATGTCTCTATATGGTGACTATCACCGCATATACATGCGGTGGTCTACCGCATGTATATGCGGTAGGTCGTTGACCGTCATTAACTCGGTCATTAACTCACCGCATAGTTATGCGGTGATTAGCGGTGGAAATAGTAAAAATTAGCGCTGTAGATATCATTTCCGGTATTATTTATATCAAAAGAAGAGAATAAGGCATTAATGCTAGTTATTAGAAAAAAATTACAATGATTGACTTAGTTTTGTTTGATTGTTTTTTCCCATTAATTATACCAAAAAGGTGGATGGGTGTGCTTACCCATTTGTAAGTAAAACATTTTCCGGAGAAGAACATATAATATTAAATATTATACATATGAAATATTTATAGTAATTGCTTTTTCAGATAATGGAACATAAAACAAACATGTCCAGTGGTAGCAATGTAGAATTAAGATGTGTCCAGGAAACAAAGTTTCTCTGGGACATTTTGTCGAACAGGTGGAGGGCATCCCCAGAAGCCCCGCATTTGAGATGCCCATGTCCTTGGCAACTTGCAGGCCATGGAAAATCGCCTAAATCTCTGCTGTATCCGCTGAGCACTTGCCAAATCTTGCTGGCTACGATCTCTCCAGTCAGGTTTCATCTCTTTCCCTCGAATTTTTTAGTCACTGCTTATGCATCTCTTGAAGATTTTGATATTATAGTGGTGGTTGCAGAGCTGCAGTGCGGTTGAAACAAAGGTGCCGACGAGGTGCCCACTGATCTCAGCATAGCCATTCCAGAGGGAACTTATGCTCGTATCGGTACGACCTCTCTCTCTCCTCTCTTACAGCCTTGAATTTTGGGAGTTCGCTGATTTCCGTCATGGTGTTTGCAGTGCCGAGATTGGGATTAGCGTAGAAGCGTTCGATCGATGTGGCACTGGTGTGATCGACGCGGACTAAAGAGGCCCGGTTGGGATGATTCTGAAAGAATCGATACCACGACTTCGAGCAACCAGATTTGAAATCAAGGCTCCGAGCAAAACCGATTTCGGTCATCAACAGAGAGAAATCACAATGTCCATGGATATGTCTCTTGCCGCCATACTCATGGAGCTTCGTGAAAAGGGAGTTCGCGTAGAGACAGATGGCGGTGGAGAGAGATGGTGACAGAGATCGGTCGGCGGTGGTGGAGAGAGATGGTGACGGAGATTGGCAAGAGGGAGAGAGAACCAAGAGGGCGGAGATTAATGGAAAACCAAATTTTACAGGAGCAAAATTGGAAATTTGAGATACTCACCTAATTTTTAGGGGAAAATGGACCCTTTTTTTTGATAAAAAGGGGAAAATAGACCTTATGTTAAAATTTGGCCAAAAAATGGACACATACCAAAAAAAATCATAAAAAAAAACCCTTTGCTTTTAACATTGAACAAAACTACATATTATTTAACTAAATTTAACACAAAAGTTACAAAATCACCTTTATTTTTTAAATTTAACAAAATCATACATTATTGTCAAAGCTATAACAAAAAATCACCCATTGTTTTTAACATTACACAAAAGATCCATTTATATATTTTCATAGTTTCTAAAAAACAAATCTCATTATTTGTCAAACATTGCATGTACATAATCACCCATTATTTACAAAACTTTACACAAATCTACCCTCTTATTATGTGAAGAAAAATAGTTAACCTATAAATTACAAAAAAAATACTTCATAAAACCACCCTTTATGCTTTAGAAAATGCACAAAACCCATTCTTATATAATAAAAGAAGGTGTTATTCATTTCTATTGTTTGGAATACATAAAACCTAATAAGATAAGAATGATTAATCTTTTATTATATTTTTCTTTTATAAGAGAAGAAAATGAAACAAATAAACTTTTCTTTTCTTTTTTCAATAAAATTCTAATCGAGTATTTGGTCAAATTGATCAATCACATTTACAAATGTTTAAAGTTAGTGAGATATAGGTTAAATATTGTTTTGGAAAATAATAGATGTTAAATATTTTTTTTTGGAAAATAATTAGTGTTTTTTTTGTTTTTGCAAAGTATGAAAAAAATAATAGATCTTTTGAAAAAGTAGCGATTTTGTTCTAAATTTTTTTTGGAAACAAGGGTGATTTTACGGTAAATTTTTTGGAAATAATATGTGATTTTGTACAGTTTTAAAAATAAAGGTGAGCTTGTCACTTTTGTATTGAATTTAGTCAAATAATAAGTAGCTTTGTTCAATGTTAAAAGTAAAAGGTTTTTTTTTTGGTGAAGAAAAGATAATTAAATGGTGGTTTTATTCATTAAAAAGGAAGAAAATATTAGTTTTGGGCATAAGCTGAACTTTTTACAAAACTCAGGGGTATCATCCGACCAAAAAAAAAAGTGCGGGACACTAACCAGAATTGTCAAAAACTCAGGGGCACCACAAGAAATTTCCCTTGAATTTATTTCACAGGGTTTCATTATAAAAAAAAAATTCACTTACCCATGTACACAACAACAACTGCAACAACAACAACAACATTCTCAGTTTATCCCGCCAAAGCAGGGTTTGGGGATCAAGTTGTATGCACTCTTTTCCCAACAACGTCGAGAGAGTGTTTCCTAGTGACCCAAACACCAACATATACTCATAACAATACCAAAGAGACAAGTAAGACAAACGATAAAATAAAAAAGATTCAAATAAGACATTGTGTCAGAACGGGTGTTAGGAGGGAAATCTGTCGAATAAATATAAATATAAACTCAACCAACTCTTATCTACGCAAAAAAAAAAAATACAAGATTCCCTCCCGATGTAGTAGTAGGAAATCATGATCGATCCACGAGGAAGCGTGTTAGCGCTCGCCTAAATAGTCTCGAAATCCGTTCTTTGTATCGACCAGAAGTCACTCAACGTCGACTGAGGTTCAGTCGATGTCTTCTAAGGCTGTCGATTTCTCCTGCAAAACACAAACAAAGCAATCGATGTTGACTAAAGGGGAGTTGATGTTGAGTCAGTTCACTCGATTTCATTTAGGATGAGTCGATCTCGAGTAAAAAATCAGTAACCAATGTCGTCGGCAAAGATGGTCGAAGAATGTAAGAATGGTAACGAAGGATGAACAGAAATATCAAAAGGGGTTGCTTGAAAATATATAAAAAGCTTCCAAGCCAAGGGATCGCCAACCATGTATGCAAATCACTAGAATTATCGAAAGATATATGTTTTTCATCAAAGAGACAACTTTCGTTATCATCAAATAGGCCGGAATATAGAGGCTCTTGTATAAAAACTTATTTGTTTCTATCATTTTCATAATTAGGGTTAACCAATTTTCATAAGCGAAACCCAATTACTATCCAAATTCTTAATAGATCCACGTTCACTTCAAAATCATAAATAAGGAATTGTCCACTACTTCCGCAGAGGATTTAAACATGGAACAGATGATGAAAATCATATAAGAATCATAAACTCAAGCATACTTTCATGGCTATCGTCGGACTTATCCCGACCCTAAAAGTGAGACGACTGCTCTCATGCCTCATCATCATGTACATCAATACATCATCATAAACATAAACATAAACTTTGAATTTAACTAACGAAAGAGTACAATCGAAACCTTCAATCTCTCTCTCCACTCTCGGCTCTCTTTTTCTCTAAACTAGGGCACGCAATTTCTTGTGTTCTTGGATGCCTTAAACAATAGCCTCAAAGGCTTTATTTAAAGTAAACCTAACTTGCTTTCTAAGGAAATAAAATATATCTAATTGCTAAAGATAAAACTTCCTAAATAGAATAAAATAAACCAATAAAATCCCCTAGGGTAAAACTAGAAAATACCCACAAGGATATGACTTTATTTGGGAAATAAAGATCTTCTCTTCGTGATTAAGCAAGTCTCCTTCAACTCGGATTCATCGAGATGCGTCTCGACCCAACTAGGGTTTCACTCGACATCGACTAAGGTCCAGTCGAGGTCGAGTCACTTTACTCGATCTAGAGTCATGCAGTAGATCTCGAATGGCTTCTTCCTCTTCAGCTTCTAAGTGTGGAAATCTTCACTAGACGTCGAGTCATCTCTAGTAGACATCGAGTTGAATCTCATTAGCTTGTTTTGTCCAACACTTAGCCAAATTTCAACTACTCTTTAGTAGATGTCGAGAGTTCGGCGACGGATAAACCGTCAGTACAAGCAAGTTACCAGATAAAGCCGAATTACAAGGGAGTAGTTACATACATAGGCTAGTGCTATCAACGAACGAACAGAAGCAAAGTGCAACATTGACATCTCTTCCGTTAGTTGGTAGAGGCACGCAGGGAATCCTCGGGGAACTAAGTGGAAACCTCAGATATGGACTCTACCGACGAGTTTTCAGGTTTCGATCACGTCTACGACCTCTCGCACGTCGACAAATGAGAAAAACACCGCTCTAAAATGCTAGCTTCAAAGCCAAATAACCAATCACCAAACAACTCAGCAAACCTGCAATATTTATTTATTTTTTTCTTAATTAATTCAAGCTCGGGCTGCAAAGAACAACAATTGGGCCTAAACATCGGGTCTCCATCGGGCCAAGGGAACCCAAAGCCAGAAGAACACAAACCAACCGCCACACACCCACAGAAGCCACGCCGGAATGGACACAAGTGGCCGGAGTGGAAGGGAAAGGAAAGGCGACGAGCGTGAATGGACTGGAAGAGCCGACGGCGCGCCGAGACAGATCCGTTAGGGCACCACCAACCCACCACGGGGGACAATCCTAGAGGGAAGGAAGAGGATGATAGGAATCGCGAAACGGAGGAGGAGGAGAAGACTTTCAGGCGTGGCCACCAGGCACCGACGACCGGAGAGGGACCGAGGACCGAGGGCCACCACCTAAACTTCTGATGTGAAACCAGGTCAGCAACGCCAAAGGGCCGACAAGAAACCCCGTGAAGCAATCCGGATTGCCAAAAAAGAAGGGTAATACACAAAATTAGCCAGAGGAAATAAAGATTTAGGGAGAAAATCCCAAGATCAAACAAAGCCTCAACACAAATTTGGCACTCGATTAGAAATCGAGCATGGAATCTCTGATTTAGGGTTTCCCCAACTACCACCTTCACCTAAGAACGAGTATGACTGAGCTACGCAGGCAAGGGAGCGATTGGAGTCGGGCTAAGGAGACTGAACCCAAGGATCGAAATTTGGTGGATAGAGGTATTGATTTGGTCAAAGAACCTAACAAAGTAGTGTAAAATAGAAGGAATGAGATTTGAACTCGTGACCTCTTTAGTCATTTATATTTTTTTTTCACCTTTTAACAATTAAGCTAGACAAGATTTTTTTTTTTTTTGTTATTAGAGACCAACAAGACAACAACTCATTTGTAAAATTGAATTGGTAATTAGGAGGGTGGGAAAATCGAACCTGCACCTCTTTATTATACTCATCACACTCTCTACCTACTATACCAACTAAAAATAAGAATTGGGCAAACTAACGAGACTGGGTGATAAATCGAATAATAGGTGAAAAAACATACTCCATTTATCTAACTCACCACTCGTCCATTACCCATTTGTCTTTCTCCATATTTTCACCCGTATAATTACCGAATTGAATGAGGTTGGGTGAGTGTACTGTATCACGCGTACGTACCCATTGATAATTTCCCCGACATAACTCTTCTCCATTTCCACTAGTGGAATACAGTCCCCACGTACCCTCGTAACTTTCCATAACTCTCTCTCTTCAATTATTTGTCAACTTGGAGTACGTGAAGCTTGTAGCCTATGTGACTATGTCTATCTCTTCAACAATCAACATGTGGCCGAGAAGGCCTCCTTGGTCTATGATTTTAAAGTGCTGTTTACATCTTTTCTTACAACCGAGCCATATGGATCTACTACACAAGGATCCCCTACTTCACACCCTACACCACTTCTTACAACACTAAATTATTTTTATTTAAAATATATCTTTAAAAAAAATTAAAAAATTATATTCACATTTTAAACAACTATATTTATATGTTTATAAAATTTTATTTTAAAAAATTATGTTTTACAATTTTTTTAAAATTAAAAAGACAATTTTTTGCAAATTCTATTTTTAAAATTTTTCAAAACATAATTTTTCAAAATAAAAGTTTATAAACATATTGATATAGTTGTTTAAAATGTGAATAAATTTTTTTAATTTTTTTAAAAGATATATTTTAAACAAGAATAATTTTGTGATGTAGGGGATGGTGTAGGGTGTGAAGTAGGAGATCTTTGTTGGGATCTACTACTACTACTTCGTTGCACAATTCCAGCTGAAGCCTTGTCAAATTTCCAGGTTTTCAACCATCCTCCGACCCTTCATTTTCTTTAATTTTCAGTTGTTAAAATTAAGCTTTCTTTTAATTTTCAGTTGTTAAAATTTCCAGGTTTTTAATCATCCTCCCACCCTCGTAAATTAAGCTTTCTTTTAAAGCTTTCTTTCTCAGAAAAAAAAAAACCCAAAAAGCCCTCTCCCCAACTCATCTCTTGTCTCACAAAACAAAGAATGGGATTTGAGCCTATAGGATTCGTTCTTGAGCGAGTGTCTGATCTTTTAAAGGATGAGACTACCATTTTGCTAGCTGATGAGACAAAGGCAATTGAAGGGCTGCAACAGGATCTTCAGTGTATCGACGGTTTTCTCAAGGATATCGATCAAATTGAACGATTAGCAACCCTGAATCATGTTTTGAAGACTAAAGTTCAACGTCTCAGGAAGATCCTTCCTGAGATTGAAGACTTCCTTGACACAGTAACAGATAAAAAACAGTAGCCATCTCCCCCTAATATTTACAAAAGATTCAAGGCGTCCTTGACCAGCGCCTCAACTCATCTCATCCAAAAGCATCATCTCGTTGTGGAGATTAGAGATTTAAGCGAAAGCTTACAAAAAATTCTCCAGACAACAGAAGGTTATCAACTTCCAAACAACAACGTTACCTGCAGGACGAAGCGTCAAAGCGATCCCGGCATTATTGACCATGAGATCATCATTGGTCTAGAGGAAGATGTTGCCGATCTTGTTCCCAAATTTGTTGGAAAGGAGGGTGAGCGTGGATCTAATTCGGCAATCGTAGGCATGGGTGGCTCAGGCAAAACCACACTCGCAAGAAAGTTTTACAATCACGAGGAGATAAAGAAGGTGTTTCCGAGAAGAGCATGGGTTTGTGTCTCCCAACAGTGGGATACTCGCGAGCTTCTACATCAAATATGTAAAGAGCTTGGGGTTAGTCTCTCAGTAGATGATGAAAGATCCATCCCTATCCTCCAACGTAAGCTTACAGAGTTTCTTCGTGAGGAAGGGTCGTGTTTGGCTGTTCTTGACGATGTATGGGAGCGAGAAGCTCTATGAGATTTTCTCCCTACTCTATTGACAGGAAGTGGTAGAGTTTTGATCACTACTCGTAAAGGAGGAATCGTTCAGTTTCCGGAGATTGATCCTTTTCACATCCATAATATGCGTCTCCTCACAGAGAAACAGAGTAGAGAGCTATTTTCGAAAATAGTTTGCAGAACCAGGGAAATTATGGTTGAATTCAGGGAGAATGAGGAGGAGGAGGATGAGTTTGCGAAACTGGGAAGGGCAATGCTAAAAAAATGTGGAGGTCTACCGATTGCCATAATTACTCTAGCTGGGCTTTTGAGAACAAAGGCCACAATACAACAATGGAAAATCATCAAGGATCGTGTGGTTAAAATAATAATGGAAGATGAGAATGGTTCCCTTCGCTATGAGGCAGTTAAGAAAGTTCTTGAATTCAGCTATTTTGATTTGCCTTATTATCTAAAGCCTTGCTTTCTTTATTTGGGGACCTTCAAAGAAGATGAGGAAATAAAAGTTGATACATTGATCGACTTATGGATAGATGAAGGATTTGTAAAGCCAGATCAATGTCTTGAAAGGGGGAGGCTTAAGGGAGGGGCTAAGAATTTTTTGGATAAGTTGGTACAACGATGTATGGTTCAAGTTGTTTCGAGAGATTATGAGGAAGAGATCAAGGCTATTCGAATTCATGATTTGATGCGTGATCTTTGCATAGAGAAGGCAAAGGAGTTGGGCTTTTTTAGAGTTTACTCTCCATCTACATCATCATCATCATCTCAAACGGAAACATGTCCTCGGATTGTGGTACAAAATCACCGTAATAACAGGTATGCCCTATATATGTTGTTTTTAAGGTACTCATTTTTTTTTAAGATACTAAAATGACAATAGGCTGACGGGAGGAAATCGTTGTGTCTCCTATCAAAAGTAAAACTCAAACCTACAAACTAGTATAGGAAGTAAGTAAGATGTCGATCCCACAAAGAATCAAGTATTTCTATGCAATGTGTATTTACCAATTAGTAGAAAGGTGGGGTTTGATGATTGAAATAACAAAGAAAACAAAATAAGCTATAAACAAATGATGCAAAACAATTTAGAGAAGACCGCTCTACCTACAACTATGCACTTTATTTGGTTGAATTGATATT
This sequence comes from Persicaria maculosa, assembly GCA_963922045.1. NCBI lineage: Eukaryota > Viridiplantae > Streptophyta > Magnoliopsida > Caryophyllales > Polygonaceae > Persicaria > Persicaria maculosa. Next base: position 20,841,652 of record OY998259.1, on the reverse strand, counting down.
GTAACTTCCTCTTGTCCTTTTAGGTTTCCTATGAATGTCCTTGTCCCAGCCTAATATAGTTACTAGTCCAACCAGTCCTAGAAACCTTTATCAATTGAACGGTCCCCATGAAAGGATTTAACCCAATTGATAGCTTTAATTAAGTTCAGAGATTAACCAAGGTATTTGCAGTCACTAAGAAGGGATTTAACAACACATCCAACTAGTTCAACCAGCCCTAAAGGAACAAGTTTCCTACTCAGGTTAAGGTTCACAACCAGGAATCTACAAAACCCTAGCGATTGAATTGATCTAACAAGTTGGTCAAACAAGAAAGAACAAAACAATCAATCAATAAGCGCAAAGAAATTGAAGCATTCAATAGCGGAATTTAAGGAACAAGATTCAGAAACTCACAACTCAAACCAAACAAAGCTTCAAAGTAGATAGAACGAAGAGAGTTGTTTAGCCTCCCATGGTGAACATCGTTCTCAATCTTCAACTAAAATTCGTCTTGAATCCTGAAATCTGAGGATTTGATTTAGTGGAAAATGAAAACCACCATGGTAGAGGAGAAGTTACGAGAGCGGGAGAAGAGAAAACTGAGTTTTCATATATCAGAGTTTTTGTTACAGAAGGAAACAATATATATATGTGGCTTGCAAATATTTGGGCATTTTCCTACCTATGGGCCGGAGCCTAACAACCCAATACCCCCCTTCAAGCTAGAGTCGGGGAAACGAGGCCTAGATTGGGCAACACTTGCTGAATCTGAACACCAGAAAGTGATTTAGTAAGGCAATCAGCTAACTGTGCAGAGGTAGGAACATGATGGAGACTAACCCGCCTCGGCATTGCTTTTGCTCTCCAATACCTAAGCCAGTTCCTTCGGGGACCTAGAGATTCACACATGGATGCTGCTATTCGGGTTTTACGCTACCTTAAGGGAACCAAGGATAAAGGCCTTCTGTTTGGATCTGATCCAAGCATGAAACTTCACACGTACTGCGATGCCGATTGGGCCACTTGCCCTCAAACCAGACGATCCAGCAGCGGTTACATCGTGTTGTTTGGCTCTAATCTTATCTCATGGAAATCAAAGAAACAACAATCTGTTTCTTTGTCATCAGCAGTTCATGGTATCAGAGCTTTTGTTACAGAAGGAAACAATATATATATATATAACAATGTGTGTGTGTGGCTTGCAAATATTTGGGCCTTTTCTAAACGTGTCGCTTCTGGACATGCGGCGGCCGCAGCACTAATGCGGCGACCGCTGCATCGGTCTTTTACGAAAAATCTACTTTGAATCAGCTCTTGACGCCAACAGGAAAGTTGTAGCTCTCTAAAAGAGCTTTCCAACGCCGAGTCATAATAGTCGATCGGACAACCGAGGCCTCCAGAAAGTGCAAAACAAGTTCAGCATATCTGGCGACAACTTCTGCAGACTTATTCTTCGTTGAGGCTCGCTTCTTCTTCTCAGGACCTCTTTAGATCTTCATGTAAGCTTACTCGATCAACTAGACATCCTCATCTAATGCTTCATCAACCCATGTCTCCTCCTCGGATCCACAGTTACCTGAAATAATTGATAAAAACGTGTAGATTCTGACTCCACCAACATAGAGAGCAAATATGCAAATTGTACTTAAACCATGCATGATATGTATCTTAACTAAGCTAAATGCAACCTATTATGACCATCTAAATGCATGCTATCAAATCCCCCACACTTAAGCTTTGTTAGTCCTCGAACGAACAATATAAAAGCAACCTATACCTACACTTTCCTTCTTCATGCATTAGCCCAAATCAAAAGCAACATCAATTTTAAATGAACACAAGACCAAGTGAATAAACATCATAGCATATATTCTAGTGATCAAAGCTTAGAAATAGAAATCATCCAACCTCACCATAAATGTGTGTTTCACTCATTTTCTCATGTGTTTAGGCTTTAAAGTATAACTCTCAACTCAATCCAACATGCACTAAGCTCATAGACATTGACCACAATATCACCGAATCTCCACCGAAATGTCATTACTTGCGGGGCACAATAAAGAAAAATAAGAAAAATGTGACTCTTTTTTTTTCCATTTTTTTGTTTCTTTTCTTTTCTTTTTTCCTTTTCTACTTATTTTCTTGCCTTGGTGTCTTCCTTACGCGAGGCGCAAACATGGGTATCATGAATGACCCCGATCTATCAACACCTCAACCTACTAAAATAAAGTCCACTTGAACATCTTTTGACGCGAGTTGCAAACATGAGTGTCATGAATGAACCCAGTTACTCAATGATCAAGCTTCCTTCTTAGTGGATAGTTTTCAACATTGTTTTGCGCGAATCATACCCATGGGTGTCATGCGTAGGCCCGGTTACTAAGTGTATCAACCATTGCCACCTTATTTCACTAAATGTGCACAAACTCAAACCAAAGACTCAATATATACACATAAACTCCACAAGCAACAAACATGTGAGTCGGTCTTGACAATAGATAATGAAGTCAATATCAAGAGGTAGAATCATAAGGAGAGTAAATCACGCATTTAAGCAAAAGGAATTATAAATGAATCCAATAAGGCTAAAAACAATCTCACAAGGGTCATGTTTTGTAGGATTCCAATCATACTCAAGCTCAATCATACATGCTCAATTACATCACAAAATTATACTAATAATTAATCTTTTTTTCATTCGTAAGCACCTACACTATATACTAAAAATGATATATATATATATATATATATATATATATATATATATATATATATATATTATATATATATATATATTTTAAAAATATCATCCAGACTAAAAAGTATTTTTATTAAAAGTATATTTATTAAAAGTTTGCTTAAATTTTCAAATGAAATTCAATAATATTTTCAACATTTAGAACATTCACCCTCCAAATAAAATAATAGAATTCAAAACTTTAACAATGCTCCGCACATAAGAGGAAGAGATATGGCAACAAGATATCTCCCTACCTCAACCCTCTGCCTAGTATGAACCTCGAGGAAGGGAATCCTCCTTGAATTGGTAAATAAAGAGCGGTCATATCCGGGGTTCGAACTGGCCAAACGAAAGACATTGTACGTCATCACACACATCATTATCATCTCAATTCATCTCTCCCCAAACTCAAACCTCCTCATACAATACTCTAGCTAGAAACGAACATTTAATCCAATCATAGACCTTGGCCAAACGAAAAGAAAATTTTCTTATTCAAATTATTATCTTTAGAATATAAAAAAAGCCCATAGATTTGAGCGCCATGTACCCCTTCATCCCTCTGTTTTGAGTCTTCATGTAATGGAATATCTCGAAAGCTAATAGCACATTGTCTGTTATCATCCTCCCCGGAACGAATGCGCTTTACATTATGTCACATAGACTTACAGGTCTTAAACCACTCATTATGCATGGATTTTTAACCTTAGGAGTCAACGAAATAAAAGTATGATTTAAACCCTCAGGCATGCCCAGATCATTTGGTATAGCTAGCACAAATTGAGTCACATCGTTCCCAACAATATGTCATGCCTTTTGATAGAAAAGCATTAGCATACCATCGGGGTCGAGTGCTTTTGTGGGATGCATGGAAAAAAGGGCCAATTTTACCTCGTTTGCAATGAAGGATTGTAGGAGCTCCTGGTTATACTCTGTCGAAACTATAGGCTTGATTCCTTGAGACGTCGCGCCAGGAGTTATGCTAACATCCGATTCAAACAACTTGTGAAAATAATTCATTGCTATATTTGTCAACCCCTCAATTGAGGTAGCCATCTTCAAAAAACTTCGTGTTTCGGTCCCCATACATAAACTCATTAGCCCTCGCCTCTAGAACTACAACACCTTTCTTTTCATAAGCTCCCTTTCCTTACTCTCAAGCCTCCCTCTTTCCCTCACCCACTCAGCTCGTCTCTCTTCTCGCCTAATATCCTCCAACCTCTCCCTCACTTTTCGGAGATGTGTTCGCACATTCCCAAAAACTACCATATCCCAATCCCTCAGCACATCTTGCAACTTTCCCGGTGACCTCCCTCCTCTTCTGCACCCTTGACATACCCAGGTTTTTCCACCCATTCTCAATTATCTCCATGCAGTTTAACTCTTGTCTCTAAGCCAGATCACCTTAAATTGAAAGGGTCTAGGCCTCTGCTCACGCTTTGGTGCCACCCCATCAAAACGACAATAATAGGCACATGATCCAATCTACACTTCACCAAGTGATAAAGTTGGGCCTTCGGAAATAGATCAAACATGCCCTGATTGCATAAAGCCATATCCAGTCCTTCTTGAATAAGTCTTTCTTCCCTTCCATTGTTTCAAGTAAATCGACTCCTCACAAACAACATCTCAATAATTTCGGAAGCCTCTATAGCTTCCCTGAACTCCACTAACTGTCCGTACACCTCCGCATCAATGTGGTGCACATCGGCATTGTATAGAGATCGTATCCTCACTTTTACCTTCTCCTTCCATGCCAGTGCTAACTGCTAACCCACCCAACTTTCCTACACGTACAATCGACCACAAACATATTACGATATCCTAGCCTATGCATGACCTCTTCCATTCTATCCCTCCTAGGGCATGTTTACGAGGGGAATTTTTTTTAGGAGGTGGAGATACTTTTGAGGGATGGAGGGGATGGAGATACTTTTTGGGGGTGGACGGGGTGGAGATTACTTTTTGAAAAATAACCCCCTGCGTGTTTGGTTGGATGAAGATAGGTTTTTTATGGAATAAAAGGAAAAGACAAAAAACCCCTTCGTTTCCCTTTCACGCATTACTATTCACCTCCTTCATCGCTCAACCTGAACATTAAACACACACAGCCTTTGAAAGCTTCTGATCACACTCCTCACTCTCGTACATCAATTGCTCCTTTTCGTTGTTCCATCGCTTCTAACCTTAAACCATCCCGTTGATTTTGACAAATTTATTCAGTGAAGTTAATTAATGGTGGGTGAGAGGATCTCAGGCGGAGAGAGTGCTGGAGGACGGAGTAGACGGCGGCCATGGATCCCCTTAGGTACTTGACGTCCAGAGTGATAGCGATATGGACCAGCGAAGGGTCACAGGCGAAGAACGAGGAGCCACGACCATCGGAGGCGCATTCACCGGCGGCCGAAGTCGGATTGGCCTTCGACGGGGGTTGCTCAGAGCCGGCTGTTGTTGCTCCTTCGCCGGATTTTGAGAATGGGCGGGGGTTGCTCAGAGCCGAAGTAGTACAAGAAGAAGGGCAAAAAAGAGCAATTGAGGGTGAAAAAATTCTTCCATCCCCTCCACCCTCAAATTGAAGGTGGGATTTTTGGGGGGTTTTCCATCCCCGCCACCCCCACCTCCTCCATCTCCTCCACCCGCTGCCAAACACACCGGCACAGCTCCCAAAAAAAATTTCACCACCTCCCCCACCCCCTCCATCCCCTGCCAAACACGCCCCTAGTCTCTGTCTCCATTAAAAACAGTACCTTCGGGGCCTCTTGGCTTACCACTAACATAGCGGCAAGCTTGTCAACTGCATAGTCCTTTCCCAATCCCAACAATTGTAGCTTGCTCTTGGCGGGGATGCTATCCCCGACCGATATCTCTATAACCTCTCTAGTCTTCTACTCTCCTCTTCTTACCTACTTCTGCCTCACATCCCTCTTAACCCAGGCACATGCTTAATAGTTCATCCCCTCCCTCTCTTCTCTTATTCCTAATCCCACCATATGTTGCGCCACCCCTACCATTGCCACCCCCTCCCCCTTGCTAACCTTTCCATTTTTTACGCCCTCCATCATTTCCCTCACCCAACGTCCCTCACTCCCTCATTTTCCACAGCTTGCCCTCTATCCCCAGCTCTTTCTCCCCCCCTCCCTCCTGTCTTTCATTAGTAATGATCACTCATTCAACTCGCTTCAAAACTTTCCCAGTCTCTCTATATCCATCTCTCTTTCAGCATCTCCTTCACTTTCATCCACCTCCAGGCCTCTTCCAATGCTTCCATTTGGGACTTCCTTCTTCCCACGTTCTTGACCACCTCTTTCTCCTCTTCCACCTCATCCTTTATCTCTTTCAACAATTTCCTCTCTCTCTCTCTCTCTCTCTCTCTCTCCCCCCCCCCCCCATAGCACTACACTCATTGACTGGATTATACGGAGATGCTTGGAGCCAATCCCCATACTCGCCCGCATACTCTTTTGCTTCCTTGTCCTCACACTCCAATTCTGTATGTCCCAACAAGCCACAAGATAACAAAAATTAGGTAAAGGTTCATACCTTATGTTAGCCCACGATTTCTTTCTTCCCTTCTAGTGTCACCGGCCATCACCCCTCGACGCAATGTTTTGTTCAAGTTAATCCACCATCACTCACAATCGCATAAATTTCTCACACGCTTGTAGCTCTCCCTCAACCATTTCCACAATCCCTCCAAAGGTGATGTAGATCGATTGGCTGCGCGAATAGAGGAAGACCTTGATTGGTAGAAGGTGCGGTCTCGGCAGAAGTGATATCGAGCGTCCGGTGTCGGATTCCCTATTATGATACCTTTCCAGATAGGGAATCGCGCCACAGTTCAAACACACGACTTTGCTGTGATGTATGGGCTTTTAGGGCATCGGAGATCATTTCAGGGGTTAAATTTGGACTTTTATGTTTTTTCGGCAATTTCAGTAATTTTTGTTATTTTATTTTATTCGCTTAGCAACTAGGGTTTCTTTCCGTTCTTCGTATTTAATAACCTATAGCCCTGAGGATGACCATTCAATTATTCTATTTCCATTATTCAGAGAAATCTTTTCTCTTCCCTGGCGGATTCCAGTTTATCGGTTCTAGGATTTCAAAAGGCCTTTCCAATCGATTCCGAAACATCGCCTTTGTATGAACCACTATAGGGAGATCGTACACCCTGATCCAGAAAGCACTTCTGTCAAAGTTAATCAACGATGGTTGATCCATTGCAACACCAACAGGGATCGGTCGAAGGACCACAATCCTCTATTCAACACACGTTCTTTGCCAGGCCCATCCTTAAACTGAAAGCAAAACAAGTTTTCCGTAATTTCTCTGAACAAAAAGCCCTTTCTTGTCTTCCACGCTCCCTTCATGGTTGCTTTTAACACCTTAGCATTCAGAGACTTACCCGGCAACACCTTTCCATATAACAACATTGTGCTCTGCACTGATCTCAAGTCCTTAATTGTTTCATCCTCGTCCACTGTTGCTGCCTCATCTTCTGCTAGATGTATTTTCTTCTTCCCTTATCCCCCATTATAACAATGAATCTGAACTAGAAGTCGTTTTGAACTAGTTGCCACCAGAACCCCTGCCAACAGTGAATCTCGCAATATTCCGGCGAGGATTACTTATCATCTCTCACAACCCTAGACCGAAGAGAGATAGAGTCGATCAGAGAAAATTAAACTAGGAGGATTACGCCAGTTTAATTTAAATCGTTGTAAATTTTTCCTACAACTCTATTTAAACAATTTTTTATAACTAATATATTATTCAAAATTTTGAAAGTTCAAGGGATTAATCGAAATGAAGTTATGGGTTACATTGTTGAAAACAATTTAAAATTTTCACAAGGATGATAACAGTAGTGTTGCTATAATATTTTAGAATTTAAAATTTTAAAATATTGTGTTAATATATTTTGGGCTAGAGGTATATATTAACAAAGTTGGTTAAAGAACCAATTATTCAGATACGGAAAGTATATATATTAACAAAGTTGATAAATACATAAATGGATAACCTAATCCTTTCAAGCATAAAATAGTTGTGACTTGTGAGTGTGTATAAGTGTGTATGATCACACTCAGTTAGGCAAGTTAGAAGGGTAGTTTGGTAATTTCACCTCCCCATCTCTCAAGCATAAAATAGTTATCACTTATGAGTGATCTATTCTCTTGTATAACTTCTTAAATTTTAATATGCGATCGGTTTGTGAAAAATTGTTTGGAATAAATTGCATATAATAAATGAATTACAAAAGCTGCATATCCTAATTATTATGGAATAAATTGCATATAATCAATGAATTACAAAAACTGCATATGCTAATTATTATAGTTTCATATATGGCCAAAACACGGATATATATTGAATATACTATTTTAATGAATGTTTGAATCGATTTGTATACACAGTGCAGAATATAAAGTACTGTTGGAGTACAATTCGCGTTTGAGGACTTTACTAATTTGGAGCAGTGAATTCAAAGGCCGTGATAACTTAGCCAAACCGTTATTCCTATTTGAAAAGGTGAAGCTGATCAGGGTTTTGTCTCTCCAATGTGTTGTTTTGGGAGAGTCCGCAAACCATATTGGAAATATGGTCCTTTTAAGATATTTGCATTTTGATGACTGTACCTTTACAACCGAAAAGATGGTGTTCCTAAAAAAACTAAGAAACTTGCAAACCTTCAAGTTGTTTTTTGGAGTTTTTGTGGAGTTGTCTGATAACATGGTTGGTAACATGGAACAGCTCAGAGTTCTTTCTGTAGAGGTTGATGATAGGTGTGATGTTTATGGAAGCAGACTTCAGAGTCCAATAATTTCAATGGGGGTGGACAAACTAAGGAATTTGCAAACTTTGGTGATGGATGCGGATGAATGGATGGTTAAGGAGCTACCTTCTATTATTACCACTGATTTGCAACATCTGAAGATACGGGATATAGACAGTCAATCACAGTTGGATGTTATACTCGGTTTTCTTAATAGTAATACTGCAATCTGTCTTGAAACCCTTTGGCTTAGTCTATTTTTATTGGAATTTGATTTGCAAAAGATGAAACTGGAAAGGTGTCAACACTTGAAATTCCTTTACTTGGAAGGAGAGATAAAAGAGCAATCGGGGTCAAGGTGGTCGCTCCCTCCTAATCTTTTGTCGTTGGAGTTACGGGGAACCGAGGTTGAGGAAGAGGATGATATGAATCAACTCATTTCTCAACTCGCTCACCTAAGGGAACTATGGATAGATAATGGTGCATACAAGGGGGCTAATTTAACTATGAGTGGACTTCTAAACCTCCACAAGCTTCGCTTGGAGTGGTTACACGGATTGAAGGAATGGAGAATAACAGATTCCTTGCCACAACTCCGAGAGTTATATATCACCGGGTGCAATAGATTGGAAAGGATTCCAGATGAAATAAGAAACATCAAAACTCTCCAACTACTTGAATTTAAAGCTATGCCGAGGAGATTCTGCAAAAGACTTGAAAAGAGAGAGGAAGGTGAAAACGATGGAGAAGAAGATTTCCATATTGTTCAACACATCCCCACCATTACATTTCTACATACTCAAGATTACTGAATGGCTGTCGCAGTTTCGAAGGTAACCTTGATTAATCAATTGCTTACTTTTGTCTTGATTGTCATTTTTTAATCTTTGGTACGGTGATGATAAAATGGCAAACTTTTTTTTTTTTATCTTAATTTCCAGCTAGCAACCACCTTTTTCCTCGATAAAACTAGGCCAAATTTCCGTCTACATACAAGAGTTATATTACATATATAAGTACATATTTATTTTAATTGTTTGATGCTATATTACATATATATTTCCTCGATAAAAATATATTCATTTGCCGCATGAATATATTTTTTTATAAAATATGTACCAACCTGTTACTAATGATACTTTATTATACCTAATAAAGAAATTATATCAACTAATTAATTTTGTTAAGAGATTGGATATGTTTAGATTTTCAAACTAAGCTATTAGTTTTCATGAAAGATACACAAGTGATGATAATTTGATAGTGACATATTCAGTACAATTCACAATTCACAATCCGTGTTTTTTTTCTAGATCATCTTCAAGGACGGATTACAGAAAAAGAATCCATTGAAGGAAGAAGATTTTGGATGACAGAGTTGAAAATGAAAAGAGATAAGTGTGATGACCTTCAACTATATTTATTATATATTGTGAATTTGGCCTACTTGACAACTGAAAAAAAAGGTGTATAATCTTCAAGAACTTCTTCATACCTAAGTTTGCAGTAATTAGTAATGAACTGTATGTTTGGGTCATTATGCGTGTGTGATCAGATTATGGTGATACTTGAAGCCATTAATCGGGTAAATTTCTTATTTCTCTATAAAGTTCCTATCAATTGTGTTTCTCATTTTGCCCTTCTCAATGCAAGGCCAAATTTCACTTATCGATTTCGATGCCTATATATATATATATAATCCATTCGTGACTGGTTGTATTGTATTAAGGCGTATGAAGCCAGTATCTGAAAACAAATAATTCAGAGCTAAAGTCCAATATCTCATGCAAATCCTTCCGGATATTGAAAACTTCCTTTGACACAATCACCCAGAAGGCGAGTGGTTTCAGAAAATTAGTGTTTTGTCCAACAAAACAAGAATGAGTTTTGAGCCTATAGGGATTCGTTGTTGAGCGATTGTATATATGATCTTTACGACGTATGAAGCTTCACCCATGAAATTAGTCTCTCGGGTTCCTTTAATGAGGAATTTGAAGCTGCCATTTCTGTGGCACAACAGGCTTTTCCAACAAGGTGAAATATGTCAATAGCCTATCGTCAACATGTCGTGCTGAAGCTTCAAGAACTTGTTCGAAGAGGCATGGTAGGTACTAGGTACGTAACAGGTGTAGCACTAGCATTCACTAAGCTTCCCATCGTAATGCTAAATTCAGGAACTATATGAGCTTGACAAGTCTAATTACTGTACAAGTGTACAACAATATTCATCACAAACCGCTTAGATCGAGCTCCAAACCTGATCAAACAAGAGAGGGTAAGTGACATAATTCATCCCAAGGAAAGTATCAGGAGGTTTCCACCAAAAAAAAAAAAAGGAAAGTATCAGGAGGTGTAGTTTGAAATCGCTGATTTTCGATGATCAAAGCACATCACCATATATATATATAAGCAAAACAAATCGATCGTAAGTTTCCGGCCAAAATTGTGTTGATCAACCGAAACACATTGCTTCTGTTGTGAAAACAAAGCAGCTTACTCGCAACGGGTTCTTCGAGAAAGCTCAACAACGAAAGCTTGTGCACCAAAGAAATAAAGCAAGTTGCATTTCTCAACTCCTAAGAGCCAAAAAACATTGATCCTGTGCAAGAGACCCACTAAATGTCAAGATGAACAATTCACTGGAGACCCACTAAATTTTTTAGGGGGGTTATGTACAGTGGCGGATCTAGTGGATAAAAGTTAGGTGAGCGAAACTATTGAAGTTAAAGCTTAAAAAGAGAGCAAAATTTTGCCAAGCCAAAATACAATTCTCATAGTATTTCATCCAAAACCCAAAAACGATCGATTTAATAACAAGAATTACTTGATATTTATAATAATAAATAATTCCTTTAGAAATTCAATCGTTTAGGTTTCGGATGATAGACATCCTATTGAATAAAAAGTTATGAAAAATTATTATATAAAAGAAATAAATTATACAAATTCATTCTAAAAAAATTGTATTACAATAGATTACTATGAATTGTGTATTGTAAAAGCAATAGACGACATACAAATCCATAATTCAAGTTTCTACAATCAATAGTTAGAAACCCTAGTTCCCAAATTTAATAATGGTAAAAGAATACTACTGTATCTCATTATTATTATATAGATAGGAACTCTTTAATTTTAGTCATTATTGTACTTTTTTAGGGGTAATAATTACCCTATAAACCTAAAAACCCATGTATTTTTGACAAAACTTCAAGGCCTAAAAACCCATGTATTTTAGGACGGAGGGAGTACTAGCTTCGTATGAGAGAGAATTTAGAAGTTGGGTATTTGTATAGTTGTGTCAGTCAGTCGGTGTTGTCAACTTGTCAATTCTAATCAATGGTGGGTTTGTGAAGAAAGGGTTTTAATTTAGGTTTTTTTTATCACTAAAAAAGGGTGTTGATAGATACACCACAAATCACAAGGTCAAAATTGCACGTCTTTAAGGACGTGCAAGCCTTGTGAGTAATTAACATTTTAAAAAAAAATTAACCCTGCGTATGATTTGGGGTGTAGACCTACAAAAAATTAGTGCAGGCTATAGGTGAGTAGGTTTGTGGCTTTGTGTACGTACAAATTGTAAAAGAATTTGGGAGTTATTTGGGCTTGCAACTTTTGGGCCAAACATAATATAATTTTCCATCATGATTTTATTTTAGCCCAACAAAAAATATTTTTTAGCTATAAATGTGAACTTTGACCCAGCAATTGTTGGGTTAGCCTACTAAAGCATCCGCCCCTGGTTATGTACACTTGTGTGCGTGATCAGATTGTGGTGTTAACTCTGCATATAAGATAATCAGTTCAATTTTGTGAAACCGCCACCAATTTGGTGAGACATAGGAGGCGGCACGGTGGCAGCTTTCTAACAATTAGAGAGATTGAGAGAGAAACAAGGATTCTCTTAGCATCGGTCGACTTAAATATAAGAAGCCATTTAGCATTTGGCATAGTAACTGGAAGCATCTGCTTTGCTCATCTCGTATAGACGATAAAGGAGAGTGGATTTTGTAGTGTGGGGTTCCCCTTCAAGGACTGCTATCACATCTTTCACACTTATATTTGGTGCTGCTTCAAGTTGCCGGTTACTGCTCTGCTTCCTGCCTCCTCTTAAAGCCCCTCCTACGTACATTTATGATATAATCCCACAAGGAAATTTTAGGGTTAGTAGCCCGAGTTTCCAAGGTTGTAGAAAATAACCCCGACTAAGGTCGTTTGGGAACAATAAAACAAGAGAACATGTGGCGAGAGTCTTTAAAATTGAAGTTGAGATGTGACGTCTCCATAGCCCAATGGAATAGTTTAGCCATGGAGACGGCAAGTCAGCTTTCATAGTGATAGAACCTCACCACCATTACAAATTTACAATACACACGACCTTATGACAACTCAGACTATTTAATGAAAATGTAAATGTTCAGTTTATATTTCCCAAAATTTGCCCTAATGAAAGATGAAACTATCGGTAGAAAAGAGACTTCATATGATGTATGCACGTGTTATATTACAGTTGTGAAATCTGCTTACAGGTGCAATGTAAAGTCATGTTGATATTTGATGTGGTAAAGAAGAAATAAAATCAAACACATGTAGTCTGAAAGATGGTTACAGGTGCAATGTGAAAGATGCTTAAGGTGCAATGTAAGTAACAGACTAACAGTAGCATTAGCCTAGTTAGGACAAAAGCGCTAGAACTGACAGCCTGAAATAACTAAGCAGCAGCTTCTCACCCAGGGCTACTGTGATACTGATATAAATAGGAGGTGACATAATTTAAATGGCCATTGCTCTAAGACACAGAGAAAACTAAAGGCCGTGAGGTCTGTGGAGTGCCAGATATCAAACTAAGGGCCTGTTTGGTAAATAGGTATATGGATATCAAAGTGATATACCCAGATTTTCTTCCTTTGTATTTTTTCCCAACTTTATATACCCTTTTATTTGAGAATATCAAAATCTTCTTTTCTTTCTTCCTCAACGCCTCTCTTCTTTCTTCTTAGACGCTTATGTGATAGCCAGTTCCATCCCTTCTCACCTCGAACTTGGATTTCTCAACCCATATTCTCTTCACTTTTTATCTATCCTTTTCTAGTTTGTTCTTCTATTTGTTGAAAATTTTCAATTGATAGAAGAAATTTCAGATCTAGGGTAATGACTGTTGTTTCTTGTTCCTCTCAAATCCAACGCCAAAACCAAATTCGAGCAGCCACTCCCCCTTACTCTCTGCGGTTTCTCTCTCTCTCTGTCCTCTCCCTCTCCTTCACCCAGAACCAACGCCGACACCACCGCCGCCATATCCCTCATATCGATATCAGATTTGATACTCATATCCCTCATATCGATATCTGATATCCATATCTGAAATCTGATATACGTATATGGATACCAAACGGGCCCTAAAGGCGCCACCACCGCCGCCACATCCGCCACAACCGCCACCTTCTCCAGTGCCTTCTCCGACGCCGAAGGTTTCGACACCAGTACATCCGCTACCACCACGTAGCCTCCACGACCTTTTCGACGAAGAAGAAGGAACTGGACTTCTCGACGACAGCTTTGGCTGGCGCTGCCTGCTCGGAGTGTCCAATTGGTGGAAGTTGGTGGCATCGTTGAAATTGTTATCGAAAGCCATCGATTTCTCTCTTGAAATTCGAAATCAAACGAAGCGAGGATGACAGCGAAAGCTAGGGTTTTTGAAACTCCATCCGAGATTTTAATTCGGAAATTCGAATCTCCTCTCTCTCTCTCTCTCTCTCTCTCTCTCTCTCTCTCTCTCTCTCTCTCTCTCTCTCGCTTTTGGATTTGGCGTGGATCTTGAGAATTTTGAAACTATCAAATTAATTTGAAAAAATATGGGGATTTGCAGATTGATTGAGTTTTCTCCGGGGTACCATCATCCGGGTCAAGTCTCCCACCAGAACCAACGCCGACAACCAACAGCTCCGACCACCCGCAGCCCATGCTTCTTCGCGTCTTCCTTCTTCTTTTCCCTTTTATTTTTAATTTTCTAGTGTTTGAACCTTAGGCGTCGGAGGAGGTAGCAGAGAAGGCGACGGTTGTGGTGGCCCCTCCGCCGGCGAAGGCGTTGAATCGGTGTGGATGCTGCACTAGCAGCCCCTTCTTCTTCTTCGTGTCTGCTTCTTTCTCTTTTCTTTTAGGCTGAATTGTATAGATATATGAACTTTGCAAAAATGACATGACATATGAGAAATTGTAATGAGGGGGCAAAACGCCACTTTTGAAAAAAAAAAGGGAACTTGCTAAGCCGGTTGCAGGTGAGACAAGATGAGGTGGGACCTGGCGCACGTACATCAGAGAGAGATGGTAGGGACAACTGTCGATACATGAGAGAGAGGGAGTTATGGTTGCCAAAAATAAATAAATAAATAAAGAGAAAAAATGAGGGATTTGCAGAGTTTCGGGATAGAGAGAGGGGGTGACATAAGCTGCATTTAATGCCAAGACATCTGCATAAATGATACATTCCCGCCCAGGCCGAAATTGGAGGGAGTTCCGGTGGGGAAAAAGGGTGGGTTGCACACATGACACATGGTATAAAAGGAGCTGAGGGGTGTTGACATGGAAAACAATTTGGATGGCATAGAAAATAATTCATCTGACACAGAGAATCACACAACTAGCAAGACAAACCAGGAAACCTGGACAGAACCGACAACCATTGCACCAGAGATTATAGTTAAAGTGGTTGAGATGGATCGTGGGAAACAGGTAATGTGTCTGATTAGTGAGGAGGAGGATACTATGTATGGGCCGGGGGGCATAGGGGGAGGGTTGTTTCCGTCCTCTTAGGAAGCTCGTCAGACAATGCTTTTGGCTACTTATTACTTGCTACTAAATATATATATATGGCGAATGACTCTGTGCCAGTATCAATGTTTATAATGGTAGTTAAATGTCTCCCTGAATAAAGTAATGGCAAAATGATCCAATGTACCACCTAATAGCTATTATGATAGTCCCTGAATAAAGTAACGGCAAAACCTACTTCAAATAGAAAGAAAACACTAAATCAAATACATGTCCAAAGTTGGTTACGTGCCATCTATTATGTTTACCATGCTAATAACGGCATACATTGTGCCAGTAAAGGATAAGCCGAAGCCAATCCATATACAATACGGTCAAGTACTACTAACGTCACCTAAATCCATCAAAAGCGAGCGGTACCAGTCCTACAATAATCAAAAGAAGCAATCAAACAGCAA
Organism: Persicaria maculosa; assembly: GCA_963922045.1. Taxonomy (NCBI): domain Eukaryota; kingdom Viridiplantae; phylum Streptophyta; class Magnoliopsida; order Caryophyllales; family Polygonaceae; genus Persicaria; species Persicaria maculosa. The sequence goes on along the minus strand of OY998259.1, from coordinate 20,825,928 downwards.
CCAAAACATACAGTCCTAACACAAAAATCAAAAGATGCTTGTCTAGTAAGAAAAATAAAATTCAAAACTTTGTCACAATCACGAGGAGGCAGCTGGGGGTGGGGGTGCTGACGAACTGGGCGAGCAATGGCGGAAGATCTTCGCAACAAGCATATATATATATATCGATAGGATTTGATGAAGTCGTCGTCCACATCGAGGAATTCCTTAGCGCCCTTGACTAGTTGCTCGCGATCGATGAATAACAGAGTGTACGAACCACAGTCCCTCGACCCCGGCATGAAGAATTGTAATTGCATACAATTAAACGAAACATCACGAATAATCTTTCCGGTTTGAGGAAAAGGTGGGAGGTGATTACAATTGCTTATTATGGGGTACTTCCGGAACACGGGTCAACTTGAATGGCTTCGGTAGCTTCTTCGCAATATGGGACATTATTCCCGATCATCACGATTCCATCAAGCCTACTTTCCTTCAACATTTTCCAATCAGCAGCAGATAGGGCCTTGTCTGTTCCATCTAGAAGGGCCATTTTCGAAAAGTGGTTTGACCTCCCTCGAAAATACTTCTCCGGAGGGAGAGCTAATGTCACCTACACATATATCCCACTTCACGCATTAGTATAAGCAATATCAATTGGGGACGTTACTGGACATGACCTTATACATGTACTTACCTTTTTGCTGGATAGGCGCTCTCCTCTACGACCATGCTTCCCTGTGAGACAATTGTACAATTCAGTGTCAGTAACAACCAAATATAAGCATGTGAAGCTAATATTCGTGCCAGTAACTAAAATATGTCTGCCACTGCATAACACCTTCTAAGATAATCAACAAACCCCAAACGAGCGTCTTTGAATTCGAATTGAGGCCAACTGCTCAACTAACAACAATATGGAATGCAACAAATGAAAAAAATTCTATAGCTTTAGATATTAGCTAACACTATTTAATTATAACGAAACCCGATCTTCAAATTGTCCCCAACTTCTCCAATTCCAAATTCGATTGATTGAACTTCCAAAGTGTCCCAAAGTTTCACTCTAGCGTTTCCAATTCCAATTCCCTCTAGCGTTTCTAATGCCAGTTCCCCAAGTGTCCCCAACTCTCCCCAAGTTCCCCAATTCCAAAATCGAAACCCAGAATACTTACTATTGCCACCCAAATATTCTATCAAGCCAGCCGTATGAATCTACTTGTCATTTAGAAGTTCTTCAAATTCCAGATTCGAAACATAGGGTATGTATGGATGCACTTTTTAACTAGTTAAAAAATAAGTAGAATGGGTTGTTTATTTTTTTTAACTAGTTAAATAGTGTATGGACACCCAAAAAATCATAAAAAAATGTTAAAATTATGAGTTAAAAAAAAAAGCTACTTGAGTGAGCTTATTTGGGGTTTATTTTGTTTATTTGGTTTGAAAGTACCACAATACCCCTAATAATAACCAAATAAACTCCACTTTTTACAAATAAACTGTTTTTCGTCCCATACGGAGTTTATATTTTTTCATAAATTTTTAACTACTTTTACCAAAAGTTTATAAATTTTTACCATGTTTATAATTTTAGTCAGTTTATTAACCCCGTCTCATACGAACCCATAAATTGAGGTTTTCAATTCTATACTACCTATTTCCACCTTCAAGTTCATCCTCAAGTTTTACATAATGGTGATTTCCCACCTATTTCACCAAACTGCACAACAAAATGTTAGGTTTTCTACAACATTTAACCCCTTTCTCCCAAACATCCCTACTTCGATATTCAACAAATTCAAGACTCCAAGCACCTTCTTCAAGAGAAGAGAAAGAGTATGAGAGCTTACTTGTGGCGTTCTTCTTCGCGGGGGCTCGAATTGTTGTCTCCTTCGTCCTCGGCGTCCTCCCTTTCCAATTCGCCTGCTCTCTCTCTCTCTCTCTCTCTCTCTCTCTCTCTCTCTCTCTCTCTCTCTCTCTCTCTCTCTCTCTCTCTCTCTCTCTCTCTCTCTCTCTCTCTACTTCCAAATTAATGAAAAATACAACTAATTTGATGGCCCGGTAATGATTACAATTATACTCGGAAATCACATATTTTTTCAACCGGTTAGTTTTGCAAATAAAGGGGCCCCGTAATGATTACAATTATACTCGGAAATCACAGGTTTTTTCAAGAGGAAATGGTAGTGATTAGACCAAAAAATGGGCGTAATTGCACAAATAGACCACAGGCTAAAAAATTGGCCCAAAATAACCTCTCTACCCCCAAGCAAATATAACAACCGGTTTTTTGGAACTATTCATTACCGGTTGTAGGAGGTGACCTGGGAAGAGAAAAGCAGACAGAGGAAGAAGAAGGCGCGGATGCCGCCCGTTCTCTCTGCGCTCTCAGCTCTCTCTCTGCTCTCTCAGGTACTCTCTCTTCTCCCCTTCCTCTCTTTCTTTGCCTCATCTATGGCTGGTTGGAATCTAGAGGAAAGCACAATCCGTCGCTGCCTCCTTCCGATTCAATTTCTATTCGATTTGCTGTTCGATTTCTGATTTCGTTTGATTCAAGTTCGATTTGCTGTTCGATTTCTGGTGCTTGATGTTTCTGATTTCTAGTGATTGCGATTTGTTGAATCTGTTCGGGTGTTGAATCTGTTCAAGTGCTGTTCGATTTGCTGTTCGAGTGTTGAATCTGTTCGAGTGCTGTTCGATTTCTGGTGCTTGTTATTCGATTTAGGGCTGCTGTCGTAGGGCAGCTGTTCGATTTCTATTGCTGTTCGAATTTGTGATTGCTAGGGAGGTTATTGTTGCTTCATTCGAATATGATTTTTTTATGTCTGATTTTTTTATTGCTATCGAATTTGATTTTAGGGCTTCCAAACCAATCTGATTTTTGATTGCTATCGAGTCTGTTGCTGTCAGATTTTTTGATTGCTATCGAATCTGAATTTTCGAGTGACCTTTCTTACTAGTTTTTTCATGTGTAGATGAATTTCTAGGAGCTCTTAAATAGTAGATTGAATGTTGATGGAGCTTCAAGGGGGAATCCAGGCATTGTAGGGGTGGAGGTATCCTCCGAGATGCTGATAGAAGCATAATTTCCTGAGCTGATAGAATCTTTGTTGAACTATACTAAACTTGATTATCTTTGTTGAACTGATTGAATATTTCGCTATGGGGTAAGTTGTTCTGAATTCTTTATTCCGGTCTTGTTCAGGGGATATCATAGCATTTCAAAGGCATTCGAGAGGGATCCTTCCAGATTTTGATGTCAAATTTGCTAAATGTTGTGAATCCTGTTTATGTAAAAGATTCAATCAATCAAGTTTTTTCTATATCTATTAACTTGGCTGATGAAGAATGGTGTCATAGACTGCGACATGAATTGCACATGTTGGTTAAAAATGCTTGCTCTTCATAATGAACTTGTTGAATCTTAATAGTGCTCTGAACCTCTGGTTAATTAGCTTTTACAGTATTATATTTCTACATAAACTCATTCAGAAATATTACTTACAATGTTGAACGTTTCAGTTTTGCAGGGTTTTGATTTTGTGTAATTTGTCTTTGGGTGAAATCATCTGGGTACAAACAGGGAGCATCCTTTTTTAAGGGAACTCAGAAACACAAACACAATACTAAGCAGTAGTTTCTTGTTCTTTCTTTCTTTCTTGTATCCATGTAATCTTTGAATGGTCAGATTCTCTACCAATGATTTCTTTTAATAATCCATCTATACTTAAGGTACTAAAGGTAGAGAAAAATAATAGCATATTAGCTCAATTGGTAGAGCATTGTGTATGCACACAAAGATGTGAGTTCGACTCTCACGTAGGCTAATGCAAAGTATGTGTTCATATCTCTCTGGCATATGAGTTGGAGATCCTTCGTTGATGAAGGTCTAAAGCTTCTTCACCTCTGCGGAGAAGATGAGCATATGCGTCTTCTTTTGCAGCTTTGGTTATTGCTTGATAGTTCTGATATCAATTTAGAGCAATCCTCTACTTTCTCCTGTCAAAGATTAACAAAGAAACATCATGAGTGTCCAGGAAATCTTGATAATCATTCAAACTGAATCAAGATATCATATAATAAAATCTAGAACTTATAGAGGGTCTAATATCAGGATTCATTATCTCTGAGATAGATATATATGAGATAGCTTGTTGGTAAAATATTTATCTAGGAGAAATACCTTTATTGGTAAAATATTTTCTAACTATTGGTAGGATTTAAATACCTTATTGGTAAGATGATAATCTAATCACCAATTATAGCCCTATCGGTATAAAATCCAATTCATCAAATATATCAACCAGAATGCCACTAAACGGCAAAACATGCTCGGTTTTAATGGGGTCGATTGGTTGAATCTAATGAATTCGGATCTCATGATTGTTGTTACTTGTGATTAATGGGGTTGATTGGTTGAATCTAGTGAATTTGAATTCCATTGAAGCTTGTGTTTATTTTGATAATTGTGTTCTTGAGTTTTTGCAAGTTATGCTCTTGAGTTTTTCCTATCTCTTTTATTTCATTGTCTCCAAATCAGATTGAGAAGGTTGATATCTTCTAATTCTTTGCCTATTTTCATTTCTTTGTACCTTTGGTAAGATAGTTATGGTCATTTGGCATGATAAGTTCGTTCTGTTGGTAGGATAGAGTTATTAATTTTGGGGTGGATAGGTTTATTGAGTTGGTAGGATAGGCTTGATCAGTTGGTAGGATAGGCTTGAATTCACCGGAGATAAAGCCTTACCTTGCACAGGGTTCATTTTGTCCTTTATGTTGCTCATATGTGCTCCGAATCATGACAGTACCACAACAGATTCTGGGTAAGAGTTATAATCATATGGCATTTTTTTTTGAATATCAAAGTTCATAATCTAATTATTTTGGTCTAGCATGCTTTTTTACACTTGCAAATTTTACCTGTATAGTGACATGCATACTGCTTGAGCTTGTTCAGATTTGGATAAGTTACTGCTTCCTTTTCAAAATTTACCTGTCCAAAGTAGTAGAAGAAATCACAAATATTCGTGAGCTTGATAATTACCAATCTAAGGAAGGCTCCTTTTTCTCATTGATGTAAATAACTCAATAGCTTATGTTTGTCTCTTAAGAAATCCTATATATTTATAAATTTAGCTTCAAATTAAAGTGGAACATAATTTGCTACGGTTTCTAGCTTTATTTTCCTTGAAAGCTATTTAAATTGGTAGGATAGATGCACAAAAATGGTAGGATAGATGAACACTAATGGTAAGAGAAAACAACGATATTGGTAGGATCAGAATGGTAGGATTGATGGAAACTAATGGTAGGAGAAAACAACGATATTGGTAGAATCAAAATGGAAACTCAGTAATTCCTGTATAACTTGACACTAATGGTAGGATAGATGCACACTAATGATAAGATATATTTATACTATTGGAAATATGTAAATGCATAATTGGCTTTACTAAAACACAATATATCGGAGACTTATGAACACACACTCCGTATTAGCCTATGTGAGAGTCGAACTCACATCTCTGTGTGCAAACACAACGCTCTACCAACTGAGCTAATAGGCTATCCCCTAAATAATTTCCGTCCCTTTCATCTAGTCCGACACTTTAGTCACAAAATCTTCCTTCCTAACCTGGTGCACATAACACTGACAAAATGCTCCAAGCCAGCTAATTTTGCACAGTCAAGATACAACTCAGTTCAGCTTCATTTCCCTATTCTTTTTTCATAATTAAAACCTATGTCATTAAAGCTCTCTTCACTCTTCACATCCTCTCAACTGAATTTGAGTTTTGAGATCCCACTAATGATCCATTAACTGTTCTAACAAAATCCATTTTAATTCTTAAAAAAGATCATAAAACATATACTATGAACACCAAAGAGATCCCACCCATGATCAGAACATAACCCTTCCTTAATTTAATTCATACTAAAAACCCAAATCCTGTCATCTTAATGGAGAGGGCCAACTACTCATCAGGAGATATTCAAAGAGCCATGGTCCATGATGTCCTTTTATAATATAACTTGCACCTTGAGAGGGAAAGAGAGACAAACAAGCATACGGTACCCATTAAGTTGCCTTTGTGCTTGCAAAGCTGCAGCTTCATCTTTGAACTCCACAAATGCACAGTTCCTTAACCTGCAGAGCATCAATATCTCAAAGCTCAAAACAATTTGGATTACTAAAAACACAAAAAGACAGACATATAGTGGTGCTGACTTATGTCACTCACAGTAGAGGGTTACCCTGAGGAGAACTTGTAGAATATAACTATCCTACCAAAGGTACAAAGAAATGAAAATAGGCAAAGATATCAGTAAGCAAATAAGCAGTGGTAGGGAAAAAAAAGAACAGCTGGATTGAAAGTGCCTTGGTCTTCAAGCGCCTAATCTTTTCGTCAGTAAACTTAACCGTATCAACAATTTTCTTGTATTCTCTGAATCCTTCTGTGCGAGCTATCTTTTTCTTCAATCATGATACTTTATTTCTCTATAGTGAATCCGAGCCTATCCTACCAACTAAACAAACCTATCCACCACAAAATTAATAACACTATCCTACCAACAACACAAATATATCATGCCAACTAACCATAACTATCCTGCATAAAAATAAAATACAGGATAATGAGATCCAAACAGAGAGGTTTAACCTTGAGAATAAGTTGCTTGGCATGGAATGAAAAGGAGATTAAAAGCAACAAACCCAACCTAAACAAAGAAGCATCAGCTGCATCAAAAATAGCATCCACTTCCCCTGATTCAATGAAAAGCCTGCCAATTCTCAATCTATTCGCTCGAAAATCTCCAATTCCTAACAGAGGAACAAAATCCAACTGGGAGGCAGTAACCCCAACTCTCAATTTTAGACCTTTGATATAACTATTCTGAATTTGCAACTTCAAGCGATGGATTCAAAACACCAAACCCTACCTAAACGAAAATCGTCAAATAAATCAATGAATATCGAATCGAATGAAACACTGACCTCAGTGGGAGAGGTGTTGGAGACAATAACGGTGGTGGAGTAGCGAGAGGGCCAATTGGGAGCAATGTAACGATACGCGACAGAAGACGAGGAAGAAGAAGAAGCCCAGAGGAAGTCGGCGACCAAGGCAACACCGATAAGATAAGCGAGGGAGACGAGGAACACCTGCTTGTGGGAGGTGCTCTTATGGATCGATATCCCCATTTCATCGTCTATTTCTTCGATTCCAGATTTCATAGGAACGAAAGTGAGAAACTTTTGGATTGAAGAAGCGATCGGAGAAGGGAGAGTGAACGAAGGGAGGCTGATCGATTTCGGGATAGCGACGAGAAGAGAGAGAAACTCACGGCGGGAGGAGAAGGTTATGGTTGCTTGGCGTCACAGGCGGGGGGCAGGCCACGACGAAGTGGGAGAAGGCGGGGACGGCGAGGGAGAAGCCGGCAAAGAGGGCGTCCCATCCTCTCTCTTCCTTTCCTTTTCTTCACCTGGAACTCATTCACCCGGTTAAAAAAAAAATTTGCAAAATTAGACTACTTTCTACCCTTAGCCAAAAAACAAAAGACATGTCTAGTTATGCAAATGGACCCTTTTTTTGGTCTATTTATGCAAATTGGCCTTTTTTCAACCGGTTAGTTTTGCAAATAAAGGGGCCCTTTTGACATATCTGCAATTTTGGGCTGGGGGTGTTAGTTTTTCAAGCGGCCCACATTTTTGGTATATTGAGTGGCAATTCCTGTTTCTTTTAATTCAATTGTTTTTTTTTTTAATTTCCAAGTAACGGAATCCATTAAATAATAGGGATAAGAGTATGAAATGAAATGATTTATAACTTCAGAGGCACCACGTGAAACGTGTAAAACAGTTGGTCACCGCGTGAATTAAGCGACACCTCTGGGTACCTCAAAAAATTTCCGTATAATATTTCATATACAAACCCAATTTGGCTCTACCGAAATGACTCATGACTTAATTGATCCGAAATTTAAGTTACCCGATTCCTAATAACTAGCAATTATTGCACATGCATATATAATTAGGAATCGGTAAGATATTATTATGTTTATATTACACCGTAGTCAAACTTAATTAATTATTGTTTGGTGTTAATTTTTTTTGAGCAAATTGTTGAGTGTTAATAATTGTCCTGTTTTTTTTTTAATGTACAAGAAATTAAAATTGCATAAGCTATAATTTCAACTTTTGGATGGTCTTTATTTTAAAATATACAAATTTTATAAAAACATTACTATAGTTTGGACTATGATACATTTACACTAGGTGTAAAGTTTTAATTTTACACCACAAATACTAAGATGACATGTGGCAAAAAAGTTATCTAAAAAGTAACTACAAGTCAAGTCTACTTTTGTCTTCTTTCTTGCTCATGATAACCTATACAACTCATGTGGGTCTCATTCAATATAAGTTTTCATTTATTTAAAAAAACTTACTAATAATTGTGGACATTACCCACAATTTACAAACAACTCATTTTATCCTGATTTTTTTTTCTTAATTATATTCAAATATAGGTTCATTAATTTTCTATCCATGTAATTATAAATTATTATGTTTAGATTTATTACCTATTAAGTATAGTAACTTGCATAACTTAGACCCCAAGCTAATTAATTAGTTTTATGTAGACCCCTTCCAAATAGAGTGTAATGGTCAACCGTTTGATCATTGACCAGTCAACGGTTGACCATTGACCGGTCAACGTTGACCAACCCATTTGGATTTTATTTTTTTATTTTTTTTATGATGCCAAAATTTTATTATCACTTTGATGCCATTTTTCTAATGAAATGATTGGATAACACTTTTTAAATGCCACTTTTTGTAAACCTTGATGACATTTTTTTATTTACTGTAATGTCATGTTGACCGTTGATGCCATTTTTTTTACTGTTAACGACTGATGCCACTTTTTTTATGTCAATTTTTTGATGATATTTTTTTACCGTGATGCCATATTTTTATGATATTTTTTCAAAATAGTATTTTAATGACATTTGTTATTAAGCTTCATTAATCATTAAATGTTTTTTTTAGTGATGCTATTTTATTTTCACTTTGATGCCACTTTTTTAATGAAATGTCTGGTGACACTTTTTTAATGCCATTTTTTTTATGCCATTTTTCTAATGTAATTATTTGATGCCACTTTTTTAATGAAATGGTTTCGTGACACTTTTTTATGTCAATTTTTTTGATGATTTTTTTTACCGTGATGCCATATTTTTTCAAAGTAACGTTTTGATGCCATTTTTCCAATGTAATTATTTGATGCCACTTTTTTAATCAAATCGTTTAATGTCACTTTTTTAAAAAAATTTATTCAACTGTATATCGATATATTTTCATCGATTCTACTTTTATTCACTGATGACACGTTTGTGATTACACTTAATTGATGCAATCACTTGTGGTGACATGTTTATTACATTTTTATACAATTGATGACACAAGAGTATAAAATGTGATTAATCATCATTGATGACATCTTTTAATGATGATTTTTATTCATTGATGACATTTGTGATTACACCTCATTGATCTCAATTATTTTTGATGACATTTTTATTGATAATATTTTTATAGAATTGATAACATATGAAATACCACTTAACATGTCTCCCCTCCTTTTTTCAAGGCTTGGGACCGGTTATCACCTAGCTATAAGCAATAAACAAAGAATAAGCCACCAATTGTTATTAATGAATACCTATCTCTTACAATCATATAATTTGATAATAATAAAAAGTTAAATAACTACCAACAATATATAAGTTCCATTCAGTGGTCATATTAAACAAGCTTGGCTAGTTATACTGTCATTCAATTCCCACAATCGAAGAAACTATTTCTTACAGTGCCTACAACTAGCTCACATCAATGCCTAAAATCAATAAAAGTTGAAGCACAGCAGCCTCGAAGAACAAGAATGATCAAATGCCAAGGGAAAGAGTCAATGTGTGCTAGCCAATGAGATCCTGATGCTTCATTAGTAGCCTGCTGGAGTTGAGGCGGCCGCCTTCACCTGCGAATGTTCTTCAACAGCAGCAGCATCTGACATATTAATGTCTCGCACTGCAGCAGTACTAGCAGCAAGGTCATCCATTGACATGGCAAGGTCTTGCTGTAATAGCGCATTCTCATCAACCTGCAATATCAGAGAGCGAGAGATTAGAGCATGGAGCATATGCAATTCGTGTATTCAAGTAGGAAAGGAATGGCAGCGAACATCAATCACCTATTAAACATTGACCAACATATATCCTTCTCATATGGAAAGCATAAAAATGTATAAGGTAACAAGGAGAAACAAGTTCATACCTGCGAAAACTAGCCAAACGAAATGCTTCACCTTCCAAGCCCCAACAGTCATGAAAAGAGACACCTTTGGAGACCTTGCACTTGGCACCGCTCTATGTACGCGTCCTCAAGAGCAGGGCAGTCACCTAAATGCTCATCCGCGCCTGGACTGGAATCAATCTCATTACAGGATTGAAGCTTCAAATTTTCCAATGCATTCTCTAGTGCGGCAACAGCATTATTGAGCAGCCTTTTAGCTACACTCACCTAGTTCAAATCCATAGAGAATAATCTTAAACATCTATTAGAAAATACTCCATGTCCCACCCCCCTTGCAAGAGCAAAACAAGGAAATATGAAATGAGTCTCTGATAAAGCTCAATATCCCAATGGAATCCATATCCACATAACAATCAAAGAAATTCCTTGTTAATCAAATAAATAAGCTTTTTTTTAAACACATAATTGAGTAGATACACTCGTAATTATTCAATTTCTGGACCATGTGAACTTGATTTTGGAAGTGCTGACATAAGTTCAGTTTCTATAATGATTCAGTCCTCCCAGGTAATGACCAAAATATTTAGATATGCATCCACATAACAAAGAAATTAAAGCAGTGCATGTTTCGAATGCCTTTGTAACTAATTCCACTTAATTATTATTTAAGATACATCTAAAAGAAAAGCAACTACATAATTCAAAGATGAGTTGCAATATGCACAAATGATAAATACCTCATTCAAGCGCCCAGCACACTGCATTTTATGCAGCATCCATCGATCAATTCACATTTTATTTTTGGCTTCAGTTGTCTTAGCTTTTAGTGTTGCCTCTTCAATCTGTATCTTCAGTGCAACAAATTTGAACTCTAAATTTGAAAATTTCCCCTAATTTTGAAACCCTAAGCAAAAGACAGCAACAAATTTGAAAATCCGCAAAAATAACAATCAATAGAGTGAAAAATAGGGAGACACACAAGAAATTAGGACGAAAAGAAGATGCAAAAACCAAATACATACCCGAAAACGCCGTCATTGGACCTCACTTGGAGAAACTTCACCGAAAAACGGATGAAGGAAGACCGACAACGGCGCAACCGGAAAAGGAAGGAGGAAAGAAGGACACACTGGCCGGAGGTAGATGGAAGACAACCTCCATGGACGCCGGATCTGAGCAAGAGGGTGACTGGAGCGACTAGATCTAGGTGAGAAGCTTCAGATCTGGTGTACACGAACCAGACCGGCTATGGCGCGGCGGTACAGTGAAGGCTCGGGTCTGATGGAGGCGCGACGGTCGATGAGGGTGGAATCCGGAGGGAGGGGAAGCCAGAAGCGGAAGAATCGACGATCGCTCGACTTCTGAGAGGAAAGAGAGAGAGGGAGGAGAAGAGCGGCTTGATAACCCATAAACAATTATTAGGGTTTACACTAGCTAAAAAAACAATTAATGGACCTAACTACCTAATCAAACATGCTAAAAGGTCTAAATCAGTAAATTCCCTCTTTAAATTTAAAATAAGATATGACTAGGTTTTCCACCAAAATAACATGAGGGTGATTATATATAAACACTCTTTAAAATATGAAAACATAATTATATTATTAGTATGTGAAGACATAATTATTAATCTATGATAGTATAAATATAGTATGTACATAAAAGTACGTTGAATTCTTAGTATGAAAAATTTAAACCAAAAAAAAATATGTATGAAAAATTATGTAATTATTTGTTGTATAAAGGCCGGCCATCCCAACAAACACACACAAATAAAAAACAAACAAACAAAACCCACCGTGAAACTTCCGGTGATCGATCTTTACTTAGCACGGATTCGCGACTTAGGTGCATGATTCTAGCTGAAGCCTTGTCAAATTTCCAGGTTTTTCACATGATCCTCTTAGCCTTCGTTTCCGGTTTTTGTTCTAGCATCTTTTTCTCTTACAAGAAAAAATAAAAAAATAAAAAAAAATTCCATTTCGATTCATCTCTTGTCTCACAAAACAAGAATGGGTTTTGAGCCTATAAGATTCGTTCTTCAGAGAGTGTCTGATCTTTTAAAGAATCAAACTAGCATTTTCCTAGTAGATGAGGAAAGGGCGATTAAAGGATTGCAACAGGAGCTTGAGCTTATCGACAGTTATCTCCAGGATATCGATGAAATTGAACGACTAGCAACCATCGATCATGTTTTGCAAACTAAGGTTGAACATCTTAGGCAGATCCTTCCTGAGATTGAAAATTTTCTTGACAGCGTAACCGACCAAAAAGAGCAGCCAGTGCCACCTAGTTTTTTTTGAAAAATTGAAGGCGTTCTTCTCCTGTGCCTCAAATCCTGTCATCCATAAGCATCGGCTTGTTACGGTTACGGATATAACTAGTTTAAGTGAAAGCTTAAAAGAAACTCTTAGGAGGACAGAATGATATCGGCTCCCAAACAACAAAGTTACCTATAGGACAAGGCGTCAAACCGATCCCGACATTATCGACCATGAGATTATCGTTGGTCTAGAGGAAGATGTTGCCGATCTTATTGCTAAATTTGTTGTTGGAAAGGAGGGTGAGCGTGGAGCTAATTCGGCAATCGTAGGCATGGGTGGCTCAGGTAAAACCACGCTCGCAATACGGTTTTACAATCACGAGGAGATAAAGATCGCCTTTCCAAGAAGAGCTTGGGTTTGTGTCTCCCAACAGTGGAATCCTCACGAGCTTCTACTTCAAATATGTGCAAAGCTTGGGATTAGGCTTTCAGATGATGAAAGGTCAATTCCCCGTGATAAGATTACAGAGTTTCTTCGTGAGAAAGGTTTGTGTTTGTTTGTTCTTGACGATGTATGGAAGCGGGAAGCTCTACAAGATTTTCTCCCTATTCTATTGACAGGAAATGGTAGAGTTTTGATCACCACTCGCAATGAAGAAATTGTTCAATTTCCAGGGATAGATCCTTTTCATATCCATAATATGCGTCTCCTCACAGCAGAACAGAGTAGAGAGCTATTTTCAAAAATAGTTTGCAATAACAGGGTAGTTATTTTTGAATTCAATGAGAATGAGGAGGAAGAGGATGAGTTTGCGAAACTGGGAAGGGTAATGCTAGAAAAATGTGGCGGTTTACCCATTGCAATAATTACACTAGTTGGACTTTTGGGAACAAATGCCACAATACAACAATGGGTAAGCATCAAGGATGATGTGGTTTCAATAATAATGAAAGATGAGAGAGGTTCCCTTCGCTACGAGGGAGTTAAGAAAGTTTTGGAATTTAGCTACTTTGATTTGCCTTATTATCCAAAACCATGCTTTCTTTATTTGGGGACCTTCCAAGAAGATGAGGTAATAGATGTTGATACACTGATCAACTTATGGATAGATGAAGGATTTGTAAAGCCAGATCAATGTCCTGAAAGGAGGAGGGTTGAGGGAGTGGCTAAGAATTTTTTGGATGAGTTGGTACAACGATGTATGGTTCAAGTTGTTTTGAGAGATTATGCGGGAGATGTAAGAAAGATTCGAATTCATGATTTGATGCGAGATCTTTGCATAGAGAAGGCAGAAATTTTGGACTTTTTTAGGGTTTTCTCTCCATCTACATCATCATCATCAACTCAAATAGATCCATGTCCTCGGGTTGTGGTACATAATCACCGTAATAGCAGGTATGTCATACATACATACATACATACATACATACATACATACATACATACATACATACATACATACATACATACATACATACATACATACATACATACATACATACATACATACATACATACATACATGTAGGCGTGGCCACGGGTCGGACCCGCCCCGCCGGGTCAAGGTTCAGGGTTGGTCAACTTCCAATTCAATCACACTTCATTGTGATAACAAGGCAGCACAACACATTGCAGCTCACCCTGTGTTTCATGAGCGCACCAAACACCTGCGAGCGCATTGAAGGAGGATTGATCAAAACCGCTCATGTTCCAGTCTTCTCTTCATAGCAGATGTCCTTACCAAGCCTCTTGGTGAGGTGCAACACAGGGCTTTATCTTTCAAGTTCTTTCAAGTTGGGAGTCGTAGATGTTACTCCTAGTCCAACTTTTTTACGGGTACACACAATCCCTCATATGTAATTGCTTAGGACATTTTAGGCGGGAAGAGTTGGGACACGTGGTTGGTGGTGATGAATTCAGTTGTTACTCTAGGAGGGATATAAATAGGGGAAGGAGCTCGCTCTCTGTATCATCTTCTTCCATCAATGAAATAACAAACCTCCATTTCCTTCATGTTCTTGATTTCCGGTTGCATTCAATCTGTTCATACTCAGGTTCCTTTAGTGAGGAATTTGAAGCTACCATTACGTGGCAAAAAAATTAAAGTCTTTTTCAACAAGGCGAAATACGCCAATAAAATAACCTTTCGTCGACATGTCATGTTGAAGCTTCAAGAACTTGTCCGAAGAGGCATGGTAAGTATATAGCACTAGCATTCACTGAGCTTCCCATCATAAAGTTAAATTCATGAGCCATATGATCGAGCTGAACAAATCTAATTACCGTACAACACTGATAACAAACTGCTCAAATCGAGCTCCAAACCTGATCAAACAAGAGAGGGTAAGTGACGCAGTTCATCCTTGATCACCATTCACCAATTACTAGCTCAAAAGCATCACTATCCAGCAATCTCCATCTACGGAGATTCTCATCTTCAATATACTTCAAGAGTGATGACACGCTCATAAAATGCTCCTCTCCACATCAACGTGGTATTTCACCTTCCCAAGGAAAGCATCAGGTGGTGTTGGGAACCTTGAAATCACCCTTCGATGATCAAAGCACATCACCACAAATAAGCAAAACGAATCGATCACAAGTTTCCAGCCAAAATTGTGTTAATAAACAGAAACACATTGCTTCTATTATGAAAACAAAAGCAACTTACTCGCACTGGGTTCTTCGAGAAAACTCCATTGAGAAAGATTGTGGACCAACGAAATAAAGCAAGTTGCATTTCTCAACCCCTACGAGCCAAAAATCATTGCTCCCGCAAGACACCCACTAAATGTCAAAGTTGAACAAACGAAGGACGTCCGCAATTTCTGTTTTTTCTTCTTTTTTATTCCCTCCCCTCCCCCACATCTCCACCCCAAAATATTCAAGGTTTAATATATCCCATACGGAGCCAACGTTTCCACAACTTTACAACGCGGATCATGTGAATACGTTGTACCTAACATTAACTCATGTTTTCTTATTGATTAATTGAATTAGGCAGGATTAGTTGACTGAACCAAGTCTCTGTTTTCTTCTACAAGTGGGAAGCCCAGCAACAACCCCTGTTTTAAGGCCGGCAGCCATAACAGCTACTGTAATTTTGACAAGTTTTCCACAAAACCCACCAAGAAATTTCCCAATGATCGAGCTTTTCTACCATGGATCCTCGACTTCTGTGCACAATTCCAGCTGAAGCCTTGTCAAAATTTCCAGGTTTTTCGTCATCTTCCACACCTTAATTTGCCTTCTTTCTCCTGTTAAAAACTTTGTTTCTCTCCATATCTCCTCCTGAATTTTTTTAAAATCTTTTTTGGCCTCTTTACTCACACACATACAAAAAAGAAACCCTTCTTTCTCGACTCATCTCTTGACTCACAAAACAAGAATGGGGGGTTTTGTGCCTATGAACTTCGTTCTTGAGCGTGTGTATGATCTTTTAAAGTATGAAACTAGCATTTTACTGGTAGATGAGAAATCTGAAATTGAAGGGTTGCAATTGGAGCTTGAGGATATCGAGAGCTATCTCAAGGATATGGATGAAGTTGAACGACTAGCAACCATAAATCATGGTTTGCGGACTAAACTTCAGCATCTCAGGCAGATCCTTCCTCAGATTGAAAACTTCCTTGACACAATAATCGACCGAAAGCTGCAGATAACCCAACCTAGTTGTTTCAAAAAACTGAAGGCATTCTTCTCTTGCACCTCAAATCCTGTCATCCATAAGCATCATCTAGTTGGGGATATAACCGGAATAAGAGAAAAGTTGAATGATATCAGGAAACTAGATGGTTATCAACTCCCAAACAATAGTTCCCAAGTTATCCATAAGAAGAGGCTTCAAACTGATCCCGACATTATCGAGCACGAGATTATCGTTGGTCTAGAGGAAGATGTTCGCAATCTGGTCGCCACATTTGTTGGAAACGAGGGCGAGCGTGGAGCTAATTTGGCAATTGTTGGCATGGGTGGCTCAGGTAAAACCACACTTGCAAGACAGTTTTACAATCACGAGGAAATAAAGAAGGCCTTTCCTAGAAGAGCATGGGTTTGTGTCTCCCAAGAGTGGAATACTCGCGATCTTCTGCTTCAAATATGTGCAATGCTTGGTGTTAGGCTTTCAGGTGACGAAAGGTCAATGCCCCTTCTTAAGCTTAAAGAGTTTCTTCGCGAGGATGGTTCATGTTTGATTGTTCTTGATGATGTATGGGAGAGAAAAGCTCTACAAGATTTTCTCCCAGGGCTATTAACAGGAAATGGTAGAGTTTTGTTCACCACTCGTAATGAAGGAATAGTTCAGTTTCCTGGGATAGATCCTTTTCATATCCATGATATGCGTCGCCTCACAGCAGAGCAAAGTAGAGAGCTATTTTCAAAAATTGTTTGCAATAACCGGGTGATTATGGTTAAATTCAATGAGGATGATGAGGAGGACGAGGATGAGTTTGCGAATCTGAGAAGGGTGATGCTAGAAAAATGTGGCGGTTTGCCAATAGCTATAATTACACTTGCTGGACTTTTGGGAACAAAGGACACAATACAACAGTGGGAAAGCATCAAGGAGAATGTGATATCAATAATAATGGAAGATGAGAGAGGCTCTCTTCGCCACGAGGCAGTCAAGAAAGTTTTGGAATTCAGCTATTTTGATCTTCCTTATTATCTAAAGTCATGCTTTCTTTATTTGGGAACCTTCAAAGAAGATAAGGTAATAGATGCTGATACATTGATCAACTTATGGATAGATGAAGGATTTGTAAAGGTGGATCAATGCCCTGAAAGCAGGAGGCTTAAAGAAGTAGCTAAGAATTTTTTGTATGCTTTGGTACAACGATGTGTGGTTCAAGTTGTTTCGAGAGATTATGTTGGAGATGTCAGCGAGTTTCGAATTCATGATTTGATGCGAGATCTTTGCATAGACAAGGCAAAGGAATTGAGCTTATTTAGGGTCTTCTCTCCATCCACAATATCATCAACTCAAATAGAACCATGTTCTCGTGCCATTATACAAACTCCTCAGGACAGGTATGCCATATATCGTGCTTTGCAGGGTGCAATTTTAATATTCAATTGATAAAGTAAATATTATGTCATATATTAAAACTAAATAAATTCAATTATTTATCATTACAATCTTTATTAAAATAGTAAAAACTATAAATAGGATAATCTTGTGAAAAATTAAAATATGGACAAACTAAATACAATACTCTGTATTTATAATATGCACACACACATAGTTATATATTTTAGTTCGTTTTTCTATTACATATTTAAAATATTTTAATAATTAGATTGTAAATAATTTAGAAATTTTATTAAAAAATAGTATTGCATTAACTTCCATTTACCACTGGTTAAAGTTGGCAATTATTTTAGATTTATTATATTATTATCATAAAATAGATATATTTACAAGATTTTCCTTTGGAAAAATGACTCAAAATAATACCAACTATCACATATGAACCAAAAATAATACGAACTAAAAAAAGTCTCAAAATAATACAAACTATCCACCTATAAACCAAAAATAATACAAACTTTTGAACTTAAATTAGGATAAGATTCAAAATAAAATTTTATTTATCAAAATTATAAAAAAAATCTATAACTATTCCTACTTTGCACAAATCCACCTTTTATATTTTAAATACATCAAACCCACTATTTGGTTGTCAAACTTTGTATAATACAACCCCAATTTTTATAAATTACATGAATTCTAGGATATGATTTTTTTTTTAATAATAATTATGGATAAAGTGGATGTGATTTTATTTATTTTCAAAATAAAAAGTATTTTTTTGTAAAGTTGGATAAATAAATAGTGGTTTTGGTTTATTTAAAAATAAAAGGGATGCATTTGTGCAAAGTGTGACTATATACACATATTTTTGTAATTTTGATAAATAATATTTTGTTTTGATTATTCTCCTAGTCCGACTTCAAAAGTTTGTATTACTTTGAGTTAAAAGTTCATAGTTTGTATTATTTTTAGGTGATTTTAAAGTTTGTATTATTTTTGGTTTATAGGTGGATAGTTTGTATTATTTTGAAACTTTTTTTAGTTCGTATTATTTTTGGTTCATAGATGATAGTTGGTATTATTTTGAGTCATTTTTCCTTTTCCTTTTACATAAAATGATGTATGTTTATAAAAGGAAAGTTTATCATAAAACAACTAAATTTATATGATTTTACTTTTATATAGATAGAATTTTATAAATCTCTATAGAAGGAAAGTTTAACATATAATTTTGCAATTTTTAATTAAATCAAAATACTATTTTTTCTTTTTGAATAATAATAAATAAAATATTATTTAGAAAAGTGTATATCCCATCCCGTCCAGGAGAATAATCTATAATAATAATAATAATAATATATTGCTAGTACAATGCCCGTGCCATTGTGCGATTTTTTTAAACTAAAATTTCAGTAAAATAAAAAAAAATTAATATTATAAAGTAGATTGATTTAAACAACTAAATCTCAATAAAATCTCAATAAAATTAGATTGATTTAACCAGCAAAAAAAGGCAGGGATGTCCCGTAGGGTAAAAATCTTCCATTTTAAGAATATATATATAGTTAGTAAATGTGTTAAAAATGTGTTTCGTTTCAACTAAACCCAATAGGTAGTAAATATATTAAAAATAAAAGAAAAATATGATTGATTTAGAGAGATAAAAGGGAGAATTAAAAAAATTAAAGGAAATAAATAATTAAAGAAGAGCGGAAAAAAAACTCGATTGGTGGAAAGGAGAGGATTAAACGTAGACATAAAGTATTATGTTTTAAAAGTATATATAGATATAGCGGTTTTTCTATCCTATGCCGATAAGAAGCCCATTTGGGAAATAAGTCCCCTAGATACACCCGGTTTAGCCATTTTTAAATTAGATTATGGGGTTCACCCATTTCCTTTTAGGGTTTTCTTTCCCAATAAAGTATCCTTATCCTATGCCCTTAGGGAACACAGTAGACAAACCGTAGATATAGATATAGATATAAATATATGATATATGATCGATTTTGTAAAAGTTCTTTTTGATGAACAAAAGTTGCATATGCTAGTTGTTACGATTCCATGGCCAATATACATTTGCTAAAGATGGACATATATTGAATATACATATTTAATGAAGTTTGTATCGATTTGTATACACAGGACAGAATCTATAGCATTGGACAAGCGTCTGAGGACCTTAATTTGTATCAATGAATACAGTAGCTTACCCAAACAGTTGTTCCCATTTGAAATGTTGAAGCAGGTCAGGGTTTTGTCTCTCCAACGGGTTGAATTGGGGGACTCAATAGAACATATAGGAAATATGGTTCTTTTAAGATATTTGAGATTGTGGCAATGTCGCTTCAAAACCGGAAAAATGGACTTCCTAAAAAAACTAAGAAACTTGCGGACCTGCATTTATGCTGGAGGAATGGAATTCTGTGATAACATGTTTGATGGCATGAAGGAGCTCAGAGTTCTTTTTTTACTTCTTAGTAAAAGCAGAGAGAGTTCGGTGAATTTATTGGGGGTGGACAAACTAAGGAATCTGCAAGCTTTGTTTATAAAGGCTGATGAATGGATTGTAAAGGAGTTACATGCTATTAGCACTGATTTGCAAGAACTGAAGATAAAAGAAATACACAGCCAGCCACAGTTGGATGCTATACTTTCTTGTGTTAATAGCAACACCTTAACCCATCTTGAAATCCTTGAGCTTCATCTGCAATCTGGATTATTGGAATTTGATTTGCAGAAGATGAAACTGGAAAGCTGTCAACACTTGAAATCAGTTAGCTTAAATGGAAAGATTAAAAAGCAACAAGGGTCAAGGTCATTCCCTCCTAATCTTTTGTCTTTGCATTTAGAGGAAACCCAGGTTGAGGAAGAGGATGATATGAATCAAGTCATTGCAGAAGTCGCACATCTAAGGGAACTAACCCTAGATGAAGGCTCATACAAGGGAGCTAACTTAAAACTGAGTGGGCTTCCAAAACTACAGAACCTTTACTTGAAGGAATTACCCAGCTTGAAGGAATGGAGAATAACAGAAGGTTCCTTGCCACAACTCCGAGAGTTACATATCAAGCAGTGTCGTGAATTGGAAAGGATTCCAGATGAAATAAGAAACATCAAAACTCTCCAAATACTTGTAGTTACTAGTATGCCCAGGAGATTCTGCAAAAGACTTTCAAAGAGAGAGGAAGGTGCAACTGAAGGAGGAGAAGATCTCCATCTTGTTCAACACATCCCCACTGTTACATTTCAATATATTCAAGATTAACTGCATGGCTGTCCCAGCTTCGAAGGTATCCTCGATGAATTGATTGCCTGCTCATTTATTCCTTAATGATGATAAAATGCAGAGTTTTTTTTTTTCTTTTAAATCCAGCTAGCAATGTCATTTTTGCTTGATAAATTATACTGCATGGCTGTAACCATTTAAAGGCTTAACAAACACACAGAAAAAAAAAAGGAGTAATCATTTAAAGGTTTCTTTCTAGTAGCCATGGATTGTTGAAAATTTGAATGTTATGAAGGCTTTATTTTGACATGATTTGATACATATTTGTCATCCCTATTTGACTGAGTGTTAGGTTTGGGCTGTAATTTGAGGTATTTACCATTGAATATATATGTGGAAGTGAGCCCTAATTTTCAAATCTAAAAATTAGAAAAATATATGCCTACTTAGTACTTACTAAATAATTGTGCATAA
Source organism: Persicaria maculosa (assembly GCA_963922045.1). Lineage (NCBI taxonomy): Eukaryota > Viridiplantae > Streptophyta > Magnoliopsida > Caryophyllales > Polygonaceae > Persicaria > Persicaria maculosa. The sequence continues at coordinate 20,804,632 of OY998259.1, read as the reverse complement.
TATAATCCAAAAGAGGGAGTAGTTAAACTGAGTATCTTTACCCTTTTCTGAGGGCATGGATTTGTTCTTTTTAGATGTTAGACATATTTAGGTTTCCATACTAAGCTATATTATCATTTTTCAGGAGGGAAACAAAACTGTGATGATAATTTGACATTAAGATTTTGAATTTGTATTTTTTCTAGAGTTCAAAGGATAAAATGCAGAAAAGAGCGGGTTGAAGGAAGAAGATTGGATGATAGAGCTGGAAAAAAAAGTGTGTCCATCCGAACTTCATATCTAGACTGGCAGTAAATAATAATGATTGTTTTCTTGGCTTATGTACTTGTGTGTGATCAGATTGTGGCGTTAACTCTGCATATACGATGCCAGATAATCAAACTGTATTAACTGTTGTTTGTGTGTGTGCATTGTTGTTGGCTATTTCTTCGGTTTGTTTGATAGAATATATATTTCCATAATGTTTGTGAGTCCTTGGAGTTGGTGGTGTCATCGGTGTTATTGGAATCAAACACACTCAATTTTGCAGCAGGATTGAAAAGAAAGAGGAAGATGCTGGTGCAAAGATATTTGCATTGTTTCTTCTTTAGCCTGTCATTCAACTTGTGAAATTCATGTTTTATTGTTAATTTAGTGCTAATTTCTTGTTATGGTAAGGCTATCATAACATTTATGATTTCTTTTTATAAATGTTTATGTATCTGTTCAGCGTAGACATTTAAAATATAAGATATATGAAAAAATGAAAGTATGGGATGAACAATCATGCGTGATTACCTGGAATTAGAAGACGCATTAAATGACAGTCATTGGTTATACTTGCCCATTCTTATGATGAACTTGAAGAAGCACACTTTTAGGCCTGAAATGTGATGATAGTCGATCGCTGTCAACATGGAGGTTTGAACTTAAGTTACTGCTAAACATATACTCCACACTAAGCTTGAAAAAGAAATAGAGCATTTCCATAAAATCAGCTTGAAAACTATATTCCAAAAGCATAAGTAGAGGAAACCTACACAAAATTCAATCCAGAGAAAGTGGTGAAAACTGAATAAAGATCGAGCTGATGAATTCCGCAGCAATTCACAGAAATTGAACAAATCAAATGAACACCACAAAATAAACGTAAGAAACTGCTTTAGGCTGATAGCTCCAAACCTGCTCAAACAGGAGAGGCTTAATGTCACGGTGCATCCTTTATCGTCATTTACCAATTCCAATCCTTGAAGCATTAATGTCTGGAAATATCCATCTGCATCTTCAATATCAAGAGTAATTCAAGTAGGTGATCCAGCAATTTTACCTGACTATGTTTCAGTTCATTGCGATTTGCGAAGGTGCTCCTCTCTACATCAGTGTCACATTCAACCCGGCCTTTCCAACTTCCAAGGCATCGACGCAATAAAATTGCAGGCTTGCAGCTATGGTACGATTCCAATTAACCAATCAAGCAAGCTGGTGCGGAAGGCACAGACAGAGGTTAAAATTGAACCACACGGACAAAGAAAGGGAGCAAGCTGGGGAGGGAGGGAGGGAGAGAGTCACATAATGATGAGGCAAGGGAGGCTGATGTGAGGGTGGAGGAGATGAGCGAAGCGAGCCGACGATGCTCCGGGGAACGAAGGGTAGTTGTAGAGCGCAGTGAACGGCAGGGCCGTCCAATGGTTTTTTTGGGGCCCTGTTGAATACTACCTATATATTAAAATATTGAATTTTTATTTGGTTTTTTTAATAAAGATAAAAACTATATAAAATAAAAAAATATATGAAATTATTAAACATAATAATTTAAAAGCCAATATTTTAGAGTTTCTGTTTTTTTAAACCCTATAAAAAAAATCAAATATAACTATTTTACTAGAAGGAGTATTTATTAAGATTTACTAATAAATAACAAACATGTATGAAAGTAAATTAATTAGTATTGAATAAATTTATATTTAAAAAATAAAAGAAGACCAAAATAAATTTAATATAGAACTACCTTCTATTAGATTTTTAGGTTTTTTTTTACTATTTATGTTTACGTCAATATAACATGAGGTTGTGTTAAATTAAAAAATAAAAATACTTAATAACAAGGCCCTAAAAATAATTATAAATAGTTGATAAGAAGGCCCCAAAAATAATGTAACATGAGGATGTATTAAAGTAACAAATAAAATTAGGTAATAAGAAGGTCCAAAATTAATTAGAAATAGTTAATAAGAAAGCCCAATATAGTTTTCTATATAAAAAAAAGTTAAAAAAGATGAAACAAAAATCGAAAAAGGCTGAGGTTCGAACCCGCAACTTGTGGGTAATTGATTCAGCTGCTAGCCAGTGAAACAACCCAAACATTGTGATACTTCGGACAATAAATATTAAAAGTACTAATACATTTTGATATGGGGCCCTAGAAAATTTGGGGCCCTGTTCCATTGGGCTTTTTGAACATGCCATTGGACGGGCCTGGTGAACGGGGTCTGAACTGCGGAAGCTTTGGCCATGGCTTCCAAAGCTGAATCCAACCGAAGGTTACGGCATTGCAGCGAATTCTGAGGGGAAATCAGCACAACATATAGGCGATATGGGGTGTGTTTGGATTCCAAATGCATTATCATTATAATGCAAAACGATAAGACTTTGTTTGGTTAACCGAAATTTTAAGGCGTTTTAATTGTGATATTTTTTAATTCCACAATATATTAATTAAAATGCAATTATTTTATTTCGATTTATGTGATTATTTAGTTAAATTACGGTTTTACCTCGTTTTTTACGAGATTTTTATTTTTAAAACCAAACAGACACATAAAACGAGGTAAAATAATTGCATTATAATAAAAATGCAATGGAATCCAAACACACCCATGGTTGGGGATGTGGCCAGTGGCGGACCCACGGGGGGCTCGGGGTGGCTGTAGCCCCCCCTGTGTGTGTGTGTGTGTGTGTGTGTGTGTGTGTGTGTGTGTGTGTGTGTGTGTGTGTGTGTGTGTGTGTGTGTGTGTGTGTGTGTGTGTGTGTGTGTGTGTGTGTGTGTGTGTGTGTGTGTGTGTGTGTGTGTGTGTGTGTGTGTGTGTGTGTGTGTGTGTGTGTGTGTGTGTGTGTGTGTGTGTGTGTGTGTGTGTGTGTGGGTTTATAATAAATAAAAGTAAAGGGAACATAGCATCACTAAGGGCGTGCTTGGCAAAGGGTTATTTTTTAAGGGATGGATGTTATTTTTAAGGGGTTATATGGGATGAAGATTATTGTATGGGTTATGGGGATGGAAGAGGTTGAGATTTTTTTATAAAAATAATCTCGGTAGGGTGTTTGGTGGGTAGAAGGTTATTTTTATGGATTATAATCCAAAAGACAAAAATACCCTTCATTTTTGTGGATTTTAACCCCCATTACCCCCACCTTCTCCTCCCTCTCTTGCCTACTACTGTCCTTCTCGAGCCGCCCAGCAACCAGCACCACCACCAGCAATACCCCAGTCCCGCCAACCACCGCCGGCGTTTCTCTGTTTGGAGCCCTAAGTGCTGCCCCCTGTCCCGGTCGGTGCCTTGAAGAAGGAGGAGGACAAATATGTCACAGCGGGGTTATTTTCTCCCCAACCCCTCATAATCTTGGAGAGGAAGGGTGGGATAATGGGCTGAATTTAATCCCCAATAACCTCTAGAAGCTCCATCCCAAAAAAAAAAACACACGGCTGCCAAACACCATGTGGGATTATTTTTTTAAAAAAAAAAACTCATTTAACCCCCTATAATCCCCACCCAGGGTCTCCCGAGCACGCTCTAAGTCCGCTTTGCTCATTTGGTAAGAGGGAAGCGTGGGAAGGAAAGGAAGCAACCAAGTTTCGGGGTTCGAAACCCACTGCCAACGGTAATGGTTTCTTTTTATTTAAAAACCCAAGGAGCAGTAGCAGCGGCTACTTATTTTTTAAAAAAAAAATCTTTTTTCTTTTAAACCTACCTTTTAATTTTTAGTGAAATTTTTATTAGGGTTTGTGATTTTGAGAATCAATTTTGTAAATTTGTGAATTGGGAATGTTTTTTATAGAATATATAATATGAATTAAATTTGTGATTTTGAGAATCAATTTTTTTAATTTGTGAATTGGAAATTTTTTTATAGAATATATATAATATGAATTGAAAAGGTTAGTGATTCATACTTATAATTTGTGATTTGAGGTTTTTTTATAGGAATATATAATATACCTTTTAATTTTTACCTTTTAATTTTTAGTCAAATTTTTATTAGGGTTTGTGATTTTGAGAATCAATTTTGTAAATTCGTGAATTGGGAATATTTTTTTATAGAATATATAATATGAATTGAATTTGTGATTTTGAGAATCAATTTTGTAAATTTTTTAATTGGGAATTTTCTTTATAGAATATATAATATGAATTGAAAAGTTTAGTGATTCATACTTATAATTTGTGATTTGGGTTTTTTTTAGGAATATATATATAATATGAATAGAAAATGTTAGTGTTTCATACTTATAATCTGTGAATTGAATTTGTGATTTGGGGATTGTTTTTTTTATGGGATTATATAATATGAATTGAAAAAATTAGTGTTTCATACTTATAATTTGTACTTTGTCAATTTGTGCTCTAAATTTTAATTTGAGATTCAATTTATATGTAGAATATGAGATGCTACTAGTATTCATAGAGATAATGTATAAGGAGTGAAAAAAAAGCTCGATCGAATAAATAATTTGGCATTATCGTTCCTTATAGTGTTCAGCCCCCTCTGGCGAAAATCCTGGATCCGCCATTGGATGTGGCTTCACAAGTAAGGAATTTGCAAACTCTGGAAATAAAGCCTGATGAATGGATTGTTAAATATGGGTTCTCGATACCAATAACGGGATGAGTAGCGCTCTTGACCCGTTGGATAGATCTGAACCCGTTTTTTTTTTTTTTTTGTAGAAAAGACGAGAGCAAGCTCTCGATATTATTAAAACGAGCCTACATCGGAATATCACGGGGGGTGGCCCCAGTGTTTAAAAAAGCCAAAGGCAACACAAGGCGATAGACATACTTGAAGCTTAAGCGGGCTTTAGAAGCGAAGGCGATGGCTTTTCCATAAAAACTCTAAAAACACCTTAAATTTCAATTTAAATGCTATAAAAATCATCTTGGATGAAATAAAATCAGATTGAAAATATATTATTGTACTAAAAACAAGTTTTAGGTGGTAAGCAAGTAAAAAAACCCAAAGAATAAAAAGAAATCCGAGTTGAAAGGGAAAGGATGGATGGCTAAGGAGTGGCTAGGGAGAACTTGACAGCAACAGCAAGGACTCAGATGAACAGCAAGGAGCCAGCACTGAAAGGAAGAAGGGAAGAGAAAGGAGGGAGAGAAGTAGAGTAGAAAGGGAGAATAGAATAGACAGACGTGTGAAATGAATAACAGGGGAGGGCAGAGTATTGTTTAAACCAGAAAAATCTTCAAAAAACCAAAAAGTTGCTAAAATATTTAAAATAAAATGAGAAAAATATTTTTCCAACCCCTATTTTGTACTTTTTTATTTTTTCCTCTCTCCTATATTTAATTATTATTTCCTTTAATTATTATTTTTATTCTTCCCTTTATTTTTTTAAATCAATCCTATTATTTCTTTTATTTCCAACATATTCTTTAACAATTGGGTTTAATTCAAAACATTGAATTCAATTTAATATAGTTACGGGGCTTATCTCAAATTTATTTCCTTTAATTTTTTTTTCTCCTTCTTTTTATCTTTTCAAACCAATTACATTTTTTTTTATCACATTTACTGTATATATTCTTAAAATAAAAGAGTTTTAGCCTATATGATATCCCTACTTTTTTTTATCTCTTTAAATCAATCTATTTTTTCCTTTAATTTTTATTCTTCTTCCCTTTAAACCTATCACATTTCTTTTTTTTTTTAAATTATTTTTAATATATTTACTAACTATTAGGCTTAATTCAAAACATTAAATTTAATATAGTCTAATGCTTACTATTAATCTACATGTAAATATTTATATATTATAAATATCTGATCTATATATACTACTTAATATATTGGCCTTGCTAATGATATGACATAACCAATAGTATCATTTTAGATAACTGTTATACCACATGACATTTAAACAACGTTACAATAATATTATTATATTTACTAAGTGATTTAAATATCCATATTTATATATTATACTTTTACATGATATTTTTTTAAAAATAATTTTTTAAGATATTTATAAGATAGATTTATAGAAAAGATTTAAATGAATTTTATATTAACTTTTATTAATATTTTATAATATTATTTTTTATATTATCAAGATTTTAGTTTAAAAAATCGCTCCATGGCACGGGAATTGTACTAGTTATATCTTAAATTGGTCAAAATAAGGAAAAAAACAAAAAAGCCCATAGCTTGGGGCTTTTATTCGCTTGGGGCTTAAGCGTCGCTTTGGCGCTTTGGGTGCGCTTTTCCACCCTGTGTGCGCCTCTGCCAAGGCAGGCGACACAACCTCGCCTAGGGCTTAAGCGGGCTTAAGCGCGCCTTGGCCTGGCTTTTTTAAACACTGGGTGGCCCTCCCTTGGATGTCCTCGTCAATAAATATAACAATATCTAACGGCGGGGCAATAAATGGGTGTGGTTATATACACCACAAATCACAAGGTTAAAATTGCACGTCCTTAAGGACGTGCAAGCCTTGTGTCTAATTAATATTTTAAAAAAAAAATTAACCCCTTTTAATCATGCACGTCCTTAAGAACGTGCATGATTTGGGGTGTATATAGCCGAACCGGCAATAAACACATGCAACCCAACCGGGAAAGAAAAAGAAATAGATGTGAGGGAGTCGGCGACACAATCTCTGACTCTTTTCATAACGAGCGAGGTGACGAGCAAAGAGTCAGCCTCGACCACAATCTTCCTATATCCATGGTCCCATGTCAGACGGAGCCCATCAACCAAACCCCAAAGCTCCGCTACTGGCACTGTGCAGCTGCCTAACCGGCGAACAAACCCTGTCATCCAACGCCCATCCTCATCACGAATAATACCTCCGGCGCCAGCGCCTCCCTCACTCAAAACCGAACCATCCGAGTTCAACTTAACCCAACCTTCAGGGGGTTTCTCCCAGCTAATGTTCACCCGACGTCGCCCCATCTCAGCACCGCGCAAATTCCATGCCTTAGCATATTCCAACGCCTTCGCCTTAACAAACCGAGCTTGATCCACTGAGCACTGCTGCCCATTGAACACTCGGCTATTACGCCAACGCCAAATCCACCACAGACTCGTCGCGTATAGGCTCGGCTAGTCCACATCCTCCATTTTATTAACCGTGGACAACAGGTTGCCTCGGATCCAGGCCGCAAAAGGTTCGGTGAAAAAGCTCAGCCCCGGAGACGCCATTCCCAGAGCTTCCCAAAGGCCGGAAATTTCCTTGCAATCTCTAAACAGGTGAACGAGAGATTCAGCACAGCCCGGGCAAGCGCTGCAACAGTGGTCAGAGGCAAGATGACGACGACATCTCTCCTCACCTGACTCGCTCGGGGACTCTCAGCACCCAAACCCGCTTAAACACCTGAGCATCGATAAAACAAAGCTCCCGGTTACCTCGTAGCATTTCATAGGCTGATCGAATTGAATAATCCCCATCCGGAGACGCCCGCCAACTCAACCTGTCCACCTCAGTGCCGAAATCATCCACGACCGAAGAGGCTAACTTCATAAGAAACGTGGGCGGGAGTAGCTGTTCCATATCAGCCCATATCCAACCTTCACCGTCCTCCCAATACGACCGGACAGTCCATTCGAGCGTCGCCTCATCTAGAGCCACCCTATCAACCGATTTCAACGGATGGTCTCCAATCCAACAATCCTCCCAGAAGCGCGCAAGCTTGCCATCACCAATAATCCATCGCACTCCCGTCGCCACAACTGCGCTCGAGCTTTGGAGCATGCTCGACCACACATGGAACGTCCCAAATACCCCGCCGGTTAGCGATCGATCATACTTAGCTCGGAGTATATCACTCCAAGCTTCTCCTTCTGTGCTTATTAGGAACCGCCACATGAGTTTCCCGGTGATAGCGAGATTGAGATCTCGCATCGACCGGATTCTGAGCCCTCCGTGTTCCCTCGGACTCCCGACAACTTCCCAATTGACCAGGTGCATCCTCCTCCGATCCTCGCTGCCTCCCCAGATGAATTGCCTACAAAGTTTATCGATTTGGTCCCACGTATCCGCGGGTAAAACCACCGTAGCCATAGTGTAAACAGGGATAGAATTTAAAACAGATTTAGTAAGGGTGATCCTCCCTGCAAGACTAAGATACTTCCCTTTCCAGCTGGCTAGTCGAGACCTGATCTTGTCAACCAAAGGGGCAAAGGTGCCCTTAGTGATCCTCTTATGTAGCACGGGCATCCCAAGATAGCTCACAAGATTATCCGTCACCTCATAGTCGCACTCCCTCCTCAATTCCGAAACTACCTCACTACTCACATTCGGTGAGACGAATAGCCTGGATTTCGACGGACTCACTCTCTGGCCTGAAGCCGCGCAGAAGTTGTCCAATAGGCCTTGGATAACACGTAATTGGCTACTGAGGCCTCTGCAACCAAGACAATATGGGTTAATGATTCTATTAATTTTCATAAAGCTAATCTTAAGGGGTTTTTTCACCTAAAAAATTATATTAGACTATTAGTGTTAATAATTCTATTAATTCTAGTAGTTTTCGGTTTTTATAAATGGACTTCTTTTTATAAATATAAGTATAATACTTCTATTAAATTTCATAATTATGGTTATGAATAATTATTTTTATAAATATAAGTATAATAATTCTATTTTTTTGGGGAAAGAATTATTTATATCTAAATCAGTAATTTTGTAGTTGTTATTTTATTTTTATCTATATTATTATATTTTGATAGAATTAATTATTTATATCTAGATCTGTTAAAAACTAATAATAATAATGGAAAAAAACTAATGGGCCAAAAGCTAAAAATGAAATGGGCATTTGAAAATGATAGTATGAGCCAATGATATAGTCAAATCACAAATAAGCCCATTTGCAACTTGCTAGTTAAAATAAGGTTAAAACCTAAATGTATAATTAATTTGATTTCATTATAGCACCGATCAATTGGTTTAAATGTTTAAAAAATGACGATGTTGCCGAATATCGAATTTCCGATTATGACTTTTTTGAAAATCGGTCGACAACCGATGAGTCAATAACAATGAGTGTCAACCGAGTCAAAATTACATATTCAAGTATTCAACCGAGTCAAAATCATTTATTTTACGTAAATTATAACAATGAGTGTATTCAACCGAGTCAAAATTACATATTCAAGTATTGAATCGAGTCAAAATCATTTATTTTAAGTAAATTACATATTTAAGTATTCAACCGAGTCAAAATCAACCTAATTTTCCAAAGGGGTCGAATATTTCAACCTGGGTCCGTTTGGCAATGCATGTAGCTTTTCGGAGCTTTTGATTTTAATAGTTTATAGTTTTAAATAAGTTAAATATAAGATTTTAATTTAATTAGCTTTTGAAATTGGATTTTCAACAGCTACTAACCGCAAGCTTTTCAGAATTCTATTCACTTTCTCCTATTTGATCAGCTAGTTTGTATCAGCTACTCTATTAGCTGCGTTACCAAACATCTTACTAGCTTATGAAAACTCCAATTTAACATATATTTAACACACTTAATCCATCAGTTTCAGCTACCCTATCAGTTTCAGCTACCCCATCAGCTCCGTGTTACCAAACTGACCCTAGTCGACGGAATTCTTGCTTTGGAGTCTGGACTCTCTCGACCCCGCCTCTTCTCCTTCTTGCCGGCTCCTCACCCGTTCGACCTCCTCTCTGTATCACGCTCCTTTCTTCCTCCCTCTCGTCGTCTTCTTCTTCTTCGGGTTGTCACTCTTCTTTACACTGCCTCTGAACTGCTCTGCAACTCCCTAATCGTCCTGAACTCAACAGGTAAGCACCACTTCAAATTCAATGAAACCTGCTTTTTAATTTTGTATTTGATATGAATGTCGAAAATAGTAGATTTAGTGTACACCCTGACAAACCAAGCGGTAACCGTTTCCTTTGTTCTTGTTGAGTGATTAGCAGCCCTTCATCTTAGCTTCTTTGAGATAATTTCCGATTTAGACATTTGAGTTGACAATGCACTCAAGTCTCAAGGTGTTTGTTAAAATGTCTAAGAAAGATTATCCCCAAATTTTCAATCAGTGCTTGTTTAGAATAGTAGTTTACGTGTGGTTTAGTTGTTTTTCATGTTAGCTTTCTTTATAATTGTAATTGGTGTTTTAATTATTTTATGCTTGAAACAGTAGCTAAAAGTAAAATTATTTTTATGTCTTTGGTCAAAAAATTATACCTATATTTGAACATAAGTGGTACTGATTTCAATTAGTGGTAATTAAATTTTTCCCAACTTGTGTTCTACTTTTAGTTCAAGTTGCTTTCTCATTTGCGTAAAATGAATAATCGGTATTTATGTGGTGTTATTCTAAAATTTCCAAGGTTCGTGATTGCTATAGTAATATATATTTGGGTTTAGATTAGTTGTTTTTAATTTTAACCTTTTCTATAATTGTAAATGCTGTCTCTGTTTTGCATTTTTTGAAATGGTTGGATTTTCAATGGTTTAATCTAATTCTCTGGGATTTAGTGATGGTACTATGCATTTTTTTACACCTTGTTTTTTTTCCCACTCGTAGTAGATTATCTTGGATCCTCTTTAATATAAATGCTGAAGTTCATGCACATTATGGTTGTCTTGGCTTTCATCTGTGAACCTCATCCTTCATACCCGATCCTTTATCTTCTTTGCTTCTACACAAATGAGGATATAGGGAAAAACTTACGATTTTCAAAATCACATATTTACTATCTTCCTATTTTTCATTTGGGTCATTGGGCTATGATTCAAGTTTCAATTTGGGGGTTTAGGCTTGGAATTAAGGGGTTTTCATTTGCGAGTTAGTCCTCTGATCTGATAGTCTTATAGATGGAGATAAGAATTCCAATCTTTAATGTTGTGACTTGTGATCATAAAAACTTGCAAATCCTTTCGGGATAAGTTCCATGATTTTTAAGTTCATATTTTTACACTTATTCTTAGTTTTGTGCTTGTAGTCTTTTCATATGATTCTCAGACCTTTTGCTAATTTTGCAATCTGCTCCATATTCCATTTCATTTGCTTCTTTTACGAGCTGGTTTTCTGTATGCTTCAAAATGGACATCTTTCCTGATTATTCAATTGAAATATTACCTTTGAAAGTGATTGGGTGTCTCTTTCAAAGCCTTGGAATCGGTTGATGATATGGATCCCATCAATGTTAATGTGATGGGTGACACATAGGTGTAGAATGATAGTTTAGTATAGTCTATTCAATGTTGCTAATTTCCTTCCCTCTTTCAAATTCTATCCCATTTGCTTACAATAAGTTAAAATATATAAACAAATCATATTGGACCATGAACTTGGTTGTGAATCTATTTCAGCTCGTTTTTTTCTTTGTAGAGATGGGCAATGAAGATTATGGGAAATAGTAGCATAATATTTTGGTCTTACATGAGCTTTTTCAAAGATACTCTAGCCTCCAGGATATTATGAAGGTACTCAATTTTTCATAATCATTTTTCTGTGTTCTTCTTCCACTTTACCTTTCTTCTTGTAAACTAAGGAGTCTAGAAACTCATGCCTACTAATCGGTTAATCCATGTAAATTTAAAAATCTCAAATCCAATTTTGCATAAACTAAGGAGTCTGGAAACCCAATTCTACTAATCAGTTAATCCATGTACTTTTTAAAAATCTAAAGTTCAGACTAAGCTGCAAGGAAAGCAAATTGAGCTAAAGTAAAATTGAATTGAGGACCATCAGTACACTTTTAATCATCCCTGTCGTACACACAGAGTCTGTGTGTACGACACTCTGTGTGTACGACAGGGATGAAATTGAAATTGTGACCTAATACTAAAAAAATCACAGAAGTTTTTATTTATATAGAGAAATTTTTATATATTTTTCAAAGACTAATTTTCCTTATGAAGATTAATGCGCATACGTTGCTTCTTATGCTTGGACGAGTTTTGCTTATACTTTGATGTTGGGTTTTTCAATGAATTGGCAGGATGTAATAGCTTGCGATGTTATAAATCCTGACCATATTGATGTAGAGTTCAACTCTATTGGGGAATTAGAACACGTTAAGGAAGCGGTATATGAGCTGGTAATTCTACCACTAAAAGGACCTGAGTTGTTCTCAATGGGAAACTTCTTGGTCCTCAAAGAGGTCTATTAATATTGTATGGCCCTCCTGGGATTGGGAAGACAATGCTTGTTAAAGTCATTGCGAAGGAATCTGGAGTAGTTTTTATTAATGTTAGAGTAGCAAATTTGATAAGCAAATGGTTCGGTGATGCACAAAAACTTGGTATGTTTGCTTTTTGCTGCCCATGGTTATCAATGAGAAAATGTGAGAGTATCTATTGACTATGATAGAATGTTATTACATGTATGTGCCTTATCTGTTTTTATCTTTAAGTACAATTGAAAAGCTATATATTTTTAATTGGTGATATGGCAAGGCTCTGATGAATGGGCTACTCAGACGTAACTTTCTCAGATTTTGGCATCACCAAGTTGTGTAAACCCAACTGTGCAACCCATTCTGCCTTAAGCGGATTGTTTGCTTTCTTATATTTCTCTTGTTAATGTTTTCTTAATTGATCACTTGCAGTGGCTGCTATTTTTAGTTTAGCATATAAACTCCAGCTTGCTATAATATTCATTGATGAGGTTGATAGCTTTCTGGGACAAAGTCGCACTTCAGAACACGAGGCAATGATGAATATGAAGACTGAATTTGTGGCACTCTGGGATGATTTCACAACCGATCGTAAGTTTTTCTTTGTTTTCTCGTGTCTCTCTTATTTGCCTATGTTGGAGCTGTGGCTATGAGGTTGTGATTCCTTTTTACCTCTTTTATGTACAAGAGGTAGGCGTCTTTCTTTGATGGTCCTTTGATGATAAATGCTTCAGTCTAATTTGTTCCTCTTGAATTATGCACTTTGATGTGTATCAGATGTGTTGATATAAACATCATAAAGCTTCAGTCTAATTTGTTATGTGAGGAAAAAAGTTTGGGGTTACTGAGTTTGGTGCCTACTTTTAATTTTTTGGCACTTAATCTAATAGTGTGTAGCATGAAACTAATAAGTCATGTTATTTGAAGTACATTTTTTTTTTTCTAATACTAAAACTAGATCTTTATAACTTTTGAGTTGGATTTGAATGTGATCCTATTTAAACGAGTTAACTTTATTAATTGATTTCTCAATATTTATTTGATCTACACTTATGCTTGTATATTCAATTTATAGCTACTTTAGATTCGTATTCCTTTTATTATAATCTTATAAGTTTATATAACATTAGATTAATTTAAATCGTTTAAAACATGCTATTTGAAAATAGGAAAAACTAATTAAAATACCCCCACCTTTGGGGGTATGGTAAAAATATATCCTCAACTTTCAAATGTAATTAAAATATCCCGAACTTTGAGGTTAGTGGTAACATATTACCACGAGTTTTTTTATGGGTCAAAAATGCTGACAAGACAATCTACGTTGATTTTGTTTTTGACGAGGCAGCCTGTGGAAGCCTTTTTTATAAATTAGTACTAAAATCGGGGTTTCTTAAACGGTTTCTTTAGGGAAAAAAATACACCGACAACAAATTTAAACCCGAAAAACGAGATTGATTCAACCAAGCAACTAATCCGGTCAAAATTGCCTCAAATTAACACAGCATGACTTTTCCTAACACCAAACCGACAACAAAAAACTAAACCGAAAACAACAGCAACAACATAGAGGGAAAAAACTTATTCAGCTAAGTCCGTGAATGAATCAAAGAGGAAGAAGATGTGAGAGAGACAACTCAAGATAGCCGACCACAAGGGAGGAAGACTGTCATTGAAGAGGAACTATGACTTGCCTGGAAGATCGGAAGACAGCTCAAGAGGCGATCACGAAAGAAGATAGAAGGGAGGAAAAGGTGTGGTGTATGAAGCCGGTCCAACTCTTTATTTTTTTCCTAAGGAAACCGTTCAAAAAAAAACCTTGTAAAAAATAAACGTAGGATGTCTTGTCAGCATTTTTTACCAGTGAGAAAGCTTGTGGTAATATATTACCACTACCCTCAAAGGTCGGGATATTTTTATTACTTTTAAAAGTTGAGGATATATTTTTACCATACCCCCAAAGGTGAGGGTATTTTAATTAGTTTTCCCTTGAAAATATGCGCATTGGATTTGAAAAATTCATGACTTTCACCTAGCGCCTTGTGCCTATATAAACGATAGTATATTAGGCCCTGTTTGTTTGACAAGTAAGGAATAGAAGAGAAATGAATCAAATTTTATGAGTTTAGAAAATGTGAGAGAGAAATGGTTAGATTATCCTATTAGATATGGTTATCCTATCCTCAAATCAGGTAATTAAATTAAATGGGGGAAAGGAAATAAATTTTGTATTGAAAATAAGGAAAGAAGATGAATAGTTAGAATATTGATCAATCAATTTTAACTTAAAAATAAATTAGATTAAAAAAATAAAGCATTATCTTTTCTTACCTAAAAATAAGGAGTTAGTATTAGTCATGTCACCTTTTGAGTTTTGATGCCTTAACCCCACCTCCCACCCTCTCTCTCCATTCCACTGGTGGAAGACGGTCCCCACTCCCCAACTTCATAATTTCCCTTAAATTTATCTCTCTTCAATTATTTATCAACTCCCTTGAATTTTTCTTAATATTGATTGAATTTGGGATGTAGCGCTTCTAGCTAGTTTCTGCTTTTCCTCTCCTCAATTATTTATCAGCTGGCAGCTGGAGGCACTGAGTGAACCAAGTCTATGTCTATCTCATTGAATTGGGTGCATAATTCCAGCTGAAGCCTTGTCAAATTTCCAGGTTTTTCATCATCCTCCAACCCTTCATTTCCTTTTCTCTTATTAAAAAGTTTCCTTTTTCCCATCTCTTCTTCTTCTTCTGAAAAGAAAATCTCTCCAACTCATCTCTTGTCTCACAAAACAAGAATGGGATTTGAGCCTATAGGATTCGTTCTTGAGCGAGTGTACGATCTTTTAAAGAATGAGGCTGACATTTTGCTAGTAGACGAGGAAAGGGCAATTGAAGGGCTGCAACAGGAGCTTGAGCTTATTGACAGTTATCTGAAGGATATCGATGAAATTGAACGATTAGCAACCCTCAGTCATGTTTTGAAGACTAAAGTTGAACATCTGAGGAAGATCCTTCCTCAGATTGAAGACTTCCTTGACACAGTAACCGATCAAAAACAGCAGCCATCTCCCCCTAGTTTGTTCATAAAATTGAAGGCTTTCTTCTCCTGCACCTCAAATCCTCTCATCCAAAAGCATCATCTTGTCGCGGAGATAACGGATTTAAGCGAAAGCTTAAAAGAAACTCTCGGGAGGACAAAAGGTTATGAACTCCTAAGCAACAAAGTTACCTATAGAACGAGGCATCAAACTGGTCCCAACATTATCGATCAGGAGATTATCATTGGTCTAGAGGAAGACGTTGGCAATCTTGTTGCCAAATTTGTTGGAAAGGAGTGTGGGCGTGGAGTTAATTCGGCTATCGTAGGCATGGGTGGCTCAGGTAAAACCACACTCGCAAGACAGTTTTACAATCACAGGGAAATAAAGAAGGCGTTTCCGAGAAGAGCGTGGGTTTGTGTCTCCCAACAGTGGAATACTCATGAGCTTCTACTTGAAATATGTCAAATCCTTGGGGTTAAGATTTTAGAAGGTGAAAGATTTCCACGTGTGAAACTTGAAGAGTTTCTTCATCAGGAAGGTTCTTGTTTGATTGTTCTTGACGATGTATGGGAGAGAGAAGCTCTACAAGATTTTCTCCCTACTCTATTGATAGGAAATGGTAGAGTTTTGATCACCACTCGCAAGGAAGGAATCATTCAATTTCCAGGGATAGATCCTTTTTATATCCATAATATGCGTCGCCTCACATCAAAACAGAGCATGGAGCTATTGTCAAAAATTGTTTGCAATAACAAGCTAGTTATTGTCGAATTCAATGAGAATGAGGAGGATGATGATGATTTTGCAAAACTGGGAAGGGTAATACTAGAAAAATGTGGTGGTTTACCCATTGCCATAATAACACTTGCTGGACTTTTGGGAACAAAGGCTACAATACAACAATGGGAAAGCATAAAGGATGATGTGATATCAATAATAATGGAAGATGAGAAAGGATCCCTTCGCTATGAGGCAGTTAAGAAAGTTTTGGAATTTAGTTATTTTGATTTGCCTTATTATCTAAAGCCATGCTTTCTTTATTTGGGGACCTTCAAAGAAGATAAGGAAATAGATGTTGATACATTGTTCAACTTATGGATAGATGAAGGATTTGTAAAGCCAGTGCATTGTTCTGAAAGCAGAAGGCTTAAGGAAGTAGCTAAGAATTTTCTGGAAGAGTTGGTACAACGATGTATGGTACAAGTTGTTTTGAGAGATTATGCAGGAGATGTAAGGGAGATTCGAATTCATGATTTGATGCGAGATCTTTGCATAGACAAGGCAAAGAAATTGGGCTTCTTTAGAATCATCTCTCCATCCACAAAATCAATTCAAATAGAACCATGTTCACGAGCCATTGTACAAAATCACCAGAATAGCAGGTATGCCATATATACATATATATCGTTTTTAAGTTTTTTATTTTATTTTTAAATGAGGCTAAATTGAATAGGTATGCTTATAAATACTATGGAAGTTGATATTAGTTTGATTCATATTTTGGTTAATGTTTGATTTTTGTATATCTTGATGTTTTCAACTTTGTATACTGACTCCAAAAATATTTTATTAGAATTAAATTCTAATTACTTTATTATAAAGTCCTCTAAAGAAGTAAAGAACGAAGTGAGGAACATGGATTAGCATCTAAGATGGAAAAAGCCTATAGAAGCGGGTACATGGATTAGCATCCAATTCAAGATGCCCAAAGTGATGACAATGGAAGAAGAAGCTCAGAACTTGGAGTCATAATTAAAGAAAACAAAGCATCACTGGATCATATATAGTTGAGTTTTTCTGTGGTCTGTACTAGGTACAAGTGTACCTTTGCACCTAGTTCTTTACTTCTTCATAGGACTTGTCCTCAAAATTCATCAAGGATCCCATGAGATCTTCTAATGGTAAAGTATTAGAGTACAAGAACCCTAGGATTTTGAACTATCTAAAATCCCATTTGATAGTTGAAACGTACGTACGTGTAGGATTGATGATTTAGTTAGTTCTTAAAGATATAAACTTGCAGATTTTTTTTTTTAAAGCTAACTTTATAAAATGTGTTAATTAAAGAATGCAAGGAATCACGACACACGATTTCTAAGTGGAAAACCCAAGCAATCAAATAGTTGTTGTAGGGTGAAAATCACCACCTTCAAGCTTCTCACTTTGAAGGATTTCAAAGTATCTACTAAGACAAATTCTAGCTAGCTAGCTAGTTCCCCTACTATATAATTACGGTGAGGCTATATACACCCCAAATCATGCACGTCCTTAAGGACGTGCATGATTAAAAGGGGTTAAATTTTTTTTTTAATTTTAATTAGACACAAGGCTTGCACGTCCTTAAGGACGTGCAATTTTAACCTTGTGATTTGTGGTGTATCTAGCAACACCCTATAATTAAGCCTGCTAGCTAGTACGGAGTATCTATTTTAGACGAATACTAGCTAGTTCCCCTACTATATATGTGAACTATCTAACCTTCAACTGATCAAGTAAGAACTACCTTACATGCCTACTAACACTAATAAAGACAAATACAGTTCTAACCTTACATGTCTTCATATGAAAAAAATTTAAATTTTTTGCCTAGATAGCATACTGCTATGATGTGTGTTTGTTCTAATATCTTTTCTAGCTTCTAAAAAAAGTAATTTTTTTTTAAAAAAAATATTTTTATAGTGATGAAACAATGGATTCAATTTGTTTAAAAAATTAATTTTTTGAGACAATATTGTTTAAAGCAAATTATAATTCATATTTACTGAATTTATTGACATATTTTTGAAGGTCCCCAAATAAAGAATTAAAGCATGTATATGCGATCAGTTTTGTTAATGTTATTTGCATTTGGAATAGCTAGATTGCATTTTGTCATAGAGCAAAAGTTGCATCTATATGCTACACTTGCATGGCCAATATATTGCTAAAGACAATCATATATTGAATATACTAAT
Organism: Persicaria maculosa; assembly: GCA_963922045.1. Lineage (NCBI taxonomy): Eukaryota > Viridiplantae > Streptophyta > Magnoliopsida > Caryophyllales > Polygonaceae > Persicaria > Persicaria maculosa. Next base: position 20,786,301 of record OY998259.1, on the reverse strand, counting down.
TTAATGAAGCTTGAATCGATTTATATACACAGGCTGGAATCTAAAGTATTGGAGAGCAATTCGCGTCTGAGGACCTTAATTTGTATCAATGAATACAACAAACACGGCGAAGAATTACCTAAACAGTTATTCCTGTTTGAAAAGTTGAAGCAAGTCAGGGTTTTGTCTCTCAAAGGGGTTGAATTGGGGGACTCTGTAGAACATATAGGTAATATGGTTCTTTTAAGATATCTGAGATTGTGGTATTGTGGATTCGCAACCAGAAAAATGGATTTCCTCAAAAAACTAAGAAACTTGCAGACCTTCATTTGTTATATGGATGGGAGAATGGAGTTGACTGATAGCATGTTTGGTAGCATGGAGCAACTCCGAGTTCTTTGTTTAGGAAGTGTTGATGGAAGCGGAGTGAATCCAGCAATGTCAATGGGGGTGGGCAAACTAAGGAATTTGCAAACTTTGGTGATAGATGCTGATGATTGGATTGTTAAGGAGCTACCTGCCATAATTAGCACTGATTTGCAAAAATTGAAGATATGGGATGTACACAGCCAACCACAGTTGGATGCGATACTCGGTTATGTTAATAGTAACATTATTGTAACCCGTCTTGAATCCCTTGTGCTTGATCTGCAATCAAGATCATTACTGGAATTTGATTTGCAGAAGATGAAACTGGAAAGGTGTCAGCACTTGAAATCGCTTTACTTAAATGGAAAGATAAAAAAGAAACAAGGGTCAAGGTGGTCATTACCTCCTAATCTTTTGTCGCTAAAGTTACGGGTAACCCAGGTTGAGGAAGAGGATGATATGAATCAAGTTATTGCTCAAGTCGCTCACTTAAGGGAACTATGCCTATTTGAAGACTCATACAAGGGGGCTATCTTAACTATCAGTGGACTTCCAAACCTCCACAAGCTTATCTTAATGGATTTGCCGAGTTTGAAGGAATGGAGGATAGCAGAAGGTTCCTTGCCACAACTCCGAGAGTTGCTTATCTGGGACTGTAGTGAATTGGAAAGGATTCCAGATGGAATAAGAAACATCAAAACTCTCCAACTACTTGAAGTTAGAAGTATGCCGAGGAGATTCTGGAAAAGACTAAAAAAGAGAGAGGAAGGTGAAAGCGATGGAGGAGAAGATTTCCATCTTGTTCAACATATCCCCACCCTTACATTTGAACATATTTTAGGTTAACAGCACGGCTTCCCCAGCTTTGAAGGTAATCTCTATTAGTCGATTGCGTACTTCTATATATTTTAATTTCCAACTAGCAATCTCATTTTCCCTTGATAGAACTTGGCCAAATTTCCTTATAAAAGAATTATACAGTATATTATATATGGATTTTAATTTAGTAAAACTTAATTAACGTAATTAGTGAGGAAATGTATCAACTCAATGCTTGAAATCTTTCTTTATTAATATTCCAAAAAAAAAAAAATCTTTCTTTATTATTGCTTATATATATATAATATTTCTTTGCCAACATGAATATATTTTTTATACAGTACATAACAATTTGTTACTATTGTTACTTTTTTTATACCTGATAAAAAATTTGACAGATAAAATTAGTAAAATATACCTCTGCTGAATCAATAAATGTCAATAGTTTAAAAAATAGTTTAATTTAAATAGTTTAAAAAATAAATGTCAATAATACCAAAGAGGGAGTAATTGAATTGGCCGGCCGGTATGTTAAACCTTTTGCTAAGGTTCTGCCTTTTTATACAGTATCAATTAATAACGAGTGATAATTTTGTTAAAAGATTGGATATTTAGATTTTCAAACTAAGCTATTAGTTTTCATGAATATTACAACTGAGGATAATTTGAAAGTAATATTCACAATTTGTGTTTTTTTTTTCTAGATCTTCAAAGGACGGATTACGGAAAAGAATGAACCAGCGGAAGGATGAAGATGGGATGACAGAGCTGAAAATTAAAAGAGATAAGCGTGATGACCTTCAACTTTATTTATTATATATATATTGTGAATTTTGGCAACTACTAAAAAGCCAAAAAAAAAAAAAAAGTGTGGGCATCAAGAACTTCTTCACATAACAATAACTGTATTTGTATTAACGTTGTTGAATAATTGTTGTGTGTGCATTACTGATTCTTTGGCTTGTTTGATAATATATATTCCCATAGTGTTTGTGATATTGTTCGTTGTCCTTGTAACCAACTTGATTGTTCCATAGATGAGTATAGTTTAATGTTAAGTAGATTTCCGGGTGATATCATTGTGTTTTTGGAGTCAAATCCACTCCATTTTTTTTACACCAATGTAAGAAATTATGTTAGTATGTATAGATGTGATTCCAAAAATTCAGCTATAAAGGAATGTCATGGTGGCATAATCGATTTACTCGGGGGGCTATTGCTTTGTCTAACATCTCATGCAAATCCTTCCTGATATTGAAAACTTCCTTGACACAATCACCGCCTAGAAGGCGAGTAGTTTCAGAAAATGAGTGCTCTTTTTGTCTAACAAAACAAGAATGAGCTAGTTTTGAGCCTACACGATTTGTTCTTGAGCGATTGTATGATCTCAATCTTACAACGTATGAAGCTTCGTCCATGAAATAGTGACTCTCTCAGGTTCCTTTAATGAGGAATTCGAAGCATGCCATTTCTGTGGCAAAAAAAAAGGCTTTTCCAACAGCTCTCATCAACGTGTCTTGTTGAAGCTAAAAGCTTCAAGAACTTGTCCGAAGACACATGGTAGGTAGCACTAGCATTCACTGAGCTTCCCATCGTAAACTCAACAAATATAATTATACCGTACAATATTCATCACAAACTGCTCAGATCAAGCTCCAAATCTGATCAAGCAAGAGATCGAGGGTGGTAAGTGACACAATTCATCCTTGATCGCCATTCAACAATTCCTAGCTCAAAGAGTGTTGTGATGTGTTGGAGCCTTTGTCCCACATCGAAAAGCACGAGAACCCGAGCCTTGTATATAAGTCAGTACGTGGCGACTCCTCCTATTACCAATTGGTTTTAGGATTGTTCCACATTGGTTAGAAAATGAATCCAAACCTTGCATATAAGTCGGTGGGCTACCCATCCTAACACCAATTGGTTTTAGGATGGACTCCCACTTGACTTACGTGCTCGGCGTGGTTGACGCGTATGCGCTTGACGCCCGTGGCCCCCACGTCGTATAACCCCACCCGTGATTTAACAAAATCAGTGTCCGGCAATCAAAGATCGACCCACATCTTCAATATACTTCAAGAGTGATTCCACACAATGCTCCTCTCCCACATCAACGTGGAATTTAACCTTCCCAAATCCCAATTAAGGAAAGCATCAGGTGGTGCTTGTAACCTTGAAATCACTGATTTTCAATGATCAAAGCACGTACATCACCCTAAATAAGCAAAACCAATTAATTCGATCGTATGGTTGCAGCCAAAATTGTGTTGATCAACCGAAACACATTGCTTCTATTATGAAAACCTTGTGGACCAACTGACGCAGTAGGAAGTCGTGGAAGGCACGCAAGCGCGAGCCTTTGATGATAAAGGGTTCGCAAGCGACGAAACCTTAGGAAATATGCCTGGAATCCACCAGAAAGGGATCTTGGAATCTGTTGGGACTAGAAACCACTTTCCAGCCGCACCCGGAAGCGAATTCGGGTAATAAGGGAACCAACAACTATCAGCCAGCAAACCACGACCAACCGATAATATCCAATCCAGGAAACCAAACAACCAAGCAACCACAAACACAGATAAAAGCACAAATATTGACACAAGATTTACGTGGGAAAAAACCCTCTCTAACCAGAGGATCAAAAAAACCCACCTTCCGCCCACCAGAGCAACCAATCCACTAATCAATAGGTTAATACAAGTGTTTAACAATCCAGTCTCAACCCGAGACAAATAAACATGGAGATCTCAAACACCAATCTAAATACAACCCGATCTAGAATGGATTCCTCTCCAAAACCTAGCTAAACACTTGTAATCAGATTAGATTTCCAGGAAGAGAAAATACCTATCAACAAACTCCCGTTGTTGACTTGTCGAAGGAAGAAGACGGATCACCAGATCAAGAGACGAAACACCCGCTCGAATCTCTTACCTTTCCTCTCCAATCTCCCTCCTCTCTTTTCTCTTTCTCTCTCCTTTTCTTTTGTTGCTACTGTGGCACTCCCTTGGAGCTCCTGCACTCACTCGTGCTCACCAAGACAAGGGCAAATCTATTGCCAGCTTTAATTCTTTCAACAAAAGCCAAGGCATTCACCTGGGCTGGACCAAATGGGCCCTATGCCCAACAATCTCCCCCTCCAGTCCAAGGGGAAGACGTTCCTACTCGTCCTTGCCTCACCTGCATCCAAGTCCCGTCTCACCTCCGAGACGTAGAACTGATGCTTGCCAGATGTCACCATCACCCTTTAGCTCCCCCTCCTCCGTAGCTCTCTGGTACTCCGAGGTAGAACTCCTGGTGAATGCATGACCTCCTCTCTCTGACCCTCTGAGAGTTTCTTCTATCCGTGCTGGCTCGACGTGCTCAGATCTGCCACCAGTCATAGCACCTGATGAACTCCCCTATGACACGGCTATCCCATCAGCACAATCCTCTGAAGCAAACTCCACACTTGTGCTATCCTCTTCTGACCTCTCAGAAGTTCCGCTAAATCTTGTCTGCAATCCAGACAAATCACAAGTGTTCAAGGTCTCCTTATCAGCAAAAGAAACGAGAGACTTTCTCTTCTGATTCTGCAGCCCCTTCCCACTCAAGCATCCTGTAAGCCTTGCACCAAATCAAGCAAAGCATCACCATGAACATCTGTCACAGCTTCCCTGATTTCTTCCATCTGAGTCTTGTACAATGTACCGCTCAAATCACCTCTAGCGATCACCATTGACCCTTTCTTGAGTTTCCACTTCCTACTTCCAAAGAAGTTATCATAGCCCTTTTTATCCAAGATCTGAAGAGATATCAGATTCTTCTGCAAATCCGGTATGTGTCGCACATCTGTCAATGCCATCCTGCAACCTGTGTTTGTCAGCACACAAACATCTCCCATACCAACAATATCCGACAGGCTTCCATTCCCATCTTTGCTTTGCCAAAGCGTCCCACTCGGTACGAAATAAACGCTTTCCTCCTTGATGTAGCATGGAAAGATGCAGCTCCATCAGCAATCCACTCTACACAAGAATCAGGCTCCTCCAAGCATGTGAGAACAACCTGCTCATCATCACTGTCCTGCAGAACTGACGTTGTACCCTTCTGATTTTCCTCTTAATCCCTTTTCTTCTTCCACACATTGCAATTCCTCTTCGTGTGCCCTTCTTTGCCACAATGATAACAAACAAAGCTCCCCCTAGTCTGAGATCTCCCTCTAGACCTACTCCCTGAAATTCGCACGAGAGCATGTGACGAATCCGTGCCCATATCCTTCCTCCTAGTCTCCTCGTTGTAGAGACTATCCTTCACTGCAGATAAGGACACAACCCCACCCACGGCAGAGTTGTTAATCGACACCACTAGAGTCTCCCAACTATCAGGCAGAGAGCTCAAGAGCAACAACGCTTGCAACTCATCATCAAGGACTAACTTCATGGTGTTCAACTGATTCACCAATTCCTAAAACTCACTCAGATGCTCTGCAATAAGCTTTCCATCTCTGTACTTGAGATTCACCAGCTTTCTTATCACAAAAGCTTTACTCTGGGCTGACTTCCTTTCATACATCTCCTCCAATTTTTTCCACAATACCTGTGCATCTGTCTCGTTGCTTATGTGGTGATAAACACTATTATCCACCCACATTCTGATGGTTCCAACTGCCTTCCTGTGCAATTTCTTCCAATCATTATCGGACGTCTCAGCTGGCTTCCTCGATCCTAACTCAACCGGATCAAACAGGTCTTTGCAATACAAAACATCCTCCATCTTCATCTTCCAGATAGAGAAATTCGAAGCCGTTAGCTTTATCATTGTACTAGCAAATTCCTCGGTCTTTGTCGTCATCTCTACTCCTATTACCCAAAAACAACACAGTCAAAGATCAACCAAAGGCTCTGATGCCACTTGTTGGGACTAGAAACCACTTTCCAGCCGCACCCGGAAGCGAATTCGGGAAATAAGGGAACCGACAACAATCAGCCAGCAAACCACGACCAACCGATAATATCCAATCCAGGAAACCAAACAACCAAGCAACCACAAACACAGATAAAAGCACAAATATTGACACAAGATTTACGTGGGAAAAACCCTCTCTAACCAGAGGATCAAAAAAACCCACCTTCCGCCCACCAGAGCAACCAATCCACTAATCAATAGGTTAATACAAGTGTTTAACAATCCAGTCTCAACCCGAGACAAATAAACATGGAGATCTCAAACACCAATCTAAATACAACCCGATCTAGAATGGATTCCTCTCCAAAACCTAGCTAAACACTTGTAATCAGATTAGATTTCCAGGAAGAGAAAATACCTATCAACAAACTCCCGTTGTTGACTTGTCGAAGGAAGAAGACGGATCACCAGATCAAGAGACGAAACACCCGCTCGAATCTCTTACCTTTCCTCTCCAATCTCCCTCCTCTCTTTTCTCTTTCTCTCTTCTTTTCTTTTGTTGCTACTGCGGCACTCCCTTGGAGCTCCTGCACTCACTCGTGCTCACCAAGACAAGGGCAAATCTATTGCCAGCTTTAATTCTTTCAACAAAAGCCAAGGCATTCACCTGGGCTGGACCAAATGGGCCCTAGGCCCAACAGAATCCACCAAGGAGATAAAGAGAAAATTCTCTAAACCAAAATTTGATTAATAATATGAATGAATGATTATGGCTCATGCCTACAATTGCTTAAATAGAAGAAAACTAACCTAAGATAAAAGATATAACTTTCTTAAATATATCATAAGATAAAAGATAGAAGTTCCTAAGTTATCTAAACTTATGCATCAAGTCAAAAAGGAAAAGATAAAACCTTAATAATAATCCCTAACTAAAAGATAAAAGATAGCTCTTAAAAGATACTCCCTCTGTTAATTAAAACTTGTCGTTTACTATTCATGCACGCTTTTTTAGAATGATAAAAACTATATAAAATATTAACTTTTTTCCACATTTGTTTTTATAAATTCATACTTAATAGTAATAACTATAAAATTGTTTTTAAAAAATAATTAAAAAGTTAATATTTTATATAGTTTTTAACACCTCAAAAAGCGTGCGTGAATAGTAAAGCGTCAAGTTTTAATTAACGGAGGGAGTATAATTTTGCTCCTGCATCACCAACGAAATCATGCAAGTTACATTTCTCAACCACCCCTACAAGCCGATTGCCGAAAATCATCGATCCTGTTCACGAGACACACTGGATGAAGCTAGCATTTTGCTGGTAGTTGAGAAAATAGAAATTGAAGGAAATACAAATACACAATAACCGTTTTGTTGCATTTATGTTTGGACACGGGAAATAGAAATATACTGCCACTGGTGATCGATGTGGCGGGTAGTCTGGCTTTGGTACAGTGGACGGGTTTGGACAAGGCATTCAGCCCATGAAGCAGGACAACGTATACTTAACAACCGCAAGGTTGTCCCCTTCGATCAATATAAATTCCTAATCTAAAGCTCTTTGGCCTTAAGAATACCCATTTTAAGGGTCAAAGTCTCTGTGTAGACAACCGAATTGTTAGCACATAAACTGTTGCCCATAGTAATCAAGGCCCCCAAAGAGTTACGGATAGCAAAACCATAGGCCGCTCGACCATCGGATCAAACAGAACCATCAAAATTTAGTTTGACGCAGTCAGTGGGAGGTTTAACCCAAAAATCGGATCTGTTTCTAATTTTATTGGGTCGAAACGCCAGATTATGTAAAGGCTGAGTATGACCAGCAAAATGGGAAGACGAAAAAGATTAGGAAGAATCCAGACGTCTAACTTCCGCCGATTTAGGAATGACACATTCCAACGGACATCAGACGTAATAAAGTGACTAACCTTAAAGGAAGTAATATCACCCTGTAGGGGTACAAGAGCCTTAGCAACAAGAGGGGAGTCAAAGACCCAGTTATCGTTCCAAAATTCCACCGATTCTCCGTTGCCGATACTCCACTGTAGGCCAGGTTGAAATAAATGTCTGATAAACATAAGACGTGCCCATTACCACGAGGTGTTTTGTTGTTTTTTGTAAGACAAAAGCGAACAACCCTTAAGATATTTGGCGTTAACAACTTTAACCCATATATTTTGTGGTTTCGAAATAATCTTCCATAGAAATAAAGCGCAATATTCATGGCCTGATTGGCCTCAGCCTTGTGAATACCAAGGCCACCTTTAATTGTATCAATGCAGATCTTGTCCCACTAAATTAAAAACGGTTATAAATAAATGATAAATTTGTCTGTGTGAAAATATAAATATGAATTGAAGACTTCTTGGCAATGGCTGTTATCGATGATTTTGTCTTCCTAAAGACCCCTTTTCAAAGTAATTAGGGAGAATGCTTTTATAAATTATAATTGGGAAAATGTTTAGACTAACATGGTGGTAGTCCACCACCCTGCCAACTCATCAAAAAGTTACAATAATGTTAAATTATTTATATGACTAGGCAATAGATGGATGGAGATTAAGAAAAGTAGACGTAATTAATACTTGCCTTGGGAGTAGGATGTGCAAAGTTAATTAATGCATGATCTTAAATCGCTTTTTAAAAATTTTCTTCGAAACCCTGTTCGGGTCTTTTAATTTGTTGCTTAATTCCCGGGTAGACATAAATCCCGCAAATTCCGTCTAGTCTCGCATTTTATCCTGATCTCGGAGGAATTTGAATAAAAAAAAAAATCATTCCCGTTCTGATCCTATCTTCAAAAAATAGGCGGGACGGAAGGCAGGAAGGAGAATTCTTATCCCGCAAATCTCGATTTGTCCCGCATATATATAAAATTAAAAATTATATATATTTAAATGTATATATAATTAAAATTAATAATTTATATTATATATATTAACATTTATTTAACACCACATTAGGATTTCAGATTTTATTTTATATAAACAATTAAACGTAATAAACTAATTAATAAAAGAATAATCTTACTCCAAGAATTTGCAAGGCGGCAGGCACTCCAATTCGGGTTATATCGGACCTCAACTCGGGTTCTTATATGAATTGACTCAAATTCGGGTTATATCGGGTCAAGTTGGGTCAATTCAGGATTTGACTAGCTAGATTGGATAAAATCGGATTATTGAAAAAAAAATGATCAAGTTAAATAGGGTTTCGGCTTAATCGGGTTTCGACATAATCGGGTCGGTAGAGTTAGGTTTCGATTGAATCGGAATTAGATGAAATCGGGTTCTAGTTGAAATGGACATTGACATATTCAGGTTTGGGATTAATCGGATTTCAGGATGATCGGATCGGATGAATCGAGTTTGGATTTAATTGAATATCAGCTTCATTCGGCCGGTCTGATGAATTGGGTTTTGGTTTAATCCAGACAAAAAAAAAAAAAGTGGGGGCATATATTTCTTGCATTTTGACCCAACTTGGATAGTGTTAGGTACCTGGTCCTTGATTGCTCCTTGCTTCTGTGACGGGAAGTCTCTTTGGCCGAAATCGAAGAACCTGACTAATCCGCTAACTTGGCTAAATGGTAATTCATCTCACCTACGGTTTTGGTTTTGACCCGGCTCTGCCATGACATGTTGTATCTAAATTTTGTTTTCCGTTCTATCTACCGCGCGTCTACGCACATTATTTATGGTAGACGCGTCTACCGCGCGTCTACCATAAAGTTGGACTCCATAAAACGGTTTTTAAATTAATATATTATATTGATATAGATTATTAGTATTGTAATGTATAAAGATTTAAATATAGATTAATAGTAGACATTAGATTTAATCCAATATTTTGATTTAAATCCAGTGGTTAGTAAATGGGTAAAAAATTAAAAGCGGGAAAATGTAAATGTATGAAAAGGATGAAGAGAAAAAAGAAAAATAATAATAAGAGAAAAGTGTGACCAATTTAAAAAATTTAAACGAAGGAGTTGTTGACATATCATCAAAAATATTATAAATTAAGATATTATATCGATATATCCATAGATATTTTCAATTAAACCCAATGGTTAGTAAATGGGTAAAAAATAAAATTAAAAGAAAAATCGTGATTGGTTAGAAGGGAGTGGAATAAGGAGAGCGCGTCACACCAGCGGAAAGTATACGAAATTAAGTAATTATATAGAAATAGATGGTTAGTAAATTTGTAAAAACTAAAATTAAAAGAAAAATCGTGATTGGTTAGAAGGGAGTGGAATAAGGAGAGCGCGCCACGTTAGCGGAAAGTATACGAAATTAAGTAATTATATAGATAGCCCAAATTTATCTATTGTTTATGAAATTAACACCCTACATAGCTAAAAATGTCCAAATTTTATCTGATTTGATGAAATTGACACCCTACAAAATCAATATAAAATAAAATACATAAAATACATATCGACTAAACCAAATCTAATATCATATAAATATTAATTCATAAAATTAATCTATATGATCAAACCTTACTCAATGTATAAATATTGATTATATAACCTTTATATAAGCTCATTATAAACTGATAAGATTCAACTTGATAGATCATAACCTGGTAAAATCAGATCAAATTTGATAAATCTTACCCATATAAACTCACATGAATACTAACTTAATTGATTGTTAAATTTAATTTTTAATATAAATTAATAATTTTTCTTTTCGAATCTTTTTTATAAAAAAATTAATAATCCTTATTTACTTACCCAAACTTTTCATATTGAGAATTTATGAACCACACTTAATTACCGAATCACTCGTGTCGTGTTTATAAAGAAGTCACAATTTGAGAACTGATTAAGTAAAAATCAGGAAAAGGGTGTAGAGTGTAGGCTGTGTAGAGTAGCTGAGAGTTGGGAAGATAAACCAATTAATTAATGGTTTAAAGATAAAGTGGGTAATAATTACAGTACATGGGTAAATGTATTACTATTAATTACGTTTTTTTTTCTTGATGATGACTCATTATTTTATTTTTTTAATTTGATGACATGGCAGGGGTGGTAGACTACCACCCCGGTATGCCAAACATGGTCCTTATAATTGAAGTGTATTGGCGTGCGAATCGATCTGCAATTAAACCTCCCTGTTTATTTTAATTTATTTTTGAAAAAAAAAAAAAGAGTTCATTGCTCTCCTTGACCATCTCTCTGTTGGGGATAAAAAGATTAAAAACATAGTCATTCCACATTAATTGTGGGTGGTATAACAAACTAAAATATAAGGAGAGGGTAAGCCCTACACAATGATTTAAACATTTGTTTAAATTGGCGGATCCCGACCTTATAAACAAAAAATAAAATATAAACCTGACACGACTCCCGATTTTATATGACTCAGCTCGGAATTCTCAGAGGCGAGCTTTCTCAGTTTCTCACATGGTATCAGAGCAGGTCCGAATAGGGTCGGTTTTCTTGGCTTCAGGGTAGGCTAAAAGAGATTGAGATGCTGAAACCTGTCGTAAAAAAACCAAAAACCGTATCAGAGCAGGTCCGAGTAGGGTCGGTTTTCTTGGCTTTGGGGTAGGCTAAAAGAGATTGAGATGCTGAAACCCGTCGTAAAAAAACCAAAAACCGGACGAGCTATAAAGAAACTCTAGACAGGTTGCACTTGAGGAGTTGAGTTGAAAAGCAAGGTGACAACCAAAATAAATAAGGAAGGGGGATGCCGCTACACAATGGCTTAAGCTTTCGTGTAAAGTGGTGAATCCCGACCTTATAAACAAAAACAAAATAAACCCGACACGACTCCCGATTTGATACGACCCGGCTTGAGATTCTCGGTTTCTCACACTCTCTTGTCTAACATAATGTTTTTTGAGTCCATAAAATTCGTTCTCGAGCGACTGACTGATCTTATCAAGTATGAAGCTAGCATCTTCCTAATATATGACAAAAAAGAAATGGAAGGCCAGGCTTACAGCGAGAGCTAGAGCTCGACGAGAGCTATCTCAAAGACATCGATCGATGAAATCGAGCAACAAGTAACCGCAAATCGTGTTTTGCAAACTAAAGTCGAGCAAACATCTCATGCAGATTCTTCCTGGTATCGAAAACTGCCTCGACGCAATAACCTAGTCCCAAAAGAAGGGAGTTGTTTCGAAGATTTGAAAGTATTCTTCGCATGCGCCTAAAATCTTCTTATCAGGCCGTAAGCCTCATTTAATTAGTAGAGGACATTTGATGAATATGAGGAAACTTACGTGATACTCCCCTGAGGCCAGAGGATTATCAAGAAACTCCCGAACAATTATCCCCAAGTGAGATCTATAAGAGGAGAGTTCCAGCTAATTTCAACATCATCAAAGGTGAGATTATTGTTGGTCTGGAGACTGGAGGAAGATGCTGACACTCTTTTTGACAGGTTCGTCGGGAAAAAATGCCGATTGTGGAGCTAATTTGGCAATTGTTGGCATGGGTAGTTCCGGTAAAACAACACTCGAAAAAAGTTTTACAATCGCAGAGAAATCAAGGAGGCCTTTCCTAGTCGTGAATGGGTTTGTGTATCTCAAGAATGGAATGCTCAAGATCTTCTATTTCAAATACTCCCTCTATTAATTAAAACTTTTCATTTACTATTCATGTACGTTTTTTTAGAATGATAAAAAATATTAACTTTTTTTGACATTTGTTTTTATAAATTCATACTTAATAGTAATAAGTATGAAATTATTTTTAAAAAATATTTAAAAAGTTAATATTTTATATAGTTTTTAACACCTCAAAAAGCGTACATGAATAGTAAAACGTCAAGTTTTTTTTAGAAGTTGTAAATGTGAGTTTTCATTGAAAAACAAGAAAGAGTTTGTTACAATCGCAATTACTAATTTGAAGAACACAACACCCTTATTTATACTGTAGAGGGGAGGAGCGTCTAACTACCAAAACAAAAATACAAAGACCTGAAATGACCAATCTACCCTTCAACTATCTAACCTTCTCTACATACCCCCCTCAAGGTTGGCTTGGGGATGAACAAGTCCAAGCTTGGTCCAAAGAATGTGATGTTGATGGGCTCCAAGAGGTTTGGTCATGACATCGGCTGTTTGCAACTGAGAAGAAACATGAGAACTAGCCAGAAGCCTTTGTTGAATGAGCTCTCTGATGAAATGACAATCAATTCGAACATGCTTAGTTCGTTCATGGTAAACAGGATTGGAGGCTAAGCTTTGTGCAGCTTTGTTGTCACAAAATAGAGTCACAGGTAAGGACAAGGTGATGTTAAGATCATATAGCAAACCTTGGACCCAAATGAGTTCACTGGCAGTGTATGACATGCTTTTGTATTCACTTTCTGCTGAGGATTTGGAGACAACCTTTTATTTCTTAGACTTCCATGAGATGAGAGCACCACCAAGAAATACACAATACCCTGATAAGAACCTACCAGTGTCAAGGCAGTTGCCCCAATCTGCATCACTGAATGTTGTAAGTTTGAGATATGATATATAACAGGGTATGACAAAGCCAAGTTGAAGCTACCCTTCAAGTATCTTAGGAGGTAGAGTGCAGCATTCCAATGAGGTGTTCGAGGACATTGTACGTAGGAACTTGCTTAGCTGTTGTACGGTAAAGGAAATATCAGGTCGAGTGAAGGTTAGATAAAAGAGTCTGCCTACCAATCTCCTGTATAACTATGTTTGTTCAATAGGATCACCCTCTGAGACAGACAATTTGGTACCTCTCTGCATAGGAAAAGATGCAGGTTTACAACTCTAACATGTTGGCATCCTGTAAGATATCCAGAACATACTTTCTTTGGTTTAATAAGAGCCCTTGAGAAGACCTTGATATTTCCATGCCTAAGAAATACCGAGCATTGCCAAGGTCTTTGATAGTGAAAGTAGAGTGTAAGGCTGCCTTTGTTGAAGTGGTTTCTGTGTTGTCATTGCCCATCAAAAGCATATCATCCACATACACTAAAGCCACTGTGAAAGAAGCACCAACTGATTTGGTGAACAAAGAATAATCATGTAAGGACTGAACAAAGCCAAGCTTTCCCAAGAACTTTGTGAGTTCTAAATTCCATTGCCTGCTAGCTTGTTTAATTAAGGCCATACAAAGACCTGTGTAGCTTACAAACCTGACCAAGAGCAGCCGAACTATAACCAAGAGGAGGTAACATATACACTTCTTCATCAAGAAATCCATGAAGAAATGCATTGTTAACATCCAATTGATGTAGATTCTAACCCTTAGCTGCAGCAAGAGCCAACACAATTCTAACTATTGATAACTTTGCCATTGGTGAGAAAGTTTGCTTGTAGTCTTTATCTTTAACCTGGTTGTAACCTTTAACAACAAGTCTAGCCTTAAATCTTTCAACCTCTCCAGTTGGTTAGTACTTAATCTTGTAAATCCATCGAGACCCTATTGTCTTTTTTTTGGAGGCAAATCAGTAACAGACCAGGTATGATTTCTTTCCAAAGCATCAATTTCAGCTTGCATAGCTAACTGCCATTTCTCGTCATCCTTAGCTTGATTATAAGTTCTAGGTCCAAATATTGCACAAACATTGATCAATGATTGCACATAAGAAGGTGATAGATGAGCTAGATGTTGAACTGAAAACACAGAGAAGGACTGAGACTGAGAATCAGACCTTGTGGGAAGCTATGAGCAAATATAATCCTGGAATCTATGAGGCCTGTGAACAGGCCTCTTAGGAGGCAATACATCATGAAAAACTGGACTGGAATGAGAAGAATGGGTACCATTGATATGACTAGTACTGTCTGCACTTGAATTCCCTATTAGTGGAGATTGAGAGTCATCCACATCAGCAAAAGATTCAAAAAGATTCTCATTAGCAACTGCTGGCACTGTTGGCATATGCACACTAGGAGCATCATCGTCAAAGGAAGCAGGATTGACTAAAGGGAGCTTATGATGAGTGGAAACATGTGTTTCTGACTGTAGAGAACTCTTATAAGGGAACTGCAACTCATGAAACTTCACATGTCTGCTGGTGATGAGAACTTTCTTATCAATATCAAAAACCTTAAAAGCTTTCTGATAAGGAGGGTACCCTAGAAAGATACACCTTCGTGCCTTTACCCCCGGCTTGTCCTTAGCATCATTTGGTTGATATGCATAACACAAACAACCTATGACATGCAAATTCTCAAATGAAGGGGTTTTACCATTCAAAACCTCAAAGGGAGACTTCCAATTTAGGACTGCAAAAGGCATTTTGTTTATCAAATAGGTTGTACTTAGGACACATTCACCCCAAAACTTAATGGGAAGGCCCGCATAATGCCTTATAGCTCGACAGCTCGTGTTGTTTCAAAATAATTGACCTTTTGGTCACTTTTTCTTGTAACAAAATATTTGTCCATCTGAACCTAATTAATGACAAAATTTTCTAATTTTATCAATTTATCTCATAAATTATATTTGATTTCCAAGAAATTCTATTAATACTCCAACTTCCCATACTATTTTTTTTTCATTGGTCCATTTTTTTTCCACATTACTCCCTCTGTAACAAAATAATTGGCCATTTGGGGTTTTTTTTACACTTCTTAAGAAAGCTACAATTAGAAAGTAGAATAGTTAAAATTTCAGCAAATAAATAATGTGGAAAAAAATGGACCAATGAAAAAAAAAAGAATAGTATGGGAAGTTGGAGTATTAATAGAATTTCTCGGAAATAAAAAAGAATAGAATGGGAAGTTGGAGTATTAATAGAATTTCTTGGAAATCAAATACAATTAATTAGATGAATTGATAAAATTAGAAATTTTTGTCATTAATTAGGTTCAAAGGGACAAATATTTTGTTGCAAGAAAAAGTGGTCAAAAGGCCAATTATTTCGTTATGGAGGGAGTATTATTATTTGCCAAAATTTTAACTATTCTACTTTCTAATTGTAGTTTTCTTAAGAAGTGTGAAAACCATCAAATGGTCAATTATTTTGTACTTTCTAATTGTAGTTTTCTTATGAAGGGAATGAAGTAGGAATAAAAGAAAAGGAGGAGGAGGGAACTAAGATTAAAAAGGAAGTGGAAGAGGGCATCTAGAGGGCTTGAGGAAGGCCACAAGCAGAGTGATGACGAGGGGGGGTTGGGTAACACATGTGGGCATAAAAGAAAAGAGGGAGCAGAAGAGGGGGGAGACCATATGATGATAGACAGGGTGAGGGTGGAAATAGGTGGGGAAGGTAACGAGAAGAAGAGAAGGGTGGATATGGAGGGATCTGACCAGCAAATCGAACCGGCCGGGGACAATATCCCCCGCCGGGAGCCATGAATTGTATAAGCTTTAACTGTTGGTGATTGAGGAAGACCTGAACAGTGCAAAAACTTGCTGAATTGGTGGGTAGAGAGACCCCGAGGGTGCTTTTTCTTATGGAAACGAAGAGCAACAAGGTTAGGATGGAGACGATTAGAATTCAGCTAGGTTTTAGAGGTATGTTTGTGGTTGACTGTATTGGGAGGTCGGGCGGTCTGGCCCTTATGTGGGAGGAGGGTTGTGATGCTCAGGTGGTGTCGTATACTCAACACCATATTGACAGTATAGTGAGGGTGGGGATGGAGGAACCATGGAGGTTGACGGGAATGTACGGATGGCCGGAGAGTAGGGACAAACATCACACCCTTGCTTTGATGAGAAGGTTGCACAAGGAACCACATAGAGAATGGCTCTGCATGGGAGATTTTAACCTTGTCACCTCCTTAGAGGATAAAAGAGGTGGTAATATGGCAAGTTTTGACAGTGGGGTGGAGTTTAGAGAAACAGTCGAGCACTGTGGCCTAAGAGATATTACGTTCATGGGGAACCGGTTCACTTGGTACAACAACAGGGAGGAGGGTGGATTCATTCAGGAGAGGCTAGATATGGGCTTCGAAAACGGAGAGTTTATGGATAGGTTCCCTGACTCGATTGTGGTGCACATGGGGAAGTGTGATTCAGATTACCTACCGATCAAAATCTGCATGGACGGAGTCTCTCGGGGAGAGGGTGGGAAGCGAGAAAAGCCATTCGGGTTCGAAGCCATGTGGTTGAAGGAAGAGGACTGCTTTGAGATCATAGAGAACGGGTGGCTGAACCCGGGTTCATCTCAGGCGGCCGAAGGAATTGTTGGTAAACTAGAGAGGTGTGCAACCGATCTGAAGGACTGGGATGAGTGTGTATTTGGGAATGTGAGGGCGGAGTTAGGGAAGATCAGGAAAAGATTGACGGAAATTGGACGGGAGATGAATGGAAACCGAGTAAGGGAAAGAAAGAATCTGGAAAAGAAGGAGAGAGAGCTTATGGAGAAGGAAGAGATTATGTGGTTCCAAAGGGCCAGGGCTAACGAATTTAGATGTGGAGATCGAAATATGGGGTATTTCCACAAGAAAGCAACGGGGCGGAAAAAAAGGAATAAAATTCAGAAGTTAGTGCAGGGGGATGGGTCGGAGAAGAGATCTTTACAGGGTATGACGGAAGTGGCGATGAACTGTTTCGACAAACCGTTTTAATCCGAAGTTACTGCTGACCCTACCACGGCTAACCAAGGAATCGAGCATATGCTATCGGCGGAGGATAATCTGGAGTTGTCACGTCCCTTCACCGCAGAGGAGGTAAAATCCTCCATTTTCTCAATGCATCCCACAAAAGCACCGGGTCTTGATGGTATGCCTGCACTTTTTTATCAAAGGTGTTGGCATATTGTCGGGGCTGATGTCACCACACTCATACTTAGTATATTGAATGGGGCGCCTTTGCCCGAGGGATTCAACCATACATTTATTACTTTAATCCCAAAGGTTGTGGCCCCAACTAGGATGAAGGACCTTCGGCCAATCAGTTTATGTAATGTCATATATAAGATCTTGTCAAAGGTACGAACACTCAGGTTGAAGAAAGTGCTCGGGAAATTGATTGCAGCAAGTCAAAGCGCCTTTGTCCCAGGAGGGCTCATCACCGACAATGTGCTTGCGGCTTTCGAAGTATTCCACTATATGAAGACAAGAAGAAAGGGTAAGAAAGGATACATGGCTTTGAAGTTAGATATGGCGAAAGCCTATGACCGGGTAGAGTGGGGTTTTCTGGAGCACTGTATGAGAAAGTTTGGTTTTGAGGACAGGTGGGTGGCTTTAATTATGAAGTGTATCATGTCCATCAGCTTCTCAGTTCTAATTGAAGGAGTGTCATCACCGACTTTCAGGCCGAAAAGGGGATTAAGGCAAGGTGATCCTTTGTCACCGTATTTGTTCCTGTTGTGCGCAGAAGGGTTATCCGGTATGATCAGGGAGAGTGAGAAGCACAACCGATTGAGAGAGATTAGAGTAGCTCCGTCAGCACCTTCTATCTCTCATTTGTTCTTTGTTGATGATTGTGTTCAGTTTTTGGAAGCATCCTGTCAACAGAGCTCGAAAATGATTAATATCCTCCATACTTATGGAGCAGCGTCAGGTCAACAAGTAAACTTCTCGAAGTCAGAATAGTCTTTCAGTAGGAATGTTGATGAGGGGAAACGGAAGGAACTGCAGGAGATGTTGGGAGTGCGTGAGGTGTCGAAACATGAGCGCTATCTTGGATTGCCTACCATGGTTGGGAGGTCCAAGAAAGTCATTTTTTAGCAACTGAAGGAGAGAGTCTGGAAGAAGGTCAAGGGATGGAAGGAGAAGGCGTTGTCAAGAGCGGGTAAGGAAGTGCTGATTAAGGCAATTGCTCAGTCTATACCTACGTACACTATGTCTTGCTTTCTTCTACCAGTGGGACTGTGCAGGGATATTGAGATGTTGTTATGTAACTTCTGGTGGGGAGACAGTGGGGGAAGAAAAAAGACTCATTCGATGAAGTGGAAGAGGTTATGCCGGCCTAAGGATAAAGGAGGAATGGGATTCCGTGATTTGGAGATGTTCAATAGGGCCTTATTGGCTAAGCAAGCATGGTGGATTATGAGAGATCCGGAGTCCATATTGGCCAGAATTATAAAAGCACGGTATTACCCGAGGGGATCGCTTCAACAAGCATCGATGGGTTACAATCCGAGCTACACCTGGCGTAGCATCTTAAGTGGCAAGGATGTGTTGTTGGAGGGGCTGAGATGGAAGGTCGGCAATGGCTCCGGAATCAGTGTTTGGGATGATAAATGGCTCCAAAGGCCGGCGAGCTACAAGGTGACGGGTAATTTTCTTAGGGGAAACCCGGACATGAAAGTTATACAGCTGATTGATTGGGAGGTCGGCCAGTGGGATGACGAACAGCTAAGTCAGGTGCTACTGGCGTGTGATATTGAAGAAGTACAACAAATTCGCCTCGTAGATCCGGGAGTGAAGGATGAGCTGATCTGGAGCGGAACAAAGAATGGGGTTTTCAAGGTACGATCGGCGTATCACATGCTCCTCGAAAAGAGCTTGGATGGAGACTTACGAGTCGGACCGTCGGGGACGTCTCGAATGAGTAGTGCGTGGAAGGGGCTGTGGAAGTTGAAGGTGATACCGAGAGTGGCATCAATAGTATGGAGAGCGGTCTCCGATATTCTCCCGTGTATGCGGAACCTTGCGGGGAGACGGATTACAGATATAGGGAGCTGCGACCTATGTGGTAGGGGGGAGACGACTGCCCATGTGTTGTTTGAGTGCACCCAAGCGAGGAAGGTTTGGCGATACGCTCCAAAACTTGAGAGGAAATGGCAGTGCTCGAGATCACTTCAGAAGGTGTTTGCCACAGTGTTCACCGAGTGCACCAACATAGAGCGACAAAGGTGGGCAGTTATGGTGTGGAGTATATGGGGATGGAGGAACAAGCGTATCTTCGAGGGTGTTCGAAAGAGCCCTTTGGAGATTATTCATGAGGTGGAGGCTATGCTACATGAGTACGAGATGCATCGAGAAGTAACAGCTCCTCAAAGAACAACTCAGGTGGCGGTGGTGGGAGATAGGAGATGGAGAAAACCACAAGGAGTGAAGTTAAAGCTCAATTGCGATGCCAGTTTGACACCATCGGGACAAGCCACTGTCGGTGTAGTATGCAGAGATGGTGCAGGGGAGCTGCTGTTCGGAGCTCAGCGACAGATTCAGCAGACCAGCTGTGTGGAGATGGCCGAGGCGGAAGGCGTGCTCTGGGCTTTGCAACTGGCGAAGGAGAGGGGAATGCTCAACCTTCAAGTGGAATCCGACAACCAAGCACTTGTGACAAAGTTACAGTATGGAGGTGAGGGTTTGGGCTCTCTATATGCTATTATTACAGAAAATAACTCCACGGAATCCTCGCCGGTTTATTATTACCAAACGATGAAACAAGTAAATTTAGGTTTCATTATCAATATTTTAAAATGAAAATTCAAAATTGCAATTCGACCCTCGAGGACAAATGACTATTATCGATGAAAACAAAGTAGCTTAATTAATTTTCCACCCTTTTTAATATTCCTTTCATTTTATAATGTCCCCCCACCCACCCCCAACACACTTTACAACGCGGACCATGTGAATGCTATACCCAATGCAACTTTCCTCTTAATTCATTACAGTAATTGAATTTGGCAGGACTAGTTGACCGAACCAAGTCTTTGTCTTCACTCTTCAACAAGTGAGATGTCCAGGAACAATCCCTGTATTAGTATTAAGGCATTCCTTCCATCACAACAATTTTGTCTAGCTTTTCACAAATTAAACCCACCAACAAATTTCCCAATATGATTGATCGCGATCGTTACTGCCATGGATCCTCCACTTGGGTGCACAATTCCACCTGAATCCTTGTCAAAATTTCAGGTTTTTCACCTTCCTCTCCACACCTTCATTTGCCTTTTTTCTCTTGTTAAAAAGTTTTTTTTTTCCCGTCTCTCCTTCCCCACACACACACCAAAAAAAAAAAAAATCTCCCCGACTCATCTCGTGTCACAAAACAAGAATGGGATTTGAGCCTATAGGATTCATTCTTGAGCGAGTGTATGGTCTTTTAAAGAATGAGGCTTCCATTTTGCTAGTTGATGAGAAAAGAGCAATTGAAGGATTGCAAAAGGAGCTTGAGCTTATCAACAGTTATCTCAGAGATATCGATGTAATTGAACGATTAGCAACACTGAGTCATGTTTTGAAGACTAAAGTTGAACATCTAAGGAAGATCCTTCCTGAGATTGAAGACTTCCTTGACACAGTAACCGTTCAAAAACAGCAGCCACCTCCCCCTAGTTTTTCCAAAAAATTGAAAGCATTCTTCTCCTGCGCCTCAAATCCTCTCATCCAAAAACATCATCTTGTTGTGGAGATAACTGAGTTAAGCACAAGCTTAAAAGAAACTCTCGGAAGGACAGATGGATATCAACTCCTAAACAACAGTGTTGCTGATAGGACGAGGCGTCAAACCGATCCCGACATTATCGACCATGAGATCATCATTGGTCTAGAGGAAGATGTTGCCGATCTTGTTCCCAAATTTGTTGGAAAGGAGGGTGAGCGTGGAGCTAATTCGGCAATCATAGGCATGGGTGGCTCAGGTAAAACCACACTCGCTCGAGGGTTTTACAATGACGAGGAGATAAAGAAGGTCTTTCCGAGAAGAGCATGGGTTTGTGTCTCCCAACAGTGGGATACTCACAAGCTTCTACTTGAAATATGTGCAAAGCTTGGGGTTAGTCTTTCAGATGATGAAAGGTCAATTCCCCGTGATAAGCTTACAGAGTTTCTTCGCAACGAAGGTTCGTGTTTGGTTGTTCTTGACGATGTATGGAAGCGAGAAGCTCTACAAGATTTTCTCCGTACTCTATTGACGGGAAATGGTAGAGTTTTGATCACTACTCGTAAAGAAGGAATCGTTCAGTTTCCGGAGATAGCTCCTTTTCATGTTCATAATATGCGTCTCCTTACAGCAAAATAGAGTAGAGAGCTATTTTCAAAAATAGTTTCCTATAACGGGATAGTTAATGTCAAATTCAAGGAGGATGAGAAGGAGGAAGATAGTTTTGCAAAATTGGCAAGGGTAATGCTAGAAAAATGTGGAGGTTTACCCATTGCAATAATTACCCTAGCTGGACTTTTAGGAACAAAGGCCACAATACAACAATGGGAAAGCATCAAGGATGATGTGGTTTCAATAATAATGAAAGATGCGAGAGGTTCTCTTCGTGCTGAGGCAGTTATCAAAGTTTTGGAATTTAGCTATTTTGATTTGCCTTATTATCTAAAGCCATGCTTTCTTTATTTGGGGACCTTCAAAGAAGATAAGGAAATATATGTTGGTAAATTGATCAACTTATGGATAGATGAAGGATTTGTAAAGCCAGATCAATGTCCTGAAAGGAGGAGGTTTGAAGAAGTGGCAAAGAATTTTTTGGAAGAGTTGATACAACGATGTATGGTTCAAGTTGTTTCGAGAGATTATGCGGGAGATGTAATTGAGATTCGAATTCATGATTTGATGCGAGATCTTTGCATAGAGAAGGCAAAAGAGTTGGGCTTTTTTAGAGTTCTCTCTCCATCTACATCATCATCGTCATCAACTCAAATAGAATCATGCCCTCGTGTTGTGGTACAAAATTACCATAATAGCAGGTACGCTATACATCAGTGCAAATCATGTAAAACCTTTTTTATTATTATTAATTTTGTGGGATGAACTATTGGGGTAGAAGATTTTCACTAGTCGTATATATATATAAGTCGTTTTTAAGGTACTATTAGTTCAAAGTAATGATAACAACATCGAAAGATTTCGTTTTTAAGATACTAAATTGACAGTAGGCATAATTATACATGTTGGAAGAATGGCAGTTCTTATGATGATTCATATTTCCATTTATAAAAATGTTTGATTTTTATGAATATGAATATTTTAATTGTCATGGATTGATTAGAATTAAACAATATTCTTATTCATATAACATAATATTTGTAGTGCCGCAACACAATATTTGTATTTGTATCATTTGCTTAATATACTACATAATATTCGTAATCGCATAATATTATTCTTCCCATGACATATAATACTCCATCCATCTCAAAATTTAAGTCGTTTTAAAATTTTGCACAAGTTTTAATAAAACATTCACCCCTCAGTCAACATCATCATTTCACTAACTTTTTCATCAATTTTATTTTATTTTTAATACCCATTACATTTTTTAACCAATTAAAATCTTTTTAAAAAAATAAACAACACAAAAATCGATACAAATCATTACTATTTCCTCCCTAGCAAACCTAAAATGACATCTATTTTGATACAAGAATAAAGACCTAAAACGACCCAAATTTCGAGACGGGCAGATTATTATGTTATTATGTTAATTTTAATCTGGACATAATAAATATTTAATAAAAATATTCACATAACATAATATTCATTTTATTGTATCATAGTATTCATTACCTAGGCCCGTCATAATTTTTTGTGACTAAGACATAACATTGTGTGTGATTCTCCTTCTTTATTATATATAATTGATTTTAAAGAGAAGCTGACATGTGTCTCAGTCGATTCTCCTTTATTATATATAATTGATGTAGTATATATCTAAAGATAATATATATATATATACATATATATATATATACACACACACACAGTACTGCATGAGATATGAAAACTTCATAAAGTTAAAAACTTAAAATAATAAGTTATCTAAGGTTTATGCTATATTATATATAATGAAAGATCAATTCATTTATGCCTAAAATAAATAAATAATCAATAGTATTATCTAAGGTTTAACCTTTGGTTTATTTTGGAATCACAGAATAAGTAGAATGGGTATTAATAATAAATTTATTTAAATTCAAAAGAAATTTAAAGAATATATATGTATATATTGTAATAATTTATTTTAATTCTATGTTAATTATGTAACAATTCAGAATTATTGAAAGAAATGAATTAGCTAATTGAACCAGTATTAATATCAAATTTGTTAAGTTTAAAAAAACTGCACACAACGCGGATACTGATCTAGTAGTATATACAGAGTATTCAATTAACACACCCGTGCATTACATAGGATAGGATAGGATAGGACCCTTACTATAGTATTACTTTCCGTATCCGTATCATTGGCCCTTTGCTCTTTGGATACATTTTCATTCAACAGAATATTTGTTCTTTTGAGTTTTGACCACTATTAATGATAAAAACAAATTTTAATTTTGTTTACTTATATCATTGACTGTGTTTGATTAAAGATACTTTGTTAATATTTATATATCTAATATCCAACTTTCCGTATTATTCTTCCTTGTCTATTGGTTCATTTTTTTAATGTCATGTATTTACTATATTTTTTACTATTTTTCTTTTTATTTTAAACTTTCTTAAAACTTGTAAAATTGATGAAAGAAACAATTATTCGGAAGAGAGTAGATATTAACGAAGTTGATAAATACATAAATGGCTAATCTAATCTTTTCAAGCATATATATTGAATATACTAATTTAATGATGTTTGAATCGATTTGTATACACACAGTGCAGAATATTCTAAAGTGTTGGAGGACAATTGGCGTCTGAGGACCTTAATTTGGAGCAGTGAGTACATATCCAGTCAAGACTTACCAAAACCGTTATTCCCATTTGAAAAGTTGAAGTTGGTCAGGGTTTTGTCTCTCTACATGGTTGATTTGGAGGGCTCCGCAAAACATATTGGAAATATGGTGCTTTTAAGATATTTGCATTTGGAAGGGTGTAGCTTTACAACCGAAAAAATGGACTTCCTCAAAAAACTAAGAAACTTGCAAACCTTCAAGGTGTTTTATGGGAGAGTGAAGGAGCCTGATAACATGGTTGGTAACATGGAGCAGCTCAGAGTTCTTTCTATACGGCTTCCTCCTGGAATCAGAGCTCTGAGTCCAACAATGTCAATGGGGGTGGACAAACTAAGGAATTTGCAAACTTTGGCGATACATGCTGATAACTGGATTGTTAAGGAGCTACCTTCTATTATTACCACTGATTTGCAACGATTGGAGTTAAGAGAGATATACAACCAGCAACAGTTGGATACTATACTCGGTTATGTTAATAGTAGCACCGTAACCTCTCTTGAAACCCTTGTGCTTCATCTGAAATCAGGATCATTATTGGAATTTGATTTGGAGAAGATGAAACTGGATAGGTGTCAACACTTGAAACTCCTTTCCTTATCAGGAAAGATAAAAAAGCAACGGGGGTTAAGGTGGTCGTTCCCGCCTAATCTTTTGTCATTGCGGTTATGGGGAACCGAGGTCGAGGAAGAGTATGATATGAATCAAGCCATTGCTCAACTAGCTCACCTAACGGAACTATACCTAGATGAAGACGCATACAAGGGCGCTAGCTTAACTATGAGTGGACTTCTAAACCTCCACCAGCTTCACTTGGTGTATTTGTGCAGCTTGAAGGAATGGAGAATAACAAAAGGCTCCTTGCCACAACTCCGAGAGTTATCTATCGAGGGGTGTAGTGAATTGGAAAGGATTCCAGATGAAATAAGAAACATCAAAACTCTCCAGCTACTCAAAGTTGGTTGGATGCAGAGGAGATTCTGCAAAAGACTTGAGAAGAGAGAGAAAGGTGAAAGCGATGGAGGAGAAGATTTCCATATTGTTCAACACATCCCCACCCTTACATTTCTATTTATTCTAGATTAACGGCATGACCGCCGCAGCTTCGAATAAAGGTACGTACCCTCAATTAATCGATTGCGTATTTTGTCTTTTTGTCATTTATTAATATTTGGTGATGATAAAATATACACAAATTAATATTATAAAATATTAATAAAAGTTAGGATAAAAAATCATTCCATAAAAGTATCTTAGAAATAATTTCACAAAAAAATAAATATTTAACATAAAATTCACGGTTTCAAATTATTTACCAAAATATTCATTTTTGTCCGAACAATCAGAAAAGCTCGATATAAAACTGCGTTTTATGTACACAAAAATTTTGAAATTGGAGAAAAAAAATAAAAGAAAGAAACTTGACCTTAAACCGCCTTTTATACGTAAAAAAAAATCTCCCAATTAACGAGTTGTTAGATGAATTCATAAATAAACAAATAGTAAATGTGTTAAAAATAAAAGAAAAAATATCATTGATTTAAAGAGATAAATGAAAGAAGAAAAATAATAATTAAAGAAAAAAATATTTGATTGGTTTAAAGAGTTAAATAAGAAAAAGTAGGGATAACACATATGCTTAAACTCTTCTGTTTTAAGAATATACTGGTACTGTATTTGTTACCCGCGTTTTTGCGTGTTTTGCTAATAAATTATATTAATTATATTGACATTATTTTTTCTTAAATTTTATGTGAAGATTAAAATAGTTTATTTGAAACTTTAAGTCTTTGTTTTGGTATATCATATAGATATACATAGAAAGATATAGATATAGATTAAAGAAGAAGAAGAAGAAGAAAAAAGAAAAAAATGATTAGTGGAAAAGAGATGATAAAGAAGAGGTTGGAACGTAGGTAGCAGTGTAGCACTAGCATTCACTAAGCTTCCCATCGTAAAGCTAAATTCATGAGCTGTACAAATCTAAGTACCATACAACATTCATAACAAACTGCCAAGATCGAGCTCCAAACTTGATCAAACAAGAGAGGGCAAGTCACGTAGTTCATCCTTGATTGCCATTCGCCAATTCCTAGCTCAAAGGCATGAGTGTCCGGCAATCTCCATCTTCAATCCACTGCACTAGAGCTACTCCTCTCCACATCAACGTGGGATTTAACCTTCCCAAGGAAAGCATCAGGAGGCATTTGAAACAGCTGAAGCAAAACGAATCGCTGGTTCTTCGAGAAAGCTCAAGCGTTCTCTTAGCACTGGTCGACCGATAGGATGCCATTTAGCATTTGGCCTAGTCACTGGAAGCATCTGCTTTGCTTATCTCGTACAGTCGATAAAGGAGAGTGGATTTTGTAGTGTGGGGTTCCCTTTCAAGGACTGCTATCACATCTTTCACACTTATATTCGGTGCTGCTTCAAGTTGCCGGTTACTGCTCTGCTTCCTGCCGCCGCCTCCTCTTAAAGCCCCTCCTACATTTATTATGAAATCCCACAAGAAATTTTAGGGTTAGTAGCCTGAGTTTCCAAGGTTGTAGAAAATAACCGTGACTTAGACACTTGGTAGTTTGGGGACAATGAAACAAGAGAACATGTGGCGAGATTCTTGTACAATTGAAGTTGATATGACATCTCCATAGCCAAATGCAATAGTTTAGCCATGGAGACCGGCAAAGTCAGCTTTCACAGTTAGAGAACCTCACCTGTAGAAAAGAGACTTCATATGATGTAGGCAGGTGTGAAAGAAGAAATAACCTCAAACACATGCAGCAGGTAAGTAGGTAACAGTAGCATTAGCCAAGTTAGGACAAAAGCGCTAGAACTGATAGTCTGAAATAACGAAGCAGCAGCTTCTCACCCTGGGCTAGTGTAATGCTGATAAAAACAGGAGGTAAGATAATTTAAATGGCCATTGCTGTCAGACAGAGAAAACTAAAGGCCGTGAGGTGAGGTCTATGTGGAGTGCCAGATATCAAATGTAAATTCAACAGAAGAAAGTTGAAGCTCAATTTTGATTAGCTTCCTTCAGTTGCGGGTGGAAATAGATGGGTCTTTCATGTTAGGCTTTGTAGTTGAAGCTGCCAATTAAAAGGCTTTCTGTTTCAACTTGCACTTCTTTGATGTGAACCCAAAAAGAAAAAGTAGGCGGAAAGTAAAAGTTGTAAGGTTGACATGGACCATGGGTAAGGAATAACAAGAACAAACAGTTGAACATGTTTAAACACACACACACACAGAGGGGAAACCGATAGATTTTCTGATACAAAGGCAGACAGAAGGTGGAAAGATGGAGGCAAAGAGAGGGAGCAAATTCAACATACATCTATTTAATCACCCCTAATATGCCAACAATGGTAGCAACCATCAACTTTAACAACGACAGTGGTGACAAAGCCATGCAGATGCAGGGATGAAGTGTCAAGTGTGATGGTGGAAAGATATATGGAGGCAAAGAGGGGGGCCAAATTCAACACACGTCTATATGATCAAAACAGCTTTAAGCCTACGGTGATAAAGATTAACCATTGTTGTATTGCTGAGCCCTTTATCTAAAGAGAAAAGACAAGAAATTCCTTACCAGATGCAACCGATGAATCCTTTTTTCCAGTTCCTTGATTCCTAGAAGTGGATGAATTCTTGCGCTTCAGTTGTTTGCCTGGATGAGGACTAGGACTTGCATCATCCCCACCTTCACGTTTTTGACGAGCCTGTTCAGCCATAAGCTTCCACTTAGACAACAAATCATCTCCCCCTACAGCAGCTCGGGCAGCTACATTTGCTGAGGTCGCCCGCATTTTGTCATCCTCCTCTTTGTTTACCTACATAATTAGGAAACTTCAGTTGGGGTTTTAGATTCATTATTAGAGTACTAATAATCAAAATAAGATACCTTGAGTAATTTTGCACGATTTTCATCCTTTTCCTTGTCACCATCAAGTCCCATATCATCGTCGGGCTGATTTATCCCACAACAAAACAATAAAAATATCAGCAGGCCATGATATATATCCACATAGCTTTATATTTAAGGCAAATCATTTTCCCACACAAAAAAGAGAAGAAACTCACTTCATTGAGTCTCCGAAGCTTGTCTGCTGCAGCCTGCTCTTTATCCCATTCTTCTCTAGCTTTACGATTCATTTCTAGAATTTGTTGCCGAACATCAGAGGTAACAACAGTACAGTGCCTTGATTTCTCATAATCAACTCGCTAAAAGTAACGAAGTGAAGGAGAGCATAAGCAAAACAAATTAACTTATAACATCTAGGAATTAAAAGGGACTGCTTAAACTGAAGTATTGATCCATGCAGCCCATATAATGCTAATGGCCATATAATCTAATTCCAGCAACATCGGTGAAAATGATATATGATACTCCCTCCGGTCGGAAATAAACGATGTTTGACTTTTATGCACGTTATTTTAGGAGCTAAAAACTATATAAAATCTTTTTTTTTATTTTTTTTTTTTCACAATTTAATAGGAGTACATATTAGTAATAAGTATTAAATTGTGAAAAAAATAATGAATATAAATAATATTTTATATAGTTTTTTACTCCTAAAACTAGGTGCACAAAAGTCAAACATCGTGTATTTCCGACCGGAGGGAATATATTATTTCAGTAGAGTAAAGACTGACCAGTCTGGAAATTCTTATCATGCTGCTTAATACCCCACGTAGTCTTTCCTCAACACACTGAAGATGTTAATGCATCAGAATTCATGAAAGAAGGATTGGAAATGGAAAATATAAAGAGGCTAGAAAACTCACCAGTGATAAGCACCGTTCCACATCATTACTCAAATTCTTCAATCCACATTTGGTCACTGCCAAAAAGTACATTAAAAGATAAACACATAAATCAAACCTCAACATATCTTTAGAATAACCATGAGAGAACATAAGTACATATGAAATTACTTATTTCTGCCAACTTCTTCTGCAGGGGAAGCTTCTGCAGAAGTAACCTATCTTCCTCCTCTTGCACAACCCTACGTGAAGCTTCTGATGCTCGAGTGTCATCCTTTGGCCCAGAAAATAATTGCTCCTCCTCCTCCTATTAAATATAGATTTCAATGAAAAAAATAAACATATAAGAACATGCATTTTACTTCTAGATATATAAAGTGATGAAACCAAAAGTGTACAGCTAGCTAAGATTGAAAACGCATACCCTCAGATTAACTCCACTAACAGCAGTGACATCATTAAGATGTTCAATACTCTGATCAGAAAATGCCCCTGATACCTTTTGCTTCTTGCTGCAAATAATACAGAAGCATATAAGCACAAATATTAAATAAAAAGCTTGGTAACAAAACTTTAAATTTGTGAAATAACCGAGTTGACCTGGTCAAAGGTGGGGAAGAACCAATTACATTAAGTGGTTTCTTCCGGCCAGAAGAAGATTTCCTTTGTGCAGCTTTGGTGTTGCTCGCAGATATAACTGCAGGACTAGTAGAAGGGGTCGAAGGGCCTGCCTATTCATAGAAAAAACCAAAAATGTACACTATTAGTACAAGTGGGTCTTCAAAGTGAGGATACTTTCAATAAGAATTACAAAACAGAGTAGAGGAAAGAATTTGCTTTGCCATCACAACAAACTCAACAAGATTCAAACACTCTCAGTTTGGCAGTGAGACAATGTCATACCTGTATTTTCATTTTGTTTTATCATTTGAGTGTACATGAATAGTACGAAGTATCATTTAGGAAGATCGGCAAAATTTTACACAACAAAATTTGAAAAGTTTTTCACAAGAAGAAATACTTTCTATTTGTTTTAATTTAAAAAAATTAGCTGCAATAAGCTGCACTTTGAAAATGGACAATGAAATCATATGAGGATATATAGTCTTACAATAAGAACACTAGGATTGATATGCTTGTGTACGCTACAGAGAATCACTAGCTTTAGCATTTGTTCAACTCAACCCTTTTTTTAAAAAAAAAAACAAAACATATGATAGAATGCTCAGTGTTCATGTTTTCATTTTAACAAATATATGACTATTAGATCGCAACCTTCTGATAAACCAAACAAACTATAGCCGTGACCGGTAAGTTTTCATTTGTTTGGTGTGATGTGTTGATTGTCATATATTTGTGATAGGGGTCCATCACACTGATTAGGGACTTTTCCAATATATCCTTCATCAGAACATCAATGGTGCTGCAGTGTTTAACTTGCACTCCATGTAACCCACAAGTCCACAACCACTGTAAAAATTGGACATAACAAAAACCCAGCCTTTTCAAACCAAATGGATTTTGCTAGATGGAACCCTGTCACAAATAAATGCTTTCAACAACCATGTCTTGTAGAAGAAACGAATAAACAAGATCGTCTCAAGTGGTCACAACATTAAAATTGAACTGATTTCCAGGTCAATGTTACGTACAGATTACAGTAACACAACCGCTTATTTACAGTAACATGAACACTTATTACTGAAAGCAGCTTTCCTAGCTAATCATTTTAAGTATCAAGTTCAGACGCACTGAGTACGTACCTCAATTAAATTTCCCAAGAGTCCAATCATTTGTAAAAGGGGGTACATTTTTCAAAAATAAATCCTGCTTTCAAAAGTAAAGTTGCTCTCACCCGCATCACCTTCTCTTTCCATACCAATAGAAGTATTATATAGAAATATCTATACCACCCAAGATCAAAATACATTTTAGGCAACTCCTACTTAGCTCTTTCTCTAACATAAACTTATTTATCCTCAGTTCCAGTCTTCCAGATAATCCAGGCTAGGTAGGCATTCTGAGGAATGTGGTTGAGTTGTTTTTGTTAATGAACTTTATTTTGGCTTTAGAAAAGAGGCATGTCTTTTTGCTTGCATCAAAATAGTTACATCCTTGAGGGAAAACACTAAATAATAAAGATCTTCTGAAATATCTTTTTTAATATTCAAGGACAAAGAATATTTGAGGGCCAAATTACATAACAAATAAGGAAATATTTTTTTTAAGAATATTTCAATGCACGGAGCAAAAAAATGCATACAAAAGTATGCTAAGAATGGTCAAAGTCAAACCCCTTGATCACAGTATTACAAGGGTTCTTCATGTAACTAACTAAAATGAATAAAAGTACCACTAGTACTTGTGTACCTAGAGTTCCTAAGTTCTCTTAACCATTACCATAAAGAAGGGATCCCACTTCTGTGGTATATTTTGTATCCAAGAGGTAAAACTACATACAATATTGAAATGCCTAAACTTCAAAAACAAATACAAAGGGGAAAATCATCAGAACATGCCATAACTCATAGTGTTCCTGACTAGCTTGCAATATAACAACATTTTCGATGCTAGAGAGAATAGATTCATACCTGAAAATCAGTATTTGTTGGACCTGCCATTGACGATGACATAGAATTATGTGGAACTGTGGTTGTAGGTGTGAATGCAGTCCTAGAGCATTTCCTCTCCAATGCTTTGTCATTCAAAATCGTTGTAGTAGTACTTCCTTGCTCAAACTGTTGCCCAAAAGATGTTCCATGAGCAGAAATGACAGCTGGTTTACTCTGCTGTTCATTAGTTGAATCAACTGGTTCCTGCTTGATATAAGACATCGAGGATGTAGCACCAAACTTCTGCTCTCCATCTGAAGATGTTTGCCATCCTGTTGAATTATTCGGCATGCGTGAAATAGATCCACTTGGAACTCGCTTAGAGTCATAGAAAGTATGCTGTCTCTCAAAGGTAGAAGCACCAACACCTAATGCCTGGGTTGGCCCTCGAGCAGTAGTTGAACCAAAGCCCTGAGGAATTTGACCTTGTACAGGTTGTGTTTTTACCATTCTTGATGATGCATTGACAGCTTTAGCAGCATATGGATGGAAATTACCACCTCCATCCATGGTTATTAGGATTTCGATACTATGATCCTAGGCTAGCTTCCGATCCGAATCGTGTATAATACTCTTTGTTGCTAGGATCAGGCTAGAATCGGCTAGGATTGGTTGGGATCGGTTAAGGATCGTAAGATCCTAGCAATACTTTATAATGTAATGTTATGTGCTATTTTTGTTTGGAATGTGGGATTATATGCCTACAATAAAGAAACAGGTCCCCTCAATTTGTATTTTTTAACCCCGTCTCCCAAGTGAATGGTCCAATTTGTTTTTTTTTCCCATACTTTTTTAGGATTCATTTTGAATAAAATTTGAAAATGTAAATGAAAACGAGGTGAATATAGTTTATTTGTAATTCAAAATATATAGGTAGAAATTTCAATCATTACCCGACCCTTAGTAGAAATTGAAGTTGGGGCGTGAATGAAAACGAGGTGAATGTAGTTTATTTCTAATTCATTCATTGTCGATTCTCCCGAGCCCCACTACTTGAAAATAAAAAAGAAATTAGGGCGGCAATGGCAAGCATCTGGGCTGTGATTTTTTGGAGTTCTTGGTGGCGGAGAGCATCTATTATTGTAGCTTTTAAGACGTCATTGACCAATTATGAATGTTAAGTGGTTATTATTGGACTAAACTAGTTACTTGGTTTGTTTAATAGAGAAAACGATTAGTTTGTTTCAAAATAAGGGTATTTGTTTGGTATGGTTTGTTTTTATTTTAGTATTTATTTTATTTTCACTTATTTCTAGGATCTTACGATCCGATCCTAGAGCATTGCTTCAAACCTACACTAGGATCTCGGTCCTAAAAACCTTGCCTCCATCCACGGGATAGGACGTATGTGGAAAATGCAAATTTTGCTGCTGCTGTTTGGTGAGTCCTTGAACTGTCATTGCTGGACGAGTGAGCATTTAGCTCACTTGCATTCCATGAGGCTCTGCCAGTCGTTCAAGGTCTCAACATTGGTGCATTTGGATCCATTTTTAGATGGTTGGAATCCTTTTGAACAAGCAATACTAAATAATTATGAGCTAGGTATGCAGGATTACCTTGGCCTCTCTGACGTAGATGCGCGAATTCATAAGGATCCTTGGCACTCATCCCTGGTACTCGATACTTATGAGGCTGCATTGAGTTTTGAGCTTGCAATTGCGATTTATTAGGTCCTGAATGTGATTCACGTGCCATCTGAACACGGCCAACCTTCTTAGTAGCAGGCAACTGAACAAATTTTGAGTAGATGATAGAACCTAATCACTCTGAAGCTCACCTTTGATTGCATCTTCACAATTGCCACTTTCAACATCTGCTCCCCCACAATTCTTATCATGAGCCTGACAAATCCATCTTTTGATATTTCATTCTTCTGGTAAAAGGAAAATCACATGTTAGAACATGACGATTGTAGCATGAACAATTGGGTAAAAAGTAATCAATAATAGTCCATGTTCTCATCGATTATGCACGAAAATAGAAGATCCACTTCATAAATGCAAGAACTTGAAGTAATTGGTGTTTGAAAGCCTATAGAGAGGAATCATCTCATCCGCTGATTTGTATACAATATTTTAACTTCCATTTCCTTTAACAAAAGAGGATCCAATTCTGACCAAGTAAGCCTTCTATCAGAAGCATACCTTCAATTTATTATGTATTGTTTGAAGTTGCATGGCCCTATCTTTGTTGAGTTCAGGAAGAATGATTGGTATCAGACTACCCAAAGATATTTGTTTTAGACGATTGGCCTGCTCTGGAGCTGAAGCTGATTGACTTTGCATGTTTGTTAATTGAGACTCTCTGCTGGGAAGTTGCAGTGCCCCTGGATCTTGGATCTGATTACAACCGTTGTCCAAATTTTGCATTCCAGAAGAATGGGAAAATTTTATAGCACTTTGTTCCTCCTTTCGTTCATGATCACTCTCACTGGGTGCATGAGGAACACCTGCCTCCCGTTGCTGGCTCTCTGCAACAGAAACATATGGCTTTAGATCCTATTCAGCTGAATGCTTTGTCTGCTGATCCAGATTCATTAAAGTTGTACGGCACTGATTATTTCCACTTCCACCATGATTGGAAGGTTGCCGCTGTGAAAAAACACCAGACATTTGGTTGCTTTCTTGAGGCATTAAATCTGCTATGTTAAATCAACATCAGAATAGGCTCAGTAACCAACAAACAATTGCAGATTAATAGAAAAACATGGACAAATTGTGCATCTTGCTGAGATAATTAACGAAAGAACACATGATAATTGTAACAACTTTTAATATATACAGTATAATACATATTAATGACATGATGAATAAAATGTCAAATAAATACTCCCTCCGTTAATTAAAACATGTCATTTTAGAGCCCTACACAATTTTTAAGAAAACAAACAAAAATACTACTCCTAATTATTACTCTATTTTTTTAATTTCTCGAAAACTACAACTAATATCTATCTAATCATTGCAAGGGTAATTTTGTAAAGTGGGTGACAAAATACCTAAAATGACATGTCTTTCTTAACAAGATTTACTTTCTAAAATGACATGTTTTAATTAACGGAGGGAGTAGTAAACATGATCATTAATTCTATGTAATTTGATTGTTATTAGTCTAATTCTCACATTATAAATGAGATTTGTTGCATTAATTTTCATATTTAAAATTTAAAATAGGTTTTTATAGATAATTAATTTAATTTTATGATATTGTTTTAACATGTTCCCGTGCACGGGACGAGACTTACACTAGTTAAACATTATAACCTCCTTATAAGGAATAACAACACCTCACCAAACAGACCCAGTGCGTTTTGATAAGAGGATTTAAGAGGGTTTTACAGGGAAAGATTTCTTTTCTTTTCTTTTTTGCATTTGTCTGAATTAAAACCATGGGATTAACACTATCAAAAGTGTCACTTAATGAATTCTGGAAAGACAGCAACTCTTTCAAATGACTTTTACAAAAATGGTCGTACATAACTAAACAGATTTGGATGGAGAACTTATATACGTTCCTAGTCCAAAAGTGCACCCTCCATAGTCAATAATTCTGCATCTCGCACAAACAAGTGAGTAAATATGTTAGAAGTCTTTCGGGTGGATCTAGGGAAAAAAAAAAGTGGCCATACATAACTAATCAGATTTGGATGGAAAACTTATGTACATTCCTAGTCCCAAAGTACATCCTCGACAGTCAATAATTCTGCATCTCGCAAAAAAAAGTGAGTAATTATGTTAGAAGTCTTTTTGGTGGATCTAGCGAAAGCACCAATATTTTTCCGGACCAAAATTTCCTGTCAAAAGTAAATAAAACTATGTTTCTACCACTGACAAACAAATTTCCCCATCAAGCTAAAAGACACAAGGTGTTCCAGACCGTGTGGAAATCATGTTGATAACTGACTTATGCAAGGACCTCAAGGAAGCACCCCCGGTTAAAGGACTTCTTTAAGAACCTTATGAAAGTATTGAGGATATTTGTAACCATCTTACCGTAATCTTGGATGGATGTACAAGGTACCTATTGGAAGTCCTATAAACTTCTGTTGTATAATATTTGAACAGTACCTATATAAGATCAAAGTTGGGGCAAACAAAAAGATGTTGTCCAAAGTATTTTTTTTTTTGAATGCCAAGAATATGATGAATTTCAATCCAAACAATATGTTCAAACCCGCAATTCACGAGCAACTTCCATTAACTAGTTTTGCCTTGGTCTCGTTTCAACCAAAAGAAAGAGAGTACCATTCCCTGTATATTTATTCAAAGCGGTTCCAAAACAACAATCCATGAACCATTCATAGCACTTTTATGAGAAGTTCTTCACAACACCCATAATACAAGTACACAACTAGGAATAACCCCAACGTATGAATTCTGAAGTATTAATTTCCATTCTTGTTTCTCTGCATGCCTCCTCACCACATTCCTCTCCATGAACCCATATTTCACAACTTAGCTAGCATTATAAAGGGATTGCAATTCATTCTACAACTGTATGATAACATTTCGCAAACCCTAATTTCACAATTTAACTAACATTATGAAAGCATTGGAAGTCATTCTATATTTCTATAATCATATGCTGCCCAGTATCACATATAACAAAACATGAACAAAAATAATTGTTATTGATGAATCATCCCTAAAAAAATAATCATCAAGAAATTGGGTAGAAGATGAGGATACTGGGCATTATTACCACTAGCCGCATGAGAGGTGGATGTGTCGCCCTCAATATCCCTATTTAGGGCAGCAGTAAACGCCTCCACTGCTGCACCGGAATGCACCATCTCGTCCTAAACAAGAAACAATTCCACATCTCAAGCCAAAGAGAAAAAAACAAACGAAATGAAAATGTTCCGATCCCAACTAACAGTGGCAGAATCAAAGCACATATCCATTGCGAGACAAAGAAGGGAAGAGAAAGACCTCGTCAATCGTCATCCTCGAGGAGCTTCATAATAGGATCCATGGCAAGGAAGCTTCTTGTTCAAAAGTACACCCTCAATAGTCAACAATTCTTCATCTCGCACACACAAGTGAGTAATTATGTTAGCAGTCTTTCTGTTGGATCCAGCAAAAGCACCAATATTTTCCCGGACCAAGATTTCTTCTATCAAATCAAAAGTAACTAATTATGTTTCTACCACTGACAAACAAATTTCCCCATCAGGATAAAGGCACAAGGTGTTCCAGACCTTGTGGAAGTCCTGTTTACAATTGACTTCTGCAAGGACCTCAAGGAAGCACCCCAGGTTAAAGAACACCTTATGAAGTACTGAGGATATTTGTAACCATCTTTATTGTAATCTTGGATGGTTATATAAGGAAATGTAGTTGGATTCCTGGTATGCCCTATCGTTTTCCGTTACGGAAACTCGAACCTGATCGATGATAGCGGCGAACTCAATCGGCAGGCAGGGCGAGAAGAAAATAAAGACCAGGTGAAGAACGGAGATGTAGGGAGAGGGAGAAGAACGACTTACAGAGAAGAAGGGAAGAAGGACGAGGGTATTCTCCTGGCTTCAGGCTTCCGCTTGAGAGAGATGATCAGAATTGATCAGGACGAGGATTAGGAAACGGGAATGCCTATTCGCAACCCGACTCGGGATCGACAATTTCTGAAATAGGCGGATTAAAAAAAAGATGGAAATTTTACGAAGTAGCCCGTTTAAATATTTGAAAAATAGGAATTATTTGTTGCTCAAAAAAAGGGGAAATCGGATTGGGAGGTGGCGACTGGCGACTACCCACGTCAAGCGCAAGGCAGACTACATGGCTGATGCCATGGCCAAGCTTCGACTTCTAGCTCAATAATGTTTATACTGAATTTTCTACTATCCAATCTCAATTATGTAATTTTTATGTAATTTTTTCGACTCTTCTACCTGTCTAATTTTTATTTTCGGACAAATCGATGGTTCGATAGGCCGAAAAATCGGCGACAGACAAACCATTAATACAAACAAAGATAAAGACACAACAACAAAGTATAAAACCAAATTACAGGAGTACAGTTACATACGTAGGCTAATACTATCGATGAAAGAATAGAATCCGTATGCGACAACTCTTTTGCCATTTGGTAGAGGCACGCAGGGAACCTTATGGAACTAAGTTGAAACCTCATATTTGGACTCGAATATCAACGAGCCTTCAAGTTTCAATCACGTTCACGACCTCTCGCGCGTAAACAAATGAGAATAACACCGCTCATATACCGCTTGCCCCAAAGCCACAACCGCAACACACGCAACTCGGCAAACCAAGTCAATCCACATGCTTTTTCTCTTCTTTTTTTTCTATTTCTTTTTTAATTTTGATTTCCTAAAACGGACTGCTTTGGGCCCAAGGCTAATAAGCGGGCCCACACATCGGGTTACCCTCGGGCCCAAGGCCAAAGGATTAGATCCAATTGGGGAGTCTTCCCCAGTTTGCCCACCAAAAAAAAAGATTAGATCAACTACACCACGCAACCGAGGATGAGCCGTGAACCACAAGTTGAGCGGAGGGAGGAGACGGAAATGGGTACACGGCGGCGACGACGACTACCGGTGTGGAGACAGGTGAGGTCGGGCGGTGGGATCCAATAACCAGGCTGCCAAATCGAAGAGGTCGAGACGACCCCAAATCCGGCGGATTTTGACCCGAGTCGAGAGAAAGACCGCAAAAGTGGCCATGGAGACCACCCTCACCCCAAATCAGAGCCCTAAATCGCAGGAAAAAAAATTCAACAAGAGACCAAATGCGGAAGGAGTATGGTCGATTTTGGTAAGGAGATAGTGAATAAGGAGACTCCACAATCAATTGATTACACGGACAAGGGTTTGGATAGGGAAGATTGGGGGTGCGTGACCCGTACGTTTTACACACTCCGAAGAGAGGGGTTAACCGAAGGGGTAATTCATCGGAGGAGTTGGTGGAGGAAGTGGTGAATAGCCATGGCCAAGAGGAGGAGAACTGGTCAGGAGATGGAGACGAAGTTTGGCGAGGAGGGGGAGAAATGGGTTAGACAAAATCTAGAGAGATGGAGGAGCCCTTTTGGGATTATGATCGAACCATTTTGGGTAAAAACTTAGTTTATAAAAGTATGTATATAAACTAAGAACGTTTTTTTTTTCACTTCCAATTTTTTTTAATTAATTTTAATTTTTTTTAAAGATTTTCCTATTCGTGCTGCGTTGGAATGCCTTGGGCCCAACGCACAATTTCAAGCCCAATGCCACACCTTCGGGCCCAAGCATCACCCCCGAGTCAAAGATGCAGGCAACGCCGACTACGCAACGCATGGGAGGAACTAGGAAGCGAGCTACAACGCCGCCGCCGACGACCACCACCACTTGAAATAGGGGGTGAAATAGCGGGCCACTTGAGAGAGGTAGTATGAACATCGGTGCTAGAAGTCGGGTGTTGAAAGGCCCAAATCAGGGAGATGAATGGATGTACACGAAATCGGTGACCGCGACACATCGACCACTACGGCGACGACGCCGACAACAACGGGGGAGGCAAGACAGTAAGCGGCGAGGCCAGACACCGGGCAGGGCCGGACCTGAGATTTAAAAGGCCTGAGGTGAGATATCAAATTAGGTCCTTGGTTCTTAAAATAATCAATTTGTTATCCAAAAAAAAACCCATTAAAATCACATAAAATTTAGTAAAAGTATCGATTTGTTTCCCTAATTCCTTGCTCACATAATATTTAAAGTGGGCTGAATCTATATTTAAAGTGTGTTGAATCTATAATTATATTGAGTTTGGGCTTGGTGGGAGTATAAACTATTGGGCCCCTTAAAATTGTTGGGCCCGAGGCTCTTTGGCCTCGCCTCGGGTCCGGCCCTGACACCACGGAGAAGATAATGAAGGCGAAAGCGGCGAGTCGAAAGCCGAGAAATGCTAAAGAAGCCAAGGCTCGACCACAAATCATGCCCAGGCCAGGCAAGGATCGAATAGAGGCAGAATCCGAACGAAGTGAAGCCGGATTGAAGCCCCTAGATGTGATAAGGGAGGAAGATGAACACATCGAAGGTTGTCGAGGATGGATAACCCATCAATTTGGGAGCGCGTGGGGCAAAAGTCCCGGCGCATTTTTTTTTATTAGGTAAAAATTCGATGGTCAGACAGACCTGACTCATCGAGAGGCCGACAAAGTCGGCAGACGGCGAATCGTCAAGCGTACAACCTAACAATACAGAAAACAAGCAAATTGAAATAAGCAGAAAAAGCTCTACAACAAGATGACTCAAGAAGACCAACTCCCAACAAAGCTGAAGAAGTCGCTGAAGGACGAAAACAAACACCACCAACAGTGGCACCGCGGGCCAGCGGTAGAGTAGGACTCTATCTTCTGTGGGTAGTGCAGACGAACTCCAAGGAAACTCTATCCTGGATACGGGGTCGCCCTGAGCGCACCACCTCGACCCCATCCAGTCCCGACTCCAAACTCCAAGCCCTTCAGCCAAGCAGAAGACCTCCTAGAAACATCGGAAGCAAAGCCGCTAGCTGCTCGAACAAAACGCCAACAAGATTTCCTCTACAAGAAAATAGTCAGGCCCGTGCGAGATTTAATCAAACCCTTTCGGGTGGGTTTACTCAAGCCTTTTCGGGATTTAAATTGACCCTTTCGGGATTTAAAGGCCCTTTCGAGTTATATAAAAATAATATTTTTGTTTTTATTAGGAAATAATTCGAGGGTCGGACATACCCAATACCTCGAGAGGCCGACAAAGTCGGCAGACGGCGAACCGTCTAAACGTACAACAAACAAAGCAAGAAAAGAGGTGAAGTACAAAGGTGGGAAACACACAAATACAGTCAAACCAGCGAACCTAACCTAACAAAGCTGGGAGCAACATAGACTAAGAGTCGACGCCAAGCACCACCAAGTAGTGACACCTCTGGCCAGCGGTACACAGTCCCCGTGGGCAGTAAAGACGATACTCCAAGGAAATTTCCGTATCACGGAGTCGCCTCGATACACACCGCCTCAATCCCAGCCAGACCCGACACCGGACGCCAGAGACCCAGCACAGATAAGGAGCGCCAAGAACAACCAGATTCGCGGCCACGAACCACCCTAGTAAGAAGCACTAAGAGACTCTTTCGGGATACCTTCTTTGATCACAGCCAGGTAGTAGTAGAAGTACTTGAGCAACAGAAAAGCAAAAATGGCCCTTTTAAGTACTTTAATATGTGGAGTCAAACCGAAGATTTCCAAGATCTGATTAGTGAGCACTGGACTTTCTATGGTAGAGGCTCTGAGCAGTATCTCCTCTGTAAGAAATTGCAGAATCTTAAGAAGCCCCTGCAGAACCTGAATAGAACACAGTACTCCAACATCACTGACAGGGCAAAACAGGCTGAGGTAGACTATGAGAGGGCCTTTATGGAGCTTAGAAATGATTCTTCATCTCCTGAACTACTACTGGAAATGGAAAATGCTAAGAAAAAAGCTAATAGACTGAAAGAAGTTGAATTCAAATTTCTCTCCCAGCTTGCTAAAACTAAACATATTTTTGAGGGAGACAAATGCAGTGCTTACTTCCATGGTCTTATGAAAAAGAACATGAAGAGAAACCATGTGAGTTCCCTACTCAAGGAGGATGGTCTGGAAACTCTGTCACTTAATGAAGTTGCTGATGAATTTGTGAAGTTTTATAAAGGGCTCTTGGGTACTGAGAAACAGACTATGGATGTCAATCAGAGATTTATAAGAGAGGGAGGTGCTATATTGAGTACAGATAGACATACTGAACTTACAAGAGCAGTTACAGAAGATGAAATCAAAAGTGCCCTATGGAGTATTGGGGATGACAAGTCTCCTGGGCCGGATGGGTTCACCTCAAAATTCTTCAAGGATACTTGGACTACAACAGGAGATCAAGTAATCAGAGCTGTGATGGAATTCTTCAGAACCAGCTGATGCGGGACCATTCAAGACACCTTCGGATGATGTCCTTATCAAGAGGAAGAAGAAGGCTCCACCATGGGAGAAGGTCCAAAGGTGGAAGCTTGGCGTTTTTACATTCGTTCAGCAACTTGACAGCTTTTCGACGTCTCTGTAAAATGGGTCGTACGGATTCAATATTGATCGGATTGAGGCGTGCCATACCTTGTTGGAACGAGGACGAAGAGATCTACAACTTTGTTGTTGAAGGTTTTTCCAGATTCGTCCTATAGCTTGGCCGAAATCCACATTCTTTGAGCTGCTGCTGGTTTTGACGGGATTTTGTTAAGTTTTGGAACATTATATTTATTTCCTATTTAGTATTTCTTTTACTTAAGTTATTTTAGGAAACTTTAAGGTTATTTTAATTAATTACTATAGTTGTTAGTTTTATTAAAATCAGCCCATTCGGCCCTAGTTAGGTCTATATAAGCCGAATGCCTTCTTTGTAATCATTCACGTTGAATTTTATGAGAAAAACTCTCTTTTTGTGTGAAACACAATGAGTGTTTGTCGATTGAATAGAGCTGTGCTCTTCAATTGCAACTATTGGTATTGATCTAGCTTGGTTTGCTTTGTGTTCATCAACTTCGCAAGACTTGGTGATCCTAGTATCCAGGAGCCCCCTCCTTGTGCCTTCAAGTTGTCCGCTTGATTGTGTAGGGTTGTAGAGGCGGGTTGTGTAGTCATTGGTATTGGTTCCTACCTTCTACGGAAGCCTGGGGTCTTTATCTTGTTCTGCATAGATCGTTTCAGTCCTTATCGGTCGTGTCTTTCAATTCTTGCATTTGAATTTCGAGTCTTTATTCCTCTTATTTCGAGTCTTGCAATCTGTCCTTTGTCGACATCGAGTAACACGCTGTTCTTGGTGTTCTTGTTTGAGTCTTGCTGCGTTCTTGCTTAGTCTTGGTCGAATCTTGACATTCTTGTTGAGTTTCTTTGAGTTTCTTGAGTCTTTCTTTGTTGCGTTCTTGTTTCTTGTTTAGTTCTTGCTTGTTGTCGAAGATCGGACCATTACACGGCTAACCCCGTATTACCAGCAACCTTCTCAAACAAACCAATCACACCTCCATAGCCTTGATTGCCAAAAGTCCCAATGCTAAAGCAGTAGGTGATTTCAGGCCCATCTCCTGCTGCAATGTCTCTTACAAAGTGATAACCAAAATTCTCTCTGCTAGATTGTCCCCTATCCTGAAATCCCTGGTTTCTCCCGCCCAAATTGGTTTCATTGAAGGAAGAATTATGAATGAAAACATTTTCCTTCTTCAAGAGCTTATTAGAAAATACACTAGGAAGAGAATTAGTCCTAGATGTATCCTTAACCTAGATCTTAAAAAGGCCTATGATACTATTTCCTGGAAGTTTATTGAGAAAATGTTAAAGAATCTGAACTTTCTTACTCAATTCATACAATGGATTCTTGAATGTATTTGTACACCTACATTTTCGGTCAGTATTAATGGGTCTCTCAATGGATACTTCTATGGTAAAAGAGGTCTGAGACAGGGTGACCCCATCTCCCCTCTCATTTTTGTCCTCTCAGTGGATTATCTCTCAAGAATTCTCAGATGCAGGTCAAGGCTACCAGGTTTCAAGTTCCACCCAAAATGTGAAAGGCTACAAATAACACACTTGGCTTATGCAGATGATCTGATTCTAATGTCTAGAGGG
This sequence comes from Persicaria maculosa, assembly GCA_963922045.1. NCBI lineage: Eukaryota > Viridiplantae > Streptophyta > Magnoliopsida > Caryophyllales > Polygonaceae > Persicaria > Persicaria maculosa. Next base: position 20,742,735 of record OY998259.1, on the reverse strand, counting down.
GATAAATCTTCTATGAATATCTTACTGGATGCCCTAAATCATTTTACTGAGGTTTCAGGTCTTGAAATCAGTACAGCCAAATCTTCCTATTTCATTGCTGGTGCCAAAGATGAAGACAAGGCCTTTTTGGCCTCCAGATCTGGGTTCTCACAAGGATCCTTCCCTTTCAGATACCTGGGTATCCCAATATCTTCAGGGAAGCTTACTATCTCTCAATTCTCCCCATTTCTGGATAAAATCTTGACTAACATAAGCTATTGGAATTCTAAAACCTTGTCATATGCTGGAAAAGTTGAACTCATCAAGACTGTGCTTCAGGGTATTAGTGCTTTCTGGTTTTCTATACTGCCCCCTCCATCCACTTTGATAGATAGAGTTAATAGCTTATGTGCAAAATTCCTTTGGAAATCTCATCGTATTAAATGGAAAGATGTTTGTTTACCTAAGAAGGAAGGGGGTCTAGGATTGAAAGATCTTAAAACCTGGAATAATGCTTTCATGTCAAGAATGCTTTGGGACATTGTTAGAAAAAAGGACAGTTTATGGATAAAATGGGTTCACCATCAATACTTACAACAAGGGGATGTTTGGAGTTGGCAAACTCATAATAAAAATGACTCCCCTTTGTTGAAGAAAATTCTTGCCATTAGAGATGCCTTGCTAACCTCTACAGGATCTATACATGAAGCTACTGCAAAGTTGAACAACTGGAACCTTCGAGGGAAATACAGCATTGAAGCTGCCTACAATTACTTCAGAAGAAGGGCTAATCCTCCTCCATGGTCGAATGTGGTATGGGATAGAATGATCAGCCCTAAACATGCCTTCATTCTATGGTTGGCAGCTAAAAGGAGATTGGCTACAAATGATCTAATCAAAGGAAGGGAAGTAAATTTAACCTGTCATTTATGCAATCAGAATAATGAATCTCATGAACACATTTTCTTCTCTTGTAACTTCTCCTCTACTGTTTGGTCTCAGGTCAAGGCTTGGCTTGGAATATGGAGAGGAATGGGATCAATCAAAAGTGGACTTAAATGGTTAAAGAAGGAAGCAAAAGGCAAAGGTTGGCACTCCAAAGCAAAGAGAATTGCATTTGCTGCTACTATCTACCTCATTTGGAAGACAAGAAATGAAAAGGCATTTGATGAAACAAGCAAGAGTGCTGAGCAGATTGTCCACCTTATCAAACAACATGTCTACAAGGCCCTCTCCCATGAATTCTCCCTTCACTTCACATCATCAGACAGTCTACAAAATGGATTGGGCACTACTGCTGACACGACAATTCATTTCTGAAGACAAGTCCAACTACTCCGAGAAGGCTTGAAGCATTGTTCTTTATCATGTAACCTTTTGTATATTCAAACTTCTGATAGCCTCGTCATCCTCTAGGCTGTGCCTTGGATGAAATTTTGTTCATATGGACTTGGATGGAGTAGTAGGAATATAGTTCAGGTGTGCTAAGGATGTGTTGGTGTAAATCTCTTGATGGCCGAGCCGAAGGGAGATTTATACTTACACATCCTTAGGGGTGGGTCCGACTTCTGATAGCCGTGGCTTGAAGAGACAGGAGTTACCCCGAGCTTTGCGCTCAACACACCCATAGACCGGAGCAACTTCAAAACTGCTTCGTGATTTTGGTAGGCATGGACGAGTGGGCTTCTCACTTGTTCCTTACTTATGCTCACTGTAAATACTTTCTTTTCTTGCAATATATTAACCCTTGAAATCAAAAAAAAACAAAACTAAGAGACCCTTTCAGGATTTTATTAAAGCCCTTACATGATTTATTTTGGCTCTAATCGGGCAGGTTTGATCAAAGGAATGAATAGAAATATATAAATCTAACCAATTAGAAGTCCGATTTATATATAAAGATCCATTCCCCATTTTTTTTTTTAATTTAGGTTTTTCCCCCAAATTGGGGCCAAGATGCACAGGGCGTGCATCCACAATTTGCACTTCAGGGCAGCCTGAAACCGCCGGCGGCGGAGAGGACACTAGGGCGCCCAACCAACGACGGCGCCCAACCACCACGAAGAGCAGGAAGCCGGCATGGAGGAGACCACGAGCGAGAGGAGGAGAAGGCGGCTAGGAGGAAGCCGGCGAGCCACGAAGACCAGACAGCGCCCTATAGCCCAAATTGACAAACATACCAGTGAATACGGAGGTTGCGGACCCAGACACAACCACCAAAACAAGCCAATTGGGATTGAGGAGGGCGGATTCGAAATCTAGGGTTAGAAAAGGGCTAAGAGCCACGATAGGAAACGCGGATCACGGGAGCCATAGGGTGACGAGGGAGGTGTGAAGAATCAAGGTGGTGGTCGGAGGGTGACAGTGGTGGTTAGAGGTGACGGTGGTGACGGAGTTGCGGGGTGGAGGGCTGACGGGGTGTTGGGTTAAGGGTGAAGAAAGAGAGTTTCTCTCTCCTCCTATTGTTCCTATACCTACGGATACGATACTTTTATGATACTCCAAGACGTGTGTAAAAATAAGATATATATATATATATATATATATATATATATATATATATATATATATATATATATATATATATATATATATAGGGGTTGGTTCCGGTGTACTCAACTCTTAACGTGTATCATGTACTCAGAAATTATTCATCTATTTGTTCATGATTATTCATCTGTTTTCACGTAATTATTCATTTGTAAAAAATGTAAATTTTATTCTACTGAATAATCGCCCAATACCACTGCATAATTTCATTCTACCGAATAATCTCTCAATACCATCGAATAATCAGAAGTTACTTTTAATCTCTAACGTTGATCTTCTTAATTCAATGGCCCAGATTTGTGTACATGATACACGTTAAGGGCTGAGTACATATAATCCATACTCTCTCTCTCTCTCTCTCTCTCTCTCTCTATATATATATATATATATATATATATATATAAGGTATAAACCATTCAAAAAACAAATAAAAAACACAGAAAGATATTATGTAATTATTTGTTAATTGAATAATTATTTTACTATTCTTTTCCCGTCCTTGCTAGTTGCTACGCAAGTTTTTTTTCCCCTCGTCCTCCTTGAAAACGGGCTGCCCTGGGCCCAAGGAAATGCCTTGGCCCAAAGCACGAGCCCGAATCAAGGGAGGAAAGACAGAAGCCACCCTTGCAATGCAAGGATCAACCGACAACCTAGGCCGGCGGCAGAAGGGAGGGTGAGGCGGCCAGGATTCGATGGCGAGGACAACGAAAGTCGTAGAGAACGTCAAGAGGAACCAAACGTGACCGAACCGGGACCCAAAAACAATGCCGACAGAGGCGAATCTGGGACCCGAACAACAACGGACGGGTAAGTCGACGAAGCACCAGAAAAGGACCCAAGAAGAAGCAAGAGGGAGCCTAAACCGGGAACGAGGACCACAACTCAATACGATACAAGGCCGAATATAGGGTAGCCGGCGACGACAGTCAAGAACGCCCGACAAAGGCATCTTTCGACCCCAATAGGCCATCGTCCAGTCGGGAACGAAGCGACGAGGGGGAGTTGGGCGACAGATTGTGCAACCGTAGACCTGATTCCAGGCCGGATTCGAGAACGCCCAATTGAGCATGCCGGCACCTCCAACCTCGGGAACCGGAGATTTTCCGCTTCCTAAAATTTCTCCAGGCTTCATCTTTTACAAATTTTGATCACCATCCCTATAGAACAAGGAGAACAGCCAAAGGCAAGATTTTCGAGACCCCCGAAGGGGTGTTTTGGGGCTCCCGAGGGAGGTTTTCCATGGATCTTTACTTTTAAAACAAAATAGACTCACAAAGTGCAACAATCAAGACCAATATATCCGGATTTACACGGGGCACTGAGAGGAAATCGAAAGAAACAACGCCCTCGGTGCCAGAATTGTTGAATGAAGGAGTCCACCTGGCGGCGACTAGGCGAAGGAGGTAGGGGTTTACTCGCTCATATGGAGGGATGACTATGTGAGAGGAGTTTAGCAATTGAAAGATTGAAATTTTCCGGCGTGTTCTTTTTGCCCTCTGATGGGTTAGCCGGGAGGTGAAACATCCACCAAAGTGACCAAACAAAAGCTTTATACAGTAACAATTTATTTTTATTTTTTCGAGATTTATGGAGTCAGACTTCTTTTTAAAAATAAGTCTGACTTGGACGGGAATGAATTCAATTGGGAGGGTTGAATTGAATTGGGGCTCGGGCTCGGGAGTGACGGGACTGCTCTGCTCGGGAAAAGAAATTTGACTCTGATGGGATTGCCCACTGCCCAGTTTTATATTTCCCGTAAACATAATGATGAAATATACAAAATCTAAAAATAATCATAATTTATTATTTTGCGTTTATCTATAATATTAATATCTATGTATCTACTACGGAGTACGTATAATATCTTTTTACCCAAAAAAACTACGTATAATATCTATAATAATAGTAGTAGTCGTCTTGACCCAAAAATAAAATAAAATACAATAATAATAGTACTAGTAGAAGCAGTAGCAGCAGTAGGAGTATTACGAAGAATGCTGCAAAACTTGAAGATTTTGTTTTTTCTCTCTCATTAAGTTTTCCATTTTAAAGAAAACTTCACCTAAAATCTCTCTCACTTGCCACAATTAGAGTTTTTTCTTTTTATTAATTGATTGCTTTTTCCATTCATAAATGTTTTTATTTATTTTAAGGACCATCTACAACCTCTTTATCCTAAAATGTATTTAAAAACATTTAATTATCACATTATTTCTAAATATTAAGATCAATTAATTTAAACTCTAATAAATACAATAGTATTTAAATATTTTTCAAAATATTTTGTAAGTATAAAAAGTATTTTTCTCAAATTTTGCAAGAAAATATATATTTATGTGATGTTATTTATAAAATTCAAATTTGACATTGTTTACTTTTTATCCACGGATAATTGTGTGATTCATCATTTTCTTTTATTATTTTAACACCATGATTAACAAATAATTTTATGATTATTTAATTTAATTTTACTAATATAATTTATAAGATTTCTTTAAACGGGTTCCTAAAATGTTTAGCACAACCCTGAACTCGGTGGTAATAGTTAATGTCTCCCAACTTAACATATGCTAACCTTCGCCTTTGACTCCATTAAACCATATACTATAATTAAAGTTTGATTGTTATTGGATGCTCCATTGTGCATTATCCAAATATTTTTTTTATCATGTTAGATAACTACATTTAACAAGCTGTGTCATCATCCACATCTGAAATTATACTCCATATATATATATTTTTTTTGACCAAAAGTCTGGAGTAGTTACGAATATCATTTGCAACAAATCATTTCCAATTTTCCAGTACATAATTACTGATATCATTTTTACGTCAAAAAAAATTACTGATATCATTTCCCTTTATTTTTTCCCCCACAGCCCACTTTAAAACGCCACCGAGAGATGAGAGATGGCTGATTGACCCGATTTCCGTTCCAGCAGCCCCCGACTCTCTTTCTTTCTCTGTTGTCAGCCGTAACAGCATTTGAAGAAGATGTTTCAGTTTTCGCTTCGACGGGGTAAGCACTTTGGAATCTCTGGACTCCTGATTTGCTGTCGATCTCTTTACAAACGTATCCCGTTGATGTGCTTTTGTTCAATTCTTGCTTCGATGGAGTGACAATTTTGGATGTCATTTTACCTCCAGATTTTGGTTTTAATTTCAATCCTAACTTTTGAATTCAATTCGCTGTGCTGTTTTTCGGAATTTGTTCTAGCGGCAAGCATCAAATCGCTGCGGCCGCAAGCATTTGCTCTGAGGAATTATTGCTACTCAACTGCCGCCGAACCTTCTCAGCACCGCAAACCTTCGGTAAATGGTTTATTTATTTATTTATTATTGTGCATCTTCTGCTGCCGATTATTTGGGAGTATGCTAGGTTAGTTCGGACTGTGGTGAGATTGGGGTTTCTCTGGTGTAGTTGTTCTTTGGTCGGGATCCGTCATTGAGACTTGAAGAAAGGAGAAAGGTATGGAATGTGAAGACTGAAGAGTAGGGATTGGATTGCTTTAATGGTGGATTAGAACTTCTAATTAAGCGGTGCCTGCTAATCCTTGGATCCAAGTAGAGACTTGGATACTTTTGTGAAAGTATATGAACTGGTCATGCTGTGGACTGTATGAGCATGTAGACTAATGCCTATTATGGTCTTTGTTATGGTCAAATTTCTTGATTAAATAGTCCATAAAAGATTACTGTGGCATAAAAGTTTGTTGGAAGAGAAATAATGGTGGCATATCCTTCATCGAGACCTTGGTCTTCCGCTTCAACTATTTAAAATCCCCTCTTAATTGTTCTGTTAGCAAGGATAAATTGTGGATGGAAAATCCTGTGTGATTAGATCTCCAGATTGTTGCTTACATCAAATACCTCTTAGCTACTTGACGGGGCTAGTTGTTCTTGTTTTTTTCAGACCTGATCATAATATTGCCATGTAAAATACCCAACTAGAATTTAGTTCTGCAAGATTTTAAACTTCTCAGGAAACTTATGAACTAACTCTAAACCTTGACTGTTCAAGAATACATCTTATTTGTCTTAACCCTTTTCCTGTTCCACACCCAAAATCTTATCTAAGGATTAAGGAGCAGCTGCATGAATCACTTCTGATGATCAGCTATGAACATCCATGGATTGGATAGTGCAATACATGAAATACAAACTGCATCTCACATATCCCGTTATCTTTAACTAGTTTTTTCTGAATGTTTTGATTCAATTGAGATTCCCAATGAATCTTAGTTCATGATACTCTTGGTTGAACTTGAAGAAGTGCTATTTTAAATTTTAAAATGATACTTGGCACACAGCCTTCACCTATTGATTGCCCTGCTGAGGGCGTTGTATAAAACAAATTGCATGCTGAGTACTATTTTGTATCCAATTTTGAGTTTTGAGATAAGATACCATTCGATGTTGTCCATTTGTCAGAAAGTTCCGCTCCTGATTGGCGGTAGATTTGTTGAATCACAATCATCTGAAGCCATTGATGTTATTAATCCGGTAATCTCATATAAAGCTTTGCACCTCTTTTTTTACCATTATGTCATTGACCTAGTCACTTCATAATACTCAGTGTGTTTTGTTTGCATGATTGTTGACATGATTCTTATGACTCCTTCAGGCAACCCAAGAAATAGTCTCTCAAGTTCCTTTAACTACACATGAAGAGTTTGAAGCTGCCGTTTCTGCCGCAAAAAAGGCTTTTCCATCCTGGCGAAATACACCAATAACCACTCGTCAACGTGTCATGTTGAAGCTTCAAGAACTTATCCGAAGAGACATGGTAGGTAACATTCACTGAGCTTTCCCGTCATAAATCTACATTCTTGAATTTTTAAAATTGTGGTACCTCTTTTTGCAGGATAAGCTTGCACTGAATATAACTACTGAACAAGGGAAAACACTGAAAGATGCTCAGGGTGATGTTTTTCGTGGATTAGGTGAGGGTTTATAAATGTATTTTTTGCTGTAGCAAACACACCTTCAAACAGTGTTTTGATACTCTGGACGTAAAACAATTTTTTTTCTTCTGTAGAGGTGGTGGAACATGCTAGTGGAATGGCAACTCTTCAGATGGGAGAATATGTTTCCAATGTCTCCAATGGAATTGATTCTTACAGCATTAGAGAACCCCTTGGTGTTTGTGCAGGGATCTGCCCCTTTAATTTTCCTGCTATGATTCCTTTATGGGTATAATCTTTATTACATCCTTGTCTCATTTGTTGTTGCTCTGATTGTCTGATTGATTATCTCTGTCAACATTGCCTCCTATCACTTTTTATTTTGAATGACAATCTATTCCTTTAGCCATAGGATTTTTTTTTCTTTTCATTGAAACCTAAATACATGGTCACTCATTCTTTGTGAAAGACTCTGGCTCAGTACGATAGATAACCGTCATTTGTAGATCGGATAACAAGGAATCCCGATTGATATAGGAATCTGCAATGCTTTCTGTTGAAAGATTTATGTAAACTATTTCTCCTATTCAAACAATCGCACATTCCCTTTATCATGTCCGTAATTATTAGAATCTTGATCCCGTCTATCATAAGACTCCAACATGACCACTATAGATTGTACATAGGATTTTAATAAATTTGCTAGGATCTTGTTTACACAACCTTGATTTTAATGAACCTGGTAGGTATTCTATTTTCCCTCTTTAATTTATTTCAACTCTCTTTTCCATCGTCAATCAATGGAACAATAGAAGTTATGAACTTGCCACTTGCATTTAGATTCAGCCCAACATGTTAAGTGATCATCATGTACTACTTGTTCAGTTGTTCCAAAAAGCCATTGATGAGACCTTCTCTACAATAAATGTTGGAGAGTTGGATTTTTCTCAATTGTTAGCTTTGTGACTAGATAAAATTTGCAAAATTGAGTGTAGAAGAATGGTAGTTCGTCAGTATCACCCGTTAAAAGGCAAATAAAATAACAGATGGCTTTTGGAAGTCGACGAGAAGAGATACGGAGATTTACAAGTGTGAATTGCTTGTGGTTAAGAGGAAAACCTTAGTCTACATGGGTAGGGCTTTAAATGAAGGGAAAAAACCCGAAGATGTATGATAAAGCATGTATAGAGGGTGGAGGACCCATTTTCTGAGAATGAATCCTGAGTTGTTTCTCGGATTGTCTACAGGGATTCAGGTGGAAAGCCCTGATCAAATATTGTGTAAAGGTCTAATCTAACTCTGTGAACCCTCACCTAGATATAACCCCTTCGGGATTTACCCCTACTATTGATCACGTTTTAGTCGCAAATCAGGTTTTGGCCTCCTACTACTGAGGGTTGAACAAAGTTCAGCATATATAGAACAAAGTTCAACAAAGTTCTTTGATTATTTGCAGCAGAGAAGCATAAGTAGTATCTATCAAGAAAGAGCTGTTGGGGAGTTGATTCCCTTGATGTCTTTTTATACTTTTAGACATAAAATATGGATCGAAAGCTTCTGTAAGGCATTAGTTATTTCAGCAGAGCATCTGTAGACTTGGAATTAGTCATTGATTAGGAAGAGCTGTTTCTTGCTATCTTTAGCGATTACAATGGCTTCATTTTTTTTGTATGTCTTCCCTTATCATCACAACTCTAAAATAAAGAATATCCCAACGTGAACGCTGGTTATGAGATTCCCTTTTCCTTTTTTTTTTTGTACAGATGTTTCCAGTTGCAGTTACTTGTGGAAACACATATGTCTTAAAGCCATCAGAGAAAGATCCAGGTGATTCTGTACTTTTCATAAGGGGGTTAATTTTGAATATAGTATAAACTTTAGGGAACTCATAGGCTTAAAATTATGGAGGTTAGTCTCTTGGTGAAAGGCGGTGTTGGAAATTATTCATGACGAACTATTACGATTCCTGATCAGAATCCTGCTATCCTAAGCTTGTCTCTAACCTTTAGTGTGCCATTACATTTTATTCTTTTGAATGGATTAAACCGTAAAGCAGAAACATAATCACTAACCTCTGCTCATTTGTGCTTCAACTTCTGAGGCTTCACCGACTATGTTTGCAATCAACTCCTCTAAAGTAACCCTGAAATTTCCCCCTTGTCAAACTCTGTCTGACAGCCTTTCATTCTTGTGTATTTTCTTATAATTTTCGTTTTAGTACCTAGGCTTTCCGTCCTTGTGCTCCTTCAAACTTGTGATTTTTTGGAAGTTAACGTGGTATGTGTTGTTTGGTAATTAGTAGTTTAGTACTGTGGGTGTGTTGAGCATGACTAAAATGCCACCGTATCACCACATGTTTTTCTTATTAGTAATCTTATTTGGCGTAATCAACTAAACATGTATCAACATGTCATGCATGCGCGACTCATGCCAAACACAACCCTACATGTTTCTATAGTTTTTCCCAGGCATTGGATGGTGGCGAGAAAGTAGTACCCGAGCAATATAGATGAGCTCGAGATGTACAAGAATAATCCATTGTAATCTTATATTCCTTCCCCTGTCAGTGTTTTGTAGAAAGAAAATACTGCATAATCTGAATCCTTTCTTTCTTTCTTTCTCTTTCCTTTTTTTTTTTAAATAATAACTGTATATGGTGTCACTGAAAGGTTCTCTGTTAGAATTTCAGTTTTTATGCTATTGTGTTTTCTTTCAGGAGCTTCTATTATGCTTGCCGAGTTAGCGATGGAGGCTGGTCTACCTGATGGAGTCTTGAATATCGTTCATGGAACCAATGTATGCTTTTAGTTTTGACATTGTTTGATCTCTTTATTCAGCTCTAATGATAATTCAACAATGAAATATGACAATAGCTCTCTAAAGTTAGATATCTAATGTAATTTTCTCATGTTTTGAGTTCTAAGGCACATCTTTTGTGATATTTTCTTACCAAAGTATATTCGAGGTTTATGTGTTGTTATTATTGTTCTGAACATTCGTTAATTATATTTTGTGGGGCTGGAACAGGATGTTGTTAATGCTATTTGCGACAATAATGATATCCGGGCTGTATCATTTGTTGGTTCAAATACTGTAAGTAACCTAGGCCTTTATCAGATGTTTCTATGCACTGGTTCAATGGTGTTGACTGTTTAAGTTTATTACAATTTTACATTGTTTGTTATGCATTCTTTCTTCTAACAGTTGTTCCAATATTCATTCCTTCATTTATGATTCTGTTCTCTTTTAAAACATGGATAACTGTAGCTGCTTTGTAGATGATATCTTAGCTCCAAGAACATTGACCTTAAGCTGTTGACTGGTATTACATGCGCGATTTGAGCTGGTCAGTTAGGTTTGGATGGATCACTCTTGTGTTTTGTAGTTTCAGGTTGGAAGTTTCTCGAATCTAGCCCTAAAATTCTTGGGTTGAGTTGGTTATTGGTTTTTCATTCTAAACCTAGGCCACATTGAGCTTTGGGTAATCTGGATTGGGAATTTGGGATGTTTCTGATTTGGGTCAAGTCTAGTGATTGATTCTAGGTTACAGGCTGGAAAATGCCTTATTTATCTAAAGCTAATCTACTTGGGTTGAGTAGGTCAGTAGTTTGGAATAGGTCGTGTTCTGCTAGGTTTACATCTTAGTGACACTATGTTCTATTGGATTAGGTCACAGAATCACAGATAATATATCCTGTTGTCTCTACAATCTGATTTCATGATTCTGTTGGATTTCTTTTTTCTTTTGCTAAGGTTTAGCTTGTGTTTGTATGTTTCTTAAAAAGGCCGGCATGCACATATACTCCAGAGCAGCAGCAAAAGGAAAACGTGTTCAGGTAAAAGCAGTTGATTTTTAATTACTTTGAAATTTTTTCCTTTCAAAACATTTTTTTTATATAATTATACGGAGCATTTGTTAAATAAGCTGACTTCCAGTCCCACTGTTGACAGTCGAATATGGGAGCCAAAAACCATGCAATTGTAATGCCTGATGCAAACATTGATGCTACACTAAATGCCCTTGTTGCGGCAGGATTTGGTGCTGCAGGGCAAAGGTGCATGGCACTTAGCTGTGTAGTGTTTGTAGGAGACTCCAGACAATGGTATTTAGCTCACCATCTTTCAATTTCTCTTGATCTAAAGTATTTGTTGTTTGATTACTTTCACATTTCATCTCTATGGTCAATCTAGCTTGTTTGTTGGGAATCTTGTTTATTTTGTTTTTTTGATTTGGGGAATCTTGTTTATATGATCGAAAACAGTTTGCTTGTTTGGAATCTTGTTTCTATGGTCCTATCATTCTATGTTCCATTATCTATGATTTTTACATTTTTTTAGGGACTTAGGTTGATAACAAGGGCATCTTGTTTATTTTATTTTTTGATTGGGGGAATCTTGTTTATACGATCGAACACAGTTTGCTTGTTTGGAATCTTGCTTCTATGGTCCTATCATTCTATGTTCCATTATCTATGATTTTTACATTTTTTTAGGGACTTAGGTTGATAACAGACTATGTTGATATTAAATGGCTTACAAATAAATATCAAGGTGGTATAGATGTGTCACACGACTCACACATATGGTGTGATGCCTTGTCCTACAAAAATGGTGCATTATTCTGATTTCTTACTGCAAGAGCATACATTCTTCTGTTGATGACATTGTCTTTGTATTTTTCTTTCAAGGGAAAACAAGCTTGTCGAACATGTCAGCAAACTGAAGGTCAATGCCGGAACTGAACCAGATGCAGACCTTGGCCCAGTAATAAGCAAGCAGGTATGTTGTAGATTTGCAAATTTTGAAGTTTCGATGTCCTGACATTCCAATAACAGATGTAATTGATCTTAATTGTAAGGTTGTGCAATAAAAGTAACTCTCTCCATATGAGATAATGTGACATGTCATGCTGTCAAACTGGTTGTTGATAAAGGGATTCCACAATCCACACGTCATGTTGCGAAATTATTGTAAGGGATTCCAAATATGTCGCAGCTGCCTTAATGAGGGATAGAATTAACTTACAAATAGCTTTCAGTCTTTCACTGTATCACAATTAATGTGCCATTAATCTATTAAACTTAGCATTTAATAATTGTTTTTTCATGCAGGCAAAGGAAAGAATATGCAAGTTGATCCAATCTGGGGTTGAAGCTGGGGCCAAACTATTGGCTGATGGAAGAGATGTAGTGGTTCCAGGTTATGAGCATGGTAACTTTGTTGGTCCGACCATCTTGTCTGATGTCACCACTGACATGGAATGCTACAAGGTGCGTTATTTCATGCATATCTGCTGCCTTGTTAAGTATAACGGTCTTGTTCGTGGCCTTAAGTTTTGCTTTTAAAATTGCGCAGGAGGAAATCTTCGGGCCAGTTCTTGTTTGTATGCAGGTATGTTGACAAATAACTTCAATTGCTCTATTACATGGTGCTTGACTTTGTGTTAGCAAATCACCTGTTTTTTTTTCCATAATCTTTGTGCAGGCTGACAGCTTGGAAGAGGCCATGAACATCGTCAATAGAAACAAGTAATAAACTGGTGAATTCTCTCAGTGGAGTAAAAATAATGCGGTTCTCATACCTTATATTATGGAATAACGATGTGTTTTGTTGCAGATATGGCAACGGCGCATCCATCTTTACCTCATCCGGTGCAGCAGCCAGGAAATTTCAGACGGATATTGAGGCTGGACAGGTAGTATCAAATTAACTGTTTGAAATTCACCATTCCTTTTAAAGCAAGTGAAGAGATTCGCAGGAAAGATCGTTGAAATGCAATAACATTACTAATAATTAAACTTATAGTTGCAAATTTGCAACGGTCCCATATTATAGATTATAGAAAACAACCACTCAAATAAAATAATGCACATTTTTTTTGTTAACTAAATAAAAAGTCAGTTTATTAAATAAGAACTTAATTAGCGGCAATTTAGTTTTCTTTATTACTCTTTTTGCTACTAACGTTTTTAATAGGCCACAAAGTTATCTCTCATATATTACGAAATTTATACTATCCTACATAAATAACACTCATATTTATATGCCAATGTTTAATGTTCTCAAAGTTCTTGAGCAGTTTTAATCTCATTTAACGTGCATCCCTTTTTTGCAAGGTTGGAATCAACGTCCCAATTCCCGTTCCTCTGCCTTTCTTTTCATTCACGGGGAACAAGGCATCTTTTGCTGGTGACCTCAATTTCTACGGTAATGCATCCCCTTCTTCATCTCCGTTTTACTCTGCTATTTCCTGCTTCAACTGTCATCACTGCACTGATAACGCTGTAGTATATAGTAATTCCCACCAGTATGGTATATTCGGCGCATGAATGTTTAGAAGTTGTTCATTTCAGGCAAGGCTGGAGTTCACTTTTACACGCAGCAGAAGACGGTGACCCAGCAGTGGAAAGATCTACCAGGTGGAGTGTCTTTGGCAATGCCCACTTCGCAAAAGGTTTGACCATGTACAAGTTTTTAGCTTTCTTTATGAAGAATAAATCACTACAGAAATGGTAGCTCTTTCTTTGCTAGATTTGGTCATGAAATTCTCTAATACATGGACGAAAAATTGCTGGGTTCATAGCGGACCGCATGGTTCTTGTAACATGTGTTTCATTAAAATAAAATGCAGCCTTTATTTTGCGCTTGATGGATTTTTAGTCATTTGCGCACGTTTTTCACTGAATAAATGGGACCTCATACGACCTCTGCACTTGGTCATTAGACTGAATTCGAACTTGAACCAGGGTCAGCATGGACCTCATTTGTCGACTTCGATATCTTGGTTGTGACTTGTGGTTCTGGATAGAAATGGGTGACCTTGCCTATTTTGAGCTTAATCTGTTGGTTAGGGAGAGTATAATCATTTACTGGGCTATTTATCTTTCGATTTTCTTGGTGTAAATTTTATGAGTTTTGTAAATTACGCTCAACATTAGAGCTTATACCATTTTTTTTAGGAAGAAGGGCTATTGTTTGCGATTTTCTGCCCATAGGTTTAGGGCTTGTGGATTTAGATTTTTTTAAGGGGATTTGAATGGTGTGTTCTTATTTGAATTTTGTTTTTAGAATTGAAACTCCCATTAGTGGCTTTTGCAGAATCAAAAGTGCAAAACTCAAACAATGTAGAGATAGACTAATCAAATGAAACAATGTGACGATTAATATGATTTAAATTGGCAATTTGGGGGTTTATTGTTAACTCCTAATATCTAATTAGAGTTTATGAACCTCTAGTTGTCTTTTTTATAAGTTAAGAGGCCAAAAAGAGGACACCTATAAGAAATTAATTTTTAGTCCACCGCGTGGAAATTATTTCCCTTGATAAATAATTCATTTATATATTATCAGTTGATCCAAGATTGGCATGGACTTTACCCATTGTTTATTACCACGGCAGGTTTACAAAAGTGAATGTCCTCAAACGGTACCAAAGAGAAAAAAATCAACTTTAGAATCTGTCAAAAAACTAGAAGTTGAGTGAATTCGAGAAAACAAATCAGCTGCCTTGTTGACATCTCTTTTAAATGTTGTACTTAATAGACACTAAACTAGGCAACCAACTATTTAATACGAGCGAACAAAGAACCCATTGTTTCTCGCCCCATTCTTCACTTTTGCACTAAAGACAATGTTGTATGAAATTGATAATCTCGGTTAGATTGTGTGACAAGCAAGAGAGAGCAAGCGAGAGCTCTAACACGAGGGTTGGAATAACGGAAGAAGGTAAAATCATTCATCTACGAAATAATAAAACCCTAACATGGTTGTTCTTTGTGATGTTTCTCACAACACACAAGTTCTTTGTGATGTTATTTGCTCATAAAATTACAATAGACAAGCAATCTGACTCCACCAAAACATGTGAGACCTAACATAGATATTTTTGTTTGTAACGTAATCCCATCTTATTGATTACTCATTTGTTGATTAATTTGTGCTATTTCATACCCTTGTAATAATAGACCCAACTTTGATTTATTTTTATTTTATTTTGGATAAATTCACTCTTATTGGCCACATAAATGAACTCTTACCCAACGACTCTCCATTGTTGTTTGTTTTGGGGTCACAGAATCACCATATATTATTTAAAGGCAGAACCGACTAGTCGACTACTAAACTTTGAATTTCAATATATGTCGTGTAATATAGGTCAAAAAGTCACCAAAGTGAAGCTATTGGCCTACTCTACAAAATATGTACGAAGGTGTACAGAAAATCGATGTTAATTTTGTGAAAATGTAAAATTTATAGGCTATATATGTTTTGTTTGTGAAAGCTTAAATCGGTCAACAACTAAGAAATTAAATTAAAGGGTAAAATCCACCTATAGTCCCTGAACTTTGATCAAATGTTCAAACGGGTCCCTGAACTTTATTTTTGTTCATTAAAGTCCCTAAACTTTGATACTTTGTACACATTTGGTCCCTCTGTTAGTAAATTTGTTAAATATATGTTAAATAATGATGTAGAATCAATGTATTTTGGTATATTAATGGAATAAGTTAGGTTATACACATGTAATCGGTTGGTATTTGTTTTACTAAAGTAAAAAAAATTATATTATATTAAAAATATATGTTTTTAAAAAATATTTTTTATAATAAAAAAAACTTTCTATTTTCCAAATAAATGGTATAATTTTCCGTTGATATTTTATTTTAAAGTATTTTAATGACCGAAAATTTCTTTTAAGAAAACTCTATTATATATGATGATTTTTGAGAAGAAAAAAGCTTAATTTTTTACTTTAGTAAAACAAATACCGGACAATTACAATTGTATAACCTAACTCATGTGATTAATACAAAAATACATTGATTCCATGTCATTACTTAACACATATTTAACAAATTTACTAACAGAGGGACCAAATGTGTACATAGTATCAAAGTTCAGGGACTTCAATGAACAAAAATAAAGTCCAGGGACCCGTTTGAACATTTGATCAAAGTTCAGGGACCATAGGTGGATTTTACCCTTAAATTAAACACTAAGCCCTTCTCTCTGTGTCAAAAATCTTTTTCTATTTTAGTTTCAACCAAATGAGTCCTAAATTGAAGAAGAGTTGTGTTTGAACTCATGTATAGAAGACACGAACAACCTCTCAAAACTATTTGATAATGAAATGAGTACTTCGTCAAGCTTATATATTGTTCAAGATATCTTTTCATTTTTCAACGTGGAACAACCACATTTCAACATCTTTCGCATATTAATTACTCTTTTGTAAATGTATAATATAATTATAACAATTGAAATAATTGTATAAAATACCCTACAAAATTCTAATTAAATACAGTAATAATAATAAATGTGGCATGATCAATGAGAGTATGAGACACGGAAAAGGAAATGATAGATATTTAATGACGAGTAAATAAGGTTTTCTTAATTCCTACCTAAAAAAAAGTTATATTAATTTTCTATTATTATAATTGATTTATTAAACAAACTAAATATGGAGTACTTATTTTAACACAACTCTCATCAGAAGAGACAATTGAGAGGGAAATGAATGGGCTTTAAAAAAAAAAAAAAGGGAAATGTATGGGATAAAAATAAAAGTACGAATTCAATTAATCAACTTGATGCATAATCACTAGCTACATGCCTACATACATTTGGAATTTGGAAGGAACTCCGGGGCAACAAAATTTAATAAAGAACCAAGAAAATAATATCTCTCTCTTTAATTATTTTGGAAGTGATAAAAGTAATATTTTGAGTTGCTATCACGACTCAAATATTGGAATACACTAATTGCATTGTGAAGGTAATATTGGATTCCACCCTACATTTGTAAGTGGACTACTGAATGTCATGCAACACTTAATTCCTAATAATGCACAATACAAATTAAAAGGAAAATGAATCATCAAACTTTATTTTCCATTGTTTCAAAAACTTACGTATGTATATTCATCCAACCACTTAATTTTTTTGGTGCTACTGATGCAACCACTTTAAGCCTGTCGATTATCAACTAGATAGTAACTTTGAGGGTTTGTACAAACATGTAAGTAATATTACTTGTACTAAAGAGTCACGCTACATGAGCTTCGACTAAGCACTAACCAATCAAGGATTTACATGAATGAGACTCGATGTTTAATTTAGTCGAGATCTTTTGAAAATGATCTACAAGCATGAACGCGATTGCAACGACTTGTGAGTGAAGCTAAGAGTGATACAAACACAATATCCATATCAGCTTTATATATTGATAGCAACATGCATGTGACTAAAGAGCCATACCAACATTTTTAAAGTATAGCAAAACTTTATAATTAAACCACTCTGCGCCGATTTGATAACATATCGAAATTCATTGGCTCAATAGTCCTCTTCGTCTAAAATTAGTTGCTAGTTCAACCAGCTATTGAATATTTACCATCCTAGCTTGTGGGTGTAGAGAATAGGGCTGGCACGGTACGGTACCATGGTAAATTTTCGATTACCACGTACCGTACCGATATCCCTCGGTATGGGATTTTCTGTACCACGTACCAACCGAATAGTGTCGGTACCGAAAGTATCGGTTACCGAATGTCGGTACCGTGGTAACCGAAGCCACTATTTTTATTCTTCGATTTTCGTTTTATACACTGTGGTAGCATCGGTACCGATGGTACCAATGGTACCGATGATACCAATAACAGATTCACATAATTCACATTCACATATTCTACCATCGGTACCGATGGTACCGATGGTGCATGATAGATTTTATTTTTTTTTTGAAAAAAAATAAATATACATTCGGTAACCACCGGTACCACGGTATTTGGGTTGCCCATACCGTTACCGTACCGACTACCCTTGGTACCGAGACTTCGGTTACCGATTCACTCGGTTACCGACTTCTTGGTACCAATGACCTGTTGGTACGGTTGGTAATCGGTTGGTATGGTAATTTTACTACCACCGCCCAACCCTAGTAGAGAAATGCAAAAGCCATTTTATAATTTCATACAAGCAATAATTAGGGCAGTTGCTAGACAAAATATTAACTAATTAGGCAACTTGAATTAGAGATTTAAGCAAAAACGAAGCAAATGTATACGAAAGTTTCCATTTAGTAGATTGATGGAGACCTTTCTATATAGTTGTATGATGTATCCAAATGAAGTCATGATCCATAAGGAGCTTCAACAATTTGTACTTAGTTATACATATAGGTCCCTATTTAGTAAATCGATGGACTGTGATGAGGACGGAGTGCATATATATATATATATATATATATATATATATATATATATATATATATATATATATATATATATATATATATATAGGGAGTGGTTCCAGAGTGATTTTTTTTGTATAATAAAAATAGGGTAAATATTATTTTCATTAAAAAAAACTTGCACATTTGGGTCAAAACATTGGACATTATATAATATGTGTGATTTTTTTTTGTATAATAAAAATAGGGTAAATATTATTTTCATTAAAAAAAAACTTGCACATTTGGGTCAAAACATTGGACATTATATGAAGTGGCAGAGCCAGGATTTGATTTAGGGGGTGCTAAAATTTTTTTGTGAAATATGTTTTGTTTGTGTATACTTGTTAAGAAGATTTTTTATAAAAATATTGAAAAAACACTATAATTTTTATTTTTTTTAATGATTTTTGTATTTAAATAGTTGAGAGTAACCAAAAAAATAGAAGAGAAACAAAAAATATATAAAAAATCACGAAGAATTACTTTTAAAACAATATTGAAAGAAGATTAAATGAAATTTAAACATAAATATGACATTTTTAAATGAAATAATTGATAGAAATAAAAAACATAGAGGAGAAATCATGAAAAATTAATGATATAGTAAAACAAATAAAAAGTGAAGGAATTGAGATTTGAACCTCAAGAAAAATTAATGGTATAAAAAGTGAAGGAATTGAGATTTGAACCAAAGACCTTTTAATTCTTCTTCTCTATTTTCTTTCTTCTTTTACCACTTGAGCTAAATAGCAATCTAGTTTCAAATATCATTTAAAGATGTTATATAACCTTAAAAATACTAAATATATGCAAAAAACAAATTATATTTTTTTCCACGGGGGGTGCTCGAGCACCCCCTAGCTCCGCCCCTGATTATATGTTCATCATTTTTACCTGAACTTCTATTATTTTAAAAACATTACACATTTTATAATTTTTATGTGCGTCTTTTTCTCTCAATCAATACGTGTATTATCCTCCCATGCATTCTTACTACAAAGTCCCTTCTCACTTGATAGATACAGATATTGTTATCTTGCTAAAACAAATTCATAAATTCTCGGTATCTCGATCAGGATGTTAGGACTCGTGCTGCTGCTTTTATTTTTACTAGACTTAGCTTTATTATCACTAAGGGAGTGGGTACCCATATAATATCTCGGCTACCCACTAATTTCTTATAAACTATAATTATTGTGCCGTAAAAAAAAAGATATAGTTGAAAAACAAGGTTGTAGCTATATTTTTATCAACATAAAATTCAAATTGCCATATAAGATATCCATATCATTTACAAGTCCTAGCTGCATACAAAACTAATGAAGTTATAATAGTTGAAACTTTTTTTTTAAATCAATATATATAATTCAATTCAAATTGGTATATAAGATCCATACCATTTAATTTGTCGTAGTTGATCGATAGGTACGTGAAACAGATATAAAAATGAAATTGAGCGTGCATAATTAGCTAGGGTGAGACAATTCAGTAAGTGATTCACCCATCTTTAAAGTGGCTTTTCCTCTTTTACACACCCAATCACAAATATGAGAAATATATATATATAAGAAACAAGTAGTTTTTCTTGACATCACCTTGCTAACGTACTCTTAACTCACTCTTTAGCTCTCATTTTCCTTTACTTTTTTATTTTTAATTACCCAAGAGCTAGCTAGCAAACAATGTTGTTTTTATGTAAGCCATATGGTATTAAAAAAAAATTCAAAGTGATTTATAAGTAATATCAATGTCGATCAATAAGTTATCGATAATATTTTCGAAGGCTTAAGAGAGAATAACTGATGGTTTAGATAAGCGCTCGCAAAGGGTTTGAGCTTTTCATATAGTTACATAGGTAACTAAAAACCCAACTTTATATATAACAGGATTTCGAGTGTTTAAGTGGTGTCTAAATTGTGTGTTACATCACTTTCATATATTTTAGGGCATATTTTACTTACCACATCTAGTTTGAGGCTATTTTATAAAATCACCAATAGAAATTGAAGTTCATGATCACGGTCGTTATGACTCACCAATCATATTCATTTTATCCTTTCTAAAACATTAAAAAAACATGAAATATTCTAAGTACCCAAGAGTTTTTTTTCCCTATTATGACACTACGTACAGATACGCCAAGCGTAAAAATACTATCTTAACATAGTAAAAAAAAAATCACATACACTTTATTAATCCTTCCTAACATTGAGCTGGATAAATATTGAATTTGTTGTATTTTTCCATCTCCGTCGTCTCTTATACTATGATTTAGTGATTTTGTGCAAAATATCAAAAATAAGGGATGTTTTTGTGAATATCTTTTATACAAGTCACCGGCCCACCGTCCTTCGAATTCTCTAAACTTGTTGATCTAATGAGGTTGATTTCTTTTTAAATTAGGTAATACTGTAGTTAATAAGCCCATGCCTCAAAAATAATTAACTATCCAACCCCGCCCTTTAATTTTCCCAATAAATAAACAAAAGTTTAATTTTATACACAAAACTGATTCAGTTTTGTGTATTAATTAGTAAGGGGAGACTGGAGAGTTTATTCTTTACCGTATTTGATCTATAAATCAATTAATTAAAAAGAAAAAGGAAAAAATAATCATCTAATTTATTTACCTTTTTGGTCTACAGAGATAGAGAATATATCTCATCAAAAAAAAAAAAGAGATAGAGAATATAAATATATGGGGTCAAAATTTTTAAATATGGGACCAATTGAAATTTGTGGCCCTTAATATAATAAAAAAAATATATTTATGATCTATGAATATGGCACTATTTTACGTCCACATTCAGCATCCCTAGCTGGCTACGATCAACAATTAGGCAATTTTTAGCCCAAATAAAAGGGTGTTTTTCAGCCAAAAAAAAAAAAACAAAGAAAAAAAACAATTAGGTGGTGTTTTCTTTTTACTTTTATTTTTCCAACGTCCACATTCAACTAAGCTGATTAGTGGTTTCTAACCCAATTCCCCCTTACCCAGGAAAGTGGCCCATGGGAGAATTTCAACCTTCTAAACCATTTCTAAAACCACTATAGAGTCATTAATTATTTAAGAATATAAGAAATCTTTTTCTTTTAATTTAGAATGTAGGAGATATTTGAGAAACACTTCTTTGGTTATTGTGAAGATTATGAGTATAATATACTATAGTAATGTTTTGAAATCAATATATAATATATAAAATATATATGGCAAGAGAATATATAGATATGGGGGTGGAATATCTAGATTAATGTGACAAGATTAAAAAATGATATCTTACAAAATATATATGCTTAAGTTTTTCAATAGAAACTAAGCTAGTAGTTTACTAAATAGGAACATTAATGATACATATGTGAAAAGAAGAAACTTTGAATCTTTCAAAGACTTCACATTATGTTATTATAAATATAAATAATTGTCAAAATCACCATAGGAATAGTCACTTCAAGTTCAAACCAAACCAGAGTCTTGATCAATCTCATAACAATTACTCAATTAGTATCTTGAAATAATACCAGAAAGTAGGAGATTCAATAAAGCAATAAATTCCGAACCTGAAATTTCACCTCTACCATCCCATATTATCACACATCATAATATCATATATTCGGGTCATGGTGTTTTTCCCCCAAACCAGGATATTAAGACCATCCACATGCAATAGTTTTGATTCAGATGTACATATTTGTATAAGATGTGTAAAAATGCACCTCATTTTTTAAAGTAATTTTACACATCATTCAGATACAATTCAGTTAAAACTAAAAAGAAAATAAAATCATAAATAATAAACCAATGAAATTGTCTTGCTTTTTGTAAAAGTTTATGCACATGAGATGAGGGAGATAATGTGCTCAAATTTGCACCTTATATGTTCAAATGTGTACATTTGAACACACATAAAACAACCACTGGAACTAAAAAATATCTAAAAAATAAATATTTACATACAACCATTATGGATACCGGATAGTCTAAAGGAAATCGTACAATGTACTAGGTGTAGATATTTTTAGAACTCTATTAGATCTCGACACTTGATACATATATTGAGTCAATCTTGCAGTTTTTGGAGGCGATTATGATTTTAAGGGTTTTACCATTTTTAAATGGGATTTTTCATAAATCAGGTTATTTTAAGGCATATCTTTTAAACTTCCTAAGTTTCTTATTCTTTGAATTATTTCTTGAAACTTGAAGTTATTTTGGTGCAATATGATATTAAATAATAATAATACGGAGTAATATTTTAACCAAAGTATATTTTCCAAAGAGTGGTCCTATAAAATATCCATATGTATATATAATACAGATTACAGAAATTACACATTTCCTTTGAGTTTCCATATATTACGATTTACGTACGAGCGAGGAAGGACAACTAGATGCCGGGAGCGCGTCGCGGTACGCGGGGAATCGGGGATTGTCATAAACGACGTCGTTGAAATTCAAACGACTCGGTTAATGGCAAATGCGTAATTAAGTGGTAAAACGTGCCTGTTTAATTAACCCCAACCAGTTTAAAAGGAGCGTTCAGATTCCCAGTTCAATCGGCAAGAGCTCTTCAATATCCTCATCTTCTTCGTCTTCTCTTCTGCTGGTTTAGTTACAGTGGGAGAGGAGGAGGAGCTGAGAAATCTCTGAACTCAAATCGCATCTTCGATCCTCGATTCGATTCAAGCAGAAAAACATGGAGCTGAAGAGATTCGCGGTGTTGTTGTGCGCGGACGACTCAGAGTACATCAGGAAGAAATACGGTGGCTATTTTGGGGTTTTCGTGAGAATGTTGGCCGAGGAAGGCGAGATCTGGGGTGTATACCGAGTTTCGGCCGGCGAGCTACCCACCGACGACGAAATCGCGGCGATCGACGGCTTCGTCATCACCGGAAGCTGCAGCGATGCGCACGGCAACGATGTCTGGATCTGCGAGCTGCTGAACCTCCTCCAGAAGCTCGATTCCATGAAGAAGAAGGTCCTCGGTGTCTGCTTCGGTCACCAGGTCTGGATTTCTCCAAATCTCAACTTATTTTTCATGATTTCCCATTCAATTGATTTGGATACGGTTGTTCTTCCTGTTTTCTGCTCTGATGTTGATGATTGTTGCTTACTCCTTGATTCATTGATGATTTCCCCCTTGCTATACAGATTACAGATTTACTATATGATGAATCAATCAGAATCACAAATTTAATGGATAAATAATCAATCAGAATCAGAAATTAGAATCAGTCAGATTCATTATTAATCATACCTTTAAAGAGAAAATATACTCTTGCTATGTGATTGGCATTGGGGATGAAACAAGGGATGGTATAGCGAACAGTACAAATCCTCTTCATTGGATTTTTGTTTTTATTTTCCATTATTTTGTTTTAGGGGTAAAAAAGAGAGAAAACTTAAAAGTTTGGGTTATAAATTATAAATAATGTACTCTTATTGGGAAAGAGGGTAAATCCGATTATCAGCTTTTCACAAGTTCAGGAAGGTGGTCTCCACTGGTCCACCCCCAAATCAGGGCAGAGAAAAAGGAAACGTCCCCAATTTAAAAATATTTTGGAGTAATAAATTCGGTCCCTGTGTGTGAATCTTTATGTTTATAGCCTCAAAGTTAGACTTTGTATTTACTGTATTTTGGAGGGGTCACCCTAAATTGTACTCTACCAATGAATTAAATTTGGGCTGGTTTGGTACATCACCGTGCAAGTTGAACTGCTAGCTTTAATAGGGATGAAGTATATATTATTATTACTGCGGAGAGCACACTTGGCCGGAAAAAAATATAAAAAATAATATATTTTTTTACATAGAATTAATATACTTAAGATTTTTTAAGTGATATTTGAAATAGAATTGCTATCTAGCTCAATTGGTAAAGGGCTGCGGAAGAGAATTAAATGGTCTTGGGTTCAAATATCAAACTCTTTACTGTTTATTTGTTTTATTATATTATTAATCCACATAACTATTTAGGGATTTCTTTTGTATATTTTTAGTTTCCCTAAAATATTTCAATTAAAAAATGTCATGTCATATTTAAATTTAATGTTTTCCTTTAATATTATTTTGAAATTAATTCTTCTTGATTTTTTTCCTATATTTTTTTTGTTTCTTTCAACTATTTAACTAAAAATATCATAAATATATCACAATTTTAGTATTTATTCAGTATTTTTGTAACAATCTTCTTAATACCTGTTGGTATATACGGAGTATGGTTTTAGTTTGGTTGAATTCAAACCATTTCTATGGCAGCCAATTTATAGTGCGTGTGGCGTGTAGCGGTTTTGACATTGTCATGCAGCTGTATAGATTATGACAATTAATTACTAATCTACTTGATAATATTAATTAATATACCCCCTTTCCGATCACCCTTCAGGATCAAGTATCATGTGTTTCCAGGAACACCTTAATTAATTTCTTAATGGTCTCTCACAAGTCACAACCTGTATATAGGCATACACGTACGAACACCGACCCCTTCTATTTCATTACCAATAAATAAATACTGTATTTTTGGAACTGCCCTACCAAGATCAAATGGAAAATTATTACTACTTTTTGTCTATTTAGGCGCAAAAAATCATATATTTCCACGTGGGCATGTGGTAGATTGCCTTCAATGTAAGGTTGGTGCCAGCTGGTGATGTGGCCCCATCTGTAACATCACCTGTGTACTGTGACCTGGCTTTGCCCGTACACGAATTGAATCCCATCCCTTTCCCTTCGATTCCCATTTGCCTATTTGTTCCTTTTGATTGTCCTCATACTCTATGTATTCTTCAATTCAAATAATGATACTTTACAGTTGGAATCCCTATTAATTAAAGTAGTAAACAATATATAGACTATAGTGTGGCGTGTTTCCCCCTTTTTGTGTGTTTTCAGCAATGCCACTTCTAATATTGTAAGATTAATTAGGTCATGGTCCTTTCATCATATGTGACATATCAAATCTTTAATTGATCATATAATTTATATCCACAGATGTTTTATTCACTCAAATAATGAATTAAATATCAGATGAATGTACTTTCTTGGTATTGTTTTCTCTCTAAATTGTGTTTTTTTACTCCTATATATCAGATACTTGGCCGTGCAATTGGAGGCAAAACCGGGCGTTCACAAACCGGTTGGGACCTTGGAGTTAGGCAAGTCCAATTCACATCTACCACGTCGAAGCTCTTGTCTTCTTCCTTCAACATCCCAAATGCTCTTTCCATCATCGAATGCCACCAAGACGAGGTATATATATATAATCAAAGCAAAACTCTTTATTATGATATGCTTTGACTAACCCTAATGTAGCAAACTAATCTTGGTTTCGAACTCTCATTATAAAAAGGTGCGCGAGCTTCCTCCCCAAGCGGAGATCATGGCTTGGTCTAGCAAGACCGGGATCGAGATGTTTAGATATGGAGATCATATCATGGGGATCCAGGGCCACCCCGAGTACAATGAAGACATTCTCCTTCACCTCATAAACCGCCTTCTTCAGCGTAATCTTATTGGGGTACGTATGGGCAAACATTCTTTAATTTATTTGTTTAATAATGTATCGGCTTGTCATGCCAAACACACCCTAAAAGTGATCGAACTAACCGACATTTGCGACATATGTAGGACAAGTTTGCGGAACAAATGAGAGCGAAGTTCCTGGAGTCGCAGGCGCCTGATAAAGAGGCATGGAGAAAACTCTGCACTAGTTTTCTCAAGGGAAGATTCTGAAGACGACGATAGCTACAATGATGATCGAATCGCAAGAGGATCGGATCGGAGAATCGAAGATGATTACAACTAGAGGAAGTGTAAATAGTGAGAGTGGAGGAGCTCTAGGCCCTAGCTAACTTGGTCGGTTTATGGGTTGAGTTGTTGGGTTACCAAACAATTTGGCCAATATGTTTATTTAAAAATAATTGAGGGCCATATTATTATTAATTATTATTATTATTATTAGTAGTAATGGTAGTAGATTTCATCGCCTTTTTAAAGGTGGCATGATTCACATGCTACTTTGAATTGCATTAGTAACTACAAGCAAAGTAATCAATGGTATTTGCTTTTTGGTTCCATAAATTTTCTATACATTGGATACTATAAATCTGAAAATTGACTCATCTTGATCAAAATTCAAGTTTATATCACAAACTTGAAAATACTTTTATTCTAAAACATTTGTTTTGAATGAATTCATAATTAACTTATGGTTGAATTAAGTAGCAAGTGGTTCACGCCAAAAAAAACATGGAGTTGAATATAGACATTAACAGTACCAAGTGAATTGAAAGTACGTATGTTTTACCCCCACCAGTCACCACCAAGCCATTCATTTTTGCACAAGAAATGACATGGGGTGCACACAAATGTACCCCGTGAAACATGTGAGAGATGCATGTGCCCCGTTGGTGTTTTCAATAATATATATACTAATTATTGCTGAAAACAACCAAAGTTTTAAAATATTAATTTTTTATGCAAACTATATATGATAATATTAAAAAATATATATGTGGTTTTAAAATGCTATTGAAATTTCTATTCAAATTAATTAAAGAAATTTTCAAACTATTTTCTTCAGCTATCGCATTAATGTTGAATAGAAATTTCAACTACTTTATAATTAAAGACATGCAATAAACCGTTGCCTAGTAAATTATAAAGACATTAGATATGAATAATACCATTGTTATATTCTACGTATATCGTATATTAAAATATTTTATATAATATAGCGTTTTTCTAAAATAATGCTGCCTTTATTATAAGAACCGTGTCAGTCGATCTACTAATTTTACCGTCTTTTGATTTATAAAGTTAAAAAATGTATATAGAATTGTTTGGCATATATAAAAGGTGCCTCATAGAAAATATATAGTTTAAAAAATCGTGGTTTATGCAGGATTAAAATAGTTAGTTGTCTTTGAATTTATAAAGACAACGGAATATTAATAAAATCATTATTAATTATATATACATAGAAAACATTTAAAATTAAGAAAATGATTTCAAAAATTGTTGTCTATGACTGAATAAATGTTATATTTTGATTTATAAAAACAACGAATACGTACTTGTACGTTGTGAATTTATGTTTTCCGTCTTTTCGGCGATGAGACATCTTGTTAGTTAATTATAGGTATCTATTCTCCTTATTCACATATTCTGTTTCTGAATATTTCACTTCGGGCTTGTTGCTGTGTTGTTTCCAGGGTTCCTTAAGATCGAAGTTGATAGACAAAGGAAAACGCCCAAACGAACTTAAATAAGAACAAAACACAAACCCACAAAAGCTTTGTTTACGCGGTTCGGTTTCCCTACATCCGCGGAACCTCGGGAGGGGAGGTTCACCCAATTCACTAGGCATCCAAGGCCAAAGAACTGGTTACAGAGGTATGAATGCACAAGCACTAAGCGACGATTCTAGACTAAGACCCAACAAAACAAAGATGAACAGAGATAGAGAAGAAATCGTCCGATTAAGGACACCGAGAAATCTCCTCTGAGATTTCTCACTCCCAGCCTCTCCTTGTCTTCTTGTTCGTGTTCGTTGCTCAACCAGGTACTCAGGTAGCACTTAAGCAAATCGAGCACCAATGGAATCGTCGTCTTCAGGGAGCTCCCAAAAACCCTAGCCGATTAGGGTTTTCTTACCTTCAGAGCTCTGTGCTACAGTTCTTAGGGTTTCCCTTAAGAACACACACACACGCGCGCGCGCACACACACACACACACACACACACATATGCAAGTCACAACGGTCGATTGAAGGAACAAGGCTCTGGGCTTCAGTAATGGGCCTAACCAGATTAAGCCCAGTTGAGAGCTCAAGCACTGTCCAACAAACATAACCGAATCATAATCCACACATATGTCTAACTTAGGCCTATATACCACACTTAGCCTCACCTTGTGAACCATAACTAGCCATATATTGGATCCAAACTTGGTCAAGCCAAGGGACCAATGAGCTTTTCCATGGTCACGGCAATGGCTAGGTGGTACGTGGCACTAAGGAACCAATCCAACCTAGAGCTTGTGCAAAGCATACAAAATAAACCATAGTCCAATGTTTTTGTACAACAATTACAAGGATTACAAACATTACAAAATGCCCTCGTAATCCTTGTGGTTGTGTAAGCCTTGGTCACCAGTAGTGAAGAGGATGTCCCAACTGTCCGTCCTCAGTTGAAGAAGAGTCAAAAGACTCATGGAACTTCCCAAATATGCAGGGCATCCCTGCAAAATGAGAATTTATCAGCAGTGACAATCTTGGTTCCAAAATCTACAGGATTAAGGTCACCCTTAATCTTTCTAACATCTATGAGATTCTTTTCAACCTGCACACAAATAAAGTGGTGCCTCACATCAATATGTTTGGTCCGTTCATGATGAACAGGATCCTTACATAGATACAAGACACTCTGGCTATCCATATGCAACACAGGTAAGAATTCACCAATAAGCCCAGTGAGCCATGAAGCTTCCTTAGCAGCCTCTGTTGCAGCAACATACTCAGCTTCTGTAGAGGAAAGAGCAACAACAGATTGTTGCTGTGATTTCCAAGAGAAGCAGTTATCTGCCCAGGTATAATAATAGGCAGTCGTGGACTTCCTATTATCTTTGTCTCCTGCATAATATGAGTCAACAAAACCATGCAAATAATGCTTTGAAGCATGTTCAGAAAATACCAAACCATAGTTTTTAGTTGCACAGAGGTATCTAAGCAAATATTTCATGGCAGTCCAATGAAGTTCTCCAGGGTTGGACATATATCTACTGAGCACACTAATGGCAAAAGCAAGATCAGGTCTGTTGCAAAGCATTGCATACATCACAGACCCAACAGCCACATCATAAGGAATCTTAGACATTTTTTCTCTCTCAGCAGCATCAGTGGGACAGTGGCGTCTAGACAAGTCTAGGTGCCCTCCTAATGGGATCCTAGCAGGTTTAGAATCTGACATATTGAATTTTTCTAACACCTTCTAGATATAATCACTTTGAGAAAGCCACATGATTTTTCTTTTCCTGTCTCTAGTGATATTAATCCCTAATATCCTTTTTGCAGCTCTTAAGTCTTTCATGTCAAAATGCAATTTTAGATCTCTTTTCACACCAGAAATGAGCACTTTAGAATTGCACATGATAAGGATGTCATCCACATACAAGAGCACAAACAGAGGGGATTTAGACTTGACACTCTTAAAATATAGGCATGTATCATAACTGCTTCTTTGAAAACCCAGCTTCTTCATGCATGAGTCAAATTTTAAGTTCCACTGCCTAGGGCTTTGTTTTAAACCATATATAGATTTCTTTAACAAGCACACATGTCCAGGATTCGGTTTGTCAACAAAACCCTTAGGTTGTGACATATAAATAGTCTCATACAGATCACCATGTAAGAAAGCAGTCTTAACATCCATCTGTTCTAGGTCCCAGTCAAACACAGTTGTAATGGCAAGCATTAATCTAAGTGTTTTATACTTAACTACTGGAGCAAAAATATCATTGTAGTCGATTCCTTCCTTCTGGGTGAAACCCTTGGCAACTAGCCTAGCTTTGTATCGAGGAGGTTCTGAGGGTTTAACACTTTCTTTTAGTTTGTAGATCCATTTACAGGCTATGACTCTAGCATTTTTAGGCTTAGGCACCAATATCCAAGTTTTGTTAGAGATCATAGACTGAATTTCATCCTTCATAGCTTTTAACCACAGATCAGATTGTTTACAATTTATAGCTTGGTCAAAAGTTTCAGGAGTATAGGATCTAATAATCTCAGCAACAATAAAAGCAAACTCCACAATATGCACATCTTTTAGATCAGCAAAATTTATATACCACCTATTAGGTTTGACAACCCTAGGTTCCCTATCTCTGGTAAGTTGATAATCACTTAACACATTTTCATTATCAATATACACAGAGGACTCAACAGACTGAGAGTTAAATAGGGAGGAAGAGGAGCTTACTTCCCCATCAGCTAGATGGGGGGCTGCTGCATCAGGAGGGGGAGTGTGGTCATTTGGATGATCTTCAGGGTCTTGTTGATCATCTTCAGCTTGACCATCCTGGGATAAGGCATCCTGGTAGTCTTGGGAGGGAGCTGGGTCATCATCATCTTGATCTTCACCCTCATCTCTTACCACCTCTCCTTCATGAGGTAGAAATAATGATGAGGGAGCTGCTGTGTCTTGATCAGTACCAGCACACTCAGTAGAACTGGTCAGCTTGTTCTTAAAATAGAAATCCACCTCATTGAAGGTTACATTTCTGGATATGATCACTTTATATCCATGGGGTTGGGCAAGCAACACCTTGTAAGTTGTAACCTTTGGTACCTTTAGGATAACCCAACAAAACCCCTTTCTGGACCCTTGGTTGCAACTTACCTTGAGACACATGAGTGTAGGTAGTGCATCCAAAGGGCCTCAGATGAGATAGGTCAGGTTTCCTTCCAGTTCACATCTCCTATGGAGTTTTAAACTCAATCACAGATGATGGGGACCTGTTTATGAGGTATGCAGCAGTGGTGACTGCTTCACCCCGTAAAGAAGGTTTCATTCCAGCACTTATAAGAAGACACCTTGCTCTTTCAAGCGAGGTTATGTTCATCCTCTCAGCAGTCCCATTCTGCTGAGGGGTGCCAGGAACAGTGAGGTGTCTTTTGATGCCATGTTGCAAGCAGAAATCATTGAAAGCATGATTACAAAACTCAAGGCCATCATCAGTTTTAAGACACTTAAGTTTGTGATTAGATTCATTCTCAACAAGCAATTTTCAGGTTTTGAAACTGTTAAATGCTTCATCTTTAGACTTAAGCAGATAAATCCAAACCTTCCTAGAATGATGATCTATGAAAGAGATGAAGTATTTTCTACCACCAACTGTATCAACTTGGGCAGGGCCCCATAAGTCAGAATGAACATATGTAAGAGGCTATTTAGCAGTGTAAGTGGATTTAGGAAAGACATGCTTAGACTTTTTACCTAGAATGCAATCTTCACAAAAACTCAAGTCAACAGGTTTCACAGAGATAATGCCATGTTTAAATAACTGATGCATGCCATGAATACCAATGTGACCAAGTCTAGTGTGCCATAATTTGGTTTGATCAGTCATAACATTAAGACTCACATAGGCAAAGTTAAATTCATGAGTACCAAGTACACAGTACATCCCTCCTTTCTTGATACTTTTTATAAGTGTAGTCCCATTTTTAGAGACTTCCTTAATCCCATGTCGAGTCCTAATGTCATAGCCTTGATCATCCAACATAGATTCAGACATGAGGTGCCTCTTAAGATCAGGCACCTATCTTACCTGTTGAAGTACCCTTACCTTACCATCAAACATACTCATGGCAACTGTGTCTATACCTTTTATCTTCATGGAGGAGTCATCTCCCAGTAAAACCTCTCCACCATCATACTCCTTGAAGGTTTTGAACATTGACCTATCATAGGTAGAATGAATGGTGCATCCAGAATCTAAAATCCAAGTGTCATTAGAGGTTAGTGAAGAACAAACAAGCAGTTGATGAGCATACTCAACATTAGAATCAAGCACAGCAGTAGTTTCTTTAGCCTTTTATTTTCATCGACTTTTTTCTTCTTGTAACAATCTTTGATGAAATGACCAGGTTTATCACAATAATGACAGTTACCATTGTTACTCCCTTCTCCACCAGATTTGTTATCTTTTTCCTTATCTTTCTTCTTAGACTTCTTATTGTTCCCTTTACCTTTTCCCTTAGCTACAAGAGCCTCAGGTTTAGGCTCAGCTTTCTTTTCAGATTTGGTTTTAAAAACCTTCATAATTTTATTTTTCTCAATGATAGACTCTAGAATTTTATCTTTACTAAGGTCATCATTGCTGTACTGTATGACATCTTTGAAATTATCAAACTGAGCGGGTAAGGAGTTCAACAATAACACAGCTTGGTGAGTATCTTTAACCTTATCATCAGAGAGGTATGAACCTGTGCTCTGATACTACTTGTTGTTTCTAGGGTTCCTTGAGATCGAAGTTGATAGACAAACGAAAACGCCCAAACGAACTTAAATAAGAACAAAACACAAACACACAAGGCTTTGTTTACACGGTTCGGTTTCCCTACATCCGCGGAACCTCAGGAGGGGAGGTTCACCCAATTCACTAGGCATCCAAGGCCAAAGAACTGGTTACAGAGGTATGAATGCACAAGCACTAAGCGACGATTCTAGACTAAGACCCAACAAAACAAAGATGAACAGAGATAGGGAAGAAATCGTCCGATTAAGGACACCGAGAAATCGCCTCTGAGATTTCTCACTCCCATCTTCTCCTTGTCTTCTTGTTCGTGTTCGTTGCTCAACCAGGTACTCAGGTAGCACTTAAGCAAATCGAGCACCAATGGAATCGTCGTCTTCAGGGAGCTCCCAGAAACCCTAGCCGATTAGGTATTTCTTACCTTCAGAGCTCTGTGCTACAGTTCTTAGGGTTTCCCTTAAGAACATATATATATATGCAAGTCACAGCGGTCGACTGAAAGAACAAGGCTCTGGGCTTCAGTAATGGGCCTAACCAGATTAAGCCCAGTTGAGAGCTCAAGCACTGTCCAACAAACATAACCGAACCATAACCCATACATATGTCTAACTTAGGCCTATATACCACACTTAATCTCACCTTGTGAACCATGGCTAGCCATTGGATCCAAACTTGGTCAAGCCAAGGGACCAATGAGCTTTTCCATGGTCACGGCAATGACTAGGTGGTACGTGGCACTAAGGAACCAATCCAACCTAGAGCTTGTGCAAACCATACAAAATAAATCATAGTCCAATGTTTTTGTACAACAATTACAAGGATTACAAACATTACATGCTGCTTGTCCAAAAGCTACAAGTTTTTTTTCCATTTGTTTTTGTTTTTGTCCTTGTGTACATTAATGTATCATGATGATTAGTCTGTATGATGCTCTTTTGCCCTATTTATTTACCAGAAAATGTTCTATTTGATATTTCAAGTTCTTGCATGTATGGAAATTATATGAAAGATATGTTGTATTCTTGTATGTACGTAAGAGAAGGGGTGGGCATGGAACGAGACGAGATGGAATTGGAGTAATCCCGTGTCCCGTCCCACGTATTTTTTTATCGGACGGAATCGGGATATGATTGGATTTTTTTTTCCAAATCCCACCGGGTTTTATCCCTCACAGGACGGGACGGGATCAAGACGGGACGTGACTTGTCCCTCATAAAATAAGATTTTAAAACAATCCAATAAACTTCAACAATAAAGTCTTACATATACGTACTCTTACATAATTAAGTATCAAAGTTTACTTATAATTCCACAATTTTGATTCCAGTAACAATTTTTTTTTATAACTATTCCAGTAACAAAATTAACTAGTTGTTGCTACTGTGAATTTATATAACCTCACTATTAAATAGCAAGAAGCAAATTAAGAAGCTAGGCTACTATAATTGAGTGCTTGCCGAGAGAAGAGTGATATTATTGTTTTATTTTGACAATAAGATTATGGTTTTATTAGTTTACTGTGTTTAATTGTTTATATAAATGTTGGATGTAAATAAAATCGTAATGTTGAGTCTAAATAACTATTAATATCTATAATCTAAATCACTAATTTTAATTATATATAAATATATAATTTTTAATTTTATACATGTGCGGGACCGGGGGGGATTTGCGGGATAAGAACTCTCCGTCCCATTTATTTTTTGCGGGACGGGATTGAATTTTTTTTTATCCAAATTCCACCGGGATTGGGACGGGATGGGATTTGTGGGATTTGTGTCCACCCCTACGTAAGAGCTTCCAAACCCGACCCATGCCCGCATTTGTCCGGGTCTAACAAAGAGCTTCCTCCATGTGCTAAAAATGCATATTATACATGTTTCAGTAGATTATAATCAAAACTATTTTTTTTAAAAAAAAATATAATACACATAAATTATAATATATTTACTATGTCTTCAAGCCATTTGGCTTTCCCAATTACAACTTCAAAAAATCCTTCTTTCAATTCTCAACATGCCTCCATAATTCCTTTGACGGAGAAATCCCTGGAGAACAAAAACAGAGAAAGCCAGCATAACAGAAAATGAATCACAATAGACAAAACTTAAAATTCTAAATGAGCCATGTTCCCATTTATGTGAAGAGTACAAAAACACATGAACATCTTCGGACACTAGTGACTTTGAGCAATTGTATTTTGGGACTTTTCCATTCTTCAAATTCTCACAAGGGCTCAAAGAGAGACTACTAGATACTGGAATAAGGCGAGAACACTTTAATAATTCAATTTCAACAAGAATATCAGCGCGCATGATAATCAAAGGGTATAGCACTGTCAGCTTCTTAATTTCACACTATCAGCATCCCTTGAAACATTGTCGGTGTCAAGTGCACACTCTCCCTCATGAATTTCAAAAACTTTATTCACACTATTGGTATCCTTTGAAGCACTGTCAGCATCTAGTGCACACTCCTCCACATGAATTTCAACATCCTCTACCCCCTCACCAACAATATCTATTTTCTTCTTCACATTAATTTCGTCTTCTTTCACCCCATCCTTTTTAACTCATCCTTCACACCGGATATCATCAGCAACGTACTCCACTAATTTTTTTTCCTGAAGATCAATAATCTTTTCCTCTAAAATTATAATCCTACTTGTAACTTGTAAGCATCTCAAACATGATCTCCCACTTCAAACATAACTCATTCGCCCATTTAGATATCTCCTCTTTGTCACCTCTGAAATTTTCTGCATCCCCCCCAATGTCAGCTACCTTCTCCCCTTTGTCACCTACATTCTCCTCTTTGTCAGCTCTGTCATTCTTTTTTTCAGCCTTTTTAGAACCACACATCCTCTTCCTAACGGAAGCCTCCGACCTTTTTAGAGAAATCCCTCTTCAAAATGGCACTCGGGTTGTTTCAAACTAGAGCGCGCCAAAGGAACTATAAGGGACTTCAAAATCAGCAGGATCGGGGGGGGGGGGGGGGGGGGAGGAGTAGAAACACGTGTAGAACCCACACCATCAACGCCTCCGATCCAACCCTCAGCATGTGAAAATCCTTCCCAACATGCCTCACATTATAATGATTGAGGATCTTCCCGGGTCGGGAAAAAACAGGCTCACCCAAACAGTCGAAAACTTCATCAACAGCTTCTTCTACAAAATCCGTTCCAGCCTTCATTAAAAAAATTCTCCATACTTTGGATAAACAGGGGCATATTTACAACAAAGAATGCTGATAATCAAACAAAAGGAACAAATGCTGGCAAATGATCATTAACCAAAATAATGTTGATAATCAATGAAAGGTACAAATAACAAGGTCACCACTTCTCTGCTAATTAAATAATGACAATACTTGTTCATGACTACTTATGATATTACACACCCAATGTACGTACAGAAGTTGGGTCGTAGTCAACATATTTAAAAGTACACCCCAGTTTTTCAGGAATAGAAGGAAACGCTTCCAAAATCCAAACATATTAAATACACACAGCAACAATAGCTGACAAATAAAAATAATTCGTAAAATCCAAACGAAAGGAAAAAAAAATCACTTGGAATGCTAGAGGATATCCAAAAAGCTCATATATCCCCCTGGCTTTGACACCCTTGTCAACAGAAGAAGCATTTCTCAGACATTTATACAATTATATTCGTGGTCGGCCCCAACGAAATCTTTTAAAAAATTTAGCATCGATCACATGCAAGTGCTAGATGATCCGAGCTAACAAACTCATAACATTTAAATAACAACACCTTCCCAATAATAAAAAGGCTAGTCGTCAACTTTAAAAATCGTAAGTATATCTGCATAAAAGACCCAATCTTGCCAAAAAAACTCTTTAAATGTAACATCCTTGAGAGGAAAATGATCATATTCAATAATTGGAAGACCAGCTATAACATGAAACGTAATTATAGAAAAACGAGCAATCAACCTATCAACTTTAAACCACATTTCCATCTCTTTATTTGTTACAATTCATGCATTACCATCTTATGTATTAATTGAAAATTAAAATGCAATTTTGACCCTTGAAGAAAGACTAACCCTAAACAGCTATTCTTAAGTTGCTGAAAATCAGAAGCTGACAAACCATCCTTGATGATTTCGCATACTTCAGGGTATGAGTAACGATTACTGCATATGAAAGAAACCTCTCTTCAGCAGATAACCAATATCTCTTATTTCCTACAAAACATAAACATGAACACATAAACACAAATAAACACCGAGAAAAACAAAAAAAAATAGCGGACAAAAATAAAGGATTAAACTAGTTTCTAAAGTACTAGAAAAATCAAAAGCAAAATACTCATATTGAACTGAATTTTATTTATAGGATTCTAAATCAGAAATAGAAGATCATACACATGATAGAATACAATACGAAGGATTAAACTAGATTAATGAACAAGTTCATGAAAAACGAAGAAAACCCTAACAATGAAACCACAACATTAACCTCGGCATACATTCCTTGATTCGGCCATTGCAAGTATAAAACAACGATCGGTAGTAGGGGGGAGGCAATGGTCAGTTCGAATCAGAGAAAAAGAGCGAAAGAGAAGTGACAAAACGAGGGAGAAGAGAGGGAAAGAGAGAAGAGGTACAGGAAAACTGTCCGGGAGGATAATCGCTTAATTTGGACTGCTCGGTGGACAATGAGTTAATTGGGGAAGTAAATTGGGCCTCCCGACCATATTTCCTCACATTTAAAAGGAATTTTGATAAAATTTTAAAAGCATTTTTGTTTTGTTAATATGATCATATTTTGTATATGAATTTACCATTTTTAAATTTAGGCTTTGTTAGGCACAAGAAGTAGCTTTTCGGATCTTATAGTTTTGATATTATAGGAGCTTATAGTTTTGATATTCTATAGTTTCAACTGAAATAAATATAAGATTTTAGTTTAATTAGCTTTTGGAATCATAGTTTTTCATTAGCTATACTCACCTAAACTTTTCAGAGCTTATGATTTTTTATTCACAAGTTTTCCAACAGACCCTAACAACTAGGTTTCCCAAACATCATACTAGTTTATTAACCTATATTTAACTAACACAAAGAATCCATCAGTTTTAGCTACTCAATCAGCTACTTTTTTTTTAATTAGACATAGCCTTAGAACTCACTCCATTAATAAAAAAAAAATATATCATTTACTATATACACATTTTTTTAGGTTGATAAAAAACTCTATTAAATACCAACAAGTATGAAATTATAATAAAAAATAATAAAGAATAATAAAAAGTTAATATTTTGATATAGTTTTTATTCAGCGTAAATAATAAAGTGATATGTTTTAGTTAATTAATATGATATTATTTTTTGTTTAAACGTGATTCTCGTAAACAAAATAACGATGATGATGATCGATGTGATTTTTCCTTTAAATTAAAATTAATGTATGTGGTGATGATCGATGGTACACGTACAATTATATAAAATATCTTATGTACTACATATATCATAATGTTATTAATGGCCACATTTGACTTTTTTATGTTAGTATCTATCTATTAATCTATTGCTATTAATATATAATATTATTAAAGCAAAAGTAAATCCGTCTTAAGTGGCATCACGAGATGACTTAAATTTCCGGATGACCATTTTTTATTTACAAATTCAAGAGATGACTTAAATTGACGTGACATCTTAATTGACGTCTCTTGGAGTATATCATATCATTCATTTCATTTTACATCTCATATGGACCAATTAAAACAGTTCACTTTAGTTATGTCATGTTTTTTTTTACAGTAGGCAAATATTAAGAGTTGTTACCTATATAGTAACCTAGCTCCTATTACTCAT
Source organism: Persicaria maculosa (assembly GCA_963922045.1). NCBI lineage: Eukaryota > Viridiplantae > Streptophyta > Magnoliopsida > Caryophyllales > Polygonaceae > Persicaria > Persicaria maculosa. Next base: position 20,704,188 of record OY998259.1, on the reverse strand, counting down.
TCCACTATTTTTATTTACTAAAAATAAATAAAAAAATAAAAGATTACATTCCAGCCCCAAAATAAGAATTTATATTGTTAACTATATTAAATAATGATTTCATACTATAAAAAAAAAATTAAATACTAATACTAAAGTTTTTTTTTCATTTTCATATACTCCATATTATACATTGTCCTAATACTACTTTCATTTTATTAAGCATACTAAATAGTAATACTTAGTTTGTGCATTTTATTCTACCAAAAAATTTATATGTATTTTTATAAAATTAGATAAGTTTAAATTTTATTTTTAAATAATTTCACATAAATATACCATTTTTACTTTTTACAAAAACCTAAAGATTTGTCATTACATAATTTTCTTACTATAACTGATAAATTATAAAATATATACACTTTTAAATAACAATAATGAATATCAAATTCAATATTCGTACCTAAGACGCTGGCCTAACTTTCATTTTTTGAATAGATAAAAAATCTTCATATTTGTTATTATTATTGTTTTGTAAGGATAAAAAATCTTTATATATCACAATGACATTGATTGGCCACAATGCAACAAGTCCGTTGCCAACGTAGTTAGTGGCGGAGCCATAAAATTTTCAGTGCCGGGACCCAATTGTCACAATTGTATATGAGCGTTGTCGTTTTGGAATAAGGCGACATCGCTTTTTTAGTTTAAATTAATAATAAAATTGTATATAATATGACAACCAATGATATCTTTTAGTATACTAAAATTAAACGTCATCGTTTTTCCATTTAAAAATAAAAAAATTAAAATATATATATAATAGCAGAAGAAAAAAAAACTGATAAAATAAGGATGAGAAAAGCAATGTAATAAACATTGAGTCATTAGTCAAGTTGTTGTATCTTAACATATAATAATGTATAACAAGCTAAAAAAATAAACTTCATTCACTTCTTACCTAATTGTTGAAATGAGCAATATAACCTCTCGTTTTAAAGCTCTCGAGATGAATTATTGTATGTGAATATCGATCAAAATAAAATATAAAAACATTGTAGTTTATTAAAATAAGATTAAATTAAGTGATTATGTACATTCAATTTTTAAACATTCATAACTTTTTACTTGGATATCGGATTAAGGCGTGTTATATATCAAAACGAAGTTATAGACCAGGAGAATACATATAAGGGGTTCGTCAGATTAGGGCAGAGACACTTGTTCCCCCTATGCTCCCCTGGCTCCGCCCCTGAACGTAGTAGTTATGAAGTCGCCAAACACAACCTATAAGCCATTGGCTCGATATGTGTCCAAAGTTGAAACTGTGGGCAAAGGCACAACCGCTACCTGACTCGATTTCTTGTCTCGTTTGCTACCACATTGTCCTCGTATTGACTTTTGCTCATTATCTAGGGATCATTTTCGGGATTTATGAGGAACCTGCCCATCTCATCTTGGTAAAAAAAAAAGAGAAACATGATATTTTTTTTTTATACAAGGAAATAGTTTGGGTAGTGTTAGCTCCGACATGACCACAAGCCAAGAGCATCCGGCCTAGAGAATGAGAACACGCAGCTCTGAATTTGAAGCAACCGCATCATCAGGATTCAGAGAATGTCGAAGACATGTCACACAAATCCGCAACCATATTGACTTCCTTAAAATGTGACGGCACTCTACTAGTTGTTCAGCTCATATAACATCCATCCCTACTTGATTTCTTTGTTGTCTTTCTCAGTTTCTCCTCCGACTCCGGTTCCTTTGTCTTTCATTTCTCTATTTTGATGGTTTGATATCTTTTATCCGATATTCCGAATCTTTTTCTTATTAACAAAAAATGCTTTAGTAAAGAAAAATCACAAGTAGGTAGCTTGAATTACATCAAGAAAGATTACATGGGTCAGCACTCAGCACTCATCGATCAGCACTCAGCAGTAAATATGCTCTTACGATTAAAGATTTATTTTATCCCTTTATGGTCAACTGCCACTTCACCTACCTATATAGCTTATTGCAAGGTGACAATTACTACACAATCTAATCGATCAACTTATATTATAATTTAGTTCATATAGACCACATAATCCAATTTAGTAAAAAGTAACGGAAATAAATTTGAGCCATGATTTTGACATCAATATAAAATATTAATTTTTTAATATAATTTCATACTTAATAATAATAATAAATATATAGATTAATATTTTATATAATTTTTAACTTATTAAAAAATATGTCAAAAAATCATTCATTGTCGGACAAAAGCAGTACTCGGTTATTGTGCATCAAAATACAATGTATTAACCATTATATTTGCCTCAATGTTAGCAACTACCATTGACGGATAAAGGGGTGGGCTGGTATGGGTAATGGGTCCAAACCCACCCCAAAGTAAAACAAAAATACATATACATATTTGAAGTATTATTGTACATGTGTTTTAGATTTTGGTCTAGTGGTAAGGGAGTGTTTTGTTAATTCATTAGGTCCCATGTTCGAATCTCCTATAGCACATTTTGTTTCTTAATTTTTGTTTAATGTCCCAAGTTTAGTATATTTTTTATAATTTAATTAGAATATGGTCGAATTATTTAAACAAAATTAGAATAGAATAATTACGCAAAGTAGTGAATGAAATTAAAATTGTCAAAAGTTAAGGGTTTTTTTTCTCAATATTTATATAAATTATTTTATTTCTTATAAAATATCTCCGATAAATTTGTTTATTTCCACGTTAGCTCATAACTTGCCCATCTCAATATATTTTCTGGCTCCGCCACTAGCAACTACATGTATGAGGCCGTCTAATCCAAATCAGGGTGTCGGTATAGCACAATGGAAAACTCACTTCCAACTCAAAATTAAAGTTGCACTTTGTGATCTCCCACTCATATGCCATTTATGATTTATGTAATGTGTGCCTTGATTGATTCCAACAATTTTTTTTTTTTGCAATGCTAGCTACTTTTCATCTCCAACAAGACTGAGTTGGGAAATTGGTGCATTGAGATTCCTGAACTTGCAAGCAACACTGCACTTTAGATTTTGGTTCAATTATTTGAAGATTTGTGTTTTCATGATTTGAAAACTAAATAATCTTTTTGATATTCAATTATTGTTGAGTCAAAAAAAAAGACCCCCCTCCCTTTTTTTCTATCTATAGAATTGTTTTTTTAAAATAATATAACTTCAATCGGGAAAGATTGTCCAAATTTAAATTATTTTTAGCTTTTCTTAATATTGATTTTCCTGAGTCGCTTATTTATTTAGTACGTCATCTTTCCCAATTTAAAGTTCTTAGGGGTAGAATAGAAAGACCGATTCAAGAAGAATGGAATAATAAAATTATTTTAAAAAAGAGTATTGTAATTTTCGTATTAATTTGTCCAACAAACTTTTTATCTTATCTTACATTTTATAGTATGAATTAGTTTACTCACTGTGCATATATAATTGCTAGGTACAATGACAGATCACCCTAGCTAGTGGCTAGCCTAGTGGTAAGAAGGAGAAGTTGGGAGGTCATGAGTTTGATCCTTATCTTTGCCCTTTCACTTTGGTGAAAATTTAAATCTCATCTTCCTTCTTATCATTAAGTCAAGCCTGTCGGGAGTGTTGGCACAAGCGAATTTACATGGTTCATAGCTTTTGTCGATAGGGTCATGTATCCGGGACTTTATCACCAAAGACTTGATTCGTCGTAAAAAAAAGGAGGAAAAAAAAAACGAGAATCAAACAAACAAACATATACACATTATACATACATACAAATGTACATGTGTGAACTAAACAAATAATTATGATGACCTATAAATAATCAGTTTTTTCAAGTTCACGCGTCAAAAGGGGTTCAGAACCCTCTCTCTACCTATGTATAATTTTTTGATAAAATAAAATAATAAACTTCCATCTCTTTTATGTGTGGCAAAGCAATGGAGAGTACGTGGAGATTATCCAAAGTCTCAATCAGTTTGGTGTTAGATTGTCTTTTACTTGACACCTTTTGACTCCATTAATTTGGCAAGCTACAATGATTTTCATTCAACCTTTCACTAATTTTGTTTCTTCTTCTTGTACTGTATTTGTTTTAAAAGGTTATTTCTTCTTTTGTCAATGTGATTAAATTTAAAAGTAAGGTGATCCACGTGGCTCTATGTTTTAATAAAAGGCTAGGGAAACAATATATCATGCGAGCCCCAAATTGGGCCTTGTATAATGTATAGTTCACCTTTATATTCAAAATTAAAAATATTCCAATATTCTCAAATCTTGACACATCATCAAATTCCACCTTTATTTATCCAACCAAAGGTACTTTTCGTATTACCTTTTGTGTTACATCTCTTAGATTGATAATTATAAATAAAATTGAGAAAAAAAATATTCTAGATTTAAATCTATAGTGTAACATAAAAATTGTAACAGCCGTGCTGATCAAGAAAAACACTCAATCAGAGGGTATAGAAGGTTGAACAGTTTTTCAATTCGTTATATTGAATGTTAAAAAAATATATATGGTTTGACGATGATATTACTTTTTTTTATCACCATATAGAATTAAAATTGTAACAGCTGCACATAGCAAATAGCAAATAATTCAATTGTTAGAGTGTAAAATTTTTATACTGTTCAACTATAATAAAACTCAATCTTTATGGGAAGTGGTAATAAAAAATTTAAACTATTTTTTTCTTGCCATAAATCCGACAAAAAAACACTAATATATAATCATCTAAATTATTCTTGATGATATTGAGTTGTTCTAATGAAAATTATATCATTTGACCAATTCTATGTCAACGTTTTTTGCTCAATTTATGGTTGAAAAAAAAAATAGTCGGAATACTTTGTACTAGTTACCACCTCTCAAAAAGTTGAGTTATTTTTATTACAGTTGAAAAGTGAGGTATTTGATCATAAATGTAAGACTTTTTACTTTTATACATGTAGTTTAAGGAGTTAAAAATTATATAAAATATTAAATCTTTTGTTAAATCTTTTTACAATATACTACTATAAGTAATAAGTATTCAATTGTAAAAATTTTAAAAAAATAAATTAATATTTTATATCATTTTTAGTTTATTAAACTACATGCACAAAATAAACATGATAGGAAGTACATATTTTAATATTCAATTTATTCGTAATATAATATGCATCTTGACCTGGCAAATATCATCTAGCAATGCGTTTTTGTTAAGATGATACATCTTCAATTAAAAATTAAAATCCTTGTTTATTACTATTTCAGCTAAGATTATATTTATATAAAATATCTACATCATCTTTTTAACAAGATAGTCACAGTTGGTTCTAAACAGAACGATGATCAAAGTTTTTCAATCAAGCCAATTGATTCAACAATAAGAAACCCAATATAAGGAGAGGATCCGAATAAGAAACCCAATATAAGGAGAGGATCCGAATTCGTTCTTGGGTGCTTTAAATCATTAGCATGGAGAGCAAAGATGTTGAGGCTTATTGGCCTTTTGGCACTACTACAATTGCTACCACTACAACTTGACACTCCCGAAAACAGTGCCGATTGGCGAAAGACTCAAGGAACAACACCATCAATCAAAACATAGAAGTACCAAAACATGGAGAAAAAAATGGTGCAAACTTTCACTTCAATCATATTGTCCTCCACACTATACAGTTTACTCTATACCAAATAAAAGCAGTCAGTGACAACATAGTTTGTCAGGGATGGTGCAAGCTGATTATTCATTGCTCCTTCCTGAATGCGACAATGCATTGCTTTAGCTGATCAATTAGACAAAGCATGGAAAGAAAGAATAGTAATAAAAACAGACAAACTAATGATTATGAGTCCTCCTTTCATCGTCATTTGCCCCTTCCAAGTTTGCATTTTCATGAACGAATCCGATCATGATTACTTGTATAGAATGAAAAGTTGGTGAAAATCCCTTGGTTAAGGGCGAAAGGGATAACACAGAGGAATATAACCTTGTATGACTGCCCAGTACCTTTGTTGCAGATTACACGTCAACTGTTGGACAAACACCTGACACAGAAGCTTCGCTAGCTCCATTTCAATCTGCACTGGGGTACAGAGGTGAGTGTAGTTCGCCAGAGTGTGATGATTTCCGTGACTTGTGATGCTTTGGGGTTGATGAATATGAGTCACTTGAAACACTGGAGGAGTAAAATGATGATGTCGGGAGCCCGTTAATCTTGGGTAATCCAGTAGAGTCTGTACCAAAGCTGTAACCCTTCTCCGCCGTTTCAGCTTCCAAGGGAATTTCGTCCAACACCTTTCAGCAGGAGAGTCGTCAAAGTTAAGTGCAAGAAACATCACAAAACAAATTGAGGTTTTCAAGTTTATTGGAAGAGGCAGGAATAGATGACCATGATTATCAGGACTTTGTAGATGTATAATTGGACACGGGAGATTATGTTTGCAAAAACCATTTTGAAAGATTTGCTCGGGGCAAGGGTACGTCAATCTCAAACCCCCCAGACCCGTGTTAAAGAAGATTACAATGGGTGGGTATGCAAGTAAGACTGTGTGACAACGAAACATCACAGATGGTTGAGATTGCATGATCAGGAATGCCTACTGCGAGCAATTTAACTACATGTTCAGTAAGCCTCATCTATCATTTTGCTAATGTATGAACATAAGATCATAAAAGAGCAACAATGATTGAAGAAAATCCGGATCTCCAGTATCTTCTATTGTCTCAAAAGTGGAGCAGTTAAAAACATTTTTTCAAGAATAAAATAAGGACAAGATACCAACCCGTATAGCCTGGCTTAAAACACGCAGCTTTTCTCGTGTGTGCTTTCTCTTCATTGCCACATCATTGGGTTCTTGTAACATCTCTTCGAAAAGGTTCTCTCTGTATATTCTCATATTAAATTTAAATTATAAGAAAATGGTTAGAAATGCAAGATTATTCAGATACAGTAAGTGCTCAGACTACAATAGAATCAATCTAAAAGGATAGGTTAATAGGTTCATGTGGCAATGCTGTCACCTGTAAAGTTTCTTAATAAAGACATTGTGGAGCTCTCGTTTTGTATGGTTGACCTGAAAAGGAATAAAAAGAAAGTAACCATAAAATCCATACTCTAGAAAATTTCACTTAACAGATACACATCAACCTCTGCACACTAACTTTGCAAAAGACATCACTTAATCCAGGCCAATTAGAAGAAATGAAATGCAATGACAAGAGGAGATGACAAATAATAAATATCATCATTTACACAAATAACACGTACCATTATGAAAATAGGAACACATACATGGAATAGTAATAAAGCGTAAATATAAGCAATAGGTTACATTTGAAGTCTTAGATAAAAAAAAATGTGTCAAAAAAAGGGTAAAACATACAAAATCCAAGGGAGAAAATAAACATAAATTTTAAGCTTGTAACAACAACGAGAATGAGAAGAAGAAAAAAGCATATCATTTATTCTCCAAGTATCTTTGTCTATTCCAAACATATCCTTCATTTTCCAAACCAGGTTTGACCTAGGAAAAGACTGAACAAGTTTTTCCTGTCATTCCTCGCATCTCCAACACAGAATATAATACTGGACATATGTCATGTGCCATGATATATATATTTGAATATTGAATTTTACAGTAATGTGCATCTTGGGTTCACAAAATAATAACACTTAGAGAACAGCAATCGCATCACTGAGAAGAAATAGAAACATCAAACCCCCCACATAAGACATGCAAACAACAGTGGAAGATCAGTGTTTATCTGTACTGCCAAGTAATTATCTATCTATGACGGAGAGTTTAAGGATATTCAGACTGTTACCAGGAAATGCATAATTGCTTTAGGCACAAAGTCTTCCACATTCTTCCTGACAATATCATAATATGACTCCAGCAGTAACTTTGTAATAGTGATTTCAACAGCCTCGTTCTCTGAATGGTTTTCTGATGGTTTCAGTGTTGTTGGAGGCTTTGTAACAAATTAACCCACATGTTAGAGGATCAACGCACTAAAGCGAAATGGAAACAAATTTCAATAAATAAATATGGAAGGTTCATGTACCTCCTTCAAATGAATCATGGAAAAGGAATGTTCCATGCTATGAACAGGTTCATCAAACGACACATTTGGCACGGTTTCTTTAGAAGAGCTGCGAGTCTCAGTGGTGCCAAAGATAGATGAGATCCCCCAACTAGAATTCGCTGCTCCTACAGAGTCATAAAGCACAAATCAACATTTAACAAGTTCTATAGCTTCTATGATAAATCAGTGTGCCCAAGCACCAAGAAGATAAACACCTGCAAGATAATAGATCAGCATGTAATAAGAAAAAGGGCATATGCAGTAGATTGTGCCCCTTCAGCCACAGTTATAACAAGGAGCAGCTGCAAACTTATTTCATTGTTTTTCAATAAAATGAAAGTTTCAAGAATATAGCTCAACAGAAAACCTACCAGAATTTCCAGGTTTTTCAACATCTGTCGCCTTCCGAATACCCTGTTGCTATTAAAAAAAATGACAAGATTGAAAAGCTTAGAAAAACTCATACCAAATTATGCAGAGAGATGTCTAATGTGAAAAACAACAAATTGCAGGAGATGAGGATTTCAAGGTACAAACTGAGATCCAATGAAATTGCCAACCTGCTCCGAAATCACTCCATTGGCTGGTCTAGCAAGGATAGGCCGGGATTTAACACCTCTTTCAGACGAAGGCTCTACTCCATCCTGAAAGACCAATGCATATTAGAGATTTAGAGCACATCTTGATAAGTAAAAAATATACAAAGAAATAAAAGAATCAAACACGAAATTACGGCAGATAAACCTTCAGTTTGGGAAGTGATATAGATGATGCATGAGACTTGATACTTTTGGAGGCTTGCTCAACAGCTTTACTCCCACCAATGAAGTTTGGATGTGAAGTATTTATGTAGTCCGTCTGAATACATAGCAACATCAAAATAATAACATCAGTAAAAAATGAGAAGTCTCTATAGTCCAGAGGTAAATTAACATCCTTTACATTAAAACTATGTGGTACAAAAATGCTGAAGTCAAAGAAGCAAATCAAGTGATTTTCTCCTCGCGTTAATTGCATATCAATAATATGGCAGTCTACTTCCTCTCTGGTATATAGGAAACATCACACTAGCAATGCAAACATCACCATAAGACAAACTTTTTATACTACTCACTCGGCTCCTGTGTTCAGTTATATATCTACAAGGCAACCAGTCACATAATATGATGCGAAATGCCAATTAGGTTTTGTAGAACATGATAAAACATCAAAGTTCCGTACCACATCATAGTTTGCAACGATTCTGCCAAGTCATTCAAAAAGTTCTATCACTTCCAAACTATTGAAAGTCACATAGATGCATGATTCCTTATGCAGTAAGTACATCATGAGCGGGAATTATTTTAACTTGTGCCTCATAAACAAGTAACTTGTGCATCATAAACAAGTAGATAATACAAAACCTTCAAACCATACAACAACAACAAACCCAGTATATAAGATACTTTTGAAGTTTAACCAACAACAAACCCATTATCTGATAGTTAGGTTTACGCACCCTTTCCCCGACCGCGTCGAGAGGGAGGCCCCGTACTGACCAAAAAAGAAAAAAAAAAACACAGAGACCCAAATGATCCAAAGACAGGAGAAACCTTCAAACCATGCAAAATCTAGTTTATATAAGATGGATCTCAAATAACTAATCAAATGGGAGTTTACATGGTCAAACCAGGCTTAAATCATTTAATAACGGCATAGCCCGACAATTGCAGCACAATTCTTCACTTATTGAATAAAAAGTGTCACACTGGATGTGGACAGAGCTCTTTGCAATGCAGCAACAAGATGATGAAACCAAGAAAATTAATAATCATCTCCATATCAACAAAATACACAGAAGATGCTGATATCCATTACTGATTCATTTCATTCATCTTATAATTGTCAAGTGAATAATACCAGTGACCAGAACATTCAGTTAACTCAAATTACCTCCATTTCGATGATATGTCCAATCATTGCCTCTGCAGGCTTAAGTCCTTCTCGTAGAAAGTTGCCTACAACTTCATCGATGCGCTTTCTAAGGATAGGAAATCGCTGCAGTTCACTAACCAAACAACGGTGACTCATCTGCAGTGAAATCAATTTGGTGAGTACGCCAATATATGTGGATGAAATGAAATATACTTTTGAAGTTTAACCATGAAATGGACTTGCTTGTTACCTTTATCAACTCATCATATATGAACCTAGCACACTGAAGACTAGGATCTAGCAGCCGAGCTATTTGCTTTCTGATAAGAACTTCGAATGGAACCTATGCATTGTAAAGGTTAAATCACATTATAGAACTTTCAAAATAATCAGCACAAGTCAGAAGCCATCAAGTATAAATGTCCATTAAGTAATATCAAATAATTGCAAGTGCATCAAGGAAGAAAAAACTAAACTACAAGATCAAAGCAACTGAAGGGGGAAACATTATTGACAAAAATGACAAAGACCTACTTCTGGTACAAATAAAGCAGATCTTGGTCCAGTTGCATTCTGGATAGCAGTGCGGATATCATCATCACTCAAATCTTCACATGGATCCACTTCCTAAAGAATTGATAAAACATTGCAAATTATCAGCATACACGTCATGATTCAGAGAGATAAGGAGGCTGGAGTCAGCAAACTGAAATACACATCCAAAAATGCTGAAGCCAATGAACTGGTACAGCTAACAGATAATGGCCATTTTTGTTATACACTAAAGTACCAAACTTAACCAGGAAGTGCAAAGTTAGTTTAAGGCAATCCTCAAAAATCAAAATAGAGAGTGACAAATGACAGTCAAAACACACCTCTAAACTCTTAACAAAAATTGACTGGAAAATGTAGTGTATACGAGCTCCACCAGATAGCTCAGATGTAGATATCTCTTCATTCTTGCCTTCAATCATTGAAGAAAAAGCTGCTCAAAAACACATAAAAAAGTCACTTGGGTTAAAAAAGATGCTAGAACAAGAGTAATGGCAGCAATTTTCTGACCCTTACCTTCTGAATATTTTGAGAGAATGTTCAGGATAACACTTCCCTGAGTAGCCTGTTGACAGAAAAATAGAACTCTTAACAATAATCGAGTGGAGATTGCTTTTAACAATAGTTGGGTTAAGCTTTTTTGGGTGAAAACAGTTGGGTTAAGCTTTATTCTCATACTATTAGGGTAACTAAGTGGTTTTGACAAATCAATATCAAGTGGTATATACTATGATGATACTTTAAGACAATTCTCAAATTTTGATAAAGTCTTAAAAATTAAGCACTATGAAAATGGTGCAAAACTAATTGCCATGAATTTTGAGCTGAACATATTAATCGGAAATAATAAGTTCTTAGTCCTGTCAATTCTTCTCATCCTGCTAATAAATTGTCTACATTTATAATCCTTCGTTTCTTTTTCCATCAAAACTTAGCATCAAGTGAAGAATGGAAGCAAGTCCTACGGCACTTATTCCCAAGAAGATTTCATGACTCGGAATTCAGAAAGATTGACAGGAAAGAGAAAACAAATGTCTATTTACTTGTTACAAGAGCCAAGTTCTGTTCTATTAAGTATTTTTGGGCATTTAATAGTCATACTAAAAAGTAGTAGGGCCAAAAGAGTAATCAAACTTGAAAGTAAAAGAGCAAAGAACTTAGCATTGTTAACTTCAAGAAACTTATCCAGCTTCATTTTATGAACAAACTGTCTGAATATACAACTCGTGGCCCAACCAAATCCATAGAAAATGACCCATTAAACAAAAGCATTTATGAAAACTTCCAAAGAAGTAATACTAGGGTTACAAATTACCTTAGATTCTATAGTTTCACCATAGCTAGCATGCTCCTTACTTACAGCAAAAAGCTGAGCACTTATTTGGGCCTTTAAACTAGGAAGGACTGATTTGATATGTTGCACCAAAACCTGCCACAGGTAAAATCACAATGCTTGGCATTAACAAAAAAAAAAAAGATACAAGATGAATACCTATATAGAGAAATTGGTCAGTAATTGTATCCCATCCTACCTGATTCAGCTTCTTTGCTAGTTGAGGGATGCCACACCTATCTGTAAGATCATTATACACCTAAAAGATCCCAAAGCTTTATAAGCATTGACTAGCATCAAACTATCAAAATTCAAAGTCATTATGCTATACCGGACGACTCCGGAAGAACTTATCCTCTGCCACCAAAGCATCTTTGATACTCCTGTTGAACGTGATGTCCTGCTCAGATAATAGAGAAGAAATGTCAAAATTTTGTATAATTAATAAAACAATCTCAACCACTAACCAACATACAAGTCTGACAGCACCACAAAATACATTTAAAGGAAAATTTTATCACGTATTAAGATGTATTTCACCAAAAGAACACAATGTTACAGAATATTACCTCTTGACTGCGATTGACTACACCCACATATCCAAGTTTCAAGGGTATAACTTTGCCAAGCAAAAAATTACGAGCATCAGTCCCTCTATCCATGATATCCAGCTGAAATTGAAACAGAAGCATTCCTTTCAAAAGCTATAGTAATAACAAAATGGTCAATAAATTAAGTGGATAGATCAAGCGCTTCTACCTTTGTGATCACACCAATCGTTCGATGCCCTACAAGCAGAAGCATGTGCAAAAAATGGTCAATGACTTGGACAACCATACTGTCTAAAATAATAAGAATGAATGAATACACAAAGAAGTAAATAAAAATTCTAAAGGACATCATACCATCAGGATCGGCCATTCCAGCCATTTGCAAAGCATCCGAGTTAGCTAAATCAGCATTTGCTGGGGTAACAGCAAGTATCAAACAGCTTTTCACTTTGATGTAGGACATAATCATTGTTCTGATCCGTGATTCAATATCTGAAGGCTGGTCACCGACCGGAACTTTTGTTATCCCTGGAAGATCTACGAGGGTAATATCGAGGACATTTGGTGAGAATATCTTCAAACGGATCTGCTTGTCTGAAACACCTTTATTTGTTCCAGTTTCTCTATCAGTCTCATCCTGAAACAATTATGAAGCATTTTGTAGACAAGAAGTTAATCTTCTGATCAGGCTTGCAAAAGGAGCAACCTTCAACATGTAATGAGAAACCAACCTAAGATTTTACTGCATGCTTGAAAAAAGTAAGAAGTCTAGAGGTTCAGAGGAGTGAACAATGCCAAAGGGTTACAAGGGGAGGGTTTAGGATAAGAGGTGATAACCTTAAGTCCCCATTCAACCAATGTAAAGCAAATACCAAATGTTCTAAACTCGCGACCGTATAAATCTCACAAAACGTGCCTCGTCGTGAACACTACCTCGAGCGAGTTTGAAGGTATATTTAACAAAATTTTGTTACTAATTAAAACAGAAATGAACTTGCATCTTCCTCATACCGTCAGTGTCCAAAATACACAAAACAATCACCAAGCACAAAATATTCTAACTTGATTTTATTATTCGTAACTAAAAGCAATCAAATTTATTAGAATTCCAATCCATCGAGTGCCAATCCATCACTCGATTCCCAAATTCAGAATAACAAGTCAGAAAACCGCACCTGAATCTCTCTACGAATTTGGGCGAAATCATAAAACTTCTTCCCAGGCAAGTGCAAAAACTCGCCCCACTCCTCCTCGCTCCCATCAGACTTCCTCTTGACTTGCACAAGCTGCAGAACGAGCGGGCGCCGCGTGCAAATATCAGAACCCCGGGGGAGAAAATCGCGGCCGACGAGAGCCTCCAGCACGCTGGATTTGCCACTGCTCTGGCTACCAACGACGCAAACCTGCGGGAGGTCGAAGGCCGGGTTGCTCCCAAGCTGTGCGGCAATGTCCTGGAGCTTATTGACGATCGGAATCACGGAGTGGCCCAGCGGCGGCGCCGATTCCTGCGGTGTGGAGGGCGACGGAGCCGACGAGTTCTGAAACTCGTCCGCCATTGATGACTGAGCAGAAGATACACGGAGCGATCACTGGAGAGGATAGATCAATGGCGTGGGGAGGGAGATTGCTGATGAAACCCTAGCGCGCGGGACAGAAGGGTTTATACAGGGAGAGAGGGTTTCATAGACCATAGTTCATACTCTTTCTTTCTTTTCAAGAAAATCGAATATAATAATTTTAAAAAATAAAAAAGAAATCGTCAGAATTCAAAATTGTTTACGTACAGTATCTTTTTTTTTTCCTCAGATGTGGAGAGGAAAAGAAAGTGGTGGACTGGACCTTTGACAACCACTAGTTGGGCCCGGCCGCCCGGGGGTTGGATTCTGTGCTCGGACGAGTACTTCTTGGAGAGACGGAAGAACGTCGAAACATAAAATAAAATACATAAAACGATGGCAAGTAATACAGAGTACAAAGGAAGATGACAAAGAAGAAGAAAGCAAGATTGCCATGTCAGCAATATGTGGGGTTGTAACAAGTAATCTGTGTCGTCCAAGTGTGAAGGAGATGGACGATGGATGAGCATAGAAGATGGTTATGAAATCAGTTGTAGATATAATAAAAGGGAATAAGTGAGATTAACCATTCCGGAATGGCTCACCGGAAAGGACTTGTGGGTAGTACCCATAGGTCCCCGGTTCGAACCCCGGAATGGCCGCTCTTTATTTACCAATACAAGGAATAAGTGAGATTAATATCTCATATATTCATCCTTGTAAAACACAACTCTCGATATTCAATAAACACCATCGCCATTGATGGTTTAAACAAATCTTGATCTCTCTCTCCTTCTCATCTCGGCTTACAATCACAAATCTGTCTCTTGCTTTCCTCAATCTCCAATTCTGTCATGGTATCAGAGCGGGAGTAAGATTCTGTTCGTGTTTCTTTCTTCTCTTCCTTTTTCGCGCAAACATCCATGGGGGACGCAGAGATTCAAGGTGTTGATCCGAATAGTGTGTTGTTTCTTCACCACTCTGATCATCCGAACTACATCTTATCAACGCATTTGCTTAATGATCGCAACTACCATCATTGGAAGAGATCAGTGGAGTTTTCACTTTCTGCGAAAAACAAACTTGCGTTTGTTACCGGAGAGTGTCGGAGGCTGGAACCTGGACCTCTGATGGCGGCGCAGTGGCAGCGATGCAACTGTGTTGTGACTTCATGGCTTTTTCACTCGGTGGAGAAAGACATAGCAGAGACCTTGATGTATTTCGATTCGACGACTGATATCTGGTCAGATCTCAAGACCAGGTTTGCTTTTCCGAATTACACCAGGATCTTCCAGGTACAGAAAGAGCTCTTTACTTTGAGTCAAGGCAATCTTGCTATCAGTGCTTATTTCAACAAATTCAAACGTCTTTGGGATGAGTATGTTGTGCTCATTGAGATGCCAAGTTGTGATTCTTGTGGAGCGTCAGGGAAATTGCCAGATTTTTTGTTCAAGCTCCAAGTAATTCAGTTTTTGGTTGGGTTGAATGAATCATACAATCTTGTTCGAGCAAATATTCTTATGATGGAGCCAATGCCTAGCATTGCAGATGTGTATCGTATTGTTCTAGAGGATAAACAACAGAGAGAGCTCAAGTCTTCATCAATCTTGGGGGTTGACTCTACTGCATTAGCAGCACAGAAATGTCAGACATGGAGTAATCAAGGAAGTAAAAACAATGGCTCCACCTCACAACAGTGGGGCAATCAACAACAACAATGGAATGGCAAATCTCAGCAGCAGTCGGCTACTAACAAGAATAGCAATGGGAATTACAGCAACAGTCCCAATACAGGATCCAATTCTGGAAGGAGATCCAAGTATTTTTGTGATTTTTGTAAAAAGGAAGGGCATAGCATGGAAAGATGCTTCAAGATTCATGGCTATCCACCAAAAGGTGATAAAGAAAACACACAACAAAGGAATTTCTCAGCTCATAACTCTTCATCTGAAGTGAAAATTGGAGAAAGTAGTGATCAGGCGCCATCTCTGACTCGTGAGCAATACAACCAACTAATGGCCCTCCTCAGCAAGCAAGGCTCATCAGACATAAGCACAGCTTCCAGCATGATGGCAGGTAATGTGTTCTGTTTCTCGATTCATGGCTTAGATCATCGTTGGATACTTGATAGTGGCGCAACCCACCATATAACCCCTCATCTTGACCTGTTTGAATCCTATCACAAAGCACCTGATGCAACCTACATAACCAAGCCAGACAAAACACAATTCCAAATAGCCCATATTGGCACCATCAAATTAAGTGAGAACATTGTTTTAACAAATGTTCTTCATGTCCCCAATTTTGCATACAACTTGTTGTCTATTAGACATCTTGCCGAAAGCTTGCAAAAGAATGTGTTACTTACTCCTACACATTGTTTCATTGTCCAGGGCCTTTCCATGAACAACTCTCTGGTTCTTGGTGAAGTGCACAAAGGTCTCTATCTTACTAGTTCTTCCAAGCTGATCACTGAATTCTATCACAAGATTCCATCCCCTTCATGTAATGCCTCTTTACAGCTTTGGCATTTTCGATTAGGTCATTTGCCTTATAGCCAGATGCATCGATTTCCTTTTGTCAAAACTATTACTTCCACTCATTCCAATGTGTGTGATGTATGTCCTAAGGCACGACAGCATAGGAATGTTTTTCCTGTAAGTGCCATTAAAACTTCATTTGCTTTTGAGATGTTACACATAGATATCTGGGGACCATATCAAAACTTTACCTATAATGGATACCGTTTCTTTTTTACTGTGGTTGATGACTTTACTAGAACTACTTGGACACACTTGCTTTCCCACAAAAGTAATGCTTTCCCCACACTGCAAGCTTTTATTAACTTTGTCCATAACCAATTTCATACCAATGTAAAAGTCATTCGTTCAGATAATGGTGCTGAATTTTGCAGCACCTTTGCCAAAGCCTATTATGCAGAGAAAGGAATTGTTCACCAAACCTCTTGTGTTGAGACTCCTCAACTAAATGGAGTTGTGGAGAGAAAGCACAAACACCTACTTAAAACGGCAAGAGCCTTACTTTTTCAGTCCAACCTTCCTATTTAGTTTTGGGGAGAATGTATTCTCCATGCCACTTACCTAATCAATCGGTTTCCCATGTCCTCTTTAAACTTCCTCTCTCCATTTGAAAAGATTTATCACCAAGTTCCTACATATGACCACATTCTAGCTTTTGGTTGCCTGTGTTATGCTAGCACAATCAAAGCTCATCGACACAAGTTTGATGCTCAAAGCACAACCTGTGTTTTTTTGGGATTTCCCCCTGCTACTAAGGGATACAAACTTCTTGATCTTTCATCCATGAAAGTCTTTATCTCCCGAGATGTCATCTTCCATGAGATGCATTTCCCATTTCAACTTCAACCACATATTGACAAACCCACTTTACCTGTCCCTGCCCATGATTTCTCTCAAACCATTCCTTCTCAACCTGATGATATATATTCAGCCTCCTCAACCTGATGCAGCTGTCATAGCAAATGATCCTACTCCCATTGCTGTTAACTCTGAGCGTTTGTCTGATATTCAGACTCCATTACGACGATCTTCTCGATCTCGACATACACCTGCACACTTGATTGATTATGTATGCTCAGCTTCATTTTCCAGTGATCAGTTCCCCCTATCTACTGGTTTTACTCATTCTCTTTGTTGTGCCACTCTAACCGAACCCAATCAATCAATTGTTGAACCCTCCTCTTATACCCAAGCTTCCAAGGATCCGTGATGGATTGATGCTATGAATAAAGAAATAGAGGCATTACAGGCCAATCATACTTGGGAAGAGGTTCCCTTACCTCCAAACAAGAAACCTGTTGGATGCCGCTGGGTTTACAAGACCAAGCTCAGAGCTGATGGCTCGGTTGAACGGTTCAAAACCCGTTTGGTAGCAAAGGGGTACACTCAACAATTCGGGATTGATTATGTGGAAACGTTTTCCCCAATTGTTCGTATGAATACAGTTCGTGCGCTGATTGCTCTTGTAGTGACCAAGGGTTCGGTTGTCCACCAACTTGATGTGAACAATGCGTTCTTGCACGGTGATTTGCCCGAAGAAGTCTATATGGTTATGCCTTCTGGTATTCCGAATTCTGCTGGACATGTTTGTTGATTGAGGAAGTCTTTATACGGTTTAAAGCAAGCGTCGAGGCAATGGCATATATTCTAAGCTTGTATCCACTCTGCAACTACTGGGATTTTGTGCTTCCAAATTCGACTCTTCGTTATTTCTCAAAAAGTCAGGGTCTGATTTGGTTCTTGTGGCAGTTTATGTCGATGATATTCTAGTAACAGGTACTAATTAATCTATTTGTTATTCAACACCTCAAGTCCACATTGTATCATCTTTTTTGTATTAAAGACTTGGGCAAGCTCAAATTTTTCCTAGGTATGGAAGTGATCTATTCTGGAAATTGTGTTGTGCTTCATCAGCAAAAGTTTGCTAAAGAATTGGTAGCCGAAGCTAATTTGCTTGATTAGTCATCGTATGTTACACCTTTGCCTCTCAATTGCAAGCTCAGTATTGATAATGTTGGAGATGTTTTGGTTGATCCGTCTCTATTTCGGAAGCTTGTTGGCAAGTTGAACTATTTGATTAACACAAGACCAGACTTATCGTTTGCTGTACAGAGTCTAAGTCAATTTATGCAGCGTCCATACCATGATCATCTTCAGGCTCTGTTTCAGGTGTTACGGTATGTGAAAGGTACTTCTGGCTATGTCATTTTGTTTCGTCCAGGATTCGACCTCACAATCCAAGCCTTTTCGGAC
Source organism: Persicaria maculosa (assembly GCA_963922045.1). NCBI lineage: Eukaryota > Viridiplantae > Streptophyta > Magnoliopsida > Caryophyllales > Polygonaceae > Persicaria > Persicaria maculosa. The sequence continues at coordinate 20,685,435 of OY998259.1, read as the reverse complement.
TCTGACTGGGTTGCGTGCCCAATTACTCGCAGGTCAGTTACAGGGTACGTGTTGTTATTTAGTTCCAATCCCATTTGTTGGCGTTCTAAGAAGCAATCTACCGTTTCTAAAAGCTCCTCTGAAGCGGAATACCGTGCAATGTCTCAAGCAGCCTCTGATGTTACTTGGTTAGTAGGCCTCCTTCGAGAAGTTGGCCTTACAAAGCTTACTCCTGTAACCTTACACTGCGACAACAAATCTGCACTTCATATCGCTCGAAACCCAGTTTATCACGAAAGAACGAAACACATCAAAATAGATTGTCATTTCACACCAGAGAAGGTTCTTGATGGGCTGCTGCAATTGTCCTTCCTTCCCACTCATAATCAGCTTGCCGATGTTTTGACAAAAATCTTGCCGGCAGCTCACCATCGAGATCTTCTTCTCATGTTGGGTATATCTTTCAACCATACTCTAGCTTGCGGGGGGGGGGGGGGGGGTAATACAAAGTACAAAGGAAGATGATAAAGAAGAAGAAAGCAAGATTGCCATGTCAGCAATCTGTGGGGTTGTAACAAGTAATCTATGTCGTCCAAGTGTGAAGGAGATGGACGGTGGATGAGCATAGAAGATGGTTATGAAATCAGTTGTAGATATAATAAAAGGGAATAAGTGAGATTAATATCTCATGTATTCATCCCTGTAAAACAAAACTCTCGATATTCAATAAACACCATCGCCATTGATGATTTAAACAAATCTTGATCTCTCTCCTTCTTATCTCGGCTTACAATCACAAATCTATCTCTTGCTTTCCTCAATCTCCAATTCTGTCAGCAAGCACATGCAACATGCATTCTACAAAGTGCAAAACTAAGGAAACCTAACTTCTCTTTAGTTAAAAATCTATCTATCTATCTATAGACATATATTAAAATTAATGAATAGCGTCCTATGTGGCGTGTTGTGGTTGATTTTAAGAAAAAAAAAATATATATTAAAATAAGTTGAGTATGACCACATTTTGATTTAAATATTTAGGCTCGCCCAGACTTTAACTTGAATTTGTTGAAAATTACAAAATTTCTTGTTATAGCCTTTTTGACCTTATCCTCCTCGTCTTCAACATCAACAGAGCTCGCCTTAACTTATTCCACAATGTACCGAACAACGAATCCAGTTCCCAGGCCATCTTGTAGAACTCGTTGCAAGGCGAATTGTACTCCATCCAGGGCACTGGAGAACGTAAGCCTGACATCGGCTTCAAACTCTTCGGCGGTACCATCGAGATCCTTGGCCAACTTGGATCGTATAGTACCTAGATCCATAGGCTTAGAGACGAGGCATAGATGATCCGGAATGTTGAAAGCAATCAGGTCTCCTGGCTTGTAGAAAGATATGCTCCTAGGGATGTGCTATAAACTTCTTTAGAATGACACTGGTCTTGCTGACCATGATTCGATCCATCTTCGTCTTAAGACAACGACGATCGATCATCTGCTTAACCAAATCATGATTAGTTTTCTTACATCCATGACAATCTCCAGAAACACCCCTAGCCATTATCGACCGCTGAAGCTTAAAAGATGGCGGAGATTCAAGCTTAAGTAACTCATTTTGTCATTGTTTTTCTGTAACAAACAAATAATCACCTGATCGAGGTGAATGTATTTATATACTATTTTCCCCAAATCTATCCTAATATAACTTCTATCTCTTGTTTGTTGTAGATATAATATTTTCTTCCTAAAATAAAACATCTCATTCCTTTTTTATGCAAAAAATACCTCATTCCTAATATTGTAATATTAATTTTTTTAATCACTACTTTTTAGGAGATAAACTTATCAACCCTTACCAAGGTGCATTTGTAAAAGGCATATCAATTCAAGATAACACTTTAATAGCCCATGAAAATTTCCATAGCTTTCATAGACAAAAAGGCAGAAAGGGCTGGATGGCCATAAAACTGGCTAGGGAAAAGGCTTACGATAAAATCAACTGAGGTTGCATTGAAGTTGTGCTCAAAAAGTTCGATTTCCATCCTATATGGATCAACTGAGTAATGACATGTCTAACGACATCCTCATTCTCGGTTCTTGTGAACAATATCCCAGGGAAACAATTCAAACCAAATAGGGGATTCCGACAAGGAGACCCCCTTGCTCCCTACATTTTGGTCTTAGTCATGGAAGGATTAGCAAGAGAATTGCACAAGGAGGCTCTACTGGAAGATGCACTCATTGGGATTAAACTCACCAAAAATGGTACTCCTATACCTTTCCTTACCTTTGCAGATGACACGATCATCTTTGCTAAAGCTGCTCACACTAGTCTCAATACCATTCAGAATATGATTAATAATTTCTCCAATGCTAAAAAAATATTAGCCAGAATCTAGCACGAGATCTAGCCCAGCACATGGGAATTCCGATCTCTAGTACCCTTGAAAAGTATTTAGGCATTCCGCTCATTAATGGGCATACCAAAAACACAGTTTTCGAAGAAGCTATTCAAAACCTTAAAAAACATCTCTCCAAATGGAAGGCTTATAATCTTTTCCAGGCGGGTAGAGCGGTACTAATGCAAGCTAATCTCAGTTCGAAAACCAACTACCTAATGCAAAACTTTTTACTTCCTACAGGAATTCTCAATCAAATAGATTAGATAAATAAGAACTTTTTCTGGAACAAGCTCCAATAAGAGAGATACACCCCACTCATAAGTTGGGATAACATATGTAAAAGCAAGTTGCATGGTGGTATGGGTATAAGAAAGGTGAAAGAATTAAACATAAGCCTTCAATTTAAATTACTTTGGAAACTATACTCTAATGAAGATAACATATGGGTTTGAGTTATTGTTGTGAGCTGAATCTGCCATGTTTTACAGTAACTTTTATATCGTTTTCTGCATACATTTCATGCATTTGGGCTAGGATAATACAGAATCTATGTAGTTTATGTTTATTTGCCAAATTATGGAATCTACACCAGTTTCTGTTTAATTTCGCTGAACGAGGCAAATTACAGCAGTTCTGAGAAAGGCCGAAAAAGCTCGGAAATCAACTACAGAAGTCCAAGGTCAAGAAACAGCGGAACCAGTCGAATCAAGCTAAGAGCCCAGCTTTACTCGATCTAGAGTACTTTTACTCGATCTCGACGAACGTGTCCGAGCACAAGCCTTGTCGACTAAGCACTGATCGAGAAACTGAGTCAGAGACAACTCGACTCCGGAAGCCAACTCGATCTCGAGTAAACTTTGTCGAGATCGACAACACCTTGACGCGATGTCCGGAGTCGACGAGCTGTGCCAAGTCGAGAAGCCGAAGACGGAGAAGCCGAGCACCACCGTACTCGATCTCGAGGACCCAGTACCGCACCTGTCCGAGCATGTCGAGGAAGAGCAACCCGAGACGTCTAGCTAGCCATGGTCGACGTCAATCCTACTCGATCTCGAGGAAGCTTAGTCGAGATCGAGGAAAACGCGTCCGAAGCCGCGTTACGCGGTTTGCTGTCCTACTCGGATTGGAAGTCCTTGGATCCGATTCTATCCAATTTTGGCCGAGATCTATCAAGTTCTATCTATGGAGAAGACCTATCAACACATGGAAGATATTCTACCTATTTTAGATTTATTTCCCCTTTTAGATTTAATTCTTTAATTACATTTATTTATCTTTTAAGCTTTTTAGATATAGATAGATATATTCTATCCTTGAATAGCAAGGAATAGAAGGCTATAAATAAAGCCTTAGGGGCTAGTTTTTCATGATTCAATTTCAGAGAGAACAAGTAGTAGTAGTAGAGAGAGAGAGAGAGTTTGTGGCAAGCAAGGTGGAAAGGCAAAATCGGATTTGTCTTGTTTGGTTGTATTTCTTTATCTAATTCAATGCAAGTTAGTTTCTTTTGTTATTTAACGTCTTTCTTGATAATGAAGAGCGAGTAGTCCACCCACTTCTGGGGCTGGGGTGAGCCCGACGGTGGCCATGTAAGGTGATGCGGTGAAGGTACAATCTTTTGATGCAATTCGTCTTCTATCCCTATGAGCATGATTCTTTTGCGAGAAGGTGATCCTTGTTTGTGTTATTGAAGCGAAAGTGATCTTAATGCAACTTGGGTTAATTATGTGAAAAGGGTTAGTAACAATTAGGGTTTATGCGAAAGCCTCTATATGCCTATTTGTTAGTAACGAAAGTTATTTTGATGGAAAGCATGATCTTTTATGCCTTTATGTGTTACTTTGCATGGTTATCGTTGTGGTGTTGATACCCTGGCTTTGGAAGTTCTTTATATATTGAGTTTATTTCGTCCGAAATTCTGAGTTCTGTGTTCGAAATCTGCAATTTACAGTTTCTGTGTTTTTGTCGATCTAGAGCAGTGGTTTGTCGATCTCGAGTTGCATGTTGTCGAGATCGAGTTGGGGCTAGTCTATATCGAGTTTCTGTTTGCGATTCTGAAGTTTCTGTTTCTGCTGAGTTTTGTCGATCTCGAGTTGCTGTCGTCGAGATCGAGTAGCTTCTGTCTTTACTTTTATTTCTTGCTTTCGTTTGTTATTTCTGCCTTCCTTTCTTTGTTTCTTTGTTTCTGTCTTCTGTTTGCTTTTCTGTGAGATTTACAGCTACCTAGGATCCGCTGACGCGCTTCCTTGTGGATCGATCCTGACTTCCCACTACTGCATAGGGAGGAGGTCTTGTAATCATTTGCAAGGGACGAAATCTGGTTTGCTGTGATTATTTATATTTAATTTTGCATACTCGATTTCCTCCTAACAACAGTTATAACGTGCAAAATGAAAGTATCAAAGGGCGATCCAACCAGGCCACCTCATGGCAATTTGGCAGGCTCTTATCCTTAAGGGACAAATTCGAAAAAGGTCTTCTTTGGCTATTAGGAGATGGCAGCTCCATAAATGTCTGGTATGATCCCTGGATTCCTAGCTCAATCAACCTTAAATCCATAATTGGGAATAATGATCAAAATATGAAGGTAAACCAACTGTTTACAGTACAAAAAAAGTGGAATGAGCCTCTCATTAGCCACTTATTCCCTCAGGACATAGCTAGGAGCATTTTATCTTTAGAAATCCCAGCTTGGCAAACTACCTCCCCGCCTTATAAACTTGGTATGGAAAATCAAACTAGATGGTTTGCCAACGGCTACTAGGCTAAGCAAATACGTCAACAGAGTGTCTAGCCTTTGTTCACTCTTTGACCAAAGCAATGAAGACTCTATACTCACTTATTCACAACTTGCTCTTTTGCAAGGGAACTAATAGCGCAGTATGAACAAGCCATGGACAAATACTTCGGCAGCTCCTTTGCACAAGGTCCTCTCCATGAAAATCTTGAAACAATCAAGCAAGCAAACCAGTACTTTGAGGAGTTAGTTGTCATCTGGCAGACAATTTGGGAAACCAGGAACAACATAATCTTCGGGAGATTGAAGCCTGACTCGATTGGAAATTTAATCCATCGAATCAAAACAAGCATGCTAGACTGGAATCAAGCTAATAGTGTCAAAAACAAAAAAGCAAAGAATAAAGCTAAGAGGTCCAAAACCAAATGGACCAGACCACAATGAACCGTCTACAAAAATCAACGTGGATGGTTCTGTCAACCTCACTGGCACTAGCCAAGTGGGGGGAATCATTCGTGGTTCTAGGGGCCATGTAATTGACATTTTTCATCAGGAAGTACTGAGGGTTGGTTCTGTAATCCAAACGAAAGCTGCAACAGTTCAGATCGGCATGCAACAAGCTTTAAGAAAGGGGCTAAGGAAGATTATAATAGAAGGCGATAATCAAGAATTAATGCAAGCAATAATAAAAGGGGATGTCGTTAGATGGGACATAATGCGTCAAGTAGAGAACATCAGCAACATGCAATTAGAATTCGAGCATGTGGAGTTCAGACATATTTTAAGAGAATCAAACAAAATCGCAGATTATATAGCTAGGAAAGACATCATAATGATATATCCACAATTCCTTTTCCTAGAGACCTTTGTACCATCATCCGTCAGGATGATCCAATCCAAGAGCGAGATTACAGTTTATATAACATCTCCTATTGTTTGCCTACTGCAAAAAAAATAAAAAAATAAAGATAATATTTAATTAGTTTAGCTTTTATTTTAATTAGATTCCTAGGGTGAATTATGTTTTTTTTGTAAGGAATCTTTTCCAATTTAAAATCTTAGCCCTTGGGATATAGAATAGAAAAACCGATAAAGATAATAACTTGTAGAAACCACAATTTTAGGTTTCGCAAGAAGAGTAACAAATTTGATTACAACAAACGGAGCGATAAATTTTACCTAAAGAAGCTTAACATGAAAATTTTATTACAATAACTTGAATTTCATGAATGGATTTTTTAATCTATGACATGATTTTTGGGTATTGGTTAAACATGTCGACTTAATAAAGATTCCAATACATTTATCAATTTAGCCAATTTTTATTTTATTTTGAAGGCTTGCCCATCTTCATTCATGATTTTCCCCCTAATCAAATATGTTATGGAACAAGTTAGACAAATCATTTTGTGAAAATTATAACATTTCTCTTAAGTTATTATATCGATCTTGAGTAGGTATAGTTGTTATACGAGTCGAGCAATCTAGATGACTAGACTCATTGTGTGCTCGACTCGAAAAAAATTGAACGCTACTTTACTAAACAAGTCGAGTATGAACACATTTTTAAACCCACACCCAAATTCAGGCTCAAGTCGAACTCAACTCACTTCTAAACTAGGAAAACAATTTCTTCAAGATTTCTCTAAACTAGGGAAATAAAATAAATATTCTCAAAATTATTTTTCCTCAAACTTCAACAGTTTCCCCAATTCGAAGATTTGGAGAATCATTTAGTTTTAGAGAATGATGCAGATTTAGGAAAAAAAAAATTTATGTTACGTTTCACATTTTGGATAATGAGATTGGGAATCTATTAGATAAAAAAAATGTCTAAAATTCTCAAAAAAAAAAAACTCTGAAAAAATGGAGAAACTGCTGGGATGCTCTCATGTTGGACTCGTTAGGATTATCAATAACATTACACCTTGCAAAAAAAAAACTAAAATGATAAAAACTAAAAATATAATTTCATTTAAGTATTAAATTATATATATCAATTTTGTCATTTAATATACATGAACACTTTTTTAAGATGATAAAAACTAAAACATAAAATATGAATTTTTTAATTAATTTAAAAAATATAAAATTTCATTTAATTATTATATATAATACTCCCTCCGTCCTAAAATACATGGTCTTTTAGGCATTGAAATTTTGTCAAAAATACATGGGTTTTTAGGTTTATAGGGTAATTATTACCCCTAAAAAAGTACAACGGAAATTTCGCCTGGTAACCCTGATGTTTGGCCTATTTCGCGTGGTAAACAAAGGTTTCGGATATTTCGCCTGGTAACCCTGTGGTTTCAAAATGTTTTGCCTCGCGCCCACAAGTTTGAATTTGTCCAATAATTGTGTTTTAAATTTATAGGAGGGTGAGTATTGTGATATTATTAACTTTTGTGGAGGCATTTCATAAAAACCAATAATTTCAACCTATTTTCTTCTAACTTCCTGAATCTATGCTCGGAGGCAAACATATGATTTGCGAAGGAGAGAACAGCGAAGAACCAAAACGTGACAGACGCGAAGAAGAAGAAGGTGAAAGTGCTGGCGGTGGCGGGGGCGGCGGCGGCTAGGGACGGCAGCGCGAGCCTCGGGCCTGGCGGCGGTGGGGGGAGACTGCTCTTCGTATTTCAACTTCGAAAACAGGTGAGTTTTTTGTTTTGGGTTGAAGATTTGCTAATAGCTCCATCGAAATTTCTTTTTATGTGTTCAAATTGATTATGATTATCAACTAGGATATGAAATCGGGGCCAATTATAGCTTGAATGTTTCGAATTAGAAAATTTAGGGTTTAGGGTTTCGAAAGTTTGGGGGGTTTTCATGTGTGTTCTGGTACTATTGTTGAGTCAATTTCTTCGTCATTTTAACCTTCGGTGTTGAAAGACATCATGAGGTATATGTTTTGATTACATTATTAAGCAAACTCATATTGATACGAGGGCCTGCCCTATTATCCTACACTCATCCTTTGGTTTCTCACTATCGAAGCTGCAAAAAATGATCGAGTTGAGAGCATTATTATTGCCTTTCATTTAACTTATGTGAGATGCTTTTCATTTATGATCTATTGTAGCCTGCATTTCTTTTCTCATCTAAATGATTTGCTAACAGAGTGTCTCAATTCTCTTTCCCATTTATATATGATGGTGTTATCTTTTCTGTTTATTTTTTGGATTAATGTATCCTATATATGATGGCCTATATATACTGTTTGAGTGTCTGTATGACAGCATTGTGGAAATGTTTATAGTCAAAGTAAAACTCATCAATATAGTTGCCTTGATACAAACTCATCAATACTGATTTTTTAGCGTGCACAATGAAAGGTTTATGTAGTTTAAAGCCTATTATCTCAAAGGGTAGAGCAATGTGCTCGTGCACATAGATGCGGGTTCAAATCCCGCATAGGCTGTATATCAACGGGATTAAATGTTAAGCTCCTTTGTGTACCAAATTGACTGCATTGCAAAAAGGTTTACTTCTGTGGTTCTGGAGAGTGTTTATGCCAACGGTTCAAGAAATAAAAAACCATTATTACAGATTGTGATAGCTGATGGTCGTTGCATCTCTGATGGACTTGAGATGAGTATAGCTCTTTGCTATGATAAAAGAACAGAACCCCAATTGGGTTCTTTGGTGTGATGTGGCCTGAGGAGGTAACGAGTAACCGATAATCTTTTGTACTCATAGTCTGCTTTTGATGAGCATAAGTCAACTTGCTAGTTGTTCCAGAGTATATCCTAAATCTGTTTTAATGTTTGAATGAAATCGGCGTATTATGAATGAAGGTCCATAAGCTCAAATTGGAAGATCGCCCAAACACAAAAATGTTTGGGAGGATGGTGGTTCAAGTCCATCTGGATCTACGTGAGCGATGCTTGCAAATCTGTAGTGTGCAATGTGGATTTTTATGTTCTCTGTTGATCTTTTCAGCAACATTACCTGCAGATCAAGCCCAAGTGAACCAGAATTCAGGATATTGGGATCTTTTGAGGTTCCACACAAAGATGTAGGTTAGACTCCCACATAGACTAATATCTTATTTAAAACTAACCGATCTAAAAAGACATTTAATCTCAAATAATCATCCAATCTTCCCAGACATTGCTCAAGGAAATAGTAAATCGGATTTTTAATAGAATGTATTAGCCTATGTGGGAGTCGAACCCACGTCAATGTGCAGAAACACATCGCTCTACCAATTGAGCTAATAGGCTACTTATAAAAGCATATAAGACTCTTACACCAAATCAGCATCCAGCAACCCCATAAGTTATCTATTATAGATATGTGTGTACAATAAACAAAATAGATATATGTGTACCTAATATATGTGTAGCTAAGTATCTTATAGATATCACTTAGTAGCTTCTCATCCACATCCTGCATAAGAAAAGAAACAATTGGATATCAATATTATTTGAACAGAAAGAACTCCATTTGGATAACTGAATTTTGACTAGTAGCTTCATACATTTGGATAGCTGAATTTTGCTCTTTTCAGCAACATCCTGTATAAGAAAAGAAACAATTGGATATCAAAATACAATCTAATTCATATGTTTATGAAGCTACATACTTTTGGTTTGATTAGTAGCTTCATACTTTTGTTATTTGCTCAGTTAGTCTCGGATCTCACAGATTAGAATCATAGCTGAATTTTGACTTACTAGTAGCCATTCAAGGTGCATTCATAAAGCAAATGCAGTGACAATATAATGGAATAAAGTAAAAGAGCTTCAATACATTAAATTTTAAAATATATCAACTTGGGTTGTTTCCTAACTCTTCCATCCCTACTCTCTGCAGTGTCCAACCTCACCATCTTTTAAAACTACATACAAGGGTCCAAACACCAAATGGAATAAAGTAAAAGAGCTTGACAATATAATGCTCTCAACTCGATCATTTTTTGTAGCTTAGATAATGAGAAACCAAATGATGAGTGTAGGATAATAGGGCAGGCCCTCGTATCAATATGAGTTTGCTTAATAATGTAATCAAAACATATACCTCATGATGTCTTTCAGCACCGAAGGTTAAAATGACGAAGAAATTGACTCAACAATAGTACCAGAACACACACGAAAACCCCCCAAACTTTCGAAACCCTAAACCCTAAATTTTCTAATTCGAAACATTCAAGCTATAATTGGCCCCGATTTCATATCCTAGTGGATAATCATAATCAATTTGAACACATAAAAAGAAATTTCGATGGAGCTATTAGCAAATCTTCAACCCAAAACACAAAACTCACCTGTTTTCCAAGTTGAAATACGAAGAGCTGTCTGCCCCCACTGCCACCAGGCCCGAGGCTCGCGCTGCCGTCCCTAGCCGCCGCCGCCACCGCCAGCACTCCCACCTTCTTCTTCTTCGCGTCTGTCATGTTTTGGTTCTTCGCTGTTCTCTCCATCGCAAATCATCTGTTTGCCTCCGAGCATAGATTCAGGAAGTTAGAAGAAAATAGGTTGAAATTATTGGTTTTTATGAAATGCATCCACAAAAGTTAATAATATCACAATACTCACCCTCCTATAAATTTAAAACACAATTATTGGACAAATTCAAACTTGTGGGCGCGAGGCAAAACATTTGGAAACCACAGGGTTACCAGGCGAAATATCCGAAACCTTTGTTTACCACGCGAAATAGGCCAAACCTCAGGGTTACTAGACGAAATTTCCGAAAGTACAATAGTAAGTAAATTAAATAGTTCTCACCTCTATAATAATAATGAGATTTAAGTATAAATAGGTTTTTTTAATTAACGTGCAAGAGTCTAAAGACCATGTATTTTAGGACGGACAGAGTAATAATTAATCCATAGTTTTTATAAACTTTTAAAGAGGAAATGGTAGTATTTAGACCAAAAAATGGGCCTATTGGCTAAACTAGACATGTACCTAAAAAATTGGCTAGGGGTAGAAAGTGGTGTATTTTTGCAAATGCAAAAATCCAACCGGCAGTGGAGGTAGCAGGTGAAGGGGAGAGGTGCACTGTAGCTCCATCATTTCCTCAAACAGAAATCAGGAGGGGGAGGTGGTGGACATGGTGTGTGGCTCAAATAAAAGAGGAAAAGGGGGGTCATTTATGAGGGGAAATTTCAATGATTGAATTAAGGGTGTCAATCAACCCTTATAAAATATTGATTGATGGGTGTCATTCCATATTAAATGCTCTGCAAAAAAGGGAGCCAACATAGGAGACGAGTGGAAAGTTGAGGGCAAAGCATCACCGTCATTTTTGGGAACTGGAAACGGTTGTCTTACCAATAGAAGACAAATATCTCACCAATAGTATACATGTGTCTTACCGATAAGACAAACTTATCCTACCATACATTGAAATTTTGGAGATAATATGGAGGGGGATGTCCATAGCGATTTTGGCGGGATGTCCGTGTAATTTTGGCGCCAAAACAGGGTTCTTCATTGGGGGGAGAGGGAGAGCATCTGTCTGACCAATATGGTACAGTTATCTAGCCAATAGCATATAGTTATCCTACCAATAGGCTTAAAATGTCTTACCATACCTGAAAATTTGGAGAAATTTGGAACGGATTGACCGAACCTGTTTTGGCGGGTTGTTAGTGTAATTTTGGCGCCAAAACGGGGTTCTTCATTTGGGGGAAGGGGGGAGCATTTATGAGGGGAAAATGCAATCATTGCATTGATGAGTGTTCCCCAAGCACATATATAAGCTTGAGAGGAGGATCTCAAACACCCCAACATACCCTGCAAAAACTGAAGAAGAGCAGGAGAGAGGCGGAAAGGACGGGGGAAAAGGCACACGTGGATCCGAGGAAACGATACAGTTGTCATCCTACCAAAAGTACAGGTCTGGACTACCAACAGTGTTCAACTGTCTTTCCATTCCAAGAAAAGTGCAACAATCTTGTGAGTGGCAGTGGCAGCGATGGGTAAGTCATCTTGTACCTTTCCTTTGTAGTTGTTCCTCTTTCCTATATCAGAACTACCCCCTAGGATGATCCTCTATTCCCGTGGCGTACCCCAGGTGATAGGGTATGTATGAACGTCGCGTGCGGCGGTTGGTGAGCTCCCGAGAATGGGAGCTTGGTGTTCAAGGGAGAGGCACGTACTGCAGCAATGGTGGTGGCACAGAATATTGGTTACTCCCAATTGAAGGAGAAAATTGTTTCCAAATTCGACGTGGACATGGTATTGTACGACATTGAGTTCACCTACCTCCCTCCTTCGATGGGGCGGGCCACTCCGATTCGGGTCAAGGACGACGATGACCTAGAAGCCTACAAGTTCTACAACACTAAATCCGGTGCACGAGCCTGACCAATCGCACTGCACGTCACCTTAAGGATGAAAACGACAACCCCTTCCACAACATCCAAAGAACATGAGTCGGAGAACTCCGACTCATGGGCTGAGGACCTCTCGTCTCCCACCCAGGGGAAATACTCCTAACCGGGCCTCCCACCACGCAAGAAGACTTCGAGGATGGTCTTGATGGAGGCGGAGGGGCGGATGAGAAGGTTCGAGGCTCCATCGAGGAGAAAGGGAAGTTGGACGACCTTAGCAGCGAAACTGGAGGGACCTGCCTGTGTGATGAGTGTGTAGCGGGGGAGGGAGAGTGTTGTCCCACTGCAAAGGACAGCGTCAGTGGGATGCAGGATGAGCTTGCTGGGAGCGGTATACATTTAGACGGAGTTGGTAGGATGGATGACAACAATATGGTTGGACAGGCGGACGGAGTTGGTATGATGGATGACAACATAATGGTAGGACAGGGCGATGATGTGGGACAGCTTCACGAAATGGATGAACTCGAGAAGGGTGGTGACGTGAGCAGGTCCGATGCCATTCGACGCGGAAAGCAAGTGGTGATCGTGGACACCGACGATGATGTGGACGACCTACCCCCCCACGGAATGGAGGACATAATAGATGTAGGAAGCTCCGACGATGAAATGATCGGTTGTGGTTTCCCCGTGAAAGTGGAGGTGGAAGGTCGAACGAGAAATCTGAATCATGGGATGAGGAGGCTGAGGCAGCGGTGAGAGAGATAGAGCGAGCGTACAAAGGACACGGACGTTGGAGAAAGTGGAAGAGGACGTGGCTCGGTTCATTCCTCTAGTCGGAGACCCTCGGGAGAGTGTGAAGGAGTTACGTGAGGGGGAGATGTTCGATACGAAGGCTGCCATTCAGTCTATAGTGAAGTGGGAAGCTTTGCGCGGGTGCTTCGCGGTCCAAGTGAAGCGATCGACAACAAAGGCGTACGTGGTTGTTTGTCCCGAACCGAACTGCTCATGGTACTGTCGGGCGTCAACGTATCGGGAAACTAAGAAGTGGGTGGTTCGTAAGTTCGTTGACACACACAGTTGCAAGGTTAGTGTCGCCAGCAACTACCAGCGCAACGCCAATTACAAGCTGATGGGGCAGAGTTTGGTGTCCGAGTAAGTTTCTAAACCAGCGTCTTGTTCCCAGTCTATGTACTGTCGATGGTGGAATTTTTTTGGTTTAACTCTTATCTTCGCGTCTTTGTAGTTTTGATGGGTCAGGGAAGGAGCTGGTTCCCCGTCAGATCAGTACGCTGATGAAGTCTCGGTTGGGCGTGGACTGCAGCTATTGGAAGGCACGCAGGGCGCAGGGAGCCGCAAGGGAGGGCTTGCACGGGACCTACGAAGCGAGCTACGATCGGATGGCCTCATACCTTTACATGCTTGAGCGAGCAAACCCCGGGACCATAACCACATTAGTCCGTGATGATAACCAGCAATTCAAGTATGCGTTCGTAAGCTTGGGTGTTTGGCGGACAGCCATCCCACACCTCAGACAGGTACGCCCGCGCAACTTTCTAATCCTACCAAATGGCAGATATAATCTTACCATCTGTGTATATTTGTCATTCCAATTCATGTCTTACCAATAGTTACAGACCATCCCACCCTTTAAGATCATACCAACTGTCTCCATTTATCCTACCAACTGTCCCCCTCTATCATACCAATAGTGTTATGTTAGCCGACTGTTGAAACTGTGACATTGACAGGTATTCTCGGTGGATGGAAGTTTCTTGAAGGGGAAGTATCGGGGTTGCTTGATGTTTGCGACTGCCCAAGACCCAAACCACAACATATACCCCATTGCATTTGCCATTGTCGACGGGGAGAATGACGCATCCTGGGGTTTCTTTTTCCGTCAAATGAAACGCGTGGTCCCGGATGAGCCCAATGTGGTGTGGGTAAGCGACAGGCACATGAGCATCACCAAGGGGATTCGAGCGAGTTACGACTTCGCAAAGCATGGCCGCTGCACTTACCATCTATTTCAGAATGTGAAGGCATATCACAAGGCGGGTGGGCTACAAAAACTGTTCTTCCTAATGGCAAACGCGTACACCGTTGCGGAGTTTAATGGCCACTTCGCAGCTTTCAGAGAGAAGTCTCCCACTGGTGCTGAGTACATTAAGATGGCCGGGTTCTCCAATTGGGCTCGGGCTTTCTATCCCGCCAATCGGTTCAACGTCACCACCACAAACCATGCCGAGTGCTTGAACTCGGTATTTCTTGAACCTCGTGACCTGCCCGTCACCTCCCTGATGGACAGCATACTCGACAAAGTGGGTGAGTGGTTCGTGAAGCGCCGGGAGCTAAGTTCTAATCCCGACAAGGTTGTCACCGACCATGTGGACACCGTTTTGAGGAAAAACGCCATGCAAGCTATATGTCTTCAGGTGAGGACTTTGAGCGAACACGAGTATGACGTACGTAAGGGGCTGACCGCCTGGCTGGTCAACCTTTCCGCTCGGAGTTGCACATGTAAGCAGTTTCAAATTGATCAGATTCCATGTCCACATCCCCTCGCCGCGGCCAAGGTACGTAGGATCGACCCATACTCCCTCGTCCATCCTCTATACAGGGCTGAGGCTTGGCGCGCCTGCTACATCAATGTCGTGTACCCAGTGCCACCTCGTGAGACATGGGTGGTGCCTGCTGAAATAGAAGCCAGGATTTGCTTGCCCCCGGTGGTGAAGCGTGCGCCGGGAAGGCCGAAGACGAAGCGCTATCCGTCCAAGGGCGAATACAGGGGTCCAAAGCGCCGTCGACAGTAGTGTACTTAGAACAGAACATGTCTTGGATTCTGCCAGTGTGTTTGGTGGACGCTCAAGTCAGCTGGCGGGTTTATTTTGGGCAGTGATCGCCGTCGACTAGAGTGTGGATTCTGCTAGTATGTTTTTTGCACGTGTCTCGTATTTTCGTGTTCCTAGGGGGCTAATTGTGATGCAATCTGTGGGATTTCGCATGTTTTGGGCACAGTCACATGAATTATCGGATCTGTTAAGTATTTATCATGTCGTCCTACCACTATCATCTATTTATCTACCCAATAGTTAAAACCTATCCGACCAACACATTTTCTTTATCTTACCAATTCATTCTCAACTTAACTGCAATTGACATCCTCAACAATGTTTAGTTATATCATGCCAAAAGTGTCGTATTATCTTGCCAATAGTTTCATATAATCTTACCACTTATAACAGTCATGCAAATGTAAACTTACCCGCAATATAATACAAGAATGAACCTTGGGTGTAAGCAGGAACTAATTAACGTGAACCATAAATACCAGTTTTAACCATTACAATCACAAAACATCCTACCAACCGGGAACAACATAAGTTTTGAAACTACAAACAACATAAGTTTTGAAACTAACACAAGTGTCCAAACAGCCAAAAGTGTACTTTGAACAGAACAGAAGTTTCCAAACCATGAGAGAATGTCTTTACAAACAGGAGAGCATGTCTTAACAAACAGGAGAGACCTACAAATCGTGGCGCTGGATGGAGAGCCCCAAGTACTGCGGTAAGGGGCAATATAATTGTCGTTGACGGTCTCGAATGTCTCCACGCCCTCTGCCGCCAGCTGGATAGTCCTGATAACGTATGCCCCACAGTCACCTCTGCACGTGAAGGAATTAACAACCAGCATAAGTTTTTTACGTCTTACCACTTCTGTCATTTTATCCTACCAATGGATGTAATATATCCTACCAATAGGCCTATTATATCCTACCAATATTAGTAGACGTACATAACCCAATAGTAAAGAGAAACTTACGAGGTTTCATTCCTAGGGATCTTGGCGGTTCGAGTTATGGTTAATGGGTTGGGGACATCCACTGTGTGCCTGACCCGGAGCTCGGCAGAAAATTGCATCACCACCGGTATCAGCTTCGCAACAGGCTCGAGGTGGGCTTGAAGATCCTTCTCCTTTATCTGGTACCAATCACAGTCGAGCACTTCTATGTTCCACTTTACGAGGTCGATGACGAGCCCAATCCAGTGCTTCGCCTTGTACAACCAAGGAGCTAATATCTTCGCGTTGGCCACCGACCATGTCCTCCCTTGGGGGTCCGGCAGTGTCCCCGAGAAGTACCTCAGAAGCACCCTCGACACATTGCGCTGGTTAATGCGGCTGACATCGCCGGAAACAGTGTCCAACTGCTTCACCACGGCTTCCTGCCAGTATGGGTCCACCAAGACGACACCGGACTTGTTGTCACCCTCCCGGGCGTCCAATGCTTTCCGGACTAAGACCAGTGACTGCTGGAGGTTCTGCGTTAAGAGGTACGTTCCAAATTCCCGTGAGGGCTTGTCCCATGACGTAAGTGAATAAGGAAACATGCGTTACAGGACAGAAGTTTGCGTACCTCGGTGGAAAGCCATACGCCGGGTGATATTAGGTTGTTGAAGAACTCCTTGTTCAATTGGGACCCGTCTGGGCCCTTAACCTGCGCGGGGAACTTCAGGAGCCAGGCCAAGAAGTCGTCTCTCTATTTATCAGTGACCATCCCCTCCGCAGCTGCGTCGGTGGTTGGACACGATGCCTTTGCCCCCTTCTTGGCCCGCTTAGCGGGTTGCGTAACCACGCAGTCCCCTAGCTTTGATGTCATCTTCCTGTCACGCTTGCCTCTCCTATGCTCCAGCTTTGTCTCCAAACAGTCAAACACACCCGAGTTATGTTCAAACAGCTTTCATTATCCTACCAAAACATATTCAATATTATACCAAAAGGGTAAATATATCCTACCAACTGGGTTATAATATCTGACCAAAATACAACTGCCTTTGTTATCATACCAAAACTCATCTTTTGTCTTACCAACAGGGTCAGACTATCCTATCAATAAGAAAGGTTTACCTTTTCCTCCGCATCGTCTGCATCAGACTCACCCTTGGAACCCTCCCCTGCAGCTTCTTTTACAGGCTCCTTGCCCTTCTTAATCTGTTCCTCAGCCTGCACCACCTTCTCTCCTGCGTCCTTGCCCTCGTCACCCTCCTTTGCCTCCTCCTCAACCTTTGCCTCAACGTCCTCACCAGTGCACATGCCCTGCCCCTTCAGATCAGAGTTCAGCTCGTCTTTCTCCGCCGTGTTATGCTCAATGTTCTGTCCCTGCTTCACCGACTCCTGGTCATCAGCAGTCATCTCTTCCTTCTCCTCCGCCCTTTCCTCAACCTTCTCAGCTTTCTCAACCACGTCGGCCACAACCTTGTCCAAATCTCTCTCAACAACCTTCTCAGCAACATCGTCATCAAATACATCAACAGGATCCTACCAATTATACATGTATGTCATACCATAAGGCTTAGAATGGTTTACCAACACAAAAACACTATCCTACCAATTGCACATATGATGAACAATGAAGCACATACCTTTCCCTTGCCGGTCCTCTCTGATAACACCTGCTTGCATTCTCTCGAAACTTCAGTGACCTTCTCCTCAAGCTCCCTGAACCTGGTCCCCATCTCTACCATCATGCCCTTCAATAGAGCCTCAACCTTAGCCACAATCCGGGACTCCAAACCGACGCTCGACGCGTCTGACCCGGACTGGCTGGTGCCCTGACTGGGTCCAGCAGTGGCATCCTCACCTCTCCGCTTATCTCTGCGGGCCCTCGTGTGGTCGCCCACAATCTGATCAAAGAAGACGTCTGGAGCGTCTTTCTTGTACGATGAGTGGGGGTACGCATCTTTTTCCTTATGGGTGGGGTGCAAGATGGGCTCTGGCGTCGCCAGCAGAACGTGTTCATCAATTGGGTCGTTGGCGGGGGCGTCCAGGTTTAGGAAGGACTTCACATTCTCGTATCGTATGTGCGAGTTTGGCGTTTCCCATCGCAGACACCTGGGGATGATGGTGTCGTCGATGTTGCGGCTAAAATGATTTCCAATCTCAGGGAAGGTCTCGTACACCCACAACTGCAAATACAATATGATAAATTTGGGTAAGCTATTATTGCACAGTTTGCATGACAACTTCATAGATTTGGTAAGATATAAATACACAGTTTCCATGTCAACTTCATATCTCTGGTAAGATAGACATATATTATTGGCATAATATAATTGACTTATTGGCATTCCACACAGTCACACATAATCTGAAATGGCAAGGGGAAGAGCCTTTTTTCAGAACTTGACTAACCTGGAATGCCATGGGGAACCCGTAGAGCGCGTACGTTGGCCTATCTTTCAGGTGAGCTTTTGCAGCCACCAAGTCCTTCAACGTCCCGGCCAGGCTCTCGTGTAGTCTCTCGTACACAAGGCGTCCCCAAGGAAATTCCAGAAATCGCGTCGTGTCCTCCAACAGTAGCTTAACCACCCACCCTCTAATTTGTGTCTTCTTCTCCAATCCGAAAAGAATGCCCTCCACAATGACTATGAGGGCAAGCTTGTACTTCTTCATTAGGGAGCCCGAGTCCGTCTGTTTTTCGTGCTCCCAAGCTCTCTCCAAATCCTTCAGACTTACCTTCTCTTTCTTGAACAGCTGGTATATGGCGTCTTTGTGATCCTCCTCCATCACATCCCTTGAGGGTGGTGCGCAGTTTAGCCCCGTTATCAACGCGAACTCCTGAAGTGAGAATCGCACGTGATGCCCCTGGATGGAGTACCACGTCTCGTGTTGCTTCCGGGTCTTCAGCTGCCACAGGAGGCAAAAGTGCACCAGCTGTGCGGCGAACTTGTTCCTCGACCCCATCCTCACTATGCCTCCGAATTGGCTCTTCGTCAGGGCCTTCACATCATCACAGTCGATGGCTAAGTCAAGACCGTCCAGGAGGTCTAAACTGCCATGTGAAACCGCCCTGCCACTGAAGTGGTCCTTCTCCACCACAGCTAAGACAGCCTGCAACACATGTAACACTCTTAGGTTCGAAATTTTTTTCCCAAGCATAACTACCAAAACAAGGGAACTTTCTCAGTGTCCTTACCCCCTGGCTGCTTGGTCCTGCCTTTACTTTCCTCTTCCCGGCCTTTGTCATTTTTTATGGTTGTTGCACAAAGGTTACCTACAACACAATCACCACACACATGCAGTCAGACATTAAAACTACAATCTTTTATCTTACTAACAATGTATTTGTTTCCTACCAATAGATTATTATTTTCCTACCAACTCTGCTATATTTTTCTGTCCTACCATTTTCGAATTTCATACAAGTTTGGTTCATTTTACCTCTTTCCCAACCCAAGAGATAGCCAAAGTAATTCACCAACACCAACAGCAAATGACGAACAATTCATCATACATCTAGGCATTTAACCAACAAGTAATTCACACATTAAGTTTCAAACATATAGGCAAACACCTACTCTGTCATACCAACATGTCTTACTTGTTTTCTTCATTTTACGTCTTTAACAACACAGCATATAGGCAATGAGATTAACCAAAACCAAATCACCATTTATTCATCTTATTTGTAGGCATTTCATCAAACACTTGGTGGGCGCTTACGGTTTCAACATTAAAAACCAATCAACCAAAAATTCCTTCATCCCACTCGGCATACCAGATGTTCAATTTTATCGTGCCAATTTCGTTACCCGGTCCTACGAAATCTGCTACCCCAATCCTTTTCCCGACACCCTCAAACCCTAATCGAACCTGCCTCCCCAAAATCGACTCACAATGGCACCCCTAACCCCCCCTACTTCATTCCTCCTCTACTGCTATGCATCTACCCCAAATTCGTCTCAAATCCTTCAGAAAACCGCACCCCCATTACCCCAATTTCGCAACTTCAAGAAAAAACTCCACAGTTGCTTACCTTTGTCAAGGTCTTCAACCTTCTCCTCCCTGGCTGTGACTGGTGGCCTTCTTCTTCAACCGGTTCTCTGTCTCTCTTTCTGTCGCCTCCTCTCTCTCTGTCGCCTCCTCCGTTCGCCTCCTCTCTATCTGTCTTCGTCGCCTCCTTTCGGTTTTCAGGAAATGTAACCGTCTCTCTCCCTCCCTCCTCCTTTTAATTTCCCAATTACTCACCCACTACAACCGGTTATGAATAGTTAAAAAAACCCGGCAATTTAATTGGCATGGGGTAGAAAGTGTATTTTGGGCCAATTTTTGGGCTACTAGTCTAGTTTAGCAAATAGGCCCGTTTTTTGGTCTAGTTTAGCAAATTGCCCACTTTTAAAATCATGTGAAAAAAGTGGATCCCATGTCCATGTGAAAAAGGACAAAGGGCTGAGGTCCAAAAGGCATATCGGGTTGATTGTCTCCCTCCGTTTTCGACCACGCTGAGCTCTTCCCGATCAAGATCTCGATCTTAACAGAAATCAAATCCAGTCACCGAGTAAGATGAATGTAGACGAAGAGGTCGTTAAGCTCCAAGAGGAAATCCAACGGCTTGGTCAGATCCAGGCCGATGGCTCTTACAAGGTATATTCGCATCTCCATTTCTCTCGTTCCCTCTCTCAGATCTTTTCTCTCTTGAAATTCGCTCCGATAACAACCACAGTGATAAGAGCTATAAGATTTCAGTATTCTCGTCCTCCAATTTGACGTCGGATGATTGTCGATGTTCGTGAATAGGAATTTTGATTTTTGTCTTGATTTGGTTTGCTTATGCAGCGAAATTGTCTACCTTCTGCAACTGAATTTCATCGAGTCTTGTTGAATTGGAACTTCGCGTGGTTGATTTCGATTACAGAATTCGATTATATGTAGTATGTTAGATTTGCATTTTGAGGAATAGAACTCCTTCGAATCCCCTACTTGAAGTTCTATAGTCCCCGTAGTGTGAATAGATTTGAAGGGGAAAAGGAAACATGGAGTTAAATACAGTTTTGCTCAACCAATGAACAAGGGGAAAAGGAAGGACTTTTGAAAAAGAGGTTCAAAATTAGTGAAAATGTCATATTTATATACTGCTATATATCATAGATGTTTGCTGAAAACTCAAAAAGAGGGAAATAACACAGTTCAAACCAAACAAATCTATAGCTTACACTTACTGGTGTCTTGGTGAACTGGTTATGTAAACTGTAAACAGAACTGAATAGGCAAAAACTTTGTTCATGTTTTAGGGCTATGGTTTGTTTCTGTGACATTTGATCAATGTTCTGTTAAACTCCATAAATAGTCGGACAACAGATATGGAGGAGGGTGATTTCGGCTGTGTTTCCCTCTATTGAAATGATCAATAAAGGATCAGAAAAATCAAGCCCTTTGGAATCACAATACCATACAGGCAATCACTGTTGCCACTGTAACAATGCGAAACTAACAGGAATGTCAGACAGTGTATCTGTATGGTGAATTGGTGATTTCTTTGGTTATCAAGTTCATCAAGGGTCTTAAGGCTTTCCTGCCGATCTTTCACGCTATGATTCTCTCCGCGCACTGATGTTTGTATAAATGTTGCTTCAATTCGTTCAATTGACGCCTTTATTTAGCATACATGCTGGTGGATGGATTATTTGCAGGAGTTAGCACTTGAAGTATTTGTTGCTTGATGTTTTGAACCTATTTCCTGAAGCTCACTATTTTCATTGGTGATTCAGTCACTGGACCTTTTAAATATGATTTTCCTGGTGCTATAAAGGGGACTTCTCGAGATGAAAACTCCAATGTCTCCCCTTAATCTTGCCATCTTTTCAAGCTTGTACAGTTGTACTCCTTTTTATAATAATGCCTGTGAACTTTACTCTGGAAAAAGGTCACGTTCGGCGTCCTCTTCAACGATGACCGATGTGCAAACATATTTGAAGCTCTAGTGGGCACTCTTCGTGCTGCCAAGAAACGCAAAGTGTTGACTTATGACGGGGAACTGCTGCTGCAAGGAGTCCACGACAATGTGGTGATCGTCCTTAAAGCCCCTCCACCTGCAGCATCTGCGTAGGCAGCGCAGACAATCTTGCTGAGCTCGGCCCTCAGCTGATATCATGTGTACTGCAAACGATCATTTTATGCAAATTGTATTTGCTTGGTAAGATCTATTTGGTGTAACTTTTAAGTTTGCTAGTATTGCTTTCGGGTGACATCAATATCCCAAACAAATGCAATTTGGCCTATTATAAGCATGTTTTTAACTCATAACTGAAGTTAAATTATCTTAAAATGCATATCATAGGCAAAAAGAACTTTATAAGCATAACATTCAAACATACAAGACTTAATTTTAAGCTAACTTGTCATGTTTAGTTGCAATACCATACAGGAATCAGGATTGGACTCATGAGGGCTCTGGGGTTCGTTAACTTGGTTTGGCATCCATTAAACATTATAGGTTTTATTTTTTTAATGCTTGCCATCGTCCCTGACATACGGAGTCAGTGATGGCTTGGTTGCATCATGCCTTATTGGAACATCATACAAGTTGCAAGATGTTCCAATACGGTATGAAGATGTGAAGGTTGCATGATGTTACGATGTGCTTGAGATTGGAAGTTGATGACAACTCAAGTTTTGCCAAATTCGTAAGTCGATGATAGTATATGTTGTATCGTTCCTGGAAGTAGGTGTCAGCTGAATACACCATGCATTTGCAGTCCGGGAGAAACATGTCATAAAGTTGGGTTCTCGGGAAGAAACATGCCATTTTTTTCAACCCCCTCTAGAAATTCAACAAAGATATCTAACACACTACACTTATCGGGATCATCCACCTCAGATTCAACATATTCACGATAAATATAACGCATTTGTAACACTATCTTATCTCCCATTCTACCTAGAATAATCAAAGCAAATACATATTTAGAGAACTGCGGTTAACGAAATTTTAAACCCTAATTACTCTACTCTACAATAACCTGTCATGTTCAACTATACAAGAAATGCAAACAAATTACACTCTCTGCATAACTAATCATATAAATAGTCAACCAAAATCATTATAAAACAGATTCTTAATCAATACAACACATTCTCTTTGCACTCTGCATCATATAAATAGTCGATCTTTCAAACCACCGAACTGATTTTGTGAGCAAACCACCAAACTGATTTTTTCCTTTTAAACGAGGTGAACGAACTGATTTTTTCCCAAATTGAAACTCCAAATCGGCCTTTTAAACCCCAAATTCAATGATAACGAACACATTTAAAACCCTAATTTTTCGAAAGGGAGCATACCTGACGCCACCACCTCCGACGGGTCCTGGGCGTCTCCTTCTCTCTTTCCGGCGGCCGCGCTCCCTCTTGGTTGCCGGCGATTCGGGCTTCTCCAGTTGCCCTGAGTATTTCTCTGTGTGTCCTCGCGTTTCTTCGTTTCCTCCGAGCGCCCTCGGAGAATAAACGGAAGAGTGTCAAGCGCGGTTAGTTTTAACCGAGCAGGGGCACGACGCGAAATACGTACATAACTCAGGGGTACCAGGCGAATTTAGGCAAACTTTTGTACACCGCGCGAAATAGGCAATACCTCAGGGGTAGCAGACGAAATTTCCGTTAAAAAAATTAAGGTAAAAAAAATAGGAAAAAGAATGTTTTAGTTTAGTTGATAATAAAATGGAATATGAAGAGTAATTAATGGAATAGAACAGGTAAGGGTTTACATCTGATTGTTTATTTTTTGCAATACTTTTCATTCCAAACAAAAAATTTCAATTAAAAATGGCACATTTAAAACATATTTTATAGTTTTTTAAAAATGTTTTTACAAAATTATTCATTATGCTACAAATATTTTTAAAAACTTTATACGTAGTATTATTTTTTACACAAATGAATTTTTTTAAATTATAAATGTTATATTTGACAACAATGATATTTTTTTGGTACTTTTCAAACTTATCAATTTTTTTACATTTAAAAAATCCAATTTTCTTTCAACGATTGTGTCCACAAGTTTTTTTCCATTTAATTTTGTGTCCACAAGTTTTTATGAGTGGTCTCAAACTCTCAATGACTCCGGCTTATTTTCTTTACGAAAGTGATTATTAACTGTTTTCTCTATTTAAACTATTTAAAAGTTTTTCATCCCAAAAAAAAACGCTCTGCAAAAAATTATTATTTGATTTTTTAACACATTTTTTAAATTTAAATTTTCTATTAATATTACTTCTATTTTTTAAATAATTTTTTAAAATAATCTTATATAGATATTTATATTAAGTATCAAAATATTCTTTAAAAAAAATAAAATAATTAATTTTTAATTTTATCATTTTTAAAAAAATGGGTCAAAACAAAACAATAAACCAATTCCCACACCGTACTACTGCTCTTCCCGCCATGTAACACATCCCAAGTTCCCAACACTTTGACCGTTAACCACCACCGCAATGCCACCGCCGTCGACGGACCCCCGGAACGGATTTTGCTCTGCCAACTCCACCTTCTACAGCCAACGGCCACCGATCCCGCTGCCTCCCAACCCCAAACTCGACCTCGTCACCTTCATCTCCTCCCACTCCCACCGCGGCACCACAGCGTTCGTCGACGCCTCCTCCGGCCGTCGCCTCTGCTACTCCGACCTCTGGCTGGCCGTTGATGCCGTCTCCTCCGCCCTCTCGGAACAGTTTGGTGTCCGCAAGGGCCACGTCATCCTCATCCTCTCCCCGAACTCCATCTTCGTCCCAATCGTTTACCTCTCCGTCATCTCCCTCGGCGCCGTCGTCACCACCATGAATCCTCTCAACACCACCAGTGAAATCGCTAGGCAGACCGGCGACTCCAAACCCTACCTCGCCTTCACAACCGCCTCGCTAGTCCCCAAAATCTGCAATTCACGCCCCAATCTACAAATCATCCTCATCCAGGACGACGGAAACCCCATATCCGATGCCGATTTCATAAATTTCGCGACATTGCAGGAATTGATGAGGAGGAAACCTGGCGAGAGCAGATTGAAACAGAGAGTGACTCAAAACGACACCGCATCGATACTTTACTCGTCTGGGACGACGGGGCCGAGCAAGGGAGTGGAATCCACTCACCGAAACCTGATCGTGACGGTCCAGGTGGTGATCCAGCAGTTCAAAATCGGCGGCCAGGAGCAGTCGGAGACGCTCCTCTGTACGGTTCCGATGTTCCACATAATGGGGATGGCATTGTTCGCGACGGGGCTGTTAGCGACCGGGGCGACGATCGTCGTGCTGCCGAAATTCGAGATCCATGACCTAGCTCTTCGGGGCGATCTCCGACCACAGGGTGAGCTACCTACCGCTCGTCCCGACGATCCTGGTGGCGATGGCGAGGAACGCAGCGGAGATAAGACGGAGGTACGGCATGAAATCGCTGAAGTACGTGCTATCGGGGGGATCAACGCTGGGGAAGGAGGTATGATGGAATGGCAGTTGCAACAGAAAAACAAACTTGGACCACGAGATTTGAGACGAAGGAGAGAGGAAGAAGAAGAGAGGGAGGGAAAATCTGTATCTTTTCTTAATTGCATAAAACCGAGCTTTGTACAGTATTTATACAACAAGCTTTGGGCTCTAGCCCATATGTAAGGACTTAGTCCATTAACGAAATAGGCCCAATACTCAATATCCCCTCTCAAGGTCGAGTTGGGGAATCAACCAAACCGATCTTGCGAAGAAGAGGAAGCAACCTGACGCCGGCGATGTTCTTTGTGAGGAAATCGGCAAGTTGGGAGCGCGTGGAGATGTGAGACAATGAAATTAATCCTTCCAGAAATTTTTCGCGAGCGAAATGGCAATCCAAATCTATGTGTTTGGTGCGCTCGTGAAACACAGGATTTCGTGTGATATATATTGCTGCTTGATTGTCGCACCGCACTGGGATAGGAGCAATGTGAGGTACCCCGAGCTCAGCTAGAAGACGAGAAAGCCAAGCGATCTCAGTGCAAACACGACGAATTGATCTATATTCGGCCTCAGCAGATGACAAGGAGACGGACACCTGCTTCTTTGACTTCCATGACAGTAATCAGGAACCAATGAATACAAGGTATCCACTGATAGATCGACGAGAGAAAGGGCAACTGGCCCAATCGGCATCACAAAAAGCCTGAAGCCGAAAATCATCACTGCCAGTGAAAAGGAGACCCTTTGAATCGGTTCCCTTTAAGTACCGAAGAACATGGTAAGCAGCTGCAAGATGAGGTTCTCTGGGCGCTTGGATAAATTGGCTCAACAATTGGACGGAGAAGGCCAAATCAGGTCTAGTGTGGACCAAGAAATTGAGCTTCCCTATGAGCCGTCGATAATGAGAAGGATCGGCAACTAGGGGTCCAATTGTAGGAGATAGACGGAGTTGGGGGTCAAGTGGACTAACAACAGCCGAGCCTGGGCAAGGAAAATCGTTGAGCAACTCTTTGATGAAGCGTCGCTGAGAAAGGACTAGACCATCATCTGATCGGATGAATTCAATGCCCAGAAAAAAATGGAGATCGCCCAAATCCTTTATGCGAAATTCAGCATTCAAAAATTCCTTGATGCTTACCATTTCTGAGAAATCACTGCCTGTTAATAACAAATCATCCACATAGACCCCAATGAAAACTTCTCCGGAAGCCTGCTTCTTGTAGAACAAAGAGTAGTCGTTTTTCGACTGTGTATAGCCCCTTGCTTTCAATGACACAGACAAACGAGCATGCCACTGACGGGAGGCCTGTTTAAGGCCATAAAGGGAGCGTTGGAGTCGACAAGCCATGTTGGAACCATGAACTTGCAACCCAGGAGGCACCTTCATGTAGACCTCCTCATCCAGTGATCCGTGCAGGAACGCATTATTCACATCGAGTTGCAAAATCCGCCAATTCTTCTTGAGAGCAACAGCAATTAAAGCACGGATTGTGGTCATTTTTACCACGGGAGAGAACGTCTCTGTGTAATCCACTCCTTCTTTCTGTGTGTAACCTTTCACTACTAAGCGAGCTTTGTAGCGTTCAAGGCTCCCATCTGCACGCCTCTTCACCTTGTAAACCCATCGACAGCCGATGGCTTTCTTCCCTTTGGGCAATGGAACCACTGACCAGGTCTCATTAGCAGTTAAAGCACTGAATTCAGCAGTCATGGCATCCTGCCATACTTTGAATTTGCAAGCTTCAGAGTATGAAATGGGTTCAGACTCAGGCAAGGTGGTAGATGGAAGCTCAGCTGAAGGGAAGTGGACTGTGGAGGTGATGGTGTGACTGCAGGATGTCATGTTAGCACATGAATGCCCACACACATAATCAGACAGGTAAGAGGGAGGATGAGACACTCTGGAAGTTCGTCTAGGTGCAGTGAAGCTGGGAGGTGGATTAGATGGTGACGTAGGTGTGACAGATGATGGCATTGGATCACCCTCATCAACAAAACCAGGGTCTAAACCAATAGAGAAGGAGGGAGAGCTGGTGGAATGATCAGGAGGGAGACTTCTATAAGGAAAAATCCTTTCCTGGAAGTGCACATCTCTGGATGCAAAAACTGCCTTGGTGTCTAGGTTGAGTAAGGTGTAGCCTTTCTTACCCACTGGATATCCTAGAAATACACAAGGGATGGCTCGTGAAGAAAACTTGTCCCTTCCATGACTGAGAGTAGAAGCAAAACACAAACTGCCAAAGCACCTGACATTGTCATAGACTGGTGGTTTGGAGTGCAGCAACTCAAATGGTGTTTTCATGTGCAAAACTCTGCTTGGCAAGCGATTTACTAAGTGGACTGCCATCAATATACTGTCTCCCCAGTATTTCCTAGGCAAGTTGGATTCAAACATCAGCCCCCTAGCTACCTCTAGCAAGTGCCTGTGCTTGCGCTCAGCAACCCCATTCTGTTGGGGTGTGGCTACACACGATGTTTGATGAACAATTCCCTTGTTCAAGAACCACTGAGTGTACTCAGGAGAGCAGCCAAGTTCATAGGCATTGTCTGTCCTAACAATGCAAACTTTGCTGCCAAACTGTCTTTTAACAAAACTAATGAATTGTTTAATGACAGTAAATGCATACCCTTTGGTTGGCAATAACTTGACCCAAGTGTGCCGGGTGTAGTCATCAACTATAGTGATGAAGAATCTGTTGCTGTCTCGAGAAGGAATTCGATATGGCCCCCATACATCACAGTGGACCAGATCAAAAGCAGCATTTGTAGAGATAGAACTCTCTGGAAATGGAAGTCTTGTTTGCCTGGCCTTAGCACAGACATCACAAGCTCGAAGGTGCTTATTACAATCATCAGTCAATTGAACAAAAGGGAACAACTTAAGTTTTGAAGTTGGTAAATGACCCAAGCATTTATGCCACATCTCAGCATCCACTGCAGCAGCAAATTTATGATGGGAAGACGCAGGACGAGGGGTATGATCACCTTGTAGCAGAAAGAGATCCTTGACACATTCACCAATCTTCATAGGCGCCTTCATCAAGGGCCCCTGCATATAACATCCCTTAGCTGTGAATATCACAAAACATTGCAAATCACGAACCATCTTTCCCACTGAGATCAAGTGACATTTGAAACTGGGAATGTACAACACATTGTCCAGCTTCAAATCCTTCATAACCACAACTGTGCCCGCTTGACTAACATTTGTTGTTTCTCCAGTGGGAAGGGTAACAATGAAGGGTTTGGCAAGGTGAAATGTGGTTGTGAACATGGTGATGTCACCACACATGTGGCCACTCGCCCCACTATCCACAATCCATGTCACCCCATCAAGAACCCGAGAAGACAAAGAGCTACCTGAAAATCCAGCGAAATCGTCTGCAGTTGGCTGTTTGGCTTGAGATCCCACTCCTGCACTTTGGAGCAAGCTCATGATCTGGGCCAACTGTGACGGAGAGAAGTCTGAATTGCTGTTTTGTGTGACATTTCCTGCAAACTTGCCATCACCTGAAGGTTTCTTCTCCTTATCTTTCCCATATCCAGCAGAAAATCCAATCAAGAAGAAGCACCTATCCACGGTGTGGTTCATTTTTCTGCAATTGGTGCAGAACAGTGGTCGTCGCTCAGAGTTGTTTCTTCCTCCTGTATTCCCAGAGCTTCCAGCATGGCCACTCTTCGAGGAGGAAGTTTGAGCACCCTGAGACTTGACATACATGGTCATAGCGTCACTTGTGGAGTTAGGCTTCGTAGAAACCTGAGACTGAGCATTGACATGTGAGGACAGCCCCTCAGTTATGTCTCCAGATTGCTTGACTCCTCTTTGGTTTTCCTCTTCTGTCAAGAGAGAGTAAGCGCGATCTATGCTAGGTAGGGGTTCCATCATTAGCACAGATCCTCTAGTATTCAGAAAAGACTAATTCAATCCCATAAGCAGCTCAATCAACCTTTCGTTTTCGGTGAATTTCAACATTTCGTTTGCAGCACCGCAAGTGCATACAGGTAAGCTTCTAGCGCTATCAAGCTCATCCCAGAGCGATTTGAGCTTGGTAAAATAAGCAGAAAAAGAAGTCGCACCTTGATCCGCACGATTGATCTGACGTTTGATGGAGAACAGCTGAGTTCCTCTGAGTTTCCCGAATCTTGAGACCAACGAGCGCCAAATCGCCTGTGCTGAATCGTTGTAGATCACACTTCTTTTAATTTCTGCACTCAGGCTGTTGAGAATCCACGCAATGACCATGTCATTGCATCTCTTCCAAATCTGAAATCGCGGAGAGCCTGGATCCGGTTTTGCGACATCTCCGTTCAGGAATCCCAGCTTGTTCTTTGCTGAAAGTGCAATCAGCACCGATTGCCTCCATTCTCAGAAGTTCCGACCGTCAAATGCTGGTGTGACCATTATTGCGCCCGGATTGTCACTGGGATGGAGAAAGAATGGATCGTTGGGATCCATTCTGGTGAGGTCAATTTGAGGATCAACACGAACTTTTTCATTCGCCATTGCAGTAGCTTGGATTGGATTGGATGTGAGACAATCGAATCAATTGTCCACAGATCTAGCGGAAGAAAAACGAGAATCAGACTATGTGCTCTGATACCATGATGGAATGGCAGTTGCAACAGAAAAACAAACTTGGACCACGAGATTTGAGACGAAGGAGAGAGGAAGAAGAAGAGAGGGAGGGAAAATCTGTATCTTTTCTTAATTGCATAAAACCGAGCTTTGTACAGTATTTATACAACAAGCTTTGGGCTCTATCCCATATGTAAGGACTTAGTCCATTAACGAAATAGGCCCAATACTCAATAAGGTAATAGAGAAGTTCGCGGAGGAGTTCCCTGGGATGGTGGTGATGCAGGGGTACGGGATGACGGAGATGGCGGGGATGGGGTCGTCGACGTACTCCACGGAGGAGAGCCGGCGGTACGGAACGACGGGAAAGCTTAGCCCCAACTTGGAGGCGAAGATCGTTGACATGGAGACTGGTGGGGTCCTTGGTGTTAATCGGACGGGGGAGCTTTGGCTTCGAGCCCCACTACCATGAAAGGTACTGAAGTTTTTAGAATTTTTTTTTTTGAAAATAGCCAAATTTCAAAATTTATTATCAAAATAGTCAAATTATGTGATAAAATAAGACAAGAAATATGTAGAGAGGAGAGATTGTATTGTATTGGTGTGTCTCTCAATGAGAACTACAAGGCCTTATATAGGCATAGATGGGGAAGATTACAAGATAAGAGGGCCATCAATATAGACCTTTGATATTCTACCATGTGGGAGTTATAGAAGAGACATAAAGGTGTGGGATATGGAGAGGTGTAACATCACCTATAATAAGTAGTAGTATTATAACACTCCCCCTTGATGTGCACCTCGTAGTTTGCGTATTGCCTCGTTAAAAACCTTGTCTGGAAAAACCCATTGGGATAAAAACCAAGATCAAGGGAAAAAGAGTACAATACTAGAGCAAACTACTCCCCCTCAACTTTGCATACATCCTTCCAGCGTCGCATTCCCATATTGTGTACCAGTTGCTTAAACACCCTTGTAGGCAATGCTTTAGTGAACAAATCTGCCAGATTTTCACTTGATGCAATCTTCTGGACATCAACTTTGCCTTCAACCTGGAGTTCATGGGCGGAGAACAATTTCGGCGATATATGCTTGGTCTTGTCACCTTTAATGTAACCTTCCTTGATTTGGACGATGCAAGCTGCATTATCTTCATACAACACTGTCGGGTGTTTTACAATGGACTCCAACCCGCAAGATTCCTGGACATGTTGGATGAGTGATCTGAGCCACACACTTTCTCTTCCTGTCTCATACAATGCGATAAGCTCTGCATGATTTGATGATGTAGCTACAAGAGACTGCTTTGTTGAACGCCATGAAATGGCAGTTCCACCATACATGAATAAGTACCCCGTTTGCGAGATGGCCTTGTGTGGATCTGACAAATAACCTGCATCAGAATAGCCAACCAATTTTGCACCATGTACTCCTTTAGATCTTTCAAAATATAACCCCATGTCACTTGTTCCACGTAAATAACGTAGAATGTGCTTGACATCATTCCAATGTCTTTTTGTTGGCATTGAACTATATCTTGCTAGTAGATTAACTGCAAAGGCTATATCTGGTCGGGTATTCGTAGCAAGATACATAAGTACACCAACTGCACTAAGATATGGTACTTCAGGACCTAATATCTCTTCATTGTTTATTCGAGGACGAAAAGGGTCCTTGCCTACATCAAGTGATCGTACGACCATAGGGGTACTCAATGGATACGCTTTATCCATGTTAAAGCGTTTTAGGACCTTTTCAACATAAGTTGACTGATGGATGAAAATTCCATTTCTTGTATGCTCGAACTGTAGGCCGAGGCAATACTTGGTTGTTCCAAGATCTTTCATTTCAAATTCCTTTTTCATGTAATTAGCTGTTTGTTGAATCTCTTCAGGAGTCCCAATAATATTTAGGTCATCAACATAAACTGCTATAATTACATAACCCGACTTTGTCCTCTTTATAAAGACGCAAGGGCTTACTTGGTTATTTACAACACCATGTCTTAGTAGGAACTCACTAAGACGGTTATACCACATGCGACCTGATTGCTTCAACCCATATAAGGACCTCTTTAACTTGATGGAGTATATGTGATGAGGTTTTGATCTTAATGCTTCAGGCATTTCTAATCCTTCGGGGATTTTCATGTATATATCTGTATCTAATGATCCATAAAGGTAAGCAGTTACTACATCCATAAGTTGCATTTGAAGTTGTTCAACAACCGCCAAACCAACTAGGAATCGAAGTGTTGTTGCATCCACTACAGGTGAATACGTTTCTATATAATCCACTCATGGTTTTTGTGAAAAGCCTTGTGCAATGAGTCTGGCTTTATATCTTACTACTTCATTACGCTCATTGCGTTTTCGTACGAACACCCATTTAAAGCCGACTGGTTTAACGCCTTTTGGTGTTGGAGCTACTAGTCCAAAAACACCGCGTTTGTTTAATGAATCCAGCTCTACTTTGATTGCACCTTTCCAACTCTCCCAATCATTTCGATTTTGACATTCCATCATTGTTTGAGGATCATTGTCATCTTCATCCATGACTTCTATTGCCACCGTATAAGCAAATATGTCATCTAGGACTATGTCATTTCGATGCCACCCCAAACCGGTAGTTGCATAGTTAATTGACATCTCAAAATTATCCTCGATATCTTTTTCTTTGCTTTCGGGGTCCTTAGATAATATCTCTTCTGGGATTATATCTTCATGGATGTTAGTGATAGGAGTATCAGCACCTTTATGTGTTGTTATTGTCTCTTTCTTCTTCCGAGGAATTGTATCCTTAGAGCCTAGTGGTCTCCCACGCTTCCGGCGTGCTTGAGAATCACTAGCTATTTGTCGGTTTGGAGTTACTATAGGAATCTCCAATCGAGCTGGTGCATTTTCAGCTGGTATATGTGACATCGTCACCTTCTTGGCATCTGTAAACGCATCTGGTAATCTATTTGCAACACTTTACAAATGTATGATCCTTTGAACTTCAAGTTCACTTTCATTTGTTCTTAGATCTAGAAATGATAAAGAAGTGGAATTCCACGAAATCTCTTTCTTAATTATCTCCTTATCTTCTCCCCCTAGAGTTGGAAATTTTGCTTCATCAAAGTGACAATCTAAATATCGAGCTGTAAATAGATCACCAGTCATAGGCTCTAGGTATTTTATAATTTATGGGGACTCAAACCCCATGTATATTCCCAACCTTCTTTGTGGTCCCATTTTAGTCCGTTGAGGGGGAGGAATAGGGACATACACCGCGCATCCGAAAATTTTCAAATATGAAATATCGGGTTCTCTTCCAGAGACAAGTTGTAATGGGGAGAACTTATTATTAGCGGTCGGTCTAAGACGAATCAAAGTTGCAACATGCAAAATTGCATGGCCCCAAGCCGACGAAGGTAATCTAGCCGTCATTAACATCGGTCTAGCTATTATTTGTAACCGCTTGATTAACGACTCTGCAAGGCCGTTTTAGGTATGGACATGAGCCACTGGGTGCTCAACCACAATACCAATTGATTGACAATAGTCATTAAAAGACTTTGATGTAAATTCTCCCGCATTGTCTAACCTGATTCTTTTAATCGAATAATCAGGAAAATGAGCCCTTAACTTGATAATCTGGGCTAAGAGCCTTGCAAATGCAACATTCCGTGTTGATAGAAGGCTTACATGTGACCATCGTGTTGAAGCATCTATCAACACCATAAAATATCTAAATGGTCCACATGGCGGTGTAATCGGTCCGCATATGTCACCTTGAATCGGGTCAAGGAACATAGGAGATTCTGCGTTGACGTTTGTCATTGACGGCCTTGTTATTAATTTGCCAAGAGAACAAGCCGTACATGTCAAGTCACCCCTTGATAGGAACTTCAGGTCCTTTATCGGGTGTCCGTGTGAACTTTCAATGATCTTGCGCATCATTGTATCACCTGGGTGACCGAGTCTATCATGCCACAAAGAAAATTTTGCATTGTCAACTAACTTCTGGTTTGTGACATTGTAACTCTCAATGGGGTATATAACTGTGCCATATAAACCAGGTGTTAATATTCTCATCTTTTCCAAGACTTGCTTCTGGCCCGTCTTAAAAGATGTGAGAAATAGATATTCCGTATCATTTTCATTCATGGTTTCCATGTGATAACCATTGAATCTTATATCTTTGAAACTCAACAGATTCCGTTGTGAGTTACTTGAATACAAAGCATCTTTGACATATATTCTTGTTCCTTCGGGTAACAAGATAGAGGCTCTTCCGGAACCTTCTATAAGATTGCTTGTTCCAGATATGGTATTGACACTGGTCTTAGCCATTTGCAGGCTCATGAAAAACTTTGGGTTTTTCAAAATAGTATGGGTCGTGGCACTATCTATGAGACAAAGCTCCCCACCATTGAACTTTCCACATGGGTGATCCATTCTATACAAATAAATAAAACATGTATAAATAAAACCGATATTGCCCAAAACTTTATTTAAAATGGAAATAAGTCCACTACATTGAAAAAGGGAAATAGCAAGCAAGCAAACTTTAGGTAAAGATAGGATGCGAAATTGAAAATATGAAAATAGGCAAATAGTTCAAGATTTAATCAAAGAGGGTGGTGCGATCATTTTGGAGATCGACGGCATCATTTGGGAGATCTTTCTCAAGCATGGGTGAGATCTTGTCATTTCCATCTCGTGGAAGGAAATCAGATGTCTCAAGATATGCATCCTCAAGTCCGGCAAAGAAAGAGTCATCAGGGCTCTCTCCTTCGACAAAATTAGTGACAACACCTTTACCCTTGGATTTCACGAAATCTTGATATAATTTCACAAGGTGGGGTGACGTACGACAAGTACCGACCCAATGGCCAGGTGCTCCGCATCTATGGCAAAGGCTTTCCGCCTTCGGGGCAGGTTTGTCATGCTGTTTCTTGGACTTGTTCCCATTATTCTTCTGAATATCGGGGTTTACCCATGTGGGATTACGACCTTGGTCATATCCACGACCACGTCCACGGCCGTGACCACGTCCACGACCACCACGTCCACGTCCTCTTCGGGAGGATGTAGCATTCGCTTCAGGCGTGCCTTGATTGTTATCAGGAAGTGGCGCGGAACCTGTAGGTCGTTTCTCATGGTTGTTCATGAGCAACTGATTGTTATCTTCCGCTAAAAGCAAGCTTGAGATGAGTTCAGAAAATGTTTTGAACCCACGTTCCCTGTACTCCTGCTGGAGCACAAGGTTTGATGCATGGAAAGTTGAGAATGTTTTCTCCAACATATCCGCATCTTGTATGTTCTCTCCACATAATTTCAGCTTAGATGCAATACGATGTATTTCAGAGTTGTAGTCCAAGACCTTCTTGAAATCTTGCAACCTCAAGTGCATCCACTCATACCTCGCACGAGGCAAGATAACGGTCTTTTGGTGCTCATAACGCTCTTTGAGACTTGCCCAGAGCTCTGAGGGACTCTTCACGGTCAAGTATTGAGCTTTCAGGCTCTCGTGAAGGTGATGACGCAACATGATCATCGCCTTAGCACAATCCTGCTGGGATGCGCTATTGCCTGGTATGATAGTCTCTCCCAAATTCTGGCTAATCAAATGGAGTTCCGCATCCTGCACCCATGTGAGATAGTTTCTTCCGGAAACATCAAGGGCGGTGAACTCCAACCTTGAAAGGTTTGACATTTCTATAAAAAAAACATATAAAATGAAATCAACCCCATGATTATCTACTTCGGGAGATAATAACAAGATGAACCTTCCACTTCTGGGGATTAATCATCACTAAAACAAATTTCTATCAACCATCCACTTCAGGGGAGGTAATCGATCATCCCTACGGGGATGCTTAATATTACATATATATCCACTTCGGGGGATGATAAATATTTTTGTCTCTTCAAGGACAATTTTCTTCAAATATATATAGTATATCCTCTTCGGGAGATAACTCAATACTTGTTCATCTCTTCAAGAGATATAACAAAATACAACAACAATAATATATAGATCATAATATACGGCATGCGATAATATAAAGGAACCAAACAAATTAAACAAGATCATGTTATACAATTTTAATCGGATAAACAAAAGGGGGATTTGACCTTATGCACTTAAACAAATTAATATAATTGCATGCTATCACCATGTGTGGGCTTTGAATATTGCACAGATTAAAAACCAAAAATAAAATGCAGTGGCGGTCGGTTTATAACAAACATACATATTACTGGATATCAATATATACTACTGCAATTAATCATTGCTAATTAATCAAAATCTAGGAGCAAGAACAAACTTCTATTGCATGCCGTATGATATCAAGAAACAAACTGCAGGCGTATGCATATATGTATATGGGTACGACATGCGCAGTGTATATATATATATCGGTGAAACCTTACCGAGCAATCGTGCTGATAACGTGATAAAATAAGACAAGAAATATGTAAAGAGGAGAGATTGTATTGTATTGGTGTGTCTCTCAATGAGAACTACAAGGTTGATGTCCGCATATTTAGTCTTATTTTGCATCATGTTTTCATTCCATTTAAGTCATGTTATTAGCTTTTGTGTTGGGAAAGTAAGGAAAATGTGTAGTTATGCTTAATATTGCAAGATATGGAGTCTACACAAGCTTTGGTGTGATTTTTGTAGGTTTTGGAGCTGATTTGGAGGAGTTTTGATGCACTTTAGAGCTTAATGAAAAATCATGAATGCAATGGAGAAGCAAAGCAAAAGGGAAAAGAGGTGCAGCTGGAGAAAAGCCTTATTTTCGCCATCCATCACTTCGATTCAAGACCTGGAGCCTTCATGAGATTTGTAGTCCTTAAAAAGAGCTTTCCAACGCATATTCATATGCGTCAATCGGATTAACGAGGACTCGGGAAAGTGCGATTGAAGACAGAGTCGAAAATCTGGAAAAAATCAGAAGTTACTGCATTCACACAGGTACCTCGGCGCCGACACCTCAGACCTCGGCGCCGATACCCTGCGCACCAGGAGAAATTTCTGCGGGCTGTTTTAATTGATTTTGGGCTTTTTAATTAAGGTTTCTATTTAATTCCTTTTGAGGATATTTTAGTTAGATAGACTTGGAATATTTTATATTTCCTTAGTTAGATTTTTATTATTTTTCCTTGGAGATTAAGTCTAGAAATTCTATCTTTAAATAAAGCCTATTAGAGGCTAATTAGGGATCACTTTTTACACATCCATCATACGGCTGAATTGACGGCAAGGAAGAGAAGCTGAATTTACAGCAGCAAGGGACGTGAGTTTTGGAGTTTTTTTTGGTTGAAGGTTTTGACATTGGTTTTGAGGTTTGATTTTATGCAATTTCATATTATGTTTTATTCAATTTTCAGCATGTTTTCTATAGCTATGTGTGAGTAGTTCTTCTTCTTCTAGGGTTGGGGTGAGCCCAACAATAGCCATGTATGAAAGCTTGAATCTATGATGTTTTTATGAGTTTATCATCATCTATCTTGTGCTTAAATCCTTTGCGAAAGTTGAGGACAATTCCATATTTATGATTATGAAGCGAAAGTGGATTTAATTGTGAACTTGATAGTAATTAGAGATCTTTGACGAAAGTAAAAGGGATCTAATTAAGAAAAGGTAGATCGAATAGGAAGTATGCGAAAGCCTCTATTCTCAATTTGTGAAGTATGCGAAAGCTATCTTTTGATGATAAAAACATGATCTTTGCTCTATGATTCTTGTGTGGTTTATGCATGGTTGTTGTTGTGGTTATCCCTTGACCTTGGAAGTTCTTTTTATATTGTTTACATCCCTAAAATCCCTTGCTATTTGTTCTATTTCACTGCTGGAAAACAAAAGATCACTCGACATTCATCACTTCTCTCGACCATCCCCTTGATATCGACATCTCTAGTCGATATCGACCGCCTTTGCTACTGATTTTTGTGTGTTGTTAGATCACAGGAACTACTCTAGAAAGTGCTGTCCTCTCTCCAGTGGAACGATCCCGACTTCCGCTATCTACATAGTGGGAATTGAGGTATTTTATTTGTGGTTGATTTCCCATCGTACAACAAAGGTCTTATATAGGCATAGATGGAGAAGGTTACAAGATAAGAGGGCCATCAATATAGACCTTTGATATTCTACCATGTGGGAGTTATAGAAGAGACATAAAGGTGTGGGATATGGAGAGGTGTAACATCACCTATAATAAGTAGTAGTATTATAACATTATGAAACTTATTAGGGAATTAGTCAAATTTTTTTAAAAATTAAAATAGGTAAGTCGTTGTTACAAACCGTGATTTACCTGTATTCTCTCTTTTTCTTTTTAAATTTCAATTTAATTGGAAAATGCCTTGAAAAAAAAATTATGTATGTGCAGAGTCGTTGTTTGAAACAACGACTCTCCTTTTTTATTTTTTTTAATAAAAAAAGGATTTCATCCCTTTCATTCCATGACAACCGTCTTCCAGTGGCCGGATAGGCCTTTTCCATCTTTCGAAATCGAAGATTCAATCAACAAACAATCTAAGGGATGTGAAATCGAAGATCTAAACTCATCTTTCGAACAGCGAGATCGATGTCAAAAAACATTGGATCTAAACTATAGCTCGCCGATGTGAAATCGAAGGGATGTTGTAACGGCCCGGGATTATGATTCCCAAGTTTCGTTTCGAGGAATGAAACCCCTCGTTAGGATCTTGCGCCCCGAGTACAGGTTGAAGGTTTAAAAGCCTAATTTAATGTTTTCAAAGTGGGATCTCATATCCAAATTCGAAGGGATCGTTGGAATCCCCGGGGAAGTCCCCTGTACCTGTCGTAAGTCTAAGCGTGGAAACTAGTAGTCATGCAAATAGCGAAAACAAGTGTAATACAAGAGGGTGCCACGACAGAGCCGGGTCAAAACGAAGTCAGGAAATGTAAATCCAAAACCATAATCAGAGTCTGGTGAAGTAGATAACTCCAGCGCTCACTCTCCGCCGAACAAAATGACCCGCGCAATAAGCAAACAGCACCAATGGGATGAACATAAATAATACCTAAAAACATTAATGGTGAGCGGGATCAGAATGATGCCCACCTACTGCATCCCGGCCCTAAGCACACATATACGCTATACCTAATAAAAATGCTTCTAGATGCAAGGCGGAATATTAACACACTAGCATGCTCCTACGATCAAGTGCATGATGATAATAAGGCCTTAGCACAAAATACCAAGTGGTATATCCCTCTCCTACCTCCACCCCCCTTTCCGATAGGGCAGAGACGGCACGCATGCCATAATAATCGGGCGGCACGCATGCCCAACCCTAAAGCCCGCATGCAACAAATAATATAAGTAAAGGAAGTTCAATGACTCGATTAACTCAGGACGGGACCCGATGGGACTGGGTCGTCCTATAACCCTATCAGAGACTCTAGTTACTTCACAGATAACAGCCGTTCTGTTTACAAAAGCATTGAGTAACCGAATGCTCAAACATGAGTGCAATCCTAGCAGGATACTATATGACATGCTTTATTATGAATGCAAGCACCTAGTATATCATGCACATAAAGCAGGGAATATCTCTCTATCAATCTGAGTAAGCTCCGAAAAGACTTACCTAGTACCGCAGAACAGCAAAAGGCAATCAACCAAGCAATAAGAAATCCGACACGTCACAGATGGTCACCTAACAAGTATAAGCACATGAATGAGTCTATCTTTAAGGCACACAAAGCATAGAATTATCACACACACAACTTCACAACTTAACACAATAATCGTCACATCATAACTTGTCAACTCATCAGTTTAAAAATATACTCCCTGTATATATCATACTTATACTTTCCATCTATATATATCATCATCATCATAAATATTGAACATTTAATCTCTTTTAAATATCACCACAGTATCATGTTATTAGTCACACATATCCCGTTAATCAAACGATCATACTATCATGCTAGTTAGTCATCAAGCAAGTATAATTCCCAAGTTAGTTCCAAAATCGTTTCAAATTCGAATTAAATAGTTAAGGATTCCGACCCTTGGAAATACTCGCTAAATTCCTTTTTCAAATTACTCTTAAAATCTATAAGTCCAAATAATATATTTTAACCCCCAATAATATTATATTTTATTTTAAATACCATTAATTATTTAAATAAGTAAATGGTTAAATCTGACCCAAATCAACCCCATCTAAGCCCAACCAAACCGAACCCATATAAACAACCCAACCCGGTTTAACAAATATATATATAAGTTAGAAGAGGAGGGGCCCACAAGCCACGTCAGCTTCCTTCTTCCTCTTGAATTCGAATGGAGCCGCGCCTATGGTCGCTGCTCGGAGCGCTCCCGCTGGCCTCGCTCTCGCGTTCTCGTTGCCCAGCGGCGACCAGCGCTCGCCTCACCTCAGACTCGTCCAGTAGCTCCCTCAACTCGCTGCTGCTTGCTCTCTCGCCCACTGCTCTGCCTCACGACCGCTCAGCCTCTCCTCGCTGCTCGGCTTTGCTTCGCTCACCGCCAATCGAGCTCACCGGAGCTCCGCTTGAGTTCACACGCGCCACCCGACACCCCCACCCAGCTCACGCACACTCGACACTCGCCCATAGCTCGACCCAAGTCAGAAACTGTAAAACGTAAGTTTGTATAGGGTCAACAGATTGATTTTACTCTCCTAATTTGGTGAGAATGTAATCCCTGTAATCTCTCCCCACTCTCCTAATTTGGTGAGATTGTAATCCCTGTAATCCCTCTAGCTTAGTCTACCAATTGTATTATTTAAGCATGGAAAATCATGAATGAAAATCATCTTCCCATTCAATTATTCTTTACTGATATGGTATCGGAGCTTTCTAGGAGACAACCCTAGAAATGGCGAATTCATCCGACTCAAACCCCATCGTTGATCCCATATCTACCTCAAACACTGCTTTCGCTCAACTTCTCATGGCCGCAGGCCTTACTCAAACACAACCATTGAACTTTCAAATTTCGAATATCAATGTCAAACTGGGTCGGAATAAGTTTTCTCTGTGGAAAAACACTATTTTATCTGCACTCGAAGCCTTCGAGCTTGATGCATTCATCAAA
The DNA here is from genome assembly GCA_963922045.1 of Persicaria maculosa. NCBI lineage: Eukaryota > Viridiplantae > Streptophyta > Magnoliopsida > Caryophyllales > Polygonaceae > Persicaria > Persicaria maculosa. The sequence goes on along the minus strand of OY998259.1, from coordinate 20,644,103 downwards.
GCTTCTACTGTTGTCCCGCTCGAGACTCTTCCTGCTGTTGGAGATACCCCAGCACAACCCAATCCAGCCTATAGCCTTTGGCGTCGCCGAGATAGATTTGTCCTTCTTTGGATTAAATCAACTCTTACGGAATGGGCACTCTCTCTTGCTAATCGAGCATCAAACTCTGCTGAAGCTTGGTCATTGATTGAGGCTAACTATCAATCACACACCAAAGCTCGACGGATGGCTCTAAAGCTGCAACTTCAAAATTTGTCGAAAGGCTCGCTCTCAGTGATCGATATATAGAGAAGAAGCGTGACATTGTTGACTCCCTTGCTGAGTGCCTCCACTCGGTCTCAGATGAGGACCTTGTTAACCACATCTTGAGTGGTCTCAATGGTTCTTATGGGCCGTTTCACACTTCTTACATGATGCATAGCTCTTCTTCTAGTGTTGATAATCTTGTAGGCTTGCTTCTACAAGAAGAAGAAAGGCTTGAGGCTGAAATTAAGCGGAACTCAATGCTCCACCCAACTTCTTCCGCAAACATGGTTGTTGGCTCTCAACGGCATCAGCGTCAGCCTCTTGGCTCCCAACAAGGGAGCTCAAACAACTCTGAGATGAATTGAGAAGGGCACCATAATGGGGACTCTGCACAGCGCAAAAAGGTGAAGTGCCAGATTTGTGGACGGAATGGTCATAATGCACTGGCCTGCTGGAATCGCCTTAATGAAACCGAGTTTCCTGCTCCACCCAACGCGCCACGCCCAAACCAGAATCGGAACCAGTCGAGGCAAGCCAATACCGTCTCTCAGTCCACCTTAGACACTGATTGGTACTTCGATTCAGGCGCAACTGACCATGTCACTGCTGATTTCGGCAAACTGAGTGTGAATGAGCCATATGTGGGAGACAATAAGCTTCTCGTCGGAAATGGTATGCCTCTTACTATTTCTCATATTGGGTCATCTACTCTGCCTGCTAACCCAAATCCTTTAGTCTTGAAAGACTTATTACTTGTTCCCAAAATCACCAAAAATCTATTGAGTATTTCAAAACTAACTCATGATAATGATGTCTTCTGTGAGTTACATCGCCAAAAATGTCTGGTTAAAAACTTGCAGGGAAAAGTTCTTCTTCAAGGGACCGCTGATCGTGGTTTATATCGCCAACCATCTCCCCTGTCTACCAACTCATCCCCGCACAAAGCTTTCCTTGGATCCCGCACTAACATCCATGGTTGGCATCAACGATTTGGCCATCCTCATGAGGTTGTTCTTAAGGGTCTCATTTCTCGTTTTCATTTACCACTCAGCTCAAATAAATTGCCCGTTGTTTGTGAAGCTTGTCAACTTGGCAAGAGTCACCGACAACCGTTTCACCATCGGCATGTTCCTTCTTTAAATTCGTTTGATTTGGTGTATTCGGATGTTTGGGGTCCTGCCCCCGTTTTATCCTTAAATGGCAATCGTTATTTCTTGTTGTTTATGGATGATGCCACTAAATTCATATGGGTTTATTTTATCTCTCACAAATCTGAAGTGTTTAACAAGTTTAATCACTTCCATGCCATGATTCAAACTCAATTTGGGGTTAAAATCAAAGCTTTACAAACAGATTGGGGGGTGAATACCGCAATGTGTCGTCCTATTTACAAACACAAGGAATCATCCATAGAGTTTCTTGTCCTCATACTCATGAACAAAATGGGGCATTCAAACGTCAAAATCGAACTATTGTGGAAAAATGATTGTCCTTACTTGCCCAATCATCTCTTCTGAACTTATTTTGGGAACATGCTTTTGGTACTTCCACATTTTTACACAACAGAACCATCACTCCTATATTGCAAAACCAATCACCTTATTTTTGTCTTTACAAAAATCAGCCCGATTATAACTTATTGCGAGTGTTTGGTTGCCTTTGCTACCCATTTCTTCGACCAAATAATCCTCACAAAATTGACTTTTGGTCTTTACCATGTATTTTTCTTGGGTATAGCTCCATATATAAAGGTTACTTATGCTTTCATCTTGTAACCTCTCGAACGTATGTTGCTAGACATGTTGTGTTTAATAAACAAATTTTTCCATATCCTCAACTTCACTCACCTACACCACCTATATATCAGACCCCTCCTATTTCATTTGACACGGTGGAATGTCCAACTCCTATTATTGAGACCCCCCCTATAGTTCCTACCTCACCAAGTTTGGCCTCCGTTCCCATTGCCACCACTAATGAACCACCACAACCTTCCTCACAAACCACGACGGCGGCTCCTACGAACGAGAACACCTCTACTGCAAGTCTTCAATCAGGTAATGCTCCTTCATATTTTCGCCTTTCTGACACCACCACTCACCCCATGGACACCCGTGCACGCACCAACAACCTTCGCCCTAAGACCTACTTCACCACCAAGCATCCCCTTTCATCTCAAATTTCTGAAACAAACCCTCCCGAACCTTCCACATATGCCGCTGCTGTTAAACATCCATGTTGGCAGCAAGCAATGCAAGCAGAGTATATGGCTCTTATGAAAAATGGTACGTGGGTACTTGTTCCTCGTCCCCCTAATACTAATGTGGTTGGTTGCAAGTGGGTTTACAAGGTCAAGAAGAATACCGATGGCACTATTCAGCGGTATAAAGCGAGGCTTGTTGTAAAGGGGTTTCATCAAGAAGAAGGAGTCAATTACTTTGAGACATTTAGTCCAGTCATCAAGCCGACAACGGTACGTTTAGTTCTCTCGATTGCCGTCTCTCGAGGGTGGGATATCCGCCAATTGGACATCAACAATGCTTTTCTCAATGGTGATCTACAAGAACTGGTCTACATGGATCAACCGAAAGGGTTCGTTGACTCCTCCAACCCATCTTATGTTTGTCGGCTAAACAAGGCTCTTTACGGACTTAGACAAGCACCTCGAGCTTGGTTCAATAAACTCAAATCCTATTTGGTTAACAATGGCTTCACGGCATGTCAATCCGACACATCGCTATTTGTCTACCACTCTTCGTCTATCATTGTTTATCTCCTTGTCTATGTTGATGATCTCATCATCACGGGCAATGACAATGTGTTTATTAAAGAGTTTATTGCTAAGTTAAATGTCAGCTTCTCCCTTAAGGATCTTGGCTTGCTGCACTACTTCCTTGGAGTAGAGGTGTCTCGGTCTGGGTCTTCTCTGCATCTCACACAGTCCAAATACATCAAGGAGCTTCTTGAACGCAGTGACATGTTGGAGGCAAAACCTGTCAGCTCACCAGCAGAACCTGGCTCCCATCTCAGCCGCGTTGGTGATCCATTCCCTGACCCTACACTTTATAGACAAGTTGTTGGTGCATTGCAATATGCCTGCATCACACATCCGGATCTATCGTATGCAGTGAGTAAAGTTTGCCAGTACATGCATTCACCAACTAAGGCACACTAGAAGGCTGTCAAACGCATCTTACGCTACCTCAAGGGATCGATCGATCATGGTCTTGTCATTCGTCCATCTCCACAGTCCTCCCTTCTTGCCTACTTTGATGCGGGATGGATCTCGGACCCGGATGATTGTAGGTCTCAGTTTGGGTTTGCAATTTTCTATGGTTCGAACCTTATAAGTTGGACATCCAAGAAGCAAAAAGTGGTTGCTCGATCAAGCACCGAAGCGGAATATCGAGCACTTGCTGTTACCACTGCAGAGATCTTATGGATTATACAATTGCTCCATGATCTTCGGCTGAAGTGTTCATCAAAACCAGTGATTTTGTGTGACAACCTTGGTGCCACGTTCATGACTGCAAATCCCGTTATTAGCAATCGCTCGAAACATATTCGTCTTGATTATCACTTCGTTAGAGAGCAAGTTGAGTCTGGGGATCTACTTGTTCAATATGTTCTAGCAACAGCTTAGCTGGCAGACCTTTTCACTAAAGCTGTTGGCACTTCATGGTTTCATAACCTACGCTTCAAGCTCCAAGTTCGGCATCTGCCTTGAGCTTGTCGGGGGATGTAAACCGTAAGTTTGTATAGGGTCAACAGATTGATTTTACTCTCCTAATTTGGTGAGAATGTAATCCCTGTAATCTCTCCCCACTCTCCTAATTTGGTGAGATTGTAATCCCTGTAATCCCTCTAGCTTAGTCTACCAATTGTATTATTTAAGCATGGAAAATCATTAATGAAAATCATCTTCCCATTCAATTATTCTTTACTGATAGAAACGAATCGAAACAGAGGAAAGGAAAGGCGGGACTCACCGAGGAAGTTCACGACTTCGGAGCTCTCGATCAAAAGTCTGAGCGTCGTCGGAGGCTTGCGATGGCTTGTCGAACCTGCGTTGGATGTCGGTGAGTGTAATGGTAGGGATCGAGAGTGGTTTGAATTAGAAACGAAGGAGAACGGCTTACCGAAAGGTTGTTTCGCGCTCGAACGGAGGCGACGAAGCCTCGGTGGCTCGGTGGTGGCGATGGAAGTTCCGGGGCTGCTTTGGCTCGATGGACTAAGCTAGGAGGAGGACGGAGGCTCGATGTTCGGGTGACAAAGGTGCTCGGTGGTCCTGGCTTGAAAACCGGGAGTACGAGGCGTTGGAACGTGGTGGCGAAGGAGATGTTTGGTGGCGCCGGTGATGTACATGCTAGGTTTGGAGGAGGCTTCGGATTTTGAAGGAGAGCACAGGAGAACTGATGTGGTTGATGTGTGAAAGACCACGACGGGTGGTGATGGGTTTATAGGGGAGGGAAGGCCGAACCCAGCTAGCTAGGAGGTAGGGGTTCTGAGTACAGCTAGGAAATAGGGGGCTCTGCAGCGCTCCGTAGGGTGGCTCGGGATGGGAAATGCATTAAATGGGGGAAGAAGGTCAAATTAAATACCTGGTAAAATTATTCAGAATACGTGAATTTCGAATCCCGAAAGTTAGTTTCCCCGAATCTCGCTTTCTCGATCGATTAGATTTTTAAAATTGAAAAGGATATCACTATCCGATAATTATTTTGAATTTTTGAGGTCAAAGGACGGAAATTGTTCGCTAAATTTTACATTCCGGTCGAAATCCGCTAAACGAGTTTTAAAACCGATTTAATTTTATTTTTAATTCTCTCTTCTTCTTTTTTCCGAAAAATTAGGATTTAAAAGTCCAAGCCTTTACATCATCCACCTCTAAAAACAAGTCTCGTCCCCGAGACTAAAATTATTTTAAAACAGGGGATGAAGTTTGAAATCGGTGAGTTCATGGACCATGCCATTGATCCCGTAAACACCTCATAAGTGCCCCTATGAGGTCCTCACAGTACCGTTGCCGTGATCATAATATCCCCAAATAGACCGTAGTAAGGATGTAATATGGGCCCCTACCACATCCTTACTCCGACTCCTTTGGCCATATCATAACTCAAATACTTATCCACTTTGTGGGCTGTTATAATGAAATCTAGTGTTGTATTTTTATTATTATTATTATCCAAGTTAGTCTCTTTTGAAACACGATTCAAAATTTCAAGTTCGATGTTAGTCAAGTTCATTTCTATCTTCTCAATTTATCTTACCATCCACCTCTAAGGGCTAACCCCACATTCTCTTCCTAGGTTCCATGTTATTATCAAATTCCAATACTTCAGCTTCCATCATTTCTATCATCAAGCATCATATATACACACACACACACACACATATATATATATATATATATATATATATATATATATATATATATATATATATAGTGTCACGGATATCACATATTAATAGCATGACCTAAACACGTCAAGTATAGTCGCATACCATAAAATATCTAGCTCGTCATCACATCATCACAGCTCATCATATCATATCACCAAGGATCTGCATACAACTACCAATCATAAGTACACAAGCAAAAAGGTACTACCAACCAACCCCAATCCAACTAGACAACTCACCGCACTCGCGAGGTCAGGGAAATATCTACGCTCGGCTCGACATAGGATGCGAGCAATTCGTCTAGGACATCCCCATAACTAGCCCGAATACACTCCTCAGTCTCCCACGTGGCATCCTCAGGGCTCCTCCTAGACCACTGAACTAGAAGCAAAGGAACCTCCCTGTTCCTAAGCCTCTTGACTCGACGGTCAAGAACTCTCACAGGACGCTCTACAAATGTATGGTCAGGCTCAACCCGAAGGTCTGAATAGTCTAGGACATGGCTAGGGTCAGGGATATATTGGCGAAGCTGTGAGACGTGAAAGACGTCATGAACATCGGCCAAGGATGGAGGTAAGGCTAAACGGTAGGCTACCACACCGACTCTCTCTAGGATCTCAAATGGGCCAATGAACCTCGGACTCAACTTCCCTTTGCTGCCGAACCGTCGAACTCCCCTGGTGGGCGAAACTCGAAGCCATACGTGCGAGCCTACCTCGAACTCAAGCTCGGTCCAACGTCTGTCCGCATACTTCTTCTATCGATTCTGGGCTACCCTCATATGCTCTCGGATGCGACCAACCTTATCAACTGTCTCTCTGACTACCTCGGGCAACGATAAAACTGTATCTGCAGGCTCGTCCCAGCAAACCGGCGACTTGCATCGCTTCCCATACAAAGCCTCGTATGGAGCCATCTCGATCGACGCTTGGTAGCTGTTGTTGTAGGAAAACTCCACTAGCGGTAGGTGCTTGACCCAATGATCACCCCAATCCAAGACGCACGATCGCAACATGTCGTCCAACGACTGAATCGTCCTCTCGCTCTGGCCGTCTGTCTGCGGGTGATAAGCTGTATTAAAATGCAATTTGGTTCCCAGACTCTCCTGAACCTGCTGCCAAAACCTCGAGGTGAAGCGTCCATCTCGGTCGGATACGATCCTATCTGGTACTCCATGAAGCCTCACAATCTGGCGAATGAACTCGTCCGCTAACTTCGATGCTGGCCATGTCTCCTGAATAGCTATAAAATGGGCCGACTTGGTCAACCTGTCGACCACGACCCAAATAGCGTCAAATCCTCTGACGTCTCGCCTCAGCCCAATGAAAAAATCCATGGAGATATCCGTCCACTTCCACTTGGGAACTGGAAGTGACTGGACGGGTCCTCCCGGCCTCTGGTGATCAATCCGAACCTGCTGACAAACCTGACATCTGACCACAAACTCTGTGATGTCTGCTCTCATCCTCTGCCACCAATAACTCCTCCTTAGATCCTGATACATCTTATTCGTTGATGGATGGACAGAATAAGGGGTGGAGTGAGCCTCCTGCATGATCCTCTGCCTCAAATCTGATGTCGACGGAACTACAACTCTGCCCTGGAAGGTCAGCATCTTGTCTGCTCTCTTTGCAAGCTCTCTGAATCTGCCTTGAGCCATCCGCTCTCTCAAAACTGCAATCTCTGGACAATTCGTCTGACCCTGCCGAATCTCTGCTGACAACTCTGCCTGCACCTCTAAGAATGACAACTCCCCGCGATCCCGCTGAATCCATACCTCAAGGCAGCTTCTCATCAGATCCCTCTACAAATCCCGCTGAGCTGTAAGCCTCTCAACTGCCACCTCCTGGTGAGTCTTCCTACTCAACGCATCTGCCACTACATTGGCCTTCCCTGGATGGTAGACTATGTCCAAGTCATAGTCCTTCAGAAGCTCTAGCCATCGTCTCTGACGCATGTTGAGCTCCTTCTGCGTGAAAATGTACTTCAAGCTCTTATGATCCGTCATAACCTTGCAAGAAATACCGTACAGATAATGGTGCCAGATCTTCAGAGCGTGAACCACGGCTGCCAACTCCAAATCATGGATGGGGTAAGACACCTCTGCAGGCTTCAACTGACGCGAAGCGTAAGCGATGAGCCGGTCCCTCTGATGCAGAACACAACCCAAGCCGGAATGCAAAGCATCTGTGTAGATAACGAAGTCCTCTATCCCATCTGGCAAAGCTAACACCGAAGCAGTCATCAACTTTTGCTTCAGAAGCTCAAAGCTGGCCTGACAATCTAAACTCCACTCGAAGGGGACGTCCTTATTCAGCAGTTGTGTCATCGACCTAGCAATACTCGAGAAACCCTGTACGAACCTCCGATAATAACTAGCCAATCCCAGAAATGAGCGGATATCTCTGACGTTCTTGGGCACCTACCAAGCAACGATGACGTCAATCTTTGTCGGATCCACGGCAACTCCCTCAGCTGAAATCACGTGGCCTAAGAAAGCCACCTCTGTGAGCCAGAACTCACACTTGTTGTACTTCCCATGCAGCTGATTCTTCCTCAGCGTCTCTAGCACAATCCTCAAATGCTCCTCGTGCTCCTCTCTACTCCTCGAGTAGACTAAGATGTCATCGATGAAGACGACCACGAATTTGTCCAAGAAGTCGATGAACACTTGGTTCATGAGCTCCATGAACGCTGCTGGTGCATTGGTCAGCCCAAACGATATGACCAGGAACTCGTAGTGACCATAGCGAGTCCGGAAAGCGGTCTTCTGAACATCCTCTGGCTTCACCCTCAACTGATGATAACCCGACCTCAAATCGATCTTCGAGAAGACCACGGCGCCCTGCAGCTAATCCATCAGATCATCAATCCAGGGAAGAGGATAACGGTTCTTCACCGTCGCCCGGTTCATCTCCCGATAGTCGATGCACAGTCTCAGCGAACCATCCTTCTTCTTGACGAATAGCACTGGCGCTCCCCAAGGCGATGCACTAGGCCGGATGTAGCCCTTCTCAGCTAGCTCCTCTAGTTGAGCCTTCAGCTCGGCCATCTCCGTCGGTGCCATGCGATAAGGGACTCGCGAAATGGGCCTGGTACCCGGCTCCAACTCAATCACGAAGTCGACCTCTCTCGGTGGGGGAGGTCCTGGCAGCTCCTCCGGAAACACATCTGCGAAGTCTCTGACGACGGGAACATCTGATATGTTGGGGTGCGCACGATCCACCTCTAAAGCGTAACACCAATACCCGACGCAACCCTAGTCTAAAAGTCTGGCGGCTCTGACTACGCTGATGAGTGACCCGTTCCTCTTGGGGTCGCTCCCCCAAACCTGGTGTTCGGTCCCGTCGGAAGCCAAGATCGACACTGTCCTAACCTTGGCCCCATCCGCCAGACCAATAGTAAGGGGTGAACCACTCGTGCAGCTCAGGCTCAGCCTGGCCACGCACGCCTCTGCTATGAAGCAGTGAGTCGCACCAGTGTCAAACAAGATAGATAGGCACTCATCATGGAAAAATATCGTACCTGCGGAAGTCGGGGCTGAGCGGTCATCAACGTGCATCTGAAATACACGAGGCAGTGGGGGTAATCCTGGTCCTTGGCCTCCCGAGCTCTGGCCACGATCATACCCAGACCCTAACGGTCCTGCAGAAGATGATCCCCGACCCTGACCTGACCCAGATGGTCCTCTACCTCCACATCCAGAACCTCTACCTCCGCCCCGACCTCTGCCGGAAGAGTCACCTCGTCCTTGGCCCTGACCCTGGCCCTAGGGATATGTCAATAGCGGTGGCTGAGGAGCCGCAGGAAGTCTCAGTGGTTGCGCAGTAGCTGGAACTCCACGACTCTGAGGGCATTTGGCAGCTCGGTGCCCCATAGTACCACAGGTGTAACAAACAGTCGAACGGTTTGGGCTCGAAGCAATGTAGTGGCCCCTCTCGAAACATCCATGACAGGTCCTCACTCTGGCATCTCCTCCATAAGCAGTCTGAACTGGGGGTGCTCTCTGTGCAGATCCGTAATATCCTCCTCTAAACCCTCCTCTCCTAGATCTGTCATCTCCGCGGGTGTCAGCTGGACGCGCCCTCTTCGCCTCAGGGTGAACAGTAGAGTAGGAAGTCTCACACAGAATCCTCTGCTGATCGTACATGAGGATAACTTCCAAAAATCGGTCAAAGCTAACAGCTCCCAAGCTGGACGCATGCATAAGTACGGGAGGCGGCAATCTCATCGACAACAAACGAATCCGACTCTCATCTGATGGACAAGGTGATCGCAGTATATCAGCTCACTCTTGAACTAACGAACGATGGTAGATACAGAAGCCGACCGGTCGTAGGTGCCGCGCATAAAAGATATCTCCCTAGCCAACTGTATCCCCGGTGGACGGTACTCCTTCATCATTAGGGATCTGAAGTCGTCATAGGTGTCGCGCATAAAAGATATCTCCCTAGCGTTCGCGTCCTTCCGTAGAAGTCCAGCAGCAAGTCTCTGTCTCTCAGAGATGGGTATATCAATATGGTCAAATAACCCATCCAAATCTCGCAGCCATCTCTCAACATCATCTCCGACGTCTCCCGCGAAGGTCGGCGGACTACACTGAGCAAACCTATTGACCCAGTCAATGCGCTTCTCAGGGCGCGCATCGACAACGGGCTCGGCTGGCTGCTGAACTGGAACCTCTGGCGTCGGCGCCGTAGATCGAGCCCCTCCACGTAACTCGCTCAGAATATCATGAAGCGTTGCCTCTAACTGCCCAATCCTAGTCTCTAGGGAAGCGGGCACCCAGTCATCAGCTGGCGGTGGAGAAACTCGCTCCTCAGTGCCCTCAACAGTAACTCGGCGGGGGCGTCCCTTGCCGCGACGCGCCCTACCCCCACGCCCAACTAAGCCACGTCTCGGGTCAACCATACTTGCTACATAACAATCAATATATCACTCAGCACAGAAGCACTCAATGATTCAATATGATCCTCTTCAAGAAGGATCGCCCTCAGGCCCAATTTGAATATAAGACATACAAGCACAGAGACGATCTATGCCGCCCTTCGGGGGACGACTAACCAGAGGGGCAAATACCTCACGGCTTTCTAACCCATGCTACTCCAACCCTCGGGTTCCTTGGAGTCTTCATAGCCCATCTGTAAAAGAAAGCTAGTATTTTGCCTACCTTCCCTGAATTCTACATCCATAAGGGATGCCTATCGCATAGTCTCTACCCCACGAGATTGCCACTCATAATTGATTGGTCTAGGTCCAATTAAATTCATTTTGACCCTTGAAAACATTTTGAAAACCACTTGAAAGCAGTTTGAAAACTTTAGGCCATTTTCAAAACCACTTCAACCTATCATACTCAAATTGCAAAACCTCGCTCTGATACCAACTTTGTAACGGCCCGGGATTATGATTCCCAGGTTACGTTTCGAGGGATGAAACCCCTCATTAGGATCTTGCACCCCGAATACAGGTTGAAGGTTTAAAAGCCTAATTTAATGTTTTCAAAGTGGGATCGCATACCCAAATTCGAAGGGATCGTTGGAATCCCCGGGGAAGTCCCCTGTACTTGTCGTAAGTCTAAGCGTGGAAACTAGTAGTCATGCAAATAGCGAAAACAAGTGTAATACAAGAGGGTGCCACGGTAGAGCCGGGTCAAAACGGAGTCAGGAAATGTAAATCAAAAACCACAATCAGAGTCTGGTGAAGTAGATAACTCCAGCGCTCACTCTCCGCCGAACAAAATGACCTGCGCAATAAGCAAACAGCACCAATGGGATGAACATAAATAATACCTAAAAACATTAATGGTGAGCGGGATCAGAATGATGCCCACCTGTTGCATCCCGGCCCTAAGCACACATATACGCTATACCTAATAAAGATGCTTCTAGACGCAAGGTGGAATATTAACACACTAGCATGCTCCTACAATCAAGTGCATAATGATAATAAGGCCTTAGCACAAAATATCAAGTGGTATATCCCTCTCCTACCTCCACCCCCCTTTCCGATAGGGTAGAGACGGCACGCATGCTATAATAATCGGGCAGCACACATGCCCAACCCTAAAGCCCGCAGGCAACTCATAATATAAGTAAAGGAAGTTCAATGACTCGATTAACTCAGGACGGGACCCGATGGGACTGGGTCGTCCTATAACCCTATCAGAGACTCTAGTTACTTCACAGATAACGACTGTTCTATTTACAAAAGCATTGAGTAACTGAATGCTCAAACATGAGTGCAATCCTAACAGGATACTACATGGCATGCTTTATTATGAATGCAAGCACCTAGTATATCATGCATATAAAGCAGGGAATATCTCTCTATCAATCTGAGTAAGCTCCGAAGAGACTTGCTTGGTACCGCAGAACAGCAAAAGGCAATCAACCAGGCAATAAGAAATCCGACACGTCACAGATGGTCACCTAACAAGTAGAAGCACATGAATGAGTCTATCTCTAAGGCACACAAAGCATAGAATTATCACACACACAACTTTACAATTTAACACAATAAACGTCACATCATAACTTGTCAACTCATCAGTTTAAAAATAAACTCCATGTATATATCATACTTATACTTTCCATCTATATATATCATCATCATCATAAATATTGAACATTTAATCTCTTTTAAAAATCACCACAGTATCATGTTATTAGTCACACATATCCCGTTAATCAAACGATCATACTATCATGCTAGTTAGTCATCAAGCAAGTATAATTCCCAAGTTAGTTCCAAAATCGTTTCAAATCCGAATTAAATAGTTAAGGATTCCGACCTTTGGAAATACTCGCTAAATTCCTTTTTCAAATTACTCTTAAAATCTATAAGTCCAAATAATATATTTTAACCCCCAATAATATTATATTTTATTTTAAATACCATTAATTATTTAAATAAGTAAACGGTTAAATCTGAACCAAATCAACCCCATCTAAGCCCAACCGAACCGAACCCATATAAACAACCCAACCCGGTTTAACAACCCAACCCGGTTTAACCCAACCTGGAGGGGGAGGGCTATGCCGGGATGATGCAGGGAAGGTGATTCGGGCGTTCACCTTCAAATGTGGAAGTTGTCGGGCGCAAACTGCCGAGGCATGGGCAGCGCTCCATGGAATCAAGATGGCCAAGCATCTAGGGGTGTCTCGCTTAATAATTGAAACAGATTCTACAGGACTAAAAGAGCTGCTGAACGCATCACACATGAGCCCCAATCCGGAGTTTCATCTATTCTCGCAAGCTCGGGGCTTGATTAGAGAGACGGCCAGGGAAGTGAAGGTGTGCAGTATCCGTCGGAGGGCCAACACAGCGGCTGACTCGTTGGCCAACTGGTCCTTGTCTTTAACAGATGCCTTTGTCGAGCATGTTAATTTACCTAGCTGTTTCAATTTGGTCTTTGTTGCTTCCCCTACTATGGGGTAACTTTCCTTTAATTTTTATAATAAAAGGGCTTTAGCCCACTCTTCAGATCAAAAAAAAAAAGTTAGAAGAGGAGGGGCCTACAAGCCACGTCGGCTTCCTTTTTCCTCCTGAATTCGAATGGAGCCGCGCCTATGGTCGCTGCTCGGAGTGCTCCCGCCGGCCTCGCTCTCGCGTTCTCATTGCCCAGCGGCGTCCAGCGCTCGCCTCACCTCGGACTCGCTTAGCAGCGCCCTCAGCTCGCTGGTGCTTACTCTCTCGCCCGCTGCTCTGCCTCACGACCGCTCGGCCTCTCCTCGCTGCTCGGCTTCGCTTCGCTCACCGCCAATCGAGCTCGCCGGAGCTCCGCCTGATTTCACACGCGCCACCCGACACCCCCACCCAGCTCACGCACACTCGACACTCACCCATAGCCCGACCCAAGTCAGAAACGAATCAAAACAGAGGAAGGGAAAGGCGGGACTCACCGAGGAAGTTCGCGACTTCGGAGCTCTCGATCAGAAGTCTGAGCGTCGTTGGAGGCTTGCGATGGCTTGTCGAACCTGCGTTGGATGTCGGTGAGTGTAATGGTAGGGCTCTAGAGTGGTTTGAATTAGAAACGAAGGAGAACAGCTTACCGGAAGGTTGTTTCGCGCTCGAACGGAGGCGACGAAGCCTCGGTGGCTCGGTGGTGGCGATGGAAGTTCCGGGGCTGCTTTGGCTCGATGGACTAAGCTAGGAGGAGGACGGAGGCTCGATGTTCGGGTGACAAAGGTGCTCGGTGGTCCTGGCTTGAAAACCGGGAGTACGAGGCGTTGGAACGTGGTGGCGAAGGAGATGTTTGGTGGCGCCGGTGATGTACATGCTAGGTTTGGAGGAGGCTTCGGATTTTGAAGGAGAGCACAGGAGAACTGATGTGGTTGATGTGTGAAAGACCACGACGGGTGGTGATGGGTTTATAGGGGAGGGAAGGCCGAATCCAGCTAGCTAGGAGGAGAGGAGATCCTCTACAACGCAACATGTGACACTATGTGTGACACAAAATTATTTGGAGTATAAATCCATGTTAAAAAAAATTCCAAAAATTATTTCTAAGTTTTAAACATCTATTAATATATGTTTGTAAAAAAAATTTGTTAAAAATCATGGTTTAAATTTTTATATAAATTAAAGATCAAATATTGTACAATATAATTTTTAAAAAAAGTTCAAACATGATTTTCATCAAATTTTTTATATAAACCTACACATATATTTGTTTAAAACTTAAAAATAATTTTTGGAATTTTTTTTAACATGGATTTGTAATCCAAATAATTTTGACATAGTGTCACATGTTGAGTTGTAAGGGATCTCCTCTCGGCTAGGAGGTAGGGGTTCTGAGTACAGCTAGGAAATAGGGGGCTCTACAGCGCTCTGTACGGTGGCTCGGGATGGGAAATGCATTAAATGGGGGAAGAAGGTCAAATTAAATACCTGGTAAAATTATTCAGAATACGAGAATTTCGAATCCCGAAAGTTAGTTTTCCCGAATCTCGCTTTCTCGATCGATTAGATTTTTAAAATTGAAAAGGATATCACCATCTGATAATTATTTTGAATTTTCGAGGTCAAAGGACGAAAATTGTTCGCCAAATTTTACATTCCGGTCGGAAATCCGCTAAACGAGTTTTAAAACCGATTTAATTTCAATTTTAATTTCTCTCTTCTTTCTTTTTTTTTCCGAAAAATTAGGATTTAAAAGTCCAAGCCTTTACAGATGTGAAATCGAGCGGTCGGCCGGACTCCTCGCACCTATCGCTCAGTGAGGCGGTGCCGCAGGTGGTGGTCCAAGAGAGCAAGGTCGTCGGGCTACGCCTAGTGGCCTCCAATTCATTCTCAGCAGGCGCAGTTACGACCATCGATCGAGGAAGCCCCATCCCCGAATCGAGAGGTGTGACAGCGATAGCTTTGAGCGGCGAGGGGGGTGTGCATCTGGTAGATTCAGACGGAGCCACGGAGGAGGCGAGGAGCAGCTTGGAGCGGGGGTCGTCGGGCTATGCGTCGTGGCCTCCAGTTCCTTCTTCTGGATTTCACCTTTGCCATGGAAGAGGGATGACGTCTTTTATACATATATAAAAAAAAGGAGAGCCGTTGTTTGTAACAAAGAATCTCCCTAAATTTATTTTTTCAATTGCCAATCATATTGGAACGAAGAACTATTTTATTATTTTTTTTAAATCCTTGGGCAAAATCGCTGTTTGAAACAACGACTTTGTCCTATTTTGGCTAATTCCCTAATAAGTTTCAGAATTTGGCTATTTCAATAATAACTTTTCGAAATTTTTCTATTTCGAAAAATAATTCAAGTTTTTATCACACAATAGTTTTTTTTTTTTTAGTGTTTTTTATCGGCAAAAATTTGAGATACTACCCTAAAATACAAGTCAACAAAGATAAATGAAAAAACTCAAAACCCTCCATAAACTTCATAAATTCCGTCAGACAACAGAGAAACCGAGAAAAATCCAAGGCTATGTGGCTAACCAAGGATAGTTTTTTAAATATTTATTTTCCCTATAATTTTAAATTTTATTAAATATATTTATAATTTATGAACTTATATTAATATGTTTATATATTTTTATCATAAAAATTGAAAAATTATTTAGCCCGTATAATTAAAAAATCAATGATTTTAAAAAATAATATTTTAATTTTTTAAAACATAATGTTAATTATAACATTTTATAAATATGTGAAGTATATAAAATATAATTATATTTTTACAAATTATTTTAGTATAAATTTATATCCGAAATAGTTAAAAGTTTTAGCTTCAATGGTTATAGAGAAGGACAAACTCATATATATACTCCCTGTATTGTATATTGTTTGTGCCAACTTGAATGATATTTTTAGCTACTTTAGGGATCCAAATGCCGAGTCGAAAGTTATGGAAATTTAGTGCAAACTTAGGCCTTTTTTTTTTTTTTTTTTTTTTTTTGGTTTGTGTTGAATGTATTGAAAGTTACTTCCCATAATTTATAATTGCTATTTGCAATTTTGCACTGGCTATTCCGTGCAAATTGCACGGAAAGTCTACTGCAGTCGTGTAAGCCGAGTGTAAGCACGCTTCTCTCTCTCTCTCTCTCTCTCATAGTCCTCGTCTCCTCATGGTGGCCGTCTGGGATCTAGCCACATCGGCTCAACTCTGTTCTCAACCCCAATCCATTTTGCTACCTATCCTCCTATCTCGTTCTCTGTTCATTCACCGCCGATGAACCCTAAACCTCGCTGGCGCATGTATCCTCAATTCCGTCCGATCCATCATCTACTCGCGGGTTCCGGTCTACCACCATCGTCGTCGTCGACCATCACTAGTTGCTCATCTAATTTGGCTTCTCGTTCTTCCTTTTCACAACAACGAATCTGCTCCTGGATGGTTTTTTTGCTCATATCCAGGGCTCGTCAGAGTTCTCTGGTGGCGCCACCACCCGATTTGGCTTACCCATTGCTGGATCTTTCAGATCCCTCAGTTTGGTTTCGTAGCTTCACTCGGCGACGGGAAGAAAGGGTGGACAGAGAAAGAGGAAGAAGATACATATTGATTTATTAAAAAAAAATACTGCAATCGCGCATTGCGAGTGCACGGTTGCAACCGTGTAAAACGCAAAAAATTGATCAGCCTTGTAAATAGTAAGGCCCATTGGCCCCTTTTTTGTTTATAATTTTCCTATATTTCGTTCTAGGCCGATTTGAACCAGTGAACAGTCCTATATCCTCCCCTTTTGTCCTTTTTGTTTATGAAATGTGTGAAACTTTTCATGGACTATATATTATCTTGTATCGCTCTATTTATCATCTTCTCTAGATACAATTTGGTATAGTATTTATTAATGAAAATATGGTTAAAATGTAACTACCCAATAATAATTTATCAATTAAATTAATTAAAAATTTTAATTTAGGTGTACACAACATATATAGAGGAAGCTTAAAAAATTTATCTATCTGTTATGATCATAAGTGGAATATCTTTGTGAGATTGAAGAGGAAGATAAAGATTGAGATAGGAGATGAAGAAGATAGAGGAAGAGAAGAAGATCGGATAGGCAAGATAGAACGAGCGAAAAGAGAGAAATTAGACAAGAAGGTAAAGTGTAAGTATTTTGATTATTTCCTTTTGATGACCAATTACAAGGTATAAAGGTATATTTATACCATAAACTTCCCTAATATAGTACGTATTAATAATTTGGTATAGTATTTATTAATGAAAATATTATTAAATCCATATGTATGGTTGTTGAAATAAGTAGGTAAAAATTAAGTAAAATTAGATGTTTATTTTTTTAATTAGGTTTTATGGGTGTATGGTAGCCTATTTCTAGGTAAAACTAGTTCAAAAAACGTGTTAAAAAATAAGCTAAAAAACGGAGGTTATTTTGGTGTTTATTTTGCAAAAGTACTGTTTTACCATTTTCCTTTTATCTTATTTGATTTGAATGTATCACAATACCCCTACTAACAACCAAATAAACTCCGCTTTTTACAAATAAACTGTTTTTTGACCCATACAGAGATTATCTTGTTTAAATTTTTAACTACTTTTACCAACAGTTTATAAATTTTACCCTGTTTATAATTTTAGTCAATTTATTAACTCCGTCCCATACGAACCCTACGCATGTTTATTGCTATAGTATTTATTAATGAAAATATTATTAAAATGTAACCACCCATAATAATTTATTAATTAAATTAATTAAAATTCTAAATTAAGGTGTACACAGTACACCATGGTTAAAAGATGAGATTATTAATTGAAATAGCTAAAATAAATGGGACTAAATTGAACTAAAATATGGTGAGATCTCAACATATTGGATTTCACGCCTTTTTTTTTATTAGGTAAAAATTCGAGGCCAAACATACCTGGATCTCGAAGGCTGATAAGTCGGCAGACGGATAACCGTCATAAACAAACAAAAATACAACGAATGTGCAAAATACAAGCAAAACGCTCTACAAAGCGAAACTAAACCCAACTAAACCAGAAGAGATGAGGACGTAGACGAACGAACGAAGCCAAGCGCTACCCAGAAGCCGCACCGCAGGCCAGCGGTACATCAGGAGTCACCTGTGGACAGTGAAGACGATCCTCCAAGGAAACATCCTTTTGGGAAAAGGAGACGCCTCGATACACACTGCCACGACCCTGGCCTGTCCCGACATCGAACATGCAGAACCCTATCAACCGGAGAAGAAAGTCCAGTCCCCCAAACCCAGAGCCACACATCACCTGCATCGAACGCACCTGAGACCCTAGCGGGATTTACGCTAATCCAAGCGGGAATAACTTAAACCCCATAGGGGACCGTTTATTTATTAATTATTTTTATTATTATTATTATTATTATTATTATTATTATTATTATAATTTTATTATTATTATTATTATTATAAAATACAAAAAAATTTACAAGAAATTTACAATAAAAAAATTTACAATAAATTTTATTATTATTATTATTATTATTATTATTTTATATAATAATAATTACAAATTACAGGAAATTAGTGAGTAGTCGACATACTATCTGGGCACCCATTCCCTTAGCGATAACAAAACTAAGTCTGGTAAAAATAAAAGTTGCAGAACGAGCTCCGGCATCCTGAGACAATGAGAATTTCTGAATCCGCTTTAGCAAGGCAACATCATCCGTATCCAGCTCCCCCAACGAAGAGAAGGAGAAGGGTAGGAAACCATACCCAGCCGCCGTGCACAAATCTCGATACTTGACACACTTGCGTCGAGCAGCATCACCAATAACACGACCGGGTACAAAGTCTGACATCCCCGATTGAGTCAACGGGGAAGATCCCGTCAGATCAACACACACATCACGCCCCCTGTCCCACGAATAAAGAAGCAAATCTGCCGGACGAAGAGGCTTATCGTGCCTATCAACCAAACCAATATCAACCTCCTTACCAGCAGAAATCCCAACCCTGTAATAGATATCCACTAAGGTATCGCGCACGAGGTTATGTCAATGTTTAATGCCCACGGTACCAGCGTCGGACACAACATGATCTCCATAGACATCACCATCAAAGACCCGAGAACAAGCCGGACAAGGCCTAGATACTGTGAACAACGGCACACCCAATCGATAGCTAAGCATACTGCGATAGGTCCTGCCGTTCATAGTCTGCCCCAGACCAGAAATAGGAACTGCACGCAACCAATCGGAGGAGTGAGCACCCTGCTGAGACTTTCACAATGCCACCTGTCATGGAGTCAAAGAGAAAACAGAGTCCGATGTAGAAGCAACATTCGCGAAATATATATCTGCCAATTTCTTCATAAGTTTGGGGGCAGCGATTTCACTAGGATCGCGTAGAAGATCAGAACATGTAGCCTCAATAAAAGCATGACAAGCATCATCAAAAGCAGGACCAGCATCAATGATACCAGAAAGACGTAGGAGCTTAGCATGCAACTCAGCAGACTGCAAACGAGACGCCAAAAAAGCATAATGCAGGACATCCCTAGCAGCATACACCCCGAGCCCACCAAAATGAAAAAGGAAGGTGGCAAGCCGCCACTGCCAATCCCCAAATCCAGGCCCAGACGCAGTGACAATACGTTCCAAGCTAGAACGGAGTGCCACATCAAAGGAGAGTTGGGCCGGCCCAAAAACACTCGGAGAACAAGTACGCAAAGCAAAGTAAAGTTTTGAAATACTTGTACAAGCCCGAAGCAAAAGCAACTCGCACTGTGGGTCATTAATCCTCGCGACAGAATCCATAAGCTCTATGGTCTTACTCACTCTCTTCGCCACAAGGTCACTGCCGAAAACAGGGCATGTGCTGACAGGCCCGCCTAAAACTTTGACACAATGCGAGAGACGAGCAATAGATGGGGGGAAAACACCAGGATGCCGACTCCTGGGGTCTTCCGTAGGCCAAAAAACCTCAGTCTTATCCACATTAAGATGAAGGCCAAAGCAAGGACCATCCGCCATAATCAGATCCAAGACTTTCCCCACAACCAAAGTGTCCCCAATAATAGTGCCATCATCTAAGTACCAAGCCTGCAAACTCAGATCAAAAGAGTCTCTGATCTTGCACACTAATGGATGCAACACCAAAGCAAAAAGCAGAGGCCCTAAAGGATCCCCTTGTTGAACCCCCCGACAAGACCATAAGCTATGCTCTCCATTATACAGCCGAGCAGGACTAGAATAACAAAACTCCACCCATCGGGATAGAACTGGGCAGTGACAGCGAACTTCTTGCAACATAGCCACACGATCAAATAAGTTGAAAGCATTCTGAAAATCGACCAACAACATAGAAAGACCCTCCTCACAACCCCGAGCCTCAACAAACCGATTCAAGGCATGCAAAATAGCCTCTCCTCCACCGGATACCCCGACCCAAAACTGAAGACCAACAAAATAACTAGACAAGGAGGGACCGACTAAACAGGCACCAACCTTAGAGACAAGGCGTCTCCAAATAGTGCCAACAGCGATAGAGCGTATACCACCACCCCGTTTAACAAGCGGCGTGAGCGGAGCACTAGCAATATTCTCACCCAGAGCTTGCGGACAGTGACCTTCCAGGAAAAGATTAACCACCTGAGTAATAGAGGAGATCAAATCATCCGAAATAGCAACAACAGCTCCACCCAAACAATCAAAAAGATGTTGAGCACGGAGCCCGTCCCTCCCACATGATGTGCCACGCGGGATGAAGAACGGGCCCAAGGCAAAAGCCTTGAGCCCAAAGGATGAAGAACGGGCCCAAAGGATGAATCCTCATCCTCATCCATCAGTCAAGCGACAAGCGCCGCCCCCGAACGGCACCAGCAGCCAGGAGAACCACTAGCTCCAGAGGCGAAACACGGGAGCAAGGCAGAGGCAACAGAAGATCTGCCGATCCGGCCACCAAGATGCACAGGGATTAAACGAGAGCGCCGGAAAGACGAGCAACCGACAGAATCGAAAAGCTAGAAACCAACGGAGACCCAGAGGCGGCAACTCCCTCAGCGGAGGCCGATTAACCAACTCAAAAAGAGGGTGATTGTGTACAGCGACCCGATAATGAAGAGAGTAGAGGCACACGGTCGATAAAACAAAACCACAACTCAGTGGTGTTCAATGATGGATTGCTCGACTCACCCAAAAGAGGAGCCTCAAATTAGGGAAGAAGAAGCACAAATTAGGCCAGGAGATTGACGACAGGGGGCAAGACGCACGAACCAACAAAGCCCCCAACCCAAAAAGGATTTTAGTTTGGTCGAGACTCGAAAACGAAAACCCAATATAGGGTATTCCGTTCAACAGCTACAACAGCACGGAAGCACTACGACAACAAGCATCGCGGCTGAGCTCAGGTACGACGGCGGCAGCACGGAGGCGGCCGGAGCGGTGTGATGCGGCCGAAGCCGAAGTAGGCCAGTCGAAACCGGGTTTGCCTCGCAAGGAGGGGTTCTGCCTCTCAAAGGAGAGGATTTTTAGACATATTAAAAGACTTGAAAGAAATCATCAAAACTAAGCAGATGATATTGGTGGTCGGAGGTGCGGTGATGTGGTGGTCGGCTAAGCCGACGACAGGGTAGAAACCTTCCTGAAAAAGGGGTTTTTCTCTCTCAAAAAGAGAGTTTTTTTCGTTAAAGGTATAACGATCTCTTGAAAGATTATCAACCTTTACTTTCATTTTTTGGTGCTTGTTGGTTATTTGCTATTCAGCGAGAATAGATTCGATGACCGGAGTCAAGGTCGACTCTCACTCACAAGAACACACAATGGGTGTGTCCGAGGAGGCGATGTAGAGGGTCCCGGAGGAGATTTGAGCTCCCGAAGGAGATTTCGACTCCCAGAGGAGGAGGTGGCGGCGGCTCCCGGAGGAGGAGGTGGCGGCTACGGGGAGGAGTTGCGAGGCTCTCATTTGAGAGCGTTTGGTTTTGGCCGTTGTTGCTACGCCTCTTTTAATAGTATTATGTAGTACTCCCTCCGGTCTAGAATATATATATATATATATATAAAAGATTTTTTACTTTTCGGTGCGTATTTTAATTAGCTAAAAACTATATAAAATATTTAAAAAAAATTAATTATTTTTTACAATTTTCTTACTAATAAATATTAAAATATAAAAAAAACTTAATAAAAAATAATATTTTATATAATATTTTTAACACATTAAAATAGGTGCTCGTAAGTCAAAGATCTAATAAACGGAGTATTTGATAGGAGGGAGTAATTAATAAAAAGGTACTCCTTCTGTTCGGCAAAATATGTCATTTACTATTCACGCACACTTCTTTAGAAAGATAAAAACTATATAAAATATTCATTTTTTTATATAAATTTTTTTAACAAGTTTGTACTTATTAATAATAACTACGAAATTGTTAAAAAAATTAGATATTTATATAGTTTTTATCCCCTAAAAAACGTGTGTAAATAGTAAAGCGACATGTTTTGCCGAACGGATGGAGTAATATTTTATATAATTTTTAGCTCCTAAAAAAACGTGTTAAAAATAAAAAGATATGTAGTACATATATGTTATATCCCTAATGGATTATAACCAAGAACAAGGGAGATTGATAGGGAAAAGGAAGAGATTAGGGAAGAAGATGATGAATTAAGGAAAGAGAGATTAGGGTTTAGAGCGGAAGAGAGAGTAAAGAGTTAGGGAGAAAAGGGGTAATTGACATTTGATTAATTCCATGATGTCTCAATTACAACTAATAAGGGTATTTATACTAATACCCTAACTAATACCCATATACATGACATTACCTTCCCCTTAGAAAAGCTTTGTCCTCAAAGCTTACAAAACAATCACAAAACTAACAAATCACTAAACTATAACACTAACACGTTCTGAATGAAAAGGGTACATGGTGTGATGTTTCTGAATTAAGAGATATAAGCACCATTGTTGTTGTAATTGACATTTAGAAACAAAATCAAGCCATAGCTCTCACAATTGTCCCATTAAAGTAATTGTCTTCAAGTTGAGTTTGGCTACCATGCACCTTAGTCTTCAAATGATGTCTTTCACACGTGACTTCATGCTGACCCAATTCACTCTTTCATAGTACACATCCATTTGTAGTTGTTGCAAGTTTATGACATCAGCTTTCCTACATGACAAAGCTCATGCTACACAACCATCCTTGTAGCCCAAAGGAAGCCTATGTATACAACTACAGTGTGGTCAAGAAGGTAACTTCACTTGTTCTTGAAGTGCTTCCAACATCCCACATTACACAACTGCACCTGTAGGCATTGATTGGCTACACTCCTTCTGAATTACAACCTGAATGCAATGCTTGAAAACCACCAATCTTCCTCTGTCATATGGAAATGAGGTCTCTCTGTCCACTAACATCCATAGCGCATCTAAAACCCTTTGTACATCACCAACAGAGGTAGCAAATGGAACCAAAATCAGACGATCTTTGATGTATTTAAGAATAGACAAAGCGCTAGTGACGATCCCTCCTGGATAAAAAAAAAAACAAAGGTGACGATCAAGGCCTGTTTCACCCCATGAACAGCACGAGGCCCTGCTTCCTCGAGGCCTACTCGCCCTCTATCAAATGGCATCAAATTCGGACAAACTTGAATGAACTGACCAAACAAAATAACACTATCAATTGAGTTAAAGACCAAACTGTTTCGACAAAACCCTGTCGACCGCCTTGCATTCATTAATCTCTCAATCTTTGACCTCAAAACTACCACCAGGATCGAAAATAATCGAGAATTGGCAACTATGTGTATTCCCTGACTGAATTGGAGATACATTGATCCTAATACCTCTCAGAGGCATTTTCCCAAACACTTGGTATGCACGTTTAGTTTCAGTCACACCAATTGGAACCTCATCGCATTCAAATACTACACAAATCTCTTTGATAGGCGGTTCCACAAACAATTGATCCACTGAACTCACCTTATAATCAGTCTCCTTAATCTTGACTGACTCAGGCATTAGACTAGGCGATTCATCCACTTTCTTCAGTTCAACTTCAACAATCTCAGCTAAAGGACTAGAAATTACCTTGGTACGCTGGAGATTAGTTTGAAGATCTTTCTGACAATTGATATGGTGCCAATTCGAGATTGTGATCGGCTCATCCCGTACAAACTCATATTCATCCTCAAGAACCCGATATGGCTTTTCCATAAGAGACTCTGGGTGCATCTCGAGCTTTCGATCGATACTCCCTGGTAAATATCCGATCTGGATTGAAGATTCGATTACTTGAATCGGTTCTTCGAATTTCTTGACGACCCTTTCTTGTTCCGCATAATCTTCCTCAATTTGTGGGAATGAGGTTACTTCTGGAATCGGTTCGTCGGGCCTTCAATCAATATTTCTTCGACATTCCATTAGGGATTGCTGGTTTCGTTCATACAATCGTTGCGTTTCCCTTGTTCTCTTGTCGGAGTCCGTCATGGACAGCGTATCTGTGTTGCGATTCCTGCTACGAATCAACTCGGTGAGGGCCTCGAATATGCTCTCAATTTTGTTCTTCAATCTCTGCATAGTGGCCTCCATTCTTTGCGCAATCGTATCCTCATGCGACCTTGCTACCTTCATGACTTCTGATTTGCGCGCTTCAAATCCGGTTTCCGCCATGGCCGAGTGAACGACTCGCTCTGATACCAATTTGTTATATCCCTAGTAGATTATAACCAAGAACAATGGAGATTGATAGGGAAAAGGAAGAGATTAGGGAAGAAGATGATGAATTAGGGAAATAGAGATTAGGGTTTAGAGAGGAAGAGAGAGCAAAGGGTTAGAGAGAAAATGGGTAATTGACATTTGATTAATTTCATGATGTCTAAATTACAACTAATAAGGGTATTTATACTAATACCCTAACTAATACTCATATACATGACAATATATTTTTGGGCGGAGGGGGTATTGAATTGATTGATATATAGATTTTGAGATATACTCTCTCTGTTTCAAAATAAAAATCGTTTTGTCTTTTTTTGCACGTTTTTTAATGAGATAAAAAACACTATAAAATATTATTTTTAATTAATTTTTTTTCTGTATAATTTCATACTGGTTAATCATAGGTATGAATTTATAAAAATAATTTAATTAAAAAAAAGTAATATTTTAATAGACTTTTTACCTCTTTAAAATGCATTTCCAAAGTGAACTAACCTTTATTTTGAATATGTATAATTGAAATTGTGGCATTGTCTCTCTGTATCTCCATTTCAACGTTTTTGGTCCCGCTATTTTCTACTGTATTACTTTAAAGTACCCCTCTTCCCGCCATATCACACATCCCAACACTTCTTACCGTTAAAAAACACTGGGATGCCGCCACTGCCGCCGTCAACTGATCCCCGGAGCGGATTTTGCTCCGCCAACTCCACCTTCTACAGCCAGCGTCCACTCATCCCGCTGCTTCCCAACCCCAACCTCGACCTCGTCACCTTCATCTCCTCCCAATCCCACCCCGGCACCACCGCCTTCGTTGATGCCTCCTCCGGCCGTCGCCTCTCCTACTCCGACCTCTGGCTATCCGTCGATGCCGTCGCCTCCGCCCTCTCGGATCAGTTCGGCGTCCGCAAGGGCCACGTCGTCCTCCTCCTCTCCCCAAACTCCATCTTCTTCCCCGTCGTTTGCCTCTCTGTAATCTCCCTCGGCGCCGTTATCACCACCATGAATCCTCTCAACACCTCCCGCGAAATCGCCAAGCAGATCGGCGACTCCAAACCCTACCTCGCTTTCACAACCCCAGCGCTAGTTTCCAAAATCCGCAATTCAAGCCCCAATTTGAAAATCGTCCTCATCGCGGACGACGAAAACCCTAGATCTGATGCCGAATTTGAAGATTTCGCCACATTACAGGAATTGATGGGGAGGAAACCTAGCGAGAGGAGATTGAAGGACAGAGTGACTCAAAACGACACCGCAACGCTCCTTTACTCGTCAGGAACGACGGGGCCGAGCAAAGGAGTGGAATCCACTCACCGAAACCTGATCGAGATGGTTCAATTGGTGATCCAATATGTCAAAATTGACGGCAAGGACCGGCGGGAGACGGTGATCTGCACGATCCCGATGTTTCACATATTCGGCATGGGATTTCTCGTGATGGGGCTTGTAGCTACCGGAGCGACAATGGTGGTGCTGCCGAAATTCGAGATCGACGCGCTCTTCTCGGCGATGTCGAGGCACAGGGCGAGCTACATCCCGCTGGTCCCGACGATCCTGGCGGCGATGGTGAGGGACGCGGCGGAGATGAGGCGGAGATTCGACATCAAGGCGCTCAAGTGCGTGTTGTCGGGGGGAGCGCCGCTGGGGAAGGAGTTGATGGAGAGGTTCGCAGAGTTTTTTCCGGGGGTGGTGGTGATGCAGGTTTACGGGATGACGGAGACGACGGGGGCTGGAGCGTCGACGCATTGGACGGAGGTGAAGAGCCGGCGGTACGGAACGGCGGGGAAGCTAAGCCCAAACGTGGAGGCGAAGATCGTTGATCCGGTGACTGGTGGGGGCCTTGGCGTTAATCGGAGGGGAGAGCTTTGGCTTCGGAGTCCCGCCGTTATGAAGGGTATATACAATAAAAAAAAAAATGATATTGCGAGATTTTTATTTTATTTTTAGGTAGTAATTACAAATATCAAACATTTTAATATTAAATTTAATTAAATGTCTTTTTAATCTAGGTTATATGAAAATAGATTAAAAACTTTATTCAGACAAATGGCCGAGCTAGGAAAGTAATTTTTTTTTAAAATCTAAAATGATTCTAATTATGGAAATCTTTCTAATTAAATTAATACTTTTAACATATACCCAAACTTATAGGTTAGAAAAACCGTTTAACTAATAATATTATGAGAAATATTATTAAAATTTATATAGGTATACATGTTGAAACCCAGTGTTTACTATATATTTTTTTATAATTTTTGTAAATTGACTTTTTTAGATTTTTTTTCAAATAAGTTATAATAATCATGTAATCTGTAGATGCTAAATATTTTTTTTTAATTTTTTAATATTAATTTAAGGGTGAAATACTTTTGTGGGACGGGATCGTGGGGCATGTAATCTGAGAGAGATTATGATGATTAATAATTAGCAGTAAATTTTAAATTAAATAAGTAACAATAGGATATTTTTTTTATTGATTAAATTTTTTCTTAGAACTTGTGTTAAAATTTAGAACATTAAATTTTTTATATCTAAGGAGTATATGTAACTCTTGTGACGTATAAATGAAAGAAAAATACAATTAGTAAATAGATTAATTATGTTTTGGTCTATAGTAATTAGTAAATGGATTGGTTAGCAATGCATTGGTCAGTATGGACTTAGCTCAACATATGAGAGGTGACATTTAGAATAAAAGATTAAGAATCGAGTTTTATCAAGTCTTATCAGCGGTAGTGTGGGAACAACCTCTTAAATGAGGGACGGAGCTCCTTGTATATAGGAGCACTTGTCCTTGTTACCGATTGAGTTGAGTCACCATAATTTACCTCCTCTCCCTCAATTGAGGGGCGCATGGAGTTGGTTAGCATTGAAATGTTTTGGCCCAGTATATAGATACAAATTCAATGACATTTACTGGGAAGAATTAGGAAAAGGAAAGAAAATTTTATATACGGAGTATATTTATTTTAAATGGATAAAATTAGTAATATTTAAAATATCTAATAATAAATGGAGATATGTGTAAAAAAGAAAAATTATTAAAATATGAACACAAATGTTTTAAAATTTTCAGTATTTACTTCTTTATTTTAGAGTTTTTTTTTTATATATAAAATCTATGTTAGCTAGAGATGCGGTAAATTTCTAGAATGTACTCATGAATGAAATGCATGATTGATGGTTAATTGGTTATCTGAACAAAAACAAAATGCCAAATTGAAAACTGATTGCTATTCTGACAAGTTAATACTCCTGTCTCCTGAAAGGCTGAAAGTATTCAAATCTGCTATCTCAATTTTATATCCCAAAACCTTATACGGAGTACTATAAAAATATCACACCTCTAAATTACATTATTACAGTAATACTGTATTAAAAAATAGTTTTTAAAAAATTTAGTATATACGGAGTAACTTATACTCCCTCCGTCCTAAGTCTTCTAGACCTTGAAATTTTGTCAAAAATACATGGATTTTTAAGTTTGTAGTGTAATTATTACCCCTAAAAAAGTACAATATTAAGTAAAATTTAAGAGCTCCCCCTCTATAATAATAATGAGATTTAAATATAAATAAGTTTGCTTAATTAATGTACAAGATTCTAAAAGACCATGTATTTTAGGACGGAGGGAGTATATATATAATTATTGTAACTTGTTTGAAAACAAAATCTACAAAAGTAACTTGTTCATAGCCCTCCTAACATGAGTAACTATTATTTGAATCCTCACAAATTCTTATAACCAGCAACTTCGTTTAGAACCTAAATGATTTTCTATTCGAACTTAATTAAAAATAAGTTAAAATGTTTGATATAACCTAGATTAAAAAGACATTTAATTAAATTTAATATTAAAATATTAAAAATATTTGTTTTAAATCACAGTGGATCATATGACGTACCTTAAGACCTACATGCCCAAGCGCATACACGCTAACCGAGTAGGTGAACAGTTTGTAACATATATCAAATGTATTTTACGTATATCAAACAGATTCTCCATTTTGATTTTTTAAATAATGTTCGAGAATGTGCATACGATGCAGGGTATTTGGGGAACCCGGAAGCGACGGCAGCAACTGTCGACTCGGAGGGGTGGCTGAGGACCGGCGATATTTGCTACATAGACGAACAAGGTTACGTCTTTGTGGTTGACCGATTGAAGGAGTTGATCAAATACAAAGGTTATCAGGTGATTATTTAACTTGTAATTAATAATTAACTAATCTTGAATCTTGATCGATCGCTGCAATTAGGTTGCTAATCAATTGTGCCTTGGCAGGTGCCACCCGCGGAATTGGAGGCATTGCTTCTTACTCATCCCCATATCGCCGATGCCGCTGTTATTCCGTAAGAACCTTATTTATTTATTATTATTTGTATTTTTACATTCGAAATTAGTGAATTTACACCGAGTAATTAAAATCAAAAGATGCCCCCATCACTGGCTATATACAATACTTTAATTAGTTTTTTACCGGGCATTTATGATAGGTCGGAAGTCGGAACCATAAATCAATACTTAGGTTAGATAGACTAAAATTTTCAGGTATAGATAATCATTTTTATATATTAATAAAATCTTTATTCAAATAAACAAATAGATCATTTTAATTAATTTTAAAAAAAATAGAGCAGGCAAGAAGAACCAACCTCTTATATCAATACATACTGAACAAGTAGCTCTTGTAAGTTGTAACTAATGGTTAATCATAAGACCATACTTTTACCATATTTGTTAGATGAGATAGTCTATGATTAACCGAATTTGCGAAGAACCAACCGGCCTCTTATATCGATATCTACCATTGTGGTGGGATTGAGCAGAGTTCCGGACAAGGAAGTAGGGCAATACCCAAAGGCATATGTGGTGAGGAAGCCTGGCCCTCATGGAAACACCTTAACACCTGATATGGTCATGGAATTTGTGGCTCAACAGGTCACTTTTCTCTTCATTCTTTACCTCAATCATCCTCATTATATACACACACATCACAAATGTGTGTGAAATTTTCAATATATGGTATTGGATTAATGTTGGATTTTATTTTATTTTAATTAATTTGTGTTTGGGAAAAACGTACAAATTGAAGGTGGCTCCCTACAAGAAGATCATAAAAGTGGCGTTCATCGACTCCATTCCGAAGAATGCATCCGGGAAAATCCTTAGAAAGGATCTCATCAAGCTTAACAGCGTTAATTCGAGCCTTTAATTTGTAGGATGCCGCAAAGTTTCTACAATAAAAATTTCTTACCCACACAAATAACATTTTCCAGAAGCAACCATACATGGAAGTTGGAACTCTAGCCAAACTTTGTCCACCTCTTCTATCCACCATTTTGTATCTTTTTTATTGATTATTAATTTTGCACTTTTTTTGTTGCTTGATTTTCTTTTTAATAATAATGTATCTTAATTTGTGACATTTAAAAATGTTCAGACTTATATCAAAACTAGTGCAAGTTTTGCTCCATTTGCGTTAATATTTCTAACACAATATTTTAAAATTATATCAAGTGCTGTTTGCACTTGCCCCTTTATGTTTTTTTCTCATTTTTCAGCTGGTTTATTTTCTAAATTTTTTACACATGATGGATGAAAATTTGAGAATTTTAAAAGACTATGAATTACTGTCCAACACATCATAAAAAATTACCATATCCTATAAACAATTCCTGATTAAGTGTCACCTAAACATGACATTCATCTCAAGTTCGATGCCAACTGTGGTCATTACGGACCTCATAAACTTTTATTCAACAAACAAAAAACATAAAAATTCACATTTGCTGCTCCATACCATCTAAAGAAAATATGCCAGTCCTGCTGAAGATACACACGTTTTTCCATTGCGGAAATTGAACTATCATACAAATGAGTTTTAACATTATGACCATATGTTATCCTACTTAAACCTCGCAATGATTTAAACCCTAACAGACCAAAGCAAAAGGTCAAAAGAAAAACCACGGGTCTCGGAAATTGGCATGTACAATTTGTTGTAGGTAGATCTCCCCCTTGTTGAGAGCAGCGGTTCTTTTAACGAGAGGTGCAAAGATGAACAGCAAAGTTCAAGTGACGATGTAACGTCTCCTCCTACTTGGCCTTAGGAATTTGGATACACGTGCTTCTTGCGACAAATGTGGATGATCCATCTGGCTTAGTGAGAGATGAGGGTATGAAACGAAGAATGGTTGGTCACAAGCGCCCATTTACTATGAATGTGTGTAGGAGGTTTTGAGCTACTTGGGTTTGATCGGCCGACCCAGAAAACACCAAGGTCCTTTCCCGTACTCCAGGATGAGGTTCATGTACTTCAATCTTCGCACCAGAGATCTGAATAGGCAACTCCCAAAGTCAATTCAGACAGAAGAGTTATGCACAATAATAAGAGTTTTGAAGGGACATGTTGCAGCAATGTCACAAAGAAATTTTGCAGTGTGTTGGATCTCGGTAACTCACAAGATTATGGATCTAGCTAGTATTTGTGATATGCATATATGAAATAGTGAAGTACGCTAAAAGATGGCATGTTGGCATTTCCTCATACCGCCTATGTACTAAAAATATCTATATCAGAAAATCTGTAGACTTGTACACATTATAGAAAATGACAATTTAAAAATGCGATATGGATTTATGGATGTCAAATCATGCAAACCTTACCTGTCTTAAACGAGCTAGGCTGGCTCTATCACCATCAAGAGAGGTAATGACATCTTCAGAGACCAAGATCTCCACGCTTGTATTAGTTACGATAGCGGACATCCTTTCCCTGTATAGGTTAAAGATAGAGATGAGCAATTTAACGACATATCTTCACTACAATTTACAATAAGAATGATACACACAAACTCATAATATTGGATTCCTTGACACACACAAAATAAGGGACATCAGCATCCAGACACGAAAAGTTATGGTTAAATTCACAAACCTCAGCTCAAAAGCTGATTTACAACAGAATCTTGCAACACTTGACATAAAAAAGACTTCCCTCTAGACAGTTTCACAAACTTTATCAAACCAGGCAGAAGTCAATGTGAAGACAGACATAGGGACATATTTGGTAACTACAAGAATAAGGAGCAAATACCTAAGTCAGTCCCTTGATTTTTCTGCTCATACAGTCTAATTTAACTGCACTTCTTATAATTTTATTGTATTTAAGGTGGCTATGTGTCATTATTTGATAGGGAATAATATAAGTTTATGGTTATTATTGTAATCTTGGAATGACTTAATGCTTCATATGCAGAAGAAATAGGGAAATACCTAAGTTCAAGATAACTTTTCTATCAAAGGAATATCCAATGAACTATTTGCCGTCTTGTTCTTCCATATAGACACACAAAGCTACAACTCAAATTTCTTGCCAGGCAAAAGACACATCTTTTATGATAAATGGCCATAAGTATGTACTATAGACAAGTCAATTGTACTGTGTCAATTATTCAGAAAGAAAATGGAAATACAATATAGCAACATATCATTAAGAATCAAAGCAATAAACAAATATGACAAATAGATACAAGGAATTTATAATCTATAATTAGGCAGGGGGGCAGGATAGGGAGAGAGTTGATTTTGATCTAGATTGTATGTTTGGGAAAAGAAGCGTAACTGTTACACATAGGAATTTGTTTACAAGCATGCAAATATAAAAGAGAGAAATATAGAGATGGCGTTTATATGCACAACAAACCTGCCGAATTCCAGGTGGCCACTAACTGGAGCTACATCGTTATCAAAATCCAGATAACTCCTGTGGAGTCCAGCTGGCTGCAATATACACAGGCCATTTAAGGTCGCTACAAAGTAGACAGACACAAGAAGTATAGAAAAGTAACAGCAGAAAAAGAAGCAATTCATGGTTTACCTGTGATGCCCATAGACTTGATCTAGGAGAAAGCACTAGTTTATAAGGATTTCCAGGATAATCCCTACTCTCAGTTATGCCACTATGCTGATGAAGTGACTGAGAACCGAGATTTGGCTGGTGCAACATAGGTGGAGCATGCTCCCTAAGCCTCCCATCAAGACTAGTCCTGTAGATTGACAAGGAATCTGAACCATGCCCCACAACATCTGGAATGTCACGATCATACATAGAAGATGAAGTGATGTGATTTCCAGCAACGGTAGGAAAATCACTGTTATAGATTGATGGGGGAGTCATCCTGTTTCGTGGAATGTCTAGAATCTCCATCCCGTACATTGATGATGAAGGCAAACTATTCTGTGCAATAATATCTTGAATATCAGTCTCATAAACTAGCGCAGAAGTGGACCTTGGTTCAGCAACATTTGTCCCAAAGATTGATGAGGAACTGGTTCTGTATCCAGCAATACTAGTGTCAAGGATCGAAGAGGAACTGTTCTTAGGTCCAGCAACACTGATCGTTTTAGATGGGAAGAGGTTATCTCGTAGTATACCAGTAACTTGATATAATGCATCTTTCACGTTCGAGATCTCACCTGAGATCTACATCAATTCAAGACAAGACACAAAGAAACAACATCAATGCAACACAAGACACAAAGAAATAAATGAGGAAAACCTCATGTATGTAAAGCAATTGAAATGAATCCAATTAACTCAACACAAGACAGAAACTGAACAGTGAAAATAAATATGAAAATTCACATGCAATGTTTTCTTTCCCTTTCATTCAATTATCGCTTTTCATTTCATGAGACAAACAACAACAATAACAACAAGAAGCCCAGTATATCCCGCTCAAAGCAGGGTTGACAAGAAAATTCACATGCAATGTTTTCATGAGCACGAGCAGAAAATATGAGACAAAAAATAGAAATATGCAAGTGTTTGGTCAACACCATACAAACTTATTCTCCTACGAGCTGAGTTGACAAGAAAATATCACACAAGAATAATATGAAAATGCAAAACATAAAAGGGGACATTGAGACATATCAGTTATAGTATAAGACAACCCCTAAGCTGGAAATTACTTCAAGTATCTCAAGATTACTAGAGCATGGATGTAGACTTTTAGTCAATCTTGAGCATAAAATCGGGGAAGCAAATGTACTAACTACCAGGTTTTGGCATTAAAAGTGATCTTTTACCAGCACCTTAGAGGTCTTATTTTTTTATAAAGTGCTTATTACTGGTTGTAACAGTGAGAAAATCTTAGGAGAAGTCAAGATATGTCCAAAGAATAAACACAACACGGGTCCATGCATGGGTTTCTCATTTATGTGTGCAATGGTGATGCATACGTCCACATATCAGCTATCCTTATTCCTTAAGAGGTCAAGAGAGATACACAACTGAAGAAGAAAGCATCAAAACATCAAAGGATGCTACTCCTTTCTTCCCACGTGATATTAAAAAGCCGCATTTCCTTCCACTGGGAAAGATTTGCAATTAACCATAGAACTTCACTATAAAGGAGGGATAGGGAAAGGAGATGCAGAGCTAAGAAAGAAAGTTCATTGACATCACAACATAAGCAAAACAAAGGAGGGAGAGGGAAAAGGGATGCAAAGCTAAGAAAGAAAGTTCATTGACATCGCAAGTTAAGCAAAACAAGACCAAAGTTTACTCTCTTCAACATAACAAATGTTCTCTACAAGTGTTTCAGAAAAGTAAAATAGTTGGGAGTTGCATCACATTGCTGCAACAATGGGGCAAGTGGGAAGAAATATTCAGAACAAGAACTAGATTACCTCAACTACTTCATCTTTATCTGAAGCACAACTCGGCACCTGGTTACCTCTAATTATATGTATTTTAGCACCGGTTAATTTCCTCAATTCTGAAATTGTAGCCCCTCCTTTGCCAAGCAAAGGACCAACTTGAGTGTCTGAGACCACAAGTCTTGCTGTCACATATGAAGTCTTAGACGAGCCCAATTCCACCCTTTTATCATTTCCAGCCTCAACAGATCGTGAAAAAAACAGAACAGTAGCATGTTGTGCTTGAGAAAAATGTGATTCTGAAGCCTATACATGATGAAAAATATGCAAAAGGCTCAATAAACTTGAATATTTAATACATAAGCATTCAAATTATCATCCGTGATCAACAAAACAATTCATATACCTCGTTTGAAGTAATGATGACCAACTGCTCCGTACAACCAGCAACTGAAGGCCCAATGTTTATAGTAACACCAGTCTCCTCCTGAAGAGCCTTGATAATAGACCCACCCTTGCCAATGACACCCCCAACCCTATCACTGGCTATGAGAATTTTAAAAACAATTGCTTGCTTTTCTGTTTTCAGATCCGCTGAGGAACCCTTTTCCACTTCATCTGCAGAG
Source organism: Persicaria maculosa (assembly GCA_963922045.1). NCBI lineage: Eukaryota > Viridiplantae > Streptophyta > Magnoliopsida > Caryophyllales > Polygonaceae > Persicaria > Persicaria maculosa. The sequence goes on along the minus strand of OY998259.1, from coordinate 20,609,036 downwards.
GAATGAACTTCTAAAGGGAAGTTGCCCGAGCTTCTTGTTATTGATGGTAATAATGAACTCTGTGGTGGAAGAATATCAGGTATAGGATGACTTAAGCTTGACTGAGAATTAGACTCGGGTGGTCTATTGTTAATTTTCATTGGTGTTTGACGCTCTTGTAAGCAGCCAGAGACAGCAATCAGAGCTTTTTTAATTGGCAATATCCCTCCCTCAATCTGTCAATGTTACCAAATAATGTTCATCAGGAACCCATAACAAAAGCTTAGTTTATAGACATTTTACATGAAAACCTGGACAGGTAGCTAGGCCCAACTATTCCATCCCTCTGAACCAGAGACAAAAACAATGGAGTTTCACCACTTTAATACAAAGTCTGAAATAGCAATCTTTATCATAAGGAGTTGCACCATTTTTACACAGTTTGCAATAGCAATCTCTTTCTCTTTTTGGCATTAGAACAATCGATATTGCATGGCTAACTTAGTATTGCTTGCAAAGATTATGACTCTTACAAGAAGAGTGCATTAATTTTCCATCAGTAAGAGGACAACATTATAAAAAAGGAACTAAATGTTTGGTCTATGAGCACAATCACGTGTAAAAGGAGAGACAAACTGTCCCTTGAGCACTCAAAAATCAAAATTCAGTTCTTCCTTTTCCTATTATATAGTATCAATCTTATTTTCAAGGCAACATATACTTGAGCCCCGTATCATTCACCAATACAGCTTCAACCTATACTTATTCATTGCTGGACAATTTGAATTGAACTATATATAATGAACAATGTATTAAGCAAACAAAGAGGATCAAAGCTAATCAAAGAATTATACTGCAATAAGGTTAAGTTCCTGTGAACTTACCTCCACAATTTCATCACCCTCAGCAACACCAACAGGCAATTTATCCCCACTCAAAACCCTAATCTTACATCCAGTCTCACGCTTAATCTTCTCCACGACTTTCCCTCCCCTACCAATCACGGACCCCGCCTGGCTCGTCTCCGCCAGCAACCGACACGTGAGACTCCCTCGGCCCAACGCAGCCGCAGTAACCCCGTCCGCCGCGGCAGCCACATCCAACACCCTCTCGAAAACCCTAACCAGCGTCTCCTGCGCATCCGACACGGCAAACTCCTCCACTCCTCCGAATTCCCCTATCCTCAGATTCTTCGATATAGAAGTCGAAGCGACGATCACAATGACACGGTCCTCTGAACCAGACAGCGAATCTTCGATCCGTATCTTGGAGCCGGTCTCTGACTGGAGCTGCCTGATTGAGGCGCCGCCCTTCCCAATAACGCCGCTGACGCGTGACGAGTGGCAGAGGAAGCGAAGCGCGACGTGTCCTGGAGGAACGACGAGCGGCGGTTGTGGCTTGCAGCGCTTGTTGGAGGCTGCGGCGCCATTTTGGGGCGTCAGATCGGCCGATTCCGCCAGCGGACGCTTCGCCGGCGGGGATGCGAATGTGCTCGACATCTCAAGGTGTAACTCCGGGTACCTGATCGGAGTAGTTGCGGCGGCGAAGGTGGCGATGAGGTGGTTGGAGATTTGGGATGACTCGAGCTAGAGGAGAGAGCACGAGGAGAGGGGGGACTTTTCGTTTCTTCCGAGTTTCTGACTTTCGTCTAATTTTTGATTTTGGTGACCCACGTGGTAAATAGATGATGTGGCTAAGGATAGCCCTGTTTTTTGCCTATACGGCCCATTGAACTGTTTGGGCCCAATAAGATTTATAGCATTTGGATCAAACAAATTCAGCCTAGTTGAAAATTTTACCAAAATTTATAATTTAGTTGAAGTTGAAAAACTATATTTTTTATATTAGATAAGAATTCGAGTTTACACATATATGAAATTTGACGACCAGCCAAACCGACAGACAGAAAAATCATCTAAAATAGTTTATTTAAAAAAAAAATTGGGCTTTTTTTTTATGGAAATAAGAGGGGTTTATTTGATTTTTAATAGAGGTAGTTTTGTATTTTCATAACAAATGAATTCCAATAAACCCCCAATAATTTTAGAAAAGAAACTTATCAAATAAACTACAAAATAATTCTCAATAATGCAAAATCCTGCCCCAGACGGGATTGAATAATAATTTCAAGGATTAAAATTTAAAATTTTGCTCTCCGTACACATCCTAGATTAATCGATTCTATTTTATTTGGAAAGATTGTGACCAATATTTGAATGGCTCTAACCAACTTGGTCTTGTGTATTCAGAATATAGTTCATCCAGTGATCTTCAAGGATATGTGGACTCAGATTATGCCACCAACAAGGATTCAAGGAAATCTACCACGTCATACTACTTTACCTGGGCAGACAATCGCATCTCCTTGAAATCTCAACAACAATATGTGGTGGCTTTATCTTTAACAAAAGCAGAATACATGGCAACTACTGAAGCTGCAAAAGAAGCCATCTGGTTGAATGGCATACTTGAAGAGATTTTTAGAAAGAAACTAGTGTAATACCCGTGCCTTGAGGGCATGAAGGCACGGGATTTTGATTTATTTTAAATTGAACATCATTCTATATATCTATATAATACTATATTAATATATACTTGTTTACAACAAAAATAATATGTATAAAGTATTTTTTTAATTTATAAATTAGTTGGAAAGAGATACAATATAATTTTTAAAATGATTTAATAAGGTAAAGTAGTAATAAAACTCAAACACACCACATATTATAATTTGAAATACATATATAATTATTATCATTAGGATAAAATTAAAAAGGAAAATATAAGCTATCATATAATGATTAAAAAAATCATAAGCACGTGATTGTGCGAATACTTTTGAATTAAGTTATGTAGATATACATAACTTATTAATTATTTCCATGAGAAAGATGGCTAGAAAGAGGGAGAAATAAATAGAGAAAATAAAGGTAAGATGGTAAAAAAAAAGTGATCTAATGCGCCTCATCTAAGATGTAAAATAAGTAATGCTTGTAATGTAAGTCTTAAATAACTTTTAAAATAGGTAAACTGTAAAAAAAATATAAATAAAAGATTATGTAAACATTTGACATTTGAATTAAATATTCTTATTAATTCTTGAGTTATCACATTTCAATATATTAGTCAAATTATTTATATACAAATATAAATAAAAGATTATGTAAACATTTGATATTTCAAATATATTTTTTATTTTTAGATATTCTAATTAATTTTTTTTTAAAAGGTTACATAACAAATTATGGATAAGACTTGTATAAATATGTGGACCAATTAATATATGGCTTCTGATCATCATGGTTAGAGCTGACAAAATCTGACCCGATGGACCCGAGAAACCTGACTGACTCACCGAATCCAAACCCGACCGAAACCCGAAAATTCAGAATCATCTGTAACCCGAACCTGAGACCGAGCCCAACCTGAATCTGACTCGACTCGACTCGAAATTAATATGAATACAAACAAAACCGACCCCACCCAAACTCGATCCGACTCTCAACCAACCCGACATTCGGAATGATAGTATCCAAAATTGCGGTCCTAATAAATATATAATATTATTGATATGAAAAGTCGTGATATTAATGAAATAATGATATAAAAGACCACACAGAATGATAATATTCAAAATTGTGGTCCGACGTATATCAATGTACATAATCTTTTCTATGAAAAAAGGAAATAAATATATTTAAAATAGATCACAAATTGACATAAGCATATCAATTTAAATAATCTTTGTATGGAATGACATTACAATGCCTTTATTTAGAGATTTGCTCGGCGAAGCCAAAAACATGAATAACCTAATTCTACGCGCTAACACGCGCCCCTTTCTCTTCCCATAGGAATCCGTCAGCCGCCATGGCTCTACCCAGCCCTCCGCCCTAGCCAAGCAGCACCAGTGCCGGAATCTCCCCCCACCGGACCCAATCGCCTCAGGTCTCCTCGACGGCCTGCATAGGAGTTCCCTCAGTAGCGGTGCACACCTGCACCGGCTTCCTCCTCTTGGAGTTCTTCCCAAACCGGATCTCAATTGGAAGGGTTATCCCTTCGATTGGACCTTGCCTGGCTCTGTTGTGGCTCCTTGCAGTGCTCTCTTGACCTCTTACCCGGCCTTATTGAGATGGGAGGGGTTTTCGTGCTGGCCGGCCGGCGCGGGTCTCTTCTTGCCTTGGCGTGCCTGGATTTTCTCGTGAGGGTCTTTTGCCCGTCGTCATGCTTTCCGCCTTCTGCTATGCCTCTATCCCCTGTAAGTTCCTCTCTCTTCAACTTAGCACAAACCAACAATCTCTTTGCTCACCAGCATACACTCGATTTAAGCACACACACCGCGTGCAACTGGGCAAATCGCCCCAATTTCGGTTCACTCACTACTTTATTGAATCCCGTTTTTACTTCGGCTATTGATGCTTCTCATCTGCCTTACCGGCTTGAGCATACTCGACACATAAACCCTTCTTTGGCTATGGATGGTTTGTTTATTACCTCGTTCTGCAGTTGTTTGCACTCTTCCCTTGGTTTGTTACCTTCTGGTGGCTGTTGTGGTTTTTTTTGTTGCGTGCAGATGGTTTGGTTGTGGGTTTTACAGTTTGGGCGGACTGCCTTGGCTCGTATTCGCATCAATCGTCGGCTTCCTTGTGCTACAAAATTCGATTCTCTGGGTCACTTGTTGGATTCGCTCTCGGACCTTACCGATTCTTTTATTTTTTATCGCTTGGTCCTTATACTCTTGTTGAGTGTTGCCAGATTCGCCTCACCGGCTGCTGCTCATGTTTTGGTGACTTCATACAGCTTTTGGTTTATGAACAAGGGGCTCACTGGCCTTTGCATTTGCACTTTTTGTGTGCTATACTGGTTTGGTGGCTCTTTTGCTGCTCTTCTATTGCTCTCCTGCTGCTGCTATTTCAGTGATAGAGTATGCGCCTTTGCGTTGTGCTTCTGTGATCTCACTCATACCAACACTAACCTTGTTTCAAGTATTGGCTTACAAGCCCTCTCTTTTCATCTTAATAGATTACTCAGGCCCTCACATGCCATGACATTCACATTAGTGGCTTATTATATTACCTATAATTTTGATATTGTTATTGTAAGATGCTTACTCAGTCTTGCTCCCAAGCAACTTATTCACCCTTTTGCTGCCTATGTCAGAAACCACTTCACGGATGTTGTTTCTTTACTTTTGTTTTTGTCTTGCTCGGACTGTAATAGCTTACTTCCTTTTGGTGTTTTAGCCTTCATTTGTATCATTTGGTTCGGTTGGGAGATGATTGTTTGGTCCTCCCAAAGTCTTGTGTTTCGGTGTGCTTGCCCATTTCAGTTTACAACTTCCACTTTTTTTAGCTCTACGGATATTGGGGTTCCCCCCGTCGTTTTAAACATCTCAAACATAAGGGTCACTCATGACCATCTTGCTCCCACCATGAGCTGCTTCCTAAGCCGTCCCAGCCCTTCAATGCTCTACTTGGTTTCTAAAAAAACAATTGATATTGTTATGAACATATTTTCTCTTCGAATTATATCTTACAAACCTTGCTTACGCACTTGTTTTCGAAACAAAATTGATTTCTTACCGGACATGTTCAATCAACAACGAATGCTTACCAACCCAAAACGAACTAGCTTACAAGGCAAACCCGTATTTATAAAAGGTTGTGACGTGTTCGTTGCTTTCGCCTTTGAGTTCTGTGTGTTACATATCCCAACCCTTGTAACAATATCTGCTTGTCTTAGACCAAGTGCTACGCTCTTGCTTTTCTCAAACTGTTTTGGAGTACCCAACCTATTATCCAACAAAATTTATAAATGGGTCTTACCAGGCCGAACCACTCTTATTCAGAGCTTATTTACAATTCAAGTGAGCCGTAATCTCGGTTGCGAAATTCGTTTAATTAAGTCGGACACTGACAGGTCGACAGATTCTGGGATTCCCCCACTCTTTTTAAACAACTCATCCCTAAGGGCCACACAGGACCATCTTGCTCCCACCATGAGCTGCGGCCAAAGCCAGTCCAAATCATTACTACAAACTGTTCGCCCAAAAAGGTTTTTATGAATATATGCACCTGGAACTCACTCGGCATCCGGAGCCGTAATTTCTAGACAAATGTAGATATTTTCTGTCAAAATAATAATATCAACGTTCTAGCTCTTTTAGAAACTAAGATTGATAAGGTTCCTTCCGAAAGCTCACTGCGTAAATGTGGCTTCTCGAATGTTGCTTTTGACCCGGCTATTGGTTTTTCTGGGGGTATCTGTCTTCTGTGGAAAGATATCCCTGCCTCACAAGGATCCATTGAACTCATTTCGGTTCACCACCGATTTATTCACTTTAACTACTCAGACTACACTACAAAGCGGTGTTTTGCGGTTCTTGTGGTCTATGCCCCACCGGATGAGCGTCGCAAATCACCCTTCTGGGATACAATCTCCCTTTATATACAGTCACTTGTTATTCCCTTCTGCATCATGGGAGACCTTAATGAAATAGCTTCCCCAGCTGATAAACTTGGGGGAGTCTATCCTTCGGCGTCGCGGTTCACGTGCTTACTAGATTTAAAAAACAGACTATCACTACTAGAAGTACCATCTAGCGGGGGTCAGTTTACTTGGCAACGGAAATCGAAAGATGTGGTCATTTGTTTGGAAAAACTTGATCGCCTTCTAATCCACACGGACATGCTTACCATTTTTTACTCACTCCGTACACAGATCCATCCCTTTACTAGATCTGATCATGCCCCGATCTCCACAGATTTTCGTCACAACATTCAGTCTAAGAATAGACCATTTAAGTTCGAATTGGCTTGGGCCGCAAGGGCCGATTATAGAAATTTAGTCTCGCAAGCTTGGAGAGCAAACCCACCAGGTTCTTTGATGTTTAAATTGCTTCAGAAGGCAAAAGTTCTTAAAAAACTTTCCAAAACCTGGCATAAGAATACGGTTCGCAATATTCATAACCAAATTCTAGTAACGGATCAAAAGCTCCTTAGTTTACAGACATATCTTATCTCAAATTATAACAGTCAGGATGTTCAAATCCTAAAACAATTACTCAATAAAAGAGAACGAATGCTCGACTTTCACCGTCGCTATTGGAGCCATCGGGCTAAAGTTAAACATACCAAACTTAATGACTCCAATTCAGGCTACTTCCATAAGATCGCTACTGCAAAAAGAGGCAGGAAAATGATCAAATCTATCCTACTTCACGGTGGGGAATCCACAGCTGATTTCCACACAATTCAACAGGAATTTGTCCGCGACTTCAAAGCTCGTTTCAGAGCCTCTTCAACCCCTATTTCGGATCTGTCCCCAGACCTAGCGGTCATCCCATCCTTAGTTTCACAAGCAGATAACGACATGCTCTCGGCGCCTGTTACAAACAATGAGATTAAAGTGGCTGTATTTTCTATGAGCCCGGATAAGGCTCCGGGGCCTGATGGTTTCCCAGCTGGTTTCTACCAAAAGTTCTGGCCTACAGTTGGGCCCTCCGTAATAAAAGCCGTCAAAGCTTTTTTCACCAGTGGCAGGTTACTACGTCAGACAAACCATACTTTCATTACGCTTCTACCGAAATGCGATGACCCGACTGCAGTAAACCACTACAGACCGATCAGTTTATGCTCTACAATTTACAAAATCATAGCTAAAGTAATTTCAGCACGGTTAACCAAGATCTTTGACAAACTTATACACCCCCTCCAGGGAGCTTTCACCAAAGGGAGATCTATCCAGGACAACATTCTGATTGCTCATGAGGCCTTGCATTCGTTTCGGATGAAGAAAGGCAAAATGGGCATGATTGCTCTTAAGTTAGATATGGAAAAGGCATACAATCGCATCGAATGGGCCTTTCTGTTCCAAGTTTTATCTAAGTATGGTTTCAATGACCTCTTTATTAACAGAATAAAGGAATGTGTTTCAACTGTATCCTACTCGGTCCTCGTTAATGATGAACCAACCACAGTATTTAAACCCACCGGAGGTTTAAGACAAGGAGACCCCCTCTCCCCTTTTCTCTTTATCCTAGCCTCTGAGGTATTAGCACGTACACTGCATAACAAAGGGCTCGCTAGCAAGGACCTGGGTATCTCTTTCGGTCGTCCGGGTATCAAGGTTCCCTTCCTAGCGTTTGCTGATGATATTCTTATTTTTTGTAAAGCCTCACACTCGGCATGTACTTCTGTACTGTCTATCTTAGACAGATACTGTTTAATTTCGGGACAAAAGGTGAACCTGCACAAATCTAGCTTCCAAGCGTCTCCTAACACGACTGCTACCGCCATAGCGTCTACTATTGCAGTACTTGGCATTCCCCAGACTAACAATTTTGACAAATATTTAGGTTGCCCCATCGTTAACGGTAGGACCAATAAGGACACATTCGCTGATGTGGTTCTCAAAACCAAAAATCAACTCACAAAATGGAAAGCTTCAAATCTCTCTGCCGAAGGGAGACGGGTGCTTATCAAAGCAAACCTGAGTGCCAAACCGATTTTCCTTATGCAAGCTTTCCTTCTACCCTCTCATGTTCTTCATGAACTTGACAAAGTGTATAGACAATTCTTTTGGAACAAAACCTCTAAAGCTCCACCGCTAATTAGCTGGGACAAAATCGGTTCGGACACTTTGAAAGGTGGTTTGGGGATTCATAAGGCGGAGTCTATGAATATAGCTCTCCAGATGAAGCTTCGTTGGAAAATAATTTCTGAACCAAACAACATCTGGGTTCGTGTCATCTCACAAAAATATCTTAAAGGCCAGAACCTTTCCAGTTATAACAAAAAAGGCAATACCTCGTGGCAATGGTCCCGCCTTATGTCCATCAGACCTCAGTTCCTCCCAGCTCTTCAGTGGAGGGTCGGAAATGGGGAATCCATTGATTTCTGGTCTCATAACTGGGCCTTCGAAAGGCCGTTGAGTTCCAAAACACTGAGCCCATCCCGGATAATCTCTTGGGAGTTTCGGTGGCTCACTTCATCACCAACCACCAGTGGAACAAAACATTTATAAATGACTCATTAGCAAATGTTCTTAAACAAGATGATATCGACCACATCACGGGTCTAACTTTGCCTAGTAACCAAATCTCGGATCGTCTATATTGGGGCCCAAGCAAAAATGGCTGGTTCTCAACCGCCTCTGCCAACTCCTTCCTATCTGTTTACACCGGGTCGCCTGATTTCGATTGCGATTGGATCTGGAGTCTCGATGTGCCCCCTAAGGTTCGACACTTCCTCTGGAAAATCTCCCGTGATGGTCTCCCGACCAAAACCAGATTACAGAGGTCGCACGTGGCTGTACCTGCTGGTTGTGTTTTCTGTGGCAATACAAATGAATCGGGTGATCACTTGTTTCTTCGGTGTCCCATGGCTACTGATTTGCTTAAAGCTTTACGCATCCACATTCCGGGATTTATCAGTGTTTCTGTAGGTATGGGAAATGTGTTTCCTCTTACTGCTATAAAATGTGCTATTGGGACCAACAATTTTGCCGTTCTAGCTACAGCTTGGTGGGCCTTGTGGTTCTTTAGAAACCAACTCGTTTTCGATCATACTAAAAAGGTAACTATCAATGAAATCATGTTGTTCCACAACACAACTAGTCATTGTTGGAAACAGTCAAAACGTTTAGACGATGATCCGACTGGTCCGTTTATCCCTAATCATCGCAGTCATAGCGGTACGCACAACCAGGCTATTAGGGGCTGTGCTTCGAAAACCAGGGCTCAGAATAGGTCTGGGAAGTGGGATAAACCTCCGCCGAACTGTTATAAGCTCAATTTTGATGGTTCGGTACTCCCGAGTGGCAACTCGTCTTATGGTTTTGTCATCCGTGACTCTGTGGGTTTAGTGGTCTCTGCTGGCAGATCTGTTTGTACAAATATCTCAGTAATTTATGCCGAAAATCTCGAACTCAGAATGGGTTTGTTACGTGCAAAGGAGTTGCATTTATCTACACTTCTAATCGAAGGAGACAACCTACTGGTGATAAAATCTCTACTCGGGGATTGGAAATGCCCCTGGACAATAGAGATGCTACAAGCTGATATACTGTCTGATATCTCGTCCTTTACTTATGTTGCTATTCGTCATATTTTCAGGGAATCGAATGCTGTGGCTGACTACCTTGCTCGTAGTGCCCAGGTTTCCCCTGCCGACGTCTACTGCGAGGATGATCCAGAACTGCTAGTTCTCGTCCGGAAGGATGCGCTAGGAATGGCCTCTGCTGCGGCCGACCTGACCTAATTCTTATCTTGCGTCAAAAAAAAAAAAATCTTTGTATGAAAAATAGGAAACAAATAATTGTAGCAATAATATTGACCAATAAGAAAATATCATTTGAATAAAAAATTCAACTTTAATTGTGGGCGTGACACGTCAGCAAAATGCTAGCAGAATTAGTAATACTAGTTTTATTACCCGCGATCTTCGCGGTTTTTTTATATGACCCTTATTATTATTCATGCACAAATCGTGTAAGATCATAAAAATTATATAAATACTATTTTTTGCTTTTTAATTTCCTACATATTATCACTTTATTATTGGTAATAATTTTTTTGAATGACTAACTTTAATCGCTAAAATATTATAAAAAAACCATCCCTAATTTTGATAAATATTATTAACGGAACATTATATTAAAATATTATAAATACCGTCCATAAATTATTGCTTTACGTTTGGATATATTGATTTGCTGGAAAACAAAAGCCCTTGTTATTTACACCCTTAATTTTACTATCTACACCCAAAATCAATTTTTTCTTTTTTTTTTAAAAATAAACTCTACGCCTCTTGAGTCATAGGTTTGTGACTCAAGAGGCGCAGCTATTTTTTCCTATATACAAACTCTGCCCCTTTCGAGTCACACGTTTGTGACTCAAGAGACGTAGGGTTTATTTTTTAAAAAAAAATCTGGATGTTGGGTGTAAATAGTAAAAAATTTGGGTGTAAATAATATCACCCAAAACAAATCATATGTAATGATTATAAGATAAGATACCTTATATTCCGAGCAAATTTTAGATTTTAAAAGCTGATTCACTCTATATAATTTAATAAATTTTTGTTAGTGATAAAACGTTATATTGATAAGATTTCCTAGTTTATCAAAATTCATTATAAAAAATCTTACTAAACGTTATCAAATCATAAAATTTAATCTATAGGTTGAATTAAGGTTAGTGCATTTAATTTCAAATTTGTATGATGTAATTTCATTATTCTTTTTCTAATTTTTTCATAAAACAATATTTTATTGCTAAACAGAGCAATATGTATAATGGATCTAATATCAATATAAATTTGGTTTATAAATTAATTGGTACGTGAGCAATATTTACATAAATTTGGTTTATAAATTAATTGTTTGTTAAAGATAAACACTTATTGATTTGAATTATTTATATTGTTATGTGATTGTTTAAAGATAAACAAAATTATTTGGTACATGAGCAATATTTTCATAAATCTGGTTTATAAATTAATTGTTTGTTAAAGATAAACACTTCTTGATTTGAATTATCTCTATTGGTTAATGTGGTTGTTTAATAATTTCCAATATATTTAAGACATGTCTCTGTTTTAGTATTATATATTGATTAATAGAAGATTTGTACATGCAATCAATATGGATAGTCAGAGCGCCTTGTATTTATGTAAGGACCCTATGTACCATGAGAAAATCAAACACATAAATGTTAGGTTTCTCTTCATTGGACACAGAGTCGAAGACAAGACATTGGACGTGAGGAAGATCAAAGGAGAGCTCAACCCAACTGACTTTGGCACGAAGATAGTTCCATCCAGCAAGTTCTACCACTACAAAATTTCTTCATATTCTTGATGTTCACTAACCATGCATGTACATGCGCCGAGGATGGACGGATCGAAGACACAAACCCTTTGAACCCTATTTAAAGAATTGAGTACCTTACACGGTGGCTGGATTATGAGGGCAAATTGTAATGCCTAAAACTTAATCCAGATGCATGCAAACTATGATCATAGGATATTCATGTTAGGGATGAACTAGGATCTAGGGTTTAGATCTTAGGTGGCTTGAGGAAAACCAAGTTGGAGATTGAAGACAAGGGTTTGGCACCATATCTTTGAATGTGCAGAAGACAAAAGCTTAAGCTCTTTGTCTTCGGCCCATTACTGCTCATCCCCCAATCCCACTCTCCTCTTCTGGCCCAAGCTTCCGAAGTTTTCCGAACGGCTCCTTGTCCTTGCTGAGTAGAACGCTGCGTTTTGTTTAATGAGGGCTCGACTATATAAGATTATAAGCTCATCTTCAGAAACCTTAAAGTTGCGCCAGCTTCATTTTTCTTCCGCCCACAAGAAAGAGAGAGAGTTCGAAAACCCTAGAAAACGATTCGACGACGATCTAGTTTCTCCTCCTTGACGAGCTTGAATCTCAAGTTCCTCAAGAGATACAAGGGGATCCTGCTAGAAGAAGGAAGAAAACGGTGCTTTAGATCGGTTGCCAAACCCATTAGCCAACATCAACTTCAGTTCATCTTCATCCTTAGATGGAGTGAAAGGGAGTATCTATTCCTCTCTTCGTGTTTCTCCTTGATTGTTTTTCACTCGAGCCGCTAGATCTTGAATCGTTTCTTGTTTATCCGTTCATCTGTATCCATGATCTGTCTTCGATTATACTTAGTAAATGATTGGGTTCGAGTCTCTCCCTCTTGAGGTTCTGCAGAGTAGAAAAACCAAATGGCATCACCAAATCTCGTCTTCGCTCGTTCTTCTTGTTCGGTTTTTCTGTTCGTTTTTCTTTTCAAATCAAGCTTTAAAAACGAAAACTGGTTTCAACACTATAATCTGTAACATTACTATTGTTAGTACAACAATCGGTAAGGAGGCCTATTAGCCACGATGCATGGTGATATCTCTCATGGTTAAGTTCAATCGATTCCCTGTAAACTGTAATTCCGGTTTCAAACTCTATACTGTGAGTTTTAACCAAAGGATGCCTAAATGTTTCAATATTACACAAACCAAACCGGAGGATGAAGCTGTGACAGACCAAGTCTCGATCAAAATCAACCACAACATGAACATCCATTGAACAATTTGAACTTGGCTAGGAGCACCCTCAGATGGCTCCCCCGACAGGAAGAAGGAACCACACTTCTGTTGCCACTGCCAAGCCTGTGATGGAAGATGAGGGTCTCATCACCGACACCGAGCTCCTAGCAGAAAAGGAATTAGGCTATGAAGCACCAATGACCGATGGCAGGTCATTCCGTCATTCAACCGATAAGCAATAGCTGATTCAACAAAGACTAGTAAGTAGCGACGATGCCTGCAAGTTCATTCAAGTTTTACAGCATCATTAGTGTAATTCCACTTCCATACACGTTCAGCTGTGCCTGTAATCCAAATGAAACTAGATTCTTTCCGTTGCAATATATGAAGAGTAAAAAGATTATGAAAACACACACTGGAAAATGGTAACCGAATCCGAAGCATGTTCATAGAATAAATACATAAAACCTTAAGAGCGAGGTGCGTGGTTTCTTTAAGATGAGCAGCAAGGCTTTTTTGCATTTGTCTCAGTTGCGCCAACCTCAATAGTCTGCCCTTCTTGTATGTTTGCAGGTGTTTGTTCTTTTGAAGAAAGATTTTTCTTGCTGATGATTCGGTATATCTCTGAAAGAACTGTCTGGAATGCTTTCTCAACGTTTATTGCTTCAAGAGCAGATGTCTCTATGAACGACAAACCTTCTCTCTCAGCGAAGCTTTCCGCGTCTTCTGTGGCTGTTGCTCGGAGGTGCTTTAGATCCGTTTTGTTCCCAATGAGCATGATCACGATGTTGGCATCTGCATGATCCCTCAGTTCCTTCAGCCACCGGCTCACGTTTTCAAAGGTAGATGGTTTTGTTGTGTCATATACAAGGAGTGCTCCGAGGGCCCCTCTGTAGTAGGCACTGGTAATAGCTCTATACCTTTCCTGGCCTGCAGTATCCCATATCTGAGCCTTTACAGTTCTTCCTTCAACCTAAGAGAGCATATATTGATTTAAAAAATAGTTAATTGTCCATATCAAACTGAAACGTTCAGAATTTCCCCTGATTTTTATTTTTCAAATACTATTTTGGTACAAAAATGTCTGCAATATGAGATCCAATCAAAGTGTTCCAATAATAAACGGGCTTCTAAAGGTTTACTGTCCTTTCAAGCTATCTACTAGCCGAAATGTATGATAGAACTGCTCAAAATATTCCACAAAAAAAAAAAAAAAGGAACCATCAGTCAACATGTGTGCAACACAATATCACATTTGATGCCATCTTAACTTTTGTCAAATACCTGTACTTCTAAGTTCTAACGACAAGATAATTGCATATTCTTTGACCAATCTGCAATCCTTAAAAAATTACAAAACAATAAATAAATAAATATTCGTTGAAACTCCCATGATATAATCAATTCTATATGCATAGCCACTATAGAAATATTCTATCATTGGATAATACATTCAATAACAGAAAAAGTGGGGTGAGTTGACGAGCAAAGAAAATTTAGGCAGTAAGGCTTAACATTTCCAAACATAACATCTTTCCAATGCAGATTTAGACCTACCATTAATGATATGCTTCGGCAGGAGGATGCTCCAACCGAGAACATACAGTTCAAGAGTCAACCATACATCAGATAATAAAAGAGAAAGGAAAGAGATAGTAAACTAGGCAAGAAACCATAAAGAAGAATAATGAACCAATTATGTTCCCTGAAGTACAAGAACAAGTTAATTGCTTAGTAATGCTACAGGGATAACATAGCAAACACTTGACTCAAAAAGACGAGATGTATGTACTTAAGTACCAAACCACCTTTTAAATGTCTGAATTAACTAAGACTAGTAGCTTGTACTAGCTCTTTGAAAGAAGAGAGATTAAAGACTGCGTGTCCTAAAAACACTACTTCGCTCTTCAGCTTATTTTTCCTTCTGTTCAAGAAGATTAAAAGGACCCGCTAGAAGCTGCTATGGGACAGGTGTTAAAACATTAAAATCAACTCCAAAGGGTCAAGAAGGCACTTATACACTTTACCCAGAAAGCAGGGAAGAATTTGAAGAAAATAAAAGGAGAGCTTGAAACAAATAAACAATCAAACAGTGGTCACAAAGCGATATCAAGTTGGACCAGCATATTTGCCAAGTAATGAGGGTCTAAAATAGGTCCCAAAACAAGGCAAATAGGAAATTACATAAATATTGTCCAAGAGATTTACAAGCAACAAGTTCACTAGTCTAGTTTGTATGACACAAAGTAATAAAAAAAAAGGAACTATATCTTCTGTGACAATATAACAATCTCAACTCTTTGATTAGAAAGTTATAGAGAATATCATAATCAATATATTATGATGAACTTAACTACGTCTATCATGAGTTTGTTCCTTGAATTTCCATATATTGGCAATCCACCTTCGGTTAACCAAGTAAGATTAGAGCACAAACTTCCCCATCGTAATAAGGTCGTCATTTTTAATCTACTAGCAAAAGTGCCACACTGCAATTTCTTGACAGGGCATAACACATGAAGGAAATTGAACTAGCACCACTTAATCATCAAATATTTCACTATTAAAAAATGTAATCAACTCACCAACTCAGCACTTCTCAGTTAAAATCAGGATATTCCCGACAGGTAAACAACAAAGGCGAGAATCCTATCAAAACCGCGAGAGGAATATCGTGAATCATGGAGTGGGAAAAAAAACCAAAATTTGATCCAACGCAAGTCTAATTTGGCCCCGAATTCATGTAACAGAAGAACACAACATCAACATCGAGGAAAGCAGTCCGAATTAGGGCAAAAGGTTGCAAAAGGAAGAACCGAGACCTGGAGAGTGCGAGTAGCGAATTCAACACCAATGGTAGACTTGGACTCCAAGCAGAACTCGTTGCGAGTGAATCGGGAGAGGAGGTTGGATTTGCCAACTCCGGAGTCGCCAATCAGCACCACTTTGAACAAGTAGTCGTACTCCTCCTCGGGTTTCCTCGCCATTTTTGCACTCTCCCTTACCTTCTTCGGTAGAACGACTGAACGAGAGACACGGAGAGGCAGAGAGAGAGAGAGACGATTTCAACGAATCCGCAGAAAATGTGAAGAACCATGAGTCGTCAACGTAGTTATTTTGTTCCCATTTCAAGAGTAAAGATGAATATATTATTTAAATTTTGAAATAATTTCATCGAAATAATATTAAAATAACCGGGGGAATTATTTTATTCCACACCAATTTAATTTGAAGTAAACTTTGATGGATCAAGACTTGGCTCTGGAGAAACATCGATAGGATATATTATAAGAGACCACAATGCTCACACCATATCTTTAAAAGCTGAGAAAGAGAACTGTAACACTGTAATCGGGGTTGAAGCTCTGGCAGTATATAAAAGTATTAAAGAAGCACTCAATAAGAATATCAAAAACATTGAAATTGAAGGAGATAATCAATGCATTATTAACGCACTCTTGGGCTCCTGTAATTGCCCATGGGAGATCGAAAAGCTCATCTCGGACTCCCAACTGGACCTACTGAAATTTTTCTCGATCCGTATTCGTCATGTGTTTAGGAAAGTTAATAGCGTTGCGGATAGACTGACCCACCTGGGACATTTAACCCCTAACGCTAACCTTAACTCCGACATAGAATTGCAAGTTCTCATCCGTAAGGATGCTCTAGGCTGGACTACAGACAGAATGTAGCCAGACCTAACCACTTTCTATTATAAAAAAAAATAAAATTTCAAGTAATATTAAAATATAGATTTTTTTTTCTTAAACAAAATATAGCAAATTATTCCAACCTAACCTACCCTAATTTCATTCCTAATAATCATAAAATACAAAAAATAACTTCATTCTAAAAAAACATATCATGCATCTGCTATTTACACATAAAAATTATATAAATATACAGTATAGTTTTCAACTCTTTAAATAAGAAATAACAATTGTTTTCCCTTTATTCCTTTATCGAACCTACAATCGTTCTGCCTCTACAACCAAATCCCGTTGTGCCCCTCTTATTCTTTGAATTGTAAATTTATGAATGGATTGGAAATATTCAAAGACTTCTCTCTTTTTTTCTTGGTCAGCATATTCAAAGACTTCTCTATTTGATTTGTTTAGCCACTAACCAACTTGTAATTTTACCAACCTAACACCACAAGGTCGAATGAGGTTTGACTTTGACCTATAACTGTCATGACTTGTTCAATTCAAAATTCATGTATGCCCAACTCGATCTACTTTCCCTTCAATCCCTTTCTACTCAAACGAACCAGGCCTAAATTTAACGATCTCAAAACCATATCATTTTCACCCACATTATAAATATACCGATCCTTTGTTACACGATTCAACACGTTCTCGAGCTCACTAGAGTCAAGGATCACAAAACAATGATCAAAGTAGCTTCTAAGACGTGTGATGGAATAGTCTCTATCAGTTCATCCTCGCCTCTTGAACTAGCTAAGTAGCTAGTATAAGTAGTATGTTCTTTAGTCAGCACTGTAACCATTACATAACAACGGGGTTCATCACGCAACGTTCTCTTCTTCATGAAGTGTCGCGACCATTATCTGATCGAAGAGTATGTCGTGAACAAGTATGCCAGTATGTTCTTGTAGTCGCCCATCTGAATGCCTGTATTGGGGTCAATTATGTAAGGAACCTGCAAGAAAGAACAAAAATTACAATACAAGCATAAGTTCTTGAGTTTTGATCAGAAATTTACGATCTAAACTCATTCAATGTAGACTGTAGAGTGTAGACTGTTAAAATGTGTCTTGATCTAAAACTCGACTTAGCCCGGGAATCTTGAGTTTTGATAAGAGATTTACAATCTAAACTCGGAAACAACCTAACATGAAAAGCGTAAGATCGTATAAATCAAAATGAAATGCGAGAGAGCTTAGCTCGGGAAGCACCAGAACACACATGGGCACAAAAATCTTAAGAAAAAAAAACCCAAGGGATTCGAAGGGAACTCCTAACAGTCCTAAGGCCAAGAGAGAAAGTGAGAAACCACTTGAATAAGTGACTTCATTGTAAGTTCCCTTGTTCAAACATGCCTATATTAGGGGTGGATAAAAAAGGCCAAATATGTGCAATGTGGAAAAACAAGCATCATCAAGATTCAAGAATATGACTAAGTGACTAACCTCTAGAGAACCAGCTGCTTGAAGGAGTGAGTTCACTCGATATGAACCTTCTCCCACATTTTGAAGGATGTATGGCAGTTCCAATTCACAAAGTGCCTCCCTTACAATCCGTGCATACTGTACAAACATAGGTTAAGTATATAAGAGAATATTACAACATCGGCCTACAAACAAAATCAACACCGCATTCCTGCGAAGTTGGCTCTATTAACACTATCAATAAACTGAAATTTCCAGAGGACATGGATTTTAGGTTCAAGACATGCTTGTGGACAAGTTGACTTCAAGTACCCAAATTTGAGAAGATAAAGATCATATTCAACTTTGTGAGGCCATATTCACATTTATAAGCTAACCGTTTCACTAGGAAAAAAAATCAAAATAAAACAATGATTGAATCCAACTTGCCTATAACAAATGGGAAGATTGGACATTTTAGGAGGCCATAACTAATGATCTTTGTAATTCACACTAATCATTCATTAACAGAGAAGTTGAGAGTGGAAATTGAAAGATATTTCCTTTCACTTAATAGATATTGTAATGGTTACTTCACAAACAACAATATGAAATGCCAATAACATAAACACAGAAGTATGATGAGTCAAAAATAGATAACTTACGGGATTATTTTCATATGAGAAAAGCTCCAGCTTCTGGGGAGGCGGTTCCCTTGTGGCCTTATCCCATAATGCCATCCCTCTACCAGCTCGAAGAATTGTGGGCATCCATCCTGTGACCAGCGTGCTGTTGATGAACGATACATTAGAAAACAAAGATAGATGGAGATTGAACAATTCGAACCAAGCAACTGCATATAACAAGACATCCAACATTTTTCACCTGCCTGGCATGAAAGGGACGAACCTTGTAATGAATGCCCGGACCCAGAGTAGATATATAATTATAGACAAGAACATTAAAAAATAGCTCATCCCAACTTCAGTCTTTCAACAATAATCATGCAGCATTACATAATGAAATCTGGTGGCGATAATATATTGACACAGATGTTGAAAAACAGAAGGGAAAAAAATGCAAGATACGACAACAGTCGAAGCAATTAAATAAAAAATGTGTTGGAGGAATCATGTTTTATCTAATAATGTTGTACAAGCAAAGCTCTCTTCTCTATAGAAATAAGACATCAGCAGGTGAAAGGTGATACCTTTCTAAAAGCCCAACTGAAGGTTGTCTTCCATTACCATACTGAGAAAATAGGTACCTCACAATCTGATCTATGGCAAACAAAGCAAAGCAGGATAATGGAAAAAAGACAGAGACGGAATTAAAAAATTTAATTAATCAAATTTTGATGAAGAAAGGAGCAAAGCAGCAACACAACAAAGAAAAAAATAAATAAATTCGTTGATTGACGTTGTGTTTTACACAAGTAAATTTTAGTTTATAAATTTCAAGTTCCAATAGTAGTTAGCTGGTAGCTGAATCAGCTACCAGCTATCTGATCTTCATAAGGTACTCACAAGAACATATTGCTTATAAGCCATTTTCATAAGCTAACTTATCAACTTGCCATTCCAGTCACACCCTTAAAAGAGGATTACAAATATAGTATGAGATGCAGATGAGATGGGTATCACCATACCCATATGGCCATACCTTGTGTTTGGTAAACAAGCATATGGATATCAACTTGATATCTATACCTTGTGTTTGGTAAACAAGTATATGGATATCAACTTGATATCTATACCTTGTGTTTGGTAAGTAAGTATATAGATATCAACTTGATATCTTGATAGATTGGGCTTTTCACCTTCTCCCCATTTGATACCCATTTGTTTTGGGTAAATCACGCTTCACTTCTCTTCATCAAATCTTCTGACGCTTCCTCCATTGAGCGACTTCTTCCCCTCTTGTAGCTTCTCCTTCTCTAGGCAAGGTACATCTTTTCTCATTCTCTTTCTCCTCCTCCTTATATAGTTACTCGTTTTTTATGTTGATTTTTATTCGATTTTGGTTCAGATCTAGGTTTTGGGTACATTATTCATCCTATTTCTAGGGTTTTGGGTTCTTTTTTTGAATCTAGGGTTTTCCACAATTTTCTATACACCCGGCCTTCTTGGGGTTTTTGATTCTTGATTGCCATAAGAAATTGGGTTCTTTACATTACCTGAAGCAATTGATTTTTGTTCTTTCTACGAATTTGCTGCTTTGTTTGTCAATGGCTTCTGTGCGGATACAGTTGTGCTGATACAGCTGTAGCACTTTGCCTTGTTTGTTGATGACTTCATATGTTGTTACCTATATTTTGTGCTGAATTTTTCTTCCACGTATAGAAATGGAAAGACAAAAACTTGTGCAATCAACAATTGCACTTCTAATGAAGTTGATTATGCTTGCTACTACTAGGTTTAGTGACCAAGTGGAAGTACAAATGCAAAAAACGGATAAGACATTCCATAGATTGGCCAACAGTGCAAATGATGAATTTATGGCTATCATGGAGCAAATCAATGGTCATTTGGGCACCATAGCTAAAATCATGGTGAAGTCGGCCAATCGCGAGGAATTAGTAGCGACACGACAGAAGATGTTGCTTTCCGAGATATCTAGGTTACCAGGAGTTTCTGAAATTGATGCGATTGACGCTACTAGAGTTATTTCGAGGTCTCCAGGCGAGCTTGATCTCTTCTACAGTTGCCCAGATGATTACTGGAAGAAATTGTATGTGCAAAGCATTATTGGTCAACTTAATAGTTCTTCGGGTGCAAGTGGATACTAGAAGGTACTTGGGTGGTTTGGAAGTGTTTTTGCAAGGCCATTTGGTGTCGTGTTTTGAAGAAGTATATGCCTAAATACATCTATCAAATGTGTGAGGCAACAGACCTTTAGTTTTTGGGCACATTTGGGAAGATTCTATGTTGATAGATTAGCACAACATTTGTGGTACTTGCAGCATACTCTTGTGGTAGTTGTTAAACTGTTTACTAATGTCGGGTGATTTGACTTGATCCTATCATCATTTCTATTTTTTGATATTTCAAATCTCATATCATGAAAGATGGATACCAAAAAGTAGATGTGAGATATCAATATGATATCTGAACTGATACCCTGAAATATGGCAAACAGTGATATCAAATATCATACCCTTTTCAAACAAGCCCTTAATTGATATCATACCTTTGCAAAGAGGCCCTTAATGTGTGTCATGGATAGGGAGTAGGGACATAACTAGGAGGAAATAACATCATAAAGTAAGAAGAAAACACAAAGCTTACCACTTTCATACATTGAAACACCGGTGTTTGGGTCCACAATATAGGGAAATCTGCACCAAAAAAATAGTTGTATAAACCATATAGAAATAAATTGGGTTAAATTACGCCATTAGTCCTTAACCTTTCATATATTTTTTTCTTGTTGGTCCCTAACCTTTCATTCATTCTATTTAAGTCTCTAACCTTCCTTTTATACCTATTTCATATTAGTCTCTATAACCTTCGGTTCATTCCATTAAAG
The DNA here is from genome assembly GCA_963922045.1 of Persicaria maculosa. NCBI lineage: Eukaryota > Viridiplantae > Streptophyta > Magnoliopsida > Caryophyllales > Polygonaceae > Persicaria > Persicaria maculosa. Next base: position 20,587,364 of record OY998259.1, on the reverse strand, counting down.
TCCTAACCTACTGAATTTGTTGCACTATTAGTCTAAGTTATTTTTGAAATTGATAAATATAATAAGACATTTTATTTTAAAAAATAATTTAGACTAAAATGGAATTTAGACTAAATTAGACTAAAATTGAAAACATATTTATGACTCTTTCTTCTTTTTTGTGCGTGTTCGGGGATGGGGTCCGGCCGGGGGGTGGGGGTGTAGGACACAGATTTCCCCCAAGATGAACATAGATGTATAATTGTATTTTGGCTTTCAAGGGATGATCTTGTACGCCTAGCTACCATTACCAAGTTCAACCTAATCACAAAACCCTTCTCTCTGGGAGAAAGGGAGAGCCAATAAGCCATTGAAATTGGCTAGCCTAGTTTTTTTTTTTGTTTTGGTAGAAACAGTTTTACATTAGGGGAACTGTGCCTAACCCAATGATCAAGCTCAAGTGGCACTAATAGAGTAATAGAGGGACTACATTTAGCTCACTCAAAGGACTTGTCACATATCCGAACTTGCCTTCCTCGAGTAGACCAACCCATCGGCATTTGAATAAATTACTTTCAGATGTACAAAGTTCTAAATCATACTCCAATAACAATTCAAAATCCCATGCTCTAGATCAATCCTTCCTAAATCAACAAAACAGTTTTTGTATAATATTATTATGAAAGTTGAGTTAGTAAAACTCTTTCATATGTTTGAAATGCCAAACTTGCCCCCTAATTTTGAAATCCAAAACTATCCCTAAGCTTCAAAACCCTCAATTTTCATGGAAACCAAACTGCCCTGTAAACTACTTGATCATTCTCATTCTTAATTTGGAAGTTATACATTCAATGCAGGTACCTAAATGCTAGAATTGTAATAATAATATAAAGTAATTATTTACATACTGCTCTTTGCCTCCAGATCTTCTAACAACTTCTCTATGCCTTACTGAACCTTTTGGACAAGGGTAGACCTGCATGCTTAATCAAACACATTAATTTGTAACCACTAGCAACTTCTATGGCTCCTCCATTCAGCTTACATCAGTAAGAAATACAGTCTCTAAGATTCAGTACTAATTGTATGGTACTTGCAGAAAAAATCACGATGTTTTTATGATGACTGATCCAAGAAAATAAGAATATGACAATAATAGTACGCCAAAAATATATGAAATAGCAGAAATACAACTTAAAAATCATTCCATAACTGGCCATAATATGTTGTCATTCACAGGAAATAGGAGGGTACATATCTTGCAGCCTCTATTTTATCATTCCCAATTATAACTTGCAAAGCAGTCAAAAGATAATGCTGTATTGTTCCCTAATTTTACACAAATGATCACAGCCATTAACCAAAGAGAGAGAGAGAAGAAGGTTCTTAATTCTTACTTGATGAGGGACTCAGTAACAGCTCAGGTACAGAGCTAGAAATCTTACATTATGAACCATTTTCAAGGGTTCAGCTGCTTACCTCTACAGATAGATCAAGTTCTGTCAAGGCTTCACGAACTCTCCTGCAAAACGGGCATGCCTCTGATGGAAACAAGTGTCCCCCATCCAACAAAGAACCAATATACATTAAAAAAATTGTATAAAAAAAATTATTAATATATGCAACCAAAATAGAAAATGAGAACAATCAGCTCACATATGCAGAATAAAACTAAAATTTTCCACCCGCTTTATCCAGGATACAATCTGAAGAAAACTAACTAGTAGCATTATCATAGTTGCGACTCCAGTAGTTTCTGACAAATTAACATAAAGCCCAGTCAATTCTCAGCTGGCAGTCCTATATAATACGGTCCGGCTATATACACCCCAAATCATGCACGTCCTTAAGGATGTGCATGATTAAAAGGGGTTAATTTTTTTTTAAATATTAATTAGACACAAGGCTTGCACGTCCTTAAGGACGTGCAATTTTAACCTTGTGATTTGTGGTGTATCTAGCAACACCCATATAATATCTGGGAAGCAATTTTAAATTCCAGAAACACATTTTGATATATGGCAATCATGATGTTAGAAGAAGGAATTACCAAACTCGTAGAGTTGTAATGGTATGTATTGACCCTCATTAACCATATTTTGGCTGCCTAGATTATCTGGCAGTGATTTTGAGCCCCATTGATACCTTGCCAAGGAGGACATGGATGACGTGGCAACCTAACAATTGCCAATATTGATTAAGAGATATCAACGGTACGCGTTATCCACAAACAAATACATGTACATGAATATGAGAAAATGATTGCATAGTTGTATCCATTGAATTAAAAAGGAAAAAATCTCTCACTTGAAACTGCAAAAAACTTAATAGCTCTAGCTCACTTTTTTCTATCATGTTACTACCAGTTCCAAGAACACTCATTTGATCCTAATGACAGTTGGAACTAGGAAGCTATCCTAAAAAATTCTTAAATGGAAATTGATGAGATCAGATCACACATCATATATACATAAGCATAAGGAATCTGATCTCAACAATAGATATATATCCAATCTTGCTTTCACAATTCCATACCATGAAAATCAAGTCACCTTGGGATTTCAGCAATCGAGCAATTCCTTGTTTCTGATACACACTTTGTGTAAAGCAAGCAACAAGCACAAGCTAACTATGGTATGTCTTCAAATATGAGGATAGACAATGATCAGACATTTGACCTCTAATCTAATACCAAATCAAGAAAGGAAATATACACACAAAAACCTGTGAACTGACAAGGTCAATGAATGAATGGAGTACCTCAAACGTGTGATTTCGTTCTTGAGAAGGATCAGTTGCCTGTCATTCAAGGACGAAACTTCAAAGTAAGCAATTACAAACTCAATAACCTAAAACTATCCTCAATTTGATGAAATAACCGATAAATCAATGAAAAACAAGGCGATGGAAGAGGCTTACGGAGAAGAGCTTCAGCAAGGGGCAAAGGACAGACAAGAAACTCGTGGAAGCTGATGGTGCGCCATTACTAACGGAAGTAGCTTTCTCTGCTGCTTCCTCTTCTTCCACGGCAGATATCTGAGGCGAAATTTGAGAATCAGACTGATCCAAGCTGCCAAATTTGGCACGCCAACGCAAACTGCGGACTCTGGAAGAAGAGTGGAGCGCGTTCTCGCACAATTTGAAGCCGGAAAATGTCGAATTTTGGCGGTTTGAGAATCTGGTTTGTGGATTGGTGATGAAATTGTGAGGGTGTGGGATGATAGGCGGAGGAGAACACGTTGCGTAGGATGAGATTACCATTTGCAAATTTCAGCTGAAGAAGTGAGGTGAGTTAGGTTGTGTTTGGTAGAAGTGTATTTGTTGGTAGTTGTAGATGTGCGGGTATATAAGTTGGTATTTGTGTATTTATTGGTAGAAGTTTAAGTAGCGGACAAGAGAGATTTATTTTGTTTTAAAATCTTGTAAAAAATCTTGTTAAGTGTTTGGTATTAGAAGATTTATAGATAGATATGAAGGGTGAAAAGACCAAAATGGGCTATGAAAATAAAAAGGAAAAATAAAAGAATTATGTGGGGGGTGTGTCACACGTGCCCACAAAAATTACTCTCAATTCCATTATATGAAATTGCTCAACAGTTCTAACCTAAATACAAATTGCTTCCAAAAAGAGAAGCCGACAGAAAGCTCAATATCGGAGGCGGCCACCACTGTGGAGTTGCTTGTTGCCCAGATTGAACCGGTGGAAGGGAGTTTCGTGGGCGCGTCCATCCATTCAGGTAATTGAAGTGTGAGCCTTGATTTTATTTTCGTATAGAGTAACCGATTGATGGCTAGATGTGTTCATATGTGTGTTCGTCTACTTGCTTTCGATTCATCTATTGTTTCTTTGAATTGCAAAAACCTAACGGTAGCAGTGTACTAGTTTTGCGAAGTAGAACAATTTCATAGTTTGGACTGCACCTATCGAATTCCACACTGCTTTCTATTCCGCCCACTGTTGTAGCATCTACTTCTTTCACATGTTCTTGTTGTAGATACTTTGTTTGTATTGTGATATATATACACCATCTGATGGTGGTTCATTGCATTTTGGGACTGTTGTTTGTCCGAAGACAAAATTCTATTGTTAATCCTCTTTTAGCCCTCCTAATCCCTTGTCACAAATACATTATTCAAGCTGTTGTTTATACATCATGGTGTATATGAAGTAGTTAGTAATGTTTGTTGTTTTTATATAAGATTGAGTGGGCATTGATGGCTGAGGGTAGTAAGGCAATCAAGAAAGACAAGGCATTCCCTTGGAATGAAAACGTAATGAGAACGTTCATGGATATGCTCATTGAATATCAATTGAAATACGGTCGTGATCAAGCATTTAGTTGGGTTGATCTTACCACCGAATTCGAGGAAGCTACAAAGATGACATGTGGGGTGAACACTCTTAAAAATAAGCATGCTGGAATGAAGGAAAGGTGGAGAGAATGGAAAGAGTTGAAGATTGGATCCACCGGGTTAGGATGGGATCCGATAAAGAATCGTATAGATGCTCCGAGTGAGTGGTGGGACAAGAAAATACAGGTATTTAGGGTATCTAGAAGTTACTAAAGTGTGCTTTGATTGAGTTAGGAGGACAATACGTGTGTGTGATCATGATTTCATGTATTATGTTGTTGGATGTCAGGAGAATTCAGAGTTCAAGAAATATCGTAAGAAGGGTATTGCTCCTGATATCGAGACTTTGTGGGATCGCATTTATGGGGGGACGGTTGCGACAGGAAAGCATTGTGTAGCACCTTCAATGGATCCAGCTCGTTCAACAAACATAGATGACTCACAACACAACGATGACGAAGTCGAAGGGTTAGGGGACGAAGGTGTTGAGTCTGAGTTTGATCAGACCTTCGGAGCCCAGGCTCAGCCTGATCCAAACCGCTTGCAAAACATTGTTCGAGGCTTGAGTAGCACTGAAACTGACCCCCCTCATTCCACCCCAGTTGCATTAGTTCAGCGGGGAAAGAGAGCAGCTTCGTCATCAACAAGCGCACTTGGACGGAAACGAAATCTGCGCCAATCTGTTGGGTCTACCCTCTATCAACAACAAATCACTCAAACACGTAAAGACCAGCATAGAATGATGGCCATGTTAGAGGCAGATGCCTCTTCAACTCGAGCTTCGGTTGAGCCGAAGGATGATCCAAGCAAAGTGTTCGCTGAAATTCAGAAGATGTTGGATTTGGGATTACTTACCGAGGGAACACCTTTATGGTGTTATGCAGTCACCGTCATGGCATCAAAGCCTGAGCTACGGTCATATTTCCTGGCCATGGAACGCAATGAAGCAAGGCTATCTTGGCTTGAATGGTGTTTTAAATCTTCAGAGGGAGGTCAGAAGCCAATCTGCGTATGAAGTTTGTGTGAAATATTAAGAGTGAATGCAAGTGTTCGTTAGTGATGTCAGGCTTGCTTTGTTACACTTGTCTTGTTTTGATGTTTGTATTATTTTGGCTTGTTTGTAGTGAACTTGTGTGGACCTCCGGCCAATATTTGCTATATTATATATGTTTGCCTGTCCTTCCATTTGTCCATCTTAAATCCTATAATGGAACCATACTCGCTAAATTGATGGTGCAGATTAACAGATTGTCATGTATTGATTTCGCATATTGCATTCATAACTCTTGATGTCATTGTCAGGTCCATGGACATATTACAGCGTGCGCGGAGGCGCAAGCGATTTATAATCACTCAAATGATGATGCAATCACAACAAACAATGTTGGTTGGCCATTACTACATGCATGTGCACAAGGTCCCTTGCTACACAAGTCGACAGAGTGGCATGAACTGGATGAATGAGGTGTTAGGTGGTAGTACTGAGGTTAGGTGTGTGGAAGCTTTTCGGATGGAAAGGCAAGTGTTTATGGACCTTTGCACTTTGTTGGTTGCCCATTATGGTCTAACATCATCATTGGAGATGTCTGTTGTGGAGAAGGTTGGGATTTTTGTCCATATGGCTGCATGTGGGGTTTCATATCGTCAATTATGTGAGAGATTCCAGAGGTCGAAACAAACCATTCACCATGCAATACACGATGTGCTCGAAGCTATAATCGGAAGGGAGTCTGGATTTAATGGCCTTGCTCGGGACATTATTAAGCCTCAGGACCCCCAATTTCATGATATCCCTGAAAAGATAATGAATGACTCCCGATACAAGTCATACTTCAAGGTACTCATTCTTTTCTTATTCTGTGTTTGAAGTATGTTGTAGAGAATACTAACTCACACATCTGTTCTCATAGCCATATACTAATTGTTACTCTTATCAAGGGTTGCATTGGATGCATTGATGGTACACATGTTGAGGCATGTATACCGCGAGGCAAGCAAACGCCGTACCGGGGTCGAAAGGGGAATTGCACGTTTAATGTCATGGCGGTTTGCGACTTTGACATGTATTTTACATTCGTTTCAGCTGGGTGGGAAGGAAGTGCACATGATGCAAGAGTGTTTGATCACGCGGTTCACACACCCGCATTTCATTTTCCACATCCCCCCCCCCCCCCCCCCAGGTACGTAACATCTTTTACCTTTGGGAACCCTTGTATTTGGAATCATCAACCGAAGTTACTATACTCACATTGGGTATAAAACACTTGTAGGTCGATACTATTTGGTGGACAAGGGATATCCTGAGAGGGAAGGGTACCTGGTGCCATACTCAAAGACTCGTTATCACCTAGCACAGTTCATAGATGTTGCCCCTAGCGATGCACAAGAGGCGTTTAACCGAAAGCATTCGTCTCTTCGTAGTTGTATTGAGCGCTGCTTTGGGGTGTTAAAGAATAGGTGGCACATTTTGAAGACAATGAAGAGCTACTCCGTGAATACACATGTTGATATTATCCTTGCTTGCTTTGCCCTAAACAACTACATTCGGAAGGCTCGTGATGGACCAGGGGACGAAGAAAATTATGAGGTTGGCAGGGACGAGGAAGATGATGATGGGGATGATGAAGATGTCACAGAAGATGGGGATGATTCTGCAGAGGATCAGGAGGATATGAGTACCTCGGAATCTGAGGACGACAATCTCGACCCCTTTATTGAAGGCATGAAGGGACTTCGTGCACACATCGCGATGAAGATATGGACTGATCGTGGGCGAGGGTGAAAGGGCGAGATGTCATATTATTTGCTTTTGAATGGGTTGAAGAGCATGCTTTTGAGTCGGATAAGGAAACACTATCTACCATATAGTGTTCTTATGATATTCATATGATGCTTCATTTTGTCTAAACCTCAACCTTTGTGTCTACGTTTATGTATAATTAAACTAGGTGGTTTTAAAAGTTATTCAAACCTCAACCAAGGGCACTCACCAGCACCCATAGCCTCTGTCATTTATGTTGTTGTATTCATCTGATGTTTCCTCCTCAATCTCAGGTTTGTCCATCTTGCCACCGGATGTGGAACTTGAAACTGCCTGATATGAGTCAGCAAACATACCAAATTTTGTCCTTGTAATTGAAAATCCATTTGATCGAGTTAGGAAAGCACACAAATGCGAAACAGAACAGTTTCTCACCAACCAGCAAATCGCTTTGCACACAAGAACTGTGTAGAACTTTTCATGCTCATAGAAAGTCTTGAAGTGGCATGCTCATAGAAAGTCTTCCCAAAGGAAAGACACTTGAGGAGAGGACGTGGATTTAATGGCCTAGCAATCTAGTAGGATTGATGTAACAAGCTAAACCAAATAAACAGAAGAATGAAAACTACGGCTTAGAAAACATCAGCAAACAGACCAAATTTTAGATGAAGTATGCCCCAGGTATGAGTTTTTTTTATAGTCTGAACTAGATTCTTTGTTGTTGGCACTGATGTATAATAAACATGAAGTATCTGCTAGTTCTTGTTCGCCTTCTGGTTTTCGTTTTCGCTGACAGTACAGCTTGCTGTTACACTAGCGTCACAAACAGACGCATCACTCTTATCTCAATTGCTGGTTATGCATAATGTTTCCTAATGCAAAAACTTGGATGTGAGGTTTTAGATAAGCAATCAACTGTCATAGATTTGAATTTGATGGTCTCAAACTAATCTGATCAGACACTATATAAGACCTTACTCCTAAACATCTTCGAACAGACTGAAAAAGGGAAGCAGCTTGAGCTCGGATAAATTTCTTCCATGTCTTTCAGCAAAGTGTAAACTTACAGGCATAACAGCCAAGAAGAATAAACCAACAAGCCTAATTTAACAGTTCACATCGTTATTAATATTTATATAAGCAATCAGCTGTCACAAATTTGAATTTGATGGCCACAAAACCAACTGGCTTCACCAAGTTGTCATGGAGAATCCTGCTCAGCCTTTCAAGGTCCTTAATCATCATTTTCTGATGATGAATTATAGTCCTATCCATCGATTTAAGGGTCCTCGCCAAAGCAAACGAACATTGCCACGCAGAGCACCACTTTAGGCTTGAAAAGGGGTGAGAATAGCTTCATCAATTATGTATTTCTTCACAAGTCACAGTAGCTTAAACACTCCTTAAGGGAGACAACCATATAAACATTCTATATTATATAATCTTGCCAATTTCCTTATATTCCCAACAAGTACAGTCATGGTAGGCATGTCTTGACCACAAAATCATCCAAAACATGGATGGATGGGCAATGACTTTTACAATAATCAAACTATATGCGATACCTACAAGTCGAGCCTAGGTTAACTTACAAAATGGTAGGCTTCTCACATATGCTACCTAATAACAAGGAGGTTACGGGTGACATGAGTTACAAAAGGTGTGTTTACTTCATATGACATTCCCATTAACTTCAAAATAGGGATTGACCTACAATAGGGATTCGGTTGAATCTTTCTTCATCTCATCCTAGCGGAGATGATACTCCCGACAACACCAACGAATGCTACAAATACGAAAAGTACCCAACGGGTTATGTGGAGTGACCTTAGGTGGGCATCGGTCCTCGCTCTTGAGGCTGCAAGGTCCACACCCATGCAAGAGTTGAAGACAGACAGTTCAGAAACCCGCTCAATCAAGACCTCATTAAAGTCTGCAGTCGACCTCAATTCCTCATGGTCAGAAACGGCAGCCAACTCTAGCTCTTGGTTTCGGGCTCTCAACTGTCGAGCAACAGATTGGAGCGCAGCTTCACGGGTCATCATTGTGCTAGAGGCCTCATCAATGAGGTTGTTTTGTTCTTCGGGAATTATCTATGAACACAAATGAGGAGTCACACCTAGGAACAATGTTTTATTTTTGCTTTACAAACAAGAACAACCAATGTCAGCTAGATAGTTTACCTCGTTCGACCCGACTACCGGGCTCACTGGAGGGGTGGGTTGTGGATTGATTGGTCCATTAGTATACCAGTTTGCGGACATGATCGACTTACAAAAGACAACAACAATTGCTATAAGACATTAGAATCTCCATCAACACAAGTATGAGAACATTATATAACACTCTTGTTTCATGCTCATATAACACTCAACACAAGCTAACAGAAATCAACACAAGCACATATCCATGCTAGCTTATTGACAGAAAGAACATGATGTCAAAGTAAAATGAAATATGGCGATGATTATACAGGTGACAAAATGAAGCCCAACCAATACATCTAACCCCCAAATTGATGTCAAACCCCAATACTCCTCTTTTTAAACCGGAGAACTCATATCTTCAAATTTCCCCCATATACACACAATAGTCAGTGCCATACTGCCATTAACCCCCAAAATTAACAAATTCCCAATATGAACTACAGATTCCCGAAATTAAAGTTTATTGGGCAACCTATATACCCGAAATCAACATCAACCAAAGATTTGGGACCCATCATCGCACAAGATGCAGATGACAAACAAATCTGGGTTCAATCTGCCTCGATCGGCAAGGTAACATTGCCATAATGTTAAATATCCGATGAACCCTAGTTCCAATTCGTTTTGTAGGTTTATGAACAACAGAGTATTCAACCTATGAAATTTGTAGAGGTTTTAGGGAAATCATCTTACATGTGATGAAGAGGATGATTAGCGATGAATCTGTGTGCCAAGCTTTCCAATCGTGTTGATGGTGATGAAAAGAAAAAGGAGATGAATCATCTGCTAATATTGAAAAAGAGATATTTGTAGACAAATAAAAAGGAGGGTATTATAGGAAATATATTTCCCCAAATTTATACAATCTTGCCTGAGTAGGATGTTGATTTGTGCCCTTTCAAAGCTTTTCAAATTCCCATCTCCATCCCCATCTTCCTCCATAGCTTCTCCAACAAACGCTTCAAATTTAACAAATACACTATCCCCTATCTAATGAAATACACACAAAGCTATAAGCAAACACACGCTTAATCAGCAGATTCAGCTTATCAGCTATTTCAAGCTTCACTTCATTCCTTCCTTGGATTAGCATTTTTTTTATTTTCTTTTTGTGTATTTTTCTTTAGGGAAATTGTTTTAGTGAAAATTGTCATTAAATAAAAAAAATTACTCCATGTCGTTTTAAGAGGTAAATCTTGTTAATAAAAACTTGTCATTTTAGGTATTTTGTCATTCAATTTACAATATTGCTCTTTGTGTAGTTTTTGAGAAAGTAAAAAAGTAGAGTAATAATTAGAGGTATAAGTATAATTTTGTTTGTTTTTTTAATAAGTGTGTAGATTTATAAAATGACAAGTTTTAATTAACGGGTGGAAGTATTTCATTAAATATAAAATAATATTATCTATCTATGACTATAGGCACCCATTTTACATATGCTATAAATTTATTTGGATTAAATATATAGTAATATGTATTATTTTATTTTATTTCAATTCATATAATTAATATATTTTTTATATTAATATAATTTATTATTTATAGTATTAATATAATATGAATGTAATAATTAATGTTTGATTGTTCATTATTGATAAATATGGTAAGTTATAGGTTGTGTAAGATGATGTAATCATAAGAATTAAAGAAAATTTGAGTAAAAATATGGGACGTACGTGTGAAAAAAATTTGAAATGAGTATGTAAGATGATGTTATAGAGAGGGAAAGATAAAAAATGGTTAAAAAACTTTGGAAGAGGATAAAGCATCCACAATCCACATCCTTTTGGGTGTCTTATTTTTTTTTTTTTAAATGTCAGAACACATTGGCATATTGGAAGCATATTTGCATAGGGATGCAAATGAGTTAATGGAAGAAGACATTCATTTACTCGGTTCAACCACCCACTCTGACACTCCGTGTAACACTTTTTGTATTTTTTTTATAGTTTTAAATTTGCCTATATGTAGAAGGTTGAGTAGAAATTTATCATCGTCTTTAATTTATGTTGTAGTACTACGTTATTCCATTATCATTAATTAATGTTAGTCTTTGTATCTCATGGATATTTGATTCAATAAAAATCATAATGAAAAAAATAATAATTACTCCCTCCTTTCAAAAATATAAGTCTTTTTAGGCTTACAATTTTGTTTATAAATATAAGTCTTTTTAGATTTTCTAGGCATTGGGTTTAGACTTAAGAGAAAAGTAAATTTTTGACTTATTTTATGAAATGTTATTGGTTGTTAGTGGTTGTGGATAATTGATGAGGGGTGTAAGACCACCCACAATGGTGGTGTGCAAATGTGCAAATGTGCAAATGTATATTTTTTGCACACTTTTGGACTCCAATGGTTGTTTTATGGGTGTTCAAATGTATACATTTAGACACACAATGTGCAAATATGAACACAAAATCCCCCCCTGTGTAAAATCTTTTCCCAATTTTGGAGTAGTGGAAAAAAAAACTGAAAAAGTAATGTGTGCTTGTTACGCGCCGTGGAGGGGGGTTAATTTTGCATAGGTGTACTTCACCCACAAAAAAGAGAGAGTGAGGTTAAAAAGTGTAGTAATTGGGAATGAAGAAAAGGCTGAAAAGCAACTAAAAAGTAAGGTGGGACATCAGAGAGAGACGTTGCTTTTTTTTAATTGCTTTTTAAATTTTATTTTCTTAAATAAATTAAATCCAATTACATTTCAACCACTCATCCAACGGTAAAAACTTTAATCCAACGGCTGAAATTTAAATCCAACGGTTAAAATGGTTTTATTTACTGATCTACAAATTTTTAAAAAAAGTTAACGGTCGGATTTTTTAAAATAAATACACCAGCTCATATACTTTCATATCACATTATACATCTTGGCATCTCTTCCACTCTTCTTGTATCTTTAAAATTTGATAATCATGAGTTCTAGAGGTCTCAAATGGAGTGCGCAAGAAGATATAATCTTATGCCAAGCATGGATTTCAATCTCACAAGATGGGGCGATCGGCACAAATCAATCGTTGGATTCATTTTGGGCAAGGATTCAAAAGAAATGTGAAGAATATCTCCAATCATTCAATCAAAGCAAAGATTCATGTCATGGGCGTTGGAGAGTAATTAACCAAGAGTGTTCTCTATTTCGACAAAGTCTTACCAAAGCCAATGTATCTCCCGCTAGTGGTGGTAATCAAAGTGATGTTGTAAGTAAATAATTAATTGTTCAATTATTTATATTTGCACTTGTTGGAATATTGATTTTATTTTCATGTGTCGTAGGACCTTCATGCACGAACTATATTCATCAACGATAACAAAGGCAAGGCGTTCAAATTCGATCATGCTTGGAATCTCCTTGGAAAATGCCCCAAATGGCTTAACTTTTTCGAAAGTCCCATTCATGTTGGTGGTAGTAGTTCTAATACGCCAAATCGATTCGAGAATCCCATAAATAGGACTTTTGGGGCACCCTCTACTCAAATGGAAAGTCCTATTATTATTGGTGGTGTTGCTTCTAGTTCACCCACGGAGACCATGAGCCAAAGTCCTACCATCATCAAAAGACCAATGGGACGCGACAAACAAAAGGCTTATAAAAGGATGAAGCAAGCGGAGGATGATAGGAGGAAGGCCTTTGACGATAATATGGCTCAATTGATCAAGCAAGGTGAAATTATGGCAAGTGAGGCCCAAAAGAGAAGAGTGGGGGATCAAAGAGCAATTGATTTGGAAATTAGAAAGCATAATGATATGATCCTTACAATGGATCTCTCGAAATTGTCTCCAAGTAAACAACAATACTTTAGAAACGAACAAGCTATTATCATGGAAAAGAGGAGAAACGACAATCAAGAGAATTCAAGCTATTTTCCAAACTCTTCAAGCTCTTATTTCGGTGACGATGATGGAATCGATGGCTACATCCCTCACTCTAATGATGTCGATGATGGGTTTTAGATCTCCATATAATTTATATTTTTATGCTTGGTAATTTTGGTTATTGTTATGTACTTTTATTGATTCGCAACTTGGTTTAATATAATTATATGCAATTTTTGTTATTGTTATTGATTCGCAACATAGAAAAATGAGAACAATAAAGAAAACAAAGGAAAAACGCGAGCAATAAAAAAAAAAGCAAGGCATACAAAATTGAGAACACTACAAATTTCAAAGATGGATAAAAACATGCAATAATTTTGGGACTACATTAATGAAACAAAGCAAAAAACAATGGCGCACTAGACATAAAAACATACTAATAGGTTTGGGTGTGTGATCCAAAACGCGTCCAAATATGTTTGACAAGGTCATTTCTAATGGAGTGATGGATATTTGTGTCACGAATACGATTGTGATTACGCATATATTCTTCTAATGTTGGTCTATCCCGACCAACCTCAAAAGACGCATGTGGGCTTATTTCATAGTCAACCACTACACTTGCAACCTCACCATGTTCATCTTCCACGTACTCGTCTTCAACGATCATGTTGTGAAGAACAATACATGCAAGCATTATTTCGCCTAGAGTTTGGGTATCCCAAATTCTAGCTGGACCACGTACAATAGCCCATCTAGCTTGTAGTATCCCAAAAGCTCTTTCGACATCTTTGCGATATGCCTCTTGCAATTGAGAAAATAGAGCTTTCTCTGGAGTATCTGGACTGCTAATAGTTTTGACAAACGTGGCCCATGAAGGGTAAATTCCATCAGCTAAATAATAACATTGGTTATAATTGCGACTATTTACCTTGAATTTGACGATAGGAGCTTCTCCATTGACAACATTATCAAATACCGGGGAGCATCCTAGGGTGTTAAGATCGTTGTTGGATCCGGAAGTGCCAAAAAAAGCATGCCAAATCCAAGTGTCATACGACGCCACAGCCTCAAGGACGATAGTCGGTTTTCCTTTGAACCCGGTGTATTGACCGGCATGAGCAGTAGGACAATTCTTCCACTGCCAGTGCATGCAATCTATGGATCCGATCATTCCTGGAAAGCCCCTCTTGTTGGCCTTGTCCAACAACCTTTTAAGATCTGTTTGGTTTGGTTGTCGGAGGTACCAACGGCCATAGATGTTTAGTATCGCCTTACAAAATCTTCGCAAGCACTCTAGCGACGTGGTCTCCCCCATCCGACAGTACTCATCCATGGAGTCTGCCGAACAACCGTTGGCCAACATGCGTAGGGCACTTGTTAGCTTTTGATGAGGTGACAATGAAGTCCTCTTTGCCGCATCTCTTGTGAGTTGAAAGTATGAATCATGTGGTATTACATCATTCATGATGCGGTTGAACAAGCTTGGTTGCATGCGATAGCGCCTTCGAAACATTAGAGAATCATAGGTTGGGTTAGGATTAAAGTAATCCTTCATCAACCTAAGATGCCCTTCATCTCTCTCTCTATTTATGTATTTACGCTTATTTTGAGGACCGCCATTGATGGATTGATCCTCTTCCTCTCTTCTTTGATGTTCACTCATCATGAGTGCACTCATTCGATGCATGTGAGCTTCCATGTAATCGGAAAGCTCCATGTTAGAACTCATTGTTGTAAAGTGGAGGGAGAAGAAGAGAAGAGAGGAAAAAGCTTAGTGATTTTAATCTTGAGGTTATGCTATGGTATTTATAATAGAGATGAAGATAACACTATTGGAACTTAGACTATTATATATTTAATTCCTTGTCTAAAGTGTATTTGTAGTTGGGAACAAGACATTTGCCTTGAGAATAGTATTTAGTGAACATCATTTAAATGTAGTATCTTCTCAACACATTTGACTCATTTTCTATGGCCAATTTACCTTTAAGAAATAGACAAAAGCATTGAAAATATAATTTTGTGGACACAATTTCAACTTAGACCATTTTCAAAACATTTAATTACTTTTAGGTGGTAAATTAAAATTTAAGATAAAGACAAATATTGTATTTAAATTTTTTAGGCACCATTGAAAATTCAAAATTTTCAAATAGTGCTAAAAAATTATTATTTTTACATCAAAATATTCGTAATAAAAAAATATAAAAAATATTATTATTTATTTTTTTAAAAATAATTATTATAATTAAAATATAAAGATATACATAAGTTAGTTAGGTAATTAAAGGAGAGTGTGCAAAAAACCCACAATGAACCATTGGAGTAAAACCACAAAAAGTGGTGTGCATTTTTGCACACCTTGTGCAAATGTACACATTTGCACACTCAACCATTGTGGATGGTCTAAAAGTAACACTTTTGTGTTTTCCTTAATATGTGTGCAAACACTTAAAAAGACTTATAATTTTGAACGGAGGTAGTACTTACTAAATAAATTATGAAATAATAGTAAATATGAATTGTAATTGACTATTATTTTATAATAAATATTTCTTTACATTATTATTATCCCACTAATGTAATTATATTTTTTATATGAATATTAAAAATAGGTTGTGTTGGACGATGCAAGCATGAGAGATAAAGTCTATCAAGAAATCGTACTTTTCCGTCAGGGCACCCACATCCATGTTGGTTTCTATGATTTCTTAACCCCCATTTATCACTTTCTCTCTCCTTAAAAATCTCAACTTACTTTTCACCTACATTAATACGAGTTTCTAGAGTTTCTTAACTTTAAACCACTTGGCTCGTACTCCTCTTTCATTAGTAGCTCTTTCGCGAGAGGCTCTCCCAAGTCCAGCTTTCCCACGAGCGCCTCTAGCACGAGTGCCTCTCCTGCGATTTCCTTGCTCTTGGGAACCCTCAAGTGGTGATTCTTGAATCTCGTCGAGGCTTGTTACTTCCTCAACTCGTGGCCACAAATTATTTCCAAAAGAGCTCCCATGAGATGTTGGGGTAATCGGTGATTGTGATGAATACATCTTCGGATAAGAGAAATTTTAAGTGATTGGATTTAGATAATCTCTTATACTCCTATACAAATTTCTGAATCTGTAAGGATGGTTTGGGTCATTTGGATCCATCTCAATGAGAAAAAAAATGGTAAGATAGATGGGAAATAGGAAGTTAAAAATGAGTAGATGAGGATGATTGTAAGATAGATGGGAGAGAGGAAGCTGCAATTGCATGTCAAAATTATATGCAATTAATTTCATAAAAAAATAAAACAAAAACTGCATGCAATTAATTCCCCCCCCCCCCCCTTAAACGGCAAATGCAATTAATTTTCTCCCATTTATGCAATGTTGAATCACCTCTCCATTTTTTTTTCAGAAAATGGCCCCACTTTGCCAATGAATTTCGGCTGGAAGTGCATTATTTCCCAATGATAGGTTTTTTGAGTTTTTAAGGGCATTTTTATCGGACTATTTAGGAAAAATGACCAAAAATAATGCGAACTATCAACGGTGAACCAAAAATAATACGAACTTTGAAAATGACCGGTTCATATACAAACTATAACCCATTAAACCAAAATTATTACAGGGTCCAAAATTCACCAACTCTAAATTTATTTGGACTCCATAGATAAATTGTGGTCAAATTTATAAAATTCAGAATTTAATTAACTTTCCCCAATTTGTAGAGCTCGAAGCCTAGAACAGTTAAAGCCGGCGATGGCAGACCCTGCAACACGGGTGAGGTCGGCAGAAACCAGACGGCCGGCGGCGAGACCACGGAATGGCGGACCCAGCCGACGACGACCTTATAAGAAGATGGTTGCTTTCAATGGAGATCGAGCGCACCCATCCGGCGATGGCTCTGAGAAAATTTCAACATCAAGCATCACTGTTCTCCATCATATTTCAAAATTAACCTATTAAGCTTGGTGAAAATTGACGGCGGAAACTGGAGAGCGAGAGAGGAGCAAAGACGGGAAATCGAAAGATGAAGTCTCAATGTGAAAACGCAACTGGAAAGGTTAGAGATGGAGGTACGATTAACAATGGCGCGTAGCTCGCTGTAACTCGTTCGGCTGGGTGGGTCGTCGTCGGTTGGGTGCTCTCAACCTCCATTGAAAGCAACCATCTTCTTAGAAGGTCGTCGCCGACTGGGTGCTCTCAACCTCCATTGAAAGAAACCATCTTCATAGAAGGTCGTCGCCGGCTGGGTCCGCCATCCCGTGGTCTCGCAGCCGGCCGGGTCCGCCCTCTCGTGGTCTCGCCACCGACCGTCTAGTTTCCTTCGACCTCACTCGTGTTGCAAGGTCTGCCATCGCCGGCTTCAACTGTTGCTTCAAGTTCTACACATTTGGGGAAAGTTATTTAAATTCTAAATTTTACAAATTTAACCACAATTTATTATCGGAATTGCTAAACACACGGTGATTATCTCGCTAGTTGCGCGATAAAAAAAACTCAAATGCAAACTGCGAATACGCAAAAGCTTGGAAAAATGCGGAGTACGGGTGCGCAGATGGGAAAGTTTTGATTTGGGACAATAGCGAATGCATACTACGAGTACGCAGGGTCGCCGTATCCCAGCAATCAGACCGGCATCCTTCCCTGCTTCACATTCAGCATTTCCGTTCTCCACTAACGAAAACCCTCCCTCTCACGGTCCATCGAATTTTGCTAGTCGATCGCCGTTGTCGTTTCGCCAGGAATTTCAACTCAGTCGAATTTTCCGGCGTTGATCTGACGGACGATTGATACGGCGACGCTGTAGAGCTCCAGTTCGAACGCGGATCTAGTCAAGGTAGGTGGCTCTGTTGTAGATCGGAAGTGGATCTAGTCAAGCGGATCCAGATCGAAAGCGTTTTTGGCGGCGACGATGTGCCTGGGGAGTAATGGCTCGGTGGCGGACGATGGTTTTTTTTTTTTGAAAAGCCGAACGACATTGAAGCGGTGAAGACCCACAAACAATTTGAACCTTCCCAAGCCCTCAAGACCTTTCTACACCAAATCCAAGAGCCCACCATTGAAGAACGAGGGAAGGGAACATAGAAATGGGGAAAAGGAAAAGACGTTGATTTTTTTTATATAAAAAAAAAAACGCGGATGCGCATTGCGGATGTCGGGTCCCATTCGTGTATTTGGCGATAAAAAGGTTGTGCAAATAGGGATCCCCTTTATTATTAATTATCTATTGAATCCAAATAAATTTAGAGTTTGTGAATTTTGGACTCTGTATCAATTTTGGTTTAATGAGTTATAGTTTGTAAATGAATTGGTAATTTTGATAGTTCGTATTATTTTTGGTTCACCGTTGATAGTTCGTATTATTTTTGGTCATTTTTTCGGCTATTTACTGTTCAAGATACTCGGAGTTTTAACAATATAAAATTAGAACAGTGGAAAAAGTGATACTAGACCGATACTTCAGTAGTATCGATACCAACCCAAATTGCTTTCAACCCGTGTCAGGCCAGTTGGAAAGCAATTTGATTTTTCAGATACACATGCGCAAAACGACGTCGCTCGTGGAGTGAAAGAGCCAAAAACGTTGCGTCTACCGCTCACCCGCCGGGCTTTTTCCCACTGCTGAGGTGGACACGTGGCACACCCTCATTCGCCTGCAGGAGATTCACCCGGATGAAGGACACATGTGCTGTGATGGACGACCGAGATTTTGGCCGGGAAAAATTAGTGTTACACATGTAGACATTAATTTTGAATATGTTTGAGTATATTTAAAAAAAAATTCTCTTTGATTATAAATATGCAAAATAAAATCCGAAAAATTGAAGTATAATTATGGAATAATTTGATATAATAAATAATGCAAGATATAAAATAAATAATTTTTAAAAAATAATTTTTTAAATGTGGAAGTTGATATGAGTAGTTTTGGCTATAAATACATACCTTTACCAACACCATAACACACACTACTTCTCTTCTTCACCATCTTCCCCGTCATGGATCCACCCCAAAATCCTTATGATAATGTCTTCTTCTCTAGCTTAGGTAATATGTCATTTTCGTCTGAATACGACCTGGCATATTACTCACAAGTTCTATATTCAAACACACAAAACTATACCCCAAACGTCTTAATTGAAAATGCACAAGGCTCCCAGTTTATCCCAATATATAGCATCCAACCAGGTGTTGACAATCCCCCAATAGATGGTAGTGGAGGTTCTCGTGGTCGAGGTCGTTCTGGTGCTTTTGACCGTGGTGGTGTTCGTGGTCTTTTGGTGAAGCTGCGGAAGGTGTTGATAAAGTATGTGGTCCTCGCGCCAACTGGAGTGTGGAAGATGATAATCTCTTGCTTAGCGATTTTATTAACATCTCCACTGACGTGATCACCAATACAGACCAAGACTCGCAAGTATTTTGGGCTAGGATCGGATCTTTCTATGAGTATAGGAAAGGAAAAGGAAACCACACAAAGTGAAAGAGAAATATCGAAATGTAAGGCACAATGGCAAAGAATAAACCTTTATGTCTCTAAGTTTGCTGGTTATTTTCAGGAGGCAACCCATATGAGAGCATCTAGTAAGTTGGATAATTATGTCCTCATGAGGGCACATGAATTCTATGCCTCCAAGGTTGATGGGAAACACATCAAAGAAGAACATGCATGACAAGTATTGTGTGATGAGCCCAAGTGGAGTGTCGATTACTTAGGAAAAATCAATCGATGCAATGCAAGTAGTGGAAGCTCCAAAAGATCTCGAGAGTCTGGTGGAGGGGATACCCCAAGTTCAGATACTCCTACGAGTGCCTTCACTGTAAATCCTATAGAGTGTCCGATGGGAATCAAGAAGTTTAAAAGAAAGGGAAAGGAAGCTATGTCTTCCGATAAAGCAAATCTTCAACAGATTACTGACCAACTAGAGCAAGAGAAAGCTACAAAGTTCAGGCAATTCTATGAGTTGCAGATAGCTAAGGAGACTCGCAAGAGGGAGAAGTAGCAAGGATATGAGAGAGTTAAACAGATGGAAATGAAATCGAAGAAGATGGACATGGAAGCGAAGACGATGGAGATGGAAGCGAAGAAGATGGACATGCACGCTTACCAGCCTCATGGCACAACCAAATCTTCCACCAGAGCTTGAGAGTAGGGGTGTTATTTGAGTCGAACAAGTCGAGTAGTGGGCTGCTCATATTCGACTCGTTTCTGTTCAAGCTCGAGCTCGAGCTCGACTCGAAATTTTTGTCGAGCTTAGAAGTGAGCTCGAACTCGGCTCGCAAGTATTTGAACAAGCTCGAGCTCGTTTTGCTCGTTTTTTGTCGAGCCGAGCTCGAGCTAGTTCGAGCTCGGTTGAGCTCGTGTTATTGTTGTAGCTTGTTTTTGTTGGAAGTTCGTTTCTGAGCTCGTTTTTAGCTCGTGAGCTCGTTTTTAACTCACGGGCTCGTTCGAGCTCGGTTGAGCTCATGTTATTTTTGTAGCTTGTCCGAGCTTATACGAGCTACTTGAGCTCGAGCTCGATTTGAGCTCAGGAACCCGCTCCAACTCGGCTCGTTTTTCAAATGTGAACGAGCTCGAGTCGACTTTTTTGAGTTGAATCCGAGCAGCTCGTGTTCACATAACACCCCTACTCGAGAGTCTCAAAATGAAGTTGATCAAGGAGTTGTCACTTCCATAAATGAAGTTGATCAAGGAGTTTGTTATATATATATTTTTTGAGCAAAGGAGTTTGTTATCTCAATCTTATGTTAATGCATGTTTCCTTTTGTTAATGGATGTTTCCTTCTGTTAAAGCATGTTTCTTATGTTGTAATGCATGGTTGTGTACTTTCATTAATGAAATTTCAGTTTCACTTTGAAAAAGCTTTGTTTTGTTGTGGTAGACTGTTGTCACTTTCGAGTATAGTGTTTGAGATAAGTAATTTTCTGTTTACCATGTGATAATGTTTTGTTGGGTTGTGGTAGAGTGTTGTCACATTCGACTTCAGTGTTCAAGACATGCATGCTTTGTTTGCTTGTGGTATGGTGTTTTCACTTTCATTATCTTTACAGCTTACATGTGAGGTTCGTCCACTTCCATTATCTTTAATATTAATATTTGAATAAGAATAAATGAATATGATAATATAATCGAGAATAGAAATAATTGTTAGAGAGAGGTATATTTGTAAATTGAGTTGGTGTGAAAAGATTGGTTTTGGGATACTAGGGATGCTACTAATAAAGTGGGAAAAATGAGAATGGGATGCTAGAATGGCGTGGCGGAAAGAGTAGAATAAAATATTATTATTCCTAGTATTCCTTGATAAATATGGCCTAAAATAGTTTGCTTTGTAGCAACTTTCCTATGAGTTTTTAAAACACATCTTCTCTCTCCTATATATTTTATTAGTTTTTAAATCTAAAAAACCCTTAACAAACCACCAATGCAGGTGGTCTCATAACAAGGATCACAAATAAATCTTCATAACACGAATCACAAATAAATCCACCGTGTTTTTTAAAAATGAACTCATGGGACGTGTTTGTGTCTTTACGACGTGTCACGTGTTGGTGGAGTATTTGGGGTCCGTTTAGATTCCCAATGTATTCTAATTATAAGTAAAATGCATCTATTAAAATTGATAAGTAAATTATAAACATAATTGATTTGATTTACTTATTACAAAAATATAAGGAAATCAAGTAGCTCATCTTCAGACGTTTTCCCTTCCCCAGTTCCCCTAGCCCTCTCCCTTTCTTGTTGACCACCAGATCATGCCGCCCTCCTGTCGTTCATCGGTTGGCGCCAACGCAGCAGAACCATCGACACTAACCTGACCATCACCGCCCTCACCCTTCTCTGACGGGCATCGTCGGTCGCCCCACTTTCGATCTCCACCTTCCTACCTCACAATCGGGAACCACTCCCCTTGCCGGACCTCTAAAGATGGTGCTCGCTCCTCCTCCGACCACCACCTCGTCGGATCCCTAAGACAAAGCCACACCACCTCTCTCTCACGTCGGATTTCGGATCGAATTTTAGTACACTAGGGTGGTTTTTCCCCTAAATCCCTTGCTCCCTGCTCGAGTCTTATTGTGAAAGGCTAAAATCTACTTCCTGCAATTGATGTTTAGCCACAATCAACACCCATAAGGCCATAACCTCAAGATTCAGATCTAAAAAATGTGGAGAGAGAATGGAAGCCATTGACAGAAATTCTCTCCCTTATTTCACTCTTTTGGTTTTAATTTAATTGAAGTGGGGAAGAAGAAACCCAAATAATAATAATAGCTTTGGTAATAAAATATTTATGAATCATTTTAGGAAAGTATCATCCAAACACTACTTATTTTTTAAATATATTATACACTAAATATATGTATTATAAACATAATACATGAGAATCCAAACAGGCCCTTGGTACTTTAAAATAAATTTATTTTTAATGTTGATAAATCCAACATAACTACCAACCTTTTTTTAAAAGAACCAAACTAGTACGGGAAATTTCTAAAGCCCACTATGATGATGACAATCAAGATACAAAAAACCGCATAAATGCACTCAAACAATTCTCAAGAAAGAAAAAAAAAAACAAGATCATCAGTATGGAAACATGTGTAAATTGAATTTCGGTTGGTAGAACTGCTTTAAAGCTTGAAATTTTGTTGGTACAAATTGAATTTCGATGGATCATTATTCACTAACGATGAAGGATCTTTTGGCTTTGTTATAAGGGACTCAAATGTCAAGATCATCGGTATGGAAGCAAGTGTATCACCAATCACCATTACATTCAGTTGTTGGTGCCGCATTAGATCATTCGCATCGGTAAAACTCTATAGGGTTTCTTAAATCTACTTTATCACTTTCTATTTCCTTAAAAAAAACCAACTTTCTTTTTCACCCACATCCCTAAAATCCATCTCAATTTCTTAACTTCGTTTTCACCATCTATTATATATTAAAAAGAGAAGGGAAAAATGATTTTGAAAATATAATTGACATATTTACATTCAACATCTTTAATGATTAATTTATTTTATTAATTTAACACATACGGAGTATAATATTGATGTCTATAGTTAGATTAAAAAATATTATGTTTTTAAAAAATATAATTCATTTTTTTATTTCAAATTTTTTGTCCGAAAATGGACGATAAAAATTTACAAAACCTAGCAATTGGATGTGCTCTTGGTGACCCCCATTGCATGCATGTGTCGTACCAATTTGGTTTATTCGATGTATGCCCTTCCTTGTGGTCCCACCTTGTGTTGGAAAAAATGTGAATAGTTTGGTTTATTGCATTTCTTGTTTGGTTAGTACATTAGAAATGGTCACCATCATTTCAAGAATGGGTCTTCTATACGCACGGAAAAATATCGCAACCCGCACGGTGTTGATGCCGACTTCCGAATTCGGTGTGCTACGAGATGATATCGCCGGTCGGTGGCCTGAGTGCCGACCCCAGCTTCGTAAGTCGACAATATATGCTTCTAGGTGCCCAATTTGAAAGACACAAAGAAGTCGTGATTTGGAAGAATTAAAAAAAGAGTGGGGCCACACTTGACCTTCAAATCATCCATCCACTTAGTTGGCTTCATCCCCACCGTTGCTTTTTTCAATATCTCCCTATCTCCTCTCCCATACTCCATTCCCTCCGATTTTATTTGTGTATTTTTATGCCTTTATTTTTCATGACGACTTCTACGGTCGGTGTCGGCTCCGGTCGATGGTGTATTGGATGATCGACGACTTCGAAAGTCGGCAGCGGTATCGTGTCGATGGCGAAAAAATCACCGTATACATAACAAGCCCCTTTCTAGAACCTATTACCCTCTCTCCTCAATATAAAATCATTTTTAATGTTAAAAACCCTTCTTAGAAATTCCTCTGTGGCTGCTCATGGAAATGAATCAAAGAAACTCAAACTAAAAATTCAAAACCTATGCATCGAAGATGACAACCTTTATGTTATTAACGCAGTTAAGGACATTTGGAGCTCTCAATGGGAAATTGAAATGATTATGTTTGACTATAGCCTTGATGTTTTATATTTCGATAATATCCACGTCATGCAAGTTTTTAGGGAAGTCAATCGTGTAGCGGATTGATTGACTCAACTAGGCCACTCTCTATATGGATAACCCTTCTTTCGATTCAAAGTTGCAAGTTCTCATCCGAAAGGATACTCTTAATTGAACTAGTTCTCGAAATTAGCCATTCCAAAAAATTTCTAGTTCAACATATATACAATACTCCCTTTGTCTCAAATATAGTTCGTTTTGACTTTTTGACAAGTTTTTTCATTAACTAAAAGCTCTATGAAATATATTTTTTATAAAAAAAATTAAAAGCTAATATTTTATAGATTTTTTAAAAGCACATCGATAAATCAAACGACCTATATTTTGAGATGGCATGAATATGGGGAAATTCTCAACGAGATTTGTGATTTGTGACCACCATGGCTTGGTTGTGGCGTGTGATACCTTGCTTTGTGGTGCCACGTTGGTTTTGATAGCATAATATTTGGGCCTTCACAGAGACATTCGGTGGCAATGGAGAAGGGCTTGAGGAGGATCGAGGTCAAAAGTAATAGATTGACCGTCATCGATTCCATTAAAGGTCTCTAAAAATGTCCATATGGAATTGAGATGCTAATTACAGTCATCTTTCTCCTTCTTCGGGATTTTGACTCATCAAAATGTTGTCCCATCTTCTAACAGGTAAATTGGGTCACAGACAAGATTGTGCGTGTACGACACAATTTTGATATAGTTCATATGGCCTCTCATCCAGAACTTTGGGTTCTCATTCGTCAGGACGTTCAGATCTTCACCTTGTTAAAAAAAAATTCTCTGGAAATCGTTTTAACTCCTTTCAAAAAATATTTTTGATAACCTTAATATAACATATACTAGTGTTAAAGGCACCAAGTTTTTTTTATTTTTAGCTTGACACCATATTTAATTATTTACCCAAATCTAATGGAAAAATGTCAGACATACAAATTTATATATTTATCTTCTTCGTCGGACTACCTATTACAAAACGGTTCATCACCTTCACAACTTTCTTTACTTTTTTTTTTTTGTCCATCCTATTACCGAATCTACTGTCTTTTCAATATCCCTCCTCACAAGAACGGGAATGTAGATTAGTTGTGCGAAGAGATGGAGAGAGGATAAGGATTTGGGGACAACGAATCCCGAATGTCCCATCTAATCGAGTGAATTTTCCGCTTTTCATCTCCCTCCCCCACCAAAACTTGCACATCAATTGCTCAATTTCCCGATACAATCGCATTTATTCTTGACTGACAACAGTTTTCTTTTAACAAAGAGCCGTCAACCTCCTCTTGAAGCAAGCATGTACTCATTAGCCATTAGGGTATATCCGTTAAAATTGCATGTCTTAAATTAACTGGTATGGTAGTAACTAGTAAGATGCATATCCAGTAGCAATTTAAATGAATATGACACAGGGCAACTCTACTGAAAAATCTTACTCCGATTTTGGACAAAAAAACATGCCCTTGGAGACCCCTGCCAAGCACACCACATTTCAAGTGTAGTAAATATAAACCAGATGGATAAACCACCATCTCTAATCTCTGTGTTCTTGCAAGTTCACAACTGATTATTTTTCATACTAGGAGCCTTCCTAATCTTAAGGCGATGAACGTGCCCTGCCCCCATTCTGTATACATGTCAATCTCGATGTGAACAGCCAGAAAGGTGTGATATTTGCAACAGCAAATCTTGTGCTCATAATGCAGGGTGACAGTTCACATTAGCTTCCCGCAGAACCAATGCAGCATCTTCTGGGAACACAGAGTTGATATGGCACCCGGTTCCGACTTCAAAGCCTGCTGAGACGGTTAGTTGAGGGATAATCTGCAGAAACCAGTGAGTGCTGGGCAAATAGGAATCATCAATGTGAAGTGGTGAGGTGTGGATCATGTAGTTAAATGGCGGGTCGTTTAGCTGTGCTGAAATCTTCTGCAGCATGAGTTTGAGTATACCGCCGAGATCAGCTGCCTGCACAGGTCAATATAAGGTGATGTCAGAATGCATGCCATGAATGGATTCGTTTGGACTTTGGTGCAAGCAGTTTACACATTATACAAGTTCCTCACGTCCTATCAACACAAAATGGTTCTTATAAGCAATTAGCATATTGTGATAACCAAACAAGGCACCCAACTCATTCTACCAAGATCTATGGTTCTAGTTACTTCGTTTGCTCTAATCTACAACTTTCCAGAACCCACCTCAAATTTTAGTACAAATGCTTCTCAAACACAAACATGTTACTCTACAAGAAGTGCAAAAAAATACAGCTTTCACCATCCTGTTTCTCCATTACAGAGATACTTTAGAGTTTACATAAGATATAAACATGTTTACCATGAAGCCATCATTCTTATCATAAACCAATACACAAACAAACCAAGAATATGCGGATATGCAGCTAGCCACTGTCAAGAACCACTGTCAAGAAACTTAACCGATTCAGCATTGTCAAGAAACTTAAAGAGCAACATGGTCACATTCTACTCAATTTTCCCTATATCTGTCTAGACTGTCTGACTGTTATAATATCAGGACCCTTCAGCATGAGTATGACAAAAAGTAAACTTCAATATCAGCGAAAAGAACCTTTTAAATTCTTCAATCTCAATCTAGGCCCTTCCAGTATGACAAAAAGCAAACTTCAATCTCAAAAATCAAAAGTTCCGTCCTTTCTTACAAGGCATACCGATATGACGATATCCACGTGCAAAACCTAGGCCAAGTAATTTCATCCTAAAATTTTAAATTCTGAATTTTGTCATGAGAAGTAAACACCTTGCTATGTAATATAAAGGGCTCCCACTTTATAATCGATGAAATTTTAGATGGTCACTTGGTCAGACCAACCCACAACATTATAACATGAAGACAGGAAGTAGAGAAAATTTGAAGCATGTATTATGATCATACACGATGACATGATGTTGATGTAACAAGAAACTAATAAGAAAACAGACAAGTGCTCACCTTTTCATCATCTATATCATGAAAATGAGAGGAATGACTTCGGGGAATAATCCATATCTCAAAAGAATAGCTTGCAGCATAGGGAACAGTTGCAATGAAATGTTTTGATTCTTCAATCAGTAATCCTTGGCGAGGAGCCTCACACAGAATACATTTTCCCGTCTGATCAAAATAATTTTTCATTGCCTCCAGGCGAGCGGATAATATGTGAGGAATCAGCGGAAGACCTATCATTTGACTATGAGAATGGCTCATTGATGCCCCAGCTGTAGCACCATGGTTCTTGAATATCTGCATCCATAAGATTAACATCAAATAAAGCGATGTTTTGAATTCACACAAGTAGCAAACAAAAACTTAATGCCTTTTGCTCCTGTTTTGCACTCTTTCCGTGAAAAAGGAAGGTTAAAACATGTAAGAAAAAATTACAAAATAAAATAAAGTGATTGCATGCAATATACTAATGTATAATAGTATAATGACAAAGTCAGCTAAAAGATCAAATCGTGAAGATAATGTAATCAGGTGAAATCAATATATCAGACTTCAACATGCTGATAGATATAAGTGACAAGACTAGATAGATTCAAAATAAACAATCTTGTAGTAAAGGTACCATGGATCACACGATTCTCAACTTTCACCTAAGCAACTTAAGCTTTCACAAAAATAACTTCCGGACCTGGTACTGAAATCACTTGTATGCATTTGAAAACAAAGACATGTG
Organism: Persicaria maculosa; assembly: GCA_963922045.1. Lineage (NCBI taxonomy): Eukaryota > Viridiplantae > Streptophyta > Magnoliopsida > Caryophyllales > Polygonaceae > Persicaria > Persicaria maculosa. The sequence continues at coordinate 20,559,505 of OY998259.1, read as the reverse complement.
CTATTTATCATACATTGTTACAAATATGAATTGTTTGGGAGGTAGCGCAAGCTCATACGGAGTACCAAGTTATTATCACTGCACTATGTTCTATTAGTCTAGTAACTACTTTGCTAAACTTCTCTAACACTTCACGAGTTTAAAAGTTGTAGCTAGGCCAAAAGGAATCTAAATTGAAAGAGGTACCTTTAGCTAGTGAAAGTTTGCTCTAGTATTAATTTCTTTTTCCCCACACAAGATAGAACTGGAAACTACTAAATAGAGAATTCATATACAGAGAAATAGACTTCTAGATATGAAGAGCCAAAAAGGCAAAACAAGCCATATACAAGTCAGAGGATAAGAAAGAGTAGGAATAACCTAAGAGGCCATTGCATAAAAGCTAAAGGGAACAAACAATTTTGTTTTTATATTAACGATCTAGCAACTACTTCAGGCATGTGAATCCATGTTTATTCATTTTGCATCATTTTTTTTTTACTCTCATCCTAGTTTATTGTCTGATACAAATCAAAATGGTAAATTGATTAATCAAGCCTCCTATTTAACCAAACATCCCATTGAATGATATTTATGGCTCAAAGCATGGGAATTCAACAAGTCGATTATTTCCCCACCATGAGACTAACCTCCCTAATGACAAAAAGAAGCCAACATAGATAAACTTATAAAAGGCCAACAATTATCAGCATTCAACACTATGAGCCATCATGGCATCAACATGAAGATAAACCAAAGTTGGGATGAGCGAAAAAGGAAGGGACACATCGGTTATCTTGAGGGATCAAATGAAATTATGAAGAAACACATTAACTGGCCGGAGGTACTAGAAATGTTATAACCCACAATTGAAGATTCAATAATTTTATCCAATAGCTACACTTAAATTATTCCAACAAAATCAACAATATCACATCAAAATTATTTCTCATTATTTCCTATGAACCAAACACACTGTAATAAAATGCCTAACAGAGTGAAAACCCTCATGAATCAAGGTTCTCGTACCCTTATTCCTGCCTGATTTGTCTCATTTCAAATCAAAAGAAAACACATACTATCAGATCATAGCATTATAGCAACCACTGTAGGACTGTATACAAGGTACCAAATTGCAACCAATCTCTTCATAATTCGACCCAAATTTGAACCCAACCTAGCGTCAATACAGATGATCAGGAACATTCAAAATCAGGGGCAGAGAGATGGAGAAACCTGAATGTATTTGATACCATCAATTGCTGCAAGCTGGAGCACTCTCTGCTTATACGCCAAAATCACATCGCCCACCGCCTTCGCCGGAAGATCCGAGAGGTGAACGGGGTGCGTCGGCGTCTCGATCACCACGTCGTGGAACCCAAACCCCGCTCCGCTCAAAACCCTAATCCCCGGATCACCAACGCTGGGGTCAAATTCAATCTCCCGGCTGAGAGCCGGGTAGAGGTTCTGGATGACCCGAATTCGCCAGTCCGATTCGGAACCTGGCGGGACCCGGAAGATCTCGGGGGCGCACTCGCGCTCGTGGCCGACGCAGAAGGGGCATTCGTGGATTTGATGGTTGGTGGCTGGGGACTTGGATTTGAGATCCGAGGGACGCTTGGATCGGGCAGGGGAGAAGATCACCCATTTGTTGTTGACTAGGTCCTTCCTGAACTCCGGGTGTCGAGTTGAGGGTGAGGAAGATGATGCTGCCATTATTGTACCGTGGAGCTCTCAATCTACTGAGTTCCTCAGCCTCCCGTCACTCCCTGATGGTTAGGCTTTTCTTTTTTTTTAATTCAATATTATTAAAATAAAATTAGGTACATATTGGATTCTTCGATCCAATACTATTTTTTTTTTAATGTTATTCGGTTTGGGTATTTTTTTTGAATTTCTATTTTCACCAACGACCAACGACATTAGCTTGAAAAGCTCCACTAGCAATGAAAAGTGCATCCTCGTATCCAAATGCCTCAAAGACCTCGTTAAAGTCTGAGGTGTTGGGAACTCCAAACCCTCGAAATCAGGGGCGGATCTACGGGGGTTCGAGGTGGCTGAAGCCCCCCTATCCTAAAAAGAGGTAGGTATATATTTTTATAGATCTGTTATTTTTGTAATATATAAAAGTAAAGTAGGCAAATATCACAATGTTGGATTGGCTCAGTGGTAGGGAAGAGGCGGGGCGGGAGCAATTTAATTTGGAGTGAGAGGTAAGCGCAGGTTTGAATCCCAGTTTTTCTCCCCTTTTGTTAATTTTTTTTTTTACCTACAGATAGAGACTAATCAAGTGACAGCCTTTTTTTTACACATACAGACACGATAAGCAGCAACTGTTCACACAGAAAGAGCGAGCGAAGACCTAGGTTCGCCCGAGTCCCCGAGCCGGCCGCCGCCGCCAGCTCCGCCTCTAGCCGACCCTGGCACCGGCGCATCACTGTAGCTCAGCCCCTCGACAACCTGTTGTCTCCCGCAACGCAGAGCCGACCTCTTCAACTTCAATCTTCATGGTTCTCCTTCTTCACTCCTTCAATCTTCGGATAGTAAGTTTTCTTTTTTCTTTTAATTTGATTGATAGTAAGTTCAATTGATTGAGATTCAATTGAGAATTAATTTATATTAAAATTTGTAGATTTAAAAATCAATTTGAGGCAAATTTCAATTAGGGTTTGTAATTTGTGATAAATAAATTTGTGGTTTAAATTTGGAACCCAATTTTTGAAATTAGAGTTTGATTTTGAGAATTAATTTTGTGAAATTGATATTTGATTTGTAAGTAAGATATGAGAATTCGTTTTGATTTTGGAAATCAATCGATGAAATTATGGTTTGATTTTGAGAATCAATTTTATAAAACTTTGATAAGGATTTGTAAATATATATATATATATATATATATATATATATATATATATATATATATATATATATATATATATATGGTAAGCGCAGGTTCGAATCCCAGTTTTTCTCCCCTTTTGTTAATTTTTTTTTTTACCTACAGATAGAGACTAATCAAGTGACAACCTTTTTTTTACACATACAGACATGATAAGCAGCAACTGTTCACACATAAAGAGCGAGCGAAGACCTAGGTTCGCCCGAGTCCCCGAGCCGGCCGCCGCCGCCAGCTCCGCCTCTAGCCGACCCTGGCACCGGCGCATCACTGCAGCTCAGCCCCTCGATAGCCTGTTGTCTCCCGCAGCGCAGAGCCGGCCTCTTCAACTTCAATCTTCATGGTTCTCCTTCTTCACTCCTTCAATCTTCGGATAGTAAGTTTTCTTTTTTCTTTTGATTTGATTGATAGTAAATTCAATTGATTGAGATTCAATTGAGAATTAATTTATATTAAAATCTGTAGATTTAAAAATTAATTTGAGGCAAATTTCAATTAGGGTTTGTAATTTGTGATAAATAAATTTGTGGTTTAAATTTGGAACCCAATTTGTGAAATTAGAGTTTGATTTTGAGAATTAATTTTGTGAAATTGATATTTGATTTGTAAGTAAGATATGAGAATTCGTTTTGAGTTTGGAAATCAATCGATGAAATTATGGTTTGATTTTGAGAATCAATTTTATAAAACTTTGATAAGGATTTGTAAATATATATATATATATATATATATATATGAGATATTGGTTGAGAGCTTCTAGGACTTATGGCATTTGTTTTGATGACAAATGGACTCATAGATAGGGTCTGTTTGATTGGTTTGAATTGGCCGCCCTTAAGATTTTAAAGACACGGTGTTTAAGCTCCAATTCAAACCGTTATTTATCGGGAAAAAAAATAATTCAGCCCCCCCTTAGATAAATTTCTGGATCCGCCACTGCTCGAAATAGCACAACTCCAGCTTCCTTGAGTCGGACCTCCAGTCACGGCTTGTGGGCCTTTATTGCTTCAGCCATGCAACATCTTTGCCCATGTGTTGTAAATATATGGGGGAATGGTACCCCATCTCCAAACCTTTTTTGTTTCGATATTTCACGTTGGATGAATACCGATTCGGGTGTTGGTGCCAATTGCCCACTCTTCAAATGTTGAATCTAGAGATTATAAATCAAGAAGAAAATAGAAGAGAGGGAGAGATACAAGAAGTCGAATGAGATGTTGTATTCAATTTCAGTTAGATGAATAAGTTACATTCCTTTGTTTATATACACCCTTTCAATATAATAGAGTCAGGAATGCTGTGTCAATATATATCCCCCACCCCCACCCACTATACAAGAGTCATGAATGGTGGGTCGATCTCCATTCCAATCTGTATCGTACTTCAACACCCTCTTAAGTATTAATAGTCATATATAATACTTTAAATCAGAATACTTTTATGATGTGTCAATCTTATAGAAGTTTTAAGAACTTCGGCCAGTCACGTTATTTCTGTCATTTTTTTTGTTTAATTCTCTTTTTCTCTTTTTTTTTCCTTGAGTTTTAGAGGAGTTTTGTGCGATTTTGTTGCGTTTTAGGCTATTGTTTGTTTTTTTACTTCTTCCCTTAATTTTTTTAATTCAATATTATTAAAATAAAATTAGCATTGATCTTCTACATATTGGATTCTTCAATCCAATGCTATTATTTTCTTATTTTTTTTAATGCTATTCCGTTATGGTATTTTTTTGAATTTCTATTGTCACTAACGACCAACGACATGAGCTCGAGGGGCTCCACTAGCAATAAAGAGCGCATCCTCGTATCCAAATGCCTCAAAGCCCTCATTAAAGTCGAAGGCGGTGGGAACTCCAAACCTCGAAAGAGCACAACTCCAGCTTCCTTGAGTCGGACCTCCAGCCACGGCTTGTGGGCCTTTATGGCTTCAGCCAAGCAACATCCTTTCCCAGGTGGTGTAAATACAAGGGGGAATTGTACCCCATCTCCAAACCTTTTTTGTTTCGTTATTTCACGTTGGATGAATACCGATTCGAGTGTCGGTGCCAATTGTCCACTCTCCATATGTTGAATCTAGAGATTATGAATTAAGAAGAAAACAGAAGATAGGGAGAGAGAGAGAGAGAGAGAGAGAGAGAGAGAGAGAGAGAGAGAGAGAGAGAGAGAGAGAAAAGAAGTCAAATGAGATGTTGTATTCAATTTCAGTTAGATGAATAAGTTGCATTCCTTCGTTTATATACACCCTTTCACTATAATAAAGTCAAGAATGGTGGGTCAACCTCTATCCCAATCTCTATCGTCCTTTAACAACCCCCCCCCCCCCCCCACACTATATTAGAGCCGGGAATGGTGGACCAATCTCTATCTTCCTTTAACACCCCCTTAGTATTAATAGTCATATATCTATATAACTACTTAATTTCGTATACTTTACTCTGACGTGGAGCGCTCTCCTTATTTCACTCTCTTCTGACCAATCACATTCTTTCTTTTTTTTTTCTTTTTTTTTTTTTAATTTGCTTTCAATTTTCTTCCCCCTCTTCGCAATTGGAAAAGAACGCTTTGTTAGGGCTCAATTCTCCTCCGCCGACTTCGATCGTGGCATCCTTCGCGCCTCATGCCTTCGTTTTCCTCCTCCGTTGAAGATATCCTGCCTCAGAACTCCGTCTTCTTCCTTCGTCGAGGTTAGACCGCCTCCCGTCACCATCTTCCTCACCGAGTTTCAATTTTCGTTTTTCTTTACCACAATTTGCACTAAAGAATGATTATGGTTGATTTCTCTCCCACGCCTTGCCTCTGCCAGTTCCCTCCTTCTCCCGCACGCCTCTTCTCCCATTCCTTCTACCTCCTATCTCCCAGACGCCTCCTCTTCTCCTAAATCGAAGTTTGATCTTGCCTCTGTCGGTTCCCTCATCTTCTTCGCCTTTTCGCTGATTTCACTCGCCATCTTTGTCCAATCGCACACCGAATCGAACGACTGGATCTGCAACTCTAACTCAGACGCCCGGATTGTTGCCGAGGTCAGACCAAGAATCATCGCCTTCAATGGCCACGCCAACGATTGGAAGCCGGTTGAAAGCCACGAATTCCCTCTCCTTCCGGCTCTTGACCCTCGACGGTTGTAGTTCAGCATCCAGGATCTTCCCGTGCCAATGGCAAACCGTAAGCCCCAAATCCTTTTCTTTTAGTTTCATCCTCTCTCCTGTCCTTTTTAATGAAAATTTAGGGTTCGTCTTCTGTATCTTTGTTCAATTGTCAGTTTGTATTTTCCGTGTTTCTCTAGGCGTGATGTATTGATTTCTTCTTCTCCGCCATGACTAGAATGCTTTAAGTCCTACATCGATTTAACACTTGGTTGTTTTTATGCTCATGCGGTTCATAATTCATGTCTACATCACCAACTCAATCTGTGCCTTTTCTAAACACATATGTCGTTCAATAATATTTTTTTTGTTTTATACTTTTCAAACATTTGTTTATATTTTATTTGGTCATTCCTTATAATAAATATTATATATTCTCTTTTTTTTCCCATCGCAACCGCGCCATGGTGCGGGTATTACACTAGTAATATTAAATTAGAATACTTTGCTGAGGTGTCAAAGTAGTTTTAAAAACTTCGGCCAATCACGTTATTTCCGTCATTTTTTTAAGGCAAATTTGCATAAATATACCATAAGGATATGGGATTTGCAAAAGTAGCATTGCTACTGCAAAATTTGCAAGTCAGGGAGAAAATGTCACTTTTGCAAAAAAAGTTGCAACCTATAGAACTGGTTGAAAGTAATGTGCAGGGGAGAGAGAGGCGCCAGGTCATTTGAAGGGGAGCAAATGGGAGGGAAAAAAATCACCCATTTTAAACTAATTTTCAATTGTTAAAATTAAAAAATAAAATCATTTTCGAACTTAATTTAATTTTATCTATCTATAGACACTCACTTTATATATGTTTATGGAAAAAAAAAATCGAAGTGAGATTATTTTCTAGACATAGAGAGAAATAGGACTTACGTGCCTCTCAATACGTTATTCATGCCACTAACGTCTATTTATGTGCCAGTATAATTATATCTCGTGCCAACTCTTTTGACTCTAACAGATAAACCCAAGTCCGAATATAACAATTACCTTAATGTCTATCATGACAATCAACTATATGCCACTAACGTTTATTTTCGGTTGGCACGCAATATTGATTGGCTGGCACGTATTCGCTATTGACTGGCATGCGACTAATCACGAACTATTTGTAATAACGAAATCACCTTCAATGGCACCCCGTCCTCCCCCTCTCTCATTTGGGAAAAACTGTTAACTCCATGCATTTAATGCTCTTCTCTCTCCTCCTCTCTCTCCTATGCAAAAAGCTCCTTGCTTCATTATTATAGTTTACTTGGGGTTGGAGGTGAAGTGCACATGTTACTTTTGTAAATTTGGGAGCATAATGTTTACTTTTGCAAATTTTACAGGAGGAGGGTTACTTTTGCAAGTGTCACTTTTTTTTGGCATAACCAATACCATTGTCTCTTTTTTTAATTCATTTTTTTCTATAATTCTCCTTTTCTCATTTTTGTCTTGAGTTTTAGAGGAGTTTTGTGCGATTTTGTTGCGTTTTAGGCTTTTCTTTATTATGTTTTACTTCTTCCCTCAATTTTTTAAATTCAATATTATTAAAATAAAATTAGCACTGATCTACATATTGGATTCTTCAATCCAGTACTATTATTTTCTTATTTTTTTTAATGCTATTTCGTTAGGGTATTTTCTTGTATTTCTATTGTCCCCAACGAAATGAGATCGAGAAGCTCCACTAGCAATTAAGGGTGCGCCCTGGTATCCAAATGCCTTAAAGACTTTGTTAAAGTCGGAGGCGGTGGGAACTCCAAACCATCGAAAGAGCACAACTCTAGCTTCCTTGAGTCAGGCCTCCAGCCACGGCTTCTGGGCCTTTATGGCTTCAGCCAGGCAACATCCTTGCCCAGGTGATGTAAATACAAGGGGAAATGGTACCCCATCTCCAAACCTTTTTTTGTTTCGGCATTTCACGTTGGATGATTACCGATTCGGTTGTCGGTGCCAACTGTCCACTCTTCAAATATTGAATCTGGAGATTATAAATCAAGAAGAAAATAGAAGATATGGGGGGGGGGGAGAGAGAGAGAGAGAGAGAGAGAGAGATACAAGAAGTCGAATGAGATGTAGTATTCAATTTTACTTAGATAAATACGTTGCATTCCTTCGTTTATATACACCCTTTCAATATAATAGATTCATGAATGGTAGGTCAATCCCAATCTTTATCGTCCTTTAACACCCCGCCTCACTATAATAGAGTCAGGTGGGTCAATCTTCATCCCAATCTCTATCGTTCTTCAACACCCCCTTTAAGTATTAATAGTCATATATAATATTTTAAATCAAAATACTTTTTTGAGGTGTCAATCTTAGAAGAGTTTTAAGAACTTCGGCCAATCACGTTATTTTCATCATTTTTTTAATTCATTTTCTCTTTTTTTCCTTGAGTTTTAGAGAAGTACTTTTGTGCGATTTTGTTGTGTTTTAGGCTTTTCTTTGTTTTTTTTTGGGAAATTTACAGAAAACCACCCATTATATATAACCCTTTACACTTAACCACCCACTAAAAACAAAATTACATAAAACCACCCATTAAATGGGTTTTATTTTCAAATCACCACCCACCACATAATTCCATTAAATATTGTATATTTTAATATTTTATACTTAAAATTTAAAGTTTAAACTTGAATATATTTAAATTATATTTATTGTAGGGGTAAAAACTTATATTAATATATTATGGGAAAAGCATGTACACATTTTAAATTTATTTGTAGGGTGGATGTTCTAAATGTGGAAAATATTATTTAATTTTATTTAAAAAGTCAAACAAATTATAATAAAGATACATTTAATAAAAATAATTTTGAGCATGGAAAAATATTATTTAAACAATATTTAGATATTTTTTTCATTTTTAGTATATAGTGTAGGTGTTTACAAATATGTAAGAAAATGATAAATTAATTATTAGTTTCAAAATAATTATTAAATTTAAAAAATGCTAATGAATTATAAACTTATTTTTAATTTGGATTAAAAAGAAGTCTATAAAATTTATAACCATTTTTAGGAATAAAATAGAACAAATTTGTTCATACATACATCAAGTTTTTTTTAAAAAAAAATTAAAAATTTAATCAAATATATTTTTAAATGTATTTGAGATTTTAAGTTAAATATAAAACTTAAAATATTTTAATATCATATATATTTGACAAAAACCTAATAGAAATAGGCAACGGGTGGTGATTTGAAAACAAAACCCATTTAATGGGTGGTTTTCTGTAAATTTTTGTTTAATGGGTGGTTAAGTGTAAACAACTACATTTAACGGGTGGTTTTCTGTAAATTTCCCTTTTTTTTTACTTCTTTCCTTAATTTTTTTAATTCAATATTATTAAAATAAAATTAGCATTGATCTTCTACATATTGGATTCCTTATTTTCTTATTTTTTTTAATGCTATTTCGTTATGGTATTTTTTTGAATTTATATTGTCACCAACGACCAACAACATGAGCTCGAGGGGCTCCTCTAGCAATGAAGGACGCATCCTCGTATCCAAATGCCTCAAAGACCTCGTTGAAGTCGGAGGCGGTGGGAACTTCAAACCCTCGAAAGAGCACAACTCCAGCTTCGTTGAGTCGGGCCTACAACCACGCCTTGTGGACCTTTATGGCTTCAGCCAGGCAACATCCTTGCCTAGGTGGTGTAAATACAAGGGGGAATAGTACCCCATCTCCAAACCTTTTTTGTTTCGGTATTTCACATTGGATGAATACTGATTCGGGTGTCGGTGCCAATTGTCCACTATTCAAATGTTGAATCTGGAGATTCTAAATCAAGAAGAAAATAGAAGATAGGGGGAGAGATATATATATATATATACAAGAAGTCGAATCAGATGTTGTATTCAATTTCAGTTAGATGAATAAGTTGTATTCCTTCGTTTATATACACCCTTTCAATATAATAGAGTCACGAATGATGAGTCAATATATATTCCAATCTTTATCGTCCTTTAACTCCCCCCTCCCCCACTATACAAGAGTCGAATTGAATGAGATGTTGTATTCAATTTCAGTTAGATGAATAAGTTGCATTCCTTCGTTTATGTACACCCTTTCACTATAATATAGTCAAGAATGGTGGGTCAACCTCTATCTCAATCTCTATCGTCCTTTAACACCCCCGCCCCCAACTATAATAGAGTCGGGAATGGTGGGTCAATGATCTCCATCCCAATCTCTATCTTCCTTTAACACCCCCCTAAGTATTAATAGTCATATATAATACTTTAAATCAGAATACTTTGCTGAGGTGTCAATCTTAGAGGAGTTTTGAAAAACTTCGGACAATCACGTTATTTCCGTCATTTTTTAATTCATTTTTTCTTTAATGCTCCTTTTCTCATTTTTTTTCTTAAGTTTTATGGGAGTTTTGTGCGATTTTGTTGCGTTTTAGGCTTTTCTTTGTTTTGTTTTACTTCTTCCCTGAAATTTTTTAATTCAATATTATTAAAATGAAATTAGCACTGATCTTCTACATATTGGATTCTTCGATCCAATACTATTATTTTCTTATTTTTTTAATGCTATTCCGTTAGGGTATTTTTTTGAATTTCTATTGTCACCAACGACCAACAACTTGAGCTCGAGGGGCTTCACTAGCAATGAAGGGCGCGTCCTCGTATCCAAATGCCTCAAAGACCTCGTTGAAGTTGGGGGCGGTGGGAACTCCAAACCCTCCAAAGTGCACAACTCTAGCTTCCTTGAGTCGGGCCTCCGGCCACGGCTTGTGGGCCTTTATGGGTTCAGCCAGACAAAATCCTTGCCTAGGTGGTGTAAATACAAGTGGGAATGGTACCCCATCTCCAAACCTTTTTTGTTTCCGTATTTCACGATGGATGATATCGATTCGAGTGTCGGTGTCAATTGTCCACTCTCCAAATGTTGAATCTGGAGATTATGAATCAAGAAGAAAATAGAGGATAGATAGATAGAGAGAGAGGGAGAGAGAGAGAAGAAGAAGAAGAAGAAGAAGAAGAAGAAGGAGAAGAAGTCGAATGAGATGTTGTATTCCATTTCAGTTAGATGAATAAGTTGCAATTCTTCGCTTATATAAACCCTTTCAATATAATAAAGTTAGGAATGGTGCGTCAATCTCTATTGTCCTTTAACACCCCCCCCCCCCCCCACACACACACACACACTATAAAAGTGGTAGGAATGGTGGCTCAATGTCCATACATATTCCAATATGTATCGTACTTTGAAAACCCCTTATTAATAGTCATATATAATACGTAGTACTTCAAATCAGAATACTTTGATGATGTGTCAATCTTAGAGGAGTATTAAGAACTTCGGCCAATCACGTTATTTCCGTCATTATTTTAATTCATTTATTTTATTTAATTCTCCTTTTCTCATTATTTTCTTGAGTTTTAGAGGAGTTTTGTGCGATGTTGTTGCGTTTAAGGCTTTTTTTTTTACTTCTTCCCTCAATTTTTTTAATTCAATATTATTAAAATAAAATTAGCATTGATCTTCTACATATTGGATTCTTCAATCTAGTACTATTATTTTCTTATTTTTTAATGCTATTCCGTTAGGTTTTTTTTTTAATTTCTATTGTCACCAATTGCCAACGACATGAGCTCGAGGGGCTCCACTAGCAATGAAGGGCGCGTTCTCGTATTCAAATGCCTCAAAGACCCCGTTGAAGTCGGAGGAGGTAGGAACTCCAAACCCCCGAAAGAGCACAACTCCAACTTCCTTGAGTCGGGCCTCCCGCCACGGCTTGTGGGCCTTTATGGCTTCAGCCAGGCAACATTCTTTCCCAGGTGGTGTAAATACAAGGTGGAATGGTACCCCATCTCCAAACCTTTTTTGTTTCGGTATTTCACGTTGGATGAATACCGATTCGGGTGTCGGTGCCAATTGTCTACTCTCCATATGTTGAATCTGAAGATTATGAATCAAGAAGAAAATAGAAGATACGGAGGGAGGGAGAGAGAGAGATACAAGAAGTCGAATGAGATGTTGTATTCAATTTCAATTAGATGAATAAGTTGCATTCCTTCGTTTATCTACTCTTTTACTATAATAGAATCAGGAATGGTGGGTCAATCGTCATCCCAATCTCTATTTTCCTTTAACACCCCCTAAGTATTAATAGTCATAGATAGTTATATATTTAACGGAATACACACCCTTTACCGCCCCCATCCCCCCCCCCCCCCCCCCCCCCCCCCCAATATTAGTAGTTAGAGATGGTTATACATTATCGGAACACACCCTTTACCCCTCTCAATATTAGTAGCTAGCTATTGATGGGTGTGCATAATCGAAAATATGAGATAAAAAATTTGGGAGTAACGAACTGAATTGAAACACACATTTATGATTATAAATTATGGAGTGTACGAAAGAAGCTAAATGTCATATGTAGATATTAAATTAGGAGTGATCGGGTATCGTTTTACAGGGAAATGAGGCGTGATCGGGTGGGGGAGGGTCCATGGGAATTGAATGCGATCTCAGTTGATAAAGGTGTTGAATGCATTTACAATAATTAAATCCGAAAAAAGTGATGTGTTGTGTAAGCTTGGAGTTAAGGGTAGGATACTAGGATGGGATTGTCTGAGCTTGGAGTTAAGGGTAGGATAGTAGAATAGGATAAAGGTAAGGGTAGGATGGGTATTATGAAAAATTTATGGACATTTACTTAATATCCATTTCAACGCGGACATTAACCTAATTAGGTTTTCTAAATGCATATTTAACCAAAATTTTCCAAAAAAAATAGCCCAGACTTTGTAACGTCAACCAGCTTTTATAGCCTTACAGTAAAACAATCACCAGATCAATGCGACGCTGAGCAACAGAGAGCAAGGACAGATCAGAAATAGAAATGCAACATTATTATTTTTCATTTACAACTGCTGTTAAGAGTATATGATGCTGAAAAGAGATACTTACATGTAAGGTGATGGGGGGATATTCTCCTACTAGCACTTTCAAATATTGAGATATACACATACCACATCGACGGTGGATATCAAATTTAGGAACAGAAAGAGTGACAAAGCTCAACCTTTTCTACCTTTTGTGCTACACCAAGTTAAGCCAAGTCTCCGCCTTCAGAGCTGAAGTCTATCAACATAACATAATCCAGATTCAGTGCTAAGAAAAGAGCGAACAGGTCCAGAAAATAAGAAGTGGGATATCAAGAAGTAATTGCAAAAAGAAAGTGTCACTGAGGTATCAGTTTCAGAATTGACCAACCCAATACTTTTGGTGTTTGGAATGCCACAGTATGGGGTATCAAATTGATGCCTATTATTAGGGATAATGATAACTTGAAACAGGATCAGGGAGAGTAGTTTGAGCCATTCCTTAGCAGTGGCAGCAAGAAGCGTGTCTAATGATTCAATGGAGAAGGATGGGCTGCACAGTGAAGAAAGAAGCAGGACTGCAGTCTTTGTGATAGAGGAGGACACAAGTATGGTAGTTGTCTGTGCGGGGAAGGTGATCGTGGAGGAGAAGAAAGAAAAGTTGGTTGTGGTGGTGAAGCGGGGTCTTATGGTGGTATGCTATGCTATCCTTAATTCACACCAAAATTCAATCCATACACCGTATCTCATAATTCCATACCAATGCCTTGATCCTAATGGAACAGTTTGATAGTTATTGATTTATTACTGATAGAATCAGTTATGGATAATAGTTGTTCAAGTCTAACCCTTTATTTTAGATCAACCGACTCTGTTACAAGACAAAAGAACAATCCTAAATCCAGGCTATTTTTGGCACGTTGGGTGATTACTTTTGTGCCATTTATGCTTCAAGAGTTCAGGTTACCTAAAGAGTTGCAATTTAAAACTAGCCAAACATAATTCAACCTCTTTTGTAAGACTACTCAACTTAAAAAAATATTCTGCTTGTAATTCAAATACATGTGAAAATAAATAGAAATTCGAACATTAGTGTGCAATGAGAAGGCTCAGTAGACAAGGTCATATCACATACACAAAAATGTAGATTTTACCTTGTAAATCCAAGGGGAAAATGAATGTATATGACTTCAATTAGTACTTGAAGCACTACTCTTCTAGCCTGAGCCTTTGGAAGAACACTAAGAACTGAAACTCAGGAGCCCAGTAAACAAATCCAACTACCGGCCCTGACTTGATGTACTGCATAAGTATTAATCAACATCCATGTGAACATAAGGTTTTTTAGGAAAATGGATTCAAGAAATGATAGAATAAAAACAAGCATGAGAATTGCAAGAACCTTCCCATCTAGAATCACAAGTTCACCATCAACCCATCTAGGACTATGAAAACCAGGCTCAGCAAGCCTCCCTTGTCCTCTGTATCTTGCAATCTGGAAATAAGAAAGATTAGACAAAACCTAGGAACTGCAATGACATTTAAATTAAAAGGAGCAGCCGAGCAGCATTTTCACTGATATGGCATGTTGAATTGAACTTTTTTTAAAATAGTGAACTTTTTTAAAATTGAGTCATACTCATACCACTCCAAACTCTTCTGGAATGATGCCTTTATGAGGAAGCTGATATTGTTTTCCAACCTTTGCACGGAATGCAATCTGCAACCAACAAAGATCATATCAACTTCTTAGACGTTTGGAGAATGGCCTAGTAAAACCATAACTAACTAGTTAACAAGTGACTGACAAATTGGATAAAATTGCAAATTTGCAATATTTAATCTTGCAAGGAATTCCATTAAACACTAGCAATGATTGCCATTTGTATTATATTAATTCAAAGATTTAGGAATTATATACTGAAATGTCAACTTTACAACAAAATAAGAGTAGCTTGAAGGTGGAGTCATTCTATGGATTGGCTGTGTTGTGTGATAGATCCGATAATTACAAAAACAGGTGGGGAATCAAGGACCTCAGTACAAGAAGAGACTCTCTAACCAGGCAAAACCTAGCACCATACAAAAAGGATATCGTACAGACTGACTATACGAACTTCACAGGGAATATTGTTTTATAGATTATATGGAACTCAAGAACACCCAAGTGTAGGAACAAACTTGTATTTCTACTTATATATGCAAATGTTGCAGCCAAAAAAAGTATCATGCTTATTCACGAGAATTATGAAGGAATAGAATAAAAGTCTTGTGTAGTGAAACTCCTCGGTATGATCATGAGCAGGATATAAGCATAATCTAGTAACAAGCCGAAAGCCCAGCTCAGGATTCCAGTTCAACAATAATCATCAGTCAAATGACATAGTATATGAAAATAAATAAAATAAAAGTCTTGTATAGTGGAAAACTCCTCGGTATGATCATGAACAAGATATAAACATAAACTAGTATCAAACCGACAGCCCAGCTCAGGATTCCAGTTCAACGATAATCATCAGTCAAATGAGTAAATGACATAGTATATGAGCAGATGAAGTACCTCGCCAGCTGGCACATAAGGATCACCAGTTATTTTTACAGCTTCCACGTACTCATAGAACTCAAGATCAGCCCCACTAGTTGAGCTTTCATCTTTCCATTGACCAAACTTGCGCCTCAACTGGATCACTTCCGACGAGTACGGTCCATGCGCACCAATGTAGAGGCCTAATTAAATATTAAAGAAGCCTATAAGTCTTAAATAAATATTTTAAATGCCTCATGCAGTAACATAACTGTAAACATGCAATGTTAAGATAAAAATTTTAATCAAAACAAGATATTCTAATGTCAGTTCACCATTCAGAGGATCTACAAATTCTGGCAAATCAATGCGGTTAAATGTTGTGGACCCAGACAAAGGTTGCTTTGTTTGAGCCTGCTTTAGAGTGAAACTGACTAGGTCTCCAACATCTTTGAGCACCTGCACATTTTAAGCGTCCCCTTAATACAAATAACTAAGAAAAGAATCAGATATTTGTTTTGCTCTTGAACAAAGAAAATGCTAAGCATGCAAGTGCAACCTTCATTGGAATCTTCTCTCCTTTGTTGACAAACTTTTCAAGATCAAATAATATGCGATGAGGACTCCGTCGACCTTTAAACTTGGCTTTTCTTTTTGCTGAGGTCTGATTCTTGCCACCAGAAACTGCCTGGTCATCATCGTTCTTCTCCACAGTTAAGGAAAATGATTTTCGTCCTTTTTTCTCCAGCTTTGCTGGGACTCTAAGCAAATCTTTGGTTGATACTCTACTAGAAAGTTTCTGCATAAGACCACTAACTACTACTTTTACAGCAATTTCATTTTGATCCTCCCTGTCAGAAAACCCACTGCCACTACCCAAGTCAAAGTCATCATTTTCATTATCACTTCCATCAATGGCTCCATCATCTACATTCTCACCATCTAAATCTGCCGTTTTCTCTTCATCCTCATCTTCCATCAACTGCCCAGCCATGTAAGATATTGAGTCCTGGTCAAGCTTTCCCGGAATGGTCACCTTCAGTACTTTCACCTCTAAATTAGGAACTGGATCTTGCAATATACCGGGAAACCCGGACAGTCCAGCTAAATCAGAATCGTCTCCATCTTCACTGTCCTCAGGATCCTCAGTAGCAGGATCAAAAAGGTCAGTTTTGCCTCCAATCGGATTGAAAGTATTAATGCTGCTAGGGGTTGCAGACAATTTAGGGAAAAGCGATGGAGAAATTTGAGAAGCCACCCTCCGCCTTAAATATACAGCCTGCAGAATCAGGCAAATTAATAGGTTCAGAAAATGTCAGTGTCTTTAACCTAACTGAAATGTTATGAAATACTGTGAAGCTTCGAACCATCTCTTCACAAAATCAAATGTGGTTACTTTTAGATTTCCCAATTCAGTTATATAACCAGAACACATACCTTCTCGAATCTAAATAAAGATGGTGTTTCCGGCTTTCAGGGAAAAAATGGAATTTCCTAATTCCAAGTACGGTCAGTATTTCAAATATATAAACTACCTTACGAGGGTTCACTTCCAAGTTGCAAGTCAGAGCTCCTCCCTTCCTACAGGCTGTCTCAATGAATCATGTACCAGCCATAAAATTCTTGTCTAATCTCTTTTATCTTTTTTATTTTGATTTAATTTAATTTTTGAAAGTTGGCTGAACTCTGATTTATTAGCCTGATTTGTGCAGAAAATCTTAGAAGGTAATTCCCCTAAAGTGGGCAATAATTTCATTGATAGAAAAACTGATGCACACGCCACCCATAGTTTTTATTTCATCTCTTTTTGGGGATCCTGCTTCACAAGAATACAAACAAATAGTCCATCTCCAAACCTTGTCAAACAACTTATTCTAACCAAAAAAACTAATCCACCAGAGTTCCATATTAAATATTTAAGTCAGAACAATTTAATGTGACATCTTCAAGCAACAACTGAATGCAGACAACAAAAAGGAAAATCAATGCTAAGTTAATATTGAAGCTTTCATATCATAGCTCATCTTCAAGATAAGAGAATAAGCTCAATATCCCCAAACCAAACACAAAACCAATCCAAAAAATAAAAGTGAAAGAAAATTGTAGTTAAAAGACAATACTTGCCCTACAACCTATATCAAACAGCTCCATTTTGTATAGACATACAGAAAAAATTAAACAGATTGTCTTTCCAGTGTAAAGAATTATATGAAAGAATCTGCTGCTAATATTCCAAGCTGGATAATATCCTCTACCTTTAAAACCAAGGAAAGAGAGAATAATACCTGTTGCTTGTAGTCACCACTCTCATTCAATACCAGGAAAATCTCAAACAAAGGTGCACCGCCCTTAGACATGGCCAACTGCCTGAAAGATATACCATTATCAAATTCGGTTGTATATAATGTTACAATGAAAAGATGCAAGAATAAAAGTTGGATTTAGAAAAGACATGGCCAACTGCAAGAAAATAACCTTACCGAGGACTGTAACTTCTTGCTACATATCTACCATGTTCTGCACTTATACGAATAATACAGCCATAAGGATCTTTCCTATCATCTGAGATTCCAGCCCACCATCCAACCTGAATGAAATCAGACTTGTTTACATGTTTCATCCAAAGTAAACAGCAGAATTATGCACCCTTGGCAGCAGAAAATGATATAAATTTACCAAAAATTACACACATTAAAGTTCACAATCCTTTGAAGGAAACAAAATGCAAACACAAAGAAAATAACTTTTTATCGGTGAAATAGAGACGGGTCCAAATTAAATGCAAGAGAAAGAACCATTTGCAAGTTTTGTATGATACGATTCCCAAAAGAATGAAAAGCTTTCCACTTTTAACTAATAATGCAAACAGTCAACAATTTACTGCATCAGCGATTCTAATTTAAGCGACCAAAACCCTAATTGAGCTCCTTTCCCCCCAAAATTTTATTTCTCCCCCAGAGGCCGAGAGGCACCAACTACTTCCAATTATGGACGTTTCCAAAACCAATAGAACTCCACTAATGGACCCAGGTAGGGAAAAAAACCTCTCTTGGTGGATAAAAAACCAATAGCAAATGAAATCATAAATTGTTTCCTTCAATGCCTTAAAGATAATTAAATGCCTTATTATGACTTGCAAAAGATAAGCACATAACGTTTGAAAGAAAAATCAACTTACCAATCCAGCACCAGCATTATCATGAACAAAAGCTGCATCTTGGTAGCGCTCCTCATCTATGGCTTTCTTTGAAATCAATTGCGACACCAGAAAGAAGTAAGCATAGAGTTCTTTTTCCTAAAATAAAAGCAACAAGATAAAGAACAAGATCTATACATTGAAGTAAGACATCACACTGCCAACAGTATCTCTGCTAGCTATAGCTGCCACAGCCACCTTGATCCTTGCTGCTTCTTCGTAATCCTCTTTATCAATAGCGGAGGCTAATTGTGACTGTGAAGATAGGTAGACAAACAATAATCAACTTGTTATTACAACAAACTGATGGAAACATAACGGAGGGCCTTGAGAAATATTAAGCTCAACAAGACTTTATAACCCTGATTAAGAAGCTGATATAGACGGATACCAATAAGACATCAAACTTAAGTGCCTCATAGAGGTAAAATTTCAAAAAATAAAAATGCAGGTGAGCCATGACAATATAAAGTCATACCCAGCTATTCCTGGGAACTGAAAGTTTGTACTATGAGTCTAGGGCAGGTGAGTATCAGAGTCAGACAGCTGCTGTCAGTGTTTGTTGCCTTAATGATGATGAAACCCACCAGCACATTATGTAATATGTATATCAGAGTTAAAATTTGGTTTGTGTGTTTTGATTCTGAGGAGGATTTACATACTGTAACTAATAGCTCTGATTGCTAAAGATACAGCAACTGTGTGGATTAAGCCATATTGGATCATTTATTGCATCTCTTGCAAGTAGTGCTATATAAATGCCTTCATCTAAGTGATTGTTTGAAATATAGCCCTCGTGCAAGTAAAAAAAGTATCAAGATGGTTAGAAGAGATCCTATTTCTCTTTAGAGTACATAATTCTGCAATTTATAGTTGCTTTCCATATTTTCCGTCGTACTAGTAGCTTCTTTTTTCTAAAAAATCATAACCAGAATTGCAAAATGAGTTGAAAACATTGGCTTCGAGAAGAGAGGGAAAAATCTTAGCACTGGAGAATTCGTCATACAGACCTAAATCAGTGCAATTAGTTCAATGCTTAACTCTATACAGATACGTAGAAATGTTCACAAATTGATAGTTTTCTCTGCAAAAATTATACTTCGCGATCCTAAATACATGTAACAGCAGCTCGAACTATAGAACAAAACCCACAGAACGCAATTCAGATGGACCAAAGCAAAGTAAAAATGGTTGGGGGAGCCGTACCTTGAGGACTGAAATCAAACGATCTTGCTCTTCAACATCCTTGAAATGCGTCTCCCAACGTTCCCAATCCCAATCCTTAAAACCATCCAACTTCTCGTCAGCTTCAACAAACTCCGAATCTCCCCAATCCGAGTCTGCCTCACCAGCCACCATCCTCGTGGCCTCAACGGAACGCGATTTCAAGAAATCCTCGAACTTCCGGGCCACGCCCCTGAGGAATCTCCCAAGCGAGGAGTCCCAGACGTCGTCGCCGTGGTAGGCCGAACCCGAGTCGGAATCGGAGGAAAGGCAATGGCAACAGAGGGAACTGGAATCGGGATCCCTAGAGAGGGAGGAAGAGTGAGAAAGCGGGTGGGAGAGGGTTTGGGGCTTGCGGAGGAGTGAGGAGGAGGCGGCGGCGGAGGCCCTCGAGGGGAGAGAGAGGTGTCTGTGGAGGACGGACTCGAAGGAGGAGGACGCCGGAGGAACCTGGAACGCCGGGAGAGAGATCGGCGACGAAGCCATGGGAGGGGTAGAGAGAGAGAGTGGGGAGTGGTGGTGGTGGTGGAGACGCAGCGGAAGGGTTCAAAGGGGAGATGGCGATGTGTTGGGGGTTAAGCTGGCGGACGTTCTGAGGATAAGGGCGGCCGACACCTTTTGTTTTATTTTCTTTGGAAAAAACTTTAAAAAAAAAAAACACTAGCTTTTGTTGTTCAGTTTTTTTTTTTATAATAAAAGCATGGGTTTTACCTAACTTAAGATTGTTAAAAGTTAAGCTCATGTTATGGGGTTTATCTTAAGGTAAGGGGTAGGAAGGGGTTATCTTGATAAAGACAGGTAACCTCTTTCCTTTTCTAATTTTTTTTTTAATGATAAAGTAGAATCTTCTCTTTTCCATTTAGGCCAAACTACCAAATTGGTATTTAAAACTGGCACCTTTGGACATATGAGTATTTTAAAAAACTCCGGTTTGGTATTTAAAAAGTCACCGGTGGACATATAGGTATTTTTTTTGCCGGAAGTTTTTTATGTTGATAAATTCATTAAAAAAATTATCATTAATATATCTATAAATGTTATATAAAAAAGATAAAATTAAATCCATACTTTTTTTAATTAGTTTTCACATATTGGTATTTTAATTAGTTGGAAGTTAGATACTTACGTATTTTTAAAAACCTAAGTTTTTCACAAATAAAATTCAACAAGTTAATTATCATCATTAAACCATGTATATTAAAAACCTAATTCCAACCAATAAAAATATATGGGATTAATTATGGTAATTAACTTACTAATTTTTATTTTTGAAAAATATGTTTTAAAAAATAATAATATATGAGAATCTAACTTCCAACCAATAAAGATACCAATATATGAGAACTGATAAAAAAAGACTATATTTTTATCATTTTATATATTTTTAGATACATTAATGAATTCTTTAAAAAAAGACTTTATTTTTATCATTTTATATATTGTAAGATACATTGATGAGTTTTTAAAAATTAATTATCAACCAAGCTAGTTTAATTTTTTTTAATTACCAACAAAAATAATTCAAGCTTACTAAATTGCGTTCTCTAAAAATTTAGAACGAAAACCGAACTTTCGGTAAAAAAAAGTATACATATATGTCCGTTGGTGGTTTTTTTAAATACCTATATGTCCGTCGGTGACTTTTTAAATACCAATTTGGCACCGGAGTTATTTTAAATACTCATCTGTCCAAGACTGCCAGTTTTAAATACCAATTTGGTAGTTTGGCCTTTCCATTTATATTTATTAATTGTAATAGTGTTTAAAATGAAATAAAAATGTATTGATATTTCATTATTTTTTAAAATAAAATATCCCATTGGTTTAATTTTATTTTTTTCCATAATTTGAACCCAATTTTACCCTATATATACCTCATCTTGATCTTTTATAGTTGCACCTATTTTCTTAAATACGGATCACAATAATCCAAATACTCCACCCATTCCAAATATGCCTTTAGTATTTACGTATGTTATAATGTTTCTAACTTGTGGAACCAATTCCAAGGTTATGATCCGAATTTATAGGTAATTCGATTAGTATTTATGCACGTTATAATGTTTCTAACTATTTTTTTATTTTCGTCTAGATGTAATCAAATATATTTATATTATCTACTTGCTATTTTTATTTATTTATAAAATTATAAATAAAAATAATTCACAATAATATATGATGATACATACTACGTATATAATAAAGGGAAGGATATATAAAAGAAAAGAAAAAGTGAAAATAAATTTGAAAAGAGGTAAAAGAAGTTTCCCATGGTTGTAGAGGAAACCTTTTCAGAAAGAGGTAGAAAAAGTGAAAATTATTTTAAACAAAAAAATAAATGAGTTGTAAAGTTGTGATAGGAAGATGAGAAAAAAGAGGGGGAAAGAGGTTACCACATGGTTGCGGATGGTCTCAATTCATCAATTACAAATTTCATTTCAGCAATACAAAAATTAATACAGAGCTTTTGATCAATCCTATCATTTTAGCAGTACACAAATCAATACTGGTTAATCCTATAATATGTTATCGGTAGAAATAATTGTATACCTAAATAACTTTTTTTTTAGTACTTGTCTAAAAATCTTTCATAATACCAACTTCCTATCCGTTCTGATTGTTCTTCTTCCTCATTCACTATCCCACTCCCGCACACCTCCATAGCTTCAAATCTGAATCGACACCTCCATGGTTTCCCCTCTCACCCAAAACGAGGGGAAGTGTTTGTGAGAATAGCTCAGCCATCAATCGCCGTTGACCTCAATATGAGATGCACTGCGTCAAGGAATGGATTTTCAGTCGGCGAGGAATGAATCAGGAGAAGTTAGGAGAGATCGGAGGTTCTCTACGCCACTGTCAACCTTAAACTTAGGAGTTGTCTTTAAGCTGGACATTGGAGATGCGCTAGCCGACAAGTCTTTGTTTCAAGTTCGATTGCATGCCGGAAGTTGCTAATCACACATTAGAGAACCTATAGTGTCGCCAAGGTCAATCGAAGTTACGATCAGAGAGATCGGGCTACATCGACTGATAATTGTCGAGGTTCGGGAGTTCCTGCCTATTTGATTCCTAAAATTGGCTCTGAATTTCACACTTGAAGCATTGTCTTGTACTTTTTCACCTATAGTGGGTTGTTCTTTTGTCATTGAAGTAAATCCATGTTCGAACCCCGAAATGGCCGCTCTTTATTTACCAATTCAAGAAGTAAATCCATGTTCATATCGTGTATCAAGTATTTGAGGAAATGCCTTATAGGAGATGAAAGTCTCGTTGCCTACAAAATGATGTTGCACCTTTTAGTATTGGGATGAGACTGGAAGTCGAGCATGAAGCATCAAAATAAAAAAAAGGGTTGGTTCAGGAATTATAGAAATTTGTGGCTTATAGAAACCCTTTTCAAAAGAGTAATCAGCAAATTGGATTGCGGTGCACAGAGTGGTAATTGTGACCAGAGATCTTGATGGGATATTGTTGTATTTGGAGATGGAGTACTATGATGTTCACATGAAGTAAGTTCATAGATGTCAACTGAACTCTTTATCTTTCAGTGCGTGAGATTGCAGATGATTTATGAATTTGCTTTGAGATTTTGTTTTTGACTTACGGTCGTTATGAAAAGTGATCCATCAAGCTTGAACAACTTGATATTTTGTCCACCATTGTTAGGGTTGTTTTTGAGGTAGAAGCTAGTCTATTAACTTAATTGAGATTGACTTTGTCACATTGAACTTCTTTTTCCATTTGTATGTTGTAAAATAGTCTATTAGCTCAATTGGTAGAGCGATGTGTTTGCGCACAAAAGATATGGGTTCGACTCCCATATAGACTAATTTGTTATGGTGAACATGTATTCATTTTCTCCTAGGGGAGGATCTTGTTCCACAATAAATAATACTTACAACAATTTTTTTTTTTTTGGTAGTGATACTTACAGCAATTTGTGTGTGTAAGGGGAGGTGGGTTTGAATTGTTGAACCCCGCCAGCAGCAAAACTTTACTAGTTTACTTTACTATGCGCCTGTGTGCGTTTAGGTTGAAATTGCAACATCAAAAATTGGTTACAATAACTACTTTTTTTAATCGTTGAATTATAGTAGACTCAGTAGCGGCAAGGGCAAAAATTGATTAAGTTTGCGGGTACCGTGCGGTAGCCCACACCCGTATTTCCGGACGGACTTGGACACGACATCCAACCCGTTAAGCGGACTTAGCTCGACCCGCGCCCGCTAGGGATGTCAATGGGTCGGGTGGTGGGTGGATGGATCCCCATTTCACCCGACCCACCATGGGTGACCCATTTCCCCACCCATCACCTCACCCATATCTACTTCACCCATATCCATCGGGTGATCGGGTGAAATGGGTGAAATATGGGTGAAATGTGGATGATTTTCCCTAAATGCATGTAATTGAATTCCAATCAATTTGGTACACAAAACAGTGTATAAAATATGATAATCTTACACATTTAAGTCTTAAATAAGTCTTAAACACATACCATAAGTCTTAAAAACATACAATAAGTCTTAAACAACACATGCCACAAGTCTTAAACACATATCATAAGTCTAAAACATAAGGAAAATAAGTAGTCCGACTTGAATGTGAATCGCCTTAATTGGATGAACATCAACCACTAGACCACTTACAGTGGAGCGAGGTTGAGATCTATGAGAGAGAGGGCTGCGAGTTTGAGCCGAGATCTGAGGGTTGCGACTTACGAGCTCGGAGCCTGAGAGGGAGGACTAGTGAGGATGAGGCGCATCGTCGGCGGAAACTGCTTGCTCGGGCCCTCGCCGGCGAGTGCGAATGTAGTCCGAGGAGGGAGGATTGAGCAAGTGTACAACATATAGAGAGAGACACGAGAGGGGCTGACGGGCTGTCGATGAAGGGAAGCTGGGAAGAGAAATTAGGGTTTACAAAGTTTATATATTTTTTTATATAAAATATATATTTTTTATATAAAATATACTCCCTCCGTTCCAAAATACATGGGTTTTGACTTTTCGGCACGTTTTTTAAAGAGCGAAAAAATATATAAAATATTATTTTTTTAATGAATTTTTTTACATAATTTGATACTTATTACTAATAAGTATTAAATTATATAAAAAAATTAATTAAAAAATAATATTTTATAGAGTTTTTCACTCCTTAAAAAACGTGCCGAAAACTAAAAACCCATGTATTTTGGAACGGAGGTAGTATATTTTATATGGATCGGGTCGGGTGGTGGGTGATGGGTCGGGTGGTGGATCGGGTGCGGGTGGAGAAAAACTTCACCCCACCCGACCCATCACCCATATCCACTTCACCAACATCCACTTCACCCACATCCACTTTTCACCCGCTTTTTTTCGGGTTTTCACCCACTTTTTCGGGTCGGGTAATTCGGATGCGGGTCGGGTGCGGATGAAATTGCCATCCCTAGCGCCCGCAACAACGGGACAAACTCTTGACAAAAACCCGGCATGCACCCGCGTTTGCCCGAGTCTGCTTTGAGATAACACATTACAACAGTGAAAGTGAACATCATGACAGCCAAGGTAACAGAAATTCATCAAAATCAAGTACACTTTTCTGCATCATGTGTTTGTAAGTGCACTGGCACTTACCCATCTGTGCACTTTTTTTAGAATGGTGGGTTTTTATGCCCGTGACCTCTCAGTACACCCCATTACAGTCCAAAAAGCAGAATCATTTTTTCCCACCAAATGCAACAAATCAAGCAAACCAACTCACCATATAAAATGTTTCAATTGGGAAATCCCAATTCCTCTCCATCACCACATTCTCAATCCCTTCCTTTCAAATCCCTCTCTCTCTTAAGTGCAACAACAATGACTAGATTACATGTTTTGCTTCTCCTTCTTCTCCTCTTCGGCGCGATCGGAATGATGCAATGCAATGGGAGGCACTTGAAGAGAAGAGGGAAAAGCATCCACACTAAACAGCTTGCAGTAAATATGACCCAAACCCATAATTCAGAAGAGCAATTCATGATGTGGGTCAAGTTTGTAGGTAGCCTCAAACACTCCATTTTCCAACCTGCCATGAATAAGGTGTTTCCCTCCCACACTCTCACTGTGAGTAAGAAGCCAATGAAAGGTGGGTTTAAAACAATCCAAGCTGCCATTGATTCTTTGCCTGCTCTTAATCTTGTTAGAGTCATCATCAAGGTTAAGTCCGGGACTTACACGTAAGTTTCCATTTCTTGATTATCAAGTTTGATCAGTTAGTTCTTGATTCTTGATTGTACTGATATGTTTGGTTTCCCAGTGAAAAAGTTAACATACCTCCATTTAAGTCCTTCATAACAATACAAGGGGATGGAGCTGAGACAACCATTGTACAATGGGGAGACACAGCCCTGACCATAGGGCCGGACGGGCATCCGATGGGGACATTCAATTCCGCTACTTTCGCAGTAAACTCGCCTTACTTCATAGCAAGAAACATCACATTCAAGGTATTTATAGCAATTCAGCACAACCTGATTTCCCCATGGCTTTCTTGAGGCTAAAAGCTTTTAGTTATGTGCAGAACACGACACCAGTTCCGGCACCAGGGGCAGCCGGGAAGCAGGCAGTTGCATTAAGGATTTCGGCAGACACTGCTTCCTTCTTTGGGTGTAAGTTCTTGGGAGCGCAGGACACGCTTTATGATCATCTGGGTAGGCATTATTACAGGGACTGTTATATTGAGGGCTCTGTTGATTTCATTTTTGGCAATGGACTCTCACTCTTTGAGGTCAGTTTCTGGTTTTCCTTCTCTCCTTGGTTATCAAATGCAGAGGATGATCAGGTGCTAGTTGCATTAAATGTTGTAGACTCAGAAAAAAGCAGCGAATTAATCTAATATCTTCGTTGCTTTTCAAAAAAAGAAAATAGACGAACAATCTAATATCTTCGTTGCTTTTCAAAAAAAGAAAATAGACGAACAGATCTTTGATCCGTTCGTTATTTTTTTAAAACTTTTTCCCAAATTTAAAATTTTTGAAAAAAATAATTATTGAACACGGGTCAAAATGTCAAATTGTGGGGCTTATGATCTATTTCGTCAAAGTGAATATAGCAACTGATCTAGGTGCATATAGCAACAATCTTATGAAATGCTGATGTGTTTGTTCTGCAGCTTAGTTGTTGAGTCTATAGAATTGTTTTTAATGCAAAAAAAATTTAGCCCAATTGGCTGGCAATTTTTTAGGGTTCTAGCTTCACAAAGCTCAAGGAATTTGTTTAGGCAAGGGCAACTAATACAGAATCTAAAAATTATAAATTATTTCATTTAGGGGGGATTAGGGTTAGGAAAAGGGGATAATATATACTTAATGAAAGGCACTTTAAGTGGTTGTTTTGTGACTTAAAACTGATAAACAAGAGCATAGCTAGCATCCAAATGCAAAGTGATAATGTAAGTACATGATGATGGGAAATAACAAAGCCAAGGCAAGACTATATATTGTCATGTCTTGAGAAAAAACTAGTCACCAAAATAAGCAGACATACAAAAGAGAATAACAACAACAATTGTATCCAATATTTACCGTTATTCGGCCATCAGCTATTTCTCTTGAACGCGATGTTTCAATGCCACACGTCGACCCCCTAGAGACTTGTCAAAATTGATGGCACATTTGTTTCTCATCTCTTGTCTGATTTCCTACAACTATATCCATTGTCTTCATGCTATTTCCTCCTTCTGTATGGTAACAGTTCTGATGTTCATTATCTCCTTAAACTTCAGGAAGGAATCAAAACTGACTATATATTCAAATAACATATTTTTGTCCCTAGCTATTCATCCCTTTATTCTAAGCACCTTTATAATAAAAAAAGACAAAAGTTAAAGCAAATTTCAAGTAGTCACATGTACATAGTAAATATGAAGGGTGATATGGATATGCAGTCAAAACAAGTAGAACATCCAAAAATGTTATGTTAACAGTTTTATACAGATTTTTTGTTACTTGATCTTGTTGTGTGCATCAATCTTGGTTGTGTTTGTGAGTAATGTGCTCAAAGGAATCATGTTTTACTTTGGACAGCGGTGTCATGTTCATGCTGTCGCTACACGCATGGGAGCCCTAACAGCGCAAGGGAGAACCAGCATGTTGGACGATACAGGCTTCTCATTCTTAAACTGCAAGGTAACGGGTTCAGGAGCGTTGTACCTAGGGAGAGCATGGGGTCCCTTCTCTAGGGTTGTCTTCGCCTACACCAACATGGACAACATTATCATCCCCAAGGGCTGGTACAACTGGGGTGATCCTCTACGCGAAATGTACGTTCTAGCTAGCATCCATTTTCTTGATCTCTCTTTTCTAGCTCAATTCTAGAGCCTCTGTTGCTAAATCCTTAAACCGGGCAAGGAAAAAGCAATTTGATTAACACCTACCTACCCTTCTTTTAGTTAAAAAGTGTGGTTTTTGGACATGACCAACAAATGTTTTCCCAACTACCACATGGATGATCTGTTCTTCCTGTCACCAACCTAGCTCAAACAGTGCCAAAAGTCTTACATTCTTAAGATTTTATTTACTTATATTTTTCTAAGTCAATTTAGTTTACATTTTGGTTTGATTAATGAGTTGTGTATTGAAAAATATAGGACTGTGTTTTACGGGCAATACAAGTGCACGGGACCAGGGGCTAGCTATGCAGGGAGGGTGGCATGGTCAAGGGAACTCACTGATGAAGAAGCCAAGCCCTTTCTATCACTTAGCTTCATCGATGGATCCGAGTGGATTAATATGTAATTTCACTTCTAGTAATTGGGAATGCTATACAAATTGAGAACAGATTCACTTGATCATATTCCTCTTAAGTTTCAACGAATGATATGCATATAGCAGTTTCAGATGCACTATGAACTGTGATTGCAGCATAAGGCAGAGGTTAATAACAAAACATACATCAGATCGATTAAGCTTTTTTTATGGCTATCTTGCACCACACATCAGATTTAGGAAGAAAAAGATATCAAAAAACCAAAGGCTAATGAAATCATTATTGCTGCAACCTCAAATAAATTGGAGATGATGGCAAATTTTATATTACATGTTCAATCTAAGCTGCCAACATGATATCCTTTGACAGCCTTTATATGAGAACTTGTATGCTGATGATTAATTTCTCTCTGGGCACAAGGGTGCGTGGAGTCATACTGAAATTGGTTCAAAGCAGTACAAATTGGTGAAGAGAGTAAAAAATGTGAAGGAAGCTTTGAAACCATGGGATAAGGCTCGCTTTCCGGAATTACAGAATCAGATCAAGCTGAATAAAGGTGTTCTTCATGAACTCCAAATCAGAAGTCGAACTAAGAAAGGCAATGAGGTGCTGGATGAACAGATTGCATCGGCTGAGAGTGAGTTAAGGAACAATGGTGGTTCGCCTGATAAGCTTAACTTCCCAAAAAGAAAAGCTCCATTGGCTCACCATGGGTGAGGAAACTTCTTCGCTGTTTTACAGAAATGTAAAAGAAAGGCAGGCCAGAGATACTTGTGAAGCTGTAAGGGAGATATTCCGGAATGGTAAAGTCCTCAAGCAGCTGAACAACACATTTATATCCCTCTTAGTCATACTGAAAGTCTCCAATCCCACCTATGTGAAAGACTTGAGACCGATATCATGTTGTAACACAGTGATGAAGGTGGTAACGAAGCTAATTACGGGGAGAATAAAGGGTGATCTGACTGGCACAGTCAAGGTGCATTTATACCGGGACGCTCTATAGCACACAATCGTGCGGTTTGTGTTTGGATGGAAGTGAGATTTGGGTTCTGAGGGTTTGCTTGGGTTTTGAAGAGAGGAGTGAGGGCTGCAGAAAATCACAAGAGTGGTGGGGTGAGTGTTGAGCCACATGATGATGATCAGCTGAGCATGAGTGAGGATCCATGATGTATCTAGACCTTTGATGTATAGGATCATTTCTCTCGTAACAGATTCCACTCTCCCTTTCTCTATATAAGGAGAGGTGGGAAAACTGTAACAACTTACTCCAATCAATGATCATTTTCGTCTTCATCAAACTCGTTCTCTCCCTCTGTTACGAGCTGAAATGGTGTCGATTGATCACAAATTGACAGTTAACTCAGAAGGCTTTAGCACCCAGGACTCCAGGAGCCCGACCTCTGACAGGATGTCTAACGTGTACTTTCGTTGGCAAAGAAAAAGACCCTTCTCAGACCGAGCAATTTCAATGCCAATGAAGTACTTGAGAGGACCCATATCCTTCATATGAAAGACAGAGCTCAATTTGGTTTTGAGGCGAGCAATCTCGGTTGAATCACTATCAACAGTGATCAAGTCACACACGCCAATCAACATCATCGTAGTACGGTCCTGCAAAACACATACTTTGTCAGTGCCGCTGACACAACAATTGTGTTGATGGAGCAAAGTCAGAAGAGATATAAGATTGCATTTGAGACGAGCGACAAGGAGCACATCAGTTAACCGTAAGTAATCACTTAAAACAAGTGTCCCTGCCTGTGTAGCTGTATCAACCAGACCATCCGGCGAAACAATAGAGGATGGAGTAACATCCTTGAGATCAATAAGCATAGAGCGATCACCCGCCATATGAAACGAGGCGCCCGAATCAAGTATCCAGGGGGAACAAATCTTACCGTTCAAGTGGTCAGTCGAACCAGATGCGGGTGATTGGAATAGAGAGACAAGGGTAGACCACTGTGAATCTGACAAGCCGGGAAAGGCAGAGCGGTCAGCGTCAGACAAGGAAGACGATGACTGGCCGACACGATCCTGAGGAGTGTGAGCGGCGTTGGCTAGGCCGGACTGAGGGCGCCCACGACCACGACCAGCGTTGTCAGGAGCACGGCTAGCAAGAGCGTCTGAAGCAGGGCAATCTCGAGGTCCAGTGGCCCACCAATCAGGGTAGCCGATGAGCTTGAAGCAGGAACTCACGGCGTGACCAAGCTGGCCACAGTGAGTACAAGTGGGGCGATTGGTACCGCGCCCTTCAAAACACTGATCGCGAGAGGGCTGGTCACGATTCCCTGTAGATCGATCATGAGAAGACTAGTCCTAATCGCGACGAGATTGATCACGAGGATGAGGGCCTAATCTCTGTCTCTGAGCAGCAAACACATCACCATAAGGGCGAGCATCCCGGTTCTTGGAAGCGGCTAACTGAGCCTCCTCACGGGTCAAGGTTTGATAAACAACGTTCAAAGAGGGTAGCGAGTTGTTGGCGAGAAGAGACGAATGAACGATAGCAAATTCATCATCAAGACCCATCAAAAACTGATGAATCTTCTCCTCCTCGCGTTCCTTGAGCAAATTGGTGCGCCAATTACAGGTGCAAATGCCGCAAGTAGCACACCCACGAACAGTAGAGAAACTAGCAAGTTCATCCCAACTTTGTTTAAGAACACCAAACTACCAAAGTAGACAGCAATTGATCAATCGGATTGAGTGGCTCGAGACAATTGCGCCTTGAGTTGATGAATACACGGGCCATTGCCAACCGAGAATCGTTGGGTAATATCATCCCACAATTCCTTGGCAGTCTCAAAGTAGGTAAGAGAGAGAGAGACGAAGCGAGGCGTCAATGGACTGTAAGATCCAGCCGATGACCATGGAGTTCACAGCGCGTCACCTGCGAACCTCAGTAGAATCGGTGGGTTTTTGCAGCGATCTATCAATGAATTCGAATTTGTTTTTCGCATAGAGAGCATTGCGAAAACAAATTGCCCATTCAGGGTAGTAGTCACCCTCGAATGTAACGACACATACATTCATGCCCGGATGATCCGAAGGATGCAAGTAGTACGGGGAGGTGGTGTCGACGAGGGCCTTCTTTGCAGCCTCAACAGCGGCGGCCTGGGTGGCATCGGACTGGTTGTCAGATATGGCGGAAGCAATGAGCAGTTAGGGTAGGGGAAGCGCGGCTAGGACGGCGGCTCCATGAGATTTTTTTTTAATTTAGGTTAAAACTTGCTCTGATACCATGAGAAATATTGGATAGTGGGAAAAAGACTTGATCTTTCTTCTCATTTATAAGGTGTATATATAATACAATTTATAAGATAAGATAAAGATAGTCTAGAATCATACATGATCAACTAGTATCTATATATCTACACATAAAATATTTCAACAGAGCTGTTGAAATCGGTTGAGGGGAAGGGAGGGCCAACCTTTTCCCAAGATAAGTGAAGCAACAAGTGTGGGGATGGGAGGTGGGTGTTTGCTCAAAAGAGAGTGAAAAAGAGCTGGAGGAAGAGGGTTAAAATCTGTGCAACGAGGGAGGAAGAAGACAAGGTGAAAAGTGGTCCCAAAATCAAATTTGAAATGCCCGAAAGCCGCTCTCTCGACCTTGTGTCGATTCAATCTGAAATAAACTTTGAAAATCCGATATAGTAATAAAATCCAAAAAATATTTCCAAGTTCCGGAATAAGGAAGTAGAATAAATCTATTTTCAAATCAAAATTTCAAAATTATGCCAGAATCCACTTGAAAGAATTAATATAAGGTTATTTGATCGAAGACGGAGATTTTCTAAATTTTCCGAATCTTTAGAATTTAAATCAAATCTAAATCGATATTAAGTCGGAATTAAATCTAATTTATAAAATAATATTTTAAAACTTCCAAGTCTTTACATGGGCTTTTTTTGCCTCTAGTGGTCTTCTCACCATGTTGGCTTAGTCCGTACGTCTTCCGCGGCGGTCCTTGGGCGGCGGTGGTTCTGGGTTGGTATGGGTCGTGTGCCCTCTTCGGGTTTACCCTCCTCGATCTATACCTTTGCCTTCCTCGGTCTGGTGCCCTTTTCCTTCGGGCGCCTGAATCGCTGTTAACTTCGGCCTCGATTGCTGACTTCACTTTCCTCCTGTTGGGTTTGCTTTTAAAAAAAAGTTTGACTCGAACTCATCCATTTACTAAACGAATCAAATATGAGCACATTTGAAAACTCAATTTAAACCGTAATTCAGCTTAATTAAAGCTTGAATAGTTCAATTTTGCAAGATGAATTTCTATTAAATATTACTCCCTCCGTCTCAAAATTTAAGTCGTTTTAGGATTGACACAAGTTTTAATAAAATACTTATCTCTCAATCAACATCATCATTCCACTAATTTTTTCATAAATTTTATTGTTTTTTAATATCCGCTGCATTGTTTAACCAATCAAAATATTTAAGAAAGTCAACAACACACAAATTGATATAAATCATTACTATTTCCTATCCAGAAAATCTAAAATGATACTCCGTATTGATATGTGAATATCGAATAGATTCAAGATTGAGATGCGAGTTCGAAGAGTTTAAAGCGAGATTAAACAATGCAGAAGCGTAAACGACACACTGGTTTTTACGAGGTTCGGATATAAGATTCTATGTCCTCGGGGCCTCAAGAGGCAGCCTTAATCCACTATATCAAGAAGATTACAAAACAGGGGTGAGTTTATGCGTACAAGGAAGATCTAAGCAAACAAGAACATAAAGCATAGAACAAACGACAAAGGGAAGAAGAACCCTCCCTTTGAGACCAAAGATCTCGAAGATACAGATTCGAGATCCAAGGCCGGGAAACCCAGGACACAGAAGCATAGAACAAACGACAAAGGGAAGAACAACACTCCCTTTGAGATCGAAGATCTCGAAGATATAGATTTGAGATCCAAGGTCGGGAAACCCATGACACAGAAGCTAGTGACGCCGGAGAAGCCTTCGTCTTCCTTTCACCAAAAGGAGAGCCGGAGAAGAAGACCTTCACCGGAGGAATCAACGACCACAACGCGAAAGGAGAAACCCTAGATCGACATAGCGCTCTCTCTCTCTCTCTCTCTCTCTCTCTCTTTGGAATACCCGGAAACGCTATCTCTCTTTCTTTCATCGAAAAGGACTTGTGGGTAGTACCCATAAAATAGGTTCTCGGTTCGAACCCTGGAATGACCGCTCTTTATTTACCTATTCAAGGAATACTTAGAGACGCTCTTCAGAGAATGAGACTTTAAGTGAACAAGATCCCTTTTATAGGCACCACAAGGGAACACTAAGTGAAGCTCTGCGTTTCTGCGTTTTGAGCAAGATCCCTTTTATAGGCACCACAAGGGAACCCTAAGTGAAGCTCTGCGTTTTGACCAAGAGGAGAGGTTCAACTCTCGCATCAGGCTAGCTTCATAGTCCATGAGCCAGTAGTTACATATTAGGTTGGGCTGAGCATCTTGGCATCTAGCTTGGTTAGGAGATCAAGCCCAATGAGCTCAATCCGATCCCGTCCAAGCTAGTTAAACTCCCAAGTACCTCAAGCCTGTACCATATTTATATCTACTTATCTACACGTTCTAAGCTATGATATGAAATGTTACACTTATATTTGAATTTGGTAAATAAAGAGCGGTCGTCCGAGGTTCGAAACGGAGACCTATAGGTACTACCTATAAATCCTTTCAGGTGAGCCATTTCGAAATGGTTTAAAAGACTTAGGAGAAATATACATAATCTCAACACATATCTATTTTGATACAAGAATAAAGGGCTAAAACGACTTTAAATTTCGAGACGGATGGAAGTATATCGACTCAAACTCGTTGAAACGCATATTTTCAAGTTTAAATTAGGTTTAGTCTAAACTGGATTCATTTCTAATCGACATTGATCGAATAACAGCCCTACGAGCACAATGATTGAATTGATTGATTGAGGCACTTTCCAACTGTATGATGGATAGAGCAGAATATTTATTTGCAACACAACGAGGGCCACCTTCCCTTATTTGGACTGTTAGTTGGATTGATTAGGAAACAAAGAGGATTGATGGTCGCGCCTTTGTTTCTCAGACAGTTTCGCTTTTTTTTCTGAAATCGGAGAGGGGATAACTTCATGACGAGGAACAACGGCGATGGGGAGAGCTCCCAATCGCAGCCCCTCACTTCGTCGCCCCCGCCGTTGGAGCGGCGTTCGCCTTCCGGCGGGAGGCTCCGTTCGAGATTCGACGCCTTCTTGGTCACCTGCAAATGCTTCAGCTTCATCACCGCTTTGGCCGCCATTTTCTGTATCGCTGTCAACGTTTACTCCGCCGTCCGATCCTTCAAGAATGGATCTGATGTAATCTCTCTCTTTCTCTGTCCTTAAATTTGCAGCAATCTGTCTGGAATCTTCACGTTTTGTCAATTTTGTCTGTTGATGTTTTCCGATCCTTTGCAATTCGCAGGTGTTCGACGGGATTTTCCGGTGTTACGCTGTCATTGTAGCTGTTTTCGTGGTTCTCGCTGAGACGGAATGGGGCCTCATTTTCAAGTTCTGGAAGGTTCGACTGCCCTCTCATTAATCTCATTTTCTCTAATTGCCTGTTTGTTGAATTTCCCAATTTCCAGTTGCCCATTCTCCTATTGCCGGCTTGTTGAATTTCCCAATTGGCTTACTGCTGTGAATTTCCCCTTTTCAAGTACACTGCTATTTGCAAGCTTGTTTCTTTCCAAATGAATGTCTGTTTTTGCCCTCAAATCAATTGTTATATGGCTATATGCACACTGCTGAACTGTTTGCTTTCTCCTCTAACGATCCTCCACCTCTCCTCACAAAAATTATAAAATATAAACCACTCTTGCAACGATTATACATGCCACCTTAACTTTCTTATCATTTCTATGGTATTCCTGATGCACCAGTTCTTCCAGTCTTTTGGGCCTCTGCTTTATGTTGAATTTGAGACCGCCACAGTGCATATTCAGCATTTCAGTCATTCTAATAAATAGCCATTGGATTAGCTTCTATCCCTAAATGAATGTTTACCAAACTTGCTTGATGAGCTAGGTTTCCTTTTGGAATCAGGTTCTTCCTTGAATTGGTAAATAAAGAGCGGCCATTCCGGGGTTCGAATCAGGTTCTTCCACAAACGCATGTGTGACATTGTGTTTCTTTGAAGTCTATGGACCTGAAATGTCATGCTGAGTTTCCAATTCATGACTTATTCAGACATTTCACGCAGAACTCAGCCTCAGATTTTCTCCTTGCTGAATGCTGATGGATAGAGTGATAAACATTGCCTTGTATCTCTTTAGCCTTTAGCTATCACTTCACATTCCCTCTTAGGTCAAAGGTATTATCTGTAACAAATGAGCCTCAACCAGCTGCACTATGGTGTCACCTTTTGTTCTAATAGATTTTTTGACCTCATGAAAGCAATTACCCGTTTCATCAAAAGTAGCAGTTTCTTGTTGCTGGAGGTAAAAGCCGGAAGAGAGAATGTAATAAGGAAGTGAAATAATATTGTTGAACTTGAAACTCTCATGTTTAAAATATCACCTAGTTGCCCACCAGTGGAGTAACATGTAGGGCTCAAATTTAAATGCCAATACTGGTAGTTAGATAGTCAATCACTCAATCATAACATTGGAAATCGTAATGCTGCACTTAATGTTTGGGCAGGTGATGCCACATCACTCTGTTCAGTGGGCTTATTTGGCATTCCAAGATGTGTAGTTCTCCTAGGTGATGAACACTGAGAATAATGAATTCTCGAGACTTAATTAATCGAATCATACTTTTCCACTCAATTTCCTTATATGGGCAGATGTTAGATTTTTCTTGGGGTGGATGTAGGCATTAGGTTTAAATCATCAAATATTTCTCATTCTTTCATTATTTTTAACTTTCTTTGACTACTTCACTGAGCACTTGTACTGCTTTATACCAGTAAAAGATATACTCTACTTACCATTCTGTTTGCCTTGAATTTTTGTGTTATCATTCATATCTTAGATTGATGAACGGTCCTTGTATTCGTAAATTGCAGATTCTGGAGTATTGGGTTGGTAGAGGCATGCTACAAATCTTGTACGTATACTTGTTGCAATGAAACATCTTAATATATAATGTTCTAGTTGGTTTAAGTTCAGTTTGTCCTGCGCTGGCGATTTGGGTAACCCTTAATTCATCATTTTATCTCACATCTTAATTTGATATAGAGTAGGTTTCTTAAGGGG
The DNA here is from genome assembly GCA_963922045.1 of Persicaria maculosa. Classification (NCBI taxonomy): domain Eukaryota; kingdom Viridiplantae; phylum Streptophyta; class Magnoliopsida; order Caryophyllales; family Polygonaceae; genus Persicaria; species Persicaria maculosa. The sequence continues at coordinate 20,522,749 of OY998259.1, read as the reverse complement.
AGGAAATATTTAGTTTAGAGATGGTACAAGATGTACAAGGTCCCATATTTACTAAGAAAGTAAGAAAGTTTGGTTAGGAAAAAGTATCTTATCTTACATGATACCACATTTGCATAATTTCTCTTGAAAAGGTAACAAGTGAAACCAATGCAGACAGTACAAAAGTTAATCAAACATTAGTTGAAAACTAGAACAAAGTCAACAAACAAATGCTTTTCCTGGTAGGACTTTTGATATTACTACAAAGTCAACAAACTAGAACAAAGTATCTAGGTGACATTTTCGAAATTGTCAAGGTTCTTTCCTCTTCCGGAGCCATAGGGCTTACAATGATGTATAAAGAAACTACAGATAGGACAACAACAACTTTCCATAATGAGATACAGATACTAGGACTTATGAGTATTGATTGACCAAGACAGAGAAGATGTAAGATGTTTAATGGAAAGCATGGTTACTAATGGTGGAACCACCTCTTCAAAAATTTGAATAAAATGAATTATGATGCCATTTCCTTTATATTTTGCTGTAGTAAGAGAGAGTTTAGACTCAACATTTACTGGTACTAGCATCTTGTTGTTTTTCCACTTGACAGCTGTTTTTTTTTGTTGCCAAGTATGCTTTTAGACCTTTAGCCATAATATAGAGATATGCATTAATCAACTTTTGTTTATCACAATCCTGTTTTTTCTTGATTCTGTTACATGAACTCACACTCTATTTTCCTCAGTGTTGCTGTCATGACCAGGGCATTTCCTGATTATTCTGGAGAAGAAGAGACCCTTGTCCTTTTGCAGAATATAGCATGCTATTTGTTGCTTGCTTGTGGTGTTGTGTACATTATATCGGTAAGATGAAATGGATGACACACATGATGATTATGCATATCCCTGAAATTACTCTACCCAGGTGCCATGATGTATATGACTTGACTATTATAGTAGTAAATACGGGAACGATTTTTAGATCTCTTTTAAGGTGTTTGAGGGGACTTGGCATCCTGTTGGTTCTTTGACTAGTGACTATTCTGTTGACGAATCAAGTGCTTATTAGGGGTAGCTTTAAAATTCATAATAGCATTAGCATGACAAACTTCTAGCAAATGTTATTTGCTGTTTGCGATAATTTGTTTTATGATTTTATCATTGGCAATGCAATGTAACTAGAATATAGTTTGATTACCTTTGGCGGAAACTGTTTGTATACAGTGACTGTTTACTTAAGTAACATATGTGCCATGACGAGTATGAATTATCCAATTTGGAGTCTTGGAGTTCCTGAACAATTATCAATTTATCATTAACTAGAGTTTTGGAACTACTATTGTAATTAGATCATATTTTTTTAAAATATATTTTATTTTTTGAAATATTATTTTGAAATGATATAAAACTATGAATGATGCATCGGCATAGAACTTTCTTACTTATAAATAACCTATGGCTGCAGGGAATTCTGTGTATGGGTGTCGTCAAGCGTGCTCGTCAAAAGAAAGCGATTACAAGGGATCAAGCAATTAATGATCTCGAGGTATTAGGCTATGATCCTATCATGTAGTTATAGTTATTTCTTCTGTTTTGCATATCAATCACAAGTACAAATTCAGAAATAATATAAGCTTGTAAAGCTGCAAATTTGAACTAGGATAACTGCCATTTGTAATTTGTTTTGACATTTTCCATTTGTCAGTTCAAATTTGCATCTGATGAAATAGAGTTTATAGATTCATCTGAGATCGAAATTGTACTGTACCTATAATCAACCGATTTTTGTTGCTCTGTGCAGGAGCTAGAAAGGAGGCGGCAGGAACTTGAAGCCATGCTAGGTGAGAATGCTGCGTGAAGCAAACCTACAGAAACTCTTGAGGTGTGACATTGCCGCCACACGATGAATGAATGTCCGATAGCAAGGAGAATCCAATCTTGGATACCCATCGCTTGCTTAGATTCCGTGTGTAAATCCTTGTAACGTTTTAACATTTTTTTCCTCGCAAAATGAGTTTGTAGCTGTTGTGTGGTCCGTGGAGAGTGAATCGATTCTGTTATTTATCCAGGTGAACAAAATTGTTGAGCTCATAGAGACTATGGAGTCGTAAACATTGAGTGATTGACTGTGAGCTCTACAGGTTCTTTTCTTTGTGTCCATATCGAACGGAGATGTTGTGTATTGGGATAGTAGTATGTATACTATGTAACATTGGGCGTTGTAGAATGAAGGTTTTTCTAATGTGTTATTTGGAAGCATAAAAATGGTCATGCGTGGGCATTTTAAAGAAAATCTAATTTACAGACGATTTTTTTGAACTTTTCAAAATTACTAGCGGCTTTGTGAAATTTACCCTAATATAAGGGTATAAAGTATAAACTTTCCCCTCTCTGTTTGGAAATTTCAAAAGTGCCTCCTGCTCCAACGTTCAACCTCGTTGCTTCAAGCCCCTCTCCTTCACCTGCAGTACTCCTCTCATCCCATCTGTGACGTCCTCCCGCCTCTCCCTCTCTCCAGGTACTCTCTCGATCTCTCATTCACTGTCAATTCCTGTAATTGCGTTTCCGGCGAACCCTAATTTCATGATTCATCAATCGCTGGCTCGGAATTCAGTGAAGAAATCATCCACGATTTCTGCGTTTTTATGCAATGTGTTAATTTGGTAGTTAAATCCGCTTTCTGCTGCTACTAACAAAGCTCTTGATCTTAGATTTGAGCTTTTCCGTGTCTTAGGCCAGCTAAAGTTTTTGAATTAGGGTTATTTTACTCAGCGGCTTCCTTCGTGTGTCTTGTTCAATTCTGATCCAGTCTATTGCAGACCTTGGATTAGTATCTGTCATGCTTTAATCGCTAACTAATCTAATCGATTCATTGTCAGCTGGACTAGTGCGATCAATTGCGCTGTAACATTTGCTTGGTGTTCAACTTATGAAGTGGATGTGTTTTCACCTGGAATCGGAAATTGTAGAATGTCCTTAATTTAGTCTACTTTGCAGTAATCTATACGAAATACCTCTTCTTTAAACATTTTTAATGATTGTTACTGCCAAAGCGAGGTATATTTCTACAATTTAATGTTTGTAAACCATTGGTGTGTATTGGAACTTCAATATCGAAATCTGTTTTTAAGATTTTGTGCAATTTATTTTGACCTTTTTTTGTGTGTTTACTGTTTTTATTCATGTCTTAATGGAGCTTGTCTGAATCATGCACTTCTACAAGGCATCCTCCAGTGAGAGTAGGGTTTTTGATGGGTGCATTGCTGATGTATAAATATTATGTGATGTTTGAAGGCAACACTACTGGATTTCAGAAAGTTGTATAGAATCATTGCGACATAGCATGCTTTCCAATCCCTAGTAGGAGAGGCAAGTATCAAGAAAAGCGTTATAGCCTATAGGTAGGAATAGGAACTCCATGTATTGTTTTGAGATGCTTTGAGAAATTGAGATCATAGTTTTGTGAATTTGAGGCTGTCTTTTGTCCCAAAAAACTTATAGTCAATTTCATCCTTATGTACCTTCGATTTTAATATGATTTCATTTTTAATCCCAGTTCGTCCTTTATGTTCAGGTTGGGCATTAAGACCAAGGCTACTTACCTCATCTGATAAAAGGAAAGTACAATGGATAGTGTGTGTAAAGAGCTGCATGAAGTGAAATTGGAGATGGATAAGATCAAGGATGAGTATCAAATCAAAACAGAGCTCTTGGAGGGTTTGGTAAAAGCTAATGATGATCAAGTTGTTAGATATCAAGATGTGAAGTTGCAGATGGAAAAACTGGCTCAGGAGTTGAGCACAAAAGCGGAAGAGATGGCACAGGCCAGGCATCTCTATGAAGATGCAACGTATAGGCTGCAAGAAACTAATCCATCATTTAACCGTGGAAGCTTGGTCAATGAGAAAATCCACGTCGATTGTAGAGACAAGGTACAAAAACTTGAAGGGGAAAATAGAAAGTTGGTTTCAGCTTTGGATGACGCTACTTTGAAGACGTGGGGATTGGAGAGGCAACTTTATGCGTGCTGTGAGGAGGTTGCAGGTCTTAAAATGCTTGTATTAGGTTCACAAAGGAAGTGCTCAGAAGCGGAACTGAAGATTGAACTGGAGAAAGCACTAAGAAATAGAGATGATACAATATTAAAACTGGAGAAGGAGCACTTGGAAATTCAAGATCGGCTGAAATGGAAGACAGAACAGTTTGAACATCTTGAAGAAGCTCATAAGTTGCTTCAGGAGCAGTTTCAATCAATTAAGCAGGAGCAGGCATCAGAAAAAATGGGACTCTTGCAAGAGATATCTTCACTGCAAATCAGCTTAGAAACTCGAGTTAGAATGTATGAAAGACTCTATACTGAATCAAAGATAAGCAATCAAGCTTTGGCCAATGAAGAAAGTAAGAGGAAGGCATTAGAGATTCAGCTGTCCGAGTCCAAATTGTGCTTTGAGAATGTTTTGTCAGAGTTCAACGAAGCGAACTCAAAGATAGAAAACTTGAGCAAGGAAAGAGACGTGGCAGTAACAGCTTCAAAGGCAACAGGTATGATACATGTCCATGTTAAGGACCTGGAATGCATGGTTTCTCACCTTGAGCAAGAGAACAAAGAACTCCTCCATTCTGTCAAAGAGTTTCAAGACGCCCAGATTCACAAGAAGAAACTTGATTCTTCCCATCAAAAACTGCGTGACAAATTTAGGGATTTGGAGCAGACCCATATTTGTTGTTCACTGATTTTGGAAGAAAGAGAAGCTGAGTGGAACATGGCAATGGAGAAGATGATAGGACAGATGACCAGATGTGAGTCTGATTTACGGAGTAAAACTGAAGAAATTAACCAGCTCAAAATGCAATTGGACAGTTCTCAATCTTCTGTTGATATTTCAGGCGAGGAAATGTCAATAGTACTTATGGTTCTAAAGTCAGAGTTTTCTGAAGTTTACTCTAAAATGGTGGATTCGAAGGTTGAAGCGCTCAATGAGCTAGACAAGTGTAAGAAAATGCTTGAGCAGTCATCAATTCGTCAACATTGTTTAAAAGAACATGCTACTCTGATGGAAGCTTCTGCTGTGGAGATGAGAGATGCGGCAGTTGATCTTCAAAAAGAGAAGGCTCAGCTAGAGCAGGAGTGCCAGAGAAGGGGCTCGTTAGTTTCTGCATTGGAGAAAGAATCTGCTGATTTGCGCGCAAAAACAGTGCACATCGAGGAATCACTGCTTCATTCACAAAATAGAGGTAAACAGCTACAAGCCTTGCTAGATCACAAAACACTGGAGATGAACACTTTGAAGGATGACATCGTGAACGTACAAGACATGTACAAGAAGGTGAAAGAGGAGCACGAGTTGGCAAAGCGAGCACTAGCAGAAGACATCAGGAAACTATCTCGTGAAAGGGAGTCTTTAATTGCTTATATCGAAGGAGGCTGTGAACGTGTTGGAGCCTTTCACGAAGATGATGCAAAGCTGATCAGCATGTTGGATAAGATGTGGAGGCATTGCGAAGAGGGTGCTGTCGTACCCAATGAAGTCAGTGACAGTGCAAAGGATGACAGCTTCTCCAACAAAGGGAAAGATTACATCAAAGGAAATCTTGACAGAAGATGTCCATTAAGGGAACTAAACCAGTGAAGTTGTGCTGTCACTATTTTAGTTTTGGAATCTTACAAAGGTGTTCACTTGCAGGCTTTTCAACCTTACAGGTTGATTTCAATCTGTGACCTTTGTTTGTTCTTTTGAGGCTGTCTAAAAGATGCAAGAAAATTGCTGTGATCTTATATTGGCCTCTTTTAATAGGAGGATGATACATTTACACTTAGTGTAAAAGTGAACTTTTACACTATCAATTAAATTTCGACACGTGGCATGTTAAAAAAAAAGTCATTATCTCCCTTTTTTCCTTAAAGGCATTCTTCCCCAGTAATTACTAATTAGTACTCTGTAATTACTTTGAAAATCAAAATCCATTGTTGGCGTCTCTTTCTCTTCCCTAATTGACATGACAAATCAAGTTGGAGATGGAGAAAGGTTGGTTTAGTTGATGTTCATCTTCTACATCTTTAATTTAATAGAACAAGAGCAACAACAATGGTGACCAAACCACCGTCAATCGATCGACACTAGTTGATGCAAAGTCACTATCGCCGATTCCAATCGATTCCACCGTGATCTCCAGAACATCCTCCCCCCCCACCCCCCCTGAATCATCTCCTCCCGAATCATCTCCACCTCCTACTCAACTGCAATCTCCGTCTTCATGCTCCTCCGCGCGCGGCGACGATGGCCGGATCTACCTGCGTTGAGTCTCGCTATTGCTATCTACTCCACTGATTCAGAAGGAGGAGGTCTCCAAGACTACAACTCTTTAATTTTCTTCTTTCTTCCTCTTCGTTAATTAGTTTTTCTGTAAAAAAAAATCTGGGTTGGGTTGAGATTACAGGAAGATGAATAGGGGGTGAAATGGTGTACTTGTGCAAGTTTTATGATGATTGCAATTTGAAAATAGAAAAAAATAATGGAAGTTTGATTAGATCTGAGAGTGGAACTGGAAACGGGGAAGAAATTGGATAAGGGGAAGAAGACGAACAACTCTACGAAATTGGATAAGGGGAAGAAGATGAACAGCCCAATATTAATTGCTTTTAATTTTTTTCCCATTTTTTCATGCCACATGTCAGGTTAGTATTGGAAGTGTAAATTATACAGTTTTACACTAGGTGTAAACCTACACTTTTCCCTTTTAATATTACAAAACTGGCCCAATTTGGTATTGCTGCATGTGTTTGTGTGTTTTGACATGAAACTGAGGCAGTGAGGTTGTCTCTAGAGAATTGCATCTGCTCTCATAGGCTATTTTTTTTTTCAATACTTTACTGTTGAGTTGTGTGCTTAATTTGTTTGTTTTTGTTTTGTTTTCTCTCTCTCTCTATCTCTTTTGTTATAATGTAAGGTCAAATCTTTGTAACTTATTTTCAAGTTGGATGCTTCATAGCTGCAGTGTAAGCAACTTGACTTCAAAATTGAAAATCAATCTTCGTAACTTACGATCGGGATTCGAAAGTTGTTTGTGTATATATTTATTATAATACTAGACAAGAAGCATTTTTTTTTTTAAAAAGAAATTGTGTTTATATACTGCACAAGAAGAATTCTTTTAAATATTATAGAAAAAACAATAAAATGGTTATTTAAATATAGCCTAAAAAACAAGAAGATTTACTAGTATTGAAATAAAACATTAAATTTGTTATTATAATATGTCATTTTTATTGAAATCATTGAGAAGGACATAATTATAACAAAAATAATATTAAAAAAAAAGGATATTGAGGTTTGAATTCCAAACCTTTAACTTCTCCTCTCACTCGACCAACTAAGTCAGAAAACTTTCTTATTTTTGCTATAAAATACTAAATATTTTTTAAAAAGTTAAAAAGAAGTTTTTTATGACAAAACTAAATAAAATAATCCAACATTTAGAGAAGTGTTAAAAAATATCTCCACCTTTCAACGGTAAGAAACATAATCCAATATTTGAAAGAGACGGTAACAAAATATCTCAATTTTTTTTCAACTATAAATCTAAGCAAAAACGATGACATCTGATTGGCAAAATTAAGGTTGGGTTATTTAATTATTTTCGTCTTTTTTTCCCATTCAAGTAGTGTTGAAACACAACAATTTCGGAGTGGTTCAACCGGAAAATAGTTGCGAGTAGTATCCAAAGGTCCCCGATTTGAACACCGGATGCCCGCTCTTTATTTACCAAATTTAAGGGGTGTTGAGACACTTCTGATCACCCCAATTTCACCCCTATTCATGGTTGACTTGTTTTTTAGCCATTAAGTTTATAAAAATGTTAGGTTGATTGAACAATTTGTTGTCATTATAATGATTCTTGATTCGTCTTAGAATTGTACTCTGAATTCTTTTATGCAGTTTTTGGAGTTCATTTGGTTAGTCCTACACATTCCGTAAAGTACAAAATTCCATTAAGTAGTTATCAATCAATGAGGTTTTTTTTTTTGAATTAAAAGAGTAAAATTGATATGGAAAACTTGGAACTGCACATCATAATAGGATGAGTAAGATCTACTAAATCTTATATTTTTATATTTTATTTTTGTTAAGAAAAATCTTCCATTTAAAGAATAAGAGTAAAATGTCCATGTTTAATCAAATGAAATATCAAATTGCAGTAATTAAGTTTATGACAATTTATTTTCAATAACAACAAATCTCACTCATTGCTCCCATCACACTGCTGCTTGTGTGACCTGGGGGAAGAAGACATAGATCATCTATTACTACAATGTCCGATCACAAAGGAGATCTTTAGTAAATATGAAATATATGACTGGGGAGTCTTTCTTCGGATTAAGGGATTCCTCGTCCTCAACAACAAATATTGAACAAATAAGAAAAAACAATACACATTTTGAACATATATGTATAATCTGGCAAATAATATGAGAAGCTAGAAACTCCATCATATTTAAAGGTAATAAGTTGGAAAATATAGACACTTTAGTTAGAAAGGCAATAAAATGTATTACTGAGTGGGAGGAAGCACAACACAAGAACACAAGCAAAACATTGAATTCAATCTAATATAACCATTAGGCTTAACTCACATTTATGTACTAACTATCTATATATCTATATATCTATATATATAACCTTAATTTAAAAGACTTTGCTTACGTGTCAATCTTAGAGGAGTTTTAGGAATATTGACCAATTATGTTTTTTTCCTTGATTTTTTTATTTTCCTTTTCTCTTTTTTTCCATTAATTTTTTTTAATCCTCCATTCTCTTTTTATTCTTAACATATTTACTAACAATTGGGCTTAATTCAAAACATTGAATTCAATATAATATAACCATTAGGCTTAACTCACATTTATGTACTAACTATTGAGCTTAATTCAAAACATTGAATATAATTATTAGTTGTGACACATCACATTTAAATGCATGATTCAGATTTCAAAATTTCTAAAAAAGTTACAATGATATTGATATTATTATTACTGGGTGATTTACAATATCTACACTTATGTATTATACTTTAGACGAGATATAAAAAAATTATTTCAGAATTATAAGATACATTTATGGTAAAGTTTTTTTTTATCTTAACTTTTATTAGTATTTTATAATATATTTATATATATTATTAATATTTTAGTTTTAAAAAACCGCGCCATGGCGCGGGAATTTTACTAGTTGTATATTAAATTTATATTAATAAAAACAATTACACTTTATTTTTTATTTATTTACAAGGAAATAAATTTTACCACAAAAGATTTACATCCAGAAACTAGACAACACCACAAGAGAGATAAAAAGAACAAACAGAGAAATTATCAAATCTAAATTTTACCACAAAAGATTTACACCCAGAAACTAGACAACACCACAAGAGAGATAAAAAGAACAAACAGAGAAATTATCAAATCTAAAGGGTTCTGTTATGCACACGGTCATTTTATCGCCATCGGCACGGTGCTGATGCCGAATGCCAGAGCCGATAATACTTTTACCTATGCCGACTTCCGAGACCGGCAAACCCGGACTGAGCTCTGCAGACCTAGATCGACACCGATTGGTTGGTCAACCGAACAGACGTCCCGTCAACTGACCCACGTCGCATCGCCTGAGCCGATGCCGGCTTCCCAAGTCGGCATGCAGAAATCTGAAAGATTCCTGGCTACGATGTCACATCGACTGAGAGCTGCAGGCCCACGACGTCACATCCTCTGAGCTGATGCCGGTTCCCCAAGTCGGCACATCCAATCCCGGTTCAGATGGGGAATCTTGCAGGGAATCTGGTAGGGAATCTGACCACTTTATGTCACGTCTCTGAGTCGATGCCGGTTCCCCAAGTCGACATTGTTGTGTGCCGATCAGCTATAAATACCCACATCAACCCTTGCATTACACACACCAATTAGAAACCTCACCATTCATTACCGCCTCAGGAGAGCGTCGTCGGGAGCCCGGAGTTCGTTGTTGTCAAGAGAGCATCATCGTAGCCATGGTGAAATGGCGTCTTCCTTGTGCATTCCAATTGCTTGGTGGATCGAGAGATCATGAAGAGCGGCGCGAGCCTCGTGCAAGTGGCCATCGAACTCAAGCCGAGCCAAACGATCCTCAACCTCAAGCTATGCCGAACGACCCTCGAGCTCAAGCCGGAGCGGCGGTATGTCGAATTTCCATGTCGTTGTCGTCGCTTTATTGTAATGGTTAATTATATGTTATTATAGGTTTAGAATTTAATGTTATGAAATAAAGATTATATGATATTATGTTGAAAAAATGATTTTATAGGTTTAGAAATTTCATACTTTATGATAATAGGTGTAGAGAACAATGTGATGAAATTTAGGTGGAGTTTGGTTCGACCGATTTGCGACAATAGGAAAGCAGGTGTGAGGATTGTCGTTACTTAGAACCACTACGACCTTGTGGTAGAAGGTTGCTACAACGAGTGGGATCATTGGTGCCTCCATCCATCTTTCATGACGATGTAAACAAGGAGCTGGGTCTTGCACATCAACATTCTCGATGAGATCGTCAATCGAGTGTAATAGTGATGCGGGTTGGTACAACCCCCTATTCACTCGAAGCTCGGAAGCGACCTCTCTTCGGACTTGCATGTACTGGTGTTCACCATACCCAAGAACCAACGCTAGGGCACGATAACCGCAATGACCATCACCAACAACCGGGCAACATCTATCAACACAGTGAAGCATGAACTTATGGATGTGATCAGTCAACATAACCGAAGGGTCTACCTGTCGCGCCGAACACTCATTGCATGTCGCTTCCCGACCTCTCACTTGTGATTGTCCTCTGCCACGCGCCCTCGCGGCACCATCCCGTCTCCTGTGCTCAAATCCAGAAAGGTTTCGCTGCAATGACCGTCGGTCCGTCGCCCTGTAGGAGGACCCTTTCGATGGATCCCGGTTGGCTCTCTCATGGTCGACAATCCAGGGTTGTTCATGTTGAAGTATGCTTCGCCCATCAAATCCTGCTAATCAGGCGTGAGGTTGTTTCCATCAATCTCTCCTCGAAGGGTGACGTATTCTTGACTATTTGGAGTTTAGTCATCGAGTCCGCCACTGGAGCCCTTGAGAGGAATAATTGGATCCCACATTACTTGTTGCCAGAATGGATGAACATGCGAGAGATGAATAGGTTGCCGATTGGAGACCGCATCTAAGAATTCATGTACACATGGAACACCGTAAGGATCCCTCCAGTAGCGATCCCTGCAAACACCATCAGGGCTTGCCGGAAGAGACTTCGCCTAGTTGTAGTTGGCCAGCAGAAGGTCGAAGCACTCATTAGTCACCAGCATCAAGAGCGGGGCAAAAATTGGTTCACTCACGACACACCGTTTGATTGTCAACCGTGACTTCTCAAGAAACCCTCTGAGTTGGTCTACCTGTTCATTGACCATGTTGTCAATACAGTGTATAACGTCAACAAACCCACCAACAGTCGTGCCTAGCATGGACTTTAACTTCGAATGTGCTAACTCGGCACTATAACATAAAAAACTCATGAGTGTCACGTATGTAGGATAATTAAATATAATACTTACGAAATTGGACAATCCAATTTCACTTACTTATTCGTAGTTCGCATCCCGAGATGTAGGAACATATCAACCCATGCACGAACAATCGCCTCCTTGAATTCTATGAGCCATGTGTCTTCAAGGTACTTCATAAGACCCCATCGTTCCTCCCATTTCGCCTTCATCGATTGTAGACGCACCTCATAACTTTCTTCAGTCGAAACGCGGTTCGCTTCTCGTTAGATTGTGTAATCCTACCCTTCAGTTCGATGCTGCACATAATATGAAAGGAGCACAACATATGCTTTACCGTGGGAAACTCCTCCCGAAGAGCCTTAATAAGACCCGACTCTCTATCTGTAACAATTACATCTGCAAGTCGTTGTCCGCACAAATGACGTAGTCACCTTAGTGCCCAACTATAGTGATCAGCGGTCTCCCCTGCCATGAATACGAACGCAATTGCAAATGTGTTCTTTGTGCTAGTAATCCCAACGATCTCTAGCAACGACATTTCGTACCTACCACAATAACATTAATTAGTTAAAAAGAAAAACTAAAACGTATGACAAATACAAAATTAGTCGACAAAATGTGATAACTCTTACTCGTTCGTCTTGTAGGTCGAGTCCATCACGATAACATATGGAAACAACATCAGAAGATGGCGCAAGTGCGGATGTGCCAAAAGTACGTCAGTAACCTCGTCTACTTCGACCTTAAAGGACTTCCTGGTGGCGATATAGTATCTTTTTTGGTGGAGTTGGTGTAGCGCTTGCGACAGGTCCCTCCGTCCCTCTGCAGCGCTTCTCCGCAAATGGGCTCGTGCATTGTACACTTGACGAATGTCAGTCACACAGTCACGATCATCATACTTCATCCCGCGCAGGACATCTCGAGGTCTTAACCCAATCAAGGTATCACAACGGACCTGCCGATGTTGACCTGGTGTTAATCGACCAGCATAAGGATGTCCTAACATCTTATCCGCAAGCTTGTGGTTATGCACTTATGCACACCACATATAACCTTGATGGTCCAATTATCAACATCATTTTGAGGACCCTCCAGCTCAAATTCGCATACGAGCTTCGTCGTTTTTCCTCGCCTACTCGATGCAGGAGGAAAATCTAAGTCGACATCTCAACTATCCCGAGCCCCTCCGTACTTATCACACACTAAACGAAAGGTACCCAATCCATTCATTTTGTTCTTCCATGACCGAGTGATCACAAATACCATGTTTTTTTTAATCTTCCCTACATATCTAGCCCATGCCTTCATGTTCACTTGACCAACCCAAAAACCATTAAGTGTAAACATCGAACCATAATCTGTACCCATATCAAGAGGTTGATATTGTTCCTGCATAATGTAACTTATGTACTACGAACATTTTCGCGCAAAATCTCACGATATGCAATTTTACAAAATATGCTACAATAACGCTAGATTATATGATGGTTTCGTATTACACAACTATACTATATTATGATTCTATTCAAACAACAAATCCATAACTATAAAAACGTACACAGCCACGCAGTGAGCACAAAGCGTACTTAAAAAAAAAACTTTGTTTGATCTGTATCACCATATATTCTGTTATATATATAGTTTTACAAACTTTAACAATGTATGAAAAGTTTACCTCGAGACTCTTCACAAGCTCCTCCGGATCACTATAGTTGAAAATGTCGAATGGTAGCTCTCCTCTGCCATCTTCTTCCGGTAACACCATTTTTTCAGATGATGGAGAGAATATGATAGAGAGCAATCGAAAAATAAACCAGGGGCGGAACATTGTTGAGGCGGGAGGTGGCCATGGCCCCTCCGGACGGAAAAAAATTAATGTTATATGTAATGTATATTTATGATATTGTAAATAGTAAAAGAGTAGTGTAACAACTAATTATTATAGTTTAGTTGGTAAATGATGGGTACTTTAATGATTAAATGTCACCTTTTGCATTAGTCTTTCTTTTTTCTTATCCTGCTTTTTCGCATATGTTGATTAATCTGTATTTCGACAAGCCAAATTCTTTCAAAGATGATTGGATCTCTATTGACCCTGGGTAACCCTCTATCATCTTACTCGTGCAAAGGAACTATTTCTTGGCAACAGGCCGGTCTTCAAGGCGATGCTGTAGACTTCTCAAGGGTGGAATTTTGGAAAGTTCTGGAATAGACCTCTCTGACGGTGTTGTTTCCAGTGGCGGACGGGGTAAAGAGACATTCGGGAAGCGACTAGTCGCTTCTGGCGAAGCTTCTAGAAGGCCGACCACTACATAAAAAAATGAATATAAAATCAAAGTCATGAGCGACTACACTAACGCTATGTGATCCGGTCAAGTTGGTGGTTCAAATCTCCATAACTCCTTTTAAAAACAATATTTTTTGGCCCTCCCGACTAGACATCTCAGGTTCCGTCACTGAAATAAACCCAACCAAGTTCCTATTTATAGACCTTCGTGTGCCTAAGCATAGGACAAGGATGCCGACATGGGCACTCGACATTGGCAAGGTTTTTGTTGACTTCGGCATTGGCAAATTCAGTGTCGACTCCAGCACTCGGCATCGACACCGTGCAGATGGCGATATTTTGCCGTGCAGATAGCATAAACGAATCTAAATGACACACAAACAAATCAAAAATGGAAAAAGAAACCCGAGTAATATAATTAACGCGTCAATAAAGTCGTGATATCGAAAAATCAATATTTATATATAAAAAAATAATTTCTTTAGAATATTGTTGACATTGTGGCATTTGTGGGTGTGGACAAGTGAAGTCATGTTTTAGGACGCTGAGAAGATTACTCTAATAAGAATTTATCAATATTATTCTTTTAAAAAATAGTTAAATCAATTTAAATCTCAACTACTCACTTAACATCAAATAATTTAAATGTTATTAACTTTATGAAATCTAATTCTGGACCAATAAAAATCGATTCCGATCCAACAACTTTACCCACATCAATTAAACTTTTGGGACAAATCCAAAAAATCAATTTGTTTGGCTAAAAATGCAAAAAAAGTGAAAGGGGAAGAAAGACCGGTTTGGACCGATAAACTAAAAGTCACGTTTAAGACTTTCCATTCCATCAAGTCAATTCGAAGAACTCACACATGTAACACATTTACTAGTCTCACTCAGTCACTCCCTACCGAAATCCCCAAACTACCCCTACTCATCCCCTAATTTCACGATCCGCCCACCCCCCACCGCCCCCAAATCCCCCTGATTACTTCCACCGGGCGGAGAAAACCCCCAAAACCCTAGCAAGAGAGAGAAACACACACAGAGAGCTTCAGCAGCTTCAACAATGGAGCCCCACACGGCGAGAGCGGAGGCCGAGCGCTGGCTAGGGATCTCCGCCAAGCTCCTGACCGGCCGCGACCTCGTCGGGAGCAAGACGTTCGCGATGCGCGCCCGCGAGGCCGACCCCTCTAACCCCATCGCCGACCAGATCCTCGCCGTCGTCGACACGCTGATCGCCGCCGAGAAGCGCGTCATCAATTCCACCAACTACGATTGGTACTCCATCCTCCAGCTGCCGCACCTCGTTCGCGACTCCGATATGATCGCCTCACAGTACGGGCGCCTCGTCATGCTCCTCAATCCCGAGCACAATGGCCTCCCTTACGCCGATTTGTCGCTCCGGCTTGTCGTTGACGCTTGGTCCGTACTCTCTGACCCTGCGAAGAAGTGGATGTACGATTCTGAACTCACGCTCTTCCTTCAGAGGAGTTCTACTCCGGCCGCGTCTGTTGATTTTCATCATGTTGACCAGTCTCCCGAGTCCGTCCGAGTTGACCCGTCCTCCACCTTCCAGTTCTTCCAACAACCTCCCCAACCCCAACCCCAGCCCCAACAACCGCAGCAATGGCTTTATCATCAGCAGCAGCAACAGCAGCCACAGTTGCAAGAGCGGCAGCTCTTGCAACAACACCACAATCCACCGCCTCAGCCGCAGCGGCCTCCACAGGCGCCGCCGCAACCACAACTGCAGCGTCCGACAAGGCCTATAGAGCAACAGATTCCGCATCAACCACAAATACAGCAGCAACAGCCTGTATCCACACATGGGATTCCGCCGCCGCCGCAGCAGCAGCAACATGGGGAGAGGGGGAGGGTTGAAGAAGCGAATGGGAGGACGGGGAATCTGGACGGCGGAAGGAGCACTCATAATGTCGGTAAGGATGGTGGTATTTCTAATAATTATCATGATAATGATGATAATGGTGTTGATGATGAGGATGGTGGTGATGGTGATAATGATAATGATGAGGGGATTGAGAGCTTTTGGACAACTTGCCCTTACTGCTACTACACATATGAGTACCCTAAGACCTTCCAGGACTGTACCCTTCGGTGCCAGAACTGTAGAAGGGCGTTTCAAGCCCTCCAGATTCCGAACGCGCCCCCAATCACTCGAGGTGGAAAGGAGACTACCTACTGCTGTTGGGGTTTCTTCCCATTAGGGTTTAACATGACAACCTGGAAGAGGAACAATCCAATTGCAGGGAGTGATGCTGGGATTGGGATGCCTGCGAGTCCCATGCCCTTCTCGCCCGTTTTTGCTGATCAGCAGCCGAAGAGGAACTATGTGAGGGGACCGGTTGTGTATTTGGATGATGACGATGACTTTGATGTTTCATATTCAAGTGGTGATTCAGATACTTCAGATGATTTGTACAGGATAGTGCCGAGCAAGCCGAAAAAGAAAAGGAAAAGTATCAAGGGTCGGAGGAGGGGTAAAGTTGGGAGGAAGAGCAATGCTGAGAAGGCGAGGTTGAGGATGATGAATCAGAATTTTGGTGGAGTAGCTGGTGGGGTTGTTAGCAAGAACCCACCAGGCATGGCTGAGATGCCAGCAAACACGTCTCATGGGTTTCCTGGGGCAAAGAATGATGTGACTAACAAGGCTGGTGGTAGTGGTAGTTCAAGGAAGCAGATGGGCAAAGGTGTGAGAGGTAGGAAGAAGTTGGATTTGAATGTAGAATTCAGTAATGAGGTTGAGGAGCATGCCCCTACAGTAAGTGCTGGGAATGGGGAGGAGGAAGTTGGGTTCTTTGAAGGGCTGGATGAGTTTCTAAGTACCTTACCTCTCCTCCATCCCGTAGGGGACGACAAAGCTAAGCCTTCTTAGTGGAGCGTAATCAATTTTTATCTCGTACTGTTACTTTTGTTTTGGTGTTATTTTGTAGGTCTGTAGCTCTTGTATCTAAGTAAGTAGAGCATCCAGGCATTTCTCGAAAACTCATCTCCTGGATTTTGTATCTACTATGTAATTTTCAGGCCGTATGTCAAATTTATCGTCATTTCTTAGCCTTCTAAGAATAACCTCTTGGAGCATCTTGATGTTTGACTTCTAATATGCTAACAATTCTTAGTTGATATAATGCTAACAATAACCTCTTGGAGCATCTTGATGTCAAATTTATTGTCATTCTTAGTTGTAACAATGCAAGTATTTTGCTGATCTTTTGTTGATTTCTTCTTAAACCGATATCTGAATGAGGTCCATAACAGTATAAAAGATCAGTGAGAGACAAGGTAAATTGGTAAAGTGCTGTCCATTTTTCCCATGAAAATATATGCAGTTCCTTTTTCCCCTGGAAAGAAATTATATGCAGTTTCGTTGCTATTCTTTTGCAGTTTGAAGAAGATGCCATTCTGAAGGTAAATTGGTCAATGCTGTCCATTTTTATTCCCTTTCTTCCATGACAAACTCTGCCCTCCATTTTTCATGCCTTAACTAGTCAGTTTATTTTAGTTTTCTTTGTACTTGCTACATTAATTCATTTGGTCTTGAATAACAGTTGGTGCTTTCAAGTGTCATGTGGTTATTTTGTTTGTTTTCAAGTCACAATGATATTTTTTGGGGTTCCATTGATACATAATGGCTGGAACTTCTGTGTGCTTTTTTTTTTTGGCTTCTGATTCCAATAATCTCCTTTTTTCATGTAAATGTGTATTTTCCGCCCTATTTAATGATCTTTATCATTTTCGGGCATATGCAATTTGTAAAAGCCTTTATCTGCCATGTATTGGAAGAGGCTGAGGATGATTAATCAGAATTCGAGTGAAGTAGCTGGTGGAGCTAATAGCAAGAAGCCAAGAGATCCAGGCGAACATGTCTCCTGGGGTTGCTGGGGCGAAAAATGATGCGACAAACAAGGCTGGTGGTAGTGGTAGTTCAAGGAAGCAGACGGTCAGAGGCGTGAGAGGCAGGAAGAAGTTGGATTTGAGTGTAGAATTCAGTAATGGGGAGGAAGAAGCTGGTTTCTTTGAAAGGTTGGATGAGTTTCTAAGCAGTAAGCACCTTACCTCTCCTCCACCCCACTGGGACGACGAAGCTTAGCCTTCTTACTTATTGAAGCATAGCCAATTTTTATCTTGTACTGTTACTATCCTGCAGGGGTACTCATTCCATTGTGGAACCATATCACTGGACTTCATACATGATTCATCCATTCCTCTTCTGGTTAGTCACATTTCCTGTTTTCCGGTTATCATTTTGAAGGTATCTTGTTGCGTTCATGTTTTGATAATGGAATCTGACTTGTTACTCACTGGTTTCCTGATCACAACTCACAGCACACTACCTCAGCAATAGATAGTCCCAGTTAATACACCTTGGATCTACTTTGCGGGTCTGACTAATCTCATAGGACTGGAGCTTGCAAGGTCCCGTTACACGGATTTATTGTTATAGACCCATCTAGTCCGATCCCTTGCAATGGTCACTGTTTTTCACTCATTGTCAAAGTTCAAACCCCACCCCTATTTTACCTGTTTATAATGACATTTCAGTTTTCAATATCTTTCACTTCTACCTTTGTGGTCCTTTGCCATTTATTATGCAGCTTAAGAGATGAAGGTATATGGTATATTGTCTCCTGTGAGTGTTCTTTGATGCAACAAAGATATATTGAGATTGAGGAGGACTACGAGACTATGAGATGTTACAAATACAATCAAGATGCCAAGCTGGGCCGAGGACTATACCGGGTAAATCCCCCTACAAGGGCCCAAAAACTACACTTTTGGTGTGTTTGGATTCCAAATCGTTATGGATTATAATTATAACGATTTTTTTATCCTATTCTCTTAGTGCATAGGATAGGATAAGACCCTATATTTAAATTTTTTTATAAAATTTTAATTAGTTTAGCCTTTTTTGAATTAGATTTTTAGGTTTGCTTGCCTTTTTGGTAGAAAATCTTTTCCAATTTAGAATCTTATGCATAGGATAGAAAAAACGTAATTATAAACACTTAAATGTTTGGTTGTATATTTTATAATATGTTTAAATAACATAAATTTTAAATAAAATACCTTATCAATTCTGTCAATTACACATTGTGTAAAGCTTATAATTATATTATAAACTTATTATAATTAATTAATTAGCATAATTTATAAGAGATTTTATTTAAAATTTATGTTATTTTAAACATGTAAAATATGTAACGACATTGCTGAAGTGTTTATATAATTATAATTGCATTATATTTACAAACCCTCCCAAATTACACCCAAAAAACTTACTCATTTCAGTTCATTCGATGCAATCATTTCTTAATGGGTGGAATTACATTTTTGGTCCCTAACCTTTACCACTTATTTCACTTTAGTCCTCAACCTTTGAAACGTTTCAAAATAGTCCTTGACCTTTCTATTTCGTTTTATTTTAGTCCCTAACCTTTCAAAGGTTGTAAAATAGTCCCTAAGCTTACATTTTTTATTCGTTTTAATCCCTGATATTAAAATATTATTTGAAATAATTAAAAAAATCACCCCAAAGTTAATTTTGAATTTTTTTTCAAAATATTCATGAAAAAATAAACAATTACAAAAATATTCACACTTTTAAACTATTTACAAAAATATTTATTTTTCGCAGGTCTGACAGAAAAACGCGGTTTGAGACACCGCGTTTCTTTAATTTTTTTGTCATATTTTTCTCCAATTTCAAGTTTTTTACCCTATGAATAAAATGCAGTCTCAAACCGCGCTTTTCTGTCAGACCTACAAAAAAATGAATATTTTTGTAAATAGTTTAGAAGTGTTAATATTTTTGTAATTATTTATTTTTTCAGGAATATTTTGAAAAAAAATTCTTTTATTTTAATGTATATAAATAAGTAAATTACCCATATAAAGAATAATTATAAAATAAATATCCAACTTTATGAATTTTTTTATGAAAAAGATCTCTTTTATTATTCAAATTCATTATTTTAATGGATTAATACACATATATTGGATCTATGTATTGTTAAATAAGAAAAAAAATATCCCACCATTTCTCATAATTAATCACAAGATCTATAAATTTTATGAGAGCTTTTGTGGGAAAAAATGAATGGATAGTTTTATATAATATGTTCTTATGATAAATGCTAAAACAGTTCGAGTATTTTTCAAAATTAAATTTATAGAGTTAGATGATTTTATATAATTTTTCTTTGTATGAATGATTTTATTTAAATTATAACGACTTTAGGATGGTTTTTATAATTATTTCAAATAATGTTTTAACATCAGGGACTAAAAATGAATAAAGAATGCAAGGTTATGGACTATTTTACAACCTTTGAAATGTTAGGGACTAAAATGAAACGAAATAGAAAGGTCAAGGACTAATTTGAAACGTTTCAAAGGTTGGGGACTAAACTGAAACAAGTGATAAAGGTTAGGGACCAAAAATGTAATTCACCCTTTCTTAATAGCCTTTTCTTTTACCTAAGAAACAGCAAATTTTATGCTAATTATTATATTTAAAAAAACGCATCTGAAAAATATTGGGTGTTAAAAATGTAATGTAACTTTGGCAAGAAAATATATTTAGGCTCTTTTGGTATAAAATTATATAAGGTAAACGGAATAGAAATAAATTTTGTATGAAAAATATATTGTAAAGTTTTGTGAGTTTAAATGAGAGAAAAATGCTTATTTTTGTATGAAAAATAAGATAAAAGTTGTAAGGATTAGAGTAGTATAAGGGATACTAGTATAATTTCCGCGTCATGGCGCGATTTTTTAAAAATAAATTTTAAAAATAAAATAAAATAATATTATGCAATTCAATAATATTAGTTTAATATTTTGAATTAAAATTATACAAATAAACTCATAAAAGAAAGATATAATAAGCGCAGTCAAAGATGAGCTCCATTGTAGCCTTGTAAGTTAATATTAATTTAATATTTGTTATAATATTATTATATTGTGATGGATAAACACTAGAAACCCTAGTTCCCGTGTAAACTCGTATATAAAGGGTCACTTGGAACCCCAATAATACATCAGTTTCTCCTCTCTTCTCTGCGTCTCTCTTCTCTATTCTTAGAGTTTATCACACGTTATCAGCACGATAGTCTCCTTTATACGACTAAATTTAGATTGGTTTGGGTGTCTCTTTTCTTGATGCTATATACTCGATCCGTAGCTTTTACTCCCTCCGTTTCAAAATAAATGTCGTTTGTCCTTACATGCACGCTTTTTAAGAAGGTAAAAATACTATAAAATACTATTTTTTTAATCAATCTTTTTTAATAATTTCATACTTGTTAGTCATAAGTATGAACTTATAAAAAAAATTCGTTAAAAAAAAAAATATTTTATAGAGTTTTTACCTCATTAAGATACGTGCCGAAAAGTTAAGTGACTTTTATTATGGAACAGAGGGAGTATTTCTTTGTACCGATTGACTTTTCAATCACGGCGCTCATGGCTGCAGGTATTAAATTGATTGATTTAAGATGCGTTTTCTATGATTTTTTTTTTTGCCTTAGTTGATTACGATATAACATTAATATATCTATGGCTCATGTGTAATGTGTGTGTGTGATGCCTTACCTCCTGAATGTTTCTACTGAGATTTTTTTTGGTGAGAATGTTTCTAGAGATTGACATATATCTATGTACTCTTAATTTTGTGTTACGGTTGTTCCTTGTTCATATATCTATGTACTCTTAATTTTGTGTTACGGTTGTTCCTTGTTTTAATGCTATCAGTTAACCATACACTTGTTTGTTTTGTTATTTTGATTTATATCCTCTGAAGTGGTTAAATTAATCTCAATCTCCGGAGTGGTTGAAGTAATCTCGATCCCTGAAGTGATTGGATCAATCGAATTTATAATATCCCCTGGAGCGGATAAATTAATCTCAATCCCTGATTTGATTAGATCAATCAAATTACTAATCTCAATCCCTAGAGTGATTTGATCAATCGAATTTATAATATCCCTGGAGCGGATAAACTAATCTCAATCCCTGAAGTGATTAGATCAATCGAATAACTATTCTCAATCTTTAAAGTGATTGGATCAATCAAATTCGTAATATTTGTTGAAACGGATTACATATGATTAGATGGATTAATCAAATTGGCAATTGCAACAATTATGTGATTAAATCGCGTACATACGGCAATCGTTCGACGATTATCAATCTCGTCTCAATTTTTTGTGTGTGTTGTGTCTTCCCTTACTTGCATGTTTGATCATTTCAATACCTCAGACATAGTATCGGTTTGTTTTCGTTTAGGTGATTTGATTTTTCTGAATTAGATTGCATCATTTCATACTAATATTTTTTTTTGGATTCTTCGGTACGACAAATCCAATTAGAATTTCGATCATGATGTATGCAGTTGATATGTACGTATTTTCTACTAATTTGTAGTTTATTATGATGAGATGACCTTAATTATGTGTGTTTTCCCAAGTCGGAAACCTAGACCTTAATTTCAAAATTGGCTCATGAATCTAGTTTGATTTAAAATAAGATCGAAATTGAAACAAAGCTGATTTTTATTTTCTATGTAATTTCATCATCAGCTATTGTATACTATCAAATATATATATGATTTATGTCATCGGAGTGCATATATGTAATATCATTGATTAACAAACATATTTCATCCCCGAAGCGATGAACTAATAAATCTCATCCCCAAAGCGATGAACTAATTGATCTCATCCCCGAAGCGATGAAACGATAAATCTCATCCCGCAGAGATAATCAAGCCGATAAATTTCATCCCTGTAGTGATGAAATTATATTTATTATTTATGTTTATTTTTTATATGTATGTTATTTAATTTAATTTATTTAAATTATATTTGTTTAATACTCATCTCCCGAAGTAGATGAACGGAACATCTCCTGAAGTAGATGTGAACGATTGAAAATCATCCCCGTAGTGATGATTTTTTTTTTCCAGTTTTATTATTCATTTCAATTTGTATTTTATTTTCGTGTCTTCAGAAGTAGACAAACATTATCTCCCGAAGTAGATATAAATTGTTAAATTTGCATATCATCCCAAAAGTGGTAGTTTATCTCCTGAAGTAGATAAAGTAAACACAATTTATGTATCACATCTCTTGAAGAAGATGAAATTCTTATTTATCTCCTGAAGAAGATAAAATATTTTCGGCTATATATCATGATAAAATTTATCTCCCGTAGTAGATAAAATTTTAAAATTCATAATCATCCTTGTACCGATGATTTTTATAGCTAAACAAGCAAATTATGATTTCTCTACCAGTCTCCAGAAGTAGACGAACATGTATTTGCAGATGTTCATTTTCTTGTCACCAGAAGTTGACAATATGCAAATTTTATTTTAGTTATTTATTTATGTATGATTTTATAGTTTTACTATGTATATCAACTATTTATTTATTTATCATTATCTCTTGAAATATATAAAGGTATCCCCTGAAGTGGATGGACACATAATCATAAATCGTTCCTGTAGTAACGACAATCATCTCCTGAAGAGTTGTATATGAAAAGGAAATTCATAAAATGTCTCTCTCTCATCAATACAGATTTGTCTCTAAAGTGACAATATTCATTTCCTGAAGTAAATGAATGATAAGAGACCTATTGTATATCCTCATAAAGATTATTTAAAATCATACCCAGAAGTGTATGAGTTTTATTTTAAAGTTGCACAAATACCCAGAAGTGTAGAAATTAAACTGAATGTATACAAGTTGTCTTCTCCCTGAAGTGAGTAATAATCGATCATACCATTTCTTGAAGAATATGATCAATGTTTATATGACAACTTACTATATTTTTGAATTGCAACTTATCATCTTTTGGAGTATATGATCGAAATATACATAAATAGAGACTAATTGTCACTCGAAGTTGACAAATGAATCATTTTATAAATTAAATCATTTCTTGAAGAAAATGATAAATTGACAAGTTTTTCTCATGGCTCCACCTGAAGTGGACAAATACAATTTTATTTTATTTATTTATTTGTTTTTTTATTCATTGCTTTATATTGAATAAAATTATTATGATTTTACTTATTGTAATTCAAAGATCAAAGTGTTTCCCGAAGAAACTACTTATCATGAGTATCTAATGCGGAGTTTTGTTTGGCAAATGAACATTTGGGAGAAAGGTTTACCACAATCCCGTAGATTGTGAAGTTTTTCAACACCAACCTAAGAGCCTGAAGACTCTACTGGTGGATTTTTCTTAACTCCTGAAGAGTAAATAATATTTTATTAACTCTAGAAGAGTAAAGGATTTCACAAACTCCAGAAGAGTATATGATCCTAATTTTATCATTTGTACTCCTGAAGAAGTACATGGAAAGTGGGTTTTATCATATTCAGAAGTATTTTTGTCTGGTTGATACAAACAATAGAAGTAACCACATAACACGATCCGGTTAAGAAGGTCACTTCCTGACTATCCTCTAAGCATTGCCTGAAGCATGCCCCTCCGGTAGAGGGTGTCAAAGAGGTTATGGTTAAGCGCTTGACCAAAGTTATTGTTGTGGCTTATAGCTAGGTCTGTTATATGGTTAATTCTAAATGTCTTGAAGAACATTATAAATGACTCATACCTGAAGTATGACACCAACAAAAGTTCTAACAATACCCATTCAATGGCATCTAAATTAAATAAATGGGTCACCATATAGAAGGTTCAATGGTTGAATATTATGGTTTTATAAGTGTCAAAAATTTTTTTTTGAAAACCTGAAGTTTTCTCAAACAATATTGAATGTAAAACCAAGATGAATACTATATAGCTCCAGAAGAGCATTGATCTTGTTACCTGAAGTAACAAATGACACATATATCATATGACTAGCCAGAAGCAAGTCTTACAGAGTGAGAATGTATATATATGGTTTATTTGACACTCATTTATCCCATTGAAACTTATCACTAACCAGAAGTTAGTTAATGATAAAATGTTTTTCTTTGTGGCATTCGGTCATTCATGTGAAACGATGATGGGCGGGATCATTGACATTCACATGCCTGGGTCCATTAGGTGGAAGAGCGATTTCATCGAAATGAAATAGCAGACAGGCATACACACCCACTAAAAGGGACCAGAAGATCATAGGACCCGAAGATCCTCTATAAGGGTGACCGAACATATATGGTTTGTCATCTTGGCAAATCAACAACAAGACCATCTAAATTCAAAGTAAATGCAAAGTCTCAAATGTCTCTTGAATGGATTCAATGAGACATCTACGGAACACTATCATATAGACCAGTGTAATTCCAAGATTACAGATGCCTCAATACTTTGGTCATATGAAACATAAGGTATAGAATGTTATCAAAAACATTGTTGAGCATAAGGTAGCTCACGATGACCCAGAAGAGTCGTTGGTCAAATGGGCACATGCAAGTTTTCATTTCGAATTTGACACAATAACATCTCCCTAATTATCTCCAGAAGAGAGCATATCATTCAAAGGTTTTGAATAAACAGCATATGTTCCGAGATGTACCTCCTCCAAATGAACTACAATGAGACCACAAAGAAGTTGGATGATACATGGGGTTTAAGTCCCTATTGCTATCAAATACCTAGAGCTTTATAATGATGATCAAATGCTCGGTATTTAGGGGGAGAGGAAATGAGACAAATTAAGAAAGAGATTGCACGGAAGCAACTTCTCTATCATTTCATATTCGCGGATAAATACAAGCGAACCAGAAGTTCAATAAATGAAATGATTATAAGGTTTAGCAAATATGTCATTGAAAGCATTTACTAAAAGCCAAAAAAGTGACAAAGTCACAGATACTAGCTCATTTGGAAGTTCCAGAAGTAACTCCAACTCAGTGAATATCAAGTGGTTCTCAAGTACACCAAAAGCGTTGGAGATCACTAGGCTCTTAGTATACGATTCCCCAGAAGTGGAATGAGCCTATGAGAATATGATGATCATCAAATAAATAATGGATGTCGACATCGAAATGATAGTAAAGAGCTAGAAAGAAGCAAGTCATGCAAAGATGGATTCTTTAAGCATAATGGCATTGGACCTGTAGTTCCAACACCGACAAGTGCAACATCGATTGGTTTTAAGTGGGTGTTCATACAAAATAAAATATAAAGCCAAGTTGATTGCACAAAAACCTATCAAAGGTTATATGGAGAATGTATTCACCAGAAGTGAATATAATTTCGGATCTAAATGTAAATGACGGACGTGTTACTTGCATATGCATATATAAATGAAAAGATCAATTGAAAATGCCTGAAGCATTAATATCAAAGTCCGGTTATATGCAATTGGTTAAAGATCCTTATAAGAGTACCTGAAGTACCTATAATTGCGAAAATGGTGACATTGCATTAGGTTCCGAAGTACTATACAATGTTGTACTCTTTTCCTTGATCTTGGTTTTTATACCATTGGGTTTTTCCAAGTTAAGGTTTTTAATGAGGCAACTTATGCACCATTTAATACACCAGATCCCCCATGATCAAATGGCATACTAGGTCCTGAAGTACCTTATGTTTATGCATTGAAAGCAGCTCAACGCCAGCAAATAGAAGTCAAACATTCAAAGTCAATTGTAATGTATGAAGACATCTCAACTTATACATGTCAAAGGAAATGTTGAGACTCGTCTATGCAGCTCATACAATCATCATCATCAAGAAGTTCAAAGAGCTTATCCGGATGAGAAGACTACAAGAAGGGTGTTGAATTCAGGGGGAGTATACGCACTGCACTCTTTTTACCTTCAATCAGGTTTTGTCCCACTGGGTTTTCCTGACAAGGTTTTTAACGAGGTAGATCACCAAAGCGTATCAAATGTCATATGTATTTGTTCTCTGGATCCTAGTTTTGTCCCATTGGGTTTTCTAGGCGAGATTTGTAATGATGTAGTATTTAAGGATGTTTATCCAAGGGGGAGTGTTATAATATTATTATATTGTGATGGATAAACACTAGAAACCCTAGTTCCCGTGTAAACTCCTATATAAAGGGTCACTTGGAACCCCAATAATACATCAGTTTACCCGTGCATAACACACAGGATTTGTAAAAAATATTATATATTTTATAAGATATTATCACAATTTATCTAAATTCTATATATATTATAAATATATTATGATAATATGAAAAGTCTATAGCAAAATACTATTAAATCCAAACATCCAAATAATCATATAAATAAATGAAATCCAAATGATAAATCTAATAAACTGGTTCCGCTAACTCGATTCACATATTCGATCGATAATTAAAAGGCGTTATCTAGATCGCAACAATTTTATTAATCCATAATGTTGGAGAATTCAAGGTGTCGTTGCGTGGTTTTGGTGTTGGAGGTACCAATGTCTAAGAAACCTATAAAATAAATATAGTTCATATTAATATAGGTACATTAAGTAATATTAATAATAGATACAACTAATAAGTGAAATAAGGAATGACCTTCTTCGATATGCGTTACTTTAGAAAAAAGTCGGATTTACATACAACTTCATCACATCGGCTAAAGCTGATAATATTATCTCACCTACACACAACAAAAGTTGAACTTTTATTTATTATTTATGGTTGCATATAGGAGATTCATCTTTGCAGATCCGAGTTTGCTTGGTTGTTTTGCTTTATTTTGGCGATTCATCTCATCAAGTTTAAATTCCTTATGAGTCAATTTAGAATGTTCGCGTGCAGAAGGAGAGGAACATTTGATTCCCCATTCAGATGAGTATTCACCTACAGTAGTAACAAATTCTGAATTTGCAGAAGGAGATGGAGAAATATCCGATTTTGCTTTGTTGTTTTGCTTTATTTTGGTGATTCATCTTATCAAGTTTAAATTTCTTATGACTCAATTCAGAATGTTCGCGTGCAGAAGGAGAGGAAGATTTGATTCCCTATTCAGATGAGTATTCACCTACAGTAGTAACAAATTATGAATTTGCAGAAGGAGATGCAGAAAGATCTGAGTTTTAGATGCCGCATTCATTCACTTTTAGTATCCATCTTGATCAACTGGATTCAGGTGCAACGAAGAGATGCAGTTCTGCAAAAAAAAAAAATGTAAACCTTATAAATAGGAGAAGATTTTTAAATCCCTAGGGAAGTAATTGGGGATTTTTCTTAAAATTCTAACTTTAAATGTATGACCGCCACGTGTCCCAAATTGCAAGTGTTTTAGTATTATACTAGTATAGTACCCGTGCCTAAGGCACGAGATTTGTAAAACATATTATATTTTTTAGAAGAGATTATCATAATTTATTTACATTATATATTAGATATATTTTAATATTATAATAATATGAAAACGATATAGCCAAATAATATAAATTTGGATAAAAAATAATGCTTATATTATATCAATATATAATATATGTGGCAAAATATCAGGGTCTCATCTTCCTGCTTTCCTAGATGGAAACAATTGTGCACATAATTGTAGAGCGTTTTAATTTTTTATTTTCCAGCATTCCAAGTATTTTTAGTGAGTTGATTGTTTACTTTGAGCATTAAACAAATATTTGCTGTGGTAATGGGTTGGAAAGTAAGACCAAAACAATTGGTAGTTCGACTACATATTACAAAAACGCTAGGTGAATGGAGGTCTAAGAGCTTTTGGATGGAGAGCACATAAAAATATTGGAGAAGGAATATTCTTGTAATAAACTAATCAAAAGGAATGGGGTTTTTAGCCAACACATTGTAATGACTTTAGTTAAACTTACTAATGAAAAAATCTATATACTTGAAACAAAATTGGGTCTCCTTTAAATTTTGGGCTCGGAGCGGAGGCCTGTTTTGCCTCCCTCAGGCTCCACCCTGCTTCCTAGTTGGAAACAATTGTAAACATAATTTTAGAGTGCTTTAATTATTATTTTTTAGCATTCTAAGTTTTTTTAGTAAGTTGATTGGTTAATTTGAGTATTATAAAAAATATTTGTTGTGGCAATGGGTTGGAAGGTTAGACCAAATAATTTGGTAGTTCGACTACATATTACACAAACGCTAGGTGAATGGAGGTCTAAGAGCTTTTGGATGGAGAGCACATAAAAATATTGGGGAAGAAATATTCTTGTAATAAACTTAAAAGTAAAAAAAAATGCTTCATCCATCTCAAAATATAGGTCGCTTTATTTTTTTGGCAAGTTTTTAAGAAGTTAAAAACTCTATAAAATGCTATATATTTTATTGGGTTTTAAAAATAATATTATATTTATTAATAATAAGTATAATATTATTTTAAAAAAACTAATAAAATAAATTTAATATTTTATAAAGTTTGTAGCCCCTTAAAAAACGTGGTGAAAAGTAAAACGAATAATATTTTGCGACATAGGAAATAAATTAATTAGATTACGTGTGTATTCTAAAAAATATTCTAAATAAATAAATTAGATTTATTAATCTAAAAAATAAATTAAATAGATTGTTGTACACATATTACTTGGTAGTTAGCATATAAATAAATTATTCAAAAGAATATTATAAATAAATTAATTAGATTTATTAATTTAAAAATATATAAGATACAATTACTTTAATTTAACAAATAATTAAGTTGAAATAATTATTGAAAGTAGAGAATCTATATAAAAAATATTGTTTAGTTGATATTACGTGTGGTGTGGCTATTGGGATTCATTTCAAACGGGTTTTGTTTAGTTGAGATTTTGTTCACTCAAGTTTCGGTTGAAGTAGATTATATTAAATAGAATTTAGTTGAGTCGAATTTTAATTTTTTTTTATCTTTATGAAAAATATTTTTCAGAAATAATGAATTACAAAATCTTGAATAATTGATTTTTTAATTAGAAACATCATAGTTTATTAGGTAAGTAGATAAATTCAATTTTTTTCAGAATTTCATTTATTGATATCTCCTCCACGTTGATTTCTATAAACTCTGGCAAACAACTTTCTATATGCAATAGTTTGGCAAACAACTTTCTATATGCAATAGTCTTCTACCCTGCAGATTGTCATCTTGAAGATGTAATATCACTTTGATCAAAATCAATTGATATTGCATCTTTGTCGTAATCTTCGGAGCTTGAGGTCTTCTCCCCTTCAGGTTGTTATCTTGAGGTTGTCATATTCAAGAGTAAAAAGTGAAATTGAATTTTCATCTTCGAATCAACCTCCTTAAATTGTCGAATCAAATATGAGAAGGTACTATATGCAATGGTCTTCCCCCTTTAACATACTATATATATATATATATATATATATATTCAATAGATTGCTCTATTTTAGTATGCAATACTTCTCCCAGAATCGGATATACAATACTAAATCCGTTCAGAAATAAGCGACGTTTGACTTTTTAGCACGTTTTTTAAGGAGTTAAAAACTATATAAAATATAATTTTATACATATTAGTTATAAGTTTAAACTTATTTAAAAAAATTAATAAAAAAGTTAATATTTTATATAGTTTTCAGCTCCTTAAAAAACGTGTCGAAAAGTCAAACGACACTTATTAATGAACGGAGGGAGTATTTGATTTGGCAAAATACCTGTTTTTTATATCATTCTAATAAACATATATTAAATAATTTATTTACAATTATTCTTTAATATAATTGGGTGTCACACAAGTTTTGATCCTGATTACAGGACTTCGAGAGCAATATATTGAAGTTCATAGAGGGCGAGTTCGTAGAGTCAATTTAAGGGAGGGTTTCACTTGTCGTTACAAAGGCTAAGAGAAGTTGTTAGAAGCATTGAACACGGTTCTTTATAAAATGATTTGGGTAACCATATTTGATTAATAATCATAGTTAAAATATAATGTTAGGCTTATTTTCTATCAAATACATCAATCTCGTTTTGAATATTTCACACAAATAATTAGATAATTAAAAGTCAAATGGAAATTTATTAATTAGATAAATAAATTTAACCTTTAAATCATTTGAGAAACAATTGAGGATTTTTCTTAAATTTCTAACTAAATGTAAGCCTTATAAATAGGAGAAGATTTTTAAATCCTTGGATAAGCAATTGAGGATTTTTCTTAAATTTCTCTAACTTTAAATGTACGTCCGCCACGTGTCCCAAATTGCAAGTGTTTTAGTACTCCCTCCGTCCAAAAATACATGGACTTTTACTAAACAGCCCTTATTTAACCATATGAGAGACAAGAAGTGTGCATGGTTGTCAATATAAACAGTTAAAAATTAATTATTTGTGCGTGTTTATTTTTTAAACAGCTTTTTTGGTTGTTTGGATGAAGTATAGGAAGAACTTGGAGCTTGGAAAGCAGAAGGGCTAACCGAACCCTGCTAAGTGGCTTGGTAAAGATATTCGCTAACTGATCTGTAAATGAGACATGACTGATCTCCAAATCACCGACTTCAATTTGCTCCCGAACGAAGTGAAAATCTAACTGAATATGTTTGGAACGTGTATGAATTACTGGATTTTTGCAGATGAAAGGGGCACCAACGTTGTCACGTATCAGCATGGGCGGATGATACTCGACTTCGGTGCTTGAACGGGCCACCACTTTTTGTTTTCAAGACGTCCAACTGATGAGATTTAGGCCATGGAATATTGCAAACCCATATTGTAAACGACAATCATCCAAGTTCGACACTCAACCGATGTCCAAGTAAGCTAGTAGAAAGGGAGCGTTGGTAGGCCGTAAGTGTAAGCCATGATCGACGGTACAATTTAGGTACCGTAGGATGCGTTTCACCGCCTGCCAATGTAGGGTTGTTGGTGAGTGTATGAATTGGCATACGCGATTGACGACAAAGCACTATCTGACCTAATGATGGTTGCATATTGCAATGAGCCAACTGTTTGGCGGTAGCGGGTGGGGTCGGAGAAAGTTTTACCCTCTCGACACCCAACCGGCGTGGATGGGTCTACATGAGTCGAGATTGGTTTAGACTCGAGCATATTGCTCCTTGACATAATATCACGGACATAGTTGGCCTGCGAGAGGGTGAT
The DNA here is from genome assembly GCA_963922045.1 of Persicaria maculosa. Taxonomy (NCBI): domain Eukaryota; kingdom Viridiplantae; phylum Streptophyta; class Magnoliopsida; order Caryophyllales; family Polygonaceae; genus Persicaria; species Persicaria maculosa. Next base: position 20,490,896 of record OY998259.1, on the reverse strand, counting down.
AACAGTAGAGGTCTTGATGATCTGGAGCCCAAGAAAATAATAAAGATTGCCAAGATCTTTGAGGGCAAATGTTCGGTTGAGAGTGGTGATGAAGCGTTGATTAAGAACCTAATTGTCACCTGTAATGATCAAGTCATCGACAATTCGACATAGACAAGGAGATAGATAGTGGTAGTGGGCGATGTATGAGCAAACAAAGAAGTATCTGATTGACAAGCACGAACCCCATGGGTGACTAAGTGATAATTGAGTTTGTTGAACCAAGCTCGTGGTGCCTCTTTGAGACCATATAAGGCCTTGTGTAGCCAACATACATAATGGATGAGCTGGATCTACGAAGCCCTTGGGTTGCTCCATATACACCTCCTACGATAAGTCGTCATTGAGAAAAGTGTTGTTGATATCGAGTTGTTTAATGTGCCATCCTTTTGACAAAGCAACGGATAAGACTAAGCGAATGGTTGTGGGTTTAATGATGGGGTTGAATGTGTCAAAGAAATCAACTCTTTCCTCTTGACTAAACCCTTTGGTAACCAATCGGGCCTTATACCTCTCGATTGTTCCATCGGAATGTCGTTTGATCCTGAAAATCCACTTACAGCCGAAAATATTAGTATGTGGAGGACGAGGAACAATAGACCAAGTGTTATTCCGCATTAAGACATCATATTCCTCCTTCATTGCAAATTTCCAACAATCGTGCTTAAGGGCATGGGCTACCCTTTTTGGCTCAACAATGGGCATAGAGACAAGATTTGAGGTGAACAGCTTTGATTTTAAGGAGTTGGTGCTTGCTCTGGTTGTCATGGGGTGTTGACTACTAGTAGTAGCCAGATGGTAGGTAAGGATAGCCTCCGGTTGTTGTTGTTTTGCCTTGGAGTTAAGGGTGTGTGGTTGGTATCTAGGTGTTGCTGTTGTAGGGCTGTTAGGAGTAGGAGACTGCGGGGCAGGTGGGCTAGTGGGAGGAGGTCAGTGACAAGGCCAAGTAAGGCTGGAGAGGTAGGGGAAGGCACGGGTGAGGCAGGTGGACACACGCGACATGGCAGAGTCGGCATAGGGAAAAACATCCTCACTGAAGACAACATGGCGTGAGATGTAAATGCGAGAGGTTGGTTTGTGAAGGCAGAGGTATCCTTTGTGAGTAGGACTGTACCAAATAAAAACACATGGGAGAGAACGGAAATCCATTTTATGATTGTTGCATGGGCGGAGGAATGGGTAACACAAACACCCAAAAGTTTTTAGAAAACCAAAATCAGGTTGTTTCTTGTATAATTTTTTATACGGTGATAGAAAGTTGAGAATGGGAGAGATGGTACGATTGTGAAGATAGGTGGCGGTTTTGAAAGCATGATCCCAAAAAATGTGGGAGGGATGATTGAGCTAAAAGAGTGAGACCTTTTTCAACGATTATTCGATTTCGTCATTCAACGGCACAATTTTGTTCTTGGGTATAAGGGCAAGAGACTCGATGAATAATGCCATATGACTGCAAGAAGATTGACACATTTCGATATTCACCTCCCCAATCGATTTGAAGACTTTTAATATCACAATAAAATTGGGTTTTGATCATATTACGAAACTGCACAAAGGTGGAGAAAACCTGAGATTTGTGCGATAAAAAAATATATCCAAACAAATTTGGTGCAATCATTGATAAATAGAATGAAATAAAGGTTTCCATTCATAGGAAATATAAGGGAAGACCCCCCAAACATCGGAACAAACTAAATCAAAAGGTCTTAGAAGAAACAATATGTGATGTAGAAAGATGAAACCGATGACCCTTCCCTAATTGGCAAGAGTTGCATGCATTAGGAAATTTATTTGTGGTAATAGGAAGATAAGAATGAGAAACCAAACGCCTTAAGATGGCCTCGTGAGGATGCCCAAGTCGACAGTGCCATCGGTGGAGAGAAGAGTGAACGCTGGTGAGAGTACGTCATGGATGATTTTGTGGTGGATGGGTTAGAGGGCAGCCAATACAGGCCATATCAACGGCTCATGTGAGCAGGATTTGTCCCTGAAAGATCTTAACATGGCATAAATGAGGCCAAAACTCCATCATAACATTATTATCACGACATAATTTAAAAACACTTATCAAGTGTTTGGTCAACCGAGGCAAAATAAGCACATTGAGTAAATTTAAATTATGGAAATAACATTAACCAATATGCGAAATAGACAAATGGTTACCGTTTCCGACTTGTAGCTTGTCGGAACCAACATAATCATCCGCTATGGCAAGCTTGCAGAGATCCAGTGAGACGTGATCTGTGGCCTCATTGTTAAAATACCATGAAGGATCAATGGAAGAGGGGTTGTTATGCTCAGCGACAAGAGACTATTTCGATGAATCCCTTGGATTAGGACGACAGGGAAAATCCACTTGATTAGACTACTGCCAGCAATCAATATATAGCTTCATGTCCTGGCTTGGAGCAAAGCTGGCAATGTGGGCGACCTCGGCGGCGGTCGGCGGGTGTATGCTGATTGCGATTTCCTCTAGAGCTAGAGGAATTACGGCTACGAGTGTCCTGACTTCCACTTGAGCAATCCATTGTATTCGTTGATGGCATAGTGAGGGACTCATCAGGAAGGACCGATGATTGGTGGTGTTGAGCTGCAGTTTGGGGACCGAGCTCGCGCTCCAGACGATCTTCCTCTTAAAGGAGATGACCAAAGAGATTGTCAACTGTCAATGCATGTCATGTCTTTAGAGTTCATCGTGAAGGACGTGATAAACGGGCCATAGAGGAGTCGAGGCCTTCCATAATGTGACCAATGAGATCCTCATCGGAAACCGGTTGGAGGGCTTCCGCAAGGGAGTCAGCAATGGAGCGTTTGCGTTGAATATAGTCGATCGTCGACAAAGAAACCTTTGTCATCATGGATTGAAGTTGCAACTTCATGGACATTCGTCTAGCCTTGGATTGAACCTGAAAGTTCTTCTCCAAAGCTGTCCAAGCCAGATGCGAGGTGCCCGATCTGGCCACTAAAGCAAGAGCTCATTCAAAGATAGTGGATTTGATCCACAAGAGGACGAATATGTCCCGCTTCTTCTCGGTAGCATACTTCGAATTGGGAAGTGGATCACTAGCAGCTTTAGGATTGACAATTGTATCCGATGGTGGATTCAGAGCTATAACAAAGGGTTCAAGATCAAATATTCAAGTGCTGACAAGATTGTTGTGCCCCAAAGTGAGTAATTGTTCTTATCAAGCTTGATACTTATGGAAGGGATCTAAAATTGGAGATAAAATTTTATATACACTCGGACTAGTAGGAGAGAGGAGATAAGCTTTACATGAATTGTGGAACTAATTTACACACAATCAGAAAACTGAAATTTGAGTTTTATATTATGTTATTAGATGCTAGAATTGAAAATGAACTTCAAAATTTAGGAACATACAAGCAGTTAGTAGCAATACATGATTTTTATGAAAACGAGCTTTTTGTTATATTAGGACATAAGAAAAGAGCCTGTTTTCAATAATATTAATTAAATTAATTAAAAGTATCTAATTAAAATGCATCGAGTAGGAAACTCAATAAGAATTATTTTTTTACTATTAATAGGTTCTTAATGCAACTCCTAGGCATAGGTGGGATTTGTTATCACTGTTTTAGGAATTGGACCCATAAATTTGATGGTGAAGTTGACCAAATCTCAACACTAAAAATAATAATAGAAGGTTAGATTTGTGTATGCTATAGTATTATCCAGTGTAATAAATCTAACTAAGAATAGAAAGAAAAATCGATATGACCATTACATTTTATTAGCATATGTTTTCCCAAGTCTCGTGTGATGTTCGAGGTACCAATTTTGTAAGCATTACATGTATTAAGTGTGTGCAGATCTGTTTGACGCAGACGCATAGGACACTTCATCGGCACAAAATGAGGCGGTGAGTCAGCGATCTCATCTCCTGACCGGTGTCTCCTGACATTGTAAACTCCGCCTTTCTGGGAGGCAGCACAAACACCACAAACAACAAGGCCCCACGCCAGACCAGCTGTCCTTTTTCCCTTTTATAGCACCATCTCTATCTTCGCTCCCCTCCTCCTCTTCTGCCTGCAATCTTTGAGCATCTCTCCATTTCCAATGGCCTCTCTTCAAGCCCGCTTCCTCTCCTCCTCCCTCGATCTTAAGAGGGCTTCCCCTACGGTAATCTCTATCTGGCTGCTTTTTTTTTTTTTTACCTTTCCATTTTTGGAGTTCTCGCTGTCTGATCTGCGCGTCTTTGTAGCAGATCTCTTGTGCCGCGCAAACATCCCGCGAAAATGAAGATACCCATGTCAGATTACCGACTTCTGTCAGGTATATCTCAAAATTAGCATGGGGTGATTGATGATTTGGGTTTGATTGTAGCTGCAAGTGTCACTTTGTCTCCAATTGGGTAAGGGGGGTTGATGATTTGGGTTTGATTGTAGCTGCAAGTGTCACTTTGTCTCCAATTGAGTAAGGGGGATTGATGATTTGGGTTTGATTGTAGCTCAAGTGTCATTTTGATCTCCAATTGAGTAAGGGGGATTGATGATTTGGGTTGGATTGTAGCTCAAAGTGTCACTTTGATCTACAATTGAGTAAGGGGGATTGATGATTTGGGTTTGAGTGTAGCTGTAAGTGTCACTTTGATCTCCAATTGAGTAAGGGGGATTGATGATTTGGGTTTGATTGTAGCTAAAGTGTCATTTTGATCTCCAATTGAGCAAGGGGGATTGATGATTTGGGTTTGAGTGTAGCTCAAGTGCCACTTTGATGTCCAATTGAGCAAGGGGGTTTGATGATTTGGGTTTGAGTATAGCTCAAGTGTCACTTTGATCTCCAATTGAGTAAGGGGGATTGATGATTTGGGTTGGATTAGCTGCAAGTGTCACTTCGATCTCCAATTGGGTAAGGGGGATTGGTGATTTGGGTTTGATTGTAGCTCAAGTGTCACTTTGATCTCCAGTTGGGTGAGGGGGAGATAATTTGGGTTTGATTAGAGCTGCAAGTGTCATTTTGATCTCCAGTTGGGCAAGGAGAGATTGATTGTTTTTTATGTTTTTTGGCAATCAGGAGAGATTGATTACTTGGGTTCTATTTGTGCCTGCCAGTGTACATTAGATATCTTTGATTGTGCTCTGTTCAATCAGTGATTTGAAGGATAATTGATGGTCATTTGGCATGTTTGGCAAGTTCAGTGCAGATTTTAGGAATAGGGTTCCCAATTGATATAATTGGGGAAGTTGAGGATTCAGGGTAAGTAAGGATATGTCTGAAACAACACGTCGATAAGGCATTTTTATCTCGGTATATATGATAAGATAATGGATAAGACTAATAATGACAATGAAATGGTGTCATGCCAAACATACCCACAGAGAAAATGACATCCTCAAATCTAGTAATGGAATTCCACAACCAAGTTTGATGGATCCAAGTTTGGGGATTTGAATTCAGTTTCGCTAATAATGCTTCTTTCAGGTTGCTTGTTTGTATATTTTGAACTGTCAAAATTTCAGTTCTGTATGAAAGGTCACACTGTACTCGACTACTCGTTTCTGGATTATGTTTTAACTTATAAAGCCTACCACTTCTTTTTCTTGGTGTGTACAAGACTACAAGTGTCCCCAAAACATGAAATTATGTTCTACTTCTTAGAAGTGCCATTTGATATTTAGCTGCTTCACATTCAGGAATAACCCATCCTTGAGATTAAGGGCTTCAAAGATTCCTGTCGGAAACCTGAAGGAGGGAAGTGTTGCAGATTCTGATATATTGTTCAGTGAGATGAAACATCGGTTCTTGCGTTTCAAGAAGGATGTATATATGTAAGCATTGGTGTTTTTATAATTTATTCTTTGACCTTGAGAATACATTTTGTTCTAGGCTTCTAGCTGACCTTCCATTGATATTTTCTATCTTTCCCATTTTGGTGTATGAAGGGAAAACATGGAACACTCTCAAAGACTCGCTGAGCTGCAGGAGCCAAAGGTAATAGATTTTCTTTTATAAAAAAAAATGCGTGTGGAGTGTTCTTAAAATTATCATATCGGAAAATTTTCCCCTCAGGATAAGGCCATCAAAGGCATCAATAGCAGATTTTTTTGATGAAAAAACTATAAATTTCTGTTAAAAAACATAGAAGTTAAAACTTGCAGAGCAAAATTATTTTTTACAGAAACCTCCATTTTCTGCATTACCCGTGCTTCAAGTAAGATTTTGATCAGTGACAACTGTGATACAGTTTATGGTCGTCGCTTGTGGAGATTCGCGGGTGTGCCCTTCCACCATCCTTGGATTACAACCTGGAGAAGCATTCACTATCAGGAATGTGGCCAATTTAGTCCCTCCTTTTGAGGCAAGTATTCGTCTACGTATGCTCCCTTCTCTTGAAAATTGAAAGTACCATTAACAGAAAAGTTTGGGTTCTGACAACTAGTTGTTGCAATAACCTATTGCTTGCAGAATGGACCAACAGAAACAAATGCTGCTCTAGAATTCGCTGTCAACACTCTTGAAGTAAGTTTCTCTTTTCTACACATGATGTTTCAAGTATCATTTATGATTGTGATTGAAGATCAATGAAAATGCTACCAAATTGAAGATCAATGTTTATAGTTATATACACAGTAGCTTAGCCTTATGTGACATATGGCTCATAACCTCATACATGTAAATCTGTAATTAATTTTGCATTCTTCATTTATAATGATAATTCGAACAACTCCCTTATGTAATGTTTAGGACTCTTGATATACGATACTGGTTCAGGATTTCCTTCTTGACGTCTTTCTACTTTTAAATGTTTCCATTCTTATGAGTTTTACACTTCTGTTTTCTTAGGTTCCTAACATTCTAATCGTTGGACATAGTCGCTGCGGTGGAATCCGTGCACTTATGAGTTTGCCGGAAGAATCGAATTCAAGGTTCCTGGTCCTATTGAACAAATTATGTCATTCATTTAATTATCTGTTGCTATGTATACGTTGGATGGAAGTTGTTACTAGAATCTATGCTTTAGACGTCATTTTCAACCAACTTATTAGGGCTAAAAATGAAACTCGGTTCTATTGTTATGCTTGTTTCTTTTTCCCAGGAGCTTTATTAGAAGCTGGGTTACTCTTGGAAATAAGGCAAGACAAAGCACTGAGTCTGCTGCTTCTGGTCACGGCTTTGAACAACAATGCCGATACTGTGAGAAGGTAGAAAACCCAAAAATTCATTGCCTTTTCTATCACAAGCTTCATGTAAATCACTTGGCATGTCCTTCAACATATTCTTCAAAAACTGAGGCAACCAGGCACTTGGATTGCAGATTTCTCAGTCGATATATGAACATGCGATCCTACATAAAGGAACTTATTCCGCTTTCAACTAGATTAGTCAAGCTGCATTCTCATACTGTTGAACATACTGTTGCTTATAGCTCAGTTCATATATTTCTGTACCAATTGCTTTAGGCTCATAGCATATCTTTTCTTTTGCGCTCCATTACTTCTAACAACGCTGCGACTGTCACTCCATTTCTGTCACAGGAGTCTATCAACTACTCGCTGCAAAATTTGCTGACATACCCTTGGATAGAAGAGAGGGTGGCGAAGGGATTGCTCTCTATCCACGGTGGCTACTACGACTTTGTCGATTGCACGTTTGAAAAGTGGACTCTTGACTACAAGGGAAGAAGCACCAAGAACAATGCAAGGTTCCCCTCTAAAAACCGAGAGTTTTGGTCTTAATTCGCCCGTATAAGCAGTGTGACTTCCTTTATCGTGCTTCCGACTTGTCGTATAATCTGGTTGTGATCATAAATATCTCCAGTGTTATCTAATTGTGCTTACTAGAAAGATTTGTATTCCTCCATATCATATGGTGTATGAGATCAGATTTCTGAATGTGTATGTATACTAACTGTTGTGTTCATGTTTCTTTACTACTTTCAACTTTGGAGTGGAAATGATTGTCTAATTTGAGTTTGAGCTCTCTCTCCCTCCGTGTGTCGCTTAAGATCCACACGCCGCTTGAGGACATAAATGATAGATCCATGATACGCGTTGAGATTATTCCTGGTGCGCTAAACCTCCCTTATTTGCATACCAATGAAGCAATTGAGTATAAGGTAAAAGACAATTTTCCAAATCCAAATCATCTAAAAGAACATGAAGAGTTTATTTCAAACGAATAGTGATCAAAATGTAGGTTCAAAACCAAACCCACTTCCTTGGCTCAAAGAAGCACCCAAAAGCGCAACCTCGGCTTGCGTTTTTGCGAGTTCATTCTTCGCAACATGTATCTCATGTTGCAATTGAGAGATGAACTTCACACAACCATAAACCGGGTCTTCAACCCTACATTGCGCTTCTATGTACATTGCATCAACGGCTTCTCCTCTCAAATGAACCGGTAGCTCCTGTTTGACGGTTCATTCGTTAATTCATCGAATAAAATCAAGTTTATCAATGTATATATGCTTAAGAAAAAAGGCTACATACTTGGATCATTCTCGCGACATTGCTTGCTCCATAGATTTTGTGTACACACGCGTACTTTTGGGGATCATCGGATGGGAAATAAGGAGAGAAAACGCAATCAGGAGGACATCCTTTTCTCATGTACTTGCAAGCTGCGCAACGCGTAGATTTCATGATCTATGTGTGGATTTCGGATATCGAAATGATCAAGATTGGTATGATCTTAAATCTTTGTGAGTCTAATGTCTAATCTTTTCAAGATTTTTGTCTATTGGTGTATCTTGGAGAAGATTTGTGCTATATATATGTATATGTGTGTAAGATTGTAAGAATGTGGAATGTATCTCAACGGCTATATTTTCAAAAATTGCAAGATCAAAAGGCAAGTTTTATGCAAACTAGTAATTTTTTAAGGGAGAATGCAAATTAGTAATTTTGGAAACATTTATATATACGGCTATAATTTTGAATAAATTTCTAATAATTGCAAACTAGCACCATTGTGTCCCATTTTGCATTTGAATTAAGTATTTTGTACACAATTGAACTTTTTTATATCTTCAAAAAATTTAATCCATGAACACCGGAGTTATGGTGTTCCGACGACGCCCGACGGTTCCGGTGGTGGTGGAATTGGGGTGGCTCCGTTCTTCATTTTTCCTATGAATATTCACCCTTTTTTTTTTTGAAAACTCGTGAATGGTTACTTGGTTGACATTTTTTAATTCAAATGTTTACTTGATTGAATTTTTTTTGGGTCCATCTTATAATTAAACAAGTCTTATTTTCTTTGAACCTCATGTTAATTATTATAGTTAATAAATAAATGAATAAAAATTAGTGTAAATAATTTTGTTTGCTTAATACCGAAGACCACATGACACTCTCCAAGTCTCTAGATGATTTTTGTGAGTGTGCTATATATATTTTTTTCAGTAACATTGTTTTCAATTCTTGTAAAATATATGAACACATTTTCAGTTGATTTTTTTTTTTTATTGTTAGGTCCAGTTGATGTTGTATTGTTGTTTGATAGAAGAGAAAATGATGAATTGTCTATTTTGTTCCGAAAATGACCCATTTGCATTCTTTTTTTTTTTTAAAGCAAGATAAAAATTCGGTTCGCTAGACAAGGCTAGAGAAACCGAGAAAGATAGATTAATCATGTACAACTGAAAGCAAATGACAGAAAGTAAATTACAGAAGCAAATGACATAAATAAAATTACAGAAGAAACGATTCAAGCCATTTGCATTCTTATTAGTTACTACTAATAACTTACCTCCTTTCCCTTTATGTCCAATTTCAAAAAGTAGAAAAATTTTGAGCTATCCTTTATGAGTGAGGCCGAGGTATGTTGTGAATTGAACTATTGCCCCATCAAAGATCACAAATATGAACCAAGAAAATGAAACATTTTTATGTAAGAAAACATTTTTATTTTATTTTAAACTTTTATATTAGGTCTATTTTGCACAAAGTAAGCTATGGCAAATGCAACTATTTCGGTGAATAATGAGACTTCTTACATATCAAAGTAACATAAAGTAAGTGAAGATAATAAGATAACAGATCAATTGATTCAGAAAACCGGATGGACAAAGCTAACATAACATAACAAGTTGAACTAATAAAAGAAAAGTTTAGTTTTTTTCTTATTATTTTTCGTAAATCAAATAAAATGTTTTCGATGTATATTTTGAATCCATGATCGATGGATGGATCTCTTAAATTTCATACACACCGTAACCGGATGAGGTGGGGAAGGAGAAGGCGCTGGAGGCGGAGCTATCCATGGGACTCATCATCTTAGTGGTGGTCGTCGTCATGAGCTTTTTCTTTTTGTAGTTAGCCTTGAAACAGGCTTGCCTTAGCCTCTTGGTCTTGTCTTCCAGCTGAAGATCTGGCCTCTCCTCCATTTGCCTCTGCTCATTTGCTAATACCTCTATGGCTTCTGAAACTTTCCTTGTGTTCATCTCTCCCTCCATCGCCTATTTTTACATTTATATTTCATTAATTGCACACATTTATCCCAAATGTAACTCTCAAAATGATTAAATTAAGAGAATTAAAACCATAACTAATTATTAATAATGAATGATGATGATCATTCCCATTTATCCCAATGTAACTCTCAAAGTTACCCAAAAAAAATAAGGGAACCTGAACATTCTTGATTAGGGTTTGGAGGCTCTTGAGCTTGCGATGAGGCCACCGACGAATCCCCAACTCTCTGCACCTCTTCTTCAAGAGGGTGAGCCCAACGTTAAGCTCCTTGGCTGCAGCTGTGATGGGCATGTAGAAGTACTGGCTTATCTCCTCCCTCGACAGGACCGCCTTCGGGCTGATGTTGCTCCCCTTGTCCCTCTTCTCCACTTTGACGCACGACTCCATTTCTACTGACTCCCCAAACTCCATGTTGCTCGAAAACATGCTAACCGGAGTCGCGTCGAAAGCTAGTTCCATAGAGTATATATGAACGAGTTAGTGCACAAATTGATCGACGTACAAATCACTAATGATTACATTAAACGATGATACAGGCATGTAAACAACCTACCTTGAGGTATGATTTGAGTAGGAACGCTCGGACCGAAATCAATCAACGGCCAACACAAAGGATCATAAGCCAAGCAAGTGCTTGCCAAAGGAAGAGCATCAATGATGGTACTGTTACCTTCCCATGGCAACTCATCTTGCCAACCATATGAAGGGTTACAGGCGCTTCAAATTAAAAAGAAGCCAAGTTACATTCCAATCAGAGAGAGAGAGAGAGAGATTGAACTTGTAAGATAAAAATGTATGTACCTGAAATCAAAAGGGGGTTGAGTTCCTGTGATGGAGAGAAAATCTTCATCCTTGGGGATGGGAGACCAGTATGGGAGTGGAGTACCTTTCTTGTTCAACATCATCATCATCAGAAATTAGATTACAGACTAATGAGTTTTGGCACCGGATTGAAGATAAAATGCAGGAGTTTATATGCGATTGATTGCTATGGGAGGTTACTAAGGGGCAATGAATGAAGGGGGATGCAAACAGTCAAATTAATAATCAGTACTCATGAGCAACTATTAATAAAATTCAACACAAAACTATTACTAAAATTCAACACTATGAATGTAGGAATAGAAATGGGTGATAGCTTCTAATTAAGCAGTAGTGGGCATTTGCAATTCTTGCTTTGTTGCAGAGATTACTTGGCAGCAAAAACCAAAATTTCCTCCTACTTATCGGCTCCCTTTGCTGAATCCATCTCAACAGGAGCTTAGCAATTGCAAAAAAAAAAAAGCAATTTGGTATAAAAAATCAGCAACTACATATAGACTCTTCCTCCTATGCTGCTATGCATAAAGGTTTGCATTAGGCATCCCATGGTAGCTAAAATCAGAACAGCAAAACCACCATGACAGCAACCCATCTTTTATGACACAATATAGGATGCACAAGTGTAAGAGTATGTCCAAGACAGCTCCTCTAATTGAATCAAATGGACACCCTAATTTACAAAATTGATTCTCAAAATCACAAGCCCTAATTTCAATTCCTAAAATCAAAACCCAAAACGAATTCTCATATCCTATTTAGAAATTGAATCTCAAATCAAAAGCTAGAGCACGAATGGTATAAAACACTATCCTTTTCAATTTTGCATCGGATCTGATATTGGTAGGGAAAGAAGAAGCTGCTGGTTGAGTGGTCTTTGTAGTGCTGCGTTCGGTGTACAGGAGCCAGGAGGGCACAGGCCAACAGTTCGGTGGAGAAGGAGGCGTAGCCGGAAGCGGGATTCGGTGGAGGGGCCAGTAGCGACAGCGGGACACAGTCGAACTATCATTGAAAAAAAACCTTCTGAATGTAGAAATAAAAAATAAAAAAGGGATTGAACTGGGGCAACTGGGCAGGGCTCTTTCTATCTCAAGCTTCATTCAAATCACTTGGCCTTTCCCTCAATATATTCTTCAAAAAATGGGGCAACTGGGCACTTAAATTGCAGATTTCTCCATCGATATGACATATCTTTAATTTATGACTTGAAAAGTAAGATACAGAAGGGAAAAATAAATCAATTACTCCGTAAAAGGTAAGATTCAGAAGGTGAAAATAAATCAATTTGCATACAAATGAAGCTACCGATTCAAAGGTAAATGGCATACCGAATCCAAATCACCAGTAAAAAGAAAATGAAGAGTTCAATTCGAATTGCAGAGTGATCAAAATGCGGGCTCAAACCCATTTCCTTGGCGAAAAGCAGCACTTGAAAGCGTAACCTCAGCTTGCGTTTTAGCAAGTTCATTCTTCGCAACTTGTATCTCGTGTTGCAATTGAGAGATGATCTTCACACAGCCATAAACCGGGTCTTCAACCCTATATTGCACCTCTACGTACATTGCATCCACTGCTTCTCCTCTCAAATGAACCGGTAATTCCTGTTTGATATTTAATTCATTAATTCATTTGTAAAAAAAATACGCGAATGAAAACAAGTTTATTATGGTATGAGTATATATGCTAAAAAAAATGGTTCCATACCAGGATCATCCTCGCAACATTGCTTGCTCCGTAGATTTTGTGCACACGAGCGTACTTTTAGGGGTCATCGGATGGGAAATAGGGAGAGAAAGCTCAATCTGGAGGACACCCTTTTCTCATGTACTTGCAAGCTGGGATGTTTACCCACCCATCTGAAATTGAAACCGCAAAGTCACTAGAAATATGACTAATTCAACTCTATAGTAAACCAATCACACTTGATACGAACCATTCTCATCAATCTATGCTGGAGCAACTAAGAAAGTAGCTTGCACATACATCATACAATTCAACATTCTATACAAGAAAACATAATTTTGTGGGTAAAAAAGCAACATGAATATTGATATTAGTCATTCATTATCATTGTGATTATCCTTCAATTGCCCAATGATCAGAACACAAAATTGAGGGTGCTCAAACTACAATCAGATTTCACATCGATCCAAAATAACAGTTGAGCCAACATAGAGCAATATAAACTACACAAGCTTCAAGAAAGTAAACTAGAAACTATTATGAATTCAAGCAAGGGTGTTAGTCAAATACCTCTGAGCTGACCAATTCTGCAAGGCAGGAAACACAGATGGACGAGCAGCTACGAATATGATGCAGGCATCACCTCTCCACAAAAAAGGCTCCATAATTATATCCCTTCGGCAACAACACAAAATCTTACAAGGAATCAAGAACCAATAAGTCTGAGCTCCTTGCATTTTCTTGATACAAATTCAGCCTCCTTGACTTGGCCAAGTTTCAGAAGGGTGTCAACGAAAGAATTACATGTATAGGAATCAGGAATACATCCACTGACTTTCAATGAAAAGAAGATCTCTTCAGCTTCGTTAAATCTACCCGATTGACAAAGTGACTTGATCAGAGTGCTATATGTTAGGCTATCCGGCTTCAACCCCAATGCCACCATGGAAAGAAAGAGCTTCCGGGCATTGCCAACGTAGTTGATTCTACACATGCTCTGAATGAGAGTATTAAAAGAGCAAATATCTGGACTTATGCCGCTGTTTTGCATTTCTTTTAACAATGCTACTGATCTAGCAGTATCTCCAACAAAACATAACGAGCGGATCAAGATGTTGTAGGTGACATTGTTAGGAAGAACTCCCCACTCTTTCATTTCAGCAAAACAATCAAAGGCGTCCTCCATTTTGTTTTTCTTACAAAGACCATCGATTATTGAACTAAAAGTGAAATTGTCTGGTTTAAATCCATCCTCCAACAGCGTCAGCAGAAGCTCCCTTGCTCTGCCTATATCTCCGGCCTTGAGATACCCACTTATAAGTGTATTGAATGTAGCAAGGTTTGGTGTAATGCCATTTTTTTTCATCCCTCTGAATATCTCTGATGCCCTCTGAGATAATCTAGCATTGCATAAACAATCAAGTAGCATATTATACGAGAAAACATCAGACACCGTTCCATCTTTTAGCACCTCTACTAAATATCGACTTCCCTCTTCTTCCCTTCCCTCCTTAAAAAGTGCTTCAATTAACGCGAGGTAGGACGTCGGGGCAAGCTTCACACCTTGGTTCACAAAACTATCCAAGATTTCACAGGCCTCAATTGCCGGTAAATTCTTTATTAGACAAGTAAGTGTGATGTTACAAACTGTACTATCAGGAATATAGCCTTTTTCTCTTATCTTCTGCAAGAAAGCAGCTGCCTCTCTTGCGAGACATTTATTCGAAAGGTGGTGCAAAATTGTATCACAAGCTACTCTAGGCAAAACAGCTTGCTGGTCCACAAAACTAGATAGCAATTCAAATGCCGTCTTGGATTCAACAGTACGGAATATACCATGTACTAAAGACCTATAGGTGGCTTCGCTCGGTTTCACCTTCTTTGTGGTCATTTCTTCCAATAGCCTAAATGCCTCATCTACCCTATTTGAATTGCAAAACCCGTCAACCAAAATCGTATATGTATACACATTAGCATAGTAGCCAGAATTCTCCATCTGCTTCACCAAACGAAGGGCCTCGTCTACCACCCCAGACTTGCAAACTCCATGAATGAGTATGTTGTATGTAAACCTGTCAGGACTACAATCATCTGCAGGCATCTGTTGGAATTTCAAATATGCCAAGTCGATTGAATTCGATTTAACGAGGGCATCAAGAAGAGCATTGTATAATCTAGTAGTTGGACAAAGCCCCATATAAGGGAGCTGCCCAAAAACCTCAACACAGTACTTTGCTAACCCTAATCTCCCCCAACTCCCAATCAAAGCACATAGAAAATCCTCTGTAATCCGAAAACCAGACGCTTTAATCAATTCCACAAACTCACCAGTCAACAAGACCGGACCTTTCTTGTGAAGAGTTGCAGCGAGAACACTCCGAACACGCCGATCCTTCTCGAAAGACGGCTCGACGCTCGAAGCCCAGAGGTAAAACTTCACACACCTGAAAGCGTCTTCTTGGTTCTGCAAGACGCTCACAACAGTTCGAGGGCTCAGCGGGACCCTCCCAGCCTTGAATTCGTGGTTAAGCAACAAATGCCAGTCGCTTCGCCCGAGGATTTGGGAGACAGAGTGATGATCAATCGATTGTGAGGGTTTTTTTTTCGGGATTTGAGAGTGAGAATTCAAGGGGGATTTGACTGATGCTAGCGAGGGAGCCTTTCTAGGGTACTGAGGAGCTGTGAGAACTTTCAAACCTGCCTGTAATTGGGTTCTCATACCAAATCCTCTTTGTGCTCGGGCTCGGTGAGCTGGAATTGAGGAGGTGAGGGCGCGGTGGCAACTGGGAGGAGCGGCAGCGGCGATTGGGCGACGACCATGGAGAAGGAGGAGGGAGAATAGAGGATGGGGATTAGGGTTAGGAGGAGGTCTGTGGAGGTTATCAGGAAGAAGAAGAGCGAATTTGAATGTGAATATTTAGATAAATTACACAAAAGCACCCTTAATTAGTGTTTTTTTTTACTACACCCCGTGTAAAGGAGGGTTAAGAGAACCATTCTGGAATGGCTCACCGAAAAGGACACGTGGGTAGTACCCTCCCCGGTTCGAACCCCGATCTTATCAATATTTTGTGTTCACCCATCTGATGTCCATCAATCTTTGTGACTCCACTCGAGTCTTAGCAATATTTTCACCATGATTGAGGACCACCTGGGTTTTCCTCGCCTTCGTAACTTCATCAAGCAAGATTCAGTAAGACTCCCGGTGCCATTTTATTTTGCTTACAATCATCTTAAAGCACTAAATAGAACGGGAAATAACCCAGGCTAAAACAGGCAGCGAGTTCCATCATACGACATTTTGAAAAGATCCTAAAATCGTTTAGAACAATAGCCTGTTTCACCTTATAGCGAGATACTTGAGAGAACGGACAAAGGTGTTTACTATCCAACTTCAACAAAAGAAAATCAGTTACAATGTCACTTTCATTTTCCCTAATGGATGAAATTGCACCTGGAGATGAAAAGTAGGCTCTCATGAGGCTGCAGTTTTCTTCTCTTGTTCGAGCTGTTGGAGCTCGGCCAGCCTTTGTGCCCATTCCCTTTCCCTGGCAACTTGCGCCATTTTACGCTCAATCCTCTTTTCCCTTTTCTTCCTGTTAGCCTCTTGCAATTGAACCTTCCGCTTCTTTTTTTCAGACTGCACACACCACAATAAAATGTAAGGTATTGAGAGGGAAACGTTTACCCCCTTCCGTACACCTGAAGAGGCATTTTAATTTTTAGCTGCTTTTCATACATAATCCTATATATGTAAAACTATTTTTTGGGGTACAAGCTAAGGTGGATGATTTCAAGTTTTAACAACCCGCCAAAAAGATACAAACAGACAAGGAAATCTATCTACCAAGTACTACACTACACATGGAATGCAACCATAGAATCCATATTTCAAGATATCCTTTTAATCTTCTAAGCATACACCAAGTAGAAATATCACATATAGACTTGTACAATTAGTGCCTTCTCGGGGATTGCCGAATTGGAAGCACCAAACTGAATCGGGATGCACAAAAGCTACATAAAAAACCATCCTTCAAATAGTGTGCCTACACACTGAAGCACAAAGTATTTCAGACTACATACTTCAACTGCAATTATTATGTTGAGAACAAGAAAGTTGAGCTAACCCCAAAAGGTTAAGAATTTAGGAGAAATAAGCCCAAGCAAGTCTGGAAACCTGATGAAGAAAATCCACAAGATGCAAAAATGACGGAAGAACAAAGGCTGTAACTGTTTCAATCAAGACATTATTCTGTAAAACATTTATGGATTTCAAGGGTAGTATGACAAGTATTGCCACTTGGAATGAGAATGGCTGACAAGACCTACGAAAAAAAAAAAGGGAAGATACGTCCCTCAATAAATAAATAAGCTGTTGGAAAGGCTGGAGAAGAGTTGAAAAAAATGTCCAAATTTAGTCAGGGGAATCTGAGCCCAAACTGAGGACCTGACAGAAATAAGGAATTACCCTTAGGGTGAGGATCTTCATGATTTAGGGAAACACCACGAAGTAAACTATACACTGTATTTGTACGATTGCATACTATGGATTTAACCCAAGGAAGAAACAAAAAAGCATCTCATGTTTCAATGCCAAAATTATCGGCAACTCCTTACACACTAGGAGTGGGCGGCTGAATATACACGCAGCTGGACAAATATCTCAAGGTTGGCAAAGATGGTGCATGAGAAAGTGGAGGCACAGATATTTTCACAGGCAAGCTGGTAAACAGCCATGTATGCAGCTGTTACTGATCATATATATGATTTATTGCTTGATCTAGAGAAACAGCGGAATGTTAATGAGCATAGGGAAATAGACATAAGATATTTCCATGCTAATCAAATTTGGTACCATAACCATATTTTTTGTGGGGAAGCCTTCCTATAAAGTAGTCCTAATTCTATATGTCCCTCTCCCAGTTTTGTATATGATGGAATTTTTCGTGTCAATGATATTATCACTTTCATAGTTCTACAGAAGAAGAAAGGTTAATCAAGAAAGGAACGAAGCTATTCGATTTCCTTCCAAACACCCATCGAGTGTCTTTATCTACCGCAGACAATTTGATTTCTCCAGTTCCCTATCCAACCAAATTCAGAGAGCATCAAAACTATTTTCAATGTGCTATGCATATGAATATAAAGCAATGGTGTAATACAAAAGCATTTTCTTTTGATTCATTTACTCTCTCATGATCCATTCAAACTTCGTACGAAGGAATGTTTCAGATTTGGCAGCTTCAAGCCGAACCACAACAAGCAACTAGAGTTCATCTGTTATGATGATATTAGAGGCAACCTGGGAATTTCAATGCTGGACAGATTCGACACAAAATTGAGAATTCAATGACATGGAAAAACAAGAAAGAAGCAGCTCTGGTCAACAACTCACCAGAATAAACTCGCGGCGTTGTCTCCGGCGTTTCTTTTCATTCCGGAGCTTCACGCTCCCTTCATTCGGTTGGCTCGGAAGCACAGGCTCCCCAGGAACATGCTTAACCCAAGCATAAGGCCCTAAAATCACACCAAAATCCCCACAATTCGTTCATTTCCAATAAAAAAAGGTGAAATGTTTTCACACCTAGACCCAATCAAGGCGACGATTCAATTAATCACAAATTAATCAACAATACGAGCAGTAGAGCGAGGAAAGCCACTTACCAGGTGGCTTGAGACTGGCGCGCTTTCGCTTTGGCTTGTCGCTGTGGCGGCGCTTAGGGAGGCGAGTATCAGTCAGCGAATCGAAAGCCCTGGGGGCTAGAGAGGAGAGAGATTCCAGATGAACTGATCGAAAATGGGAGAGAGATTGGGGAGTAATCTGATAGAAATGGTTTGACAGAGGCGATGTCGGTCGCAACGGAGCGTTGATTGTGGCAGAGGCATTGGTGGCGGCGGCGATTGTGCGGGCAGATATTGATCTGGAGAGTGGCCGGATCAGATTTCGTAGGGTTCCGAATCCCATTGTCTCCGACCTTGGATTTTGGGTCTGAATCAGTCAACTGGTTGAACCCTGGAACATGCCATTAGGGTTTTATCAGAGGAACTGAGGAAGGAGATGATTAGAAGAGAGAGAAGGTCGCGAGACCGGTCCAGCATCGTAATTAACCGCCCCGGTCTTGAACCGAACCTCAAATTTTTATTTTATAAATGGACCGGATATAATTTATTTCCCTGATATTAATACTCACTCCGTTCGGCAAAACATATCACCTTATTATTCACGCACGTTTTTTTAGAGATAAAAACTATATAAAATATCTAGTTTTTTTAATAATTTTTTTTAACAATTTCGTAGTTATTATTTAATTTACTAAGCTTAAAGGGTAGATTAGATAGAAAAAAACACCCCAAACCTCAAAATCAAACCTTAAGAACCATTCAACTCCAGTTCTGAATAGGTAAATATATAGATGGTTGGCTAAAAAGCCGGGGTACAAAATTCGTAAGACCAAACTAGGAGTCTTACGGTAAAAGATTGGAACCCACAAATTACCTACCACTAAACCCACGTCACCACAAAAGTAGAGTCTAACAACGACATCCATCCTAACAACTGCGTCCATACTAACCCACAAATATTAAATTACCCCACAAATATTAAATTACCACCAACACTCAAAAGGTGACTGTTCTACTCGGCATTGTCAAACACAAAGGTCAAACTTTGACCCAAAGCAAATATAAAAAGCAGCAAAGGCCAACAGCATTTAGTAAAAGCTAAAGTAAAAAGAAAGACCATGAGTAAGGCAACAACTACACGCAAAGACCCACATTCCACCTTTCCACGTGGAAGTCTAAACAACCTAAACCCATTAAAAACAAAAACCTGCAGAGAACAGCTTTTTGAAAAGCTATTGAGGAAAAGATGGCAAAGAGCTCCACCAACACACAACCTTCAATTTAAACCTGCAAAATACGCGCTTCACAGGAAAGGGGACACACGCGCCGACGCCGAACTACCTGACCAACTCCGACCGGCAACACGTTCAGCTCCAGAGATTAAATCGTGACAGCAAAGAGCTAAAGAAAGGGAGAACAGCCAGCGGCGGAAGTAAGAAAGCCACCACAGGTACCGCCAAGAGATACAATCACCCAAAAACGTCACACCGCAACCGCACCCACCACAAAACCACCTACCCCTCCTCGTATTCAACCCAAATTAGATATAGATAAAAGGCTTAGGAAGCAAGAGATTAAGCAGTCGATGTGGAATCCGGGTGACCACCACCAGCGCCACCCACAAACGACCAAGCCAAGCCTCATGGACAGCACCCGAACGAGACCACAGCCATCCGAGCGCAGCCCACCGACCAGAGCAAACCAAGAAAGATGGAGAAAGGGGAGCAACTCGAATAGACCCGGAGGAGCCCGGGATAGCAGCTCCCACCCCACAGGTCCCCACGCCCAAGCCAACAAACCACACCCCATCGAACCAGCACGCCCCCGAGTCAGAGAGATGCACCACAAACGCAGATCTGGACAAAGTGAAAGCCCACCAACAGACACCCCACCACATTCATAAGGGCAGTAGCCAGCAATAGTAGTCTATCCGAACCAGGTCGAGCCCAACTTCGAAAGCCCCGTCACCACTGGTCCAAGCACATAGACCACTCCCAATCAGCCGGACAAGCCCACCGCAGACACGAGCGGCGCAGGAAAGACCATCACCCATCCAGATCTGAGGGATAGCGCAGCATAGAGCCATGGACAAAACCGCACACAAACGGCTAGATCCGAGACAGTAGAACGCAAATCTAGATGAACAAGCGCAGATCCGGGCAAAAGGACGCCGGAAACCCAACTCCGACCGGCATAACAGAGCCGAACCACCCAGGAAGTACCCACTGCAACCCATCAATAAATCTACTACAAACCCTTGAGATTATCCCTAGCGGAATTTGCAATAAGGCCGGAAATAATCACCCAACCGAATTTGAGATTGAAAACAAGCCCCAAGAATTGAAGAACGTGGGTAAGGGTTGGAGGAACCGAGGAAGAGCCAAAACGAGAAGAAAAACCTAGAGAAGAGGAACCCTCAAAGAGAGTTTCTCTCTCAAGGTTTCTCTCTCTAACACCCTCATTTATTCCACTCCAGTTGCTGCCGCTGATGGCTCTTCTCTTCTACGGCTGGTGCGGCTGCCCCATAGGCTCCGAACTCCCTCCTCTGCAACGTTCTTGCTTCTCCCCCGACGCCACCCTCAATGCTTCAGTTTGGGAGGCCCCAACGCCGCTCCACCTCCTCCTCTCCTCCATCGCCCTGTCAGCTTCGACATGGTCGCAGACATCACCTGATTTCATCCCTCTTTCTCGGCCTCACCTCCAACCTCTCTTCGGGAAAGCCCCTCCTTCATCTCACAACACGACCGACGATGGCATTTTCCCCTTGTGATGGTGTCACCTCCGTCGGTCGAAGACCCTCAACTCTACCTACACCTCCTCCCTCTAGAACCTCCCACTGATGGGCTCTCTGTCAAACAAAACTATGAAACCCAAAATTGCATGAAAACATCTGATAAAAAAAATATTGCATGAAAACTAGGTTTTTGAATCCAGTCTCCCCATCCACATTAATCCCTAGGTTTTCTTTGTCCGCTTCCTGCAACTGTCACCTCGCTTTCTGCACTGCACCCTATACGCTTCGTCGGGCACCGCATCCGGAACCAGAACCGCAACCGTCACCGCTTTCTTAGTCAATTGAAACGCACCTTCATTCCTTCCTTTTTTTTATATATATTTATATTTTTAATTTAAAAGTACATATTAGAATAAACGCGCTTTCAAGTCGCGTTTTGTCGTAAATTAATTGTAAAACGCGGTTCGAAACCACGTTTCTTTCATTTATTTTATTTTTCCACTTTCATATTTTACTTCTTGTGAATGAACCGCGTTTCTATGACATCCCTGCAAATTTTGAATATTTTGTAAATATTTTCAAGTTAATTTTTTTTGTAAATTTTTATTTTTCTTTGACTATTTTGAAAAAAAATAATTCAAAATTTCCCCCGTAATCAACCACAACATGCCACATGGGACGTTATGCATTATTTTAGTATGTGTATATAGATATAGATAGATAGTATAATTGCCAAAAAAAATCTTACAGAGTACATTTTTTTTTAATAAAAACACAAATCCTATAATATCTGGCATTCTTGATCGGAGGGAGTATGATATATGTTACTTTAATTGTTAGGGCTTGTTTGGTTGAACATAGGAAGTATACTTCCTAGGAAGTTACTTCCCATGAATTCAATTCACATGAATTATAATTCCCATAAATTTTAAAACGGAAATTTCGCGAGGCACCCCTGAGGTATTGCAATTTTCGCGAGGTATACAACTCTTTTGCATATTTCGTGTGGTGCCCCTGTGGTATTCAATTGTTTCACCTCGTGCCCTTTCCGGTTAATTTTAACGGCTCACTTGTTTCTCCGTTAGTTTGCAATTAAAAACAAAAAGAAAGGAAGAAAGGAAGGCCGGAGAAGAAGAGAACAGACGCGAGAGCAAGAGCGCGAAGAAGGCTAGGCCGGAGCAGCCCTCGTGCCCCTATGCCGGATCCGCCGTCTCAACCGGGAGAGACGTCGTCTTCGCCCAAAGCCGCCACGCTCACCGTCGCCACCTCTTAGCCTGTTTGATTAGGGCTTTGGGAAATCTGCACTCCTGGGCACCGGAATCTGTTAATTCGATTAGGGCTTTGGGAAATCGAATTGAAGATGGAGAAATCTCCCACTCAGTGACAATCCTAGATTCAATTCGATTTCCCCATCTTCTTGCTCTTCCGATGCCGATCGATTGAGAGCTTTGGGAACCCTCGCAGCGAAGCTCCGTTTCGCTTGAGCCTGACAACAATTTCTGAGGCTTCGAATCGAATGCTTCAAGGTATGTTTTCGAGTTTTATCATCTCAGATTCAGAAATATAGGGTTTTTGGATTTGGATTTGGGGATTTCAGCATTTAGCGCTTTGAATTAGATAGTGAAAAAATATGAGTTATTAGCATCTGCTATGATTTTGGACAGTGGAAAATTATGCGTTAACACTCTCAATCAGTCATGCGTAAACACTCTCAATCAGTACTTTATATATAGTTTGTTATATTATGTATCAAGTCTTTGGCTTCACTTTGAATTCCATGTCTTACTTCTCTTTCTGATGTAATTGAATGTTCACAACTTCTCTTTGGTTATCAGATTGGTTTTTGTTCATATCTCTTAATTGTTATTGAAGGATGTGTTTTTGTATTCAATTGAGCTCTACTTCTATTTTGATTTTTGTTCAGCATATCATTTACTTTATACACTACCTACAACTGGAAATTGCACCATAACAAAGAATATGTAATATACTCAAGAAATTTGGAGAAGTAATTAAGCATCTGACCATGTTTTGGTTTATAAATTGAAATCAATTTTTTGGACTGATTTTAAGCCTATTAGCTCAAAAAGTAGAGCGTTGTGCTCGCGCACAAAGATGCGGGTTCAAATCCCACATAGGCTATATATGTAGTTATTTAAAGTAACAAAAAATGCTTACTACGAAAATTAGAACTTGAAAATAAAAGCTCTTTAGAGCAGCCACATTGGGGTTGTTAAACCCAATAGCTAAACAACCTAATAATAAAATAAGGATCCCTGCAAAAAAAATTACAAACAACGAAAGGACAGGTTGTTTGCTAAACAACCCGTAAAATACAAAGGAAATACAACAAAAGTGGGGCCCATGTGCCACAGACTGAAGGAAATACAAAAGAAGTGGGGCCCAGGTGCCACAAACTGCAGGAGGGGTCACATGGCAAGGAGAATTCCTTTGCAAATATCAAATACGCATTGAATTTTTTTTTTTTTTTTTTTATGATCAATTTTTTTGTTGTGATATATGTTATTTATTTAGTGTAATTTAGCCATATAATTTTTTTTAAGTATATATATTTTGCAAGTTCATATTTTTTTAATATGTAAAAAAACATGAATATAGTTAATTAATGAAAAAAGAATTAAATTAATTGGGTTGAAACTTGAAAGTAGATTTTTAAAAATAAACAATTCTAATGAAACAAGGGGAAAAAATTTAAAGACCAAAATAAGTTAGTACAATTTTGCCTATAAAAGGATATCCAACCTAAGCATCTCATCACATTCTCATATCCCACTCTTTCTTGTTTCTTTATTTCTCTGTTGTTTGATAATTGAGATGGATCCAAACCATCCAAAAGATTATCATCATTCTATTAATTTTCCTTTCAATTTTCTTGATTTGTCTGAAAACTCACAACCCTTTCAAAATTACCAACTCCATCACCCCAATCCAAATGCCCCAACAGGATCACATTTTCAAGGCCTTGAAAGTAACCCAAGTGCTCCGTATTTTTCACAAAATCAAGGTTATATGAATCCATCGGAGCTTACTAATTCTTCTCATTCTCAAATGTTTACAACTCCTTCTCCTAATACTCCGGGAGCTAGTAGCACTTCTCAAATGCATCAAGGGAACATACAAGAAGAGGCAACAAGCCTAGATGAAATACAACCCACCCCTGAAGATGGCACCCTTGCTCAAGCCACCCGTGGGAGAGGAGGAAGAGCCCGTGGAAGAGGAGGAAGAGCCGCCCGTGGGAGAAGTGGAAGACCCTCGTCCGGTGAACGAGTGAAGTGGGGCCAGAGTGAAGAGTTATTACTGGTAAGTGCATGGATTAACATTAGCACAGATCCTATATCAACCACAAATTCTACCCTCACTGCCTTTTGGGAGAGAGTAGCTGAGTACTATAATATGTATAGAGGGGATGGTGTTGAGAGGATTGCATCCACATGCAAAGCAAGATGGCATAAAATGTCACCTGATGTTTCAAAATTTGTGGGGGCTTATGAGCAAGCCTCAAATTTGCAATCCAGTGGGCAAAGTCAGGTTGATGTTTTAAAAAAGGCACATGAAATTTTCCTACAGGATATGAAATATGATTTTGTATTTGAGCATGCATGGCGTGAGTTAAGGAACGAGCCAAAGTGGAGAAGTATGTATAAGGCAGCATCTGCAAGTACTGGAGGGAGCTCTAAACGATCAAAGTTAAATGAAGATGGATCGTACTCTACAAGTGGGGGATCTACCCCTACAAGTGCTCCACCCAGACCCATTGGGCAGAAGGCTGCAAAGGCTGCAGCAAACAAGGGAAAGAAAGTTGTTGGAAGCTCCACTGATTCTATAAAGCAAATTGAAGAAGTGTACAATAAGCTAATGGAAAATAGAGAGGCAAGAGGAAAGAAAAAGAGTGAGGAAATTGGGAAGCAAGAGAAGATTGCAAGCGACTATTTGCGTGCAAGTAATATGAGCGCATTGGGAGTTCTACTGGCGAAATCGGAGCTTACACCAGAAGAAGAGATGATTAAGAAAATGCTTATAACTGAGTTGTTTCCTAGCAATTAGTTATCTACATGGCCAATGTTTTATGTGTAATCCTTCATCATTTATGTTGTTCTATGTTTATCTATATTTCCTAAGTGAAGACTAGCTTCACATGTTTTACATTTAATGTTTATTTTATGTTTTCATGTATTCAGCTGATGATGTTTATCTATGAGTTCTAATGGAATATCTTTTAAAATTAATGTGTTGGTGACTTCCAATGGAATCTCCGCAAAAGCTAGAAAGATGTGACAACTCCTTGTGATTATCGAGTCAATGTGAGTTTCAATGGAATATCTGCAAAAGTCGGGAAGATGTGACAACCCATTGCGAATTCCAAGCATCTGCAAGTTCCAATGGATTCTCCACAAAAGATCCGAAGAGTAAACGACAAATTGGCTCCTTACAAATAGTTAGTGTTTTGTTCATATATATAGTGGTAGTGTTTTACACAATCAATCTCCATCAAATTCACCCTCAAACACTCTTCTATCCCTATGGAGCCTCTTAAACCCTTATTCAATTTCCTCATGCCTTCTTCTGGGTCATCCTCTGATGAGTTGGATGAACAAATTGACCAAACTCTTTTGAAGTGGATGTGTCTTGCTCAAGAAAATTCGAATGGAGGCAAAGGGCAAAGTTCTAGACCACGTCGACGTGCTTACATTGAAAGACATCGTGAAAAGGGTCATCAACGCCTATTCGATGACTACTTCTCAGAGGATCCAGCACCGGTGTATCCCGATGCGATGTTCAGAAGACGGTTCAGAATGCGAAGACCTTTATTCTTACACATTGTTAACCAATTGTCAAATGATGTAGAGTATTTCCAACAAAAGCGAGATGCTACTGGAAGGATGGGCCTTTCTGCATTACAAAAATGCACGGCCGCTATACATATGTTAGCATACGGGGTGGCTGCGGATGTTGTTGATGAATACCTACGCCTTGGTGAATCCACTAGCAGGAAATGCTTAACCAAGTTCGTTGAGGGTATTATTTCTGCGTTTGGCGAGACATACCTTCGAAGACCAACCGCAACAGACATGCAACGATTACTCCATGTAGGTGAGATGCGGGGATTTCCTGGAATGATTGGTAGCATCGATTGTATGCATTGGGAATGGAAAAATTGCCCAACTGCATGGGCAGGTCAATTCTCAGGGAAAGAAGGAAAACCAACTATTGTGCTTGAGGCGGTTGCATCATACAATTTATGGATTTGGCATGCATTTTTTGGAACACCAGGTACGTGTAATGACATCAATGTTCTTGACCGTTCTCCAGTTTTTGATGATGTCTTGCAAGGTTTATCGCCACAAGTCAATTTTGTTGTGAATGGTCATGAGTATAACATGAGTTACTATCTTGTTGATGGGATTTACCCACCTTGGGCAACTTTCATACCATCAATCACATTGCCGCAAGGGGACAAGGCTAAATTATTTGCTCGACTACAAGAGGCAACACGCAAAGATGTAGAGCGGGCTTTTGGCGTATTACAAGCTCGATTTGCCATAATCAAGAACCCAGCTCTTGCTTGGGATATTGATTTTGTTGGAAAGATAATGAGAGCATGTATAGTATTGCACAACATGATAGTGGAAGATGAACGAGAAACGTATAATTTCAATTATGATTTCTCTCAGTTTGATCATGCAGAGGATAACGACTCATCATACTCTACTAGGCGACCAGCCCCAATGGAGAAGTACTTGGACAACCGAATGCAACTTCGAAACAGAGGCACACACTATCAACTCAAAGAAGACTTGGTTGAACACATCTGGCAAAAGTTTGGGCATGTGTACGTTTAGAACTTATTAAAAGTTTATGTATGGTTTTATTTCGTATTTCGATTTCATGTATGGTTTCATTTCGTATTCCGAGTTCATGTCTGATTTCATTTCGCATGTCACTTTTTCAATTGCAAATGCTATGTATGTCGATCTTTTCTAATTTCAATGATGTTTCGAGTTTTTCATTTGTGCTAAAATTGCGGATTCAAAATCATATTATTATTATTTATTCAAATTATGCTAAAAATTACAAATATATAATTATTTTATTTAGTGTATACATAAATATATATTAGATAATTTAAATTCATATATAATTATTATTATATCATATAATTCTTTTATTTTTAATCTTGGTAAAAGAATTGAAAAAATTAAGGAACCCTTATGAGTTGTGGGGATGTGAGTGAAAAAGTATAATGGGTTGTTAAAAGGATAAAGGGGAGAGAGAGTTATAAAAATTGGAAATAAGGAACCCTGTTGGGTTGCAGGGATGCGGGTGCTCTTAAAAACCATGAAAAAAAAAGCATCACTCTACTGATTGAACATTCATAAAGGGATTTGGAGCAAACACTGGAAGGTGTTCAGCTGTTAGAGGCCCTAGAGCAGAAATGCTAGCAATCCTCAAGTGGATGAAGATGTGTTTCGAGTTGCAAGCAAGGGAAGTTTTTTTTTATGGTGAGCAGCAAGGGAAGTCTATATAGAGACAGTCTTTATTTTGTTTTTCACATTATGTTTTAATTTTCTGTATTCTATTTCAGTTTCATTTTTACATTATGTTTTTCTGCATTCATTCATTTTTCTGTAATCAGTTTTTTTTTTTTTTTTGCATTCAGTCATTTTATGCTTTTCTATGTTCAAATTTCCAGTTTTTAATGACAGCGACTTCGTTTCGTTTATGTTACTCTGCGTTTATATAAATTATTGTCATATTTATTTGCAGTTTGTTAACATCTATGAAAAAAAAGAAGAAATTATCTAATTTTCATACCAACCATTTATTTTTGAAAACCTAAAAACATTAACTAATTTCCATACCTCAAAGAGCATAAATAACATGTAGATTATGAATAGCCTATGTGGGATTCGAACCCACATCAATGTGTATAACACATTACTCTACCATTTGAGCTAATAGGCTAGTATAACAAAGTATCTAAGTTATACATGACAGCAAAAAAAATAATGTTTTTAATGTGGAATGCAAGCAAACAGCAACCATGGAAAACAATTAGGTACTCCAAGATTGCAGCTGTGTAAACAGCAGTTGTTGCCCCATGTCCCCAACCCTTCCGTTTGCAATGGCCCGAGTCTGCTGAGTCTTCAGCAGACGATGAACTCGGCTCACTGGGAATTGCACAAATCAGATGGCTTTTATGTATTTGAATTAAACAATGGAAAGACGAAGTCACTTGCAAGGCATTGTTCAAATTCCAAATTCCAAACATAATTGTCAAATAATCCCTTTAATCACTTGAGTTTAGGTGTGCCTATTATTCACAGACTATTTTAACACATATATCAATCTCAACTTTTGAAATTTCCCTTATTAAGAGCCACAAATCTAAAATGTTGAAAATTAGACATTACTGGCTCTCTGCTAGTTTCATCTTTGTCCTTGATTTCATATCACCGAAGCAATAGTAAATGGAATGAGATGTAGCCGTAAACTGAAGCAATAGTCCTCTATTTTCTACCTCTCCTTTGACAAGGAAGACTCGATCCACTTTCTACTCCAGGGCTACAACTCATCACTGCCTACAGCTATCAAGCGCCAACCTCACGCATTCCTGAACATCTTGGCCAATCAGATGGTTCGCTCCATTCGGTATCTATATGATGGGGGTGCGAGGAAGGTCGTGGTCATGGGCATTCTCTCCCCTTAGGTTGTACACTCAGGTTTTTTTTTTTTTGCAGTTTACTAGGACCAGAAGAGCAAGATTCTAAACAAATTAGCAAGGTTTCCTACGAATTTCACACAATTGTAAGGAGGCATTGGAATATATGTGTTCTCAGACTACAATTGACCTCCAAAACAAATCCAAAATCTCCATTAAACATCACCACACCTAATTTTTCGCAATGTTTCCTGACAAATAAATCCTAATTTTCTCAAAATGAAGAGGCAAAATTTCATAAAAGACATACCTCATTGTTGGAATTCACTTTCAGTCGCCCACCTCCTTGTCGAACTCCACCTATAGTCGGCACCGAGGTGATGGAGAAATCGAATTGAGTCGCCCGTTTCGGATTTGAATATTTGATCAATTAGAGGTTTCTTGCTCCTCCGCCGATTGAGGCTCCGTTGACACCTTGAAAGTGGGCTTCAGGGTGCCCTCCATCGAACTGAAAGTGGGCTTTGATTGGCTCCGTTGACAAGAAGATGGGGACGGTGCCCACTCCTCTGGCTGCGAGTATGAACCCCAAATCTCACCTCTGGCTCCTGCGATGTCGTGGAGGGCTGATTAGGGCTTCTTCCATAACTGCGAGTGCGAGCCCTGTGATTAGGGCTCCTGTAGCGGTGAGCGTGGCGGCGCGTCTCTCCCGGTGGAGACGGAGGAGGAGGAAGCCCTAATCTCTCCTGACGTTCGCCTTCGCTTCTTTCTTTCTCTTTCTCTGTACTTTCTATCTTCCTTTCTTTCTTTTTTTAATTGCAAACTAATGGTGATCACCCAAATCTGTTATATTTAACCATAAAGGGCACGAGGCAAAAAAATTAAAAACCACAGGGGTACCAAGCGAAATATGCAAAAGAGTTGTATATCTCGCGAAAATTGCAATACCTCAGGGGCACCTCGCGAAATTTCCGATTTTAAAAAGTTGTTTGGTTAAGCAATGAGATGGAGGGAGTTGAAATGGGGAAAGTTGATTTTTTCCATAAAAAATGGTGGAATTGCAACTTACCTAGTCCCTCATAGGTAAGTGCAATTCCTCCATTTTGTAGGAATTGGAATTCCTAGGAATTCAAGTTCCTGGATTTTTTCCGTGTTAAAAAAAGCAACCAAACATAGGTATTTATCCTACTTCCTGTGTTTTTACACTTCTTGGGTTTTTTAGATGTTAACCAAACGAGCTCTTAGTCTTCAAATATGACTAATCTTGACTTTTCGGGTGTGATAATCAATCAGACAACGACAATGATTAATGGTATAGAAGTTGGGGTATGGTCCGTATGAAAGTTGCTCCATGTAACAAAGTCACGAACAAATAAAGAATTTGATTCAACAAATAGTTTTATGAGCTCCACCATTAAATCAAGCTTTAATTAATGGGAAACAACTGATGGCTCGTAAGTAATGGACAAATAATTACCATTATGAAAAGCATATGCTTTAAGGAATGAACCTTATGCGTTAACTGGTTTAAGGAATGAACCTTCGCCTTCCGTCAATCTTAGGTTACCTTTGAAGATGTCGTCAATGTTCAACTTTACCCACTTAGTCCAAATGGTTGATCAACAATCAGGATATATAGTCACCGATCACATCATTATACCACAATGAACAGATTACATTAACTGGTTTTGCTACAAATATAGTGCAGATCCACGTACCCATAGTGCCTCCTGTGTGATGTTGTATAAGAACTAAGGTTAAATATCATTGTCACTAATTAATATCCAAATAGATACTAACTTCAATAAGATTTACCTTCGCACATATTTCACATTAAAAAAAAAACACTTGATATACAACTATGACAAAAAAAAAATCCGTTTGGTACATTAGAAACCAATTCATGTTTAGGCAAGTTGCTATCCCTCGCACATCTAGTACACGTCATCTCATTCAAACTCACATTGATAATTGGAAGAAAACATTAGTGTTCGATGAAGACCTGAATCCAGTGGACTCTCCTACCAAGCAAGCAACATCGTTGCGGGTCAAACAAAATCAAAAGAGAAATACCCCTTGGCGAAAACCCCCTATAGGTTTTTATAAGCTCAATTTTGATGGCTCAACTTTATCAAACTCAAATAGCTCCGCTGGCATAATTATTCGGAACATGTTGGGGAATCCGCTTCACATTGGGTTTCTGCAACTTGGTTCCCAAACTCCACTTAAATTGGAAGCCCTTGCCCTTAAATTAGGGGTACAAAAAATTAGACAGCCGCACATAGACAAAGTTCAAATTGAAGGAGATTCTCTAATAATAATTAATCATTTGAAAAACAAGCATAACTGCCATTGGGAAATCGAATTGATCATGACTGATATCAAAACCATTATGTCGGATGTGAAAGATGTCTTTTTCTTTAACATTTCCCAGTTCCC
Organism: Persicaria maculosa; assembly: GCA_963922045.1. Lineage (NCBI taxonomy): Eukaryota > Viridiplantae > Streptophyta > Magnoliopsida > Caryophyllales > Polygonaceae > Persicaria > Persicaria maculosa. The sequence continues at coordinate 20,459,442 of OY998259.1, read as the reverse complement.
GCATGGGCAATAGAGTGGCCGACAATGTTGCACATCTTGGCCCCGGGGCACCGACATATCAAATAATACAGGTCTGCAAGACCTCATTCGTAAGGATGCTCGGGTAGAGTCTCTTCACCCGAAATCTTTCCTAATAAAAAAAATCCGTTCTTGTGCTGAGACAGTCCAACATAACCTCGCACCATCCATGCCCTTAAATAAGATATTAATGTTTCATGGAGCGAAATTCAAGTCGTAACTAGTCATTGATATGATAGACATAAGAAAACAGAATATGTGTGTGTGTGTGTGTGTGTGTGTGTGTGTGTGTGTGTGTGTGTGTGTGTGTGTGTGTGTGTGTGTGTGTGTGTGTGTGTGTGTGTGTGTGTGTGTGTGTGTGTGTGTGTGTGTGTGTTGTAATATTTTATTGTGTGGTGAATATTTCACCTTATGATAAAATATCCCCCAAAATCAGGGATATTTTTGTGGTTATGAGGTTGACCTTCCACTATAAAAGGGGACCCGGATTGTTGTAAATCAAGCAAGAAATCAGATAAATTAAGTACGATTACAAGTACAAACCATCTGGTTCTCTTGTTTACCACTAAGATTATAACACGTTATCAGCACGAGATCTAAAAACCAACTGAGTTTTTCAGATCTGAAGGTAAAACCCTCCTATCCAAACTCTTTAATTATGAAAAATGTTTTACCAAAATCGGTTTTTGGAAGAGTATGCTCTGTAGTTGCCAAAATTTGGATCTTCTACACCAGAAACTGATACAAACTCTCATATTTTCCCGTTTTACATCATTTTTGTTCAGATCCGTTTTCAAAACTCATAAAACATGGAACACATAAAAGACTCAACACGGTTTCATGAGTTTTTATACAAAACCGAAGATTTTCGGAAACAAAATACGGGAAGTTTCATCATCGAGTTTTAAAGCCCCTCACTTAAAAACAAAATTAGTAGATCTAAAGTTATTACAAGAGATTTGCTAAGAAATTACAAAATACAATACCGCTTTTAACTTCGTCTTCTAGCCTCGCCTCACCGAAACCTTCGTCGGAGCTCTTAGGAGCACTAGTAGTTTTTAACCACCCACACAACGAAGGAAACCACCAAAACTGCTATCGCCATCCCACTAGCCAAGATCTTTAGTAAAACCCAGTCGGTACCGGTCATTTTTCGGATCGGAAAATGGGAACGGTGTCGGAAAACTGGGGAGATCGATGAGAGGGAGACGAGGAGGATGAATGTGAGTGGTGGTGGATGAAAGTGGTAGGATAAGAGAGTATATAAAGGGAAAAAGTGAAAGAGGTAGAAAGAAATTATACCGATAATTAGAGGATATGGAAGACAAATGAGAAGGATATAAAATTTGGAAGATAATCTCTCACCGATAAATACCTCTTAAGAAACGATCTTTTGAATTCTTTTGTTCTTCCTTTGATGATTGGAAAAGAAGAAGAGTTTTTCATATGTTTTTTTGAAGTTTTTGCAAAAGAGAGTGTTTTCAAACGGACGGAATTATTTTGATGTTTGATTTATGATTACATATGTGTAGTATTTACTTTCCTTTCTCATTTCATACGCCACTAGAAAAGGTGAATTAGCTGGTTACTATTAAGGTTCATTGTTCATGGTTACTATTGTCATTCAACATGATAAGAAACATACTATTCTAATCCTATCACCATTGAAACATCACATACATATCACTATATTGCATCTACTACACTATTAATACTATGCATTATTTGAAATTGCATTACATGTATCTATTTGATGTTTGTACGTGTGTGTACGTATGTATATCACATAATACCCATTCATTAATGATGTATTAACACACACATCTTATTTTTGCACATTAATTAATTATGTGATATTAATTAACATGATTTTATTTGTAGTGTTATTATGACAAATATCAACAAAAGGGAATTCGATATCCTGGACCTGTCAGAAGACAAGTGCCTCGAATGGAGGGTGGATGCCTTAACGCACTTGAAGGTTAATGGTCTGGAAGAGACCGTCAAAGAAAATAACACCACCACTCCACAAGAAAATGTCAAGGTCATTGTCTTCCTTCGCCACCATATACATGAAAGCTTAAAGTCTAGGTATTTATTGGTGGAAGATCCGAAGGAATTATGGGAGAATTTAGCCGAATGATACGGCAATCAAGTAAATATATTACTCCCAATGGTCATATATGAATGGAACTCTTTACGGGTTCAAGATTTCAAAAATATCAGGGAGTATAACTCCGTTGTATTTCGAATCACATTGAAACTGAAATTATGTGGCCATGAAATTATTACCGAGGAGAAAATGATGGATAATACATTTTCAACAATGCATGCATCTAATGTGTTGTTACAGCAGCAATACAGGCAGTGTAGCTTTAAAAAGTACTCTGACCTGATAAATGTGAAGCTTGTGGCGGAGAAAAATAATGAACTCCCGATGAGGAATCACAACATGAGGCCTTCAGGTGCAACATCATACCCTGAAGCGAATAATGTGAATGCTATGAATGCCAATGCAAAAGGGGGCGATGGCCGTAAAAATCCGCGGGGTTACAAAAAATGGAAATGTCGTGGCAATGACCGCAAACAAGGTTATGGGAAAGGTAACTTCTCCCAAAAACATGGCCATCCTGGAGAATCCTCCTCCAAGGAGATGAAGCAAAAGGTCCAGAGGGGTCCAACAGGAACCCCAAACAAAACCAAGTCTCAATGTTATAGATGTGGGATGACTGGCCATTGGGCCAAAGTATGTCGTATAGCTAAACACTTGTGTGAGCTGTATCAAGCTTCCCAGAAAGAAAAGGGGAAGGATGTGGAAGTAAACTTCGCTACTAACAATGCTCCACAAATTCCCACTCTTGATCTCGAAGACATGTTTGCAAACAATGTCGAGACCGGTGATGAATTTCCTTATGATGAAGGCACTAATTTCTAAATTTCTATGTCTTTAATTAGTTGGATGTCTATTTGCCTAAACCTTATGAAGTGTCCTTGTATAATATCAATGTAACTTTCAATTTCTGTGTCTGAGTCCTATGAAGTGTCCTTGTATGATATTAGTGTAACTTTAATCTCAATCGACCATGTAATATAATGCTTGTATTAACTCTGTGTGTTTTCTTAATTTATGAAGTTATGAATTCATCTGGAGGTAATCATGATCATAAAGAGCAATGTCTAGTGGACAGTGCCACAACCCACACCATCCTGAAAAACAAAGAGTACTTCACTCAGTTGACAGTCTATGAAGGAAATGTCAACACAATATCAGGTGTGGCAAAGTTGATCGAAGGATCAAGAAAAGCTTGCCTCTTGCTTCCAAGAGGGACAAAGCTGATAATAAAAGATGCACTATACTCAAGGAAGTCACAGAGAAATCTGTTAAGCTTCAAAGATTGCTTCAAAATGGGTTTCATATTGAAACCATGAATGAAAATGGAAATGAGTACCTGTGCTTGACTGTACATGTATCTAAAAAATGGAAGTGGTAGAGAAGCTACCAGCTTATTCCTCTGGACTATATTTTACTCATATAAGTCCATTTGAGATCATTATGGTGTCTAGGAGAAGTCCAGACGACCATAAAATGTTTAACCTGTGGCATGATCGATTGGGTCATCCAGGTACAACAATGATGCATAGAATTATTGAGAATTCACTTGGTCATGCGTTAAAGGACAAGAGGAGCCTACAGACAAGTGATCTCAATTGTACTGCTTGTTCGTTGGGCAAATTGATCATTAGGCCCCCGAAAAATAAAATAGCAGTCGAAGCTCCTGCATTTTTAGAAATGATTCAAGGAGATATATGTGGGCCAATTGCGCCACCATGTGGACCATTTCACTATTTTATGGTGCTAATAGATGCATCAACACGCTAGTCACATGTATGCTTATTGTCGACATGAAATGTCGCATTTGCTAAGCTCCTTGCTCAAATCATACGATTAAGAGCACAATTTCCAGATTATGCAATAAAGAAAATCCGACTAGATAATGCAGGAGAATTCACATCCCTAGTAGCACATATACATACACAAAATGGTCTCGCAGAATCATTAATCAAACGATTACAATTAATTGCTAGACCATTGCTGATGAAATCTAAGTTACCATCATCAGCTTGGGGACATGCTGTATTACATGCTGCAACATTGATTCGGTTAAGACCAACTGCATACCATAAATACTTCCCGATGCAACTTGTATCTCGTAAGGAACCAAATATATCACGTCTAAAGGTGTTTGGATCTGCAGTATATGTTCCAATTGCTCCACCACAACGAACAAAGATGGGTCCTCAAAGGAGATTGAGAATATATGTTGGCTTTGAATCCCCCTCGATTATTAAATATCTCGAGCCAACAACAGGTGACTTATTTACAGCAAGGTTTGCTAATTGTCACTTCGATGAAAATACATTCCCAACTCTATGGGTAGAAAAGAATAAAATGGACCCTAATAGAGGTGAGATCACATAGGATGCCATGTCTTTATCATACCTTGATCCTCGAACGAAAGTATGTGAACAAGAGGTACAAAAGATAATTCATTTACAAGACATAGGGTATGTATGGGTGTGCAGTTTCTTTTATTAACTACTAAAAAAAGTAGTTGAATTTAGCTTATTTGGTGTATGGGTTCACATTTTAACTAGTTTATGGTTTAAAAAAGGAGTTAAAAAAAAGGCTACATCAACAAGCTTATTTGGGGTTTATTTTGTTTATTTGGTTTGAAAGTACCACAATACCCCTAATAACAACCAAATAAACTCCACTTTTTACAAATAAACTGTTTTTTCCCATACGGAGATTATCTTGTTGTTAAAATTTTTAACTACTTATATCAACAATTTATAAATTTTACCCTATTTATAATTTTAGTCAGTTTATTAACTCCGTCCCATACGAACCCATAGCTAATCAGTTGCCTGATGCATTTACTGATATAGCAAAAGTGACGAAGTCACATATACCTGTTGTAAATGCCCCTGCCAGAATTAAAGTACCTATGGATCTACCTAATAAATCCATTGCTAATGAATCTACTATACGTAGAAAGCGAGGTAGACCACTTGGTTCCAAAGATCTGAAACCAAGACAAACGAGGAGACAAAAGGGTAATATTGGTGATCTCACAACAATTCAGCCATCTGAAGATAATAATAAAGGCAAAGAAATCTATAATGAGGATAGCCTGAAAGGCGAAGGAAACTCCTCAGAAGAGGAGAATCTTGTTAAAGAAGATGAAAAAGAGAGTCTTCTTGAAGAAGATAGAAAAATCGACAATTATGAGATTTCCATAAACTATGTATCCACTGGGATGCAATGAAACAGAAAAGATGTCATTGTCGATGAAATATTTGCCTTTTCAATAGCGGTTGAAATGATGGCGGAAGATGACGATATTGAACCTAAAGCGGTTGAAGAGTGTTGTCATAGAAAAGATTGGCCTAAATGACGAGATGCAATTCAAGCAGAATTAAAGTCGCTTGAAAAACATGAAGTTTTCAGTCATGTGACTGAGACCCCAAAAGGTGTTAGGCCGGTTGGCTACAAATGGGTCTTTGTGAGAAAACGAAATGAGAAAAATGAGGTAACAAGATATAAGGCAAGGCTTTTAGCACAAGGTTTTTCACAAATGACAAGAATTGATTATGAAGATACATATTCACCGGTAGTTGATGCAACTACCTTGAGATTTTTAATTAGCCTGGCAGTGGCTGAAAAGCTACAAATGCGATTAATGGATGTCGTGACTGCATATTTGTATGGGTCACTTGACATCGATATATACGTGAAGGTCCCTAAATGACTAAAGATGCCTAAATCTTGCAAATCAAAGCCTCGAGAAATGTTCTCCATAAAGTTGAGGAGATATTTATATGGACTGAAACAATCTGGGCGAATGTGGTACAATCGCCTTAGTGAATACCTTCAGAAGGAATGATATAAGAACGACTCAAGGTGTCCATGTATCTTTATCAAAAGATACGAATCAGGGTTTGCCATCATTGCACTATATGTTGATGATCTAAACATTGTTGATGATCTAAACATTGCACTCAACTGCGTTTCCGGTTGCTTCTTGGCGGTTCTAGTCTGAGTTGGGGGTCTGGCGTCCGGTGTCGGGTCTGGCTGGCGTCTGGCTGGGGGCGTGGCGGTGTGCATCGAGGCGAATCCGTGTTCCGGAAATTTCCTTAGAGGTTCGTCTTCATCGCCCACAGGGACTCCTGATGTACCGTTGGCCAGCGGTATCATTGCTTGGTGATGCTTGGCTCCGGGTTTAGTCTACATTGCCCCCTGCTGTTTTGGGTTAGACTCGTTTGTTCGACTGGGTAGTTTGGTTTCCGCCTTTTGTATTGCATCGTTTTTATTTCTCGTTGTATGTTTGACGGTTCGCCGTCTGCCGACTTTGTCGGCCTCTCGAGGTGCCATTTTTGTCTGGTCCTCAAATTATTACCTAATAAAAAAAAGGTACTTGATGAAAGAATTTTAAATGAAAGATCTTGGTAAAACCAAGTTTTGTCTCGGTTTACAAATTGAGCATATACGAGATGGAATTTTTATCCATCAATCTAATTATACCGAGAAAATTCTGAAGAGATTCAACATGGATAAAGCTCATCCATTGAACTCACCCATGGTCGTTCAATCTCTAAATATACACGATGACCGCCCAGAAACACAATACTTAAGTGCTATTGGTGTCTTGATGTACCTAGCCATCTAGGGTGGCTCATCCGGGTCGACCCGACCCGAATATTCCGGGTGGGGGTCAACCCGAAGGTCCGGGATTTTTAAAAATGCGACCCGCCACCCGACCCAAACCCGAAATTTGAAATTCCGGGTTTTCCGGGTCGGGTGACAGGTTCACCCGAAAACCCGAGTTTTAAAATTTTGTTAGTTCTTACAATATTTAAATTAAATAAAAAAGATTTTTTTACTTGTCATCCGCATATTAGTTACGTAGTATTACATATACTCCGTACGTAGTCTCCGTTTATATATACTACGTATTTTTTAAGGGTGGGGTTGTTGGAGTGTTTGCAAGATCTGTACTCTGTAGGGTGGTCCATTTAATATTTTGTTTTCAAATTCTATTAAAAAAAACTATTCAAGGGATCGAAAAAAAAAAGTCTGTACTATGTAGGGACAAAATGGGAGTATGTGCCATGAATGAAGGGGAAAAAGGGCAGAAAGGGTTGGATGATCATGAAAATTGACCTTGAGAAGGCGTACGACAGACTTCGTTGGGACTTTCTTAAAGATACTTTAGAGGATGCGGGGTTTCCGGAGAAATGGATCCAGTGGATTGCGGAATGCATCAGCACTGTTAACACAAGTGTGCTCGTTAATGGAGAAATTTCAAAAGACTTTAAGCCCTCGAGAGGGATTCGCCAAGGGGACCCTATTTCGCCTTACTTGTTTGTTCTGTGCATTGAGAGTCTGAGCCATATGATTGAGAAGGCTGTGGATATTGGTGATTGGAAACCTGCCAAATTGACCAGGAATGGACCAGTGATTTCACACATTATGTTCGCGGATGATTTGGTCCTGATTTCGGAAGCTTCAGTTGAGCAGCTTCGGGTGATCAAGAGGATTCTAAGTGTGTTCTGCGAAGGGTCGGGACAGAAACTGAATGCCGGAAAATCCAAGCTTTTTGTCTCCCCTAACGTCTCGGAGGGGATCATGTCGAAGCTGCAAGCCGAATGCGGGTTCGAGGTCACGGATAATCTCGGGAGCTACCTTGGCATACCGGTGCTGCATAAAAGGATCAGCGGGGAGACCTTCGCTCCGTTGGTGGACAAAGTGAGCACTAGATTGACGGGTTGGAAACGCAGACATTTGAGCTTTGCCGGGAGAGTCACCTTGACTAAAGCGGTGCTCTCTTCGATACCAGTGTATTCGATGGCTACTGTCAGACTGTCGAGAGCTACTTGCGATGCCATTGATAAGATATGCAGGGATTTTGTTTGGGGCGACACGGTGGAACATCGAAAAATCCATCTCGTCGCCTGGGATGATGTGTGTAAACCCAAGATGGTCGGAGGGCTTGGAATCAGAAAGATGAACGAGCTGAATGAGGCCATAACATGTAAGTTAGCTTGGAGGTTCTTAACTAACAACAATATGGACATGTGGTGTAAAATTATGCAGGCTAAATATATTAGAGTCGATGCTTCCGAGGTCCATGGGCCATCTGCGGTTTGGGCGAGCATTGGTAAGGCTCTGGATTCAGTCGTTCTGGATGGTACCAAGTGGCTGATAGGGGATGGTAGGTCGGCCAGGTTCTGGTCTGATCAGTGGCTTACGGATGGTAGATTGATCGACATGGCTACGGGGACGATTGGCGAGGATGAGGCCAACAAATGTGTTCAGGGGTATTGGCGGAGTGGCTCTGGTTGGGACTGGGATGCCCTTGAGCCGCTCCTCCCTGCGAGCTCCTTATTATGCCTTGCTTCAGTGGGGGTTGATGAGAGCGGAGACGAGCGCGATAGGCTAAGCTGGATGGATTCTAAGGATGGCGACTATTTGGTCAGATCGGCCTACGACCGGATTACGAAAGTCCAACAGGAGGCGTGTGTGGATGCAGTCATCTTCGAGAGGATCTGGAAATTGCGGATAGCGGAGAGAATCAAAACCTTCATTTGGCTGGTTGCTAGAGGCGTCATCCTCACTAATGAAGAGCGGTGGAGAAGGCACCTTGCATCGGAGCCTTGGTGTCCCAACTGTAGAGGTGTTCCGGAGACACTCAACCACATATTCAGGGAGTGCCCCTCAATCAATCATGTGTGGCGTGACTTAGATATTCCGGTGTGCTTTCCTGATTTTTTCAATGTTGGTTTTGCAGAATGGTTCAGGAGGAATATCATGTGCAACTGGAAGGATAGCAGCGGGATTCGATGGGCTTCCACCTTCGCCTATACGCTCTGGTGGACGTGGAAGTGGAGGAATGAGCAAGTTTTCGGCGGCAAACAATTTGGTGGTGATAGAGCTGGCTTCATTTTGATGCAATCCAAGGAGTACTCGGCTGTCTGGACCAACGGGGAGCAGCAGCTCGAACACAATGAGCGGACGGAGAAGTTGATCTTGTGGATTAGACCTCCTGTCGGATGGGTTAAAGTGAACGCGGACGGGGCAGTGGACAAGGCAGGGAATGCAGCAGCTGGAGGCGTTGTGAGAAGCGAGCAAGGAGCTTGGTTGACAGGGTGTGCTCGGAAGGTTGGTGTATGCTCAGTACCCATGGCGGAATTATGGGGTCTCGCGGACTCATTAGAGCTGGCTTGGAGTAAGGGGTTCAGGAAGGTGATCGTCGAGACGGATTCGAGCTTGGTGGAGTCCCTCGTCAAGAAAGGGGTCAGGAAATATCATCCTTTGTCTAGCCTTGTGGCGCGCTGCCAGGGCTCTCTCGCACGGGATTGGGAAATCCAATTCCAGTTGGTCTATATGGAAGCGAACTTCGTCGCCGACTCCCTCGCTAAGTATGCCCTCTCTTTACCTATAGGGCTACATGTTTTGACGGATCCCCCGGTAGGGACGACTCAGGAAGTTGAGGAGGATATTAGGGGGAGGGCTACCCCCCGTCTCGTTTTTGTGTAGCCCATACTTTTCTTGTTCGAGAGCTTGCTCTCGTCTTGTTCACCAAAAAAAAGAATCAACTAAAAACTCTAAAAGAGTGCATGGAGGGTTGCTGGGCAAGCACACTGCACACACACACACAACAATTTTTTTTTTTTTTTTAAATCCGGGTCAACCCCGAGACCCGCCGGGTCTGACCCCGACCCGCCCACTGACCCGAGATTTTCTAAAATTCGACCCGAGACCCGACCCCTAGGGGTCTCGGGTCAACCCCGACTAGGGATGGCAATTTCACCCGCACCCGACGGATATCCGTCTCACCCGATCCGAAAAAGTGGGTGAAAATCCGAAATAAAGCGGATATCAAATAGGTGATGGATGAACGGGTGATGGGTCGGGTCGGATTCGGGTGAAGACATTTCCCACCCGTCACCCGACCCATCACACGATCCATCACCCGACCCGTCACCCGAATTATATTATATAATTATATTTTATATGTGAAATTACTAATATACCCCCATAAACCCTAATTCAAGATATCTATAAATGATTTCGAGCTTGAAGGCTTTGGTCGTTGAAGATTATGTTTTCTCTTCTTTTTATTCATAATTGTTGTAATGTTTTCTCTAGCTTGAAGTGTTGAAAGTTGTGGATGTTTACACGTATTTGACCGAATTTGACTATATTTGGTACTTGTTTATTCGTCGATGTGTTTAATGTATATTTTTCAATAATTTTTTTTTTATGAATTTAATGTCTTGTGTTTCACCCGAATAATTACCCGATCCACCTGATCACCCGGTGGGTGATGGGTGGACGGGGCGGGTGAAATATTTGGTGGGTGATGGGTCGGGTAGGGTGAAGGATTTTGGGTGGTGGGTCGGGTGACGGAAGTAGATCATCCACCCATCACCCGACCCATTGCCATCCATAACCCCGACCTAGTGTTTTCCGGGTCGGGTCGGGTCAGGTTTCCGGTTCGGGTCCATTTTGAGCCACCCTATAGCCAACAATACAAGGCCTGATATTGCCTTCGCTGTAAACTTGTTGTCAAGATACAGCTCAGCTCCGACAAGGAGACATTGGAACGGAATTAAACATTTGTTCCGTTACCTTAGAGGTACACATGATCTTGGTTTATTTTATCAAAACTGTCCAAATGCCACTCTTGTTGGTTAAGCAGATGCAGGATATCTATGAGACCCACATAAGGCTAAGTCTCAAAATGGATATGTCTTCCCTTATGGAAATACAACCATATTATGGAAATCCACAAAGCAAACTATGACGACTACATCGTTAAACCACGCTGAATTGATAGCATTGTACGAAGCAGGAAGAGAATGTGTGTGGCTAAGATCGGTGATAAAATATATACAGAAGGAATCTGGAATCAAGTCCATCAAAGGTAGCACAACCGTGATATACGAAGACAACTCTGCATGTGTCACTCAAGTGAAGGAAGGCTATATCAAAGGAGATCGGACTAAGTACATAACACCGAAATTCTTCTCTACTCATGAACTTGAGAAGAAAGGGAAAATTAGAGTCCAACAAATCTGATCAGATGAGAACCTCGCCGACTTGTTCACCAAGTCATTACCTCCCAAGAAGTTCGAGCAACTTGTACGCAAGATCGGAATGTGTCGGCTTCGAGAAACTCATTAAGCATGTCCAAATCAGGGGGAGAATTATACGCGCTGCACTCTTTTTTCCTTCGATCATGTTTTTATCTCACTGAGTTTTTCCTGACAAGGTTTTTAATGAGGCAGCACCATCAATGCGTATAATAAGATTAAACATGTGTAAATCCCTTAGATTCGTGATATAATGTGAATATTCAAGGGGGTGTTGTAATATTTTATTGTGTGGTGAATATTTCACCTTATGGTAAAATATCCCCAAATCAGGAATATTTTTGTGGTTATGAGGTTGACCCTCCACTATAAAAGGGGACCCGGATTGTTGTAAATCAAGCAGGAAATCAGATAAATTAAGTACGATTACAAGTACAAACCCTCGAGTTCTCTTGTTTACCACTAAGATTATAACAATATATATATATATACATGTTTGAATTTCCCTTTTTTAAATAAAATTAATATTCAAAAATAAAATACAAATATAATGTCATGATAAAAAAAAAGATATGCGTATAAGATTCTTTATATCTATATCTCTTGCTTAATACTCCATCTTATCAACAATATAAGACATTTTACTTTTGTGCACATATTTTAAAGAGTTAAAAATTATATAAATTATTATCACTTTTTACTAATTTTGTTTCATAATTTAATATTTATCACTAAGTACTACATTAATAAGCATTAAATCATGAAAAAATAATGTTTCACAAAAAAATCATGAAATATTTTTTAATAGTTTTTACCTTCTATATAAAAGTATAAAAGTAATCGAAATAAAACAAGGGGCCTCTTCTGCTCCTGCTGCTTCTACGGCTGTCACCAAACCCTTCCTTCTCTATATATGATCGATCCCCTCAACTCTCAAGCCGGAGAGAGATCCTTTGTCGTTCTCCGTTCTCCGTTCTCCTCCTGTTCTTCAATTGTTCTCTGTAAGTCGTTCTTCTCCCTCTCTCCTCCTTTCCCTAGCTCTCTGTTATCCACTGCGCCCTGTGAGCGCGCCGATTTGCTTCGGTGCTATCGTCGTTCTGGTTCGAGTTTCCGAACAATTTCGGCCCGACATTCCCGGCACGGGAAACTGTAGGGCGTACAATGAATCTAACTTCAGCGGTATTAATTCTTAGGATTTGTAGCTGGATTTGGGTCCAAAATTTGGGTTTTTGATCATATACCCAAGAAATTGGGATATCAAATTGCTATTTTTTTCGCTCGTCTTCTTGGCCCATCTTCTTCGTTGTTCACTCGCCTCACGCACGCCCTCACCACCTCTCCAGTTCGCTGCCAGCATCTGTTGTTCGCCTCTCGACCTCCGCCACCTCCACCTCTCCAATTCGCCTCACCACAACCACTCAGTTCGCCTCTCCTCCTCTCCACCTCCCCTTCCACTGCTGAACTTTCAAATTTTGAACGAATCTGACCGAGGTTGCTGCTGCAAGTGCAAGGTTTGTATGTGTGGTTTCCATTGTTTCAGATTTTGTACTTCTTTTTGTTTCAGATTTTAAATTTGACAAATTTGGGGTAGGGTTTATGTGGTAGATTTTGACCGAGGGGCTGAAGTGCTGAACTTTTGGATGTATATGAGTGTAATTTCAGATCTATTTGTGAGCCCTATTGCCCAGTGATTATCAATTCTTCTGTTAGTTTCTATGTTATGCTGTTGAGCCCTATTTAGTTTGATATCAAAGGATATTAAATATTAGATATCAGTTTTGACCCTGATATCTATATCTGGGACCCATACCTGATATACGATATCAATACCATACAGGGGCTTAGGGCTTTTGTTTGTTTTAATTCTCGAGGATTACAATTACCGATTTTTTTAATAATGATTTTGCTTTATGATTGCAAGTTATCATTCAGATTACTACTGGAACAATTGTATAAACATAGGGGCATCTCCTAGATTATGAGAATTATTTCTCCACCACATGGAATTTGTGGGAGCTGGAGAGTACCATATGGAATTTCCCTAGGTATGGAAATGCAGTTATATCTGATAGTTATTATATCAGTGCCACCTAGCCAGGAACTGAATCTTCTCTACTAGAACTCCGGACCATGAGCACGACAGTGTAGCTAGCATGAGAACCCAAGCTCAAAAGCACCTTGCTTATGCACTTCAGTTTTTGAATGTTATAGTAATCAAGGCCTCTTTATTTTTCGAAAGCTGTATGCATAAATTTATGGAGTGATTTTATTCTTTATAGTTGTTCTGGATAGTTGGCAAACACTGTAGCGCATATGGCAGCTAGACTCATGCCATTTGACGCTTCCTGCAGTGTATGGTTTGATCATTTCCCGCCCAGTCTAGTTGACTTAGCGGGAATTGATCTCCTATAATATATATTCAGCACTTAACAAAAAAAAAAAAACGATCCTTTTGGATGCCACCCACTAGAAGGTCTCATATTGAAGTTAGTTTGCACCTGTCACTCTCTGTATTAAAAAAATATGCAGCGTGCTTTTATAGAAGGGTCTTTTTTATAGGGTGTTTTATTTCTTTGCGGTAGTGAAATTCTATTTTTATCTGCTGGACCTGGACTTTTGCTATTTCAACTTTCTCCTTCTTGAGTTACTGCAAATTAAAATTTGATCTTAATTTTAGGATCTGCTTTGATGGGGGATTCATCAGATGACCGAGATACAGGTAACTTTGTTCCTGATTTTATACCTCCTTCACCCCTATTATTATTTCAGTTACACTATTCTTAATATACCAGTCTTTTTTTCTTACTTCTATGTGCATGCATGATATATATAATTTTTTGGTCTGAATTAAACATGTAATATTATTATTACTGGACATTATCAGCTGGCTTTTCATTAGCAAGTGCTGAAATTATTGTGAACACGGTATAGCTTGAAATAAATGTGACATTCATTGAAAAGCATGTGTGGGTCTCTTCTTATATTTAAGAAGAATGAGTGTTGTGATACTACATGAGTACGTGGGTGCACTTTGGTCTAGTTTTTACATCCATTTTAAAGAGCTAACTTGCTCACTGTCCCAGATGATGAGGAAGAAAATGAGGAAGCTGGAGGCAGTCGACTACTGGGCTTTATGTTCGGGAACGTTGACAATTCTGGTGAACTCGATGTTGATTATCTTGATGAGGTATGACAGTTTTCCCCTTATGTTTGAACGTTGTTAGACAGTGAGAGCAGCATACCCTTTACTTCTTGATGTCTCTGTGTCTGTATGTGTTTTTATCTCACACTGTGTAGCAGTGTGCTTGTCTGTAGTTCGGTATTTCTCTGTATTGGATTGTTTTGCCTTGTAACTTTTTCTTGTATTCTTGTTAGCTGAATACACAATGCGTTCAGGTATAATTCTTTAAAAAAACTGTGAAGTAAATATAGTTGTCGTGTGCTATCTTAAACGAGTTTTGTATTTTTAATGTTGCTTATACATGGTAGGACAAATCATTATCTCTTTCTTAATGGCTTGATGGGGTTTGTAATGTAATTTAAAAGGTATCACTATAAATGTAGTTGTCTTTTAATGGCTTATACATCAAGTGGTCACCAAATGTGTGTGTGCATTGGTTGCTACTAATACATGTATAGACTGTATTCTTCCTAAATGTTATTCTTCTAACCTAGACGAGAGAGGATTCCATAGGACTGAGGACTCTATTCCTATAGAATTGCATAAAATTCCTAGAGAACACTTAATTGACTGAAAATGCAGGTTTGTCTATTTTATAACACTCCACATCAACCTTTACACTTTTTGTTTGGGAAGTGTCTGGACATGGAATGTACATTTTCTTGTTCAGCTTTAAAGAAAGCACATGACTTTTAATTCAGGTAGTTCCAGAGCACGAGATAGATTCTTTTTCTTGCATGCATTAGTAAAAGCGATTGCTGCATGTGCCTGATCCGCACAATGCTTCTGTGTGATGTTTCAAAATTTCTTGTTTGATGTAATTAGAGTATTGGATTTATATCGAGAATTGCATGCACTTGTTAAGAAACTTTATATTGCAGTTATGTCTTATTTGTTCTAATTCAGTTTTGATTTATTTGATTAATTATACAGGATGCAAAAGAACATCTTGATGCGTTGGCCGATCTTGAGCCTGCATTGACAGCTATAAATGTATGCAATTTCAATTTATTTTGGCAGTGACCTATTTTTTCAGTTTATTTTTTCGATTATAGTGCTGTATTCTGCAAAATGTTTCCATTTTTTTTTAACTGATCATGCCAATTCCTTGCCTTTACTGAACATTGTTTTTATGCCAGGTGCCAGGAAAATCATCAAAGAATGCTTATGCATCTGCTGAAGAAGGTGATTCTTGTGTTCATAGTGGGGTAGTTTCCGTTGTTTTTTTGTGTTTTTACTTTTAACTTTTATAACTTTACCAATGGGGATCTCTCTTCCAGTCATTGTTGTAAACTCATAGCGTAGAAATGCTGCCAAAATACAAATCATAGGCATTTACTTTGGTTAAATACTTGAGTGACAATTATGGTGAGACCTACATCTTTTTCGTGTTTGTAGTTAGCTTTGGATTAAAGAAATGATCCAAATTGTCACCAATTTCACACTAAAACGAGTTCAATCCTCTGTGAACTGTCCTTTCTTTGTGCCCTAGCTCCAGCAAACCTGTATTGTCCATGCACTTGTTATTGAGAATGGTCCTCCTATGTGTCTTCAACCAATTGACACACAACCCCCTCATTTTCTGAGATTTGGTTAGAGAGGTGAGGGACAGTTGGACAGGAGATTGGCATACAAGATGTTGCGAAAGAGTTAGTTTAATCTGGACTGTCTGATCTTCATCGGTCCATTCATATGTGGTCTCTTTATTTAAGAAAATGGGAAAAGAACAGTTGAATTTGGGAGAAGAGAGATAGGATCAAAATTTGGCCATGTGCCTGGGAGATTAATGATCCAAGAAACATCAATCTACGTGCATATCAAGGGAATTTGAAATATATGGATATTGACTTTCACATGGATTGTTTACCTGCCAGATACCAGTTACCAGTTGTTGCATGGTATGCATTTGTTGCGGTAGCATGGGTTTTTGGCAGCCACTTTGTTATTAGTGTCAACTGAATAGCACTTTCAGGCTTGATTATTATTTTCTCTGGGTGATCACCTTAGCATCCTTAATTATGAGTCCCATTTGGTAATATGATCTTGCCTTTTTTTTGTACATCCATCTCTTTATGTTTATATGCATACGTCATTTCTTTCTCCCTTCTTTTCAAGTTGGATTTCCAAAATTTTCTAATATCAAGTATAAACTTGCTTGTACTCTACTTGGCTATATCTTAGCTATGCTCTCTTCTATTAGGTTATTATGAGAAGGCTGCAGATGCTGTTGATTATGAGGACATTGACGAACAATATGAAGGTCCAGAAGTTGAACCTACTAATACAGAGGAGGATCACTTGTTGCCTAAAAGTGAATACATGCCTGCTAATGTATTGGAAACTGCACTAGAACACAAGTCTTCTGTTTTTGATGATGAGAACTATGATGAAGATGAGGATTACGATCAGGATCTTGAAATGAAAGTTAATGACACTGCAGTCCTTTCTGCTCCTTCGCCAGCTCTGGTTTTAATTCCAGAATGTAATGAGAAATCTGAGATCGTGAATAGCAGTTCTGATTTTGAACCTATCAAATCACCAGGTTCATTTCCATTCATATTTATATACATTTTACCATGTTAATTTCCATTCATATTTATGTACTTTTTTTTTTTGCTTCCATTGCCTTGGCCACACGTTTGATACAATTATACAGATAAGGGGAATTGGGAACAATAATGTCCGCGTTTCTTATAATTTTTTTGTTGCACACGGGATGTTTATCGTTGCAAGTTTTGAAAATTGTCTGTTTCCCAATCTTCCATTTTTGCATTGTGATTTTCTATACTCTTATACTTAAGAATGCAAATGCTTTCTTTTGAACGCAAATCCTTTTGCCCTCAGATGTGGCTAGAGATCCTTGATCTTAGGTGTGTTCTGATACAATCATTAGTACAGAGACTTACTACAGAGTAGGACCAGCAATGAAGCAATCTCATAAGACCCCACCCCGGTTAAAAAAAGCACCAAAGCATCAGTTTATTGAAAAATTTAACTGGCTGGTAAAATCTTTATCACTTCTTTGTTAGTGATGCTCTTTGCTCATGGGCACAGCCACTTTTCTTTCCATTGCTTGAAATCTGATTTAATAGTTCTTGCTGCTTGCAATTTTGAGGAATTTTCTTTTCTGCTCAAGTTCCTCAAGTTTCTATCTAATTTTGCAGTATCTTTTCTATGGTGATTCTCCTTGTTTGAATGAAGAACATTTTAGGCCAATCTCCCTTTTTTTTCGGGCCTCTATAGATTGCCCTATGGCCTACGGCCCTACACTGAGCAAATTTTTAATCGAAGATTTTCACAACAATAAGATTTTTTCTGTCTTTGCTTGTTGGGAATAGAGATAATACATCGACATTGGTGGTCTCTAATCACCTTTTCCTGTACTTCCAACTCTTTATTATTTTTTCCATTTAATTTTGGGAGTGGTGTGACAGGAGTAATTTTCTTGTTGTGGTATAAAGATTTTGTGCCAGCATTTGGAAGGCATGTTGTTTTGCACTGTGTAGTCTTAGACTCTTTCCTTGGTTTCATGGTATTTTACAAGAAAGCTTGAGAATTCCATTGTAGGATCCTCTCTTTTTTAAATTCTCATGTCTTTTTCATTCTTTTTCCCTTTCTTGTCTACTAATTGTCTTTTCTGATTGGCCTCAAATTGTTATTGGCCGACAATATGACCGCTGATGCAATCTACCAACTCTGACAGTTCAAAATAAAATATGGAAAGTACACACTCATGCTCACACACATACGTCCGCTCACTCAACACAGACTTTATAATCATTAGGAGTGATAGCCATGTGGTGCTAATAATGGTCTATATTTTTTATATGAATACTTATCCTTTTTCTAATTCAAATGTTGCAGTTGCTCAGGGTTATGTTACGATATTGAACGAAGAAACAGGCCCTGATGATTTACAACATCAGGACTCTTTTGATACAAAAATTGATGCTGGAGATGTGGTTAATGATGAGGTAATTTTTTTCCTTGTTTATTATTTTAAAAATAAAAACTGATCTTCCTTGGTTTACTTTATAATTCCATCTTATAAGACACCTAAATTAAAAGGCTGACAGCCTGCCAAGCAAAGATTGTCCGCTTAATATAAGTAACATCAGTAGTTGGTTTTTCGTGGTTCACTTTCATTTTTCCATCTCATAATACCTATGATATATTACAATCTTGCATTATGGCCCTTGAATGATTTCCCTGCCAACCTCTCGTTGAAGCGAATTGATTTCTGATCTTTCACAGGAAGCTGAACACCTAGACGAGGCACTGGGTATTGTGAGTAAGGCATCCTTGCCTGTTCTGTGCTTCGATAATGGGAATGCTATCTTGCGTTTCTCTGAAATATTTGGTGTTCATAAGCCCTTACGAAAAGCAGAGAAGAGGGAGCGTGGGTATTTAATTCGTACTGGTATGCTTATGCTTTTTGGTTATACACTTGTACCCATTCCCTTTCGTCATCGTGAAACTACAACCAAATCCATATTGATGTTTACCATTAGGAACAAATTATTTTCTGTCCATGTTTTCATTAGCTTTATATACTGATGAAAAAAATTTCCCTACTGTTTGGTTACCGTATCAATCCAGCTAAAAATTTAATTTGTCATTCAGATAAATATATCTCCGCTGAAGTTCCATACATTGTTGAAGAGGATGAAGACAATTTTCTTAAAGATCCATGCCAGGGATTTTCTACTATGTCAACGATGGTTGCTGATGATCTATCATCTGTTTCAGATGACAATGCAGAAATATCAGATCCCTGTTTAAAGCAAGTAACTCTGATTCAATCCAGTGATCGGAAGCAAGACTCTTGTATTACTGCAGAACCTCTGAACCAGAACTGTTCCCTTGATCTCTCTTTAGATTGGAATTCGAACATTTCTCCTAAATTTTACCCACTTGATCAACTTGACTGGGAAGATGAAATTATTTGGGGGAACTCACCTATGAGGAGCAATGATGATTTGGAGGATTGTGACCTCTCAGGAACAGATTCACATACTGCTACCACTGCAACAATAGAAAATGATGTTAGGAAGGAAAAAGTTGGAGATGTAAGGAAGACAAAAAATCTAGATACAAGGAAGGACGGTGTATCTGAAGGGCATCAGCAGATTAGCTTCTTCGGACGTTTTAACAAACTTGCTATGCGAAATGATGACTTGGAGGAGGGATCATGGTTGGAGAAGATTATCTGGGAGCCAGAAAAACCTATTCAGAAACCAAAATTGATCCTTGATCTCCAAGATGAATTTATGCTTTTTGAGGTTTCTGATGATATTGATCATAACCTTCTCCAGCTTCATGCCAGAGCTTTGATTATAGCTAGACCTTCAAAGCCTGCAAGTGTTGATTCTATTGAGCTACGAGATCTTGGGGGTCTTGCAGATGGGAAATTTAATATCGCCAATGATAAGTTCTATTCAAACCGGAAAACTTCCCCACAGCTTAAGTCAATTTCGAAGAAGCGAACTGCTCATGGTGTGAAGATATTACATTCCATACCTGCTCTCAAGCTGCAGACTATGAAGCCAAAGCTAAGCAAGTAAGAAAGCTATCTTATATTTAATTGTTAACATAGCATGAATTCAGGGGAGATTTTTTTATAGGAAAGGAAATAAACTTGAATACACTAGTTGAAAGGCATCTTCAGCGATATTACTTTCTCATTTCAGGAGAAACAGCAGCCTAGGTTGGTGTTCTAATATGTTACTGATATTATTACTCATTGACTCAGTTAAGCAAAATTGGACTTTCTAATTGTTGGGCTATGGTATTATTACTCATTGACTCAATTAAGCAAAATTGGACTCTTTTGGGCAATCTTTAAAGTTTTGAATTGTACTAAATTAACCTTAAAAAATTAACCGCCTGGCTGCCTGCTTTTTTTCCATGTGGTTCGTTGATTTTTTCGACCTTGTTGGCCTTTGAAATGAAACATATGACAATTTTCTTTTGACTAGCATGTTTGCGTCCATTTGATCCTCTTAGAACCGTAACGAGTGTGGGACCCTCTTGGTACTATATGCTTTTCTTTGATAACCTTTTACCTAAATCTTCATTGTGTACCCCAGAACTGTTTTATTTACCTGGTTTAGCAGTGAATTTAGGTTGACTCCCACATGGAAAACAATTAGATACATTGTGTGTTTTCCTTTTTGCTCACATTTATGTCTTGAATACTAAACCGCCTTTATCATTTGTTTAGTTCTTATACTATAGGAGTGTGTTAACGTTGTCTTTATTTTGTATGCACTATAATAGTCTTGTTTGTGTCCTACGATTTATCTGGAAAAATAAAATGAAAGCAAGAGCATTGGGTTTATAGTCTTTTATCATGAATATTTTATTTTGCTTTCTTGCTGTATGTGTATTCACTATTGAACACGGGAAAGTTAACTATTGATTCCTTTGCACAGCAAAGATTTAGCTAATTTTCATCGGCCAAAAGCTGTGTGGTATCCTCACGACTATGACGTAGCTTCCAAAGAACATGAGAAGTTAGCTAGTCAAGGTCCTATGAAAATCATACTGAAGAGCTTGGGAGGTAAAGGGAGTAAAATGCATGTTGATGCTGAAGAGACAATCTCATCTGTAAAATCAAAAGCAGCGAAAAAGCTTGGTACAAGTCTTTCCCTATCTTTGCCATATGGTTCCGTCGTAGTAACAAATCGTTTTCCCACATTTTTTCACATGGTGGTTGAATTTTTTTTCTTTGTTGTAGATCTCAAACCATCTGAAGAAGTCAGAATATATTATTCTGGAAGGGAATTAGAAGACCATAAAACTCTTGCTGATCAAAATGTGAGGCCTAATTCTCTGCTTCATCTTGTAAGAACAAAAATACACCCACTAGTGATAGCGCAAAGATATATTGGGGAGAATAAGTCATTGCGTCCACCTGGAGCATTCAAGAAGAAGTCGGACCTTTCTGTCAAAGATGGCCATGTTTTTCTAATGGAGTAAGTGAATCAAATTCAACTTCACTTGTTGATTTAAGCAATCTATGCTTGAGTGAAGAAGTTGTTTGCATTTTCTTGTGAAAGAAGTACACATATAATTAATCCTAGATTTAAGAAGTACAGTATAAATTTAGAACCAAAGGCCATAGTTTGTAAGAATTCCCCTAAAATATCTCTTTTGGAAATTAGTGTTAGTGCCTCGACTTGGTCGGGGAAAGAGTATGTACATCTTGACCCCCCAGACCCCGCTTAAACGCTGGATTAACTGGGTTGTTGTTGTTGTTGCCTCGAATATTTTCCCTATAATATGGCTTTTTTGAGGCTTGCTACTCGTTTCTAGACAATTCCCTTATGTAGATTTGCTAGTATGCTCTAGAATTCTATAGTACCTAAGCATTACCGTCTATAAATAGCTAGGAGATACATTTTTTAAGACATCTTTTTCCAATGAAGGAGAACTTCTAGCCTTGGGGGTATAGTTTTTTGGCTTTTGTAGGATTGGTTTGAGATAGACTGATTGGAGTGATCTCATGTTTGGCTTATGGGTGCATTGATGTTTTAAGGATCCAACCATTGCCGTTGGTGCAATTTAGCCTCCTTTATATATATATATATATATATATATATATATATATATATATATATATATATATATATATATATATATATATATATACCGGATGCAAAAAAAAGTTGGGTGTGAGATTCTTGTTCTTCAGCTTCAGAGATCCTCTCACGAGTCATATAAACAGCAGTATACATAAATAGAAGTATAAATAGTGGGTGTGTGTACACAGAAGTATACATAAGCAGAAGTGTATATTGATTTGTGGGTGTGGGTGTACTTAGAAGTATACATAGTACCTACACCCACTTGTTGATTCAACTTCACTTTTTGACTTGAGCAATCTATGCTTATTTAAAGTGTACATATACATACACGGATACACCCACTACTTATGTTTGAATCTAAAGAGTTCAGAAAATTTGATCCTGATACAGATTTTTTTGCTTGTTGGAAGCTGATGCATTCATTCTTTCAGTGACCTAAGATTTTACAGTGATGCAGCAATTGGAAAGTACCTTTTTTTGAACCATTGCCACCTCTGGTCAATGACATCAACTTTGAATTCAAACTTGTTTTCTGTTTTATTAAAACGGTCTCTTTCTAACTTATGCCCTTAGGGCATAGGTTAAGAAGCCCAATTGGGAAAGATTCCTACCAAATAAAGCATCGACCCTAAGAAAGCAATATTGTATTTAAAAAAGCTAAAATAATTTAATTTGGGAGAATCTTTCCCAATTAGGCTCCTTAATCTATATGCCCTTAGGACACAAGTTAGAAAAGCTATTATTAAAATATCATAATTGGTGCCACATTCTCAAGTCTGTCAATTTGTCTAATTTGAAGATGATTTCCGTCGATCCAAAGTTTTGTTACAGGGTGTGACGGTGTGTTCTTGATCTAAGTTTGATAGATGCTTTTCTTGTCTCTAAATCCATTTCTGCACTATATTGCGGCAGTACATAGGCTTTCTGTAATCGGTAACTGGCTTTTATATCTCCTACCTTGGGTTTTAACTATTTCTGTTGCGTGCTTCTGAATTCTGACGGTTAATTCCAAATGAAACTTTATAGTCTGCATTTTGTTCTGGTATTTTTCCCTTCCCCATTTTATATTTTGATATTTTTTTTGTTTCATTTTAAAGTAGAACGGGACAATAAATTATTTAAGTTGGTTTGTATACATGGAATCAGCTAACTATCATATTAATAATTTTCTCTGAGAAACTGAGCTGAAATATGTAATCTGTACCTAAATACCAGATTCAATCAGAATAGCTATCTTATTTGCCATTTTTATATTTGAATTTGAATAGTTAAATATAGTATCTTTTATTTATCACTTTCATCTTTGACTTTGAATAGTTCACTATCTTTCATTTGTCATTTTTTTTGGCTTCAGCGGTTTCTGCAGATAACACAATGTAATAATTTGTGTTTATATTTTGCAGATATTTTGAAGAGAGGCCTTTATTGTTGGGAAACGTTGGAATGGGTGCAAGACTTTGCACTTACTACCAGAAATTATCTTCAGATGATCAAACTGGTGACATGTTACGAAATTCTGATAGTGGCTTGGGGACTGTTCTGACCCTTGACCCTGCTGATAAGTCGCCTTTTCTGGGTGATATAAACCCTGGTTGTAGTCAGTCAAGCCTTGAGACGAACATGTGCAGAGCTCCTGTATTTCCTCACAGAGTTGCCTCAAGTGATTACTTACTGGTTCGGTCAGCAAAGGGAAAGCTGTCTATTAGACGTATTGACAAGATCCATGTTGTGGGTCAGCAGGTTGTTTTAATTCTTTGGCAAGATATATTTCTTGAAAGAAAATGTATGCTATTTAAGAGATCCCTTTTGATGGGAAAACAATGTGATAGATAGATCTGTGTTCAACTAAAAGTAGGAAAAACTACCGAAAGCTGAACAGCTAATGAGGAAGCAAGATGGATGCAGAATTTGACTTTAAGAAATTTAAGGGATGCTCCTCATTCTTTGTCCCTTTCTGACTAATCATCCCTAGAGCTTCCCTCTTCTCTGCGTCAACGGTTGAGCCACACATCACCATAAGTCACCCGCTTGGGTTTTGACAATGTGATAGAAAAATCAAGCTTGCAATCTTTCCTGTTTGTTGTAATTCCATAGGATTGTTAGTGTTGGTGGTTTTCGCTGCAAAGAAAGTATCTAATATGTGCTCCCTTTTCTTCCCACAGAACATTGTCAGTGATCCGAATTCTCTAAGATAAGCTTCAATGAAAAAATCAAGCATCCTAGAAATTTCCTAGTTCCATTAGTAGGATGGTCACATTTTTTGTGTTTTTCATTTGCTGCTTCATTCACGTCTCTGTTTCTTGACCCTGCTCTGTATAAATACTGCCAATGTCAGTGGTAGGAAATTTATTTGGCTTTTCTAGTTGAGGCAATCAACTTATTTTGGCTTGTGGGTCTTGCAGGAGCCTCACATGGAGGTTATGTCTCCTGTACCCAAGGGTCTTCAGCTGTATCAAACTAACAGACTGTTGCTATACATGTATCGTGAGTTTCAAGCAGCTGAAAAGCGTGGTGTGAAGATGCCCTACATTCCAGAAGAGGAGTTGGCTGCCCAATTTCCTTGCATACTTGAGCCCATTCCGCGTAAGAGGCTGAGGCAATGTGCAGATCCACAGGTGAAATTCCTGCATTGTGATTTGTTTTTTCATCAAATGGTTGATCTTTGTGTTCTAGGATATAACAGATTCCAAAGCTGTGACGTTCCATAAAACTATGCAACTGTGAACTGTTTGGAGAACATAGAATGAACTTTAATCAAATAAACAATGCTGGTTTTGTTGAACTTGGGGCTCGTAGTATGGGAAAAGTAATTCAAAAATATTCAGCAATGTGTATCCTCTGCCAGGTTGCACCGATATGTTGAACTGATAGTCTAATGCCTATTTTGGCAATTTTTAGTTAGCTTAATGAGGTTTTCAAACTGCATTTATTTTCTTTTTGAAAAATAAGAAAGAAAATATCGAAGCTTGAATAAGAAACAGTGAATTTCTACTGATTTCTGTCAATGATTATTGATTATCCACTACAAATACACTTTTTAAATATTTGGCTTTCCTTTTGTGTGGATGTGTTGTACCATATGAAAATGTTGGAAGACCAATTTGTTAATGATAATTTAGTAAAACTATTGTTTCAAATAGCTCATTTACAGATATTTTTTCTATTGTAGCAGAGGCGAACAAATGAACAGTTGCGTTGGGTGAAGAGGCCTAATTTTCATATTCCATCTGAGGAGGAACTCAGGAGGATGGTGACACCAGAGAATGTGAGTTACATGAAATAAACTTGTTATGTGTTGCACCATCTTCTCTACACATACATTTATTTGTTCTGTACTGATATATTTGGGTGAAAAATAGTTTCATCATAGTGGGTGAAAATCCGAGGTTTTATATTCTATCTGGAGGACTGGAGTGATCCTTCCTATTACTTGTATGCATTGCTCATAATGGGTGAAAAATGGTTTCAACATAATGTACAAATTGGTATTAGATTTCATCATAATGGGTGGTACTTGTTATTTCTTGAGGATATAGTGATTGATTGCTACTAGAATTAAAGCGGGGGCTTTTGAAATTTACATGGGATTTTTTATATTTATCATTATTAGGTTTTGTGTGTTTTAGTGCATCATCTTATTTGCTGAGGCTCCATTTATTTGCCGAGCCCCATGGGTGGCCACTAGGCAATTTAAAATTCCTTGGGTAATAACAACTCTTGGGTCCATACGAAATCAACCTCTCACCTCGGTGGGGTAAGGCTGCCTGCATCTGGGGACCCTAGACCTAGACCTCTCTTCGGGGTTGGGCTGGCAATCCCTGTGGTAGGTTGTTCTTGTTGTTACTTGCTGTATAATTTACATCTTGGTTTCGTGTTCATATTTTTTTCCTTCAAAGGAGTGACTATATTATAATTTATGTAGTGAAACAATTTAGTGCTTATGAGGAAAAAGTGACTTTTTAATGTTTGTTTATTTTTCTAGGTGGAAAAGACCATATTTGACATAAGTCATTAGTGAGACTATATGCTAGGTATATTGCACAAAGTGCCACAAACCTTTTAGATACAAGGAAATCCAGTCTTAATGATTGTCTGAATTTTATCTCATTTAGAGGGGTTGAAATCCAGTCTTAATGATTGTCTGAATTTTATGGTTCCTTTTTTGAAATCCAATACCCATTTGTACATTTTGTGTATTTTCACAAGTCCTTAATCCTCATTGGTTAAGACTTAAGATATTTTAGAAACTGATAGTGAAGTATCGAATTTTCACGAAAATAACATGGCCAAGAATGAACGATTTATGTTCATATTTTCTGATGAATGAAACATAATACATAGTATTTGGGGTCGCTTCATACATGGTTATGTGGGTGTGTGTGGAAGCTTTTGAGGTCGAGTGCACTTCTATAGGTGACCATTTTGGGAGCCGACATGTTTGGCTGCATATTTATTTTTTCACTGGCATTCTTGGTATGGTACTGGACTTTTGTAACAGGTTTACATGCAATATATTTACCGCTTGAAACTTCATTCATGGTCCGATTAGTGTATTTCTCTCACATTGCTAGTTTAGGCTTTTACCAGGGAGAATTAATTTCTGATCTCTATGATGTTTTTCTTAATTTGTTTATTCTCTATGTTGTCTTTTGTATAGGTGTGTGCTTATGAAAGTATGCAGGCTGGTTTGCATCGGCTCAAGCGCCTTGGGATAACAAAGTTTCAAAATCTAACTGGCCCTACGCAGCTGGCTGCCCTTTCATCTGCAATGAATCAACTTCCCTATGAAGCAATTGCTTTATTTGCTGCATCACATATTGAGAGGGAGCTGCAAATAACTCCTTGGAACCTCAGCAGCAATTTCGTGGCATGTACTAGTCAGGTATTTCTAGTTTTCTTTTGTAAATACTTGTTTAAAGGCTACATCATGGAAATAAACCCACGCATTTAGACTAACTCCAATGGTTGTGTGCAAATGTCTAAATGTGTATTTTTTTGACATTTTTTAGCTCCATTGGTTACTTTTGGGGTGTGCAAATGTGCACATTTGAGCATGTAATGTGCAAATTTGAGCACATCACCTCCCCCATGTGCAAAAACTTTTTCAAAAAGCAAGACAATCTTATTGGTGTGTTTTTTATGATTTTTGTTTTTTTTTTGTTTTAAATTAATTGTATTTGAATGGTATGTAAAAAATACACATTTGACCATTGGAGCAAAATATTAAAAAGTAAGGTGTATTTTTACACACCTTGTGCAAATGTATACATTATAGACAAAACCATTGTGGATAGTCTTATGTTGTCTTTGTCAACAAGTTATTCGTCACATACGTCAAATTCCTCTTTAGCTGATTGTTATTATGATTTTGTTCAATGTCATTACTCTTCCAGTAGTATAGGTTTATGTTATTAAACAATACTCCTGTTTTCAATTGTGCCATTCATATTGAAGGGAATGAAGGTGCAGGGTGGGAATTACTTTTATCAGCTGCTTATATCATCAATTCTATTCTTGCCTTTATTCCCTTGTTCACTCATCTCTGCTGCGCCTACCACTTAACTTTCTAAAGGGTATTTTTAAATCTATATCGAGAAAAAATATTTGTATCCTAATGTTTTTTTTTAGTGTAATCGTGAAAATGAAGAATGGAACTTGTTTCTTCTAGCTATGCCACTTTGGTACAATCTCATGTTTCAGCAAATTGATGAATGTTGCATTGATGGTAATTATTTTTGAAAATCTATTTTGTTGTTGTTGCTTGAGAAAACTGTAAACAATTAGTTTCCTTTTTTGTATGTGCTTGCTCATTTAAAAAAATTACCTGCATGCATTTTTGAGGCTTTTGCTTTTATTCTCTTTCAGGATAAAGAAAATATAGAGCGTTTGGAAATTACTGGTATTGGTGATCCATCTGGTAGGGGCTTAGGTTTCAGTTATGTTCGCCTTCCACCAAAGGCTCCTGTTGCAAATACCGTGGTAAAGAAAAAGCCAACGGTAGTCAAAGGTTCCACTGTCACTGGAACAGATGCTGATCTCAGAAGGCTGAGCATGGATGCTGCGCGAGAGGTTCGCCAAATACTGTGTACTATTATAGTGTCTTATGAATTCCTTACAAAATTCTGTCCGCCTTTCCTTTATTATGTCAAGGTTTTATACTGTTTGCAACTATATTTGAGGTTCACATCCCAATGAAGGCACTGTGCTGGGCTTACTGTAAAAATAGAACAGATTCCAATATTCACAAAAATCACTCCTCTCATCCTTTGCATTGGTTTACAATCCTGATTCCTAGACCATAGCAGTAGACTCTTTTCTGTAATCGCGATTCCTAGACCATAGCAGTAGATTCTTTTCTGTAATCGCGATTCCTAGACCATAGCAGTAGACTCTTTTCTGTAATCGCATTATTACTTTCCGGGGCTTGTTAGTTTCTCTGATGAAAAAGAGAAGGTTGTCATCTAGAAGATCGAACTCGGTAGCTGAAGCAATGTAGCAGTAATGGCTAAATGCGACTTGTGGATCAATCCACATGCCGCCTGTAGACAAATGTGGTGAACTCATCGTTGAGATTATTCTTGTTGTGCTTCACACTATTTTCACCTTTTCCAACTATTTTCAAATATGTAGGTCATGCTTAACAGAGGGGGTATTTGGTTATAAGCTGTGTTGCAGGTCATATTTTCACCTTTTCCATCTATTTTCAAATATGCAGGTTCTTCTGAAGTTCAATGTTCCAGATGAACAGATTGCAAAGCTCACACGCTGGCATCGGATTGCACTGATACGTAAATTGTCCAGTGAACAAGCTGCTTCAGGGGTAGAGGTTGATTCAATGGCCATTAGCAAATTCGCTCGTGGTCAAAGAATGTCATTTCTTCAGCTTCAGCAGCAAACACGAGACAAGTGTCAGGAAATCTGGGATCGGCAGGTTCAGACTCTTTCTGCTGCTGACGGCGATGAAAATGAGAGTGACTCTGAGGCACACAGTGACCTAGATTCTTTTGCTGGAGATCTGGAAAATTTGCTAGATGCAGAAGAATGTGAAGAAACTGAAGATAACTTAGAGTTCAGACCTGAGAAATGTGATACTGTCAGGGGGCTTAAAATGAGACGGCATTCATCTGAAGCCCAGTCAAAAGAGGAATATGAGGATGAAGCCGCTGAAGCTGCAGAGCTCCGCAGGTTGCTTATGGATGGTAGGTGTTCAGTTTATTATGTTTGACTCTAGCAAGTTTGATAAGATGGACATATTAAACAAATTTGTGATGTCAAATACGATTTTCTTTATCTTCTTTGTATTTGTTAGATCGAGGATTCTATATTCTAGATCAAGGATAGGTGCATTTGTTGGTCCTGCAGCATCCACAAACTGACAGACTACTATAAACATATACTTTCTTTGTATATTGTTGGCTACACAGCTCCAACCCTTCCATATTTTACGTTTGGACCTTGCTTTTGTGATAAAAAAAAACTTGTTGGCGATGAAGTACTGACCATGTTTTTACCTGCAGATGATGAAGTAGAACGCAAAGGGAAGAGAAAAGCAAAGCCTGCCATTAAGAAGTTTGTCACTCAAGGTTTGGTGTTGCACCATGGTTTTCAAAGTTCTGTATCACATAAGAAAAAGATACAGACCAAACAAAAATCTGGATTGGCCAAGTCGAGTGATCCTTTTGTACCAAAACAGATGGAGGTAATAAACTGCTACTATAGACAATTTCGTTTTTCCCGTTGTGAAGACATTTTTTTTCCTGTATTAAGGAATGGTTACTGCAAGTATAGATATCTGTTGAAAAAACTTTATTTTTTGTTGTCAGTTTGAACCATATTTTAAGGGCACACCATCTATCACAGTCAAACCATCAAAAAGTGGCGATGTTCCATTTAAAAAGGCCAAGTTAATGCCTAATGGGGAGAAGGTACGTCTTGCTATAGTGCTAATATTTCTCAGTCTCTCATTTCCAGCAAATTCTCTTGTGCCTGAGGATTGGGGGGCATGAACTATTTCTCATCTGTTTTCCCATAATTTGATTCTTATTTCAAGAATATTTTAGATTTTCTGTACAAGTTTCTATCAATTTTTTCTCTCTCTCTCTCTCTCTCTCTCTTTTTTTGGTATTTGTAGGATCAAGTGCTGTTTGTTACGAACCTTTTAGCAGTAACATAAACTAAAATTCATTTGTTGTGTGTTTTGCCAGAAGGAAAGAAAACCAGCCAGAGAAACTTTTATCTGCGGTGCATGCGGTCAGGTTTGTGTCTCAGAATTTTGAGGGGGTGTTTGGTACCATTCCTATGGAATCCTAAATCGGTTTCAGACGCTGTGTTATGGTACGGGTTGTCATGGGTGGTATGGGTTAGGGTGTGCATGTGCTAAATCCCTCATTCGATTCCTGAACAGGAATCACCCAAACCGATTCTTCATAGCAACCTGGTTCCGTATTCCAGCTTGATTCATGGAGTCGTACCAAACAGTCCCTTGATGCATTCATTGCATGAAATTTTCCTGATTATGCTGCTGCTTTCTCATATAATTTTCTTTCTTTTTTGTGCACGTGGGGGTTAATGTTCAGGAGGGCCACATGCGAACGAACAAGAACTGTCCCAAGTATGGTAAAGATCCCGAGGTGCTGTTTAATACTCCTGTTCCAGACACACCATCAGAGAAAGCAATTTCGTTGGAGCCTTCTTCTCAAAGCCAGCAAAAACCTTCACATAAGAAGGCTATCATTAAAGCCGTGACAAAAGTGGCCCCAGTTGATGTTCCAGAGGTTGAAAAGTCGAGTTCGAAACCTAAATCACTGAAAGTGAAATGCAACTCTGTGGATAGCAAGATTACCCCGGTGTCCACCCCTGTTGCAGAGCAGCCAACCATCTCTGAGTCGGAGACCGGAAGTAAGCCGCTTCCCAAGGTGAACAAGCTTAAATTTATAGCCACCAGCAAAAAGAAGACTGAAGTTGTTGTGCAAGCTGAACCTCCGAAACCGTTACCTTTTGTCCCTCCTCCAATTGATACCAGTAGAGAACAACCTCGTCAGAAAGTTACGATTAAGCAGCCAAAGCAAGTCCACATCTTGGATCAGATTGGTGTTGATGCAAGTGTTGATACTGGTTTCAGGAAGACCAAAAAGATTGTCGATTTGACATCACCGGTTACGTATATGAGGCCAGATGTCAATCCTTTTGGCGGGGAAGGATCAAAGGGAAGGGCAAGGGAGAGTAGAAGAGCATTGGAAGAAGAAAAGAGGAGAAATGCTGAGAGGGTCAAAGAAGAAAACGCGAGAAGAATTTATATGGAGGAAATGAGGATGTTAGAAGAGCAAGATCATCAGTTAGAGAAGGTGAGAAGGTACGAAGAAGTCTTGAGAATCGAGAGGGAAGAAGAAGCGCTTCAGAAAGCCCAAAAGAAGAAAAAGAAGAAGAAACGAGATGAATTCGAAGACGATTACTTGGAGGATTATCCGTTCAGAAGAAATAGTAGAAGTGTCCCTGAAAGAGAGCGCTCCGCCAAAAAGAAGGCTGTTGTGGAATCAGTAAGATATGCTGCAGATCACCTTCCGCCTACCAAACGTCGCAGAGGGGGAGAGGTATATCTTACTTTCGCTGCGATTAAAGTTAATGCATCGAATGGATTAGTTATCGCGATTATGTGTTGTAGTTAGTCTCTCTCTCACTCGGTATAAGAGAACGAAACAAGAAACATTGCTGATGTTGGAGTTGAACTTCAATGCAGGTTTCTTTGGCTAACATTTTAGAGAGCATAGTCGAAGCCCTCAAGGCAAGGCGCGACATATCCTACCTATTCCTGAAGCCCGTGTCGAAGAAAGAGGCCCCTGACTACCTCGACATAATAGGGCGGCCAATGGATCTCTCAACTATCCGGGACAGGACACGGAGATTGGAATACAAAGACCGCAAGGAGTTCCGTCACGACGTCTGGCAGATTGCGTACAACGCTCATCTGTACAACGAGGGGCGAAATCCTGGGATCCCGCCCCTAGCGCAGAAGCTCCTGGAATTCTGTGATATGATGTTAGATCAAAACGACGGCGCCTTGGCTGAAGCTGAAAGTAGCATTGCAGATTTGTAGTACTGTCATTCTATATACATTACAGGGTATTATTGTAGCCCTTTGTGAAGTCCTTGATGGTGATTGTAATTTTGTGTAAATGTAGAGTTGATGTATTTTTTGGGGGGTAGTCATGAAAGTAACCACTTGGGAACACCTTACGGTGTCCCTTCGGAATGGGCTCTATGCAGTACTTAACATCCGGTTAAAAGAATCTTAGCCATTGACGTAACAATTTAATGGATATAAGAATCCACATTTACAAATAAATATTGTGAGAGGGGTTCAACTACTTTATGCACTAACTGCAACGGTGCCAACTCTATGTGCCCTTTTACTACCACCAGTTAAAGAAATGAGGAAGTTTGGCGGATGAATAGATAGACCTCGGGACGTTTGATATCGATATGCCGTATGCGTATATTAGGTATGGGTATGGATATCACTCATATCGGGTGATAGGTAAATGGGTATATATAGATATAAATTAATATAGGTAAATGGGTATATGGATATTAGATTGATATATTTATATAGGCATGGTCACGGTTCTGACCCGTCGGGGGAGGGTGACCCGAACCCTAACCCGGGAATCCCACGGGTTGGCGGGTTTAGGTCACCCGACGGGTTCCAGGATCGACGTCGGGTATTATTTTTAAGAAACGTAAATAAAAGCCGAAAAAAAAATCAAAATCAAGTGTTAACTTACTAATGTCGATATTTTTAGTGAGGAAGAACACTAAATAATAAATCTACAAATGTTTGGCCAAGGCTAGTTTCTCTGGATGCTTTAATTGGATATGGCGGTTGAAATTCTCATATCCTCCTCCCTTTGGGTGCCTGAAGACCGTCCCGCAGAAGTTACAAATAGCGTCGCAACTGATTTCATCAATCGGGTGCTTTGTGAACCAACATGTGAATGTAGCAGCCCGAAATTGGGCAATACTCAATAGCGTGTGCGTTTCTTGCCGCGAGCCTTGGACACTAGACTCGTCCTCCTCCTCATCTTGTCGTGGGCCTTGGACACTGGATTCGCTTGTCCTGCTGCTCATCACATCGCGGGCCTTAATACATAGCGGTTACAAAGATTGAGATGAGATTAGAAATTAGAGGAGATGATTGTTGTCTTGTTGAGGTGTGAGTAATATGGGAGGGAGGGAGACTTATTTATAGCCAAAATCGGGAGGGAAAAGGAGCAAATCGACCGTTGGGCAACGTTCGACCCGGCGGGTCTAATGACCGACCCGTTGGGGTCCACTACATCAACGGCTAGATCTTTCAAAAAATTATGTTTTACCCGGCGGGTCGACCCGTCGGGTCAGCGGATTTTCAAACCCCCGACCCTAACCCTAACCCCCGACCCGAGGACCCGGACCCTCCGGGTCGCTGACCCATACGACCCGCCGGGTCACGGGTCGACCCGTTGGGTCACGGGTTGACCCGTAACCCGTGGCCACGCCTATATCCATATATTCATTCCTTTGTATTTTGGTCCATTCATATATATCAAAAATAGTGGTGATAAGAACGTTTTTTTCCTCTCTTCTTCACCGTTTCTGGTCCATTCATATATACCAAAAATAGTGGTGATATGAACGCTTTTCTCCTCTCTTTTTCATCGTTTCTTTGAGAGCTCTATAGCGCTGGATTTCTCAACGCGATCTAAATATGTTTATCTTTTTTCCTATCATTCTCTAGTTTGTTCTTCTATTTGTTGGAAATTTTCGAATTGATGAAATCTAAGGTTTGTTGATTTTGATTTTGCTTTCTTTTTCATCATTCTCACAGTAGGTTTCAAATGAGATCTAGGTTGTATTTTTTTCGAATTAATGAGATCTACTGATTTTGATCTTTTTTTTGAATTGATGATATTTAAGGTTTGTTGGTTGCTAGTTTCCATTAGAGAAATTTTCGAAATGAAATTGTTCCTATATGTGGTTAAGGTTTTTTTCACTCTTTTTCACATAGATATCAGATACCTATGTTCAAATCTGATATACGCATATGAATATCAAATAAGCCCTTATTGTTTTGAGAGACCATCTTTGGAAGATTTGATCGAGGTGCGTTTTTTCGAGAGATCATCCTAGTGATGCGGGGCTCAATTATTCGTGTCTCGTAAACTAGCTTGAAGCAAATTCAACAATTAAGGAATCCTTGGCTAAAGATAGTGATTTTTTTTTTTTTTTTTTTTTTTTTGTTTAGTTCGATTGGGTGGGAGTGTGGGACAATAAAATACCTATAAATGTCAATTATGTGTTCTTTGACACAAGTGTAGCGAAATTCAAACTTTGTCCTATATTTTTTTAGGATTTTAACTCTCTATTTTTCAAAATAGAGAGTTAAATTATGTGTTTTTTACTCCTTCCTTGTCAATTATGTGTTTTTTCAAAATAGCGAAATTCAAACTTTGTCCTACTTTGTCAATTATGTGTTTTTTGATTTTTCTTTGACAAGACTTTATTACTCCTTCCTTTCATTTTAATTATCTTTTTACTATTTATGTATATTTTTACCCTATATAAAATATTTATATTTTAATATATTTTTTAAAATAATAACATATTTATTACTAAAAAGTATGAGGTTATTAAAAAATTTAATTAAAATTTTGATATTTTATATAGTTTTCATCGTCTTAAGAAAATGTGCGTGAATAATAAACCACAAATAAAATAAATAATCCAAGACGTACAAGGGATCTTTTTACTTGAAAACAGAAGACGAAAAAAAATGGATCAGTGTGAACGATGATGATACTAATAAACCCTAATTAATTAGGCCCTTGACTTTAATTTATCAATAATCATTTCACTTAAGGTGGACTCCCTTGATTTATGGCTTTTTCCAATTAAGGGAATTTAAAAAAAACCTTACGGTGTCACCAAAAGAGCAAACCTAATAATGTGACTAATGAACTTAGTATAATGTTAATACAGTTGAGTAAACTATTTGTTTAGCCCTTAAATTCTATATCCGTTTAGTCCTTAACTTCTGTTAGTAGGTTCGGAATTATTTCTAAGGGGTTGCAAATTATTTGCGACTAATGTTATATTTACCACATTGAGGAAATTTTATTTAATTAGTCGATATATATTTTCGACCTATGTCCTTTTTGCAATAAGGGAGGAAGGATTCGAACTCGTGGCTTATTAGTCACTACATGCCATATTTACTGGCTAAACTAGTCTACTTGTTTGACTGTGATCCATGTCTTATACCAGTTACCATTGACGAGTCAATACTCCTAAATTAGCCTCGATAACCGTCGAGTACAATATATTACCAACTTTTCTACACTTTTGTTGTTATCACCCCAAAATATCAATAACTTAGATTATCAGTCGAATTTTTCATAACTCTATAACATTAGTCCCTTCTATAGTCTCTTATAGAGGTTTGACTTCGAATTCTCTTGAAAATATGGGGTTGATTATGAGTAAAAAGGTCCATTTATTAAATAGATCACGTAGTATCCGGTCCTAAATATAGAATGGCCGAGTCCAATGAAATTGAACTAAGATCAATACCCGATCCCAAAAGAGATAATATTCGATTCAAACATAAAATGGTCAAGTCCGGTCAAACTGGACTAAAATAAAAACGGTATTTTTTATCATATTCCCCAAAGACATAGGATAAGAATCTTAATAAAAAAAATTCCCTACTAAATAAATAAGCGACTCTCGGAAATTAATATTCAGAAAAGCTAAAAATAATTTAAATTTGGGAAATCTTTTCAGATTGATTTTCAGATTGATGTTGTTAGAAAACCCGAAATAAAAAAAACATTATTGTCTCTATCAACATCACAAGAAAGATTTGAACTTAAACCTCTCAAAGGTTTGTTTGACACAAAATATTTGGATCGTTTTATTTTATACCATAATTTATAAATTTTTAAAGAAACTGCTCTCTATTGTCTATTTCACAGTCCATAACTTTTTAAAAATATTTAACATTTTACCTAAATTTAATTCACTTTAATTTTTTTTCAAATATTTTATCTAAATTATAATTATAATTATAATTTAAATTAAATAATACCCATGCTAAACATGTCTAATTCTGTTTGGTAAAAGGATAGCCGTTCCGGCTATATACACCGCAAATCATGCACGTCCTTAAGGACGTGCAATATTAGACACAAGGCTTGCACGTCCTTAAGGACGTGCAATATTAACCTTGTGATTTGCGGTGTATATAGCAACACCCAGGATAGCTGATATGATAGCTAAAATTGATGAGATAGCGAAAACTGATGGATTATTTGTGTTAAATAGTCGTAAATAAACTAAAAACTGGACCGATTGTGCCACACGGAGCGGGTCGGGTCGGAAATTTTCAAAGGAGGTAATCCATCCCATCGCTCCCGTGTAGGTTGCACGCGGGCGTGAGTAATAATAAAAAGGCCTCATTTTTATTACGTTCCATCACATCTCCCTCTCTCTCTACCCACTTTGTTTAATTATTCCCAATCTTGATTCATTTTCCCCCAATTCCCTTTCCCCTTTCTTTCTCCCAATTCCGATCGATCGATCGATCTTCGATACCTCACCCATCCATCTCTTTCCACTAGCTTCAAAACCCTAATTTTGCTGCACTGTCGTCGACATTCATGGGTAAGTTGCCTTGATTTCCTCCTTTTTCTTCTAGATTCTCCATTGCTCCGACTCTTCATGAACGATTTTTGGTGTGTCTCGAGTGTCAAATGCGGTGGATCTGTTGAATTAGCTGATTTTACTTTACCAAACTTCGGTGATTTCGCCATTTCCGTTCTTTCTCTTTCCAATTTACCGGGAAGACGAGCAATTCACTGCTTGGTGTTTTAAAAACTTCAACCTGAAATGGTGGCGTTTCTTTGTGCAATTGGACGGTTAAATCAGGATCTGTACATTCTGTACTTGAAAAGTTGATATTCACTTTTTTTTTTGTTTATCATCAGATCAACTGACAATTTCTTACATTCTATGGTGCAGGAACATTTGTGTCTGCATAATCTTGTTGGAGATAAGCAGCATGCGCTGGTTTTGTCTCTCAATTTATTCTTACCGTAAACTTATCTCTTTGAATCTGTATTGCAAAGTTATCTTGTAAAATCGCTGCTCTTCTTTCGATAGCAGTTTTTATTGAATTCGATTTTTGTCTCAATGGGATCCAATCACTTTTCTGTTGTTCCTTGGTTCATCCCTATCATTATCTAAGGCTAGGGTTGATCTCTTAGTCCTTTTTTCTTCATCTGCGTGTAATTTAGCTCATTAGGTTCACTTAATAGTCCTATTTTGAAAGAGTTGGAAGTAGTAATGGTGTGCCAAGCAGCTAGCCAGACAAGATTTCGGGCATTGAAACACGAGACCGGAGTCGCAGGCAAAGCAACCATCATAGTTAGAGTTATAGCTTGTTTTCAACCTTTGCAGGATTGCCAGGTCTGTGTTAGCAATATGCTTAATCAAAATTTCAAGTTATTATAGTGTAACATCAGGACTAACCACATTGTTTTTCCCACTCTTACCCAGGCTGAGTACTTCCGTCAATTGCTCAAACCTGTCACGTAGATTGATCTTTACATTTGCGTTTTCATAGCGAGTTGGAACTTCCTTCTTTTCTTCTTTGGCTTTTGTTGTAATCTGACAAGAAGCACAAGCGAACCGGAAAAACTTAGCTTAAAATCCTGGTATGTCTTATCGATTTGTTTATGTTTCGGTGAGCTGCCATATGATTACCTTTTAGTGTTTTGATTTAGTGTGTTTTATCTGTTTCTGCCAATCTAGATACTTTCTTTCCGTTTAATGGTCGAGGGAGACAGTTCTTGGATTGGTCTGCGGCCATCCGCTTGGCAGCCTCTCAACATTAACTGCTTGGATGTGAATGCTACTCTCAGACAACGTGAGCATGTTCCTGCCATTGCGGACCCTCTCATTGTCTCAGCAAATGGTTCTTGGATAGGTCAGAGGCAATCTGTTTGGCAGTCACTCAATTTCAACTGCTCGGATGTGAATGCTACTGTCAGGCAACCCGAGAGTTGCCCTGCCTCTGCGAACCCTCATATTGTCTCAGCAGATGCCGGTCTGAATCGTTGCCACACTGCTGATTTACCTGTTGATGAAGCGTTGTTTGTGCAATGGCACTCTTTCCCTCGTATTGAGACTTCGATTCCTGCTATGAATCTGTATCAAGAGAAGCAACGGTCTCTTCTGCCC
This sequence comes from Persicaria maculosa, assembly GCA_963922045.1. Taxonomy (NCBI): domain Eukaryota; kingdom Viridiplantae; phylum Streptophyta; class Magnoliopsida; order Caryophyllales; family Polygonaceae; genus Persicaria; species Persicaria maculosa. The sequence goes on along the minus strand of OY998259.1, from coordinate 20,421,222 downwards.
TCTGAACTTGATGGGAAAGCTACACCGCATGAGACATCTTATCTTCAGCAGAAGAAATTTCTCATATTTGACCAGTCCGGGGAAGAAACTCGGATGCTATTTTCTTCTATATGCAACCCAGCAGCTATTCCTTCCAATCCGTTTTTGACAGATGAGCTCCCGAGAGAGCTACGCGCATTCAAGACAGAGGAATCTTGTACTAAGGTATCTGGGTTACAGGGTTCAGGCGAGAATCATGTGACAGATGAAAGCAGTGATTACCGTGAAGACACTGAAGAGATCAATGCCTTGCTTTACTCTGATCAAGATGACGACGATTTCTGTGATAGCGAGGATGACGATGAAATGAGCACTGGTCATTCCCCAATTTCCAAGGAAGCTGGTTTGGATAATCCAGTGGAAGACGAAGAGTTTGATGAAGAAGTAACTAGTTTGGGGCGCTCAACTAAGAGACAGAAATTGCTGGATGGCAATTCTTGTGGCAGATTGTCTCCAGTTGATACTAAACCGATGGAAAATTCGGTGCCTCTATCGTTCAAGGACGCAAGTGTGGTGGATCTGAATTCTTCGAATGGTGAACAGGCTTCGCCATTAACTGTGGGCTGCAAGAGGTCAAGGAAGCGTAAGATTCATGATACCCTGAGAATCCTTCAAAAGCTTATCCCGGGTTCGAAATGCAGCAAAGATCCATTGATCATCATTGATGGAGCTATTGATTATCTGAAATCCCTAAAGGCCGATTCTCCGCAAATGGAAGAAGCTGAAGGCTCCAGTTGGCTCGTCGGGCCATGCCTTTGAAGCCAGCTACAGTCGCATTCCCGAAATCTTAGGGCCTGTTTGGTGAAATAAGATTCAAGTTTTAAGTTTTTCATTATGTTTTAAGACTGAGTTTGAAGTTTTAGTTCAACTGCAAAAGAGTATTTGTAAAAACATTAAACATCCATTGTTATGCACTACCTTGATGCTTGCATTTGATGAATTTGAATGTGATACTTAAAAGCAAGGGATTCCATATATTGCATTGCAGCAAGAGATTTAAGTTAAACTTGCACGTACAAAAAAAAAAAATCACCCCAAAGATTGATGATGTCTTTGATCACTATATGACGAAAGCTTTAATCTCTTCATTTTCTGTAGTTGGAGTGAGGATAACAGATCTGAAAGGAGTGAATCTGAGTGGATTCAAGGAGATCAAAAGAGGCTTTGGGTTTAGAAATTGTAAGTGTCAAAAGCTTGCTTTTTCTTTTGCTGGAAGTGTGGATTGTGGAGAGGGGGTCTCTCCATCTTGGAATTTCTTGGAGCACGCTCGTTAGGTAGGTCGGGCCCACCTTGCCTCTCACGTCTAAACTCTCACTCCTAATGCCATTGATGCTTGTCACTTCGAACTTGCTCTTGTTTGGATCTCAAACTTATCATGTTACTTGAATTGATTAATGCAGGTTTAAGTGTGATGGCAAGCTTTTTTAGCTTTTTGTCTTTTTTTTTTTTGAGTGTGATGGTGCAAAAAGTAAGTGCTCTTGGTGTGTTGTGTTGATTCTTGAGGTTATGCTCATGTTTTTGGACATATTGTATTGTATCCTTGTTATTGGTTGTAATGAATTCATTGATTATTTTTTTTGGTCTTATTTTACATACTCCATTTCATTTCTTGTACTTTTTTTTAACAATGAAAATATTTGGGTGACGTCAGACCCTATTGACTCACCACCTAATAGCGTCCTTATAGACAAGAGTACGAAACTCTGGATAAGTTGAATGTGAGATTCTATAAAATAGAGATAGTTTTGTATTGTAAGAGCATGGAGGTGACAATCACACATAAATGTGTCAATCAAGTTCAACAAATCCGTAGCCTTAGGAAGGGTTCAATGGCGGAGCCACAAATTTTTTGGAATGGAGCAAAATTATATATGTGGGGTGTCGTTTTGGATTATAGCGCTATAAAGTTCTATATAACACGACAACAAATGATGCTATCTATATACATATATTAAAACTGATGCATAGCGTCCTACACTCCTACATGTTGTTTTGTTGTTGATTCTAGGGAAAAAAATCCCGCCAAAATAAATTATTAAAATAATATCTTGTCATGATTTATTGAAACTTATCATTAGCCACAATCTATATATATATATATATATATATATATATTTTAGTTACCTGATAAAAATATAAATCCAAACTATTTCATAGCCACACATACCTAAAATATTAATAGATAAATATTTTATATGCGTTATTTTATTTATATCTAGATTATTTCATGATAACATATTCCCATGAACAGGGCGAGACACATACTAATTTTAGGATAAAACATCCTTAGTTTATGATAAAATGTTCTCTTTTTTTCCATTAAAAATATAAATAAAAAATAGTCGAAGAAAAAAAAACTAACAAAGTAAGGATAGGAAACACAATATGTTTATTGAGTCAGTATGTAACTCATTGCAAATAATATATAATTAGATATAAGATTTTTAAAATTGCATAACTTCTTACCTGATTATCGAAATGAGTGATATAATATCTCATTTCAAAAATCTCAAAAGAAATTATAGTATGTGAATATCAATCTAAATAAAATATAAAAACATTATAGTATGAGACTACATGGCCCCCTTAGCTCCATCACTGAAGGGCAGGGGCAACCCATAGGCTTGGCATGGCAAAATGTGCAATTGCACGAGGCCTCAAATTTTCGAGGCCCTCGATTTTTTAAAGCATATATATAATTAATATAAATAAAAGAGAGAGAAAAAGATGTAATAAATGATTTGTTAGCTTAATTGAAACTATGTAATGAGCGCTTTCCCCACTTTCCAATTGTAGCTGTGTTCCGAATCCCCTTGTTCTCATTTTTCAAGCTCATATATTCCCCCACCCCGGATTTTTGAAAGGTAATATAAAATCTTTACTTATCTATTCTCTTTCTTGCATTAAGTCGAACACATGACTTTGCATCTATGAGAATCTATCTCTTTTGTTAGTAGATTTAATGTATCGTTTTTCCCATTCAATTAGTAATAAAAAAGGCATCAACATATATTTCTTATCTATTCTCTCTCTCGCATTAGGTCGAACACATGACTTTGCATCTATGAGAATATCTTTTTATTAGTAGATTTGATGTATCATTTTTCCCAATTCAATTAGTAATAAAAAAGACTTCAACATATAAGTTGCACAACACCTTAAAAAACAACCGACCGACCCTGCTGAAGGGTCATTGTCTCATCAATGACCGACAGAATAGTACTACGTCTCGATCTAAATTTGCATCAACATATTGAGTACGAAGCGCCTACGTTGAATTCACTTTAGATGCTAGATGAATCAATGTACGAAGCTTTTTTTTTTTAAGTGTATGGACGAAACATGTAGATATGAGTTATAGAGACAAGGCCAATGTACAAAAGCGACATTTATTGGAGAAATAAAATTCCATTTTGACCTAACAATAATCTCCATCTCACCTAATTCTTACACATTGAATCATTCCAAATTGATTCGCCTAGATTTTTAGATTTATAAGCTTGGGTCAATTCCATTCAACCACTTCTTATGTATATTTGCACAAACTCACCCTTACTTTTGTGTAATTTTCATTAAATCACCCTTCATTGGTATTTTGTTGTTAGAGAATTACCCCATGTAGGCCATGTCTAAAATAGTTTAAAAAATTGTAGTGTATTGTATTACCCCCCAAAAATTAACATAAATATTAATCTATCAATGTTGGTAGAATAATGAACCAATCGTTTTTACACAAGATTATTAGTTTCATCTTTTACCAGGAAAAGTAACATATTTAACCATTTTTATACATGAGAGTGATGACTTGCAAATGAAATATAAATAAAGGGTGGGTAAATTTGAAATTAAGGGCAATTTTATGTAAAATGGCCCATATAATAATAGATTTACCAATCTAGAGAATCAAATTTCTTTCCTTATATAAAAAAAATTAATTTTTTTTGCTATTGGATCCAGCGTATCAATTTTGAACACTACATATATTTAGATATTTTTTTTACAAATGATTTTATGTTGTCAAGAGGATCCAAAATTAAACATATGAATAAGTAAATTAATTAGCACCATAACCATTACTTGTAATAATCTATATAAATCAAAATCTTGGGGTTAATTGGATGTCTTGTCTTTCTAAGTCCAATTATATTTTTGATAAAAAAAAAAGTCCAATTACTTTATCCATGAGATTTTGTAGTTAGGTTTGATGTTACTTGTAACTTGTTTGACAGAAGTAAAAATAAAGACACTGGGTTCGTATGGGACCAGATTAATAAACTGGTTAAAATTATAAACAAGGTAAAATTTATAAATTGTTGGTAAAAGTAGTTAAAATTTTAAACAACAAGATAATCTCAATATGGAGTGAAAAACCGTTTATTTGTAAAAAGTAGAGTTTATTAGGTTGTTATTAGGGGTATTGTAATACTTTCAAACCAAATAAGATAAAAGGGAAGGGGTAAAACAATACTTGTACAAAATACACACCAAAATAACCTTCATTTTCTACCTTTTTTTTTAACACAAATTTTTAACACGTTTTTGTTTATTTTGGTTATCCAAACGACCAAAAAAACTTTTTAAAAAATAAACACCCACGAATGATTAATTTTTAACCGTTTATTTCTTTAACCATACACACCGGAGTCGATATCCACAACGATTCAGGTCTTCTTGACCTCATCCGCAAGGATGCTGCCGGGTAGAGCCTTCTCGCCCGAATCCTTTCCTAAAAAAAAAAAAAAAAAAAACTTGTTTGAAAAAAGTCCAATTACTTTATCCATCATTTTTTTTTACAGTAGGCAAGAAATAGGCAGTCTTTACAGAAGTAAAGCATCGCCGTGATCATCCTCACGGATGATGTTACAGAGATCCCTAAGAGTAGGGAAATTACTAATCGTACAAGTATTACTAGACTTAGCTATGAAATCAGCTGCCTTATTCGCTTCCCTGTAGCAATGTCTGAATTCTATGCTGTCAAAGCTCAAGCTAAGGTTCTTGATAAACTCCATGTTATACCTTGTTGTATTGAGGGTATAAGTAGGCATTGGTGTACAGAACTTGCATTCATACAGAAATCATAATCATACACACCACGTTACCAATCAACACCTATCTCTCTCTCTCTCTCTCTATCGACGACTAACCAACTTTCCCGCGCAACCCTTGGACACAACAAATTTGGTATCAGAGCTGTTCTCCGACGAACGCACGACGACGACAATGGCGGAGGGAACACGGTCCAAATCAATGGAACTGCAACTTCAAGAACTCAGGGAGGACCTGAAATCGATTGCGGCCTCAACAATTCAATTCGCCAACGACGCACAGACGCACAAAGCCGAGCAAACGCAAGAAATGCTGGAATTCAGAAAGGTCATGGAAGAGCGAGCAAAGGAATCTTGGGAATTCAGAGCAGAAATGGAACGCAAATTAGAGCAAATGACGGAATTGATCAGGCATCCCCCTCGGCGAGAGAAGTCGCCAGAGAAACCAGATCCAGGTGGGCGAGGAAAGGAGCATGTTCAGGGATCGGGCTCGCATTCAGGGAGCCAGGATGAATGGAGGTCTCAGCGAGGCAACGAGCAGTACCATCTTAATGACGATCGCACATTTGGAAGGGGAAACCAGGGACATCAATTCCAATTTGGCAACACAGGTGACAATTTCAGAGGTAACAGATTGCCGAAAATCGATTTTCCCTATTTTGATGGTAAACGCCCTAGAAATTGGATTAGAAAATGTGAGAAATTTTTTCGAATCTTTATGATTCCGGATTTCCAACGAGTGGAGTTAGCTGCGATGCATATGAATGACAAGGCCGACATTTGGTTACAAGGTTATGCAATCTTGAAACCAAGAGTGGGATGGACTGAATTTTGTGATGATCTGTGTATAAGATTTGGTGATAGGAGGGAAATTGAAATTGTGGCTGAGTTCAACAAGATCGAGCAATGGGAAGATCTGGAAGACTATAATGAGAGGTTTGAGGATCTGAGAGCTAGCATGTTGTCCTTCAATCCACAATTATCCGAGTCTTATTTTGTATCCAGTTACATCAGTGGATTGCGCCAAGAAATCAGGTCTTTGGTTCAGCTGGGTAGACCTACCACTATGGCTTCAGTAATGGAACAGGCTAAACTCCATTACAGTGCAGTTCAGGCCTTGGTGAGGCTCACAAAAGGGCAATGGAAAGGACCCTCACATGTTGATAGATCTTGGTCAAAAACCAGCAATGGGAAAGGAGATACTAAGGATCAGGGTGTGGCTATCAAGGCAGTGACTCAACAGCTAGCTGAAACAAGCCTCAAGAAAGGAAATGAAGGAAAGAAAGGGTTATGTTACAGATGTGGTGATAAGTATTTCTATGGCCACAAGTGTAAGCCATCCACACTGCACAGTCTGATTGCTCAGGAGTTGAATGATCATGAAGGAGTGGACGAACTCCTACCACCATCTTGGAGGGAAGCTGATTCAGAAGAACAAGAAGAGCAGGAGATTTATGTGCATGCCTTAACAGGAGGGGCTTCAGGGTCCACAATCAAGGTCAAAGGCAAGGTGAAGGGCACTGAGATCACTATACTGATAGATAGTGGTGCCACTCACAGCTTTTTAGATTCAAGAGTTGCACAAGAAGCTGGCTTTGAGATCTCTAGAGCACCTCTAATGGAGGTGAGCACCTTGAATGGCACAATGATTAGCAGTAAGATTTGCAACCAGTTTGAATGGGAGATGCAAGGCAGCAAGTATGCACTGGATATTAGAATTCTCAAAATGGGAGGCAGTGATATGATATTGGGATCTGATTGGCTTGCAGGCTTCAATCCAGTTTTGTAATTTTGTTTGACTTCTTAGAAGTGCAGATTTCTTTTCTCAAAAATGGGAAAAAGGTAGTGATCAAGGGGGTTAAGGACCACAAGGACAGTGAGCAAGCAAGCATCAGGATGCTCACTGGGAAACAAATTCAGAAACTGCTTTTGAATGGGGACCAGGAAATTACAGCTCAATTGGTGCAAGTTTGTAAAGTGGAAAAAGTACTGCCAGTAGTGCCTGGAGAGATACAACAGGTCCTAGAGGAATTCAAAGAAATTTTTGAAGAACCAAAAGGCCTACCACCAGAGAGAGGCCATGAGCATGCCATTGTCTTGAAGGAGGGTACCTCTCCCTTAGCCTCTAGACCCTACAGATACCCCCATTTTCAGAAAACTGAGATTGAAAGGCAGGTGACTGAAATGCTCAACAGTGGAGTAGTGAAGTCGAGCCATAGTCCCTTTGCCTCACCTGTATTATTGGTGAAAAAGAAGGATGACACTTGGAGGATGTGTGTGGATTATAGGAAATTAAATGATGCTACCTTGAAGGACAAATTTCCTATCCCACACATTGAAGACTTGCTGGATGAGCTTAAGGGTGCTTCAATTTTCTCGAAGTTGGATTTAAGATCAGGATATCACCAGGTCAAAATGGTTGAGACTGATATTGAGAAAACAGCTTTTAGAACTCACCATGGGCATTATGAGTTCAGAGTAATGCCATTTGGTCTTACAAATGCTCCTGCAACATTCCAAGCATTGATGAATGATGTGTTTTCTGATATGTTGAGGAAGTTTGTATTGGTATTCTTTGATGATATTTTGATTTACAGTAGTGATGTGTTCCAACATGCTCAACACCTTAAAGTGGTCCTATGCAGACTGAGAGATCAAAAGCTATTTGTAAAGAGGTCCAAGTGTGAATTTGCTCAGCCTAAAGTGGAATACTTGGGACACTTCATATCACAAGAAGGAGTAGCTACTGACCCCAGGAAAATTGAGGCAATGCTGCAATGGCCTGTCCCAACAAACTTGAAAACCTTGAGGGGGTTCCTAGGCTTGTCAGGGTACTATATGAGATTTATTAGAGGATATGGCATCATAGCTAAACCTCTAACTGATTTGCTCAAAAAAGATGCCTTTGTATGGTCGGTGTCAGCAGAAGAGGCTTTCAAGAAATTGAAAATGTTGCTCACATCTCCTCCAGTACTGGCCTTACCTGATTTCTCAGTGCCTTTTGTGGTGGAATCTGATGCTTGTGAGACTGGAATTGGAGCAGTATTAATGCAAAAAGGGAAACCATTAGCATTCTTAAGTCAAGCACTGCAAGGAAAAAATCTATTACTCTCTACCTATGAAAAGGAGCTGCTGACAATTCTCCTAGCAGTTGAGAAATGGAGACATTACCTCGAGCCCAGAGAATTTGTGATCAAGACTGATCACCAGCCCTTGAAACATTTGTTGGAGCAAAAGCTCACCACTCAACTCCAGAAAAAGGCAGCCAGAAAACTCCTGGGGTTGACTTACACTATTGTTTACAAGAAAGGATCAGAAAACAAGGCTGCAGATACCTTATTAAGAAGGGAAGCTGCTCAGGAGGGAGAATGTTTGGCCACTCTAGCTGTGCAACCAGAGTGGATGACTGAAGTATTGGATAGCTATGTGGGAGATTCAATAGCACAACAACTACTGCTGGCAGCAGTCAATGATGCAACTGGGGACTGGACCATTACCAAGGGCATATTGAGGTACAAACACAGGCTTTTTATTGGCAACAAGGACTCCCTAAAACACAGGTTGATAGCTGCCTTGCATGAAGAACCTGTAGGAGGTCACTCGGGCATCCAAGGCACTTACCAGAGGCTCAAACAGCAATTCTATTGGCCATCTATGAAAGAGCAGATCACCAAGTTTGTTAAGGAGTGTGACATATGTCAAAGAAGCAAAAGTGAGCACGTCCTACCTGGGTTACTACAGCCCTTACCTATCCCTGAAGCTGCCTGGACACATGTGAGCATGGATTTCATAGAAGGGCTACCCAAGTCTCAGGGTCATGACACTATTCTAGTAGTAGTCGACAGGTTAACTAAGTATGCTCACTTCTTGCCACTTAGTCATCTATTCACTGCTGAGAAAGTAGCTTCTGTTTTCATGGAGGGAGTCTACAAGCTTCATGGCCTACCTGAGTGTATAGTCTCTGACAGAGATAAGGTCTTCTTGAGCAAGTTTTGGCAGCATTTGTTCAAGAGTTTGGGCACCAAACTGCACATGAGCACGGCCTACCACCCTCAAACTGATGGGCAGACTAAAAGGGTAAACAGATGTGTTGAAACCTTCTTGAGATGTATGACCTCAGATCATCCTAAGCAGTGGTCAAAGTGGCTATGTTTAGCTGAATTTTGGTATAATACCAACTTTCATACAGCTCTTAAGATGTCACCATTTGTGGCATTATATGGTACATCTCCATCACAGCTAGGAATATCACCAGTAATGTCCAGGACTTCTGTAGCTAATGACTGGATACAGCATAGACAGCAAATGTTGGGCCAAATCAAATTTCATTTGCAACAAGCACAAGCTCGAATGAAATTGTGTACTGATAAGAATAGGGTGGAACGGGAGGTGCAGGTCAATGATATGGTATACCTTAAACTTCAACCATACAGGCAAACTTCAGTGGCACTACGCAGGAATCTCAAGCTCAGTTCCAAATACTATGGTCCTTACAAGGTATTGGCCAGAGTAGGGAAAGTGGCCTATCGCCTGGAGCTGCCCCCAACATCTAAGATCCATCCTGTGTTCCACATCTCACAGCTCAAATTGAAGATTGGAAGTGAGCAGCTGTTGGCAACTGATCTCCCAAGCACTGATGAGGAGGGAGAAATTGAAGTTCAACCACAAGCCATCCTGGACACCAGAGTATCTTACCTTGCAAATGGCGATCCAGTAACTGAATGGCTCATCAGGTGGTGCAATTTGGATGAGCAGCAAGCCACTTGGGAGCCAGCCACACACATCCTGCACCAATTCCCCGATTTTCAGATACAACCTTGAGGCATGGTGTGTTTTACATAGGGTGCATTTGTTAGACATAAGCCTTGAGTCAAGGCTTTTGTATGGGGGGAGCACTGTTATACCTTGTTGTATTGAGGGTATAAGTAGGCATTGGTGTACAGAACTTGCATTCATACAGAAATCATAATCATACACACCACGTTACCAATCAACACCTATCTCTCTCTCTCTATCGACGACTAACCAACTTTCCCGCGCAACCCTTGGACACAACACTCCACTTCCCATCTGACATGACTTCTGTCATTAATGCTCTTGATCACTTCTAGGCAATCTCCTTCCACTATGATTCTCTTGAATCCTCTAGAGAAGGCTAATTTTACTCCTGCACAGAAAGCAGCAGCTTCTGATTGTATAGGAGATTAAGCTGCTAATTATGATTGAAAAATGTCAATCACCGATCCCTTGTGATCCCTGATGATCACCCCCACCTGACACACGCCCGTGGGCTTTAGTGAACCATCTACGTTGATTTTGTAGCTATCCTTAGGTGGTTTTGTCCACTTCGAATTGCGTTTCCTTCTAGCAATATGGTTGGGTTTTGGGGTTGTATTATCGTTAGTCAGCTAACGATAATACAACCCCCACTTCCCTCAATACTTTATCCATCATTTTTTTAATAAAAAATATTCTTCTATTTTCCAAATAGTGCAAATGCATGATATTTCTCAGGTTCAACAAGTCCCTCAGATTTTGGAATATTCTGAACTGATACCTTCATGTCATGACTCATGTGGAGTTGTTTTGTTTAAACACACCACATGTTACAAATTAGCATAAATGTAACCACATTACACAGTAGATTCAGAAAGTACATAAATCACCATAGGTCAGGAAACTATGCACAAGAAACTTTACAGGCAAGCTAATCATCTGTCTATTTAGATTAACACATTAGAACTCAATATAACGCAGCACTAAACCTAGAAGCACCAGTAGCAATTCAAGGTTTTCATCAAAGAAAACGCGACAAGCAGCAGTCGTACAACTTTTATGTAGCCAGGGCAGATCCTCCTGTGTTCTGCTCCCACGCCACCATTCACCGATTTCAAAGCTCGAACCATCAAGGTAGGACATACTTGTATCTGTCTGGTGTCAGGGCCATCATTCTAAAAGTTATGGCAGAAATCAAGGTAGTGAGTACCGGATGCAATCAGAAAGCTGTACAGAGGTTGGTCTTTAAATTAGACGAGGTTTGCTGTTGGGTTGGACTGGCCGGGTTGCATAGCCTGATTCTCTTTGGCTCGGATATGCTCATTTGAGAAATAGCAACAGCGAGAACATCAACGAATCCATTGTCGTGTTCATCGGACTTTGATGAGCCAGCCAAAGAAGGGTTAGCATCATTTCTGCGAAAACCGGTAGATTTGAGTTGGTTACTTATGTACTCTACACTTGACTCGACGGTCACTTGTCGTAAGGTTGTTGCCCTCACAGCTTTTCTGACCTTTGGCTTGAATGTTAGCCCCGTCAGTGACGGTTGTGTGTAAAACAAGATCCATGGATGTCCTGCAAGATTCAATATGATGATATTATTCCTTTTTGAGATTCTGGTGGTATTATTGTGGGCACTAAAACCTACAGCATGCTTTGTCAATTGTAATTGTTCATTTATAGATAGACGGATAGTATTGATTCCTTAAATAAGTAATGCAATTAAACTTGGTTATTTTAAGGCAAGTAATACCATCACCAAAAACCTGAAAATAAAAAGAAGAAAGAGGAGCCTTACTTAATACATCATCAGCAGATAGCCTTTTGCAAACATCCCTGCATAGCATCCGAGCAATCAAATCACGAGCAAGCTGAGAAACTGAGGTCCACACCCCACTCTCAAAATCTAGATTTACAGTCTTGATAGCCTCAAAGACGTCTTCTATAGAATTGCCTTGAAATGGTAGAAGACCAGTTAGGAGCGCATGAAGGAGCACACCAGCACTCCAGATATCCACTTTCTCTGAATATTCACCTGCCAGAACTTCAGGAGCAACATAAGCTGGACTTCCAACTACACCTGACAAACTTTGTCCTGAAAAAAGAATGAAAGTTTTGGTGATGAATCATATGTTGAAAACTAGACTACCAGTTTCAATACATTTTCCTTACGAGTGAAACTGACACTACATTTCTCTTTATGTTCCATGAAGATCCACAAGCGCATGAAATTCCCAAGTAGACAATGACTGAAAAACATTGCCCAACAACTAGAAATCTACCAGTAAAAGGTATCACCATTTAAAACTGTAAACTGAAATCAAGAAGGATAAGAGTACAAAACAAGTTAAACAACCATTACACTAGCAACTCATAACATTTCAGTAACCATAAAGGTTCACACTTGGATTGGTCATAGCCTTTTGATAACCAGACTGAAAACAATATCATTTCCTTCAGTAACTCATAACCAGTCAGAAACATAAAACATAAACACAAAATTTTATTTCCTATTGTATCAAAATCTCTAGCAAAGGCAAAACATTGAGGCTTCTAATACATACCATTCACAATCCTTGCAGCCAAGCCGAAATCTGCAAGTTTAATGCTTCCTGATGCAGTTAGAAGAATGTTCTCTGGCTTTATATCACGATGAACTACACCCATGTCATGGCAGTATTTAATCACTAAACTTACATCCCTTAGAATTTTAGCAGCGCGTTGTTCATGATAATGTCCATCCTTAGCCATTTGGTCAAGCAACCTTCCACTTGAGCAAAGCTCCATCACAAGAAAGAAAGAATCTGAATCCTCATAAACTGCCTTCAGAGTGACAATGCCTGGATGCCCAGATAGATGTTGCATTATCTCAACCTCTCGATGAACAAGCTCCTGCCCTTTCTTCAATACTTTGCATGCAAATTTCTCACCACTTACTTTGTTCTGACACAACACAACATGCCCGTATTTCCCTTGACCAATTGTGTCCCCCAAATCATAATCCTGTTCAATCTTCTTCTTCCGCCCCATTCTGGTTGCTACCTCAATACACCCAATTTTCCTCTTTAGACCCCTCCCAGGTGGATCCGAAGATAGGCGACCATAAGGTGGCGCAGTTACAACTCCACTAACTCTACTCTTAGACGAAGCATCAGATTCTTCAACTACATCTCCCCTGCACTTCTTTCTTATCCTAGAATAATCCTCCAAAGACAACCGAGACAACTCAATCGATAGCTGGCAATGGCACTTCCAACTAGTTGACTGTACAATCTCAGCTCCCTTCCTCTTCTTCACCAGGGATTCCATTAAACTCTCTCACTCTCACATACAAAATGGTATCAAGAAGTTAAAAATTAGCTAAACACCCAACAGAAACAAAGATTTCACCCCACAGCTACATTCTCCCTAACAATACTCTCAGAAGCCCTAATGAATTCCAGAACAAACCAAAACCTCACATCTAAGAACTAAATCAAGCATGAACTACTAAGAACACAGTTTCAATCAAATGAAAGTTCCACTCAGCGGCGCAAAGATTTCAGTTTAAGACTCACATAGCTTCAATCCAAGGGAAGATCTCATCCGAACATAAGCAAGTGGATTGAAACCCTTGATTCTGGATAAAACACTGCGAAAAGGACAATAATACAACCAATCAGAAGAAGAAATCAACCAAAAACCTCACAGACGTACGCCGAAAGAACATCTGAGCATTAAAAACCTCTTAATTTTCTTCTTCCGGCCCATTTGAGGCGTAGTTTACTCGTTACGGCTACCAATCTAATCACAACCACATCAGGAAAAAGGCGATCAAAAAGCGCCATGAAAGAACACCGAAAACCAAATCAGCATGGAATAGGAGATACCGAAAACGCGAAATGCAAAGGTGATTCGGAGAGATCGAGCGAGCGGAGATCGAAGAGATTGTGAGATGTGACGAACAGTGGAGAGGAGAGTGTTGGTTGGATTTGGAGAGAGAGAGAGAGAGATTAGTGTGAAAAATGCATACCTTCCGTATTTTAGAAGGAAGGATAAATTGATACAACCACCCTTATTTAATGTTTTTTCATTTTTTGCACAAAACCATCCCTTTTTCGTGGAATATCTTATATATATAATAATATAATATCATCAAAAACCCTTTGGGGAATGAAGTACGCGCTTCTCACGCGCGGGGAGAAACCCCAAATTTCTATCCCTCTTTTCGGTTCTCCTTCCCAGTTCATCTCCTTTCAGCCTGATTTTTGGTTGATTTGGGCATCCCTCTCTTCGTTATCAATGGCCCGTCCTTCGGTCCTAGGATCTAGTCCTGCGCCTTTCAATTCTCGTTGGTCCTTCGGTGGTTGCAGGTATTCATCATCAGCGATTCGGAAAAACTCTCTCTTCCACCCACGGGCCACGGCGGTGGTCTAGGTGAGGCCTGAACAACATCTCTGATTAAATCTCTCCTCGGAGAGCCCAAATCTCTCTTCGGAGAGCCAAACTCCTCTCCTCGGAGAGTTTCGGTTCAGATGGTGAATCCACCTCACCTCGGGTTGCTCCTCCTCGGCGCTGTCGGTTTGGCCGGTGCCCCCAATCCCTTAATTTGTCCACCTTCGTCTCGCCTCTGTTCCACGGCCCGCTTGGTTATGGTCCTGGTCGTTGTTTTGGTTAACCCTCTCCGACTTCCCTGGCCAGGTCGGAGCAAAGCCTAAATCGTTTTGGGCGGCGGTGGTGCTGGGCTATTGCGGTTGTGCGCCATCTCCTAGTCCATCCTCCTTTTGCCTAGCCTTCCTCGGTCAGGAGCCCTTCTCCTCCGGGCGCCTGGGCCGTTGTTTCCACTGCCTCAGTCTCCCTCCGGTCGTTGTGCGACTCCCTTTTCCCTGCCGGTTGTTGTGGCGTCCTCAACGCCGACGTTCTCTGAACGTGCGGAAAAAAAACAAAAAAATAATTAAAAAAAAAAATTCCCTATTCTTGCTAGGCAAGGATTTGGAGGATAAAAAAAAAAACAAAAAACAAATCAAAAATTAAAACTAAAAAATCAAATCAAATCTTTGTGCTTGCACGGCAAGCATGAGGTTAAAAAAATAATAAAAAAAATGCAAATTCTTTGTTTTTTCCTATCAAGAAAGAATTATCAAGGAAGAAAAAAAAAATAAAAATCTTTGTGTTTGTGTGATTGTGGAGCTACAGTGCTCTTGTTTTAAAAGCTATTAATTATAATAATTACTTTAAAATTCCGGAATCCTCTTGCGCTTTTAGCCCTCTCGCGGTCGTGCTTTATTTTCTCGGGTTGTTTGGAGTTCTGTTTGTTGGTTCGTGGTTAGTTTCGGTTGAGGAGCAGTTCTGCGGTCCTGGTTGATCGAAGTGATCGTGTTGGTGGTGTTCGTGGTCTCCGAAGATCCTTCATCTAGGTGAAGGGAACGTCGTGTGATCCGCACTTCCCCAGGAGTCGTCTTTGCCCTTCGTGGATTGCTGCTTTCCGTCTTTCCGGCGGCGAGACATCGTGTCAGTTGTGCTGTCCCATGCGCTCGCTATCCACTTCACCACGCCGGGTCTCCACATTCTCGTTCCTGTGTCCGCGTGTCTGCTTAGGGTTTGGGGTTTTCCGGGTTTTTTAGTGTGTTTCTTTTGTTGTATCTCTTTTGCTTTTGTTGTATTTCCTTTGCTATGTTGTATGTTTAGACGGCTTGTCGTCTGCCGACTTTGTCGGCCTCTCGAGGTTCGGGCCTGTCCGGCCTCGAATTATTTCCTTATCAAAAAAAAAAAAAAAAAAAAAAATATCATCAAGCACATGTTTTTTTTTTCTCTTTATTAGAATGTCAAAAAACTTGGGGTTTACGGACAAATTGAAAGGAAAAAAAATCCACTGATATAAAATTAATAAAAACTTAAAAATAGTTAAGTAAATTACTTAACTTGTTATATCTTGGTTGAATCGATGCACATCTTTTCATATAAAGTTTGCGGTATTGTTTCATATGACAGGATATTTTTAAACTTTTGAAGTAAATTTGTTATATCTTAGTTGAGTTAATACATATCTTTCCATATGAAGTTTTTCTTTGATATGGATTGAGTGATTGTTCTTCAATGGTGACAATACATTATATTTCTACTTCATTATGTTTTCATCCTTATCTTCACCTTTGGTTTATTTGTATCTTTTTTATAAAAACGCTTCTTGTTACCTTGTTTGTCATTTTTTTATTAGCCCGACTATGTGTTTTTCTTTGTGTATCGTGATGGTTGCCCTATCGTTGATTTATTTGACCTCTAGCTCGATTTATTCACCTAATTACTATTCATTATTTAAAAAAAAAAGAGGATATTGAACATTTCACGCATTTGATCGGGGATAAAATGGGTATGGTTGATGAATTGCAAATAAAACATAAATAATAATGGTTAGATGTAATTTTTAAGAGGAATGATTGTAATGTACAAAATAATGTGAAAAAAGAGGGTGATTTTGTGCAATTGGAGTAAATAGGTGAAAAGGGAGAGACAGGGAAAAAGGGCGGTGTTGTTGGGCAGATAAAAGACTTAACAAGAGAGTAAAGAGAGGGCACGAGGGTTTCTGACCCGCCTCCAGTGTCTAACGGTGACGGTTGCCCAACCCCAACCGTCCGTTAGTTAAAGCGCGCCATGTCACCAAACTACCAGCTACTGGCCATTTTGTTACAGTTTGGGCCAATTGGGCTGGGCCCATTAGCTTTTTAAAAGCTAAGGCCCACCTTCTCACCTGGTCTGGTTGCACTTTGTTAGACCAAATCATACGGCTCACCAGTCACCAATTTCACTTGCCTCTATTCTCACCACATACATCCAATGCAATTGCAATTTATTTTAGGATGTAGAGCTGACAAAATCTGACTTGACTCTAACGGTCTAACTAGACATAAACTCGAAACAACTCAAAAGAAGCTCGGACTCGAAATGATATGAACTCGATCAGACAAGATAATCACATGACCCAATATTAACCATACTTGAATGAACCAGATTCAAACCCGATCCAAGTGATCTGATTGCCACCTCCGCTTCCCAACAAGGAAGAAGCTTTTGCCTTTTCCTTTAGGCGTGTTAAATGCTAATGCAAGAAACTCATGCTTGCAAGAAAACACCAGTTAGCTGCAAAAAGGAATGCTTTTAGTGTACAAGACCATCTCCTTTGAAGCAATTGTTGATTTGTAAGTAACATATTCCATGTCATGGCCCACACATTTTTCAAACACTTATACACATAATATGGCTGTTACGTTTTGACAAACCGCTCTTATATATACATCTCCACACGCAATTTATCTCCTATAAAATTTCATCATCAAATTATTCATGTCACATGTATTGTAACTCTTCGGCTTGTATGGCGATCTATAAGCTTCAAGGTATCGCTCAATTCCTGCGTCGTTATAGATCAACCTCGTTATCATCAGCAGTGACACTCGAGGGTGCTCGATCGAGCTCAATTGCTTTACAAGGACGGATGCTTAGCAACACTACCGTTTCTATGTAAGCACAAATAGAACATTATATATATTGTTTTTTCGCCTTTCTGTCATAGAATAAGTTATAGATCTAATTTGTTTTCATATTATATAGGGCGAAAAATGATAATATTTCTCCGAGCAATGATGGATCTTCAAACCCTAGTAGTTTTCCGAAAAGGTCTTAATCGAATTCGAACCTTATTAGGACTAATATTTATGATTTTCTCATTGATGAGTTTGGTTTGATAAATATTTTGGGCGCAGAAATGCACAGAAGCTTCCGTCGCCGAGTTCATCCCCAAAGTCACGGTTTCCTGTTGTGTAAGTTAAGCAAAAAAATTGATTTATATATGTATATGTAAATCAATTAATTATTCGGTTGCAATTAGAAGTTAAAGGAACAATTGATGATTGTAAGTTTGTAACTAACTTGAATTTGAAGTTTAAAAATGATATTTTTTCATCAAGATTGGATAGTAAGTATACATATGTCTTGACTTTAGTAATTAAGTTGATTAATTCCCAAATTAAAGTTTCAATTTAATTTCTTGTTGACCGTTGTAGTTAAACGGTAACTAGCTTGTATATGCAAGTACATTACTAAATTTTATATGCATTATTATTGATGGTAGGATGAGATGGGCTGTGGGCTCCATTTTAACCCTACTTCTATCCCTATGGATGCCAAAATGGAGCACCATTCTTAGAATTGGAGGTAAGCCCATTTATTGTTGTGTTATCATATAAATCTAATTGGTTTATGATAAAATTGTTGAGATGGGTTTGTAAAAGAAGTCAAATATATATAGTATAAGATCATTTTAGGCAATAAATTATATGTATATAACCCTACTGTATCTTGTTATTCGGTGGTACTGGACCATTATTCATTATAATGAAATTTACATTTTAAACACTTTTTGTATGTATATACGAATAATTACATTGTTATAAACGAATAATCATGAGAAAATAAATGAATAATTTTTGCATATAAGATAAGACATGAGTACACAATAAGAGTTGTGTACACCGGAACCTCGTAAGTAGGTTTAGTCCTAATTTTGAAAATTCAGCGCTACACATTAACTTTGTTGATAGAAATAAGTGGTGATTATTTGGAGATAAAAATAGATATATAATTAAGATGACAAATAGTTGAATGAATAATACTGGCAGGCGAGGCAGAAGTGGTAATAAAAGAGGTAGAGCAGGTGGCGGAGATGGTGGAGAAGGTGGCAACGGTGGTTGACAGGGTGGCGGAAGAGGTGGTGGATGAGCTTCCCGACCAATCGAAGCTAAAGGATGCCGCCACGTTGGTTGAAAAAGTGTCCAAGGAGGCTGCTAAGGATGCTCATTTGGCCGAACAAATCATCCATCAGGTGAGCAATTACGTACTCTTATTTGACTTTTTTTTTTAAATGTTACAATCTTTATTGCCTATAAATTTGAAAAAATGTGATTCCATTTGTTTTGTTTATTAGATTAAGAATTTCGTTAATGAAAATACCTCCCTTACCCAATTAATTTATTTTAAATTTCATACCTGCATTGAACCCAACAAAAATCGACACATTCGCCCATCTTTTCGTACATTACCTAAGTTTAATCAAGTAATACATATGTGATATGTATATTTTTATTGTTGTGTATATATAGGTTGATTCAGTGAAGAATGACTTAGAGGGTCTGGAGACATTGGCTGAGCCACTCATCTGTAAAATCATCCATGACCAAAAACATTCATAACTAGCATCTTCTTCCACCTCAATCACCTGGCCTCTTTCAAACATCTACTTGATCAATTGTTTTATTTATTTATTTCTCCTATTAATTGACATTCAATGCGAATGAATTAGGATCACTTTTGGCAAATATTATATTGTATATAGTTGTATATATATGTACTTGTAGTTATGGGTTGTGTACTTGTGTTAATGTGTCTTGAATCATCGTTGATTGAGATATCACGGAGACCGGGAGTCGCTCCCGGCGGTGATCTCGCTGGGGGCTCCGCTCCTCGCCTATCGTCTGTTTAGGGTATGCAATGTTTACGGGCAAATAATACAACCCTTTTCTCATTTCTTCGCATAAACGAGTCTATCCTCTTTTTGTTTTGAGCTTTCAGTCCATTGTCTGTTTAGGGTTTCATGAATCTCCACATATACTCATGAAACGCCTACCCCTTGCAACCCTAATCTATTTTATTTCCTCTAATACAAATCTGGTTCTCTGCCCGTAGATGGAGGTAACGCATTGTTGCCGAATCACGCAAATCTCTGTATCTTTCTTCGCTATTATCATTCTCGTTCTAACAAGCTATATCATCATCGACATTACTTGTCTACATAAATGATCTATATATCATCCCAATATTCAACCATAAATTAATAAAACCATCATGCATATTAAAAGAAAATAGCAAATAATAATCATCACATATCCTTTTATTAAATTTTTGATACACTGCGTACATACATAGAAACAAACTATATGATCGACATAATCAAGCACAATATAATGTTGTTACATAAAGATCGATCGATGATCCAAAAAATTATACAACCTCAAAGGTATAGCAATCGAAAATTAGAACGATGTATTGATTTATTTCTTCTTGTAGTAAGGTGGTGGTGGAGATGTATAGTAGTAGGGAGGTGAGTTGTAGTATGATGGGGGAGAGTAATACGCAGGTGGTGAATAGTATGTAGGAGGTGAGTAGGTGGGAGGAGAGTAGTAGTACGAAGGGGGAGAGTAATACTTAGGAGGTGAATATGTAGGAGGAGAGTAGTACTTAGGAGGGGAGTATGTAGGTGGAGAATAATATGTCGGAGGCGAGTACGTAGGAGGAGAATATGTAGGAGGAGAGTAGTACTTAGGAGGCGAATACGTAGGTGGAGAATAGTATGTCGGAGGCGAGTATGTAGGAGGGGAGTAGTACTTAGGAGGCGAGTACGTAGGTGGAGAATAGTATGTCGGAGGCGAGTATGTAGGAGGAGAGTAGTACTTAGGAGGTGAGTACGTAGGTGGAGAATAGTATGTCGGAGGCGAGTATGTAGGAGGAGAGTAGTACTTAGGAGGTGAGTACGTAGGTGGAGAATAGTATGTCGGAGGCGAGTATGTAGGTGGAGAATAGTATGTCGGAGGCGAGTATGTAGGAGGGGAGTAGTACTTAGAAGGGGAATATGTAGGTGGAGAATAATATGTCGGGGGTGAATAGTACTTGGGTGGGGAGTACATAGGAGGAGAGTAATAGTATGAAGGAGGTGAGTAAGTAGGTGGAGAATATGTAGGAGGGGAATAGTATGGAGGTGGAGAATAGTATTTAGGCGGGGAATATGTAGGAGGAGAATAGTATGGAGGTGGAGAGTAATATTTAGGAGGAGAGTAGTAAGTTGGAGGGGAGTATGTAGGCGGAGAGTAAGATGGAGGGGAGTAGTATTTGGGTGGAGAGTATGTTGGAGGTGAGTAAGTGGGAGGTGAGTATGTCGGAGGGGAGTAAGTGGGAGGTGAGTAGATAGGTGGGGAGTACGTCGGAGGTGAGTAAGTGGGAGGTGAGTATTTAGGCGGTGAGTACGTTGGAGGAGAGTAAGTCGGAGGTGAATATGTTGGAGGGGAATAAACAGGAGGTGAGTACGTTGGTGGGGAGTACGTCGGAGGGGGTGGAGAGTACGTTGGAGGGGAGTAAATGGGAGGTGAGTATTTAGGCGGTGAGTACGTTGGAGGAGAGTAAGTCGGAGGTGAATATGTTGGCGGGGAATAAACAGGAGGTGAGTACGTAGGTGGGGAGTATGTCGGAGGGGGTGGAGAGTATGTTGGAGGGGAGTAAACGGGAGGTGAGTAAGGTGGGGAGTATGTCGGAGGGGAGTATGTTGGGGGAGAGTAAGTAGGCGGCGAGTAAGTCGGGGGAGAGTAGTACTTGGGTGGTGAATATGTAGGTGGAGAGTATGTCGGTGGAGAGTAATAAGGCGGTGGCGGTGGTGGTGATTTATAATAGTATGGCGGGGAATAGTAATCAGGTGGCGAGTATGTTGGCGGTGGCGGTGAATAGTAATAATATGGAGGCGTGTAACTATACGGTGGGGATTTGTATTCAGGTGAAGGTGAATATTCGTCTGCCATGACAATGGCCGCCATAAAGCTCAGAACCACCGCATATGCCACAAAATTCGAAATTGCGGCCATTGCGCTTGTTAGTGTACGAGCAAAGAGAAGCTTTGCTAGTGAGCAAAGACGATTTTCGAATGGGTTTGTTGCTATGAAATTAAGTTTGATTGTATATCTTTTTGACAAAATTTAGACCTCTTATATAGGGATTTTTTAGGCTCATCTCCAATCAAATAATGAAATGGTCATGTTAATGTCAATTTCATTTGATGTTTGAATATAAATATATAAAAGGAAATATTGCAAGTAGTATTCATATGAACACAAGACGACTTCTAAATGTTGAATTGGTTTCATACATATTTGGGATTTGGTAGTATTAATTAACAAGTCAAAAATAAATAATTATTAGCTAGATTTTATATAGTACGGAACACCAACAACAATATAGCTAAGTCTAGCGTTGATTTTTGAATTTCTCTCTTATACCGATCTTTCTTGTATGGTTGTAATTATATTTTTGTTTTTAACCCTTCTCATCAAAATTTGGACTTGAAAACTAGTATAAGTTTAAATTGATTGAGCCCGTAAACTCAGTCATCACACTAGTTTGATCGGGAAACTCAATTTAAGCCATGAATATGATCGAGCATGCTTACCTCCAAATGGTCCAATGGAGTTGGACTTGATCTGACAATGATTAGACCAGAGGTTCAGGACCTAGTTAAATCCGACTCTAATATCATATTAAAGTGTTGGATTGCAAATGAAATGTCCGGTCTGATCATATTCAAATATAGCAACCTTCTAGCCAAACACCTATATCTCTCAGGATCGTCCATCACAATCCCATCATCCACAAAAGCTCTTATTTTTTCCCCTCGTCGGAAAACCACCATATGCCTTGTTTGGGGTTCACCTCCGACAACCTCCTCGGAGGTTAAATAACTCCTCTTCGGAGGCCGAATACCCGCTCTTCGAAGGCTTATGATCCCTCTTCAGAGGTTAAAAACCAACCCTGTCGGTCCAAGGTTTCGGGCTTGCTCCCGCCTTTCACTGTCGGTCTCTTTCACGTGCATCGGCGCCGCTGCTCGGCGTAGCAACCCCCGGTGACGGCGAATCGGGTGGCCTCGACTTGCCTGGTTCTCCCTCGCTCTACACCTCGCATCGCTCATTGTTTTTGGGGCGAATTTGTCCCTGAAATCCCTAATCAATTTGGGGCTTTTTGCCATGGTTGTTGTCCGACTGATTCTCAGTTGCCCTCTTTCTCTTTGTCTGAGCAGGTTCTTCGGAACCCCATTCCCCCCTCCTCGGAGCTCCTTCGATTTCCGGCCTGATCCGGCGCCGCCTTCGGTGGTGCTTGGCCTTCCCCCATCGGTTTCTCCGGGTCCCTTTCCCCCCGCCCGGACTTACCTCACCCTCCTCGGTGTCCTTCCGCTCGTTCTAGGTGTTGTGGATCCGGCCCCTTCGGCGTCGCCTCGGTTTTCCGGCTTACCATTTCGCGGCCCTAGTTCTCCCTCCGGTCGCTGTCGTGGTCTCAGATTTACCCATTGGGGTTTTGTATCTTCCGATCGTCGCTTTCGGGGTCCGATGACCCTTGCCGCTTCGCCGCCTTGCTCGCTCTTGGTTTGCTCAGCGGCTGCGACGCCAGTCCTCCTACCCTCTGGTGTTGTTGGCTTCTTGCCGGCTGCCTTGGATTCCAAGCCCTCGGAGCTCTTGTTGCCCGAGTTGCCCTTGTTGGGCTTGGGTTGTGTTTCCTTGGGCCCTAAGGCCTCTTGCCTTGAGCCCAAGAATGGCCTGTCGGAATAAGGCTAAAATAATTTTTTTTAAAAATAAAATTATTAAATGTTATATGCAAGCTATAAGTAAATAAACCCCGCGCGGTAGGGCTAGATTATTTTCCGCTAGGGTTTTTGGTGCGTTTCGATTCAGGTGGTGTTGTTCTGCGTTTTTTTTAGGGGGGGGGGGGGCTGGTCTTTCTTCTTCGGTTGATGGGGTTCTGGCTGTTCGGAGTCGAGACAGGCTGGGGTGGTGGAAGTGTGTATCGAGGCGTCTCCTTTTTCCGGAAGACTGTTTCCTTGGAGGTTCGTCTTCACTGCCCACATGTATCTCTTGATGTACCGCTAACCTGCGGTATTGCTTTTGAGTAGCGCTTGGCTTTGTTCGTCGTCTACGTCCGCATCTCTTTTGGTTTAGTTGGGCTTAATTTTGCTTTGTAGAGCTCTTTCGCCTATATCTTGCACCTTCGTTGTATTTTTGTTTCATTATGACAGTTTTCGTCTGCCGACTTGTCGGCCTTCGAGGTTCAGGTATGTCTGGCCTCGAATTTTTTCCTAATAAAAAAAACAATCCCATCATCCACACTAAGCTTTAAACCACGTGGTAGGGGAAATGGAGAATCCTTGTAGTCCTCCATATTTGTGTCCTGTAATATGTCTAAGACATATTTCCTTTGATTCAACAAAGTGCCTTGTGGTGAACGAGATACTTTGAGGCCAAGAAAATATCTAACATCACCCAGATCTTTGATGGTGAACACTGTTTGCAGCTCAGATTTTAGTTCGAGGATGCTCTGTAAACTTTTACCAGGAATCAGCTGATCATCCACATACACAATGACAACAATCAGGTCCTCTGGAATTGATTTGAGAAACAAGGAGTAATCGAAAGCTGATTTCACAAAGCCTTTGCTAAGGAAGAACTTAGACAACTCTACATTCCATTGACGAGAGGCTTGTTTCAAGCCATACTAAGAGCGATGAAGTTTGCACATCTGCCCTGAGCTAGCTGAATGGAACCCCTCTGGTATGTGCATATACACTTCTTCATCCAAAAAGTCATGAAGAAATGCATTATTTATACGATTATATCCAATTGATGAACTGACCATTTCCTCAAAGTTGCAATAGCAAGCAAAAGCCTCATTGTGGTGAACTTAGCCACGGGTGAAAACATGTGTTTATAATCTTTTCCCTTCACTTGATTGTATCCCTTTGCAACCAACCTTGCTTTAAAACATTCAACACTACCATCGGGCCTGAACTTGATCTTGTATACCCACCTACAACCAATAGCTTTCTTGCCTGCAGGCAGGGATGTAAGACTCCATGTCTTGTTTTCTTCAAGCAGCAAACGCACCACTATCTTGTGCATTACCACCATTATCAATACCTTCTCCTCCTGCAGCTTCTACCTGCTTTACCAGATAATAGGCTCTGTTTATGGTTGGAAGTAGTTCAGTAGCCAACACCTGGTTCCGAAAGCTATCATATCCATCACTCAATCCCATAAGGAACTGAAGTAATTTGTTATGATTCTCAATTTCAGTGATTTTCTTAGCAACATCACAAGAACACCGTTTGTACGCACACTTAGGTATCTCTTCCAAACTCAAAATTTCATCCCAAACTTTATTAAGCTTTCCAAAGTAAGAAGAGATAGTCATCGATCCTTGAGTCATACTGCTCAAATTCTTCTTTAATTGATATAATAAAGGACCATTAGCCTGAGCGTACATTTCCTCAAGTTCTTCCCAAAGTTGCAACGATGATTCTGCATATATGAAACCTTCCGAGATCTCCGGTGCCATGGAATTAAGGATCCAACACCTCACCATGTAGTCGCACCATTTCCATCTCGGTAGATCGGTCGGCGACACATCTTCTGGACGCGAACTTCCATCGATGAAGGCAATCTTGAATTTGGCGCCCAACGCCATCTTAACGCCTATGCTCTAGCTTAAGAAATTAGATCCATTGAAGGTGTTTGCAACGAGCTGCGATCTAGGATGATATGAATTTGATAATCCTAATGGATCATTCATGTTGCTTCTACCTTTGGATTCTCCAAACGTCGTCCTCGTTCCTGAATTCTCCTCCATCTCTCTTGCTCAATCTGTGCTCGAAACTTCAAATCTCTGACCCAAATCTTCGTTAGAGGGATCGATCTTCCGTGCACTCTGATACCATGACAAATTACTCAGACTAGATCCAAAATCACAAGAATGAACACACGAAAAAGAAACGGAGAGGATGAACAATGGTGTTTCTCTCAACTGATTATGATAGTCTGTTACAGCTGTTTCACACAAGAGGAGAGGCTTATATAGCCATTCTCCTGGCTAGTTATAATTACCAAAATACCCTCACTCACATGTGCTCTATAATCATCGAGCGAGAGGCTATATATAGTTTGTAGACTACTAAATTTGATTTTAAAATAGAACCTCGCTCGATCATTGATCCTATATATTTCCGAAGATCCAACCTAGCTCCCTTAACACTCCAACATACTCGATAATCGGTTAGAAAAGTAAAAAATCCAATCTTTGGTGTGCTAAACAGGTCCATGATTCCATGGAGCAAACTTATAAGTTAGAAAAGTCAAAAATCATTTAAGTCGATCATATACAACTTCTTCAAAGTTAATTTACATGTGAATTCGATCAAGGCAATGAATTAGAGGATCTTCTAAGGGGCATAATTGACGATTGAGTCATCGAGACAAGCTTTTGAGCATCCGATTTCACTCGAAACAAAGGGTAAAAAAAAAGTATAAATATGCATCCCACTTCGTTCAAAACAGGTGCATATATAGTTTACACAATACATTGACTATTAAACTCGGTTGGGTTAAGACAAGCTAGAGAAAGGTTGTATATAAGCCCACGTACGGAAGACACAAACAACGTACAAACCCAACGAGTTTCATCTCAAAATCAATGTTTAAATCACTTAAATTAAGACAATCAAAACCTTACGTACCGGATGTAAGTAATTACATGTTGAGCTATATTAATTCCATCCCACTAATAATAGATTCATACATGTAAAAAATTATCATACAAAAGTTGATACTCAATGAACAACGACTTTCGCAAAATCTTGCATATGATCATTTTAGTATTATGGTAAATGGTTGCTATCTTAATCGTCATCGACATTGGCTGTCTATCAATATGTAAACGTTGCAATCCACGTTCGAACCGTGTTCCCAGACTTTTTCCGTAGCCAATATATGTCAACTTTGTTTATATATATGTATCTATCGATCGATCGATGTAATATTTATATATACCTGTGAGTTTGAACTTTGAAGTAGTCCTCGTTAACTAGGTTATATAGTATTATTCTCATTTAGGTGGAGTGAATTATATATATTAATATTAGTGGCGGATTCAGGATTTAATTTAAGGGGTCTAAATTTTATTTTGAGAAATAATGTATATATATTTTTAAATATATTGGAATAAATCTTAAATTCGTTATTGAAATAGTCATTTTAAGTAAAAATGGCTTAATATTGAATTTGTTATTTAAATAATCATTTTAAATAAAAAAAAGAATAAGAGAAATAAAAATTATTTAAAAAATGAAATTAAAGAGATTCAAACCAATGACCTCGTGATTTAAACATTTACTTTCTACTAACTTTTTTTAACCAGAAAAAATTCGACTACTGGACATGTCCAGTGAGTTGAGAGGTCGAAAAGATCGATAATGGACAAACCGTTATGAAAAGAAACGAAAATTACAAGACCAAACAACACAGACCTAAACACCACAAACAAACTAGAGAAAGAAGCCCATAACTAGCGAAGGCGAACGGTGTTGGAACCGGGACAATGTGTGACATCACTCCTGACGGTTGGTAGAGGCAACGCAGGGGCACCCTGGGGAACAAAAGTGGAGACCTCAGATTTAGACTCAGTCGACAACGAGTCATCAGATCTCGATCACGTCCACGACCTCTCGCACGATTGCGGAAGAAAGACCACAAAGCTTAATGAGATACCACCGCTAGAAATAAACAAACATAAACTCTAGAAAAGGTTAGGGCAAATCTCTGAGAAGGTTAAATGGTTAATGGAGAGTTAGAAAACGCCACCGTTGGTGGCGTCCCATTAACTCAAGAGATATTAATTTTTTATATATTTTTTTTTCGAATTCACATAAGATTTCACAACAAACCCACCCTTGGACCCAAGGACAAAAAACCGGGCCCAAGGACAACAGATGGGAGCGAAGGATTGAGCTCGGTTAGCCGACGATTAGAATAGAGGATAGAGGAGTTGTCGAGGCTGAGTTGGCGAGAGAGTGGAATCGAGGACGGCTGGCGGCGGCGGAGGCAAAGAGGACGTCGGCGGACGGAGAGGGTAGTGGCGGGGTTGTGCTGGCGGTGGGGTTGCGAGATTGAGAAGGCCGACAACTTTGGGCGGCACCGGAGAATACAGGAGGAGCGGATTCAATGGCCAGATCTGGGTTTGTGATGCTGGGGAGTGAAGTGGGTGAGGAAGGAGAGACGGTCGATGGGGTTGAAGATTTAAAAAAAAAAAAACACAAACCCCTCCGTTTCCTTTTAATTGTGTATAATTTATTATGACTTATGAGCAGATTGAATTGAGTCCAAATAATTATGAGCAGTTATACACTTTTAAGTTTAAACCTATTTAGGCCTTTCTAATTAATTAACATCATTTTTTTTATTTGTATTTTGCCTATGATTCGACCAACCAGTCTCATTCTACATCTGAATAGGGTACTTTGTGGCGACTTTCAAGAGCAACCCATCAAAGACAATCTGACTCAACAACCAGCTCGATCTTGTGCATATATAACTGTCTTGGTGAAGATACTGGCTATATATCTAAATGATCGAGATATCGAACAATATAACATATTATATATGCATGTGAAACTTTATAATCACCATGTATACCATATTATATATGTGAAACTTTATTAGATACATTGCGTGCGTACTGTGTACAGTGTACATACATATAAACAAACTAAAACATATACTCAAGTACAATTGTTACGTAAAAATCCCATTAGTTACACCAATAATTGCTACAATATATTCAAGAACTTGAAGTATACATCCCCCCAGCTGGCATGTCATCCAAAAGGCGATGTGTTGATTTATTTCTTCTTGTAGTAGGGAGGTGGTGGAGATGTGTAGTAATAAGGAGGGTAGTAGGGAGGAGAATTGTAGTATGATGGTGGAGAGTAATAATATGAAGGTGGTGAATAATACTTAGGAGGAGAGTATGTAGGTGGAGAATAATATGTCGGAGGTGAGTATGTAGGAGGAGAGTAGTATTTAGGAGGCGAGTATGTAGGAGGTGAATAGTATGTCGGAGGCGAGTATGTCGGAGGAGAGTAGTACTTAGGAGGTGAGTATGTAGGCGGAGAATAATATGTTGGAGGAGAGTAGTACTTAGGAGGTGAGTACATAGGTGGAGAATAGTATGTAGGTGGAGAGTAGTATGTCGGAGGCGAGTATGTAGGTGGAGAATAGTATTTTGGAGGCGAGTACATAGGAGGAGAGTAGTAGCTAGGAGGTGAGTATGTAGGTGGTGAATAGTATGTAGGAGGAGAGTAGTACTTAGGAGGCAAGTATGTAGGTGGTGAATAATATGTCGGAGGCGAGTATGTAGGAGGAGAGTAGTACTTAGGAGGCGAGTATGTAGGTGGAGAATAGTACGTGGGAGGCGAGTATGTAGGAGGTGAGTAGTAGTATGAAGGTGGAGAATAATATTTAGGAGGCGAGTAATAAGTAGGGGGTGAGTAGGAAGGAGGAGAGTAGTAATATGGAGGTGGAGAGTAATATTTAGGTGGGGAGTATGTCGGAGGAGAATAGTATTTGGGTGGTGAATAAGTCGGCGGGGAGTATGTCGGAGGTGAGTAAGTAGGTGGAGAGTACATTGGGGGTGAGTATGTAGGTGGAGAGTAGTATTTAGGTGGGGAGTAAGTGGGAGGTGAGTAGTATTTAGGTGGGGAGTATGTGGGAGGGGAATATGTCGGGGGAGAGTAAGTCGGTGGAGAATAGTATTTGGGTGGGGAGTACGTCGGAGGAGAATAAGATGGGGGTGAGTATGTAGGAGGAGAGTAATAGTATGGTGGGGACGGTGGCGGTGATTTGTAATAGTATGGTGGAGAGTAGTAGTAGGGCGGTGAGTATGTCGGTGGCGGTGGCGAGTAGTAGTAATAGGGAGGTGTGTAGCCATATGGTGGAGATTTGTATTCAGGCGAGGGGGAGTAGTCGTTTGCCATAGCATTGGCCGCCACGAAGCTCAAAACCACCACATACACCACAAAATTTCTAATTGCGGCC
Source organism: Persicaria maculosa (assembly GCA_963922045.1). Lineage (NCBI taxonomy): Eukaryota > Viridiplantae > Streptophyta > Magnoliopsida > Caryophyllales > Polygonaceae > Persicaria > Persicaria maculosa. Next base: position 20,391,662 of record OY998259.1, on the reverse strand, counting down.
ATTGTGCTCGTGAATTGACGAGCACAAATAGAAGATTTTTTTAGGAAACAAGAAAGTCGATCTTCAATATGTTATCTTCTTTTTGTTGAAAACGTTGATTGTATGTTTTTGACAAGCATTCAAGGGACTTATATAGAGATGCTTTGAAACTTGTCCAATTCAACAATGAAATGGTCTTGGAATGTCAATTCATATGACATTTGCTTATGAAATATATATTGCAAATAGTATATGCATATAGACACACATGACCTCTTCCAAAGTTGAATTGGTTTCATATTTTCCATTGGATCAACTTGATTAATTATTGAAGATGTAAATCAATCATTAACAATTAAGAATGAATTGAACTTAGGGTTTGATTTCGATCTATATTGTTTTTCTTGATATGTTCTCAAATTAATGATAGTTATGTCATTACAATAAAGGTAAGAGGGCGGATTCGAACTCATGATTTATTTATTATTATATGTCATTTTTATCAGCTAAGCTAGTAAAACTTGACTAATAATTTACAAATTAATCACCAATGTTTGCTTAGAGATCATAAATATATTGTATGTTTGCTTAAAGATTCAAATCAGCTGTGACCTGTTGATCATTATTTATTATCTTTATTATAACTAATTGTCGACTTAAAACTATCAACCTTTCCTTGCCATTTTATGTAATAAAAAAAAAAAGAGCACATGCTACTAGTCGAATTAATACTTGATCAACTTTATATTTTTATATCATTATTGTTTTTGGTTCAATTGGGCGAACTTTTCTTGATTGATAAATAAGTGCATAAATGTGTTGTTTAAAATAAATAGTCTTCGCAATGATCAAGTATTCAATTATAAGTTGATCAAACTTGTTTTTACTTCATAATAAGTCCATCCGAATAATTAAGTAATTAAAAATATGGTCTAACTTGACATTAGGATCAACCTATTATATAATTGGTGTAGGAGGTGATTATCTATTCTTTATCTTGGCATATATCTTTTCGATTAATAATTAAAATTCAATAATACATAAATAAAAGAAGTAATTTGGTCCAAAGGCCGAAGGCCTTTGGACCAATTACTAAATGTCCTAAAGGCTTTTCTTTGCTAGTAAATGGCCAAAAATTTTTCATAATACCACCTTTACCCCTACCTTATAAACCCCCGTCCTCTGCTATTCCTTCTCTTCTCCAAACGCGCTTGGATCTCACCGTTCGTCTTCGTCGAGGTCCTCTCGGGTCGTGTGAGCGAAATCCGTCCCTTCTCCTCTCAGATCCGCCTGGTCGATGATGACTCCCTCCGCCTGGCCGTCGATGATGACTCTCTCCGGATCTCGGTTCCTGATCGCGCCCTCTCGGAGATTGCGGAAGCCTCCGGGTCTCTGACCTTCCGACTCGGCTGCGGCGGCGATTGCGGAAGCTCCTGATTGCGGATCTCGGTTCCTGATCGGCGACGGCGGCGATGATGACTGTCTACAGTTCCCAGGTCCTTGAATTCGGTTTAATTGGTGAGGGTTTTTGCTCGTTTTCTTCGTTTTTAGGCTTTGTTTGTGGTTAATCGTGTGAATTTAGTTTTAATTTTGGGGTTTCTGTGTATTGATGGATTGCTAGTTATCGATCAGGCTCAGCTGCTAGTGTGATTGGTATTTAGGATTGAATTCGGTTTTAAAGGGCTGTAATTCTCCAATTATGGATGGATTTGGAGTAGAATACTTGTTTTATGCGTTCCCTGTGATAATTGTTGTTGGTGATTGCTATCCGATACTTGGGGTTTCAGCAGGCTTCGGCGATGGAAGAGACCAAGAAATTGGAGGAGGCAAAGTTAACTTCAGTTGCTGCTTTTGTGGAAGAAGGTATACAGATGCTTGCGATGGAAGAGACCAAGAAATTCTGATTGGTTTTCATTTGTAAGAAATTGGAAGGGCTTCAATTAGAGTAGTATGAGTTCACGCACATGAAATTCAATTGTTGATTGGTTTTCATTTGTTATATTCTTCCATGGGAAGGTGTTGCTTCATGTAAATGGAATGCTCTTAGTTGACCAGTTATAATTACTTTTAAATAAACATTAGCAATGTTGAAAGTTTAATTATTCTTTTTGCACTAATTCTTCTGAGCATACGAAGCTAGGTGACACATGTTAAACGAGATTGCTTTGAACACCTTCTTTACATTCTTTACATTAAATTCCTAATCACCCCATTTTTGTATAAAATGTGCTCGGTATTTTTTTAGTTAGCGATAAGGGTGGTGACAGTGATAAGGGTAATGTGGGTGGTGACAGTGCCCACTGATAAAGGTGATGACAGTGTTTTTGTCACTTTTTTTGTAGTGATTACAGTGTCTATGACCCTTTTTAAACAGTGGTTACAACGTCTATGTCCATCTTACCCATTCATATATTAGATGAGAACTGTCACCACATGAATATCGGCTTCTCATTAGACCCTATATGGTTTGTGCTTCCCTTTTCCTAGGGTTTTCTTTTGATTACAGTGTCTATGACCCTTTTTTCATAGTGGTGACAGTGTTTATAAAGTTGTTTTTATTTTGGTTACAACGTCTATAGGGTTTTCCTTTTGATTACAGTGTCTATGGCCTTGTTTTTATAGTGGTGATAGTGTCTATGACCCTATTTTTATTTTGCTTACAACGTCTATGACCCTCTTAACCGTTCATATAGTATAGGAGAACTGTCACCACATTTATTTTGGCTTCTCATTAGCCTCTATAGGATTTGTGCTTTCCTTATCATATGATTTCCCTTTGATTACAGTGTCTATGACCATGTATTTATAGTGGTGACAGTATCTATGACTTTATTTTTATTCTGTTGACACTACTTTAAAAAAATCTTGAAAACTAGAAATTAGAAATTAGAGAAGAACTGTCACCACATATATTTTGGCTTCTCATTAGCCCCTATAGGGTTTGTGTCTTCCTTGTCTTAGGGTTTTCCTTTGATTACAATGTCTTTGACACTTTTTTTACAGTGGTGACAATGTCTATAACCCTGTTTTTATTTTGGTTACAACCTCTATATGGTTTCCTTTGATTACATTGTCTATGACCTTTTTTTCATAGTGGTGACAGTGTTTATGACTCGGTTTTTATAGTGGTGACAGTGGCTATGACTCTCTTACCCATTCATATATTGAAGGAGAACTGTTCACCTAATGTCTTTTGGCTTCTCATTAGCCCCTTTAGGGTATGTGCTTACCTTGTCCTAGGGTTTTCCATTTGGTGACAACAATCATCTCTTAACGACGTACTGCACTTAACATTTTAGGGTTTAGGGTTTAGATTTAGGGTTTAGGGCCTTGGCCCTAAACCCTAAAGACTTAACCCTAAACCCTAAACCATATTGTACATCACATGTTCTTTTGGCTTCTCATTAGCCCCTTTAGGGTTTAAACTTCCCTTTTCCTAGGGTTTTCATTTGATTACAGTGTCTATGACCCTTTTTTCATAGTGGTGAAAGTGTCTATACCACTGTTTTTATTTTGGTTACAACGTCTATAGGGTTTTCCTTTTGATTACAGTGTCTATGACTTTGTTTTTATAGTGGTGACAGTGGCTATGACACTCTTTTTATTTTGATTACAGTGTCTATGACCCTCTTACCCATTCATATATTGAAGGAGAACTGTCCACCTAATGTCTTTTGGCTTCTCATTAGCCTTTTAGGGTTTGTGCTTACCTTGTCTTAGGGGTTTCCATTTGATGACATCAATTATCTCTTAACGACGTACTATACTTAACATTTTAGGGTTTAGGGTTTAGGATTTAGGGTTTAGGGCCTTGGCCCTAAACCCTAAAGACTTAACCCTAAACCCTAAACCATATTGTACATCACATGTTCTTTTGGCTTCTCATTAGCCCCTTTAGGGTTTGTACTTCCATTTTCCTAGAATTTTCCTTTGATTACAGTGTCTATGAACATTTTTTCATAGTGGTGACAGTGTTTATAAAGCTGTTTTTATTTTGGTTACAGCGTCTATAGGGTTTTCCTTTTGATTACAGTGTCTATGACTTTGTTTTTATAGTGGTGACAGCGGCTATGACACTGTTTTTATTTTGATTACAATGTCTATGCCCCTCTTACCCATGTATTAGAGGAGAATTATCACCACATTTATTTTGGTTTCTCATTGGTCCCTATAGGGTTTGTTCTTCCCTTATCATATGATTTCCCTTTGATTACAGTGTCTATGACCATGTTTTTATAGTGGTGACAGTATCTATGACTTTATTTTTTATAGTGGTTACACCAGTAGTTACATTTTTATTTATTTTTATTTTGGTGACACTACTTTAAAAAAATCTAAAAAACTAGAAATTAGAAATTAGAGAAGAACCGTCACCACATGTATTTTGGCTTCTCATTAGCCCCTATAGGGTTTGTACTTTTCTTTTTCTAGGATTTCCCTTTGATTACGGTGTCTATGAACCTTTTTTCATAGTGGTGACAGTGTCTATAAAACTGTTTTTATTTTGGTTACAACATCTATAGGGTTTTTATTTTGATTACATTGTCTATGACTTTGTTTTTATAGTGGTGACATTGGCTATGACACTGTTTTTATTTTGATTACAGTGTTCATGACCCTCTTACCCATTCATGTATTAGAGGAGAACTGTCATCACATTTATTTTGGCTCATCTTTAGCCCTTACATGGTTTGTTCTTCCTTTATGATAAGATTTCCTTTTGATTACAGTGTCTATAAACCTTTTTTCATAGTGGAGATAATGTCTATAAAGCTGTTATTATTTTGGTTACAGTGTCTATTATCCCGTTTGTATAGTGGTGACAGTGTCTATGACTCTGTTTTAATAATGGTGGCAACGTCTATATGATTTTTCTTTGGTTACAGTGTCTATGACCCTGTTTTTATAGTGGTGACAATGTCTTTGACCCTATTTTTATTTTGATTACAGCGTCTGTGACCCTCTTACCCATTCTTATATTAGAGCAGAACTGTCACCACATTTATTTTGTCTTCTCATTAGCCCTATAGTGGTTGTGCTTCCTTTATCATATGATTTCTCTTTGATTATAGTGTCTATGATAATGTTTTTATAGTGGTGGCAACGTCTATATGATTTTTCTTTGGTTACAGTGTCTATGAACCTTTTTTCATAGTGGTGACAGTGTCTATAAAGCTGTTTTTATTTTGGTTACATCGTCTATAGGGTTTTCCTTTTGATTACAGTGTATTTGACCGTGTTTTTATAGTGGTTACAGTGTCTATGATCCTATTTTTATTTTGCTTACAGCATCTATGACCCTCTTAACCATTCATATGTTATAGGAGAACTGTCACCACATGTATTTTGGTTTCTCATTAGCCCCTATAGGGTTTGTGCTTCCGTTGTCCTATGGTTTTTCTTTTGATTACAGTGTCTATGACTTGATTTTTATAGTGGTGACAGTGGCTATGACACTGTTTTTTTATAGTGGTTACAATAGTAGTTACATTTTTATTTATTTTTATTTTGGTGACACTAATTTAAAAAAATCTAAAAAACTAGAAATTAGAAATTAGAGAACAACTGTCAACACATGTATTTTGGCTTCTCATTAGCCCTTATAGGGTTTGTGCTTCACTTTTCCTAGGATTTTCTTTTGATTACAGTGTTTATGAACCTTTTTTCATAGTGGAGACAATGTCTATAAAGCTGTTTTTATTTTGGTTACATCGTCTATAGGGTTTTCCTTTTGATTGCAGTGTATTTGACCATGTTTTTATAGTGGTTACAGTGTCTAATGTCCTATTTTTATTTTGCTTACATCATCTATGACCCTATTAACCATTCATATGTTATAGGAGAACTGTCACCACATGTATTTTGGTTTCCCATTAGCCCTTATAAGGTTTATACTTCCCTCGTCCTAGGGTTTTCCTTTGGTTACAGTGTCTATGATCCTATTTTTATTTTGGTTACAACGTCTATAGGGTTTTCCTTTTGATTACAGTGTCTATACTTTGTTTTTATAGTGGTGACAGTGGTTATAACACTGTTTTGATTTTGATTACAGTATCTATGACCCTCTTACCTATTCATGTATTAGAGGAGAATTGTCTCCACATTTATTTTGGCTTCTCATTAGCCCTATAGGGTTTGTGCTTCCCTTATCATATGATTTCCCTTTGATTACAGTGTCTATGACCATGTTTTTATAGTGGTGAGAGTATCTATGACTTTATTTTTTTTATAGTGGTTACAATAGTAGTTACATTTTTATTTTTTTTTTATTGTGTTGACACTACTTTAAAAAAATCTAAAAAACTAAAAATTAGAAATTAGAGAAGAACTTTCATCACGTGTATTTTGGTTTCTCATTAGCCCCTATAGGGTTTGTGATTCTCTTGTCTTAGGGTTTTCCTTTGGTTACAGTGTCTATGACCCTGTTCTTATTTTGATTACAGTGTCTATGACCCTTTTTTATTTTGATTACAGTGTCTATGACTCTGTTTTTATTTTGGTTACAGTGTATATGACCCTGTTTTTATTTTGGTTACAGTGTCTATGATCTGTTTTTATTTTGATTACAGCGTCTATAACCGTCAAAATAGACGTAAACGACTCAACATTACCTACATTTGAAGAAATTAATACCTCTCTAATTTTTATAGAGATTATAACGTCAGTATATATGATCTCGTTAAAAAAAATATAAAAAAAAAGTGGTCACGGAAAAGATATTAATGAGATGTGATTAAGAGAGGGGGAGGGTTGATTAGCCAGCCCCTTGGCCCCATCTTGGTGTTGAACCCATGGGTGTTGGGAAATCTGATGCTTTCATCAATTAAAAAAAAATGATACTAATTAGCTTCTCCCCCTTTCACCACATAAAACCAGTCAAATTTCACAAATGACTCAATTGGGAACACATCAATTTCAACTGTAGCTATGGGTTTGTTTAAACAAATTGGGAACACCTACTCCGTATTTGTTAAACAAATTGGGAACACATCAATTTCACAGTAGCTATGGGCTTCCACCCTGTATAGTGTATACACATTAATGGGAGAAGAAAACATCAATTCCAATTTTATCATCAAATCTCAAACATCAGAAAGCAAAACCCAATTTTATCATCAAATCTCAAACATCAGAAAGCAGTTTTGCTCACACTGAATCCAATCCACCATCCACACACAAACCTGAATTTTTTTTTCCACACAGATCGAACAGAGAGATCAAGGAGATTGAAGAGTGTGAATTGAGGGGATATAGAAAACAGTAGCATCGTCAGTCGTCAGTCGCTACCCCTGCCGTCGCCTTCAATCGCGTCCGCCGCCACTGCCGCCTTGTCCGATCGGGATCGGACGGCGGAATTTCGATCCCTTTTGGTACTGGGAAGCCGAAGGTAGGCAGAGACCAAGCAAATCGAACCTCCTCGATCGCACCTCCTCCTGTATCCAACTCCGTCGCCGCCGGGGAACCTGTCCTCATCAACCAAAAATCCATTCCCGGAGAGCGCCGCCGGGGAACCTGTCCTCATCAATCGGCGACGAAGAGCGCCGTGACAAGAGCGAGAGCGCCGCGACGAGAGGCCGGAGGAGAGCGAGAGCGCCGCGACGAGAGGCCGGAGGAGAGCGAGAGCGAGAGCGCCGCGACAGATCTCGGAGGAGAGGCTGAGAGGGAGAGCGTCGTGGGAGAAGGAGCCATGGGAGGGAGATCTGTCGATTAAATTGGGGAAGGGGAAGAAACAAACGGGATTAGTAAGGTAGGGGTATAATTGGAAAATGTGGACATTTACCTAATATTGTAACCCTTGTGTCCTATGATTTAAAATTTGGTCCCCAAATATCCACTTAGCAAAAACCCCCTAAATAAAAGGGGAATTTCTGAAATTAATGGTCAGTTATAAATCAACATTTTTCTTATTTTTTTCAATAATAAGTATGTATTATATGTTATGTTGCTTTAAGTAACAAAAGTTCAAATATATTATCAAAGATGGAATCTAAGCGGGCTTGTCTGTTGAGCTATTAGTATATGCATGTGTGTTCGAGCACCAGACCTCCAGTTATGAGTTTCAACTTTCATTTGCTCGGGTCATACGGAAACTATCTCCTGACCTAGTCGGGAAAAAGAGAGCGTATAACAAGACCCCCACACCATGCTATAAGTGGGATATACTGAGTTTGTTATTGTTATTGTTGAATATATAAATTTATTTTTCCTTCTTTGATCGTCATCTTTAAATTTATATAACAATTAATAACAATAGAAAGGGATTAATTAGATAAATGAGTCTTAATACCAAATTTATTTAAATTCAAATATAATTATATAGAACATATAGAAAAAATTAGAACACTGTATGAAAATAAATTTTTATAAAGTTATGTGGTACTAAACTAATTTAAATATAAATATCTCCAGATCAAAAAAATATAAATATCTTGTCAATTGTCATATTTTTTTGAAAATGAAAAGTAATTAGGATGAACTAAACGCGATTAGTAATACATCCTAATTCCTAAGGCATCATTTTGTATGAGAACATATAGCTTTGGATCCGTGGTAGGATTACGAGTAGAGCTTGTATGACCTAAGCAAGTCAATCTATCCGCTACACTGTTAACTTCTCGTGCATGTAGGCTTTAAACCCTTTAGGGTCTTTATGAATTTGAATTTGAATTTATTTGAAAAAAAGTTTGTTACAGGCCCAACAGGGTCCAACTAAAATTTACTCGGCCCAAATTAATGAGCCCATGAAACCCAATAAGACTCACAAGCGGATAGTTGGCCCACTGACGATTTTCGACTCCACAGCAAACCATCTTCCTCCTCCGAACCCCCATCCCCTGATTCAGTGTCATCGTTGATGCCCGAAAACCCTAGAAATTTTGATTTCTCAAGCTCAGCGAAATCAAGGAAGCAATGTTGAATATCTGCAAGCGCGTCGCGTCGTCGGATTGCGCATCTCGGATCCTCTCAGGTTTTACTGATTTCTCTATCTACCGTTCAAGTACGATTGCTTTGGATTTTATTTTCTCCATTTGTGCTTCAAATTTGCGTCATTTGTAATCAGATCTTCTTAGAAGTCTGAGCCCCAAATTCGCATATAGTTCAGTAAATTTTTCTTTCTCCCATTTTGCTCTTGCCAGGTTTGGAAAATGAAAATATGCACTTTCGAATTTCTTTCAGGACAATACTTTAATAACAGTTTCTTTTAATTTCCAAGCTGATTCTTAGAGATTCACGATGCCAAAGTGTTTGCGAAATGTATTTCCAATTTCCCTAGATTCTTTTTTAGATTGTTTAGGATGACTTTGAATTTTAGGTTTTTGTTTAGATAGGGTTACTGGATGTCATTAGGATCAGATTATTGGGAGCTCTAACATCAGATCGGGTTGTAAAATTGAATTGCAATATCTTGCTATGACTTGGGAATGTAAACATACTATATCAGCTAAAAGATTCATCAATGATACAATTGGACTTATCTCTAAGTTCCATCTGTGTAAATTCATTTCAAATTCAAACTAAAATAAGGCCATATATCATCGGGATCGAGGTTGTATGGAAGATCCTACCAGTTGTAGTTAGATCATATTTACATCCTCCTAGTAAGATTGTACCTTAGATTTTAGGATATTTCACCATTTTTTGGATTTTAAGTTGCAGAATGTAGGACCTGGATCAAAATTTTGATCACAATGGGATAACGTTAAATTTAGTGTAATTTTTCAAGTGTTTAGAATTTAACAGTTTTGATCCATTTTCTCGATATTGCCAGCTAAGAGTAGTGAATCTTGTAATCACCATTAAAATCAAGGAATGCTGGGTTGATCGATTGCTGTTAAAATTAATGATGAAGTCTTATTATAAACATTATGGAGTATAGAAGTCTGAAACATTTTGTGCTTAATAAGAAGGGGCAGCACGCTTTTTCTTCATTTTCTTAGCCGCTTATTAGTTATTAGTCTTTTGAGTCATTTGAGTTGTTTATTAATGGCAGGCTGCTTCAATTCGACTAGAGCAAACACAAGTGTCTACACTCCGCCATGCTTGTGGGGTTTAAGGACTATGATCCATACCACGAGCTCGAAGGAATTCGAAAGGAATAACCAAACCCCAAACTCCATGTCCTATGTGAGGGATATCTTGGCAGAACAAGGTCGGCTCGCGAGAGGAGGAACGCAAGATGAGAAACTAGACATTGTGCACATAAAGCTGATCAGGAACAATACATTTGTCACCATCACCGACTCCAAGGGGAACAAGAAGGCAGGTGCATCGTCAGGGGTCCTGGAGGAGATGAAGGGTGGGCCAAAGGCATCGCGCTATGCTGCTGAGGCCACAGCTGAGCACGCTGGAAGGTTGGCCAGGAACCTCGGGTTGAAGTCGGTGGTTATGAGGGTTAATGGGTTTACGCATTTCAAGAAGAAGAAGCAGGCGATCCTTGCGTGGAAAGAAGGATTCACTCATGGCCGCGGCGATAGGAATCCTGTTGCATACATTGAGGATAGCACAAGGCGTCCTCACAATGGATGTCGGCTTCCAAAGAAACGAAGAGTCTGATTGTGCTGGTTATTCTCGGTTAGCTTTGCTGCTGCCCGACACGTTATTCTGTATTTGCTGAACTCAACTGTTTTTTTGTTTACTTTGTTAGTTCAACTCTTGTTGCTTGTGGTCTATAGTGTACTGATTGAGCTTGATTTACTGCATTTCTGATGCTTGTTTGGTATCCTGCAATTGCAGTGAGGATAAAAAGGAATAGAAATCCTAAAATTCCATTAATAAGGTTGGTCGGCTTATGGATTTCACAGATTTTGCAGATGAATCTTTATCATTTAAGGTTTTACATTATCCCAAGTTGAGCAATTTTGGTGGTTGGTTTAGTATATCTTATGACAACCAATCAGTCAATCACAAGTTGGTGCAGTGGTTGTGGGGCTACATCCCAGGCCAAGAGGGTCGAAGTTCTCTTCGAATCCTCTTGAAAACATGGAGTCACTTGTGAGTGGGAGAGTCAGCTCTTTAAATGGACCGTACAGTACCCGATCCTGAGTCAATCAAACTGGACTAAGATCAAAAAAAGTATATCTTATGACAAGTTCCGACCATTCATTTTCATCAAATAGACCCCCGAGCCTGGTTTTAACAAGGTTTCTATCAAACAAAAGCATGCTGAAAAGGTCGCAGAAATAGATCAGAAGATAAACATCTATCAAACAACAGCATGCTGAAAAGGTCGCAGAAATAGATCAGAAGATAAACAAGAATAGGTGATCATCGAGTTTTTCAAATGAGTTGCTACAAAAGGGATTGATCTCAAAACTGCAAGACTAACACAGCAATAATTGAACATCTTGAGTTCAATATCGCTTGCTTCACTTTAGAGCGTGAAATGGATGAATGACGATGGCAACAAGATTCAATTTCATCAGTCATGAACTAGGTAAAAAGTCAGGTGAAGTTGATCTGTATCAGGCTTGTCCTTTCACTGGATCTTCGTTGCCATTCGCAGTTTCGCTGCCAGTATCATGTACTGGTAGGCCATAGAGGTGGCCCATTTTTGCTCGTTTTGTTTCCAGGTATCGCTGGTTCTCTGTTGTTATCGGGGTTATCAGAGGAACGCGACTGGATACAGCAAGACCGTGACCCTTGAGTCCAATGTACTTGGCTGGGTTGTTTGTCATTACCTTTATCGTTCGAACACCAAGATCTCGCAGAATCTGCAAGTAACGAATCGCGATCAGTTTGATGTAGTGGAACTGTAAGAAAAATGGCGCATTTCTCGTACAGCCAAACAGTGCCAAGTATTTTTCTAATCTAAACATTTGCTCCGTTGGAAGACATACCTGGGCACCGATCCCGTACTCCCTAGAGTCAACAGGTAAACCGAGCTCCTCGTTGGCTTCGACAGTGTCGCGACCAGCGTCCTGTAAATTATAGGCACGAAGTTTGTGGCCCAAACCGATGCCCCTCCCTTCATGTCCTCGGAGATAGACCAAAACCCCCCTGCCAGCAGCCTCTATCTGCTTCATTGCAAGGGCCAGCTGTTTCCCACAGTCGCATCTGGCTGAACCGAATATGTCCCCTGTAAGACACTCCGAATGAACCCTCACCAGGACGTCTTGCCCGTCCCCTATCTCACCCTTAAAGATTATACAACAGATGATTGCAATAACATCAGCATTTCGGTCCCAAACCGCCATGAACTATTTGAAAGTGTAATTAGCATAGGAAAGGTTAGGTGTAAGTAAGTTAGAAGGAGCTGACCTTAACCATCGCAATGTGCTCTATTCCATCCAAAATTGATCGGTAGCAGTGAGCTGTAAATGGGCCCCACGTTGTAGGTATGCTAGAAGCAGAAGCACACTCAACTAACTTCTCTCTCTTTCTCCGGTACCTGCCAAAAAATGAACATAATAAGATATCCGCTCCAGCCCTTCGATCTCTAATAGTATATCTTGATGACTTACCTTATTAGATCAGCAATCGATATGATTTTAAGATTCTCTTTCTGAGCGAATTCACGGAGCTTTGGTAACCTAGCCATTGATCCATCTTCATCGACAATCTCACATAAGACGGCAACAGGGTCAAACCCTGCCAACACAGCAAGATCTACAGAGGCTTCTGTGTGTCCAGCTCTTTTGAGAACACCTCCATCTTTGTACTTCAATGGGAAGATATGCCCTGGACGGTTAAAGTCCTCAGGCTTAGAGTCTCTGGATGCAAGAGCTTGTATAGTGATTGCTCTGTCACGAGCTGATACACCGGTAGTTGTACCATGTTTTGCATCCTAACCAAAATTAGAAATAAGGAATCAAAATTTCATACTATAGAATAAAACTATCCAGAAATTTATATTTGTCGATTAGCACTAACAACAAAGCACTTCACAGTGCACTAGTCACATTTCTTCAATTTATAACATCAATGAAGTTCATTGTGGTTTATCAAAAAAATTAATCACTCGTTTCTTGAAGGCTAAGAAAAAAAAAATGCATTGATTGAAACAATTGTCAAGAACTACAAGTACTCACCACCGAGACAGTAAATGCAGTACGAAGTTTCTCCTCATTATCTCTGCTGGTAACCATCTGAGGAAGCTGCAGTTTCTCCAAGTCTTCTTCTTTCATGCTCACGCAAACAATACCAGTTCCATGCTTCACGATAAAGGCCATAGCCTCAGGCGTTACCAATGTCGCTGCCATTATGAGATCCCCTTCATTTTCCCTGTCTTCATCATCTACAACAACTACCATCTGAGAGGCACAGAAAAAATAAACCATAATGCCAAATTCAATCTTCCAGCATCATCGAACAAGTAAGAAACAAGACTTCATAGTTCATCAAAGGATTCAAACAGACAACTGACCTTTCCCTGCCGAATATCCTCAATAGCCTCTGGGATGGAAGCAAACCCTTCTGTAGGACTATCCAAATCAAACTCATCGCTATCTTCAGGGAACCCCACATACGCAGGGGCTGTATCTGCAGAGAGTGCTCCAAACGCTACAGCATCAGGCTGCATTTCCACTCCTAGAGACTGGTCATTGTTAAAGGTGCTTTTCTCAAGCACATCATTGCCACTCGAGTAAGATAGGAGGTCACCTTCCCCGGAAACAATTGCAGCTCTAACTTTAAATTCACCTTTCACATTGTTTAAAGATATACTCGGCAGATATACCATAGTTAAGTTGGATACAAAACGCCTAGCAAACAACGGCTTGATGCCGCATGATCTGGTGGATGCATCATTGTAGCTGCTAACTCTACATAAATGAACAGATGATCTTTTAAAGCCTTAAATTCACCAAATAAGGCTGAGAAAAAAAAGGTACACTCTGCATACAGAAACTAGGCATGGTAAAATCAAGCAATAAATCAAAAATCTACAGAGCAAATGCACTCAGCTTCATGAGTATGACAAAACCATATGAATAAATCAAAAATCTGCAGAGCAAATGCACTCAGCTTCATTGTAAATGAACCCAAACTAGGTTGGGAAGGTATCCCTCATTTGAGCCTCATCAGAACCTAATCCGGTTTAGAAAGCCTCAATTTCTATTATTATTCATCCCTAACCTCTAAATACAAATCGATATACGAAATCATCACTACCCTGTAATACAATCTCTCCTAAATTTACCATGAAGAGAGAGCAATTCAAGCATCAGTATACACAGATCAAAAGCAAAGGCTAAAAAAAGAGGGTTCGGGAACATTCAAATACCTAACGGGATGAGCACAAACGGGGGCCAAATCCAAGCGGGCGAGAGCCATGGCCGAATGAAAAGAGAAATTGATGCAAAAAGCAGAAGCTGAAGATTAGAACCAAAACAGCAGCAAACAGCGAAGATCTTCCTCGATTGGCGCTCCCTCTCTTCTCGTGTTTCCTCTTCTCAAAAGCGATGAATTAAAATGCAAAATTAAACCTAACGAACGAATCGGAAGAAGTAGGGGACGCTAGAAAAAGTGAAAGGACCACCCATTAATTGGATTTATGGAAACTGCAAATGAATGGTCCTGTTTGCTGACGATTTGGATCAGTGGGCATGACCAACTGTGCACGAGAAATCGGATTATTATTACAGAAGTATTTTTTACTATATTTTCATGGAAAATAAATTGATTGACAACACAAGCAAGCCAATTCGGATAGGAATGACTGAATGAGTAAAGACATGGGATCATGGGATTTTTCTTTTTGGAATTTTATTTTAAAATGGAAAGTAATTTAATTAATGGATAGATGATTAATGATAAAGGTTTTAAATTTGTTTATTTATCTCATAGATCGTGTTTGTTTTCAATATATTCTATTAATACTCTATCTTTTAATATTATTCTCTTTTGTTCATTGGTCTGTTTTTATTTACATTATTTATGTATTAAAATTTTAACTTTTGTCTATTTTAAGCATTCTTAAAAAGTGTGAAACTAGTTAAAGCGTCAATAATTCAGATATAAAGAGAGTATAAAATAAACTTCAATAAAGAAAAAAAAACATTGAAAACTGGGGCAGTAAAGAGACATTGACGTAAACGAGGATTGATAGACCAAGAAAAATGAAATTATATAAGCGTGAATTGAAATGTTGATTTCGGACTCCCTTTTTCTCATCCAGACATTTGATGAGATAGATCTCTTGTCCCATACTT
Source organism: Persicaria maculosa (assembly GCA_963922045.1). Classification (NCBI taxonomy): domain Eukaryota; kingdom Viridiplantae; phylum Streptophyta; class Magnoliopsida; order Caryophyllales; family Polygonaceae; genus Persicaria; species Persicaria maculosa. Next base: position 20,376,534 of record OY998259.1, on the reverse strand, counting down.
TGAAAGAAGGTAACATGATAGTAGATTGGGTAGTGCACCTTGGATTAGATTCGGACTCACCTGATTGAAGATCTTATAAAGAGCTCAAAGCTCTCATTCGTAAGGACACTTTTTTAGTGATGGTACTCATTGGTTAACACAACTCAAAACCTCACTAGGTATGGAATGTTCTCAAACAAACAAAAAAAAAAGAGTTAGGTATGGAAAGAAAATGACATTTTAAATTGAGATCTTGATAATCCTATTCTTCAAAATATTTATTCTATGAAGCAAAACAAAAAAGCATCCGCATGTGAATGAAAGTGTGGGTGTATGGATTTTATATTAAATTAAAAATATTCTATATCAACAGTTAAGATAGTTTTTGTCATATTATGATTCTTTTCTTTTTTAATACTCCGTATAATATACTGTAATACAGTATAACTAATCGTTGGGTTGCATGTTGTGGATGGAGGAACACGCTTAGACCATCAGCAACAAAGAGTCACACGAATCAAAACTCATTTCAACCACATCAACAACTATTCCTGCCACGTCAGTTTTCCACTAACTTTTCAGCTTTTTACATTTTTCATCCACAACAGTAAATCGCGCGAATCAAAACTCACTTTACACTTTTTTATATTTATTAAGCTAAATGTTGATTTATTTTACTTAAAACTTTTTGTTAATGATATTATTAATATTAATATTAATATTAATATTAATACGCGTCATTAAAATAAAAAAAGGCACACAATTAAATTTAGAAATATTTTATTAAATTGACAAACTGAAAAAACACGAAAACAAAAAAAATAAGGCTAACTATATGTAACCCAATACTAATTTTTTTATTAAAAAAATTTATTTATTTTTATGGTGTAAGTTTTTTTATTAAAAAAAATCATGTTCCATGTGTAGTGGGTAATGTTATTTAATGTTTAAATTTATGTATTTTTATGGTGTAAATTTATGTTGATTTAAGTTAATGTTATTTATGTGACTATAAATCTTTAACATATGGTAAACTTAGCGAAATTTTTTTTTTCTTCCAAAAATATGCAAAATGGGTGTCATTGGGTAGAGAAAAATAAATCATATTCAAAAATATTTTTTTTTAAAAAAAACAAATTTATTTAACGAATAAATGAGGTTTTAAATTAATTAAAACCACATTGCCATGTGGCGTGCTTATATTGGTTAGAAAAAAAAGAGAAAAAAAAGAAAAGAGGATGAACCGACGCCGGTAGTTAATTCTCCTCCCCCGAATCAACATTTTCTCTCTCTTCCAAAAGCAAAAAATTGCTAAGAGCATGTGCAATGGTGAACCTTGAGGCTCTTATAGTTGCCACATAGGAAAAAAATGGGAGAAAATAAAATTTTAATATAAGGGCCCATTATTTGGGGCTCTTATATATGAGACCCAAAAAGTAGGGCTCATAACTGTCACATGGCAGAACTTATGTTTTATTTACTTTTAAATGATTTTCGGTTGTTTTTCATTTGTTTAAAAAAAATAAAAAATTTATTTTTGAATTTAATTTATTTTTATCTACACATAGACACCCCTCTTGCATATGTTTGTTGAAAAAAAATTCATTTGAATAATACCCATATTTTCCTTTTTAAACATTAAAAAAATTGTTTTTTTATGCTATGTTATTATAAATTAATTACTTAATATTTTTATTATTAATAATAATAAAAGAATTGAGTAAATAAAAATTAAAAATAATAAAAGGTAATTTAAGGGCCCAAGACTTGGGCTCACGAATGGAGGTGAAAAATTAAAAAGTTAGAATGCGGCTCTTAAGCTGATATGGCATAAGAAAAGTAAGTTAAGGGCCCGAGGTTGGGGCTCACCATTGAACATGCTCTAAGGTGGCATATTTTTTTATTCGGGGGGAGCTCAAGGTGATATCCATTTTTTTATATTAAAAAAATAAATACTTTCGTAATTATTTTAAAAAAATTACTCCATCTGGTCATAAATGTAAGATTTTCTACTTTACTGCACGTAGTTTAAGAATATAAAAACTATATCAAATATTAATTATTTTAATTATTTTTTACAATATACAACAACAACAACAACCAAGTATATCTCACGATAAAGTGGGGTATGAGGGGGTCCGGATGTACGCACTCTTACCTCGACTATGTCGGGGGAGTGTTTCCGATAGACCTAATAATAACAGCACAGAAGAATAAAATGGGGACATGCTAACGAAAAGGTAAATTAAGGGACATGACAGCAACATAAAACATCGGCAATAGACTCGACTCAACAGCCTAAGATACTAGATGTCTGTCACCCGGATACTCCTACACCAATGGGCCCTATCCATAGTCGAATCCTCCTCAAGGTTCAAGAAGTTGAGATCCTGTATGATAAGCTTCATCCAACTCTTCTTAGATCGGCCTCTCTCTCTACGGGTAGGCCTCATATCTAAACTCTCGCATCTACGCACCGGCGTCAAGAGGGGTCTTCTCCGAACGTGACCAAACCAACGCAATATGGTCTCCCGCATCTTGTCCACGATACTCGAAACTCCCACCTCGCTCCTAATGTCGATATTTCTTATTCTCTCCAGTATCGTGTGACCACTCATCCACCACAACATCCTCATCTCCGCCACTGCTATCCTCTGCTCTTGTGCTTTAGTAATAGGCCAACACTTAGACCTATACAGTAACGTTGGACGGACAACTACCTTGTAGAGTTTCCCTTTCAGTTTAGCAGGGACTTTCCTATCGCAAAGGACACCTGAAGCCCTTCTCCAACGCAGCCATCCCGCCTGAATCCTATGGCCAATATCCAAATCATTACCCCCGTCACTTAACGAACCCAAATACTTGAAACTCTCATTCATGGAAACCAGCTCCCCCTCTAACACAATTGTAGCCTCAGAATCTCCGAAACCTTCGAAGCAGAACTGCACATACTCTGTCTTCGTCCTACTCAAATGGAACCCCTTAGGCTCAAGCACTTCCCTCCATTGTTCCAACCTGCGCGCCAAACCCGATCTAGAGTTGTCCACTAGCACTATGTCGTCTGCAAAGAGCATACACCACGGAATCGCTTCTTGAAGCGGAGCAGAAAGTATGTCCATAACAATAGTGAACAATAGCGGGCTAAGAGCCGACCCCTAATGCAGCCCCAGAAGAACAGAAAAAAGAACCCCTTACTGTTCATTCGTGTTCATCCGAATCCAATCCCAGTTTAATTGTAATCCCTTTCTTTTAGTTTAATTTTAATCCCAACTCTAATTGCTATTGATAGTTTTTCCTCATTTGTTTTCCGTATCTCCACCAAAGGTAAAAGTTCAACTCTATAAATGATTAGCTGGGAGAGAAGGGAGGGGTTTTAATATGGACAATTTGCAAAACTAGCATGTTTTTTTTTTACTTTGCAAAAATGTAGCTTTTTTGGGAAAATTGCAAAAGTAGCATATGCGTCATTTGTGCAAATAAAAAAGTGGAAGGGAATAGTCGGTTGAAGGTAAATTTGAGCAGGAGAGAGAGGACTGAGCAAGAGAGAGGGGGGGGGGGAGCAGGAGAGAGAGGAGTTTTTGGTGGGAAATTTTGGCGCCAAAATTAGGGGTGACAAGACTCATGATTTACAATAAAAAAAGGGATGTGATAGGGATTTTCCCTCCAATTTGCAAAGTATAAAAAGAGATGGGGGAAGAAGACATTCAATTTCTTCCTTCCCTGGACAAAAGGGCTGGAGAAGAAGGTCACCATTGATGAAAATCCGTCGGCCTCAAGGTCCAGTTGCAGAGCACTTGTCGGCCTCATTCCTTTTTCGTGTCAGTGTTCAGAAACTTCTGTGTCACTTTGGTTTATGAGAAACCCTAATTCTTAGTTGCAATGAGTAGGCGTCTCTCTTGTTTCTCCTTATGTTTTGCTAAAAGTAGATACCCATGAACCATAGTGTTGATCCCACTTTTCATTTTCAGGGGAAAATGTCAAAGTATGTGTCACTCTCGTCTTCAACGGTCGTTGGAACTGGGGACAGGCATATGTATGTAGGTGACAAGGGTAAGGGTCCGGTGGTGATCCACTTGGGTGAGGTGATGGAGGCCATAGGGAAGAGCAAGGAGCTGGGTGCGGTAGACATTACTGACAGAGGTTTTGGAACTGGTGACAAGCATATGTATAAAGGGGACAAGGGTAAGGGTGTGGATGCGATCCAATTGGGTGACACTGCCTACTCCTCATGTGACACGGCAAACTGCCAAGGTGACATGTATTAGGGGTTGGAGGATGAGTGTTTGTGCTAGTCGCATAAGGAAATCACCCTTGGCACTTGTGTGAGTTTGATGATTACATTTATGAGCGTTTCTGCTCCTTCGATAAGGAAATCACCATTTTCACCTATTTGGAATCATGTGTCACCTGAATTATTTACCGTGTCACTTATTTGAATCTGATAGTGACAAGCATATGTATGAAGGTGACAAGGGTAAGGGTCTTGATGTGATCCAATTAGGTGACACGGACTACTACTCAAATGACACGGTAAACTGTCAAGCTATGGTGAACGTTCAAGCTATGGTGGAGAGAGCAACGCCTCGCACCCAGGATCCACGACGCAACATGACAGAACTTGCGGAGGGACAATTATTCGCATCGAAGGCTGATGTGCAGACTCGCCTTAAATGGAATGTGATGGAGAAGTGCTTCGAGTTTGTTGTGAAGAGGTCGGCCATTGAAGACAATCCTTGGCACTTGTGTGAATTTGATGATTACATGACAGAACTTTCGGAGGGACAATTATTCGCATCGAAGGCTGATGTGCAGACTTGCTTTGGCACTTGTTTCAATTGATGTTTACATTTCAGAGTGTTTGTGCTAGTCGCATAAGGAAATCGCCCTTGACACTTGTGTGAATTTGATGATTACATTTATGAGCATTTCTGCTACTTCGATAAGGAAATCACCATTGCACTCGTTTGGAATCCCGTGTCACCTGAATTATTTATCGTGTCACTTATTTGAATCTGATGGTACGTCGATGACTAAAGTTTCGAGCATAACAACATAGTTAACTACCAACCAACAAATATCATAAAAATATCACAACATTCTACAACTTATGACCAACGAACATTATAAAGAAAGCAACAAAGTTATAGCAACGTACTACAATAACAACCTAGTCAACTACCGTCGACAACTATATGTTTGGAGCAACAAAGTTCATAACAACCTACGACAATAACAACGAAGTTCATAACAACCTACTACAATAAAAACAAAGTTCATAACAATGGCCATCCAGCGGAGGAAGCCATCGTTTTCGGACACGAATACAAGTCTCAGCTCAATCACGTTCGCGGCTTCGACAACGTCCTTCCCTTTTCGGCCCCGCAGTTTCTTTGGAGGGGGGGACTTTACTTCTCCATTACCTCCTGGGCCTCTCTTACTCTTCTTGCCTTGAACGGGCTCAGCTTTTGCAACCTCTGAGATATGGCAATTGGTTAGGATGTTTCAACTGTCATTTCGATAAATTTTGTGATCCCGTGTCACCCAACTAAATAAATCGTGTCGCTTGACATAAACAACCTTGTCACTTGACTACTACATATTCAAATATGACAATCCTAGTTTGTATTAACCCGTGACCCTTAGGTGATAATACCATGTGAACTAACAACCTATTTACCTCCTCTTCCTGTCCTTCTGGTGGTTGGTCATCCACCTTAGTTGGTCCCTCCGTCCCCCCGACCTTTTGGTGGTTCTTCTCAGCCTCCCCAAGTTGGCCCTCATCGATCCTCTCGACGGACATCTCTCATTGGTGTCTGCACACCTCCTGCATTCCAATGGGCATCTCGCATCCCATTCACAACGCCTTCCATGACCTTCATCTGAACCACACAATACATAAATGAGGGGTGGTTCACCAATGTTATTCGTAATTTGGGGAAAATTTACCCGTGTCACTTATTAAATATACCGTGTCGCTGGTTTATTTCCTCTTGTCATCAATGGTGTTCATAATTGGGACAAAAAATTTTAGGCGAAACACTTACCTTGTCATCCATGCTCCGCATCCATGTTGACATAGTTCTCAACCTCTCCAACATCAATTCAAGTGTCTTCCTCACCTTATCTTCCCAAGCTTCTTTGGTCCCATCAAGTTTTCCCGAACTCGGTCCGGCCTTGCCTCATTCACACTCATGACCCCAGCCCCTTTATCTTTCAGTCGATTAGTCACACAACCCCAATCCCCAAAACCACCCTCGCCATTGCTATAAACCATCATCACAAGGCCAAGAGCATAAAAAACATAAATCGATACCCTTGTCACCCAATTCGAAACCACTGTCATTCAATTCGAAACCCATGTCACCTAATTTCACTTTCAAACAATCAAATATCAAATCAAACACGACCCAAACCTTAATCAATCGTCTTTTACCTCTCTCATATCCCAATTTCCAGTCCAAACATTGCCACCCTCGCCGTTCATCCCAAACCCTAACCGACGATTTCACTTTCCACACTCGCACAAGGACAAGAGCACAAAAACATAAATCGACAACCTTGTCACCCAATTCGAAACCACTGTCACTTAATTTGAAACTCCTGTCACCCAATTTCTCTTTCAAACAATCAAATACCAAATCAAACACGGCACAAACCTCAATCAATCGTCTTCTACCTCTTCAATATCCCAATTTCCAGTCTAACCATTGTCACCCTCGTCGTTCATCCCAATTTCCAGTCCAACCATTGCCACCCTCGTCGTTCATCCCAAACCCTAACCGGTGATTTCACCCTCGTCGTTCATCGCAGAAAAGGGAAAAAAAGAACAAGGGTTTCAAGGAGATTGAAAGGGGGGCTTACCTCTTCACTTAGACGCCGGCGTGGTCTTCTTCTCTCCTCTCCGGCGACAACTTCGTCCCCAATCTCCTGCGTTTACTGATTCGCCGGACTGGTCTCCTTCTTCTCTCCACAACCATCGCTTCTCCTCCTTTGAAAACTGCACCCTTTTCTGCCCATAAAGCCTCCTCTCTCATCCTTTTATTTTCCTTTTTTTTTGTATTTAAATAAGGGCAAAATCCGGTTAAGGAGGAGCTTGTGACCTGCACTTTTGTGCAAATTTGGAGAAAAATTGGTAGTTGTACAAATTTTAAAGCACATGTGGTATTTTTGCAAACTTTTTTTTTTGTGGTATTCACTACCATTTCCTCTTTTAATATTGGGTAGAAAAGCAACAACAAATCAATATGTGGGTTTCGAATTTCTTCATCTATACTACCCAATTTTGTTTAAAGTAACCCTAGGTTGAATTGTCATTTTCTTAACTGTTTTTTCCGTCTAGGTTGCAGTGTTCTTGGTTAATATTTGGACGACAACCGTTCGGGTAGAGAGAGACAAACCTCCTGAAGATGACGATGAATGTTTCACTTCAATTGAAGGTAAAACATTTACGATGAGCAGTAAGGGGTTGTCGTAGAAGATAATGAACAATATCCGTCCTCTTAGATTTTACAATTGGATACCAAAATTTCTTATTTATTATGTTTTAAATCCAAATTAATTTTTTGTTTATAAATTCTGGACATTGTATTAATATTGGTTCAATAGGGTATAGTTTGTATATGAATTTGTGATTTTGAAAGTTGGTACCCTCCGTTCCACAATACATGTCCTTTTAGTTTTTTACACGTTTTTTAAGGAGCGAAAAACTGTATAAAATATTATTTTTTTTAATTAATTTTTTTATATATAATTTGTTACTTATTAGTAACAAGTATCAAATTATATAAAAAAAATTAATTAAAAAATACAGTAATATTTTATAGAGTTTTTCGCTCCTTAAAAAACGTGCTGAAAAGAAAAAGGGAACATGTATTGGGGAACGGATGTAGTATTATTTTTTGTTCACCCCCAATAGTTGATATTATTTTCGGTCATTTTTCCTTATTAATAATAAGTATTATATTGTAAAAAAATTAATATTTTCTATAGTTTTAGACTCCTTAGACTACGTGCACAAAAATCAAAAATCCTGCATTAATAATTGGAGGGAGTTGCACCAAAAAAAAAATTGGAGGGAGTACTATTTTATTTAGTTTTTCTTATCTAAAATAAGTGTGCATATGACATGTTCATCGGTAACATTTGAAAACCTAAAGATTTGGGGTAGGGATAATACAAGGACCCTAGCAGACGCAATTTTTTGGAGATCATATGGTGCTGCCTGAATGCTCTCCAGAAAAACCACTTCCATAAGACGTCGAACCGGTTTGTGAAGCTGAAGCTGTTCCCACTCGTTGCATCTGTCGGATCTTGAAGACGTCTTTTGGGGGCGGTAGGCTCTGAATGGAAGGCTCGTCGTCTTCTTGTCCTGGGAATCAAACTCATCAATCAGATCAGATGAAGTGTGTGATTTATACAAACAACTGATCAGCTGAAGATGCTTCTTTTTTTTTGTAATCAAATTGCATACTTCATCTGAGGTGTTTCAACAAGCAGCAGTATGATTCTAATTTATCTGATCACGAAGGTCAAGATTAGTTTCTTTGGCCTAATGATTGTTGGCCACATAACTCGTCCATAACCAACTAAGACAAGCACTTCTAAAAACGAGAATGCAGTAGCTAGTTGAAAGTAAAACATACTTTGTGCGTATTTTCTCTTCCCAGACTGCCGATCCAACGTACTTCTTGCAGATGAGCCACTTGGAACAGGGCGTGGCTTTGATGAACCGGAGAGATCACTGCCAGTGGCAGCCCCAGATTTTGCCGTTTGAGGTGTGGGGAAATTGCTTTGTAAACAGACTGAAAGGACAAAATTGACATCGGGCGCAGGACCTAGCAATTCGGACAACAATAATTACCAAAAACAAGCAATAAAATAAGGAGTTCGCAGTGGCAGTATGCATAAGTACTCAGTGTGTATAAGAACCTGACACCAACTTTCTGCAATTGATGATACATTAGAACTCGGAAGCAAAAATTGTTACAAATTGCTGATTAGCAGTTAGCAATATGGAATTAAACTAACAGTGAATCAAATCTTAGAATTGATCAGTGTGGTGGGTCTCAAGTTGAGGCTAAATAGCAGTTAGCACAAATGGTATGTTTTAAGAACTAACGCAATTGACAATCTATTGTTAGCACAATCATTATTTGTTTTTCCTGCTCTCTTGAATTGTCAATCGGATTTTAACTTAAATTTATCCAAGTAATTCAATTTTTTTAAAATAAATTAAAACTGAAAATACCTACTGAATATACAAAAATAATAACAATAAAAATCCTTATATTTTAAAGTTCAACTAAAATCCATCCATTACTTTTCAGAAGAAAGCATTACTCATAAAAGATCCATTGAAAGCACAGTTGATTAGGCGACCTAGAAATGAATTTCAGGACATTACCTTCTACAGCAGGTAGATTTGCTATAAAAGAAACCAGTGCAGGAGCTCCTTTCAGCATATCATCAAATGCATTGGTTCCTCCAACACCAAAGGCTGAAACACCAGAGCCTGGTTTGCCACTAGTGGAGGGAAGTCCAGTTGCTGTTGAGTTTGGAAGAGGTACAGGACCTGCTAATTAAACAAAACCACATTTTTCATTTAGTACTTTTAAGAGAACACAGCTTCACGTGTTCATCACGCATAGCATTGTACTTTGAAGTTTATTGGTCAATTGGTAACTACAGCAGAATTAACAATGGAAGACATGTGAGATACTTAATATTTAAGGCATTTAGAAAGACTCGTACAGACGCACCATTGAAGTTATGTTCTCTTAGAGATTTCAGTAGAATGTACTTGAGTAAAGTTTACTCTCTCATGTTGAACATCCTACTAGGTTTCTAACTACATAAAACTAGAAGTTCCATCAGACTTGCATCAAACAATATGGAACGCGCAGAACATTCTAAAATAAGAAAGCAAATTGACCTCTACTTCAGCTAAAACTACAATACTTTCAAAAGTTGTAGTAAGGTCGAAATAGAAATCCAGAATAACGTGAATGCTTGAGCACTGACTAGTAACTACGCAGGGTGACCCCAGTGCCATGCCACTTTTTTTCCAAACACAAGATCCAAGAACATACCAGGTTTCTGCCCAGGATCATAAACTAACATCTGCGTGACATCTGGATTGACCACCTTTGAGGATGCGTTTGATGCAGATACGCCAGATCCCTTATCTGCATCCAAGAGAGCGTGTGAGCAGAAATAAAGGAAACAATGGCCTGTCAAAAAGGCAAACTTCTCAGCCATTATGCACACCTATCGACCCAGGTCCATTAGCAGTGAATGACTTCTCCATCTTCTTACTCATGTTTTTAGCAAGCCACTGGGGCAATAAAGACCAAAAAAAAAAAGATTCCACGTTGATTTTCTGAATGGATAAATTATAATGATGGAAATATAAAGTTGAAACAGAAGAAGGCCCTTAGGGCCTCAAAACTGGTATACCCAACCCTATCCACAAAAACAACCCCGACATTTACAATAAATCTGGTCCCCTAAAGAAAACACCCAGCTGATCAGTCCTAATTAATCACATGCCTAGCATAGCTAGTTATCTTCTATCCCCTAACCTAGATATTGATGCTTTACATTTAGCATAAATGTGCTCTTTACAAGAGTAAATAATAGCAAGTGCACAATATTCCCTATTCCTTCCAGTTGGTAGCCCCAAGAATGGCCAAGTTCCTTGCCCCAAATTCTTCAATAGTCCACTTGGTATTGCCAAAAATGGCCTAGTTTCTTGCCCTAAAACATAAAAGATAGTATAACAAATTGCTAAAGCCTTGCATTGGAACCTGATCGATGACTTGCGCTTGTCAATTGCAAACCATTCCATCCACCCCCATAACACCATTAATTTTGCATCCTTATAACTTTCACTCTGCCAAGTTTCCAGGGACCTACATTAATTTTACCTCCTTGTAACTTACAAGAATAAAACACCTTGTCATTGACTTAATTCACTCTGCAAAGTTTCCAGGGACCTAATCTCTCTTCTACATTTTACACCTCCCAATAGTAAGGGTAAGAGGAAGGGAGGGGGGTCAATAATAGATGTTCCTGAAAAAATATGGCTGGATCCTGGAGGGGGGGTTGAGAAAATAGGTATGCAAAAAGTGATTCAAGTTGAAACTAAAACTGAACATATAGGCACCTCTTTCCTTGATAAATGTTCAACATCTTTGGTTGAACAAGGCAAAAGGTTCAAGAAACTATATCGTGAAACTACATCTTGCAGCGAATCATCAAGTGTCATTGCCCCATCATCAGTAGCCTGTGAGAGAGCTTCTTTCCTTCTCTGCTCAACCTGTTCTCAAAACAGAAGTGGTCAAGATATGGCAAGTACAGCATAACTATTCCATCTTTATCCCAACCAAAACAGAATAATCAATGATATGGCAATAGACAAGGAACCAAATAACATGGAATTAAAATAAACATACAATTTAATTAACCACTGTGCAGCAATAGAGCCACAAGTACATCATAACTATTCCATCTTTATCCCAACCAAAACAGAATAATTAATGATATGGCAATAGACAAGGAACCAAATAACATGGAATTAGAATGTATCGAGGCAAAACCAAGTTCATGTACATAATATCATACTGTCATAAAACATAACATATGCAGTGAGATGTCCCTTCCAGAAATTAACCACAAAAACTGTTTGAAAAGATTTCTACAAAATATGAAAGCAGTCCAATTTCATGGTAACTGATTAAGTGAGATACTTTTAACAAAAGGGGTAATGAATAGATGGTATTTGCTGATTAAGAGTTGCTTGCATATTAAAGGATATCAAGGCCATACCATTCCATACAAGTTTCTATTAGAATGTCAATTTTTATTTCCATTTTACTGGTAAGTTTCAGAAGTAAAACACACATTTACATCGACTTTTATGGTGGTTATTTTCCAAAGTGAGAACAATAAGTGGAATATTAAACAATAAAAACTAAAAGTATTAAATGTCTACTTTAGAAAACTGACTGGCATCATGATCTCAAGTTCTGGGATTTATATTTTATTTCAGGAAAATTTTTATGGAGTTTCTAATCAGGTATTCTAGTTTAAATAAAACTATCACATGATTTAAATTTCAGAGAGTGTTGAGAATTTGAGATTCTGGCAATTTCCCTGTTGAACAATGAAAACACATTTTGGGGATAAAAATTAGCTGATAACCATGAACACGACTAGCTCAGAGGATCACTAGACTTAGGGTTCGTTTAGCACCATGTGTTCATTGCTTATAAGCTGCTTGTGTTGATCAAGTATTCATTTGTGCTATTAATAAAAAAGAACTTATTTTTGCATACAATAAGACCAAGATAACATATGGTGAAAATTTCAAAAAGAAAAAACTAAAATGATTTAGTACCTTCAACATACTTGCAAGATCCCCATATGTTTGCTCAAATTGACAAAACCGTTTCCAAACCTGAAACGCAGCAGACACCTCATAGATACTTGTATAGCTTAACAAAAAAGTTTAAAAAAAAACATGATATTAGCTGTTACAATTTCAGAGAAAGATAAGTAGCCAACAAATCATATTGACTACTACGTCATGGAGTTGCAACTTTTAGAAAGAGAGATTACAGCAGCATTACTAAAAACATTAACAAGACAGGTGCAATTCATATTGAAGAAGAACTTTTCTAGTAATCCATACATCTTTAAAGAAGGGTATGATAAATGAATAAAATCCAAAGAAACTCCCACCTCAACTGATTCATGTGTTGGAAGTGAGCTCAGTGAACGTTCAAATAAAGCCCTAATGTTTCTGTCATCATTCACACGTGACAGGAAATCTACATATCTGCAGTACCAAATTAAAAAGGATCAATAATGTTTTATTAGAAAAAACCTATGATATCATATACTACAACTTGCTCTAGTGTCTAACACATCGATGTCGAAGAAACCTGCAAAGAACATTACCGTTTCTATGTTCATCAACTGGAACGTAAGCAACATGTTGAAATACAACTATTGGATCCATACTGGATAGTTTATTGGTTTAGTAATTTTTTTTTATCAATTTCCATGAGTACTATTTTCTCCTTCTGAGAATCATTAAATCTTGTAAGTTGTAAAATCTGCATTTTTTTTCTCAAATAAAACACTTCCAGGATAAAAAAAAAAAGGGTCAAGTACACAGTATAAAAATGTTATTTAACCCAACTCACTCAAGAATATATGCAGGCTCATGCATAAATCGTTTGAGACCAGCTTCAAATACATTATGAGCAACCTGCATAGATAGAACCGCTACCATCAATGATAACGAAAATTAAGGCCCCCCCCCCAACCCCAAAAAAAAAAAAGCCCAAAAATTATGATTGAAATAGCTATAGACCGATCAACAACTACTGAATAGGATTCTCATCAAGTATCACAACTATCACTATCAAATAGTAGACATCAGCTATCACCCATGTCAAAAATTTAAGCCAATAAAATAGAAATTTTGTCACATAAGACCTCTGCATGTCAAACTTCAAAATATAAATTCAACTGCTGCCAAAATCTTTCAACAAACTATCACTATCCACTTGAATTGTTGAAGATATAATATTGATGATCCTATATGCTACTAAACTACTATTAACTTAGAAACCAATGTCATTAGAACAATCCAGAAAGAGTGAAAATTTCCATACAGCTTTGAAAGGTCCACACTCCACACAGCTTCAATAAGTCAATAACAAGCTCAGAGATAATTGAGAAGACAACAAGAAAACAATAACCAAGTCCGGATCAGAGGAAACGAAAAAAAATTAATGAATGAAAGTTCCACAAAATAAGGTCACCAAGAGCATAGCCAGTTGAACAAGTGGACAGCAATATATTTAAAGCAGGTATACCGTATAAAAGAATACTGGTGTCACATACAGTCACACAAATAGAGACTTCAAAAGATTCCAATAATGATAAGAGCAAACACAATCATTAGCTATGAAACCTATGAATATACAGTTATCTCCTAAAAGGATAACAATTAAAACTAAAACATAGAGTAAGAAGAAGCTTTAATGTCCATCTTTTCATCATACAAAAACCATAAAGTCTGAGGTAAAAGTCGAAGAAGTTAAAACTTCTTGAAAGATGCACAATACAAGAACTTGTCTTAGATATTAGACTCTTTATTTATCTGGTATCCTTCTCTTCTTTCTTCCTCTCCACTTGCCATCTCATCTACTATTGAATTTTCCTCAACATAGGCAGGTCACAAAGCTTCCTTACTGGGATGGAGGCAGTAGGATAAAGGAAAAAAATGATAATCTTCTACATTCCAAAGAGGAGGTCAACAACTACATTGATGGCTAGAAATAACATACTGTTCTAATTCACTTCAGCACAACATTCCTTGTGCCATATAAAGCTTCTGTCTGGGCACATTATTATCATCTTATTAGGCCGTGTAACTTACAATATAAGGCATAAGTATGTGTGCCAAACAGACCCTTGCTAAAACATGATTGTAATTTTGCATATGAAGATCAGCCACAATCACCACCAAGAACACCCATGCTTTTTTAATCATTATTCCAAAACAAACAGAACTTTACCTTAGGATCCTTCTCAAGACAGAAAGCTGTCATTGCATAGGCAACATAAACTTGGTAAGTACAGTTTGGAGACTCCCGTATCTCCAAGAAATACTTACGAGCGGCTTCAACTCCATCAGTTCTTCTGAGAAATCTGATAAACTAAAACACAGATACCAAAATCAGTTTCACATTTGTGCATACTTTCCTGCTACACAGAATGGGATCAATAAAATAAACAAAAGCTATAGCATACTTATCACGCATTGAGCATCACATCTCAAAAATGTACATCTACAGATCTACTAATGGAAACAAGTTGATTATTATATCCGAGGCTTGAACTTCCATATCTAGTATGCTAAATATAACTTTAAAGACAACATATTGAGCTTTTTCATACAGAATTCATTTTCCAAAAAAATGGAACTGCAACATATATGACGCTGTGCATGTTAAGAAGAATCTAGAGTTCATTTACTAGATCTCAGTTATGTTTAACTTAAACTGATTATTTTTTAAAACTCCACTGAGAATCTTATATTACATGTGGTTTCATGAACTATATCTTCCAATGTACAAAGGAGTTCTATAAAATATCAAAGTTATGGTAATGTCATATTCTTATGCACATTGGTTCATTCATCTTACAAATGATTGCTCATGCACACCAGGCCATCAAACTCAGCCTATTATTTGTTCTCTGTACAACACCACTAAATTATCCACACATGGAGAGGTAAACACGGAAGATGATGCCTTGTGATGATCAAGGACTTGGATTACACATGAAACGAGATTACATGACAAAACAGTTTATTCAACTTCATATCCTTGCCTGAATATGTGCTAGAGCAGTTGCATTTTTACCATCTCCCAATAGGCTCTCATACAGCTTCTTTGCCGACTGCAAAAAATCCAAACCTTTTCAAGACAACAAATATATGAAATTAACCCTACCAACACAAAATCATCCATCAAACTAGTGGTAACCTGGATTGCTCCACGAGTCTCCTCAAGTTCCGCATAAGCATACTTCAAAATCTCTGACTCTGATATGATATTAATGATAAAGAAAAGAAAGAAGTTCAGCACCCAGAATATCAAATGCAAAAGAGTGTTCAGCTAGCAGGACAATTCCCAGTCCTAGAGTGTGAGATACATACTATTGTAAAAATATTTGATAAGAAACAAAGTGTTGAATGTCATATGAAACATTCAGATGTTGTATAAAACTATAAATATTTGGATTTGAAGAAAAAAGATGATCACCGGGAAGAGCCTTCAATGCTCTCTGAAATATTTTAATGGCAGAGTCTGTAGCCCCATTCTTTGCTTGCCACATAGCATAATCATACCATATATCAGGATAATGGTATAAATACATCAGACACTGTAGAGAAGAAAAGATGCAGCAACAAGTATGAGGAAACTAGGGCAAAGAAATTGCGATGCATGAGAACCAAACTAATAAATCAAGCATCAAACACAACACATGATTCCATAAGACTAGAGGACACCACTAGATGACTTTCTTATTTCCAGCAAGACTGCAACCCTGTAAATAGCCTGAACAACTTTGGTCCCTGATGTTGGGCAAATTGTACTGCCTTATGATACTGTATTACAAGTTTGTTTGTATGTGAATAAGATCTAAAGCGAACTTTATACAAACAACCAAGTATTTAGGTTAAAATATTTGTATGGCTACAAGCAAAAGATTAGGATCATAGCTTTCAAGGGCTTATTCTGCTACTTTATGTTTCTTGTAGTTAAGAAAAGCAATGGACTTGTAATGAAGTAAACAATGGTCATGCGTCTTGACTAGGTAAAAGAGGACATATGCGGGATATTTTTCAGAAGCAGAAGACTGCTTTCAAGGCAGGTCGAACTTCAGAACAATATTTTTCTTTTGCACCATTGGATCCCGGAGGACGCCAGACCTAATGATTGCATAAAAGCATGGTAGATCCTCACTTCCTCGCTTTGCTGGATTTATACATGTAAAAGGGTGATAATCGTGTGGTCTCCTCTCAATATATAATGTATACTTCTGAATAAGGCTGGTAAATTTCTCTACAACCTTCTTGATGTGATTGTGTTTTCCAAATGAACATACTAAAGTAGGCCTTATCCAACAAAAAATGTAGCAACTGCATCGAGAACATTTTAGCTTTATTAAAATCCACAAAATTCACTAAAAATACTTGGGTTCCTCTCAAAAGGAATTGATCCAGCCAAAATACAAGAAATAGGGGGGAATTTGCGGGACAGATTGTTTCATTCTGTTCACTTATTTCAACTAGCTGCAACACAAGTGGACTGCTCTACACATGCATCTCCTTGCTTTTTTTCTTGGAAAGAGGATGTCTTGTCCTCCTTTGGTTTTCCTCCTTATCAGTACTAAAGATTGTTTCTCTTTCTCTAGAGAGCCCAAAAAACAACTCATAAGTGTTTCTACATATCAGATTTGAAATGGATTTAACATTCAGAACACCTTCTTTGCCAGTGTCATAAATAATTCGCTTTAAAGAGGATTGGTGTTTATTTTCACTCCACAGTCAATGCCAATGTCGTAAATAATTCGCTTTGAAGAGGACTGGTGTTTATTTTACCTCCACAGTCCCATGTGGGATTCCCACAATTAACTATCAAACTGCAATGATTTCTACAACAAGCTGGACCCTCTAAATTCCAAAGCCTAGAAGATGGTAAAACAAGTCGCATACGATTGGATGGCATATGCCAGCGAATTAGCAGAGATAAATTTACAGCATAATAAATTTTACACACCTGCTCATATGTGAAGCCAATTCTTTTATTTGCTGATTGACTATCGATTCTTTGAGGATTAGACCTGGTACATTTACATTCATGTCCAGATCAGTGAGTTTAAAAGCATGTTACTCAGGCTTCCTAAGTTCCTATGGTACCAAATTGAACATATTGCTTAAGGAGAGGAAAAGAAAGTTCATTGCCAAGACAAAAGTCAAAGATGAAAGGCACAGAATGTTGTAAAAGGAATAATAGCCTATGCAGCCTACAGCTACATTTGTTTATGTAAGGCAAAATGCCATTTTGAGGCTAGAAAACATCAGGCAAGCAAGTGCAATAAAGCAAATAGTGAATAATATGCTCCCAACTTCAAATTTTTCATCATCCATCACATATACATGTATTAAATGTTTCACTCATCCTTCATCAACAATTGAACTTCACTAAGCTGCATTTACTGAATATGGGGCAGCCACTGTCAATGAAGATTTAACAAGTGAGAGGAAGAGAAATAGAACTCAACCGTCAAAAGGAAGATGGAGTGAAAGAGTTATGCTTTTTCCCTAACCCTCTTTTACTTTAAATATATAAAAGTAATCTGGGATTTGGAAATTGACATAAGACTATAGGAGCAAGGTGCACTAGCTGATTTCTTTTACAACTCTCATTCAAGTAGGCATTCTGAGTGTCTAACCTGAAACTTTATTCTCTTTTCTTTCTTTTTTTTTTTATTAGACCTTG
Organism: Persicaria maculosa; assembly: GCA_963922045.1. Classification (NCBI taxonomy): domain Eukaryota; kingdom Viridiplantae; phylum Streptophyta; class Magnoliopsida; order Caryophyllales; family Polygonaceae; genus Persicaria; species Persicaria maculosa. The sequence continues at coordinate 20,358,469 of OY998259.1, read as the reverse complement.
GAACTTCGTTTTGAATTTTAAAGCACGTACGTCTATGGAAGTTAAACTAAATGAATGAGAAGATATATTGACACATTCAATAGATATATGTATTTAACTATTCAAAAGCAGTTGTATTAGCATTATCCATGGCTCAACAATGGCTTTTTCAATGTTTACATGGTTACAAACAAACAAAAATATATCTTATTTTTCACTTTTTTTCCTTTATGAAGACTTGGTTACAACATATTTTTTTTCCAGGCCGTAAGCTAAGAGAAGTTTTATTTGGGAAAAATAAATTTTAAATATTGTAAGGGTAGAGGTTTCAACTGATTCTTACTTTTCAAATGTCAGAAGTCGTTTCCATGCTATCCATTGTTGTTCTTCCTACATAAGCATAAGGGAAGTAGTTACACATTGCCCCATTAACATAAGATGCTTTCTATCCAAAAAAAATTAACATAAGATGCTTGATGAACAGACTGATTTGCAAATCAGAACTAAAGCACAATGGAGCTCAAGCCCATTGAGTAAAAATATCAGAACCTTCTGAGATCCAGTTGGAGGAACAGCAAGCATGTTCCAATCAATTTCATCAACATATTTCTTACGCTCCCTGTAGACTGCCCTAGCACTATTGAACTTCGGTTGATACTCAGAAACAAGACCTTTAGCCTGCACATATTGTCATTATTATTCTCAAATAAAAGGAGCCCACGCCCCGAAAGAAAGAAGGAGCTCATAAATCCCACAGAGGAAAAGAAAAATGCCGCATTATATTTTAAAAAGTATCTTTAAGGAGTGTATCTCAAAATATGGAAAAAAGTAATCTGATTTGTAAGACCAATATAAGTGTATATCATATATTCAACATTATACACTTATAACTATGACAATGATTGCTGAACTAAATGGGTAAAGCACATAATTTTAGAGGATTCCATTGAACCAAAAACAGTTGTATACATCAATGAAATAGAACACTTCTTAAGCCTGCTACACAAATCCTCGTAATCAATACCCCTAGAGGGGGGAAAAAATGCAATGTCGATGAAAAATAAGACCTCTTTGTGTCCATTTCCTTTTTTCGGAAAGAACATCCAACCCACGAAGGAGATATTTTCAAAACTGAATTTAGTATGGAAGGTAGAAAATCTCTGTTCACATCTAATCCTCTCTTCGGTGAAGACTCCCCTGTGAAAGATGTCGGCAGACTACTCATGTCAACCTTATTGATACTTATCGACAATCACTAAAAATTACATGATTTACAGTTGCAACAAAACATGGGGATCGTGCTTCATTTCAGGACCACATTGGACACATTTATCTTAATTCATGAATGAACATATATAAAGATGTGAGCAATTTTTTACTCACATTACCATTAGCACATCACAGAAGCTATCAGCCTATCGCCAAATAGTCTATGAAATTTTTTTAAATCATGAAAGGAATGCATTTTGGTTTGTCCAAGCACTCCTCCCTTGCTTTACAACCTTCTCCAATTGCACTCAGTAAAGCATTTATAGCAGAAATTATAGATACAAACTACTATGCACTCTTTGGGATCCCTGAGAAAGGTACTCCATTCTAACAAAGAGTTGTCATTTCTCTCTCACCATCTTTGCTAGTTGCTCCCCATCCCAATCTACCTCAACTATTCCCTCCTCAGTAAACACTTTAACACGTCCTACAATGCAATGTACTATGCCTATATGCAAGAAAAATATTCTTATGGTCATCTTCAATGACTAGAACCGCAAAAAAGTAAAATTATATCTAGAAGCATACCAATGCACGACTGACAGAATTTTCAAAAATCTCATAATCTTTCCACAGTTGTTCTATATGATGAGTAGGGGTGACAATAGCCTTCTGAAATGCTTTCCGAACTGCAGTCATTCTTTGAGTTTCTTCCAACGAAGTTTGAGCCTGTCACATAGCTCATGTTAAATTAGTAGCAAAGTCTAGCTTTTACTACCTTAAGGTCAAAGAAGAATAGGAATATGACATACTGGTAAGGATTTCAAAAGGTTGATGTACTCCACCCATATGGGCCCTGATGTAATGTCAGATCCTAAAAGCATGTCAACAGCATCCATGTCATTCATCGATAACATCACCAAAAAGAAATAATATGTCAAACCACACAGCACATAAGTGAACTTTTACTACTAATTTTATCACAAAAGCTAATCCTTATATGCATTGTATTTCATTTATCAGGATTTTGTGGGGTTTCCTCTTCTTTTGTGTGTAATAAAGGAAACAAAAAAAAAAATCAAAGTACACCCAAATGAAGTGGAAGCTAAGCGAGTGCAACCCCCTAAATGGTTCCACACTTCCACAGCATAAACAGAAAAGGAGGTTATATATTCACCCAATTCCATAGAACCAATAGGTAGCTATGCAAGAAGAGACTAGCCCAATCAAACCCAACATGCTTTAAATATTAAGGAAGCTCAATTGCTCTCCAATAGAAGGTGCAAAGTCTAATAAATTTGCATGTATCCCACATTAGACAACATATGATTCCACTAAAGTAAGGCGTGGAGGGCTTTAACATATTTTACCAATTAATATTTTGCAAAGGTTAAGCCAAAATATTTAAATAAAGACAATAAGGATACAACTTACCAACATAGCTGATCATAAAATCAAACGCTTTCCTTGTCTCTTCCAAACCCTCTAACCCCTTCTTTTCATTGGTTGACTTGATAAAAAGAATGTAGCACCTCCTACAGCCCAATGTGAAAAGATATCAAGAAGTGAACTATATATTATATTCCCATGAGATTATTAACATCAAAGAGCATGTGTTTTACTATACATGAATATTTTGGTTCATAGTTCATACATAATTGAAGCAATAAAACCACTCTAAGCAATTTATTTATTTAATTTAATAGATGAATGCTCACCACAGAGGAATGTGGTAACAGTGCAAAAGACAACGGCTAAAAATTTGTTTAATGGCTTCATCATTATTGACAGCCCTCTGTGCTTCAACATACTGCTTCCAAAACTTGGCCTGTATCAAAAGGAACATATGGAGAAACAAAAAAGGGGCAAAATGTTCTTCATTATTTACAAGCCAGGTGAATAAATGAAAACATAGCATGCTATCAGACACCTTGAGTGCATTTTCTTGAAGCAATTTAACAATGGCTACATTCGAACAAGAACACCAATCATCCCGATCACATAAATCATAATACATATCCCCCAGAGTTTCAAGATTCTTAAACTAACATAAAGAATTGCAACAGATGGATCTTGCTTTAAACATGATTCAACTAGCATAATTCTAACCATCATTATCATATTGGAAACATTGTTATCGAATGCAAGAAGAGTGCTTACAGCGGTAGGGTATGTGACCAGAAGTTTCTCGTATATCGGAACGGCTTCAGCAATTGGTAAACGCTGTGAAAGGACGGGATTGAAAGTTGTCAGACTCTAGAACGAGCCTAATTTTAAAAATAGGAGTGAATTGGGGGAAAAAATCAGAGGTCTTCAAGTTCTGAAGAGTACCAGAGCATCATTAGCTAACGTTTCAGCAGCTTCCACATTGTATTGATTATCTGCCATGATTAAACTCCTGAACCCTTGAGTCCAGATGGGGAAATCAAATAAAAGTCGAGCACACTGAAGTTGGATTCTTGGTACGCCCCATCGTTTTCCGTTACGGGAACTTCGAACCGAAATCGTATGGAAACTTGAACCAGATCGTTGATGGCGGCGACCCAATCGGCTGGGCTAGAAGAAAATAAAGGCGAGGTGAAGAACAGAGATATAAGGAGAAGGAGAAGCCGAGAAGGACTCACAGAGAACAAGCAAGAACGGAAGGACAAAGCTCTTCTTCTTTTTTTCCGGTAGACAAAGAAGGCTAAGGGTGTGTTTGGTAATGATATCTAGATATCAGATATCAGCCCCGATATCTGATATCTAGTGTTTGGTAGGGCTAGATATCGATATCACTTTAACTGATATCGATATCTAGTGTTTGGTAGGCATAGTATATCACTTGATATCTGATATCTAGTGTTTGGTAGGGCTAGATATCGATATCAGGTGATATCTAGATATCAAATTTGGCCTATTTTGATATACTCAGTTTTTGGGAGGTATCACTTGATATCGATATCGCCCGATATCGATATCTTGATACCGATACCGATATCTTGATATCAAGATATCAAAGATATCACCCGATATCGATATCTTGATATCGATACCGATATCGATATCGATATCTTGATATCTAGATATCGTTACCAAACACACCCTAACCCTCTTCGAGGAAAAAGAAGCAGAAACGAAAATTACAAATGCACTCTTTTGGGCTTAGCTCTTCGGTCCTCCTCCAACAACACAAACACCTCATCGGGTGGCTCAATCGGGTCAAACGGTTCTGCAACTATACCTGTCAATCGGGTCCTTTTGGGTTTCGGGTAAAATAGATCCCGGATAGATCATGATTGATTTGAACTCGGGTTTAACCCGGTTTCGGGTCAAATCGGGTCAATTTTAGGTTTGTCAATTTTTTTCTTTTTTAAATTAAAAAAAAATCATGATTTGGTATTTTTACAATAATTTTAAAATGTTAAAACTAAAGACATGGTTCATAAGGTCTAGTGCTTGTAATTATATACTATATCTGATCTAAAATATTTTATTATTATTATTATTTCTCGTAATTTTTAATAAAATTTAAAGATATATAAAATATCAAATTTTAAAAAAAAATAAAAATAATTTCATGCAATTAGTAATAAGCATAGAATTGTTTTAATATTTTTTTGAGTTTTTATCCTCTTAGAAAATGCGATGAAAAATAAAAAATCAAATACTATCGATCGGAGGGAGTATTACACAATACAAATAAATATAAAAGTTGATTTTTTTATTTTTTTTTTTGATTAGGTAAAAATTCGAAGGTCAGACATGTCTGACTCTTCGATAGGCCGACAAAGTCGGCAGGCGGCGAACCGTCTAACGTACAATCCTGAAAATAGAAATACAAACAACAAGAGAAATGAAGCAAACAGCAATAAACTCTACAACAAAACGAATCAAGAAGACCAACTCCAAAAAAGTTGAGGAAGCCGCCGAAGAACGAAGCCAAGCACCACCATACAGTGACACCGCGGGCCAGCAGTACAGCAGGACTTTATCTCCTGTGGGTAGTGCAGACGAACTCCAAGGAAACATAATCCCGGATACGGAGTCGCCCTGAGCGCACCACCTCGACCCCAGCCAGACCCGACTCCAGACTCCACACCCCCCCACCAAGCAGAAGACCTCCTCGAAACATCGGAAGTAGAGCCGCAAACTGCTCGAAACAAAACGCCACCAATATTTCACCTACAAGAATAACGGCGATCCCTTGCGGGATATATAATCAAACCCTTTCGGGTGGATTTACTCAAACCCTCTCGGGAATTTTGTCAACCCTTTCGGGAAATTTGATATATAAAAAGCATCCCGATTTTATTAAAAACTCCTAATTAATTTTCCTCCGAGCTAGCTTTGGGCCGAAGGAAAGACTTGGGCCCAAAGCAAGAAATTCGGGCCAAGTCTAAACAAGAATGGGCAACCTTAGGGCCCAAGGAGACCCATGAGCCAACCTTGCAGCCCAAGGAAGGAAGAGGCCAGAGTCACGTTGACAACAGAGGGATTGCAAGGAGGAGCCGACTACGACTGGCGCCGGAGAGGTAGACGAACGAACTCGAGCCCACCCGGACAATATCAACGAGAGGGCGAGCCCAGATAGAACACAAATCGGAGGAGAGAAACAAGGAGGCAGACTCGATAGTAGGAGGGAGCAGGCGACAAGCCAAACCACAGCAGCACCCACCCAGAGGGCGACGACGAGGCCAATGGATAGGGCAGGGAGGTTCGGAAGCCACCAAACAGTAAAACCCCCAAATCAATTAGACAAGAGGAAGGCCCGAGACACCCACCCTGGACCGAGCCCTAACTCGACAAAGGAAAGGAGACAAGGAGCCCCACCCGGAGACGAAGAACAACAAATCAGGACCGTCGGAAGAGACGGATGAGCACAAGGGAGAGGAATACCAACTCCGACGACGAGGGCGGCCGGAGGAGAGCCCCAAATCGGTAATCGCCGTGGGTACAAGCGGCGAAAATAGACACCACGGCCAGCCATCAACACGATAGGAAATCGAAAAAGAGGTCTAGGAAATAGTAGATTCAAGAGTTGATTTGGCAATGGATTGATTGAACTGGAAGAATGAATTCGATTGTTCCACGAGGAACGGGATTCACGAGGAGAGTTTAATATAAAAGTTGATTTGAAAATGAAAGATCAAGTGATTGTAATTATAAAATGTAATAAATTGGAATCTCCTTAAAAAAAATTAATCATATATAATTATAAATCAATCGGGTCAAAATTACCGGGCCAGTCGGGTCATCGGGTCTAAACCCAGATGACTCAGGGGTTTTCGGGATTGGGTAAAAAAAAAATTCCTAGTCAAAATTTTTGGGTCTTGAGTCTCTTGACCCGGAATTTTTCGAGCGTTCGGGTCGGGTCAACCGGATCGGGTCGGGTTTTGACATGTCTACTTGCAAGGGAGTCGACAATGTTATTCGCTTCCCTAAAGTCCCAGTCTCTTTTTATAAAGCCTTGGCATTGGTGCACCGGGCTAGAGAACGGATGACAATCCGCAACATTCATCACAATCACCATGTGAGCTAACAACGAGTCGGTTTCAACCACCACCGCACGAAAACCCAACTCCCAAGCCATCCGAAGACACCCAAGGATACCCCAGATCTCCCTGCCATCACCACCGGACCAGACCCATTCGCTTTAGTCTTTACCAACGGTGAGTTTGATGGTTACGGGTTTGACCCGTCGGGTCTCGGATCCGACTCGCCAACCTGAACTCTAACCAGTCATGACCATGTCTATATGGAGCGGATATTGAAGCCAAGTAGCTTGAACTCAGCTCGGAAAAAGCCCGATTCAAGCTCGTTCGAATTTGAAAGCGAGCCAAGTTTGAGCTCGAGCGAGTTCGAGTATGCTCATTTTGCTCATTTTTTTATATATATCTACGTTTTTATCCTAGGCTTAGTTTTACCTCTCCACCCCACCCTGCTAGTGCCCATTCTTTCCAATCCTTCGCCACCTATCACCTCTTAAACTCTCATTCGGCAATTCCATTGTCGCTCTCGTCTCTCATTCTCTAACATCGGCTACACCGCTATCATCTCTCATTCTCTCCGCCACTCTTGTTATCGTGCTCCGACATCTCATTTGTCCTACCCCTAGTGGTGCCCACAGGGGAAGCGTAGGGGGGCGATCGTCCCCTCTCCGACGACGGAAAAAACATAGTTTTGCGCGGGGGGGGGGGGGGAATAAAGTGAAAAAAATAAAATAAAAGTGAAAACAAAAATGTTGTCTAGCTTGTTGGTAAAGAAAGGAAAATAAAATCCGGTCTCGTTTATGTAGATTTGTGTGGAAACTCTACTATATAGAGTTAATTTTCCTCTAAAAAAAAAGACAATTAGGTTGGTGGGGTTGAAAAAAAGGAGGGGACAAGATCTTATCCGTTATTTTTATTTTAACGGTTAAGATCTTGTCAAATCTACCAATACAAGAGCTTATATGTAATGTAAGAGGTCATGAGTTCAAATCATTACCTTTTTGCAATATTTTTTATTTTTACCAAGATTTTTCTATTATAAATATCTTATTTAAATAAAAATTTATAGTTTTCTTTTAATATTTTTAATAAGAGTATTCATTATTCGTGGGATGGTACTACGATTTAATTTTGCTTGATTCCATTTTCATCCAAATTCCACCAAACAACATCAATTCAAAGTGGATTCCTATTCACATATGCAGGAGATATGGAAAAAAAACTCCCTCCGATATGGAAAAAGAACGTGTCATGGGTAAATTCCCACGCACCCCCAAATCAATGCTTGCCCCCAAATTTTTAACATTATCAAAACCCTCGATCATTTCTTTGAACATCTAGATCGTATTTACCCACATCTTCTCAGCCAACTCATCTACCTCCTCTTCTCAAATTCATTCCTTAGAACCATTTTATGCTCATCAATGGGTAAGCTTTCAGATCTACTCCCTTCCCCTTAACTTTTATCGGTTATGTTGTTATGTGGCGTGGGTGTAGACCTGGGCAAACGCATGTGGGCCCGCTCGGCATACCCGCATTAGCAGACGACCTTGGACATGGGGGAAAGCCCACGCGGGCTGCTATGTATGGCCCGCGCGTCGCAGCGGGTGCGGGATTGGACATATCAATCAAACCGTTATGGACCGCTAGACCCTTAACGAGTACCCGCCTTTTTATTAAAATTAATATATATGTGTGTGTGTATATGTATTCATTTAAAAAAAATAAAAACAGTAGGCTTACTATAATAACTAGTTCTTTTCCCGAACCTTGTTCAGATTTTTTCATAATATTTTTAGTCGACTTTGACGTATTAAACAAAATATTCGAAACGTCAATTTTCTACTAACATATTGCCCATGCTTCTTGTCATGATGTTCTTCGAAATTTTCTTTTCTTGAGATGATCGATACTTCAAATTTGACAAAGAATGGTAAATCAATCGAATTCACGCTTCTCATAACATCAATCCTAATTGAAGGCAAAGAAAAGAAACCTTATAGTTTTTTGTTTAAGAAAATTAAGTTTGGATTATCTTAAGATACTTTATCTATTACATACATCATGTCACACCTTTTAAATTGGTCAAAATTATAAACCGATTTGATAAAGATATATTAAGTTGAAATGTATAAACCCTATATAGCTACAGAATAAATTAAAAAAAAAATATATTTAGTGTGTGTTTTTTACGGTTTTGCTATATACACCCCATATCACGCACGTCCTTAAGGACGTGCATGATTAAAAGGGGTTAATTTTTTTTTTTTTAAATGTTAATTAGTCACAAAGCTTGCACGTCCTTAAGGACGTGCATTTTTTACCTTGGATTTGTGTTGTATCAACACCCGTTTTTTATAATGTCTTAGACCTTTAATTAGAAAGAGGAAAGAGGTACTATATATATGTTTAAGTATGAACCCTAAGAGGCCAAAATATTATAAAAAAAAAACATTATACCTCTCAAATTATTGTAAATTATAAATCAATTTCAATACGACCCACTTTAAAAATTAATTTTAAATTCATTTCCATATTTAAAATATACTTAGATGCATTTCATTGAACACCTCATGGACGATGATTAAACCCATCAAGTCATAATTTATAACCTTCTATTTTACTTGAATAGCACCAATATCTTTTGATAAATTTGATCAATAATTTATAATATTCAATTTCACAAATTTCATCAATGGAGTAAACAATTTATGCATTGCTATCTAAATATTTTGCCCAAAAAATATTCCAACAAAAATATCTTGGAACCCTTATCAAAGCTCTAAACTTAAATATATGATAGAATTTTCATAATATTTATCGACCAAGTATGACACACCACGCAAAATACTCGATGCACGTTAATTTTTTTATTACTAATATGCCATTTTGTCTATTCTCCTCAACATGTTGTTATTTGAAGTTTTCAGTTGTCATGAAGAAGTCTTTTTATCGAGATGATTGATACCTCGAATTTGACAAAAAATAATAGATTGATTGTGATCACACTTCTTCTAATTATTCGCCCTATTAAAAGAAAGGCCTTATAATTCTTGTCATAATAAATTGAGTTCAGATCATCTATGATAGTTTCTACGTTATATACCGTGTTATACCTCTTAAGTTGTGTGTTATGAACTATTTAAAGACAATGTTTACATTCATCGAAGTCCAATGACACTATCACATTCAAATGAATATATTTTTATTTCACTTATTTTCACTACTGTGTTGTATTTTACGACACCCTTGTGAAATTTTCTGCAAACCTGTTTAAGTGTGTTATTAATCTAATTTTGATCATGATTATTTTCATAGTAAGGCTATAAAACACCAACAAAACTGAAAAATTCATAGAAAGTGGAATGAATATAATCGAATGTTGAAATTATAAAACTTTAAACCACAACTACCTAATTAGAAATCCATACCACAAATTGCAATACTAAGATAGAAATCTAAATGATAATTGAATGTACAAAACTTTAAATCAAAACTAAAATTGAGCTAAAGAACTTAAAGAAACCAAAAAGATTTGTACAATGACTACTCTTCGTCAAACTTGATGTAGATTTTCTTCTTCTTTGTTAACCCATATGTATCAATAAACTCATCTTATTACTTGTCCCTTGAAGAATCTGGAACAACACCATATAAAGGAACCCAAAACAGAACCATATGAGTCTCAAGAAAAAGGATAAGAATATGACCAAAATATCTCAATCATGTAAACTTAAATCAGCAACGGGACCATGTGAATCACAAGAAAAAACTTGAAAGTAATTATTGAACAACCTCTTTCTTGATCTTCTAATGTACTATCAAGGCCATAAAAAAATCAATATCACCCAAAAAGGCTATAAACAAAAGTCAAACAAATTATGAGCTTCAATATCATGGATTAAAAATGCAAAAACTAAATTGTAGCCCAAGTTTTAGATGCTACTTTTCAATTATTAATTGAATCTTGGTGCAGTATCATTTAAAAAACCAAAACTCGTCATTTTCAAGAAATTTAAAGTGCACATACAACAAATTTAGGTCCTAAACCCAAATTCCTAATCAATAATTTAACATATTAGAAAAATGTAGAACAAATAATTCCAAGGGAACGAATAAGAGACAATTCAATCCTACTTATTTTCCCCTTTTTTACTAACATCAATACATTCTACTTTAAGGAATTCATCTAAAAAAATAAATAGTTCAAGTATCTTTAGATTAGAATGGGGGCAAATTCCTTAACCTTAAGTAAAAATGTTTGATACAATCTAAATATCAATGCCTTAAGCTTCGAATTCGAAAATGAATCAGGGTATGAACTATGAAGAAAAATATTAAATCACATTATATTTGATATGCATACTTACAAGTTAAAAGTGCAGCACCACACATGTTACCCAAGACACTAAAATGAATCTCAATCAACTTCCCTGGCCTGCGCAACAATAAAGTATTGGAGTTAGACCACATAATTTAATACATCATTTCCCAAAAACAACATCGAGATAAAGATTGAGCTGCACTTTCCTTTCCTTGTAGTGGAACATCTAAAATCCTTATGAAAAATAGTAGAACATAAAGCCGAGGATAATGTTACAGTCGGAAACTCAACAATGTTCTGTTTAGGTTATAGGAATTCTCAAATAATGAAATTGGGATAAAATGTAACATTTACAGAATGGAGTCGATCTAGTGGTCAATGCCTTGCAAAAAAATGTCAATTTGAATCCCAACTTGCAAAAAAGAGCACGATGCAAGCAAATTAATCACCGCACGAACTAACTTTATCAATTTCTCAACAAATCTGGAAACAAAGCTCAATCTAGCACCAATGAAAATCACACATTCATCAAGAACAAATCAAATGAAACCGAGCTAGCTGAATTCAACTCGATAAGGCAAATATAAAAATAAAATGACAGGGAAAAAAATCTAGTGTGAGACTTAACTACAATTTTGAATAGCATTCAAATTGCAACCTACAAAAATGTACCTCGTTCATTGTCGCTTCGCATATTGAGACAAACTCCTATTTTCTCGACGATTCGTCGGTCTCAAACGCCATGGATAGAGGTGAGAGAGAGATGACAGGGTGTGGCGTTGATTTCTCCCACATCTCCACTCTCCATATGTGCATCCGTTGAATGTGATTTACATGAACCTTCCAATTTAACTGCTCCTTTGAAATTTTCTTCTTGAACTAAGAACATGAACAAAATTGCATTTTTAAACTTAAAACTAACTCAGGCCCATGGTTTGTTTCCTTGAGTATTAATTGTTGTAAGAATCTTCTATCCGGATGTCCTAGGAGGCGAACCAATACTCTAAGACCAAAATCAAGCACAAATTGGCCCTTCATACAGTGGAATTGAGCATAAACAAAACGGAATTGTACAAAAATTGAAGAAACCTTAAATTAGGGCACAAATCAAGCGAAATTGATTAACCATAAACACGAACAAAGGAGAATCATAAATGAAATCTCAATCATCAATCATCAATGATACCGACAATATTAATCAAATTATCAAACAACACCCAATTTCAATATAAGCAATCCAAATCCAAAAATGTCAAACACTCAAACCTTCGATAAAATCATAAATCAAATCAAACCCAATTTAAAAAGCGAAAAGAAGTCTATCTCAAGGTCATGTGAATCGAGGCTAGGGTTCAAAATCGGGCGACTGGTTTTGCTCTTCTTCACCATCAAGGGTTGGTATTGGGGATGCAGAGGCTTAAACTAATCAACTAATGTGTCCTATTTGGTAAACTAAGCAATAAATTCACATTGTTTGCCAGCAAGAAAATCAACACTAAAAATATTTAAGAGCCGGATCAAAGTCACCCAGCAACTTGCGGTTCATAAACAAAGAAGGTATTCAACACAAGTCCATATGTAAATGCAATTTGCATCTTTTTAAAAAGGATTTTACTATATATTCATAATGCAATTTACTTAATTCTTCTAAGCATTGCAGTTTGCATCTAGTCAAGAGCTATACGATGAACTGAAATTTTTAGGAAACTCCAAGTTTTGAGTAAAAAAAAATCAACAGCTATATCAAAAACTTAAAAATTCAACACAATTAGTTTACATTATTAACAAAAATTCAAGTACTAACTACAAATTTCAGCACAAGTAAAAAATCAGATATCCTAGGAAAATCAAAATAAAACCCAAATTTCAGTACAAGTAAAAAATGAGAAATTGCAGGCTGAACATTTAACTAAAATTATCACGCATGACCTCGAACATTTAACCCAAATTTCACGCATGACCTGTTACTGCATGTAGCATGCTTGTACATTCGTTCATACACATGATACCTGTTATCCTCATTAAATCCCGCATGACCTCGAACCCTACATGATCATTACTTGTTCCGCATGACTTGCTTAAGCTTCTTGGCATATCTGATTTCATGGAAATAAATACTATTTTCTTGTCTGACATGCATTCGTGTAGGATTCGATTGTGTCTTTTGGAATGAATATATGTCGTTCCCCTTGAGATAGGTACATGTTAGTGTGGATTAGTGTGATTGATATGCTCCATGATGAATTCGTGTTGCTTGTCGCAGTTATAACCTAAAAGACTTCCATAAGGGCATCGTTGCTATTCTCGGGTCGGAGTCTTGTCTCTAGTCTTGTCGTCTTTAGCTTTGTTCCGTGGTTGTTTCCGAAAGAAACGTTGGGTTGTCCGCTCTTGTCGCTCCCCTATCTCCGCTAACTTGGACTCTTGCGCTATACATCGGACGAGCGACCGCATGAAAGAGGGAATGGAAAGTTGGATAGCGATAGAGTAGCACAGCGGAAGTGTGGGCCCATAACCCACGGGCCTCAGGACCAACGATGTCGGCGGGACAAGCACGTCACGAGGATTATGGTTACTGAGTACGATATACATTGTAAGCGGGAGTGTCCTCCGTTCGAATTGTTAATCCTTCTGAATTGTTGATGGCGATATTGCATTGACTTGAAAATGAAATTTAGGTGTTGATGTGCCGACTTGGTAATGACTGTTGCCTGATTGTCGGTTGTCTATGATTATTTGATTCAATGTCTTGCAGTTCTTATGTACCATGATGCCTTGATGTGTTGCTACTCTAAGTTGCTAAGCATGATCTAAATTTCTTTGCCTATAAAATATGAAATGTAAATGCTTAGAAGTCTGAATTGTTTATCTGATAAGTCATGATGGAACTTGCTAGCTTGACTTGATTATGTGTATATATGATGTTTTGCAATAATTTTGGGCATGTCGGTGAATTGAGACTCATTGATACATTTGCAATGTTTAATGATGAACTCGTGATGCTATTGATATAAATGCTAGCATATATGATGTAGTCCTTATGTGTAATAATGTCAATGATTGCTTCTTCTTTAAACTTGTGGGTGAGATTCTCTTGAAAAATGGTCGGAGAGTGATGAAGCAACTTGAGCGGTTAGGATGATCGATGATATTATGAGGTAAGTCGCAAGAGAGGGATGTTGGCTTGGGTTAGACCGAGCGAGCTTTGGGATTTAAAGGAGGCAGTGCTTGGGTGGTTCCGATGAGCTTCTAGGTGAATCTTGGGTGAGGGTATGGTTAGGAATAGGTCGGCTAGGCGATAATCGAGGAATTTCTAGAGGAGATCGATGTGTGGTTAGTAGGGTGGGATGCTTGTGAAATCTCGGGGAAGTGTGAGAAGTGTAAGAAATGGCCTTTGTGGTATCGAGGATATGGTTTGAAAGGGCATTCGGGTGTGAAGTTATAGTTGGGGGTTGGGTGCTTAGAGGTAGATTGCTAGGGAGAGTGCTTGGTGGAATGAGGGGCGAGATTAGAGTATTGAAATGAATTAGGACTTCTTTAGAGGATGTTAACTGAGTTGATGTTGGTGAGTCTAGATAAGGACTGGTCCTTGCTTGAGAGTGGTGACTGTTGTGAGCCTAATTTGCCATGTTTTATAGTTACTTTTATATCGTTTTCTGCATACATTTCATGCATTTGGGCTAAGATAGTACAGAATCTATGTAGTTTATGTTTATTTGCCAAATTATGGAATCTACACCAGTTTCTGTTTAATTTCGCAGAATTCGAGGCAAATTACAACAGTTCTGAGAAAGGTCGGAAAAGCTCGGAAATCAACTACAGAAGTCCAAGGCCAAGAAGCAGCAGAACCAGTGGAATCAAGCTAGGAGCCCAGGTTACTCGACCTAGAGTAATCCAACTCGATCTCGACGAAGATGTCCGAGCTCAGGCCATGTCGACTAAGCACTGATCGAGAAACTGAGTCAGAGATAACCCGACTCCCGGAAGACAACTCGATCTCGAGTACAGCTTGTCGAGATCGACAACACCTGGACACCATGTCCGGAGTCGACGAAGCTTTGCCAAGTCGAGAAGCCGAAGACGGAGAAGCCGAGCACCAACCATTACTCGATCTCGAGGAAGCTTGTCGAGATCGAGGACCCAACAAGCGCCAGTCCGAGTCCATGCCGAGGAGGAGCTACTCGACATCACCAGCAACACATCCTCGACAAAAACCCAACTCGATCTCGAGTTGTTTACTCGATCTCGAGGAGCCAGGAGCCAAGATCCGAGCTTGATCGAGCAGCTGCTACCCGAGACATCGTGCCAGCAAAGTCGACGACCAATTCTACTCGATCTCTAGGAGTCTTGGTCGAGATCGAGGAACGCCGTGTCCGGAGCCGCGTTACGCGGTTTTGCTGTTCTACTCGGTTTGGGAGTCCTTGGAGCCGAAGGAATCCGAAGATGGCCGAGATCTATCCTACATCTATCAACAACTATCCATGGAAGAGAAGATCTATCAACATAAAGAGACTTACCTATTTTAGATTTAATTTCCCCTTTATAGATTTAATTCCTAAATTGCATTTATTTATCTTTTAAGCTTTTTAGATAGAGATAGATATATTCTATCCTTGAATAGCAAGAAATAGAAGGCTATAAATAAAGCCTTAGGGGCTGAGCATTAGGCATCTTATTCCAATTCAATTCCATTCAAGTAAGTAGGAGTAGAGAGAGAGAGAGAAAGTTTGTGGCAAGCAAGGTGGAAAGGCGAAAGCGGATTTGTCTTGTTGGTTGTAAGCTTTCTTTAGTTAATTCAATGCAAGTTAGTTTCTTTTGTTATTTAATGTCTTTCTTGATAATGAAGAGGGAGTAGTCCACCCACTTCTGGGGCTGGGGTGAGCCCAACGGTGGCCATGTAAGGTGATGCGGTAAAGGTACGATCTTTTGATGCAATTCGTCTTCTATCCCTATGAGCATGATTCTTTTGCGAGAGTTGAAGGTGATCCTTGTTTGTATTATTGAAGCGAAAGTGATCTTAATGCAACTTGAGTTAATTATGTGAAAAGGGTTAGTAACAATTAGGGTTTATGCGAAAGCCTCTATATGCCTATTTGTTAGTAACGAAAGTTATTTTGATGGAAAGCATGATCTTTTATGCCTTTATGTGTTACTTTGCATGATTATCATTGTGGTGTTGATACCCTGGCTTTGGAAGTTCTTAGTATATTGAATTTATTTATGTCGAAATTCGGAGTTCTGTGTTCGAATCTGCAAGATTATAATTTTTTGTGTTTTGGTCGATCTAGAGGAGGAGTTTGTCAATCTCGAGTAAGCAGTGGTCGAGATCGAGTTGGCTTTAGTCTAGGTCGAGTTGAGTTTCTGCTTCTGTCGTCGATTTTTAGTTTCTGTTTCTGTTGTCCTTTGTCGATCTCGAGTTGCTGTAGTCGAGATCGAGTTAGTTTCTGTCTTTGCTTTATTTCTTGTCTTCGTTTGTTATTTCTGTCTTTCTTTCTTTGTTTCTTTGTTTCTGTCTTTTCTGCTTGCTTTTCTGTGAGATTTACAGTTGCCTAGGATCCGCTGACACGCTTCCTCGTGGATTCGATCCTAACTTTCTCTTACTACATTGGAGGGAGTCTTGTAATTATTTGCGTGGGCCTAAATCTGGTTTGATCTATTTTATTTTATTTCATACTTGATTTCCTCCTCAACAACAGTGACAGACAAGTGGGGATTGTGTTTTATTTTGATTGGTGGTGACTCTCTTGATTATGTGATTTATTAATATGTACCGGCATGATGTTATATTATGTGATGATAAACATGATGTTATGTTATATGGTCGTTAAACATGATTATGGATATGTTAAATGATGAATATGACTTTGAGTATGAATATGATTTGTATATATGAGATAATGATGTCTCATTACTAAATGATCGTTATATGGCACTATGATGAGTCAAGATGATGTCCGGTGAATATGTTGACATTCGATGATTAATATACTGCTTGACCTCCCCTTTTGCTGAATCTTAATAACATGACTTGTTGGGTTGATGTGTTGACAATGAGTTTGGTTCGTTGACTCTATGATGAGGAGGTACATTTTATGACTTTTGGTGTGATGTCGAGATGTGTGTTATGATTTTGACATAGAAGTCTATTATGACCTTTGGTGTGATGTGGAGATGTTGATGTGACCTTGTGGCAATGTGTTGGTATATGTTGAGACTTGCTGTATGATGTGTTGGTTAGAGATTGGTTGGTTAAGTGGTTATGCATTTCTTATGGCTTATGAATCTTGCTTGAATTGAGACCGATAGATTGAGTTGATTAGAATAATTGTTTTGTTGATAAATCTTTTTAATGTCTTCTAATGTAGAAGTTCTATTATCTGATGGATTTATCTTATCATTTTTAAATGGTTCTCCTGTTATTTCTCCTTCTCCAGTTTTAATTTTTATTCCTTTGAGAGGAGGGTAAATAGAATGGACAATTCCATCCGGTAAAATACTCCAAGTTTTGGTAAGTCTAGTTTGAACTTCTATAGACTTATGATTAAAAGGGAAAGGGTGTTTTATTTCATTTTTCTTAAGATAATGTTTGAACCAAGTAAAGAAAAGAATAGTATTTTGAATTTTTTCCATTTCAGAGTACCAAATTTCTCTAATCTTAGTTCTCTGACTTTCTTCAAAACTTAAGAACCAATTTCTTTTATCTTTATTTTTCTTGAATTAAAGTCAGTTCTAAGATATTCTTTATTTATTGTGAATGTGGAGTTGGTAATAACATTTATTGAGGAGTATCTATTCATTTCACTATCTGTAGGAGAGGATGGTGATTGGTCTATAGGGTCAATAATATGATGGTATAGGACTATTGAAGTCTAGGATTACTTCCGTGTGGTTTCTTCCTAAGTCTATACTATTATTTCTTCTATTGTATACAATATTTCGGGCGGTGTAGAAAGAGTCCGAAAAAGAAGTTCTAGGAGGTAAAGATCGAGTTTCTTAGTCTGGGTAGAGTTGAATAACTTATACTGGAATTAAATCTAAGAAGTACTTTTTCGTCTAAACTCTCAGTTATTTCTGAGACTTTTTTTTTCCAAATTATCTGGGGGACAATCATGATCAAGTTCTAAGGTAGTTGGGATTGTTATATCGTCCCATTTAACAAGTTTAGGAGTGAATAGTGTGGATTTTTCAACTTCTAATTGAAGTAAAGTTGTTTCTTCTCTTGGGACAGGAGGGATTAAACATTTTGGGTCAGTTAAAGAAGTTAAAAGTCTATAATGAACTCTATAGATTATAGCAAAGTTTTTTGACTGTTGTTTAAAATTATCCTTTAGAATTTTTACGTCTAGGGTTAGTGTCTGGGTAACCCTTGTGTCTGTAAGGTCAACATGAAAATTGGGTGAACAGTTAAAATAGATCGGGCCATTGCATATGTTTGTTTGAATTATAACTATTAAAGAGTTTTATAAGATTTAAGTCTATCATCTCTTAAGGCTATAAAAACAGGAGTATCAATTCCTTTTCTAGCTAACGATTTTAGAGCAACTTGTATTAAACCTAGGTGAATATATCTATAACCTTTTGTTTGATATTTATTTAATGATAAAGAGGATAAAAGTTGTAAAGACTGCTGCTCTTTGTTAAGACTAATGGTTTCTTCATGAGTTCTTACACTAAAGGTTGTTTTAAAGTCTATAATTCCAATTTTGTATATGGACTATAAATTCTGATGAGGAATGGACCAATCAATCATATTGTTTTCATCGTTTGTATACAAATTTTCATTACTATATGCACAACTGATACGTTTGGAATCCCCGATCCTTCGCCTGTGGGCTCAGAATCAAGAACACCAAACTGTTGATGGCCCGATCTTGCAATTATCCTTGCTATTCTCGATGTTTAGAATTGATTACAATAAGGACTTGAAACTATTGTGAAAGAAAAGAAAAAAACAAGTAAATAAAACTAAAGCAACACACCAAACAAAGCCAAACAACCACGGAAAGACAAGTAACTGCGACGGCGCTGGAATGGTCGCGGGGCGGCCAAGGGAGCCTTTTTCCTCCTCTTGAGGATGACACTCTTCGCCATCAATAGCCCTCGAATCAGTCTTGAGAGCTCGCCTAGATCAAGATCATTGTTTGACCCACAAAAGGCCATCTTGATCTGCATCATTCTCCCCTTCTTAGCTTCGACTCGTCCTCGAATCGAGTCATTGAAGAGCATTGGGGAAGGAGCAGCACTCAGAAAGTAACTTCTCTGAGCATCAACTTGAGATGGCGCCGACAGAATTTGAGGCAAAGGAACCTCAAAAACAACACCTATCATAGGGAACATTGAGCAATCAAGAGGAACAATATCATTAGACTCAATAATCCTATGAATTTCAGAAGTCTCAACATTAGGAATATTCTCAAGAGGTACAATAGCTAACTCAAGAGAAGTGTTCCCAACGTCCTCATCGTTGTCATCAGAAGCAACCAACACATCATGTGCAGCACTACAGTCCATTTTCAGCACAGATTCGGAGGTCTTCCTGGGAGAGTCTTGCAGCGTATGTCCCACCATTGGAAAGCTCGTCGAGTCTGCTTCGCAACAAGACTGAGTTGACTCAATTCCGAGGTCGGAGTCAACGAGAATCTGCGAAACAAAATCGTTGCGCTATGCTGAATTCGGGGCAACGAATTCAACTATAGGCTCCTTAGGCTCAATAACCTCATCATCGGTTGAGGAAACTATAACCGCTGGAGCAGGGGTGAAGGCTGAAACAAAAGCTTGACGACATCAATCTGATAAATCCTCCTTCAAACCCTTCCAGAATTCGGCCCATATGGCGGAAAGGTCGGCCTGGAATTGTGCCTCTTCCTCTCGTCGTCGTGCCTCCTCAGCCTCTCGTTGTTGGAGAAGCCAAATCTGACGGCGACGTTGTTGTCGACACCTCTCCTCTTCGATTTCCGCTTGCCGTTGAAGCCAAAGGCGGCGCCTTTGTGCCTCTCGTTGTCGCTCTAAAGCTTGTTGTTGTTGCAAAGCTCGTCTCTGTAACTCTCGGCGACGTTGTTGTTGTGCAGCCCATGGATCGGGATCATCATCCCAATCTCCACAGACAATGTCAACCATTGAATCAAATCGTAAATAACATCAAGAAAAAAAAACAAGAACTTGCGAAACCTACGGCTCTGATACCACTTGATACGTTTGGAATCCCCGATCCTTCGCCTGTGGGCTCAGAATCAAGAACACCAAACTGTTGATGGCCCGATCTTGCAATTATCCTTGCAATTCTCGATGTTTAGAATTGATTACAATAAGGACTTGAAACTATTGTGAAAGAAAAGAAAAAATAAGTAAATAAAACTAAAGCAACACCAAACAAAGTCAAACAACCACGAAAAGACAAGTAACTGCGACAGCGCTGGAATGGCCGCGGGGCGGCCAAGGGAGCCTTCTTCCTCCTTTTGAGGATGACACTCTTCGCCATCAATAGCCCTCGAATCGGTCTTGAGAGCTCGCATGGATCAAGATCATTGTTTGACCCACAAAAGGCCATCTTGATCTGCATCAACAACAGGGTTACTATTAGAACTAGAACCCCTAGAGAGCATTCGTCTAAACTGTAAAGTCATACTTCTAGAGACTGGTTAACATTACAAATTCAGAGTTAACACTATAGTTGGCGTGGGACCATCTACCGGGACCACCCTATCAGCGGGCTGACCAAGCGGATTTACGACTAAACCAAGCACGCACCTTAATAACGTTAATTTGAACAGTAAGATAAGCAGTATGTAGAAATATGTTTTGAGGTTTAGAGTAATACTTCTATTGGCTCTGATACCAAATTAAACCCAGGTATAATTATAGTAATGAAACTTAAAAAACAAAGAAAAATGAACATATAAAGATAGTAATAAAACTTAAAAAACAGAGAAAAATGAACACACAAAACTTGTATATTATCTCAAGACTTTAAGATACAAGCAATTTATGATACTTCAAGAAATAAGAAAGACTTACAAAGATGCAAACTTTTCTTCAAATAAGAACTTAAGAACTTACTTACCTAAAAAAAAGAACTTAAGAACTTGAAATCCGGAAAGAAAATTACAAGAGTTTTTGAGAATTCAAGAGGGATTTCCACTCTCTGATTTTTTGATGCCATTTTTTCGTTCTGCATGCTCCTCTATATAGGTAAGAGTTGGTCTTCATTTGACGGCATTGCATACGTTTTTTGTAGTTCAACTTTAGACATGTGATGGATCTGTTCCTTGAGTAGAGGATGAAGTCTTCTTTTCCGTAGAAATGGCGGTAGATGTCTCTTTAGCTCTTGCGAATAGTACAAAGTGAATAGTAAAAGTTTGAATAGTGAATAGTAACTGTTGTCGTCTTTTCTTTCCATCAGTATATGTCTTCTCTCGATGGCTTGAGTGGTATGCGGTATGCTGATTACACCATATTCATACATAAAAACCTACATACATAAATACCTACATATCTTCTTCTGGTATTTATGTATGTAGGTTTTTATGTATGTATTTATGTATGAATATGGTGTAATCAGCAGACCGCATACAACTCAAGCCAACGAGAGAAGACATATACTGATGGAAAGAAAAGACGACAACAATCACTATTCACTATTCACAACAACAGTTACTATTCACTATTCATTATTCAATATTCACTATTCAAACTTTTGCTATTCACTTCGTACTATTCGCAAGAGCCAAAGAGACATCTACCGCCATTTCTGCGGAAAAGAAGACTTCATCTTCTACTAAGAGAACATATCAATCACATGTCTACAATTGAACTACAAAAAACGTATGCAATGACGTCAAATGAAGACCAACTCTTGCCTATATAAAGGAGCATGCAGGACGAAGAAAAGGCATCGAAAAATCAGAGAGCGAAAATCCCTCTTGAATTCTCAAAAACTCATGTAATTTTCTTTTCAGGATTTCAAGTTCTTAAGTTCTTATTTGAAGAAAAGTTTGCATCTTTGTAAGTCATTCTTATTTATTGAAGTATCATAAATTGCTTGTATCTTAAAGTCTTGAGATAATATAAAAGTTTCGAAAATTTCGCCGGGTACCCCTGAGGTAAAGCAATTTTCACGAGGTGTACAAAACTTTAACCATTTTCGTCTGGTACCCCTGAGGTTTAGGTTAAATTCGCGTCGTGCCCTTATAAGGTTATAGTTAACAGATCTGTAATACTTCGTTTGTTTTTATTAAAAAAGAAAGAAATGAAAATCGACAATGAAGAACGAAGAAGAATAACACAGAGAGAGGCGACTGAGAGAGCAGATTCCACTCGAAGAACCCGGCTGAGAGAGGAGGCGATCCTGCCTGAAGATGGAGGCCGAACACCGATGAGTCTGCCTACCAAGAGTCCGCTAACCATGGGAGGTAGTGGGTATGTCTGAAATTTCTCCCCATTTTTGACATTTAATTAGGGTTTAACTTGAAAATTGAACTTCGATTCTATACTCAATTGGTTTCTCATGTGAATTTGGTTTCTCGTACAAACTGAATGAGATTTGATTTGGTTGAAACGAATGAACAACAGACGAATTGAGTACGAAGTGAGAAGCTGAGGATGAGCATCAACAGGCAAGGGCTAAAGGCGGGTCACCTGGTCGACGTTTTCGAGGGCGGCTCCGGGAGACGGGGAGAGGGTCGGCGCTGCTGCCGCTCGGAGCCTGGGTGTTGCGGTGCTGCCCAATGGTGCGACTGTGCGAGGCGAGACAATCGCAAATTGAGCTGCAGCGGTTGTAAGATCCCCTAATTTGGTCTGATTTTGTTTGCATTCCCTCAATCAATTCAAGATTCTTGTTTTTTTCTACACTTTAATGAATTGATTTTGTTGAAATGTTGACTTGATTTGGAGAATTGAAATGGATTTGTTAGACTTGAGATTTGAAATATGAATTGAGGGTTTTTGTTCATTTTGTTTGCTTGCTCCTTGCTTCTGTGACGGGAAGTCTCTTTGGCGAAATTGAAGAACCGGTCTAACCCGCTAACTTGGCTAAGTGGTAATCAATTATACCTATGGTTTTGGTTTTGGCCCGGCTATATCGTGGCAAGTTGTATCTTATTCTTGTTTTCAGTTCCGCTTCATTAAATGAATTCCTACGACTTAGTCATTATGACAGGTTAAGGGTACCCAACGACCCTACGATGGTTTGGGGTTCGAAATCCCCGCTTTCATACTAATCCTTAAAAGATGTTTGAAACCCCGACCCGTACCTGGATTACAAGATCCGAACGAAGGTATCCCCGTTTTTAATAGATATGCTGATCGAGAAGAGATAAAGACATTCCAGCACATTGTGGATATCATTGTCCCACTACTATTTGTAAGCTCTTATACAAAGATGCTCTTCATAAAATAAAAAGTTGGATGCCAAATAATCAGACATCAGAACACATATAATACAAATTGTGGCCCCATCAGTTTGTTACCCACTGGAGGAAAAAAAACTAAGATATTCAATATGTGAATGTTGCTCTAGCATAGTGTTTCACAAAGCAGGTAAGAAATCAGACTTATTTCAGGGTGCCAAAATAGGTGTTGGATTTGCAGTAGGATTTATTAAGGATCAACATTTTGGTAGTTTAGCAACAGAAGTTTAAGCAACCAGCTGATGCCTAGGAGGAAGCTGACTTGTAGTTTAAATTCCATTAGGATGTTAGTAATATTGTTACCATGTATAATTCATATGAATCTTACTAAAAGTTCCAATCAGAAAACTCTCTCTTTTGAGAGGAAGAAAAACCATCCTCAAAGGATGGCGAACGGGCGAAGACAGATCTGCCACCGGCGGAGATTTCTAGGAAAAACCCTCTTCTAAGGGCAAACTAAACCTCCTTCGAGAGCAAAACCTCGGCCTCGACCGTCTAACTCCGACCTCGGTCGCCCTACCTCGGCTTCGATCGTGTCTATCCGGCTCCGGACACTTTCGTACCAGACGTCGCTCCTTGATACAGAAGACTATTTGTAGAAAACCCCAATTCCATGGTTGCTCCTCGAGCAAAACCCTCAATCAAATTGGGGATTCGGTGAATCTCGGTTATTTCTAGCGTTTTCTTCCACCCCTATGCCCTTTTCGTGCTCCGTTCGTCTGTGGTTGGTTTCGGTGTTTCGATTGGTCATGTTGTACTCGAGCCCTTTCTCAATCCCAGGTTCGCGCTTTGTTCTGCTTCCGTATCGGTGCTGCGGGGTGGCGCGTTTCCTTCTCTTTTCTCCTCACCGTCGGCTGGGCTTTTCGGTGGCGCGACCGTTGCATGCTGTTCCGTCCTGGAGCCCTGCAACTGTCCGTCGTTGTTTGCTTTCGATTTGAACTCCATGGCGTCTCGCGCCTCCTGAACCCCCTGTTACTCCCTCAATTTTTACCACCTGTTACTCCCTCGATTTTGACCACCAGTATCACCTAGTTCCAAATGTCCCTTACCCAGCGTCACCTAGTTTCGGCCGCCGCTGTCCTGCCTATCTGTCTTCCTTGCCGACCGCGTTCTTGTCATCTTCCCCCCTTGATTATTCTTTTCCGGCTACAAGTTTTGGCTGGGCTCAAGCGGGCCTCTTCCGGGCCCAAGGCTTGGTCTCCTTGGGGCCCAAGTGGCCCGACAGTAAATTAATTTTTTTTTTTGAAAAAATCATATATATTTATATATATTTCAATTTTGAGTAAACCCGTTGAAAATGATCTGATAAAAATCCCGTGAGGGTTGATCAAAATCCCGTTAGGGCTTGGTGCTTTACTCAGGCGTTGTGTGGCTTTGCGTTTGACGGGGTTGAGCTTTCACTTCCGCAGGTGGGGTTTTGGTTGCTGGAGTCGGGACAGGCAAGGGTCGTGGTAGTGTGTTTCGCGACGACTCCTCTTTCCGGGTTGGCTGCTTCCCTGGTTTCGTCCTCACTGCCCATAGGATGATCGGGTCCTGGTGTGTCGCTGGCCTGCGATGCTGCTTCTGGTGGTGCTTGGCTTTGTCCGCCATTTTCTTCCTCATCTTGTTTGGTTTTGTTGGTTTTGCTTCGTTTATGTAGAGCTCTCTTGCATGCGTTGTGCACCGTTGTGTATTTTTTTTATTTATTTGACGGTTTTCCGTCTGTCGATTTTATCGGCCATCGAGGATCATACCTGTCTGACTTCGAATTATTACTTAATTGAAAAAAAAAATGTATAACTCATTTACATATGTAATTGAGGTTTATTGAGTAAAGGAAACCGAGTTCATCCTTCTCTCAAGAAAAAGGATAGTGAAATCCAATCACCATTACTTCACATGGAAATCCAAGCAACTTAACATAATACTCTTTTTTTATATATATAACTACTTAACATAATACTTCGAATGTACATAAATGTATCAAGATTAGCACTTACCAATGGGTCAAAAGAACTCCCCACGATCTCTACAGTGGCAACACCAACGGAAAGACTCCCCACAAACTGCTTGTATATACTCTGATAATTGTTATTTATCTTCTCCTCCCCTTCTTTTTCCACCTTGATATGGGCTTTGGCTCTCTCAAAATTGTCTAAAACATGAAACGGATTCTCAAGAACCTCCCATTGTGCATTATAAACCAGAGATAGACGCTCCTTGTCTGTCCTTTTCCTAAAATTGTCAATGTCTGGATTGCAGAAGTTTTACATACCTAGGGTTTCTCGAATTCGATGATAGAGGGCTTCGAGGGATGACACTCGACCTGATGATGACCGATGGCGACAACTCCGATCTCCTCGCCGGTGTTTTTGCTGCATGCGACGGCGGAATTGTCGAGACCGAATATTTGGGGCGAAAATGTCGGCATAGCGGTGGAGTGCTGATGGCGAGACCGAAGAGCCGACACCCATGAGAAGCCGCCGGCGGAGGAGGCTCGGTCTAAGAGGAGATCTTCAACGCCGACTGAGGAGGAGCTTCATCGTCGCTTGTTCGCTCATTCGGGGGAGAAGGATGAGAGATTTTCTGATTTTTTTACTTTTTATCTTTTCCCATTTACAACTTTTTTTTCCTTTTTTTTTTGTTTTTTGTTTTTTATTTATTTTTCTTTTTTTTTGGTCTTTTTCCGGTCTTTTTTGAAAATACTTTTTTTTCTTTTTTCATTTTTATTTTAAAAAATAGGAAAATCCGGTTTTTAATTTTTTTTCTTCTGGGCACATTTGCAATTTTATTAGGCATTTTTGCAATAAAGTAAAAAACAAGGCATATTTGCAAATGTCCTATAGTTTTTGGGTATTTTTTGCTATTCTTCTTAATAACAACCGGTATAATTAAAATTTAAAATCAATATTTTTAATGAACTGGGTTTTTTTTTTCTTACCATATTATTAAATTTAATCAAACAATTAAAATTAATATTTATATAAATTTTCTACAACGTGCAAATCTTGTCAAAAAGATTTTTGCCCCGACTATTTATGGAGCGCTCGTTTGTTTGATTCTAGCGGTGGTATTTATTTGAGCTATATGGTCTTTCTTTTGCCGTTGTGCGAGAGGTCGTGGATGTGATCGAGATCTGATGGCTCACTAACGTTCGAGTCCAAATCTGAGGTCTCCACATTTGTTCCCTAGTAATGCCCTGTGTTGCCTCTACCAACTTTTAAAAGAATGGCTCACTTGTCCCGGTTCTAACATCATTCGCCTTTGCTATTTCGGCCTTCGATCTCTAGTTTGTTCGTGGTGTATTTGTCTTTGATGATTTGACTTGTATTTTTTGTTTCTTTTCATAATGGTTTGTCATGCCGATCTTTTCGGCCTCTCGACTCACTGGGCATGTTCGGTAGTCGAATTCTTTCCAGTTCCAAAAAAAAATCAAAACGGAGAATTAATGAAACCGTAATAATGCATTATTTCATCCAAACCACGAAGATTAAATCAAATCCAGATTTAACTATTTCAATTTCCCACTCTATTTACTCATAAGTATTTTTTAGACAACTCATAAAGTTTGTTTACATGACAATTAATTACTCCATCCGTTCATTAATAAGTGTCGTTTGACTTTTTGACACGTTTTTTAAGGAGCTAAAAACTATATAAAATATTAACTTTTTTATTAATTTTTTAAATAATTTTAAACTTATAACTAATATGTATAAAATTATAAAAAAATCAATTAAAAACTTTATATTTTATATAGTTTTTAACTCCTTAAAAAACGTGCCAAAAAGTTAAACGTCACTTATTTCTGAACGGAGGTAGTATAACTTATAATGAATAATATTGCACTATAATTCCTCGAGGCGGAAATTGTAAATCACACGTTTCTTTTGACGTGGAGCAACATTGCATTGGACGTGGAGAACATAGGTTTGGATGCAAAGTATTGTCCAGGACGATTAGTCGATTAGAACTTAGAAGCATTATTATTGAGAAATTATATTGAACGTGACCACATTGGATTGAACGTTTATTAGAGATGAGTTGCGTCGTATCGACTTACAATCGTAATATATTTATTTTATTTTTCCTAAAAAATAAAAATAAAGAAAAGGCCAAATGACCCGAACATTCGGATTTGTGAAGTGTTCATTGCTTTTGCTCATCTCCACCTTGGAACCCTAAACCCCCTTTCTACCCCAAAGAAGCTCCGTTGCCACTTGCCAATTCGGCCTCGGCCGCCGACCACTGGCTCACCTCCGGCTACGTCGCCACCGCTGTGCACTTGCTGCTTCTGATACTGCAGAGGTTGGTACTTATTTCATCTTCCTCGTTAATCTGCTACTCCCCATCGATTACTTTCCCTTTTTTTTTACCCCCTACTTGCTGCCATGCGTCGTCTTCCTTGTCCACCTCCCCCTCCTCCTTCCTCTTCTACTTCGATGTCTGCTTCTGCTACTGTTTCCTCCTCCTGTTGCTCTGCTATTGCCGTGGATGCTGCTAATGCAGCTCCGTTGGATGAAATTGTAGGTCATTTTCAGGACAGGAATTCCGAGCTTCGGTGTTTATTTTTTGAAGTTGGCTTGTAGTATTTGATGCAGTTGGATTAGTTGCGGTGTGAATCTCACCTCACTGGGCTGATTTTTGCAATCAATTGTTTGAAAGAATGAAAGCACACTTTTTTTTTATTAAATAAACCGTGGGACTAATGAAAAATGCAAATTGCTTGTCGTTGGTGTTAAACAAAACGATCAATATCCGGGAATCTGACGTGGGCAAGGAACACAGGGTAGATGAAGTTCTTATCCTTTTATTTGGAGTGTGATTTAAAGCTGAAATTTAGGTCAGTTGTTTTTGTTGATGTAAAAAGATACTGCTGTTTGTGATTCTGTTAAGAAGGCAAAATTATTTCAATTTAGTGACTATTTAATCCGGTAAAAACAGTCTTATGTGTTTTCATTGACCTTCATTTATTTGTAGTAATGGATTTGACTTTTGAGGGTTTTCGAATTCCAATTCTGCACTAACGTGTCTTCTCGTTTTGCTGGCACTAGTGTTGATTTGCTGACATGATTAGTATCCTATTGGTAGATCAAAGGATTTAATTTGTGAAAGAGCATAAAATTATTGTGCTGAGAATCTTGGTCCTGTTTACTCCTATCAATTACATCTGAAGATGACTGAACTTTGAGCAACAACTATCTTTTTGCACATCAGTATGCCTGCAGTAGGTTGTACTTCACGCATCAAGATGCAAAAAAAAAAGAAAATCTGAGCTGAGTAAGAGGTGAAATGAACAACATTGAACCCTGTAGGATGCTTAGGTTTGGGACTGAACCACATAGTGAATGAAACTAGCTGCGCTGCACCTCTTGATATCATAACTGCTCACTTATTTGTAGCTCATGTTCTTTATATGTGTTTTAATAATAGGGTGTTCAATTATTTAATGTTCTCTTTCCCAAAAGTACAAGGCTTATTGCTTCCTTTTACAATTTAGTATCTGTAGTTTTCATCTTCCTAAGAGGCTTAGATGAAGTTCTCATTATTGATTATGGAGTAATGGCAATACTTCTAATCAGGTTTTATGGTATGCTATTAGATTGATAGAAATAAATAAAAACTTACTTGTAAATTAGAGTAGGGCATTGGCATCATTGTATTTGGTATTGCCTAATATGTGTACATATTTTTTTTTTTTTAAATTCCTTCTATTCTAAACAGCATTCATTTGTCTGTTTAATTTTCAGACTCTCTCTCTCTCTCTCTCTCTCTCTCTCTCTCTCTCTCTCTCTCTCTCTCTCTCTCTCTCTCTCTCTCTCTCTCTCTCTCTCTCTCTCTCTCTCTCTCTCTCTCTCTCTCTCTCTCTCTCTCTCTCTCTCTCTCTCTCTCTCTCTCTCTCTCTCTCTCTCTCTCTCTCTCTCTCTCTCTCTCTCTCTCTCTCTCTCTCTCTCTCTCTCTCTCTCTCTCTCTCTCTCTCTCTCTCTCTCTCTCTCTTAAAATTTTCATTTTCATATTAATTACTAATTCCCTAAAGCATTATGGGTGTATATTAATCAAAGCCCTATTATATATCTTTAAAGTAAAAGGATCTTACAAAAAGGGCTTTTAGAAGTATCAAGTAATGAAATAAATTCAGCGCAAAGTATATGTAAAAAAAAAACAGCTAACATTTTATTAATCTGTTTGTATCACGACTTGAAGGTGATTATTTTTTAGCTTTGGAGGAATGCGGCTACAGTGGTTTATTGTCATTCATGCACATATTTACTTCTTTTTGTCTCATATCGCTGCTTCTCATGTAATTTCTGACCTGATCTCCTTTGTATGTTTTTTAGTGATAACCATTGAAAACTGAAGGCCCTCTCATCAGAATGAGTAATGATAATTTTGACGTGAAGATATTGGCAGAGAAGTTGTCCAAACTCAACAATTCACAACAAAGCATAGAATGTATCCTTTGATGAGTTTATTTTTCTGAATCATCTAATCTAGAAATGAGCCGCTGAACTTCACTTTAAATTTTCAGTCTTCTTTGATCAGATGATTATTCCTGCACCAGAAGAAATTAGAGATGTTGCTCTCATGTGATATTCTTTGTATCAAATGTGATCTTATATTCGTATCTGAATGTGAC
The DNA here is from genome assembly GCA_963922045.1 of Persicaria maculosa. Taxonomy (NCBI): domain Eukaryota; kingdom Viridiplantae; phylum Streptophyta; class Magnoliopsida; order Caryophyllales; family Polygonaceae; genus Persicaria; species Persicaria maculosa. Next base: position 20,328,469 of record OY998259.1, on the reverse strand, counting down.
TACTATGCAAGTGATTTATAAATAGTTTGCGAGGCTTTATTACACCTGAACCCAAAACAGGCCTTATCTAAATAGGATATGAATAAAGACAATGTGATCCAAACCTGAAGATAATCTATTCTGTTTGTAATCAGTTGCAATTTATTTAATTAGATTGCAATTTTTTTATAATATATATTTTGAATACCATATTTCCTTTGGCATATGATGTTTATCACATTTTTTTTTCAACATATTCATGTAGTTTATATTATATTCCTACTTATCTGTGTGCTGCAAAATAAATTGCTGGTAATTGATCATGTAGCCATTTAATGCATTCATAATTTTTTTTTATATGAAAACATCTATGATCTGTAGTTTATGTACACGATACTACCTATAATGACCTTGTAATTGTAGTTTCAAGAGTAACTTTCTTGATCTGTTGATGAATCTACCCAGCGCACAAGCTCCATATGATATCTCCTATTCCCGAATTTCATTCAAGTAGATATTCCCCCACTATAACATTCTTGATTTGAAATGACCTAAACTTGATTAGCCTGCTTTGAATTGATTGGATTCATGTGTTTAGTGTATGTAAAGAACATTGCTCAATAGTGATTGAAAATGATTTTTTCTGTACTTGATTTGATACCCATTATTGCAGCCTATGGTTAGGTGGGAAAAAGATGTTAGCAGTTATATACCTATATAGATGTAGGTATTTAAGCTTTAATTTACTATGGTTGAACAACCTGTAAGCCCATTGAAATGTTTATTTCTAAGCTGTTGACTGCACTATGACTGTGATGTTATTGGGTATTTTTTCTTTAACATCTGATAGCTCTATCACGTTGGTGTGTTTCCAATCGGAAGAAGGCAAGGCAAATTGTCGAGACATGGGACAAATCCCTCAACTCAGCTGAAAAGGACCAATGTGTCTCTCTTCTGTTTTTGGCAAATGACATATTGCAGAATAGCAGGAGAAAGGGCAATGAATTTGTAAATGAATTTTGGAAAGTCCTTCCCGCTGCTCTGAAGCGTATTTATAGTCATGGTGATGAAAATGGGAGAAAGACGGTTTCAAGACTTGTGAGTACTGTCTTTTGTTTTTTCTTCAGGATCTTTTAGATAAATGCATCACTATTTGAATCCATCTACAAGTGATACATGCTTGTATCCGCAAAATGGTCTTTTTGTATCTCTGATGCATGATATGCTCTTACTATGTTTTACTGCTTCCCACATCATCTTACCCTTCTCTATCCCCACTATGCGTACATACTGCGAGAAGCCATTTTTGGACTATGGGTTGCATAGTTAGCAGGAAAATTATATATAACTTGGTAACTAAGCATACATGGAATGTGAATCTGTTAACAGTTCAGATGTTGGCTCCATTAGGGATTGCATGAAGCATTGCAGAAACTTATTTTCATCTAGGGGTATAAGTCTTGGTAAGATTTAGAGAACATTGACTAGAGCAGTTCTGTAAAGCAATGAGCAAGACGGCAAAGTGATGCTGGGTTTGTAATCTGGTTCCTTGCTATTATTGCAAATTTGATCCAAGATTGTGGGATCCTTGCTGAGGGAATAATCCAAAGGCAGTTATGAATGTCGCAGTCACTCTTGACTAGCAGTGTGGGTCCATACCCACACTAAACAAGAGAGTGTGAAGGTTAGAGTTTAAGAGTCAAATGTTCCAGATAGGGACATTTCTGCTTAGCCCAAGAAAAGGCTCCGGAGATTAAAATGCTTTATAATACAGATTTTGAGACTGATGAAATTTATGTTAGGACAAGGAGAAAACTTTATTTGATTGGAAATTCCCTATAGAAGGCTGATTGCTTGGACCTATGTGGTCTCACCCATTTTACTAGCACGTTTTTGTTGGTTCGTTGGAAACACCCTCTCGACGTATTCGGGGTAAGGGTACAACTCGATCACTGGGTTATTTTTGTTGGTTCTTTAAATTCTTCCAAATTTTGTTTTTGAAACTCGTCAATAGCATAAAAAAGGAGATAAAAAGCACTTGCTAAGAAACTTGTTTGTAAGGAAGGAGATTTAATTGCCCTAAGATAACTGTTGATTACATTTTCATCAAATTGAGAAGTATGACAAAGATACAGGTTATATATTTCATTATTTTGCCAAAAAAATATTTTATGAATCACTTTAAATTATATTACAGTAGGAACTCTAAAAATATTACTATAAAATTTTGTATTTTTCTTATTTATTGAGCTATTTTTCTTCCCCTTTCAATGTTGGATGATCAAGGCATTTTGCTTTGTTTTGTTTTCCTACATATTTTTATAAGAATATTAATAATCTGCTAGTTTATGTCCTAATCGATCATAACTTGGGTAGTGAATTAGTGGTTTGTGATTCATTCATCTTTCTCCTGATAATTTCTCATTTTCTACCATAATATTATCGAAACATGGGTTTGGAGGGTCTTTGGAGAGCTATATGAAGATGTGATATCCTATCTTTCCTCTTTTGGGGTACTTATTTTAGAGGATATACCATCCTATGGGGGTTTTCAAATAGGTTGGCCTCTTTCTTTTGTTCGTTTGTTTCTTTTAGCTGCGGAAATACTGAGCATATGCCGGGAATGGTGGGAAGATTAATAGTGGCTTACTTGTTTTTATACTTGATTAGAGTGTGTAGGTGTTCACCGTGTTCTACATGTTTGAGGGTGATACGATGTTTGAGATGACGGGAGTGGGTTGAAAGACTGGTGTATTCTGTATCATCATGATGGATTTGTATTGCTTAAAACCCTTGCAAAGGGAGATTTCTTGAGTAGAGATCAGAGTGGGTTTTTTTTTTTGGGGGGGGGGGGGGGGGTGTGGGGGGTTTGAGATGCAGAATTTGTATCTTCATTCTTTCTTGTAGTATTATTTTTTCGACCATCTCATGGCTTTTTGCATGTAGCCTTTAACCTAGCAATAGATTGACCTTCTATTGATTGGAAAGTCACATCATTGATTGGAAAATTTCTCAACATAATATATATAGTTATCTACTTGTAGTTATACATTACATTATCTTTCTTTGAGCGTTAGAGCATTATGATTATATATAGGTTGACATATGGGAGGAACGTAAGGTATTTGGATCACGGGCTCAGAATCTTAAAGAAGACATGTTTGGTAAAGAAGCTGTTAAAGATGTTGGTAAAGAAGCTGGCAAAGAAGCTGGTAAGGAAGCTCCTTCACAAATGGTGAGCAATGGAAAGAGTTTGAATCCTATCAAGATAGTAAAAAAGGATGCACAAGCAATAAGAATTGTGAGTTCCATTCCTTTTTATCACTTTTCTAAGCTTATTTTGACTTTCACTTCTATGTAATCCTAGATGCATTAGTATTGGTAAATAAAATGAAATGTATGTCTTTTGCTTCAGAAACTGCCTGTTGGCGATGTGCTTGAAAAAATAGTGATGGCCTTTCATAATTTGCATGATCAATGTTCCAATGAGGAAGCTACCTTAGCAAAGTGTCATTTAGCTGTCCTCTCTTCGGAAAGATTGGAGAAAGACGTGGAGACTGCCACCACTCAAGGTACTTTAATTTGACCGTGGATGTATGGTTTTCTGTTTGAGCGTTTTCAGAGATGGCTATTGTTACATTTTATCTTTTTGATCTAAATTATACTACCAGTGTCTCAAATACATGATGTTTCATAGTAGTTGACTTGTCTTAAAAAAGAAGAAGAAGCCATGTTTAGCATAAAGAAGTGATGATTACCCCCTACTACATGTTTTTATGTGAGACAAGTCCAATATAAAACTAAAAGGTTACTAATTTTAGCAAACAATAAAGGGAAATTTACAGAAAACCACCCACTAAATATAATAGTTTTCACATAACCACCCGTTAAATATAAAATTATAAAAAACCACCCTTTATAGTGTCTGTTAACCGTATGCCACACATTATTTACTGGCGTCAAATTTCTGTTATAAATGGGTAATCTGGCCAACTTAGGCCATCTCCTTCCCTTGATCCGACTGTGTAGATTACCTCCCTTATTATTGATTTAATCGAACAACCATAAACAAGCCATCAAATAATCAAATTAATCCCAACCATTTGTGAGTAGATCTCAACCTAAGCCATTAGATCTAGCAAAGTTTCAATCTCCCTTATCTACCAGACTACCACCCATCATTGACCCATGGTTGAACTTGAAACACATCTCAAATCTTCCTTATCATCCATAGTCCATACGACCATACCATTGTTGTATAAAAGCTTGAATTTCCTTCTCACTTTGTTGCTGTCAACCTATTAAAGTAGGTGTGGGTATCAAATTTTCAATAGGACGAGGAGAGTTTAGGCATATTATATCACTAAATTGTGAAACCACATGCTATCCAAATCTTGGCCATCACCGACTTGAATCCAGAAAGAAGACCAAACAGAAATGTCGATTTGGTTGGGAACGTGGAATCTTTGTATTATCATAAGGGCCAGTGAAAATTATGCAAAGATTAGGGGGAAAACTCAGAATCAAAATTGCTCATGGGTGTAAATTCAATCAAAATTGCTCATGGGTGTAAATTCAATGTTGCAATTCTACGACGACGACATTTAAGAACAACCAATGTTATTCTCCTAAATCCTAATGTCCTACTTTCTCTCATGTAATTCCATCTTTGAGCAAAAGGTTAATCAGGGTCAAAAAAATGAAAATTTGATTTATTAACAAGGGTAATTTGGTCCTTTAAATGAATTCATAACGACTAAGGAGGTGCATTCGGGCTTCCGATGTTTAGAAGCTTTAGAAGTTTGGGTATGGGTGTTGGGTCATGCCGTTTATGCTTCTTTTCTGCCTTGCTCTTTGCTTCCTTTTGCCGCACTCTCTATTATTTGGCATGTTTCCGTGTTTTGTTTATGCCTTATTGTTTTGGGTCTATCAGAAACACTCTCTCGATTAGTTCGGGGTAAGAGTGCGTACATCCTGACCCAGACCCAGACCCTACCTTATCGCGGGATACACTGGGTTGTTGTTGTTGTAATTTTATATTTAGCGGGGGTTACGTGAAAATTACCATATTTAACGGGTGGTTTTATGTAAATTTCCCAATAATAAGAGGAAAAGTAGGTTTTCTTAACAAGCCTGTACTACCCTAAAACATCATCTATTTTGAGATGGAGTATATGAAAAAGAATTATGGGTTCTATAATAGAAACTTAGGGTCTGTTTGCTCACTTATGTCATATAAAGAATCCATATAAGCACATTATTATTAGATCAATTATGGGTTCTATAATAGAAAAGTAGGTTGTTGTTGTTGTTGTTTATTAGATCAATTAGCTTGTAAGCCCGTATGTGCCAATCAGACCCTAAGTTTCTCAAAAAGTTTCATTGAAAGTCATTTGCAGATACTTGTATTGAACTGTAGTTCTGGCCTGATGATTAAAAAGAACAGGAAAAGACTGCAGTCCCGTATATTGAACTGTAGTTCTGGAGTGATGATTAAAAAGAACAGAAAAAGACTGTAGTCCTGAACTTCTGGCCTTCCCTAATTCTAGATGCTGTCTATACTTCGGGGAATAGGATCATTGTTCTCGAGGGGGATGTGCAGTAGTTAGTTACCATATTTTTTTTATTCCATAGTTAGGATCATTTGCAGATACTTCTACCGAACTGTTGTACCTTTTTGATTCAGGAGTCTTGATCTATCTCCTCATTTGGGAAAATGTGAATTTAGCATTTGTTTGTGGAGATTTACTAGGGATGTTTTTTCCCAGATAGCATGTGTTGATTCACTTCCTTGTTTAGTTATCTCTGTCGGTGGTTTTAGGAGGGGTCCTTAATTCATTGTTTTTTTCTGCATCTTTGACCTCTTTTTGTTTGTTATATATGTTACATATGTATAGCTTCATTTTGTCTGTGATTCCAGTTTATGTTGTATGGTTTCTTGCCCATGGGACAGTACTTAATAACTTGGTGTTTTTACTATTATTATTGAGTTTAGATTGTTTGTGTTGAAGTGGAAAAAGTTGCTCCAATTACTTTCTTTTTTTCGATTAGGGATTCAGCCAGGGACAGCAATGGTCAATCAACTGCAAGATTATGAAAGTATTCTCATCCAATGTGTTGAACAACTTGAAGGGGCTGAAGCAACTAGGGCAGCCTTGGTTTCTCAGTTAAAAGAAGCTCTTCAGGATCAAGTACAGATTTACTACTAAAATCTATCTTGTTAACATCTTGTATGACCAGTTATTAATTGTTGAGGTGTATTTTCCAGGGGAAAAAGCTGGATATCTTACAATCTCAGTTGCAGGTAGTCTTTTTTACCATTCTTTCTGCTAATGGTCTTTTCCTCATAGCTCTGCAGTGATATTGGATCATTGAAATACTCCCTTCATCAATAAAAGGATGTCATTTTATGGTGTGTTTATTGTTAAACTAAAGATGTCATTTTAGATTTTTGGTACTTGCACAATTGCCCTTGCAATCAGTAGTACTCCCTCCGTCCGCCAATACATGTCTTTTTAGAGTGAATTCAATTGGTCATGAGTGGAAAGTAAGGGTGATGATTAGCTAGTTTGTAGTTTAAGTGTAAATGTGTAATGATTAGCTCTAAAAAGACATGTTCTCCCTCCGTTCCAAAATACATGGGCTTTTAGCCATTTGCACAAGTTTTAATAAAGCACTCCACTTTTAAAAAACCATATCATTTCACCAACTTTTTCATAAATTTTACATTATTTTTAATACCCACTACACATTTCAACTAATCAAAATCTTTTAAAAAGTTAACAACACAAATCCATACAATTCATTACAATCTCCTCTCTAGAAAGCATAAAAGACCATTTATTTTGAAACAAAAACTATCATCTAAAAACCCATCTATTTTGGAATGGAGGGAGTATTATTGATAAAATCATATGGGCTAAAAAGACGTGTATTGGCGGAGGGAGGGAGTAGTAGATTGTTAGTTGTCCATTTCTTTAATATTAAAAAAAAAGTAAAAAAGTAGAGTTGTAAATGAGATTATAATAGAGTATTTGTTAGTTTCTTAAGTGTGAAAGATGATAAAATAACATATTTTTATTAACGGGGGAAGTTTCACAATACTTGTCTTTTTAGCAAGTTTCACAATACTTGTCTTTTAGGGCTTTTAACCCGTTGAGACTTCTCAATTGTTTGTTGTAGCTTAAAGTCCTTGGGACATATTCATATGGTCTTTGGATCTTGTGTGTTTATAGACTTTCTTGATAGCTGGGTTTCCCTCTGCTATGTGTTCTGAAGCTTTTTCCAATATTGTTTTTGTCTGCATCTTCTCCGTCTTCCTGCCTCATCCCCTACCAGTTTTCGTTGGAACATTTGCACTGCAAAGTTGGTTAAGGATGAGTCATGTGTGTGGGGAACAGTGTGGTTTGGGGTGTCAAGGGATGTTGCCTGGACATATGAGTATGGTAGTAGAGCAGTTGTAAAGGTAGTGGTGGGAGGTATGATGCTGGAATTTGAGGGCGTTGACGGTGTTTTGACATGTATTTCAAATTTTGGGAAATTTCTTTTGGTGATCATGAACTTTTGCAAATTCCACGTGGTACACAAAGGTTTGACAAAGTCCGCATGGTAACCACGAGTTTGTAAAAGTTCATATGGTAAGTGGTAACCATGAGGTTTTGATAAATTAGCTTACATAGCCACATCTTACATGTCTATTACATTAGTGTATATAATTAGAATAATTTATCATATCACCCCTTCATAGTTTCATGTATTTTGTATTAATGAAATCTCTTCTGTATTCATATTCATGCTCCCTCTGTCTCGGCCTATTTCACACTTTTTAAGAAAATTGAAAATAGAAAGAAGAATAATTTAAATTTTAGCAAATAAATAATGTAAAAAAAAATGGACCATTGAACGAAGAATAATAATATGTGAAATTAGAGTATTAATAGAATATCTTGGAAATCAAACACAATCAATGAGATAAAGTAACAACATTAGAAACTTTTATCATTAATGATGTCTAATTTGAAAAATATTTTGTTCAATGAAAAAGTGCTAAAAAGGCCAATTATACAAATGTGGAGGGAGTAATCACTTTGATATACCACTGAATGTACACATTTCTACTCACTTCAGGTGAATAAAAATCCTAAAAAGATGAAATGTCAGGAAAATCATACCAAAAAGAAAAGTAGAGTTGAAGCGATCACAACAATGTACATCGTACAATATTTGCAGAAAAATCTTTTTCTTTTTCACTAAGTGGGGAGTGTAATTATTGGATGGCATTTTCCACTTTCCTAGTATGATTTCTGTGAAGGTAAACTTTAGGGCATTGCATTGCCTTGGCCTTTGGTTTGGGGCATATGGGTTGGTACTTGGTATGGTTCTGTGCTTTTCAACAAGACCGGCTAGTATGAGGTAAACTTTAGGACATTGCATTGTTTTGGCCCTTGGTTTGGGGCATATAGGTTGGTTTGGTTCTGTGCTTCTCATGCCCACAAGGAAAAACAAACCTTTTCTGTGGTGCTGAGGCAAGCTCAACTCCTACTAGCCGGTCTTGTTGAATCTTCTTTGGGCTGAATTTGCCTTGTGAGTAGTTCATTATGTTGCCTGTAATTAGTGAATATACAGGGAAGTCTGCTAGATTGCAACCTGATTTTTTGAGGCTGAATTTAAAGTGCTGTTAGGTGCAAGCTAGAAATGCAAATATGCTATTAATGTCTTGTACATTTGTCATACTTTTCATTTATATTTTCTTAAATTTGTATTTCGGAACTATATGTTCTCTTAATACATACAGGATGTAGATATCTTTCAGGGAAGGAAAAGCATAATCTGCACACATTTGCATTCTACCCAGTGCTCATACGGCATGCGTTCTCACCTTTTTCTCATTTAGGAGATGAAACCCTTTTGTTTTCAGGCGCCTCAGGCTTTCATTGCAACTGTACAAACCCAACAAACTTGGATCCTTTTTCTCTGTAATTTAAAAGCTTTGAAAGGCAAAGCTTTGAAACCCAACAAACACGGCGTGAGCGGGAATGGATTACGGGGTTAACTAGGTAGTAGTAGTCTGGGCTTCTTCCCAGCAGTTATTGGGAGGGCATTGTTTTGGATGATTTTTTTGGGAGCTTTTGGCCTGAGTGTCAAATCGTGATAGGGGCAGCTTGTCCCTATCCCTTTTGTAATTTATTACACACATTAATACATTTACCTCTTCAAAAAAAAAAGATTTGAAAGGGAAAAATGGGAAACTACTTTCTTCCACGATTAATCCAAGTTCACAACTGTCCTTATTCTTTCACCTTTCCTCCTCTCACTTGGTTTCTTTTGCAAATCGCAATCATAGATCCAGTTATTTATACCAAGGATACTAGATAAGAAAAATTGTGGTGCTAAAAAAATAGCGTTTCAGTTGGAATCATAATCACCTCAATCAAATTGGGTGATGTATTTGAGAGTGCATGGGGAGAGAGGAGACAAATATACACTTTAGCCATATTGAAGGGAGAGTGGGGTGAGCCTGGGTGGAATAGATGAGTTTTCACACGGCTTAAGAATAGCCCGCCATGCTTATATGTGGTTCAACATCTTTCCCATATTTTTGATGTGGAATAGTCGCATATTATTTATTTTAAAGCCATACTCCTGTCTATTTCACTGGACTCGGTACAAGATTCATGGGTTTTCATTTGTATTTTTTGCATGTACGGTTAAGTTTTTTGTTTATGTTTCCTCTCTCTAATTAAAAGGTGTACACTATTCAAACTGCAGATTGCCCGGAGCAGAATTAGTGGATCCGGGAATTTGAGACAGAAACTTTCTTCCACAAACAGCATTGGCCCCTTCACCACCACCATGGACGCATTGACTGAACTAGAAAAACCTTTGGAACATAGCAAGCCTTTTCCTGTTCAAGCAACAAATGAGCTGCATCCTCATGCAAGCCAACCAGCAAGTTCCCTTCAGCTTCCTGCACAACAACTCCAGAGACCGACAACTTCGCTTCAGCTTCCTGCACAACAACTCCAGAGACCGACAACTTCTTTTGCTCCCCTTGGAGCTTCTAATGAAGAGAATAAAAAAGCTACGGCTGCTGCTGTTGCTGCGAAGCTAGCTGCCTCCACTTCTTCCTCACAGATGTTTGCTTCTGTTCTCTCATCCCTTGTTGCAGAAGAAGCAGCTAAAGCCGGGTTCAATGCTGGTGTTCCTGAAAAGCGACAAAAGCTGGAAGCCCCATCTACTGATTCTTCTAATTCCGCTATGGGGGCTAACCCCTTTTATTCAACTCTCCAGCAGTCCTTGTCTAGCATGCCTTTTGTGCCGACAAGCATTCAACCGGTATCACAAGGCAATCCAATCCAGTCTTCCTTGCCCCCTCCACCTCCTCCACCTCTACCTCAAACTAATCAGTTTATGCAATCTGGTGGGATGATGATGCCTGCTTTGCCTTACGGATTCATGGGTGGTAGTTTACCTCCACCACCCATCCCATCATCTATGCCCATGGGTATGGGACGCCCATCAAATCAGCAATCACAACCAACATTACCTCAGCTTCAGCAGCCACAGCCGCCTGTGAGCAGCGGCGGTGGTTACTATCTTCCACCAAATATGGGCATGTATGGACAAAATCAGCAAGCTACAACACCATCTCCAGTGCGTCGTCAGTGACTTTAACAAAAAAAAAATCCAGCAGAAAAGCGAGAGCTGTAGCTCCCAACTGTTATACTGTATATTGTTAGGTCCTGTAGAACATTTTTAATGTTTCGAGTTCTGGGTATTGCCTTCTGTCAAGCTGCCCATCCCAATTCATTTTACCGCTCCTGACTCCTGAGCTGCAGAGCTGTTCACAATCAACTGTAGTTTAAAGATGTAGGATATAACCATGTGCAAATGTCTGTTTAATGTCATTGGGTAAGCTGCTAAATCTTGCAACTGATCATATTTGGTGGCTTTCCTTTACAGTGTAGTTTGAAAATTTCTTGTCAGCTGAATAGTTCGTTTTCACTGCACATACAGGGCAGTCCTGTGCAATTGATGGGCGGTAGGAGTTCTTGAGAAAATTAATTTGGGATATAGTCGTAAAAGTGTCTAAACGTGTAGCAGTTCAGATTGCAATCATTTCATTTTCCTAGAGTTAATTGCAGAGCTTTGTTTAGGGTTAATAGATCTAGAATGGTACATTTCGAGTCTGGTCGAGTTTGAGTCGTAATATTTGGCTCGCCTTGGGTATGATTCAATTTAGATCCAGAACGACCAAAAGGTAATTTGTGTGGACTAAATAGCATGAAGGATGGAAGAGTTGAAGGGCATTCATGAGTTGGGCTATCTAGAATGGAGGTTTTTTTTTTTTTTTATCTTCTATTCGTGAGTAACCAGGTTTACTAGGTCTAATTAATCTCGCAGAAGCTAGTCTTGATAGACTCCCTTGGTTTACCGAGTAAGAGTTGGACTGTCTTGGATCTTGATTTCGGACATTTTAGGTAATTGAGAGTAGTTTCTCTTGTTTTTTTTATTTTATAGGTAAATATATTAAAACGGGAAGAAAATATTTACAAGCTGAGTTTGGACCATAGGCCTAACTAGTAGATTCCTAAGTTAGCCTTGTAGTGAGTAAGGCTCACATCCTAAAGTGACATTAGGGGTGTTTAGGACTAAGGGCTCGTTTGTTTAGATAACTAGGAAAAGGAAAGGTAAGGTATTAAATTTTACACATAAAATGTATATGATCATCAATTTTTGTGAGCTTGGAGGAGAGGATGGAGAGGAATATTAGTCAATCCTAGAGGTATTAGTTACCCCCCTCAAAATTAGGGAATAGAAGGGTAACACATTTGTATGGAAAATGGGAGGAGGGGAATGATTAAAATAGGAATCAATGAATCTTAACTTAAATATGGACTATATTCATGAGGGTAATCATTACTTTTCCCTACCAAAAAACAAACGGAGGCTAAGTCCTTGTGTGGTTCCTATCTCTTCAAGCCACGGCCATCAGAAGTCGGACACACACCTCGAGTGTAGCATAATATACCCTCCCCTTCGGCTATGCCATCAAGGAGGCTATATCACACTACACTGAGCACCCCATTTCCATGTTGTACATGCCTTGATATAGTCCAATAGCCCTAAAGCAAAAAACAGTCTTACACTCCTTTCATATTAGGCAACATAGCTGATGGGGTAGCTAAAGCAAAAAACAGTTTCTCTAGTGATTTGTAATGGCATGAATTTAAGTAACTTCATTTTTTGGAGTTTTGCACTATTACTAGCAAGGGTTAGTTTGGTAACATATAGCTGATGGGGTAGTTGAAGTTAATCAAGTAGCATAAGCTAATGAATTAGATGTGTTAAATTCAACTGTTCATAAGCTAGTAAGGTGTTCAATAACTTAAATGATATAATAACTAATATAAATTAGCTAATGAAAAAAAAAATGAATAGATTTGTTAATAGAAAAATAAAAATCCCGAAAAGATTAGGGTCAATAGCTATTGAAAATCTAATTTCAAAAGCTAATTAAAATAAAATCTTATTTTTACCTCAATCGGAACTTTATACTATTACACCATAAGATTCGAAAAACTAATTGTGTCGCCAAACGGATCTTAAGCCACTCGAAACTTGAACATTCATGTTTATTGTGCCATGATAAAGAAACCCAAGTTTCGAAAAACTATTTGTGTCGCCAAACGGATCTTTAAGTCGCTCGAAACTTAACATTCATGTTTATTGTGCCAAGATAAAGAAACCCAAGACCAACCGATAAATGGTATAACAGCAAGATGCATATGGAGTTATTATGTATCGGTATCAGAACCATCAAACTAAGACAGCACGGAAAATCAGGAACTACTTCAATGAGGTCAAGTGCAAGCCACCGCAGCTTAAGGGGAACAACACCACCTTCTATTAACGCAAACAAGAACAAAGACGAAAAAACAGATCTCTTGAGATGAGAAGCCAATACAAACCAAGTGCCTCAAGACTGTCTTAACTAAAATAATTGCTGTTTCATTGCATTTCAATCTGGATACAAATCGGAGTACTGTTGGATTTTCAAGTCGGATTCAGTAGTGAACAGTCCAGTCTCCAATAGACAAGATAGTATTTCATTAACTCTTCTAAGCTAGCAATCTATTAAGTTCTGGTACAGGTTTGAAGGTGGTATATACTCGAATGTTGGATGAAATGTTGAACCTATTTCAGTTGGTCCTTGTATTATACAAATTGGAAGCTGAACTGGGGAAGCTAGAACTCTACAATATTTTCCCTAAATTAGGCACGCAAAGCAGAAAACTGTTGGGATGCAAAGGGCGCCTTGAATTACACAACTCAGTGCCAAATGCCAATGGTTAGTTATCGGAATACTCTGCACAAAAAAAGTAGTTTGTGAGTTGACAATTTAATAAGGATCCATCATTCAGCCCATCATCTTGAAGGTAGAAAGCCTGCAAAGGCACATCATGTGATTTGCAAAATATACATGTCCACAAATTTATTTAAGAATGAACATGTGAAAAATCCCCCAAAACAAAAATAGGACCCGAGACTTGATGAAAGCAAAAGGAGAGAATTTCTTGACTCAAAAGATTACACCAAGTAATGCAGATATGACAGTTATCAACAAAATAATATGATTATGATTTATGAAAATGCACAGAAGGGGTGAAACTAAACAGAGAACCTCATATAGCCCAGTGGCTTTGTTTCTGCTAATAAGAGCAAGGTTTACCTCTACAGTCTACTAGTTCACTGCGAGGAGCAGAGAACTTGGCAACCTGCTCCTCAGCTTCAACATCATTAACAACCCCTCGACACCTTGGGAATCCACAATAACAAGCAAGTTGTTCATCTATTGAGAAGAACCTGGATTATTTAAAATTTTACAGTTAGCTACTGTGGGTATACTGAAGAAAAAAACTACAAATTGGGCAGAAAAAAGAACCTGTAATCGTATGTGAGTTCCTCCCACTGCTTAATATCTCTTTTGGCAAATATGATAATGTGTCCATCCCCATTGACAGTTATTACTCTTGAATAACAGTTTGGCTGCACAAACCCAAGACCAGGATCAGTTGGAATTTCTATAAACTCCGCCTTAGGAAATTAAAACTACGGATTTGGCAATTAACCACACTAAATTATTACTGTCTTTATTCTTCCAGAGATTGTTTTAGTTTTCTATAAATTTCAGAAATATTATTACATTCAGCTGGCCTTGCTCAGGGTTTGTAATTTGTAACACCCGAGGCAAACCGAATATTTCAACAAACAGAACTCTACCCTTATGATACAAAGAAAAATATTCTGCTCAAATCCAAGTTTCATTAGAACCTTTACATACTGCATATCTGCAAGGGCAGAATCATAGTTCTAAGGTTTCAATTGTTCTCAGACAGTTCAAAACAATTTTACTTAAGAAAACACCCTGTTGGAGTGTGACACTGACAAGTTAGATGATGACTTTTCCTAGGGAAGCCAGAAGGGAAAATACGGTACCAGTTTCACATAAGCTCCTCAACGAAGAATGAGAAGCAAACATCTTATTAATAGCTAATGATTGAAAAACTCTTACATCAAGATGGACTAAAACATTGCTGCAAGCATCCATGGACTTTAAAGAGATTTATTTTATTGGTCTATACTTACTTCGCATGAATGATTGATCAAATGTGCAATGCTTCCAGCCCTTGTGGCATCTATGACGCGTTCATTATCTATCCGGAACATGTAAGTCCCTGCACCCTGCAAAATTCAACGTACGCTCTAGTTAGATAACAAAAATATTTTTGAAAAAATAAAATATCATGCAACAGGATCTCCAACAAAGAAGGATTATTATTCTGAATGATGAACTGGCCTTTAAAGCCACATTCAACTTCCCGGCTAAATCATTCATAGAGTGGCTTGGAATTATTGGCTTAGAAAGTAGGATGGGATTAACTGAACCTAGGAGCTTCGACATAAGATTGAAAATAATGACCATTTAGCAAAGTGGCTAATCAAACACAAAATGGCATGTCTGGCAGGCTATGGAAAGATATCACTTTAAAGTGAAGCAATTAAATTGGCCAGGGAAAACTGATATGTAGCAGATCTCAGAGATGATTACTTGAAAAAGGATTGACTTACCACCAATGAATTGTATATGAAATGTTCTCTTCTATCAGCAACAGGTGGTCTAACAACTTCACCCGTGTATTCGATGACCTAAAAATTCAAATCAAACATTCAGTGGCAGGCAAGACTAAATCAATGTAAAGCACGGAGAACAAACAATAAAAGCACTTACCATGTCCCCTGCTTTATGGGGCTGCTTAGTAAATATCCCAAATCCATGTATTCGTGATTTTCCTGGGGAATCCGCAAATTTGATAGTCAGCTTTCTAGTTTCATAAACACATATTCAGGGAATGTATTTGCACATGAAATACCAGATTTGCATTATGAAAGTTATAAATCACAAGAATGGCATACATTTTAAACTTCACAGGATAAATATGTAGTGCAAAAGTCTGTCTAATTAACCATAACAAAAGCATATCTCATGGAACAAAAGGAAGTCAATAGTTTTAGGAAAAAACAAGGATTGCACATTTCACTTTACAACATCCAAAACTCAGTACTTTCACTCAATAAAATAAAATACATGTATCCTTTTATGTGAAAATAACTAAATCAGTCCTATATCATTAATTTATACAACAGAAGTTCAATGACATTAATTTTTATGTACAAAGAAGTCTATTATTGCTTTGACAAATTCTCTAGTAATATAACTTATAGAGAATGCTACAGCAGTCTCTTCTCACTTTTTGATTGACAAAACAAAGTTCAGTAAGCACTTAGCAAGTAAAATTATACAACATATGAGGTAATGAGAAAATTTCTAGGTTGGTGATAAAAAAATCAAGACACAGATAATGTGGGCTTCATTCTTGAAATATCTAAAGATGGATTTACTATATTTGACTCACCAAATGCTAGCCTTTTCCGAAATGTCTGCCTCATGCATTCATACTTTTCAGCCATTGAGTGTACAGATTGAGAAACCTGAAGCGAGGTTTTATCTCTTTGAAGGCCAGAAGAGAATTTTGAGCCTGCTAGTATCTCATCTCCTGATGACATGTGCACCAAGGATTCATGAAGACAGTAACCACCAACCAAATATGGCTTATTCTCCAGAAACAGCCGCTTTACTGATGCTGCAGCGAGGGCTTCAGGTTCTTTTCTTCCCCTTCGGCCAAAATAATTATATGGTTCTGCCAAGGGTGACAAAGGCAAAGAAAACTTAAGACAATCAAGTTGTAAAATGTCGAAAAGCAACCACAACTTAGACAACAAACATAAAAATGACACTGTTTTTACTCCCAATGCAGAGCAGAAGGTTAGTGTTAGTGTGTTCATGTTCTAAAAGTTAATTGGCACTGTCTTTACAAGTGAATATGCAAAGCAGAAGGTTGGCAAGTTTAAGGAAAAGTGAGTGCAGAAAAACATGAACACGATAAACTACCACTTCGAGCACAGCCAGATGGATTAAGTGGTGGGCTGTAGCTGGAAGACTGACATGCAATGTGCTCAATCCGTCCATCAAGATTTGGACAGTCGTTAGAGGGTGGCTTATGCTTTTTGCAATAAGATAGCAGACGAATGCACTGGTCTTCCTCATCTTCATCCATAGGAATAAGATGGAATCTGTCTTCATCCTCGAGCTATGACAAAAAATACAAAAACACATGTCAGCTTCATATCTTTGTGCAAAATACCCACAAAATGCTACTCCCTCCGATCATTTTTATTTGATGTTTAAGGGTCCAGCACAAGATTTAAGGAGAATAAACTTCACACTTGATTTTTTTTTATTTAACTCCACAATCAGCACATTAAGCAATAAATAAGGGCTGCACCTTACCTCATTTTCCATCCCATTTAACAATTAAGAATTGGGAATAAGAGAAATAATTAGTAATAGTAAACGCACTTAAATCATCAAATGTTATTGATCAAAATCAATCTTCTAAAACATCAATAAACATTGACTGGAGGGGGTATGATACAAGGATGTTTACAAGGGTTCCACAAATATGCTGAGAGTGACGAGTAAAGTACCTCAACACAAAGACCGGCTGCACGTGCACACAGTGGATGATATGAAACACGACAAGTGCTATTTGAACACTGCAATCAATGGGCATGTCAAATTTGTCCAAGTTGACAAAAGTAATACAAATACTCACAAGCAAAGTTGGCTCAGCAGCCATATAGGGGTCAAACTGTATAAAATACTAAAATTCAGATATCATTAACAATGTATGCCTACTATCTAGACCAAAAAAAAAAGGGTCCAATATGGCAGGTGAGGAAGGGAGGGGAGGTTACAGCTGGATCAAACAGCACAACAATTTCCCCAGGTATAGAAAACATAAGCAGCCTTTAGACGATCTTGTTTCCTCCTAACATATAAGGAGTTCCAATTAAAATTCTAGAAGACCATATACCCATTGCATAAGCTCGAGTTTGGTAGTGAAAAACTACCAGCTATAGGAAATGAGGCTTATCCTCAAAAAGTCTATCAGAGAGTTGACTAAACCATAAACATTTTAGAAATCTGATTGTCAGCCCACCAGTATATTTCAAAGCTAGAAGTATGACACATAAGCCCCTCAAATTCAACTATAAAAACTATGCACCAAACTATAGGCTATGGCCAAACAAGCGTATTGGGACAAGAACTTCCCTTCCTTGCAGTGGCATGTAACCCAAAAGGAGGTTAAAAGAAAGGGAAGTAAAGATTGACCTGAATACATGCTCCATAAGAAACACCACAAATGCTACATAGTAGCTTCCACCGATCCTGGCAAAATGAACCAAGGACATTAGAACTAGGGGAAAAAGAGAAAGCGAAAATCAAGTCATTGTAGAGAATTATGTTGCTCTTTTTGATGCACATTAGTACACAAACCATGTCCACTTACCCTGTTGATCCGGCTTATACCATCAATTGGTTCCATGCGCTTAATATCATGCAAGCATGTTTCTGGACAAAGTGACACGGGTTAGACAAGCGCAGACAAGAAATCCAGCAGAATATATGTTGTGTGACAAACCGGGAATCCATATTGCACATGCCAAATGTGCCCAGCGACCATCAGAGGTAGGTTTCATAGCTCCACCTGCATAAATGTATATATTTAGTGTAAAAAAAGGATGGTTGTGTATACTTTCATCTTGCGAAGAGATGTACCCACGACAGGACAAAGGCAGCAAGGTGGAGTTGACTCTGGTGCCCCAGGTCGACATAAGTTGCAAAACCACAACACATCATCAACACACTCTTCCCCATAACACCTAGCATGAACCTGAACAAACATTATCACTATCAGATCATACTATTGAAAGGAAACAGAAGAAACTTAACTCATAGAAACTATGAGAGGAAGAAAAAAACAAAGAAAAATCATTTAAGCAGAAATAACATCTAAATTCAATCATCAAAAGAGGCGCAATCATGAGGCTGCTAAGATTACACGAAACCCTGAACAATAGGACAAACGGAAAATTAAGACTAGCACTCTTACCATAATCCGGCACTTGTCACACTGCAGGAACAAATTTGTCTCATATTCCTGAGCACACAGAAGAATAAAAAATAATGAACGTAAGACCCTGATTGAAAGGGCAGAAGATATATAAATGAAAAAGAGGAATGGCCTTTAATTTCATGTATTTGGACTAAAATAAGAATTTGAATCCTGGTATGCAAAGAAACAAGTGCACATAAATGAAAAGACAACAAATGACAACTACAAAATAATTATTTGATATGATTCAGTGTTTTTGGAATTTAATGTTCTGCCGCTTTATATCCGCTACTCCCTCTGTAATGAGGGTTCCGCTTTGGTGGGTGGGTGTGTTGGTGGGGGTGTGTTGGTGGGGGTGGGGGTGGGGGTGTGTGTGTGTGTGGGTGTGTGTGTGTGTGTGTGTGTGTGTGTGTGGGGGGGGGGGGGGGGGGGGGGGGGGATTATAATGAGTTTGAAAAGGAAACTATTTTTATTGAAGAAACGCATAAAAGAGAATGCCGCACCTCATCCATGTGGCACACGCTACATCTATCGAGATCTTTCCAATCAATACGAACAGGTCTGTACCCACTTGGCATATTTTGAAAACATTGAACCAACGCTTTATCCGTTGTAGCTTTAGGGGAAACTTTGGCAACCGACAAATCCTGTAAAAATGATCAAATTTTTTCATCAAACTTGTTAAAACAGAAGCTACAGATACAAAGAGCTCAATTTTATTCTTTTTTTACCAGGCAATCATGTTATGCCAATCATGTGAGATCCATTTGTTTAATTTGTCAATTAGATGAAGAAGACAGAGAAGTGTATGAAACTAACTCTTACAAATCACTTCTAGTAGTGTTAATGATATCGTACCTCAATATATTTCTCCTAATTAATAGAGAAGCAAGTTAATGAGGAAATTGACATCGAAAGCTTGGAAGTCTATAGCTTTCCAAATAAATGCATACTTGAATATCAAGGCGTTGGCTTGGGTTTAGAAGCAGTATATGCGAAAGATAACTCCGACAAATATATTTTATGTTAAATCAACATACTCTTAAATGGCTGGAAGCAGATGCATTGAATGTATATTGTCCATTATGACCAATTGACAATTACGATTGCTCTATAGTTGCTAATTTTGATTTTGCAAAGTCAATTCAATATTAGCATATAAAGAATGCAGACAACACATCCTCTCTAAGAAAATAATAATGCCTGTATTTGACTATTTCTACTAGCATTATCCATCTCTGATTGTTCAACCAACGGTAATAAATGTCTGTCTCTTTTTTCCTTTTGTCAATCAATGAACAAGAAGCGTGTTTTTTAATGGGTGCTTGAATCTGCTCTCAATAGGTATCATAAGTATTGGGTAAACATATGTTCCCCATATTTCAAGTTTGACTCCAGATGCGCTTTATCATAGTTTTGCTGCCACATTAGGATTTTCTGCATGATCTGAGGCAGTGATGAAATTTTCATTGAAAAAAATAGCTAGTGGAAGGCTATGCATGGTGCATTACTTGAAGTATAAGAAAGAAAGCATCTAGGCCAAGAACAAACCATTAACAAGAATAAAAATGATTGATAAGCATGGACCAAACTGAATTCTGTAAATCATATATCCAACAGCAGCAAACCTTTATAATTTTCAAAACTTCAGGATTGTTAAAACCAAACATCTCAGAACCAGATTCATTGATCTTCACAGCTCCACCTTCAGAACTAGAGCCATCATTTTGCATATCTTCCATTCTCTTGAAGATTTTGTTCCAGCAAGCTGATGGACTGGCACCCTTGAACTGTACCAAAAGATGTGGTCGGTATTCATGAAAGTTAGGAACACAACAATAAAAATCAAAATCAAGTAAATGAGAAGTGGAATGCCTGAAGAAATCATATCAAATGTTCTTTCCTTCATGTGGCAGTATAGATAATGGAAAATGCTAGTTATAACATGGCTCTGGTTATATAAAGAACGCCGAGAGCATAAAGCTCCTGAAAATCATGAGAAAATCTGACCTTCAAATAGCTAGAAGTATAGACTCGTGTATTTACAACAATACCTAACAAACACTAGGTATGAGTAAGAAAAAATGCTTGAAATGCAAAAATATCATTCACTGAAAAGAAAAAAGATCATTCCTAACAATGAAGAAACAGGTGAATCCATGTCCATTCAAAAGGTAAACAAATAGCAAATGAAGATATTAAAACAATATAAATTTAGTAAATGGGACTTAACCAACCTGTTCGCCATCCACTGTGACTCTAAACAATGGTCGAATCTTTGATTCAGGATCTCGGAGTACTTCCATCTTATAGAAGGCAGACACATTTGAATCTGGTACCCCAGAAGAAGTTTCATGTTAAGAAATGAAATAAACCCTTAACATAAATACTAAATTTGTTTCAGGATCTCGATAAGCTGTTGAGATAAATATAGATAAACAACAAATTGTGAAAGAAGATAACCAAGAAATAGCAGAGCCTGCACCTCTCATGGAAGAGAACTTCCTTACTGCAGTGTAGCCCAATGGCCATATAGTTTTAACATCTTGGAAATATACAGAGTCCCTGATAACCTCTCCTGTGAAATAAAGGACAAAGAGTAAACATGTGCAAGTCCAAAACCAGAGAAAAGGGAAGCACCTCTTCCACCAGGAAAAAGGTGAATAGCACATGTAGAACTAGCTAAGGAGCCATATTTTCATTATGATAGGAAATAATATAACAGCAGGTGGATGCTTTGATCAAAAGCTGAAATCAGTAAGTTATGTATTTCATACGTATCACCACAGATTATCCAAGAAAAAATAACCCTAGATGTTACTTTCCGTGTGTAAAAAAAGGTTTGATTACCCAAGCATAATATTTGCAACTCCCCAAATGTCAACGGGGTAGTTGGCCGTCCTCGTAAGGCTCTTTGTGTAGCATTATTTCCTGCCCAAGCTTCATTAGAACCGACAGTTTGTTCATCTTCATGATCTTCGTCCTCGTCTGTGCTAGACACACATTGCAAATGTAGCATATCCTTTGGAAGTTTCTGTTCACTCAAGTAGCTGCCAAAACCATAAAGCTAGAACATTAGCATAATCTTAATGAATTCGTACGTGTGAACAATCAAATTAGCTTCAGTGTTCATGTAAATATAATATCGATATTTCTAGCAGCAAAATCAATGGTAAAACCACAGTGAACCATAAAGATAAAGCATCTCTGCGGCAGACACATCAAAAAAAAAAAGATAGCAAATACTCGAAGGATAGGAGATAGTCTCATGTTGAACCAAATCTCCCCTGATGACAGAAAACCTATACCAATAAATTCTAAACAGTGTGAGACACGACTGAAGTCACATGATGAATGAAATCTCCCCTGACAATAAAAAACCTATACCAATAAATTCTCAACGGCTAAGAATTAAGATACAAGTGTAGGAGGTGATCGGCCTATGGTGAGACCATTCAAGCACAAATGAAATAAGATTATCATGAAATTCTTCGCTTAATAATAGGAAATGACTGCTCATCAGTAAAATAAATAGATCAAGCTATACTGCTATAGGAATGAACTAGATAAGTTCACAAACAAAAGGGAATAGGGGATCACAAAAGGACAGTGATAACCAGTGTTAAACAGATTTTAGTAGAAAGAAAATAGATAGCTGAAAATGATATCAAGACATCAAAAGCAAGGTGCATTGGCATAGCTCATATATTGGATAAAGAAGGAAGCACCTCAAAACCACAATATTGTAACACAGGAGAAACTTAAACCTGGCACTTTTTAGACAAAGATGACATCTAATCCCCTTCAAGCACTTACATTTTAGCTTCTCTCAAGCTTCGAAGAAAACGTGGTGACTTGCACTTCAGGTGAAAAGAAGAAAGGAGTCCTCTGAGAAAAGAAAAGATCTGTTTACCCTGTATCCTGGATGCACAAGAAAAAAATTATATTTTGTTTAGACAAATACACAAAATCTAGATCTCTCGCATCACGGCAAAACAGAACATCAGCAAAGTAGAATAATGTCTGCATTGGAATATGTAACCTGGCAAAATCATGGGTACCAAAAAACTGCACAGGAACTGATCTGCTTCCATGGTTTTTGCCCATGCCTTTTCTATCACTAACTTGGGATTCGTCTACAATTACTGCCGGCCACATAGCATGACCTGACACCATAAAAAGAGATAAGTTGCAACAATAACAACAAACCAAATAAGGAATATCATCACAACAAAAAGACACAAATTCATGCTTCATATTTGGGTTGAAGGGTTTGAAGTGTTGCTCAATCTATGTATTCAACTCAGTTGGGTAAGCCTGATTTGTCACTTAAAGTAGAAGTAATAATCAATGACAACACTTAAGAAGGACTGGAAGCTCAAAGGGCCTAGGGAGTTCTACATATAGCTCACAACTACAAGAAATATCAAGTCACTGACTTCAATGCGGAAACAAATGTTAGGATTTATCTAAAAATATAACTTAGATGATTGCTAAGAAGGTCCAGGGGTCCAATGGATGGGAGACAGAGCTCTTATTTTCCAATAGGGCCTACTAGATGAGATCCTCTTCCAACCGGGCCATTCCCACAATAAGCAGCTTATTGTGCAACCATACTATTGGAAAAGGTACACATGAAAACAATCAAAACAACACTGTTGAAAACCAATAGAGTAATCTGTCAGTTCATCATTACGACTTGACACATGGCAGCATTAGACGGAGAACAACTAGCTGGAGTGTGGTTGTTATTCCTTTCTAGATCGAACAATAAATATTTTAAACCTTTTCGGCACAATAACCCAATCATCATTGCTCATATAGTTCTTACGCCCTATTTCCTTCGGTCATCACTTTATTTTGCTTTGTAATTCTTCTTTTCAGGTAAAAGACTGCCTAGCTGACATGAAACAAAAGAGAGATACTATCATTCATTGCAAACAGATGGTTGCTATTATCAACCCCAAAAATAAAGCCATCTGGAACCTTGCAATAAATTAACCACAACTTGTAACACTGGACATCAATGATGTATAATCAAGATGATTGGGTTCAAGGGATTCATGGATTTCCCCTAGGGCATATTCAGGTACAAATGAAATTCTGATTATAAAACTCGTGCAATGTTAGCCAAAAGCTATCTGAGAGTTGATTGCCTGCCTTATTTCATTCACTAACATTCTGAGGGTACAGATATTTGACTTAAGAAATCTGTAAGTTATGATTGTGATGGAAGAGAATGCATATGCCCAAGTCTTCTACCCATCAGATAATTTCAAAGTACAACTTCTACATGTATATAGGAAGTACACAGCATTCTTACCTGTAAGCTTGGCCCATATAATATCCCCTGGCTCAGGCTCTCGGGATTCATCCAAACTAGCGGCCAAAACAAGCAGTTCACTGTAATCAAGCTCATTGCCGTCCATGGTCTTATCATGGGGCTTCAGGTTCAATTGGACCATTTCCTCATGGGATACAAAAAACTTAACTTTCTCCCGTGATAAAACCAGATCTTCCTCTTCACCATCTTCATATTTTAACTGTATTTAAAATCACAGATGGACATTTACTTGGAAAGAAAAGGAGACAGTAGAATGCACCGGTAATCAAAGAAGAAAATAGTCAGCAATACATTGTGCCGCTTGGATTCTGCATCATATGCAATAATAGAACCCTGGTACCATTCATCATCCATAGGCCAATAGACCTGCAATTCATTCAAATGCATTTGAGCAAGTCAGGATACTCAAATATACAGGCTACAATGTAGTAAAGTAGAATTATAAGAAAAATTGCCTGGCATCGTAATCCAACCAGTGTGATGGGAGTAGCAACTTCACACGACAACCTGCAGATAACCCAGTTCACAATCCTCAGCCCAGTATAAAATCCCTTAAAAAAGTACTCAAAATTCTAAGGAGAGAGAACACACCTGATCCATTTTCTCACACGCAAGTCTTTCACCTCCTTGTGAGTGACTGGGGCTGAATTAACCTTTCGTCTCTTCAAAACGGAAGAATTCTTTACACTTGCGTTGCGGCCATTGCAAGATTCTCTCAATTTAGGGCCATTAGGAGTGCAGAACCCATTCGAATGAATACCTAATTTCACCACCTCTCCAGCCCTAACCCTCCTCTTCCTATTCTGCACAACAGTCGGAGCATCAAAATCTCCATCCACCGGCTCCGATTTCACTTCCAACAACGCCCTCTTCTTCAACGGGGGCTCAAACCTCTCCACCAGCATATCAAAAAACGAAACCTTAGAGCTGCCCTTACTCCGGCGACCAAAGACCTTGCCGGCCGCAAGCGAAAGTTGCTGTCCCAAGCAGTCGCCATCCACCATTGCTAGCCTCCGAGCTCTAACCTTCTTGGAAACAACCGCGGAGGAGCCGCCGACACAGGGGGCCGAGGCTGAGTAAACGTGCTGGAGCGGGAGGAATTTCAACGGGGTGCCATTGTCGTTGCTGTCGAGGTGGTCGTTTTCATTGTTGTTGTCGTCGCTCTTCGCCTGCTTCTGAGTATCGGAATTCTGAGGGCCGTCCTCGGATAAGGTCTGTACGGAAGCAGGAAACGCCATTGTAGGGAGAGAGGAAGAAACAGCGAAGCTCTCTTTTCCCCTCTCTCTCTCTCCTCCTCCCACCCTGGATCGACTGATCGGTCGATTTCCCGGCCAATTGAGATTCGGCGAGAGGGGGATTTGGGGGATTGGGGACGAATTGGGGGAAATCTAGGGTTTTGGAAATTGGGAGAGGGGGGAGGGCGATGAATTGGGAGGGAAGTGGCTCCCGAAATTCGTCAGTTTCCCGCCGTCCGAAGTGTTGCGGGAAGTGAAGCGAAGCGAGAGACGGGGAAAAAAAAAGGAGAGTATTGCTGATTTATGGGCGTTTACTAAAACTCTATTTATACTTTTTTATTATTATTATTAGCTCAAGTGATTAAACCCAAGAAGCCCAAGGTTCACTAATCACTAGTATGAGAAAACAAGTGATTTGTTAAACCCACCTTATCTAAAATTACAGCAATCATTTGACACCAAAATTAAACCATGCCGAAAAAAAACACCTATTTTTTCACATTTAACGTAATATAAGTCTAATTTAGGTCGGTTTGTTTTCCTTAAAATTGGGTCATAAAAGGAATAATAAAGTTCGTTTTTCTTCGGATATGTTTGTTTATAGACTTATAGTCCATAAAGGAGTGTAAAATCAAGATATCTCTTACCCCGACGGGCCCAACCTTTCTCTGTATTCCGACGCTGCCTTTTATTTGATCTCTCCTTCGCTCTAATGGCGTCTCCCCGTCGTTTATTATAATTGTTCTTACTCTAACTATCTCTCGTTGGCTTCGATTGCTTGTTAGTTTCAATCTCTCTCAGATGCTTCCCTCTCCCCCTTCGATCCTTTGGCTTCGATCTCTCTCATTACTTCCTTCCTAGGTTAAATCTTAGGTAATCTCTTTCGGTGTTGTATTTATATATTTTTTTTTCTTAATATTGTTATTCAATTTTACGGTTTCATACGATAGATTTCTTCTTTTCATAAAACCTTATTTTGATCAACCCCAAATCTTTGCCTTGTATAAAAAAAATAAAAAAAATTATTTTGAAATCTCTTGATTTCATCGTGCTTTATGCATGCTTCTTCATCAATTTATTCAACACCTTTTTTTGCGCCTCTAATTGCTTTCCATTGGTTAATCGATTTCAACTTTGTTATCAGTTTACCTCGATCCTCTGTGGTTACTGCGCTTCTTAAGTTCGATGAGCTCACCGGATAATTTACCTATTGGAGCCCTAGAATCAAAGTTGGTAGAATATGTAAGTTTTGTTTGTAAAAAATCTTCAAATGCATATCTATCTTGGTAATACGAGGAACTTGTGAAAGTAATCTTTATAATGTGATTTGATATCTAGATGGAATTATTTGATGCATTTTCTCATTGAGTAATTAATTGATGTATTTGCGGAACGTGAAAGTTGACAACTCAAATCTAGAGCATGTCAAATAGGAATCAAACAACGACAAGTATGTGATTTCAACTCCCTCTTCTCTCTCTGAAGATAGGTTGAAAAATCCCTTCGGGGCACACAACATCCGGTCGATCCCGGGCAGTGGCGGGTGCGCCGCCGCCTCTTGGTGCTCTGCTTGAGTGCTTGGAGTCGTGCTTGCACTGTCTTGCTCCGATCACCGAAACCGTATTCTACCACAACCTGCTTAATCGAACAAAAAGCTCATTCTTGTTGGGGCTTTTACAGATCTATGGTTGAGGAGCTTGTCTCGCTCTTCGTTCTCAACCAATTCGATCAAATAAGCCTCGAATCTCAGATCTAGGATTTGTCTTCTTCTTTCTGTTATTCCAGCCCCAAACCCGCCTCCGGCCGAGGTCACTCTCCGCCATCCTCCCCCGCGGGGTCTCGGTGTGGCGTTGGTTCTCGCTCTCACTATGGTGTCCCCCAAATCAAAATACCCCTTCCGATTTTGATTCTCCTCCATCGGTCTTCGATCGGCCTTGTCCCCATCGGCGTTGGCTTCAGTTCGCCTCGCCGTTGTCTTCCCGACCCGGGTTGTATTGATGTCGGCCTGGTGATGCTCCGTCGCCGGCCGTCGTTGGTCCTCGTCGGTTTGCAAGTGTTGGGGTTGGGACCTCTGCAATTTCACTGTTGGCGTGCAAATCTCTTTTTCACACTTGCACGCCAAGCATTGCATCGGTCTAATAAAAAATTAATAAGATAAAAATAAAAAACATAAAAAAAAAGAGTAAGACGGATTTTTATATATTAATCCGGTTACCTACTATTTATATATATTGGGTTGGATTTATATATACTTATTCATTCTTTGAGTAAAATCGTCCAAAAGTGATTGATTAAATTCCGAAAGGGTTTGATTAAATCCCGAAAGGGTTCTTTGGTGCGTTTTACAAGGGTGTTTCTCGGTTATGAGTCTGATTGTTCTTGGCGTTCCTCTTCTGTGTTGGGGCTCTGGCGTTTGGTGTCGGGTTTGGCTGGGGTCGAGGCGGTGTGTATCGAGGCGACTCCGCGATACGGAAATTTCCTTGGAGGTTCGTCTTCACTGCCCACAGGGACTCCTGATGTACCGCTGGCCAGTGGTGTCACTTTTTTGGTGGTGCTTGGCATCAGCTCCTAGTCTATGTTGTCCCCGATATGTATGGTCTAGGTTCGCTTGTTTGATTGTACTTGTATGCTTTCCGCCTTTTGTACTGCACCTTCTTTTATGTTCTTACGTTATATGCTTTGACGGTTCGTTGTCTGCCGACTCTGTCGGCCTCTCGAGGTGTCGGGTCTGTCCGGCCCTCGAATTATTACATAATCAAAAAAAAAAAAACTACAAGTATGACTGTATGACTCATGTAACATTTTACAAAAATCGATCTTCGAGGCGAATTGAACTTTTTGCAATTGATGGAGGTACATCAATCAGTCAATTTAGATCAATGGTTTAAAAGTATTCATCGCTAACATTTAGGACTTGTTTTGCATTATCTTGTTTTTTGTTTAAATTAAAAGGCTGCCATATAATTAACTTCTTGTTGGTTGTTTATGTTATGTATTCATGGAGAAAATAGGGGTTGAGCAACCTTACTTGTCTTTTAACTACATTATCACTTCTTAACTATTAATCGAATTGGTTTTGAGTTTTGAAAGGTTTGCTACTAGATTAGTTATAGGACATAACATTGGGTAGATTATAATCTCCGAAAACCATGAAATATTTGTGAAGATGTGCATTAAGTTGAGACGTATAAAGTAGTAAAGCCGAAAAAATCATATAAGAGGTTCAACGTGAATAAATAAAATATGGATTATTTACTGTTTTAGTTTTTTACTCGTGAATAGGCCCTTGCCGTAAAATGCTCCCGTTTCATGGGATTACTTTACATAATAAGTTCTTTATCTCAAAATTTTACTACTCTAATTTCAAGTTACTTAACGTCCATTAACGATATTTAGTTCATGTTTTTGTTTAAGCTAAGGATCCTGAATGAAAAAATGCTCAACTAAATTAAGCCCCTTCTTTTCATGCTTGGTAGACAATCTTATCAATATTTAGTTCGTGTTTTTGTTTAGGCTAGAGAAAATGTGAATGTCTTGTAGACTTGTAGTTCATGTTTTCGTTTAGGCATGCCAAGAATGAAAAAATTGTACAAGTTTTAGAATAAGATCAAGTGTTCTCTTCTACTCCCTCAGATCGATTATATTTGAAGTTTTGAGTTTTTACCCGTTAAACAAATTAATTAGCGCTAATTGACGCTTACTAAAAATACATAGTGCATTTCTTTAATAATGAAGTACGAAGTACTTATTTGCATTATAGAAGGCCTATTAATTTGCATCATTATCCATGCACACTTTTTTTTATACGGTAATCAACCTGAGCTACAAAAAATACGGAGTGGAATATTGATTTTTTTAATGTTCTATTTTTTGTTCCTATTAACTGTCAATTCAGTGTGGAGTATTAATTATTGGCGTAGTTCCTTACCTATAGTGCATAAGCTTAAAACGTCAAATATAATAGAACGATGGAGTATTACAATATGTGATCGATCTCCTCAAGAAGAAGAACTGACATATAGGTATATATATACTATATAGGGCCATAGGGGTGGGCATGGGACGGGGTTGGGGTAATTCCGCGTCCCGTCCCGCGTATTTTTTTGTATAACGGGGTCAAGACGGGATTGATTATTTTTTTCAAATCCTGTCGGGGCTTACCCTCATAGTACCAAACGGAAACGGGACGAGACTTGTCCCTCATAAAAAAAGATATTAAAAAATAATCTAATTAACTCCAAAAATAGCAAGTAGAAAAGGTGCAAATTTTTTTGGATGAGTAGATCGAGAGAAGAGTCGAAGAGTAGATGATTGTACAAGAATTTTGAAAACGACGTCCAACCGAGGGAACCCTAAAATTACGCATGAATGGGCGCCACACTACAATGCTTCTTGTTTTCAGCAAGTTTTTATCAGGGAAAATTAATTAAAATACTCTCACATTTAGGGGTATGGTAATTGGTAAAAATATATCCTCAACTCTCAAATGTAATAAAAATATCCCGAGCTTTGAGGGTAGTGGTAATATATTACCACGAGTTTTTTCAAGGGTAATAATTGCTGACAAGGCAGCCTAGGTGGATTTTTTTTTCAAGGTAGCATGCGTGGAAGTCTTTTACAAATTAACTCTAAAATTGGGTTTTCTTGAAAAGTTTCTTTAGGAAAAAAATAAACCGACAACAAAATTTAATCAGAAAAACGAAATTGATTCAACCAAGCAACTAATCCGGTCAAAATTGCTTCAAATTAACACAACACGACTATTTCTAACACCAAATCGACAACAACAGCAACAACGAAGAGTGGAAAAAACAAAACTTACTCAACCAAGTCTGTTAACGAACCAAAGAGGAAGAAGATGTGAGAGAGACAACTCAAGGTAGGTGAACTACGAGGGAGGAAGACTGTCATTGAAAAGGAACTGTGAGCTGTATAGAAGACATGAGAGACAGTTCAAGAGGCGACCACGAAAGGAGATAGGAAGGAGGAAAAGACGTTGGGTATGCACCCGATCCAACTCTTTATTTTTTTCCTTAGGAAACCGTTCAAGAAAACCCTTATAAAAAAAATTCACGTAGGCAGCTTTGTCAGCATTTGGGACTCGTGAGAAAACATGTGGTAATATATCATCACTACCCTCAAAGGTCGGGATATTTTTATTACATTTGAAAGTTGAGGATATATTTTTACCACATCCCCAAAGGTGGGGGTATTTTAATTAGCTTTCCCTTTTTTATTAAAAGTCTTATAGTATGTTTTAAATCTTTTTATTTATTTATTGTGATGAAAAAAATCTTTTTGTTTATTTTAATCTTGGTTTTTTTTTTGATAAGGAAATAATTCGAGAGCCAGTCAGACCCGACAACTCGAAAGGCCGACTAGGTCGGCAAACGGCGAACCGTCAGAGCACACAAATGTAGTCGAAACAAGCGATCCAAACCCGAACATGCTGGGGACAACATAGACTAAGAGCCGACGCCAAGCACCACCAAACAGTGAAACCGCTGGCCAGCGGTACATCAGGAGTCCTTGTGGGCAGTGAAGACGATCCTCCAAGGAAATTTCCGTATCGCGGAGTCGCCTCGATACACACCGCCTCGACCCCAGTCAGACCCGACATTGGATGCCAGAGCCCCAACTCAGAAAGGGAACGTCAAGAACAACCAGACTTGCAACAGAGAACCACCATCGAAAAAGCACCAGAATCCCATTCAGGCGAACGAGATTTTATTCAAACCCAAACGGGCAATTTGTTCATCCCTAACGGGAATATTTTTATCAAAAAAGTTTGGTTATTCAAACCCTTTCGGGAGTTAGGCCCTTTCGGAGTTTCCTCAAAGAGTGGTTTCAACCCTTTCGGGTTATTTTTTCCCACCAAAACCTTGGGCCCAAAGGACCCGAAGCTTGGGCCCGAAAGAACCGAAACTTGGGTCCCAAGGAACCACCAACGAACGCAAACGGGAGTGGACGAACCAACGATCGGGAGCACGAGCCGGCGGTGGAGGGGAGCAAGGTAGGCTAGACACACAAACTAGGCCAGTCGAAGGCGAAAACCGCCAGGCCGCCACGAGTGGAAGAGATGGAAGCTTCGAGGAGTCCGAGTTAGAGCGGTTGTCGGTCGGGAACCCAAATCGACGACAATACCAGGGGAAACAAAATGCGAGGGCCCAAAAACCACCCAATACAAAGTCGATTGAAAATGGGGTAGGCGAAACCAAAATTCAGGGTTTGGTACTGCGATAGGGGCTTGATGAAATCAAAGTCAAAGGATCAATGATAGAGGTTAGGGGAGCCGAGAAGATGGTCGGACGACGAGAGTGGCGATGGTGGATGGCGAAGACGACGGTGGTGGAGGGGTTCCTGAGTATCGGTGTTAAAGGGGTCAAGGGTTTGAGTGTTTTAGAGAGAGGAGAGAGCCTCTCTCTCTTAATTCACAAACAAACAAACAAAAAGATTAATGTTAAGTTTCAATAAATGTTAATATATGTCACAAATATATAGAGTTTTGGAATTTGTTTTAGTTTTGTCGGTCCCTCCAATTCGTAAAGCTCCTCATCCATTTGAAACTCAAGTTCTTTGGCATTTCTTATGAGTTTCAAATTCTAAAGCAACTTCCATGAAAAGAAAAAATAAAAAGTTAAAATTGATGGATTTTTTCTGAATTTTTAAAGTTCATACTAAAAACTCTCTCCTCTCTCTAGGATTCTAGAGAGATAGAGAGTTGTAAATCCCTTTAATGGGCATTCACCACCCCGTCGTTCGGGTTCGACTACCACCGCCGCCGAGCCGTTCTTGTCGAGTCCGGCTCCGGTGTACCTATCCACTTTCGTCCACCCCGGTTCCGATGCCCACCTTGGCGGCGCCGACGACTTCGCAACCCCTCACTTGGTGAATCCATTTCTTTGGAATGATTGACTAAAAATCTACAAATCCATCTTATTTTGGCTAAATTGCCCTCTAAGATCCCTAATTTTCAGTTCCATCTCTGTCTCTTCACCTTCTACCTGGGTCTGGTGGTCGATTTCTAGGGTTTCTTCCGGTTATCGTCCTCCTCGTCGCCCTCGCCGCCTCCTGCGGTTCATCTAGCCCCGTTTCGGGTCTCCACACCACCCCCCAATCCGCACCTCTTGTGTCCAATAGGCGTTGTTCTAATCTCTTGGTCGTTGACCTGTGGGTTTGGATCGGTTTTTAGTTGACTTCAGGGCCTTCGTCTCATCCCGATGTCCCCATCCATCTCGCCTGGGCTTATCTCCGACGACCGATGGTGTGCTGTTGTTGCTCGGCCCCCGGTTTGTGCCTCCCCTAGCAAGGCTGGCAAGGGCGGTTTCCTTTGGCCGCCATTTGCTTGTTCCTTTGCTGGTCGGGTTGTGTACAACGATGAATAGCCCTAACTGTTTTGTGTGTATCGGTTTTCTTGTGCCCGACAGGCCCGCAACTTTTGTGCCCAAAGTGGCTCGAATAGGGGAAAAAATAAAAATAAATAAATTGTTTTGTTTCTTTTTTTTTTGGTAGAAAAGACGAGAGAAAGCTCTCGATGTATAAAAATAAAGGCATACATCGGAACATCACGGGGGATGGCCCTCCCCCGAATGTCATCGTCAATAACCATAACAATGTCTATCGACGGGGCAATAAAAACATGCAATCCCACCGGAAAGGAAAAAGAAAACGATGCAAGGGAGTCAGCGACACAATTCACTTTCCTAAAGACATGCCTCAACTGGACCTCCCAGTCACGGGTTAATAAGCTCTGGCAATTGCGAACCAGGCTAGATAATAGATGACAATCCCTGACCACTTTCTTGATAAGCGAGATGTTGAGCAGGCAGTCGGCCTCAACCACAATCTTCTTGTAACCGTTTCCCCAAGCGAGGTGGAGCCCATCAACCATCGCCCAAAGCTCCGCAACCGACACAGTACAACCGCCTAGACGACGCGCATACCCAGCCATCCATTGCCCCTCATGGTCGCGAATGACTCCTTCGACACCGACCCCTCAATCATTCGATACCGAGCCATCCGTAACCTTTGTCGGCCTCTCGAGGTGTCAGACCTGTCTGACCCTCGAATTATTACCTATTCAAAAAAAAATGTCACGCATATATTCTTAGATGTTTTTATTTATTTTAATTATATATGTGTGTGTGTGTGGGTGGGACGGGACATAATTTGCGGGACAAGAACTCTCAGTCCTGCATCCCGTCCCGTGTAATTTTTGCGGGATGAGATTTAATTTTTCTTCTTAAACCGGGATGAGATGTGGGACGGAACGGGGTTTACAGAATTTGTGCCCACCAGCCACCACTAGGTGTGTGTGTGTGTGTGTGTGTATATATATACACACACACACTTAAGACAAATTTAACATAGGCATTTGAATGAAATGAATGACAAAAAATGGGGCATACTTTTCAATGGGCTTTTGGTTGAAAACCGTAGACGAAGAAACTTTGATATAATATTTTGGTCAATTTATGCATCTTGTTATTGTATTTTTATTTTTTTCAAGGCATTTTGGTCTAGCCAGAACTCGAAAGGAGACGATACTACAAACTCTGCAGTATGGTTGAATTTGGTTATCTCATATTTTTTTAATACCAAAATATTTGATGATGGAGGTTGCTTTGGATTGGTTTGTCGTGTATGTGGTTATTTGACTTACAATAAGTAAACATGTATGGTAATATAGTATGCCAACGAGATTACTTAGAGCAATTTTATCGGGCTATTTACTATTCAAGATACTAGAACTTTTAATATTAAAAAAATAAAACAGTGGACGGAATGATGCAAGACCGATACTATCAAAGTATCGATACTAGCTAGCTTCAATTTTTAAACACCTGTGTCAGACTAGCTAGAAAGCAAATTCATTTTTCGGATGTATTTATATTAAACGACGTCGTTTGCAAGAGGGAATGGACCAAACGCAGCATTGGAAAGCTACAGAGCTGAATTCATTTGCACTAGGGTAGGACAGGTGCCGGCACCTCATTTGCCCGCAGAAGAGGAAGCCGGATCGCGCCACGTGTTGGAGCATGGACGGCACAAATTTTATGCTAGAGGAAAGTTTATGTGGCTATTAAAATCAATTTTCCGAAAAAAATGTAAAAATAAATAAAAATAAATTACCAAAATACCATATTCATTTTTATCTATATGTAGACGTCAATTTTGAATATGTTTGACTATATTTTAAAAAAAAATATTTATCTTTGATTATAAATATGCAAAATATTATCCGAAAAAATGAATTATAATTATGGAAGAATTTGAAATAATAAATAATGTAAGAAATAAAATACATAATTATTAAAACAATACTTGTCAATATGTGGAGGTTGATATGAGTATTGTTGCTTATAAATCATATTATTTTAATATTAATATTTGAATATAATAATATAATCTATAATGGAAATAATTGTTGGAGGATGGTATATTTGTAAATTGAGTTGGTATAAAAAGATGAGTTTTGGGATATTAGAGATGCTACTGATAAAGTGGAAAAAATGATAATGGGATGCTAGGATGATGTGGCGGAGAGAGATGAATAAAATATTAGTATTCACAGTATCCCTTGATAAACATGGCCTTAGCTATCTAATATCGAAACATACAAAAAAACACATAAGGGTTTTATTCACCGCTTTTTTTTACAGTTGCAAACAGTAGGAGCTATTTACAAAGAATGTAAACGCGCTCCGGGATCATCCTGACGGATGATGGTACAAAGTTCCCTATTAAAATGGATTGTAGATCTGCCACTAATGATACCCCTAGTGGCTATATAATCTGCAACGTTGTTCGCTTCTCTGTAGATGTGATTGAATTCAACCTTTTCGAAGTCTACCTCCATGATCTTGATTTCTTCTGTCTGGCGCATAATCTCCCATCTGCTGTCTTTTCCTTTTGAAAGAATTCTCATTAGCTCTTGGTTGTCTCCTTCTACAACAATCTTGTTCAAGTCTAATCTTCGAGCTATCTTCATCCCTATTAGAACTGTTGCTGCTTCAGTTTGAGTAACTCTACCTAGCTTGATCTACTTCCCGGTAGAAGATCTCAGTAACATGGCCCCTAGAATCACGGATGATTCCGCCCACCTGACTAATGCCGGTGGGTGTGTTTTATTCACTGTCTTGTTTCATTTCCCTAAGTCAACCAAACATTTGAAAAGATAACAAGAAAAACAACAATCGATTTCTTAAATTAACCAAACAAAAATTGAGATTAATTAACATTTTCCCTTCTCTTGAAATATTCATTTCATTTCTCCTTCTCTGAACAAACTAGCCCTTAGTGTGTAAAATATTAAATCTTACACTATCAATTAAAAACATCCATATATATCTTCATTTTTTTTATAATAAATGCAAGGTAAATTAATCGGTAAAGTAAATACTCCCTCATTCATCTCTAATTATAGTTCGTTTTAGCTCTTTATTATTGTATCAAAATACATGGTGTGTTACATTTATCAATTAATTGCTCCAAGTCTGGCATTATTTTGCATAGCGTTGTACTATGAATTTGCATACAAATACACTATTTTCAATGAGGTAATTGATCACTTTTTTTTTGACACAAACTACTCCCGTGTTTGAAACAGGGGGATTCAATTTTTAGTTTTATTTTTTAGAGTTACAAAAATTAGTATAACTCCTTTTTTTTAAATGAAAGCACAAATTTTTGTATGCTTCCTATTTTTAAAAAACAAGAGTATATTTTTTAAAGTATTTTTAAACATTCCGCATTTGATTAACGGGAGGTTGTTTTGTTTTTACCTTTTTTAATTGAAAACACGTGTACCTTAATTAAATAATATATATAATAATAATAAGGGGGTTGGTTTGAAAATAAATACATATTATTCCTGTCACACTTAAGTCTACTGACCTTAAATAAAGAGATTTAGAAAAGTTTTGAAAAAATTAGCCTCTCTTCTCCAAATGAAATTGATTTAAGAGTATGATAAGGGTTTTTATTCGGATTTTTACCACTCATCCATCGTAGATCGGCTGAGTTTTTTTTTCTTTTCTTGTCGACCTTATTTCATCATGCTCAGTAGTACAACTTAGATTCAACCACATATTTGTTTTTTTTAACCCTCGTTCTTAATCACTAGAAAACACAATGTCATTAGTATACATAAATTACATACAATCTAGCTAAGACAAAAATAAACTTTTGATATAGAGTAGCACTTATAAAGTATTATACCAAAGACGTCAAACACAAGTGATTCCAAAACATACAACGTCTAATCACTGAGTCGTATTGGATTACTTAGTTATTCTAAGATTTTACAATTGTGAGACCAAAGTTGTTGAGAAAAGTAATGTGCCTAATCTAACACCGACTTTCTATCCCTCCATTAAAAGTTATTAACAAAATACGACGAATGATCGAACCCAACAATGCTCATTCTACCGAACTAAAAACAAATGAAATAGTGTTCAAAATAATAAAATTTCATCAGTTGGGTCAATAAATTTTAACTTTGAAATATACCTAGTTCATTATCCATCTAATTAACTTGAAAAACAATATACGTTACCCGTTTATAAATTATAATACACGACACATATATTGTTGAAATAACTTGTAATGCATCAAATCGGCATCTCGATCGTTCTCCTTGTCGGGCGATCTTCCTGCATAGATTAGAATAGGAAGAGGCGGGGCTCGCTCCCCCGGAGGAGCCTCCGACGCTCAAGTCAGAATTGTCTTGGTTGATCGAGAGTCCCCTAACCCTAGTAGTTCAATAATATTTATAATGAGAATTAGGGTTTGATCATTTAACCTTGCAAATGACGATTATGCCCCTAGACATCATATGGAATTACTTTTGCTCTATCAATTGCCCCTCGGGTTTCTTCTTCATGTCTCGATGATGAAGGAAGCCGAAAAAAAGTAAATGGCGAAGTTTGTCGATTGAACGATGATTTTGCCGTAAACGTTAGTCGCTTGATTCGTAGTTGGCTATTGTGGCCGTAATTGGCTAATATGGCATTGAGCGGCTAAGTTAGCCTTGAGTGGCTAATGTGGCCTTGAGCGGCTAAGTTGGCCTTGATCGGCTAATGTGGCCTTGAGCGGCTAAGTTGGCCTTGATCGGCTAATGTGACCTTGATTGGCTAAGTTGGCCTTGATTGGCTAAGTTGGCCTTGAGCGGCTAATGTGGCCTTGAGCGGCTAAGTTGGCCTTGATCGGCTAATGTGGCCTTGATTGGCTAAGTTGGCCTTGATTGGCTAAGTTGGCCTTGAGCGGCTAATGTGGCCTTGAGCGGCTAAGTTGGCCTTGAGCGGCTGAGTTGGCCTTAAGAGGCTGATTTGGCCTTGAGCGGCTAATGTGGCCTTGATCGGCTGAGTTGGCCTTGAGCGGCTGATTTGGCCTTGAGCGGCTGAGTTGGCCTTGAGCGGCTGATGTGACCTTGAGCGGCTAAGTTTGCCGTAAATGACTATTGGTCTTACATATGCAAAAATAGCAAATCATGCAGAGAAAGTCAAAAAGGCGAACAAGAGACACTAACCACTTCCCGGACAATACGAACAGGGATTTGACCAATTAGGCTCAACCACATAATCGGTCCAATTAACATGTATGAACATAGTTAATTCTGCCGTTCAATCTTGTCTATATATTGGCAAAATATTGTCATGAAAATCGGATGAACAACGAGCAAATAGGAATTAAAGCATATCCTATTCTAAATATGTATAGTTGCTTTAGAAAGCCAATATTAATAGCTTTGACTAGCAATTCAAGAAGAATTTAGAATCCAATAAGTCGCAGCAACAAAGGCTTAATATACATTAAGCGCATTTGATTGTTATCAATTAAAATGTAAATAATATATTACCATTAAAGAAAATGTCTCAATTTTTTCTTTTTCTTTGAATCAATGAAAGTCAAAATTAAAAGGCATATTAATTTACCCAACGTTAGAATTGTGGTAATTAGTTGTGGTAATTAAGTGCATAATCAATTGAATTGACAGTTACGAAAGAATTAATGATCACAGACCTAATTTGCATCTTCTACAGAGGGCGGCGGCGACGCTGGAATTCACAGCGGCATCCTTGGCTCACGCGGCTACCGTTCGATCTCAACCTCGGCGGCGGCAAAGGACCTTTAACGGCGGATCGGGGTGCGTTCTTGGTGTGAGGCGATGGTGCGGGAGGACTCCTCTATGCCCCTGGTGCCAAGGCGTCGTTGATCGATGGTGAATGAGGAGTCATGGGTGCGCGCGAGTAACACGGTGGCGTCGGGCGTTCGTAGGCGACGAGGAAGGAGGTGCGTAGGGCTTGATGTGGTCCGGGCTCGAGACTTCGGCGGTGTCCTGATTATCCGATCGTGGACAGACGGTGGTCGCTCGACGGGGATATAATCGAGGAAAACCAAAATCTATTTTGGTTGCAGTCGGAAGAGGGGAGGGTGTAGTTGGAGGCCGCCGGATCCATGGATTGCATCTTCAGATCCGTCGACATCTCTCCTGCCCGAGGAAATTACGCCGAGCAGAACCTCCGATCCAAAAAACAAATGTACAATCAGCCGAAGCCCCAACGCCGCCTCCACCGCCGAGCCTTTCCTCTTCTTCATCTTCGTAGTCGGCTTCCGGATCTGGATTCTCCGATGCCTTGGCCTTTTGTAGTGTCAATAACACCTAACAATGCTTGGATTCAGTCGCTCCTTCAGTTTGATCCTTCTTTCTCATAGATTTCTTCCTTGCTTCGTTGGTTGGGACTTGGGAGATTTGATCTTATGGCTTTTTGATCGAAATCCCCACGGACGGCGCCAAATGTAATGCATCAAATCGGCATCTCGATCGTTCTCCTTGTCGGGCGATCTTCCTGCATAGATTAGAATAGGAAGAGGCGGGGCTCGCTCCCCCGGAGGAGCCTCCGACGCTCAAGTCAGAATTGTCTTGGCTGATCGAGAGTCTCCTAACCCTAGTAGTTCAATAATATTTATAATGAGAATTAGGGTTTGATCATTTCACCTTGCAAATGACGATTATGCCCCTAGACATCATATGAAATTACTTTTGCTCTATCATAACTATACTTTTCTGTCTTCATTTAGTTATTCAATATTATAAAATTTTATATCATGGTTATTTTTTTAAATTTTATATTGAAAAAATATATACTAGTTTATAAATTATAACATATGACACGTATATTGTTGGAATAACTACACTTTTCATATATAAATTAATCAGGTGTATGCCATAATATTTGAGAGAAAATGCTAAAAAATAGTGCAAATATTAATCTCATGTATAATAACTACTTCTATAAGCACTATGTTACTATGATTGTTTGATTTTTTATGATAATATTTTCATGATAATATTAAATATCTATTAGTTTATTTGTAATCATGAGTTAAAATCCCAATACCTTCACTTTTTTTACCAAAAAAAAAATTGTGTTTTGAAAGAGCAACTTGGGCCTAAAGCCCAACAACAAACTAGGCTAGCCCACATTTTCCAAACAAACTACTCCGCAATGAAAAACGCAGGCGTGAAGACATTTTCCGTAAAGGGGTGATTTTGTGTAATTTCGGATATAAAGGGGTGGTTAAGTGAAATTTACGTGTTTGAAGCTCTGTATTGCAACGTAGTGAAAGGGAGTACCAGCCAAACAGCTTATAAATACGGAGCGAAAAGTGAGAGGTCGGGGTCCGAACCTCGAACGGAAAAAATGTTGAGAAGAGCTGCTCGCCTCCTCCTAGATCCGACTCTCACCTCTCGTCATGGAAGCTCTCGGTATGCTCTTCCTTGTTCTTCTGATCATACAGTCGAAATTTGATTTGATTTGATTTTGATTTTATTAGGTATAGTGAAATTGAAAACAAATTTCCCGTTTTAGGTCGGTTGCGATGATTTCCCGCTGCTACGCTAGTGAAAGTGGGAAATCGGCGACACCTGATCAAGAAATCGATCTGTCGAGTGAAGAGAGCAAGAGGAGATTGTTCAATAGGTGATTTTTTTTTTACTCGGAATGTGAAGGATTTTTTTTTTTGGTGATTGGAATTTTTTGAATTTTTTTTTGATTGGCGAGAGTTGTGTTGGATTTGTGGATTTAGAGTCTTGTACAGGAGCAAGCAAAGGGGTTTCCTGGAATTGGATTTGGTATTAGGCAATTGGGTGGAACAGAACATTCGTTCCATGGATGAAACTGGACTCCGGTCCCTCTTCCATGTCCTTGATCAGGTTTGTCGATTTACTGTTAGGGATTGTTACTGCTTTTTGTTCTGTTTGAGTGTGTGCTGTTCAATGTTGCTTCATCGGTGTTCAAATGCAAAGTTGTCGTTCCCTTTGTGCTTTGAGAGAACAACCCTGTCAATGCTAATCTTAATAGGCAGTACCTTACCAATTTTGAGAGTGAATTGGATGAACAGAGACATTTTGTTACATTTCTGCGAGTCTTCAAGTGTTTTAGTCAAATCCGATGGTTGTAAAGAGTACTGACTAACATAAATCAGCGTTTGGTTCACTGTTGCTTTAGTTTTTCATAATGAGTCCACAGATCAGCGTTTAGAAACCTAAAGCTGAAAATCACAATCGCATTTCGCAAAGTTCTGATCCTGATTTATCAATAAGGCCGTAGAACAAATCAAGTTGGGATCCTGATTTATCACCTTTATAAAAAATTGAGGCAAATCATTTTTCTTTGCTTGTTAGCCTATTATTTCTATCAGATTTGATACGACTTGGTCACCTTATCAGGTTTAAGTGATTTATAAGTTCAATGGACAATTGATGCAACGTGAGTTTCCGTCACTTGTTCTCGCACAAAACTCTCAGACCTGAGAGCTTTACACTTCTCAGTTCTCACCTCTTTAGTGTTTGGAATCTCTTGCCATTAATCAGTTTTCTAGCCAATATATGGGATTTCCCTTCACTGGGAGTGGATTGTTGGATGCATAGTGTTTGAATTGAGGGAGTTATTTTGATGGGTTTGCTTCATTGTTTATGATTGCTTGCTCTTGTATGTATTACCATAAGAATGTGCCAATTTTTTTTTTAAAATTTTTTTTTGCTTTAAAATTTTATCTGCTAATCATGTTTCGGGAATTCAGGTAATGGTGGACTGAATAGCCTGCTATACATGATTTTAGGATTGCATTTATGATATTGGCATCCTAATGATAGTTCTCATTCTGGTCGGTAGATGCTTTGATCAAAAGCTGAAATCAGTAAGTTATGTATTTCATTCGTATCACCACAGATTATCTAAGAAAAAATCACCCTAGATGTTACTTTCCGTATGTAAAAAAATGTTTGATTACCCCATGATAATAATTGTAACTCCCCAAATGTCAATGGGGTTGTTGGCCGTCCTCGTAAAGCTCTTTGTGTAGCATTATTTCCTGCCCAAGCTTCATTAGAACCAACAGTTTGTTCATCTTCATGATCTTCGTCCTCATCTGTGCTAGACACACATTGCAAATGTAGCATATCCTTTGGAAGTTTCTGTTCACTCAAGTAGCTGCCAAAACCATAAAGCTAGAACGTTAGCATAATCTTAATGAATTCGTACAACTTGTGAACAATCAAATTAGCTTCAGTGTGCATGTAAATGTAATATCAATATTTCTAGCAGAAAAATCAATGGTAAAAGTGTAAAACCACAGTGAACCATAAAGATAGAGCATCTCTGCAGCAGAAACATCAAACAGCAATGAAAAGATAGCAAATGCTCGAAGGATAGGAGATATCCCATGATGAACCCCATGTCCCCTGACGACAGAAAGCCTATACCAATAAATTCTAAACAGTGTGAGACACGACTGAAGTCACATGATGAATGAAATCTCCCCTGACAATAAAAAACCTATACCAATAAATTCTCAACGGCTAAGAATTAAGATACAAGTGTAGGAGGTGATCGGCCTATGGTGAGACCATTCAAGCACAAATGTAAGAAGATTATCATGAAATTCTTCCCTTAATAATAGGAAATGACTGCTCATCAGTAAAATAAATAGATCAAGCTGTACTGCTATAGGAATGAACTAGATAAGTTCACAAACAAAAGGGAAAAGGGGATCACTAAAGGACAGTGACAACCAGTGTTATACAGATTTTAGTAGAAGGAGAATAGATAGCTGGAAATGGTATCAAGACATCAAAAGCAAGGTGCTTTGGCATAGCTCATATGTTGGATAAAGAAGGAAGCACCTCAAAACCACAATATTGTAACACAGGAGAAACTTAAGCCTGGCACATTTTAGACAAAGATGAACATCTAATCCCCTTCAAGCACTTACATTTTAGCTTCTCTCAAGCTTCGGAGAAAACGTGGTGATTTGCACTTAGGTGAAAAGAAGAAAGGAGTCCTCTGAGAAAAGGAAAGATCTATTTACCCTATATCCTGGATGCATAAGAAAAAAATTTATATTTTGTTTAGACAACAACAACAACCCAGTTTTATCCCGCGTAAGCGGGGTCTAGGGTCAAGATGTATGCACTCTTACCCCGAACTAGTCGGGAGAGTGTTTCCGATAGACCCAGAATAAAAGACAATAGAACCACATAGTATATCTAGATCTCTCACATCACAGCAAAACAGAACATCAGCAAAGTAGAATAATCTCTGCATTGGAATATGTACCTGGCAAAATCACGGGCACCAAAAAACTGCACAGGAACTGATCTGCTTCCATGGTTCTAGTATTAATATGGGATTTCCCTGCACTGGGAGTGGATTGTTGGATGCATAGTGTTTGAATTGAGAGAGTTATTGTGATGGGTTTGCTTCATTGTTTATGATTGCTTGCTCTTGTATGTATTACCATAAGAACGTGCCATTTTTTATTTTTTTTTTTGCTTTAAGTTTTATCTGCTAATCATGTTCCGGGAATTCTGGTAATGGTGGACTGAAAAGCCTGCTATACATGATTTTAGGATTGCATTTATGATATTGGCATCCTAATGATATTTCTCGTTCTGGTCATTATGTCATATTATAGCTTCAGCACAGGTCTTTCTATTTGATCCTAACCCGTCTTTTACCTCTCAATCTTCTTAATCCAAGAGTTTCTCTCTTCCTCTATAAAAACAATGACCTTTTCTATTCTATTTTTCTAAGCCAGTGGGTGGGTTAAAAAACAATATTTATGGACCAAATCAGCAGCCATGTGCCATTAGCTTAACTATTCTTAGATGCCCATCAACTGGAAGGAATATGTTTTAGGTTGGGAGACTTTTTTTGAAATTATTGGAAGTTTGTGGACTAACACAGAATGAGCCATAAAGGTTGG
Source organism: Persicaria maculosa (assembly GCA_963922045.1). Lineage (NCBI taxonomy): Eukaryota > Viridiplantae > Streptophyta > Magnoliopsida > Caryophyllales > Polygonaceae > Persicaria > Persicaria maculosa. Next base: position 20,285,060 of record OY998259.1, on the reverse strand, counting down.
GAACTAATAATTACTTTACTCTTTTTCGAAATATCATTTTGTTGGATAATAGGCTAGTAGCAATACAAAGAAGTAATTATATTTATCATATCCCAATTTGGCTGACTGATATATCTGATGAAAGAAATAGCACGTATTATTTGTTGGATTGATCCAGACAATTGGAGTTTAAACTCAAGGTTTTGGATCTATACCAAAAAATCAAAGATTTGTAACTGATCCAAACTTTAAGTTTATGTTACTTGTATGTTGCCTCACCTGTAATTTCTCGTGATTTTGAGATATCTTTCACTAATGTTTTCATCTCAACCTCTTCTCATTTACAGGAAAACCCGGATTTATGGAAGTGGCTGACTGGGCAGGAGCAAGCTCCTGAGGCAATGCGCTCGAATCCAGTGAGATACACTTCGTTCTAAGTTCAACTTTAAATTTCTCCATCTTTCCAGATTTCATTGACATTCAACTTACTGATGTTACTAAAACCAGGTTTTCACCACCCTTCACGAGAAGGTAATGCAAAACCTGAATGCTCATGCTGCTCCTGAGACGCGCGCAATAGCAGGACAGCCGTGGGTAAGAGGATGGGACGACTTCAAGAGGGGCCGTGACAGTCCTGTCTCGGGCAACCAGTAACGTTGTCTTTCTTCTTCAATTGAATGGAAGCGAAGCTATGTCTCAGATATGATATGATTTAATATGACACGAGGATTGGGATCCTTGTGATTATGATGATTTTAGGTGTGATAAAATAAGTACTATGTTGGCATGTTGCTGATTGATGCGCACACCAGTCGCCAGAATGTTTTTTACACAGCATGTTTCTTACACAGCTGTTTAGTAGTTGTAGACTTGTATGTATGTGGGAATAATGGTTAATGCTTACATATACAGCAAAAACACTCAATTATATATGTATGGTTTTGTCATTGTGATTTGCTTCTGCTGCTCTGCATAAATTATGCATTTTCCAAGGGCAATTTAGGATTGGTGGCCCTACATCAACGTGACAGGTCGGGTAAACGAGTTGCTGGACAGACGAAGCTCGGTGTTATCTGCCTGGTGCAATGGGCGGAATCCAAGCCTTGTACCTGGGTAGAACCAGAAAATTCTTGGACTAGTGCTCAATTGGTGAATGTTGCTTTTTTTACCACCCTAACTAACATATACATCGTTTGAATTTTCGAATGAAGTTTTGTAACCAGAATTTCTAGGATTGTATAAACAAACTATCCATTAGAATTGATTTAGAGAATTTCGTGGAGCCAATGGGTAGAAAATGTCATTGATTGTCTTTACAAGATAAAACAGTACTAGCCTGTCAAACCATTACCTTATTATTTAGGATCTGCTTCATGGAATCAATCTCCATGATTTTTTTTTTGATCAAGTAAAAATTCGCCGCACTGGACAAGCCCGATGGGCCGAGAGGCCGTAGCAATGGCGACGGAAAATCCGTCATACAATAAGATACATACAAAGAAAAAGCAACCTCGCAAAACCGAGAAACAAAGGTGCATTAAAGGCAAACACTAGCACTACCTACGATGAACGAGCATGCAATGAAACCACTCCGACACTAGAAAGTAGAGGCAACACATGGACTCTTGGGGAACTGGTGGAATCCTCAGATAAAAAATACGAATGTAAAAATCGAAGATAAAAAAAATACGACACGAAAATAATACAAACTGTCGTTTTGTGTTTAGGCTAATTCCGATCGTCTCCGGAAGGGTACCTTTGACGGCAAGATGAGTTTCGTCTAATAGCAAGATGAAATTGATGTATTTATGCTCGGACCCTTATTTTCTCGAAAGGTAACTAAAACCTTAAAACCCTGTAGGATTTCATCTAAATACTCATCCATAGCCGGATGGAGCTCTAACTTCTTCCTTCTCTAGCAGAGCAGACGAGCAAAAGCGGCACACCTCCTTCTTCTCCAGTTCTCCCGTGAACGAGCAGAACCAGGGACGGAGAGCCTCGCCGTCTCCGACCGGAACTGCAGAGCTCCATCTCCCGTTTGTCCCGTCGAGCTCCATCCGTCGGCCGTCGGCCGTTGATCCAAGCTGATAGCCATCTTCCTTGTGAACGATACCTGAATTGACTCTGTTCTTTCCGGGCTTCAGATGAGCACATAAGCGGAGCCTTTGAAACGAGTTTAGCGACCGAGTGATAAACCAGCAAGGAGACAACCGGTTCAGTCAACAATGGTGGTTTTGATGTCTACCTCAATTTCCCCTTCAATATCAGTCAAGGCAGCTCAAGTACCCTGTATTTCGTCAACTAAATTCCGCCTTCTCAATGGTAATTTCTCCTCTCCCTAACTGCCTGCGATTGAGTCTATTTTATGCTCTAAAATTATTTGTGTAATCCATTCGAATCAACGAAAACACCCATTTAGTTTCGGTGATTTATCCAATCAGGACTGAACGAGATAAATGGGAAAAACAAGGTGGGTAACGGCATTATCTGTTATTCTGCAAAAGGGCAAGCAAAGCCCCTGCTATCTTCCAAATTTCACAGTAAAAGGGAGAAAAATAGTGGTGTGAAATTGATATTCAGTGAGGGCAAAGATAGGGATGACAGCTTAGGGCTTGTATGTCCGGGTTGTGGGGTTTATATGCAAGATGAAGATCCAAATCATCCTGGGTATTATAAAGAAAAGAAGGTGGATAAGGAAATAGATCTTCTTGACGACGAGGAGGAGGATGAAGAGGAAATTCAGGGTCTAATCCTGGATGAAATTGACGAGGAAGTGGAAGAATTTGTGGATGATGTGGAAGGAAGCGATGGGCAAGAGGAGGGTTTTGAGGATGCTGATGACGATGAGATTGGATGGGACAGTGAGGAATGGGAGGATGAATTTGATGATGATGAAGATGGTGAGAGTATTTCGAAAGAATTGGATGGATTTACCCCTGCTGGTGCTGGTTTCGGCAAGGTTACAGAAGAGTTGTTGGAGGAGTTGGAGAGGAAGAGCAAAAGGCCATCGAAATCGGAGAGGAAGAGGCTTGCTAGGGAGGCCGAGAGAGAAATAGAAGAGGTCACGGTATGTGCAAGGTGCCACTCGTTGAGGAACTATGGACAGGTGAAGAACCAGACTGCGGAGAATCTTATACCAGACTTTGATTTTGAGAGGTTGATCAGTGCCCGGTTGATGAAACATACAGGAAATGCTGATGGGACGGTGGTGGTTATGGTGGTTGATTGTGTTGATTTTGATGGGTCGTTCCCCAAACGAGCAGCCAGGTCTTTGTTCAAGGCATTGGAGGAACGTGAAAATGATTCCAAGCTTAGGAAGAGGATGCCCAAACTTTGCCTTGTTGCTACCAAAATTGATCTCCTCCCGTCCCAAATTTCACCTACGAGGTTAGATAGATGGGTTCGCCATCGTGCAAGGGCCCTTGGGGCACCGAAAATGAGCGCTGTTTATTTGGTTAGTTCAAGGAAGGATTTAGGTGTGAGGAATTTACTGGCTTTCATAAAGGAACAGGCTGGCCCTCGTGGGCATGTGTGGGTTATAGGGGCTCAAAATGCAGGCAAGTCCACTCTGATCAACATCTTCTCGAAGAAAGAAGGGGCCAAAGTTACAAAACTTACTGAAGCAGCTGTTCCTGGGACGACACTTGGGATTCTAAAGGTTGGAGGGGTTTTACCGGCCAAGGCGAAGATGTATGATACTCCTGGCCTTTTGCATTCCTACTTAATGTCTATGAGACTGAACAGGGAAGAGCAAAAGATGGTTGAAATAAGGAAGGAGCTACAACCACGGAGTTACAGAATAAAGGTTTGCTGTTTGATTATCTTTTCCTAGTACATGAAAGTTTTTTGTACTGCAGTTGCTACATTTAACTATATAAACAGAGATTTGGAGAAGGGAAGGGAAGGGAAGAGAAAGGAAAGAGTTTCACTTTCCCATTAAATTCCACCAATTTGCTGGGATGTGAAATCCCATCGGATAGGGTAGTTATTCAAGTTTAAAATCTCTTCCATTCCTCCCAATTGTCCACCCAAACACTCAATTCATTTTCCCTTCTATTCCCTCCCTAAAAATCCCATCATCCAAACGGAGGGTTAGAGAACTTCGCTCTCCCCTCTTGTAACTTGTAAGAGTGGTGGTTATCCATTGTTTTATTTTCATTTAGAGAAATGCATCATTCTATAATATAGAGTATGATTGAAGAATCCAAGTCATTAGAAAATTAGTTCTCTGATTCAACAATTAGCTACTCTATTTAAGTGATGAAAAATAAACCTGAATTAGGGATCATAAAAAACTACTTGGGCTTATTGTTGTTGCTGCCTCAGTGGACTTGCCGTGGGAAGCTTTGATCTTCTGACTTGACCGATTTCTTGAAATCTTTCACTGTGAACTGTTGCAGGTAGGGCAGTCTATTCACATTGGTGGGTTGGTGCGATTGGACCTCACCCAGGCTTCCGTCCAGACAATTTATGTGACGGTTTTCGCGTCTCCTCATGTATCTCTTCATCTAGGAAAGATTGAAAATGCCGATGAAATTTGGGAAAAACATGTTGGCATCAGGTTACAGGTAATCTACTTGCTTACTTTAAAGGGAAACATTAATTCAATCCATTGCATAGATAATGCATCCTTTCCTGATAATTCTTTCGAAGTTTTCCTATATGAGACTAATACTATGTTATTGCGTCTAACTCAGCACTTTCCTGAATATCCTTCTTTGAGATTGATCATGCTTACCCTTCATATTTTCTGTATTCGTTCTAATGCTATCATAATCTTTCCAATGAATTTTCACCTTTCTAGGAGCATAAATGAAATACCTAGATCTTGTCCTCGAGTGTATGTGGATCAGACGCTTTCCTGTGGGGCATTTCCTACCATATATATTGATATTTATTTTGTATTTGATGCATTAGCCGCCCATAAGCAAAGACCGTGCATCTGAGCTAGGGAAGTGGGGGGAGCCAAGGGAATTCAAAGTAACTGGCTCAAGCTGGGACGTAAACAGCGTTGACATTGCCATAGCTGGTCTGGGTTGGTTCTCTCTGGGCCTTAAAGGTCAATCAACATTGAATCTGTGGACATATGATGGGGTTGAAGTGACCCAGCGTGATCCTCTGGTTCTTGACCGGGCACCATTCATTGAGAGGCCTGGATTTTGGCTTCCCCAGGCCATTTCGGATGCTATTGGAAACCAATCCAAGCTAGAAGGTAAAAGGAAAAAGGAGGAGGAGGAAGAAGAAGACAATGAAACACATCTGCAGGTAGTCTGAGACAAGGGAGGAGTGTTTTCGATGAAATGAATTTTTGTAAGATGCCGGCTGTATTGTATCATGTGAAGAGCATGGAGCACCCGTGTTATGAAGCTGGGTTTCCTAATGCAGGAATTGCCGTGATGTTGGAGATGGATTTTTTTGATAGCCAAAGAGTAATTGTTGCATCTGTATATTATAATGCTCAGTTCAGTTTAGCCTCTTGCAAAATTTCCTCAGCAATTCGAGTCCAAGATCTGAAAACAAAACACTTTAAAATTTGTACGTGTAACTAAGTAACTTGATGGAGAAGTTGTTTATGCATATTAATGGAAGAATGCATACAAGGGGTCGGGACATCAAAGTGAAAGAACTAAGAAGCATCTTTTGTAAATTCTACATTTTGACTTGTGTTTCTTCCAGTTTACATAAAACAGACGACAGTGAGTACAGATACAAGAAAAGAGTATTACAACCTTGCTTTATATTAGGGTTGATATGGTACGGTTACTACAAAAAAATGTTGATTACCACGTACCAACCACAAACTGGTGGTACGCAAATTTTCATACCACGTACCAACCACAAGTTGTGGTTACCGCATATGTGGTAACCATGATTTGTGGTTACCATCGATACATTACCATGGTTACCAAGCTTTAATTATGTTTGTATTTTTTTTTTGAAACCCCTTGGCTACCTTTCGGGGGTTAGAAAAGTTATCAAACAAAAAAATATAGTTACAAAAAATAATATGGTTACCATCTTTTAAAAGTTCAAATAAATCAAGTTCACAACCTAAAGTATAAACCAATTCAAACCAACGAAGTTCAAAGTCTTGAAGAAATAAACAAAGTTCAATTCTTCAAACATTCAATTCAAAGTCTTCAAATATTCAAAATGTTCCTATTGTTTCTAATAGAAAAAAGTAGAAATGACCAATTTAGGTCAAAATCAAAACACAAAATATAAATTAAAAACTTAAAACTCAAATGTAATAACAATAAGACATTAAATAAATTTTTTTATATATATATATTCGGTAACCATGGTATTTAGATTTCATTACCATTACCGTACCACCTTCACGTGGTTACCACCACGATGGTTACCATCATGTTGGTTACCACAAGTGTGGTTACCAACATAGTTGGTTTGTGGTTGGTACGTGGTTGGTATGGTAATTTCCGTACCATTTGCCAGCCCTACTTTATACAAAAAGTACAATGGATGAACTAGGTCTCAAGCGCCGCATACGCAGTGTCGCAATTGGCTTTGTCCAGGTATGTGGACTAACTGTGCCGCAAACTTGGAACCTGGTGGGAACGAAACTTTTGACAGTCCAATGTTCTTTGATACCCCATTCTCTATATGATGCCAAAGAGGAAAAAAGATTAAGCTAAAGGCATGAAGGGGATGGAACTTGGAAGCAATAGAAAAGCATTTAAGCACAAAGCTTTTTGAAATTAAGACACATCATGAAACTTGTCAGGTGTAATTCATAGTGCTTTCAGGATCAAAAGACGAAGCATGTGAACTCAATGTCATCAGGCAGCTTATCAACAATGTCATTGTTATCAAAGTTGTCTGCTTTGTTGTGATAGAAGGGACTGACTTCCTGATGTTGGCTGAGCCAATAGTCACGATCATATATGGAAGCTGAATTCGTGGTACTATATATAGATTTTCGTACCGAAAATTTCGTTCTGAATTCGGTCGGAAACTCGAACCAATTCGTTCATAGGAGCGAACCAGAAAAAAATGGAAAAAAGAGATTTGCAGAGAGGACAAATAAACGGTAGGGCTGGAGGAAGAAGATGAAACTACAGTTAGGGCTGGGCACTTGGGCCAAAACAAAAGGTTAGGCCCAATTACATTTAGTATTAAAAAAAAGGTCCAAGTAATTTTTTTACAACTTATCCAGTTATCCCTTTCCCATGTGATAGATCAATTTGACATAAAGTAACCTATCATCTACTTTGAGAGAGATCTGTAAAAGTGGGTCATCTTCTCCCAACTTTATACGGATACCAAATGGCTTTTGGAAAGAAAATGAAGCTTTTGGATGCTCAATCAAGTTGATTGAGCTACCTCTTTCTTGCATTATATATATTAAAATGGTCCAGCTGTTAGTATTTTAATATTTATTTTTAACTACGTTTTCGTTTTCGTACCTCGTTTCGATTCGACTTTCGAACCATGTAACCATGGTCACGATACCATTATGGAGAAAAGTCTTCCACTCTGCACACAACAGCAGGAATGTAGAGTGGGGCATTTGGATTCAATCTCGATCCTCCTCCTTAAACTAAGGCCATCTTATCGGTCTCTTGTGATCTTCCTCGACTTGATTGCTGCTGCAAATACCTGAATGTTGGAGAAGTTCATTTTAATTATCAATCAACACAACCAGTGCTTGAACAAAAAAATCAACATTCAGGACAAGTCATTAACTTGGTATAAAGAATTTCCCTTTCAGACTTTTTAAATATTGAATTCAAAGGGAAACGGATAACAAACCACCAAATTAATGACTGATTCAGGGAAGTTCAGAATAAGTTATCAAAGTGTGACTTTTTAAGTTAATGACTTTTTAAATATTGATTCAAGCCCGGTGGTTTCAAACTTTCAACCTATACTCGGGGTGCAAGATCCCAACGAGGGGTTTCATCCCTCGAAACGTAATATGAGAATCATAATCTCAGGCCGTTACACATTCGCAAAGGAACGGAATATCAATATACCCTAGAGGCGATGTATGAAGAGGAATTGAACCACTACGAGTTAAGTAGGCATCCTAGTCTTCAACAATTGGTTAAAGCGAGCAAACAGGTGCTTGCACTTCCGGTTTCGGATTTATGTATCGTCAAAGAAGAAGGTTCTAAAAGATCACCTAGAGTGAAGAAGTCGAAGAAAAATTAATATTTATTCTTGATCTATTTCAATCGAATCATTAGCTTTAGTTATAGTTTGTTCTTCCATGGGTGTTAAATTGTAATGAAACTATTATTATCAATAAAATATTAGATTTCAATCGATATGTTTTGATGTTGCACAGTAGCGATGATTGTGTAAACTATCGTCGGATATCAATACAAATTGGGAAGGCGATCGAACATAATAACTAAGCTCAATACATTTAAACGAGTTTATAACATAGCATCGGAAAACCTGACCGAGGTTATTCTGTAAGCTCGGTTGACGGAGATGAGGTTCATAAATAATCTCGGAAAAAGTAACCGAGGTTCATCTTTACTGCCTTTTAATCACGTGCATTTACTAACATTTTATCGCATATCTGCAAAATTATTTTTCTATAATTTTAATTAAATTATTTGATAATATCCTAACTACTAAAAGAGATTTGCAATATATATCTTTCATAATCTCTACCGTCTATCTACAATATTTTTTATCTATGAAAAATCAAATATAAAAAAAATCAGATTTCGTTAGAAATGGTAAGAATTGTTAGCATATGGATAAAAATTTATCTACATATATCTTTTCAATCTTATGAATAAGGAAAGAGATTGATACAAATTCATTTATATTTGATTCGGTATGTACATCCAATTAAATTTTACGAACATGGAAAGAGATAAACACAAATAGTTTTATATATACGTTCACAGTTCATCATTATATCCCTAGTAAGTAGAGAACCTATCGTTGTAGGTTTTAACCTAAATTAACAAAGTTGAGTGAAGACGGTGGATGCAAATCATAGAAACCAATCGAAACAGCAATTAGGTGAAAAAGATGTTGATGTAAGTTTTAATTTTATAGCAAGATTCAAATTTTATACCTTAATTTGTATGCCATATTAGTTGACCGACCCTCCAATAATAAAAAAATGTAACATATAATACGTTCGCAATATGTTTTGAGCTTGTGTATTACCCTCGGTTGGATTTACCGAGCTTATGTATTAATCTCAACAAATTTAGCAGAGTCTATGTTGTAATCTCGTAAACGGTTTTTGAGGTTATTCTTGGAATCGATGACGTTGTGTTTTCGTTGTTCCCTTCAGCTTGATAACCACGACGCTTACAATAAGTTTCGACCGCGAATAGTCTGGGAGTGACTTAAACTCGTTGGACGATGAAGACGAAGTGTCTGACGTTACCGAGTATCCGGATTTGAAATACATGTTTAGAGACTGTAAAACTTGGGACTCTAAAGCTGAAGTTGTCAAGGACGCTCGGGATAAAGCCAAAGCAAACAATATGGTGTTAGTCATATCACGCTCTGATCAAAATAATTGTTGGTTGTACTGTGAGAGACATGGCAAGCGTCGGATTCATAAATGTCTTGGTGAGCCAAACATGGTTGTGAAGAAGAGAAAAACGACATCTAGACGATGTTGTTGTATGTTTCGCATTAAATGTCATGAGGTGATGCCTAACCGTTGGAGAATCGAAGTCACGCATGAAGTTCATAACCATCCCCTTGTCAGGTATATGGAGGGAAACCGGTATAACAGTAGGTTGAAATCGGAAGAATACAAGGTTGCAAAGGATTTAATAGCAGGTCACATGAAACAGTCGTTGATACTAGGCCACATTAGGGAAGCATTTAAGGACAAAGTAAGTGTGGTTAAGATAATCAGGAATGCCAATCAGAAGGCGAAGAGAGAAGGCCAGCAGGGAAGAACAGTTGTGCAACAGTTTTTGCACAAAGCGAACATGTTCAATTATTTTGAAAGACATATAGAACGTTTGTTGATGGTGTTGCGAGTGAGTTGTTCTTTGCTCACCCAGAATCGGTTAATTTTTTGAGGTCATTCCCATATGTGCTTGCCATGAATGCGACATATAAGACAAATAAGTAAGTACTTACAACCTATTTAGTTACGTGTGCTCTGCTTTAAATTAATTTAATTTTTTATTTGTTATGTAAATATAGGCACAAAATGCCGCTTTTTGATATCGTTGGACTCACATCAACCAGCTCAAAGACCTTTCCTATTGCATGTGTTTTAATGTCTGATGAGCAGATAAATGCTCATGATCATGAGCTCCAAAACCGAGAGAATTGGATTGAGAAAGGAAGGATCTTACATCAACTAAAGTCTTCTCACTCTTGGAATTGTAGGTGCCTTCTAAAACCTGTGGCATACTCCATGGAACTTTGCCTAGCAGTGTGAATCGAGTTATATATGAAGTCCATTATAATCAAACTATTACTACAACTATTTGGAATTGTAGCTTATTTTTCCCAGTCTCATTGTCTTCTCTTTTTTTCTTGGTTATTAATGACTGTTGGTGCTTCATACACTAATCGATATAGGCATTCGGGCTAGCCTTACATTTTTTTGAGATGTTGTGGCTAGCTAGGTAATGTATGTCGTAGATATGTGGGCTAGCCTTACCTTTATTTGAGAAGTTGTGGCTAGCCAATTTTGTGGCTATGAATAGCGGCGTCGTATTTTGTAAATGTTACAATATGATGCTATTTATGTACATATTTTCATTAAACGACCTATCATTTCGAATAACAAACAAAATGCGATGTTCTATCAACAAAAGCGTGTTGTGTATCCAAATAAAAGACATCGGATTATATATGAAAATAGTAGTGCGTTCATACCTTTAACATCAAATCAGTGTATGGAAACAAATGGCAATATAATTATATACACATCAGTTCATTCATTTAAATCAATGTACAAACATCAGTTTGAACATTAAAATTATATATGAACTGATATATATTTGTCAAAGTAACATCGTTATCTTCCAAATAAATCGATGTGTCATTGCAGCAACAACATCATTTTAATTTGAAAAAACTGATATAAATGCGGGTAACGACATCTTTTGTGTATACAACCCCAATAGTGCATTATTTTAGAACAATATAATATCACATATAATGAACATGAAATTAATACACAGAGAATGAATACTCTAAATGCGATGTCGATAATATGGAAATACATCAGTTATGCCTGTATTTCATGTGGTCGGTTAAATTAAAACAATATAAAATCATAAATTATATATCGGACATAATTATAAACGTGATCACTAAAACAAAAACTGTTGTCTATTATGCCTTAAGACATTACTTATTTTATAAATAAAGATGTAAATGTCACTTTTTTGCTTTAGGGGTTCAAATTAAGAAAAGACATTTGCTTAAAACCGATGTGGAAGTTTGGATCTTTTACTACACGCACAAAGAGATCGGATTTTTTTTTTGAAAGACATCTGTTGACAACGGATGTATAATTGAAGTTTTCTAGTAGTGTGATTGGATTCTCCGATTCTTGAAAGAGATGTTTGATTTGGTAGGGAAGAGGCCAACCATTTTTGTCACCGACAAAGAGTTGGCATTGATGAAAGAATTGGAATCCCAATTTCCAGACAGACCACATATATTGTGCCGACGACATATTCTCAAGGATATTGAGACGAAAGCATTGACGCGTATGCACGCAAAAGGCAAAGCAACCAAATTTGAATGGCAGTGTCAAAGGATATTGACGGCTACTACAGAGGAGCAATATGATGCAGAGAGAGCAAGGTTGCAAGAAGAATGGGGTCGGAGGATCACCCATTTTGACTCGTATAGGACAAACAAGTAAGTGTTATATAAATATTTATGAAAAGTGTTGATCATAATCTTTGTGAATATCAAACCTGATTTATATGTTCCCGTGTCCCACCAGAGCGGAAGCTCATCAACGATTGGACATATGCGAGTTTAATATCAGGCAGACCTATATGACCCTCGTTATTAACCGCTTGGCTCGACAGACTCGCCATAAATCCTTAGAGGTAGTTTGTTTAAACAAAGGGAAAGGAAAGAGAATAATTTCTTTCCACCGAAGGTAAAGGAAAGGAAAAGAATCAAATTCAAATTTCGTTTGGTTAGAACAAAGATGAGAAAGGAAAGCTGTAATTAAGTTGAATTACATGGCACATTTCAAAATCCATCGCCTCCAACTCCATCTCTTCCATTTCCTTCCTCCACCGGCCTCCACTAGATTATTCCTTTATTTTCAATTATTTAAAAATGTAATGATGTTCAATTTTCAATCAACCATTTCCTGGAGTGTTTCAAGGTACATTCAACAGTAGTAAGCGAGGGAAAGAGGAACAAAACTTCAGTTGTTCCTCCATTGTTGAATCATTTGAGTGCATCTGATCAAGCTCCTCTCATGGAGTTTTCTGTCGCATCGTAACAGTCACTTCCCCTCCCTACATTCACACCGCCGTCCCCTTAAAATCCATATGCGATTCCGCCCCCAACAACCTCCGCTGCATCTCTAGCTCTCGCGTCAAAATTGGAGATCTGAAATCGACGGATAGAGGAAGGGGAAATCGTTTTGATTTGCGTATTCGATCTGATCTACAGTTTTCTAATTTGAAGGAGGTTGATCTAGAGCGATTGCCGCCATAGAAATCGACGGAGAGAGATATCTAGGCAGGAGAATGACTAAAATATCTAATGGGGGAGGAGTGATCGAATAGGCTTAATTTTTGGAGGGTAATAAATGGGGTTAATCATTAGAGGTCTGAAAAGTAAAGATTCCTTTGACGATTGTAAACAAACATAATACCTCCGTTTCCTTTCTTGGCCTATTTTTAGGGAAAACAAACAAGCCCTTAGGTTGAGAATAGGTGGAAGTGGCCACTTGAAACAATTACTGGAAGATAAAACATTAAAATATGCATTAATATGTTTCATGTATGCTTAAAAACAACTAATTTGCTCTTTATATAAATTATAAAGTTATAATATTGATTTAGTCATTGAGAGTTACAATCAGAAGTGGAGAAAGCAACATTTTCTAAACTAATTGAGTCATTTAGTCTGTCTCATTCTTATAAGCACACGAGTTTGCATTATAACAAGACCCATCACATATAACTCTACATAATTTATTGAATTTATGCAATACGTGTGAAAACAAATTTCTAAATCACCAACCCTCAACAACAGAAGCCGAGGAAATTTATGAAGCTTGGCTCAAGTCAATGAGGCTATTTCATAACCTCGCTAATATCCACCGAGCTCCCTCATTAACCTCACTCAAAGGGGCCGAGGTTATTTATTTAGCTCGGCTTAAGTCAATGAGGATTTAGACAAGATCTTCAAAACGAGTCATTATATACCTCGCAAAAACTAGACGAGTCTCCATCATACCCTCGCTTTTATGCACCGAGGTTACTTATTCACCTCGTCTAAACCTGCCGAGCTCCTTCATGTACCTCGTTCCTACCTGCCGAGCTCCTTCCTTTGACAGTTTTTTCGAACGCATACCAAAAATCGTCATTCGATAATCATGTAAAGCGAGCGATATACCAATTCGTGTGTCGATCAATTGATATTTTGATTAATTTCATCGATTTTAGGTTGTTTTCAATCAAAACAATTTGTTCGACATATTTAGCTTTCGATTCGAAAAAAGAGAGTTTTGGGCCTTTTTGCAACGTGTTCGAAAAAAATGTAAAGGACTGGTAATTTAGATGAACTTATCTTGACAATATCCATTTGTCCATCTTTGTCTAAAGCCCGCAGGTTGAGTCGCATAGAGAAAGCAAAGATGAAGGCTTAAAAGTGGAACACGTTGAGTAGATGTTTTGTTTTTTGTTTTTTTGGGCCTTCTATCCATTGTATATTTTAGTTTGGGCTTTTTTTTTGAAATGATGGGTTGGTTGTTACCTATAATTATATATACACCTACCCAAATACTATGGGCCCTTAAAAAATATGGGCCCTAGGCCTGCGCCCCTGTTGCCCATGCTCATGGGCCGGACCTGATATATACTTACATTGTAAATCAATGAAATTAAGCTTTTCTCACAAATCTATATTCTCTATAGAAAAAGATAAAGATGAGATGCCTTCAGAAGAATTTCTTCATATGTAACATATTTGGCGTATATAGATGAGATGCACCTTTGTTTTGTCCTTTGGATTTTCCAAAATGGCCCTACCTACCTAACATGTATATAACAAAGAGAAAATTTATGCCGAATGCACAAATTTCCGCTCTAATTTGAGGAGTGTCCTAGTTTTTGTAAAAATTGGTAGAATGTCCATTCCTATTGGGGTAATTTTGGCAGCTAGCACATTATGAAGATCTAATTAGCTAACTAGCACCCAAACAAAATTAATTAGCTAACCTAGCACCCTTCCCAAATAGACTATTAAGGTCAACGGTCAACCTCTTTGACTGGTCAATCGGTCATCGTTGACCGTTGACCGGCCCTTTTGGAAAATAGCCTCAAGCTACATCCAAACTCAAATAATTACCTTTAAATTCAAATTAATTAGAAAAAACAACCTTAAGTTGTCTTCAAATTCAAATTAACTACAAACCTCTCCAAAATAATTTTTTATTTTAAGGTGAATAGAGTGTCTGCATCACCCTGACTAAAAAAAGCATCACTTCTTACATAAAAAATATTACACTTAATTGTTGTTATCTAAACTTATAGTTGAATTAATTATAAAAACTATCTCAAACCATATAAATATAACTTAAATTTATTATTTTAAAAAATTAATTAGATTATTTACATATCATTAAAAGTCAATAAATACTTAAGCTTCTACTCACAATTGATCTATTAAGCGATTTAGTGCGAGCTTTTGAGTAAAACTAGCACAAAAAAGCAGTTAAGCATACATTATATATATATATATATATATAGTTTTAAACCTAAAAATTAGGGTAGTTTGCTATCTATTGAAGAAAAAAGTGTGCATATGTTATTCACCCGACAATGGTTTTTATTTGAGCATTGAATATATTTTGGGATGAAGATAAATTGATTTTTTTATTAAAAAATTAAAGATCTTGTGATATTTTTTGGCCATTTTTTTTCTAAAATTTATTTATTTACAAAATTTATATGGTAAGGTATTTTCTATAACTAATTCAATGATGAATTTAGCTAATAATGACTTAGTGAGAAATTTTTTTATGAGAAGTGGTAGATTTTGAGAATAAAAATTATTTAGGATATTTTTTATAGTTATTTGAATGTAGATTGAGGCTATTTTTAAGACTATTTTTTACATTTTTTATAGTTTAGATTAATAAGCGCAATAAATCCTAAAGGTTGTGCTGTTTTTTATAATTTTCCACATATATGGCATATATAGGGTAGTGTACCAGCTAACGTAGAGACTAGAGAGTTTGTTTTTTCGTCAAATAAAGGACTTAGGTAGCTTGCTACTACTCCCTCCGTTCCAAAAATAAGTGTCGTTTATCTTTTAGTGCACGTTTTTCAATGAGTTAAAAAATCTATAAAATATTATTATTTTAGTTAAATTTTTTATACAATTTTATACTTATTAGTAATAACTATGAAGTTATATAAAAATTTTGATTAAAAAAATAATATTTTATAGAGTTTTTAACGCTTTAAAAAACGTGCCAAAAAGGAAAGTGATAATTATTTTCAAACGGAGGGAGTAACATATGGGTACTGATAGTACTGTGTAGAGTACATATAGCTTGCTAGCTACTCAGTACGGAGTAGTTTGAATCATTTATTACTGACATACCGTGTTGGTTGGGCGAAAGCTAGCAAGCTTGAATCAAGAACAGATAGAGTATTGTTCAAAGTAAAATTACACCAAAAATAATCAACTATCATAAAATTATTGGCTAGCAAATTTTTTCAAAGATGTTTTTCACTTTATTAATTTGTATTTTTCCTCCAAAATAACATGTTATGCATGTAAACCCTGCCTACCTACCTAGTATGCACTAGAGATAGATATTTGTTTTTAATACATGTCAAGTAATGGGTTGGTTGGACAACAAAGAACACCCTCATACGTTATACAAAAACTTATACAATAACGAGTGAAACATTTAACGACAAGAATACATAAAGACAAGAATATATAAAGACAAAAAAAGTGTTTTACCTTAATTATTTAATTTGACGGTGACAACACGTACGCACAAGATTAAGTAAATACTGTACACCTTAGTGGAGTTCAGTATATGTTTGACGATCGAATTAATGACGAGTGAAACATTTAATGTAGCTTGGATATGTATATATAATTGGCCGGGTGGGGAAGAAAAAGCAACACTTCCATATTATAATTTCACATAGCTTTTCGAGGACATCGGCTATGGCTGCACCTAATTATTACGGTCAAGTTCCACGGGACGACGGGATTGATCCAAATGGTTTCGTATCACATGTGTATGCATTTGGACCTATTCAAGATCAAGGATATGGTAAGTTTTCTTTCCTTTCAACCTTCATTTTTAACGTACAAATTAAAACAAATTAATTAACTAAACTAATGGTTTTATTTATTTATTTAATTTCAGCTAGGACATGCACTTTTCATGTCCATACTGACGTCATACAAGCGCAAAATTATATCGACACCAACGGTGCCGAAAATTGGAAGCTCTCGGTCCAACAGTTCATAGATGGTGCTGGCGACGAACTCGTGCTGGCTGGCCACCTCTGGATCGAGAGCTTCCAATTTTCGGCACCGTTGGTCTTGAATCAGCAGGACAATTTGATCTAAACTCGGTAAGTAATTGGCTCAAATTTCTTTTCACTTTCTTTAATATTAACACGGATTATATATATATATATATATATATATATATATATATATATATATATATATATATATATATATATATATATATATATATATATATATATGTCATACTACCAATCTAATTAAATGTGGTAAGCTGGCCTAAAGTTAGCGTCGGTCCACGGTGAAGACCCTTTATTAAAATGTACAACGTATCATACGATCTTTTAATTAATTAATTAATGTTAATTAGCCAACTAATAAAATAGTGGTACTTAATTAGTTTCTGAGTACCCCTTTGTAGTCAATGAAGGACGCATCAGCAGCAATGTTCACTATAATCGGATGGTCGTTAAGATGGCACGTATATGAATAGAGTACATTGACTCTTTGAAATCTCCTTACCATGCTAGTACGTCATATTCATATTGTTGTTTGTCGACCATGAACCATCAAAAGCCAGACTGGCAAATGTACTACTAACATAAACATCAACTAAATATGTGACAAACTCAAACTTTATTGGAAAGACAACGACCGTTCAAAAAGCATTTCAAAAGACCATTGTCACTCCTACTCATCACATAGAAAAACTATGGAAAGATTATGACAAATTTGAAAATTCGGTCAGTCTTATATAGGTACAGTTGTTGAGATATGTGAAGAAACCAAATAAAGTTGGTTTTGTACCAGTTGGACAGTAGCAGTTTTTTCAAAGATGTTCTCCACTTTATGCATTTGTGTTTCTTCTCCAAAATAACATGTCATGTAAATCCAACCTAGCTAGGTTGCACTAGGGATGGACGTTTGTTTAAATCATTTATTATATAGTCAGGTGTTGGTTGGGTGACAACGTTACTCCGAATCATCATGAGTAAGCGGCGTATTCGTAGATCCCACAATGCCACGACGGTTTCCAAACTGAGGCGGTCCTGAGCTAATTTCATGTAGCCGTCATCTCCCCATATTGTTCCCCACGAGTTGCGTATGAGCCAAAAGGGGTTACGATCGATGATGAGCCCTTTTGGCTCATACGTAACTCTTGAAGAACCATATGGGGAGAAGGAGGCTACATGATGCTAGCCCACCTCCCTACAAGTAAAACACCCTCTGCAGTCTCTGCACACACACCTCCCTCACCATACGGATGAAATATTACACTTATCATTTTTGATATGTTTTGTATTAAATTTGTTTGTCACTCTGAAAACGTTTGTTTGAAATGTTAAATCATTTCAAAGATAAGTTAAGTATATAAGTGTGATAAATGGCACAAATTTTCTTAAGTTGTAACATATGCACAACGTACATTTATTTGAAATTTCAATTTATGGCATAAAATGACAAGTTCATATATTTAGAGCAAAGTTAGAGATAAGGATGAATTAGAAGATGTGTATTTTGGGCAAAACTTTAATTTTCCCTACAAGTAAAACACCCTCTGCAGTCTCTGCACACACACCTCCCTTACCATACGGATGAAATAGCACACTTAACATTTTTGTTATGTTTTGTATTAAATTTGTTTGCCACTCTGAAAACGTTTGTTTGAAATGTTGAATCATTTCAAAAATAAGTTAAGTATATAAGTGTGCTAAATGGTACATGTGACATCTACAAATTTTCTTAAGTTGTAACTGTAATAGGGAAAATCCGAGCTTATCCTAAATAACGAATAGAAACGACATCAATTGTTTTGTGGTATCCAAATCAATTCAAACATTAATCACACCTTGACCAGCATTAATGAGGTAACCGTTCCGATTCCTTTAATTAATGCCTTGTCCGTTTCTTTTATGAACTAGTATAAATACGGGAACGAAGTCTTATATGAGGGGAACTGACTTGAGCGTCGGAGGGTTCTACAGGGGAGATAAGCCCCGCCCCCGACCTTGTTCGTTCTTGTTTGCAGGCTTGGGTTCGAGTTGAGAGCATAATCAAGATCGATCAACTATGGTGCAGATTTTCTGCATCACAATTGGCGCCGTCTGTGGGAACTCGATCGAAAAGACATATGATCGGATCTCCCAATCTAAAAAAAATGTCTCATCGTTTTCCACAAATCGACAAAAAAAAACCAGGGAAGAAGGGCGATTGAAGTGTTTTGGATTTGAGGCACCGCAGCAAAGGAAACGGAATCACCGGATGATGCTTGGACGTTTTCCATGGCGGTGACTCCAAACTCGTTTCCGCCGCGGAAGTGCCGCCCGCCGGCACCTATACGGCCGGGCCATACCACCTCGCTTCTCACTCTGCTTCGGAACGCCGCCGCATCACCGGTCAGATCGGCGGCCATCCTTCGCCATCTCTCGATTGAGATGCTATTATGAAACCCTCTCGCACTTGTCTGATTCAACTCCTCTACTCTACCAGACCCCTCGCTACATTTCTCGGTTCCTCTCTAACCAAATCCCATTTCCTTACCACCTCCGGTTGACCCTCAGGCCGCACCAAAGACGCCGTTTCCGTTGCCAAGGGTCTAGCGGTGCACGGGAGTTCTTGCTTGCCAACTTGCCGGAAAGTTGTCGGTGGTGCAGATCCAATCCCAAATTGGTAAGCGAAGAGGGAAGCGGTGTGTGCTGCGAGGCTCACAGTTGCCGGATCTGGGTCGGTGGTGGCCGGATCTGGGTCAGTGGTGATCGGAGAAGAGAGGAGCGAGGGGCGGCTGGTGGTGACTAAGTGGCCGGATCTGAGTAGACGAAGGCAGCGAGAGAGCCTAGGTCGAGAGAGACAGTGACCGAGCCGAGGGTGTCGCTTTGAATTCCCGTGTCGCCGACTCGCCGCTGCCCTCTATAAACCGACGAAGAAGATGCACAGGTTCATTCTTTCCGTAACTGTCGATTATTCATTTAGCCCATTTATCACAATTAATTAATTTTGGCCCAATTAATGTTGAATTTATGGGGCCACTTACCATAATCCATTTACCATAGTTAATTAATTTCGGTAACTGTGGTTCATTCTCTCCATAACTGTGTGTCAAATTATAATGTGCCTTTTAATTTTGGTCTAATTAATGTTGAATTTGGTTTATTTGTTCTAACGGCTGATGTGGTCAAGTATGCCTCTTCATTTCGGCCTTAATGATGGAATCAATGTTGCTTAGAAGTTAGAACTGTTAGACTAATTCTAGACCTTTTCTTCAATTGTGATATATGAATTACCTTTGAATTGGCAATGGTAATATGTGCTTATCATATTTTAATTATTTAAACCTTTGCTATTAGACTTTATGAATTAAAATGTAGATTCTATACGGTTTGTTGACACTGGATTGTTTAAAAGCATTGGTTGAGACATTAGTGATAACATGCACATGAGACCCGATGTTACGAACGACACTGGGGCAAGGAAAATCGCCACTTACGGCCACCGGAAATCGCCACTTACGGCCCCCGGAATTCGCCACGAATGGCCACCGAAAATCGCCACTTACAGCCACCGGAAATCGCCACTTACGGCCCCCGGAATTCGCCACGAATGGCCACCAAAAATCGCCACTTACGGCCACCGGAAATCGCCACTTACGGCCCCCGGCATTCGCCACGAATGGCCACCAAAAATCGCCACTTACGGCCACCGGAAATCGCCACTTACGGCCCCCGGAATTTGCCACGAATGGCCACCGAAAATCGCCACTTACGGCCACCGGAAATCGCCACTTACGGCCCCCGGAATTGCCACGAATGGCCACCGAAAATCGCCACTTACGGCCGCCGAAAATCGCCACTTACGGCCCCCGGAATTCGCCACGAATGGCCAAGCAAATGCCAGTTAAGGCAGAAGATTCGCCACTTATGGCCAAGCAAATGCTAATAAGTCGCCATTTGCAGCCAATGAATCATAACTCTTGCCGGCTTCCCTCATCATTGGTACATGATGAAGAAACCCGAGGGGCAATTGTAATAGGGAAAATCCGAGCTTATCCTAAATAACGAATAGAAACGACATCAATTGTTTTGTGGTATCCAAATCAATTCAAACATTAATCACACCTTGACCAGCATTAATGAGGTAACCGTTCCGATTCCTTTAATTAATGCCTTGTCCGTTTCTTTTATGAACTAGTATAAATACGGGAACGAAGTCTTATATGAGGGGAACTGACTTGAGCGTCGGAGGGTTCTACAGGGGAGATAAGCCCCGCCCCCGACCTTGTTCGTTCTTGTTTGCAGGCTTGGGTTCGAGTTGAGAGCATAATCAAGATCGATCAACTATGGTGCAGATTTTCTGCATCACAGTAACATATGCACAACGTACATTTATTTGAAATTTAAATTTATGGCATAAAATGACAAGTTCATATATTTAGAGCAAAGTTAGAGATAAGGATGAATTAGAAGATGTGTATTTTGGGCAAAACATTAATTCTACAAGTAAAACACCCTCTGCAGTCTCTGCACACACACCTCCCTCACCATATGGATGAAATATTACACTTAACATTTTTGTTATGTTTTGTATTAAATTTGTTTGTCATTCTGAAAACGTTTGTTTGAAATGTTGAATCATTTCAAAAATAAGTTAAGTATATAAGTGTGCTAAATGGTACATGTGACATCAACAAATTTTCTTAAGTTGTAACATATGCACAATGTACATTTATTTGAAATTTAAATTTATGGCATAAAATGACAAGCTCATATATTTAGAGCAAAGTTAGAGATAAGGATGAATTAGAAGATGTGTATTTTGGGAAAAACTTTAATTCTACAAGTAAAACACCCTCTGCAGTCTCTGCACACACACCTCCCTCGCCATATGGATGAAATATTACACTTAACATTTTTGTTATGTTTTGTATTAAATTTGTAATTTGTCACTCTGAACACGTTTGTTTGAAATGTTGAATCATTTCAAAGATAAGTTAAGTATATAAGTGTGCCAAATGGTACAAATTTTCTTAAGTTGTAACATATGCACAACGTACATTTATTTGAAATTTAAATTTATGGCATAAAATGACAAGCTCATATATTTAGAGCAAAGTTAAAGATAAGGATGAATTAGAAGATGTGTATTTCGGGCAAAACTTTTCCCTACAAGTAAAACACCATCTGCAGTCTCTGCACACACACCTCTCTCACCATACGTATGAGCTTAGGTACAATGTCCTGCATGCTTTTTTCATAATGTAAATTTGAACTCACTAATCTAGACACGGAATGTGAATTTGATATCTAATGTGTTTTTATATTTATTTATATGAACTATTATTTAGAAGTATACACTATAGAATGTCGTCCCTCAAATAAAAAGTATTATAAAAAAACATTCAAAATTCATATATGTATTATGCAATTTTGAAAGGTATATCATACTAAAAAGAGAACTAATGAGGGGTTTAAATTATAATCCGGCCACCTTATGTGAATTAATATATACGAGTTAGGTTAATTAAAAGGAGCAAGTTTTCATATAATATAGTAAAAAGAGAATTTATTTATGAAATCCGAAAAATAATCATTCCCGACCACTTCCCAGTTGTGAGTAACGCTATAGCTTGTTTGTTCACTTAGTATGTATATAGTGGTTAATTTAACAAATTAATGGCATATGTAATATAAACCCTAGGTAGCTTGCACTATATCGATCGATCGAACGAACGTATGTTGTGTGCATGAATCATTTAATTTGTTATGTTTGTATTAATTAAATACTCTATTGATTTACTGGTTGGTTTCTCTTTGAATAAGGCGCCCATCCATCCATATATTAAATTTGTTTGTGACAGTGCAATGTCAGGAAGCTTGTTTGGCATATATGTGTATGTATCTTTAATGCTTTCAAGTACGACAACTATCTAGTAGCTAGTATGCACTAGAGATAGATATTTGTTTTTAATACATGTCAGGTAATGGGTTGGTTGGACAACAAATAACACCCTCATACGTTATACAAAAACTTATACAATAACGAGTGAAACATTTAACGATAAGAATACATAAAGACAAGAATATATAAAGACAAAAAAAGTGTTCTACCTTAATTATTTAATTTGACGGTGATAACACGTACGTACAAGATTAAGTAAATACACCTTAGTGGAGTTCAGTATATGTTTGACGATTCGAATTAATGACGAGTGAAACATTTAATGTAGCTTGGAGATGTATATATAATTGGCCGGGTGGGGAAGAAGAAGCAACACTTCCATATTCTAATTTCACATAGCTTTTCGAGGACATCGGCTATGACTGCACCTAATTATTACGGTCAAGTTCCACGGGACGACGGGATTGATCCAAATGGTTTCGTATCACATGTGTATGCATCTGGACCTATTCAAGATCAAGGATATGGTAAGTTTTCTTTCATTTCAACCTTCATTTTTAATGTACAAATTAAAACAAATTAATTAACTAAACTAATGGTTTTATTTATTTATTTAATTTCAGCTAGGACATGCACTTTTCATGTCCATACTGACGTCATACAAGCGCAGAATTATATCGACACCAACGGTGCCGAAAATTGGAAGCTCTCGGTCCAACAGATCATAGATGCAGTGTTTACTTTGGGGAAAAAACAAGTCCCTAGGCCCTGACGGATTTACAGCCGAGTTCTATCAAATCTATTGGGATATTGTAGGCCCTTCAGTTATAAGGGTGGTGAAGAGTTTCTTCATACCTAGTAAAATGCTCTGTCAAGTAAATCATACTTTCATAACTCTCCTTTCTAAAGTGGATAATCCGTGCACAACAAACAATTACAGACCAATTAGTCTATGTTCAACAATCTACAAAGTGATCTCAAAAATACTAACGGAAAGATTGAAGAAGGTCATGTGTAAGCTTATTCACCCACTTCAAGGGGGGTTTGTGGCAGATAGGGCGATCCAGGATAATGTGTTGATAGCACGTGAAATTTTCCATTCCTTTAAAACCCGAAGGGGCGAGGAGGGATGGATGACAATAAAATTGGACATGGAAAATGCCTATGATCGCGTAAATTGGGATTTCTCCTTTGAGATAATGAAGAGATTTGGTTTCCATCCTACCTTTATAAGTTGGGTAAAGGAATGCATTTCTACGGCATCTTTCTCTATTTTAGTAAATAACTCTCCAACTTTGGTGTTTTGCCCATCAAGGGGTATTCGTCAAGGGGATCCTATCTCCCCGTTTCTGTTTATCATTGGTGTTGAGGCTCTAGGTAGAAAATTGCATCAGGAATCTTTGTTGGCTACAAATAAGATAGGATTCAAATTTGGCCGTGGGGGCTCGAACGTGTCATTTCTAGCATTTGCGGATGATTTTTTTTTTTTTCAAAAGCTACTCTTGAAGCAAGCCAAAAAATAAAGGATATTATTGAACAGTATTGCCAACTATCGGGTCAAAAAATTAACTTTCACAAATCTTCTTTCCAAACTACGAGGGGTGTCCCAGGGGCCAGAATCCAATTGTTACAAAACTCTCTTCAAACTTCCCATACTAGGGATATGGAAAAATATCTTGGGTGCCCTATTATCAGTGGAAGAGTAAATAAGGATACGTTTGAAGAAATTATTTGTAAAACGAAATACCAATTATCTAAGGGGAGGGCAAATTCCCTTTCCCAGCAGGGTAGGCCCGTTCTCATTAATTCCAATTTGTCAGCGAAACCCTTGTTCACAATGCAAAGTTTCATGTTACCCTCATCGGTTCACAAAAAACTAGATCAGATTAATCGATCATTTTTTTGGAATAAGGACCTCCAATTTAAACCGCTAATTAGTTGGGACAGAATCTGCAAGCCTAAGTGTAAAGAGGGTTTAGACATTAGAAAATCTCAAACTATGAATAAAGCACTTCAGATGAAACTCCTATGGAAAACACTTGCAGAGCCAGATAATTTCTGGGTTAAAATTATAAAACACAAATATTTAAATAATTCGGACATTTTAAATTATCAATAGGTTAAGAACTCCTCTTAGCAATGGAGAAACGCCTCCTCCCTAATAAAGAAGTTCAAGACAGGTTTGGTCTGGTCGATAGGAAATGGAGAAACGGTGAAGTTTTGGACTGATAGATGGGTATCCCATTCTCCTTTGGCTCAGCTGTATGGTGATCGTCTGAGCATGGATTATAGTCTAACAGTTAGTGATTTTATTATTGATGGAGGCTAGAATAGGGATAAGCTTTCCTCTGTCCTCGACCAAACTATGGTCCAAATAATTCTGGATATGCCTCTTCCGTCTAACCCTATGCCGGATAGGCTTTACTGGTGGCCAGATAAGCATGGGTGGTTCTCGACTGAAAGTGCTGTCAAACTCCTCTCTAATCAGGACTCGTTTTTGGACGATCCGTGTAGCTGGGTCGGGAAGATGGACACTTTACCAAAAATAAATTTTTTTTTATGGAAAATAGCTCAAAATGGATTACCCACGAAAGAGAGATTGAGCAAAAGGGGAGTCCCGATTCCAGATCAATGTGTCTTTTGCAATAATTCCACGGAAGAGGAGTTGCATCTTTTTGTAGAATGCGGCCTCTTTGTTAGAAACTCTATTTTAAAAGTAAATAATTTTTCAACATTAGTTACTCGAAGGCAGGATCTAAAATGGTGTGGCAAAACAATCGTAGGAATTAGCTAGGTGACCTCCTGAATAAACAAGAAAAAGTGGAGTTGGCGCTAAAATGGTGGACTACATGGTTTTTCAGAAACCAACTCTCATTTGGCAAGATGGATAAACCTTCAAACTGGGAAATACAGAATTTTCTAGATCATGTTAGAGAAAATTGGAATAGAGTTTTGTGTGATGACGCTTCGGATGATAGGATGGCACCAAATCGGTTGGGTACATAATAAGAGACTGGGAAGGAAAGGTAGTGAAAGTAGGGGCCAAGCAGTTGGTTCGACTATCGCCCCTGTTATCTAAAGCAATGGCACTAAGAGAAGGAATAGCTTTCGCTAGACAGATCAATCACGAAAACATAGTCATAGAAGGAGACTCTCGTATCATTATTGACCATCTAAATGCAAAAAGCCCTTGCCCGTGGGAAATCGAACTACTAATGGGTGATATTAAAAGACATATTTGGGAATTCCAGAATGTTATTTTTTCGCATGTGCCCCGTGAGGGTAACAGGTCGGCTGACTGCAAGGTTGCACACCTTGACCGCCTTGTTGATGAGGTGGCCCTTTTATCTCACTCAGATCTGATAGATCTCATCCGTCAGGGTACTCGGAAGCAGAAAACAAGCAAATAAACGGAAAAGCTAGCGATCAGGGTACTCGGAAGCAAGGGTGTCCAATTCTTCTTGCACGGTAAGATACCAACACCAATTATTAGACATACAATTATACGTACATTATATTTCTGCTGTTACATTGTCCATATATTCCAGGATTGCTTTTGTATGCTAGCTACCCTTCCAGGTTTTGCTAATGCAAGAAACTGACATTTCTTTGGTTTCAACATAGAAAGTGTCGCCCCAGTCAGGGTGGCTCACTGGTGGGGAGCAAGGGGATATGTCAGGAGGTTTCGGGTTCGATCCCTACCTCCGCCCCTTTCCTTGGATTAAAATCCAAGGTTTGCCTTGCTCCTTTCCAGCGGGTCGAGCCGGTCGGCGCAAGCCGGTTTTACCTGGTGTGTGGCTCTTGCCGGCTGGGTCACATGCCCGGGGTTTGCCACCAAAGGTGGGTTCCTCGTTATCAAAAAAAAAAACATAGAAAGGGTGACGGGGAGTCAAATGTAAATATGCAGGCGTAACGTTAGAAAATATTAAGATAACATCAAATCTTTTATTTTGATCAAGTTGTTTATCTCATATCTTTTATGTATATCGGAGATCCTTAATCTCCAAGCATTGTAACCTTATATATACCAGGGCTGTTCTTATAATGTTAGAGGCCCGGGGCGAAATCAGATTAAGGGCCCCTATTGAAATGGATTTTTTTTTTAAAAATCTCATAATAATTTTTTTTTTGGTGAGCAATCTAATAATAATATATACATAACATCAAAACAAATATTTAGATCAACTACAACTTTAAACATATACTAGTCTTATTACCCGCGCATTTCGCGGCTTTTAATTAATAAATTATATATATTTTTATTATATTTTTTTTTATCTTATTTGTTACTAATAAATATGAGATTGTAATTTTTTTTGATATTTTATACTCCGTATTATTTTTAAAGCATACAATATGAAATTTTAGGCCTGATAACATGAATTAAAAAACAAACTTCTCTTGTGCATTATTTATATTTTTATTAGATATGATTTAGTACAAATATATTCAAAATTCATCATATTAATAAATTTTAAATTAATGATAATAAAAAATAATAAGTTTGAAATTAGATATGAAAATTTATTAATTTGATATATTAATATCGTTATATGCTAAAAGATTTGATATAGAGGAATATATAAAATAAAATAAAATGTCAGATTTTGTCAGCAATTAGTATATAATAAAGAATTTGAAAAAAAAAAGTTTTATCTTCAACGCTTTCTTTATAATCAATATCAATATATTTTTAACTTTTTGTATAAAATTAATATTCTTGTAAAATTAATCTTATAAAGTGTAATTGATCATTTAAAAAATCCATATTTCAATGAAGAAACCACGTACCAATCAATTTGCCAATTTGGATATAAGCTAAATTAATAATTGTAAATTTATAGTTCATAATTAAAAAAATCTCCACATTTCATGATGCCAACAACCAACGGATTTGGATATAAGCTAAATAATTCATCCAATCGGTTTTTATTTAAGAAACCATTAACATATTTGCATTTAAGTTAAAAAAAGGCTAAAAAGCGTATACATGTTTAATCAATATGGCTTGATAAGATAATTAAAATGCGTATAAAAATGGTTTGATAAGATTTTATTATTTCATAGATAATTAATTAAACATTACTCCGTATTATATGACTAAAGACAAAATAACTCAATATAAAATATTTATAAAATGATTCTAGTTAAAATGATAGATTTTGTAACCACCTAAGATATGATGTTGAATAGATGGGTTATTAAATTTAATCTTCAACTAAAATAGACACGTAGGATGAAACGTGGATAAATAGATGGGGTTATCGTTTAACATGGCTTAAATTGATTGGACATTCATTAATTGACGTGTCAAATAAACCCGATCAGAATGCACAAGAAAAAGACACGTAAGCGAATTGCGCCAGAGTCCGCCACATAGGATTTCAACGCCTCTGTTTTAGTATTATACAAGTATGATTCCCGCGCCATGTCGCGTTTTTTTTAAACTAAAATATTATATATAAAAATATTATACAATATTAATAAGTGTTCAGATAAAAATCATAAAAAAATTATAACAAATGTATCTTACAATTGTCTCAGAAAATTGTTTTTAAAAAATCTTATGTAAAGTATAATACATAAATATAGATATTTTAAATTACTCAGTAATAATAATATCAATATCATTATAACATTGTTTAAATGTGATGTGTCATAATCAATAGTTAGTAAATAAATTTGAATTAATCCCAATTGTTATATTAGATTGAATTAAATGTTTTGAATTAAACCCAATAGTTTATAAAATTAAAGAAAACAGAGAATTAAAGGAAAAAAAAAAGAAAAAATGAGAATTAAAGAAATGAAAAAAAAATGATTGGTCAAGAGTCCTAAAATGCCTCTGATATTAACACGTCATCCTAAACTCTTCTAAATTAAGAGTTTATATAGATATAGATATAGATATAGATGGTTATATTAGATTGAATTCAATGTTTTGAATTAAACTAAATAGTTTGTAAAATTAAAGGAAAAAGAAGAAAAAATGAGAATTAAAGAAAAATGGCAAAAATATATGATTGGTAAAGACTCCTAAAATGCCTCTAATATTGACATATCATCCTAAACTCTTCTAATTTAAGAGTTTACTAGCATAGTACCCGTGCGTTACGCACGGGATTTGTAAAGTATTTTATATTTTATAGAAGATATTACCATAATTTATTTACATTATATATTAGATGTATTCAAGGAGGGTAAGAATCCCGTAGAGTTGAATTCCGTGGAGTTGGTAGGATTACCCCATAAGAATCTATCAACCCTAAAAAATAAATTAAAAAATGGCTAGACTAATTTAAATCTAAATCCTTTATTTAAAATCGAGTGGTTAGGATTTATCCAACTTCACATGGAGTTATTTTACCAACTCCGTGAGATCCAAAGTGATTCGGGGATGTATTTATAAATACAAACACTTGAGTAGTAATTGGTTATCAAATTTTATATTGTGCTTAAAATGCTATACTTTTTAAATAAAATATCTTATAAATTGTGTCAATCAAACAACCACTATTGTGTAAATTTTTTAATTACATTATCTAAACATAATTTACTATGTATTTAATTTAAAGTTTACATTATTTTAAAAATTGTAAAAATTGTTAACCAAACACTATTCAAGTTTGAGGGACCCATAATAAATTAAACTATAAATTTAGTGAATTGAGATTAAATAAATTTATTATTAAGTAGATAAAAGTGATTTGACTTATTAACTTATTCCCTTAAGATATGACATATGTTAGGGAAAAAATTAAAATAAATACGATTAAATAATCATAAATATTATACATTTCAAAATTGACCAAATTTAAAATATGTCAAACCAAATTTCTATTATAAGTTTGATGTGTTCATGAATAGCCTATCTCAAATATATTAGCAGGGACAAAAATGTCATAATAGCACATTTACTTAATTCACTTATCAAAATGAACATTTAGAAAAATAACCTATCTCAAATGGACATTTATCAAATTTTACCATTTTGAATGGGTTGTTATTTTTTTTTAAATCGATTAGGTTATCAATTATATCATATTTATGATAGTTAAATGATAAACGATGTTTCTTACAGTAAACTGGGGAAACAAAGCCCCTTAAAAGCGGAAGCCCTCGCCCTAAAACTGGGAATCCAAAATGCTATCCAATTAAGTATCGACAAAATTCACATCGAAGGAGATTCTAGTATAATTATTAATCACTTACTTGAAACATCGAAATGTCCTTGGGAGATCAAACTGATTATGTCAGATGTTAAAAGCCTTTTATCGACTTTGAAAGAAGTTTCTTTCTTTCATATTCCCCGTTTGGGCAATAGAGTGGCGGATAAGGTTGCACACCTTTGCCACTCTGCCCGGGGAGTCGATATTCACAACAATCTTGGTCTTTTAGACCTCATCCATAAGGATGCTGTCGGGTAGAGCTCGCTCTCCCGAATTCTTTCCTAATCAAAAAAATAAATAAATAAATAAACGATGTTTCTAATTTTATATTACCAAGGACATAAGTTAAATAACGTTAATTTGAAACGATTTTGCCAAATTGAGCTATTTAAAATTGATTTTCTTTGTTATGCATTTAGTGATGGAGAAATCTTTACTAGTTAAGGTTTTTAGCTTATATCAGCAGATTTTAATACTTTAGTGATAACATCAATCATGTCCCAATACAAAGAAGCAAAATAATCAAAATCAGTTTGATAATTAGAGAGAAAGCGCATTAGAACAAACCTCTATACCTACATGCATCCGCACATGATGGTTTTGAATGAACATGCACATCTATTCACATCTATATAAATATATTGTACAACTTAATATTTGAAACTACGAAAAGAAACTAAATGTATGTTTTTTAAGATACTTTAAGAACGAATTTGCTTGTAAATTTGAAAATTTAATTTTTCTATAACTTTCAATATAATATATTTTGTTATAAATCCCAACTGGAGGTGTTTGAGAAATGAAGAAATAGGAAAATAGTCAAGTTGGAAATTTATTAACAAAATCCATATTAAAAAAAAAAACTGATAACGTTCTATGAAATCAAGGGCCAAAGTTTTAAGCCTCTCAAAGTAGATCGGTAAATTATTAAATATTTAAGTTAAAAGGATAATTATCAAGTTATTGACTAAAAAAATAAAAGTTTCAACAAAAAATGCAACTTTGTTCAAATTCAAATGTGTAAGTATAATTATTGCTATTTAATTAAGTTTTTAATCTGATTTTTTTCCAGTTTAGGTATTTATAAAATACTATTTACATTTATGTAGTGAAAGTTACACAAAAATTCTTTTAAAAACTTATGCAACAATAAAGAAATTATTTTTTTGTACTGGAAAACAGTTATTTCATTTCGAATAAACTTATAATCAGGTATAGTGAAAATATTTGGTTTTGTTGTACGCATATTTAGTTTGGCTTCAACATCTTATTATAAATCAACACATTATGTCAAATAAAATCAGCAATCAATGATTCCATGATTAAAATGATTAGTTTTATCATCTACAGTC
Organism: Persicaria maculosa; assembly: GCA_963922045.1. Taxonomy (NCBI): domain Eukaryota; kingdom Viridiplantae; phylum Streptophyta; class Magnoliopsida; order Caryophyllales; family Polygonaceae; genus Persicaria; species Persicaria maculosa. The sequence goes on along the minus strand of OY998259.1, from coordinate 20,253,991 downwards.
ATTAGGTCCTGATTTATTTCATGAAGTATCAAATGAAATAAATAATATATTGAACAAAATGATTGAAATACTAATTTAAAATTATTATATATATTTAAGTATGAAACTCTTGTAAATAAAGTAAAACAAACTACATTAAAATATAAGATCAAAATATTGTATTAGCATTGGTAACCAAATTTTGAAAAATATCCATAAACTATTAGAAAAACATCTTCAATGGATTTAGATAAACATTGATAACCCTTCTCGGTTGAATATCAATTATTGACAATTTTAAAATTGAGTAGAGAACCCATATAAAATCTGATATATTTGAATAACAAATTTTTATTTAAACTACAATATTGGAGTAATTAATAATTAAGCTAATTGCTTATTTAAGATGGGTCCAAGAGACATAAAAATTCGCCACATGAGATTTTTAGGTCTATAATTAAGGAGAGTTTGCCAAGTGGCATCATTAACATCTGTTTTAGTATTATATTAGATATTATATATTAGATATTGATATATTGATATTGATTGATTACTTTAGAGTAGAAGCACACTTTAAAAACAAAATTTGGGCGCAGAAACTCTTTTGTTTAACCAAAAAAATCAAAAAGCTAAAATCAACAATGTCAATGTAGTTCAAAAATCCAAGCACATCAACTTGATCCAACAAAGAAAAATACAATTTGATTAGAACTAAAAAAAATTATAATTCCTAGTTCATGATTCCTACTGAAGCATCAAGTACGAATGAAAAAAAATTGAAAATCTGTCAGCTAACAACAATTTTTACAAAAAGAATACAACACCACAATTAATAGAATCAATAGAAAACTAAAACATTTACATACCTTTTCAACAAGAACCCAGATTTGCTACCACCCAATTGGTTTTAATTTTCCAAAAAATCAAATGACTTAGATTTTAAGTTTGGAAAATTTTTCCAACTGTGCAATTGAGTGTTTGGATAATAGAGTAGGAAATTGATAGAAAACTAGTATGAATCCCGCGCCATTGCGCGAATTTTTATAAGTAAAATCTTACTAATATATAAATTAATATTATAAATTATTATAAAAGTTCAGATAACTAAATATTTTGAATTAAAATCATGGGTTGAGAAAACAATTAAAGTAGTATATATATAGATATTACTAATATTAATTTTATGTTTTCTTATTATTAATTTTATGTTTTGAATTAATCCCATTGTTTTTTTAGAAAAAACTACAAAAATTATAATTTAGGCTAAGATCAATGTTTTGAATTAAGCCCAATAGTTAGTAAAATTAAATCAAAAAGAGAATTAAATAAAAAAGAAGAAAAAAATTAGAATTAAAGAAAATCAAAGAAAAATGGCAAAAAAATGATTGGTCAAGACTCCTAAAATTGACACACCATCCTAAACTCTTCTAAATTAAGAGTTTATATAAAATAGATAATTAGTAAAATTAAATCAAAAAGAGAATTAAAGAAAAAAGAAGAAAAAAATTAGAATTAAAGAAAATCAAAGAAAAATGGCCAAAAAGATGATGGATCAAAACTCCTAAAATTCTTCTAACATTGACACATCATCCTAAACTTTTCTAAATTAAGCGTTTATATAGATAAATTTAAATTAGCCATTTTGTACACAATCAACGTCTGTGGGATTTCTTGAAAAACCACGCATGCTTATGAAATTACGCCAAAAAGAAAAAAAAACAAAAACAAAACGACGTTGTTTTACGTTTAGCCCTAAAATTTCTCTTCTCTAGCAGAGCAGACGAGCAAAAGCGGCGCACCTCCTTCCTCTCCAGTTCTCCCGTGAACGCCCAGAGCCAGGGACGGAGAGCCTCGCCGTCTCAGACCGGAACTGCAGAGCTCCATCTCCCGTTTGTCCTGTCGAGCTCCACCCGTTGGCCGTCGACCGTCGTCTACGACTCCACTCGTCCGTCCCCGACTCTGATTGAATCGCCGACACAATCTCCCAGGGCTGCAAGCCTGCAAGGCCGAGGTAACTTCTCTCACCCTTCCTCCAATCTTCACTGTGGTTGTCAATTTCCCAACAGAGATTTAAATATAGGTATTTTGATGGAATCTCCAAAGCTTATTGTGCTTGAGTGATCAGAGACGATTTATGACTAAAAATAATGGTTTCAACTTTTTAATTTAAACCTTTTGACAGATGATGTGTAATCTGATTTTCGAATTGACAAGGCAAGCTATTGAAATAAAATTAGAGATTATTGCTTGAGGCGAACCGATTTGTATTTTTTTTTGTATCTTGTCTTTTTAGATTTTTTTTATCAACCAGAAAGTTTTGAATCACATAATAGTAGACAGTTCGAACTCTAGAGATTTCTAGAGTTCGCTTTAACTTAGCAGTGGACGGAGGACCCATCTAGAAATCTCCAGGTCCCGCCTTTGTTCTTTGGGTGTTTTTCTTTTGATTAAAAAAAATTGTTTTCTTTTCAATTCCCATTTTCCAAAACCCTAAAAGCGAGTTAGGCGACGGCAGAATCCAAAGAACTGAAAGTCTGAAACTGCTCAGCGAAAGTACGATTCTTTGGCGGTCCGGCGAGGCGGCGACTCAATTCTCTTTTCAGGGTCTGTGTAAGTACGATTGAACCATGTCTGCCTGTCTGCCTGTCTTCTCTCTCCGGCTTCCTACTCTGCGACTGTCAATCTCTTATCGAACACACGAAACCTAATCTATTGTCAAACGAATTTATCTCCAGATTCGGCCTCTGGCTGTGATTTATAGCAGGAAGCCAAATTAGCTAATCGCATGTGACTTTGCAGCTTTGAAATCGACAAGTACACTAGAAACATTTGAGGTTTCAGTTTACTTGCTTGAGTTGGGGGAATTGAACAATGCAAGGCGCTAAGGAGCAGATTGTTGACGTGAGGTCGGTTGTTGAGTCCATATCCGCAGATGACGATGACGTTCCTGTTTACCAAGTCGAGAGCCTTTGCATGCGGTGTGGTGAAAATGTATCTCCTTTTCTTCCTTTCTCTCTCACTGTTCTTTGGAATTTGTTTTGTTTGTCCATTTTCCTGGTTTCCTGCACTTGTACAGTAATAGCGTTTGTGACGATCGATCGATTTTTGCTTAATTTGTAGGAAGAGAGGACAATATTATGTAATTGTCCATGTTGGGACCTTGGATTGATGAATGGAAGGTCTCCGACTCAAATGCAGTGCTAATTGAAGTTGTTATTTTATTTGCAGGGCACTACAAGGCTTATGCTTACTCTGATCCCCCATTTCAGGAAGGTGTGTATACTTATTGAACTAATTCCATGTGGGACGACTTAGCAATTATTTTTCTTGAGTTCATAATTCATGGAAAATTATTTGAGGTTGTTGGGAAAAAATTGGGCCTTCCTGATTGTGCTGTGTTTCTTTCATGACCTTGCATTCAGCCTGCCCTTGTTTATGGTGATTCTTAGTCTAAATATATGTTTAACATATGTCTGCTTTGCAGATTCTATTGTCAGCTTTTGAATGCCCACATTGTTGTGAAAGGTACAGAATTCCGGTTATTGAACTATTTACATTTTTCAGTATATAAATGAGGTATAGACTATAGTTTGACAATCTTCCTCCCACAGGAACAATGAAGTACAATTTGCTGGGGAGATACAACCGCGTGGATGTTCGTACACATTAAATGTCCAAGCCGGAGATTTCAAGGTTTGATTACCTCCTTGGTTATGTATATGTGTTTCAAGCTTAACTTAGTGATCTTTCTTCCGAATATTGGAGGTCACATAGAATTGAGAGTTCCCTAGGGAAATAGCAGTGTTGCCTTTTCTTAATTGGTGTATTGTTATTTATTGTATTTTTCTATTCAATGCATTGTTGCACAAGGTGATTACCTTTTTTTTCTTGGAATGCTTACATGGTATCTACCATCTAATTCTTGTTACAGAATGACATGTTGAGATTGAGTTGAAAGTTTCATTTTCTCATTTTATTATAGCAATACGTTTTATTAGTCAAGGTAATTCATGGTGGATGTCAAATCCAGTACTTAAGTGTCACTCAAGTCACGGGGACACATCTTGTTGCTCTGAAGAAAAACAATTTTTCTGTGTCACTTGTTTCTTTAGTTTATAATTCTATGTTAATTTATTATCCATCTTTGTACTGTATAGTATGATCCTTTTTTTTTTTTTTTTTTTTGTAAAATGTTGATGGAATCCTTTGTTGATACAGATGTTGAATCGACAAGTTGTGAAATCTGAGTTTGCAACTATTAAGGTAATTATAATTCACGTTAATCACCAATAAAAATTCGGTTAAATCCTTCCATCTCTTTATGTGAGAAATTATATTTCATGGAGCTTCATCATTAAGGATTGGTCTTGAAGAAGATAAAGTTTTACATGCTATAGGGCAATATTTCATCCTAACTGTGTTATTGGCTGTTTGAAATACAGATTTTCTTTTATCTTTCTCATTTTGAAATGTCTAATGCAGTGTTATCTAGTCTCGCTACAACATTATTCTTATTATGTAAGACTTGCTCATATGAGTTTATTTTCAATGCTTAACATCACCAAAATTAAAACTTCTCACTTGCTCTGTCTCTTAAGGAAAGTATCATTACCAGAGCTTTGAAGATAAGAGTGCTTGCATTTACAAATTTAGTTTTTGTTTGCAGATTCCTGAATTGGATTTTGAGATACCTCCAGAGGCTCAGCGCGGTAGTCTATCTACTGTAAGTAATATATTTCCTGCTTTGAATGTCAAACTTGCAATTTCAAATTTAGCTGCATGAACTCCTCTCCGCCTAGAACTCTGTCATAGCTCAATTTATTCACAATCAAATGCCCTAAGATATGTGCAGCATAGCAACTCAAAGCCAACATTTTAGGTCTTCTCTTCCCCCCTATGGTCTTGTAACCACTGACTCTTAGTGTTTATTTCGTTTCCTTGATTAATTGTGAATTGAAATTCTAATTGTATGTTCAGTATTTGGTTGTTCACGTTGCATTTTCTGCAACTTTTTATTGCATGTTCTTTTCCCCTATCATTTGCAATCTAAGTTGTGGTAGCTACCTGCATAACGCATAATTGATTTTTAGTACCTCTACTCTCACTTGATCTGGCAATAAGGTAGTTGATGAGCGACTGTACCAATGATAAGATAAAAATGTAAAAAAGATGGTTGATAATCTTTTGGCTGTGTCAAACACACTTTGACGATAAGTGAGTGGTGTGTTCAACTACTTTGGACTTTGAAGTGTACTTGGTTTTTATGCGATGTTTATTAATTGGTTGAATACTTGAATATCTTATGTGAGATATAGTGTTTGTTGTGATGCCTTTTACTTTCTCACATGTTAATCTCTATTTTAAATTGTTAGGGTTTTTATGCGATGTTTATTAATTGGTTGAATACTTGAATATCTTATGTGAGTTATAGTGTTTGTTTTGATGCCTTTTACTTTCTCACATGTGAATCTCTATTTTAAATTGTTAGGTAGAAGGAATTTTGACACGAGCAGCAAATGAGTTGCAGGCATTGCAAGAAGAACGCCGGGTACGGTGTTTGTCGTTACTATTTGACTCTTAACTTGTCAGCATTTGTTTTTCTAATAGATTGATCCTTACAGAAAGTGGATCCTCGAACTGCCGAAGCCATAGATCATTGTATTTCAAAATTGACGGCTTGTGCTACAGCAGAATCATCGTTTACCTTAATCCTGGATGATCCTGCTGGCAATAGCTTTGTTGAGAACCCGTAAGATTGATACCCTACTGTTATGAAATAGAAAATGTTGTTTTCTGCTCAATTGAGAGAAGTTAATTTATTTGGTGCAGGTTTGCTCCAGCTACTGATCCATCACTAATTATCAAGTTCTATGAACGAACTCCTGAACAGCAAGCGGCACTAGGTTATGTAGCAGATTCAGGACAGTCTGTGGAAGCCGAAGAACCCACAGTAAGAGCTGTCGACAATTCTGATATTGAATTTAGGGGAGAACCCCATGGATCAATTGGAGCTAGAGCTGGGCATAGGGCCATCGCTCAATCTAATAATGCAGAGATGGCTGACGCTTTGTTTCGTTATTCAGCACCAGAAGAGGTGATGTATTTCTTCCTCAAGGGAAACTGATGACAGCCGTAAAATCTGAGTTTGTCCTTCATATGCTGTTTCTCTCTTTTGATAGGTGATGACTTTCCCGTCCACATGTGGTGCTTGTGCAAGCAAGTGTGAAACCCGTATGTACGTCACACGTATCCTTTTGTGCATCCCTTCCCTTTTCTTGGAAAATATCATATATTTTGCATTTTTTAATGTACTAGGTTCATATATGTAGAGCAGTAGTTAGTAGTCTTAAGAATTTTTCCCTACAAGTAATATATGGCAATGGAAAGGTGTTAGTAGAGCACACTTCAGTAGATATATATGGTGGCAAATAATTTTACTTTTTCACAATGGTTTTGGTTTTCTTGACTATTGAAATGTGGACAAGGTTATTTGGCTAGTTTTACACACTTTTGAATTAAATTTCAAGGTTAGATTGAACCAAATTTAATTGTTAGCAGTACAAAAGATGCATTATCTTTTTGGTTAACTTCATTTTGTGCTCTTTGTACTCTTTCCTTGTTGGTCTTGATATCAAGATGCTTTAAATATTTTCAGTGCGATTGCACAGAAACTTGTTAAAAACAACCAATCTGATGACATTCATTCATGCACTATAGTCTGCATTTCTTCGGATCTTTTGTTGGTCTTGACAACATATAGGAATTCCTTACTTCCAAGAAGTAATTGTTATGGCTTCAACATGCGATTCTTGTGGGTACCGTAATTCCGAGGTTTGTTTTAATCTTTTGCCCTGTGATTATTTTTGTGGCTTCTTCTATTCTGCTCTTTCCTCTCGTGGGACAGGAAAAAATGTCTTATCTCTTTTTACCCCTGCAGTTAAAGCCAGGAGGTAGTATTTCTAATAAAGGGAAAAAAGTCACTGTTCAAGTAAAAAACGTCAAGGATCTGAGCCGTGATGTCATCAAGGTCTGCCCTCTTTTATTTCAGAACTTCAAAACATAAATTTCCATGCACTTTTAATCTAATTCCTTGTTGATAAACTGTCTTTGTCTCTGGTCTTTTACTATTTTATTTATTTTTGTGTTGGAGGGCTTACATCGATGAAATTGATTCACTTGCTTTTACAAGTCCTGAAATTGTAGCTATAGCACGCTACAATTTCATTAAACCTTTCAAATTGATATATTTTGGTCTGAACATGATCTCATACCCTCTGTTTTTTATTTTTTGTTTTGTTTTGTTTTGCTGTTAATCTCGTTGTTGTACAAGAATTCTCCTGGAACGGAAATATATTGAGTGGTGTAACCCAGTTACAAAATATGAGACCAAACATAGGGTCCCAACCCAAAATGTCCCACTAAGTATATCTCCTATTCATGGTTTTAACACCATGAAACACATCACCTCAGTAACACGTGTTGCACATCCTGTGGGGTTACATGGGATATTACAAAATACCGCTTGGTTCCTTGCTAGCCATGTGAAGTAAATAAAGACAAAAAACAAACAATTTCCCTTGGAAGATTGCTGACCTTCTCACACATGGGGGCTCCATTGTGCTTCAACATAACTGTAGCTAATTTCTGTTGAATGCCAACCCAAGGCCACAACAAGTCTTGTACCTTGATCATGACTGGGCACCCAAACCAAAGGTGATCCTCTGACTCCTCCCCTTCCCTGCACAGCACACATACAGCTGCAGCCGCACCCTTCCCGTGCTTGTACAAGAATTGTGAGCAACATGGATTGCACTTTGCCATATCAGTTGTTGGGTTTTGTGCATATCATTGTTTTCATTATGTAACCCAATCTTCATATGGTGGGGTTGTTTCTACTTTCTAGTTTCTCATTCTGCTCGAGATTCTCCGTTTTTTGATGTGTATATGTCACTTCTTTAATGTTTATATTAGCTCTACTTTTAATTTGCAATATAGAGCATGATCTGATGTACATTTGCTCAAACAGTCTGACAGTGCTGGTGTTGAGATCCCAGAACTTGACTTGGAGCTGGCAAGTGGCACATTGGGTGGAATGGTCACAACAGTTGAGGGTTTGGTAACAAAAATTTGTGAAAGTGAGTATCATTTCACTACATGCGTTTTTTAGCTACTAGAAGCTTTAGATTATATTTTTTTTAAGATTTGCATTGATATGCGTGCCTTTGGTGTGACTAGTTCCATGGGCCAAATCTGCTAAATCTTCGTAGTCTCAGTGGGGCTTGAACCTCTACTGTCCTAGGTTCAAACGGGTCGAACTACTCATCAGGGTTCCATAGTGTTATATCAATAATTCACTGATCTCTACAAGTAAATAAGTAATGGAAGGCCTAATCCGGACTAACCCACCCCTTATCTTTGAAGGATATAATTTAATATAGGGTGATTTGCATATAACCACCCCTTATCTTTGAAATTATTAAAAAAAAACCCCTCAAACATGTAATGTTGTAGTAGAGTTATTATATTTAAGAGCCTTTAATCATCATTTGGTCTTTTATTTGTCTACTACATAGATCTTATCTCTCTCACGCACCAATAGTAGGTAATTATAGTTGGGTTACTATTTAAGCTTTTTATTGTGTTTCGGCCATTTCACTTCTGCTAATGTCATAAATGACTGAATTAAAAAATTAAGGCTATGAGTGGTTTTTAACCTGATAGAAATAATGAGTGCTTTATTTTTAAATATTAAATAAGGGGTGGTTAAATTAAAGCAATACTAAATAAGAGATGGTAAGTAAAAACAATGTAAAAATGTGGTTTTTTTTATAACTTGAAAAATAATGGGTGGTTTTTTATGATTTCAAAGATGAGGGGTATTTAAATGTAAACAGGTGGTTAAATGCAAATCACCCTAAAATAAATTCCTGGAGAGATTTAAGTTTTTGGGATGACTTTAATTTGGCTTTGTAGAGAAAATGCCATGGGTCTTTGATCTTATACACTGAATACCTGTATATGCTGATTGGATTTTGTACTAAAAATTTATTGGTATGGATGATGAAGTCGCCTGTGCATTCACCTCTTTTTTTTCTTTGTTATTTTTTTAACAATCCACATGTTTCCTTCAACTTCTGGTGCTGTATAAGACTAAATAATTTCTGTGATGCAGGCCTTGAAAGAATACATGGATTTACTTTTGGAGACAGCCTCGAAGAAGATAGAAAAAGCAAATGGCTAGATTTCAAATCAAGGCTAAGCAAGGTATTAAACAGAAACCACTTCGTTACAATCCGTGCTTATCCTGTAAAACACCTAATGCGGCTTCTAAGCTGCATTTCTCGTCAAACTGAAAGAGGATTTATTGTAAAAAGGAATGTTATAAATTTATGAGACAGCGCACATTGACATTGCAGCTGTGCTGCTTACTAGTAGGGCTTGTACAGTTATACGTAATACTACCTTGTTTATTCATGTTTGCAGATTTTGAGTTCAGAAACACCTTGGACATTGACCCTTGATGATCCACTTGCCAACTCATTTATTGCACCAACGACTGAAGATATCAAAGATGATCATCAACTAAAATGTGAGTCTTCTCTTAATCTTAACTTCCACTCATTGCTACCATTGTATCTCATACATATTCCATCTGGAAGGTAACGACAGCCAGGTTCTTCATTCATTTATTCGATCACTCTTTTAATCCTGCCATAACCACTAGGGGTGTTATGTGAGACAAGCTACTCGTGATCGGCTCGGGTTCGGCTCGTATAAAACTCGACTCGAGCTCGTTCATTTTCTAAACAAGCCGAGTATGAGCACATTTTTAAGCTCGGTCCAAAGCTCGGCTCGTTCGAATTAAACTCGAATAGCTCGAATTTTATGAAATTTCTAAAATTTTCTTAAAGTTATTGTATAATGAGCAAGTAGAATTGCCTAAAGCTCGAAAAAAACTCGGCTCGAGCTCGCTCATTTCCTAAACGAGCCGAATATGAGCACATTTTTAAGCTCGAGTCAAAATTTAGGCTCGGCTCGAGCTCGTTCATATTCTAAATGAACTAAATATGAACAAGTAATGCTCGGCTCGTTCGGCTCGAATAACAGCCCTAATAACCACCAATCCTTGCCTGTGGAAATATTTCGGAACCGTCTTATAAGCTGCTCTTCAACATTCTTTCTGTCTTGTGGTAATTTTTCAGTCGAGGAGTATGAGCGAACATGGGAGCAGAACGAGGAGTACGGATTGAATGACATGGACACTTCTTCAGCGGATGCAGCTTATAGCACTAACTGATAACTGCCTTCTGTTTGTGTCTCAGATACATTTGGTAAAATTTTGACGCCACTTAATCCTGTATGTTTGCCGTGAAGTTTGAACTTGTACCCTACCTTTAGATCTGGTGTTTGAATATGTATTCTGTGTTATGGAACACTTTGTCAATGCTGTCTAAGCATATATAGATGAGGAATTTTTTCCCACACACATCTATATTTAACATGTATAGCAGTTTTGGGGCTACCTGTGTTTTAGTATCCCAAATCTAGTTAGCATGTTTGCTTTTAGATGTCACACTTTGGTTAGCTTCCCGTATGGCCAAATTTCTACGTTTTGTGTTATTTCACACTGAACAGAACTGAAAACCAGGCCTCTTCAAGAGCTGAAAATTTTCTTTCTTTTTTTTTTTATCTTTTTTTTTTTTGGAAAAGAAAGGGACTCGATCGAGACATGAGGTATCCCTTTTATCGCTGTTGTCTAGGTTTTTAGCATCCTAATACTAAATCGATATATACTTAGAATTTGGTAAATAAAGAGTGGTCATTCGTAGTTTGAACCGGGGACCTTTAGGTACTACTTATCCTTTTCGGTTGAACTATTCCGGAATGGTTTGATATATACCAATATATAATACAAAGAACAACAATCAATCATAAAGGAGGTTTGATGTATACCAATATAACACAGAACGACAATCAATAAAAAAGGCAACCTAGAATTTATAAAATAAACGAAAATCGAATCAAAGTGAAGGTGTTCATGAAATATTTTATCTTAGGCTCAGCATAAAAGCTTTTGATCATGATTTAGAAGTGAGGGGATATTTGCTAAAACGAGACACTGTAAACTTCTTGACGGATCTCTTGGAAATTTAAAGTTTTGGATCTGTAACCTAAAAGCAAAGATACGTAATTGACCCAAACTTGAAGGTTATGTTATTTCTAAGTTGCCTCACCGGTAGACATATGCAACAAAAACCCTCAATTATATAAGTTGATTAGATTTTGTTGTTCTGCATACGATATGCATTTTCCGAGGGCAATTTAGGATTGGAGGTCAGACAACAATGTGAGAGGTTGGGTAAACTAGTGGCTGGACAGACGAAGTTCACTGTTATTCGCTTGGTGCAATGGGCAAGATCCAAGCAATGTACTCGACTAGAACACGAAAATACTTTGACTAATGCTCAATTGATGAATGTTGCTTCTTACCACCCTAACATATCCATTATTCGAATTTTTGAAAGTTCGTAATGAAAATTTAGCGGATTGTTTGTACAAACCATCCATTAGAATTGATTTAAAGGATGACTATGGAGCCAATGGGTACAAAATACCATGGTTTGTCTTTCCAGTGTAGTGACCTTATAGTATTACATAGTTAAACACCCTTTTAATGATCGGTCATGTTTTATGTCACATTTAATATTTATTATTCGCTTAGGTCAATAAAAAATCTCATTTAATATTTACACATGTTTTTTCAGAACAATAAAGACGACATAAAATATTATTTTTTTAAAATAATTTCATTTCAAGCGTGAAATTCTTTTAATTTTTTTTTATAAAATTGATATTTTATTGTATAATTTTATTACCTTAAAAAACGTGCATAAATTGTAAATGATATGTTTTGCTTTTTATTTTTTATTTTATATATCTATATATTTTATTTTTATTTTATATGAATCTAAATTTGATTAAGTCCTGTATTGTGTTAGTATTAAAAAAAAGTTCTTATATTGTAGGTGTATGTTGTGAATAGGGTAGTGTGATTAGCACGTATTCATCATCATCGTTGAATGCTCCCTTTTGCTTAATGCCGGAGAGGTCAAACCTCTCTCACTCCTTTCCGATTCACATTCCTTCCTTCCTAAGGTTTTCCTGCTTATTTATATCCCAATCTCACACCAAATCAAATTCATCCGATTGCTAATTCCAACACTACTGAATTCGCTAGGAACCTTCAACTTCGCGGCAAGACTATTGGATTCAGTGCAGATTTCTCGTAGATATTCTTTCTCTAGGGTTTGCAGATTGCTCAAAATTTTGGATTCAGTGCAGCTCTTCGATCATGTCGTCTTCGTCGAGCTCTCTGAGGAGGAGGCTTCACCATGGGGATGTGGACGGGAGGAGGCGCGAGCATTACGATGCTTCTGGATTGGATGGTTTAAACGAGCCTTTACTCGGCGGCGATGATAAATATCCAGATGCCAAGGTATTTTTCCGCCTTTGTCTGTGAATGATTTGTTCTTAATTTGTTGATTTGCCGAGTAGCTACTGAAATTTAACAGATGATGTGATCTTTGCTGTTAATGTTTTTACTTCATAGCTATTTGCGCTGAAAGATCTTCTTTGGGATGATGATGAGAGGAGGAGAGTACAACTCCATTGGTCCATTCTTTTTTCCCAAATCATTGCACAATGGGCTCATTGGCTAGGTATGGGATTCAGGTTCTAGTTCCAAATTTTGATTTTTAAGCAAGTGATATGGAAAGATAAATGCTTCAAAACTGTCATTGCTGAATGCTGGGGCAAAATTATGAAGGCAACATATACACACCGTTGAGGGTTTTAGAACATGTATCTTTTATTAGCTCTAACGGGAATGCTTTATGGTTGGTTTGTTCTGGTTCTGTTTTTACTTATGCTTCTATACATCTATAACTCTAACAGAACCATTGCATTTTTACCTTTGAACTGGTTTGAATATCAAATATAGTGTTTATTGCCTTGTTGGGTGCACTTTGTGGAAGAAATGCATCAATGTCGACAGTCTCTTAAATTAGACCTCACCTTGCATTTCACTAGGAAAAATCTGATGCATAAGTTCATAGGTTAGTGAGTATTTATGACCTAGTAACAGTATGATCCATTAAACTGACATAGCAACTGTACTATAGTTGTTTGGACTAGGCTTCCTTACTGCCTCATCATACACAACATTCAATTATAAGAAGCAACACATGCATATTATTCGAGTTAGTTCTTATTTCTTAATGGAGAATATATGATGATATTTATATTGCCAGTCTTTTGGGTAAATTTATAAGATGAGTTGGCTCCTTCTCAGTTTGACCTTCAATGGATCTTTTATAAATTCTCATATGGTGCCTTGCCTATTTAAACTTCTTGCAAGTGGTTATATTTAGCTTTAGAAGCTGCTGTTGTGATATTTTTCCAGATTTACTTTAGCTGATTGAAGTTTTTCTGTATACGCAGCAAATCTTGTTGGTCCTGGATCAGTTCTTGGACGTATTTTCTCATCTTCCTCCACTCACCAGAATGGACAGAAGATTCTATCTTTACCTTCACTTAGTCCCTTACAGGTTTGACTTGAAATTTTCGTGCATAACAAGTTTTATTAAAATTCAATTGAATGATATCCACTCCATGAATTAAGTAGTTCTGCTCACATAGCTTATCATAATTGGAGAGGCTTCTAGTTGTTCTGGTCTGATTTCACTTGTTACTGAAGAGTCTTAGCATTTGATGTCTGGTTAAACACTTATTTGGTCAGTGGGTTTATGATGGAGGTAGGCCTATACAACCCAGATTTAGTACTTAGCATACCAATGCAAAAACCATCGGATTTGCTAAACACCACCAGATTTTAGGGAATGCAACAAACTAAGAAAAGAGGACACAAATGGGAATAGAAAGGATTTGTTTGTGTGAATAGTATGGAGAACACCATCATCCCAAAGGCCTCATCTCTCTTACAAGGCAAAAGCCCTTCCCAGCTTTAAGCTTAGGATTACCAAATGTCCAATGTTCCCACCTTGTAAAATCTCCCCTTATTAGTAGCCCATACTAGGAATAAGAATTTCTTATTCAGCATTCAGCAAGTCATTAATTTTCCTTGCCTCGTCCATGTTTGCCTTTTTTGACCTTGTTTATTTACAAGGTCTTTTTATATATAGGAAGAAAGGCTCGGAAAGATTCAAGGAAGGCTCCAAGTTCCCTTCGACGGTACTCACCTAGAACATCAGGTACATCTTTGCCTCTTTGGGTTGTCAGTACCGCTTGTGTAGTAAGGCAGCGCTCTCATATATGGACTTATCAGAGATAAGTAGAACATAGCATATCCTACTTTCACAATGGAAAATGTAAAATGTAATGCCACTGTTGTTGGCTTGTTGACATGTCCTTGCCTCGCAATCAATTGAGTCAAAGCTGACCTTCCAAAAAAGACTGAATGCTGGATGCTGGCCTGTTTGCGTATACTAAAAGCTTGTGACATTTCTTCATTCACAATGATCAGAACTCTTAGGCTAATATTTGATAGTTCTATCTGATCTATGGGCATGGCTAGGATTCCTTTTTTTCTCATCTTCTTCTTTTACCTTGGCCAATGAATAAGAGAAGGAGAACTAACAGAAAACTTTGACAATAGGACGCGCTTAAACAACTCTGGAGATTAGCTTACCCTAATAGGGCAATTCCACCCCTCAAATCAGAGCTCTGGAAGGAGATGGGTTGGCAAGGTACAGACCCTGCGACTGATTTCAGGTATGCTGACTATTTAACCCCAAGTTTTGAAGAGTCTCCTTCAAGAAATATCCATTGACCTAATACTTTGTTTTTTAGGGGTGGCGGATTCATCTCTCTTGAGAATCTCATTTATTTTGCTGAGCAGTATCCGGTTTGTCTTTTCCCTTACTCTACTATAAATATCAATCTTATATGTATCTCTGAGCATTTTAGAATCCTTGGTGTTCATCTTTTCTTGTTTCGTCAGTGCACACTGCACAAGATGTCCTTATACTTTGCATGCCGTGTCTGTTTCGTAATGATGTGGAAAATTAAGGGTGATCTTGATACTGCTTCTTAGGATTGAAAAATACATGGCTTACCTTTATGTGCTTAGTGTTGCATTCATTAGGTCACCTGCTCAGTTTGGTTATCATTCCCATGGTGTCAAGTCATTTTTCAATTTCACAAATTGTTGATCCTTCTTACAGTATGAGTTGGAATACAGAAAAGTAATGATTAATTTGTGAATTTGTTATTCTTGTATAGGCATCTTTCCAGAGTTTACTCCATAAGAAAGATGGAGAAAGAGCTGAATGGGAGTACCCTTTTGCTGTAGCCGGTGTCAACATTTCCTTTGTGTTAGCACAGATGTTGGACCTCCAATCTGGTAAAAATGCGCACCATAACACTAGCACACAGCTTGAAAATTCAAGTGACATGTTTTTAATGGTGTTGGACACGAGATGGGACGGATTTTGGGTTAGGAATCTTAACTGGATTCGACATTATAGAACGAGATGGGATACTCAACCTGAGCAGCATCTTTTCCCTTGCTTCCAATCTCGCAACTCATCTATCACCTGATGGGGATTAAGAGCACTTGACTCTCATCTTGCAGGGAAACCAAAAACCTTAGCTGGAGTTCGGTTTCTGGAGCTACTTGCCGAAGATGAAATGGCATTCGATAACCTCTACTGTGTTGCCTTTCCGATGATGGACGCCCAGTGGCTTGCCAAACGTGCATCTTACATGGAATTCAACGTAAGTCCTCTGTCCAGGACCATCCCATACTTCTCTTAATCTTTACACCCGTCCAAGAGAGTTCCTTAATCAAATTGTTGTTGAATTATAATAAGAAACTCTCATGTTTTCACTCAGGATGTCTTGAAGTCTACAAGAGCACAGTTAGAACGGGAACTCGAGTTGGAAGACGTCTCCAGCGTTAAGGATTTGCCTGCATATACCCTCCTATCACGGTGATTATACGTTTGTTCAACAGAAACTAATCTATTCTCCCAGCAATTGTTGAAATATAAGGATAACTAATCCTCTTCTCTTCAACTCCTTTCACCTTATTACTCTTTCTTTATACAGTGAAATTTGAAGAGCTTAGTTCTAGCTGCGAGCAGCAATGCTAATTATGATGCATACTTAAAATATTTGCTTCTTGCTCTAATTCATGTAACTTGAAATGTACATGTTTCCCCCCTCCTGGTGAATGTATAGTTTTTTGTTGTTGTTGTTGTTGTTGTTGTTGTTGTTGTTGGTTGTTGTTGTTGTTGTTGAGAACACAGACAAGGTGATCCTAATAATGAAATGAGAAGCAAATCAAATCGTGTGCCCATATGGCTCTTATATAAGCAGAGTGGCCCAAGTTTGGCTAGAAAAAAGCTCGGTTTGGACTCGTTTATTTACTAAACAAGCCGAGTATGAGCATGTTTTTAAGTTCGATTTAAACTGATGATGAAATCAAGCACACTGAGGTCATTGCAAGGAAAACACATACAACAAGAAGTCGATCTGAGCTGGATAAATCAAATTAATCAATCATTAAAACACAAGACGGACAGTTGACAACAACAATAACACAAGATAATTAAGTACTTGGGTAGTTAGATGCTTAGATCATCATGAAAAGATCGAGTAGATTCATATCCCTTTGGTAATTCCTCGTCGGTAGGGGTGTTATTCGAGCCGAACGAGCCGAGCTTGACATGTTCAAGCTTGCTTCATTTGTTAAACGAGTTTGAATCGAGCTGAACCCAATTTTTAAACGAGCTTTTTATTTTGATCAAACTTGGCTTGTTTAGGAAATGAACGAGCTCGAACCGAGCTTTTTTTGAGCTTATAAGTAGTTTTACTTGGTTTTAATATATTAACTTAAAAGGAAATTTTAGAAATTCCATAAAATTCGAGCTATTCGAGCTTTAATCGGACGAGCCGAGCTTTCAACTGAGCTTAAAATTTTGTTCAAGCTCAGCTTGTTTAAGTAAATGAACGAGCTCGTGTCAAGCTTTTTCGAGCCGATCCCGAGCCGAGCTGTTCAGTTCATATAACAGCCTACTTGTCGGAACCAATAAGATGATCGAGAAGCAAATCAAATCGTGTGCCCCTCGGTCGCCTCCATAGTAATCTAGTGAATTAATCCATAAAGACAAATATATTGATGTTATATGAGTGGATTAGCTTGAGATAGGCTTAAAAAAAAGCCAAAACCCAATCGACCTATTTGATGCGTTTAAATAACAACAATTAATTGTAATCATATATTACATTAAATTAACAACTAGACCCTTCCACTAATGTAACACATACATATATAGAGAGACAAACAATTAACAAAAGAAGCCGTAATATATAAAGAGAACTTAGTTGGTAGAATGATCGACCGCTCGATCAGGGCGGTCCTGGACGGTGTGAGTATGGGCAATCCAGTTCTGTACAAGGAATAGTGGCACTACTTCGTAACTTTCGTGAATGTCGTATACCGGCAAGCTCTTCAGCAGCAGAATCGGCCCTTTCGGTTGCTGCTGCCGCCAACAAACTCCTCGAAAGAATGACCATCAACACCACCACCAAAACCACCGCGGTACACCTCCCCCTGTAACCTGCGCCCCCCTTCATCGATCCTTATCGCGCGATAAGATGTCGCTATATATGTTACTAGTTGAAAGCTGAACTTAATTGCAACGTACTATCTAAACTTGTATATATAGACGGAGGGTTGGTTATTTCGATTTTCATGCTTGAATTGGTTAAATGTGGTTTGAAATTTCAACAATTACAAGTCCCACACACGACTTTTCCAAATTGGAATAAAATCTAGACATTTCGTGGTAATTTCGATTGAAATTAAACGAACTTGGTTCAAATTTCAACAATGACTTTATTCTTTGTATTGTCAATTAATTTTAAGATGTAATTACACTAACAGTAGGTTCAAAATATATGTCGTTTGACTTTTCAACACGTATTTTAGAAAAGTAAAAACTATATAAAATGCCAACTTTTAAATTCTTTTTTATAACTTAATATTTGTTGGTAATAAGTACTCCGTATTAAATTGTAAAAAAATTAATATATTATATAGTTTTTTAGCTTCTTAAAATACGTGTTAAAAAATTTAAAATACGTGTTAAAAAGTCAAACGACATGTATTTTGGATCTGAGGAGTATTCTTTATATTCTTACAACCCTCGATCATGAATTCCAATGCAATATAAATACAATTTAATTCAGCACATTATCAAGCAAGGAGGACCGGAGTATAATTATAAAACTTCCCATTTGAAGTTTCGATTTTTGCCATAACACATAAGTAAACACGAAGATCGAAAGAGAACACGGCGATTTGGTAACGCAGTTCGGGTAAAATCCTACTCTGCGGGATCTCAAGAGGGGAGATCCCGTCCCAGAGTTCACTATGTTGCAAAAGAAGGTTACAAGCTAAGCACACCAGACAGAGCACCAAAACTAGCAACCTAAGGAACCTCAAAACCGAGCAAGATGAACAGAAACAAAGGTAAAAGGAAGAGATGCCCCTGATAGGCAACCGAGAAACTTCTCTGAAGTTTCTGACGGAGGAGCTTCATAGCCACCGTGTAAGCTCGTCGGATCACCGTCTCCCTTCGTCGCTCACACCAGAGCTCTCTCTTTTCTGTTAGCTAGGGTTTCCTAATGAGGCTCAAGGCGCTACAGTAACCGGAGGAGCCTTATAAAGCTCTCGCAGAGCTAGGGTTACAAGGGACACTCCAACCGGTCATCCGTGAAGGGCCCAATACAGAAGAAATCAAACAAGCAGATCCGACCCAACACAAACAGGCCCAAAAAACATCTAAGCTCGGAAATGAGCTATAAACTAAGTAGTATTAGATTATACCCCACACATATACATAAGTGGTGTTCAACATAGGTAAGCCAACCAGTCTTAGACATATATAATACTCCCTCCTATCATAAATATAAGAAGTTTTACCTTTTCACACGTAGTTTAAGGAGCGAAAAACTTTATAAAATATTAGTTTTTTTAATTAATTTTTTTATAATATAATAATTATTGATATGTAGTATTATGTTGTAAAAAAATTTGATTAAAAAAATTAATATTTTATAAAGTTTTTCGCTCCTTAAACTACGTGTAAAAAAGTAAAAAGACTTATATTTATGATCGGAGGAAGTATGTCTAAGGGCAACTACAACATTGTATGATATCCAACCTTAGTATAGTATCTGTATAATCTAATTACTTAGAATAAAACCTAAGGCTACTAAGTTCAATCCAATGGTTAGCTTTTACATGACAAGATTAATAATCTACACAATTCAAACAACTTGGTTGACTAGCTTCAAAATACACATTTTTTTTTGGTTACGTGATTGAATGAAGTTTGTACAGAGATTATTTTGAGCAGAAAAATCAACCACAATAAATAAATACTCCGTATGTTGTTGATGTTGACGGACGGACACCGACTGTCAATGATCATGCGAATCAAGAGAAAGAAAGGGGTGCAGTGCAGGGCCAAGATGGGGTCCCCAAAAAATTAAAGAGGGAATGGGGTGTGGCCGACGTTGGATCTACCTTGATCCATTCTCCATGGCTACTCCAGTCATTGACCCCCAAAAAAATGCTTAATTTTTGTAGGCGTTGTCAAACAAGTGAATATTCTCTCTTCGTCAACTCCAGTCATGCCTCATGGTCATCTCACCCCGGGTTGTATATGTCGATAATCGATCTTCTCACCACTGATTCTCAGGCAATTCAACTAAATACCTTGCAATGAATTCAACAACAAAAGATCCTTGCTTATTACTTGGTCTAGAAATCTCCAACCTAGATAATGGCAACATATGGATACTCGGAATTCGTTGATATCCTGGTATCCTCATACCCCTTGGTTTGCAGTGGCGCTCCTACTTGTGTGAGACAAATGGTCAAAAGATGAGCCAATAAGACGGTCACAGCTGAGGTTAACATCTTTCTATTGATATGTACTCACGGAGGTTTGTGCTTGAATGATAGTTGAAACAAGCAAGAATTTGATTCAATAATTGGACATTAGAGATGCAAATCCGAGCATGAAAGCAAACATTTAGTTAAGTTAAAATACTAGTAATATTGACGAGTTGGATATGCAGTAAACTCCTTCCGATTTGGACTAACCCACCGGGAATAAGTAGGTTGGTGCTCATAGAAGGCAAAGCCTGTTTTGTGGGCACTGCGGCAAGATGCTCACCGGTTGCCACCTCTTCTTCGGCTTTCCTTTTCAGGCGTACCTGCCGCTCCTCTTCTTCTTCTTTCCTTTTCAGGCGATCAATGAGTGCCTGCCGCTCGGCAGCAGTGTATCTCAGCTTCACATTAGGTGCAGACGGTAGTCGAAGGTGTGGAAGGCGTAGCTCGTGGAACCTTCTATGCTGCAAAAGACAAGGGGAAAAAAAGATTGAATGAAAACAAAGCAATCAATAATGGAAAACAAGTAAGTTGAACAAGTGTTGCTTGCCACAGCAAATCTGCTGGTCAGGATAGCATGTATGAAGGTAACATCGTTTTTGACGCAGTTGCAGAAACGTTTTTTGGCGGGAGGATGGCGACAGTGGGCACTAAGCTCGACCAATTTCCCATCTGGACAAGATCGGATGAGAGTGTGAACAACACAGGGTGATGATCTGTATGTAGAGAGCTCCAACGAATGCCCTGTGTGGTCATGGTGCATCTTGTCCTCCCACTCGGAGTATCTGGATCATTAACACAAACAGGCTTGCTATCAAATTTTGAAATCATGAAGATCCCACCACCACCAACTCAGTCTGCAAGAGCTTGAAGACATAGGCCGGCCTCTAATTGAATCCAGTTTACCGTCAATTTGAAATTACAAAAGTTGAAAGTTGTCTTCATAAACAAAATAATCCAACAAAAGGAATCCAGCAAGCAGGGAAATTGAAACCCTAAATTTCAATGTCCCTGGTTTTGGGGGGGTTTTGAATTTGGTGTTCCAATCAATCAAGTTCAGAGGTTCAGGTTCAAATCAAATCAAATAGGTGCGATTTCAGACACGAGAAAACTGAGAGAATGGAATGGAATGGAATAGATCACCTATAGTCTTCGATGGGCACAAGTTCCCGGGATTGGAAAGGCATCCGGAAGGACATCCGGACGGCGCAGGGGGAACTCAGCATTTCAGGGGGTATCGTAGAGCTAGTGCAGATCCAAGGCTGCCGCAGATCAATCTCCATCGTCGGGATTGGATCGGTTTAGGGTTTGGGAATTAGGGCTTCTTCGGAGCCTACCCGTTCAATTCCATATTTATATCACTCTTTATTTCTTTTTTCTTTTTTTTTTCCCAGGGGAATTAAATTCTGAAGCCCAAAACGATAACGATTCGTTATCCCTCTGACTCTGAACTGCAGTTTGCTTCTCCTTGGCAGTGGCACCGGCTTCCTTGTTCTCCCCCGGCAGTCGCCAGCCCGGCTCTTCCGGCACCGTCGCTGCCCTGAATCGCCAATCAACACGTGAGCATAGACCTCCTAACTTGTTGCAAGATTATGTATGTATGTTCAGTCAACAAGGGGGATATCAGCACAGTGTCTTCTTCCAATTAGCAGGTCACCAAAAGGCCTCCTGATCAAGGTATAGAGGTTCCCATTGATCTTTCAAATCAAAAGAGAAATCCTGGAATGTGAGCAACTTGAAGGTGGTCTTACTGAGTACTTCACCAAAAGGCGAGCTGTGATTTCGATCACCTGTTGTTAAGATGGGCTGTTACTTCGCCTGTTGCTTTTGATTTAGATGCTCTAGAAAGGAATAAAACCCGGACACTTGTGCCTAGCTCTTCTGCACAGTCCTTAGTCACTTGCAAGTGGATCTTCAAGTTGAAGTTCAATGCTGATGCTACATTGGAGAGACATAAGGCTAGGTTAGTAGCAAGGGGTTTCACTCAGCTTGCAGGGATTGACTACGTACTCTGAAATCACATCACTTTTCTTCCACCGATAGCATACATATTTGTAAGTTTATTCTCCAAGTTAGATGGGATTTCGTTCTTTCTTTCTCTAGGAAAGAAGAGGTTGATGGAGACACCCAGTGGCTATTGTCAGTGTCAGAGACTCAGAATTCCCTGACTTAGAGAACATCCGGGAAATGCCATGGCTGCATACATGCATTCTGTTACACACTTACACTCATTTGAGAAGTTGAAGGTTTTTTTTAGTGCTCTTCCCTGAATGATTATATATTTCAAGGTTGTGCAAACCAGGCTGCGTGCTCAATGTCGTCCTTCAAGAGCAGCTTGGACTTGGTTTTTTAGACAAGGACATAATTTTGTCCGATCCACTTGCACGGGGTTTGGGCTTCCATGACAATCTATGGACCAAAAGCCCTTGTTCAATGCATATCCTCTGCAGAAAATGGTTTGAAGTCAATTCTATTACTGGCTGTGTTCTTGGCTTCATGCCTAAATGAACTCCACTCCACATCATGCTTCATTCTCGTGGAAGGACTACATGAGATGCGAGTTTGGGTCTGGATCTTTGATGAGGGATTTTCAGTCGCCTTAAATCCAATCAAATAAATCCGACTAACCTAACTAATGTAGTTTGACAAGTATGGGTCGATCCCACAGAGAGTCAATGATTTTGTATGCAAGTCAAGTGTGTAAACAAGAACAAGAAACAAAGAGAGGGGATTTTGATGGTTTGAACTAACTAAATTACGATATAAAAGTAAACAAAGGTAGCAAACTAAACAACTTGAGGAAATGAATATAAGAAAAATAGCTTAGGTCAACCAATCTCAGCAATCAGGTTTGTTCATTGATCATCGAAATCGAATAGATAACTTCCTCTTGAATACTTTGTTGTGGAAAGACTAGGTCTTTTGAATCCAATTCCTTATCAAATCTAGTTAACAGGACAACCAGACCCTGAAAACCCTAATTATCAAACAATCTTGAAACTATCAAGATTCAATTCAATAATCGACGAAGCTTAAAGGAAATCAACAAAGACAATCGGCACGCACAACCAGCTAGTTATTGCATCAATTGCAAATCAATTCTTTATACAAATCCCTAAATCAACCAGTTTTCGAGATTTATACTTTGCTACTCAAGAATATAGATAATTCAACCAGAAATTACCTATATCTAGCTATAGATTATCATGAAAAGGCATAAGTTGATCAAGCTAATGGAAATTCACGAAAACCCTAAACAATCAGCGCAAAGAATTGATAATATTCAAAGAAGAGTATTAAGAACAGAAATCTCACAATGAAATAGAGAGCCTGAAGTTTCGATTAATTTCCCCAAGCAAAGAGGTTTAGTGGTTTATGGTTGAAAAAGAAATCACCAAAAGGGCTATAATCCTAATTGCCCCGAAGCCATCCTGTTCGACGGTTCCCACCAATCTAAAAAACAAAACCTCCTTAGTGTTCTTCGCCATAACAAACGTTTCCTCTTCTCTCCTAATTAATTAAAAATAAATAAAATAACATCTTTCATAAATTAACAAAAGTAACAGCCCACATCCTTGGAAATGCAACATAACTCGGGTGCACCAAAGAACTCGGGCGAGTTTTTATGCCCAGACCGAGTTTCTTTTCAGCAGCCATCTTGACGTCCAGATTTCACTGTCTTCAAGGCCGAATTTGGAAAAGTCATAAACACAAAAGTTGTAGGTCTTCGAATTCTCTTTCCAACAAGTATAAGTACGCCCCGATCCGATAACTACAGCCTTCAAACGATTCGTTTTAGTGAAGCGCCGCCAACCTGGACAGCTCCAATCCTTTACATGTTTAGCTCATCTCCTCAGCTCTCGTGCTCTTCTATTCTCGTCCAATCTTCCAACATTGGCTCGAGCTTAGCTTCACCTCTTTACAATCACCTGAAATCATGCACAAACCTCGTAGATTCCGACTCTAATTGAAACATAATGAAAACATGAAAATATGAAAACTACTCTAACTCATGCATTTTACCCTACCTAAACACATCTAAATGCTTATATTAACACTACCTAAATGTGCATGATCAATCTTACATATTAATATCCTTGGAGCGGTTCCATAAATACCAGCTCTGTAAGCACATATTGGGGTCGATTGCTGTACTGACAACGTATCTTGCATGGATGACAACTTTTCTGCTTTCACATGATATGGTAAGTGCCCAACATCTCGCAACTGATAAAATTATCAAGGCTCACACCTTGCCAGCAATTTGTGATGATGGTCTTTATTTATAGAGTGCAATGCTTTTGTTATGCTGCATTTCCAGTCCAGTTGTGCAAATTGTCGAGATTGAGTATTATTGTCTGTGTAATTTACAATGAAAAGAGTTTTCTATGTATTAAGCAGGTCAGAAATAGTCACTTACTGACTGATATTGGATTTCAAGACCCAGTTGGTTACTATTGATGATATTTTGGCAAGCCTTGAGAAATTGAGAAAATTGGAGGAGCCTTTCATAGCCATTTAAGTGACCATTGGTTCTTTTACCTTCTTATGTAACATTTGTCATCATTATGCTCGCCCTTTTGTAAGAGTAGTTATATGGATGCTTGAGATGCCCCACTAGCGATTGTTTGTGTTGTTTGTTTATGCTTCTCTTTTTTAATGTCCGCCCTTTTGTAAGAGCAGTGGAGGATTTGAGTTGAGGATCATTCACAGGAGCTGCTTCATTTCACTCCTGAAGAAGTTTATTACTACCAGATATTCCTGTTTAGGTAAGAAATGGAGCTCTTCAACATCTTCTATATGTTCCCATGGAGTCTCCACCATTCCGCTATTGCATGCAGATCTTGAAGCACTTAAGATAAGGTACCTGCTTCAATCTTTATAATGGCGGATTGGGGATGTTTTCTTCTTCTTTTGCAGCCGGACTTTCATGTGTTTCCGACAGTGTGAGATACGTGGGTTTCCTTAAAACCAACATTTGGCATCATATGTTAGTCTTTTGGGGGCCTGGGTTAGTGTATTATCAAGTCTCTTTGAGAGGTAGGATGTTGCAGAAACTATGATATTCTTTTAATCTACAATGAGGGATCTTCTGAACAACGTCGCAGATACATCCTTGTACAACTCTTGTGATCTTCCAATCCCAAATTTGAGCCGGGTTCTGCATGCAGTGTTGAGCAAAAGGTTTCTCCACTGATTTGTGATATGTGGAAGAGCCTCCCAACACTGTTTGTGCCTCATTTGTTTTAGGATCTTGATGAGATGACATCCGGTCATATCATATGGTTGTGTTGCATGCAGTGTGCGAAAGACCTAAACTCCAAGCTAATAGCTTTCCAAACACATCTTGGTCAGTTTAAAGGATACTAGCCACTGCGTCGGCTGAAATGTCTCACTGTGCAGCCATTACTATAGAGCAAGGGATCTTCAAGCTAAAGTTAAGGCATCGTGTAGATGGATGAAAACATTGTTGTGAATGTGGGTCATTTTGATAGAGAACTGAATTCGTAGATTTTGATCCGACATAACTTGTTGATTCGACCGAAAGCCTCTTCCCTAGCTTTGTTACTGCTTAGTACTGCAACCTCCTCGTCAACGGCTAAGCTTGCTAGACTAACTTGAGAATTGACAAACTTTTTTTTCCATTGTAACTGCTACATGCCCTCAACTTAACCTCGGAGTTGAATTGTTATATGTTGAAATGTTTGCTTGTGGACAGGCTAAATGGATTATTTTGAACAAATTGAGTGCCAAATCTTTTTTATGTTATAAGTTGAAAGTGCTTTCCCGTTCTTACTTTGTTGTAAATGGCAACTTCCTACAACTCCAAAAAATATCGGTGGTTATGGCCTTATGAATGTCTTGAATCATTTGTCAAATTTTGGAAGGGAGAAATCAACTTTTTTCCACTTCCGCGGAGTCTAAAGCGATTTACCATCTCATTTCATGTTACATAACCTTAAATGGGTTGATGGCTTGATGCATCTTTGTACAGATGATGCGTTGGTAGACAATTTTTCTTTCGTCATCATGATCTGGATGAGTAATTAAGGAATTGCCCCGGATCGTGACATGACTCAACCCCCTTAAAACATCCTGTGTAACCCAACTGCGAGAAGGCAAGGACATAAGCCTTGTCTAGTTTCCCGCTCGTTAACGCTTCATACACCTCATCTTAACTCATCATAACAAGTAAAGGATATCTTCAAAGCAAAATATAGAATACATCTAGACAAATTTTGTTATACCAATTTTACTTGACAACTCTACCATAGAAAGTTAATACATGATAACCTACAAAAGAAAGCAAAACATAGATTTTGTGAGTTTGGTTCGTGGAAACTGAGGCCTGCACTTCTCCCAAAGCGATCATCATTACATGAGTTCAAGTTCATCTATTAAAACGCAAAAACGTTGTTAGAGTTAATATACAACACAAATGATGTAATATAAAAGATAAAGAGGAGTAATTTACTTTCCACCAATGATAAAAGCTCCAAAGCTAAAGGACGGTCTTCCGGAGTAGCAGAGATTAATTTCTTGATCAACGACACTTCACTTCGAAAAGTATCCATCCAACCATTTGGGAATACTCCATCCTCCGTCAGAGTTTTCAAAACTGTCCTCCTCTCCATTTGAGTTATGAAAAGGGGATGACAAAGATTAATAAATAATATGATACAAAGCCATAATAGTTTCATCATTTCTAAATAATCTTTAGAATTATAAATCTGACTAACTTTGTTACCAAATTTCTTCTCAGACGCTTGGTAAATCGGGGTACCGCAGCTTGTCGTATCATTAGCCATCTTCCCACAAACTTTAGCTAAGGCAGAATTTCTATTAGAACATACGAATGATATGGCTTTTTAATTAATTCAAATTAAATGCAAAGAAAAGAATAGTAACAAGACCAAAGTCTCCAATTTTTATATTGCTATTTGAATCCAGAAAAATGTTGTTCGGATTCAGATCTCCATGTACGCATCCTTTGTTGTGGATGTGTACAGCTCCTTCCACTATTTGGCTGAAAATAGTCAATCTCCTAGCCACACCAAGTGGTATTTATTGATCATCCAACTTTTCTCGAAGAGTACTGCAAAATTATAAACCAAAAGTAAAACAATATAAATAAGAAATGAAAATTAGTATAAGAAAGTTTAAACCAAAAGCATGATAAGTAACAACTAACTAACCTTGGGCAATATTCCATTGCTATGTAGAAAATTGAATTTTCACCACTAATAGATGAAGCGGGAGTGGTGGGCTCAGCTGAAAAACTCATAGCACTTGTATGTTCCTTGACACCCGTTTCAACCCATGCATTATAGTAATGTACAATGTGATTTTGCTCATTTAAGACAAGTGTGTAATACTCGGGGTCTTAAGAGGCGACAACCTATGCTACTTAGCTCTCTTAGGTCCGTTATTCTCACTTTGAGCCTAAAAAGGAAGAGCTCCTGTGATTTGGGTAGGACTTCAATCACTTATAAATCACTCCGTACATCCTTATTATATCCAATGTTGGACACGGATGTTACAAAGTGCTAGCATGTGCTTCTCTTAAAAGGACACAAAAGAATATAAAAAAATGTTAAAAAACAAGATAGGAAAATCACACAAAAAGAATATAAAAATTTATTACAAAACCAAAATAACAATTAAGGGAAAAAAAGGATGAAGTGAAGGAATAATCACTACTTGTAAAGATGTTCGAGGGTGCTTTCATTTATATTGCACGGGATCCTATTGATTGCACACTTTTGATTATCTATTATATTTGTACATTGATTCAAAGCCTCCATTTCTTGAGGAAAAATGAATTTTTATAAATAAATCACTTTACAAAAACCAATTATTTCTATAAAAAAAAACTAAGTTTATAAACTTCTTATCACTAACTATGACATGAAAGTGATACAATCAAGGTAACTCAATAAACAATAAGAAAACAAGGGGCATTACCTACCCATTCTACACAATCAAAGATAGCATTTACGGTAAATTTTAATAAAATAGAATGTCAAAAAAAAGCTAACATGTAAGGTAAATTTTCATAAATAGAATGTCAAAAAAAGAAGAAGCAGCCAACGTGTAAGGTAAATTTGCATAAATAGAATGCTAAACAAGAAACAAAACATTTGAAACGATTAATAGAAGAATTTTACATACCGAAAGGTCGAATGACCTTATATTTAGCCTCGTACCGAGAATGTTTGGTGTTAGAAAACTCCATTACTGGTGTCCAAAAAGGATCATCTTTTTTCCCAAGGAAAAATGTCGAACAACAAAGAGTTTCTGGATCATTTACCAACTCAATGGCATATTCTGAAAGTACCTATACAAATATGAGTATTAGATAATCAATTCGCATTATAGTAACTTACAATGTTATAAATAAACACACAAACATACCCCATGATGATGTAGATTTGGTGCAATGCCTAAGGGATCATCTTTAGAGCTACACGCCTTGCGCACTAGATGTGTCTGAAAATACAACGCTTATAAACAAAATAAAGGCCCAAAACTGATAGAATTGGTAAAGAAAGGAACTTTTTTTTTACAGAATCAATACCATTATAGAATCCTTCACATCTGTAGTGGACTTGTTATCAACAAGGATTAACAAAGGTTTACATTATAGTAGTAGTCGAAAATCACAATAACACAAGATAACCAATTCAAGTAGTTGGGTAGACCATCATCTAACAAACAAACATTTATCGGCTACGTTTACCACTTTTCATCCCAGTAACAAAATCTTTAGTTCTAATGTCAGGGTCATATGACGCTCAACCATATTCTTTTGGTAACTAATTCTTCATCTGAACGGTATTCGGGTTGATCATTGTCGTTGTCGTCATCATCATCATACATTTACCACACTTCATCCCAGTAACAAAATCTTTAGTTCTAATGTCAGGGTCATACGACGCTCAACCATATTCTTTTGGTAACTAATTCTTCGTCTGAACGGTATCCGGGTTGATCATTTTCGCTGTTGTCATCATCATCATCCTCCTCTCCAGCTGAGCACCCCAAACATAAGGAATTGAGTTTTGTATAAGAAAAATCAATTATTAGCCCTGAATTATATCCAACAATTTAAGGAATGGATTTTTGGGATATCGAGATAACCACCATGGTCATTATCCAATTGCTTCATTATTTTGAGAGGTCGACCTGCAGACATATGTTCCGTGAACTCAACTATGTGGTAAACAAGGTGGCACAACTGCGACATACGAATATACGATGGAACACAAGTCAATGATGTTGCACTTGGAGCTCCTTTTCCTTGGTAGGAAGGATGATATTGGATAGTAGGACATACCGCTTTCTAAATTCTTACATTGTACAAAAATTTATTTTTTAAGGAATTGATCTACACTATATAGACTAGCTAGCTAGCTAGCTAGCTAGCGATATTTATACCTAGAGTAACTTGCAACAATTAAATTAAATTAACACTGAACCTTCCACTAATTGATTTCATGTTTGAATCGACGAAAATAGATAAAATTAATGATCAACATGTTTAGTTGGTTTACATGATATTTTCTTAATTTGAAGATGTTAAAAGACTTTAGAAATGCATAGTTTATTACCTTATATGACGCTTTAATATGGATAAGAGGTGAATGTTAAAAAAAAGCCCCGAAAACCATTATATCCACCAATAAGGCTATCAAACTATCTTAGCGCTGGATGGTACCTCACTGTCAAATATCCACCAAACGTCTTTTAGAACATTGGATATAACATATACATATGCTTATTAAATACCTTCCAAATTTGTTATAACAGATGCAAGCTAAAAGACAAACAAAGAAGCCGTAATATGTAAAGAGAACTTAATTGGTAGAATGACATGAAGTGATCGACAACTCATGGTAATCCTTTATGGTACGAGAATGGACAATCTAGTTCTGTACAAAGAATAGTAACACTCCCTCCTAACTCTCGTGAATGTCGTATACCGACAAGCTCTTCAGCAACGGAATCAGCCATTTTGGTTGTTGCTGCCTCCAGCAAACTCCGCGAAAGAATGACCATCACCACCACCAAAACCACCGTGGTACACCTCCCCCCGCAAGCGCGCCCCTTCATCCTTATTGCGCGATAAAATGGAGATCGAACCAGTCTATATATATATATATATATATATATATATATATATATATATATATATATAGAGAGAGAGAGAGAGAGAGAGAGAGAGAGAGAGAGAGAGAGAGAGAGAGAGAGACGGATACGGATACGGAGGCCGTTACTTCGATTTTCATGCTTGAAATGGTTGATTAAGGGCGTGCTCGGCAAAGGGTTTTATGGGATTGTTGGGGTTTTAAAAAAAAAAAGAAGCTCTGGAGGTGTTTGGCAGGTAATACTTTGGAGATGGAGATGGAGCTTGAGGAGGTTATGGGAGGTTAAAAATGGCCCATAATCCTACCCTTCCATCCCAAGGTTGTGGAGATTGTCTCCAACGACAACCCCATCTTGACATCCTTGCCCCTATTTCCCTGCCCTCGTCTCCGTCCATCCATGTACGCCATGGCTTCCGCCCTCATCTCCAGCGCTCCAACGATCTCCTCCCCGTCCTTCAAGAGCCAGAATCTGATGAAAATTGGGGGTTTTAAGGAGAGAAATTGAAGATTGGGGGTTTTAAGGAGAAGCAACGACCTCCTCTCAGTCAAAATGAAGAGATGCACGACGACGATGAGATGCACGGAGGATGGAACGACGCAGTTCCCTTTTCCCTCGGCGCCGGGATCGACATACGGTGTTTCTGCTCCCTGGCTACAGCAGATTCGATTTTACAAAAGGGCAAAGAGAGAGGTTGAAGATGAGGGCAATTTTGTCCTTTCATGGTTAATCAACAAAAATAACCTTATACCTACCAAACACTCTACCGGGATTATTTTAAAACAATAATCTCAACCTCTTCCATCCCCATAACACATACAATAATCTCCACCTCATATAACCCCTTAAAAACAATATTCACCCCTTAAAAAATAACTCATTGTCAAACTCGCCCTAAATGTGGTTTGAAATTCCAACAATTAGAAGTCCCACACATACGTTTCCAAATTGGAATAAAATCGTGTCATTTCGTGGTAATTTCGCTTAAATTTGGAATAAAATCCAGCCATTTCGACATTTCGTGGTAATTTCGCTTGAAATTAAACGAACTTGGTTGAAATTTCAACAATCATGTTGAGATGTGAATGTTTTAAGTACGTGAGTTATTCTTTTTATGTCAATTAATTTTAATTATATCGTTACTACCCAGCCGAACCGAGGTCGTCCTCCTTCACCATCATCCTCGTTTGGGGTCCGACCTTGCCGGTTATGGACTGTCGATTCTCTTTTTCGGCGGATTCTGGGCCTTTGCGTCCTCCCGTGCGCCTTGCTGCCTCCATCCGACTCGTCGGTGCTCTGCTCCGGTGGCCGGTTGGGTGGCGTCGTTGTCTACCTCCGCGAGTCCTCTTGTCGGCGTCTAGCCGCCGCCGCCGGTCATAATCCGGGTCTCCTCTCTCCGTCGAGGCCTTCCCTGCCGTGCCGTGCAAGGGTGAATGACAAGTCCTTGGCGTGCAAGTTGTCAATTAGGCCTTGCACGCCAAGCCAAGGAAAAAAAAAAGGAAAAAAATAAAATAAAAATAAAAAAAATAAAAATTTCGAAAGAGTCTTGACACGCCTATCCGATAGGGTTTTTCCTAAGGGTTTTGAGTATAACCACCCGAAAGGGTTCGAGTAAATCCCGCAAGGGTTTGTTTATATTTTATAGGTGTAAGCTTTTTGGCGTTTTGTTTCGAGCAGTTTGCGGCTCTGCTTATGATGTTTCTAGAAGATCTTCTGCTTGGTTGAGGGGGGCGTGGAGTCTGTAGTCGGGTTCTGGCTGGAGTCGTGGTGGTGCGCTCAGGGCGGCTCCGTATCGGGGATAGAGTTTCCTTGGAGTTCGTCTGCACTACCCACAGGAGTTAGTGTCCTGATGTACTACTGGCCCGCGGTGCTACTGTTTGGTGGTGCTTGGCTGCGTTCTTCGGTGGCTTCCTCAGCTTTTCGGGTGTTTGATCTTCTTGGAACGTTTTGTTGTAGAGTTTGTCTCTGCTGGGTTCATTTCGCTTGTTATTTGTATTTCTGTTTTAGATTGCTATGTTAGACGGTTCGCCGTCTGCCGACTCTGTCGGCCTCTCGATGAGTCAGGTCTGTCTGACCTTCGAATTTTTACCTAATAAAAAAAAAAAAAAAATTTAGTACATAATTATTAAGCAAGGAGGACCGGAGTATAATTATAAGATCACCTTTATGGTTTTAAATTTATGTAATTGTAATCTAAGATAATTTTTTCTTTTTTGACTAGCGACCCTTTGCGTACGGTCATTCAAGTCATCTGTTGATGGCTTCAAGATCGCTTTGTCGATCTACTTCTTGCCCACTGTAAAAAAAAAAATGTGAAAGTGCAAGGAATAAGTTCATAAAAAGGGCTTCTCAAAACGACATCGTTCTACAATTAATCAATGCAACACTACAAAATGCGTACACACCCGATCTTCTAATCCCCTCTTGCGTTATCGAGAATGTCACACCTATGCAGCATTTATGCGAAGTACGTATTATTGACATGATCGAGCCATGGGCATCAGTATTTTGATTTAGTTTTTTTCTCACTGGTTCTACAAGGAGATTATTGACGTGTGGCAGAACAGAATAAAATATATGATTTCGACAAAAATGACTAAAACAAATTGAAATCTCATTCAAATTCTTATTCATTTTCTTATTTGTCGTTTTTCCTTGCTTTGCTGAACTTAAGAAAGAAGTTTAGTCTTTTGACATGAGTCCGAGTTTGCTAGGTTCCCTTTAAAAGTACATAATAACATATAACGGAACGTGTATAATAAGACATATGAGAATTCTTGCTACCTATCATCATCTACCATCATGAGAATTGATTCATCGTCATGAATTACCGGTATAACCAGCTAAGTTAGAGAGTGGATATCCTAAGATCTTTTCTTACAGTTGAAGAAAGTCGGGTGTCTTTGATGTCAAACTTCGAGAAGACACGCGACCAACTGCAAATGAAAGCTCTATGGAGCTTTTCGGGTCGGTTGGATCCAATTGTGGGTGACACCATACCGTCGTCCACCCAACCCGAAGAAAAAGAAGAATATAAGCGTTATATAAAAAATTGAAAGGTAAAATACAAGTATCTTAAGTGGCTTAGTGGTTGAACCCTCCCCATTTTAAATAGAATTCAATCAATCATTGTTCAAATCCGCCTAGACACATATTTTCATTTTTTTTTTCTCAAATCATTTTCCATTATTTTCAAGTTCTTATAATTTATTTGTTATTTTATAATTAAATAATAATAATTTTTCTTATAAAAATAATATAAAAATTATCTATAAAAAATTGTGTCCACCTCTAAAAATTTTATGGATCTGACCATGGATCGAGCATACTCATGAATATATTTTTTAATAAAGGACAAAATATGATAAAAAGAAAAAAAGTGGAGATTTCCAAAATCTACCTCTAGTTTGGGGAATTTATTCCCGCACCACCAAAAATTTCAAAATTTACACGACCGTCAATACTTTTCGTCTTTTTCGAAATCATATCCAAGTTTAGGAAATCTAAACAACAAGTGTGATTTTGACCATGGTTTGTGGTAAAAAACTGAAAATTGGAGCGGTTTACAAAAATTCACCAGAACAAAAAATAAAATATTGTCCAATTTGTAGATTAAGGTGAAATCGACACCATGACAAAGAGAGAGAGAAACTTTTCTGTATTGATCAAGAAATGTGGTTGTGTTTGTTACACTGAACAAACTGGATCTTTCCCTTATTTATATTGTACAAGCCTAACAACCTTTTGAGCGGGAAAGAGAACATTATAACTTATTTACACACATTTGCCTAAGTTCTGTAATATCTACAACATACCCTTCTACACGATTAAAGGTTAAACATACTCGTCGTTGTACATGGAAAACAAGCCACATCCGCATGTATAATATCATAGGTTCCATGATACGTTCGAGCCTTCGAGGATATTTTGAAGGAATTTGACCAACAATTACTCCTTTGAATTTGGTAAATAAAGAGTATATAAAATATTATTTTTTTAATTATTTTTTTACAATACAATACGAAGTACTTATTAATAAAAAGTATTATATTATAAAAAAATATAATTGAAAAATGATATTTTCTATAGTTTTACCTCCTTAAACTACGCGTACAAAAGTATGAAGTCTTATATTTTTTTGGGAAAACTAATTAAAATACCCCTACCTTTGGGGGTATGGTTAAAATCTATTCTCAACTTTCAAAAGTAATAAAAATATTCCGACCTTTGAGGATAGTGATAATATATTACCACTGGTTTTCTCACGGGTATAAAATGCAGACAAGGCAGCCTACGTGGATTTTTTTTAATAAGGCAGCCTGCATGGAAGTCTTTTTACAAATTAGCACTAAAATTGAGATTTCTTGAATGGTTTCCTTGAAAAAAAAATCTGACAACAAAATTAAACCCGAAAAATGAAATTGATTTAACCAAGCAACTAATCCGGTCACAATTGCCTCAAATTTACACAACACCACTATTCTATTCCTAACACCAAACCAACAACAACATCAACAACTAAGAGGGGAAAAACAAAACTTACTCAACCAACTCCGTGAACGAATCAAAGAGGAAGAAGATGTGAGAGTGACAGCTCAAGACATATGACAACGAGGGAGGAAGACTGTCATTGAAGAGGAATCATGAGCTGTCCAGAAGACAATTCAAGAGGTGACCACGGAAGAAGAAAGGAGGGAGGAAAAAGCGTTGGGTACGAACATAGTCCAACAATTTTTGTTTTTTTTTTCTAATGAAACCGTTCAAAAAAAACCATTGCCAAAAAATATTCACATAGGCTACCTTGTCAGCATTTTTGGTGCGTGAGAAAACACGTGGTAATATATTACCACTACCCTCAAAGGTCGGGATATTTTTATTACATTTGAAAGTTGAGGATATATTTTTACCATACCCCCAAAGGTTAGGATATTTTAATTAGTTTTGCCTATTTTTTTTTTATCATAGGGAGTATATTAAAATTTTTTTATATAGTTTAATACTCATTCTGTCTCAAAATTTGAGTCGTTTTAGGATTTTGCACAAATTTTAATAAAACACTCACTGACTCACCCCTCCATCAACATCATCATTCCACTCACTTTTTTCATAAATTTTTACTCCCTCCGTATCGCAATACTTGTTGTTTTAGAGTAGTAAAGTTGTATCAAAAAACTTGTTGTTTTAGCTATAATTATTGTCTTTATAGGTAATGATGGCTCTTTTTATAGGTAATAATTACTCTTTTTAGGTATTTTAAGCTATAAAAGTAGATTAAAGATAGGTTTTATTAATAAGTGTGCATAGAGCTAAAACAACAAGTATTGCGATACGGAGGGAGTACTCCGTATTGTTTTTTAATAACCACTATATTTTTTAACTAATCAAAATCTTTAAAATGACAACAACACATAAATCGATACAAATCATTAATATCTTCTACCTATTTTGATACAAGAATAAAGTCTTAAGACGATCTAAATTTCGAGATAGAGGAAGTACTTATTACTAACAAATACTCTCTCCGTTCGCGAAAACTTGTCATTTTAGCTTCCGGCACAATATTTAAAAAATATTTAAACTACCAACATTACCCCTACTTTTGTCTTAACAAATTATAGAATTCAAATTTTAAACAAATGAGGGTAAAATTGGAAATATATGGGAAAAATCTCTAAATTGACAAGTTTTTTTGAACAAAATCAAAAGTCTAAAATGACGAGTTTTCGCGAACGGAGGGAGTACAGTATTTAAGTAAGTTACAGTATTAAAAAAATTAATAAAAAAAAAATGATACTCCGTATTTTATATACTCCGTAATCCGTAATTTTTACCGTTATATAATCACCAATTATGTGCTGACACGTGGAAGGAAACTTGTTTTTTACGGAGTACTCCGTAATTTGGAGAAAGGAAACTTGCAGCAAAGAGTGTCCTTTCGTCTTTTTTTTCGCAACTCCTCTTTATTACGGAGTACTACGTATTCTCTTCAACTTGCAGTCTTTTCCTTCCCTGCAACTATATCAGACCATGATTACGGTTCCTTCCCTCCAACAGTCCAACTATCCTCTTCGATCCAAATTTTAAGTCAATTTTTTTTTTTATATGTCTACGTTATCCTCAATATTTTTGGATTAACCTCGTTTATTTGATTGGGGGTATTTGATTACCGTTTTTTATATAGCATCGTTTTTTTATTGTACATTTCATGTTTCACGTCTCGTTATCCGCCGACTTTATCGACTTCTCAAAAAGCTAATTTTATTTGATTTCCGAATTATTATCTAATTAAAAGAAAAACCATAATATAAAATATCAAGTCTATGGGTGTTTGTTTTAGAAGTTTATAATTAAACTAGTAAAATAAAGAGGTTAAATTATTAGTTGTGTATGGGGTAGTTTATATGTGGGGTTTCAGGTAAAAATAGGTGTTTAAAAATAAGCCACATTTGATAGTTTTTTTTTTTTTTTTTGATTTGAGAATACAAGTATACCCCTAATAACAACCAAATAAACTCCACTTTTTACAAATAAACTGTTTTTCATCTCATACGAGGTTTATATTTCACACAAAATTTTAACCTTATTTCAAACAAATTTTTAACTTTAACCTGTTTATAAATTTTAGTCATTTTTTTAACTTCGTCCCATACGGGCCCTATAGTAGTACTCCATTACTCCCTACGTTCCAAAATAGATGTCTTTTTACTTTTCGATATGTTTTTTAAGGAGCGAAAAACTCTATAAAATATTATTTTTAATTAATTTTTTATATAATTTGATGTGCCGAAAAGCAAAAGGAGATCTATTTTGAAACGAAGGGAGTAGTTTTTTAAAATAATTTTATATTGTACTTACCAGTAATAAGTATAAAATTATTTTTACAAATTAATATTCAATATAGTTTTTATTTTTTAAAAATATATTAAAAAAAAAATTATATTTTTAAATGGATGGAGTATTATATTATTATGCAACTACTCACAAAAAAAAATGAGGATATTTATTGCAACTTACTTGTAAGTTGTAACTCACCTAATAATTAATGTGGCTAAAGTTTGTAATTTTTCTTTTATTGTAACCCCTTTAAAAAAAAACAATCACTTTTCCAGTTTCCTTACCGCCTTCTACACTCCACCTCTGTCTTCTTCAGTTCTTCCTCCCCGAAACTCCATTGTTGAGGCTCAAAAAACC
Source organism: Persicaria maculosa (assembly GCA_963922045.1). Classification (NCBI taxonomy): domain Eukaryota; kingdom Viridiplantae; phylum Streptophyta; class Magnoliopsida; order Caryophyllales; family Polygonaceae; genus Persicaria; species Persicaria maculosa. The sequence goes on along the minus strand of OY998259.1, from coordinate 20,216,691 downwards.
CTAGCCCAACCATCCAGCCCCGTACCAAAAATGGAGCCTATAGCGCGAAGAACTCGCCGTCGGACGGAGGAAGATCTCATGAGGCGATACGCGGATTGGAAGAAATCTCAAGCTTCAACCGCTCCTAAAAAGGATCCGCCGGCGCCCCAAAAATCAGTTATCAGTAGCGGATCGTCGGTGTCGGCGTTTGCATCGGAGACCGGAAATGTCGCGGAAAGATCCAAACTTTTGCTGGTTTTGAGCTCTTCCGAGTCTCAGGAATGGGATGTGGTTACTGACTCTGAAAGTTCTGAAATTGAGAGTTCCGACTCTGGTGAGGAGAGTAATGTACGAAGAGTGGCTCTGAAGAGGGATAAGGAGAAGGAGATCGAGGAGCCTAAACGCAGAGATCGAAAGAGGCCATTCACTGATGTTGATGGATCTCATTCTCGCTTCAATCGATCCGACGCGGAGGTCGACGGTGGTGGCGACGACGAGGATCAAAATCCTCGACGGAAGAAGCTATTCGACGATCACGAGGAGGAGGAGGAGATTCGCGTTGGAAGAGAGGCTCCGAGGGTGACCGAGCAGTCGGCCAATAGGAGAGTTCCAAAGAAGCCATTGACTGCTGGCGATATTCGTCGAGTGCTCTTCAATTCGATAATGGATGCGGATGATGGAGTTGTTAAAGAGCCAGTTAGTCCGCATAAGACCGAGGACACCGCCTCCTCCTCCGACAATGATGATGATTCCGAGCCAGAGGCAGGTTCCGAGAAGCCGGAGCAGGAGACTGAAGTAGGTTCGATGTATAAGTTGATGGACTTCTGCCTATCCTGCGATGGAAATGACGCTGACAATGATGCTGCAGATGCTTTTGTGGTATGCTGACATTGATGATCTCCAATCTCCATTGTAGGATAGACTTGATTGATATTGTTTCTAATTGTGGTTTGTGGTGTATCTGTTGTTGAATCAATGCTGTTTTGTTGCGGAATGTGCTTTCAATTGCTCGTATCGAGTTTGGCTGAAGTTAGATAGGCAGATCTTGTGCTTTCAATTGCTCGTATCTGTGGTTTGTGGAGTCTCAGGAATGGGATTTGAAAGTTCTGAAATTGGTGAATCTGAAAATTCTGATGACTTCCTATTTGCAGGAGGAGGAAGAGGCCATGTTAGATGCTAGGAAGAGCCGAGAGCAGCTTTGCGACGAAGGGAAGCATCACTTTGTTTTGGATGAAGAGATTGGCATTCTATGCAGATCTAGCGGTTTCGTGCAAGAGGAGATCGCACAAGCCATGCCATCATTCGTAAGCATCCTCCATCAATCTGTCTTATAGTACATATAAATTGATTTCATATGACTTAGAAAGTTAGAATCGAAACCTGAGTTGATCTATGTTGTTTTTGGGAATGTGAAGCACCATAACCCTTCTGGACATTCGGATAGAAATCGATACTCCATGTATGATCATCGGGATGATGAGTGCGACAATTATCAAGAGGATGCCAATTTGGATCCTAGTGGTACAGTTTGGGAGATCATTCCCGGCATGAGGAGAACCTTGCTTCCTCACCAGCGAGAGGCGTTCGAGTTCATATGGAGGAATGTGGCCGGAGGGACGAAGCTAGATGAGCTGACGAGCAATGGTGCGAAAGATGGAGGTGGCTGCCTCATCTCCCATGCCCCTGGCACTGGGAAGACTCGCCTTGCCATTGCCTTCCTTGAGACTTACATGAAGCTCTACAAGAACTCGAGGCCTGTGATCTTAGCTCCTGCAAGCATACTTCTCACATGGAAGAAGGAATTCGAGAAGTGGAAGGTTAGCATTCCGTTTCAGAACCTGATCGACGAAGAGCTCTCCAAGGATGAGATAGCTTTGGCCATCTCTCTCGGAATACAAGTTGATGAAAGCCTTGGAAGGACTGTGAAACGTTTGATCAAGCTGCTGTATTGGACAAAACACGAGAGCGTGCTCGCAATCAGCTACACTTTGTTCGCGCAGCTCGCTGTAGGAGAAGATACTAAGATGATGGGTAGGGGGAAGACGAAGGCGAACACCTCTCGATGCCTTGATGAGAGCAAAATGTTTAGAGCAACGTTGCTCGATAGGCCTGGCCTGCTCATCCTCGACGAGGGCCACATGCCAAGGAACGAGAGGAGTCGTATTTTCAAGGTTCTTTCGGAGGTGAAGACGAAGAGGAGATTCATTCTAACTGGGACTCCCTTCCAAAACAACTTTCGGGAGCTGCATAACATCTTGGGCTTGGTGATGCCGAAAATCTGGAAGAAGAATCCTTTCAATTCGAGTGCTGGGGAGGCGGATGAGCACAAGATCAGAGAGCTCAAGGCGAAGATGGAGCCGTTCATCCATTGCTACGAAGGCGGTATTGTTGCCAAAATGGTTCCCGGCCTCAACGACAACTTAGTCTTACTGGAGCCATTGAAGCTGCAAACGAAGCTCATCCACGACTTGGACACCGACCTGAAGAAATCCCATCATGAAGCAAACGTTGACACAGCCCTGATCTCGTTCCATCCAAGGCTAATGGACCTCAAGGATTGGAGCTCGGGCATAGACGAAGAGCTCAAGAGTGGCAAGCTGGACATTGCTGATGGTGCAAAGGCGAGATTCCTAATCCGCCTTATTGAGTTGAGCTTGAATTTGGAGGAGAAAGTCCTCGTGTTCAGCGAGTACCTTAAACCTCTCAACTTCGTGAAAGCGCTGCTCGAGTCCAGTGATCGCTTCAGGTGGACGAAAGGGCGTGAGATCCTCGTAATGTGGGGCCAACAGGACATGAAAACCCGCAAGAGAAACATGGATGTGTTCAACAAGGCGGGGAGCGAAGCCAAGGTGATGCTTGCGTCGATAAGGGCTGCTGCAGAAGGAATTGAGCTGACTGGTGCTTCCAGAGTGGTGTTGCTTGACGTGACTTGGAACCCTGCTCGCGAGAGGCAGGCAATAAGCAGGGCCTATAGGCTTGGCCAGGGTCGGGCTGTGCACGTCTACCGCCTCTTGATGATGACCGACTATGACAGCTACCGGCACAAAAGCCAGACACATAAGAACAGGTGCTCAAACTACGTCTTCTCCTCGCGCAACAGGAACAATGACGCTCCAGGGTCATCCAAGCCTGCATCCGAAGATATAATCCTTGAGCAACTGCTTAGAGAGAACATCGTTAAAGAGACTATGCAGCGGAATGTGTGTGAGCCTGGTGTAGATAACAACCATCCTTAGACTGCTGGCTTTCGTCGCATCTTGCAAGGCAAACTCTATATTAGCTATGAATCCGAAATGTATAGACATCAATGGAGCATCGGGTAGGCGAATGCTTTTGTTAAGTACGCAGATAATGTTGTGTATTGTTGAATCTATGTGATGTGATGTGATGAACGAGTTCACAGGTGATGATTTTGGATGAACACCATTGAAGTGTATGTGTACAATTTAACATAGATGATCTGAAAGTGCAAGGAAGAAGCCCACAAAAGGACTTCTCAAAACGATGTCGTTCTACAATGAATAAGTACAACACTACAAAACAAGTGCACACCCAATCTTCTAATCCCTCTTGTGCTGTGAAAGCAGATGGTTGTGGGATCTTGTTCGTGCTGGGAAAGCAATGCCAGTCTAAGACATGCCTCTTTCACCCAACTAGTGATCCGCGGTTGTCGATGAAGAGAACCTTCTCGGGGTGAAGAGGGCCCTGCTCGCTGTTTGAGAGTGTAGCATTCCATCCCATCCGTCGAGCCACATCCTTCACCTGCATGATCGTGTCGACATGGTCTCTTATTATGACCGCTCCGTGAGGGCGGAGGATTCGGTACATCTCGAAGGCGATATCAAGAATGTCACACCTATACAACATTTGATATCATTGAACATATGCCTACTCATGAATCATTCATATATATAAGGGCAAAATATGATAACAAGAACAAAAGTGGAGATTTCCAAAATTTAAAAATTTACATAAGCCTACTCATGAATCATTCATATAGTTTTAGTCTCTTTCAAAATCAAATACAAGTTTAGACACTACAATTTTCAAAAAACAAGGCAATTGTATGACACTTGATGGAATTTGATGGATTTCTACAAAAAATTGTAAAAAACATGTGTGATTTTGAACATTGTTTGTGTAAGAAACCCGAAAATTGGAGTAAACCGAACAAACATAAGCAAGCGAAAATACTATCTGATGAAAGGTTAAACTTACTTGTCCTTGTACATGGAAAACAAGCCATTTGCGTGTATCAAATCATACGTTCGAGGATATGTAGAGAACGCCTCGCACCTGTAGTACAAGCACATTGTATTTATCAAACATATGCCAGAAAACGAACCAAAAACTTCCAACAATTGCAAAAGTGGGTTCAAGAGCTTACCAGTTCATGTATGTCCCAATAAGGCCCCGTTCGTAAATAATGCCAAGTGTATGGTTCGTTGCATCATGAGGAACGGTGTTCATAACCCAAACAGGATATGGAGATAGCGCAGCTGCGAAGCCACCTAAGCCTGCATTCATATCCATTATGTTTCTATAGCCACCTTTGAATAGAGATCCAAGAACACGACCATAGTGTCGAATCCTTCCTTTCCATACGTCGTTGTCTTCATTAAAAGACCTTGGACTGATCCCCTTGACTATGCCATGCCTGATTCTTGGTGGAATCGCATTTAGCCTTATAGGCCATTTCTGGAGAGCTCCTCCGGAGAGTTCATCAACGGCCTTCACATCGGGAAGAGGAGTGATGCACGAAAACATCTTTGTGTACCTGTCGACGCAGTTGAGGAAAATGAATCACAATACATGTTTCAAAAGATTCACAGATAGATACAGCAATTAACTAACCAGGCAATATCAGGATTCTTTTCATCACAAAACTGCGGAGATTTCCAGGCTTTGAGCTTCTTTGCGCAGTGAACATGATTAGTCGGCTTTCTGTAGACTGCAATGTTTCCCTTCTCAGTAACCTTCTTCCAGCACATTCGCCTAAGCAACTCTTCCAACCTCTTCTGCTCCCCTTCTAAGTCCTCTCGAGTTCTCTGCCAGCCTTTGTAGTTAACCTTCCAGTTTATAGGTGGACCAGATAATACCCAATAGCCACCAGGACGCAGAACTCGGTCAAGTTCCATCATGAATAATCCCTCTAGTCAAGCAAGGAAAAACTTTTACAACGTGGCACCCACAATGAACTATCTTGCAGAGGGAAAGGGATCATATTAAGTTATCAAATTTCATGGAAAAATAACTTCAAAGTTTTGGTTCCATAGTTATACTGACATACTTCTCGTTTAACTGCGGAAATTAAGCCAGTAGTACCATGATTAGTCCATTGCACAAGACATCTGGAACAGTGCGCCATATCGAAAGATCTTGATGGGTATGGTAACCTGTAGGTGTTCAGAATACCGAGCATTGCAGGGAGTCCTCTTTCTAAGGCGAATTGCACCTGAGCTTCATGTATATCCACGGGCGCAATCGACATAGTTAAAATATTATAATCCAACAAAGCTGCTCCAAAGCTTGAAACCTACAAGAGCGGTGAATGGTGCAAAATTATTCACATGAACATAGCATAATACTGCACATTAAAGCTCCCCTTTACAATACAATTTTATTTTCCTTTTAAAAACATTAGTTTTCAGTTTCACTAGTCATCTTAGCAAAGTGGAGAAGATATCTAATTGTAATGCACCAAAGTTCCACAATCCCACAAATCCAAGACACAGCTGGCTAGGATATTATTAATCTATGACAACAATAAGTAGTATAGCTAGTAAGGTTGTTTAGTATTCACACTGCTAAACAGTTACGCAAGTTGTTAGTTGATTATTAGCAACAAAATGAAGTCATAAAACTATCAACATTTATAGAAAAATCCATAACTATGGTTTGTGCTTTGGCTAAGATCACAATGAAGGCCTCAACCAAATCTATGTAAAGCTACTTTCAAAATTGAGCTACATTAGTTTAGACATTCATGAATGGCTAGTTAGTTGTAAGCATGGTAGTCCAAGACATCGTCTCTAAATGAAATGTATGTCAATTCTCAATTTCAATTCACAAATAAGAAAGATTTTCTACACCTCATACTCTATTTGAATAAAAACAAAAACAAAAAAATCAATAACTATGTTTATTTTGCTTTTTTTAAGATCACAATGAAGGCATCCAATCATAACTATCTAGATTTAAACATTCACACCAAACCAGGAAAAAGTTAGCAGCATTAGACATTGTCTCTTAAATGAAATGAAATTGAAGTTCAATTATCATTTATCCCAGAGTCCACATCAAGAACAGGCCTAAGGCATTGTATCTCAATTTGGATTCACATTCAAAATCCATAAGTCCATAACTAAGGTTTGTTTTTACTAAGATCACAATGAAGGCATCATAACCATCTTGATATAAATAGTTAGTTTCGCACCAAAACAGGAAAAGATAGCAACTTTAGGTATCCACAAAAGGCAGGTTAGTTAGTTTCGCACCAAAACAGGAAAAGATAGCAACTTTAGGTATCCACACAAGGCAGGTTAAATGTAATGAAGTTGTTCACATCACTTACCCCACAACCTACATCAAGAACAGTCCTAATTGTCCCAGATTTAAGAGGCAAAACCCTAGAAATGTCACTGACATAGCCCTTGGCCCCTTGAGGAAACGAAGTACCGCCTCCAGGGAAGACCAATTTATCCCCTTCCAATCGAACCCAGTTCTGAGATTTCTTGATGACGGTGAGGCGTTTATAGGGGATGTTGCGGAACCAAGCCATGGCGCGGCTGGTGGGCCAGGGCAAGGTGGGCTTGTAGCCCTTGGGGGCGGGGATCGGGCAGGTGAGCCTCTCGTGGGAGGCGGGGCAATGGCGCTCCCGGTGGAAGAATCGGAGGGTTGGGTAGAGCTTCTGGTGGTCCGGATTTTCATTTTGGCATGGGCAGTAATTTGTGAAGTTTGGGGGGCAGAAATTGAAGGCCTTTTTGGGGGGTTCGGTCGATTCGGCGGGTTGGGAGTGGTGCGATTCGAAATCGAGGGTGAAGGTGGTGATGGAAGTGTTGGTGTAAGTGGTGGTATCGGTGGTAATGTTGGTGGATGTGGGGGCGTCGGCGACGGTGGTGGTTGTGGAGGAGGTGGTGGTGGAGGAGAAAGAGCCGAGGAGGTAGGAGAGGGAGCAGAAGAGAGTGATGAGGAAGAGCTTGAAGAGGAGATTGTTTGAGCTTAGGGGGTTGAAGCTTGGAAATGGCGGTTTTGCTGCCATTTTTATTTGTTTAAATTAGATAAAATAAAGAGAAAATTTGGTAGAAAATCACCTTTTAATGTTCTAATTAAGTAATTAACACCTCTTGAAAAATTATAAGCCGGTTTAACATCCCCTAAATTTTTTTTAGCCCTGTAGCATCTGCTCTCTCAGTCTCTTCATGGCTCTTCGGTGGGGGCTGGGTGTCGGTGCAAGGACGGGAGGCAGTCTGCGAGGCTTCGTCGGTGGGGGCTGGGTGTCGGATCGGCGGGATTTGGGCTCGGGATGGCCAGAATTGGTGGCCAAGGAGGGCGGACGGGAGGGAGGTTGCGAGTTCGTCGGTGGGGGCTGGGTGTCGGATCGGCGGGATTTGGGCTCGGGATGGCCGGAATTGGTGGCCAAGGAGGGCGGATCTGGCGAGGGAGCGCCGGATCTGGTGTGGAGGCGCCGGATCCGAGCCGAGGACGAGCGAGGCGGTGCGAGCGAGTCCGGATCTGAGCGAGGGAAGGAGGCGGCGACGAGCGAGCGGGGGAGCGAGGGAGGGAACGAGCGGCGGAGCGTCCGGAGCGAGCGAGGTCGATCGGCCGGAGCGAGGGTTCCAGGAGCGGCGGCCGGAGCGAGGATCGACGAGCGGCGGCCGGCGCGCGCAGGACCTGTCGAGGAGCGTCCGGAGGTTGAAGAAGGAGTTTTTACAAAATTACAAAAATTAACCCAAAATACCAATTTTTGTAAAATTACAAAAATTAACCCATAAATATGAAAAAGTTGCATTACATTAAAGAAAAAATATTGCATTACATTGAAAAAGTTGCATTACATTAAAGAAAAAATTATCATCAAAACGTTACCTTGAAAAAATATGGCATCACGAAAACATTACATTGGAAAAATATGGCATCACGGAAAAAAAATATCATCAAAAAATTGATATCAAAAAAGTGTCATCAGTAGGCAACGGTAAAAAAAATGGCATCAATGGTCATTGTGGCATCACAGTAAACAAAAAAATATCAGCAAGATTTGAAAAAAGTGGCATTAAAAAAGTGTCATCAATCCATTTTATTATAAAATCAAACGATTTGATTAAAAAAATATCATCAAATAATTACATTAGAAAAATGGCATCAAAACACTGCTTTGAACAAGTTGTATCATAGTAAATAAGAAAATGTCATCTAAACATTACCTTGAAAAAATATGGCACCACGAAATCAGTACCTTGAAAAAAAATATGGCATCAAACGATTTGATTAAAAAAAGTGAGATAAAATAATTACATTAGGAAAAATGGTATCAAAACACTAATTTGAAAAACTTGCATCACATTAAAAGAAAAAAATGTCATCAAAATACCACTTTGAAAAAATATGGCATCATGGTAAAAAAACATATCATCAAAACATTGACATAAAAAAGTGTCATCAAATTTTGAAAAAAGTGGCATCACATAACATCAAAAACGCTACTTTAAAAAGTGGCATCACATTAAAGAAAAAAATATAATTATAAATTTGGCATCAAAGCACTATGAAAAATGGCATCAAAAAGTGGCATCAATTGGTTATACAAAAAAAAAATTTATATATATAAAAAAAAAAGTGACATCATAGTTAACAAAAAATGTCATCAAGATTTGAAAAAAGTGGCATTAAAAAAATGTCATCAAACCATTTCATCAAAAAAATGACATCAAAGCGAAAATAAAATGAAATAAAAAAATGGCATCATTGATTTAAAAAAAAAAAATCCGAAAAAGCCGGTCAACGGTCAACGTTGACCGTTGACCTTAATAACCCATTTGCGAAGGGTGCTAGGTTAACTAAATAATTTTGTTTGGGTGGTAGTGAGCTAATTAGATCTTCAAAATGTGTTGGTTGCCAAAAACACCCTAAAATAAAAACAAGAAAAATGGGAAAAGAAAATCCCGAGTTGGGAGTGAGGAGAGTGGAAAGGGAAAGTGACTGGGTCAATTGGGGAAGAAAGATCACGTCAGTAGGGATTGACAATTTCACCCGTACCCGACTCGAATCCGAATCACCCGATCGGAAAAGTGGGTGAAAAAACTCGAAAAAAAAAAGCGAATAGAAAGTGGATAGTGGTGGTGGGTCGGGTGGGTGAGATTTTTCCACCCACACCCGAAACATCATTCACCACCCGACCCGATCCACTATCATCTATATTATAAAAGTATTATTTATATATTTTATATATAAAAAATATATAAACTTTCTAATTTCCTAAACAATACCTTCCTAATCGGCACTTCGTTCTGCAAACCTCTTGCCCTAATGCCCTCTTCGTCATGTACCACTCTTGTCTTAATGTTGCTGAGCAACTTATTTTCCTTAAAACAATGCTATTTAAACTCTCATTTGTGTTTAAAACTCATGGACATGTGTTTAAGACAATGTTATTTAAACTTATGATGACTTATTTAAGACTTAATGTGCAAGATAATGTTATTTTAGCCACCGTGTTGTCTACATGTTTTATTGAAATTCAATGATGTGTATTTAGCAAAAATCACTCGTCCATTTCACCTGCTGGGTGAAAGTGGATATGGGTGGGGTGATTGGTCATCCATGGTGGGTCGGGTGAAATGAGGGTCCATCCACCCACCACCCGACGCATTGCCATTTCTACAAAGCATGGGACAACAATGGAGTCAAATTTTTTCGAGCCGAGTTATTCAACTCATATAAAATCCCTAATTATTTTATAACGATTTTTCTATCATTTGCCCTTTGGCATAGGATATGACCTTAAATTTAGAATTTTTTTAAAAATTTAGTTTAGCCTTTTTTAAAAATAGATTCTTAGGGTCGCTTGTCTTTTTTTGTAGGAAATCTTTTCCAATTTAGGGTTTTATTCCATACTATGCCCTTGACCGGTTTTATAAAATAAGAAAAGACATGTATACAATTTAACATAAATCATAATTTTTTTATTAGAAAAAAATTCGAGGTCAGACATACCTGAACCTCGAAGGTCAACAAGTCTGCATACGAGTAATCGTCTAAACAAACATAAAATTACAAAGTTGATGCAAAATACAGGCCATAACTCTACAAAGGTGAAACAGAACACAACTAAACCGAACAAGACGAGGACATAGACGAAAGACGAAGCCAAGCACATCTCTGAAGCAACACCGTAGGCCAACATCACATCAGGAGTCACCTGTGGGCAGTGAAGACGAAGCTCCAAGGAACCATTCTTCCGGAGAAAGGAGACGCCTCGATACACACTACCACAACCCAACCTATCCCGACTCTGACTGCCAGAACCATATCAAACTAAGAAGTAAGTTCCGTCACGCCAAACGTAGAGACACACAACGTCTGAACCGAACGCACCAGAAACCCAAGCAGTAATATACGCAAACCCCACTGAGATTTATTTATTTTAGTTATTTATTATAATTTACTTCTTTCAAATTTATTTAAATTATTCCAATATTTCTATGGGTTGGCTTTGGGCCCAAGGACTTGTCTTTGGCCCAAAGAACATTTCACGTGCCCAATTCGGACCACCCAGGCAAAGAAGCAAACTAGCATACAACGGACGGAGGAAGAGGCAATGAACAGTCGCACCGAGTGCAAACGGGATGAAGGAGACTTGGCCAGACACCACCGATCTCGGGCGAGAAGCGGCAGAGTGCCAGCAACAAGATGAACAAAAGTTCGTCGGAGCCGGCGCAGAGGGAAGCAGATTCAAATTTGTGGGGTTGATGTGTTGATCGAACTCGAGAAGAGCCGAAGGCTAGGTTGACAATGAAGCACTGGATTCACCGGAGATGAGAATGAAGTGAGAAAACCATTTGAGGCAAAAAGCCCCAATACAATTTCACAAATCGAAGGACACCTGAAACACCCACCCCGGATCGACGGTAAACCAGGAAGTAGGAGTCCGACGAGCCCAACGACGACAGAATCCGACCCAGAAGGAGGAAGGAGGGCTGCGAGAGGGGATGTGAGAGGGAGTTTTTGGCCGCCGATGGGGACCATCGGGGACTTGGTGGGGAGCCAAAGGCAGTCTTTCGGACCCTTGAAGGGATGGATTAGTGCTCCCAGAGGAGAGGTGGGACTCCCGAAGGAGGGTTGGGCTCCCGAAGGAGATGTGAGGCTCTCGAAAGAGAGTTGGAATGCTCCCGGTGGAACGGTAGTGGTCGGTTAAAGCCCGTGGAGGAAGCCTCGGCCGGCAGGAGTTTCTTCTCTTTTTTGAGAGAGTTTTTCTTTCGAGATGTAGTTCATAAATAACATAAATCATAATTCCCAAAACGTATACTAGATTACTAGATCAATTTTTTCCCTTTTCCTAATGGTATCCTTATGGTATAGAATGCATAGATGATTAGATGATGTGAAAGTAAAGGAAGAAGTCCACAAAACTACAAAAGGACTTCTCAAAACGACGTCATTCTACAATGAATAAATACAACACTACAAAACAAGTGCACACCAAATCTTCTAATCCATGAATCGGTAAATAAAGAGCTTGTGGGTACGTAGTACCCAAAGGTCCCCGGTTCCAACCTTCTAATCCCTCTTGTGCTGTGAAGAGAGAATGGGAAAGCAATGCCAGGCTAAGACATGCGCCTTTCACCCAACTAGTGATCCGCGGTTGTCGATGAAGAGCACCTTCTCGGGGTGAAGAGGCCCCCGCTCGCTGTTTGAGAGCGTAGCGTTCCATCCCATCCGTCGAGCCACATCCTTCACCTGCATAATCGTGTCGACATGGTCTCTTATTATGATCGCTCCGTGAGGGCGGAGGATTCGGTACATCTCGAAGGCAATATCAAGAATGTCACACCTATACAACATTTGGTATATCATTGAACATAAGCCCACTCATGAATCATGCATATATATTTTTGAACAAAGGGCAAAATATGATAACAAGAACAAAAGTGGAGATTTCCAAAATCCACCTCTAGTTTGGGGAATTTACTCCTGCACCACCAAAATTTTAAAAATTTACACAACCGTCTATAGTTTTAGACTCTTTCAAAATCATATCAAAGTTTAGACAAGGAAAAATAACTCAAAATAATACCAACTATGAGACATGAACTAAAAATAATATGAACTAAAAAAATTCTCAAAATAATACAAACTATCCACCTATAAACTAAAAATAATACAAACTTTAAAATCAACAAAAAAATAATACACAATCAATGAAATTTTGACTTTTAATAATACAAACTTTTGAACTTAAATTAGGATAAGATTTAAAATAAAATTTTATTTATCAAAATTATAAAAAAAAAACTATACTTATTCATACTTTGCATAAATCCACCTATTATACTTTAAATACATCAAAACCACTATTTGGTTGTCCAACTTTGTATAATACAACCACAATTTTTAGAAATTGCACAAAATTACATGAATTCTAGGATATAATTCTTTTTTTTTAATAATTATGGATAAAGTGAATGTGATTTTATATAATTTCAAAATAAAAAGTAATTTTTTGTAAAATTGAATAAATAAATAGTGGTTTTGGTGTATTTAAAAAATAAAGCAGATGCATTTGTGCAAAGTGTGACTCTATACACATATTTTTATAATTTTGGTAAATAATGTTTTGTTTTGATTCTTCTCCTAGTCCAACTTCAAAAGTTTGTATTATTTTGAGTTAAAAGCTCATAGTTTGTATTATTTTTAGTTGATTTTAAAGTTTGTATTATTTTTGGTTTATATGTGGATAGTTTGTATTATTTTGAGACTTTTTCCCTAAAAAACCTGAAAATTGGAGTAAACCGAACAAACATAAGAAAGCTAAAATACTATCTGATGAAAGGTTAAACTTACTTGTCCTTATACATGGAAAACAAGCCATCTGCGTGTATCAAATCATATGTTCGAGGATATGTAGAGAACGCCTCGCACCTGAAGTACAAGCACATTGTATTTATCAAACATATGCCAGAAAACGAACCAAAAAATTCCAACAAAAATCCAACAATTGCGAAAGAAAGAGCTTACCAGTTCATGTATGTCCCAATAAGGCCCCGCTCGTAAATAATGCCAAGTGTATGGTTCGTTGCATCATGAGGAACGGCGTTCATAACCCAAACAGGATATGGAGATAGCGCAGCTGCGAAGCCACCTAAGCCTGCATTCATATCCATTATGTTTCTATAGCCACCTTTGAATAGAGATCCAAGAACACGACCATAGTGTCGAATCCTTCCTTTCCATAAGTTGTTGTCTTCATTGAAAGACCTTGGACTGATCCCCTTGACTATGCCATGCCCAATTCTAGGTGGAATCGCATTTAGCCTTCTAGGCCATTTCTGGAGAGCTCCTCCGGAGAGTTCATCAACTGCCTTCACATCGGGAAGAGGAGTGATGCATGGATACATCTTCGTGTACCTGTCGAAGCAGTTGAGGAAAATGAATCATGATATACGTTTCAAAAGATTCACAGATAGATACAGAAATTAACTAACCAGGCAATATCAGGGTTTTTTTCATCACAGAACTGCGGAGATTTCCAGGCTTTGAGCTTCTTTGCACAGTGAACATGATTAGTCGGCTTTCTGTAAACTGCAATGTTTCTCTTCTCGGTAACCTTCTTCCAGCACATTCGCCTAAGCAAGTCTTCCAGCCTCTTCTGCTCCCCTTCTAAGTCCTCGCGAGTTCTCTGCCAGCCTTTGTAGTTAACCTTCCAGTTTATAGGTGGACCAGATAATACCCAATAGCCACCAGGACGCAGAACTCGGTCAAGTTCCATCATAAATAATCCCTCTAGTCAAGCAGTAAGGAAAAGCTTTTATAACGTGGCACCCACAATGAACTAAGTATCTTGCAGAGGGAAAGGGATCATAGAAATTAAGTTATCAAATTTCATTTCATGGAAAAATAACTTCAAAGTTTTGGTCTCTTTTTATTCTACTTATTTTTCATTTTTTTTCCGCATTTTGGTTCCATAGTTATACTGACATACTTCTCGTTTAACTGTTGAAATTAAACCAGTAGTACCATAATTAGTCCATTGCACAAGACATCTGGAACAGTGCGCCATATCGAAAGATCTTGATGGGTATGGTAACCTGTATGTGCTCAGAATACCGAGCATGGCAGGGAGTCCTCTTTCTAAGGCGAATTGCACCTGAGCTTCATGTATATCCACGGGCGCAATCGACATTGTCAAAATATTATAATCCATCAATGCTGCTCCAAAGCTTGCAACCTACAAGAGCGGTGAATGTCACAAAATTGTTAACATGAACGTAGCATAATACAACATATTAAAACTTCCCTTAACAATTCAATTTTATTTTCCATTTCAAAAACATCAGTTTTCGGTTTCACTAGCCATCGTCGCAAATTTAAGTGGAGATGATATCTAATATGAATGCACCAGATTTTCACAGCCACACAGATCTATGACACGACAATGAAGCATTAACAGCAGTTCAAAGGGCAAGCATTGCACCAAACTAGACAGGTAAAACAAAGAACATGAAAATTAAGGCTTTAAGCAACAGGGTTGACCCTAATTTGACCCAACCTAACCAACATTATTCAGCTGATTCTAAATCTACAGCTCAAACATCTGTTGATGATAAACAAACCTGATGAGTATAGCTAGTAAGGTTGTTAAGTATTCACACTGCTAAGCAGTTAAGCAAGTTGTTAGTTGATCACTATTAGCTACAAAATTAAGTCTAAAACTATCAACATTTATAGAAAAATCCACAACTATGGTTTGTGGCTTTGTGCTTTTGCTAAGATCACAATGAAGGCATCAACCAAATCTATGTAACCTACTTTCTACATTGAGCTACATTAGTTTAGACATTCACGAATGGCTAGTTAGTCATAAGCATGGTAGTCCAAGATATTGTCTCTAAATGAAATGTATCTCAATTCTCAATTTCAATTCACAGAAAAGAAAGATTTTCTACACCTCATACAGTCATACTCTACTTGAATAAAAACACAAAAATCAATAACTATGTTTGCTTTGCTTTTGCTAAGATTACAATGAAGGCATCAAATCATAAGTATCTAGATTTAAACATCCACACCCAAACTCAGCGTTTGACATCGTCTCTTAAATGCAATGAAATTGAAGTTCAATTATCATTTACCCCATAGCCCACATCAAGAACAGGCCTAATAGATATCAAATCACACCAAAACAGGAAAATAAAGCCATCTTAGACATTCAAGCAATCCACGTAATGGCTAAGCCATTGTATCTCAATTTCGATTCACATTCAAAATCCATAACTAAGGTTTGTTCTTACTAAGATCACAATGAAGGCATCATAACCATCTTGATATAAATAGGTAGTTAAAATAGTTACACACCAAAACAGGAAAAGATAGCAACTTTAGGTATCCACACAAGGCAACTTAAATGTAATGAAATTGAAGTTCACATCACTTACCCCACAACCTACATCAAGAACAGTCCTAATTGTCCCAGATTTAAGAGGCAAAACCCTAGAAATCTCACCGACATAGCCCTTAGCCCCTTGAGGAAACGAAGTACCGCCTCCAGGGAAGACCAATTTATCCCCTTCCAATCGAACCCAGTTCTGCGATTTCTTGAAGACGGTGAGGCGTTTAGAGGGAATGTTGCGGAACCAGGCCATGGCGCGGCTGGTGGGCCAGGGCAAGGTGGGCTTGTAGCCCTTTGGGGCGGGGATCAGGCAGGTGAGCCTCTCGTGGGGGGCGGGGCAGTGGCGCTCCCGGTGGAAGAATCGGAGTGTTGGGTAGAGCTTCTGGCGGACCGGATTTTGGCATGGGCAGTAATTTGTGAAGTTTTGGGGGCAGAAATTGAAGGCCTTTTTTGGGGGTTCGGTCGATTCGGCGGGTTGGGAGTGGTGCGATTCGAAATCGAGGGTGAAGGGGGTGATGGAATTGGAAGTGTTGGTGCAAGTGGTGGTATCGGTGGTGGATGTGGGGGCGGCGGCGATGGTGGTTGTTGTGGAGGAGGTGGTGGTGGAGGAGAAAGAACCGAGGAGGTAGGAGAGGGAGCAGAAGAGAGTGAGGAGGAAGAGCTTGAAGAGGAGATTGTTTGAGCTGAGTGGGTTGAAGCTTGGAAATGGCGGTTTTGCTGCCATTTTTATTTGTTTAAATTAGATAAAACAAAAACAAGAAAAAGGGAAAAGAAAATCCCGATTTGGGAATTGGGATTCGGGAGTGATGACTGATGAGAGTGGAAAAAGCGACTGTGTCAATTGGGGAAGAAAGATCAGAGCAGGGGACAGCAATGGAGTCGGTCGGTGTATATGTGTGGTAATAATTTTACATATAGTGCATTATTTTTGGATTTTTTGCTTAAATTATTACGAGTACTTTTATTTGGCGATGTGTACGATAATATTTGATGTTTGATTTCTAACATTCATTTTTACGGCATCTTATTTCTAATAGCTTTATCTAGATTTAGTTCAATCTCATTTCTTGATTCTCCGTTCGGGTTCTAATACGATCCATTTTCGTGAGTTCTTTGCGATTGGTTCTCGTTACCATTTCCTCCTTATTGTGTTTAACTTCTAGTGTTTTGATTGTGTTGCCTCTTTGCTAATGTTTTTTGTGATTAGTGTGCATTCTACCGTATTTAACTGTTGGGTCTTTGATTGTGTTTCCTCCTCGTTTATTTCTTTCGTTATTAGTATACATTATTCTATCTGTTGGGGTGTCGCTCTCGGGGTTTTGTTTTGGTATTGCGGGTTGCTTCTTGGGCACGTATGTCTCGTCTAGTGGTCTCTTGTCCTCGTCCGGCTCAGGGGTGTCTTCCGTACGGTTTGGTTCATGGAATATTGGATCGATAATGGGGAAGTCTATTGAACTTGTCAAGATTCTGAAGAGCGGAAAGGTAGACATTGCTTGTCTGCAGGAGACTAAGTGGGTGGGGAGTAAAGCTCGACTGGTCGATGGGTGGAAGTTGTGGTACTCGGGTCTCGACAGAAAGAGGAATTAATGGGGTTGACATCTTGGTCGGGGAGCTTTGGAAGGATCGGGGTTGTGCGTGTGGAGTGTGTGAATGACCGTCTGATGGCAATTAAGTTAGTGATGGAGGACTCCTTTCTGCATGTGATTAGTGCCTACGCCCCTCGAGTGGGTCGACATGTCAAGGAGAAGAGGATATTCTGGGAGGCTTTGGATGCTTTGTTTGCTGACGATATCGTTCTAGTAGACAACTCAAGATCGGATTTGGCTCGCAGGCTTGAAATCTGGAGAGACGTGCTGAAGTCTAAGGGTTTCAGGATGAGTAGGACCAGGACAGAGTATGTTTAGTTTCGTTTTGGTGAGGTCGAGGAACCAGAGGCATCAATTTTATTAGGAGGAGGTCTTGTCCCAAGGAAAGAGTATTTTAAGTACATTGGCTCGTACGTTCAGAGCGATGGGGGTGTTGATAGGGATATCGAGCACCGAGTCGAGGTGGGTTGGTTGAGATGGAGAAAAGCGTCAGGGGTTCTTTGCGACAGGAAAGTACCGGCAAAACTGAAAGAGAAATTCTACAAGGTGGTTGTTAGACCGACCTTAATGTATGGCTCGGAGTTCTGGCCTATTACTAAAGCTTAAGAACATAAGTTGGCAGTCGTTGAGATAAGAATGTTGCGTTGGATGAGTGGGCACACGAGACTGGACATAATCAAAAATAAGGTCATTAGGAGCAAGGTTGGAGTGGCTAGTATTGTTGACAAACTACGAGAGTCTAGATTGCGGTGGTTTGGACACATTCGTAGGAGACCCATATCTGAGCCTGTTCGTAGGTGTGAGAGCTTAGCTTGGAGTTATTTGTAAGGGGAGAGGTAGACCGAAGAAGAGCTGGATGAAGGTTATCCGTCATGATCTACATTTGCTGAACCTTACGGAAGATATGACAGTGGATGGAGACTGTTGGAGGAGGTGCATTCGGGCTTCTGATGTTTAGAAGCTTTAGAAGTTTGAGGATGGGTGTTGGGTCATGCCGTTTATGCTTCTTTTCTGCCTTGCTCTTTGCTTCCTTTTGCCGCATTCTCTATTATTTGACATGTTTCCATGTTTTGTTTATGCCCTATTATTTTGGGTCTATCGGAAACACTTTCTCGACTAGTTCGGGGTAAGAGTGCATACATCCTGACCCCCAGACTCTGCCTTATCGCGGGATATATTGGGTTGTTGTTGTTGTTAATTTTATGGGTTCTTATACACACGGTCAATTTCTCGCTACTGGTATGGTACTGTTGTTGACCTCTGGAGTCACCAAAAAAATGCAAACACAAGTTCCCTAAGATGTCAAGAAACTGACAAAGCCGACTCCCTAGGTCGACATTGTTGAGGTTGGTCAACCTGCAAGCGCTACGAGATGTCCCGTCAATTGAGCCGATCGACGATGACGAAACACCAAAAAATAAATAATATCATATGCATAATCGGATTCCCGCTATATAAATAAACCCGTTTTTAGGTTGATTATAAACCCGACCAAGAATGTGGGAAAATCCACTAAAGGCTCCTACCGACATGTGGCATCCCCTTTCCGCCACTTGTCCTAAAACCTAAGACACTTGTCAAGTGATACATGCAAAGGGAAGCTCACCTTGGCCTATAAATATCGAAATGATGGCTCAATTCTAAGGGTCGGAAACTGGGATCTCTAACGGCTTAGGCCGGATTCCCTAGCTTTGAGCCCCCCTTTTAAGCGGGATTAGACTCAGCTGGTAAAAAATCGACGTTAATGAAACTTCACAATAGAGGAGGCCCTAAACGGCTCCGTACTTCTCGCGGTACAGGTTGGGTCGCGCCGAATTTCTCGGTGAGGGTCAGGTAAGTTCGTTTGAGAGCACCATAGGTCCCACGGGGTTTACCCACGGGTCCCACCGAAAGTGGAAACCTGAAAATCGAGTTTCATCAGACGACGACTCCCTAGGTCGGCACGATCAAAAGTTGCAAGATTCCTTGGCGAGCAGCAACCTACAAGTTTCTTGAGCTGAGATGTCTCATCGGTCTGAGTCGGTGTCGATTTCCTAGGTCGCCATGTCCCATTGGCCCACATGCGGCAAATCTGCCGACTTAGGAAGTCTGTGTCCGCTGTCTGCTTACCGATGCAAGAAGATGATGTCTACATTATGCTTACCAACCTAGGAGTTCGGCAGAGGTAACGTGTGGCATGCGAGATTTTGTCGTGCGAATAGCATACCCGTTTTTAACACTTTTTTTTTTATCGTATGTGTTAAAAATATAAGTTAAGTATCTTACGGAAGAAAGTTTTAAGTATATTAAGTATTAGGTCTTCTGTGTTTCATCTTTTTTGTGTTTGTATTGTTTGGTTTTTTGTACACTTTTTATATTTATGTTGTATGTTTGACAGTCTGCCATCTGCCGACTTGTCGACCTAGTGATCTTCAGACTTGTCTGAGCTCGAATTTCTACTTAACCAAAAAAAAAAAGTTTTAAAGGAAATAGATAAATCTTTTTAAAAATTATTTAAAAATTAATTACTCCATTTGTTTCAAAATACATGTTGTTTTACTTTTGACACGTTTTTTAATGAGCTAAAAACTATATTGAATATTAGCTTTTTTTATTAAATTTTTAAATAATATTATACTTATTAATAATAAGTACTATAATATTATTTTAAAAAATTAATAAAAAATTTAATATTTTATATAATTTTTAACTCCTTAAAAAAACGTGTGAAAAAGTCAAACGACCTGTATTTTAAGACGGAAGAAAAATAATATTATTTTTTTATATGAAAAATAAGATGAGAATGATAATGATTAGAGGAGTAGAGAGAATATGGTTGCACATTGTCCTAACGAGAAATTGAAAGTGGGGAACAAAACCAATTTTTTCATTACAAAACCAATTTTTTCATAATGAAAATTTTGAAGAAAAAAATAATAATTAAATTTTTTCATAATGTATCTAATCTATAAATAGACTATATTGATAGTTTTCCCTTTCTTTCCAAAATTGAAATCAAACGAGCCCTAAGAAACATCACTACCACAAAGCTATCATAATCGTGTTCGTTTACACGTTTCTATAAGTTCTACCGAGATCGAAACATTGAAGATAAAAGAAATCAATTAATTAGCTAAATAAAACCTCTATCAGTAGTTACCATACAAATCGTCACCAAAACTTGCTCGGAACTTTAAACGACGACCCTTCGTTATGTAAGTGTTTGGAGAACTGAGTCCTTACCGGATCTCAGAGGCCTACTCCTGTATATATATCAATGGGTGAAAACCCTGAGGGTACAATGGTAACTGTACATGTATAAATAATATAATGCTAACATCCTCCCTCAGTCGCAGCTAGAGGTGAGCGAATAGCAAGACTGGAACGAAAAGAAGTAAAAAGAGGAGTAGGTAAGCCTTTTGTGAAAATGTCCGCATACTGATGTGCGGAAGGGACATGAAGAACTCGGAACTGGCCTAGGGCGACCTTCTCTCTGACGAAATGGATGTCAATTTCGATATGCTTCGTCCGCTGGTGCTGAACTGGGTTCGACGACAGGTAAACAGCGGAGACATTGTCGCAGTAGACCAGTGTAGCCGATCGAAGGGGAACCCGGAGTTCGCAGAGAAGGTTGCGGAGCCAGCAGGTCTCAGCGACGACGTTGGCAACACCACGATACTCAGCCTCGGCACTCGAGCGGGAGATGGTGGCCTGACGCTTGGAGGACCACGAGACCAGATTGTCGCCCAGGTATACTGCGAAACCAGATGTAGAGCGTCGAGTTTCAGGACAACCCGCCCAGTCAGCGTCAGAATAGGCGGTGAGGGAGTCAAACCTGCTGCGAGCGAGATGTAAACCCATGTTAGAGGTGCCCTTGATGTACCTGATTATCCTCTTGAGCGCCTGAAGATGGTGCTCGCGGGGATCATGCATGTATAAGCAGATCTGTTGTACGGCGAAGGCAATGTCCGGTCTGGTGAATGTCAAATACTGGAGAGCACCGGCCAGACTGCGGTAGGCTGTAGGATCCTCAACCTTAGGACTGGAGACAGCGTCGAGCTTGGACTTGCAGTCGACAGGGGTGGTGGCGGGTTTGCAAGACGTCATGCCGGCTTTGTCGACGATCTCAAGAGCGTACTTCTGCTGATGAAGGAACAGGGTAGTAGGAGTGCGTGACACAGAGACCCCAAGGAAGTAGCTCAGGGAACCGAGATCAGTCATGGCGAACTCTGATCGCAGCATGGCCATTAGCCTAGACAGGAGCGATGTAGAGGAAGCAGTGAGCACGATGTCGTCAACGTACAGGAGAAGATAGGCGGTGTCAGACCCTGAGTGGAACACAAAAAGGGAGTGATCAGACTGACTGCCCTGAAATCCAATGCCAGTGAGGTACGTGGCGAACCGCTGATACCAGGCGCGAGGCGCCTGTTTCAACCCATAGAGAGACTTCCGGAGAAGGCAGACGTGAGATGGGCGGGTGCGATCATAGAAGCCTGGCGGCTGATGCATATACACAGTCTCCTGAAGGTTGCCGTGAAGGAAGGCATTCTTGACGTCAAGCTGATGGATAGGCCAATCCTTAGTAAGGGCGATGCTCAGAACTGTGCGGATGGTAGCCGGTTTGACGACCGGGCTGAAAGTCTCATCACAGTCAACCCCAACCTCCTGTGACTTGCCGTTGACCACTAGCCGAGCCTTGTGTCGCTCTAGAGTTCCGTCTGACCTGTACTTATGCTTGAACAGCCACATGCAGTTAATGATATTAGTGTCCCGAGGCCTTGGAACGAGGTCCCACGTGCCGTTTTTAATAAGAGCACTAAACTCATCCATCATGGCGGCTTGCCAGTTCGGGTCCTGTAAGGCCTTGTGGGGTGATTTGGGGAGAGGAGATATGTCGGGAGACGGAGTGAGAAGGTTGTATTTGGGGTTGGGTTTGAAGATGCCGGACTGCGACCGGGTCTTCATGGAATGGGCGGGGGGTGCAATCGGAGGTTGGTGGGTAAGAGGGGTTGCCTGCTGAGGGGGAAAGAGGGGGGCGGGGGGGTGCGGCGGGGGTGCGGCGGCCGCTGCCAGGGGGGTGTGCCCGCCGCAGGTGTTGCGGCGCCCGCCGCCAATCGATGTGGGGGTGCGGCGGGGGTGCGGCGGCCGCTGCCGGGGGGGTGTGCCCGCCGCATGTGTTGCGGTGCCCGCCGCAGGTTGCGGCGCCCGCCGCCAATCGATTTGGGTGGGGGTTTTGGGCGGGGGGTTGGTTCCGGATGATGCTTGTTGGAATAGGTGGCGTAGGAGGGGTGGGAATTCGTCGGAATTGGGTGGTGTGGGTGGGTTGGGGACAGCAGGGGTGGGTGGTGTGGCGAAGGGGAAGGTCTGTTCGTCGAAAATCACATGGCGCGAAGTGACAACCCGATTGGTATCCAAGCGAAGATAACGGTAGCCTCGATGGTGTGGGGAGATGCCCAAGAAGACACATTTAGTGGATCGTGGGGATAGCTTGTGAGGGGCGGTGGCACTCATGTTGGGAAAACAGAGACATCCAAACACTCTAATGTAATCGTAAGAGGGGTAGCGCTTGTAGAGTGCCAAGGTTGGGATGGAGTTGCCAATGGCTTTGGATGGAAGTATATTGTGGAGATAGGTGGCCATGTGAAGCGCCTCAACCCAAAAGGGGAGTGGGAGAGAGGTGTGATGTAGGAGGGTTCTGGTTTTGTCATTGAGGGTGCGGAGAATACGTTCCGCTTTGCCATTTTGTGGAGAGGTTTGAGGACAAGAGAAGCGGAGGGCTATCCCCTGTTGTTGACAAAAGGAGCGAACGACAGTGTTGTCAAACTCGCCTCCCATGTCGCACTGAATAGCCTTGACAGGCAAATTGAATTGAGTGCGGACAAATGTGTGAAAGTTTACAATATGACTTTGTGTTTCCGATTTGTGGAGTAGGGGAAAAACCCAAACAAAATTGGTGAAATCATCAAGGACAACCAAATAGTATCGAAAACCACTAGCACTCGGAATAGGAGATGTCCACAAGTCACAATGTATAATATCAAATGGTGCAAATGTATGGGAATGGGAGAGACTAAAGGGTAGTCTTTTGCTCTTGGTAGTTTGACATGAAGAACAAACGGCGGAGGCCTTATGACAAGAAATAAAATGGTTTGAACGGAGAGTGTCCAGGACATGATCGCCAGGGTGTCCTAGACGAGCATGCCAGACGTCCGAACGGAGGGTGATGTTGGCGGAGGGGGCGGCGAGAGGTGTCTGACTGGCTGCGGTGGTTACTGGGTATAGGTCTCCTGAGCTATTGCACCGCATTACTGGGGTGCCCGTACGTAAATCCGTCACAAGAAAACCAAACGGGTCAAATTGAATCGCCACGTGATTATCGATGGTGAATTGGCGAACTGAGATAAGGTTTTTGACAATGGCAGGGGCAAGCAGGACATTATTGAGTTTCAAAGGGCAGTCAGTGGGTAGGGTAGCAGGGCCCGAACCAACAATTGGAATACGATTTCCGTTCCCGACATAAACCGAAGGCAAAGTGCTAGAATTAAAAACAGTTTGTAGGTTACCTGGATTGTTCGTCATGTGAGAAGAGGCCCCGGTATCCATATACCAATTTCCGTCCGGTTGCTGAAGACCCAAAGGGGTCGTGGGTTGCGACAACGACGCCGATGGTTGTGTTGTAGACAGCGCCTGCGGTGGAGGGTGGGGAACCGGGTAGCAGTAGGGTTGCTGCAAGTAGGGTAGCGGGTAGCCGGCCCAGGGCTGAGGCCAGTACGGCGAAGGGCTAGGTCGGGTGTCCTCCCTGGATAGCATGTTGGGAGCGACCAGGAAAGGCGACAGCGGGGAATTCATTGTGTCGGTTATGGCGAGGGGTTGGGGCAAGAGAGAGGCGGCGGCGGCTAAGAGCGGCGGCGGCAAGGGTGCAGGAGGCAGCGGCGGCGGCTAGGGGTAACGGCGACGGCTGAATAGGGGTGCGGCGGCTAGGGTTAGCGGCGGCGGGGGCGGAAAAAAGAAGGTGGTGGAGGAGGGGCTGCGGCGGCTAGGGCTGCTGGACGGCGGCGGCAGCAGGAGGTAGCGGCGGCAGGTAGGGTCAGCGGCGGCTAGGGCGGCGGCGGCTTAGGAGCGGCAGCGGATCGTTTGTGTGAAACGAAAAAATTAGGGTTTCACACACGGCTTGATACCATGTAAGTGTTTGGAGAACTGAGTCCTTACCGGATCTCAGAGGCCTACTCCTGTATATATATCAATGGGTGAAAACCCTGAGGGTACAATGGTAACTGTACATGTATAAATAATATAATGCTAACACGTTACTCAAAGGAGCATCTCCAACTCGCGAGTATCGCCTCGACCGATTCAGTTTAAACTTAACCGTGGGCACCTTTCGGGCCAACGCCTGCCATATCATTTGCACGGCGTCGTCGTCCCTCGAAGGGTAACGAAACTCGAAATGCCTTTCGACTTCTTGCAACCTCCTCCATTTCCGAGTCCACTCGTCGCTTCCAATGCCTCGGACGAGGTCTATGAGGTACCCCTTCTTGACAGCGTCCGAGGCTCGGATGAGGACGCAGAATTCGGAGTAGTCGAGGACGTCCTTGAAATTGCATATAGAAATTTTTAATAAATTGTGTTGTTTAGGAGATTGGTAAGTTGATCGAATTGGCAAAATGAAATACGAAGTCTATATAAAATAAGTGATTTATAAGTAATTAAAGTTATAATTCTGATATAAAATAAGATCTTGAATTGGCATGGATGTTACATTAATTTAGCCCACTTTTCAACGAGGGTGTGTTAAGCCGAGTAGCTCGAGTTCGGCTAGAGCTCAACTTAATAAAAAAACCGGCTCGAGCTCGACTCGATAAAAGATTGAAGCTCGACTTGAGCTCGTTGTTTTTCTAAAAGAGCTGAGTATGGTCGGTCCAAAGCTTGACTCGTTTAAATATATTAAGCTCGAATAACTAGAATTTTATGGAATTTTTAAAATATTCTTTAATTTACTATATTATGATCAAGCAGAACTGCTCAAGGCTTGAAAAAAGCTCGGTTCGAGCTCGTTCATTTCCTAAACAAGCCGAGTATGAGCACAAACTATTCCGAAATGGTTTAACTGGAAAGGACTTGCGGGTAGTACCCAAAGGTCCCTGGTTCGAACTCGGATGACCGCTCTTTATTTACCAATTCAAGCCGAGTATGAGCACATTTTTAAGCTCGAGTCAGAATTTAGGCTAGACAGCCTAGACTCGAGCACTTTCGTATCCTAAGTGAACTGACTATGAATAAGGGATACTCGACTCGTTCGACTCGAATAACGACCTTTGATTAGCAATTCGATCATACTCATTTTATTGTTAGTAAAATGTTACGCAAAAACGTGAAATGTCTATACTCTTTGTTGATAAAAAAAAAAAAAAATTTATGGTTTTGATAGCTGCTTCAAGCTTAATTATAACAAAAAAGAAGAAGCTATTTATAAGATTAAAATAGGTATGTGTTGAATTTATAGCAAAGTGTGAAAATGGGGTGCTTACGTGCAATTTTGCTTACAAGGGTGGGCGGTTATGTGCAAAGTAGACTAAATTAAGGGTAGTTTTGTGTAAATTACCCATAGAATATTGTGATTATTGTCTATGTTATGAAAACAAAGTTATCGTCGCTGCCACTCGTCTTGGCCTACCAAATACTTGACCAACTTCGCTTGCAATGCTTTATCGTCGCTGTGCCTCGGTGGCTTCACTTTCGAGAACCGGTTGTAGCACAAGGACGAAAAGAAGGGCACGAACACGACAATCAGCTTCGCTCGAGTTGCGCACTCTCTTGGCAAGGAGACGAGAGGCGCCCCAACTCTCCAAGAACTCGGAGAAGAGGAGGTCAGGTGTGAGCCAATACTCGATGCTGTGTTGTAGGTTTAGGCAGCCCGGGTAAGGAGGGATTTCATCGGCTTTATTATCGGGCCACACGACATCGCCCTCCGGCTTCCATTCAAGAAGGCCGAAATGGTATTCGGGTGGGAGATCACACATGAACACCTTGAGATGATGATGATGATCATCGCAGCTCGGATTAAAAGAAGGGAAATACTCGGTACTAAAGAGCAAGTTTTGTAGCAGTGAAGACATGAATCTCAACCATACATGGTGAATTGGTGATTGTTCATCTATGAGTCTAGTCAGGGTGCAAGGACAGCAGCTCATTTCTGTGTACGTACCACTACCAGTTTGGTTTGCATTTTGAGATCCTAAAATAAAACTTGTCTCTAGTCAAAGTATACAGATACAAGAGGGACTTCAACTTCGTTGCCGACCCCGTCTACGCAAGCCACAACCACATCCACGTGTCGGCGGTAAGGAGGGACCTCGGCTTTAGCTACATCCTTCACCAGGTCCACGACCTTCTTGTTCAACCAGTCCTTGCGCCTGTGCCTGGGGAACAGGCTGTCATTGTAAAGAAAATTGTTCAACATGTCCTTTCGGCTGGGGAACAGGCTGTTGTAAAGCAGCAAATTGCTCCACCTGTCCTTGTTGCGCCTGGGGAACAGGCTTTTGTGAAACAAGGAGTTCCCGTACGCGATGCTGTATGGGCGCAGACCTTTCTTCTCCAGCCAGTCGATAAGCTCCTCGAGAGTCGGATTGCCTCTCAAGACCCACCTGTCCCAAATAGTCCAGCTCAGGTCCCGGTGCTTGCATACCTTTGGAGGCACAGGTTCGGCTATGAACAAGAGTGGGAGGTCCAGATTGGCGAATGTGTTACGGTACTCCTCCACCTTGTGGCATCCGTCTAGAACCTTGTAGAGCTCCAGGCAAACGAGCCCCGCGGCCATTGCAGTTGTGGTTGCTATTGCTGGGATCATCCTTCCAGCGATCAACTTGGCTTTCAGCTTGTCGACTTCGGCTATGCTGTAGTTTCTCGCTCTCATGTTGGCAAGTGCGGCTATCAGGTCCATGTGGTAGTTAGTGTCATCATCCTGCATTTATGACAGACACTTAAGGAAAGATCATGATTCATGGTAGGTAGATCCTAAGAAAGAATGCACTATTTAACTAATATATATGTCCAAAACAGACCAGTAAACGGATGATCCAAGTGCAGAAACAAACACACACCTTTTCAAAATGGATTGGTTTCATTCTGAAATCTTGTTGAAAATGTACTCGGCAGCGTTCCAATTTGCTTATCAGTTCATTTATGACACCTGCATCAGTCACAATCTTTGCATCCTTTGGCTGAAATTCTGGCACTATAACTTTGTCAATGGCATCAGCCAACATCTTATGAGGTTGTTTGGCCCAATCAGGAATTGGGATTCCAAATGCCTCAGCTCGCAGTATTGATGCAGACAGTATAAAGTGAAGATGGGAAGGGTCAGAAGTGGAGAACTGCAGCGGATGGGGAAAACGCTTTGGAGCAGACCAGAATGGCAAACCAGTACTTGTAGTAGCATCTTCAGGGAAGGCATATGTCAATTGTTTCACTCGGTTTGCAAAATAATCTTCAAACCTGGGCATAATGAAAGCACAATGTCAGAAATTGAAGTGAAAATATGCAGGAAATCAAATAAAGAATGATACAGAATTAATGGAGCATATATACTTGAGCCTAGCCCAAGTGATGCAGTCCTGGAAAGTCTCACATCTCTCCTTATCAAGGCATTCAAGAACACGCTCCAAGGTGTCTATGTACTCAGCATTCTTCATGGCTGATGCAGATTTAGCAGCAGGTTTTTTAAGAAATGCATTCACTTCAATTGGTGTTTTCTCAAGTAAACCTTCAAATTCAGATCGAGCCCATGTTAGGCAGTGGTCAATGTTATGTGGGAATGAATGCACGGTACACATTGGTGCTTGCTTCTCCGGTGGATCCCTTAAGGCACAATAGTTTTCTGTCATACGAGGAATCACCATCTGAGTGTTACACTTGGCACCCAAGGTTCCTGATTCAAGCAGCGGTTTTTGGAAATACAGACATCTCTGATCCACATAGAGCCTGGCATTCTTCACATTGTCAAGAGCATTGATAACAGCACTCAAATTCTCCCAGTAGTTATCATCAAATACGTTTGCAGTCTCAGGCCCAACACGGTTCTGCAGAGCTACAACACGGAGTCTAGGATTTATAGATGCTGCAGCAGAAGCAGCAATAGTTGATTTTGGCTGCCCGATGTTCCAATCGCGAAATAAGAACTGCCTACTTAAATTGCTTTTTTCAATCACATCATCATCAGTTACTGTCAGCTTCCCATGGTTACCACATGAAACACCCATCAAAGCTAGATTTTTCAGGAATTCACACCCTAATTCTCCAGACCCCACAAGAAAAATTGTAGCATCTTCCAACTTCTTTTGGAGCTTGGAGCCAAATACTGATATTTGAGCATCATAACGAGTATTCAAAGGTGCAAAATCACTGGGATCCAGCTCAGCAGGTAATGATTCAACAGAATCAAAATAAAAGAACTGCATTCATCAAGTAATTAACACAAGGTTACAAGATGTGTATGGTGTATGCATTTAAGTTGGAAATACCAATTCAATTCAAAGAAGATTAATCACAAGATAAAGGTAAAAATTACCTGATATAAAGGATGGAATTTTCCAGAGCAAGCCTTGACAGCCTTGACAACCTCTTGAGCAGCAATACCTCCAAACATGGCAGCCATAGGATTAAGAACTGCTCTAGCCCCAAAAGCAAAGTGCCTCAAAACATTAGGGTTAATGGATTCTGCTGTCTCATTCATATTAGTTGTTATAGAAATCAGCTTCTGAGCATCTTCCTCTGAACCAGCAATGGGATAACGCCCCAACTTACACACAAATCTATCCAAAGCTTGAAAAGCCAGATGTAACAGAGATGGACGATCAAATTTAGAAAAATCACTCAAAAGAAAATCGCCAGGATCCTTGAGTGCTTCTTTCAAAGGCTTAAAGTTTAGAATCTTAGGCTCTTTAACCTGTGTCACAATTCCACCCTTCTGATAGAGACCATAATTTGTAGTGTCCTCCTCAAGAGTAAAAGAATAAGGCCCTGAAGCTTTTATCTTTCTTGGTTTCCCGTCATTTAATTCAGTCATTCCCTGTACATGAGAAAACACAACAAGATCTCCATCCTCAAACTCAAGCCTCTCATTGTCAACACAGGACACAAGGGCAGGGTTATCATTGCTGATGGATGCAATAATACCAGTGTGGGGTTCCTCGCCATCTACATCAACTGTAAACTCGGGACCAAAGTCGCAAAACACATTACCAAAAAGGCCCCTAACTTCAGTCTTGATAAAAGGAATGGGTGGTTGCTGATTGTGGCAGTAATCATTGAATTCAATTGCTTTTTCTAAGCTGATATCCGTGAAGACAACAGCCTGCAGAGGCACCAAATCATGAGCCATTTATTAAACATTCATAAACATTGAATCAACAGGAATTATGAGAAAACTGCAGCTTGTTAACTGAAGTGAGGCTAGAGAGGCATAGATAGGACAGGAGTACCTGGAATTCAGAAAGTTGTTGTTTGGCCAGCTTGTCAGTCTTGGCTGACACAAGAACAGCATTGTTGAGCTCTTGCAACTTGTGAACACAAGCAAGGGCTCTATTTTTCCCAACATCGCTTTCAGAGAACACAAAATTGCTAGATAGATCCCATAGTTCTACCAGCCCTTCATCGTGCAAGGTCACAGACTTCACACCAGCAAGAATTAGGTTTTTTGCTGTGAAATTAAAGACAAGTGTTAGCCACTGTTATGTCTATCAAGAATACTTTCAATTCAAGACAGGAGATGTTTTACTTAACAAGTAAAATACAGTATTGGTTGCCTAAAATGGCATTCGCATTAATACAAGCATTGCATATGAACAATAATAGTGCAGGGAAGTGGTGTCCGTAACATATTTTGAAACCACTCATACCAGTGATGGTGTTATTTTCAGTAAATGAAAGGAACATGCATCCTGTGTAACATATATATTTCCATTAAACAGCAGAGAATGATTTCTCTCGACGCAAATGGAAAAACATAAAACAATTTCATATATAGGATGTAAAAGATACTTAACAAGATTACAAAGAATATTTGTTACAGGAAGCATCCAATTCCAATACAGGTGTGGGTCCTTAATGTCACCAAAACACTCTCAGCAATAAAGTAAGAGCTACATAATATTAGGCATGCTTCATATCAAGAATCACCATCCAATTTTCATTGAATACAATGAATGGTGGAAAATGTTTTCTGTTTGAAGAAAATATGCAAACCCAATTAAGATGAAAGACAAGTATTAACAACATATACAAAGAATGCTGTTACAGACAGCAAAAGCATCCAAGAAAGATTACTTTAGCAGTGAAACCCTTCACATATCACCAAAGAAACAGAGAACCCTCGGGAAACAACATATAGCGCCAAGGCCTTGCATTCCAGAGATGATCAGAAAATCACTACAGCGTTGATCAGAAAAATCATAATATTAGCACATTACCAATCTCAGCGCCAAGGCCTTGCATTCCAGAGATGAAAACGTTGGAGGCAAAAAGACGCTTCATAGTCTCCCGGCCATACACAGCAAGCTGTCGACTGTGCAGATCCTCGTCAATGTCAAGCGGATTAACAACGCCCATTGCCGTAGCCTCGGAAGGAGCGATCTGATTTTCAGCGAAGCGATGTTTCTTGCAAAATGGAGGAGCTCCAGAACCTTCTTTAATCACCTCACCTTCACTAACTCGCTTGATCGGAAGCATCATGTGCAGCCAACTGCTGATCGAGAATTCGACAAAAACAGAGACAGACCAACGCAAACGTCAACAACCTGCTAAATTTACCAAAGAAACGAAGATCAAAGCCGAAATGTCTCATAAACAGGTATCCAATAACGATCGGCCGATTCGGATCACCTATAACCCCCCGTGTAACCTACCCGCTACACGATTTCTATTGGTCCACCTATTAATAAACATATTACACCTTCCCCGCTACATGATTCTAAAACAGGTCCTTTACTATTTTCAATCCTAACAAAAACATCAAACTATTAAAAAAAAAGACTTTAAATAGTATAGAAAAATTCCAAAATACATACATCACTAAAAAAATGGTTCATATCAATAATTGAAACAGCAATTCAATTCAACAACAATTTATGACAGACAAACAACATTTCAATTGAAATGCAATTCAATTCAACAAGTAAAACAACAATTCCACTCAATGATAGCAAATAATGAAACAAAATTGAAATCCAAAGCCACGCCCTTCACGAATCCAAACCCCACCCTCCAAACCAGCAGACAGCCACCGAAAGAGCCACAAAAGGAGCGACCCACAGCCAGATCCGAGGGAGGTGCAAGAACCGACGAAAAGGACCTAGATGTGAGCCCAACCCCAGGCGCAAACCATGAAATCGAACACAAATTTGACCACCGAGCCACCACAGCCAGGACCCTAGAGGCTCTAGGGTCCTGGTTGTGGTGCGGCGCTGGTGTGTTCTCCCTCCGTCCTCCGGGTTGCTGGTGCCGCTTCTTCATCCGCCGCCTTCCTCCTCAACTTCTTCTCCATCACCATCCGCAGGCGAGGTGAACTCCTGTTCGCCGGATGGGCCTCCCCGTCCATCCGGCGCCCTCCTCCTCTACCCTTGCTCCACCGTCGGCCTCCCCTCCGACCACCAACTCCTTGCCTCTCCGTCGTGATTTGAGCCAATTAGTTTCAAGTTTAGATCAAATTGTCAGCTGATTCAAGACCATCACGGTCTGGGTAGTTTTCAGCCGTGGTGAGAAACTTGAATCAGCCGGACAATTTGATCTAAACTTGAATAATAAAAGGTGGGCAGCCGGCTCGAATTCTTCGCCAGCACCCTCTATAATCTGTTGGACCTAGAGCTTCCAACCGGACACTGATACACCTACACTGAGTGTATTTTGTGTAATATACACCGCCATTCGCCAATAAATAGAAGCCAGTAATCCAGTATACAAGGTAATGGGAGTGCGGTAGTGCGCTAGTTTCTACTTTATTTTTCATGTAACTACCCTCTTATATTCATTATTATGCAAAACCACCCCCAAATACTTTCCCTCAAATAGCTAGTGGTTAATGCCTGCAATTTTTTTAATCTCTCCTAGCTGCTGCTTCTTTATGGTTTTGAAAACACCACCTCCAACACCTAGGGGTCCGTATGGGTCAGGGTTGAAAAAATGACTAAATTTTATAAATTAGTGTTTTAGCCCGTGTTACGCACGCTCTAAATATTTTATATAAATTATATATAAAATAACTTTTTACACTATAAAATTTATTTTTATAATATATTAATTTATTTTGAAGTTGTAAATGCAGAGTATAAATAATTTATTACCAATGCATAATTTTTTTTACCAGTGTATAATATCTATGATACTAAGATTATTTATGCTTAATTTTAACCATTAAATTATTATCAGATGTATAACTTTTTGTGCTTCATTACTCATATTTATATTTAATATCATAGATACTATACAACCAAACTTTTTCTTTTTTCTATTTTTTAAAATTTAATATATTGACTTTGTAATAAAGAGAAACGATGTTTATACAAATTTATATAATATATTATGATTTATAATATTAATTTTAAAATGTTTAGTTTAAATAGATGTATTATTAATCTAGCTAAAAGCATATGCTGCTCGTTGAGAAGGAATTTAGTTAATGAATTTATTGGGCATAAAAGTATGATGTTTATGCAAATTTAAATGATACTATATTAATTTTAAATGGTTAATCTAAATCGATACATTGTTATTATTTTTATTCTAAAAGTTATTTCTAATTGCTAAGGAAGCATTTAGCTAATATGTTTATTGGGTAAAAAAATATATTTTATAAGTTCATACTTACAATTTAAGATATTTATTTATTTTTAATAAAAAATGATGATGTTTATGAAAATATATATATATATATATATTGATTTATAATATTAATTTAAAATGATTAATCCAAATAGAAATATTGTTATTATTTTTAATCTACGTTTTTCTAATTGTTACAGAGGCATTTAGTTAAAGTAATTATTGGGCAAAAAGTCCTCTTTTATAAGTTATATAGATATAGATTTATTTGTTTGTTTGTTTGTTTGTTTATATTAAATTGTTAATTGTCTACTCATTTAATAAATTAATTAGATGGAAGATTGGCACGGGGCGGTTGATTAATAATATTTGATAAATAATGTATGGTTTTATGTAATATTGAAGATATAGGGTGGTTACGTGTGAAAGAGAATAAATAAGACTATAGGAGGGTGGTTACTGCGTAAGGGGAGTTTTTTTTTTTTTTTTTTTTTTGTAAATTTTAAACATTTTAATTTTAATTTGTTTAAAGACACTTGGCATATCTTAATCGGTGGTGTATGGTTTGAAGTCTACACTCAGTGTAGGTGTAGTTTTGTCCCTTTCGATCTTCAGCACCGTTGGTGTCGATATAATTCTGCGCTTGTATGACGTCAGTATATATGGACATGAAAAGCTCAGCGGTGGAAAGTTCACCCTACGCTGGGCCTGGAAGCTTCGGGTGGGAGGTTCGATTCCCATG
This sequence comes from Persicaria maculosa, assembly GCA_963922045.1. Lineage (NCBI taxonomy): Eukaryota > Viridiplantae > Streptophyta > Magnoliopsida > Caryophyllales > Polygonaceae > Persicaria > Persicaria maculosa. Next base: position 20,182,985 of record OY998259.1, on the reverse strand, counting down.
AGGAGCATTATTGTAGCATTTATGCTACAATATGTTTCTCTTGTGGACTGGGCCTCCTGGAGCCAAATGGTATAAAAGGGGTGGTTGGACCATTGCTGAGACATATCCCGCGGTTTACCTCCCTAAGTCGATGAGGGGGGGTCCAGGACTAGTCTAAGTGTAAGCTTGGGATACCTAGATATAAAAAAAAATAAAAAAAATAATAATAATAAATAAATAAATAAAACCATTAGTTTTAGTTGAGTTAATTAATTAGTTTTAATTTGTACGTTAAAAATGAAGGTTGAAAGGAAAGAAAACTTACCATCTCCTTGATCTTGAATAGGTCCAAATGCATAAACATGGGATACGAAACCATTTGGATCAATCCTGTGGTGCTCTGGAAGTTGACCGTAATAAGCTGTAGCCATAGCCGATGTCCTCGAAAAGCTATGTGAAATTAGAATATGGAAGTGTTGCTTCTTCTTCCCCACCTGGCCAATTATATATACACTGCAAGCTGGCATAATCAATTCAGGCCCTAAAAAAAAAAGAAGAAGAAGAAGTTAAGACGTGTCATTGATATGTCTAAACAAAAGTACATCTACATGTGTTCTCCTCAGTGTAATTGTTGTATATAGGGAAAACTGCCTATCTAGATGACATCTGCAAGCTACCTATCTAGCTGGAAAGTACTGTTTATGGTTTCTTTCTTGATTCTCCTCGTTGGAATTATAGGACCTCCATCTGGTTTTTAACAAGGTTTCAAAGGTACATTATTTGTTGAACAAATTAAAAACATGTAGTTACCAGCAAGGCAGCAAGCATGATCATTATAATTACATTTTTTTTTTAAATAGAAAGAGATTAGGAAGGACTATAATTACATTTTTAAGTTTTATTGAGATTGCATGCCATCAAAACACCAGCTACATTATTTATTTACATTTTTTTTATTAGGAAATAATTCGAGGCCAGACAAACCTAGACCTCGAAGGCCGACAAGTCGGCAGACGGGAACCATCATAAAGATACAAAATACAACAAAGGTGCAAGAGACAAGCACAAGAGCTCTACAAAGAGAAATCAAGCCTAACTAAATCGGACGAGATGCGGACTTAGGCGAACGAACGAAGCCAAGCGCCACCTAACAGCAACACCGCAGGCCAGCGGTACATCGGGAGCATCCTGTGGGCAGTGAAGACGAACCTCCAAGGAAGCAGCCTTCTGGGAAAAGGAGACGCCTCGATACACACTGCCACGACCCTAGCCTGACCCGACTCCGAATAGCCAGAACCCCATCAACCGAAGAAGAAAAACCGACCCCCCAAACCGAAGAGCAACACCACCTGACTCGAAATGCACCATAAACCCAAGCGGGATGTAAACTAGCCCAACCGGGAATTAATTATTTTAAGCTAGCGGGATTTATTTACTAATAGTTATTTATTATAATTTCTGTTGATAAAAAAAGAACTTAACCCCTTATAATTCAGAAGGCTAGTAGTGGGCCAACGCAAAGCTTTGGGCCCAAGAAAATCCCAAACGGGTTGAATCCGAACCCGGGCCAAAGACAAACCCGAATAAGCCCGACGCAAGGGAACCAGGAATGAGACGGGGAAGGCATTGTCAAGGAACCACCGCCCATCCACGAGGAGTAACAGGGCATGCCGGGAAGCCAACACGGCAAGGCAACCGGCCAGGCTACCGCCGGCGGCCACCAGGGCGGACGGAGGAGGCACCAAGAGGGTCGAGATGCAAGACGAGGTACGGATGACAACCCAAGGAGAAGTCACAAGGAAGCCGAGGCGAGGAGATGAAGGCCAGGGCACCAAGAGGGTTGAGATCTAGGGGAGACGGATTGGAGATTAAGGCAAAAGCCGAGGACGGGCTGAAGGCCGAGGCGACGTCGGGGGAGGATCTGAAACCGGCAAACGGAGCCAAACCCACATCAACGGCGGGAGAAAGCAAAAGGGCCAGCAATAGAAATTGGGAATTTACAGCAAAAGTTTGACAAGGGGTCTGAAGAGAATGGAAGAAGAGTCCATTGACACCAAAAACCCCCAACTTGATCTTCAATTGAACCAAACTGTCGGTAACAGGCTTAAAACAAATCCGACCAGAGATAATCGGAGATGGTTTTAACCCCAAACCCGGCACCACCGCAACCAACCAACCCGACCAAGGCCGAGATGGAGGTGGGCTGAGCAGAGGATTGAAGGACACTGGCCAACCCGACAGCGTCGAGGCGGAGCAGCCCGAGAAGAGGCGGGCAACCCATTAATCCGAGCACTCTCCGAGGAGAGGAGTTGGGGCTCTCCGAATAGAGATTTAGGCTCTCCGAAGAGAGATTTAGACTCTCCAAAGAGAGAGATTTGATCGAACATTAGTCGACGATTAGTCGGAGTTGTTGATCAACCATGTCGGAGATGGAGAATGGAGGCGGCGTTGGTTTTTGGAGAAGCTCTCCAGCAACATTATTTATTGACATGTTATATAATCACTGTACGTAGTTATAGACCCCATCTTATCTTATTCATTTATTTTTTTAATTATTTCATTTTAGAACATTTTCAGTTTTATTGACATGGGCATAAAAAATATTTCAAATGCTTGGTAACTATATTTTTGTATTTTAATCGTTATATAATAGAACTGAATTATAATTACATGTTTTAAGGAATTACAATATTATTTGGAATAAATTAGTTAATTGTGTATAAAAATAATTTAAACAAAATGTGCAGAAACTAAATTATTTTTATTATAATTTTTTTTAATAGAGGATCATATTTTAATATCAATTTTACGGGCGGCTTTTTTGAAAAATGTCATAAAGATAATTTTAGAGAAATTTTGGTAAAATATCACATTTTGCTAATTTGATTAGGTAATTAGCATCTCAATCTTTTATTAGGCGTTCTAGCACCACTTTAATATTTTTTTTAGCCGCGTAACCTCCTTCCTCGTAAGTTTTTCTCGTATACCCATTTCTTCATCAAACATCCTTTCCATGGCTTCTCCCTCCCTCTCTCCCAACCGGGACTAACCACGACGAACCAGCGCCGGAGGCTATGGAAGCAAGCACTCCTATCCCTCTCGACCTCACACTCTCGCGCGATTGCCATCAACTCAGGAGATCTCGGATTGCCGTCGACGAGAAAGCAATGACAAGTCTAGGGTTTTTAGTCGGCGAAATTCGGTCTCTAATCCACATGGATCTCCTCCGGAGCTACGGAGACGGCGATTCATCGCCAAAAATCCTTCTTCTTCGCTTGAAGATCTCTAATCTACATCGACGAAGATGGAGACGCGACATGAGCAAGATCCTTCTTCGTCCGATTCATCGCCGATTCGTGTACTCTCTCTCCCTACCAAATCGTCTTGAACATCTAGTTGTTGTTGTTGGATTTCAATTTTTTCAATTGCTTGAGTGGTGCCATTTTGCCAAGTAAAAGTATCATTGACCGAGTTTGTGCTTTGAATTTTCACCAATTTCCATTGTCTTGCTTAAATTTGTCATCTGTTGTGCTGAATTGATGAAAAAAAATTGCACCGACTTCCATTTTATTGCTTAAATTTGCCATCTGCTGTGTTGAATTGATGTAATGTAATTTGCCATCTGTTGTGTGTGAATTGTCTTGCACCGATTTCCATTGTGGTTTATGTGACAGTGGTGGAGAAACCGAGCTGTGTAGCTTCTGGAATCACTGTGTATAAACCGAAGAGATAACTATTAAGAACACTGAATTCCTTGAATTCTGGTTATAAGCTTAGTTTCTTGCTTTGCATCTTGCTGTCATGTGAATTGTAACATAAACTCTAAGATGAAAATGAGTTCTGATGAGATTTCTGAACCCATGCTTAGCCCAGGCTCTACTTGATTGACTGTGTATGTTCTGTGTCTTGCAGAACTTGAGAAGCACATTCCTGATCTCCATGTTCTTATAACAACACCATTCCATCCAGCTTATGTCACATCTGAAAGGATTAAAAAGGCCAAAAATCTGCAATTACTTCTGACAGTTGGGATTGGTTCTGATCATATTGACCTGCAGGCTGCAGCTGCAGCCAGACTGACAGTTGCTGAGGTTACTGGAAGCAACATTGTTTCCGTTGCTGAAGATGAACCGATGAGAATCCTCATTCTTGTTAGGAACTTCATACCTGGCTACCGCCAAGTCATCAACGACGAATGGAACGTTGCAGGAATAGCTTATCGAGCTTATGACCTTGAAGGGAAGACTGTTGGAACTGTTGGAGCTGGAAGGATTGGCAGGCTTTTACTTCAGAGGTTGAAACCTTTCAATTGTAATATGTTGTATTATGACAGGATCAAGATGGACCCAAAACTTGAGAAAGAAATTGGTGCCAAGTATGAGGAGGATCTGGAAAAGATGCTTCCAAATGTGATATGTAATTGTTGTTAATACGCCTCTGACCGAGAAAACAAGGTAAAACCATGATACCCTCAAATCGCTCTCAATATCTTGCTTCTTAATGTTACATCATCTTGTTTCAATAAAAAAATTGCATCATCATGCTGAATCTTCACTCACTTTTCTTACAAGTGCCGACCTATTCAAACATTTTGTATATTAAACAAGGTAAGACCATGATACCCTCAAATATTCACTCACTTTTCTCCTGGCATACTGATTGGATATCTTCATCTACACATGAAAGAGGGTAGCTGCATGTTTATCGCTGACTAATAATCTAGTATTAGAAAATTGATGACATATGTTTAAGGGTTTTTGCTCTACACATCTAATTGTTTTCTGCTCGATTTGGGTGCTTTTTTCGATCAAAGGTTTGGAGCTGAACTTGCTGATTTTTTTAGGTTTGGATGTTGGTTCAAAGGAGCTAAATGTGGATATGTTTTACTATAAAAATATGCAATTTAAGAGCTGATTTCTATAGAAAAAACCAGTTTATAGTTGGATGTGGTGTTTGGCCGATTCTGGTGTTTCATCTGAATGTAGACTCATGGGGCTTTTTTTCTATCCAAAATATTTACTGCCATCACAACATTGGTTCTCATTCATTCATGCCAAAATATGGATTGAGTTTGGCTAGTTGCTTATTTGGCTTTTATTTTACTGAGTGGTATTAATGGGAATAAAAATTGGGAAACCACTAAAGTTTGTGGTTATGTTTATTTGATGTAGTGGAGGTACCATCACTGGCCTGTCACTGGGTTCATTGTTAAACAATTTGAAGGCAGCAGAAGTATGCAGTTTTCCATCCTTGTTATCTGTTTACTCTTTGTATGTTGGAAGACTCTAATTAAGTTGGTTGTCTCATTTCCTAGGTACATGCATACACCGTGTGTGATACCCCAAATTACTTCTATGATTATTCTCAAGAACTTCTGGATGGACTTGGTGTGAGTTTGAGTACTCGTGAGATTGACAATATTCATAATGTACCTTCTGGATGGACTTGGTGTGATTTTCTAAAAGTTGCAATAAAGAAAACTACAAAAGTAGTATTGATTTTCAATAAACTATCTTATTAGTTTGGCCAAAATGTATTTTTGGAAGAAAAGCATTGCTTATTCCACTCATTATGAAGATGGACAAAATTTTATTTGTTTTGGAATAGACACTGTACGTAAATCGCTGTTGTATTTCCCCCATTATTGATGACTATGTTTTCCCCACCTCAAATATGTCATCAAAACATTTTTAATAAAAAATGTTGTTGATATACAATTTACTAGATTAAACTACTTAGCAAAGTGACATCATAGTAAACAAAAATATTATCAATAAAAATGGCATCAACAAACAATGTTGTGACAAATGATTGAGATCAATAAAGTGTAATCACAAATGTCATCAATATATAAAAATGTAAGAAACATGTCACCACAAGTGATTGCATCAATGAAGTGTAATTACAAATGTGTCACCAGTGAATAAAATAGAATCGATGAAAATAAATTTAAATTAAAAAAAGTTGCATCAAATAATTACATGAGAAAAATGGCATCAAAACACTACTTTGAAAAAGTTGCATCACAATAAAGAAAAAAATGTCATCAAAACACTACTTTGAAAAAATATGGCATCACGGTAAAAAAAATATCATAAAAAAACTGACATAAAAAAGTGTCATCAGTAGTTAACAGTAAAAAAAAATGGCATCAATGGTTAAAGTGGCATCACAATAAACAAAAAAAATGGCATCAATGTTTGAAAAAAGTGGCATTGAAAAAAGTGTCATCAAACAATTTCATTAGATAGGTCATAGTTGGCATCAAAACGAAAATAAAATTTAATCAAAAATGGCATCAAAAAGACAAAAAAATGGCATCACAAAATATGTCATACCTTAAAAAAAAATCGAATGAGTTGGTCAGCGGTCAAACAGTTGACCATTGACTATTATTACTCCATTTGGGATGGGTGCTACCTTAACTAATTAAATTAGTTTGGGTGCTAATCACCTAATTAGAAATTCAAAATATGCTAGTTAGCAAAAACACCCATAATTTTATGTAATTCACCTTAAATGTTACTAAAAAAAATCAATCTAATATTTCTAAAACTTAAAAGATCACGTGTTGTCACCGTCAAATTAAATAATGAGAAAATTTGCACCGAAGGCGCAAATTTTCTCCCCAATTTAGCTATTGTCCCCCAACTCCGTCATATTGGGCTTTTGTCCATGTAAATTTTTTTGGACAAAATTGCCCTCCCATATATAAGGGTTTTTGCTGGAAACCGCCCTCTCTCTCCTCACTCTGTTTGTCTCTTGGCTTCTGTCGTACGATTCGCTCTCTTTTCTCCATCCTCTCCCAAGCGACTTTTGTGGTTGAAACCGGCGATTCTTCTTCGATTCTGCTCCAATGTCAGAGAACAAAGTCGCCGGCGACCTCGAGGGACCTGCTGTTGGTGCAATCGAGCATAAACATTCAAGCGATCCTTCAAATGGCGGTGTGTTATCTGTGTTTTTAATTTTGTACTTGTTTTGAAGTTGAAACTGACATTTCTTTTCAATTTTTGTCGATTTTTAGAGAACAAGGACTCCGATGAGAGGGAAGGAGTTGATGTTGCCGCGGTTGACAGCAAAACTGGAAGTGATTCCGCATATGACGGTTTGTATTCTGTGTTTATGTCGTTTATGCATGTTTGTCGTTTTTCCCCCCTTATTACTGTGTTTGATATCGAATGTATCTGATTTGCAGTGAAGAAAAGCTCTTCTGAGAAGGTTCCTTCAGTTGAAGGTAGCAGTTCATCCGATCCTTCAAGCAGAGGTGTGTCGTTTTTGTTCTAAAGTTTTGTATTTATGCTTGTCCAGGCCTTTGTTGTGTTTTGGTATGAAATGTATACATGCATGTGGTACTTTGTATTTGATTTTAGCATAAATGCATATTTCAGCATAATCTGTAAAAGACCTATTTCAGCAGTTGTCTCTATTCATGCTGAAACGGTTGTTGTGTATTCTTTGTCTGTGTTTTTTAGATGTTAATGCCTCTGCAAGTGATCTTCAAGAATATAAATGTCAATTCGATGTGAGTATATTTTTTTTCCATACCTTATCCCCCTTTGTGTGTGTTTTTATGTTTATTCATGTTTATGAATGTGTGTTTTTAACAGAGATTGCAGTATTGCATTCCTGTAAAGGATAGATTTTGTGCAAAATCCAATGTTTACTGCGCCCCAGATGTCTGTAATGTTATAGAGGAACATCTGTCCAAATCTGATTTTGAGTTGCTGAGAAGAAGCTGCTTTGGATGGGTTTTTGTTCAAAGAGATAAGATGAAACTTAATTTTCAGTTGATTCATCAAATGATGCTACGTTTGATTAAGAGTGATAAGCTGCATGAATTGTGGTTCAAGGTTGATGGTCTAGTTGCTCGTTTCTCTCTGGTAGAGTTTCATGCAATTACAGGGCTTTCTGTCATTGATACTAAAGTTAAACCGCCTGCGAAATTTGCATGGTCTCATTTTCTGGGGCGGAAGCAGTCAAAGTGTACCTATGATGAGTTGTTGGAGGCATTTAAAACATGTAGAAAATCGTCTACAAAGAAGCTTCAGATGGCAAAGTTGTTGATTATCGAGAAGATGCTATTGTTCAAGCGTTCTAAAAGTGTTAAGAAAGATCATGCTGCTCTTGTATGCAATCCAGCGAAATGTGAACTGTATCCATGGGGGAGGTTGTCTTATTCTTTGGTTGTGAAGTATTTAAAGAAGGTTCTGGTTTGTGATCGATCTGATCCGAGACCATCATATGAATTGTTTGGATATATTTATGCTTTTCAGGTAATTTAACTTCATGCATATATGTTTCAGCATCTGTTTGTTTCAGCATTTATGTTTCAGCAATATTTGTGTTTCAGCATTTGTACGTTTCAGCATCTGCTTGTTTGGTTATATTTGTAGGCTTGGATACTGGAGGCTTTCCCGGTGATTTTTGATAAGTTTCTTTGCGATTTCAAAGTTCGTGTGGGTGATCCATATTCTCTTCGGTGGGAGTGTAAGTTACGACATACTTACATTGAAGCGCAAGAGTTGTTTGATGGCGATGTGGTATTATTCTTGTCTCAGATCTATCTTCATACAATCTTCTTTTTTTTATTAATTTCATTTTTATAATTTCAGTTGTCTTATTGTGTGTTAATATTGTTGGTTGTTTAGGCACCCATGTTCCCAACCTTTGGGGAGTTTGCAAGGTCCCCAGGAATGGTATTTGAAGATGAAGTTGCTCACCCCATTCTTGATCACATGACTGAACCTGTATTTTCCCAACCTGAGGCAGATAAGCTGTATGATTGTTGGAGACTTAGGACAAGAGCATACTGGAGACGGTTCAATTGCTATGCAGATGGTGATTTATCATTGGATATACCTTCTGCTGAAACCTAAGGCGAAGAACAACAAGAAGTCAATGAAGAGTCAGGTGGCAATGAAAGTGGAGGTGCTGCAGGTTCGAAGAAGCGAAAGACTGCGAGTAAAGCGCCGCCATTGGTGAAGAAACAGAAGATTGAAACAAGCAAACCTACGCCAACGCGGAGAGGTCGGTCTGCTGGTTTAGTTTCAACAAAACAAGTTGATGAAATTGGTTCTACTAGAAAAAAAAAGACAAGGGGTAAGAAAATGTCAGCTGCAAAGAAACCACCAACTGTTGAAGATGCAATTGCGAAACCTAGGTTTGTATTTCGTCAGAGAGGTAAATCTGTTTCTGAAGATTCCAGTGATTTGTTTATGCCAATTGAAGTTGCATGTCCATCCTTTCATCGAGTTGCTGAAACTGCATTGAGGCCGGCCATCGAAGCTGCACCTGCAAAGGAATCTTTATTATTTAAGGATGGGAACGATGATGCTAATGATAGAGTAGCATAGGGTCCCCAGGGGGGTGTGGCTCAAGGAGGGGACGATGCAATGAATGTTGAAACTGATGACTACATAAACAATGAAGGCACTGAGAACATTGCCAGAGATGATCACTTGGAAGGAGCGGGGAAGAATGTGGGTGGTGCTCAGACTGATGATTTCAGCAAACAAGGGGGATATCCTAGCTGGTTGAAAGAAATACAGATGAGGTTAGATAAGCTTGAAGAGTTGCCTCAAAGAGTCTCTGATTTATCTGCGAGGGTGGAGATGCTTGAGGAACGTTTGTCAGGATGTTTAAAGTTGGTGAATGTTGTTGATAATCTGCTGAAGAAGGTAGATTCCTTAGAAAATAAGTTAACAATGCAAGAGTCAATGCAGTTTAAGACCCAGTCATCCAATGTTGCAACTTGTGATCCAGCAATTTCAAAGGCTGTGAATGAGGTGTTGGATGAAATTCGGGAAGAGGTACCTACTGAGATTCTAGGTCAACCAATTGGTACAAATGTTTCAGCATCTGTGAATGAGATCATACCTGTTACCCTTGTTGAAGGGCAGAAGTCATTAGACTCATCTTCAGGGCATGTATATGCTGTTGACTTAGGGCGTGACTCTGATTTTGAGTTGAAGGGTGGGGAACAGTGCTTAGATGATGGAGTTTCTGTTGGGTTGAGGAAGGTGGTTGGTGGTCTTGAAGTCAAGGCTGCTGGAACTGAAGTTGTTGAAACAAAGGTTGCTGAAAGTATGGTTGCTAAAACGAAGGTTGCTGAAAATGAAGTTGCTGAAACCAAGGTTAATGCAACAGAAAATGTTGAACCCAAAGCTGATGGAATAGAAGATGCTGAAATGGTTGATGCTGAAGTTGCATCACCTCATGGGCAACTAGACGAAGATGCTGAAATGGGTGATGCTGAAGCAACAAAAGATGATGCTGGTGACTTAATAACCCCACCCCTTGGAAAAACAATACATTTAAGTGATGGTGAAAGTGACGATGAAGACTTGGTGAAGAAGCCATGCACTCAGTGGGATACAATTTCCAAAGATCCTAAATGTGTTGAAGAAATTGAAAACTTCAGGCGTTCAAAGCGTCTTCCAAAAGCAAGTAGTTTTCTGGTGAGCCCGTTTGTTGCTGAAAAGTTAAGGATCCCGAAGCATGTTGAAAAAAAATCATTGCTCGGCAAGGTTGACCATGACTTCATGTATCAATGTGTTAAAAGCTCAAGGTATGTCCATCTTAAATTTTCATGTGTGTTTTCGAGTGCTCTAGCAATATATATATACATTTCGAGTGCTCGGACCCGATTTTTAAATCTTGTAATAATATGTGTAGGGATTTTTCAGTACTTTTAATGGGATCCAGAAAAGAGAAGTCATTTTTTAAGAACATTGTTAGGAAGGATGGTTGGCTTGATATAGATGTAAGTATGCTGAAACTGTTTTTCTTTTCAGTATCTTTTCGAGTAAATGTAACTATGTATGTATTTCTGTTTATATGAATTTCAGCACCTTGAAGCTGGACTGGTTCACATGAGGAAGAGAGTCAGTGAAGATCCTAGCAAATTTGAAGGCATTGTCGTGATGGATCCTATTTTTCATCAGAAATATCTTCCAGAATGCACGTCATCTTACGAAGAAACAACACCTGTTGAACAATTCACTGCTAGCTACTTCCTGGGCTTATATCCTAGTGATTATCCCAAGAGTTGGGAGTCTGCAAAAATGGTCTACACCCCTTTCAACATAAACAATGAGCACTGGATTGCATTGGAGATAAATCTTGCTGAAAAGGTTATAAATGCATATGACTTCAACCACTACCTTGTGTCTGCTGAAAAGCTTGTTGATCATCTGCGCGGGATGGCTGAGTGGTTGCCAATTCACTTGGATAAGGCTGGTGTGATCCCAAATTTTCAACCGTCTACATTCCACATTAACAAGGTCCCCGATCTAGTGCACGATACAACGGGGTATGGAAACCTACATTTACAATGTTTTTAAAGTCTTTTAGAAGCATTATGTTGTTGTGCTTGTTATCAATATGTTTTGTTTCATTTTTTGCAGCGCATCTTGTGGGGTCTTTGTACTGAAAGCAATCGAGGCGCTGGTGTTTGGGGGAGATGTCAGGAAGTTTACCAATGAAAGAATCTTTCGATACCGAGAACTTATGGTCTCAGACTTGATTCAAGAGAAATGGAGCTTTAATTCTAGTTAATAGCATCTTGTGTGTAACACCGTCTATCAGATTTAGGGATTTCAAGACATTCTAACGTAGCTGTGGTTTAGATGTATTTCCGTGGGATATTCTGGACAACTGTTGGTATTTTGTATCATTTTGGATGCGTTTTCAGTGGCACTCTTTGAAGCCATTGGAATTGACATTTTATCTACTGTTTTAATGTAAATTGTGTGTGCATTTCTGGTTCAACATTGTTTTCTGCTAGTTTGTTTCAGCAAATGTTCCAGCAAGGATTTCAGCAAAATACTTCACCATATCTGTTTGCTGAAACAATTTATAAGTCAACCAAAAATCAAAATCATCATTATTTTTCTGTATCTATCTGGTGTTGAGCTTATTAAATAGACATTTAGTTAATGGTATAATGCAAATTTTTTAGTTTTCCTGTTTCAGCATGTTGTTTCAACAAGTTATGTTTTCAAGTCGACACCAACATACAATGTTAAGTTGCCATATGTTAGAGAAACACAGAAATATAATCTCCAAAGAGGGTACTTATTGCGTCTGTCAAGGTGCCATAGTTGTTCAAGTTATGTTTTCAGCATTTTCCGCCAGGACATTTGTTTTCAGCACATTTTTCATGCTGAAACAGAGATGATTGCCTAGAACAAAGCTTAAGCATAGCAATAAATGGTAAACATAATGAACTAAAAACAATATGATATAGCAAAGCAATGACACAGAGTACAACTGATTAAAAAAACACAAAGCATCTCGTAAAATTCATATCAAATTGCTGAAACAGTGTAAAACTGAACTAAAAATTAAAATCAACACATTTTTCTGTAGCCAGCTTCATTGGTGTTGAGCTTTTGAATTCTTCTCGTGCTCCCTTTGAAGCCATTCCTTACTGTATTTTGCTCTTCTCACAAACTCTCCCTTGGAAAGTTTCCTTTTCTGAGGAGGTCGACCACATCTCTTCCTTACATTGGGGGGGTAACACTTAATCTGTTTAATATATCCAGGAAGGTTTATTTCATCATCAGGGAGGACTGGATATATGGTTTCAGCATGTGCTAAAATCCAAGCTTCATTTGTGTAGAAACCAGCAACAAAATCTGCAACATCAAGCCTTTTAGACACTATCGCCGACAGAGCATGTATGCATGGGAATTTTTGAATGTCAAACACCCTACAGGTGCATTGTTTTGCTGAAAGATCAACAACAGTCCGCGTACCTTCTCCAGTAACCTCAAATACAGACTCACTCAAGTGCTTTACAGTGTATGCACCGACATCCTTTTGCAATTCCTAGATCATTTTCATTATTGCAGGGGCGACTCTCTGTGTATTCAGTGCTGCAGACTTCCTTCTATCTTGAGACCACTCTGTGAACTTATCTCTAAAAAACTCCAACAGTGCAACAATGGGCAAATTTTTTTTACCACTCAAAACAGAGTTTAAGCTTTCAGCGTTGTTGGATGTCATCATGTTATACCGATTACCCTTTGCATGTGCTCTTGCCCACCTCTCCAGCCCCGCGGATATCAAATATGTTGCTAGGCTTGGGCATTCTTCTTTTATACGGTCAAATTGGTGTGCAAAATCACCAACAGTGTAGGTTTCAGCAGCCTGTTGGAACATGTCTGCAAGATGCCTTTTCTTGAAAGTTGCTTGGATGTTCTGCTTCAAATGCCACATGCATACGCAATGGGTAGCATTAGGGTATATCTTTTTTATGGCCTTAGAAATGCTGGAATGCCTATCAAAAACAAACACCAAATCATCTGTACGTTGTATAACTTTACTGAGTTGCTGGAAAAACCACTCCCAAGATGAATTATTTTCTGTGTCAACAATCCCAATAGCAAGCGGGTATAATTTCATATTTGCATCTTGGGTAACTGCTCCAAGCAATGTACCCTTATATTCCCCTGTTAAGAATGTGCCATCTACTACAACAACCTACAAATAAGACGGGAACAATTTAAATACTGAAATCACCATAATTTTGCTATATTATAAATGATTATGTACATATACATACCTTTTTTAAGATGGGAAATGCTCTAATGGATTGTCCATAAGACACGAATAAGTATTCGAACCTTTCAGCACTGTCTGTTTTAATGAGAGCTACTGTTCCTGGATTTTTCTCCATAAGAATGTGACAATATGACGGCAAGGCAGCAAAATTTGATTCCGGCGACCCTTTTTCCCTCACTTGAGCTATTCGTGCTGACTTCCATGCCTTCCAATAAGTAATTGAGATCTTGTGGTCTGTTCTCATCTTATCAATAATTTGTTTTGGGGTGTATCCACTGTTGAAAACACAGAAATCAGTAACAATAAATATAGTGCTGAAATGAAAGCTGAAACTAAAATGCTGAAACTAACTGCTGAAACAGTATACACCTTGACTGTATGAGGCCTGCAATAACATTGGATGGTGCATGCCTGGAGTGTCTTGTTCTTGTATCCCATGTGCATGTGTGTATATCTCTATACAATATCACCTCATGACAAATAGCTGAAATTCTCTTTGTATGCAATTTCCAATCACAATTTCTGTCTATGCATGCTGCTCTATAATATTTTGGTGTTGATTTTTTAACCTCAAATCCAAATATGTCTGTCATAGACATAATGTATAGAGCATCCTTTACTGCTTGTCTAGATTCAAATGTTTTTCCAACATACATAACCCTTGGGCATTGAGTGACACAGTTGACAATACTGTCCGTGATAGAGCTTCCAGCACCCCTTTCATCAATTGTGTTCCCTTTTCTATTCATCATTTCATAGCGCTCATTCCAATACCCATCATTGGAGTTATCTGAAAATGATTCACTGTTTTCAGCATTAGAGGAATATGAAAATCTGTCAGCATCCATATCGTCTTGTGGCACATCCTGATTCTCATAAAAACTAGAGACATTTTCTATTATATCCAAATTGGTGTTATATCTCTCAACAGTTTTAGCAGTAAATTGAAACTCATGGCCAACAATATCCAATGGCAAGGTGTTTGTGACACACAAATCTACAGAAAAATTCACTCGATCCAGCTTACTCAACAACAAGAATTCTTTTAAATCAGCATCAGAATCTACCTTAAGTGGTGCTCTCAATGTCTTGAAGGGGTGCAAATGGCTGAATTCCAATTCAACTGATTCATCAACATTGAATCTGATGCAAACCTTGTCCCTCAAGGTTAATAAAGTGATTGTATCCTCTAGCACAAAAGCCTTTGAAGTAGTGTTTCCATCGAACAGTAATCCTGTTTCAGCAACTCTCCACTTTCCCCCATACACAACAGTTACAATGTTTGATGACATTTCTACCCCTGCAATAGATTGTTTGACAGTATTAAAGTACTTGAAATATAATTGGAATGCATTTCCGCAAAAACGAACATATACCTGCAGAAACACTAAAAAACAGAGCTGTTGGAAACAACTAAAAAACAGATAACTGCAATCCACATGAGATCAATATTCCACAGTTTCAGCAATCGAAAACGATAGTTTCATTCCACATGCTAATGTTATATAGAAAATCGAAACATATACTTGCAAAAACACTTTTAGTAGCAATTAAAAAAACAGGAATTCTGTTAGTTTCAGCAGATCTTGTAGAAACTTTGCGCCCTCACAACAGATCACAGCAGAAAGTGTTGAACTATAATAAATTGATAGAAAGTATTGATCTATAAGAGATCACAATAGAAACAATATAAACGATCATAATAGATTTGTTGGAACGTTACTTGTAGCAGAAAAATCGAAAATCCGTGTTTCAGCAAACCGAAAATCTGTTAGTTTCGATCACATCAGACCAGATCTGTAATCAATTAATAGCATAATCAAAATTTCGAAGAACATTGCTGAAGAATAGTCCAAAATTACAGGAAAAAACGAGCGACAACGCTTACCTTCTGCTGTGATCGCTTACTTTGTTGATATGCTTAGGTAGTAGAAGCAATTCAGCAATTTACAGTAGCAATTCAACGTTACTTTGTCGATCGATGAATTTACAGCAGCAAGGATGAAGAGGAGAATGCGTGTGTGGCAAGGTTTTCTGTGTGTTTCGGTTTCAGCATGATGAAAAATTCGGTGGACAAATCCCAAATATGGAGAGGGTGGGAGACGGATTCCTAATATAGCCTAATTTCGTGGGCTATATGGAAATTGCCCCTTAAATAATTAAGGTACAACACTTTTTTTTTGTCTTTATATATTCTTGTCGTTAAATGTTTCACTCGTTATTGTAGTAAGTTTTTGTGTAACGTATGAGGGTGTTCTTTGTTGTCCAACCAACCCATTACCTGACATGTACTGTATTAAAAACAAATATCTATCTCTAGTGCATACTAGCTAGGTAGGCAGGGTTCCATAACATGTTATTTTGGAGGAAAAAACACAAATTAATAAAGTGAAAAACATCTTTGAAAAAAATTGCTAGCTAATAATTTTATGATAGTTGATACACTAAAGGGTATACCGTGTGTTACGTTGTAGAAAGTTCAGACTCAATACCCTACTTCTGTAGGGATCTCCTACACCTAGACCTGTCAAACGGGTCATTCGGGTCGGGTTCGGGTCGGGTCACTTCAAGTTTCGGGTAAAACGGGTCTCGGGTAAAACGCGTTTCGGGTTTTTCGGGTTGACTCGAACTCGGGTTTGACCGGGTTTGACTGGGTTTCGGGTCGATTTCGGGTTTGTCAATTTTTTCCTTTTTAAATTAAAAAAATCATAATTTGATAATTTTGTGATAAATTTTAATTATATATAAAAAAATTTAATTATATATAATTATAAATCAACCGGGTCAATTGGGTCACCGGGTCAATCGGGTCAAAATTACCGGATCAATCGGGTCACCGGGTCAAAACCCAGATTACCCGAAAAATTTCGGGTTTTTCGGGTTCGGGTCGGAAAAAAGTTTCGGGTCAAAATTTTCGGGTTCGGGTCTGAAATTTTTCGGGTCGGGTCACCGGGTCGGATTGTGTTTTGACAGGTCTACCTACACCCCTTAGTGTACCCTATGGTACACCACAATATTATTTTTGTTGTAAAACAATATTAAAAAAATTAAAAATTAGATTTAAATTAGATATACTAATATTCATATGTTTATAAAATTATATATATAAAAAATCATGTTTGATAAATTATAGATAATTAATGAAAACATGAATTATTTTAGAAAATGATTTTTCTACTTTTATAAAACATGATTTTTATGATAAAATTTTATAATTAAACATATAAATACGAGTGTATATAAGTTAAATATAAAAAATTAAAGACAATAATTATCTAATCCCAAGGTCAATTAAGTAAAAATGTTTGAACAATGAACACAAATTAGTTATCAAAAGACTAGTATAATTTGCAAGACTCGTGTAACTAGAGGAGAAAATCCAAAAAGTCTGTTCACATGTTCAAACAGCTGCTAGAATGCCACAATTTGCTTAATCACAGTCTTTTTCTTTCTACTTATTAGTCGATTGAGCTTTCTATTTAGTGTTTCAGTTTCCTCTTTCTAATTAGGGTACAATCTTCCTCTTCTTCTTTTAAATTTTATTTTTGTTTTCATTTAATAAATGCTATTTGGATACCATCGTCTAGATGTCAATGATACTAAAAGGAAGAATGATACCATCGTCTAAAGGTTAGAGACTATAATAAAACAACTCAAAAAGGTCAGGGACTATCATGAAAAATAACTAAAAGGTTGAGGATGATGAGTGTAATTACTAATAGAGCTGGCCAGATTTGACCCGCTGAAAAACCCGACGACCTAACCGAATTGACCTGAACCCAAACCCAAAAATATAGTGTCTCGTACTGTACAATCTAAACCTGAACCCAATTTAAGCCCGACCTGGTTTGACCCGATACTCGAATTGACCTGACACAGACAAACACGACCCGGTCCAAATCCGACCCAAAACGGTCCCGATCCAAAGTAGACCCAACCCGATTCTCAATCCGACCTATTTTTCAATTATTTTGTATGTTTATCATTAATGTGAAGAATAAAATATAAAGTGAACAATATGAAAATGATATTTTTAAGCTTTTATGTCTTATTCTTCACATTCTTGAATAAAATAAAACATTTTATTCTAAGATTGTAGCCACATGATCATTTTTTTTCCAAAGAAATGCAATGTTTTATTCTGAATGTGAAGAATAAAACTTGAAAAACCGTGTAAAAACATTTCAAAGTTTTCAAGTTTAATTTATTTTGTTTAAAATCTTGAAAAATATGAAAATGACATTTATAAATTTTATTTTTGCCACTAGCTAGTAAAGAAATGCAATTATGTTTTTAAACAAAACAAAACTAAAAAATGGAAAATATATAACAACTGAAAAAACAAACTAAATTAAAAAGGTATACATAATCTTCATTTTTGGGTTGCTTTACATTTCCCTTCTATTAATCCTTCTATTTTAATAAAAGAAATTCATTTCCATCCAATTTGCAACATAGAAATTTCATTTCCCTCAAATTTTAGTTTACTGTATAGTCAATAAGGTATAGTATAGCTAATTAAGTCATATGGTTTAGGTTTAAATTTTAAAAATTATCAGTAATAAAGTAGTGAATAAAAATAAAATAATTGATTAAATCATTTAAAATATATAAATCCGATTTGATTAGAAACTTGAATGAGACCGACCCGAAACCCGAATGAGCTCGAACCAATTTGATTCAAAACCCGAATGAGCCAGACCGGCCGGTTCAACCTGAAACTTAACCAAACCCAACCCGACCCGACCAACTACAAATTTTACCCGAATTAATCCAACTTGTCAGTGGCTTGACCCGAACCCGATCCGATCAACGGAATTGCCACCTATAGGTGTAATTCACCCTTATGTTTATTACTGTAATTTTTATACTTGGGACAATACGATGATCTTTATAATGATTTAAACAAGCTAGGTTGTTGCCCAACGTACATATTTGACATTGACATATCATAATTGAAACTACTCGATCCGTACGTACGTAGTTGATCGACATATCGATGTACTTGAAAACATTAAAGATACATACACATATATGCCAAACTAGCTACCTGACATTGCACTGTCGCAAACAAATTTAATATATGGACACCGGCGCCTTATTCAAAGAGAAACCAACCAGTAAATCAATAGAGTATTTAATTAATACAAACATAACAAATTAAATGATTCATGCACACAACATATATACGTTTGTTCGATCGATCGATATAGTGCAATCGATCGATATAGTGCAAGCTAACCATTCCAGAATGACTCACTGGAAAGGATTTATGGGTAGTATTCAGAGGTGGAGCCAAGAGGGAATGTGGGAGCACGTGCCCCTCCCCTTATCCGAAAAATTACCTAGGTGTATTCTCCTCCTCCCCAGCTTCGTTTTGATATATAATACGCCCTAATCCGACATCTGAGTAAAAAGTTATGAATGTTTGAAAATTTTAGGTATATTAGTCACTTTAATTTTATTTCAATAGACTATAATACTTTTATATTTTACTTAAATTGAGATTCACGTATTATAAATCATCTCGAGAGCTTCGAAACCATATGTCATATTACTTATTTTTATAATTTGGTAAGAAGTTACGTAAGTTTAAATTTTTTATATCTAATTATACACTATCACATGTTAAGAATACAACAAGTTAAATATTAACTCAATGTTTATTTATTGCGTTCTATATCCTTATTTGTTAGTTTTCTTTTCTTCGACTATTTAATTTATTTATTTATATTTATTTATATTTTTAATTAGGGATGTTATATGAGATGAACAACTCGAGCTCGTTCACTTACCTAAGCAAGCCGAGTTTGAACATGATTTTAAGCTCGATTGAAAGCTCGACTCGTTTGATTTAAGCTTGAATAACTTGAATTTTATGATTTTTTAAAAATTTTCCTTAAGTTAATATGTTATGACCAAGTAAAAACTGCTTAAAGCTCGAAAAAAACTCGGTTCGAACTTGTTCATCTACTAATAGAAGTCAAGGTTGAACAAAAAAAAAAGCTCACTTAAAAATTAGGCTCGGCTTGGCTCGAGCTCGTTTAACAAATGAACCAAGCTTGAACATGTCAAGCTCGGCTCGAATAACACCCATATATTTAATGGAGAAAAAATAACAGAGTTTTATCATAAATCGAACTCATATTATCTTAAAATAACATCATTTAGTTTATAATTATCATATATAATATAGATCGTTATGCTACTTTAATCTAAAACGACACCGTATATATACAATTGAAAGCTGAGCTGATTTCACCCAAACTTGAATTGGCCTAGAGAGTAGAGAGGGGGTATTCTGAGAACCCAATCCATCCATCCAACCCAGAAGAAAACAAATGAGTTTCACAAGGGAACATATATCAAAGTACGTTTGGCCCTAAAAAAGCCGCATCCCTATTTCAGTTTCTGTTTGCATTGGCTGGTCCAACCCCACCTTTCCAGCTTTCCCTTGCTCACCCTGAAATTGAAACTCCCAATTTAGTGATGCACCGTGGGGTGCACCGAGAGTTGTAGGAGATCTTGACTCTAGGATTATATTGCATTTTAAAATTTTTGAATTTCAGTGAGTGATTCTAAGAGCATCTAACGCTATCCTGGATATACTTAATTACTACTACTAGTCTTAGGACTTGCCTGTTCTTGCGTGGTTAGGTAATAAATTATATTTTACTCCGTATTATATTAGTTATGAATTATCCATTTTTAATTTTTTATTATTAAATTGTAAAAGTTAAAAAAAGGGTCTTGCTATATATACACCGCAAATGATGATTAAAGATTTGCACGTCCTTATTAACATGCAAGTGTGGAAATGTGCACGTCGTTAGCAAACTAGCTAGGGTTTACACGTCCTTAACAACGTGCAAATATTGCACGTCATTAAGAACATGCATGCACATCCTTAACAAAGTGCATGACGAAGTACACTTTTGCACATCGTTAACGAAGTGCATGCACTATTTGCACGTCATTAAGGACGTGCATGCACATCCTTAACAAAGTGCATGCACTTTGTTAACGAAGTGCACTTTTTGCACATCGTTAACAAAGTGCATGCACATCGTTAACAAAGTGCATGCACATCCTCAACAAAGTGCATGCACTTTGTTAACGAAGTGCACTTTTTGCACATCGTTAACGAAGTGCATGCACATCGTTAAGGACGTGCATATAGTTTTTTTTTTAAAAAAAAAATACGGGCGTGCACGTAGGCACGCTTTAGGGTCTATCCACCTTGCACGTTAATTACAACGTGCATGCACGTCGTTAAGGACGTGCGGATTTGCGGTGTATATAGCCGAAACGTAAAAAAACACTTGAATCAATTATTACACGTAGTAATAGAATTTATAAAACCCAACCAACGTACCACTTTAATCGGAGAACAAAAATACCTCTCTCATACATGTCTCTTTGCGTCTCTTTCCCTCTCTGCCTCTCAGCTCACGAGTTCTGCCGGAGTCACCCAAAATCCAACCTGCGGGCACCAGTAGTGCGCCGCCCCTTCTTGCGTCACTCTCAGTCTCTCCCTCCTCTCCTTCCGGAGTCGCGTTTCTCTGCATCCACTTCACCCCGACATTGCCATCTCTCAAGTTCTCAAGGACTAAAGGACTCAAGGTTTTTTCTTCGTTGTTTTATACTTTAAGCTTAATTAGCTTGTGTGAATTCAATGTGTTTTTATACTTTGGCCATTTGGGGCTGATGGGCGGGAGAAAACGGAAAAATCAGAAATTTGGGGCTGATTCAATTATCTGTGAATTTAATGGCGAATGGGTACATTTTTCATGGTTGCTTACTTGAAAAATCAGAAATTTTCTCTTCTTGATATATATATATATTTTTTTTGACAGTAAAATATCTGATTTTTTTTCTCAGTATTCACTTTCAGAGTGTATTTTATGTACTAACATGGAACGCAGCGAGAATGGAGGCGGGAGGGACTTTGGAGGCGGTGATCGAAGAAACTAGGAAGGATAGCGGTGCCATTGGTGGTGATGGCAGTGATGCAATACGCGATGCAGACAACGACGGTGGTAATGGTGGCACCTCCCCACCCACCGCCAGCTTTATCTCTCGGCTTCCTCCCTCGCCTCCACCATCAGCCGTGTTACTGCCTACAATTTCCTGGTAATTAATCTCATCGATCTTAACGTGCACATACACATTGAAGATCGATTCAGTGCACAGCATTAATTCTTAATTACTCTCTATATTATTTTTTTCCTCATTCTATCACACACACACACACACATAGATGTTGCATAGCTTTCCTTCCTTCAGGACTTTTTAAGGCTTGGGTGATTGTTTGGGGTTTTAGGGGAGGAGATGGTGATTTGTGAATATGAAGGTTAAGTTTGTTAATTGGTTTGGTTTTGTTATTCATAGAGCGTGTGATTGCTCCTGGCCGGATAGGTTGTGGTTGGGGATTAGAGGATGTGGCAGTTGGGATGGGATTGGAATGTGGGGGGCGGGTATGTTGTGATTAGGTTTGTTTAGATCTTGGTAATGGGTTCCAGCTAAATTTGTGGTGGATCCGGGTTAACAGGAGAGGGTGGAGTGAATGTAGTTAAATCCGTAAATGTGAGGCTTGATCAGTTGGTGGTGACTGATTGGGTGGGATATGTGTGACCGGTTGTTAGAGATAGATGGATGGGTAAGCTCTTGTGAGATTGTGTTGGTGACGTATGATTTGGTGGGATTTGTGGGGCTGGGTATTTGACACGTCACGACATGATATATCGAATACACGAAACCGATAAGATGATAACATTGAAAAGATCGATCCGAACACGACATGATAAACATCGGGTATCCGACACGAAAACACGAAACGGATACCCGTGTAACACGACACGAACCATTTATAAAAACTTGTTTTCTTTTTTTTTTCTTTTTTCTTTTTTACCTCTTGAATGCAGTGGCCAACAAAGTCCTTCTTCTCAGATCGATTTCCTCTTGAATGCAACGGCCGATGAATTCGTGTCAACAATTTGACCCAATTGTTTCATATCAATTCGTCGCGAAACTTACCAGATCTAGAACGAGTTGAAGAAGAGATGAGACTCGAGATTTGAGGGCTCGACCACGCCGGATGGAGAGGCGAGACTCGAGAGGACTAGAGACTGGGGAGAGGCGAGACTCGACAAGTCGACGGGACTCTGGAGTCAAGATCGATCTGAGAAGAGGGCTTGACCATGTCGGATCTAAGGGCGAGCGAGGCCTAGGGCGAGCATCGAGCGAGAGGAGAGAGAGTGAGACTGAGGTCGAGGAGAGGCGAGACTGCGAGAGGGCGACTCGAGATGTCTGAGACGAGGACTTTACCACGCCGTCGCCGGATCTGAGGGCGAGCGTCGAGGGAGAGGAGAGCCTGCGAGATGGGAGAGGGCCGAAGACGGCAACCCTAGTCCCTAGATTGAGAATGGCGTTAAGAGTTTTTTTTTTTGAAGCCAACCCCCGGCACTAAGTCCGGGTGAAGGGAGGTTTATGTAAATATTAATGAAAGAATGAGGGGATCCAAAGGATCATACATCAGCGCTTGATGAGTTCTTTTAAGTTAGGACGCAGCCTAACTCAACAAGGGTTTAAAGCTAAAATAAACCAACGAGTGTATGTTCCGGTCAAGGCATAGCTTGATCGAACACATACAAAATGCCAAGAAAACACAAAATGGGAGAAGTCAAGGCACGCAGGCCTATCACAACTCCAAAATACAACCAAAAGACCTTGTTCCCAGGGCACACATGCACTAAAGGGACACAAGCCAACACCCAACCAAAAGGAGTTGATTCCCGAGTGCGCGTAGGCACTAAAGGCACGCAGGCCATAGGACACCATCTAAAAGTCAAACTAACACAAATGATCAAGGATGAGCAAGAATAAAAGGAACCTAAGACTTTAAATCTTTCCAACATCATCAAGACCAAAGGAGGCATGGAGGAGCCGAAAAACATGGGTAGCAACGAGCTTGGCTACAACTTCCTTGGGAATGTGGTTGTCGTCATAGATCTTCGCATTCCTCGCATGCCATATAAAATATATCGCAGCGGAGAAAGCAAAGATCTTTGCCTTTGCATCACACTCATTCTTCCTCTTATGCCTTCGAAGCCATCTTAAACCTCTAGCTAAGCTATCCACATCTTCCGGGATTAAGAATCGCTCATGAGTCATTCTCCAAATGTCCTTAGTATAAGGGCATTCGAAGAATAGATGCTCATGTGACTCCAACACATCATCATCACAAAACCTACAACAGTGGTCAATGTCCAGATAATAAAGTCTATCCAAGGTAGGAACCTTACCCAAAGTGGCAAGTCAAAGGATGAAGCAATGCTTCGGAGTGTTTCCTTTGGCCCACACTTCCTTGTACCAATGGACATGGGCATCCTTCTCTCGGAGCTCCTCATAAGTCTTCTTAACCTTGAACCTATCACCATCACACCACTCATCAAGCACAATATTAAGGTTAGAATTCAAAAGGGGGATTCGATTCTTAGCCTCAACAATCGCCTTGATAAGGGGAGAGTCTCTCCATTGAGCTTCCCAATCCTCCACCTCGCACATGGCGAGCACTACTAGAAAAATGCAATTAGACATCAGTTATGAACAGATGTCTTTCAAAAAAATTTCCGACCTCTTTGTGCGTGTAGTAAAAGATCAACTTTTTCACATCGGTTTTAAGCCGATGTCTTTTCTTGGTTAAAACATCTGTTTTATTTTGAATATAGATATAAATCAGCCCCTCAAATTTATTTTTGACATGTTTACTTATTGTTAAAGCCTCGTTATTTTTCATGTATAAACATTTGAAGATGTTCACAACAAGCCTAAATTTTACATTTACATCACTATTTTTAAAATAATTAATGTATTAAATCAGAATAGACATCTTTTTTTATTATATTGATTTTGTGCATATTAATTTCATATGCATAATTTATGATTTTTTATTGTTTTAAACTGATCCATTATATGAAATATGTACATAAATGATGTATTAGTATGATATTAACATCATTTTAGCGTTTTATAAAAATGTTGTTGTTAGTAATATATATCAATTTATATTAACATTGTGATGTAAAAATATATGTTACACATTCATTTAGATTATTCAGACGATGTCTTTAATGATACTAGCATCTGTTTTATATAATGGTTCGATTTCATAACTATTAAAGCACAACACTGTTAATTTATAATCCGATACTTTTTTGTTTGATATACAACATCATTTGCTCGATATAAAATAAGACTTTGCAAATGATGGGTACTTTAAAGTACCCATCCCAATTGAATGTAAACAAAATGGTCACAATGATACATTTACGAGGTTCGAGCTAATTACAACTTAAGAGGTTGCTCTAAAGGAAAAAACAAAAACATACAAATTCCCAAGAGATCCAGCTATACAAGAACGATACAAGAACCAATAACCAAAAGCTAATTTGACAAAAAAACGAATAATGCAGGGATGAATGGATAGGGGATTTAACTCCCTGGATTTCGGCGTCTCTATGGACTCATCGTGCCGTAGCCGAATCGATCTCCAACATTGATGTCGACCTTCATTTGTAGAGCTGCGTCACTCTTCGATTGCATATCAAGGCCAAAATGTAACGATCTTCCTCTTCGACGTTCGTTGCTTCTTCCTCTCATTCAGACCTTGTTTTGCCATTGCTCTTCTCTGAATCTTGCTCAAATTAAGCTGATCAAGTTTGCCTGGTAGAAATACAAAGAAGTACAAGGTGAACACAAACTAGTTAGAACTTGTCAGCATCAAATGAACATTTAAACTAGCTACAATATCCACATTTACGTACAAAAACTCATACGATTCTCCAGCAACATTACACATCTCTGACAAATCAAGTAATAGTCATAACAAATAGCCAAAACCATGAAATTGTTCGTACGTTGTTGAATAGAATGAAGGAATGCCAATCCTTTCTCATTTTGTCATCAGCCAATTGCTTTCAAATGGGTCCATTCAAGGGTCTAAAATCTTACAAAGAATCCGAGCCCACATTTAGAGATCAGTTGCTGAATAAAGTTTGAAACTTTCTCATTATGTAAAATCTTACAAACAATCCTTTCTCATTATGTGCAAAGTTTGAAACTTCTGAGATGCCAAAAGAAAAACACAAGCTTAAATGCCGGTTAAGTAAGATTCATCAGCACAAGGTTAATTGATTCTATGCAAATTGATTCTATGCAAACTTGCCTGGAAAACACTGTGCAAGGCACGATAAAGTGAACAGCAAGAGTTGAAGATCACAGAGGACCTGAAGTCAGAAGATACAAAATGTTCCAAGAAATGGTATTCGATCATCTTGTTGAGGCAAGATCACAATTCACTTCTTCAGTGGGCAAAATTCATCTCGGAGTATCTGCACAAAAAAAAACACTTTGAAAAAAATACAGAAAAGAAACAGAAATATAGAAGTGTAGACAAAGCATGGTATACTTCAGTTTTAAGAATTCTGCCTTTGAGATTTGTTTTGCCTTTGTTTGAACTTTTCGTTCACAAGTTCTACATTAAGAATTAATAATATCTTTAAAAAATTGACAAAGCATAGTATACTTCGGTTTTAAGAATCCAATTTATAGCCAAAAGCAAGATCCTTACTTGACATCTACTGATGCTTCAACTCATTACTGGATATATTTCCATCATTCTCTTTGCTGCAAAAGAAGCATACACTAATATTATGCAGATTAAGTGCCTTTACTATCTCATTATGCAATAATTCTATTTCTGGAGCATAATTATAGAAGCTAGTTACAGAAGCATTCTTGTAGAGTTCATACAACACCTCAATTTGACTAACAATAACTGCCATATAGAAATATCACTCAGCTTGCATCCAGTGAGACCAACAATAAAGGGCACTTCTATTGCATTTAAAAGATTTATTAAAATAATCTAGCACTCTGGAACTCCATGTCGAGTTAATCTCTCATTTTTCATTATCCAATCCAAAAGGAGCAACAAATCTAGGGATCTAGGTAAGAGATAGCCAACTGTATAATCTAAGAAGCAAGGAACTAGTCTACCTCGTCAGCTTGCCTTGACTACCAACAGAAGGGTTGAAAATTTGCTATCTTGGAAGATAGCAAAAAATTGGATGAGTTCACTTCCTTCATAGATGCGAGCCTATATTCAACAGAAGCAGGAGAAAGTACAATCATCAGCTTAAAGCACTAACCATTTGATGAGAACACAAATCCTATGTTTATTTCATCCAAAAAAACTAGAAATCTTAGCTATTAGGCAACAACTCTAGGATTAGTTCCCAACATACACATCCAGTTCTGTTGATTAGCTATTAGCCAATATACACATCCATTTCTAGGATTTGTGTGCTCATCAAAGTACAATCTAAGCTATTAGGCAACAGCTCAAAGCACTAACCATTTAATTAGTTCCCAACATACACATCCATATCTCATAATTTCATTGAAGCAAAACTGAAACTAAAGATGCATATTTTTTCTCCACGAAATTGTCAAAATCTGCAAATCAAGCAGCAAACACCAATCAAAGAAACAAACCTCCAAGAGTATGCACTTGTACTCGTCAGAAGTCTCTAGTAATCCGTGCAGAGAGTACTTGTAATCAATAACATTTGAAGCTATCTGAGAGATGCCAGAAAATTACCTATATTCACAATCATTCACAGAATTCCAAGTGGAAGATGCAGTTCAAATTATGCGGAGAGAAAGATCAGAATCATATAGTGTAAATAGTGCAGGACGAGTGAACACGACCGTTGAATCCAGCGTTGACTCTGTTGGAGGAGCGAGAGAACGTCATCGGAGATTTGTTGGAAACATGGAACATTCTCCGCCATCGTCACATGATTGGGCAGTTGAGCTCCTTGGAAAGCGGAGGTGAAGAAGCAGCATCTTTCTATTTCTAACAAAAAAAAAACAAATCGTTTGGGTAGATTTGGGTATGGCAAATAAACTTAGCAGACAGTTTACACCAAACAACCTATATTCTCTCAAATTTGATAGTGGGATTTCAAATGTAACAGGAATATGAAAATTGTGCCTTGACGGCAACTTCCTCATGATTCTTTAGCATAGCACAGTAAACTTGAGCTATAGATGCAGCATCAAAGGGTTGTTCATCGAATGACAAAAATATATATGTTGTAAATTAAGCCATTAAATGGAATGGAAGAAGCTGCAAGGTATTCTATAGATCAAGAAGCAGAAAAACATAATCCCTTAGATGTTAATAATCACCATATTTTATTCCAACCATGCCAGATTCTACAAACATAACAAACCATATTAACTTAATTCGTTGCACATGAAAATAACTTGTGTGCATTTGCTAAACAGACCATATTAGGTTTCTAAGTAAGGGTGAAAACAACAGCAAATAAATAAAATAGATAAAAAGAGGAAATTACACCTAATAGATAACAAATTTACACTTCGAATAAAACATCAGAAAATCGAAGCGAGCAAAATGTTATCTACATCTCCTCCCGAATCAATATTGTGAATCCCGGTCCTCGAATCAAACCCTAATCAAAGTCCCGAATCCAGATCCCCAATTTCACCAAATCAAACCCTAATCAAGCTCGTGAATTGAAAGAAGAAGAGGTCGAAAGGTTACCTGACAATGGAGGTTGAGAGAACACTCAAGAATCACTTGAACTCAGACCTGAGGAAGAGAGAGGGGGAACATCCTTGTTAAAGCGTATAGAAAGGCAAAATAAGATCTGAAACCTCAGATCTGAAAAAGGGTTGAAAGAGAAACCTCAGATCTGAAAAAGGGTTGAAAGAAGGCCTTCTGAGGCATCTTTTTCGTTGGAGGCGGTGGTTGAGTCGTCGTCGAAGGTGGGGGATTACTATTGTCTTCGGTTCGAGAAACCCTATCAGATCTGCGTGACGGGGGATTTCGTGGGGAGAGAAGATGAGGGTTTGGTTTTGAGATCAGATGTGTGGGAGATAGAGGTTGGGGTTTGGATCTGGAAGGTTTGTGGTTTTGAAATCTGAAGGGTGGGAGATATGAGCCATAAGGCAGTGAACAAAGGAGGCTGGAGCAGAGAGGTCGAATGTCGCCTTGCTAAGACATAGAGAGAGAGAGAGAGAGAGAGAGAGGGGGTAGGAAATTTTATAAAGTGTTATACATCTCCCAAAATTTAGAAAGCCCTCCATTTTTTTTTCAAAGGATTTCAGTACCGCGCGTTTTAACTTACGAATTTTAAACCGGTGCGTTTTATTTACTTTTTAGAATGAATAATTTCACATCTGTCAAAAAAATTGACTGTTGTCTAAATGTTTTTCAACATCAAAAATTTAATAGTTAATGTAAAAAACTAATTTAACATTAGGGGTTTTATTGACAGACTTAAAACACGTGATGTCTAATTGCATAATTTTAGTAGTGGAGGTAGCGGTGATGCACGCATTGTATCCACAGACTCTCCTTTTTTTCATTGATCCTCCACAAGTGCTTGCTCGTGAACGCCTTATTCCAAGTGCGGATGTCAAGTAATCCCAAGCCGCCTTCTCTCCGGGGCATGCACACTTTGTCTCATTTCACCCTCGGTGTCTTCCAAAGAAAAGAGCGGAACAAGCTAGTCAAGGCTTGCATGATGGCTTCCGGCACCGGAAGCACCGAAAGCCAAAAACCCTCTATTCCTTGGAGCACCGAAGCAATGAGCTCCATACGTCCTGCATAAGACAAACACTTGCCAATCCAACCAATTAACCGCTT